>JAULJL010000035.1:15020025-19942525 GCA_030761205.1 Fremontodendron californicum | reverse complement strand
CTTGTTGTCTTGGTAGAAGGCTTATGGTATGGGATCTTAGCAGGTGAGTATCTCAGCCAAATTTGTGTTCTGTTTTCTTAGTGAATGTAACCTTTACATAGTTTCTAAGCAAAGAAAAAAAAAAAAAAAAAAAAAAAAAAAAAGGAGAAAGGAGAAAGGAATTATGTACGCTATATTTCGTGTCAACTTTTGTCTTAACAAAATTGACTGGATCACCTTGTTAATTTCTTTTTTATGCAACTACAGGCAATGACCTCCTTCACATTGATAATATTATAATAATTACAATTTCCTTTTACAGGATTGATGAAGAACAGACACCAGAGGATGCTGAAGATGGTCCACCTGAGTTGCTCTTCATTCATGGGGGTCACACCAGTAAAATTTCTGATTTTTCATGGAACCAATGTGAAGATTGGGTTATTGCCAGTGTGGCTGAAGATAACATTCTTCAAATATGGCAGATGGCAGAGAATATTTACCATGATGAGGATGATATACCAGGAGATGAATCCACCAAAGGTTCTTAAATTTTTTTATTTTTATCCCAAACACTCGAGGAGAGCCAACTGGGGAGCCAGAGAGGGTTGACAAATTTAGCTTCTTTTCATGTTCTAATCTATAGTTGGAAATGGTATTATCCACCAAAGGTTCTCATTTGCCTGTCTCCTCTCCTGCCCTTTCTTTCCCAGGCGGTGACATGGTGATGCAGAAACCACCATCGTCAAATTATACAATTAATCCCTGTAATGTACCGATACCAAATTGCAGCATTTTTCTTTCTTTTAGATAATTAAAGGGTTTAGGTTTTATTTATAAAAAACGAAACAAGGAGAAACCTTCTACTGAAATACACGTTGCACCAAATAAATAAATAATACAAATTATTAAAACCAGAGACAGAGAGAGCAAGAACCAAATACAAGTTTTATTCATCAAGACAAGATGTGCTCTTCTTTTTCTGTATTTTGATTTCTCTTTTGTTTTGGTACACCCAGCCATACAGAAGATGCTTGAAAGCCAAGACTAACTTCGGTTTGGTCTTATTTGTTAGGCTAAAGTTTCTACTGGCTTTGCAAGACTCCTCTACCGCCGTTCAGAGTAAATCGAGTTTGTCCAAAAGTCAGAAGCAAGTTCTATTCGTTTCCTAATTAAAATAAGAAATGATGGCTAGCTCCAAAACCCTCAAAAAGAGAAATAAGTCTCCTTTGGAAGCAGTAACTAAAGAGAGGGGAAAGGATAAGAGAGATAATGGGAAGGAGAGGAGAGGAGAGAACAGTGGTTTGCTGCTGCTACATGGAAGGTTAAACACCTAGAAGCCGCAATCTCATCCCATCATAATTATTAATGTGCAAAGATTATCAACTTGTGTAAGATCTATATAATAACAACAAAAGTTTTATTCCAAATTCTTGAAACCTATAGGTGGCCATCTAAATAGAATTTCAGAATCAGATGCTTGTCTAAAAATCACCACTTGGGTTACAAAACATGAAGAGAAATTTGGTGGAAGTCTCATCATGTCTTTCATATTATCCATGCTTCCACCAACTCTTCATATCTCATTACCTGAATCATTCTGCTGCACTCTGTGAACCACGGTCACCTTGAATCTCATACTACTTATTATCTTGAGTGTGATCAGTATCTCTCTTCATGAAATGGAAGCCCATTATAAACCTGTATTCCCCAGTGAGCAGTAACTGAGGCCACTGCCACCACAAGTCCTGCACCTGCACAAGTGATCAGAACAAGTTGATTGGTGCACCATTACCAGAGAATATGCAGCTTAGTTATGAAGGGTGTATATTTTGATACCTCACCATTTTGGCCATTCTCCTTTGAGAAGCATCTCTAAATGAACTTGGTTTGTCCTTCCTACAATATTACAACACCACATCAGTACCAAAAGCAAGAGTGTAACATAGGGAGAGTCCGAGAGAATGAATCATTTCACAAAAGCTAATGCATATTTGCTCCAAGCAACAGAGCTAAATACTGCTAAAAACAGATACAAATAGTGGCAGAAAAAGGTAGAGAGCAAGATTTTACAGGCTACCCGGAAAGGGATTCAAGTAAGGAAAAAAAAAAAAAAAAGTTTGACAAATGAACTAATTCTAAGATTAATTACCATTTCAGAAAATCTGCTCATCACTTACATTTTCAATTCCACTTTTACTTTTTCAGAGTAGAAAAAAGGTTATTAGGATCTGACAATAAAACAAAAATGGTTCACCACTCGAGGGTAATTAAAAACAAAGAAAGAAGAGAAGAGAAGAGAAGAGAAGTCTGCAAAACGAGAGACCTCTTCCATAACAATATTGGCAATCAACTCTGCCGCTTCCCTGGCAGACAGCACATGGTGGATCAGGCTTCTTCATTCTATCTCGCCGAACATTTGACTGCACAAACAAGAAGTGAATGAACGGGAACAACCCAAATCACTTCCAACTTTTGCTTAATTCACAGAAACATAATTTCTGTTTGATGGCAGTTAGGCTTTAGATAAAAAAAAAAAAAAAACAGTCCTTTTTAAACTGATCAGATATGTCAAGGACCTTATGGTTCTGGTGTAAAATGCTACTATACTGTATTGTTTCTGTTTCAAAGTTCAGTTACTTCCGACTATAAGAATGAAGGCAACCCTATTTGTTTACAAGCATGACAAACAAGTTGTTGATGGCAATAAAATCCTGATGCAATTAGCACAAGAATTACAAGCATGACAAGTTCTTCATGGGCATTTAGGAATCAGATGTCTGAAACAGAAACATGCTTTAAACTTTAAACATCACTAAAAGAAATAAACAGCCGTTTGAAGACTAGCTAAGGCAATGTTAATCAATAGCAACATCATTATTTATTTTCCAAAGGTTTGCAATTAGGTATTTTCAGCATAACAGAACCAACAAGAATTACGAAGAACATGAGTAGAAACATTAACACAAACTGGTCTAACTTTTACTTTTCTGCACCTCAATCAATTACAAGCGACGCTTAGAAATCAGTAGAACTATATGTTTTTTTCCTGCCATAACTATTTTTAAGTTGGTCAATTGGGAACAAGCAGAGTAGTTGATAAAACCAGAGAGGGAATAATTCAAGAAATCCAAGAGAAATTAGAAATTTGTTGGAGCCCAAAAAGACAATCGTATTTTGCAGCAGAAAAAGGTAAGTTTTGGTTTGGTTGTTTGTCCATGGAATTGGAAAATTGAAAAACAATGAATAGAAAAAGAAAGAAAATTGAAAAGTTTGCCCCAGTTCTGACGACCCTAGTGGGTATAGAGAGTAAGAGACGAGGAGCAGGAAGACCAGCATTGGATTTCCAACTCTCCAATCGGACGGCTATGAGCAGGCTCATCGACATTCAATTATGCAGCTTTCCTTCTTCTCCTCTCCTCTCCTCGCACTCCACAAAGATATAAGCCTTACATTTAGTAGGCCCCAGTTTTAACCTCCTTTACTTTTCCTGCTGCCTGCTGTGGCTGTGCTTTACATACACTTATTTAAGTACATGACATTCAAATCTCCTCTCCATCTTCTTGGCTTGCAAAACATGTACCCAAAAAATAAAAAAGAAATGGGATGATGATCAAGCATTCCAATTAAGCTTGCAATGAGATTGGACATGAGGTAATTCTGTCTCAGATTCCTTGCTTGCTTCCACCTAATCATACTACTCCTATAAGATTTGAAATGATTATTTGCATAGGTGGTCGATGTTCAAATTTCAAATGTCATAGATTAGATTAGTAGCCCTTTTTGTCAGAGTATTAGTTTTGCATATCAATTACTTGGAGTATATATATTTATATTAGTTTTTTCTTCTTGCTTTAATAATTTGAGTCAGTGCTGAACTGCTGATCAAAGTAACATAAAAAAAAAAAAACTCTTAGAATCGTTAAGCATACACGTACATATGGTAGGCTAGGCAAGATTCTCATTAATCGTTTATTGACCATAATGATTGCCTTGTACATCTTCAATAATATAATCCTGTCTTTGGACGAGTCTTCTTTTTCTCCTATAACAATTAGTAGTAGTATTTGAAATTCTCACAGATGCTATGCTACATAGGATATCAGGACTTGGGATAATAATTTCATGACTCAGGGCAGGGGGCTAAATCTTTTGACTGTTTCCTTCGTCCTAGGTTATTACAAGTTATTAGCATAGATAGCTAGATACTAGCTACTTCATTCTGGGGAGTCGACTCGACTCTGTCTCTCCTTTATTGTGCTCGCTGAATGATCATTCAAACATCTTTATAGGATGATCTGTTTCCATCTCCATTGTGTCATTCAATTTAAAATGTTCTATGATTCCCAAAAGCAGGATCTAATTATGCAGATTTTCTAAGCTGTTGAAAGGTCTTTGACCGCATGGAGTACTCCCTTATAAGCTTAGAGAAGAATGAATCCTCTCTTTCTAGTAGCTTTGCAGGCGTGTCAAACTCTGCAACTCTTCCTGTTAAGACAGAACAGAACAGAAGTGATTCAATTTGTTTTCGAACAATTTATTCTACAGTGCTTATGTCACACAAATACACTTTTTCATCTATACTTACCATCACTTAGAACCAAAATAAGATCGCTGTGTATAACAGTGTGAATTCTGTGAGCTATTGTCACAACTGTCCGATCTTTGAACTCTTGACTAATGATCTTCTGTATCACTCCATCAGTTGCAGAATCAACTGATGCTGTTGCTTCGTCCAGTACAAGAATGCTGCTTTTCTTTAGCAATGCCCTTCCAAGACAGAATAACTGCCTTTGGCCCACACTCCAGTTTTCCCCATTTTCGACCACTGTTCAAGACATTCTAATATTAGTAGCTTTCACTAGCAGCGAAATACAATCAATCTATCTATGTATTAATACCCAAGTTTATGAACCTCACCTGTGGCATCCAACTTTTCTTCCTTTGCACAAACTAGTTCACCAAGTTGGCATTTATTGAGAGCCTGAAATATTGGGTACTGTTAAGTCCATGATTATGATATCTCAGCTTAATAGTTTTGTACTGTAAAGAAACCCCGACCCAGGAAAGCTTGTGGCTGTGGCTGTGGCTGTGGCTACTAGCTATATGCTACTTTTCTAACCTCTGATGAAAATTTTGCATGCATGTCACTCTAATTTGTACCAAAACTATAAAGAAATCCCGATCCAGGAAAGTTTGTGGCTGAGGCTACTAACTATATGATACTTTTCTAACCTCTGATGAAAATTTCGCATGCATATATGTCACTCTAATCTTTATTTTCCGTTGTCTACTCTCAATTGAAGCTGGGTTATTGGTGAGAAAAACATTTAGTCCCATAATTCACTTGAAGGGTATGTTTTATGAAAATCAATTACCTCCCATACTTCACTGTCTGAATATTGCACGAGAGGGTCAAGGTTCTCTCGAACAGTTCCCTCAAACATTGTTGGGTCCTGTGGAATGATGCTAAGTCTTGATCTTAAGTCATGAAGGCCTATCCTACTAATGTCCACATTATCAATTCTGATGCTCCCTTCTCTGGGCTCAACAATCCTGAAAATAGCCTGTATAAGTGTTGATTTCCCACTTCCTGTCCTTCCTACAACACCAATTTTTTTTCTTCCTGGAAATGTGCAGCTAATATTTTTTAGGACAGATGGAAGATGCTCAGCATAACGGATCTGTAAAACAGTCAAAATTAGTATATGCATCTCAAACTTTACAACAGATTTTGGATGCCTGAAAGGATGGAACTTGAATGGCAGTAAATGTAACTTCATTGTAATGTTTAGAACAGCATGGTTGAAAATTTGATTGAACCGATAATTAACATGTTTTAGACAAATTTATTATGTTTACGATCATGCTGTCCGTACCTGCAAATTTCTGAAGCAAATTGTTCCAACTTCTGGCCAGTTGTTGGGGGGTCTGCACTCTTCAATCTCAAGGGCTGATTCGCTAGCTAAGTTTGAGTACTGAAGAATTCTTTCTACTGAGATCATCTTGTTTTCTGCATTGCATATGTTCCATATTACTGAAGCTTGCTGAACATTCAAATTTATTCCATATGTAACTGCCAGTCCTGCAATGCCTGTTGGAAAAGTTTTTCATTTTTGGATCAGTGGTCATTGATAAAGTTTTCTTTTCCTCTTTTTTTTTTTTTTTTTTTTTTAATTAATTTTTTTTTTTTTTTATAGAAGATGCAGTTCTTGTTATAACCTAAGCATTAGGCCACCCGTAAATACCATATTTGGGAAATAGCTACATATTAACATGCATGAATATATATCTATTCTATAAACTAACCTCAATTTCTAAGAAAGAAAACGGGGCAAGAATACATCATACTCACTTGGATTAATGATTCCTTCAGGGAGCGTCACCAGCACAACCAATGAGAAGGCAAATACAAAATTGGACAGTAGATTTAGTCTGAAAGAAAGCCATTCCATTGCGGAGACATTATGAAACCAGGGCCTTGAATGGTTGTCAATGAGGCCAAGGTTTGCATCAATGAAACGATTTTCTTGATCAAATGCACGGATTGTTGCTGCACCAGCAAGTGATTCTGCAAAGTGGTGAAGGATAGGAGCTCTTTGTATTCCTGCTAAGCGGGCCAGTTCTCTTGCTGTTGGTATGTAATATTGCTGGAACAATTATGCATAAAAATGAATTGGTAAAGCTATTCCTTTCACAGCAGTTAGCAATAGTTATTTTTTGCATGGCATTTGCTTTAGCATTTTTTGGTGTCACTGAAATTAATTTGGATTTAGATAAAAATATTTTAAGTATACAAGAACTATCTTTTCTATATTTAGCAGTAAGACTAACTCATACTTGGTTTTTCTTTCAGCATGGTATACCTATGTACTCAACTCTAGATAGCTTAGTAAATTATAAATGAGAACTGTCACTTACTTGGTACCAAATGCAAATTGCAGTTACTGGAATGAAGATGACAAACACTTCCCATGCTACCTGTGACATCACTGCAATGGTCCCGAGAATCTGTATTATTGAGAAAGCACACCATCCTAATTTGGTTGCCATTTCCAAGTCTAGCACACTTTGATCAGTAGATGCCTGGAAATAAAAACAACTTAAGACCATGAGTTTTTTTGTTATGAAAAAATCAGTATATATATATATATATATATAGCTATTGAGCTCCAACACCATTGAAGTTTGAGTTTAACCTTTAGTGCTAGTGCTAGTGCTAGTGCTAGTGCTAGTGCTAACTTACAAGCATGTAGCTGCCTCTATTATCTCATTTTCAGACTATCTTCTTATATCAATTACCTTTAGGCATTTTTATTTTCACAGATCTGATCTTCTTATGAATTAAAAATTAGACTTATTGCTTTTTACTTAATTTTTAGATTTTCAGTATGACACCATCTTTGTAGAAAGTTTCTTCTCCCATATGCTGTGGTCCATTAGGCGTTGTAAATATATAGAATTCTGTTGGTTCTGGAATAGAGAGAGACAGCAGTGAGTATTTCATGCATTTCTATCTCCCTTATATTATATTATGTCAAAGTAAGATACCCTCCATTTTCTGTTCGAGTGGCTCTGGAGCAGCAGCGACTGCGCATATTGCCCACAGAATACACCAACATATATAAAAGAAAACTTCAGGGGCAAGGACCCTCCACCTGAAATGTGAAGTTCCTCCTAATGATCGATCTATTATGATGAAAGAGGGAATGGAAGAGACTTTGCATTTTGCATCAAGAAGTATGAAGAATTAAGCAATACCTATAAATTTTGTACGATTGAGATCAGAGAAATTTTTGTGTAGCTCAATATGAAACTCACCCTATTTAAGATTCTTCCAGCTGGGGTTGAATCAAAAAATGCCATTGGAGCACGGTGTACATTGTGCAGCATGTTAATGAAGAGCTTTTGTGCAGTCCAGAGTCCTGCTACTGCCACTAGCATGGCACGCACCAAGACACAAAGTGAACTTCCAACAGCAAGTAGTGAATAAACAAGTAATATAAAGTTCATCCCCAATGTAGGTTCTGTTTCACTTGTAGGAGGAGAAGCCCATGCCATCCAGTAGTTACTTGCAATCTGTAATACTTGGAATGATGACTGTGCCAAAAGTATTATTGGAATCAGGACTCCACCTTTCACAGTGGTTATATAGGACCAGTAAACTTCTTTCCCTATGCTTCCCTTCTCTCTCTCTTCATCTTGCACGAGTTTTCCTCCATTTTCTGTTATCTCTAGAGGAAGGTCATGCTCCGAGCCATGCTGTTGTTGTAGCAGTTGGGCATTTGAAGTCAAATCTGTGTTGGATTCACAATCACTTCCCGGATCTTGACATGTTTTGCTGGAATTTTCAACTGTCAGAACAGATTGTAGTGCTTCCTTATGGGCACCAACTAAAACTTCAAATCCTATATTTTGTTTCAGAAGTTCTTCAAATGTGCCTGCTTCTGCAATTCTTCCATTTTGCATCACCTGTTGAGAATCGAGATAGATGTCAGGTATAAATAAATAAATCTATAATCTATTTGCAGAGTTGACAATTTTCAACTTTTTGAAAGTTTTCAGCTGAAATTCTAATGAAGAACAAGTAACTTCTTTGAAAGGTCAGGTACTCTCCAAGTGCCTGACTACCATGATTAGAAATTATCTATGTACATTCCTTGTTTTCCTCTTTAAATTGTTTTAATTGATAAATTAAATTCATATCCATAAAAAATAGAATACAATATGTCCGTTTAGTTATTCTCAATGGACTATGAATTTAATTTTTTGATATGACTCGAGAAATTGGAGTATCTTGCTTACCAGAATGACGTCCGCTGCAGGCAGAAACTCAACTTGGTGGGTAACATAAAGTATAGTCTTGTCTTTAAGAACTCCCATCAAACAGTCCTGCAAAGTGTAGTTAAATAATAACAGACAGGTCTTTAAAAAACTTTCTTAATAGTTGAAAAAGGTAGTATAATTCTAGGATCCATGATAAAAACTTATTCTCAGCTCACGTACACTGTCCTTTCAAGTCAGAGTTTACATTATTAATTTACCTCAAACAACTGTGTGCCTGTATGAGCATCCACGGCGCTGAATGGGTCGTCGAGTAGATATATATCAGCATCCTGATAGACTGCACGGGCAATTTGTATCCTTTGCTTCTGTCCTCCACTCATGTTGATCCCTCTTTCTCCAATCTCTGTTAAATCACCACAAGAAAATAGCTCAAAGTCCTTTGTCAAAGCACATGCTTTAACTGTTCTGTCATATTTGTTATTGTCGTAAGGATTCCCAAATAAAATGTTCTCCCTGATATTCCCAGTCAATATCCATGGCGACTGAGGAACATAAGCCTTTGTACCACTAATTTTTATGGTACCTGACAACTTGTCTATTTCTCCAAGAATGCATGAAAGCAAGCTAGACTTGCCTGACCCTACAGTTCCACATATTGCCACCTTCATCCCTCTCTTCACTTTTAGTTGCACCCCATCAAGGGTAGGATTGGTTGACTCAGGGTCCCAGCTGAATTTTCCCTTGTCAATTTCAACTTCAAATTCTGTTTCATCTTTGGGAACATACTCAATGGCATCCTGCTCTATTTCCTCTTCCTGGAGGTAGGAAGCAACTCTATCTGCTGAAACTTTAGCCTGTGCTATGACTGAGAGTAGATCAGGTAAATTGAATATAGGGTCTTGTAACATTCGGAAGGTAGCCAGTGCAGACAAGACTCTGCCAGCTGTGAGTTGAATCCCCATTAGCATACATGTCCCAAAAGTCACCACAGAGATAAACGTTGGTGATCCCCAAAAAATGAAAGCTGAAATTGCTGCCAATCTTAGTGATTTCCATAGCCATTTATACTCTACCTTCCTCAAGCTCTCTAGCTTGTGGAGGAACTGACTGTCCCATGCTTGAAGTTTTATAGTCTTCATGTTTCTAAGAACTTCTGAAGTAGCCTTCATCCTGTTGTCCTTCGCATCCATGATCTTAGATTGGTATCTTTTCTGGATTCTTGTTATCGGTATGTTGCAAGACATGACTGTTAAAGTTGCAGCTAATGCAGCTAAGGACCCCGAACCTAGACTTGTGTGCAAAATGTAGATTGCTAATGAAATTTGTATAGGCAACATCCATATAATATTTAAGTACCAGATGAAGTCTGTGATTCTTTGGATATCTACACTCATATAGTTGATGATCTCTCCACTAGTGTGGCTTTGCCGAGAAGGACTGGACAAAACTAGCCCCTTCTTGTATATGTGAGATATTAGAGCAGCTCTGAGCCGAAGGCCTAACTGACGGGCCCCAAAGATCCATTGCCTTTGTGCTATTGTCTCAACCATCTTGGCACTTAGAAAGGCTAGTGCAAGAAGGTATCCACTTTTTAAGTTCCTGGTTTTCTTCTCAGCTAGGAAGTTTACAAAGTCAGCAATCAGATATGGACCAACATATGATGCTCCTGCACTTATCACTGCAAACAATGCATTAATTGCTGCTTTTTTCCTGATTAACAGAAATATTGCTTTGTATATAGATGGGTTTGTCGAACCATCTTTCTCTCTAATTTGTTTTAGATTCTGATCAAAGGCAAAGGAGACAAATTCAGCAGAGTCCTTAACATCAACATCGGGGATCTCATCCTCTTCTAGGGGTTTCTTGATCCCCACACAGAACAATGGGTTGAGCCAAGAGAAGGTAATGAGTTGAAGAAGAGTTGCTCTTCCATATGGAGATCCCCTTTTCTGGTTCGAATGTTTATCAGTACTTTTTCCACTGAGAAGTGGCTCAGCAGTACTGTTGTTGGAGTCAATAAAGACTAAACCTGTCTTCCCTCTGATTGATATAATCAGCAAGACAATGGATGCAAGGAGACTGATAAAGTCTGCATAATCTAGCATTTTAAGATGGCCATGTCCTGCAGTTCTTGAGTAGGTATCAAGAACTGTGGAGATAATGGACAACAAGAAGCTGCAAACCCACCACGCTCTTAGAATCCAAGGAAATCTAATGTGCTTTTTTTTGGGAATCTCGGATGCTACAATTATTGTTACTGCCCATGAAATCACTGCCACAATCTCTGATGAATAAGCTTCAAGTGTGGAGTACTTGCAATGAGTGTCATTCATACTATTTAGCAGCATCAGTAGCTTTAGGACATGAATGCTCAGCATTAAAGTGGAGCACATTATACTGGCTCTATAAGAAAGGCCGAGTTTTGCACCAATGGGGTAATTTTTCGCCGCTTGATCTGCAATATTCCTTCTGTGTTTGCACACGATTTTTTGAACAAAATGAAGCAATATGATTCCAACGAAGCCAAGTTGCATAATTATGCTGACCTCCTCCAAGAAACAAGGTGAGTTTAGCTGCATCCATGTCACTGGGAACTGAAGAAACTTCAAGTCTGTCACGCATTAATAGAAAAATAGATTCAGAATTTTTTATATTTTGTAGAGGCTAGCTATTGCTTGTCAATTTGATCCCAAATAAGTATATATATTACTGTCTCCAACATGATGTTTTTGAAAGCCCATATATATATATATATGACAGCCATTAGCTATTCCTTCTAAAACATGTATCATATTAATCAGCAAATCATTGAATAATAAACATTTTATTCGCTGCATATGTAGCATATATATATATATATATATATATATATATATATATATATATATATATAATACTTTAAGTAGCTTATTAATGCAGGGAACATTTTAGCTAAGTCGACACAGCCACACTCATGAAGAGATATGGCTAGGGGTGAGCAAAATCCGACTCGACTCGAAAAAACCGAAAAAAATTTTAAATTTCGAATTAAATAGTTCGGTTTATTAGAGTTATTCGGATTTTCGGATCAACTCGACTAAGTAATTTGAGTTATATAGTTTAGCTAGGATTTGATTTATACAACTCGAATAACTCGAAAATCCGAATAAGATATTTCTATACGACGTCGTTTTACTCATTTGAGTTTGATACTAAGCTTGAGTTTTGCGTTTTCCTTATTTCGTCTTCCCTTTTTACTCTTTAGCCCATTTTTGTTGGGTCATTTATTTTTGTTGTTTGTCACCATTCAGTAGAAAAATAAATTCACATGAGCTGTTGACTGCATACTTATTGTCTTAATGTTTTATCATTCATTTTTTTTTTCCCTTTGAAATTGACAAGTCTAGATTGAAAGTTTACATTGAATTTTTTGAGTTTCAAAAGGGGAAGGCTATCACTCAATGCTTCATTCAGTTAAATATTGAAGCTTTTGGTTGATATTATGCACATTACCAAGCTAACCAAACGATGAAATTCAAAAGATAATGAATTCTCTTTTTTTAAAGGTCAATAGTAGGCTATTTATTTAGTATGACAAGTTTTTGATAGTTATATTTATAAGAAAAGATAGAACACATAAAAAAAATATTTGTAATTTCATAGAACTAAATTTCAAAATTATAGATATACATGCATTTACAAGATAACAGTAACATGATCTAGTCAATCAACATTTACAAGATAACATTTTAACTCGAATAAATTATTCGACTCGACTCGAATTTGTTTTAACTCGACTCGATTCGCTAAAATTTCAAATTGAGTTTGGTTGACAAAATAAGACTCATCAACTCGACTAATCCAAAATTTTTTCACTCGACTCGAACGAACGCTCACCCCTAGATATGGCATGGCCACACATTGTGTTATACATCATTAAGTAAAGCATTTGCTTATAATTGTTTTGAATATGTTACTTTTATATGAAATATAGATAAGTAAGGTTTCTTGTCGTCTTGCACTTTTTCATGTTCATGTATCTGTACTTTTTCTACATTTATTTCCTGTCTACTGTTTTTTAGAGTCAGTCAGCCTTACCTCCTCTACAGATGCCTTAGACGCCTAAGCTGTCCCTGCTATGACTACTTTAATTAGCTTTTCCATATGTATTATGGAACTAGAATCTTGGGTAAAGTTTTTCAGTATTCTGCTCTCTGCTGCTGACGATGGTGACAACTGCATGTATGTATATATGAAGCTACCAATTAATTTGTTTTTTAAATTCCGTCTAATTCACAATGTTTTTAGTGCACCTCAGTGGACATTTAAGTTTCTTAATTTGCATTGAAATAACAGTTTGTGGTTGTTTAGAATTAATATTTATTTGCCCCTTCCTTTCTTAGGGGAAAGAAATGTAGCATAGCAGGGGCCAGGGAGGAAAAAGAAAGAGTTGGGAAATGGGTAATTAATAAATGGGTGTTAGATGGATGTTCTTAACTAAAGAAAGCAGAAAGCATGGTTATGGATTGGACTCATAAACAACTGATAGAGAAGTTTTAGTTCGTCATTTGGAACACATATATATATATATTTATACATATATATATATATATACAACTGATAGAGAAGTTTTAGTTCGTCATTTGGAACATATATATATATATATATATATATGTTGTCATATTCTATTGCCCCTAAATAATAAGGCACTACTTATTAATTCCTAGTTCCTAGAGCAAGACATTAATTACTATGGAGAAGTTTGAGTTAAGAAGGCAAGGCAACACAAGAATTTGCATTTTGCAAAGAATATAAATGAAGTAAACCAATCAAGTCCAACAAGACAGCCATTAATTATGCATATAAAGGTATATCAGTACAGTAATCCATCAATACTATAGCTAGCTAGGGAGAAATTAAAAAGCTAGAAACTGAAGTCATGAACACCATGGTGTAATATGGCGGTGTTCAATTAATTCATGTGCTTGGTGAGTAATTAATTAAGGGCAATGATTATTGACAAGTTTTGATCTTCTGTTGGAGTGCATGTATGCATGTGGATGTGTTGTGCGCCTCGATGCAATTATCTAAGGAGTAAGGAGAAGGGAAGGGAAAAAGTGATGAATCAGACTCACTTGTTGCAATGAATGAAGTGGAAACGTCTTGCAAAACCATGCTTCGTACCCTCCTTCCTCTGCAGCTTAAAAAGTTAAAAGCTAGCTTCAATTATTTTAGTGTCCCTTAGCTTCAGCTTCATTTGTTGTGAGAAATGAATTCTATATCTAGCTAGTAGTCTGAGAGCGGGACTTACAGATATAGATCAGGGGTTGAAGGATATATATATATATATATATATATATATATATGTCTTAAGAGATGATATTGAGTTTGAGGGTGTAGAGACAAAAAAGTTGTAGAAAAATAGGGAGAGATTAAATTAAAGATTCGGAGTGCACAAGAATGAATATAAATAAACCTGTAAAAAAATGTGAACAACAGAAAATTATATATATATATATATATATATATATATATATAATGAGGGTGGGATATCACGTGATAGTTTGGTGATGACGGACGGTTCTTTGGCTGGTTGGTTAGACCTATGCTGCTGTTTTGTTTTTGTAGTGATTTATTTATTCCCAGGCCTAGGAAGGTGAGTGATGGTCTGAGTTCTGAGACAAACAAACCAAAGAAAAAGAAAAAGTTTAAAATAATATTTAAGCACTAGAGAATAGAGATTGGATTGGTATTTGGTACTAATTAATTACCTTTTTGATGGATTCAATCAATCCCTTCCCTTGGGAATCACCATCATCTCATCTCACCTCACCTGCATTCCAATTTGGAAACTCCTATAAAAGGAAACACAAAAAGAGTTTTTCAGAACTCCATGGGCATGGATGGCTACTCAACCGTAAGAGATATATATGGGGATTCACTTTCACAACTCAGCTTGCTTCAAATTTCATAATAATAATAATAAGCAAATGAATTCCTTATTTTATATATATATATATATATATATAAACAAGTTTCAATTTGAGACTTGTAATATTGTGCCTACTATACTAATGCTTATCATTTCCTCTTTTCTTTTCAACGGTTATGATAGTTTATAATAATAAAGTGAAAATAATTGGAGACAATTATTTATATATATATATATATATATATATATATCATTTCTAGAATAATAATATTATTATTATTATTTGTTTATATATAGTTAAAGTTAGAGAATAAATGTTGTTGATATATATATATATATATAAATATATATATATGAACAACTAATACTATATATATATAGGAGAGATCTACTTACACTAGAGTAAAACTAAATTAATTTTACACATTTTCATAACTTTTTATACTATTTATATTTTAACAAACCGACCGTTGGATTTAACAATATAATTGTACTCGTTGTGTACGTAAAATTTTGAATCGATCCGATATCTCTATCATATCGATCGAGAATACTGTTTTTTCAATATATATTTAACGGTTGAAAGTTTTTTACATCGAACAAATAGTTAGACATTTTTAATTTACTCAAAACTCGACGTACATGATCTACGTGAATAGAAAATGAAATACGATGGTTGGATTAAACAAATATAAATTACAAAAAATTATAAAAGTATGTAAAATTAATTTAATTTACACTAGTGTAAGTGAATTCCTCATATATATATATATATATATATATATATATATATATATATATATGGAGATGGAGATGGGAGACGAATCTTATTGTATAATATCCAAAGAAATGAGAAAAAACTTGTTGAATGCTGAGCGCTGTGCTGAATGAAGAATTAATATATATAATATATCATACGAATATTGATGGATAAACATATATATGGCTGGAATTATATATTGATCATATTCATATAAGAATAAGAGCAGATTAATGTTGGAATAATGGAATTTCATTATTATATAATAGTAATTAAACAATATTGGGATGCAAAAGCGATTAAAGCAAATGAGTTGAGAAACAGAAAATTGCATGCTTGATTGATTCTGATGTGATGTGTACCAGCAAGTAGTGAAGGTGGGGATGCATTTGATGGGATGTTTATCAAATTCATGAATAATGCTGTCTTGTCATGTACCACTACCCAAGGCCTAATTAATCAAATGAAACACACTTGACGCCATCTACCTTTCTCTTCCCATTTATCACTATCACTATCACTATGACTAATCAGCATTTCAATTTAATGGAGTTAGGTTTTCTTTTTACTAGTCTATATCACTACTACTGTCCTCATAAAAGTTTGTTTGGGAATATCCATGCTTCTTTCTTACTACTGTATAATATATATGTATATATATATATATATTTAAATTCCTCTTCTTTTTTCTTTTTTTTCTTTTTTGCTTTTTGCTTTTTGCTTTTTTCTTTTCCTTTTTCTTTTTCCAATATACTTCTTTTCACTTTTCCTAGAATATATATATATATATATATATATTAGTAAATGTACGTATATAATTAGGTCAGGGTTCAAAAGAGCTTAGTAGGTAGCTTGGGAATTAGAGTGATGACGAGCTAATTAACAAAGCAATGATTATAATTGATAATGACTTGACTACACACATGCTGCTCGCTAGTTGAGCAATAAAATAATTTCATCAATCATCATTCACCAAACCATTTTCTCACTACTCCATTCTCCGTTGCCACACTAAACATGATTTTGTTCTAGAGTATTTTAAAATATTTTTTTAAGTTATTATATATATTAATATATTTATTTAATTTATTAAAAATAACGAATAAAATTATTGATTATTATATTTAAAATATTTTATTAAATAATTAATATTTTATTAATTTAATAATTAAAAGTAAAATAATTAATATAATAAATTATTAAAGATATATATTTAGTTTAATATTTATATTTTTGGAATTATACTTATATATATTGATATAAAATAAAAGATACGCAATATTGTTATGGCAGTCGGCAGAACCATCTGCAATAAGCTAAACTATTAATTTACAGAATTAACATTTGTCCTCTGAAATTCTGTGGCAGGTCGATGATGATGGAATTGGAATATTGGGTGCATGCGGAAGGAAGAAAAGAAGGGTAGCTTTTGATTTCAAAAGCTGGAGATGTAGTGGTGAGTGCAGTCCACGTCCCTTTATTATATACAATAATACTACAACTACACTTCTTTAATATATAGTCTGTAGTTGGTGGCAGACAACTACACTTCTTTAATAATACTACAACTACACTTCTATAATCACAACAACATTTTTCTGTTCAAAAGGACAGCGAACCGAAAGCTCATATATTAATATATATATATATATATAGACACTGGATTTCATCCGGGATTTAATTTTGTAATTTGAATTATATTTATTTTTGAATTAAATAAAAAAAAAGATAAATTCGAAATAAAAAAATAATAAAAAAAAAATCAAATTTGGATTGAACTAAGACTCTTCTTTGGATTAAACTTGGACTCTAAGTGTTGTGGTTGAAATAAAAATCTCTTATTGATCATATTGAGACTTCTAAGTAGATTAAAATCTAAACTCTTTTCTTATATAAACAACCTAACCTCAAGCACAGAAATCACATCAGAAAAATATATAATTTTTGGAGTGAGCAAGTAAGATCAGTAAATAGAAAGAAGGCACGAAGTCAGCCAGAGGAAGAAAATAATGAGCAATAGGGAGTAGCAGCATTATAAGCAAAGAGAAACCACAATACCAGCGAAAAGGGGCAGCAGACAAAAACGGCATTAGCAGCAGAAAAACAAATGCAGCAACCGAATTTTGAAAAGTGACTGCTGGTGTGTGCTAACTTCATTTGTTATTTCATATTTATTCCTTTTATTATTGTGAGTAAAAAGTTGGTTACATAAATATATGAATATTTTAAATGTCTTGACTGTCATGCTAAATTTTATACCACACACTGCATATGAAGAAAAAGAAAGGTGGTCCATGGACGCCACCCTTGATTAACCTTTTTTTTTTTTTTTAATCTATTACTTTGTTTTTGTTATATGATTTGTTTAATTTCATTTCATTATTAATTTTTTACTATTTTTTTTTAGTTTGATTATTGCAAGTATATTTTTATGATTAACTTTTATTTATTTTTAAATTACTATATATTGATTAATTATATTATTTACTTGATTATTGTGAATATTTTTATGATTAATTTTATTTTGAATTTTCCTTAGATTTTGTAATTATTTGTATACTGATTATTTATTTATTCTTTTTTAATTGAGAATTAATTAAATTAAATAATAAATAGAGATCTTTTCCAATGATGAAATCCGAGGAGTTCACGTTTGGTTGATTTCCAAGGAATTTCTAGGTGAGAGAATTCTCTTAAAAATTCTCCGGAATGAATGGAAGGATTTTTTTAAGGGATTATTTTCGATATCAATAAAGGTCAAAATTTTATTTTTTTAAATAATTAATTTTCAATGTCTCTTTTTCAAGATAATTTTTCATAATAAATGCCTAATTAAAATTGAAGGATAAATTAAGATTTTTTCTGATGACGAAATTCAAGAGAGTCGCGAATGGTTGACTTTTAAGAAATTTCTAGGTGAAAAAAATTGTCTTAAAAATTCTCCAGAACGAATTGAAGAATATTCTAAGGGATAATTTTTGATATTAAGATCAGAATTTATTTTTCGAACAAACATTAATAAAATGTGGATTAATTTTAAAATTTTAATTTAAGAGAAATAACTTTGTTAAATAATTTAATTTTTCTGACGACGGAGCCTCTTCAATAGAACGAATGATTTCTTTTGTATACTCTCGAGGTGAGGAAACATTTTTTAGTAATTTCTCCAGAATGAATGGAAAGAAGACCTAAAAAAATGATTTTCGAGATTTCTAATTTTAACAATCAAAATGAAGATAGGATAGATAAGACCATTTAATTAAGATTTTTTAAGTATCACAAGACTAATTAGGTACTATCTCTTAGATAGGCGTTGTGAGGGTGCTAATCATTCCTCACACGTAACCGTACTCCCAAACCTAGTTCTGATAAGTAGACCAGAACCTATTTTTTTAAGGTGTCTTAGTCAAGCTTAGGATTACTTTAAATATGATAGATTTATAAAGGTGACTAATCACACCTAGATTAGATGATTAGTGGCGACTTCATTGTTTGTGTCTAGCATGCTGAATTCGTATTTGGCACGTTATGACAGTTTGGCGACTCCACTGGGAAAATTAGAGAGTCGAGCCATGGATTAGTCTTGTGATACCTTAGGTTTTAAATATTGGTCTTTAAGTGTTTAATTTTTATTTATTTATTTTTTATTTTGATTTTGATTTTATTATTTGAGATAACTCTTGTTTTTTATACATTGGTGGGAAATAGAAGGTTTGAATGTTCCTTCGCACACACGACACATTGCATATCATAAAGCCCTATACCCGTGCTCGTCCCTTTTAGGAGGGGGTAAAGTACCTACGTCTTCGTGAGGTGATAACCTCCTCAACGGCTAGCGAAACACCTTCAGAGAGTAAAGTACCAAAGTTTTCGAGAGGTGATAACCTCCACAACAACTTAGGAAAATACTCTCACCTGAATTGAACCCTTCCGGTTGGAGCCTATAATGGGTGAGGAATGGGGTGCCTTACTCATTCTACATGGATGATGTTAAGGAGCAATTTGGGGACCTTTTTAGCTTAGTCAAGTATCCTAAACCCAGCATATAAACAACACTTAAAAGGCCAACCTTAAGATAGAGACATGTCCACCTGTTTCATAGAGAATAACCCGAAATAGGACACATGAAGCAATGTTCTTGCTTTCTGACAAATTTTTAATTTTGTGAATATTATTTGTATTTCTCTAATATGTATCTAACTATTGAATTTTGTGAAACCTTTATGGCCATTACTTGAATTATTCTTTTAATTATTTGCATGCATTTGCATCATTTAAATATTTTACCAGGTACATTTGTTTACCATGCTCATGCATTTATCATGTACATTTTTAACCATGCTCATGCATTTACCATGTACATTTTTTAACAATGCTCATGCATTTATCATATACATTTTTCATGATGCTCATGCATTTTTCATGTACATTTTTTACATTTTTCATAATGCTTATGCATTCACCATGTATATTTTCGTAATGCTCATGCACTCATCATGTACATTTTTCATAATGTTGCTGTTAAACTTTGTGAATATTTTTGATGTTGTCATTCATTCTTTTATTTATTTGCATCATATATGTGCATTTCATGAAAGCATTTGAGTCTTAAATTTTAAATTGTGGTAATGAAGGGTTTAAGGATAGCTCAAGCAATCAAAAATCTTGGGGCGTGTACGTTTTATTCAGACCAATATGGTCAGATGATCCTTTTTTGAGAAAAAATCTCCAGAATAGCTTTGCTCTGACGAGATTGATTAGTGCCGCACTTTGAGACCTTAACTGCTTCCCGGTACGAAGAGTAGGCCCCTCTTTTATTGAAGTAAGCTAGTAAACCCCTTTCTAAACTAAACGAGTCACACTTTCGAAAGAAACACGTAGTAACTCGACCGGAAGGGAACGAGTGGAATCCTTGTAACAATAGGGTTAGGACTACGTGAAGGTTAGTTCAGCTCGACTTATAAGGATAGGTAGAGAGGAGCGATCAGTGGATGCATGAATCCTCTTAAAAAAAAGGGAAATCCCCCTTTTCGTCCCTGACTCGTCCAGTAGGAAGAACTCTTTTTCAAGCCCCAGCTATCTAGTTTCAGAAAAAAGCTAAGCCTATTAAGTCTAATTGTTCAGTTAATCCCTTTTTTTTTTTAAAGCCAGCCGGGACTATAGCAGTCTCTAGGGCAAGAGCTAGTTCCATCAATAAAAATTACATCCCCTAAAATTGCACTAAGGCAAGTCTCCATTGAAGTTGGCATATTAGCATATAAGTTGGCACAAAGGAAGGCCGTATAGGGAAAAAAGTTGCTTTTATAGAAGTTCGAAGCATGGCATGATAAAGCCTAAGTAGGTCAAGTGCAAAAGGCTCTATGGCAATTGAGAGTTTCAACAATCAATCTAGTTCTATCCCACTCCCGATTCTCACTCCTTCAATCAAGCCAGCTGAGAGTTCAATTTCAATTAGTAAAGCGAGCTAGTAGGCAGGAGGGTAAGCTGGCTAGTCTAGAAAGATCTTTCAAGCCATGCAGCACTCTTTTAATTTAAGAAGCCCCGCTTCAATTCTAGCAAGAAAGCTAGTTAAAGGTCGCATTCTAGGAGGAGTTTAAAAGAAAGAGGTTCAATTTATAGGGTAGGGTTAGGTAGGTCCCTAGATTCAGTTTTAGAAAGCTTAATGGCATTAACATCCCCCTTTGTTACATCCCAGCCAGCCTCTTTCATTGGCCTTGCTACTTCCATCGATCGAGGTGAAGTTGCCTTTGCTCGAATTGCCTATCTTTTCAAACAGTATGTTAAATAAAGTGATTTTATCTGCTTTATTTTTAAAACCTCCTAGACTAGTAGAGTCTAGTCTGTACAATTAAGATGCATTTCCTTAATATAGCAGTGTTGCTCTTTAACTTTTAAAATTGGAAATATAAAACAAAAACTAAAAACTGACTCTAAATGTAAATAGACTATTTAAGTGCTTAGGGAGTGGTAAACCCATGCATTTATAAAAGAAAGTTCGTTCTCTTACCCGAGAAATGGAACTCTAGTAGAGGGGAGACCAAAATAAAGAACTCCATTTTCTCTCCGTCTTTCTTTTCTGGCTCTCCAGCGCGCCCTAAAGATAGACCTTCCCGCCAGTTAAAATTGGAGTGCTCAGGATTGCAGCCCTGAGGCAAGCTTATATCCTTTTCATTTTATTACTAATAGAAGCCTTTTTGTAAGCCCGAAAATAATGTAAGAGATTACCATTGATTTACACTCTTAAGCTAAGCGCTTTTATAATCTCTTTAACCATCAAGTCTGACTTAACTTAAGGCCTTCCATCCTGGTTTTATAGTAGGAGTCCCCCAAATGTTATGCATTCTCTTTCCTACAGGGTAGGAGCTCCTTCTTCTTAAATTTCTATTCCTGCGAGCTAGTATCAAATCAAGCCTCTGAGCCTTTTCTAAGCTCTTTCTCTTTTTTTTTTAAGCCCTTCTAGTAAGTAAGCTTTTTTCAGCTATTTCGAATCCTTATACTTTTAAAATTTATTGCATCCCTAAACTTATAGAGCGATTTTTAGAATCTCTTCCCCCAGCTAGCCTATTTCAAAGCTCTGAACTCAGCCTTTCAAATTACAGGACTATGACCCCTACAGCTGCAGTGAAAGTTTCTGCCTTTTCGCGAGTTTGATTTGAGTGGAAGTCATTCGTTCATAGGTTAAAGCAATGACAGAGGAACAGGCTTCTAGAATTCGTTCACGAGATAAAGCAATGGTAGAGCAACAGGTTGCTAGGATGAGCGAAATAGAAAAGGCGCAAGATGAAATGAGAGAACAGCTGGCCAAGATAATGGATTTGACGATGAATTTGAACAAGCAGAGAGGGGTAGAAGAAGTAACTACTCAAGAAAAGAATCAGTCAGCAGATGATGAAAATCCTACATATCTGTCTGGTTTAAGTCAATTCCAAGCTCAAACAGGGATGCCAGTGACATCATCAACTACTCAACACCGATTCTCAGGATACACCATTCATGCGCCTGGGGCAAAATTGTCAAATCCTGTCCAAGTTTCAAATTTAGATGATCCCAAAGAGCAAGAGAGGCTAAGGGTAGTTGAAGAAATTGATTCTCACAAAATGAGTCTTATAGAGGAAAGACTCCGGGCTGTTGAGGGGGTGGATTTATATGGCTCTATGGACGCTGTTGGGCTTTGCTTGGTGCCCGATGTAATCATTCCGTTAAAGTTCAAGACTCCAGATTTTGAGAAATATGATGGGACTAAATGTCCGATAACCCATGTCACAATATATTTTAGAAAGATGGCTGCTCACACGCGTGATGACAAGTTGCTGGTATATGTCTTCCAAGATAGTCTCACAGGGTCCGCTGCAAGATGGTATGTTCAATTGAATAGAACCCGCATCCGTTCATGGAATGAGTTGGCAAGGGCATTTATAGCGCAATACAGACATATTGTTGATATGGCTCCAAACCGTTTAACCTTACAGAATATGGAGAATAAAGCTACTGAAAGCTTTAAAGAGTATGCTCAGAGATGGAGGAACATTACTGCCGAAGTCCAACCACCTCTCACTGAAAAAGAAACTACAGTCTTGTTTGTTAGTACCCTTAAAGCACCATACTATGAAAGGATGATTGGGAATGCCACCAAGAATTTTGCAGACATGGTAATCTCCGGGGAGATAATAGAAAATGCTATAAAGAGTGGAAAACTTGAAGTCGGAGAAACATCTGATGGAAAGAAAAATGGGGCATATAAAAAGAATGAGGAGATGTCCAAGCTGTGACTTATGGAAGGCAACAAGCAGGAGGTGTTTCCCCATGTATCCATACCCGGTGTACCACCCTTATCCATCAGTACCATCAACTTTCCAACCAAACTTTAACCCTCAAACACCTATTCCTATGTCTGGCCCTACAACTAGTCCTTTAGCTCAACCTAGACCCTTAATGAGTAATCAGAGAAGACCTCGAAATAATCGAGAGAGAACCCGTATTGACCTAATTTCGATGTCCTACACTGCTTTATTCCCACGTCTCATTGAAAATCATTTGGTTGCACATGTTCACCTGGAACCTTTGAAACCTTATTTCCCTGAGTGGTATGATGCCAATGCTCGATGTGAATATCATTTTGGGAATTCTGGTCATCCTATAAAAACTTGTTCGGCTTTTAAACATAAGGTGCAAAGCTTGATCAATGCTGGCCTTTTGAATTTTGATAAGTAAGGGGAATCAAATGTCGACGTTGGTCCATTTACACGGGGGCATAATGGTGATGAGGTTTAGAATGAAGGATTGAAGCTATTGATTATCATTGAACTCTTTTTTTTTTTTTTTCTTTTAAAGTAATGTAGGTGGATTTTTTATGTTTAGACTTGATTTATTTTTCATCATCTCAATGAATTGGCAAGTTTGATGCATTTTCATTTCCTCTTTCATTTATTATTTCTTTCATTTGCCTACACTTTTAATTTCACCCATGTCAAGTTTCCAAGTAATGAATGTGGTGACAATCATGGCAATAATCTGGGATTCAATTTTGAAAGTTATTTCCGTATCGGTGAACTTGAACATATATGACCATACTTTCCCATTTGATTTTGTTGAGATTATTGTGAAAAAAGATGAAAGTTGATATGTAGTTTTGGCATGATTGGAAGAAAATTAGTAGAATTGCTTCATGAGTATATTGAATAGCTGTTGAATTCCTTTACAAGTATGTAGATTCCTTGTGGTGAATTTCTATAAGTTTGTCATTTTCAATAAATATTCTTTCATGAAAATATTCACATTTGAGATGATAATGGCCATCTTTCATATTCCTTTCACAAAATAAGAAATTATCCTTCGCTACCCCTTTTTGAGCCTATTGGATTCTTTTTCTTTTCTTTTTTTTTTTGAATGAACCCAATCAAGGATCACCCTCCACACCGGGGGACAAGTATGGAAAAATATCTTTCTAGAGGAGAACGAATGATTGGATCATATTTCTACGCCATGTAAAGAATGTCTTATGTCATGGAGGCAATGATGAGATGGATTGAGTTCCAAAATTTTGAACTCACTTTGTGATAAAAATTAAAAAAAAAATAATAAAAGAAAGGAAAAAAAAACAAGGCAAATAAAAAAAAAATAAATGAAAAAACATATGTGAAAAGTTTTGAAAATCCTCATTGAAAAAGAAATGATCCATGGCTCGATTATCTTGGAAATGAAAAGAAAGATATGAAGTGTTTTGAGATAAAAATGATCCTTGGTTTGAATACCCTTAAACACATGTTTGAGCCTATTTTATCCATTCTTTCATAACCCCAAAATCTTGGCCTACATTACGTACCTGGAAAAGTCCATTTTGATCAAATGTGAATGTTTGAATTGAAAATCATGTATTGAATTAGGACATGCTTGTGGTATTATCAAGGGACAATGAAGCTTAGATGCATGAAGACAGCTCCAAAGAAAAAGGAAAGGGCTTGTTAAACTTTGATATGCTTAATTGCCTCCGAGAAGATTGAGACGAACACATGATGAGGGAAGTTTGTTCTTGATACTTTGAGAAATAATTAGTTTTGAAGAAATTGCTCTTAAGTCACATGGCCATTGGAGAGAGTACACAACTATTTGTGGAGTTCTTATGAAGTGAAAAGCTTTTCCGAGAGAAGCATTATTTTGAGAAAGACAAATGAAGATGATTTGCCAAATACTGTGGAGAAATGTTTCTTTGAAGGAAAAAATGATGAAAAAAAAATGAGAAAGAAAAAAAAAAGATGAAAAAATTGAGGATTCAAATTGAAAACCCGAAAAGGGCAGTTTGAGTCATAGGAGTATATCTAAGTTGAAAACCTGAAAGAGGGGCTTAGGTATAATGAAATTCAGTTTGAAGATTTCATTGGGGGTATGGTTTGGTATGACAGAACTAAAAAAGATCAAGAACACCGATTGGATTGATTTTTGAAAGTGAATTATGGATTAATCTCAAGATTGTCAACATATTCATTATTTGGGGATGTTGATATCCCATCGAAATATCTTTGTATAATTCTTTGATTCGCCTATTATCTTTTGACAAATTTGTTCTTTTCCCTTCAATGATAAAGACCCTCTTTCTTCGATTCATTTTGTTCATTGTCATTCTTTGTTGCCAATTTTGCATACCTATAATGAATAGAGGAAGTGTTGATGCATTATATTTGTTATGGAATTGGAATGATGATTGATAAGTTGAAATACTGAACATAAAACATTCATGCATTATTTTTTAAAAAAAAAATTAAAGATGATGTTCTAGGACAAAATGAAACAATGATGAGAACCAGAAAGGTTTGAAATGTAGACATGATAACTCGTATAATTATATAGTTTTTAGTTATGTTTTATTATTGTTTTGTGTCAAATACGAGTTATTATTGTTTAGTCTAATTGTGTTTATGATCTTTTATATTTTTATGTAATTTGGTGTTTTTCACAAGTTTCTTTGAGTGATTTCAGATTACTAGAATTAAGGGCAAATCCAGTTCAGTTTCAGTTCCGACACCGTTTGCCATATCAGCTATATCTCGAGTTTCACTGAAGTAATAAGGCTGAAATTTGTAGCCCTGCAAAGCTAAGAGGCATATCTATCTTTTTCATGTTTTAAACTTCTTGAAACGGAGTCGTTTTCCCTATCGAAATCGACCATCAAGTTGGCTGATGTGCAATGACGTCTGTGCTGACCTGTTTTCGTATTTTGCCCATATCTTCTTATCCACATCAGCAAATGAGCTGATTCCAACGGCTATGGATCCGTAACTGATAGGGGTATATTTTTCTAGAAGACAATTTTATCAGATCGAGCATCCAACATTGAAAAAATCGACCATCAAGCTGGCTGATCAGAATTGTCATACAATATGACGAAAATTGTTAGAAAAATGCACCCACCTATTATACCTACCTTTGAAATTTGTAAAGCTTGTCTCTTGTCATTTAGCCCTCCAAAATGTGTATAAATAGAGGGCCTTGGATGAGTATTGAGACATTAGACATTGGTAGGATATTAGCCATTGTAATAAAATTCTCTAAGTTTTCTTTTTCTTTCCTTTCTCTAGTTTTCTTTTTCTATATTTACTTATGCTTCTTACATTTCTTTTCATTTTATTCATATCTAGTATGTGTTGCTAATCATATTGTTGAGGTGATGAGGTGAAGCTCTTGGTAAATGCTAAGGTTAGTCTCTTAAACATGAGCTAAAATGAATTATCATTTATAAACACTAGTATAGATAATATTTTCTTTTGGTTTAAAATCATACTTGCAAAGTAGGGATCTTGATTCATTATTGACAAAGAGAATGGCACAATAAATGCTTGGTTTCATAACCTTGATTTGTTGTAGACATATACCTTGGCATAAGGAATGCTTGGACTCTTTTTATGAGTTTTGAGGACACCAAATGAACATAATATCATATGCTATGGACGTTGGACAATTTGGACTGAATTGCTAAACCTTCCGATTGGAACCTCCCTTATGTGTGGATTTCAATTGTGTAATAAAACAAGATTAATCTTAGCATAACACCAAGAGTGGATTCTCTAACCTCAACATCTTTTCTTATTGTTTTTATATCTTGTTTAATTTCTTTTATGTTATTTTGTTTATTTTGTTCTCTAATATCTTGTTTATCTTGTTTTGTTGTTAATTCCCTAATATCTTTTTTTACTTTCTTTTTCTTATATATTTATAAACTTATACTTACTAATACGCTTCCCTGTGGTTCGACCTCGGACACCCGAGAATTTATTACTTGAACATAACCTGCACTTGGGTTTACAACTCTTAATTGAGTCTCCATCAAGTTTTTGGCGCCGTTGCCGGGGAAGCAATACTAAGTATATAAGTTTATAAGTATATTTATTTTTATTGGCTGGTTATACCGCCTAATTTGTATATTAACTTTGTTTTATTGGCTGGTTATACCGCCTAATTTAGTATATATATTTTTTGGCTGGTTATACCGCCTAATTTTCTATATATTTATATTTATATTGTAAAGTTTATATTTGTATATTATCTATTTATTAACTTTGTTTTATGCTTGTTTGGCGACGTGATTTTAGATCTCGTCGTTTAGTTAGATTTTATTGTGAAACTTTTTCAGGTAATCTTTCTAATACAACTCCTAACATGGCTGACAATGAAAGTGTTCATGCTGAAGATGAGAACAGACAAGTACGCACCATGCGTGACTACTTGCAACCAACTCGAAGCTCATCACCCTCTTGTTTTATTTTTCCTCTCAATGCAAACAACTTTCGTTTTAAACCAGGTATGATAGCTTTGCTTCCAAATTTCTATGGGTTAGAATCGGAAAGTGCTTACTCGTTTCTAAAAGACTTCGAAGATGTATGTGTCACCTTTAATGACCAACAATGTACAAATGAAATTGTCAAGCTAAAATTATTTCCTTTTTCTTTAAAAGATAAAGCAAAAATTTGGCTTCATAATTTAAAACCAAGGTCAATTGGCACATGGCAAGAATTACAAACTGAGTTTCTAAAGAAATTTTTCCCAGCACATAAAACTACTGCTTTGAAAAGACAGATTCAAAATTTCAATCAAAATCAAAATGAAGCATTTTTTCAGTGCTGGGAGCGTTTTAAAGATTTGTTAAGTTCTTGTCCACATCATGGTTTTGAAAAATGGCGTCTTATTAGTTTCTTTTATGAAAGTTTAACTCCCGAAACTAAACAATTTGTTGAAACAATGTGTAACGGTGAGTTTCTAGAAAAAGAACCTGAAGAAGCCTTTGACTACCTAGACCATTTGGCAGATAACTCTCAAGCCTGGCACACAGATAATTCCTCTGAAAGTTCCAATAGATCTAATGTTGTTTCTAACAGAGGAAAATATCATTTTAGTCAAGAAGATGAGATAAAAGCTAAACTAGCTAATTTGGCTAGAAAGATTGAAGCCATGGAACTTAGAGAAGTAAAAGAAGTCAAAACGGTTAAAAATGAAGAAAGTTGTGGAATTTGTGAAATCATGGGACACCCCACTTCTGAATGTCCAAACATTCCCATTCTTAAAGAAGCGTTGCATGATCAAGTAAATTCCATAAACACATTTAAAAAGCCTTTTCCTTCTCCTTACTCTGAAACGTATAACCCTGAATGGAGAAATCATCCCAACTTCAGTTGGCGGAATAATAATCATGTTCAGGTACCACAATCTCAAAAGCCGGGCAACACTTTTTCCTATCAACCTTCACGTGTACAAACCTTGGAAGAGACATTGCAAGCATTCATGCAAATACAAGCAAATGTGTATAACCAAACTTCACAGGACATCAATGAGATCAAAAACACCTTGTCCACATTGACAGCTTCATTACGCACTCAAGAAAAAGGTAAGTTACCTGCTCAACCTCAGCCTAACCCTTCTACTCAATGTCTTGTTTCTTGCTCCAATGAAACTCAACAGGAAAATGCCAGTTCTATCACAACTCTTCGAAGTGGAAAGGCAATTGACAAAAACATTCCATCAAAAGACCAAGATCCTCCTTCCCCTCCGAAAAGTAATGGTAAGGATGATGGTAAGTCTGAACTTCTTGAAAATTTGGACAAAGAAAAAGGTATGCATCCTGCTCCTTTTCCTCAAAGGTTGTAAACAATAAAGAATTTGAATCAAAATGCAGAAATTTATGAACTTTTCAAACAAGTTAAGATTAACATTCCTTTATTGGATGCAATCAAACAAGTTCCATCTTATGCTAAATTTTTGAAGGACATGTGCACAGTTAAAAGGAAACATAATGTACAAAAGAAAGCATTTCTGACGGAAAGTGTGAGCTCAATCATTCAGCACTTTACTCCACCAAAATTCAAAGATCCTGGATATCCAACAATCTCATGCATCATTGGAAACACTAGAATAGAACGTGCATTGCTTGATCTTGGTGCTAGTGTTAATCTTTTGCCTTTTTCTGTTTATCAACAGTTAGGTTTAGGTGAACTCAAGGAAACACCTGTTACACTTCAACTAGCTGATCGTTCTGTAAAAATTCCTCGAGGGATAGTTGAAGATGTTTTGGTTCAAATTGATAATTTTTACTTCCCTGTTGATTTTATTGTTTTGGACACACATCCTGTTTCAAATCCAAATGTTCAAATTCCTGTTATATTAGGCCGTCCATTTCTTGCAACTTCTAATGCTCTGATAAATTGCAGGAATGGTATGTTGAACATTTCTTTTGGAAATAAGACTTTAGAATTAAATGTGTTCAACATTTGCAAGCAACCCGGTGATGATTCAGAAGTACATGAAGTGGATTTCATTGAAGAACTTGTTCATGAACATCTCACCACTACCACATTCCATGATCCTTTAGAAGCTTATTTAATTGAATGTGAGTTTGATAATGCTTCAGAAATTTCACACACTGATTCTTTGTTAAATTCTTTTCAGGTTAAGCATTGTTGGAAACAAAAGTTTGAGGAACTTCCATCACTCACAAATGTCACTGTACCATCAACTATTGAACCACCCAAGCTGGATTTAAAACCATTGCCATCCGAGCTAAAATATTCCTTTTTGGGTGAGAATGAAACTTTTCCAGTCATAAATCAACTTGAGGAACTCAGAAATGATGCATATGAGAATTCTAAAATTCATAAAGAAAGAACTAAAGCCTTTCATGACAAGTTAATTTCAAGAAAAATATTTGATGTTGGGCAAAAAGTTCTACTTTATAATTCTAGACTTCACATATTTCCTGGTAAGTTGAGATCAAGATGGACTGGCCCATTTGTGGTTAAGCATGTGTATCATTATGGAGCAGTTGACATTGAGAATCCTCAAAATGGTAACATATTCAAGGTAAATGGACAAAGACTCAAACTCTTTTTGGAAAATCATGTTACTCAAGAAGAGGTTGTTTTTCTTTCTGATCCTTGTTTTGAAAATAACTAGATGTAAATATAATTTTTACTAATCTTCAACAAAAAAAAAAAATACATTTTTTTTAAACCCCGGTTAAATGGCGGATAACGGTACTCCGTGATTATTTAAGTCGGTTCCATCAGCTACCCACAAAACTGATATTGTATATAAATTTCTCTTTCAATTTCTTTTTCATTTTTTTTCAAGATGGATGATATTCTCACAAGATTGCAGAAACGATTTCCTCCTTTTCCTCGAAATATTTTACTGAAGCTTTACCAAGTTCGATTTGAAAGATTAAGAATGCTTATGCACAAAGGGATTCCTGATGACATACGTTGGATAATTGAAGCCAAGGTACGTGAAGATGAATATCTTCCTGTTTTGCATTTACCAGGTACAGGTAGAAGCACTTTTGCAAAGAAGCGACGAGCAAAGCGCATGAGTTCAAATTGCCACAAATGTGCACGATGGACGTGTAACGGTAAATGTCGTTCTATTGGGATTTCGTCCTCTAATCGATATGATAAAATTGAATTCATTAAGGATGGACTGAGTAAGGAGAATTTGGGTAATATCCAACTTTCTCTTGAGACGCATCCTAGTGGAGACGTACAAAGAGAAATTCTTGATTTATGGTCGCAATTCCAAAGGGAATGGCAACATCTTGGGAATCTGATGTTAAAAGACCCTGTTTGCCAGCTTGTAAGAAAACTGGATGGGAAGCATATCCTCGACTCATAGAAGGCGTTTAAGCCGTTTCTGGACGTAAAACCAGAGGAAGATGTGAGCCACAATCACAACTACAATAAATGACTTCTCAGCTTTTGGTTTGATTTGCAATTACTTCATTTCGGTTTAATTTACGATTTGTGTAATTATTCTCGTTTTTTTTTTGCATTGGTTTTTTACGGTTGATTTTTCTTCTCTTTTTGATTTTCTTCCTGAAATCACGCAAAAATCTTTTGTTAGGTTAACATTTTCTTCTGACAGGTCAAATACACTTTCGGCGACATTATTACTCTTGTCTGATTCACTACTCAGTCCTCTATATATTACACCATGTACTCATTCTCTTTCAGGCACTCGAAAAAAAAATGGAAAGTACTTCGTCCCAGCGCATTAAAAACATTTGTGTCTTTGGAGGTGCTTATCCAGGGAAAAATAACATATTCGCTGATGAAGCCATAAGAGTTGGAGTAATACTTGCCCAACAAAAGATCCAGTTGATTTATGGAGGCGGTAGTACGGGTTTAATGGGAGCAGTCGCTACAGCAGCACACGCCGGAGGAAGTCCAGTTCTAGGAATCGTGCCAAAACTATTCACAGATTTTTGTGGACCTACCGTGGGTAAGGAAATACAAGTCTGGAGTATCCCTGAACGGATGACAATCATGTACCATTCTGCCGATGCATTCATTGCTTTACCAGGAGGTCTGAGTACATTGGAAGAAATAGCTTGCGTGGCTTCTTGGTCATCTTTGGTCACAAATAAGAAACCCATTGGTTTGCTTAATATGAATGGTTATTTTAGTAATTTGCTTTCATACTTAGATAATGCTGTGGATAATGGATTCATGTTTTCAGAGGCAAGGAGAACCATAATTTATGCTACAACCATTGAAGATTTACTCAAAAAGCTCCAAGCTTATGAGTATTTATCTGCTACGGTTGTTTCGCAAACGCTCGAAAAAAGAAAAAGAGATATGGACGAGCAAGGAGTGAATTGCACTTTGTCTTTGTGACATTATCTAACATTTTGTTTGTTGTGTCTCAGTTATAATAAGTGGTTAGCAACCTCTGCAGGTAATATCTCCTAAATTCTACCTTTAGTAGGGGGTAAGGGACATATTTCGCTCATTTAAAAAAAAAAAAAAAGTTTGTTGTGTTTTAAGCAATTTAGAAGTATTCATTCTGAACAAGGTCTGAGTAAGGGAGACTTGAGACATACCTTGTCAGTTTGATTTCTTCTTTCAAAAAAAAAAAAAAAATTTGTTGTGTTTTAAGACATTTAGAAGTATTCATTCTGAACAAGGTCTGAGTAAGGGAGACTTGAGACATACCTTGTCAGTTTGATTTTAACCTTTTTATGTTTACTTGTTAATTTTTGTTTAGTATTTTAGGATTATTTAGGTTGCATGAGTTTGTTTTGTTTTGAGTCTTAGTTGTTCCTATTCTTATGTTATTAGTTCTTTTCTCTTACACATGATTCTTTCATTTGGGTTAATAGACTTACATTGAGGACAATGTAAGAATTAAGTGTGGGGGGAATGATTTAGGATTTCTTTTATTTTTGTCTACTATTTTTTTTATGAGTCTTTATTATTATTATTATTATTATTTAGTGTGTTTTAGTTCCTTTTTAATACAATGATGAGATATGAATTGCATAAGTCTAAAACAGATTTATTAGTGAGAAGATTTTCATGAGAATTGAGCTTGATGTCAACCTTTTTATGAGCCAATGTTAATATGATATGTTGATTGAGAAAGAAGCATGTTTAGACTTAATCTGACTTGTATAATCATCCTTGTGAGTTTTTGAGCCTATAATGATTGATGCATTATACAAATCAATCTAATTTCTTTCTTGAGTGCTCTTATGATTACATGATTCTCTAGAACTTGCTTTAAACCGTTTGATACTATATTGATACATGTGACAACATGAATATGATAGAGGCATTAGGATTATAACCAGAGCCAAACAGCCATCCCTTATTAATGTTCTAAGAGAACATCCCCACTAGTGAGCCAATTTGAGCCTACATTAAATATGCTGTTTTATTGGTAACCACAACTTACACCTAGCCTAAATATACTTATATCCTTACCCTTGTTCTAAAGATGGATTTTTATATTTTGAGACATATTGCAAAAAAAAAAAAAAAAAAAAAAAAGGGATATTTTTAGTTGAAAATTTGGGTTAGAAACAAAAGATAAGTGTGGGGGAAGAAAAGAAAAGAAAAAGTCAAGAGAAAAAGAAAGGGATCATTGTCAAATACATTCCCATATTAAAAAAAAAAAAAAATCTTCTCTTGAACTTCTAGAAAAAGATGTTACAAAGTTGGTTAGAATGATGCAAAGGCTCAACATGAATATTTAGCCTATGTTATTATGTGCTTTATAAGAGTTTTGAGAAGTTTTATTTGTATGATCTTATTATGTCTCTAAAATCTATGAACTCTTTGGAACCTTTGTGATATCTTTATCCTTTTGTTCTTTAACCACATTATAACCCTTTGGCTCCATTACAACCTTGAATAAAGACCTCTTGATTTATGAAGTTGTATGATCTAAATAGTGGAGAATAGGTGGAAAAGCAAGCATATGGTAGAAGTGTTTTCATGAGATTGATTGAGTGTAAACACTTTACCACTACTTTAAAGAGTGAAAATCAAGAGAGTATCCCATGTGAGAAGTTGAGATTAAGTTTGAATATACACTATTTTGATTGAAATATGTTATGTTAATATTGGCTTAACTCATTTATTTACATTCAAGCAAGATTTTTTGTGAATTTCTTTAAGCTATTGATTAGTTTTTAAGACTTGTCCAATGATTATCTCTAATTTATATTGGAAGGATTAGTTATAATTATTATTTTTAGTTTTTCTTATGTCTTCAATGTTTGTGGGTATCGTCCTAGTAAACCCTCACGAGACTAAACTCGTCCACTAGGGACACCTAGGGGTTTAAAGGCTTGTGTCACATGCTAAGTGCCACCGTGATTTCCTACGAAAATGGATTAGATTAGATTTTCTTATTTTATTTTTATTGAGTCGTTGCTAGGGACTAGCAACAATCTAAGTGTGGGGGTGTGATAACTCGTATAATTATATAGTTTTTAGTTATGTTTTATTATTGTTTTGTGTCAAATACGAGTTATTATTATTTAGTCTAATTGTGTTTATGATCTTTTATATTTTTATGTAATTTGGTGTTTTTCACAAGTTTCTTTGAGTGATTTCAGATTACTAGAATTAAGGGCAAATCCAGTTCAGTTTCAGTTCCGATACCATTTGCCATATCAGCTATATCTCGAGTTTCACTGAAGTAATAAGGCTGAAATTTGTAGCCCTGCAAAGCTAAGAGGCATATCTATCTTTTTCATGTTTTACACTTCTTGAAACGGAGTCGTTTTCCCTATCGAAATCGACCATCAAGTTGGCTGATGTGCAATGACGTCTGTGCTGACCTGTTTTCGTATTTTGCCCATATCTTCTTATCCACATCAGCAAATGAGCTGATTCCAACGGCTATGGATCCGTAACTGATAGGGGTATATTTTTCTAGAAGACAATTTTATCAGATCGAGCATCCAACATTGAAAAAATCGACCATCAAGCTGGCTGATCAGAATTGTCATACAATATGACGAAAATTGTTAGAAAAATGCACCCACCTATTATACCTACCTTTGAAATTTGTAAAGCTTGTCTCTTGTCATTTAGCCCTCCAAAATGTGTATAAATAGAGGGCCTTGGATGAGTATTGAGACATTAGACATTGGTAGGATATTAGCCATTGTAATAAAATTCTCTAAGTTTTCTTTTTCTTTCCTTTCTCTAGTTTTCTTTTTCTATATTTACTTATGCTTCTTACATTTCTTTTCATTTTATTCATATCTAGTATGTGTTGCTAATCATATTGTTGAGGTGATGAGGTGAAGCTCTTGGTAAATGCTAAGGTTAGTCTCTTAAACATGAGCTAAAATGAATTATCATTTATAAACACTAGTATAGATAATATTTTCTTTTGGTTTAAAATCATACTTGCAAAGTAGGGATCTTGATTCATTATTGACAAAGAGAATGGCACAATAAATGCTTGGTTTCATAACCTTGATTTGTTGTAGACATATACCTTGGCATAAGGAATGCTTGGACTCTTTTTATGAGTTTTGAGGACACCAAATGAACATAATATCATATGCTATGGACGTTGGACAATTTGGACTGAATTGCTAAACCTTCCGATTGGAACCTCCCTTATGTGTGGATTTCAATTGTGTAATAAAACAAGATTAATCTTAGCATAACACCAAGAGTGGATTCTCTAACCTCAACATCTTTTCTTATTGTTTTTATATCTTGTTTAATTTCTTTTATGTTATTTTGTTTATTTTGTTCTCTAATATCTTGTTTATCTTGTTTTGTTGTTAATTCCCTAATATCTTTTTTTACTTTCTTTTTCTTATATATTTATAAACTTATACTTACTAATACGCTTCCCTGTGGTTCGACCTCGGACACCCGAGAATTTATTACTTGAACATAACCTGCACTTGGGTTTACAACTCTTAATTGAGTCTCCATCAAGACACATGGGGCTTCTAAGTTGAAATATACACTTTGGAAATGGACAAATGCTGCATTTGAAAATGAATAAAATCGACAAAGGACTAGACCGGTGGATGGAACTTGTTAGCTAGTTTTGAAGCTACATGTTTGAGATGATACAAAGATGAAATGATGAGCTTGAGAACCATTTTGTTACCACAATTGGAGAGATATGATGATTTTCATGCATTGCATTGCATTACATTCATTTCATTTCATGAATTGCATTACATGACATTCATGACATTCATGGCATGCATTTAACATGTAAGAAAGATTTTGAGTTAGACTTTTGAATTTGAAATCAAACTTTTTTAAAAGGAAATTCTTGGACCTCAGTTGAGATGAAAATTTTGGTCTTTTAGATTTTGCACCTTGGTTGAAGAGATGAATTTAGACCTTGGTAGTAATGAGAATTTTTACGATGAGATTTTAAATTTTAAATCTTCAAGATGAATTGTTTTTCAAAGGTAAGTTTTTTTTTTAATTAGATTTATTTTATCAAAGACGAGAATATTTAGTATGAATTCTTAGCTAAGTGAGAAGCTTTAGTTTAGTGTGAATCCTTATTTTAGTGAGAATCCTTGATTTAGTGTGAATCCTTAGCTAAGTGAGAATCCTTCGTTTAGTGTGAATCCTTGATTTAGTGTGAATCCTTATTTTAGTGAGAATCCTTGATTTAGTGTGAATCCTTAGCTAAGTGAGAATCCTTAGTTTAGTGTGAATCCTTATTTTAGTGAGAATCCTTGATTTAGTGTGAATCCTTAGCTAAGTGAGAATCTTTCGTTTGTGTGAATCCTTATTTTAGTGATAATCCTTGATTTAGTATGAATCCTTAGCTAAGTGAGAATCCTTAGTTTAGTATCCTTAATTTAAGTGAGAATCCTTAGTTCGGTGTGAATCCTTATTTCCTTATTTTGGATGCGAACCCTTTAGTTAAGTGAGAATCCTTAGTTTGGTGTGTGAATCCCTTAGTTTAATGAGAATCCTTATTTTGGGTGCGAATCCCTTATTTCTTTATATTTGGGTGCGAATCCCTTAGTTTAGTGAAAATCCTTATTTTAGGTGCGAAATCACTCATTTTCTTATTTTGGATGCGAATCCTTTAGCTTAGTGAGAATTTTTATTTTGAGTGCGAATCCTTTATTTCCTTATTTTTGGGTGCGAATCCCTTAGTTTAGTGAAAAACCTTATTTTGGGTGCGAAATCCCTTATTTTCTTATTTTGGGTGTGAATCCTTTAGCTTAGTGAGAATCTTTATTTTGGGTGCGAATCCTTTAGTTTGACTGAGAATCCCTTATTCAGGTGAGAATTCTCGTACTTTGGTGTGAATCCTTTATTTTCAAGTTATTTTAAGTTGTGAATCCTTTATATTGTCAATTTTAAGTTTGTCTTTAAAGTGAAAGATTTCAACGTTGGTGTGTTTTTGAGAGATTTGGTTTGAAAAGAGAAATCTTTAGGTTGAAACTAATTAGAGACAGTAAGATTCAATCTGTCAGTTTGAAGCCAAGTATAGATGAGAGATGAATAATGAGCTGGAGAACTTTTCTATCTTGATTAGAGATTCAAAGAGTTGATATCATTCATATAGTGCATTCATGACATCCATTGCATGATATGCATCAGCATTTCATTCATGGCATTCATGTACTGCATTGCATTCAAGAAACACTAGTGCAGATATTTAATATAATTTGGACAGGAATTTCAATTTGGAATGACAATTTGTGAGAACCATATCAAATCTTTTCGGGATCCAAAATAAGATTTTTAAAATTTCTTTTGAAGAAAGTATCCACTTTTGAGAATTTACAAATTTCGTTGGGATATTTAAAGTTGATGCCTCATTAGGAGGAGTTTTTCATCGTTGGGATATTTAGAGTTGATGCCTTGTTAGGAGGAGTTTTTCTTCGTTGGGATATTTAAAATCGGTGCCTCATTGAGATGAGTTTTTCTTTTTTGGGTTATTTTAAAGTTGAAGCCTCGGTGGAGGAGTATAGTTTCACGTTGAGTTTATTTAAAGTTTACGCCTCGCTTAGAGGAGCTTTTCTACGATGGAATTTTCTTTAAGTATATAGGTCTTTTTAATGTTTGAGAATTTAGTAAGGTGTCTACGTCTTTGCACATCCCTTGTTTCTCAGGGAATGCACAAAGAGGGGCAACTGTAGACATCGGATTTTATCCGGGATTTAATTTTGTAATTTGAATTATATTTATTTTTGAATTAAATCAAAAAATAAAAAGAGAAAATAAAAAAAAGGATAAATTCGAAATAAAAAAAAATGAAACCAAATTTGGGTTGAAATAAGACTCTTCTTTGGATTAAACTTGGACTCTAGGTGTTGTGGTTGAAATAAAAATATCTTATTGATCAGATTGAGACTTCTAAGTAGATTAAAATCTAAACTCTTTTCCTATATAAACAACCTAGCCTCAAGCACAGAAATCACATCAGAAAAATATAGAATTTTTGGAGTAAGCAAGTAAGATCAGTAAATAGAAAGAAGGCACGAAGTTAGACAGGGGAAGGAAATAACGAGCAATAGGGAGTAGCAGCATCATCAGCAAAGAAAGCCGCAATACTAGCGAAAAGGGGCAGCAGACAGAAACGGCATTAGCAGCAGAAAAACAAGTGCAGCAACCGAACTTTGGAGAGTGGCTGCTGGTGCGTGTCTAACTTCATTTGTTATTTCATATTTATTCCTTTTATTGTTGTGAGTAAAAAGTTGGTTACATAAATATATGAATATTTTAAATATCTTGACTTTCATGCTAAATTTTATACCACACACTGCATATGAAGAAAAAGAAGGGTGGTCCATGGACGCCACCCTTGATTAACCTTTTTTTTTTTTTAATCTATTACTTTGTTTTATTATATGATTTGTTTAATTTCATTTCATTATTAATTTTTGACTAATCTTTTTTTAGTTTGATTATTGCAGGTATATTTTTATGATTAACTTTTATTTATTTTTAAATTACTATATATTGATTAATTATATTATTTACTTGATTATTGTGAATATTTTTATGATTAATTTTATTTTGAATTTTCCTTAGATTTTGTAATTATTTGTATATTGATTATTTATTTTTTTTTTAATTGAGAATTAGTTAAATTAAATAATAAATAGAGATCTTTTTCAATAATGAAATCCGAGGAGTTCACGTTTGGTTGATTTCCAAAGAATTTCTAGGTGAGAGAATTCTCTTAAAAATTCTCCGAAATGAATGGAAGGATTTTTTTTAAGGGATTATTTTCGATATCAGTAAAGGTCAAAATTTATTTTTTAAAATTAATTAATTTTCAATGTCTCTTTTTCAAGATAATTTTTCATAATAAATGCCTAATTAAAATTGAAGGATAAATTAAGATTTTTTTCGATGACGAAATTCAAGAGAGTCGCGAATGGTTGACTTTTAAAAAATTTCTAAGTGAGAAAAATTGTCTTAAAAATTCTCCAGAACAATGGAAGAATATTCTAAGGGATAATTTTCGATATTAAGATCAGAATTTATTTTTCGAACAAACATTAATAAAATGTGGATTAATTTTGAAAGATTAATTTAAGAGAAATAACTTTGTTAAATAATTTAATTTTTTCGACGACGGAGGCTCTTCAATAGAACGAATGGTTTCTTTTGGATACTCTCGAGGTGAGGAAACGTTTTTTAGTAATTTCTCCCGAATGAATGGAAAAAAGACCTAAAAAAATGATTTTCGAGATTTCTAATTTTAACAATCAAAATGAAGATAGAATAGATAAGACCATTTAATTAAGACTTTTTAAGTATCACAAGACTAATTAGGTACTATCTCTTAGATAGGCGTTGTGAGGGTGCTAATCCTTTCTCACACGTAACCCTTACTCCCGAACCTAGTTCTGATAAGTAGACCAGAACCTATTCTTTTTGGATTACTTTAAATAGGATAGATTTATAAAGGTGACTAATCACACATAGATTAGATGATTAGTGGAGACTTCATTGTTTGTGTCTAACATGCTGAATTCGTATTTGGCACGTTATGACAATATATATTAATTTTTCTATATGCGAGCAATGGTGCAAGTGCAACAGTGACAGTAGCGGCTTCTGCCATTTGGAGATTGGACCTTAGCTTGAGTGGGTATATATACTGATCATTTGCATCAACACATTGGGGTTGGGCTCGTTCTTTGTTCTTGTTCTTGTTCAAACACATATTCATTACGTATATACCATCTTGGTACCAGACAGGTGTGGGGTTCTTCATATATTAATTGATACCATGGATGCTCCTCTGTCTCTGTGATGGACTTGGGTGGGATAGCTTCACCCAAATTCCAACCATGTAGCTTATTTAATTTCTTTGGGTTTGAAGCCAAGATATATATATATATATATATATATATATATATATCTATATATTATATTATATTAGTGGCAGAGCAATGTAAATATGCTAGGTAAGGTAGATAAAGCTATATATACCTTATTCGGTACCTAAAGAAAAATTGAAAAAAATAAACAAATACCGGCCATACCTGTGATCTTGCAAGATCAACAAGGTCAGAGGGTTGAAGGGCGTCACCAGGACATTGGATCAGAGAGATAGTTTGAATATATAAATTACTGAAACCATTATCAATGTTTTCAATAATTTTTATGTATACATGTAATATCTAATATTTTTCAATAATTATAATATATTTGTGTAATTATAATATATTTGTGTAATTTTTAATATAATATAATTTATATACATGTAATATCTAATGTTTATATTAAATATATTACAATTACATAAATATTACATTATCAATTAGATATTACATTATTACATAGATATATTACAATTACATAGATATTCAGTAATTCTAATGTTAAGTGCTAATTCTAAATTTATAATATATGTATAATCCAATTACATAATATCTAATGTATAAATATATTACAATTACATAAATATTATACAATTACTGAAAACATTAAATATTACATGTATACATTAGAATTACTGAAAACATTAGATAAATTGATAATATTTTCAGTAATTTAGAATTACCACTTAAGATTATGAAATTATACAAATATATTACAATTAAATCAATATTTTACAATTATTGAAAATATTGGATATTAAATGTATATCTAATGTAATTATATTAATGTTTTCAGTAATTGATAATGTTTTCAATTTATCTAATGTTTTCAGTAATTGTAATGTATATATATGTAATATCTAATATTTTCAGTAATTGTATGTAATTGTAATATATTTGTGTAATTTCGTAATGTTAAGTGATAATTTTAAATTACTGAAAACATTATGCTTTGAGTAATTCTAATGTATATATGTAATATCTAATATTTTCAGTAATTGTAATGTATACATGTAATATCTAATATTTTCAGTAATTCTGTGTAATTGTAATATATTTGTGTAATATGCTAATTGGTAATTCTAAATTACTGAAAACATTATCAATTTATCTAATGTTTTCAGTAATTCTAATGTATACATGTAATATCTAATATTTTTAGTAATTATAATATATCTATGTAATTGTAATATATTTATATAATTTCGTAATGTTAAGTGGTAATTCTAAATTGTAATTACATGTATCTATATATATATTAATGTATTGAAAACATTAGATAAAATATCTAATAAATTTATCTATAGTAATTATATATAATTTAGAATTATCTAACATAGATATTACTATATAGATATATTATAATTCTAGATATTATCAATTTACAATTACATATATTTATTAGAATTCTAATGTATATTATTTAAATTGTAACATTAGATATATTACATATTATCAATTGTAATAAATTTCAATATATATTACATATAACATAGAATTATAATATATAATTGTAACATATCTAATGTATACATGTAATAACTAATGTTTTCAGTAATTATAATTTAGAATTTTCACTTAACATTACGAAATTACACAAATATCTATGTAATATATTATAATTTATATATTATGTTATTATCTAATATATCTATGTAATTGTAATATATTTGTGTAATTTCATAATATTAAGTGGTAATTCAAAATTACTGAAAACATTATCAATTTATCTAATATTTTCAGTAATTCTAATGTATACATGTAATATCTAATATTTTCAGTAATTGTAATATATCTATGTAATTTTAATTGTAATAGATAAATTACATAGAATATATATTACAATTACAAAAATATATTACAATTACATATATTTAATTTAATTACAGAAAAAATTAGATATTACATGTATACATTGGAATTACTAAAACATTAGATAAGTTGATAATATTTTCAGTAATTTAAAATTATCACTTAACATTACGAAATTACACAAATATTACAATTACTGAAAACATAAATATATTACATGTATAGATTAGAATTACTAAAAATATTAGATAAATTGATAAAAATTACATTAGAATTACTGAAAACATTAGATAAATTGATAATGTTTTCAATAATTTAGAATTACCACTTAACATTACGAAATTACACAAATATATTACAATTACATAGATATATTATAATTACTGAAAACATAGATATATTACATGTATTAGAATTATTGAAAACATTAGATAAATTGATAACGTTTTCAGTAATTTAGAATTACCACTTAACATTACGAAATTACACAAATATATTATAATTACATAGATATATTACAATTACGTAGATATATTACGATTACTGAAAACATTAAATATTACATGTATACATTAGAATTACTGAGAATATTACATAAATATATTAATTAATACATATATTATATTAATATTATAATATTACATAAATTGTATAGATATAGTAATTACAATTCTATAGATAAATTGATAATATATCTAATTGATAATGTTTTTAATAATTTAGAATTATCACTTAACATTACGAAATTACGAAATTACACAAATATATTACAATTAAATAAATATAGTACAATTACACAAATTTATCTAATGTATACAAATATATTACAATTACATAGATATATTACAATTACATATTAGATATCTAAAATATTATCAATTACATAGATATATTACAATTACTAAAAACATTAGATATTACATGTATACATTAGAATTACTGAAAACATTAAATAAATTGATAATGTTTTCAGTAATTTAAAAGTACCACTTAACCTGACAAAATTACACAAATATATTATAATTATATAAATATATTACAATTATTGAAAACATTAGACATTACATGTATACACTAGAATTACTGAAAACATTAAATAAATTGATAATGTTTTCAGTAATTTAAGATTACATGTATACATTAGATAGATATTAATTAGATAATAATCTAATGTATATATAATGTTTGTGAATTATAAATTAATACAATTACTGATATATTAATATTAATATTAATTTATCAAATATAAATGATATCAAATATAAATTGTCATAGATATATTGTAATATTACATGTATATATTAGATATATTAGAATTATATATTAGAATTCTATGTTATATGTAATGTATATTGAAATTTATTACAATTGATAATATGTAATATATCTAATGTTACAATTTAAATAGATATATCTAATATTAATTGTAATTGTAATGTATTGATATATAAATTTGATATATTACATGTTACATTATCAATTACATAGATAATATTACAATTACTGAAAACATTAGATATTACATGTATACATTAAAATTACTGAAAACATTAGATAAATTGATAATGTTTTCAGTAATTTAGAATTAACACTTAACATTACGAAATTATGTAAATATATTACAATTACATAGATAGATTAGCTGCCATTAATTCTCATCAGTTTTAGTCTTACTTATGTAACAGTCAGTAGCTATAAAATTGTGCCTGCCAACCCATTTCTATTACTTTCATTAATTTATATTATAGAACAATCCAATATTTAGTGAAGATGATAATAAGGTATCATACCTTTAAGAAGCTTGGATAGAATGGACTTGTCTGAATGAAGAACTAGATACACGCATCAAGTACCGTGGTGGAGTGTTTAATCATAATAATAATAATAATGTTTAATGATAAACAAGTTACTCTTCTTCTAATACTATAATTCATTTCACTTAGTTAATTCGCATGAAAGGACAATAATGGCACCTCAGAATGCCATGGCTACATATTTGTACTATCTAGCACTAAAAACAGCTTCTGCATCAATGGTTGGTTGACTTCTTCGAGTGTACTTGAGAAGCAAAGCTTCCGATGAAAGCCCCGGTACGTTTAGATCCCTAAATATAAAAACTTTTTAGATTATTTCTGGGACAAAGAATTCGACAAAACAGATTAAGAAATTAAAAAAAAAAAAAAAAATTTAGTACCTGATGTAGGGCTCTAAATCCTTCCACTCCCATTTTGATCGTTGTTTGAAGAGGATGGAAAAACGTTGTGCAGGAGTTGAAGGCAACGAAGAAACACTGAAGGCGTGAACCCATGTCTCTACACCAAGCTTCTCAGTCAACACTTGGCCTTCCAACATATCAAAACTGGGCTGCATCTCTTCTGGAACCAACCGCAACCACTCCTCCATGAAACTCTCCATCTTCCTCTTTCCTTCTCTCAAGATCCCTCTTGCAAAATGCACACATACTCTTCTTGCATCCATCCTCCAGACACCTCCATCCATGGCCTCCTCCACCCTACTACCATACACATTCAAACAATGGTAGGCAAGTTTGCATGGAAACCCATCTGATTCCAATACACTCACAACTTTATCTTCAATAAGTGCGTCCAGTGACCAGTCATTCAACACAGAATTGTGCAAAAGCATCCTAAGAATCATGTCCATGTATTTCTCATCCACAATTCTCCAATACCCATCAATCTCCACAGCTGAAAGAGCCTGTAATCCACTCCTCATTTCATCGTCACTAGCCTGAACCTTGTTAGTAAGATCATCCCACGTATACAATCTTCTCATACTTCTCTCCATAAATTCCAAATCCTCCATTGCTAATGCCTCATCAGAGCCGTAAGGACTCTCTGAGAGAATCGATTTGAGCTTGTCAAGTCTGGGAGCAACCTCAACAAGCTCCATGTTACCAGGTGCAACTTTGATGACTGATGCACCAACTTGATGCTTGTAATCTTCCCCATCACAATCTTGTGGATTTTCACACAATGTTGAATAATCTGCAGGTGGTACAAGGAACACAGAATTTGAGGTTCCAACAAACTTAACCGAGTAAGTTTTTGACTTAGTGCAAAGAACTGCATCTTCATCAGGCTGTCCTCTTAAGGTTACCCTAGAAAAGAGATGGTCAACATAAAGATTAAAATTGGAATCTTCGAAAGATTAAAAAGTCTACATGCTGAATTAAAATTATATATCTTACCTCTGGTACAGGACATCGAGGAGAAGTTTTTCATCAAGCTCAAGGAGGACCAAATCATCGTGGGGACCAAAGAGCGGGTGATATTGAATAGAAACTGAAGAGGCGGGCTGGAGATTTAATAACACTTCAGCTCCCTTGCAACATGACTGAGGTTGTTCCATCATGCACACCAAGCAGTTGAGAAAAACCTAAGTAGGAAACTCCAACCCTACAATCAAATCTTTGATTTTCAAAGGCAAAATGAACTACAACAGCTCACGGGCAACTTGTGTGATCAATCAATTGCATTTAGGGCGTAAAAAAGGAGTAACTCTGCTACCATCTGCATTCAACATTCAATGACACAAAGCAGTATGCACCATCAACAACCTATGGCAGAACATTTGAAGGCTCCAACTAGAACAACCAAGATAAGCAAGGATAGTAATCTTTAACCAGTACAAATATACTAGAGAAAAAAGAAGATGAATAATAGTCTATTTGCAGCTTGCACCAAACAATCTAATTCCAAAACAAAATTTCTGGGTAACAATATCCCAAACTGAGAGATGATAAAGTACATTGCCAAAACAATATCACCACGTCCAAGACATGAAACATGGCAATTAAAAGATCAGGTCAAAGTGCAGAGAAATGAAAAAAATTAAAAATAAATTTGAAAAAATTTCAGAGGCCAACCGTTAACTAAATGCAAATTCAAGGTCCATTCAGAATCAAGATAAAGTAGTTTTGTTATGTCAACTAAATCTTGGAACCCCAAATTGAGTGGGTTTCAAAGCATTGACATTTCCCGTTTATCTTTCCCTAAAAGAAAAAAAGAAAGAAAGAAAGAAAGAGAATCGGAAGCCATTAAAAGAAGGATAGTTGAAGAGGGACCAACTTACCCTAGGAGGTGAAACTGAAATCCGAGTGAGCAAGGAACAAACCCCCAAATGTGTAGCTAGGGTTTTCAGAATCGCCAATTTTTGAGTGATCATAATATGGGCTTGGAGTGGATAAACGTGGGCCGTTTCAATAATGGTGTGAGCCGAGTATTTGATGGGCATACAAACAGCTTATGGGTCCCCAGACAGACACTAAACAAAAAGGAAGCAAAATTTGAGAATGAATGAGTATTGAAAAGCATAGCATTAGCAGAGTGCAGAGATGTGAATTAATTCTCTTAGTTTGATTGCAATTAGTGGATCATAGTAGTAGTAGTAGTAGTAGAGTACAGTAAAAATAAATTTGACGGAGTAGAAAGGAACAAAGATAATCATGTGATTGTGAAATGTGAACCAATTAATTAACTAATCTAATCTAATCTAATGTAGGATTAATGTTATCTATTAATTTAGTTACTCCATATGTTTTTATGAATGTCAATAAGCTAAATTTCCTTACTACTCGAATATATATATATATATATATATATATAAATGAACAGAGCATTCAATGAACGGTTAACAGTTCGATTTCTGTTTGTTTATCAAATTAAATAAACGATTATGAATATGATTTAAAGATTCGTTTATTAAACGAATCGAACACGAACAAGGTCTGTTCAGTTCATTTATATTCACGAACAAACTCGTTTATAGATCATTTAAAATTCATTTAATAGATTGTTTAAAGCTCGTCTATTGTTCGATTATAATTAATATTAATATTATTTGTATTTTATTTACTTATAATATAATTAATATTATTTAATAACTTAAATTTAATTACATTTATATTTTATTATTCTATATTTAATAATAATTTAAAATTGATTTATTTTTTTATTTGTTTTTTGTTAAAATTGTTTAGATTTGTTTGTTTATTGGTCATGAACATATTTTTAATTGTTCGCAAACATGTTCGTTATATGTTAATGAGCATGTTCATTTAATATTCGCGAACAAGTTCATTTAATTTAAATGAACGAACACGAACATACTCAATTTTAAATGAACAGAACTTGAACACAATTTTTAAATTGTTAACAAACACGAACCGAACACAAATAAGCTCAAAAATAAATAAACGAATACGAACACGAACAGAGACCTATTGAGGGCGACCACCCTGCCAGTAAGTCTTTGCATTTCTTTGGTGTTTCTTGGGGGACACATGCCTAAGATTGCATGGATTTTTTTAGGATTCGCTTCTATCCCTCTGTCAGAGACCATGAAGCCGAGGAACTTCCCTGCTCCTACAGCGAATGCACATTTTTCAGGGTTCAATCTCATGTTGTACTTCCTAATGATAGTAAAACCTTCTTCCATATCTCAGATGTGTTGGTCTAATGTAGGGCTCTTGACCAACATGTCATCCACGTATACCTCCATACTCCGCCCGATTTGGTCCTTGAAGAGTCTGTTTACCAACCTTTGATAGGTGGCTCCTACGTTCTTTAGCCCGAAGGGCATGACTTGGTAGCAAAATAGACCTTCTTTCGTCACAAAGGACGTCTTATCTTGGTCTGCATGATTCATTTTATCTGGTTGTAGCCGAAGAAAGCATCCATAAAACTTAGGTATTTGTGGCCTGCCGAGGAGTCGACCAATTGATCTATGGCTGGTAGAAGGAAGTTGTCTTTAGGGCAGGCCTTGTTCAGATCTGTGAAGTCAACACACATTCGCCATTTACCACTGGCTTTTTTCACCATTACTACTTTGGCGAGCCAGTCAGGGTAGACCTCTTCCTTGATAAAGTCAGCGGCGAGCAGTTTCTCAACTTCTTCTCTAACTGCCTTGATTATCTCGGAGGCAAATTGACGCTTCTTTTGACCTGGATCTATGGCGGTGTGAATCAAGATCCAACTGTCTTCTACTGTCTTGGTATCCTTGTTTGTTTTTTGGTGGACGCCTCTGGTCCCGTTGGTAATTCGCTCTTTCTTCGGGCCCCTCAGCCAGTTTCATCTCTTCTGTTTCGGCGTACCTTTGGGCTTTCTCATACAGACTGTAGAGTTTTTCAGGCTTCTCGTCCGTTAGGGAGTACCGTAGGTGTTCATGATGGACCCCACAAATAAACGCTTGTATGGCCCAGTCGTCATGAAAGTCCTTAATTTCCAAATTGAACCTGCGAATATATTCTCGGAGGGTTTCATTTTCCCTTTGCCTTACCGCGAGGAGGCTGGCCGGCGTTTTGAAGGTCGCCTTGTTGGCGAGAAAATGGGCGATGAAAGTTTTGCTGAGCTTCTGGAAGCTGTCAATAGACCCTGTTGGCAGTGAGTGGTATCATGTTCTGGCGTGCACCCTAAGTGTCATGGCAAACACTCTGCACTTCTGGGCGTCGGTAGCCCCGAGCAAGTCCATGTATTTTTATACTGAATGAGGTGATCTGTAGGGTCCCTGGTGCCATCATAGGTTCCTTTAGGGAGCTTGGTGGTCTTGGGCACCAGTTCTTGCCGGATTTCCAGGGTTAAGGGGCTGTTATCATCCGTCATCCACTCTGTTTCCTCATTCTTGTCTTTCATTATACTGTGGAATTCTTTTCTTAGGGCCGCCATCTGTGCCTCCATGGCGGAGACAACGGCCTCCTTATTGACGGGTAGGTTTTCCAGGTCCTGGGGTCTCTGCTCAGAGCATTGCTCTTTGGTTTGTCGGTGGGCCCTGCTGGCGACTGTTCGGTGGCTGCCTCGATAAGACGAGGTGGCGCTATTTTTTGCGTGGTTGTCGTTGTTGCCACGTTGGTTTGGCCCTGCCTTCTAATGGGTCTGGTGGACAGCACGTTGTTGTTCAGCCAGTTGAGCCTGGAGGGTTTGTATCTGGCTCATGAGTATCTGGTACATTGGGTCGATGTAAGGTAGCATGGGGGGTTGAAAGGTGGTATCGAGTGTTCGGACGGTAGGATTGGTTGCTGGTGGGGGCCCAATGGCGGTATGCAGTGATAGCGTGGCTGGCGGGTTCTGATAGCCAGCTGGTGGGGGGTTTGCTCTGAGGACAAAGGAAATATTGGTTTGTCCTGCGGCGTTAAACTGAGCTTCCAAGGGGTTGGAGAGGGCTGCGTAGGTTTGTTGGACGGTTGGAGGTACATCTCGCAACGTAGTTGTGAAGGTTGAGAACACTGGAGAGGGGGCTGTGAGTAGGGGGCTGTGAGTAAGTTCTGGTAGTAAAGTTGGTGGTAGAAGGGTTGTTGGGACCAGAAGTTGAGCATAAAAGGTGGTTGGTAGCTAGTGCCAAGTCCTAGGGGGTTGGAAAAATTTTGGGGGAGAGGAGAATGAAAGCTACCTGTGACAGGAGGTGTGGAGGAGTTGGTTATAGGGGGGATGGTCCCCTGGTCCTCAGATGAGGAGGTTGTTAGGATCGGTAGTGGCAAAGACATGGCTTGTCGTTTCCCACAGACGGCGCCAAATGTTGATGTCCTTTTGTGTCATGACGGTGTTCTTAAGGTCCTTGGTGATTCGAGGTCCTGAAAAGAAGAAGAAATAGGTCAGAGGTCATCGGAGGGTGAGCTTCGGGATAGACTCCAATAGTTAAGTCAGTGTTTGGAGGAAGAAGGAAAAGGATATCAGAGAGAGAAGGAGAGAGAGAATAGTCTTAAGAGAGAGAAAGAGAGCTTAACCTTGAGTAGCCTTGAAGAGGGCTATATATAGGAGAGGTTGGGTGAGCTGGTGCTCGCCAACTAGTTCCACGTGTTCGACTTTGGTAAGTCGTTTGATGTAAGCAGTGTCGGGGGGCCTTGTCGATGAGACGGCTGCATTTAATGTCCGTCGTCTGCCGACTGTAGCATTTAATGTCTCGCACTGCCCTAGGTGGGCGCCGAGGTGACAAGAGACGTGATGTTTGGGAAGAGGAGGGACAGCCACATGTCCCAGGCTTCTGTTCCTGATGCCTGTTAGGCTTGTCTGGTTGGACTGTTTAGCTGGGTCTTATGCTTGACGGACTAGACCTACTCTTGGTAGGCCGAGTGGGTTCAACAATATATATAATCTCATTTCTGTCATCAGACATGCAATTGCGGTTAAGAATACTCCTCCTCCTCCACTCGGCGACAGATTTTGGATCAGATTGGTTTCTGTTCATCATCGTCGGCCTTTATCATATTTACTTCTTAAGTTATTGGATTTTGGAGCCCAACAGTTCCTTGGCCCAATTACAACCCCAACCATGCTAAACTCAAAAACAACAAATTTCCTACTTCCAATCTACCTAACCTACCTGACCCCTCCTGTAAACAAATTTTTTATATTTTCTTTTGAACAGTTAATTCTTTTAATTTTTTAAATTATAATTTTTTTTTTTTTTATGATTTTTTAGTACATCGATTTTATAAACCAAAAAATTAACAGAGCACAGCAGCAGCATGACACAAACACAAGGACAAGGAGACGAGAAAAGAAAGAATGCTTAAAGGGGTTAAACTTAAAACTAAATCTCTATATGTGTCTTTCTGTCTGTCGCAGTCTCTTTGAGGCATGACGCAGGCAGGTTGACATTAACGATTTAGATTAACTTATGGTACACTACACCCTGCCCAGACCCAGTCCCAGTCCCAGTCCCAGATAAAATAAAAAAGCATAGAAAAGTACACCAGAGGCAGACACACAACACAGTAGCTTTCTTCCATTCCCTAAATCCAATCCTGACAATGCCCACCCAAATTCAACCCATCTCCTCTTTCCATTTTACTAATCATCCTCTTCTATCAGTATCAGGTAATCCATTCTCCATTTTGATCCACAAAAAACATCATCTTGCTTTTTTCCTCCCCTCTGATTCTTCTGCGCAAAGCCTCTTCTTTTTCTCTCCCACAACTTAATTTTGATTCTTTTTTCTGCTCTCATTGATTTTATGTCAAAATCTTGTCTTTATGATTCATTTCACCTTCTTGTGTGGAGTTTCCATCTGGGTTTTCTTTTCATTGCTAAGAAACTATGCTCTTTTGGTAATGATAAAAGCCCAGTTTTTTTTTTTTTTGGAAGAGATTAGTAGGGTTTTTCCTCTCAAGCTGTTTCCCACTTAATATTCTTGATTGTGACATTCGATGCTCTGGACACAATTCATGTGCGTCTTTGCATATATTCTTGATGAATCGTCATATCAATTGTGGTAGGGGAATCCTTCTTTTCATGTGGATATTACTAATTAATATTGTTATGAGTTGATTCAATAAATTAGTATGCATAGGAACTTACTTAATTAGCTTTATTGTTGGAGCGGTGGTGCTGCTAATTTATTTATTTATCAAAAGTTAGAGCTCTGTCCTGCAGCTGCAGATGTGCGATTGCTTGTGAATTCATTTCTGATGCTTAGCTGTAAATGAAAATAGCTTTTGTTGGGAGCAAAGCGATGAAAGAAAACATGGATGATGGGGAGATAGAGCTTTCAGACCACGATCTACTATCAAACCCTGATTCATCTACCAATTTTCAGGATTCAACATCTGTAGATTTAATAATTGATGAATTCTTGAAGAATACCACAACATGTACTCACACTCACACTTGCAATCCACCTGGTCCTGGCCCTGATCCTGATGCGGCACATACACATACATGCTACCATACACATACCCATACCCATGTTATTACATCTGAAGAGGATGACCACCAGAACAACAAACACGTCTCTAGTTTGAATTTGAAACCAAGAAGGTCTTTGGGGAACAGAGAAGCAGTTCGGAAATATAGAGAGAAAAAGAAGGCACATACTGCTTATTTGGAAGAGGAAGTAAAGAAATTGCGCTTACTGAACCAGCAACTTGTGAGAAAATTACAAGGACAGACTACACTTGAAGCAGAGGTTTTGAGGCTGAGAAGCCTTTTGGTAGACCTTAGAGCAAAGATTGATGGTGAGTTGGGTGTTTTCCCCTTCCAAAACCAAAACCAATATTGTAACATTAATGCCGCCACTATTTTGAAGGAAGCTGGTGATTGTGGGGTGCAGTCCATTGGTGATGCAATTGGTCTACAATGTCACACCGATTTGCCATGCTTCCATGCACGCGCCGCATCATCATCACAGTCACAGCCACAGGCTAGCATTGGTGGAAGTCAGAAAATGAACATATCCTCCTTGGAAGGAATCTGTCAGCCTGCATTAATTGTAAATTGCCAAGCTAACATAAATCAAATGGCAAGTGTTGAAGGACCCCACCACGTGAACACAGTCGAAACCTTGGTGCCAAGTGCACCTCAAGCTGGTGAATAAGTACTGCAAGGAAAGGAAAGGAAAGGAAAGAGCTCATTTGTAAGCGTCTCCCAAATCCCAATGCAATGATTTGATCTTCGTCCATTAAAAAAAGACTGTCCAAGTCTATGCCAGCATGCTCGTTCTTCAAAGTTCAAACATAACATTAATTACCACTGTAACTGCATATGTATGTCATTGTCATATACCTGAACTGAATACAAGTTTATTCTGACAGAAAGAACCATGTACTCAAGAACATAACATCTTGATTTATCTCTTAACAGCTTAATTATATGATACTAGTACTGGCAGTGGCATTGGCATGTAAGTAGAATCTTATTCCTTTTGCACCTTTACCGATATTTGTGTTAATTAGTACTCAAGATGATTCAACTGCTGCTCCTTTGAATTAAAATGGAAAAGCATACAGCTAAATATTATCTTCGCTGCTTGCTGGATGGTTGTCTTTACTAGGTCTTACTGTACTGTAAGCTGTCTTTGTATGGCAGTTAAGAAAATTTTCCTTTTCCTTTTCCTTTTCAATTGTTAATTTGGGTTTCAATACCAGTATTTTTACTAGTAAATGAAATTGATAATTTTCTTCTTGTCTGAAGAACATGGCAGCACACATATATATATATATATATATATATATATATATTTCTATATGGATAATTAAACTAGTTAGAAACACAGGGAAGAGTTTATGGTCGATACATATCATAACTGTCAATAAACTTTTACTTTGTAGCTCAAAATAGATATAGGCTTAGGCCCAGCTTTCCTCCTTAGATTAGAAGCAGCTGGATTTGGATAGAGCCTTACAATTACAAATGTATTTGGACCTTTGGACCCAATTCATTTCAGGTTCAGCTAAATATATAAGAGATAATATTCTCAAAGGAAACAGAAAAGACAAAAGGAGGAGAAGCATGTGAGCAGAGAGGTTGAACAGTGCAGAGTGACATCCAGGAAAGGAAAGCTTAGCCAATAGCCAATTGCCAATTGTCAATAGAGAAATGGGCACCCCAGGCCACGTCCCCCACCTCTCTGTCTCTCTAACTTCAATATTGAAATTGAATGGGCAATTTGGGCAAAGGAGTGAGGACACCATGCATGCCAAATGAATTGGAGAGATCAGATAGGTGGACAGGACATAAATAAATATGAGTTCAGTTTTCATTTCAGACAAATCATGCAGCAGCATACAAGGCAACAGCCCACAAGGGTCCCCTTCCCCTTGTCTTTCTTTGTCTTTGGTTGGCCTTATTTTTATTCCAAGGTTCCATTTCACTCATTTTTTTAACATCTTGATTCTTGGCTTAATGTAATATTATTATTATTATTTCATGATTCAGAAACAAGATGGTATATTTATTTCTTTCTGTCTTTTTTGCTAGTTGCTTCTCTACATTAATTATTATTTATTTTCAAAAAATCATAATATATGAATTTGTATGCAAATTAAGCGTAATATATAGTAATTTCTCTGAATGAGAATTCAGGTCAGGAGGACATGGACATCATATAAATTATAGAATATATATCTGTTGATATTTTTGAAGATGAAGGTGTCAGGAAAACGTTGAAAGAGGTTTGCAAAACAAAAAACGTCAAGAGTGCACGATAGTTTGGTTTCGGAAATACTTAAATCAATAAATGTTTTTAAGAATGTTGAGGAATATTTTCTCTTACCTTTATCTATCATTTACTTACCTATGTATATTGTTGTTGGATACTTTTGAATTTGATAAGTATAAGTTAGGTATATGCTCTATTTGAGCTGTTAAACAAGTGTGAGTCTACCAAATATTCTACATGATTCAACTTGACGAAGTGAAGATGAGTCCAACAATATTCTTATCAACAAGGACACAAAAATGTAAAAAAAAAAAAAACAACTCTTACATTTGTTGATGATTAGCTACAGTTTATCCTCAGCTCAGCCTTTATAATAATATAATTATTTATTATTATATAACCGCAAGGGCTTTGCCGTGAGCTTAATTTGGGTCAATACCTATAAAAATATATATACATATCATTATCAAAAAATAAAATAAAAATAGGTAGTAATTAAATTAAAGGACATGCTTTGCTTTTACTATATCTATAGTATATATAATGTGATTGAGTGAGTTGGTCTCACGAGTTAAGTAACATCAAGGAAAATACAAAAAATCAAATTTAAGTTATAATAATAAAATAAAATTAAAGTATTTTAATCTTTAATTTAAAAAAAAAAAACTACCCACTAAAAAACTATTCATATTTTTTAATATCTTTTAATTTTTTTAAAACAATTAATTTATATTTTTAACTTATTATTTTTTTAAAATATAATATTTTTCTTTTAAAAAAATATTTTTTTTCACCCATTTTTGTGGGTGTGATAAATTCTAGTATTTATTATCTAAATAAATATGTTACTATTTATCCCAAAAAATATATATGTTACTAGCTACTTAGTCTACTACTACAACTTCTTCATTTCAATTCGTTTTCCGTTAACAGTATATGTATATATTATAGCAAAATTCTTAAATACATACATATAGCTAGATAATTCGATGCATGACCATGTGCTTTAGCTTTAACTGTGTTTTGAAGATTGCTTCCATATTTTATTTTGTATTTACTAATATTATATATTATGAAGAAATTCAAAGGAGAATTAAAATTAAAGTAGAGACCAAGAATTTTACTAATTGACTTGATTACAAAGTTATACAGTAATAAGTGTTAAGTTAAATGAATCAAAATTGTTGTTGACTTAAGCGATGGAGTTAATAAATGAATTAATGTAGATTGAAGAGATAGGGAAGTGGGAGAATCAGAATCCATTACATTACAGCAATACAATACAATACTACTAAATTATGCTTTATTTATATACAGCTTTTTTTTTTTATATATATTGCTTTGCTGCACACATAATAATAAATTAAATTTTGGTTCTCCTTTGTCCCACGAGACGACATCTAAAATGGTTTTGTTTTTGAGGTGAAAATAAATACGCTCCCAACATTTTTAAATTAAGTTGTAGACAAAAAAAAAAGAAAAAGAAAAAGGGGTAATCTAGCTAGCTACAAGAATTACAACAACTATAAACAAATAAACAAAATCATTATAATTTTATTAAATAATTTGTTCCTTCTTAAAATAAAAAAAAAAACTCCATCGTCAATTCAATTTGAATTCTGTATTACTATTTTGCCAAGTCTAAATTTTTATTTTTAATCCCTGACCTTCTGATCACTTTGCATAAAAAGGATTTATTTCTAAAATAATAATAAAATAAAAACAATAATTAAAGTGCCTTTATTATGTGAACTGAAATGATATCTTTCTTCTTGGAGGTTGGAGCAAACAAAAAGAAAAAAATGGTCTCTTTCTCACATCACATTTGAAGTGTGAAAGTGAAGACAATTACAGCCGAAAGGTATGGGTTGGAAAGTGGAAACCAAACCAAACCAAACCATGAATTGAAATGAAAGCACAGCACAGGTGCAAAGCGCATGAAAGACAACACTGTTAGGCGTTAGCTCTCCAGATTTAGGCCTCGTTTAACATTGCTTTTGACACAGCTTTTGAGGTCAAAAGCTGCTTTTCACCGCAAACGTAATGCTAAACAGATAAAAAAATTTGGCTTCTGCTGTCGAAACCATGGTTTGAAAAGCCAAACCAAAAAGACAAAAAATATAGCTTTTGGGCTTTAAAAGCTGGCTTTTGGATAAAATGACTTTATTATCCTCACATCTCTACACTTTTATTATTTTAAACATATCTTTTTTTGACATTTCAATTTCCTACAACACTTTTTCACAGCAATACTAAACACTTAAAAGTTTTTAAACCACATTTTTTTATCACACTTTATAAACACACTTTTTTCAACTCAAGCTTTTTTCAATTCAAGCTTTTTTCAACAAAAATGCTAAACTAAGCCTTAATTGGTTGCATAATGATATAGCTCTACTTATAATAAGTGTGATAATTAAATTAAAAGCTTGGTTCTTATTTAATTTGTTGCATAATGATCATAGTGATTAATTAATGAGGGGCAGACTTACAAGGTATCTTTGTCCATCCCTCCATTATTCATGTATATAAATATAATATATAAATAAAATATAAATACAGTTCTCTTCTTGCAAAACCAAGCAAATGCCTGCCTGGCATATTTTCACAAACTTGTTTTCCTAGGGAACACAAATTTCATGTCTCTTCTCTCTTTTTCAATTCTCAATCATTTTCAAGTTTGGTTCTTATGTTACTATTTCTTAAGATCAAATATATTATTATTATTACATAATTTAGAAATGAGCCCAGGGATATTTACCCAATAAATTTTTATTAAGCTCAATTCCAATTTGAAGTAATTAATGAATAAATTGGATTAAAAGTTGAAAAATTATAAATTAATTTATCAAAATTATAAAATAATTTAAATTGGGTCATAATTTAAGTTAAAGTCCCAATGCTATTTAATTGAGAAGACTCCTCGACTTAACGGACTAAACTTAACACAAATGATCTTAAAGAGTTCAAAGTTAAATATGAGTCGTCTCAACTAATTTTGTTAGACAAAAAATCTAGTATGTCATGATGGTTGATGCGGACGGTTATAGACGATTGAACATTTGTGTTAACAACACAATAGTTTATATAAGGCTCAATTGATGCATGTTTCCCCTAGCTCAAAAGCAGGGTTCAAATCCTCTTTTCCAAATTATAAAAAAATAAAAAATAAAAAATTAAGGGATAATTTTTTTTAACTAAATTATAAATATATATCTTTATAACATCACGAGTAACAGTTATCATTGTTGAACCCACTCAGTTCACCAGACACAGGCCCAACAGATCAGTCCAACCAAACGAGCCCAGCAATCACTAGAAACAGAGGTTTGGGACACATAGGCGGCTCCCTTCCCTCAGAGGTCACATCTCCAGTCACTTCGACGCCCACCTAGGGCAGTGCAGAGGCATTAAATGCCATAGCCTGTAGACGACGAACATTAAATGCGGCCGTCTCCTCGATAAGGCCCCCCGATACCGCTTACATCAGACGACCAGGTCGGGCACGTGGAACCAACAGGGCGGACACCAGGTCGCCCGACCTCTTCTATATATAGCCCTCCTAAGGGCTATTCCCGGTTAATCTCTCTCTAACCTCGTTTTTCTTCTCCAAACGCTGATTTAGGCATCAGAACGTGTCCCAGAGCTCAACCTCCGGTGCCCTCTGACCTATTTCCCTCCCTCTCAGGGTTTCCAACCACCAAGAACAATAGGAGCACCACCTCGACACAAAAAGACATTAATATTTGGTGCCGTATGTGGGAATCGACAAGCCATGTATTTACCACAAACCCAAAAAAAAGACATCAATAACCTGCTTGTACAAACATTGTAATTTGTAGCAGCTATATTGTTTCTTGGGTAATAGAGATCTTCTACTTATCCAAAAAAAAGTTTCCCTTTCTTTTTCTCCTTGTATGTTTTCCTCATTTCTTCCTGATTATAGATGATCTTTTAACACTATTCTCTTTGCATAGAAATGAAAATATATTTACTTTTATCAAGTAATATTCCTATGATATATCCATTTTATGATTTCAAGAATCACATAATTCAATTTTAATTTTCTCTAATTTGATCATCCTATTTGTAATCCTCCAATTAATTATAAATGATATTTTTTTCTTTCTTCTTCTCTTTCCTCCAACTTTTTTTTAAATGTTGAACTCTTAAACTCCATTTGGATGGGAGGTGAGATTGACTTTGGTGAGATTAAAAACAGTGGTGGAGGAGAGATTAATTACTGTAATGGTGAGATTAGGTACTGTAGCGGTGAGATTAAAATCAGTGGTGGGATATGTGTTTGGATTCAAAAGCAGCGGTGGCAGTAAGATGAATTATAATGAGAAGAAAAAATGACCATTAAAGATATTAGATTAAAATGTGTATATATATATATAATAAAATTTTTAAATTATTTGATATTTATGAAATTAATAAATAGTTAAAAATTAATAATATATATAAATAATATTTTATTATTTATATATTTTTAATTAATTCTTATTATTATATAATATATTTATTAATTTATTATATAATAAAATTTATTATATAATAAAAATAATAAAAAAACCACTTGGAGCTTAAAAATCCAACGGAACCTTAATCTATTATTGTCTTTTCTTCGTTTTGTAGTTTGCGGGCTTGAAGCATATTTTTGTAAAAAATTATATTCTAAAAAGTAAGACAATAACTAACATCTTACATACTTTTAACAGCCTTTAAATTTATACAGTTAACTTGTTTTCTAAAGTTGTACTAATGTACATATAATTAATTAAAATACATTGTATTTGTACATATATTTATAGTCAAACTGTACATATAATTGAGCTTCTTCGTACACAACCCAAAAAACTTGGTCAATGAAATCAAATATTTTGTTTTAGGGGATTAAAAAGCTCTAAGAATAATCTTGAATTTTAGAAAATATACTTATGATAACCTTTACCTTTTCAAAATTACCTTATAAAAAAACCTTATATTAAAAAAAAAAAAAAAACAAGACAATGACTAAAATCTTACCTACTTATATCAGCCTTGAAATTTATACAATTAATTTATTTTTTGAAGTTTTATTAATGAACATATAATTTAAGCTCATTGTGCATATATTTTTAGTCAACTGTACATATAATTGAGTTTCTATGTACACTACGCAACCAAAGAACTTGGTCAATAAAATCCATTAACTTTTTAGAGATTAAAAAGCTCTAAGAATCTTGAATTTTAGAGAAAATACTTATGATAACTTCTACTTTTTCAAAATCACCTTATTAAATGTATATAAAATTTAACTTATTGTGCATATCTTTTTCTTAAATTTACATAAGTTTTAGCTTTATGCACATTCTAAACCCCAAATACTTTGTAATAAAAATCCATTTTTTTTAGGGATAGTTTTAGGGTTATTTTAAAATAGATTAAAGGCCATGTCAAAAAACTAATTTCATACTTATAATAATGTATAAGTAGTTTTCATAAATAATGTGATAAGATGTACATATTATTAAGTTTACATGTCAAAACCCAAAAAACTAATCAATTATTAGGGTCAAAATAATAAAAACTATTTTCCTTTCGCTAGTTTTTCAACTTGATAATTCCCTTCTACTAAATACTTTTTGCCAAGCATGAAGAGTAACCAATTAATATTGTGGTTCCCAACAACTCGATTTGTAATTCTCCTTTTTTTTCTTCCATAATTGAGCAAAATTTATGGTTAAGCTTCATATTCTAAAATGATGTAGCAATACCATGCAGCTGACTATCATTTTGCGATCTAGAGCAAGTAATTTCTATGATTACATTAATTTACCTCTTCTTAGAAAAGATTGCTTCATGATTCATCAGCAACTGCTAATGATTTCAGTAACGAATGTAATGTAGTTAATTAATCAATGATATAAATTTCTACTAGGAGACAAGAGTAGTATAGTGCTTTTTTTTTTTTTTTTTTTTAAGTGGTATACATGTTCATGCTAATTAGTAAGTTGAGAGTTGATCAATTTCAGTAGGGAAGTCTGGAAATAATATTTCCTTAATTTCAGGGTTCAATATGATTTGGACCCTAATTAGGAAAGGAACATCTATATATACTAGTAATTGGATATTTGTTTTCCTGCCCTACCCCTCTACCAATAGATATTAATTAATTCATATTAGCAAGCAAATTTCTGCTGGTATTAACAGTACTTCCACAACATGTTTGCAGTTTATGCATGCGCTACTCCATATATATTTCGTGGATGTAAACTGATTCTTACAATTTTTATTTATATGTAAAATACAATAAGCCGTAGGTAGCATATATATATATATATATATATATATATGTGTGTGTTTGTGTGTAAAATAAAGCAACCTACTTTTTTGTAAAATGAGTTTTGTATTCTATTTATATAGAGAATTAATATTATTCCATAAAAAGTAAAAAAAAAAAATTGAATGTAGAAAGATGAAAATGGTGAAGTGAAATGTTAGTTTTGCTTGAGAAAAATAAAGTAATAGCAGTTGTTTGGAGTTATTGCTAAAGATGGATTGGTTTTTTTGGCTAAGAACTAAGACGTGATTTTCTTTTTGTGATACTATTTTTTGAGTTGTAAAGATAAAAAAATATTTACTTTTGTAATATTTTGTTATTTGTTACATTTATTTTTTATTGTTGGTTTTTGAATCATTTTATCTTATTGAATTGATAATTGATATATTATCTGACCACTCCATCAACAAAAAAATATTAACAATGATAAAATATAGAGATAATATATAGATAAACATCTTTCTATTTCTATTTCCAATTTCCATGCCTTATATGAGTTCCAATATATATCATCACTTTTAAAACGTAAAAGTGATGAAAATTAAGGGGGTTTTACTACTTTTATTATTATCTCTGTTTTATGCATCCAATATGGTGGTGGTCTTTGAAGGAATGATGAAGCTAGGGTTAGGGGTAGGGCTTGGAGAAAACTTGGTGATGCTTTAGGACTTTGTTTTATATTATTCTATAAAGTTACTTATGCTTAAAAGTTATATATTAAAGTTAAAAGTAAAAGGAGAATAATAATGATGAGCACACCCCCATGTGGGAGTCTCTCATCTCTTACCTTATTAGTCAGATCATGATTTATGAATGAAGAAATTAGGCATTGCAAGCTTTTTCAAGTTTCAGTTTTCAAAATATCTTTTGTTAATTGCTCCTTGCTCCTTGCTCCTTGCTCATCATCATCATCTATCATGCATGTATTCTATTCTATTCTATGGGGACTGGGGAGGGAGGGAGCTAGCAATTCCAATAACCAATAATCTCTCTCTCTCTCTCTCTCTCTCTCTATAGATATCTATCTCATCTCTTGTACGTACACAATCATACAGTAATAAACATTATAAGGTGAAGTAAAAGTGAGTGTATAATTGAGATATGCGGTGTGAATTATAATGAGTGAGTGAGTGACTTTTGTGAGGAGGGGTTTGGGGTGGGGTCTCTCAATCTCAGGAGATTCACTCATCATCATTTATGTGTTTGTGGCCTAGCTGCGGTTAATTACATGGATGCCATGCCTCAATTTATATTTTATAGGATGCCATGCCATGCCCATATTGGTGTGGACAGGATTTATGTATCCGACTGCCCGCTGTATTCTGCTCTGCTGGACAAGCCTTCTTCTCCAAGAAGGCGCTTCATAAAGCTAAGGAAAGAGAGATTGCATTTTCATGGAGGGAGGGAGGGAGATTCTTTATATATTAGACTAACAGTTGTTGAGGAGAATGAGATGAGAGTTACTTTGGGCTTCTTCTTCACTTTAATTGCAATATGCATGCATGGTAGCTCAGGTCGAAAAAGGACAAATGGAAAACATCTTTTAAGAGGAGAGAGAGAAGGCTTTCCATTTTTATTTTTTTTATTTTTTATTCAAGGTATTTTCAGGTTTCGACCAAAACTAATCTTTCGAGGTACCGTCGGACGTCAAGGCGGGAACCTCTCTTAAAAAAAATTTCTACGTTCACAAGGATTCGAACTCGAGACCACTTGCTTAAACGACCAGAATCCCTTTCACTCAGACCAACTCTCATTGATTTCGATTTTCAACTTCAACAACACCACCCTGACCCTGTTTCTGTTATAAGGCTTCGGGGGGTTTTAAGGTTTAGGGCTGATCAATTGTACATGGAGAATAAGGGGGTGCCCGCTGAATGGTTAAGATGATAAAATTAGTTTTTATTTTTTTTATTTTACTTGGGCTTCAAAAACTTTAGCTCCGTAATCAATTCTCTCAACAAAATATTTAATCTTTGCCTCACCCAAAAAGACAAAAACTTTGTATCTTGTACCTTACATCTAGGGCTCTCGATCGTTATTAAAGTCAAACCATTTAATTAATTTTTTAGAAACGTAAATGAAATCGTGTTCGCAAGTTATTCGGATTCGATTTAAGAAAAAATTGAATTTGGCTCGGTCATTATCGAGTCGAGCTCGAGCAACTCGAGTTATCGAACGAGCCAAATTCGAGTATCTTAATGCTTGACTCGAGTAATTCGCGAGGCTAATCGAGTTTTTTTTTTTTATTTTTAATTAGTATTGAAAAATCTCAATTCGAACACGAGCTCGAGCACAAATATTCGAGTTTGAAGTTGAGTATGGAATCAAACTCATTTTTTACTAGGTAAATGAGTCTAATTGAGCGAGCTCGAACAGTTCAATTTTTATTTCGAATCGAGCTCGAGTTTTAAAAGTGAAACTCGATCGAGTCAAGTTTCGAATCTCGAATTTCAAATTGAGCTTGAGCTTAAACTTCTTAAAGCTTGAACTCGACTTGATTACACCGATCTAATTTTCATATCAAAAACTATTTAAAATGAATACTAGTACTACCATGAATTTGTGTATCAAAAGATTCAAAGAAAGTTTTTTTTTTTAATAGGAAGGGAAAATAGAAAAAAAAATAATTTACAAAATAAATTATATTTTTCTAACATTTTTAGATAATCTTAAATCTTGAACCTTAAATTATTTAATAAATAAATTTTTTTTATTTAAATTTAATTATAAATATCAATATACAAATAAAAATAATTTTCTTAATAGATCAAATCTTAAATAAACAATTTTTTTATTTTCTAACCTAATCGGCCTTATTCGATATCGACAGCTCTATCTGGATAGGAGTTTTGCTTTCGCTTTTGTTTTGTATGTAGAGAAAGCAATTGATTAGAGAGGGCGGCATTGACTCGGTCGCACCCATATCAAGAATTGAACAAAATGCTCCCTCCTAGTGTGGGCAAAGTCCCAAGACTGGCTGCGACTCACCCCTCAATCATCATCCACTCAGATTCAAGCCAAATGGGTACCTGGAACTCAGTGGGTTACATCACTATCTTTTCTTTTTCTTGTTTAATTCATTGTGTTCTTTATTAGTATATAATATTAAGGAGAAATTCAGAAACAATAATAAAAAAAAAATTGTGGGAGTTCTTATTTGATTTTTGTTCTGTTTAAATTTTTGAGATTGTTATTAGTGAAAGGTTACTTGAAACTAAAATTCTAACATTTTATGAGCACATCACAGTACACTATTGTTAATATATAATAATACTAACCAATAGTAATTGAGAATGTTAGTGATTGAGTGAGGAGTCGGGGGTGGGGGATTAGAATTTAGAAGTAAGAGTGAAGAGCATTGAGGCAAGAGAAGTAGAGAAGCTGCACTAGTTTAGTTAGTTGTATTTATAGCTGAAGCACACACCACATCACACATCTTGATTACTTACCATTCTTTTTCTCTTTATTTATTTATTTATTATAAGTTTAAAGGAGAGAAAGAAAAGGAAATTTCCATCCGCTCCAAAGCCTCTAGCTTTGACTGCACTGCCCACTATAGGGTCCAGAACCCCAGAACATAGCAGCAGCTGTGAAGCAATTGATGTTTCCTCCGCTACTGATACTGCTGCTGCCCTCTGCTCACAGGCTTCAAAGAAGGCGGTGGTTTGGCTTTTATAGTAACTTCGAAACCTCAAAGCGCTAATTCAGAGACACAAACAACTTCACCCTTTCCCCTTCCCCTTCCCCTTTTGCTAATCTTTCTCTCTTATATGGGTAAGCCTGTACTCTCCTACCCAATAACTGTTTTCTCAAATTTAATTACTAAAAACAAACTTTGAGAAAGGAGAACTGGGAACTAGGAACCTCTCTTTCCTTTCACTTCTCTCTCTCTCTCTCTCTCTCTCCATCCATTAAGGAAAAGGAAAAGAAAATGAAAAAAGAAAAAGAAAAAGGAGGATAAAAATGAAAGGACTAGGGTTGTTATTACTCTAAAGGAAATGGAAAAAGAAAAAGAAAAAGGAGGATAAAAATGAAAGGACTAGGGTTGTTATTACTCTTTCTCCTTTAGCCACTGCAACTTTTGCTCATGTTTGCTTTATAAAGAAACTCAACCACCATAATTTCTTCCTTTCAAATCTCCACACGGGAATACTCCTTTTCACGCTCTCTTTTCCCTTCTTTTCTATAAATTTATTTTCTTTAGGTTACCTTTTTTTTTTTTCTTTTTTTTTTTTTTTTGCAGGAATAAGAGAAAGAGGGAAGGATAGAGAATCACTGCACTGCTGCTAACTGGTAACAACTCAGAGGTTGGTTGATTAGAGTTTGTGGTTGAGAAAGAAGTTTTACTTGTAAACACCTTACCCAAAACACTCAATTACTCACTCTCTCAAAATCTAAATCAAAGAAGAAAAGTAAAGTATACAGCAACTAAACAATATTTGGAGAGTGTTGGGGGGTTGGTGTGCTTTCCATAATGGATGGTTATGAAGCAACCAGAATTGTGTTCTCAAGAATCCAAAACTTAGAACCAGAAAATGCTTCCAAAATCATGGGTCTACTGCTCATTCAAGATCATGGCGAGAAGGAGATGATTCGTTTAGCCTTTGGTCCTGAAGCTTTACTTCACTCAGTGATTCTCAAGGCAAAAAAGGAGCTTGGTCTTCCCACTAACTCTCCTTCCACACCTTCAACCCCATCATCTCCTTCCCCTTTTCTTGCAAACAACCCAAATCCTGGTACTATTTCAAGGCAAAGCTCATCTGCTTCTAGGCTTTTAGGGAACGATGGAGTCAATCTTCCATCTTCTCTCACGATCCCTACCAACCCTTCTACTTCTTCTGGCAGTTCTTCTTGGAGTGTTTTATCTGATCTTCCAAACCCTGATGACTTGATCAGTCCAAGCAGTGGGTCTTTGAACCCTTCTTTACCTTTCTATGGAAATGGAGGAGCCACTGATATGATTGATGAGTTTCAACTTCAAGACCAACTATCTTTCCTCAATGAAAGCTCACCACAGCTTAACCCCAAAAGCCATGATTTGTTCTACCCGCAAGCAGCTGACTTGTCCTCGAGTTCAGCTGCTGCTGCTTATGGTAGCACTGACGCCATGGGTTTCCCCTCATATTGGGGAAGCTCCTTTCACAGGAGGAGTAGCTCTGTGAGCGATATTTTGGGAGCTGATGACCCGGCTTCAGGGTTTGGGTGGAGACCCTGCTTGTATTTTGCTAGAGGGTACTGTAAAAATGGGAATACCTGCAGATTTATCCATGGTGCGCTTGGGGAGTCTGGTTCTATGGTTGCTGGCGCAGATGGTGTCACCATGGTTGGGTCACCTAACAAGATTGAGATGGACCAGTGCCATGATGAGTTACTTAGATCTAAATCCGCTCAGCAACAAAGGTTGGCTGCTGCTTCTCAGCTCATGGGTTCTGCTTCTTTTCCTTACTCCCCAAAGTGCATGAATTTGTTTCTTCAACAGCAACAAAATGATACTCAGAGGTACTTAAGTGTTTAGTTCCTTCTTGTGCTATCTAGTATGTAGTTAAAGATTGAGTCTTGGCTTGATTCTTTGGTGTGTGATGATGATGTTAAAAGATTTCTTTTTGGTTGAAACTGTAGGGCTGCAGTCGCTGCTGCTCTGATGATGGGTGATGATATGAACAAATTTAACCGTTCCAGGCTTGAAAGAAACGGTTTTTCAATAAACGGTGAAGCAGGAATGGTTAACCCAGCGTCAAGACAGATCTACTTGACTTTCCCAGCTGATAGCACTTTCAGAGAGGAGGATGTGTCAAATTATTTCAGGTTTTTGTTAAATACTGTATTTTAAGGAAGTTGTATGTTGGTGCAGTTTGGTGAAATTCACCTTTGTTGCTAAAATTATTGTGTTTCTCCTTGGAAGTATTTATGGACCGGTTCAAGATGTGAGGATACCATACCAGCAGAAGAGAATGTTTGGATTTGTTACTTTTGTTTATCCTGAGACCGTGAAGATCATTCTAGCTAAAGGGAATCCTCATTTTGTTTGCGACGCTCGGGTTCTGGTGAAGCCTTACAAGGAGAAAGGAAAAGTCCCGGACAAGTACAGGCACTCTCTCTCTTACCTAAAAATCTTATTTTCGGATGACTTGCTTACTTGGATCTAGATCTTAATTTTAATGCTACTTGTTATCTGGCAGGAAGCAGCAGCAGCAGCAACAACAAATGGAAAGAGGGGAGTTCTCTCCTTGCGGTACTCCAACCGGCCTTGATTCCAGAGACCCATTTGACCTTCAGCTGGGTAAGCAGAAGCCAAGGAACCAACGTTGTCCCTCATTATCTATTTTCCTTGCTGTGAGGTATATATTATATATATGCCTAATCAAATATATCTGTGTATGCAATCAGGAGCGAGGATGTTTTACAATACCCAGGACATGTTATGGAGGAGAAAGTTGGAGGAGAAAGCTGATCTGCAGCAAGCCCTTGAGCTTCAAAATAGAAGGTTGATGGGTCGACTGCAACTCCTTGATGTCAAGAAGCATCACCATCAAAGGGCTCTTTCTAGTGGAAGTCCCATTCCCTCACCTACTCACTCACCAAACCTGTTCAGCCACTCCCCTGTACTTCCTCAATTTCACGCAAGTCACGAAGCCCCACAAGGTACACATTTCCATTCAAATATAACGGATCAATCATCTGGTGTTCATTTGCCTAGTGCATATGAATCGGCATTCTATACTTGAAAAAATAAATGACTTGCAACCTTTCATTGCAGAGAAATGTTCTAGCCCTGTGCCCACTGTATCTGCCACTGGTCCTGAAAAACAAGCAGCCAGTATTGCTACTGCTGCTGTTAAAGAATCGGCCAGTACTGAAGAGAATGGTAGTGGCAAGGAGAGCCCTCATTGTGAAGATGGCGATCTGCCAGAAAGGTATACAAGTAATGGAACTTTGTTCAATCAGAACTAAACTGAGAATAGCGAATAGGATATTTTTGCTTAGATTTGCGTTCAATTTCTATTTACTTCATTTGTTTGAGTTCCAGTCTGGTGGTGATCATATTGCATATGGATTGTAAATTGTTTATGCATCTTTTGTAAACTGATTGCAGTTTGGAGCACAACCTTCCTGATAGTCCTTTTGCATCTTCTACAAAAGCCTCTGGAGAGTACTTGTCAGCTTTCTCCAAGGATGCTTCAGTCTCGTCTTCTTCTGTTAACAAAAATTGGGTTTCTTCAACCTTACTTCCTGCAAATAATGCATTAGACATGGCATCATTCAACTGCCAAATGCCAAGGTACATTATTGTCAGTAGGAGAGGCACTCTTGTTGATTCAATAATTACTATCATTACAGTTATAAACGGAATCTTTATAATTAGGTTGGAAATACCATGTATCAAAATGATTTCTAACTTTTGCCGCTCAATACAGGTTCTCGTCTGGACATGGGACCATTGGTATGTATGCGGGCACTGGTGGCCCGACTTGTCCTGTTGGAATTTAGCATCCTGTGCTTAGGTAAATGGATAGCTTAGGATTCTTTTCTTAATGCATTATTTCTGTTTGCTCTTGTAAATATGCTTGCAGAATTATGTTTTGTTTCTCTAATGAGATTGGCTTCTCTTTACAGGAAGACTGAAAGTACAACCAAACAAAAAATTCACATCAGAGATCTGTAGAGAACCGCCACTACCATCAGAATTCCACCTCAACCATTATCGCCATCATCATCAATACTGTACTACTACTTACTACCATACAAAATGCATACACGTATACGTAAAAGGCAGTGAAGGAAGTGGGTCAGCCATTCCTTTCCTTTCCTTTGTTGTAATCTATTCTATTCTTGTTATCTATTGTTTCAGTACTTGAGTTTGGACCACAGAATAAAAAAAAAAAAAGGATCACACAGTCAATGTGTAGTTGTAACTCCCCTTCAACTGTAATTTCTTCCCCTCCTCCCCTCTTAATTTCCAGCAGTGATGTTTTCTCCGGAAGAAACAGGAAAAAAGCCCATAATTAGTTTTTTAGGGTATAATCAAAATCCTTTTATGTACAGCATCAGCAGAAGCAGGGAAAACATCCGCAGGTAGGAACGGTAAATGCATAGTGTATTGTGCGGTTGCCCTTTAGGGGTAAAAATGGGGAAGAGACATCTGCAAATACAAATGCAAATGCATTATTGATTGGGGGTAGGGTCATGCTTGCCTTTAGAATTTTAGATAGTGCCATTCATTGAGGGGAAATAGGAAGAATAGAAGAACATCACATGGGTGGCTGACAATAGAAGTGGGTCCTACTCTTCTTTGTTTTAGTAAGTAGTAATAATACATATATGTAAATGCCAGGTTGTAAGCGGGGTCCTCCCCACCAGCACCCACCCATGTGAGTGACTGACTGACTGAGTGAGTGAATGGTGCTACTTTTTTTTTTTTTTTTTTTTTTTCTTTTTCTGAGCTCCTACCTGCTAAAGAGTCCTTGCTGGCTGCATAGAGCATCAATAGACATTATTAGCAATTTAGCATAGAAAAGAAAATTAAGCTTAGGCCCTTCCTTCCTTCACTTTCTCTCTCTGTAGGCTTTCTGGTTGAATCAAATATTGACAGACAGACAGGACCTAGGAGGAAAGGAAAGGACACTCCCTTAGATCTTAAAGTAAGATGTGAATGTGATGCCACACGTATGACAAAACTAAACTGCATGGTTGCACTGCACACTTGGAATCTTTTGGCCTTTCTTTCTTTCTTTCCGCGATTGTCACAGTAAAGTTTTCTTTAATTAATTTTCTGCTTTCGGAGTTCCCTGTCTATTACTTTAACTGTGACCCTTGGAGTCTGTAATCTATCAAAGGCAAGGAAAGAAAGAAAAACAGGTTCGCAAGTGCCAAGCAAGTTGTAAAAGGGGAGATAAAAAGAAGCCGTCATGTTCTTTAACATGACATGTAGAGGGGTCAGGAAGGAAAGATCCTTCCATGGCAGTTTCCTTTCCCAAAAAGCGGAGTTTACTTTTTCCAGGGGATTTGTTTGGATACTGATTTATGCTCTAATCATTTAAAAACGCCAGAGATGATCAAAGTCCAACTTGATGAAGACTTCGTTAATAATAATAATAATACCCACTGCCACTAGCATATGGTATAAATATTTTATATATGCATTGCATGCAAAGAGTTACAATTACTTACGTTTCTTCACAATCATCAATTTGATGAGAGGGTCCTTTTCGGCTACTTGAAGTGTACTTAATTTATAGAAACAAAAAAGCAAGGCACGACATTCATATGGGAATTTTGCTCCTTGTCTTGGTGTCGATGCAAAGTCTTGGTGTCTTAACCTCAAATTATTTGTCACTTATATAGTAACTTGTATCCTACCGATCGGTTTAATGATAGTAGGACAAATGGTATATTTAAGGATATCATCCATTTATTTACCAATTAAATTATCATAGTTTTAATTAAATTGGGGGTGACTAGTATCAACTAAACTTCCTTTGTATAGTTTGTCTAATTTATTTATGATCACATGGTGGAAGTAGTTGGTTCTTTAAGAAAAATAAGACTTGATCAGGTTGTTCAAGACTCTAGAGTTGGTTTAATTTATCCCCTATAGTATCTACTCTTGAGATATTGTGCATCAAAAGAAAGAAACTATGTTTATAGAACTATATTGTAAGAGGAAAAAGGAAAGGTATGAAAATTATTAATAAGGAAAAGGTGGGAGAGAGAAACTATTAATTTCCACTCTCTTTTGAGAGCTAGGAAACAAAGAGGAATGGAGATATCAACATTCAAACATTAGTTTTGTTATCAAAATTTTATGTAGCATTAAGGTTTGTATTTGGAAAATAATAGTAACAATGGACTGTAGTAGTGAGATTGAGCATTGTATTGGTGGAATTAAAATTATTGATGGAATATATGTTTAGATGTAAAAACACTGATTATGGTGAAGTGAATTATAGTGAGAAGAGAAAATGATCATTAAAAACATTAAATTTAAACTTGTATATAATAAAAATTTAAGATCATTTGATATTTATGAAATTAATAAATAATTAAAAATTTATTATATAATGATAAACTTTATTTATATATTATTTTATTATATAATAATATTAAATTAACACGATTATTTAAGAACTTTTAAATAAAATAAAAAATAATGGAAAAAGAAAGATTATATGATAATTTTTATATCAAAGTAATTATTATTTCTAAAAAAGATAATAATACATTTACTCATATGAAATAAAAATAAAATATTTATTTTATTTATTTATGTAGTTATCTATTTAACTCATGTTAATTACAAAGATATTTATTTTTGTTCTAATAATTTATTTGATAATAGGATTTATTATTTATTTATCAATTATTTATTATATAATTATAAAAAATTTATGTTATATTAAATGACAGAGTTATTTGAAATAAAAAATCAAAATGAAAAAAGAAAGGCTAATTGACATGGGATAAAAAAAAAGTTTTAAGTAAATATTTATTTAATATATGATTATCTAATTATAAAAAAATTATTGGAAAATTTTTAAATCAAAATGAAAAAAGAAAAAAAAGAGAATTGAAAATGAAAGTTATGTGGTAGGGCATTTTCATGCATGCACTATAATCCCAAAGCTAAAAAAAAAATGAAAAAATAGGGGATAAAATTGGAAGAAAAACTGGGGTGGATGGTAAGAATTTGTATTGGACATTAAGAGTCCAGACGTCCAGTAGATTTTAGGCTCCAATGAAAGGGAAAAAGGATGGTTTTTACTTTGTACCCAAACAATCCACCAGTACGGTGAGAGCCTTGCATCATCAGGGTGTGAATCATCGGATCCATATGCATCCTAAATCATGTAATTTGAATAGGTTATACAAACAAATCAAACATATATAAGATTAGATTAGATTTTGAGTAGATTGGTTGAAAATTTGGTAAATTGGGAGTTGGCCAAGCTTGAATGGATCTAAAAGCGAGTTTCAGCCCAAACATAGCCTAAGCGTATCAAAGAATATTGATCCAGTCAAGTTTGATGAGCTCTAACTCTAACAACCGGTTAATGAGGCTAGCAGGCCACCTGGGCTGCGCTCCTTTCTTTTTTTTTTTTTTTTTTTTATAACTATTATTATTATTTTATGTTATTCTTATCTCCTTTTGCCCTTATGAAATTGTTGGCTGCTCTGCTCTTAAAAATCAACTCCTTTTTGTTATTTTGTGTTTTAGTTTTAGTATTTTTATATTAAAGCAATTTGCAATGTATTTGTTTATATATAATATACTAGTAAAGAATATACGTATTCAGTTGGTATAGTCCAAATTACTCAAAGGATTTCACACACACATATATATATATATATATGTATATAATCTTTACTAGTATGTACAAAAAAGAAAACAAATAAAGAAGATTCCAAGTTGAGTCTGAGTCTGAGACATCAAATTTGAAGAGAAAAGAAGAAAGATGGAATGTCAAATTAATGTTGTTGGTTGTTTGTTATTAAGGAATGGGTTTATGGCTATATCGATCCTATATCCTATTAGCTTATAGCTTATGTTATCTTAGTTACTCCATTCTCTCTATATATATATAGAAAGAGAGAGAGAGGAGTGGATGTTCGTAGAGCAATACATAAATCTGTTTTGGTGGTTCCCGCCAATCACGGCGAGGTTTGAACCTTTCTTCATCAAAATCAACCAATTCCAATTCCAAACCTTCATTCATCTGCTCACTGCTCTTCCTCTCCCTTTAGGTTCAGAAATTAAATCTATTAATTCAGATTACTTACTTACAGAGATCAGAATATAACCCATCAATCAGAGAGATCAGAATATATATAAAAAGAAAATATATGGAGGATTACTTGAGAAAGAACTTCGCTGTTGAGCACAAAAGGCCATCGGAAGAAACTCTAAGGAGATGGAGATGTGCAGTCTCTGTCGTCAAGAACCGTCGCCGCAGGTTTCGCATGGTTGCTGATCTTGCTAAGCGTGCTGAAGCTGATCGCAGGCGTAAAAATCTCCAGGTAATTAATTCTTTACTTTTTCCCTTTTCTTTTTTTAATTTCCATTTTAATTACTGGTACCAATACAATTCTACCTTGGTCTTGATTTGTTAATCTTCTTCTAAAAATCTCAACAATATATATATATATATATTCGTTTCATATATATGAAGCAAATGGATGAGCATGAGCATATATGAATTGATATTGCATATGTTTTGCCTCATCAATATCCGTAAGGGTTCTTACTTCTTTCTATATCTCCTTTCCAAGTAGGTCAGGTCAAAACACGGTATAAGTGGATTAGTAAATAAGAGCAAACCATGACCATGCAAATGCATCCACCTCAATTTTTCAAAACCAGGTTGAATTACAATTTGAACATCACTCCGCTGATATCGAAACGACCCCCAAATTACGTTAAGTTTTGAATTATATATATATATATATATATAATATATGTGAACTAGCTAGCCAGGAATCTCTTAATTGTTCAAACTTTTACTTTTTACCTTTGAATTAATTAATTAGACCAGTCAGTGTCTACTATTAAAAGAAAAGAAATATTGACTCTACGATATCTACGATGTGGTGTTGGATCCATCCATCGTCTCATTTGGCTCATTAATTACTTAGCACTACGAATCAAACAAAGTGCAAGCTGTCTATCTAGATATGTTGATACTCGTTAGTTAGTTAGGTAGTTAGTTTGATTACGTGAACAATAAGATAAGAAGCAAACATTAATACAATACAATTCTTCAATTGTGGGCCGGGGGCGGCGAAGCGAGACGACCATTTGGCATGTGTTAGATATCGTGGTGCACTTTTGATTTCGAGGTGGTCGCCAATTGAGACGAGCATTTGGCATGTGTTAGGTGCACTTTTGATTTGATTTTGGAGGTGTACATATTTGATTTTGTATATTAATTTTGGTAATCTTTTTGATAATCCTTAATATAATTTTGGTAACCTTTTGATAGTCTTTGATATGATTATGGTAACTTTCAATATAATTTTAATAACCTTTGAAATAATTTTGTTACCCTTTAATACAATTTCGATAACTTTTTGATATAATTTTGATAACATTTGTAATGGTTTTGATCATTTTTGTTTTTTTTATTTTATATAATTTTGATAACTTTTAAAATAATTTTGATAACTTTTAAAATAATATTGGTAACTTCAATTTAATTTTGGTAATGTTTTATATGATTTTGATAACTTTTCATAACCTTGATATAATTTTGATAACCTTTGATATAATTTTGATAACCTTTGATATAATTTTGACAACCTTTAATATAATTTTGTTAACATTTTATATAATTTTAGTAACTTTTGACATAATTTTGTTTAACCTTTGATATGATTTTGGTAATTTTTTTTATACCTTTTGATAAAATTTTGATAACTTATGATATGGTTTTGATAATTTTTTAGATAATTTTGGTAACTTTTGATATAATTTTAATAATATTTGTAATAATTTTGATATCATTAGAAATAATTTTATACTAAAATTAAAATCTAATATATAGATTTACCAAAAAAGAAAAAAAAAATCTAATAGTAAATTATATATATTGAAATAAATAATATTAACTTATTATATCATTAAAGCAGTTTATTGTAAAAGTCTTAACCAGTTATGAAACCCTAAGCACCAAGCTTTAGTCTAACAGTTTTAGTCTTCTAGAGCGATGATGAATGTGTGTCGAGTATATTCTGGTGGAGGCAGCAACCAAACATTTTCTTTGTTCTTTCTTGTTTAACAATGCACTTTGATATTTAAGCTTCATGCAGCTGTAAGGTCATTTCTTTAGGCAGGACCTACCTAATTCCATAATTTTCCTCTTTTAAAAAAAATGGCTTGAGTCATTATCTCTTTTTTTTTTTATAAATGAAAAGATGTACTTGTTGGGTCAACTAACAGTCATCGCGTGTGTACTCTTGCTAAACAGTAATTTCAAGCTAGATTAATGATATGTTTTAGTCTTACATGATATAATCTGGGTGAGATGTTGGAATTAAATCTAGTTAAATCAAGATGAATTATGGCTTCGTATATGTTTCTCGATCGGCATGGATAGCTCGCAACTATGTTCCTGTTCAAATTAAATGTCATAATCTCATTCTTGAATACAAGATAATCTGCCTTGTAAACTTAGTTCAGACCCTGTGCTGTGATCAGTGATCGTGTCTCACCTGTATGCATTTTTGCAGACTTGTGCTATTCATCTAAATAGGCGCAGTCCATGTATTTTGGACGCTTCTGCTCTTCCCCGAATATATTGTACATTTTGTTTTCCAAGGTTTCCTGTACTTATTATACTTAATTTTTCATCATGTTTTGCCAGGAAAAAATTAGAGTAGCTCTTTACGTGCAAAAAGCGGCATTGAATTTCATTGATGGTAAGATCTCTAATATACGATGATCTCTTTTTCCTTTTCAATCCTCTAACTCTATCTGGCACCTAGAACAGCTGGCAAGCGAGTCCAGTACAAGCTTTCAGAAGATGTTATGCAAGCTGGTTTTGGCATTGGAGCTGATGAGCTAGCATCCATTGTTCGGTCCCATGATATGAAGAGCTTCGAAGATCATGGAGGAGTTGAAGGCTTAGCCAAAAAAGTCTCTGTATCTCTCACCGACGGTGTTATTCCAACTGATATCTCACTCAGGCAAAATATATATGGCTACAACAAATTTGCTGAAAAACCTGCTAGATCCTTTTGGATGTTTGTCTGGGAAGCCCTGCATGACTTGACTTTGATTATTCTCATGGTATGTGCTGCTGTTTCTATAGGTGTTGGAGTTGCTACTGAAGGGTGGCCTGCAGGTATGTATGATGGGCTAGGAATAGTACTTTGCATTTTCCTGGTGGTTTTGGTCACTGCCATAAGTGATTACAAGCAGTCCTTGCAATTCAAAGACTTGGATAAAGAGAAGAAAAATATAGTTGTTCAGGTCACCAGAGATGGGTGCAGGCAGAAGATTTCTATCTATGATTTGGTGGTTGGGGATATTGTTCATCTATCAATTGGAGATCAAGTTCCTGCAGATGGTGTTCTTATATCTGGTTACAGCTTATCAATCGATGAATCAAGCTTGTCAGGTGAGAGTGAGCCTGTAAACGTAACTCAACACAGACCTTTTCTTCTCTCCGGGACAAAAGTCCAAGATGGCTCTGCCAAAATGTTGGTCACAACAGTTGGTATGAGGACTGAATGGGGAAGACTCATGGTTACTCTAAGTGAAGGTGGAGAAGATGAAACACCCCTACAGGTGAAGCTCAATGGAGTTGCTACTGTTATTGGAAAGATTGGTTTGGCATTTGCTGTTTTGACATTTTTGGTTCTCACCATAAGGTTTGTAGTGAACAAGGCACTGCATGGGGAGATTAAAAACTGGTCTGTCAGCGACGCACTCAATCTCTTGAATTTCTTTGCCATTGCAGTCACTATAATTGTAGTTGCAGTTCCAGAAGGATTACCACTGGCAGTAACATTAAGTCTTGCATTTGCAATGAAAAAGTTAATGAGTGATAAAGCTCTTGTGAGACATCTCTCTGCATGTGAGACAATGGGTTCAGCCACTAGCATTTGCACCGATAAAACCGGGACATTGACTACTAATCATATGGTTGTCAATAAAATTTGGACCTGTGGACGAACGATGAGTATTGAAGGTAACAAAAGGGAGGATGTTTTGCGGTCCTCAATTGCTGGAGGAGTATTGGACATACTTTTGCAGTCCATATTTCAAAATACTGGAGCTGAAGTAGTGAAGGGAAAAGATGGAAAGAATAGCATTTTAGGTTCTCCAACAGAGACAGCAATATTAGAGTTTGGGTTGCATTTAGGGGGTGACTTCAAAATGCATAGGAAGGAATCTGAAATTCTGAAAGTTGAGCCTTTCAATTCAGTGAAGAAAAAGATGTCCGTTCTAGTCTCCCTTTCTAATGGTGATGGGAACAGAGCATTTTGCAAAGGTGCATCAGAAATAATTTTAAAATCTTGCAGCAAGATAATCAATGTTGACGGAAAGGCTGAACCTCTATCCAAAGAGCAGAAGAAGTTCATCACTGATGTAATTAATGGCTTTGCCTGTGAAGCCCTAAGAACACTATGCTTGGCTTTCAAGGATGTAAAAGAAACTTGTAATGTAGATAGCATTCCTGAAGATAACTATACATTGATAGCAGTGATTGGAATTAAGGATCCTGTGCGTCCTGGGGTAAGGGAAGCAGTGGAAACTTGTTTAGCTGCTGGAATTACTGTGCGGATGGTTACTGGAGACAACATTAATACTGCTAAAGCTATAGCAAGAGAATGTGGAATTTTGACAGATGATGGTTTGGCAGTTGAAGGGCCAGATTTTCGTGACATGAGTCCACAGCAGATGGAGGAGATAATACCAAAACTGCAGGTCTTGCTACTGCTTTAAGCACTTGGATTTTCTTTTCTTTTTTTTTTTTTTTTACTCTTCTCAGCCAAGATGTGTCCAAGTTAAAAAGTCTACTTGTTTTTCCTCTTCCCAGAAAATGTCTGTTTTTCTAAGGACTCAAATGCAGCTTTTTCTTCTTCTTCTTCTTCTTCTTCTTCTTCTTCTTCAAAAAAGGAAATTTATTTGTTTTTTATGCATGCATTTTAGAAAAATGTTTGGAGTAACCCAAGTATAGTAGCATGATGTTTATGAAGTCCCCATAAAATGGTTGACACATATGCAGGTTATGGCCCGATCATTGCCCTTGGATAAGCACAAACTGGTAACCTACTTGAGGAAGGAGTTTAAAGAAGTGGTGGCTGTGACTGGTGATGGGACAAACGATGCACCAGCTTTGCATGAGGCTGACATTGGACTTGCTATGGGAATAGCCGGTACAGAGGTTTGTTGTCATCTCAGCTCAGCCAGCATTTGTGACTGACAATTAATTAAGCAGTTTCTCTTGTATTGTATTGTATTGTATTGTATTGTATTGTATCTATCATTAGCTAATGCTAATTATGCTTATCTTTCTTCAAATACCACCTTCAGGTTGCAAAAGAAAATGCGGATGTTATCATAATGGATGATAACTTCTCGACCATACAGAATGTTGCCAGATGGGGCCGTGCAGTTTATATCAATATCCAAAAGTTTGTACAGTTCCAGCTCACAGTTAACATTGTCGCTCTCATGCTCAATTTTGTTTCTGCATGCATCTCAGGTACGGAGGCTAATTTTTTTAAAACATCATCTTTACCAAAGCAAATTTGCTTTAGATAATGTTTGAGAAGTAAAAATTCAGGTTCTGCTCCTCTGACGGCTGTTCAGCTACTGTGGGTGAACATGATCATGGACACTCTGGGTGCATTGGCATTGGCTACAGAACCTCCTCATGAAGGCCTGATGAAAAGACCCCCTATTGGAAGGGATGCAGCTTTTATCACCAGGGTCATGTGGAGGAATATAATCGGTCACAGCATTTATCAATTGATTGTACTTGCAATTCTCAAGTTTGATGGGAAACGGCTTTTGAAGCTTTCTGCTTCAGATGCTACTGCTATTTTGAATACAGTCATCTTCAATACATTCGTGTTTTGCCAGGTGAGAACAAGAGCTTTTGCAGTCTGATGACTGAAGAATATATATATATATATATACATATATTTTTGATTGTTCAACTCAGATTTTTAGATCATTTTGCTTCTACTACATTTCAGGTGTTCAATGAAATCAATAGCAGGGATATGGAGAAGATAAATGTTTTCCGAGGCTTCTTTGATAGCTGGCTATTCATTATGGTGATGGTCTCTACAGTGGCTTTCCAAAGCATAATCGTTGAATTCTTGGGTACTTTTGCAAACACTGTGCCACTGAGCTGGGAGTTATGGCTGACCAGCATTTTACTTGGAGCAGGAAGCCTCATTGTTGCTGTTATCCTCAAATGCATACCCGTTGAGAAATGCAAACAAGTTTCCACAACCGAGCACCATGATGGCTACGAATCTCTCCCAAGTGGCCCAGATATGGCTTGAATGATCTACGTTGTTAGAAATATCAGTGCAGCTTCAGACTCAAGAGGAAATCAATTCAATCAATGGTAGTAATACATCGGCAAAAAAACAAAAAATTCTTTTATTCAAGTAGGAATTATTCTGATGGTTCATTGTACTTGTGCAAATTTTAAGAATTCATGAAGATGCCTCCATGATTTTGCAGTTTCTCAGCTAATTGTGATTAATATCTTCTTCCACTCATGCAGTATAGTCTACCATTTTCGTGAAAACTTTAAAGCTCTTTTTTTAAGACGAAAATTCGCTTAAAGCTGAGTACCAAGAGTTGGCTCTAATTGTGAACTGAAAAGCGAGTGAATCATAGTACCAATTCATGTTAATAGTAACACGATTAGCAAGGACTTGATTCCTCTGCAGGTTTCATCCTAACGAAAGAAAAAAATGGAGAAGCATACTCCATTATCTATGGCTCTATAGGTAAATTAACAATCATCTCTTCCCAATCCCAATCTTGGCCTTACCCTAATGAATTCCATAACAAAATGTTAGAAAGAATGCAAGTAAATTTCTATAGCAAATTTATTTGACAGTAAACTCAAATGAGTTATGAGTTACAGTAGCAGTTTTCAAAGCAATGAATTCATAAGAAATCAAACTCGCACATGAAATCCAGTGGAGTGGCAATGCACTCAACCTTGTCATTTTGTCCTAAAATTATCATAAAAGCTAAGGTTAATTTGAACAATTAGCCACTTTCACCAATGAATTCTGCAATAGGAAAATATGAAGCCACTACATGCCTTCAGCCTAACTAGAGAGAATCCAAGCATGTGCAAAGGTATTCTTTACATTTATACAAAATCAAAATCCTCAAGTTGTTGATCTGTTTTGAGCTTGTAGAAAGCAACATTTTCAAGAGGAAAACTACGAACTAATTTTCAGGTCCTCTAGACTGCGCAACAGCATTTCTGCTGACGAATAGCTTGCTGATATCTTCAGTGACCACATTACTCCTGCCAAAAATTGAACCATGAATCATTAACAACAAATTTTCTCCCATATAAACGAAGAATAGACAACATTAGCGAATGAAAACAAAGATATGACATGGATGATTCAGCAAGAAAGTCCAGATACTAAACTACCCCGCATGGTGTTCAAAGAACTTTAATTAGGTCATATAATTGGTAGATAGTATGTGAGAGTTCTCCAGTCCATTGTATGCTTCTCAATGGTATCAGCGCCTAAGAAATGTAACAATTTGGGGTGAAAAGAAGGAACACAGGGAAAATAGTCGGCTCTCAATCATAAGAAGAAACTTTTTCACTTGTAAAAGCACAATGTATTGCTTCTTGAGACATAAGAACAAAGCCATACAATTTTCAAATTCTTGTGATTAAGACCTTAATAGAAACAGAAATCAAGATTTTGCTAGTAAGAATTCATTACTATTTTTTAGTGATGCAGTAAGCCTGTGAAAAAAGACTTTTCACCAAACAAAGTGAAATAATTTAATAAACCAACAAGCAATTATTTCGTTCAGAAGGAAAAGTTAATAGTTCTAGAGAGCTAAGGTTAAAGCTGTGTCAACTTGAGTTGTTCAAAGTAAAATGCATTTGTTTCATAGCTAAAAGCTTCAGCAATGGCCTAAAGCAAAGTAGTAATTGTGAACAATTAGCTGCTCTATTGAGCATAAATTTGTTCCTTGTTTTCCTTGGAATTGAAATTTAGTGGCTAAATCATCAATGATACCTAAAGTGTGTACTAAAATTAAGCAGATTATGTGTTGCATAAAATTTCAATTGATTCTTCTAAACAAGGGGGAAAAAAAAAGGAGGGGGGGGGGGGGGGCTTTGAAATCGTAGGAAGGAAACAAAGTAAAAGGGAAGAAGTGAGACCTTCCTTTGAGCTGAGGGGGAACAAGGGCGCCACCTCTGATATCAGGAACGCTCTTGGAATGAGGTATGGTAGCTCTGGGAAGTTTAGCCCTTGGTGGCGGTGGTGCACTAACACTGGAACCCAACCCCATCATCCCCTTCGAGTCTCGCTTACGCGACGCACTTTCCGCCACCGCTACCGCAGATACGTGGTCGTTTCCGCTCACCAATGACAGCGTTGGAGAGTTCAAGAGCACCGAAGCATCTGGTAGCTTCTCAAAAGTTTCTGGCTTTTGATCCGACGACGACCACCCAGTAGCCCTACGAATTAAATTAACCACCTTGAAAAGTTGTAAAAATTTAAATGAAAAATAGAAAAGATCAATTACTCTTATGCTCACTGGGTTTTAGGAGGGGAAGGGGGTTGCGGTGGTTCATGGCGTTGTTTTGGTGGGTCATGTTCGGAGTCTGAAACGTCGTCCTCTGAAGAGGATGCGTAGTCTACCAAAGACATCTCTCTCTCTCTGTCCCCTTTGCCAAATACGAGGTGGTTCCAAGTCCATGTTGTTTGGGTTTTGGCAATGACTTTAATAATAACAAGAATTCCAGTGAAAATATATTTTTTTAAATATAATAAATTATGTTAAAAAAAAAATTAAATGTAAAGAAAAATGGGAGTGCTATAATCAGTCTGTCCAAACTTTCCATTTTTGGAGAAGTAAGATTAGCAATTCAATTTCAATAGGCTGATGGATCCCCCAGTTTGTATCTTTGATACATCTATAAATTTGTATTTACTGCACGAAGCTCCTTATGAATTTTCGGTGGTTTTTAAGACAAAATATATACATGAAGTGTTACTGCATTTATTTCTTGATAAACTTGAATCTAAGTCTAAATTATCATCCTCATCAATCATCATTGGAAGCTGGACTCACAAGCCTGTCTTTGTAGACCAACTTTTACATGCTGCTATGCTCATATTCCATTGACTACCTGATTGTTATATGTCCTTCATGGAGCAATCTTTGCTCCTAGTCCTTGGCCTAATTCTAGGGTTCTGATCAAGTTGTGACAACTGGAGTTACTTATTGTTTCTTAAATCTTTCTTTTTTATGTAGCATCTCCCATCACATGCATATCCTTTGTAGACACTGAGTCAGTCCCTTTTCTTTCGAATATTCTCCGCGAAAGGACCTTAGTGTTCCATGGGAAACTGGAGCTTTGCTTTATTAAGTGGCCACTGTTGTGTTTGAACTGTCTCTGCTATTTTTGAGTGGTTTCAGAAATGGAGGCAGACATTCTGAACCATTGCATTTTGAAATCATGGAGGTGGCCATTTTTTTTTTTTTTTGATAAGTAAATTTCCATTTATCAAAAAAAGCAGCAGTGCTGCTACATGTTACAAAGCTAGTTTAGTCTAGCTAAACAAATCAGAAAATCAATGTCTTTAGACAAACATGTCTGCATTTAACCTCCAAGAATTACATAAAAACGTATTAACTGAATCTCTTTTAATCTTCCTAAGGTCACTTAACCTGGTCGAGATCATGTCTCTCACTTGCTCAGTGAGGTGCTCCTCCTTTTGCTCAGTTGAGTTGAGCAAACGATTGTTTCTTTCCTTCCAAACTAGGTAGATAACTGCGTTCCAAGCTAGCCTCAATATCGTTGTGATTAGAGCTTTACCTTTGAGGTTGACAGTGGCCCATTGAAGCTCTACATTCCAACATGCAACCTGCCTTTTTAACCTACAAAGTACCATCACTCTCTGCCATATCTGTTTCGAGTAGGAGCAAGTGAAGAATAGATGATCCCTGGTTTCCCTCTCTTGTTTGCACAGCAAACATTTGTCATCCATTGCCATTCCCCAGGAGATAAGCCTATCCTTTGTGGCCAATCTATTTAGGATTGCCATCCAGGAGAGCATAGAATGCCGAGGAATATTAAAATTACACCATACCAACTTATACCAAGCCACTTTCCCAGCTGAAGGTCTGATCTTGTTCCACACTGCTGACACTTGGTACTTTCCCTCAGGGAAAGGCCATTTGCAGCTTCCATCAGCAGTTGTGAGAACTATTCTGGCAGCCACCTCTCTCAATTGCATGATCTTCCTCCAATTCCAACTGCTCCCACTGTGGATAGAGATGTGCCATGGATCTCTATCCTTCAACACATAAGTCTTGATCCAGGCTATCCATAGGGAGCCTGCTTCAATCAGTACAGCCCAAAAATTCCTTAGAATACATGCCTGATTCCAAGTGACAATGTCCTTTACACCAAGTCCCCCTTCTGATTTTGGCAGGCAAATAGACTTCCAGCTAACTTTAGCTCCCTTAGCTTGGCCTTCCTTCCCTTTCCATAAGAAACTTGAACATATCTGCATCAACTTCCTTATGCACTGCGTGGGCAGAACAAAATGTCTGCACCAGAAGTTCTGCAGGTGAAACAGAACTGATTGGATAAGCTGAAGCCTTCCAGCATAAGACAAGAACTTTGTTACCCATCCTCTAACCCTTGCTGTCACCTTCTCCAAAAGTGGCTCACAGTCCTTCATGGTTAATCTTCTAGTGACTAATGGTACCCCCAGGTATCTGACAGGCAGTGTGCCTGTTTTGAACCCTGTGGACTCTCTGATGAGCCTTAATTCTTCTCTGTCAATTCCTGTGGAGAAGAACTCACTTTTGGTGCTATTAAGTTGGAGCCCTGAGTAGATGTAGAATTGACTTAGCACTAGCTTAATACCCTTCACTGAATCAAGATTGCCCTTGGCAAAGATTAGCAGATCATCAGCAAAACTCAGGTGAGTTAAATGAAGCTTTTTGCACTTTGGATGATAAGAGAAGACCCCATACTGTGCTGCTGAGTCCAGCAACTTGGACAGGACATTGATAGCAATCACAAAGAGGTAGGGGGAAAGGGGATCACCTTGCCTGACTCCTCTTGCCCCCTTAAAGAAGCCCATAAGTCCTCCATTAACAGATATAGAGAAGTAGCTGGTGGATAGGCAACTTTCAATCCACTCTAGGAACTGCTGAGGGACCTGCATTGCCTTCAATACTGCAGTGATGAATTCCCAGCTGATAGAGAACTCATGTTTTTCTCTCAAACTTTTGACTTAGAAAATGTGCACTACAGTAATTTAACAGAGAATCAACTGTGGCAACCTTTGCCACGATGTCTCTGACATACAGATGCCAGAATCTCTACTAAACAGCAAAATATTCTCCTTTTTGCTGATTTGAAATGAATCAAGTTTGATGGAACCGGAAAGATCCATTACACTCATAATGCTCAGTCATGATAATCAAGTTTTCCTAATTGTGAAAGCCATTCAGGTAGAGCTTGTCCTAGTTTCAGAGAAATAAAGATCAAGTAAATAGATTTCGTGAGAGATCCTTGTTAGTTTAGAATATTCCATGAGATGCTGTACCCTGTAACTGCAGGTTCTATTGAAGAAGAGGAGGAAGCATGAATGATTAGGCAAGAAAAATATGGAGACAATCAGCTGCTTCAGTTAAGTGGCTATAATTCTGCAATTTGAATTTAGTCATTATATCTCCTCCAAGCCCAAATATATCAACAACAAAAAAGAAAAGAGAGAGAAAATAATAGGAAAAGAAATCTTCTATATGTCAAGCTAGAAGCTATGCTTCAATGCTTCAATCTAGTTTCTAACTGATAAATAAAATATCAAGCACATCTTGATGTCATGTATTTGATTGTACCCTAAAAAATGGTATTTTCAAAATCTTTATGTATTCTCTGCTTTGTATATTGTGCTAATTCTAGGTCTTGCTTCACTTTAGACTTCCTTTAATTGCTGATTGTAAGGAATTATTAGAGCATGATAATACAATAATGTAAAAAAGAAATTTATCTTTCGACAGAACTACAATGCTCAAAATGCTATGGAACTTGGCATAGAAGATAAAAGGAAAGGGAAGGGAAGAATGCAACAGAGTATAGCATCTCAGTTTGAGAGAAGAAAGGCTGTAGGCCTCTGGTGGTTTAGCCTCAATTCAGTCTTCATAACCTAGCTGCTTGCCAATTGCTTTCTGCCATGCCCATGATTGATACTCATTGATGATGAACCAGAAACAAAGTAGTAATAAATTCTCATTTTCTTTGTGCATTCACCAAAGCACAGTTTGGCATGGTATGGGATTGGCACCAATTGCAACAAGTTAGATGCAGCAGCAGTTGGCCAATGTTTCTCTGATTGTAGGTGTGTCCATGTTAAATTTAGTATTTTACATGAATTTGCTTCACAGAAAACTAGAAATCATTAATCTGAAAGCTTTTTCTCCATCCTTATCTAAATCTGGTGTTCCCTTTGTTATGTATTGCATTTGTCTTAGCAATTGGACTTTGTAGAGAAAAGAATTAGCAGTTATCTGGTAAATTCAGTATTTACATCCCCTTTAGGGCACTGATTTTTGTCCAGTACCTCTTACAACTCTAGTCAATAATTAACATATGATATGGTTGACTTTTTTGGCTGAAAAAATAAAATTCTACTAGCCTTAAGCCTCCTCATTGTACTTGCAATATTAGAGAGGCACTGAGCAGTATGGATTTGCAGCATATGCGGCTAAAACATTTGCCTGGATGCTTCTTCTTTTTTTTTTTCTTTTTTTTTTTTTTTTTTTTGTGCTTTTAGAAGAAAGAAAATTTATAAGATGGATGTTATCATGAGTAAGCTATTGCCTTTTGAAATATTCTTTGGCCCGGAGCAAGTATTGCCAAGGGGTCGTAAGTGGATTTTCTTTGGACGAAAACTTCCCATTGTGGGCCAAAATGGGATTGCCATTCTCCTTGTGTAGAATAGTGGGGCAGGTATTGCTTTACCCCAAGACCAGCTATTTCACAGAATTCTAAAATTCTTTTGTTCTGAATTAAGATTTGGTCTAAGCCATCACTTCCTGTTGAAGAAGGTACTGCAGAAGAAAGGAATGCCACTAAATAGAAAACATCTTCTTCTGGTATAACAACCGAAGTTCTATTGTTCCACCTGCAACCAAGATTAACAATCGATCAATCAAAGAAACTCATGAAATTAAGAGATGAACTATTCATTATTGTTTCTTGAAATTTTTTACTTTGATTTGTTAACCGGGTAGATGAGGATGGGGCCATTGCTTGTATCTGTAAGGATATTGCCAAAGACTTGTTGAGCAAAACTGTGGATTTTACTTCTGGGGATGAGAAGATTGAGCCATGGATGTGGAACTTCCCACAAGCCTCTTGACCGGAGTTTGATCTCGGAAATGTGAACCCTGTCTAAAAACTCTATGTATGGAACTTCCGATATAAAAAGTGTTGATGGAATATGGTTTAACTGAGATAATGAACTCTTAATTTCCTGCATAGTAAAATTAAGCAGATATATAAGAAGAGCCCCTTTTATGAGTTTATTTGTTTCCATTTGATGATTTATTAATAATTTAATATATAGTTGGTGAACTTAGGAATTAAGTCCAAGAGTGCCAGTGGCTCCCTCACCTGATTTACTACAGCCATTTCTTCTTCAGGGTTGAAGAAGTACTTTGCTAATTCTAGACAGAAGAGAGTTGTTCCATCTGACTTGAATTGGCTGGCTTGTACTGGGTCTTGTGGATTGAAGGATGATCTCCAGTTATTTAAGAGACCAGTCCTGTTTATTATCACAAATCCTTCAATATAGTCAAATGTGCTTTCTCCAGATATTAACTTCTCTTGGTCCCTGGCAAATGTGGCAAAATCTGTGTACAGCACCCTAATCCATTTCACCTGTTCCAGAAGGAGAATAGTCATAACATGTGTACTTTCAACTAATTTTGAAATTGTCTTGTCTTCTAGCTTAATAATTGCCATTTTTACCATCTCAGGTGCTGGTTCCAGCGATATTCTTGCCCGTGTTATGATGCCAAACTGACCGAGTCCTCCAAGAACGCTGTAAAAGAGATCGCTGTTCTGCTTCTCTGAGCATTTTACCACTTCTCCTTTCCCTGCATTCAATTCAAGTACACTCAATCTTCACTTACTTCTTTGATTTCCTCTAGCCTCTACAAACCTATTGTCTAAGCAACGTTTTACGAAACATGGATGACTTTACAACATGCAGTATGGAATAAGCTACCGACCTAATAAATTTCAGTTTCAAAATGAATTTTTTAAATCAGACTGAGACAAGACAAATTTTGAAGTTAATGTTAAGATGTTTTGCCCATGTGTCACTCTATGTATATCATAGATGCTGAATTTTGTCAGGATATGATTGTCCTTGGAATTTAATTTAACAAACCTGTAACAACTTCCAGTTGGTGAACATTACTGATCTGCGGTCCATGCCGAAATGCCTGTCCACTGATCCCAGCATTGGAAAGAGTACCGCCAACTGTTAAATGTAGGTAGTCTGTCCAAGATTTTGGTGCTAACCCATGTTTCAGGCTTTCACGCAGGATATTTATCCATAACTCACCACCAGAGACATCCACATAGGGGAAGGGGAAGTTCCCAGTGTGAACCTGCATTTTAGGGCCTTGCCCTTGGCCTTGGAGTGATTCCATGTTGATCACAACTCCTCGGTGGGCTTGTGCCTGGCCCTGGACTGAGTGGCCATGGCCTCTAGCTGCGACTGTGAGTTCTGAACCAGGACCCATCTGCCAAATATGCTTCACTGTGGTGGCAATATCAGAAACTGACTTGGGGTGTAGAACTGCCAAAGGAAGGAAACTGTATCTATTGCCAAAATCTTTTGCTGCATGCTCAACTTCTTCAAAATTGAAATGTCCATCAATGGAAAGTGTTTTTAGTGAAGGAGTGCTGGGAAAGCAGAGGTTGATTTTAATGGTTATGCAGCTGAGGAATAAGATCATGAAGCTTCTTAAGAAAAGCATGTTCTTTTGTATGGGAAAGCTAACAAGTGTATATCTCATATCTTTCTTTCTTTCTTTTTTTTTTCTTTTTTTCTTTTTAATTTTGGAGGGAATCGAAGACGAGAGAGGCTTTGAGTTTCCTATTCGTTGTTTCTATGTGACTTGTGAGGAAAAGCAAAAGCAGAGGGTAGAAGAGCCAAGGAAGTGAAGAATTGAGGGGAGAATTTAAAGGGGAAGAGATTTGGGTGGCTGAGTCAACCTATCTTCAGTTGTTGGACTTAGAATCCGTATGAAGACTGCCTTCCTGGGTGGGAGAGTTTTAGTATTTTCTTTCAGTTCTCCTTTTTGGGCTCTTTTGTTTATAAGAGAAGAGAAGCCATCACACATAAGCCAAGTTGAAGAGAAAAAGTCACCAGAAAGAAAGATTTCCACAAATCTTTGCACTTTTTTGAACAGTTGCAACCACAATCCCACCTTTTTCAATAAAGACAAACATGTTCCAAAAAAATTCAGATTAACCCTATGTTTAAGGATTTGTTTTTTTTTTTCCCCGTTTATAGAATAAGAAGCAATGGCTTTCCTTGGAAGTTGAGTGCCTATAGCTGTGCATGCCTCTTATGTCAGGGTATCCCCACGCCATGCCTCCAATCTCACTCCCATGAATGCTCTCCTTGAATCCGTCAGTATCGGAATGTAGACATCACGTATCTATTTTCAGATTTGGATGAGAGGGACAGCCGGGCGTAGGCCTTGATTCATTTGAGAGTGGGGTAGCAAGGGGTCCCAGGGACACGTGATATTCAAATACTTATGTGCTTTATGGTTGAAGATCTAATATTATTGGTCAGGTTGGGACCCCTTTGGACCGGCTATGGAGAGCTATGCAGTGCCAAGAATTGTATTCTAAGCCTTGCCTTGGTATCCAGCATGCAACTGGACAAGTTTAAATGATTCTCTTGTTTATGTGATTTAGAATGCGATTAGATTTCATTTCATTACAGTAGCTACCGCAATTATTGCTTTTCCCCCCCTTTCTGTAAGCAAGTTGTGTATAGCATATATAATACTATATTATGGACAACAGTGGGGATTTGCATTGGTATCCTATCACCTCAGCCAAACTCTCCTTGGGTATCAGTTTTTGTCCCTGTGATTTAATGGTAAAGTTTTGAATTCTTAATTTCAGGTAAAGTTTTGAAGGTATTCTGAATCTGAATTATGGACTCCGATCCTTTCCTACTTCCTAGGCTACTCCCTTAGATTCTCTTTCTCTCTCTCCCAACTCCCAACAATAGAAGATTCTATATATCTATATCTATCACATTCCCTTTCTTAGACTACAGGGTACCTGACTGAGCAACATATATATATATATATAATACATATATAATATATAGACTAGTTTAATTAGGAAAATACCAATATTTGTACCTCACCTACTTGAATAGAAAATCTATATATCATCTATATATATATATTGCCAACACCCATTGCAATTGTTTCAACCCATAATTAGGTACACTTGTTTAATGAGACTCAGTACTTGTAAATGAGCTCCATAGTCCACACTTCTTTTTCCCCCTTTAGTTAATGTGCAAGTGCCACTAGTTTTCCGGAATCAAGTTCAGAGAAGTGTATGGTCTCTTGAGTTCTTGAAAGAAAAACGATTGAATAATTCAACTAAGATTTTGTTTTCTTTTTTGTTGTATATCCTAATCTAGATTTTTTGGCACTCAAATTGCCAGCCACGTTCAAAGTTAGAAATCAGTCATCCAATGTGAGATATTCTACAAGGAAAATCTTCCATATTGTAGATCATCCTTTCCATTACTAGAAGTTGCATTAGGTAAAGAAAACTTATAATCTCACAAATGTAAAGAAAAAATTGAAGTGAAAATGACCTAAACAACATGCCAAGAAAGAAAGAAAGAAAAAAAGACCTAAACAACAAAAGTGATATGATTGAAGCCATAAATTTGATCTTTTTTTACAAATCACATCCTAATTAAAAGAAATAGCCATGAATCCAACAACTGTCGTAATTAGAAGTTTAGGACTATAGCTAGGCATCTTAATTCATTAATAATAATATTATACTATACTATATAACCATATATACAAACATTATGAAATTTTGAATAGATATTGCACTCACTTATCCTCCACCTTAATTACGTACTATGGTCTATGGTGTGAAAGTGTGAACTTGATACATACAACAAATACACTTCTCCCTAATCTCTAATATATATAATATAGTATATATGTGGGGGAAAACCTAATCTTGAATTATATTAATATATATATGTATGTGCATGTTTTCTAGAAGAGACCGACCACAAATAAATTAAGAAATAAATACTTAATGATTAGTAACATCTATATATTAGTTTAGGGTAAAATAGTACATTTGTTTGCCAGCTATGCTGATTGTTTTGATGTAGCAGTACATGCTGCTTTTGGATAAATAAAAACTTTGCTTATCAAAAAAAAAAATCTATACATTAGTTTAGGGTAATCTAATTAATGAGTTTGTGGGAGAAGAGAATCCACATGGATATACACCCCAACTAGAATTTAGACGTATGTTTGGAAGCCCCCAAACGTGGGGCCTCTCTTGTCCGTCGGATGCTACATTTGTGCAATGCAAAGAAAGGTTGAAAAAACTAGATCTAATGTCAAATCGGTGTGATTTTCGATTTTCGATTCAATTGGTTCAATTGGATTGGATCGATTGGACACTTTAAATAAGATTTTTAAATATTTTTAATGTTAAATAAATATTAAATATAGTAAATAATAAATAAAAATAAGCATTTAACTTAGTAGCATGATCTTTAGTATAATTCTAAAAGGTTATGGGTTCAAATCTCATCACTTACAAAAACATATATATTTTTAAATAATTAAAAATATAAAAAACGGTTTTTTCCAGGTTTTTACCGATTTTTTACCCGTTGAACCGATTTTTGACCGGTTCGATTAAATTCGATTTTATTACACTTATCGGATCGAATAAGCCACCGATTCCCTATTCAACCGGTCCGACCGGCGGTCCGGTCCGATTTTTTATTCATTGATGCAAAGCCTCTTTAATGGTCAAACAATATTGACCTTTATCAATGATCATAATAAATTTGTCAATTCTGATTCGAACTCGAAAAATTAATTCGATCGATCCGAATCTGAATTCGATCTAACCCGATTTTACCATAAAAAGTCAACAACTCGAACTCATCCAACCACAACCCAAACCCGAAAACAACCTGAATCCGAAATGATCCGAACCTGAAACGATCCAGACCCTAAATAACCCGAACTTAAATTGACTCGAATCTGAAATAACTCGAACCCAAACTTAAATTAAGTATTATTTTATTTTTAAAACATTAATTTAATAAAATAAATAAATATGACAAGATTATTAATTTATTTTAATTTTATAATTTCAATTATCTTTTAAAATCTTTTTCATTAGTATTACAATTATATATATATATTTTTAATATTATTTTTTAATTATAATTAAAAAATAAATTACTTTTATTATTATAATTTACTTTTACTTTTTATATTTATTAATATATATTATAAATAAAATTTTTATTTATTTTTACTTTTGATAAAATAATTAAATAGATCGACAATTATTATTTTAAAATAAAAAATAATTAACAATAATTCAATAAAACTATATGTTATATTACTTATTATAATCTTATAATATAATTTAACTTTAAACAAATTAATAGATGTTATATTACTTATGATAATGTAATAATATAATTTAATATAAATTATATATTTTCTATTCTCATGGATATATATGGTTTATAATATATTATTTAATATTTGTTCCTGTGTGCCAAATTCTAAGATTCGACTGTTAAACACCTCCTCGATCTTTCGATCAGATTTGATTTTCAAAAATAATCCTAGAATCTCCTAGATTTAAGTTTTCCTTAAACCAAAAATCTAAAAATAAATCTAAAAAATTCTCGCAAAGCTGAAAATTCCAAAAATCTCTTGCTGCCAATTTTTTTTTCCTTCGTGATTGTTTTCTAATGATGATTGTTGTGTGTTTAAATAGGAATTAGATTAAGAGTTTTAAGTTTTGTTAAATTTGATTTTTTTCTTTCTCGATCCATTTCTAACTTTAAAAGAAGTCTTTTCGTCTTAGATTCAAAAATTGTTTTTGGTTTCAAAATCTATTTTGTTTTTTTGTCTTTTATTTATTATTTTTTTGCATTTTCCAAAAAGTAAAGAAATAATAAAAGAAAATGAAAATAAAAATAAAAATAAAAATTAGAAAATAAAAAAATGAAAAAATAAAAAAATAAAAAAATAAAAGAAAAGAAAAAAAGAAAAGAAAAGAAAAGAAAAACAAAACAAAACAAAATAAAATAAAATAACTAAAATAAAATAAAATAAAATAAAATGGATACGGCTCAAATTGGATCCAAAGCTCAAGTTTAAAGCCCAAAATATAATTGGATCTAAAAGCAATATTCGGCTTAAAACCCAAAATAAAATCTAAAGCAATAATTTTAAATCCAAAATAAATCAAAATCCTAAAGTTATTCGGACTAAAATCAATTTATAATATAATATGGCTATAAATCGAAAAATCAACTTTAATCTCAAATTCAATTTAGACAATATTTTATCAAGATTAAAATATTTCGAACGAGATTAATCTAACAATAAAACACGGTTTAAATCAGATTATCTCGAATAATGCTTTAAAAGATCTCAGACAAAATTAAATGTTTACAATATTTTATCGTTATACATATTATTTAAAATAAATATGTTATTTTTAATTTTAAAAGTATAATATATTCTCAGGCAATGTAGAATAAAATATAAAAAAAAAAATCATTGATAATGATAATGTTATTTTATCTTAATGATTGATAAATTACATTACAATAATCTCTTATCATGTTATTTAAATTAATTAAATAATTTCTTCTTAATATACATATTTTTTGAAATAAATGTGTTGTTTTTAATTTTAAATGTATAATCACTTAAGTCTTATCATGATTTTTTTTTTTTAAATATATAAAATAGATCATTGATATGTGTATTTTATTATAATGATTTGTATACATTATAATAATATTTTATCATGTGATATATAATAAATTAATCTCTTATCGTTATATATGTTATTTAAAATAAATGTGTTATTTTTAATTTCAAATTTATAATCTCTTATCATATGATTTAGATTAGTTTTGTCAATAGTCATAATATTGGTCTCTTTAACAATACTTGCTAATAAGTTTATAAAAAATAAATAATTTTTTATTTTATTATAAAGAGTTAAAATTATATATATATATATATACGCACATGTATATAATCATATATTAATATAATAAAATTTATATATTATACAAAAATATTATATATGTCAGTACGTCAATATTTTAAAAACTGCATATTTACTTAATATAAAAAATTTATTAATTTAATTTCATACATTATGTTTAGAATTTAAAATATTTAGCGTAATTAACTAATTTAATTTCATAATTAATTTATTATTATATTTTTATTTTGAATAAGCATTTATTATTATATTTCATTACACTTGATAATTAAACTTTTAAGTAAAGTTCTTAAATCTAATTTAATTTTAGTAGCAAACCATTTTAAGTTCTAAGATTGGCTCACTTGATAAAACTTTTAGTATTAAGGGTTACTTACTAATGTTCAAACATTTCAACAAACATAAAATTTTACATATTTTACTAATATCTAAATATATTTATGTAACGATTTGAGATACACGATAATATTCTATTTATTTTTAAATAATATTTATTATTTATTTTTATCTTTCAAAAATTTTTTAACAAAATCTAATTCGATAAAATAATTTGTTTCTATTTCTTCGTCTCTTTGCCAATAAATCAGCATTCTCGTGGAGAATAGCAGAATATATGAAATCACAATGCCCAGTACCTATGATTCGATTAAATTCTGAATAATCGGAAATCCTATCTTCTTTTTTATCAGAAAAATCCGAACTAAATAATTTGTGTCTCACTTGATCATTATTCACTGAGAATCTAGAAATATATCTTTGTTCGGCAGAAAGATAATGAATTTTGATTTGATTTTGATCCTTGTGGAGCGAAAAAGGAACTGCACTGAATTTGTACGAACCCCCTGATAATATCCACAAATGGCTTGTTTTTGGTAAGAGATGGACGTTACTATATGTAAATTTGGGTGAATGGTACACATCGGTACTCCAGTGCATTTCCCCCTCTGAGTCAGAATAAATATGTTTTCGAACCCTCTCTTTAAAATTTAAAGTGTATGTTCCCGTGCGAATCTCAGCAATCACTTGTTCTGATTCTACATATTGATCGTTTTGAACTAAAAGAAAACTTTTTGGTGGAATAGTCACCTTATGTATAATATCTTCGCTCTCAATAATTACATACAAGTCCATATAACATAAAAAAGCATGATGCCCGTGACGTGTGCGTGTAGGATTAACCAAATCCTCATTGAATTTGATTTTTCCATTAAAAGGGGCTCGTACATGGCAGAGTTTGGTTTTTGGGGGGTGATAGTGGAAAAGTTGACAGATAAGTCACCCTTACTGCCACTCTACAGAACCGTACATGAGATTTTCACCTCATACGGCTCTTCGTTCAATTCTTTCGAAGTCATTGGGTCCTTTTCCTCGTTCAAGAATCTCCTCCCTTCTTCCACTCTGTCCCGAAGAGTAACTAGGACAGATTCAGTCACGTTTTCATGTTCCAATTGAACACTTTCCATTTTTGATTATTCTCAAAAGTGAAGATTTTTTTTTACCAAACATCTACGGATCCAATTAAACGATCTTATAATAAGAACAAGAGATCTTTCTCGACCAATCCCTTTGCCCCTCATTCTTCGAGAATCAGAAAGATCCTTTTCAAGTTTGAATTTGTTCATCTGGAATCTGGGTTCTTCTACTTCATTTTTATTTACTTATTTATTATTTTCCCCCTTCTTTTTTTGATTTCTTTTTTTTTATTCCCTTCCATCATTCCTTAAGTCCCATAGGTTTGATCCTATAGAATCTGACCCATTTTCTCATTGAGCGAGGGGTACGAAATAAATCAGATTGATTTTTCGATCAAAAGCACTATGTGAAATCTTCGATTTTTTCCTCTTTCTCTATCCCTGTCCCATAGGTACAGCATTTGAATCAATAGAGAACCTTTTCCACTGTATCTATATGAATCAATATTATTACATTCCAATTCCTTATTAATACCCCCAAGGAAAATCCCGAATTGGATCCCAAATTGACGGGTTAGTGTGAGCTTATCCATGCGGTTATGCACTCTTCGAATAGGAATCCATTTTCTGAAAGATCATGGCTTTCGTGCTTTGGTGAGTCTCCGAGATCCTTTCGACGACCTATGTTGTGTTGAAGGGATATCTATATGATCCGATCGATTGCGTAAAGCCCGCGGTAGTCAAATCTTTGATGATTCCATCATACATGATTGAGTTGCGAAAACTTCTTGATAGGTATCCTACATCTGAACTGAATTCTTTCTGGTTAAAGAATCTCTTTCTAGTTGCTCTGGAACAATTAGGAGATTCTCTAGAAGAAATACGGGGTTCTGCTTTTGGCGGCAACATGCTATGGGGTCAAATCAATACGTTTTAAGAAGAAATATTTGAATATCAATCTCATCGATATCATCGATCTCATAAGTATCATACCAAATCCCATCAATCGAATTATTTTTTCGAGAAATACGAGACATCTAAGTCATACAAGTAAAGAGATCTATTCATTGATAAGAAAAAGAAAAAACGTGAGCGGTGATTGGATTGATGATAAAATAGAATCCTGGGTCGCGAACAGTGATTCGATTGATGATAAAAAAAGAGAATTCTTGGTTGAGTTCTCCACCGTAACGACAGAAAAAAGGATTGATCAAATTCTATTGAGTCTGACTCATAGTGATCATTTATCAAAGAATGACTCTGGTTATCAAATGATTGAACAACCGGGACCAATTTACTTAAGATACTTAGTTGACATTCATAAAAAGTATCTAATGAATTATGAGTTCAAATAATTTGTTTAAATTTAATCATATTTGATTTTAAAAATTAATAAATTGAATCCAAAATGATCTGTATAACCCAAGTGTCAAACTCGAATTACCCGAACTAGAATGATCCGAACTCGAATAACCCGAGTGTCAAATTCGAATGACCCGAATCTGAAATGATCTATACCAAAAGTGATCCGAACCAAAAGTAACCCGAATCCAAAATGATTTTAACCCAAAACGATTCGAATTCGAAATCGATCTGAATTTTTTTAAAATCCAAATTAACTCAAATCCAAATCCAACTCGACCCGTCCAATTGACACATCTAAATTCATGGGATTGGGATTTGAGAGCAGTTGTCATAAAACAGATCAAAGGGGCGGCGAGGGTGGCTCCCATTCTCACCCTCATGTAATATCATCAATCAAAAAACCTTTGCACGATTATAGCCACGTCAGTGTCCTCTGAAGCAATCCATTGGCTAAGCCGAGATTGAGGAGCGGCGGATGCAGTTTTGAGTTCGACAACTCGGGGTGGAGGTGCCATTAGGCCGGATGCGAAGGGTGAGATTGCCACGTAGTATTTGTCGTCGCCATCCTCATCATAATAATCATATGACTTTGGGGCTAAAGAATGTGGTTAGAGGGTTGGTAGGGCACAAATTCCATTTAGGATGCTCAAACCCTATATATGTGATTAATAAATAATTATGCTTATCATGTTTCCTATCCCACTTTTTATTCCACTTTAATCAATGTCTCCTTGTCTCTAATTCCCTAAGGCTGAGGTTAAAATTAATTAATTTAAAGCTTGAAATCTCTTTTGTTATATTCATGCTTGTCGTGATTGCCTACCTAGCTATACAGTACTTTACCTTAATTAATTTGTTAATATAATTCCTCAATTCACTTATTATGATCCATCATGAGATAATTAATTAGAACTAAGAACCAATTTTTTTTTCTTTGATCCTGTCAAGTGCCTCATCTCTAGTCTGGACCAGGACAAAAGATAAATCAGTACACGAGGTAAATGCCAAAGTCCATTTTAACTAATTAATTAAATTCTGCTTAATTATTGCGTAGTTTTATGGACAAACAAAAACGCGTCTCATTGAGTGATCACTGGAGGGGCCATTGAAGAACATGAAGGATATAATATCCGGAAAAGTTTCACTGGATTTTTCCTGCTCTAAAATTGTGTCTGTATGTTTGTCTGCATATAGCCAGTTGGCTCATTTACTCTTACTGTTGTATATGTTTATATATGCTGTTTTCCATGCAGCTGCATGGGACAAATCTGCAGCGAAGGATCATGCCAGCATTCTCGCATGCAGGGCCAGATTTTGTGTTTGATTTGGTTTACCCAATCAATGAAGAAACCAAAAAAGATTGATCTGTAAAACACTTGTTATGAAGAAAAAATTTGATCGTCAGATTTCCATTAATACAACTTACTATTAATTTGATGAACAGTTTCTCTCTAAAGTTAGGGAAAAGTGCATTCTGGCAATATTTTTAATGAAGTGAGGAGGTCATGAACTGTCCAGCATCAACAAACATAATACAGCTTGCTGATTCATTAGCATCTCATCTATGGTTTTGCAGCTGAACTTTTTACAATTATTGTTTTTTATTCATAGGCAATGATTTAAATGATGAAATTTGTGGTTGGGTTTAAGTGTTTTTTTTAGCTCTTTTGTCTTTTTTCTTTTTATTCAGTCAATGTTAGTATATTACATTGATGTGAAGCCCCACATTCTCTTGTCCTTCCAAATGAAACCGTGTTCACACTGACTGACTACATAGATCGAGATATTCTACCTTCTAAGTTGTAATAAGTCAGTCCGCTCCACTCAATTAGTGATTTCCATATATTGTGTTAGGTAGGTTTCTGTGCGCAAATTAATTAATATACGTTTTTCTTAATTGATCATTTGCTTCAATTAAAACTTTTTGAAGCCTTGGTTGGAAGGCAATATATATAGTTAAGTTGGCTGGCTCGATCCTCAGTCCTCACAGTCTAGATGCATGCATTAAGTTTCTTGTATCTCAGTGTACTACGTAAGTAATACTGTGTACGAAGAAGAAAAGATGAGTGTTTCATATATACTTGGCAAGGCAAGGCAAGTTGGCATTGATTTTAATTGCTGCTGGTTTTGGTGGATCAGTTACTTTCTCTGCTATATTATATGGTATCATTAGGTCCAAAGAAAAATAAGGTTGCACTTATTCTATAAATAATTGTAGGCTAGCTTCACCTTCAAATTGAAAAGTAGGAAAACCATGAATATTGAAACATGCATATATATATATATATTATATAGATATGCTTTTCATGACTTTTCTTCTGCTATTACTACCAAAATTTTGGTCAATACTGTATAATTGAAGTCCTGATGATCTCCTCTGGAAACTCTGGATTTACACCCGTTTTGTTTTGATTTTATTTTATTTCCATCACATATTAATGCTAGCTGCTGCTTCACTAAGGCCTTTCTCATCGCTAGTCAGTAGTCACATACAAATTACAATCATATTTTCAAATACCAACAACATAAGCTGTTTAATCAAGTTTCTGCAATCGAGACCTCTCTCTCTACTTTATTTTATGTCATGTTTAATTAACTCAGTTTGACTCAAACAGGAAGGGGAACAAAACAATGATTAGAGACATATAATTTGGGATTATACATTTTTGTCGCTTAAAATTAGTTTGATTAACATGTCACATGCATGCAGCTGCAATTAAAGATCCAATTCTCAAATTACTCTCATAATTGGCCATATATTTATTTTTGAATTAATTGAAATGGTAATTAAGGAGAGTTTGACTAGCTAGCTGCTAATTGTCTCCGTCCTCCTAATTTAAAGTGATTGGATATATGGAAAAATCAATTTTCAGATAGTGTATCTTTTCTCTAAATTGGAATGGTTGAGTTGTAACATTAATTCCCCCTTTCCCTTTCATAAAATTAATGGTCAAAATGATTGGGAGAAAGAAAAACTTAAGCTTGTTCCCTTCAAAAGGGCCGGGTGGGTGTTGAGGCATAACTTGATGAGTCTCCCTAGCCCATCCAGGAGGATATGGTGGAAAGCCTGGTCACTAGGATTAATCGACATGAAAAGCAACAAGAAGAGGTGAAATTAATGAGATGAGATGTATACATTGCATGAAAAGCTAGCAAAAAAGATTAGAACAATAAAATGGCAACAAAACTACATGGGCGCAGTAGTACTAAAGAGAAATTAATTATAACCCATGTTGTAGAGTTGGTAATTCAATGAACTTCTTTTTGGATCATCAAATCACTTATTCATCCTTAACTTGTTCTTAATTAATTTGGCTAATGTAATTATAATGGTTGTTAGACAAGCTAGCTAGCTAGCTAGCTGTCAATTGGCTGATTTGGAGTACTGACCCACACACCACACAAACATAACAAAGGCTGAGCCAATGATCCCAGCATTTATGCTTGACTGCAGCTGGCACATTGAATTTGACTCATAAAAACAGATTCCAAATTAAAAAATCAAATATGTTTCAACCCGGCCCTTTGGATGTCATTTTCTAAGACCCAAAAAGACTAACAATGAAATTTAAATTGAAGTCTTTTATTCTTTTTCTAAATAATTTGAGAAGGAATATTCCCACAAGTTTCAAATTGGAAATTATCGTCTCAAACAAACACTTAATTAACGACTTGTAGGACTGACCAGGTAGGATGAGAATGTTGTTGTACGTTTGAATGACTTGTGATTAAAGCTTTTTGCCTCTTTCAAACTGATCAATATGATGAGGCGCAGCGCAGGCCAATCAAAATTGAAATTTCGTTGGCAAAGGAAATCCAAGTGCTCCAAACAGATTGGCGAATTAGTGGTTAGGTCAAAGTCCAATGACAAATGGCGTAAATTGAAATGTTACAAATATTTCAAGGCATGGCATGGTGGTAGACATTTTGTCTTTCATGAAAGCAACTACTAGTGCAGTTTGGAAATTATTGATTTTGAAATGTCTATATATTACATCAATTTTATAGCTTTTCTTAACCAATATATATATATATATATATATAGTAAAATCCAATCTTTGACTAATTTGACACTCCCTCCACTTAGGTTTTAGTTTCTATCATTTAACATTATATATATATATATATGAAGGGAAGAAAAAACAATATCTTCTAGAATCAATTAAGTCCAAGATTATTTCCATCCCTTTTGCCACTGCCATTTCCTAAAGCTCATTCAATCTTCTCAGTCAGTTAGTCCAAAAAGTTCAAATTTCTTCTCTTCTCTTCTCTTTTATTTACTATTTATTTATTTTGGTTCCTTTTGAAAACGAACTTGTTTTTTTTTTGGATAAGTAAGTTTTTTATTTATCCAGAAAGCAGTTAAACTGCTACATCCAACATCATGTGCAACATGTACTTAAAGCTATACATACTTAAACAATACTTGAACAAAACTTAAGACCACTGATCAATCAGGGAACAATAGCAACATACTTCAGCAATACTTAAAGCTATTCCAGAATGGACAAAGATCCTAGGAAAAAAGTGACAGTCCCCAATCTGCATCCAATCTTCGGTTCACTTCATCAGGACTAATGTTCTTGAGCCCCAACAATCGCATTCTGATGATCTCTTTTATCTGCTCAATGATGGCTCCTTGTGTGGATTGAAGGCGATTAAAACACCTATTATTTCTCTCCCTCCAGATCGAGTAAAGAAAGGCACTCCATGATAAACGCAAAATAACAGAAATGAGAGTTTTTCCTCTGATTCTGTTTACTGCCCATTGCAGCTCTGCTTGCCAGCTCCTTATGCTTCTATGGAGTTGACATAAGCGTAGTATATGCCCCCAGATTTCCTTTGAATAGTCACATTCAAAAAATATATGATTCCGGGTTTCTTGCTCAGTTTGACATAGCTCACATTTGCCATCCACCTCAATGCCCCATGACATCAATCTGTTCTTTGTAGGCAGTTTGTCCAATATAGCCATCCAAGCTACTAGTGCATGTTTAGGAATATGAAATGGAAACCAGATCAGTTTATCCCACTCCACCTTGTCCTGCCTAGGCCTGAGATCATTCCAGACTTTAGTCACCATAAATCTGTTCCCAGGGAACTTCCAAGTTAGAGCACCATTCTGGTTTGAGATGAACCTCAAAGCCAAAGCCCTCAGCTGAAGCATTTTACGCCATGTCCAACTGCTTCCTGGGGAAGGTTGAACCTGCCACACTGTTCTTCCTTTCAGCACATAGGCATGAAGCCAGGCAATCCACAATGAACCTGCCTGAGAGAGAAGTGCCCATAGGTGCTGAATAATGCAAGCCTTATTCCATATTCCCAAGTCTTTTAATCCAAGACCCCCCTCTGACTTTGGACAGCAAATGGAACTCCATTTGACTCTTGCTCCCTTAGCTGAGTCATCTCTTCCTTTCCAGAAGAACCTGCTGCATAATTGATTAATTCTTTTAAGAACAGCCTTAGGCAATACAAAGTGCCTGCACCAGAAATTGGACACATTAAAAAGAACAGATTGAATGAGCTGAAGCCTTCCTGCATAGGATAACATGCGTGCTGCCCAGCCATTGATTCTCTGAGTAATTCTATCGATCAAAGGAGAACAATCCTTTTCAGAGAGTCTTCTTGTGACCAAAGGGACCCCAAGGTACCTAACAGGTAGTTTGCCAAGTTTAAACCCTGTCAACTCTTGCATCTCAAGTAGAGTAGTCCTACTAACACCAGAGGAGAAGACTTCACTCTTGGAAGGGTTTAATTGCAAACCAGAAATGGTATAAAAGTAATGGAGAATACCCTGTATGCCCACAACGGAATCCAAGTTACCCTTAGCAAAAATCAGCAGATCATCTGCAAAGCACAGGTGAGTAAGCTTGATTCTATGACATTTAGGATGGTAGCTGTAAACTCCATGAAGAGCCCCTGCATCCAGAAGTCTGGATAAAACATTCATAGCAATGACAAAAAGATAAGGAGAGAGAGGGTCTCCCTGCCTTAACCCCTTTGCTCCTTCAAAGTACCCTACTAATCCTCCATTAAGAGAAATTGAGAACTTTGGGGAAGTGATGCATGCCTTGATCCATCCTATGAACTTATCAGGCAATCCATAAACTGATAAAACAGTGAGAATGAAGTCCCAATTTAATGAATCAAAAGCTTTTTGGAGATCAATCTTCATTGCAAAACGGGGGGATAAGGTTGCTCTTCCATACCCTTTGACCAGTTCCTGAGCCATGAGAATATTATCTGAGATGCTTCTCCCTGGTATGAAGGCACTCTGATTGCTGGAGATCATAGTAGGAAGGAGTGGAGTGAGCCTGGCAGTGATGATCCTGGTAATACATTTATAAATGACAGAGCAGCATGAAATAGGCCTGAAGTCCTTCATATGATTAGGATTCTGGAATTTTGGGACAAGAGCAATACATGTAGAGTTAAAGACTGATATCCTGCTCCCTGATTGAAAGAAGGATAAGATTGCTGCAGTGACATCCTCTTCCACAATAGGCCAAGCAGTTTTAAAAAATTGTGCAGTGTATCCATCTGGCCCTGGGGCTTTGTCCCCATTCTGCTCAAACATGGCTCTTTTCACCTCCTCTTTTGTAACAGCCTTAGCTAAATTATCCTTAGCTTCAGCAGGCAAGGCAGGCTGAATAAGTTCAGTAAGAAGCTCCCTAGGGCAGTCTGTGACCTGTTTGTCCTCAGTCCCAATCAACTTCTGAAAGAACCTTACAGCTTCCTTTGAAATTTGGCCAAAATCTTCCAACTTCCTTCCCTCATCATCATAGAGGACTCTGATGGATTGCTTGCTATGCTTTGCTGACACCATTTTATGGAAATAATGAGTGTTCTGATCCCCCTCCTGCAGCCATTTTATCCTTGATTTCTGCCTGTAATAACTTTCCTCAGCCTTTTGGAGTTCCATCAATTCTGCATAGAGTCTTCTTTCTGTTTCAACAAGAGTATTAGATGGCCTTTGATGCAGATTGATCATCTGCATGCTCTCCAATTCTTGCCTTTTATCTTGAACCTTCCCTGAAATGTTTCCATATATGGCCAGGTTAAATGCCCTCAGTACTGCCTTTAATCTCTTCAATTTGTGGAAAAGAGTGGTCATAGGATTGCCAATGAAAGGCTCTTGCCAAGAGTTTTCCACAATGTTCAGGAACTCTGGATTCCTAGTCCAGAAATTAAAAAACCTAAATGGCTTTGGGGGAGAATGAGCAGTCAAGTTCATCTTTATGTATGCTAGGCAGTGATCAGAAACCATTGGAGCCAAAAACTCAACAAATGAGTGAGCAAACTGTGTATGCCAGCAATCATTCACCAAAACCCTATCAAGCTTTTTAGCCAAGTAAGCATCAGTTTGGTGGTTGGACCAAGTGAATGCTGGTCCAGTACTGGTATGATCAAACACTGATAGCTGTGTCAAGCAGTCCTGAAAATCCTTCATATCAGAGGTAAGCATGTAGGAGCCATTGAAATCTGAGCTTTCCTGTGGTCTTGCTATAACATTGAAATCTCCAGCCAAAAGCCAAGGAGAGCCATCTATTCTGCCTTGAATGTCCTGAAGATGGTGCCAAAGCCTTCTTCTACTTATGCCTTCATTGCTTCCATAAATTGCTGTAATGTAGAACCTGGTAGAATTATAAGTGGTGCAGCATGTAATGCTCTGATCAGATTTTGCAATAAGATCAACCTGCATCTGATTTCTCCATAGGAACCATATTCTCCCATTATAAGCTTCTAAGTAGTTGTGATGAAGCTTCCATCCCTGAAAGAGCCTATCTACTATAGCTGGCATGTTTTGTTGTTTCACTCTTGTTTCCAGTAAGCAAACAAGGTCTGCCTTAAGGCAGTTTATTCTCTGTATAATACTTTTCTGCTTTTGGGGGTTGTTTAGCCCCCTAGTATTCCACACTATAAAATTCATGAAAGTTGAGGGGGGGTCACTCCAGAGGCAGGTAAAACTGCCTTACCTCTTTTCCCCTTGTCAATGGGCCCTTTCTTCTTATTCTTCAAGGCTTTCATCAAGTCTGCAACTCCTGCTGCTGCTGCCCTTTGCTTCTTAGGAGAGTTTGGAAGGATTTCCACCAATTGTTCCTCCTCTCTCCATTGCTCAGAGCCACTAGTTTGTCCAGGGTCTACATTTGTCCTCTCTGAGTCACTGAGGATGTCAAATCTGTTTTGGGAACCAGTTAATACTGACTTCTTGCTTTTCTGTATGCTTCTGCTTCCTCTTCCTTTACTACCCTCATTAACTTCTGTTTCCTTCATACTTGCCTCTTTCTGTTCTTGAGCCATAGGCAGGGCACTGCTTTCAACTTCTACGCTGCTTGTAGCATGTGCATCATGTTTTGACAGTTCTGCTTTAGGCCCCTCCTTTGGAATCCAAACTTTGGTAGCCCCTACAGGCTGTTTGGTGCAATTTCTGTCTGTATGCCCAAACAAATTGCAATGCTTGCATTTTGGAGGGTACCAAGGGATATCCACAACAACATTTGCAATAGTGCCATCACATAACTCAACATTAATACATTTTGGGATGGGGACATCCACTGCAATCTCCACACATACCTTTGCATAGGCCAATCTCTGTTGGCTAGCAGTGATTCTATCCATATACAATGGAGTTCCTAGGGCACTAGCAATATAGCTGAGGCCACGTCTGGTGTACAATTCCAGAGGAACTCCTCCCAAATTGATCCAAACAGGTAATTTCTTCAAATTAAACTCTAATGATTTCATACCTGGCTCCCATTTTCTCAGAATGAGTGGCTTATTCTGAATGTGCCAAGGTCCCTGCTCAAGAACCCATTCTCTGGTGTCAGCATTCGGAAATTGAACTAGGTATTAGCTTCATCAGAGGCCCATTTTTTGCTTAGTTTCGTTTAATAGTCTATCAAGCCCTATAAGTTTGACAAACCTAAAATCAAAGTGTAGCCGTAGCCCATACTCTTCTACTTTTTTGGGTCCTGTTGGTTGTAACCCTAGATCATGGCCCCTTTTACATTCTTGTTTATTATATGTATGTATATTAAACTATTCTAGTGATAATGGAGATAAAGAATTGCTTTGATGGTAGGAATTATAAATTCTGGTTAACTTATCAGATATGGGTCCCTATTTAGCTCACTATTCCAGTAATTGATAAAGATAAAGGTTCTGCCTTGGACGTGGCCCTGGGAGAATTTGCTTCCTCAACTTCTTGTTGATATTAGAGTTGAAGAAAAGGATATATAGTCGTGGTTCAGCACTGAGAGGCTCAATGGTGCATTTGGTGAAGCAGCACAGCTAGGATATTGGAACCAATTAATGTTATTTTTCATGGGCCAAACCAATGATGGAGGGTCCGGACCTTGGCAAGTCTCGTAACATTTCTCTTATTTTATTGTTGTAGCTTTCTAGCTAGTATCTGAGGAGTCAGTATCAGTCATACTTGAAACTTGATTCATTCAATTGTTTAAGCACAAAGTAGCATCTACATTTCAAACCAGCACAATAACAAAGACTTGCTAGTAGCACCTAATGATCGAATGGAAGAATCATCTGAAGGTGCTTTCTTGCACCCAATTAGGCAATGAACACTCAGAGTTAAAGCTAAGATCCTTTAATGTTTGCTTTGATTTTACAGGACCTGAAACACCCTTTAGGCTAGGGGATCTCTGCTGATAAGCGCTAGGCCGGCTACTGATCCTACAACTGCTGGGCACTTCACTTGTAACAGAAGATATAAGAGACAGCTTGTTCTTATATGGTGAGTAGCTTTCAGACTGAGTATCAGAATTTCCTGGCCTTAGCTTTGGTGAACTCATTGATCTTACCTTTGCCTTAGCAGATTGTGTAGCAGACATGTAAGTTGGAACTACAGGAGAGGTAGAAAAAGAATTGTCTTCTCCCAAAGAACACTGCTTTCTATGAAATGATCTTCGTGGAACTGGTAGTACTGGAGAATCCAATCCCTCCGTATGATAATGATACTGTCTCGGAAAAGTCTTCAGTCTTAGTTGTTTACATCTGTTTTCCTCTGTAGGCTTGTGATTTGAAGTCCAAACTGAGTCCAAATCTTCAAGTTTTTTACTTTTAGTGACTTGAGTATCCACCCATTGGTCTAACCAGTAATTTAATCTTCCATTACCCTTGTTCTCTTTTGATTCTGTTGACTTCTGCATTTGTGTTTTCTAACTCCTCTTAGAACAATGCACTAGGACTATCTAGGTAAATAAAATCTGAAGACAGATATGTTCCAAGCCAAAGAGGGTTACCCGATGAATATATGAGTATTCATTTATCCGCTCTCTTTTAATTGCAGCTTCTTTCTTGGTTAAAATGATTGCATCTGCCTCTTCCTTAGTCAAAATGCTATCATCCCATCTTCTTTGACTGTTGGTGTCCACCTGTAAATTTTTGAACATTTTATATATCCAGTGTAAGTAATTAGATGGAGCTCTTGTTACATCAAGAAACAAAACTGAGTGGTCCGTAATTGTGATAGGATTATAAGAAGATGACATCCATCCTCTTAGGAGTTGGATTAGTGTTGTTTGCATCATCGGTTACTTACATACCTTAATAATCTTATCTTTCAATGTTAGCAACTGTTTGTTCTCATCATATTGCCAAGTGCCTAATTCTGCCATTTGGAATCTCCTTGCACAAACCTGAGACTGAATATTAACAATTGATTGTAAGCATTTTAGAGCAGTCATTGTTTGTCGTCTCACAACCCAGCCTCGGATGATTGCTTGAAGCCTCACTATCCCCTTCAGTGCCCGCAAAGCTTTCCTTGCCTACAAGTTTCTCCACAACAACTTTAATATCCAATATTGAGTTAATCAAGGGTGCAATTTTGTGTTCATAATAGTTACTGTGATTTGTTTTGGAGGAACACTTATGACTGAGACCACTCTTTGAAGTCTCAAAAACCCAAAGCACTAAAGGGAAAAATAAATGGGCATACGCAAATTTTATTGTAATAGAATTCTTTTCCCAGCCAAATTCACACCTCAGTTTTCCTGATTTAATAATTACAAGGATGGAACAAGAGAACTTACAAGGTATCCCCGAAAGGTAGCCTGGATTTTTGTGGCAGCAAGTTCTTGGATGTTCCTCTCATGGTCATTAGATGAAGAGAAATCAGGTTGAACATCCACGGTTTGTTCTTCTCTTTCTCTTTCTCCTTCACATTTATGATTAGATTGAGGGGTGCCCGTGAGCCGAACAACCTCGGCCGCAACCTGAGCAGCTGCAACAGCTGCTTCGGCAGCAGCAGCTGTGGCAATAGCCACAGTTAAAGCATGTTTGTCCTGCTCTTCCTCTGTCTCACTTTTTGTCCTGTCTCTTGGTGGTGATGGAGCTTTGAGGGATGCCAACCTTTTGGTCCTAAACCTTCCAAACATCCATTTCCTTCTTTTCTCCTTCTGACAGATATACATAACATCCATGACAGCCATTCATACAAGAAATAATTAAAATTAAAATTGGGACATCGGTAAAATGCAAAATTACCTTTTCTGCTTTTGTAAGCGTGTCAAAGAGAAAGAATCTCTTCACTAGATTGAACCAGCTCTTCTTCTTAGCCATTAAAGAACTATCACTTCAGTCAAAAATTTTAAGTTATTTTAGTAATTCTGAATCTTTACAGTTCTGCATCCTAACGGACTTAACCTGGCCACAACATCATTCTTGTATAGAAAGGAAAAGCTGAAAAATGGACGAAAGCTAGAACAGGAAGTAACATATATAAATAATGATGGCTACTTTGCTCAAAGCTTCTGAAAGAACCAAAGTTTATCAAGCATTTCATCAAACGTCAAAATAGATACTATAGTGCTAAATTCCATATGGATTCTGCACAAAAGGTGCACTGAATTCTTACCCATTTCCTCGAATCCCGTAATTCGGAGAATCAAACAGAAATCACCGCTGCAAAAAGCTTGGTCCTTGGTCCTTGGATATCTGAGATTGAGATAGGATTACCGTGAATTTAGATCAACCATTCTTTATTATACCAAATACCAAGAAAAGTTGTAGTGAAGGAATTTCATCAGATAACTTAAGAAAGTCATATTTTCCCTTGAAAAACTGAAACCACAAACACCCAAAAGTTGATTAAATTCACCGGTTGATGATGATCTAGCAATGTACAATTAGATATCTGTCCAATGATTCATAATTTTCCATCTTTTTCATGATGAGTTTCATCTGTTCAAAGTTGTGGGCCTTCCAAGAAATCACTGCATGATAAAAAAGAAAGGCTGAGCTTTACTGTATTTCATGGAGGGAACCTCTTCAATGAATTATGAGAAAGTCTTTTTGAGCTTCATGGGGCCTCTCCATCCTTTTTCCAACTCTCCACTTTATCTAAAGTCCTAACAGACATTTGAACATGTCTGATGGGAAGGAAATTACTTAATTATCCTTCACTTAATATTTTGGGAGGAACATTGCAATGCATGAGCAGGACTTGAGAATTGAGATACAATGTGGATTCATTTCATTCACCTTGCTACTTGTCAGAATTCTAGTATTCTACTATTCCACTTTGGGGTCCAATCCAAGAGCAACCATATAGCCCTCACTAATTAATGCTCAGTTTTGCTAGTATATAAAAAGAATTTGATGAAGAGTGTAGCTAGGATTTCTTATTGTGGTGTTGCAATTTTCAAGGAAGTTGAGGCCTGAGGTGGACCAAGAGCACTATTCACTCACCAAATTTTTTAGGCATTCAAGTTTTTATATGGATATCTTCAGCTTATCGGTCCTGATTCATAAAAGAGAAAGAGTTATCAGTTTTGAAATTGTAGACTAAATTAGACTTCAAACCATATCTAAGTACGTACTTTGGGTTTTGTACACCTTGAGTTTTGCCTTGCTCTTAACAAGAGTAAGGCAATGATGTCATATATCCTTTCCCTTTCCCTTTGCCCTCATGGTAAACTAGTCATTAATCTTTATTAGAAAAATATGTACCATTCCTGAAAACACAAGTAGTACACTGAGATACTATTATATATGCACACACCAACATATACATATTACATACATACAGCCATTATTGAGGTTGAGGGAAGTGGGGGATGGGAAAGAGAGAGAGAGCTTGTTATTGATTGTTTCAATGTGCAAAAGATGAGAGAATGATGAAAGAATGAATAGTCACCCATGACTTATAGTTAGAGGTGGCAAAATGAACCCGAACTCGAAAACCCGCCCAGAAAAACCCGAACCCGCCCAAACTCGATTTGACCAAAAAGTCAAAAACCCGAACCCGAATGGACCCGAACCCGAATGGGCCCGAACCCGAATGGGCCCGAACCCGAATGGACCCGAACCCGAGACCGGCCCGAACCCGAACCTGAATTTAATACTAAAAATAAAAATAATCAACTTGCAATTATTTATTTTTTACAAAGCAATAACTTTAATTATTAATTTTATTCTAATTTTTTTTAATAATTTAATTAAAATTTAATATATTATATATATATATATGATGATGATGATGAAATAATAATTTTATCAAAAAGTAAATTATATTTTGTACTTATAAGTTATAACTTTAACGTCTCATATCATGATGAATTTACAATCTAAATATTTTAAATTCTTGAAAATTTTAGAGATGTGAAAAAAAATTTGACAATAATTCAATTATTCTTTAAGGGTAAAAAAAATTGATAATAATTCAATTATTTTGGCCTTTTGGGTTATACTTATACGGTTAGGTTATGATGGGTTTAATTGGATTATGGCTTTCATGGGATTTTATTTTAGCGGGTGGGTTTAATGGGGTTTTGAATTTTATGGCCTTTTGGTTTTTGGTATATTTATTGTATATTAATAAATAATCGTATTAATTATATATTTATTATGTATAATTTAAATATAAATTATATTTTTTTAGTACTACTTTATAATTTATACTTTATATTGATGAAAAAAATATAAGTACACGATATATATATATATATATATCTTGACTATAAGCATAAAATTTTTGCATTTTATAAGTATATAAACGAATAGATGAAGGCCAGGATTTATTTTTAAAAGTTTTTTATTTTATAGTGAATATAAATTATAATGTATTTATATTTTGAAATTCGGATTCATCAAATCAATTATTTTAAATATCAATATGATTAATTTATAATATATCATATTTTTTATAATAAATTATTTCAAAATTTGATTTTATATAACAAATTAATTTCTTATTCTTTTGGTGCTAACAAATATTAATTTAAAAAAATAAATATAATTAAAAATATCATATAATAGCAAAAGTATAAAATTAATAATAAATTAATAATTTGTTTTTAGATATAAATATTTAAATTACGTAAAAATGATTACATCTAATATAAAATAAAATGATGTAAAACATACCCGAACCTAGACCGAACCCGAACCCGAACCCGAATGGGCCCGAACTCGAATGGGCCCGAACCTGAATGAGCCCGAACCCGAATGGGCCCGATCCCGAATGAGTCCGAACATGAATGACCCCGAACCCGAATGAGCCCGAACCCGGATGGACCCGAACCCGAATGAGCCCGAACCCGAATAAACCCGAACCCGAATGAGCCCGACCCGAACCCGCCCGAACCGGCCCAATTGCCACCTCTACTTATAGTCTCTCATTCTCATACTCAGCTTTTATAAAAGAAGAAGAGTAATTTCTCTTCTCTTTTCTTTTCACAAAACTAAACACCCCTGGCCCTCACTCTCTGACTCTATCTCACTATAAACCATCAATTTATTTCTTGGGTTAGAATTCATATGATGGGGAAAAAAAAGGGGGGGGGGATATATTTAAGGTGTTTTAGTTTAAAGCATAGGCCAATTGGTTTTGTACAGGATGGGATAATTTCTCAAAGTATAAACTATAAAGTTAAAACGCCTCTAATTATGATGAATTTATAATGCATAATAATCATAGTTTCTAAATTATTGTCCTTAGTCAAGAAGTTAATTAGTTCTAGTATCTTTGGGAATTTGAAACTAGCTAGCTTCAGCTAGAAGCTCACACTTATTCTGTTAGTAACCAATATTAGAATTATGGTGAGTTGCAAATGGAGATCTAAAAAATGTTAAGAACATGGTGAATGAGGACCATCACTAGGCCTTTCACCACATTCACATACTCTTTAATTACCAAATCTTTTACATTATTGTAATCACTAATCGATCAGTAGCCATTGACATTTGCTAATTAATGCCTTTGTAATCAATTATGGCATCTTTTCCTTTCAAGATATATTTGTTTTTCCCTTGGCTGGTGGAAGAAGGGCTGCAGCCTGGAGGAGAACTAAACAACCCATCCATTAGTTATGACAAGCCTTAATTTCTTGAAGTAACCATGAGATTTCATACCTGTTGAAAATTCAAGGAAGATGCATGAGGGGTTTAAATGGTTAGCCTGCAAAAGCAGTTGAGTAATTACTAATATACTTGAGTTTATAGCTTGGCTGCTACCAATTGAGGCTTGAGGAGAAAAAATCTTTTGCTATTCATTGCTTAAGGTGAAGATTGAAAATTAAAATTAAAAATATCTGTTGCCTGCCACTTTCAAGCCTTGAGATGCTTGCTTGAAATTCATGTGGTAGCTGCTAGGCACAAACAAGCCAAAATGTAAGACAGAGAACAGTGATTATTGTCTCACAAAATTCATGATAAGGCTTGAGGCCCCACTATGAAAGCTTAGTTAGAAGCTTGCCAAAAGACCATTAATATGAACGTTGACTGTGCATGGTCTAGGAGTAGGAGGACAGGGGTTGGCGAACCCAAAAGGATTAATTAGAAGAAAGTGGGAACCAAGCAAGCAGCGCTAGCACATGTAAGTTGAGGCTTTACTTGACCCAATGCTTCACCCAAAATATGCATTTAACCAACACATCTGGTCTGGTCTGGTCTGGTCTGCATGGACCATGGAGTCACTCATATATCTCTTTCTTTTTTGTAAAAGGATAATAAATAAATAAAGTTGAAAAATGCACCAAGTCCCATTGCCACCGGGGTACTTTAACTTTTATTTTCGAGTAGGGAAAATGGATCAAAAGATTGATTGATTGCCCATGTTAGAGTAGTATGATTACAAACCAAAAATAGAAGGAAACATTTAATCATCATCTAACTCATAACTTCAGAGATAAGAAAACAAAAGAATTTGGTGAGATTTCATATTTTCTTTTACATTCAGAAGATTGAAAAATTACGTTTCCTCATTTAGGACCACAATCTCTATCGGATATGAAAAGAAATACTCCTCAAAACGAGATTTATACAATTAAAACATCATTTGGAGTTGCAATTTTTATATTAACAACTTAACATTTTAATTTTGTAAAGAAAAAGGAAAAGAGCCCAACGGATCCAGAAACTAAAGTTATTAGGTCCAGTAGCCACTAAATGGACTAGTTTGATCCCTTTGAAGTTTTGGCCCAAAACAAGAGTTAAGGAAACAGCGTGCCTGCCTGTCTTCTTACTTCTGATTCTGAATATTGATCGGCGGATTCGTTTGTTTGAATTTGGATCGGATTATTTTGGATTGATTTATTTTTTATGAAAAATATTTAAATTGGAGTCAAACGAATTAAGATTATTTTGAATTAAATTATATATTTTAATTATTTGAGTTCGAATAATTAAATTTGTGTTATTTAAAATTTAAATTATTAAAATTTAAAAATAAATTAATCTACTATTATTAAAATTGAGTCTTGTTAGTACATGGGAACTGAAAATAATGAGAAATTAATGAAGGTTTCAAGGCGTGTAATAATATCACTTTATTTAAGGTTTTATTTGCCCCCACCATATAATAATTTGGTATGCAAAAGAGTTACCGGCGTATAAACCTCGAAAATACAATGAAACCCAATGATTGACTTAGTTTTGCATTGACAAATCAATTCACTGAGCATTCAACAGTGTAAGAACAAAATCATCAAATTTGAAAATGTCGAAAGAACTTGTGAGGGTCTTATGGTTTTTGTTCATGTATAAAACAATATCTAACCTTTGTTTTTCTATTTTCTATCTATTCCAACAATCAGAGTAGTTCTATTTATAATCAAATATTTGTCTCTTTGTATAGAGATAATTGTCCAAATAGATGTCTATTTGGATAGTCATAACACTTGGTAAATAACCAAGAGACAACTCTTTATTGTTGAAGACATAACCTTTCACTTATCACATGCAAGTTATGTGATATTATTTTGAAAATGTTCTAACAATCCCCCACCATTTTCAAAATAAACCAAATTCTCGATAATTCTGGAAATCTTTTGTATAAATAAAGGTGTCTTACGATTGAACCTTTACTTAGTGAAAACATGTTAAAGTTAATCGAAATTGCATGGTAGACTATGCTTTGAACTAGCTATTCCATTTGATTAACCGAACACATCTGACACAAATGATTTCTACACCAATGAATGCATCAATATCCAGGGACACTATTTTGGCCATGTGTCTATATCTTCTTTTCATGAACGCTGTTAGAGCCAAGCCCTTGAACTCCTAGAAACGACCACACTTCACATTCACATAGGTAGATTCCATTAAGAGTGTTCCCGTAACTATAACACTCTAATATATCTATGTTATGGGTCTATTAAGAGTATATTACTCTTCCTTCCCTTATCATTACGGGTACTTAGCACTTTACTTGGGATGATTCATTATATATTACTATAGTGCTAACAGTCACATACAGATGATCTAATTTGTCTCATTGAACTCAAGACTTGATGTTATACCAAGCTTTGAGTCGAGTTTCCATCATGTGTGACTTAATATTATAGGCTTGAACCTCATCACCAGATCTCCAACATAGCTATGTTAAATTTCCATATAACATGGTGAAACTTTATACATATTTGTATCTTGAAGGTTCATAAGACCAACACCTCCACCATGTATGAATATTCATTCTTTTACTAAAGAATGTTCTTTAATAGTATTTCAACTATCAAGGATATCCTTTGTACAATTATCAATTCTTTTAGTCATATAAAATTCATAGTGATCACTTTATCTTTTTTTTTTTTGTCATGATGGTTTCACATTTGTTTATTTTATTTATTTCTTGATATATATCCAAGAAATTAAAACTATTATCACCAAATTGTGAACCATGCATCATATTGTCTTTTTAACCAAGTAATTTATTGTAAAGAGGTCTCAAATCTTTTGGTGAAACAAGACAATATTGTTGCTATTTTTTCATAGCTTCTTATCATGGTTAATACACAAAAATTAAAACTTAGTGTATAATCAAATAACATGACTTCTTGTCAACAATCTATATATATAGACACAAGGGTGTTTCATATATTATTTTATAATATAGTCAATATTATTGGACCGTCATATATACACCCTTTATCATGGACATTATTAGTCATTTTTATTGCTATGACCAAAATCATGTCCACCACCCAAATGGGTAAATAGTAATCATCTTGCTATTTTAAATGTTTTCATACTCGTAAGATCTATGAGTCATGGTTTTCAAAAAATTCAACTCTTAATGAGTTTACTCATATTTTCATATGTCCCTCGAGCAAGACCATTTAGGATAACCATCAATATGAAAAGCATTAACCAAGGGACGACATAAAAACACCCTTCCATTAATATCATAAACCATGCTTATCCATAATTCTTTTACAAATCTTATAATAAAAATATTCAATGCCACAACAAATATGAATTCATGCTTATTCAAGAACTAAAATTTTAATCATACCTTTTGATAAGCATTAAAAGGTAAAGATAAAGAATAAGCATCAAACTAATATTAACACATGTAATAATAATAAATATAATTCTAGAAATATGCATAGAAGCTTGGCCATTAGTATCATTTCTAGAATCAATTTTTCATTACAAGTCATTTTCTGTTTTAAGACTATTTTACTAAAGCTTGTCACCAATTACACCGTTTCTTTCCATTTGCCATTCATTCTTTGGGTTATAAAAATATAAAAACTTATGACATTGTAACCAATAGTTAGAAAAAGCATTCGGACCATATATGTACTGAAAGTATTTATTGCATTTGATCAATTTTCTAATCAACAATAATACACGAAACAAATTGCATACCTGATTTTCCTTAATCGGATCCATATAAAGAATTCTTTTGACTACGATAAAAACCCCGTTTCTATTCCTTGTGCCTCTTCCTGCTACCTTGCCTATATATTCATTCTTTGTCTATCGCCTACATTAACCTGTCGAGGCTTGAGACGAGGTCATCCAAGTTTCTCACAACATTATTAACACATCCATCATTGTAGTGCATGATGGCAGTGCATTAACAAAATCATTGTTTTGTTTACATTTCTAAATTATTGGAAAAAGTCCCGAAACATGTCCATTTCCCATCAGTAGAGGCCTAAGATACAATGATCTTCATCTTTGTTGTTTGCCTCTCCCCATTTCATATCTAACAGGATGTTTCTTAATTTGTAAACCAATCACCGACTTGAATCCAAAAAAAAAAAAAAAACAATCATTTGAATTCATTACACAGTAATGGCATCCACATAAATATCAATGCACCCTCAGACTAAGGACTATTCTTGGGAAACACCAATTTGATGACGCAAAAGTTCTCGTCCTTGTAATCAAAATATAACAATATAACTTCTTGTTATAAACCATAATTCTGTTCTTGTCTTCATCCCACGCTTTTGAATCAATATTTCAACACAAATATGAGAATTAAAACTGGTGCAACAACTTCTATCGCTCTTATAGAAGTTTGATATAGAAGTAAATAACTTGTTCTTATTGTTTTTGGATGGTCAAGTGCAAACATGAGAACAAAGCCGGGCTGCTTTGGGAAGCCAACACACCCTAATCGGTAGAGACCAAACTTACGAGAGACAAGGCCTCTATCTCTCTTCCCAATATCCAACCACCACAAGTATCTCTTCCATTAAACAGCAGTTTTTCGACCACCTTAATGCCCCCACTTAGGTTACAACTTGCATTACCAAGTGAGCCCTCAAATTGTGGGCTAGATATATATCCATTCTTGAAGTATGAACAATGGTGATAGACCATTATTGATTCCCCGTCTATCACCCACGACCTTTATGAAACAACCATGAAAGAACATCATGTTTGATCATAATAATGAACATGCAGTGCTTCTTTTGAACCACTGACCGATTTCATTGAAGATCCCGTGTGCTAGCACAACTTCATGTCCATGTTCTCATTTTCTCATTTTCATAGCCCTTGGATGGCCACCATTACTTTCCAATTTGACTTCCTCAAGTTTGGATACAAGGAAATCAAATAAATTTCCAAATCCTCCTTTTCGAATGTAAGGTGATCTCAAACATCAGTACTGTGAAAATTTTATTGCCCTTGCTGCATACATGAGATTTGCAACCATTGGTTGATAAAGCGTTGCTAACTGGGTACAACTGTACAGAATAATGGATTTCAGCAATAGTAGCCTCCTTATCAACATACTTGGCAAAAAAGATATTCCTTATTTGGTTGATCAACTAGATCGTTCCACTCATGTTGCCCTTTGACACTGTCTTTGTCTACCATTACAGCCTTCAATCAAAATTTCTCATAAAATTGCGAAGATAAAACCTTAAGATTGTTAGTACATAGGAACCGAAAATAATGAGAAATTAATGAAGGCTTCAAGGCGTGTAACAATGCCACTTTCCTTAAGGTTTTATTCGCCCCCACCATATAATAATTTGGTATGCAAAAGAGTTACCGGCGTATAAACCTCGAAGATACGATGAAGCCCAATGATTGACTTAGTTTTGCATTGACAAATCAATCCACTGAGCATTCAACAGTGTAAGAACAAAATCATCAAATTTGGAAATGTCGGAAGAACTTGTGAAGGTCTTATGGTTTTTGTTCATGTATAGAACAATATCCAATCTTTGTTTTTCTATTTTCTATCTATTTCAACAATCAGAGTAGTTCTATTTATAATCAAATATATGTCTCTTTGTATAGACATAATTGTCCAAATAGATGTCTATTTGGATAGTCACAACACTTGGTAAATAACCAAGAGACACAACTCTTTATTGTTGAAGACATAACCTTTCACTTATCACATGCAAGTTATGTGATATTATTTTGAAAATGTTCTAACAAGTCTTAGGGACTCAATAGGTATTTTTTTTAAAGATAAAATATTTTCTTTTATTAAGGGCAAAAACAAATTTTGATAAGATAATTGAAAAAAAGAAAAAAAAAAAAAAGAAAGAACAATCGAGAGAAGGAGATGAGGGGTGAGGAGAGAGGAGAAGAGAGAGATTGCGGAGGGGAGGTCGGACGATGCCTGATCAACGGGGTGGTTAGCCGGATGAGAAAATCGTGGAGGAGAGAGAAATGAAAAGAGAAGAGGAGAGCAAGTCGTCGTTGACAGAGGAAGAGAGAGGAGGAGGGGAATGAGCGGAGCAGGCCGGTTGCCTCAATTGGCCGGTGACGATGCAGGCAGCTGGCCAGCTGAAGCAGGAAAAAAAAAAAGGAAAAAAGATAAAGATAAAAAAGGAAGAATGCTTGTTTTTTTTTTCTTTTATTATTATTGTTTTAATTTTTTAAAATTTATTATTTAAAAAAAAAATTAACAAATATATATTTTGTTATTTTTTATATTTTATTTATTAAAAAAGTTATAAATATTTTCCATTAATATTTTCCATTTTCTTATTAATTTTCCCATGAAAAATCATGGTTTAAAAATAATTATAAAAATTGATTTATCATTTTGTATTTTTAAAATTAAACAAATAAAGTATTGAAAAATAATAAAAAAATAAATTAAAAATATTAAATCTTTTTTTTCATTTGTTAAATAATTTTTTAACAATTTTAATTTAAAAGAATTTAATAAAATAATTTTTATATAATTAAAAAAAATTTAACTCTCCCAACATCGTACGGATAGTTTTCTAGTTTAATTTAATTTCGAGTTATTGAGTTACACTTTTGAGTTATAAGAATTTTATTCAATTTAAAATTGAATTAATTCGAATTTAAATCATTTTAATTTTGATTTGAATAGATTTATATTATTCATTTTTTTATTAAATTAAATTGAATCGGGTTATATGAATTTTTCGGGTTGATAGAGCTCTATAATCCTAATGCATTAGCCATTAGCAAACAAAACACAGTCACTAAAAGAGTTGATTCTTTCTTCAGCCCAAATATCTCTAATCTTCTTCAAGCTCTTGCCTCATGAGAATCTAACTTTTATTTATTTTTATACTATATATTACATTTTATTTATCTCATCCCGGAGCTTTGCTGCTTAACCCTAGCATAGCAGCGTTCAGCTAAAGGTGTGAGCTTTTATTTCATGACTATGGGGAGTGCTCAAATGGGTATCTTTAGCTTTGAAAGAAATGGATTTTACACTTCAGTTTATAGCCAAAAACCATTTTCTCCAAGTGGTTTCTTGAATTGTTGGAGACCAACTTGTGCGATTGCTTTATGGTCAAAGAATCCAAGCAAGAAGAAACGGAGGTTTGCTTTAAGAGTGGTTAATTCCGGTGGAGGGGTTCTCGAGAAAGAGTTCGAATTTAAGCCATCTTTTGATGAATATTTGAAAACTATGGAGTCTGTCAGGGAGAAGAAGCAATCTTTTAAATTAAATAGAGGCAATTCCAGTGAAAAATCAAATAGAGGCAAGTCAAATGATGATTCAAGGATAAATTTTGGGGAGCAAGAGAAGATGTCCAAAATTTTTGAACACAATGATGTAAAAATGAAGAGTAAAGGAGCTACTAGAACTAGAAGCAAACAAGCATTGCTTGTAAAAGGTGAAGATGATGATTTGAAGGAGGAGAGAGATGAGTACAAGAATTTTGAAAAACACAGTAATGTTGTAGATAAGCCACAAGTTTCACGAATGGAAATAGATGAAAGAATAAAAGAAATAGCGAAGTTGTAAGTACTCTATGCCATCTTTCTTCTATTTCTTCTGCTAGTCTTTTCATTCTCTTCAGAATATTAGTTGTGTTTTGTCTTCCAATAACAAAATTGTTTATATGAAATAGACGCAAACATGATTCAAAATCTGAAAGTGGTGAAGGGAATGTGAATTTGATGAGGTTTGGGGGGTTTTCTAAGGAAGTAAAGATGTCCAAAGTCTTTAAATACAATGAAGTAAACACGAAAAATGAAGGAGTCAGAAGAACTAGAAGTAGAAAGGCATTTCTTGAAGAAGGTGAAGATGATAATTTGAAGATTGAAAGAGCTGCCTTCAAGAACTTTGAAGAATCCAATGACATTGTTGATAAACCACGAGTTTCAAAGATGGAAATGGAGGAGAGAATTCAAAAATTAGCAAAGTCGTATGTACTCTACAACCCTCTTTCTTCTTATCTGCACGTTTACTTCCTTTCTTTCGAAATTTGGTGATGTTATTTATATTAAATTATGATGAATCTTTTACAATCACAGCAAGGTGAAAGCTACACCCTCTGTTTTTATCTATCAAATTTTTTAACATTGCTAATTTGCTTATCTTTTGTTGAACTATTCTTCATCCATCATTTATAGTTTACTGTAGCATCTGTTTATTTGAATTCATTATAAGGCTTAAATGGAGCTACATAGTTTTTAGACAAGGGTACATCTATTAATATTTGCTTCAATTGTGTAAAGATGGTTTTGGATTTATCTAGTTTTTCTTTTAATAGGAGAGAAAGAATCTTCGGAGTTGATATCTGAAGTTAAAACATGCCAAAGAAATCTCATTTGGCCTTCAGTGCTTATTGCTGAAATCTTGATTGTCAACTTCTTTTGTTGTGCCTAGGATCTTAGTGGATGTCATTTTTCATCAGTATTTTGTTTTTTGGTCCGGTTTTATAATGGTCTCATTCATCTTTAAGTAGTTCATTTTTAACAGGTTGAATGGTGCAGACATTGATATGCCTGAGTGGATGTTTTCTAAGATGATGCGGAGTGCAAAAATAAAATTTGCAGATTATTGTATATTAAGGGTGATCCAGATATTGGGTAAACTAGGGAACTGGAGGCGGGTACTTCAAGTCATTGAGTGGCTTGAAATGCGTGAGCGCTTCAAATCTCACAGGCTCAGGTAATTTTCCCTCCCCCAACCCTCTTACTTTCTGTTATACTTATACATAAGCTTATGTCCTTAGCGACAGTTTTATGCTGTACAAAGATTTGAATCAATAAATTTTGTAAAAGGTCTTAGTAATTTGAAAATTCACATCTTCATTGTGTTCCAAATTACTTCCATCATACCAGTATCAGATCATTCAGGATTTTTCTTTCTCCACATTTGCGCAAACATTGTGATATGATTGCACTTGTTAGATTCAGAGGAGATATATATGTCTACATCTACTAAAGAGGAAAATTTAACCTTTCCTTTCACTGCACTAAGTAGCATTTTACTCTTTCTAATGCATATCTTCTACTTGCTTAAAGTTTGCTAGGTAACCTCTATAGAGGCTAAAATCCTGGTAACATGTAATCATAAACTTCTGATCTTAGCATTCGTGTCTAAGAATTATAGAATAATTTGAAATATTCAATGTCCTTGTTTTTAACTCATTGGCATCACAAAGAGTTAAAGAATAACAGGGAAGCAAATTATGATGCATGAGAATGCTACATCCTGAGAATACTTGGAACTTCTTATTCATTTTAAAGGGAGTGCTACCTGTTCATTCTCTCTCCTTTAACTTTTACAAGTTGTTCACTATCCCAAAAATTCATTGCTTCTTCAGTTTTTTTGAAACCCATGGTTTATAGTCTGAAGAAGAAGGAAAAAAAAGAAAGAAAAGAAAACCATAGTGAATATGTCTTTTAACTAGATATACCTTTATGATGCAGGCATATTTACACAACTGCACTTGATGTACTCGGGAAAGCAAGGAGACCTGTGGAAGCTCTTAGCATATTTCATTCGATGCAGGTAATATACTTCAATTCTCGTTTATGTGGCTCGTGAAATGAACTTTAGTTTGATTGAAGGGGAAAAAAGGTTTATTTGATGTCCTTTTTTTTCTCTCCCAATTTACCGCAGCAACAAATGGCTTCGTATCCTGACATAGTTGCTTATCATTCCATTGCTGTCACTCTTGGGCAAGCTGGGCATATGAGGGAACTCTTTGATGTTATTGATAGCATGCGATCTCCTCCCAAGAAGAAATTCAAGACAGGACCACTTGGAAAGTGGGACCCGAGATTAGAGCCTGATATTGTGGTTTACAATGCGGTGAGTAATACATATTAGTATACCTAAACACTATCATCTTCAAAAATTATAAATTATCGTTGGTTTGATTTTATGCAGTATTGTAGGTGTATACAAAGAATGTTCATGTTTTTCTTGTGTTTGCAGGTCCTAAACGCTTGTGCTAAGCGGAAACAGTGGGAGGGGGCATTTTGGGTTTTGCAGCAGTTAAAGCAACAACATCTACAGCCTTCCACTGCAACATATGGACTTGTAATGGAGGTGAATAAAGTTAAAAACTTATTCTAGTGCCAGGTTCAGGTTTTTGTATCTTCTTTTAATTATAAAGTGATACTAATCATTGTAGCATTTTGGATGAGTGTGTACTTTTCTTAAGTTGCAAGTGGAAGTACCTTCAATGTTTCCAAGTTTCTTGAAGATAACATCAAATGACATCAAACTAAATTTTTCTTGAGATCTCTTACAAGCAAGGATAAAGATTGTGCAAAGAATAGCAGTGTTTTTTGTAGGAAAGGGTTTCTAGCATGTGTTGTCATGGCTATATTCTGTAGTATCACAACATTACAACATTTGGCCTATCATGCCTGATGGGAAATGTCTTCTCTGAAGTTTGTGATATGATGTTGTTAAATGGATTCTCTATACGGATAAAATACTACAAGTGTTTTGATTTGCGCAGGTGATGTTTGAATGTGGCAAATACAACTTGGTTCATGAGTTTTTCAGGAAAATTGATAAATCTTCCATGCCAAATGCTTTGACATATAGAGGTATTTAATGTAATCTATCTTTGTCATAGTTCCAATAGGTATCTGTTTTGAAAGCTGACTTTGGGTTATTTTCAGTTCTTGTAAATACCCTTTGGAAGGAAGGTAAGATAAATGAAGCTGTATTGGCTGTTCAAGGTATGGAAAAACGAGGAATTGTAGGTTCTGCTGCTCTCTATTACGACCTTGCTCGCTGTCTTTGTAGTGCTGGAAGGTGCCAGGAAGCACTGATGCAGGTATGTTTTTTATTCTTAATTTGTTTAGTTCATTTGTTCTTTTTATGCAAGTTAGTATTTGAAGCAATTTCAGCTCAGGCCTTCCACATTTATTCTTGAAAAAGTTTCTTATGACTATTTAGGAGCTTTAAGAAATTTACTGTTGAAATAAGTCAGGGTTGGTTGTAATATAGTCCAGATCTGCTTGCAACAAATATAAGTTAAAATATGTCAAAAGTTTAGATGAGCTGAAAAGGATATTTAGAAATGTTTTGCTGGATCCTGAAATATATTGCTAAAAGCTTGAGGAAGAATTCTTACATTGGTGAAATTTGAGAGAAAAGATATACTTAGATTAAATTTTGTGAAGCAAAATTGCTGATCTTGTTGTTCTATCTGTAATATTTGAATTAATTGCATGTGCCATGTCTGGTTATTCCTAATTTTATATATAGCTATTTGGATCGGTTTCTGTGGCAGTGGAAGAAGGGTTCTGGTTTTAATAGCTTTACAAAGTGTTGCCATCATGCACCTTATTAAAGCGTGATAGTAGAACGTTTGAGAGAAAGTAGAAGTTTTGACTCAATCTTAAGATGAAGTCTTTGAAACTCTATTCTTCAGGAGAATCAGTGTGCGCTAATGAGATTTCTGTTTGTTGTGATACGATGCTGTATATGAGTTTGTGAGGTATGCGTAATTGAAGCCTGTGAACTCTATTACTTGTATCAATGAGTGCTATTTATGATGTTTAAAATTAAAACTTCTATATAATAGTGAACTTCAACCTACCTACAATGAATATGCAATAAAATATGTATCAAGGTGATATCTGTTACTCGACTATAACATTTGCTAATGCATTAGTGCACTTTGTCTTTTACAGATTGAGAAAATATGCAAGGTTGCTAATAAACCTCTGGTGGTAACTTATACTGGTTTAATTCAAGCATGTCTAGACTCTGGAAACATTGAAAATGGGGCATACATCTTCAACCAAATGCAGAAATTTTGCTCTCCAAATCTTGTCACTTGCAATATCATGCTAAAAGCTTATCTGGATCATGGATTATTTGATGAAGCAAAAGATCTCTTCCAGAAGATGTCAGAAGATGCAAATGAAATGAGCAGTAAATCTGATTATTTGCATGGAGTGATACCTGATAGTTATACATTCAATATCATGTTAAATGCATGCATTCAACAGAAGAGGTGGGATGAGTTTGAGCATGTGTATGGAAGGATGTTGCACCATGGGTCTCATTTCAATGCAAAACGTCATCTCCGCATGATACTGGATGCTGCCAGAGCTGGAAAGGTATTTTTTTTTTCTTCTTTTTTATAAAAACCTATGCAGATAGAATATAGAAATATTTTCCCGATGAATTGAGGTCTTTGATTAGGCTATTGAGAGGCTGTTAATATGTTCAGGGGGAGCTATTGGAAACAACTTGGGAGCACATGACAAGGGCTGATAGGACTCCTCCTCTGCCTCTGATCAAAGAAAGGTTTTGCATGAAGCTGGAGAAAAATGAGTATGTTTCTGCTGTTTCATGTATTACCACCATGCATCCTTTGGCTTTGAGTGACTTACAGGCATTCTCCAAGTCAGCATGGGTTAAGTTATACAAGGACAATGCCACTCGTTTCCAGCAGGAAACAATTGTTGGATTAGTTAATGAAGTGGAGAAGATTGTTGGCAGAAATGTGACACCAAACCCAGTACTTGAGAATCTTTTAACATCTTCTAAACAATTTTTGAGGACTGGACTCGACTCATTTCATATCTGATCACATCAATCACAATCTAGCACAAACTTTTTGTACAGTTGAATGTATTGAGTAAAGTTTTTAAATCTTGATCAAATGTGCCTCCTTTCTCATTTTTTTTTTTTTTTTTTTTTATTATTTTGTTTCTTATTGTTATACTACTACTAATTTCATCTCATTATGTATTCATGTTTGATTTTTTTTCAAACAAACTCAACTTTAATTATGATTTTTAATATAATATATTTTTAAAAATAATAATCAAAATTAAGTAAAATATTAACAAATCAAATGGGATAGAGGAAGTATGATTTAAAAATATATATCAAAATAATCAATACTATTTTATGTGTACAATTTCACAATTTTCGTATATATAAAAATTTCATAATTTTTATACATAATATACATGAAAGTTTAATTAATAATATAAGGATTAAAATAAAATAAAAAACATATAATGTATATAATTTATATCCTTTGTATCATTGTTCCTATAGCTGTAGTAGTAGCAGTAATCTTCTAACTCTTCGTTTGTAAGGAAATAAAAAACGAACTTCAGAAAGAAGCAGATATTAAAAAACAAACGAAAATAAAAAACGAACTTCAGAAAGAAGCAGATATTAAAAAGAAATAAAAAAAGGTAAAAAAATATTATATAAATAATAAAATCTCTATAAATTGCGATCTAAAATTTCCATCTTACAAATAATAAGTCCGCTAAAAGCCTCTCAAACTCCAAACGATCTCCTCATCTTTCAGCTTCAGTTTCACCAAAGAGTGGTGTTGTTGGTTGTTCTCTTTGTTTGTCAACAAAATCTCTGTTCCAAAATCAGACAAGACGCAGACAAACAACCCTTTGATTCTTTTCTTTTTTTCTTTCTAAGAGCTTCTTTTCTTGTTTTCTCTGCCCCTTAATTAAAAGCATAATAATTTTTTGGAGAGATGGGCAATTGGAAAAATCGACCGCACCGAAGATTTTACCACCAAGATAGAGCTCCTAAATATCCTCCTTCCTATCATCACCCTGAAACTTCTCTTTCTGGTACTACTACTCTTTTATACTTCTATCTATGCATATTATAATTTTCGATTTTTTTTCTGTAATTTTGCTTTTCTAGAATTGTTGGGTTGTCTAATATTCTTGTGGGTTTTCCTTGAAATCTCTATATCTTACATTCAATTGAGTTTTTTTTTTTTTTTTTTTAAATTGTTGATTAAAATATTTTCATTGCTTGTGAGGTTTTTATCTGAATTTTTAACAAATCGAAACTACTAAAATTTGTCGTAGTAGTGTATGGATTTGAAGATAGTGCACAATTGACGCAGCATAGAATCAGGGTCATGCTTTAAAAGAGGGAAAGAATGAGGGGCAAAAATGGATGAATGTTAAAATGTAGAAGAAAAAGAAAACTAAGTTCCTTTGTTTAACAATTAGGTGTATTCTTGGGATATTGCATAAAACCATAAATTATTTTTGGAAGTGTATTCTTGGTATTAAGAGTTACTAAACCTGTAGGATAAATGATTTACATGATGTTCCTAATTTATTAGTAATTGCCAACGTTGCATGGATACGGGTACGGTACCGGTACCCGGTACGGGTACGGATACGGTACCGGTACCCGGTACGGGTACGGGTACGGGATACGGCAAATTCTAAAAAACTAGGGTACGGGTACGTTAATATTATATATATATATAACTGAAATTTCACATATGACACAACATAATATAAAAGATAAAACACACAAATTTCACATAAATGAGCTTAAATTGTTCAACATGACAACATCTCAATAAGAAACTACAATACTTAAATTGTTCAACATGAAAACATCTAAACATGACTATGAAAATCAAACTCTAACAGTGTCTATATCATTATTTCCTTGCCCATCATCAGTGAAAAGAATAGCCTCCAAATCTGGTTCATCAAGAGAAAGATTAGCAACTTCAAGAATTCCGGCCCCTTCAAATGGATCCCATTCATCTCCACCAATATCCCACATTTTGGTCTCACCCTCATTATAGTTCTTACTCCTCCTTGAAAGGAGACGAAGATTTGTATGTACAAAAACTAAGTCTTCAGCTCTCTTGGGGTTAAGCCTATTTCTTTTCAGGGAATGGATAAAGGAATATGTGCTCCAATTCCTTTCACAAGAAGAGGAAGAGCATGGTTGTGAAAGGAGCTTCAAGGCAATGGATTGAAGTTTGGGGAGTGAAGATCCATACATGACCCACCATTCCTTTGGTTTCAAGTTCCATCTATCTTGCAAGCAATCAAATTGGCCAATTTCTTCTTCAGTACTTGAGAATTTAACAAACTCCATAGTCGCCTCTAGCCTTTCATTTGGATCTGGAAAGTAATTCCTTAGACATTTGTTTCTCCCTATACAAATCTCATTGTCTTTATGTGGGGGAACTCGATTTGGAGCTTCCTCAAGCCATTGTCTGCAATAATACCTATTATACAAAATATAAATTATAATTGGTATAATCCAAAGTACATTTAAGAAAAAGTAAAAGAAGTTGGAACTTTGAACTTGGAAGTTAATTAAATTTACCTAGGATTAAGTGAATGAGCCAAACAATGAAGTGGTGTGTAACTTTTAGTCCATCTATCAATTAGGATGTTATACACCACTCCATAAAAGGATGAATGTTGATTCAACTCCTTGCCCTCATGCTGATATATTGCTAATTTCACTTGCTCAATCATACAATCCCATTTCTCATAAACCAAATGAAGGTTTGCCTTATCAGTATCACAAGAACGAAGCATTTCATAGATGGGTTTTGTAAAGCTTAGAATATAGTCAACTTGATCCCCCCAATTGTCATTCAGAATTGTTTCTTTCACAACGGTAGCCTTTTGAACATCATCTTCTCTATAGTGAGACCATTGTTCACTAATGACCATAGATTGGAGACCATGCTTAATGGTTTTCAGCCTTTTAAACATTATAACGGTTGAGGCAAATCTAGTCTCAGCAATAGAAAGTAGCTTCAGATGCACAAATTGATTAAACATAGCTAGCCTCATGGAATGATTCATGATAAAATTTTTAATGAAAAAGGCATCATCAGCAATAGCAATAATCCAATTACACTCAGCATAAACAACCTCATTGTTTGGTGTATTTTTAGGTGCGCAAATGTTTTTCAGAGCAAGATTCAACGTGTGCACTACACACGGTGTCCAAAAAATATGAGGATGGATTGATTCAACAATTGATCCAGCAGCCTTGCAAACAGGTGCATTATCAGTAATAATTTGGACAACATTACTTGCTCCAACCTCATCAATGGTGGACAAAATCAGATTGGCAATGTAATGCTTGTCCTTGTATTCACCTGAACCATCAATAGCCTTCAAGAACATAGGTCCCAAATCCGAGGCAGCCATGAAGTTAATCAATGGTCTTCTTTGTGAATCAGTCCAACCATCAGTCACTATACTCACACCTTTTTCTGGCCAAGTGTCTTTAATAGGTTGAAGTAACCTCAATAGGTGGGCTTTTTCTCTTTGCAATAGTGTAGTTCTTATAGCATTATAGCTAGGTGGAAGAAAACCCGAGATAGAGGTGTTTGCAGCATACGTGAATGAACTAACAAAATATGGATTTCTAGCAATATTGAAAGGCAAACCAGCAGAATAAAATAGCCTAGCTATTTCACATGACAAATGCTCTCTTGCCTCATTATTAAATGCCCTTCCTAATGCTCCTTCACTGGCTTTTCTTCTCTTGCTCCCATCAAAAGACATATCAGCTCTAGGTGGGTTCAAACTTGTAGTTCCAGTAGGTAAAGGAATTTGCACTGGCTTTGCTTTTTCAGTAGCCTCTCTATCTATTTGTTTCATCTCTGCAAGATATTCATTTACTACAGACGAACATACACTTATCCCATTTCCTTTTTCCCTCAATAGATGAGCCCTCACTCTAAAATAAGACCCCTTGTAAGTTCCACTACAGAAATTGCAACGCCAACTTGCATTCCCTCCCCCTGCTTTTTTATTTTGCAACACAGTTACATAAGCCCAAAGGGGACAACTACTTTCAGCTATTCCAGATGCATATTTACTAGTCAAAGACGTAGAAGAATTGGATGTGCCACTAGCAGACCCACTACCAGATCCAACACTAGATTCTTGTGAAAACATCTGTAGTAAAATAAATCAACAGACTTATAAACCCACATTTATCACTTATCAATACTTCAAGCAAAGAAATCCAATCACATTCTAGATCAAGTAGTAGCCTAAATATTCCTGGCACTAGCAAGCATATTCTTGTGGAGGAGTTAGTTAATGGTTAACGTCTAAACCTTAATGGACAGTTTAACAGAGAATATGTAAGACAGAAATGATGTTTACTGTCAATGTTAAAGCTCATTGGATAACTAGGCAACTTCCTTCAAATCCTATGATATTTCAAATGTATGCGAATCACAATTACAAGTAATTTCAATCAAACAAAGCATAGATAGCGAGGAAATCAGGCTTTATTAAACTGAAATTTACTCAAAATTTAAGGATTATTGAGGTCTGTTATTAAGCTAAAAACACTTTCCCCACATACTCACTTATCCACCAGTCCCATCTTTGGCTGGCTTATGGTTATGCACAATGAAAAGATGTTATTCTACATTCACATGTTGACGATTTCTGAGCCAATGCTTTTGCTTGAGGCAGGCCCAGATAAAAATAATTTTTTCTATATATGATTACAGAATGTACCCATCTATCAACATTCAAATGCCATTCAAGCTTAACAAATTTGACCCACCAATGAAATCCAATCGAAAATTTGTTTAAAGCCTAACACCACCATATATCTAATAAGTCAGCCACATTTATACATGATTTCTAAAGATACAAATCCTTAAACCATCATAATATCATAGATAAGTCAGGAGCAAAACCCAAACACAACAAAATCAAAATAGAGGGAGAAAGTCAGAAACATACATTTGGAGGCTATGGGCAGCAACTTTTTTTGGGTACTGCTGTTAAAGATTCAGGCTTCAATTCAAGCATTGATTTCGATTTCTGTGTTGGTGAAAGCTTTGAGCAAGAACCATCATCTGCTGATGAGCTTTTCTGTGATGGGAAAATCCCTCCTACTGATATCAAAGGGCAAATTGGTTGTCGACTGTGATAAAGAAAAAAATGGGTTTAGGGCAATTTATTTTTTGGGTGTGGCTGGGTACGCCGTACCCAGGCGTACCCAACCGTACCCTAAATTTTTTTTTTTTTTTTTAAGTTGGGTACGTACCTGGTACGTACCCAGGAGTACCCCTGGCGTACCCGTACCAGGTACGTACCTGGTACGGGTACGCCTTCAAAAAAGGCGTACCCGTGCTTCATAGGTAATTGCTAGTTTGATTATAACTTAAAATGCCATCTTTAGTATTATTAAAAATTCTGGTGCAAGGGCTGTACTTCCATCCTTTAACTTTTCCTTTCTGCTAATAACTATCCACATTGTCTAAGAATTAACACTTGTTTATTCAAGTAATCACAAATGAATATATATTAAGTTTAACCACATGGTATTTACCATTCTCTTTATTGTCTATATTCTGTTTGCAAGGGGTGTGGTTCTTTTCTAATTATATTTTTCTCCTCATAGAGTTTTGTAATGATGGTGTGCCTTTGTGGGAAAAGAAATTCTGCACTTTAGTTGGAAAAATATCATGGCGGAAGATTGTTGATGCCAAGAAGTTCATGTCCTACAACGATAATGTGCTCAATTGGGATGACTCAGCTGGAGAAGAAGCATTTCACGATGCAAAAAAGCGGTATTGGGCAGAGATCAATGGCTTCTCCTGTGACATTTCTGCTCTGGATCCGAATGCTTATATTGATGAAATAAATTGGAATCCTTATATTGATCCTGAATTAATTAGGGACTTAGAACAAGAGTACTTTGCTCCCAATGATGGAGAAGAAGATGGCAATGTAGGGCATGAAAACAACATAACAAGGAACCTTTCGTCTGCTCCAACAGAAGGGTGTAACACGATCCCTTATAAGGTTGATAATCCTTGGGAAAGTAACAATGTTACTCAGGGTAGTTCAAAGGATCTTCTGGGCTGGGGCCATTTGGTTGTTAAAGTTGACGACTCAAGGAATTTAAATAGTAACGGAAATAATCCCTGGGAGAATAGCATTACTCAGGGAAATGAAAGAGGAAAGCATAACTCATGGGGAGATTATGAGTCAAGGGATTGGAATACGGGAAACAATTCCTGGGGTCATAGCTATCAAGGCATTGGCTCTAAGAAGAATGATGGATGGGGAGACATCAAACGGAATTCTTGGGGAAGGAACCAGCGAGATGCTAAGAAGTTGCCTAATGGGGATAATTCATGGGAACGTAGCTATGTTCAACACAATGGAGCTCCAAATGATCACGGGTGGGGAGATTGTGGGAGAAATTCATGGGGTTGGAAACCGGGGGATAATCATAATATTGGGTCAAGAAAGTTGGACTTTAGAAGTAGCAGCAGTGGGGGAGCATGGCACAGTGGTTCCCGGAAGAGGGAAGGTTCTCACCAGTATATACCTGGTTACAAAAGCTCCAGGTTTCAACGGGATGATAATCAGACAAATCATTGCTGGAGGAGTGGGAAACCTAACAAGAGGGTTAGCTTTGCGCTTGAGTAGCCATTGTTGCTGACTAAATTTTGTGTTATGAGATTCTCCGTCCATCAAGCCATGAACATCTTTTACTTCATTTATTGTCTCATAAACAGGGATGATGGTTCCCTTATTGTGCAATTCGTTCAACAGCATAACAGATAATAGTGAACCTTCCCCTGATTCTCAGAAAAGTCTGGGAAGTTCATACATGTACCTTTTGTTCAATATAGACGTCTTTGTTTTGGTCCATAATTATGTCCATGAGACAAGATCTGCCTATAGAAGTGCTATTTTGTTATTAATTTACTGGTTCTATAGCAGTGTTATTTTGTTATTATTATGCATGCTTCTCACATTCTAAATCCCTGGATTTGATTGGGAACTTGCAAACTTGCTGCTATCTAGTTTTGTTAGTCATTGAAAGGGAATTATATTCACTGCATCCGGTTTTTCCTAGGAACATGAGTAGTACATACCTCTGATAGGAACGTGTGTCTAGCCTTTTAAAGAAAATTTCAAAATTTGCTTTCAATACAGCTAGTGGCCGGTAGAATTTTATGACACTCTGGTTTCAATTTCTACATCAGTTCCAGGAATGGCAAACTTCTAAGTATGACCGATGAAGTTCTGCCCATGAGTTACAGATACCCGGAATTTATCAAGAAATTTCATCAAAATAATAATAATTCAGACCTGAAGTTGAAGGTTTAAACTCTTTCTCTCACTTAGACTTTCATATGATATATATTTCTAGAATAATTTTGATTGGTTAGTGAGAAATGTAGTAAATTTTACAATATAAATAAACTTATACTTGAAGATATTCCTCAACTGGACTTTTAAAAGATAAAATGAAAGCATAGGATGGATATGAGATACAGCATTTGAAAAGAGGGTCTAGGACCAGGTGGTGTTGTAGCTTTTATGCTAAAAGGTACGAAATCAGAGATGGGAAGGACCAAAGTGCAGAAGCAATGGTGATAAGTACGAAATAAGATCAATAAGAATTACACATAAAAATTCTGTAAATAATACACTATTGAGGAACAACAAACGATTGCCAGTGGTGGACCTTGGTTGCCTTCAAATAAACAAATTTATTACACCAAAACTTCGAAAGAATAGATTAATCTTAAACGCCTGAAAATCAACAAATTATAAAGAAGTTAATCCAAATGCTAAATTCCTAAAACAATTGAATAATCTACCTAACGAAGCTGACATTAACTTCAATTGATTGGGATGATGTTCCCAACACAATTTTGTGCAACCCAGACGGTAAAAGTGTGTAGCCTTTGTTATCGACAATTCTCAAGCTCTTGCAAGCATTAAAAGCAAACTTAATCTTTTGACTCTTTTTTGCAGCAACAAAAACTCTTTCAAATCCAACTACTTGTTTAATATGAGTTCCTACAATTCCCTCTGGAGGCTTTGAGTACACCATAACAACTTCACTACCATCTCTGTCGCCCACGTTCTGCACTTCAACCTCAAAGGCTATTTCATTGTCACAAGTTAAATCATCAACTAGAACAGCTGCACATGATTGCTCAAAAGATTTGTTTAATTGTTTTTGTAGGTCAACTTGCGACAGTGCTGGAGCCTGTTCAGTTTAATAGTGATAGGTACTTTTTGGTTGTCAACTTATAGCTAAAGCTTGTGTAACTTAGTCCATATCCAAAAGGGTATACCGTTGAACCATTGAAGAATTTGTATGTTCTTCCAGGGTAACATAAGTTATCAACTGGACGTAATGACATAGAATCCATTGGCAGCTTATCCACATAATCATTACGATACCACGTAAGGGGTAGTCTTCCTCCTGATTAATATATATATATATATATATATATATATATATAAATAGTCAAGAATGAAAGTTAATTTTGTGTTTATGAAAATTAAGAATTAAAATGAGTGCTAATTACCAGGATTGTATTTTCCAAAGACAACATCTGCAATGGCACGACCACCTTCCTAACCAGGATGTCCAACCCACAAGATTCCTTTGATTTTCTTATTAATGTAGTTGAGGTTGGGTTCCGGATTAAGAAATGATGAAATGTCAACCCCACCTGCAGACATGATTACAAGAATTAAAGGACCTTTGGAGGCTACAGCAACTTGGGTGATCAACTGATTTTGGTAACCGGGAAGAAGAAGTTCCTCTCTATCCAAGCCCTCATGCTCAATTGATAAATTTGTACCCATCACAAGTATAGTTGCATCTGCTCGTTTAGCAGCTTGGATGGCTGGAAAGATTAACTTATCACTCGGACATTTTACTCCATCACAACCCTGTTCGTATATCACTTCTCCAAAGACAGAAAAGCCTTTAAGTGGAGAAACATATCGGCAAGGGATACCTATATACTAAAACGGAAGAAAGCAATATATATATATATATATATATATATATATATATATATATATATATATATTGGTCGAGTAAAAGCCTGCTGTAAATTAAATTAAATTGATGAGATGAATAATAAAATGGCAATCAAAGTGTAAATGTTTTATTTTGTTAGTTACAACCTTCATAATTCCCGATCATTGCTCTCGTGGCATTGGCAAGAGGACCGATTATTGCTAGGTTCTTGAACGCATCAGTTTTCCATGGCAAACTTCCTTCAATATTCTTGAGAAGCACAACTCCTTGCCTAGCTGCTTCTGCTGCCAATTCTATGTGTTCTTGGGAACATATATCCTTCTTTCCAAGTGACATTAAAGATGGAATTCCATCAAAGAATCCAAGCCTCATTAGTACCACATAGAGGTAGTTTAGAGATGTATCAATTTCTGCCTCATTAGTACCACACAGATGTTAGAACATTCTGTTTGATAGCCTCTGACCTAGCATCTTGTTGAACCTCATTTGCATGTTATATAATCTCTATAGCAAAGGGTTTCTAAAATCAGAATCATTTATTTATCCAACATATACAATTTTATTCTTCTACCTTTCCTTTTCAAGTGGTTCTAACTTCTCACATATATCTAACACTCACAGCTTCTATTTTTTTTTTTTTCTTATAAGAGACAACATGTATATTTAAGTCAGTTTCAAAGTAAACTATAGACTATAGTGTCAATAAAATGCCAGACTTATGAAGTTCACAATTTACAATAACTACAAAAATTGGAGAGAAAAAAAGGAGAAAGCAAACCTTTGGCTGTTCGGGGTTTATCTTCGATGCAATAGGGAAGAGAGAGACTGAAGTTGACACCATGACATCTAAATAAGTTGGAAAAAAAAAGTTTTCATTAAATATAGCAAAAATAAAATCAATAGAGAAAATGTTGAAATCTTGAGGCAAGAATCATAAACTAAACTCTCCTGCCTATCTTTTACTTGATGTGGTCCAAAGCCAAAACCACTTAGAAAAGGCTTAATATGACTTGCAAATCTCCTCACACAGTTGCTGTACTATTTCATTTCACCATTATTCAAATCTTTATTTTTACTTTTTAGATGATGAAATAAATTTTTAAAAGTCCATTTTGATCCTATTAACTCCAATAGGAGTGAGAAATATATAGTATATAGGTATATAGATATAGATAGTGAAATAGTTAGTAATAAATAGCATTGATGTGTACTGTATAAATAAAAAATAATTGAATTTCAATAAAAATCGTATATGCAAAATCTGATTATATTTATTGTTATCTAAATTTTAAGAAACAAAAAAAAAAAAGTATTATAAGTTAGTATATATACAGGTTTTACTTTGTATTGGAAGTTTAATCAATTTTTTCCAATTTCAAATAAATCTATGTCATTTATTATTTAGATGAATTAATTATTTCATTACTTTTAAGTAAATAAATTAAAATATTTTATTTTGACTCAAATCATATTTTCAAGTAATATTCCTCCAAAGATAAAGTAAGAACCCCAATCCATTAAACCTGTATATTAACATTAACAAAACTAAAAGTAAAATAAATAATAAGAAACAATACATTTCATACATCAATTTAAACATGCTCCTTTTAACAAAACCACAAACATGATTTCCTTCTTCTTCTTCTTCTTTTTTTTTTTTTCTTGCCTTATATTTTTAAGCTCAATTCTTCTGTTTGAGAAATCAACTTTTAAGCCCAAACTTTGGACCAAAGAGTAACTGAGCCCATTGATAAAAAGTCTGGACTGTTGAACAAACTCTAATATCATGTGTGTCTATAATGGGTTGATCTATTCAGGTTCATAGGATAAGACCCTTAATCTGATTTGAAGTGTTTAGAATCAATTAAGGCCCATGATGATGCTGTCAATAGTTTGGTAGAGGGAATAGTGTATTCTTTTCAGCATCTACGGATGGGAAGATCAAGTCTTGGGGAAATTATATTTATCTTATATGATCAACAAAAAAAAAAAAAAGAGAAGAGCATATACAAAATTAACTGTAAGTAAAATAAATTAAAAAAAAAAAAGAGAGAGAGTCAATAATCGGTACAGAAAGGATACATTACATACAATCAGTATGCTTGAAGTGGACGCAATCAAGAGAGTAATTGTTGCTAATATGAGTTTCCCTGCAGCAGGCTTTGCCTGTTATATGATATAATGTTAAAATTCCAAAATTTTCAGGTGTATGGCTCTACTTAATAACAATTATCAGTTAATATAGTATCTAAAGTGAGAGTACCCAAAAGAAGCCACTTTTACCGGTATTGCATCCCCATGCTCAAGGTCTGTCAAATTATCATTTTCCAAGGTCTCATTCCTCTTTCTTCTCGCCTATATATGGATGAAATTAATGTTAGACAATATAACACCGAGAATAATTTTGAATCCACAGCTCCAGGTGCAGTTTCTCAACACAATTTTCATGCTATGCTAAGCATGCAGCCAATGTAAAATTAGAACTCAAAGTTCAAGAATAAAACAGTAGGTATGCACCCAACAAATGACCAAATAGTGATTTCAATTGCATGTCAAGCTGTAAGAATGTATGGACAATTGAAACTATGAGCTAGATTACAACCAAATTCACAGCCAAAGTGCAAAATCACAGCAAGAGAAACATATTTGCAGCCACCGAGCAAGGAAAAGTGTTTTAAGTAATTCAATGAGAATTAAAGGAAAATATATATATATATATATATATATATATATATTAAAAATAAAAAAAAATAAAAAGAAGAAGAAGAGCATATACAAAATTAACTGTAAGTAAATGATTAGGATAATATGCCTATCAATTATTTATAAGACAATCTCAAATCATACCGTAACAAGCAAAGGAGTAGACTGATCAGTTAGGATAATACGCCTAACATATTTCTATATTATACTTTCATTTCATATTAACACAAACATCACATCCTCTTATAGAGGTACAAAGAAAACACCACATATATGAAAATGAAAGAAAAAAAAAAAACGGTATTACGTCGACTCGTGCAAAAAAAACTTCATGGCTATTGCGACGACATATTATCCTAATGCTTTTCCATGCTATCAAAAAGAACATCAACAGCACTACATTTGACTCAAGAAAACAGCAAATGCTTTTCCATACTATAAAAAAAAAAAACATCAACAGCACTACATTTGACTCAAGAAAACAGCAAAGGCTTTTCCATACTCCATAGCTGGCATGATTAGAAGTTAGGTCCGGAGTTGAGCAAGAAGAGCATTATTCTCGAAACCACCATGGCTATTACGACGGCAACCACAAATCCCACTATCGTTAAAAAAAAGCGCCAAGATGTAAAAATACTTCCACGACGATCTCGATCTCCATCTCCATCTTCCTGATCATCATCACTTGATCCACCAGAGATTGCTCCACCAGAACCAGATCCGCTACCAGAACCACCGCCTCCGCCAGTGACAGTGTTGCTGCCGCCGGAGCTGGAGCTAATGGTATTACTCCCAACCGACTCTTCAAAAACCATTGGAGGAGGATCGGTAATACCACTGAGTTGTTGTATATAGAAGCAGGTTTTGGAGGTGAGAGCAAGGAAAAGCGAAGTGTTCGGTGAGGATGGTGGTGGAGGGACGACGGTGGCTATGGAAACGGAAGGGAGGGTACTGAGTTGTTGTATATGGAAGCAGGTGTTGGAGGTGAGAGCAAGGAAAAACGAAGTGTTCGGTGAGGATGGTGGTGGAGGGACTACGGTGGCTATGGAAACGGAAGGGAAGGGTGAGGTGAAGGGGAGGAGGGGCGATGGTGGTGGAGGGGCGATGGGGATGGCGAATATGAGAAGAAAAGGAATTAAGAGAAGCATAAGTATTCTGTTTGGAGGGAAAACGAAAACTGTTTGGCAAAAAAAGAATGACAACATGGATTTATATAGTGGGCGGGTATTTGAAATGTCTGTTTAGCAACCAAAAAATAAAAGGGTTAATATGAAAAACATTCACTCTAATAAAAATTATTGTTAAATAATATAATAAATAAAAATTATTTAAAAAAAAGAAATGAATAATTAGAAATTATTATAAAAGATATTGTAAAGACAAAATTATCTTTGATAAAAAAAAACCTTCTCCTTCCTTTTTATTTTTATTTTTTAATTTACTTTTTAATTAAAAATTAAATTTTCTGAAAATAAATTTTTTTAAATCTTAAAAAATAAATTTTAAAATTTTTTTTTGATTAAAAATTTTAAAAAAATAAAAATAATATGCCTAAAATTAATTTTTATTTATTTTTTAAATTTTTTTTAAATTTAAAAAAATATATATTTAAATATTTTATTTTTTAAATTTATTTTCAATTAAAATTTTTAAAAAATAATATTTCCTTAATAAAAGAAAAAAAAAATAAGTTTTTTCATTAAGGATAATTTTGTCTTTACAATATCCTTTATAATAATTTCTAATTATTCATTTATATTTTTCAAATAACTTTTATTAATTATACCATTTAAAAATAATTCTTATTGGAGTGCATATTAACCCAAAATAAAAATGTGAGAATGTGGATGGATTATATGGGCCGGTATCAGATGGCAATTGGGCTTCACATAAATTGCCGTTAACGCCCAATTGGATTCGATTTCTCATCCAACTCCTCCTCCTCTTCTTAAAAATAAAAGGAAAAGAAAAAAAAAAAGAAAAAAAAGGAAAAATAAATTAATTTTCTCGAGAAATTCATACGAACACTCAAGCCTCGACTTTTTGCATTTTTCGAAGGTAATTTTTTTCATTTTTATTATTATTATTTCCTTAATGTTTTTTACGTATTTACTTTATTATAATAGTTATTATTATTATTACAATTATGTTATTGTTCTTTGTTTTTATTTTTTTTTTCCTTTATATATTTTTATCTTATTTATTTTTGTTGTATGTATTATTACTTTTTTTTTATTATAAAAAGGCATTTCAGTGCACACACAATAATTTCACGAATAAAATATGTCAACCAAAGCAATTAAGAGAAGCATAAATTTTCTGTTTGGGGGGAAAACTGTTTGGCAAAAAAAATATGAGAATATGGATTTATATAGTGGGTGGGTATCTGGCAATTGAAATGTTTGTTTAGAAAGAAAAAAAATGTGAGAATGTGGATGGATTATATAGTGGGCCAGTATCATATGGAAATTGGGCTTTATATAAATTGACTTGAATGCCCAATTGGATTGGATTTTTCATCCTATTCCTTTTCCTCTTCTTAAAAATATAATATATAAAATGTTAACAAAACAAAAATACACCTATATTATTATTTGATATCATGATTTATTTTTATTTTTTTTTGATATTTTCAACAATTGAATTGGTGTCAGTTGATTTAGTGATATCAAACTCAACCAGTCTTTTTACTAATACTAGAATTTTAAAATATATTTTAAAAAGAAAAAAAAACTTTTGTTTCAAAATATATGCAAAAAAAAAAAAATTGATAATTTTTTTAAATGCGTACTTTTTTTTAAATTCAAAAACAAAAAATTCCACACACTTCTTTTTAACTAATAATCATATAATAACTTATATATTTTATCAAGTTTTAGCATGTTTGTTTTCTTTTTTACCCACAATCTCACCTATTTTAATTATTATTAAAATGTTTGACTGAATTTGAGATCATGAATAGACCTGCTCACGGGCCGGGCAGCCCGCCCTGCCCGGCAGGCTCGGCCCGTATTGGGCCGGGCCTGGGCAGGATATTTTGTGTTCCGGTCCGGAACAGTAATTTTTATTATAATAATATTATTTTATTTAATTTTAATTATAAAAAAATAAAAAATAAAAAAAAATTATTTTTTTATTCCAATAAATAGTGTTTCGGGCCTAAACGGGCGGCCAGGCCGACCCAGGGCCGGGCCTGGGCAGAGAAAATAAAAAAAATCGAGCCACGGCCCATGAGCAGCTCTAATCATGAATCAAGTAAAAACAACTTAATTACTAAAATATATATATAAAAAAAATCTAATAAAATGATTATATTAAATATAAAATTAAGAGATTTATGTCTTTTCACTTAAAAAAATACCCACTAACCTTTTTATAATATATATATATATTTAAAACAGAATTTTCTTTTTAGCCGTATATAATCATTGCTTCAAATTGTAGCGTAATTTACTAATTTAAATTCTAAAGAGATTTAAGTTTACTACTTTTAATATTAGGGTTTTTTTATAAAGGAAAAGGTGGTTTGCATAGGATATTGTTAAGGGTTACGTGTGTATATATATATATATATACCGCTGCCGTACGCGTACCCATAGCAGTGATCAAGATTAAAGAAATTTGCGTAAGTTTTCCTTCTTTGCCTGATGTATAAACTGCATCTTGAATTTGTTTATTCTTTTCTTATGCATGCTGTTTCGATGTTGATGACATCTGCATTGAGCATTCATCAGAGCCTATATATAAGACTGATAAATCTATTCTTTCGAGAGTTTGAACTACCTTGTCAAGTTAGATATATATATATATATATATATATATATATATATATATATATATATATAGAGTATCTCTTTGATTAGAATACCTTTGCCGACATGTATTCAAGTTCAATTTTCTCTCTTTTAAAGTAGTTTAGTTCTATGTTATTCGGATTTAGATGTGAGTATCCGATATCATGGGTATGTTTAAATTTTTTCAAGATTTTCATGTATTTGAAAGATCCTTGAAGAATCAGAACTCCGTACCCATGTTCAGATATGCGTCGGATAAGGGTGTCGAATACAAATATTCAAGAAAAATGAAAAATCGGAGCAATATAGATTTAGTTTATGATTCTTGATGTACTTTAGTTTGTTTGCTGATATTCTCAGAGTTTGTTTATGATTCCACAACTGTTAAACTGATTTACTTGTGATAAAGGAAAAAAATTAATTGGTGTTTAATTATTTATATATTTTTTACAGGTCATATTATCATAATAATGATGATGAAGAAGAAGGGAAACAGAAAGTATAAAGAGTTTGAAGGCAAGGGGCGGCAGATTGCAAGGAATAGGAATAGGAATAGGATTTTCTATATCCCTAAAAGTGAAATTGCTTTATTTAAAAAGAGAATGAAATTGCTTATTTCCGTTACATTATTATTGGTTATCTGGTGGAATATGGAGTGTTCGGGTATGATTAATCCTAAGTATCCTCCAGGATCAGATAGGTGCAATTGGACGACGGATTTTCTGGTACTGCAACTTGTTTTGTTCAAGGTCCATAGCCCTTCTTCCCATTTCCCTTTTATTCCCAGGGTAGCTGTTAAGGCCAGCAAGGCCAGCAAGTTATTAGTGGATTGGATGTCTCATCCTTCTCCTCCTCTTCTTCGTCATAGGAAATTCTTAGTCTCTGATTTCTAATCTCTTTTTGTTTTGTTGTTATTTTTTCCAAGCCAAAAACCAAACTATTATTATTATTATTATTATATTATTGGAATTTATTATTATAATAATTTAGAGATTGAAGTTTAAATTGACTTGCTTTGATTTACTGGTGGTATCATGTAGAAGAGAAATGTTTTGGTGATATTTATTTATTTATAATTATACCTTGACTGTCTGTCTGTCTGCTAATTTATTTACTTGAAGGAATAGTATGTATTTATTTACTAGAAAAGCTGAAAATGCATAAGTGAAACTCCCTCTCCCTCCAGGCTCCAGCTAGGCAGCTACAATTAGGCTGGGTGTGCAAGTGTAAGAGCCTAAATTCCATTATCCTTTGCATCCGCCTCTATAGTTATGTTTATTTTATCAAACTAGTTAAGGTCCATATGCCTAACTGTTTAACTGAATTTACCTTCAATCTTGAGTACATTTCAATATACGATTGTGAAAATCTAACCAAATTTAGAGAAGTAGAATTTAGTCAGCTTAATTTAACCAAATTTTAAAATGTTTCTTTTTAAAAGAGCTCAACCAATTATTCGGTTCAACTTTTTGTAGCGGCTCCTCAGAGCAAACAATTCTGAAACACGATATATGGGTTGGCTGCATCCCTTCAAAGTTTTCTTACTGTTGCTTTTTGATGGCTGCTTGATTCTTTATTTTACTATACAATTCAATGTACATTCTTTAATACACAAAAAAGAAAAGGGCGGTCCTTTTCTTTTGGCACAAACATAGAACTGGTTTGAGCATTATATAAATATAAGCATAGAAAAATAAATTCTTATAAAGAAACTCTAAACAAATTATATATACAAGTCCTTAAAAGACTGCTGGGTTAGGCAGCACTGCATCTCTTTAATTTGTTGTTTTAGATGGCGGTTTGCTTCCTTTTTAATGGATCTATGGAACTATTTTAGGTGTTGTTTCTGATCTAGAAGGCTCCTGTGTCCAATACAGAGAGGGAAGCACCATGGTATTGGTATTCATTTGGCTACAAGGAAAAAGATAAACAAGTATGAGCCACACCAGAGCAATTGTCGATCGGTTCACTGCTAGCGGCTTCAATAAGCTTGATGAGTCGTTGCTTTAATTATTGTCACTTAAACAAATGTTCCCTTACTACATTGATTCCTTTATGTAGGCCAAATCAAAAGTTCAGTTACATGTAGTTTCTGTATTGATCACTGATATTAGGCCATAAGATTGTTGTTAATCATGCATCATTTTAGCAACACTTACCAAAATGCAAACTCAGAAGACAACCAAAGGAAGAAGATGAGAATCCAACGCTGGAAGATGTTTTGGCTCTAAAACATTGTTTCTGTTGAACCAAATAATCACTTTCTTTTTTCTCTGAAAATTCTGCTAAAGATTTAAAACATTTAGTCTGATTTTCTACTTGTTTAGTCCTAAGTAAAGGATAAATGTTTCCACTAATCCAACAAAAGCAGAGGAATATTTACATTGATGAAGTTGGAGAACACCAAAACACACAAAGATTCCTTTCTTAATGGCTTATTAAGATGTTTGTTTAAGTTATTATCTTTAAGACTTGGTAAGATTTTGAGGTTTCTTTATGCCTATAATCTAACTATTTACCTAATTATCCTTGAAGTTTGTCATGTTCAATGGTTAACAATGCCATGTTCTGTGGCCCCTACACCAGAAATCATCACTTGATTAAGCTTGTCCTCAAGGACCTGATTCAATTAACTAAATTGCATAAGAGCCCAAACACAATCATTTAATGGCCACAAATCATTGTTTAATTCCTTGATTAAATCACTGAAATTCTAATTATAATTGAGGAGGAATTAAACAATAATTCCTTGAGCCTTAACACATGATTCCAACAAGAAATGATGATTCTTCATTAAACAACAGAAAGCTGCTATATTCTCAATCATGCAACTGAAAAAAAGTTTTAAATTATTGTATTGCTTGAGTTTTCCCTCAAACTACTAATTACAATTGACAAGAATCCAGAAAACTGTATGAAAACCCAGAAAAAAATAACAAAAAAGAAAAATTGATCACACACCACTCTGAAGAATTTTATCCTAAGAAACTGCACATTAAGACCTGAACCCAAAAAACCAACTTCAAGATCCCCTAAAAGCTTCAACAAAGGTTTCCTATGTTCACAGATTGAATCAAAACTAAACAAACAAATGAATGAATGAGGAAGCACTACAAACAAATAAAAAAGGAAGCAGTGCTTCACTACTCACAAAACATTGATGAAAATCTTCCTAATACAAGACAATCGATTTCTTATCTGTGTTATTTGCTGTAGAGGTTTCCTCCCTTTTAGCAGAGTTCTTGGGCACCCACCACACCCTTATAGATTTGTCAAGCCCTCCACTATAGACCAAGAAACCATTACCAACATTACAGGGTGATGCCTGCAAACACTTGATTGGCCCTTCATGACCATTTATGACCCCAACTTTACAAAGTTTACCATAAGCCTCCCGCTTCCAAATACCAATGTTTTTATCAGCTGAGCCACTGCACAAAAACTCTCCCATCAGGCACATACACAAAACAGCCATATGGTGTGCTTTTGTCTCACTCACCAATTTCCAACTAACAAAATCACCATTCCCTTCCCACCCCATAACAAACCCATCTGAACCCCCTCCATAGACCCACTTTCCATCCTCAGAAACAACAACTGAATTCAATGAAACATCCTTATGACCCTCCAAAATCCCCTGCAACGAATGAGAGGTCTTCCCTTGTTTTCCCCAAGCCTTAATCTTCCCATCCGCAGATGCTGAATACACTATTCCTTTACAAGCTACCAAACTATTGATAGCATCATCGTGGGCCTTAATTGATTCCAAACACTTCAAATCAGATATCCTCCACACCTTAAGAGTCTTATCCCATGAACCTGAATAAATCAACCCATTATAGACTGTTAAACATGAAATACTGTCGGCGTGTTCAATCCATAAACGCTTATGATGCCGCCGGGTTTGGACATAATTGCTTTGCTTCATGAACTTCCCCAAATAGTCCTTAGTAGTAGGAAGTGTGTCGACAAGCTTAAATACATTCTCTGAGCTTCTTGACACCTTCCATACTCTGATCCTACTATCTTGATGTGCAGTGAAAACCTTATTGCTAACAGTCACAAGCGCTTTCACGGAGCCATCACCTTGGCCAAACTTTGTGAACTGCCTCAAGTCAGGTTGTTGCCACACTATAATATCCTTGCCTTGTGATGCACTTAAGATGAATTCCCCACATAAGGCCAAGCAAGAAACTGAACCAATATGCCCGGACAGCACTGCCAATGATTTATATGATTGAAACCCACATAATGTTTTGCATGGAAATTCATATCTGGTGACATCTTGAAGCACAAAACGATGAGATGCGGGTGGGCTATCATCAGCTTCACTGCTTGTGCTACTAATGTTGCTACTACTACTTGTGGCAAATGACAATAAGGGAGCTGACAATGCAGCTTCTTGCATAGAAGGAGCCATTGTAATAAGAACCATTTCTTGAATTTATGCGCTCCTGTCTGAGAGAGAGAGAGAGAGAGAGAGAGAGAGAGAGAGAGAGAGAGGGTATGGAACTATGGATATAATAAAAAGAGAAAGATTGAAACAGAGGAGCGGGATCTAAGGAAAGGCACGGATTTCTTGTTAGAGAGAGAGAGAGAGATTCTGAATAAATGAAAGAGTGGGTGAGGTCAGAGGTGTAACGGCTATTTTGACAAAATGTAAGTTTGCTTTGCTCATGAAAGTAGGTGTGAGAAAAGGGTCCACCTCCACCAGGAGCCTTTTTTATTTATTAATTTAATGGAGGATTGAGCTTTTTGGCCTTTTTCATACGTTGTTGTCTGTTTGACTAATCATAGCGTGACATGTGTCAAGGTTTCCCGTTTCCAGGATCTCTCATTTTGATGGGATCTTCATCTTCTTTAGTTTTTCCATAGTACATTTCCTGTTATTTTAAGATCTAAGAAGCTGGACAGGAAAAAAGCAAGTGATAAAAGGTACTGAGGTTTCTGCCTGATTTGTTTCCATTCAGTGGGTAATTAAATTTCATTTGCTTAAAAAAAGAATTATACAATGTAAATATTTGCTTGTTTGTGAAAAAGTACTACACAAAAAAAAAAAAAAAAATATTGAGAAAATTAAAATCATTTGGTAGAAATTTGTTTTAACAAACAAGTCCCATTGATTTTTTTTTTTTTTTTTTTTAAGTGATCTAAAAATTATAGAGTGGAAATGTGTTCAGACAAAATGGATTGTAATCTGTCTTCAAATTTGCCAGCATTAGATCTTAAAAGACCAGGACAAGATAATAATGTAATGCTAATTCCACCAAAGAAAGTGGAATTCAGACATTCCTTTTCAAGACGAGATTACAAATCTCTGGTTCTGCGGTATGCAACTCTGACTCCAGCTAAATCTTAAAAAAAGTACACTTGCCAGATTTATTATTAATATTTTGAGATTTAGCTAATTGCGATTTGATTGAGCGTACTAATCATCATTATTAGACCACATGAAACACACCAGCTCGCCAATCACGAACTTGTTTTTGCTTCTTTCATCAGCAAAAAGAAGAAAAAAAAATAAGGGTAATTTCATCGGCTAGGCTGCTGATATTGAAAGCTAGCCTTCTCTTATTTTCATTGACTCCAGCAAAGATTAATATATTAAACTGGAAGTGGTCGGCTACTATTCGTTACCTTTTGAGAATATAATAATACAATAAAAGCTTTAGATACTTATACCAAGATTAAATCTTTCATGATTCTCCATGGAAGACTTTGTTTCAGTCACAATATGGTTAAGAAAAGTTATACTAGGAGACAAGAAAGCATACAATCAAATTGACAAAAGGGAATTTTTCAACACAAAACTGTGTGCATTTTATCAAACTATTTAAGGTCCATATCTCTCTTGAAAGAATTTTACACTTGAATTTTTTTAATTTTTTTTTAAGTATTTGTGTCGGACACTTATATGTGACACATATTCGAACATAATCTTTCAAATATATGAAGAAAAAAAAAATATAACCGTATCAGATATATATCGATATCTGACACTCATCTCTAAATTCGAATAACATAAGTTATACATGCTCCCCGTTGGTACAAATGTCTGCCAGTAGATTCTACCTAATTTTGCATTCAAAGACAACGCTTGGCACCGGCCTAGGGTTGGTGAAATACCAAGTAAAAGATAATAGTACAGTAAAACTGAGTTAAAATAGTGTATTAAATTATTTCCAGATGAAAACTCATTTGATTCTAAGAACATTACTTACAAGCGATATACGGTAGCTGCTGGAGTCCTGTAGCTAGCATGTAGTGAACTACAAGTCTCAACGCAGAAAGCCTAGCCTGCTGTCAAATTTTAATGGCTTAGAATTTTAAAATGTGAAAGATCAATACATAAAAGGTTTCAAATCAGTATTTCTCTCTCTGGTCTTGTTCACCAGGCAGGATATATTTATGTTGGTGTTCGGTTTGGCCTCATCATTTATTTAGTATTATTATTATTATTATTCAACTAGCTAGGCCTGGGCTTGCAAGTTGCAAGGGACATTAGACTGGACTGTGAATTTCGAGCACTAAGCCCCATTTTAACAAATTGGAAAGAAGTTTGCAATTAGGCTTTTTTTTTTCAATTTTTATGACTTAAAAGAAATTCCAAATTCTTTATCCTAAAATTCATTGACTTTGATATCCAAACAATGTTCAAACTATTACACTGATCCAAAACTATATAAGTTTGGCTGAAGATGGATCCGGTTTAGAAAATAGATCGGATACTTTCAAGATTCGAATCCGACTTTGTAGACACCTAATTTTGTCCGGGCCACTAAACAGGTATGTTTTCTTCCTATATTGATGTTTCCAAGTATAAAAAGACTGTTTTCATCCTGCAAGTGGTACTCCGAGACTTAGTTTAAGAGGGAGAGCACAAAAAGTCAAACTTGAAAAAAAAAGTCAACCCCGAAAAAGTCAACCCCAGAAAGTCAACTACTGAAAAAGTCAACCCACTTTCAAAATCAAGATTTTAAGTTCAATTGAAAAATGGAGAAAGAATTTTGATAATCCGAGGTCTACATTGAAAGATATGGAGTTCGGAAGTTGGGATTTGGAGATTCAGTAGAAAAGAAACCCTAATCCGAGAAATTTGGGGAAAAGTGCTTAAACGATCAAACTGGTCGAAATTGAAGGTTCCAAATGAAGGATAAGCACTGACTACGGGTAATGGAGAAGTCACTTGCAAGAAAAACCGAAAGAAAAGTCAATCCGGGAGAAAACCGAGAATTAGGGTTTTTAGTGGATTTCGGTGAAATCAGAAAGAATCACAGAAATGGCCCGACTTGGTAAGACCAAAGGCCCCCAATGGATGAAGAATGGTTAAAAAGGATGGCCCAAGGCTTAGATTGAAGAAAATCTGAAAATCGGATTTGTTTGAGCAAAACCGGGTTTCGGAGGTAAAAAGGGCAAAATTGGAAAATTTTGGGAAAAATAGCAAATGGACTCCGAAAATTATGGAAAATTTGTCAATCTCATTCTTAAATCATTTGAAAGAGATTGGCGAAAGAAAATCTTGATTCCGAGTTCGTTTGCAAAATGGCCAAATCCCGGGCCTTCTATGCAATAATTCAAAAAGATAAATCCCGGAAAAATAGCAAATGGACTCCAAAAATTCTGAAATTTGGCAAATCTCATTTTTAAATTATTTGGAAGAGATTGGCGAAAGAAAATCTTGATTCCGAGTTCGTTTGCAAAATGGCCAAATCCCGGGCCTCCTATGCAGTAATTCAAGCTGATAAATCTCGAAAAAATACCAAATGAGCTCCAAAAATTATGAAAACTTCCAGATCACACTTTTTAATTATTTTGAAGAGATTGGTGAAGAAAATTCTTGATTTGGAGCTCGTTTAAAAAATGGTAAAAAGTAGGGGCATAAAAGGATATTTTGGGAAGAAAAAAAATCCAAATAAATAGCAAACGGACTCGGATAATTTTGAAAACTTCCAGAACTCAATATTTTATTATTTTGGAAGTATTAAAAAAAGAAAAATTGAATTTGGAGTCCGTTTGATATTTACTTGCATCCGAGGGGCAAAATGGTCATTTCACCCAAGCAACCGAAAAGGGCTTTTTTGGCCCTTCAAAAAATCAGAGTTGGGCTGGAAAAGAGAAGTGCTGGCATGCCCAAGCCCAAAGAAAGGAGGAAGCTTCTAATTTGTTTTTTTTTTTTTTCAATCAAGTGGTTATGTTATTTTCTTTGTTCTTGATGTTTTAAATGTTATGTTATTTCATGTTCTTGAGTTATATTTTAATTTGGTTGCTTTTTTTGTTGCCATTTATGTCTTAGATGTCATGTTTTTGCATTTTTAATTTTCTGTTTTCATGTTGTTTAAATTTGAGCATGTTTTAGAGTTAGCATATTAAGTGTTTGTGAAAATGCTTGTGTGATTCTTTGCATGATTCTTGTTTTATATCTTAGTGAGCATGTTTTAGATTTGGTATATTAGGTGTTTGTGAAAATGCTTGTGTGATTTTTGTGTTATGACTTAGTTTTTCATGCTAGTATGCCAAGTGTTTGAGAAAATGCCATGCTTGTTGGAGCTTGAGGCCATTTGGCTACTCCATGTGTTTTGCATTGTGTGTTGCATTTTTTTGTCATGCTAGTTGTTAGGTTTTTGCATTTGCATGATATTTGGTTGGATTTTTGAATTAAGCATGCCTTGTGTTTGTAAAAATGCTATGCATGTTTTAGGTCTAGGTTACATTAAATGCCATGCAAGTTCATGTTAGGTCTAGGCCATATTATTTATGTCATGCATTTTCCTTACATTTAGGTTTAGATCCATGCATTTCATGCATTATATTTGCTGCATTGTTTCATGCATTTCATGTTCATGCCACTTGAATAATGACTTGAGCCAATTAATGGTTCAAAGTCATGCTCTCTTGAGCACACTTGTGGAAAATTAAGTTTGTCAAATTGATTATTCTACCTTTGTGATTTTTTTTACTTAGCCAATTTTTATCTAACTTTCAAAAAGTCCTAGCTACTGATTTCAAGTCATTTTATGAGTTTCAAATATTTTTACTTTGGTTTTTAAATGATTTTATCAAAAGCAAAAAATTTTGACTTTGGTTTTTAAATGATTTTATCAAAAGCAAATATTTTTACTTTGGTTTTTAAATGATTTTATTAATAAAGGAATATCTTTCTTTCAAAAAAAGAGAATGATTCGAAAAGTTTTCCAAAACTAATAATAATTTCTATATTTTGCCACGTTTGTTGGGGAATATAGGAAAATTTTGAATTTATAAATTCCGGATCATTTTCAATAAAAAATGAAAATATTTTTTCTTTAAATTGGAAATTAATTTGAAATACTAAATTTAAAACCAACTTTTACCGAGACTTGAGATAACACACGATTAATAAGGTACCGATTTATACGGGCGTTGTGGGGGTGCTAATCCTTCCCCACACGTAACCGACTCCCGAACCCGCTTCTTTGATTTCTCTGGTTTAAAACGCAGACTTGAAATTGGTTTTTAAAATGTTTTAATTAATTTTTAAAATATTTTATAAAACCAGTTTTAATAGGTGGCCGATCACACCTAGCTAAAAAAGATTGGTGGCGACTCCATGTCTTTTTTAAGGTCATTTTCAAAACCTTCATTTTTCAAGAGGAATTAAGTCGACTTTTCCTCGGTTTTTTTTTAAATGTCACACTTAACGAATAATAAAGTCTTGCGATGAGACTCGTCGTTATTTTTTAGGTTGCGACAGACTTGATTTGATTTTTTTTTTAATTATAATACATATTATTTTTATATTTATATATTATATCATATAAAATATATATGTAATATTTTAATGTAAGTTATTTATGTTTTAAAATTTAATTAAATATTATTAAAAATTAAAAGAAAACATGTTTTTCTTTTTTTTTTTTTTAATATGGATGGATCTAAACTCTAAACTACTCATTTACAAATCTAGATAAACCTAAACAAAATTTGAAACCCAATTTATCGAATTGGGTCAAATTTAGACAAGCAAATATGATATTAATCTAAATTCAGTCCAAACTTTGTTCGATTCAATTCTCACTGATCCGACTCATAAATACCTTTACGTACTTTTAAATTGTGATACAAGCCAACTTAGTGGATGACAAGTTCATTACCAGATTTTATAGGAAATTTGACGATGCATTATATGATGTTTTAGAATTAACGAGAAGACAAACAAACACAAATGTATATCCAGTCCACATTTCTCTCTCTTCCCTAGTCATTGAAGGTTTTGATATTTGATTTCAAATTCATCATTTCAACCAGTAATTTTTAAACCAATATTAAGACTAATGCATATATATATATATATAATATTGTAAGTTAAGTTGAATACAAAAATTGTCTTATTTTTGACAATTCCAAGCTCGTGACTTAGGCCCACATTATAAATAGATTAATAAACATTATTATAGTACTATATATATCAATTTGATTAACATGTAAACCCATATAAACCTCACATATTCTCAGCTACCAAATATAGAATAAAATATAAGTTGTGTTGAGCTGAATTTTAGAGGGATTTTTGTTGTATTCTTAATCAACTTAAACGAGGAAAACACCATTGAAAGGATGCTTGCTTGGTCCCAAAAGTACAAAATGTCAAATCTTGAAAGCATCCCCACTTAAACGTTGTAAGAATCGATAGCCGTTTAAAACAAAGAATTTATCTTTCATGGCCAAATGACAATTTGGTTTTTCTTTCCAATTATAAGATAAAAGTTAATATATATATATAGCAATTATCAAGTACCTATATATAAATCAAGAGCTTCTAACATAAGCTTTTTCTTCCAAAGATGATATCTAGACCTTGAAGACACCCATCATTTCATGTTTTTCTACTTTGGATTTGATCTGATTTCTTTGATTCTAACCACTCCCCTCCCACTCTCATAAGAATACAAAAAGATATGAGGAAGGAGAAAAGCAAAAAAAAAAAAACTTAATGTTGAAAAAGCAAATATGGCAAAAAAAACTAAGCCATGATTATGTGCCATAATTTGGATCTTCATTACATTCTAAATGACCATTCTAAAACATTTTTGTAGAAAACAAGGAACGAGGCTAAGATATTCCAAACTAAGACCACACCATCCCTAAAGTTAAATGTTTTGTCTACTTTTGGCTCTTCTCAAGACTTGCTTGTCTCTTTGTCCTAATGCTAGAAGAAAGCCCCAAGTGGATTGTCTTTGGGTTTGAAAAGAGAACAAATAGTTGATTTGGAGGCATATGTAAAGGCTTTCCTTGCAATCCCCACTATCACCCACTAAGCAACAAGCAAGGCTGCAAGGGTGTTGTTTTGTTTTGGTAGGACATGTTTGGCTTTGTGTAGTGTTTTAGCATAATACCAATTTTGGCCAGCTCTGATTCCCATCCACTTCACATACTCGCAAAACAAATCAAACTTAGTGAGAGACTGAAACAAACAAAGCCAGATTTCTTTATTGCTAGTAAGAGATATGGATGGAGAGAGAGAGACAGAGAGAGTAGAAAGAGAGAGGGCTCTATCTCTATACTTTCTATGTATTTCAAGAAATTCCATATTCTTCTGAACCCTCCAAAAGATGAACAAAACAATGAGGCCATCGAAAAGTCCTTCAAGACTAGAGCTTTAATTCCAATTGACTCACTTTCCAACAAAACCTTAGACCACCAACCAAACCCTGCTTTTAGTGATGAAACCACTCTGATTGATAAAGAGATTTAGTCACCAAGTTTTCCAATTTTCTTAAGGGGTCTTCCAAGATTTTTATGAATTTCAGAACTCAGTTTGGAATTTTAATTTATTGCTCTGTTTGATCAGTTTTTCTCAGGAGAATTTACTGTACTTTTTTTCTGGTAATTCCTTGTCTCTGTTTCATGATTTTTGCTGCTTAATTTGGTAGAGATTCTTTTTTCTTTTTTTAAATCAAAATTTGGATTTTCCTCTGATTCTGTCTTAGAAGTTTGCTTCAGACTCCATTTGATTGCTGAGAAAACGTGGGAAATGGGTGAAAACTTTTAACAATCTCTCATTAATAAGCATAGCTCTTGAGCTTACTTTATTATTTTTGTATAAAGATGTATGTAAATTTTCCTTCTTTGTCTTTCTTTTTCTCCGAAAACATTGAGATAGAATAAGAATGGAGTTTTTAAGTTTCAAATTAAAACTTTTCGGGACCAAGATTGTTTTTGTTTTCCTCTGTGTCTTTCAAAATGCTTTCAAGTTTCAACAAATGATTTTTAGCCACAATTAGTCTAACACTGTTTAAAAGTGTTGGAAGGAGAAATATCTAGTTCTTGATTATGCTATTATGATTAAGGAGTTCCTTCTGGTCGGTTACCGAGTATTTTGTAGTCAAGAAATAGATTAAGATTGCTGCTTAATTTTGTGATTGAGAGTAATAGCAAGTTCAATCGACCTTCTTTCTTTTTCAACAATGAGACTAGATAAGAACAGAAAGAACTTTTATAATTTCTCTCCATTGTAGTCAGTTTTTGGACTATTTAGTTATAGTATTTAGATTGATTTTGCATCAAATGATTTAGGCTTTAGCTGTTCACTGAACAATAAACATGAGTTTTATTTTTCAAGGGGGCTGAGATTACTTTGACTGTTAATGGCAGGAATGATTCAAGAGGGACCATTGTCTGTGACTTCATCACCACTTCAGTTCTTCCCCTGGATGTCACTATCTCCTGTTTTAGGATCCCCATTTTCATAGCTCCGGGAGCTCAAATCTGAGGAGAGGGGTTTATTTCTGATCCATCTTCTTCTTGCATGTGCAAACCATGTCGCTGCTGGTAGTCTTGAGAATGCCAATATTGGCCTAGACCAAATATCCCACCTTGCCTCTCCTGATGGAGATACAATGCAAAGAATTGCTGCTTACTTCACTGAGGCACTTGCTGACAGGATGCTTAAAGCATGGCCTGGTCTTCACAAAGCCCTCAATTCCACAAAAATATCATCAGTATCAGAGGAAATTCTTGTTCAAAAATTGTTTTTTGAGCTATTCCCCTTCTTAAAGCTTGCATACATTATCACAAATCAGGCCATTGTAGAAGCTATGGAGGGGGAGAAGATGGTTCATATTATAGACCTCAATTTCTGTGAGCCTGCACAGTGGATCAATCTTTTTCAGACATTTAGTGCTAGGCCAGAAGGGCCACCTCATCTGAGAATTACAGGCATTCATGAACAGAAAGAGGTGTTAGAGCAAATGGCCCTTCGGTTGACAGAAGAAGCTGAAAAATTGGATATTCCATTTCAGTTTAACCCAATAGTTTGCAAGTTAGAGAATCTTGATCTGGAAAGTTTGCGTGTGAAGACTGGAGAAGCTCTTGCAGTCAGTTCTGTCCTTCAGCTTCATTCTCTCCTGGCTACTGATGATGAGATGCTTAGAAGGAACAACATTAACTCCCCATCCGTGTCTAAGAACCTTAATACCAATCGATCACACAGCGTCTTGCAGATGAACCACCGTACTTTAGGAGAGTGGCTTGAGAAAGAACCAGTCCATATGTATAGCCCAAGTTCTGACTTGGCATCATCATCACCATCATCCCCTCTGTCCCTAGCTCCAGCACCGAAAATGGGGAGCTTTCTAACCGATCTTCGGGCACTGTCACCGAAACTGATGGTTGTAACCGAGCAGGAGTCCAACCATAATGGCCCTACTTTAATGCAGAGAATAATGGAAGCCTTGAATTTCTATGCTGCGCTCTTTGATTGCTGAGAGTCTACAGTATCAAGAGCATCACTAGAGCGACAAAAGGTTGAGAATATGCTTTTTGGAGAGGAAATTAAGAATATTATAGCATGTGAGGGTCTTGAGAGAAAGGAGAGACATGAGAAGCTTGAGAAATGGATTCTGAGACTTGAGTTGGCCGGCTTTGGAAGGGTGCCATTAAGCTACCATGGCATGTTGCAGGCAGGCAGGTTGTTGCAGACCAATAACTATGATGGTTATAAGATCAAAGAAGAGAATGGGTGTTTGGTTATATGCTGGCAAGAAAGACCTCTATATTCAATGTCAGCCTGGGGGTTTAAACGGTATGATTAAGATTGTTACTCATTTTGTGTGTGCTTGTTTCCTCCTTTTTCTTGTTCTCTCTGTAAAGAATAGTAAGTATTTCTTTCTCTGCAATCTCATAGTGTTCAGATGAAAAGTTCAAGCAAATTTCTCCTTGACTCCCAGGTTTCTATTTCATTGTTTGCTACTTTATTGGCCCTTGTGTGGTAGTTGGGCCCTTGTAGTTTCAGTGTATAAGAAAGACTACTCATTCTGTATTTACTTCTCAAATTTAAACATATCGGATTCTTTTCCTTGGGCTGCCGCCATATAGTTTATGATTGTTTAGGTTTGGTTTGGTAAGTGCTTTTGCATTTTGCTTTGTACTTTTACAATTTGTGTCATTTGTAAAGCACCAATTAACCGGAACTTATTTGCAGGAAGACTTTGAGTAACTTCATAATCTAATAATATTTCATGTTCATTAGTGATGGAATTAATTCTTTTGACTAAGCTTTTCCAAAGCTTGTTCTGATCTGTTCAAGAACGAATCCTTTCCACTTTGTTTTTTATGTGCTTCACATCTTAAATTCCTTAATTTGTTCTCTAGAAATGCCACTTTGTTTGTAATTATGTCAGCAGATTGGAGGTTTAAAGTTGTTTGTAATTATGTCAGCAGATTGGAGGTTTAAAGTTGCAACATGACCTAAGAACTTAACAAGTAAATGACCAATCAGATAATACTGCAATTCTAGCATTTGAAGGCTGGAACATCTATGGTAGGAATCCTAGATGTCGTCCATATAATTGTTTTTTTTTTTGGATAAGTAAGTGTTTTATTTATCCAGAAAGCAGTTAAACTGCTACATCCAACATCATGTGCAACATGTACTTAAAGCTATACATACTTAAACAATACTTGAACAAAACTTAAGACCACTAATCAATCAGGGAACAATAGCAACATACTTCAGCAATACTTAAAGCTATTCCAGAATGGACAAAGATCCTAGGAAAAAAGAGACAGTCCCCAATCTGCATCCAATCTTCGGTTCACTTCATCAGGACTAATGTTCTTGAGCCCCAACAATCGCATTCTGATGATCTCTTTTATCTGCTCAATGATGGCTCCTTGTGTGGATTGAAGGCGATTAAAACACCTATTATTTCTCTCCCTCCAGATCGAGTAAAGAAAGGCACTCCATGATAAACGCAAAATAACAGAAATGAGAGTTTTTCCTCTGATTCTGTTTACTGCCCATTGCAGCTCTGCTTGCCAGCTCCTTATGCTTCTATGAAGTTGACATAAGCATAGTATATGCCCCCAGATTTCCTTTGAATAGTCACATTCAAAAAATATATGATTCCGGGTTTCTTGCTCAGTTTGACATAGCTCACATTTGCCATCCACCTCCATGCCCCATGACATCAATCTGTTCTTTGTAGGCAGTTTGTCCAATATAGCCATCCAAGCTACCAGTGCATGTTTAGGAATATGAAATGGAAACCAGATCAGTTTATCCCACTCCACCTTGTCCTGCCTAGGCCTGAGATCATTCCAGACTTTAGCCACCATAAATCTGTTCCCAGGGAACTTCCAAGTTAGAGCACCATTCTGGTTGGAGGTGAACCTCAAAGCCAAAGCCCTCAGCTGAAGCATTTTACGCCATGTCCAGCTGCTTCCTGGGGAAGGTTGAACCTGCCACACTGTTCTTCCTTTCAGCACATAGGCATGAAGCCAGGCAATCCACAATGAACCTGCCTGAGAGAGAAGTGCCCATAGGTGCTGAATAATGCAAGCCTTATTCCATATTCCCAAGTCTTTTAATCCAAGACCCCCCTCTGACTTTGGACAGCAAATGGAACTCCATTTGACTCTTGCTCCCTTAGCTGAGTCATCTCTTCCTTTCCAGAAGAACCTGCTGCATAATTGATTAATTCTTTTGAGAACAGCCTTAGGCAAAACAAAGTGCCTGCACCAGAAATTGGACACATTAAAAACAACAGATTGAATGAGCTGAAGCCTTCCTGCATAGGATAACATGCGTGCTGCCCAGCCATTGATTCTCTGAGTAATTCTATCGATCAAAGGAGAACAATCCTTTTCAGAGAGTCTTCTTGTGACCAATGGGACCCCAAGGTACCTAACAGGTAGTTTGCCAAGTTTAAACCCTGTCAACTCTTGCATCTCAAGTAGAGTGGTCCTACTAACACCAGAGGAGAAGACTTCACTCTTGGAAGGGTTTAATTGCAAACCAGAAATGGTATAAAAGTAATGGAGAATACCCTGTATGCCCACAACAGAATCCAAGTTACCCTTTGCAAAAATCAGCAGATCATCTGCAAAGCACAGGTGAGTAAGCTTGATTCTGTGACATTTAGGATGGTAGCTGTAAACTCCATGAAGAGCCCCTGCATCCAGAAGTTTGGATAAAACATTCATAGCAATGACAAAAAGATAAGGAGAGAGAGGGTCTCCCTGCCTTAACCCCTTTGCTCCTTCAAAGTACCCTACTAATCCTCCATTAAGAGAAATTGAGAACTTTGGGGAAGTGATGCATGCCTTGATCCATCCTATGAACTTATCAGGCAATCCATAAACTGATAAAACAGTGAGAATGAAGTCCCAATTTAATGAATCAAAAGCTTTTTGGAGATCAATCTTCATTGCAAAACGGGGGGATAAGGTTGCTCTTCCATACCCTTTGACCAGTTCCTGAGCCATGAGAATATTATCTGAGATGCTTCTCCCTGGTATGAAGGCACTCTGATTGCTGGAGATCATAGTAGGAAGGATGAGCCTGGCAGTGATGATCCTGGTAATACATTTATAAATGACAGAGCAGCATGAAATAGGCCTGAAGTCCTTCATATGATTAGGATTCTGGAATTTTGGGACAAGAGCAATACATGTAGAGTTAAAGACTGATATCCTGCTCCCTGATTGAAAGAAGGATAAGATTGCTGCAGTGACATCCTCTTCCACAATAGGCCAAGCAGTTTTAAAAAACTGTGCAGTGTATCCATCTGGCCCTGGGGCTTTGTCCCCATTCTGCTCAAACATGGCTCTTTTCACCTCCTCTTTTGTAACAGCCTTAGCTAAATTGTCCTTAGCTTCAGCAGGCAAGGCAGGCTGAATAAGTTCAGTAAGAAGCTCCCTAGGGCAGTCTGTGACCTGTTTGTCCTCAGTCCCAATCAACTTCTGAAAGAACCTTACAGCCTCCTTTGAGATTTGGCCAAAATCTTCCAACTTCCTTCCCTCATCATCATAGAGGACTCTGATGGATTGCTTGTTATGTTTTGCTGACACCATTTTATGGAAATAATGAGTGTTCTGATCCCCCTCCTGCAGCCATTTTATCCTTGATTTCTGCCTGTAATAACTTTCCTCAGCCTTTTGGAGTTCCATCAATTGTGCATAGAGTCTTCTTTCTGTTTCAACAAGAGTATTAGATGGCCTTTGATGCAGATTGATCATCTGCATGCTCTCCAATTCTTGCCTTTTATCTTGAACCTTCCCTGAAATGTTGCCATATATGGCCAGGTTAAATGCCCTCAGTACTGCCTTTAATCTCTTCAATTTGTGGAATAGAGTGGTCATAGGATTGCCAATGAAAGGCTCTTGCCAAGAGTTTTCCACAATGTTCAGGAACTCTGGATTCCTAGTCCAGAAATTAAAAAACCTAAATGGCTTTGGGGGAGAATGAGCAGTCAAGTTCATCTTTATGTATGCTAGGCAGTGATCAGAAACCATTGGAGCCAAAAACTCAACAAATGAGTGAGCAAACTGTGTATGCCAGCAATCATTCACCAAAACCCTATCAAGCTTTTTAGCTAAGTAAGCATCAGTTTGGTGGTTGGACCAAGTGAATGCTGGTCCAGTACTGGTATGATCAAACACTGATAGCTGTGTCAAGCAGTCCTGAAAATCCTTCATATCAGAGGTAAGCATGTAGGAGCCATTGAAATCTGAGCTTTCCTGTGGTCTTGCTATAACATTGAAATCTCCAGCCAAAAGCCAAGGAGAGCCATCAATTCTGCCTTGAATGTCCTGAAGATGGTGCCAAAGCCTTCTTCTACTTATGCCTTCATTGCTTCCATAAATTGCTGTAATGTAGAACCTGGTAGAATTATAAGTGGTGCAGCATGTAATGCTCTGATCAGATGTTGCAATAAGATCAACCTGCATCTGATTTCTCCATAGGAACCATATTCTCCCATTATAAGCTTCTAAGTAGTTGTGATGTAGCTTCCATCCCTGAAAGAGCCTATCTACTATAGCTGGCATGTTTTGTTGTTTCACTCTTGTTTCCAGTAAGCAAACAAGGTCTGCCTTCAGGCAGTTTATTCTCTGTATAATACTTTTCTGCTTTTGAGGGTTGTTTAGCCCCCTAGTATTCCACACTATAAAATTCATGAAAGTTGAGGGGGGGTCACTCCAGAGGCAGGTAAAACTGCCTTACCTCTTTTCCCCTTGTCAATGGGCCCTTTCTTCTTATTCTTCAAGGCTTTCATCAAGTCTGCAACTCCTGCTGCTGCTGCCCTTTGCTTCTTAGGAGAGTTTGGAAGGATTTCCACCACTTGTTCCTCCTCTCTCCATTGCTCAGAGCCACTAGTTTGTCCAGGGTCTACATTTGTCCTCTCTGAGTCACTCAGGATGTCAAATCTGTTTTGGGAACCAGCTAATACTGACTTCTTGCTTTTCTGTATGCTTCTGCTTCCTCTCCCTTTACTGCCCTCATTAACTTCTGTTTCCTTCATACTTACCTCTTTCTGTTCTTGAGCCATAGGCAGGGCACTGCTTTCAACTTCTACGCTGCTTGTAGCCTGTGCATCATGTTTTGACAGTTCTGCTTTAGGCCCCTCCTTTGGAATCCAAACTTTGGTAGCCCCTACAGGCTGTTTGGTGCAATTTCTATCTGTATGCCCAAACAAATTGCAATGCTTGCATTTTGGAGGGTACCAAGGGATATCCACAACAACATTTGCAATAGTGCCATCACATAACTCAACATTAATACATTTTGGGATGGGGACATCCACTGCAATCTCCACACATACCTTTGCATAGGCCAATCTCTGTTGGCTAGCAGTGATTCTATCCATATACAATGGAGTTCCTAGGGCACTAGCAATATAGCTGAGGCCACGTCTGGTGTACAATTCCAGAGGAACTCCTCCCAAATGGATCCAAACAGGTAATTTCTTCAAATTAAACTCTAATGATTTCATACCTGGCTCCCATTTTCTCAGAATGAGTGGCTTATTCTGAATGTGCCAAGGTCCCTGCTCAAGAACCCATTCTCTGGTGTCAGCATTCGGAAATTGAACTAGGTATAAGTTCAGGCCAGCAGATTTGATCACCACTGCTCCATTCTTTCCCCATAACATGTTGGCAAGTCTCTGAAATGTGCTGAAGTTTGGTGCCTTGCCAACAAACTGCGCCACAACTGAGTTCATCCACACAGTTGCTCCTTCTTCAAAAACCTCAGCTGGAGGTTTGACGGTGATGGATCCATTTGAGTGTTGAGGTGGGAAAAACAGCAACGATTGATCGGAGGAGATTGTGAAGAGCTTCTTCCAATCAAAATTGGTCTTGACTGATGTCATGTCAGCAAAGGTGGTTGTAACTAACTTTTCTGGAATGTGCAAGCGTTCCGTAACTGTCTCACGATCCTCTCGAACATTGGATAATTCAGTATTTGGATCACCATTGATGAGATCATGAGAACCTAGTTCGTTGTTGAGAGCAACAGCAACCACTGTAGAACCTTCTTTTCTCATGCCAGGATCCATACTCTTCATCTGTTCCAAAAGAGCCTCAGCATCCTCTTTCTTGAAACACAACCCGAGTGATTTTTCAGTTGAAACACCCGAAACCAACGCGAATTCCTCCTCTGAAATACTGAAAGCATAAACCGGAACCCCAACCAATCTCTCAAGGCAGCCGCTGTTTTTTTTTTTTTTTTTTTTTTTTCAAATCAATCTTCCATACCTCAGCATCCTCGTCCATATAATTGTTCTGCAAATCTAGAAATGATAATAACATTCTCTTTTTCGTCGATACAAAAAACACCCTAAAGCAAGTAGACACGACCAAAGCAAGAAAACAAATCATAATTGAATTACATGCAAGCATATATATAGCATATATATATATAGCAATTGTTCAGTAGTGCACAACAGACACGTTATATTCAACTATAGCATCTCCTTTCTTATCCAACCAAAATGTCTTTGCCAAAGCATAACCACGAGCAAAGCGGAAAATTCCGCTACCTCCAACTATTGGCATTTCCCTGACCGTATTAAAGACTGCATTCCGGCCAAGAATGCTAAGTGCACTTCCATTGTAAATTCCCTCAGAGAAAGCAAAATTCATGACCATAAGTAAGCCAACTTCATGTTGAGAAGCGAAAGCATAAATCCCCTGAGCTCTTCCCACAAGTTTTGAAGTAGGCTCAGGTTTTTCTGTCAATGGATCATCTACCATGAAAGTGGTACCAAAGGAACCAGCTGATTTGTTTGGTAGCCTGATAATTTGCAGGGCTGTAGGGTTTTTTCCATTTACAATGTCATGGAAGTAAAAGTGGAGACGGGTCATTTTCTCCATGCGTTTTGTTGATGTTATAATGGATTGCCTCGAGAACTCTCCATTAATTGTAATGAAGAAAGTTGAGAAGAGGGTGAAGAACAACATGAAAAGAGTTTGAGTTGCAAAGGAAGCCATTTTGTTTCAGATTTCAGCTGCAATGGATGATGAGCTTCCCAGCGGGGTATTTATAAGGTAATGAAAATATAGTTAAATTTTGTTTCCTCAGTTTTTTTTTTTGGTTTCTGATTGTTTCTGTGGCATATTGTTTTTGTGAAGAAATGATTACTTGTGGCAGTAAATTTTCATGACTCCGAAGGAAGAAATGCCAGAAATGGTTATCATTATTATGGTGGCCATATATAGAAGCAAGCAATACTTAATTCAAAAGGACTGTTGGCCATGTGAAACACACTTCTAGGCCTCTAGCCTGAATGATTTAATCAGTACATGATGGCTTGAGAAAACAAAACACAAAAGGAAGCATATATAATTAATTAATAAGATAAAATGTGATAAAAAAAAAGTAAATAATGATACACTTTGATCTTAATTAATCAATAATTTGATCGTGTGGAATGAAGTGAACTGTTTACTACTTCACTTTAAACACATTGGATTCTGCAGCATTATTTCAGATATATTGCGAGTTTACTGATATCTAAGTCATGATATACTAGAAATTACTATAACTTGGGCAAAAATTACTTTAAGCTGCAGGGCCTTGAATTCAAAGACTTCATTTTAGTTGTAACTTATGTATTGCATGCATATGCTTTTCTACTTTCTATTTCTAAAAAGAGAATTCATTGATGTTAGAATGTAGTCATAATGCCATGGCATAGTAATCATTTATATATAGCAAGCCTTTTCAAAAGCATGCTTGCTTCCTTCACAAACAAAGGCCTCACAGCTTTACTGATCAGTAATCACAGCACAGCAGTTTCCTTTACTTTTGTCCCACATTTCCATGTTGGCTGCACAAACCATTGATTTTGCTGTTATATCATGGTGAATGGGCTAATGAAATTTCTTTGATTTGTATATTCCATGACTTGAGTCTTTTTCCCATGCTTAAGGTTAAGGCATAAAGAAATTTTGAGAGCATTACTGTTTCTGCTTAATATTGCTCTTACCTGCTTCATTTGGTCTTGAAAGGAATACGAAAATTTCTTCTTCCTCCGCTAATTAAGACAAGATATTTCTTTTTATGCTTAAACCTTCTATGGTACCAAGACAAAGGTCTAATTTTTAGAAACTGAAAACATTAAGTTGGCTGTTAACAATTTGCTAGAAATTAAAGTAGAATACATGAGAAAACAGAAATGAATATATATAACTTGGGTAGATTCGATGTAATGGTACACTATCATGTATTCATGTTTGATCATATATATATAAATATATATATATATATATTTTTCATTTCATCTATCTCAACATTAATTCAAATTCCAATGTTAGTTTATATCTGATTGTCCCTACTCTACTGCAAGAAGGCGCCACTTTCTTCCCTAAAAATGCCAGTTCCACCATCAGGGTCCAGCAAGCAGCATAATTTTGTTCCCAGGCTGAATTTTGACCCTATGTTCAATTTTTTATTGTTTCCTTTATTGAAATTCAGTTAATTTATTTTAATATATTTGTTTGGTATGAAGACATTTATAATATCAATCTTTTTTTTTTATATATATATTTAGATTAGATTAGATCTCTTTTTTAATAGTATTTTATCAAAATTTGAACTTTATTTTGATAATTTGGCATTTATAGATAAAAAGCTAGCTAAACCTTCTCTTTTGGATATTTGTCCTAGGTTAGATCATTCCTCCAGGCTGTGCTTATGGAGTATGCTGAAATAGAGACAACTGGGAGCAACAACCATGAATAAAGTGTTCCTGTCTCTTAACCCCATGTTTTTGGGGGGTAAATTAAGTACTTAATGAGCTTGAGCTGTTTGATATATATTTAGATATTATACCCATCATTGCCAATCACCTCTCCCCATGCCACCCAATTTAGATTTTTCTATAAACACCCAAATCCCATTTTGCCCAAAAAAGGAGAGAGATTGTAAGAAATAACCATTTCTGATTTTATAATAAATCAATGAAAGACATGAGAAGCACCAAATAAACATAACATACAAAAAGAAAGAAAGAAACTAGATACAGCTACATTATGTATTGTGTGAGATGACATGGTCACTTTAGCTGAATAATATGATACATAGACATTGTACTCAACAGTAGCATCTCCAGTCTTGTAATCAAACCAAATTGTATGTGCCAATGCATAGCCCCGAGCAAACCTAAACACCCCACTTCCTCCAACAATTGGCATTTCCCTCACATCATTGAAAACTGGATTCCTCCCAAGAATGCTGATACTGCTACCATTGTAAGTTCCTTCAATGAATGCAAAATTCATAACCATTAACAATGACACATCTTCTTGTGCAGCAATGGCATATATCCCTTGAGCTCTTCCAACCAGCTTTGAGCTGATTTCAGGCCCTTCTGTCAGTGCATCATCAATCATCATGGTGGCTCCAAATCCATTGGCGCTGCTGTTTGGTGGTCCAGCAATTTTCACAGCACTAGGGTTTTTCCCACTAATGACATCATGGAAGTAGAAGTGGAGGTGGGATGTTTTCTCTACACGCTTTATTGCTATGCCCTCAGTGAGTTCCTCACAGAAGATTCCATTAACAGTATTGTAGAAGGTTGAGAAGATAATGTAATTGAGGGTGAGGAGAAGGTAAATGGAAAAATTAGTGGCCATTTTGGATTGCTTTTGAATGAGTTTGTTTGTTTTAAAGATTGCACAATGGGAAAGTTTGATGTTCTTTGTCAGTCAAAATGAGATTTGGCCTTATATAGGAGGTAGGCAGCATGGTTGCTGAGTTTTGAAGAAACTATTGCCCTTTTCTTTCAATTCCATTTTATTTTTTTAATGACTAATTTTATAAAAGCAAGTGGGCTTATGAAAGCTCTCTGATTTAGAAGGAAGAATGATTATGCTTCTACTATAACCTATCTCCAGGTATAAAAATGCCAAGTACATGGTATCATCATTTTCAAAACAATGATACTTTATACTCAACCATCTTCACATAAATACATAGGCTTATGCTCTATGCTATTTTCAAAACATCAATCTTAAATTTGGGGCGATAATTGATGAAAATGTCCTGCTTTTAATTAAAAAAGAAAAAGGAGAATTAAGATTCTAAGAATGCTTGTTGGTTGATGTTTATAAGCAGAAAGGTTTCGAAAGAATAATGTTAACTCAAATTCTAACTTATGTTTTTTTTTTTGGAATGATTTACACACGAAAGATGCAATAAGTGAAAACAGAAATCTTCAGACAGCAGAGCTTTTCTTTGTAATGAGCTATAGCTTGTGCATGATCTTATTATAAATTCTGTGACTGTCCATTGCTAGCGTAGTTTTGACTATATTATCTAGGGATGACAATCTAAAATGCAGATTTAAATATCTGCAAATATACAATCTGTTTTTTGCGGATTTGGATAAAAATCGGATTCGGATATTATAATTACTATCCGCAGCGGATTCGGAGCGGATGCGGATATGAAATCTCGAATATTCATTATCCGAATCCACATTACTTCTGCGGATTCAGATATCCGAATCCGAATCCGCTTATTTGTAAAACACATAAATTTTGTTTGATTTTATATTTTTATGTTTTAAAAAATTGATTTATTAAATTCGAATTTTTAGCGAATTCGGATATCCGACGGATAATGTTATTTAATTCGGATTCGGATAGTAATATGCGAATTAGATGTGGATAATTTGCGGATTCGGATTTTAAAACAATTTTGCGAATTCGAATTCTGATAGTACAAAAAATTATAGATATTTGACCTGCTACCATCCCTAATATTCCCTCTACTTATCTGATCGGGTATTTCACACAACTTCATAAATCTTGATTTTAAGTTTGATATTATGTGAATGATGTTGAAGTAATCTTTGCTTCAAGCAACTTCAAAGCTCCAAACCCTTTTCTATGAACCATCTATTATTTCATATCACCTATTTACCTTGGCTTAACAGTCATCCATGTTACTCTGCCTCTACACTTCATCTTTTCAATAATTCCTTCTCACATTTCTACATTGATATTCCACTAACAAGCTACTAATGATTCTCCCTAAATCTTCATTAGGAATTTCAGAAGAAATTACAAATTTATTATATTTCAATGTATAGCCTTATGATTATTTTTTTTTGAGTAAATATCAAAATATGATTATGTTTGATTATGACATGTAACATGATGGATTTAATCCTAAAGTTAATTTGTTTAAATCGAGTCCTCTTTTTTTTTTTTTTATTATTATTATGAATTGTAAATTTTAGTTCAATCACTAATATAGTCAAATTTGTGATGTTAAACTTTGTTCATATGGTATTGACCAAGTTGACCTGAAAATTTTGGACAAATTTATTTATATAATTAAAAACATGTGACATGGAATTTGTTTTTGCCATGTGGATTATATGTGGGGTTTGGCAGATATTTATTTATAATCCTTTTATTAAATACTATAAATTAAAAAAGAAAAAATTAAATTCTTCAAAATTTTTTTTTTAAAGATTTTACATCACATTATGAGCTCATGTCAACTTCATATGGATACAAAAATCCAATTGGCATTAACTAGAACATAAATCAACTTTCTGTTTAATAGGAGTTTATTTGAATATAAATTAAAGTCTAAGGTTTATTTGTACAATAAAAAATATAAGAAATTACATGAAAAATTGAAAAAGTTAAGGAGTTCTTTAGTATTTTAGCCAAATTCTTTTAACAAAGCTAATTATTAATAGGCTTGATAGGTATGGGCTGTGATTGTCTAGGATAAGGTCCAAACAAGCCCACATGAATAAAGCCCAAAAAGAAGTGTAAAAATATAATTTCAAAAAAAAAGGGGTGGGGGGGAAGAAAATCAGAAATTTCTTTTAGTTTACAAGGATTATATCGGCTACAGCCTTACAGGCAAGTAATCGTTCTTTTATCTTAGAGTTGAGTTGGGACTTTGAGCTTTGAGAGGAACTGAAAGACGAGGGTGGTTTACGAGGTAAGCTTCGGAGATTATTATTTTGATTATTAATCTTAATTGCTATGCTCTTATTTTAGTTTGTTTTTGAAATTCTTTTCCTTCAGAAATTTATGTTGGAGTTTGAAGATTCGAATTCTTATTTTAGTTTTAGATTATCAAAACAAAACAAAAAAAATTACATTTTTTTTTTTGTGGATAATTGGTATTGTAAGGGAACACCAATTTTTTTCAAGATTCTGGCTTTCCAGATATGGTAAAGGTAAGCAGACCAAGCTACTCTCAGCAAGATAGGTTGTAGAGAACACCAATTGTTGATGTCTAGATTGCTTATACATTTGATGCACAACATTGCTCTAAATCTTGGTTTAAATTTTGTTCATTTTCTTGTTTTTGGTGTCTTTGCCTTTAAAAGCACGTTGGCTTGTCTTCCGGATGAGTTGAGGGAGAGGTTGATTGAAATACAAGAAAAGAGAGATAAGTTCGGAGAGTTATATGAATCCGTGAATTCGCTTTCAACTATAGATGCACTTAAGTTGTTTCATGATGATATTTTGACAAAGAAAGATGTGGAACAGAGTGAGTCTGCTGAGCCTGGTGTTAGTGTAGGTGCTTTCTCAAGAACACAACTCAAATTCTGGTAGTTTGGGAACTTGCACTGCAGAGCTTCAATCACTTCTTGATCTGTGTTGAAAAACTGAATGCACATTCTTGTTTTCATCCATGAAGCTCAAACTTATAATTAGTCATGACATGTTAATTTGTTAGAAGCGTTTAGCTCTTTGTTATTTGTACATGAACATATTTCTTTTTTAGATAAATGTAATAACCAAAAGCCCCAAAATATCTAATAGAACAATTGTTTTTCTAACTTCTGTTGTCTATGCATTTTATACGGGCATGTGTCATGTGTTAATATATGGTGCTCGACAGTTGCGAGTTGTATATAGCATTTTTTCCAATGCTATCCTACACTTGGATTTATCAGAACCAAAAATATCTTCTTTTTGTCATTATCAATATTTTATCTCACTTTATTCTACTTTTCTCTTAATATAGTTGCTTATTAATGTTTGAATACTCTTGAAAGACTGAAAATCCATGTTCACACTCATTCCTACTCTTGCACGTGAATCCTAGTAATAGTTAAATTCGTGTATGACAATTGTAGCTCAACATTGTTAGAAACAATACATGGAAAACGTTTGATGATTTTTGATGTACCGCTGGATATAATAATAGTAGTAATTATTTAAAATATAAACTTAGTGCCACGATTATAAGTACATAACAGTAGATATAATAGACCTCCATAGATATGATCCAGTTTGAAAACACTTTACAAATTCTAATAGGTGCACTTCACTCGCACTTCACCCACATAATTTAGGAGAAACAGCCTCCTTGCGCAGATCAACCCACTACATTGTAAGTTGCTATATCTACAGTTCTTCTCAACAGTTGACAACTTGTTAGTTGCTCTATTGAAACTGTACTTTCAAAGTTGTGGCCTTCTCTTGCTATGGCGATGATGCTTTCTACTCCTTAAGACTGATTGCAGGTATAATTTGCCAAAGCTATTTCCATCTGAAGGTGGAGTTTGTCTGTTAGATGTTGGTGGAATTATGTTTTGTCAAACTTATAGTAGAAAAAGGAACTTAAGTATTGCATTACTAAAGCCAGAATACAAAGTAAAAACTAAACAACAACATGGAGTGGACTTGGAATAAAAGAGTTAATTACCTCAACAAAAACCATCAGTTACAAGCTTGAATGGGTCGTCCATGGGCAAAGCCTGTTGAAGTATGCCTCAAATGAGTTTCATATTTAGTTATCGGCAGGACTGTTTCAAAGGCTTCAACAAGTAATGCCACCTTCCTCTTTCTAGCTGGAGCAAGTTTGGTGACAGCTTGTTGGAGTGCATGATCGAGCATCCATTCCTCTGCATTTTTCCTTTCTTCCATCATCTGATGCCTGAGATCAACCTTTTCTGCATCTGGTTCTGGAACAACAGGCAGGAAGTTTGGTTCTCGCGGGTTGAATTCCCTTGATTCCTCATACTTCTCTTCATGTCTTTTGCGTCCAATTGTCCATTTTCTGTTGTTATGGTTGTCAGGCAGTACTTCCTTAGCATTGCTTCTAGTGAAGGAGAACTTGCTTCTTGGCTTGTGGCTAGTTTTATCGTTTTCTGCAGGGAACGTTTCTGCCACATCCAACCCAGGAGTAGCATTATCCTCCAATTCCATTTTCCCAACTTCTTCACTGCCCTCAACTAAACTAGTTTTATGCATCCTTGAACTGTTCTGCTCCTCTGAGTCTATCGAAGTAGGGGCTTTGAATTTAGCTTCATCTTGATCTTCCTCTAGGGCCTGATTGTCTACAATATTTTTCTTCTCATGTTCGCCATCTGACAAGCGATCTTGACACTCGGCAAAAAGGCTTTCATCAACAATATCTTGAGTTGAATAACTCTCATCAATAGCATCGTTAACTTCACTTTGGTTGTCTTCTACTTCATTATCATCTTTATCAGCTCCAGTTAAAACATGAGATGAATCATGGATTCCAATCACCAATTCGACATCAGCTACTTTCCCGGCTTCAATTTTGTCTCCAGTTTCGCCGCTTAGAAGTTCCATCTCTGGACAGAAATCACTGATGGTGACTGTCTGATCTGCTTCTGAATCCCCTGGCTTCTGGATTTCATTGTAATCTTCCTGCTCCAACTTATGAAATGAGTGAAGCTGAAATTGCTCCGTTGTTTCAAAACCTTCATCTTTCAAATCAATGGTGCAGCTGTTTGCAGGAACTTCTAGCGGAGAATCTGCTTCAGAAACCTCATTAACTGTTCCAGGAACTCCATTCTCCAGCATTTTCTCCTTGCCTGATGTTGGTTCCTCATATAACTCCTCTATTGAAGATGGAGTTGTGACAACGCCTGTCAAATCTATTTCAGTGTTTTCTTCTTCCATGGCTACCAATACCTCAAACATCTCTTTGGTAGAGGAAACTTGGTCGTAACATAAGGTTTCAGATACCAGGCTACTTGTATCAATGCATTCACTATCTTCTTCAAAGACTTGTTCTGCTTTGTCAGCCAGAATCTCCTCAGTGATGATGCTGTCACTTTCATCTGAACCGATCACAAATTCGTCAGGCAAATTGTTCCCAACACTTTCTGAAGAATCCCCAATGTTCAAATCAGATTCATCATCAGATTCCATTGAAGAATAGGCTTCATCGCCAGGCTCTGAAGCAGAAAATGGCCCTTCCTCCCACTCCATATCAATAACTTCAAACATAGTATGGTCCACATCAACGCTTGAAACGCGTTCCTGCTTATCACCATCATTAAAGTTCCGTGGTGATGATTCTTCTTTAACCAAAATTCCTCTGAAGTGTTCGTCCACGTCGTGTTGTTTCAGCTCTTCATGAAGGGTTTCTATGATATCTACTTCAGAAATAATTTCACCGCAATGTTCAAGATTTTCATCGAAATCAATCTCAGAGTGTAGTAAACCTTCAGATAAACTCTCTGAAACTGGCTTGTCAGTGTCATGCTCTGGGGCTGTTTCATTGTCACATCCAGAACCATCCCCTCCCTTGGTGTTCATTTGTGTGCTTCCTCTGGTTTCTTCAACATCATTTCCTTTGCTTTTTGCATAGATATCAATGAAAAAATCCATGGGTCCTCCTTGCATCAAAGGAGACATAGGGGAGTTACCCAAATCCACTCCATTGCTTGCAGGCTTGTTACCAAAAACCACCTGCTCTTCATCGAATTCCTCTGTTCCATCACCAGAAGGCTTTAGTCTACGCGGGCTCAAAGCTTCCATCTTCATGCTTCTCTGAGTCTTCATTGAACGTCTCCTTGCTTTTAAGAAACATTTCAATGGAGGCAAAGGAGTGTGGCGATGACCGTTAAGGGAACAGTAAGTATACGGGCAGACCTTTGTAATTGAAGTTCCTTCAGACTCAGTTCCCCCAGGATTAAGCATAAGATATGCGGGAAACTTTGAATCCTTTATAGTCGAAGAACAGGTAGCTCTCTGTACATTCATATCTGTACATAAAGCAACCCTGGAACATTTTTTGGCCGAAGCTCTAGCAGGCTTGAAACTAGGGGATTTTGTTAAAGTCCTCACCAGCTTCAAACTAGATGTCCTTGTTAGAGTTCTAGCAGGTTTATTACAGGAACCAGAGCTAATTTTTGAACCAGTTGAACTTCTTCTACGTAGATTCTTGCTATCTAAACCAGTTTGAGTATTCCGAGAACTCACCTGAGAACTCTCCTTTTTTGCCTCTGAACTGCTGGTGGACTTCATGTAGTTTGGTGATCCATCGATAGCTTTGATCATAGACTTCTTCTGTGGAGTTGTTGCAGCATCTGGAATATTGAGAGGAGGTGGTTTTCCAGGTTGTGCAATGGTTTTCCTCAAAGGTGATGATCTTAGGCCCTCAATATCTGAGAGCTTAATTGATCTTGACTTTTTCATTTTTTTCTTCAAGTCAGTTCCTTTGTTCTTGCCATCCTGGTGCTGACAAGATGATGGTCTGAGGCTTCCCAACCGCTTCTCGGATTTAATATGATCAGCTTGGATACCATTACCAAGCTTATTGGGCACCTTTCTTTGAACCATCCTCAAAGGAAAACCTGAAACATGGATAAGAGATGAGAATTAAGGTGGGTTTTGCTTCCCCTGGAAATTAGGGAATTGAGCTGTGGAAGAAAAGTAGTTTTGTTGAGCTTTGTTTTGTTGGGATGAAAATCATATCAGAAGGAAAAGGAAATTCTGGAAGACCAAAGAATATAAGATTATTCCCTTTGGTCTAGTTATTTTGGTTTCCAGTGGGTGGCCTTTTGTTTAACTTCCAACGGCGATTTGGCAGATCAAATTTGAATAAGGGTGAGATAAGAATTTGATGCTGACTAGCACTAAAATAACAGGTGTTTGAGTTTTGGGTCCCTTTGCTTTTAGGCCATTTCCTTAATTGAAGTATTGCTTATAAATCATTGGAATATTGCATATGGCAATGGCTTATGGCACAAATTTATTAAATTATGCTTTAGGTATACCATACTAACTCCTTTTTCTTTCATTTTTCTTTTTCCTTGATGCAAGATTGACATGCAACAATTTGAACTAAGCCTATGGTTGATATTCACATACTACATTTAGGGTTGTAAACTAACAAAGCGTTTGACGAACCGTTCGTGAATAGTTCGGTTTTTGTTCGTTTATTAAGCTAAATAAATGATTATGAACATAATTTTAATGTTCGTTTATTAAACGAACCGAGTTCAAACAGATGTGTGTTCGGTTTGTTTATGTTCACGAACAAGCTCGTTTATGGTTCGTTTAAAGCTAGTTTATTAGTTTGTTTAAAGCTCGTTTATGTTCGTTTATTGTTCGATAATAATATTATTATTTGTATTTTATTTTATTTACTTATAATATAATTAATATTATTTAATAACTTCAATTTAATAATAAATTAAATTAAATTAAATTTATATTTTATTATTTTATATTTAATAATAATTTAAAATTGATTTTTTTTTATTTGTTTGTTTGTTAAAATTGTTTTGATTTGTTTGTTTATTGTTCATGAATATATTTTTAATTGTTTGCGAACATGTTCGATTATATGTTCATGAACATGTTCATTTAATGTTCACGAACAAGTTCATTTAATTTAAATGAACTTATTCGTGAACATTAAATGAACGAACACGAATACCCTCAATTTTAAACGAACAGAGCTTGAACACAATTTTAAAATTCTTAACGAACACGAACTGAACACAAAGAAGCTCAAAAATAAATAAACGAACACGAACAGAGGTCTGTTCGTTCAAGCTCGGTTCATTTACAGCTTTACATACATTAACTTATGTTACTAGAACTCAAAAAATGGAAAATATATTAGGTAATCGATTTCAAAGTCATATCCGGAAAGATTTGGTGTATTTAAATTCTTTAAAGAATAAAATTCGGAGTTTAATTCAATTGATTCATACAATCACTTTTTAAAAGTAATATTCAACAGATCTGAAATTTTATCTTTCTCTTTATTTTTAGACTTCGATCTCTTTTATACAAAAACAAAATTACGTTAAAGAACAAATCTACATAATTTAACATTGAAAGAAATTTAAAATGAGATAGATTATTATTATTATTAGGGTTTTAGATTAGGAAGCAAAAGCAAAGATGATTAAAAGAAAAAGATAAAAATGAGATAAATTATTATTATTATTATTTAGGAAGCAACTGTTGACTAGAGATGAGGTTGGGCAATGGGCGGTAGCAGCACTTTAGAAAAAAGACAAAGGCAATGGTCGGCCAAAATGGGCTGCTTGTGGGGCCAACTTAGGTCCATTTAGTCAGACTCACAGACGCTCCTCCCCTCTCCTCTCCAATAAAAATTGAGCCCATCCCATGCCTATTTGAATTGCCTTAATCAAACTCAATAATAACCTGAAAGAATTTTATGCCAAATATTATTCTATTTTTTTTTTGTGTAATCATTTCTCATACTTTTATTTAATTTGTAGACATATCATATCTTCTTTATAAATTAATTAATTAATATTTTACTATATATATAAATATATTCAACATCTTCAACCATTTAGGTGTATAATAATAATAATATTCAACCCAATTAAATAACAAGCAAATTACACACATCTACCTAAAATTTTTAGAATCAATTATCACAAAACTTTGAAAATTCAGTCTAACCTAACCTAACTATATGTCATGTTAGAATCATTTTTTGTGATAAGAGTCTAACCAATTATTTCTTTTATACAAAATGCTTAATTTTTAATATAAAAAGGAAAGAAAAAAAAATCCAAATGTTTAAATACTCTCTAATTCAATACTAGTTCCCTAAATAATCTCTTTTCAGATTTTTCTTCTTTTTTTGGAAAAAAAAGAAGTGAAAATGTATAAGAACATGATGCTAATTTGTTTATTTTCTCAAAACTAACTTAGATAACCAAAAATGAATTGTGCAATAAGATTGTCAACTAATTGGATGCAGCAGAATATCAATTTTGACTTTCCCAAACTCAGCCAACACTGATCAACATTTTCCTAAATCTTTTGGTGAGCCTCTTATCTTTTAGACTGTTTTTGATGATTAAAGCTTTGTTTGATTGGTGTTTTTTTTTTATTTTTTATTTTTGGACATTAACGCTGCAATTTATACCACCAAAAGAAAAAAGAAAATATTAGTGAATTGTTTCTACCAATTTCAGTTTATGCTATTGAAAATTTCTTGAGGGATTTTTAATATATTCTTGTAATGATCTTACTTCCACTTCTAGCAAAAGAGAGACAAATAAAGGAGCCTTCTAAATCCTTTATCTTTCTCCCATGAGGAAAAGCTAGCCTTTGTGGGCACCATCAGGACCAAACAATAATAATATTCTGAGTCACAACAATTTTTCATTATGGAGAGAGAATCCAGAAATTTTGAGCAACATCCCATGCAGACAGGGTTTAAAGACAGGGATGTGAGTAAATCTGTCTGTCTGCTTCTTCTTCAAGCTTATATGGGTACCCGACTACAAGTTATCATGACTAAGTAACAAGAACAAGACAGCTCCCCCCATTCTTCTTTTGTCTGCTACAATATACACATTTTCTGCTGCCCAATTCTCCCCTGGAAAAATCCCATGTTTTCTTGTTCCCTAAATCATTTTTTTTTCTCTCCTTTTCAAAATCAATGCTCAACACCCAAAATTATTAGCTAAGAAATTTGTCACATAATTTTATATTAAATAAAGGATAGAATGAATAGTTGAAAATTTTGTTGCTTGCATAGTTGCAATCCTATAATCTACCATTGATTGTTAATTGTATGTCAGTCCTACAGCTTAATCTTTTTAAGCAAGAAGTATCTGAAGTAAATTATTGAACCCAAAACTAGAAAATAATGGCTGGTTAGCTGTCCTAAATCCTACCATAGTATATGGTACCAAGATGGCACCTAATTAGTGATTAATCATCTGTGATTATCAAAAACCTAACCATTGACAAATGAATTATATAATTAAGGTGATCATATAGAGATTAGAGTCATGAGAGCACCTTTATTATAAAGTAAAAGGAGATGTATTCAAAACAAAAAATAAAGTAAAAGGAAAAGGAAAATGAAGAGCTTTCAAAGGCACAAAATTCATAGTAGGCAAGAAACTTTTTAACTCAAGTTAACAAGCATAGCCATGATCCTTTTCTTTTTTTTTTTTCTTTTTTTTTTTATCTTTAATATATCAATTACTTCAATCAAACAGGTAAAAACTGAGTATTTATATTTAACTCTCTTTTTCTTTTCTTTTCTTTTCTGAAACCAAATCAAAATTTCCTAGTAATGATAGATTCTGTTTACTAAGAAACAAATAAGATGTGTCTAAACCTTGATGTTTCTAGGAAAAGTTCATTGCGTTCAATTTTCTTGCTTATGTTGTATCTGACTTGTAAGAAACCTTAATCCTTAAGATTGGGACTTTACCACATATCACCTGTATGAATAAGTATTTTGATTTCTGGCTTTGTGCTGATGCTTCCACTTAAAGAAAAGATTGAGGGTTACACCAACCTGGAATTTATAATCAGGTTGGTGCATGTATCGTATATAGTAGATTTTCATTTTACTCCTATAATCAAATTCTTCATTTTCTTTAAAATATCCGTGTTGGACACATGTATCCAACACGTATTTGAACATGGGGAATGAGGTGTAATCCTCTAAATATATGGGGAAAAAAACTTAGAAAAAATTGAGTAAATTCATATCGAACACATACTTGTATCTTACACTCATCCTAAGTTGGGAAACATAGCCTATAATATGGCCAAAAACCATGATTAAAGAGAGATTAGAACTTGGATATATCCAAGTTTGCTTTACCTAAAAGAAAAGAAAGGCACTGAGTAGCTTTCACAAATACAGTGCCAATCTTTTTTGGTACAGTTGGCTCAGGTTGAGGCAATTCTAAAGCTTATGGGAATCCACTTTTTGTTTCATACATAAGAAATCCAGGATGAACATTTTTCTATGTGAACACTGATAAATAAGCATGGGATGCTTTTAAGAAATTTAATCAGCATTGTAGAATAAGGACCCCAGAAAAGATCAAAGGTTGCTTTCTGGGATGCGAATATTCCAGGGAAAGTAAAGGAAAATGGGAATGGTTGACTACTTTAATGAATTATAACAAGGCTAGTGGCTTGTTTCTGTAAGAATTTCTGGAAAAGAAATCATATATAGGACTTGATTTTTGTTCTTCTACAACTGTCAGGAATAAATCCTAAGTTTTTCTTTTCTTGTTTTGTTAGCTGTTCTAGTGGAATGGCTTGGGAAATTAAAAGGGAAAATGTTGGGAGTGTAAGCTGCAGTTGAACCAGAAATGTTTGAATGTCAAGAAGTAAAAATGGAAAAGAACTTGAATTATCACCAACATGCTTCTACATTACTAAAAATAAAATTTTATGTATTTTTCTCTCAATTTTTTTTTTTTATGTCTTGAAGTGATCAATGTAACCTCAAGGAATAGTGATCTAATTTTGATATTTCAACTTATCAAAAGTATACTAATTCCTTCTAGAGTCACCGACAGTGCAAAAGGAGCTTTAATTAAGACTTTAAATTGTCAACACCATTGCTTTATTTTAAGATATCCAAGGGCAAATGTAGCCAAGAATCCTTAGACTATGACCCTAAGATAAAATTCACTGATTTGAGGGTATTAACTGATACACAAATAAACTACCCTTCAGGTTAATAGCTTGGAAAATCATCCATAAATGACTGAATGATAACAATTTACAGTAACAAATATGTGAATAAGAAAGTCAATATCAACAAAGTTAAGGAAATAAATAATATGGGTAGGTCATATTATACATGTCATTAGAAAAGAAAATCAAAAGGTTTTATAATGAAGATCTGATATCATCAGGAAAATGAAATTTCAGCTGATTTCTCTTTTTTCAATTTTTCAAATTTTCATGAATTCTTCGAGAAAATATGTGGAAAATGCCATAATTTATTATAAAAACTGCTAAAAAGTTTCCTGATCATATCCAAACAAAAATTTCAAATTGGACTAAACTCAAGAACCAGTCTGTTCTCAAACAGATGAAGGGTCACCGATCAAAACACAAGAAACTGCATATCCTATAATATGAATTGATAATACTACAGTTCCATAAGTTGTTGTTCTTTCACATTAGCAAGGAAAATGAAGGATAATTTAAATCATTCAAGGTGAACACTCTGGCAGACATATGGTTGGCTGTTAGGATTCTGTCAACTGTTGGACAAAAGATGGTCAATTATGTCTGACTATATAATTCAGCAAGAAGTGAACAAGGAATATTGAAATCAAAGTGTATTCATTGGCGACCAGAATTATTCTTGAATAATTCATGAATCATTTACAACTGATAAACAAGGTCACATGCATATTGGCTGCATTTGCAAAACAAGTACTATAGCCTATTCAAATGGAGCATGAACAAAGCCTTAGGAAACATTTGCTGATATTTGGAAGGAAGAGGACAACTTTTGTCAAGGAGAGCAGTTTTGCAAGGAGTTTTCCAAGATTCTTCATCATCTTTTGTGATTTAAAAATACAAAAGAAATCAGTAGATCAACTGCTTTTGTTTCTTTCATTCCAAATCCCCAAAAATCTAAATTCTTAATTCTTTGATTTATTCTATTAATAGTTTAATACAGACAGAACCTAAAAGTAATTTGAACATTTTCTATATTTCTTTTATATCATTCATATAATCATAGTTTTGTATCAATCAATCTACTACATTTACTCAAAAATTTTGAAATAGAAAGTTAAAAACTTGTCATGTTGAAAGCTATTAAGTCATTGAAGATCAGAGCCATTTTCCGTCAAAGATATAAAGCGAAGATCAAGATTTCAGTTTAATGTAAACATTGCATCCAACTGACTCCTGATAGAATAAGCAAAGTCAAGCTGAAAGGTTTGAACTTCATCAACATTGTTAGCTGCAGGGAACATAAAGCAAATTGTGCACAGAAAGTCTAAAAGAAAAAACTTTCTCATCAAATTTGTTACGCGCAAAGCAGATCATAGAAAGATTTCAATTTGATATAACACCTAAATCACACAATCTTGGTTTTCTCTTCCCAAATTGGGCCCTGGCCTAAGCTGCAAAAGAGCCTCATTTTTGTGTTAGGGATGTCAGCCTTTAATCCTTTATTAATCAACTGTTAAGCATTAACTGTTGCCATGATTAAGCATTCATGACATATTCCTATAGTAATTATCAGAAAGATATCAATTTATGAATCATGGAGAAGAAAATCTATACATTCGTGAAATATTATACCACTTGGAGAAAATGAAATCTTTGAATTGGAAAGATATAATGAGACATGTACCGTGTGAGTTCTAGCTACCTTGTATATTAATTTGCATACCCTTTCTGTACAGCAATGAATAATACAACAATAATGGGAGAAAGAAGGAAAATCATATATGGGAGGGCTTGATTCAGTGCACCTTCTGTGACTTCAACCCCTTCTAGAGAGTAGTTGGCTTTATCTTCAATAAATGCCTCAAAGTAATTCTGATAGTCTGTGTTCTTTAGTGAAAGGTTTGAGCCTGTGACCTTCATCATTCTCATGGCCTACCGATACGTAAAAATTTTATTACTTGTAAAGATGTACAAATATGAGGCAGACAAGAATAAGAGATAATGACTCTAAAATTACTCATCAAAGTCATTATGGTTAAAGATGAACATCTGCAATTTCTACTCATTTTGTTTCCAGATCTCAATTATTTAGATGATATCTGGTACCTCTAATATCAACTTGTGATGGAGAGCCACTTTGGCTTTTATTTTATTAGGGTTATATCAATCAGGGTTTATAATACCTTTTTTTGCAGAAGACCAACTAAATCAACTATTTATTGGGTACTAGCAAGCATTATCAGTTTATTTTTCATATTTTGATATATATGCAACGAACAACATGAAGCGCTTTTGCTAAATATGCATTCAGCATTGGAATTTGGAGCAACCAATAAGTTCATTATCCATTACCTTGAAACTGTACATAAACTGCCTTGCTTTCTTGCCTACTTTGGCATTTGGATGAGACTGGAGCTTCTCATACATAATTCGAGCTTCATTTGATCTGTGAACAATTTCAACTGTTTATAATCCATTGTGTATGCAACTAAGAAGTAATATAATACCAAGAGCAGAAGAATGACAGTTGTTATAAAAGAATCCAACAGTATTTCAGATTACATTTTAGATCCATATATTTGCCTGATTTGCTGGCAAAGCACAACCTGAAGGCAAGTAACAAACTCTATGTAAATAGGATTGAAACTATTTGGCTATTTGCCACTCTATGCAATAGGTATCCACGGAATTGAATGAATTTCCAAACTTCTAACGTCCTTGTTATATCTCTAACATGTTTCAAGACAAACTTGATCTCAAGGAAATTAAACCAGAAAAAAAAAAAAAAAAACCTTTATACTGTATGGAATTATTCCAATCTTTCGAATATATGATTTGGTGGCAGGTTATTTAGCAAACTAAAAATAAAAAAGAATGATTCTCTCAGATTTTCATATATAAACAAAAGTTGCTTGAGCATCCTTTGTGAAACTGGATCAGATCTTAGTAATATAGCTTTTGTGATTGTCCTAATTACTAAACACTAAAACAGAATAGAAAGTAGGACATAAATCAAAATTTCAGAATTGCATTGAGTAATAATAGTTACTATCAGATGAGCTACCAACAAGGAAGAACTCTAAGGGTATACTTGCTTTTAATCTGTTTCCATAGGATGAATAGCTAGATTCAAACAGAGTGAAAGAATTTAAACTCTAAGGATGTAAGGTTCCAACAGATTAAATAGTTACCTACTAAGTGAATCTTGACATATAGACCACTGCAAAGCAGCTAATCCATGAAGTTCACTCTGCACAATCAAAAGAGAATAACTACATGGAAAAGAACGTGTTACAGTTAATTACTTGCTGTAATGAATTGAGTTCCTATTGGCATATGATTGATTTTCAATGATAAAAAAGCTTAAGTGCTCTAGAGCTTGACTGGATATCTGAAAGAGAAATTACTAATGTTTAAAAACATCTAGTTTGGGAAGCAACAATGCCAGGATGAGTGAAACATCTGTTAAAAGATTTAATGACCATGGTCTAAAGCAAAGCATGTGAACGATACCAGAGACAAACATTGAAACAGCCTGGGACATATGTCAGACATTACAAAGATATACACTAAAACTGTTTTTGAGGTCCAATTTCCTCTGTTCTGGGGATTGGAGTAGTGAATTTTTATCAAGTTCCTTTCTCAATTTGAAGCAAAAAGAAACTTTTCATCACATCTTCACTAAAGAGGCCATAAAAACAATTCAGAAGCCATGTCTTTAAGTCCAAAATTGTGGGATTAAGTAATAGAAACCAAATGTTTTCTCTGAAACACGGTATAATGAAATTAGTAGAGTTGTAGGATGGATGATCTGGACCTAAACCATGCTGACTTATGTTAAACTTTCCAACATTTTTCAGTTCTCACTCAAAATTTAGGAAGACGCCCTATTGTATGCATGCAAGTCAAATTATTCAAGCTGTGGTTCATTCAGAAGAATTACCTGATAAGGCATCTTCTCCATTACTCTTTCATAGTAGGATAAAGCTTCCTTAAGCTTCCCATAATCCATCAATGAATCACCATCCTTCAATGCCTGTAATTACAAACACCAATTCAGGAGAATGGTCCTTTAGGTAGTTATTGTGCAATTTCAGGCAAAAAAAAAAAAACAAAAAACAAATATGAACTATAGAGTAATACAGTGCTTGGCCAGTGTCATTTATGCAAAACCATTTATGCTTTCTGTTTTCACCTCCAATCTTTACATATCAACATTCAACACAATGCAGAACTCATTCATAAGAATAAGCTGTTAATTCTATTTAGTCATCTAGTAAAAATACATCCAAACTGGCTTGCTTCAGAAATTTTGTGCATTTTCTTTTATTTTTAACAGTGGAAGTATCAAAATTCTTCTTGTAACATCATGTCTCATGAGACACAGTTGATAGTCTATGGATGAATAATTCAGTCTATTATCAATAACTAATTTGTGACTTGAGAGAAAAGTTGAAATGAAAAAAAAGGAAGTATCACATTGTATGAATTGTGTTAAGAGACAACTATTGTGGTTTGATAATAAGTTGAAAGAAGCAAGCATTTTTAATTTGAGTACCTTCTCACATTCAGATCTTAGCTTTGGATCAACATTTAATCCAACCTTCTTCTTGTAAGCAGCAAGCAATTGCCTTGTGCGCTCATTTTTAGCATCTCTATCTTCTTCTGTTTCAAGCACTTCCCCAGGGCGAATAGTCCTTCCACCACCAAACTAACACCAAGAAATCATTTCAGAAATAGCTTTTTGAGCAGTTTGAATTTTGAGAAGTTTGAGAGAACATGATGGAGGCATCTTGTAATTCTATAATCATGAGAATTGAAGCTTATTGCAATTTTGAACATTTTCCATTGTTTATTTTTCAGTTACATCTATTAGTTGAAAAACAAAAATGCATTTCCCAGCTGCTGAGCATCTACAGTCAGGTCTCGAACAAGTTGTTAAAGTGGATCATCTTGGCTCACTCATCACATATATAGCAGTAGTAAAATCTCTGCTATGTCAAGTACAATACGTAAAACAGTGACTAGTATGTAGTAAAAATACAAAATGTTTCAGGCTTTCAGCTGTATTATGAATCCTAGAGCTAAGAAACTAGTATATAATAACAGGATCCATGGAGAAGTAAAAAGCAATTCTCAGGATCTTCATACATACACACACACACATGTTCATGAAAAATCATATGCATTTAGTAAGACACTTAGCATCATAGTGGCAGATATCCATTTAATGTTTATTTGTTTAACAGATTGCAGAAAATTTCTATTTTCCAACAATTTTCAGGTCCAATTCTCACTAAACAAACTGTATACCCAACTAACCATTTCTCAATTGGTTAATCAGAAAAATAAAGATAATTCCAATCATTTCCTCTCTCAATGATTATAAAATTGATCAATTATTATCTCTATAGGATCAAGACAAATTTTACCAGCAACATCAGATACATCAGGCTAAATGGTTAATTCGTTTATTCTTTGGGAACTAGGAGTCTGTTTGACATGTTCCACTTCAATAAGTTATCCAACCAAATGAACAGATTTCTTTTAGCCACCATGAGACTATTGAAAGCCAAAATATCAGCAATGTGGAGAAAGACACATTATGACTCTTCTACAAAACACATAATATGTCTTACCGTCTTGGAGATATTGCCGGGCCTAGGAAAGACTCCCCATGTTGAGACCTTTGGCTCGTAAAAATCAGAGTTTTCTTCCGTGTTTGGCTTTGTCTCCGATGTCGTTGCTTCCCCAAATTTGCTGGTGTCCCCAACAATAATCTCCACATCAGGCAAGTCGCCTTCTGGAAAAGGGTCTGAAATTGGAACCAGTCCAGGTGGTAGTCCTCTGCTCTTTTTCTTATCAGCAAAATCAAGCCCTACGAAGTCAATGCTTGAAACTGAAAACTTTTCATTCTTCTGAATCTTCTTCTCCAAAATTTTGCTTTGCTGTGAAGTACTCTCACTCTCAGTTTTCTTGCCTGAAAAATCAGACCCTACCAAGTACCAATTATCAGCACACAACATATTTCTAAGTATGACTTTTTATTAACTGCGTGATTCTCCTAGTAATATGTAATAATTGCATATGAAACTTCAACAAGACTATTTAGATTTGAAAAGATGTTCATTGGTGAATGTAAAATGGAAAAGCATTCCAATGTTTTTGGATTTCACCCATCAGTTAGAAAAACTCAGAAACAACAGATAAATACAACAATTTTTGCTCAGCTCCCCAGGCTATATTATGTTTTCCTAGACACAAATAGGACTGGGATCCTCATTCTCTTCGAAATCTACGTTCTCGTAATCATAATAACAGAGAAAAAAATATATAGAATTTATGTTGTCACATAATTTTGCTCAGCTGTGCTTCTGCTTTTTGTTCTTTCAAAAAGGAAATCCTTAGTTTTCTTGGCAACCAGAGAATAATACTCAACCAAATCAAGGAAATTAAAATCTTTAACTCTAACATAGAACACAAGAATTCCCAATTCTTACCTGAAGAAATTCTGCTCTCATTGCCATTCTCCACACCACCAAGAACCCCTGTATTCTCCTTGTACTCTCTTGCCTTTTCCATAGCAACCTTAACTGAAGCTGGAATTTCCTTACTTCTTCCATCAGTCTTTTTCCCATTTCCGCCAGAATCCCCTCCTGGGTTCTCTTCAGTTTTTGAATCTGGATTCACTTTGGTTTTTTTAGACCCTTTAGCCCTTTCAAAAGCAAGCTTAACAGGGTCCACAGGACCCTGTGTGGATTCAAGAGCAGTTTCTTCCGAGTTCGGTGAGATGGGCTTTGAAGCTTCATCATTGGATTGGTTCTGAGAGAAGGAAAGTTTGAAAAGAGAGTTCTTCTGATGGTTCGTGGAGGAGAAGAGAGCAGTGGTTTTGAGAGAAGAAAGCCATGAATGTTGAAGAGCAGCCATGGTTTGAAGTGTGCAGAATCAGTTAGTTTGCTTTGTGGTCATTGAGGAGTGAGTGACCGCTGGTTCTTCGGGCTCTTGGCTTCAGTTAGATAAGGGTAGTTAGTGTCACTGTCGACGGATATATAGTATAGAATAAAGATATCTACTTTTAACTAACTTTTAAACCGGGGTAACTTCGATGTAAAAGCAGAATAAGAAACACTCGTGTTATTGTCAAGCCTTTTTATGAACAGGAATCTCGTCCGAGCATATTGTTTAACTTGTCTACATCGCGAAATTAGTTGTTTTTTCTCTCTAAACAATTCTGCTGTAAATTTATTTCAAATTCCTCGTTTCACCAGCTGTTCTATCTACAATTTGCGTTTGTAACAGCAAGGTAGTTTTGATCATACTTTTTACTACAAGGGTTCATGTTATAGGACACTCTTATATGATTATCTCAACAGCAGGAATTACTTTCCAAGTAGTTGCAATTAGCGGATGTTCCAGACTTACAAATCCAATGTAAATTTTCCAGAATTCTAGGGCCGTCTGCAATCTTAGATCCTACAAGCTGAAATTTCACCATATTCATACTCATCTCTGCTTTTATAATCTTCATTACTTTTCATCACAATCACCACTGCCATCACAGCCTTTCCATAGCACTGCTATAGCCAAATTGTGCCAACCAGTTGTCCACAGCCATTTTTCACATAAAGTTCTTCAAATAACGAACAGATTTTAAATGCTTGTGCAGTGATAATAAGAATAATACTTCAATCTTCCATCTCTTCTCTATCTAGGAAAGGAACTTTACAGATTTAGGTTCTTACCACGTCACTGGCTTAACTTAGCCTACTGCACAGAAATTAAGAAGGAAAAGAAAGAAATGCAATCTAAAAGAAATTAAATAAAAGCTAGGGCTAAGGCAGCTAAACTGATGAAGCTGGCTTATTTCATATTTGAATTTCATCATTCCTCATCGAAAGACGCGAAATGAGTGATTTACACTTGTAAAGCCACCATCAACCTTAAGAATGTCTCCACTTATATACCTAGCTTCATCACTAGCTAAGAAGAGAACAGCATTAGCCACGTGATCAGCAGTCAAGTCCACCCCGTTCAAGTTAGCATGTCTCCCAGTAAAAGCACGAAAACCCAATAGCGCATCTTCAGTTCTTTCATCCTCAGGCAAGTGAGCAAAAGCCAAGTCTGTTGGAACTGCATATGGAGAAACACAATTCACACGTATCCCATATTTTCCTAGCTCAGCTGCAACATTCTTGTTAAGGCCTAAAACAGCATGTTTGGACACTGTATATGCATGCGGGCCTAGGCCCCCAATGACACTAGAAACACTAGAGAGAGAAATGATAGAACCCTTTTCATGAGGGATCATAAACCTAGCAGCATGCTTCATTCCCAGGAAAACACCCTTCACATTCACATCCATCACCTTCTGGAAATCTGATAAATCATAGTTGCGGATATCATCATATGGTGGACCTGATAATCCAGCATTGTTGACCATGATATCGAGTGTACCAAACTTGTTGACTGCAAAGTCAACCGCAGAGCAAAATTCTTCTTCTATTGTCACGTCACAGTGGAAAAAGCAAACATTTGGGCCATCACCAAGGGACTGACAGACTTGCTGACTGCGATTGTCTTGCACATCAACCATACAGACTTTCGCACCATGCTTGTGAAATAGACGCACAATGCTCTCACCAATGCCAGTTGCTCCACCAGTGACTAATGCCACTTTCCCTACTAATCTGTGGAAAGGAAAACACATGCTTAACTAATTACCAAGCATGTGCGCATGCATGCATAAAAGAGATGAGAATGCATTAATATAAAGGGTGGCAATGAGCTTTATCAGATTTGAATTCCAAAACTGTGGTCTGTTCAGGGTTAAGACGTCCTTGTCTAAAATTATTGAATGCAATGGCTGACTATGCTGCAGTCAAATTAGTCAACATTTCTGGTTTGTTTGGTGATCATTTTTTGTATTTAAATCTTGGTGTTGGTTAAGATTTTTTGAGTTTGAATGACAGTCCTGATATTAAGGGACAGGGAGACAAATGTACTTAGAGTTGTTATATACAACTCAATGAAGAACTCAGCTTAATGAGCTTTCCCCTGCAAAAACTCTCTCCCTCTCTATTGTTTTCTGCTTCATTTTCTGTGTTTTAAGAGTGATCACAGATCCTCATTTGAACCCAAAAAAAATCCAGAAAGCACAGAGCAAAAAAATAGGTCATCAAGAAAAATCAATCTGCCTAGCCAGTTAACTGAATTGGTTAAGGACAGGTTTCACTCTGCCCCAAAGATGAGATGACTTTTCATATGAAACACCAATTTCGAGCACACTATTAAGCAATCCAGCTTAAGTTCTTGTGTGTATCATTTTCACAAGTGTCTTCATTCTAAAGCAAGCTTTTGTGCTTTAAGATCGCATGGAATTAAGGATCTTCATACTAAAACAAAAAGCTGAGCCAGAGACTAAAGTTATCGGGAGTTATGTCGCACTAAAATTCACTTATTATTATGATGTACCATTGATTTAACTACCAATAGTTCCAGAGATGCTTTAAAAAATTCTCTTAGCATTGCAGAACAATTGCTAGATGGGAAATTTTTCTAAAGACAGGAAGAGATAATTGCTTTTCTCAATTCAGATTCACATATAATAGTTGACAGAACCAAATAATAGGTGCAGTTCAAATTAATATCAAACCAAGTAAATGTGAATCTGTTCTAGAACTTTGTTTCATGCAATGAAATAAATCACAGAGTAATTAGTCCTGATAAGATCTTTGAGGAAAAAAGAAAAAAGAAACAGCATTGACTGTTCCATAACCAATAATTAGCTGTCTGTCAAGCAACAAAGGCCAACTTAGATGGGTTTATCCAATTGTTACAGTCTTGTAACTCAGAAGCAAATGGCAGTTATGACTACCACTAATAATGAAAATTGAACTTAATTTAGAAATAGGGCCACTCTTACCCTGAGTATGATAGAATTTGAAGGAATAAAATAGCAAAATTATGAGAAAATTTTGGAGCAAGCTTTAAATCTTCATTGGTAAAAAATTAATAAAAGAGAGGAGAATCATCATTCAAATTCAACATAGATATCCAGTATAAGGGCTGTTCCCTCCTCTTCTATGAAAGGAAAAAGAAAGTTCCACCAGTTGAAAATAACGCGGTAAAACAGCAAGCAATTCAGCAAGAAATCTCAACAAAGTTACATTCACTTAGAAATAAAAACTATCAATATTCAATATCACAACAGGCCGAGATGGTTGAATATATATGGATCCTGAATTTATTATCTTTCATATAATCCTATAGTTGAATGACAAAAACCATGCTTGCATGAATGAATCTCAACCATGCTTGCATGAATGAATTGACAAAAACCATCCTCAAACTCAATTATAACAAAGATCCACTAAACATAGACACGAATAATCCGAGAGAGACAAAAGAGAAAACCATCATAGCAGCAAAGCCACATATACAAAAGCAGTGAGGCTGCATGCATGTTAAAAGGAATAAAAAAGGTCTGCAAAGCAACAAACTGAATCTGTAAAAACAGAAGTTGAAAAAGAGGGTAGAAGGTTTACCTTTGGCTGGGCAGTGATGAATCTCTGGAGCTGTTGCTGCTAGTAGCCATGGCAGGAGCTTCACTTCAATAATAAGTTCCAACTATATTATTGAAGCACTGCCTTTCTTTCCTCTTATCTTTCTTGTGTTTGCTTTTGAAATTTTTGCAACACTGTTTGATCAAGTGATTGCTTTAGCAGAAAACAGTGGATTTAACGTTACTGAGGCTTAACTAGCTAATAAACAAAAAGTCTATTTGTTTTATGGAAATTGATAAGAATGATCCAATGAGAGAACGAGAGGGAACCCCACTTAACTTGTCTACTTGTTTTGTGGAAAATGGCGGAGCGGGAAATGTTGCTAAAACTCCAAGGAAAATGTTATCAACAACTTTCTTTCTTTTATGGTATTTCACTCATGACATGGCCTATGTATCAAAAGCTTGTTGTCACAATTGAGTGGAATATATACGCAATATACTGAAAAGTCAACACTCATCGACAACCTTTCCATCCAATTCCAATCTAGTAAAGGACAATTCCTTCTTTAGTGGTAGCATCATCCCTTCTTTAATGGTGAAATTCCTTAAAACCCGTTCACTTTGTAAAAGTATCATAACAATTGACTTAAAGAGAGAACACAGCATTTGCAAATGGTAAGAAACTTTCAGATGGCCATGGTTGTTCTTGGTACACTTGCAAGACTGAAATAAGAAAGTTCAGATTTCCAGCTATACTAGATAAGGAACACTCTAGGCTTTTCCTAACAATTTAGACCCGAAAGGAAGTCATCTGATCTGAACATGTATAGCTTATGAGATGATGACATCGTTGTCAACCTGGATGCTGGGGGATATGACAAATCTTGGACCAGACTTCACCGCACCCCTGTTGACACTTTTGTTTTAGCAAAGGACATCTCTTGATGCGCAAATAAGAGGGAGATATACAGGCAGCCCTTCATCGGTAAACCACTTCAGCTTAAGGTAGCCCGAAGATCTCCAATTCTTGAAGCAAGGTGAGATGTTGATGCTCATTGTTAAGATATTCCAAGCTTGAAAATTCGGATATGGAAAGAGAAGAATGGGTGGTTGGCAGCAATCCTTCTCAAGGAAATGATACCACATCTTCACATTTTCCTATTATTGTCAAGTCTTTAAGTGAAGGTAGTCTTTGCAAACCCCACTCCAGCCGTTTAGCAATCAGTTTGTCACAATTAGAGATGCCAAGTGAGTTCAGATTGGATGGAAAACCCCCATCTGGATCAAACGACTCGAGTTTTAGACAATTAAATATAGATGATTGAAGAAATGGGAGAAGGGTGTGCATGTGTTCAGAAAGCAAAAAGAATCTTCAACTTCTTCAACAAATCATCAGTGAGTTTCTTTCCTCGGATGAACTCAATAACCTCACGGGAAGCCATTCTATCAAACAAAACCTGGAGGAAAGCGCGCAGCAAGGAAAGCCCCACCCACACCCACAACACCCCAGCCATCATATTTTGTTCTCAGTAGAGAAGGATAAAAAAGTGAAACTTAGCTATGTTTTCTTCTCGTGATATAATTGGTAGATAGCTTTAATTGTTTTGATGAAGGGGACTGGAAACATTTGAAAGATCATTCATGAACCTGTTGACAAAATTTGCTTACATTAGTTTTAGTCCTATATAATATTGAATAATTTGTTTTAGTTCTGTTGAAAAACATCACATAGATTAAGCTTACACAAATATATTTTACTTGCAGGTAGATTTCCATTCAACTAATTCTTGAAAAGGGGGGCATAAGCTAATTAATTATGCATTATACTATTTCAAAAAAAAAAAAAAAAATGCATTATACAAGTGTCAGGTCAATCAGAACCAAATTATGCAGATATTTGGTAAACCAACCTGATAGTTCATTCCCCCTTTTGATGTTTTCCTTCTTTTATTTTTTGAGAGGTTGACGAAATCTAACTGTTGAGGTTTGCAGATATTCCGAATGAATAATCCTTATTCTGTGGCATAAATTAACGAGATTACAAAACAGGGTAATTCAAATTACAAGAAATAATTAAACAGCTCTCTAGTAACAATCATTAAACAAGAGAATCAAGAGATTAAATCAATTAATTAAAACCCAAGTTGGATCACTGATGTTACAGAAAGGTATAGTTCTTCCTAGCTGGCTGCTATAGTTTTTACATAAAATGCTGAATCACCAAAAATGCCTTGTTTCAGGTTGAGAAATCCTAGAGAAACCATGAACCAAAGATCACAGAAGAACATGGTTGGGGCTAGAATTCTGGTTTGCATGCATCAGATCATAACACACTAAGGCCAGACTAGGTCAACAGAAACCCTTAGATCTTGTGGATCTTCCTCTACAATCTCTGACTCATACTTGATGGCATCATTTCTCAATGGTTTCTTGGCAGTAAAAGACATTGAAGCACCGCAAGAAGGAGGAGGAGGAGAAGAAGAAAAATAAGAGGAGGGAGGTGGTGTTGCAAAAGCAAAGTTTGTTTCATGGTGGCGAAGAAGTTCAGACAATAAAAGTACAAGAGAAGCCATGGAAAGAAAACCAAGATATATCTTTATCAATCTAACTGATCTTTTTCTCTGAAAGAAATTGGATTGCTTTGCTGCTTGTTTAGGCTCTATAAGGAAAAAGGATGTGGAAAGCTGAATCACTATTTATATTGAAAACATAGAAAATAAAACGGTTGAAGTTAATAAGTAGTGTAGCTCATTGTTTGGATGGGCTACCTGTTTGAGTTGGCTATATTAATTAAACTACCTGGAAGAGGGAAAAGAAAACCAGGGTCAAAGCCCCTTGATTTTCAGGGGTGAAATCTGCTGCTCTTTGCTAACTGTTTTTTTTTTGTGATTTTAGGTTTCTTGTACTTACCTTTTTTTTTTGTGGTTTTAGGTTTTTTTTTTGGATAAGTGGTTTTAGGTTCTTGTACTTGCCGCCACTGTATTTTTTATGGCTTTTTATTATGAAGGTGCCAATTGTCAAGTTTCAATGCTACCTTTTTTTTCCTCCAAAACCATGAGTCAAAGCCAATTGCCAATTGGTCTGCTGATATGCTTGTAAACGTGGCGGTTGCTTGTCAACGACTTAGATATGCGCTACCAATATTTTTCATCTCAAAAGTCAAAATTCATGCAAGTCATTGTTCTTCATTCCAATTTTATCAACTTTCATTTAATTTTTTCTATCAGACTATGTCTTTTACCAAAAATATTAGAGAATGTTCCATAAAGGGAAGTTGTAAACACGACTTAATCATAATCCATTGAATCCAATGCATATTATATATGTTCAGGACATCCATTCAACTAAAGAGAAGTTTCAGTCTCCAACTAGGCAACTGTTGCTGTAATCCTTCATAACATAACTGTTTCTGTAAATAAGTTTTTGACATGAAATTTTAATAATTCAAACCTCAAAAAAGGAAAAAAGAGAGCCTAAATAAAACAAAATTAACCATTCTTGGACAAAAATCCTAGGAATATGACTAAGTTACAAGGTACAAAGCTTAATGTTTATTTTTCTTTTTATTATCATCTGGGTCAATCCCAATGAAGTTGCGCTTCTTGGTTGTGTTCATGTAAGGTCTAATAACCCATTCAATCTGGGCCTCACTCTGGTCCATTGTTCCTAATTTTACCTGTAACAAACAAATATAGTCAGTTGAATTAAACTGAAATATAGAGCACCCAATGAGTTTGATGAACCCAATAATAGCTACGTCTAGAAGTTTATTGAAATGGCATGATAGCTACCTGATAAAGCCGCAATTCAAACCTAGGACCAATCTCCTTTAGCTCAACTGATTTAGGACCTCCAGGCTTCTCATAAATATGATGCCTGTATGTTTACATGCTATCAATGAATGAGAGTGAACATTTCATAACATTGAAGAATGAGGCAAAGCAATCTAAAGGGTGTGTATCAACATTTAAAACACTAATTAATATGCAAGTAGAATGAGATCCAGTCACATTTGATGACTAAAGCTTCACTTAAGCAGTCCCTAGTCCAATGAAGTGGTTGTCATTAGTGGACGGCCAATGTAAAAGACCATTATAACACAAAACCCACAACTGACAAGTTAACTCATTCCATCCTTTTGAGGAGGGATTGACCAGAAGTTCTAAAATATGCATGATGAAGTTCAGTGGTTCCTTACTATACATCCAATATTGATATCAATATCCCCTTCAATGACAGAATCCATCAAAATCTACAGAAGAGAACCAACCTGAATGAAATATAGTCAGACCGATTAGCAAACGTCACAATTCGTTTTGTATCAGGTTTTGGCACAGGGAATATATGTTTTAGAATGTTTGCTGTCCTTTCACCCAGCTGCCAAAATAAATTGAAAAAGAATGTCAGCAACATAATAGATTACTCTTTGAGAAAAGAATTATTACCAAACACCGAAATGGGGAAGCAAAGAGAGAAAAATTGCTTTGCTCCATACAAGAACATTTATAACATTATTAACTGGTATCGATAGTGATCATGTTCAGAAGCATTCTACCAAATTACTGGATCCATCTGCATTTTGAAAAATGTGATGCTAACAGAGTCTTTCTTTCTTCTTCTTCTTCTTTTTTTTTTTTTTTTTTTTTTTTTTTTTTCCGGTTCAGGGCTACCTACAGAATTTCATCAGCTATTTATGTGTCTTTATGTGTAACAATGTGCACAAACTGACAAACATACAATAGATTAATCAAACTTCCTTAAGGAAATTTCAGCACAAAACAATCTTTGTTACTCAACCACAATTAGACATAAGTGGCATATATGTAAAACCATTCAAAGCACTACCCCCAAAAGAATTCAAGTATGCTCATATATAAATTGGACCCACCTGCATTGTATGCTTCTTAAAATATAAAGGTAAAACAATAAGAATACCTTGGTTTTAAAATTGTCAAGAATCAAATGTGGGTAAGCCTCAGGCATTGTTCCAATGGCTTTCTTGTCCTTAATGTCATGTCTTGTAACCTAGAGTAAAACATTGGATTAAGAAAACAAGCATGGAAACATAGGAGGAAGTAAAGGTCTGTGCAGACTAGAGGACTCATCAAATACTTGCCACATTGAGTAACCCAAAGTATGCTGTGGGACCGAAAGGTAGATGACTTATGATCAAACCGTCAGGTATACCACGATGTTCATGAACCAAAATAACATCTGTAAACTCATGTGCGCGGCAACTCTCAATAATTTCAGAGATAACCTGCCAATATGGAAAAAGGAATAGAAAATCATTTTCTAATTTTCACTGGAAAATCAGTTTGGTGTCGAATAAATTAATAAATTTTATCATATGAAGTAAGGGTGTTGGTGTTCATCATAATGATCATGACTAGCATAAACGAGGAAAAAGACCTAGCAGATGGCCTCATATTAGCTAACCCTTTAGGAGAGCTTTTTCAAAGAAGTGCCAAATATTAACATTTTGGCTAGCATCAGTATAAACTATTTGCTGCAAAACATTTCAAGGACAGTGAAAGTAGAAGACTGAAAAAGCATTAAACAGTGGTTCTATTTAAAAGGTGAAACTGACAAATCAATTGCCATTCTGGAGAAAAGACCAGCTTAAAAGCTTGTCATGAGAAAATTGCATCAAGAAGCGTGCTGGTGCAATGGTTCAAAGAAAAGATTGATTAAATGGAACGTTCATTCAGCTTATATTCCAAGTATATACGTTATAATTTAATGCCAATTACCTAAATGAATAACCCTAAACACTGCGAAACGCTTAGCCAACATACAGATAATAAAATCAGTGCTAAAACTGATAGATAGTACCCACACATATATTAGATCCTCAAGATAAGAGAAGAAAAATAAAGACTTGTCAACCATTCAGCACATGCATCATAACAATAAGACAACTAATAGGAACTTAATGAAGAATGCATATGGGTAAACAATGCACCGACCTGGCCACCACGATTCATTCGCTCTGCATTAGGAAAGACAAACTTCAATTCCTGCAAGAAACCGTGACATAATGAATTAGAATTTGTGATCAATTTGCATGCATAATATTGGGGGGGGGGGGGGGGGGATGTTATTTATCACCAAAATGGGCAGACCAACCTTAACAAACTGTACAAGAGGAGCACTTGGATCCCGAGATGTCGTCAGCAAAATCTTAGGATCACGTTCGGTTGCATTTGCATACTCATCATCAATATGAGTTTTGGGAACTAAAATTCCAGCAATTTAAGCAGTCATATATCAGCACCAATCCCCAACAATGCCAAAAACAATATGAAAAAAAAAGTTTCCTTTAGCTCGGAGCAAAAACAAAAATAGCAAATTTTAACCCCAAAAAAAAGAAAACATTACTGGCAGTGTAATCATCTTCAAGGTCAATTTCTTGACGAAGCGCGGCCTCCTCATTCCGGAGCTCAGTTGGAATGGGTTTTCCCTCTACAACCAAACTAAATTAAAAACCCAAAAATATTGAAAATTGAAATTAAATGAACATAAAAGGAAAAAGATTTAATAGTACCATCAAGGGCTTCTTTGATCTTCCGTTTCTTCTCATAAAGCAAACGCTCTTTGCCTTCCAAACTCTTCCTGTACAAATACTCTCTCCTCAATCTTATGTTTCTTCTCAACATTTTGATTTAATTTAATTTAAGATAGTAAAAAGAGCGACGACGACGACGACAGATTTTGCAGGGTTTTGTTTTCCTTTTCTAGGGTTTAGGTTAGGGTTTTTTGGCAGTGAGATTGTTGAAGAAAAGAAAGAAATTACACAAAGTTCTAAAAACGACGACGTTAGACTCTTTTTTGGGCTGTGATATGCTGCGTTAATATTTGCATTTGGGCTAACTGTTCGTAGGTTTTTGGGCTTTAATGTCTAGGCCAGGTCCAAAGATAATAAATCTAGTAACTAATCGACGTCGTTTTAAAGGAGCAAAACAAAACCATCTGTTACAAAACCCTCTGTTTTGTCTGTCTCCTTCCTTCGAAACTCGACAGCCGCGAAGCAGCCAAACCAAAAAAAATGGGAAAGAAAGCAAAAACCTCAAGAAAAGGGAAAAAAGCATGGAGAGCCAACATAAGCACGGAAGACATCGACGATTTCTTCGAGAAATCCACGAAAGATGCTCTGTCTGGGGGTTCTCTTGCTTCTGCTCCTACTGAATCCCTCTTCTTCATCGACAAATCTAAGGGTCTTGTTTTTACTCTTTGCACCCCCTTTTTTATATCTCTTTTTGTTTTTTTCCTTAATCTTAATTTAGTTTCCTGAAATGGGTTTTTCGTGTTTTAGCAGATCTTTCTGTGAAGAAGAAGATTGAGAAGAAAAGAGAAAAGGTATTGCGAGTGGATAGTGTGTTGAAGAAGAACCCTTTTGTTGAATTAGTGCCATCTTCAAAGCAGAAGAATTCTAAGAAAAAAAAGGAGGCTTTGAAAGCTAAAGATGTTGTAGTTCAAGATGTTCCCAAGGTGAGAAGTTGTTGAAGTAAAGCTAAACTTTGTTAATTATTTTTAATAAATGGTAGTGCTTTTTTCTTATCAAGAATTGATTTTGATTTGTTTTGGTCGTAGGATGATTCTGGCATGGTTCCCATATGGGGAGATGGAGGTATTATCCTTTAAAAGTTCAACGTTGTGAGTTTTCTTTCTCGAGGTGTTTTTATTTTGGGATTACATGTTAAATTTGATTCTCTTTATGCTCTTTCAGGTCAACATAGTGGCAAAGCTAGACAGGTGTCTAAACAGTCGATTATTCCTGCAGTGGAAGTTGAGCCTCAAGGATGTTCATACAATCCCTCATTTGAAAGTCATCAGGTGAATTTTGAAACACATAATTGTGTAAATTGTCTGTTTCATTCTTTATTCTACGCTTTATCAGTTGACATATTGTATTTTTCTTTAATCTCAATCCAGGATTCGTTGGCTCAAGCTGTTGCTGAAGAAATGCAAAAGGTCTACAAGAATGAGTTGGGACCTAAGCCAGTTCCATTAACTGTTATGGGAGAAGTGGTTGATGAAGATGATGTGAGTGTCTATTGTTCTATTCATATATTATTATTCTTCATACTTGCAATATTAGACACAAATAAATTATGGTTATGGATTCTTATTACATTTTATTTTAAACTTCTTTAGTAGAAATATTGACAAAACCATCTTTTTTTGTTAGAAATACTTTATTGACGCAGATGATGGAAATGATGATGAAATGAATGAGGAGAATTTGAGTGAGGATGATCCAGCAATTGAGAAAAGGTTAGTTAATTTTAGTATCTTGTCCATTGCTATTATCATAATTGCTTATGTATTTGTTACTATATCTTTTTTCCTTTTGGGGAAAATATTGGGTTTTGAGGGTTATGTGAGAAGCTGGTATATTTGAATGTACTGTGAGTAGACAATTTAAACTTGAATTCATAGATTCAAATATCAGTTTGGCTGCTAAGATACCTTTCCTGATAAACATCACCAGAAGATCATTATTAAGCTTATAATATGTTCTTTTGGTTAAAAATGAGACTCAGAATGCTATAATCTCAAACCAGCTTTTGTATGTGGATGGCTAGCTTTTGGGGTTTCCCAAGAGCTTATGGAAGGTAAGTTCATTTTTTTTCCCGGTTATCATGAACTCCTGATCTATGTATTAATTCTGCTTCTATCATGCTGCAGGCCTCACAAAACAAAGAGGGTGACTCGAGTTGAGTTAAATAAGAGAGCTAGAAGGAAAGAGCTGCAAAGAAAAGGAGCTGAAGCTAAAAAAGCAGAGGAGTTTTCCAAAGACATTGACAGGTACATTTACCTTTGTCTCTACTATCATCTATTTATTGAGGAGTATAAGTTTATTATCTGTTGGTTCTTCTGGATGCAGCTTGCCAGATATTTTACAAGAAATAGCCAAAGAGGATGAGGAGAAGCAAAAGAAACATCTTCGAAGGGTCATAGCTAAGAAAGAAAGACTCAAGGCTTGTCCACCACGCTTGGGGAAATACAAGTATGCAAGCGCTTTTATAAGAATCATTTTTCATCTATTTTCCAATTGATTATGGGCATAATTAATTGTATATTTATAGATTTGATCTTAATGGCAATGACCAAATTTCACAACTTATTTGATATCTAAAATTAAATCTTTTGTGATGTCTTTGAAATGTTTGCCATCTGAATGTTCTGTTTCACCTCTTGCATCGAGTGATCTGAAGATAATGCAGTACTTTCTCAACATTTAAAGGAATTAGAAAGATATCTGATTGATCTGTATTGTTCATAATTCCAGATTCCAGCCTGCTCCTCCACAAGTCCTCTTGTCTGAAGAAATTACTGGGTCTCTCCGCAAGCTTAAGGTAGACGTCTTTTGACATCCTATTTAATTTCAAATTTTACTGTGAGTTAATAAAATGAACTGTCTCCCTGTTTTTTTTTATTATTATTGCATGAAGGGTTGTGCTACACTTGCAAGAGATAGATTTAAAAGCTTAGAAAAGAGAGGCCTAATTCCCCCATCAGCCAAGAGTGGAAGGTCAGTTGAATTTGATAATGTTTAGTTTGTGTTTGAATTTTGATTCAAGACCTGAAACCAATGTGACATGGCATTTTATTAGAATCTCAATTACACTGTTCAACTGCACATGCATCTCTTACAAGCAGGGAGGGTTTCTTTAATTCCATATTGATTTCCTAACAAACCTATAGTTGGAAGGAAGATAACAAAGATATCCAAGTTTACTTGGAAAAGTTACTCAAATTTATCATTTTCCTTGATAGCATCAAACTTATTTTTACAAAAATTCGTTTCCAGACATTATTTATCATGTTGAATTGCACAATTGATAATGATTCGTGCCTGTGCCTGTGGACAGGAAATAGAGAGGTTTTGCTTCCAAGGATCTTGACGGTTCAATTTTTTGGTGAGGGAAATCAGAAGACTTTTCACCCGATGCCCTTAAAGTGCGAGGGAAATGCTATTAATGGGGACCAAGCCAGATCCATCTGCATGCTTTCCTGTGTTTTATGATAGTTAAATTCACATATAGTTGTTTTCAGTTGTCTACTTATTTCCTTTTTATGTGATGTAATAAACCTGGAAGATAATTTAATTATCATTCTGAAGTCTGAATTTTGTCATACGAGCTTCATTTTAAAGTTATTTTCTGCTTCCTAAGAGAATTGAGAATTCCTGACCTGATTCTTATTTGTTTCAATTATTTGAATGTCCAAAGAGCTGCCAAAAAATTCAGATACCATCCAAATCCAATCAGGTTAAAGTTCATTCTATAGCCTCCTTTAAACCCATTTACTAATGCCTAATAAAACTTAATGACTAACAAGTACTAATGATTTACAGCTAAAATGAAAAATTTTGAACTCATGTCATTTGGAGACATTGGAAATTACTCAATCTATTGTTTTCTTCTTTCTGTAAATTATGAAAGAACTAATTGGCAATTGCCACCGCCAATAACTGATTGTTCTTTTGCTCACTCAGGCTCAGGCCTCTCCTACTGAAATATAAGTTCTAAACAGAAAACAATGCCTTTTCATCTTTCATTAAAAGCAACGCACTGTCACACTATGAAACGGCGGAACACCTGATCTTTGCTCTTCAACACCGAACATCCCAATACGCTATTTTCAGTTTGAGGCTTCAGCAGTTGAGTTCGAATGATGCGCGCCTTAGCAGCTCAGCTCAGCATTGTAAACTATTCAATTTCGTAATCCCTTTTTTTTTTTTTTTCTATTTACGCATCCAATTTTCATTTTTACCCTTTTTTTTTTTTTCTTTTTCTGTTCTATGTAGTTGTTGTTCAAAAGAAAGCCTTGGAATGTGCAGTCTCGAAATTTCTCATCATCGAATGGAAAAGGTCACTCTTTTTTCATATTTTTAGAAGGTTTTGCACTCAATGCTTAGTCAAATTAAATGCTTTATCCTTTTGGTTGCAGATGAGGCCTATCTTGAACAGGAAGCTGAGAGGAAAATAGGATGGTTGTTGAAACTGTTCTTTGCTGGCACTGCAACTTTTGTTGCTTATCAATTCTTTCCCTACATGGGTATTTCTTTTTATTTATATTTGAAATAAATCTTATGTTGTTCAAAATTATTGCATTTCTGGGTTTTAGCCTACATGGGTATTTCATTTCTGGTTTTTGAATGAATCATTCTTTCTGATATTAAGCTTTTCTGGGTATTTTTGGATATGTAAATTTGGGTTTTGAAACAATCTTATTTTATGAAAATTGACCGCCTTTTGTGATTATTTGCTTGAAAATTAGAAAATGCTTATAGTTTTGCTTTTACAGGAGATAATTTGATACACCAATCTGTGTCACTTTTGCATGTTAAGGATCCCTTGTTTAAGAGAATGGGAGCATCTAGATTAGCCCGATTTGCAATTGACGGTATTTCCCCCCCCCCCCCTAATATTGATATTCTGACAAGTTTGGCATATGTATATTCTATTGTTTTCGTGAGTCATGCTCTTAAAATTTTATGCATTAAGCGTTAAGAATAAAGCATTTATTGATGAAAGCTATTCTTTTTTTGGATAAGTAAGTGTTTTATTTATCCAGAAAGCAGTTAAACTGCTACATCCAACATCATGTGCAACATGTACTTAAAGCTATACATACTTAAACAATACTTGAACAAAACTTAAGACCACTAATCAATCAGGGAACAATAGCAACATACTTCAGCAATACTTAAAGCTATTCCAGAATGGACAAAGATCCTAGGAAAAAAGTGACAGTCCCCAATCTGCATCCAATCTTCGGTTCACTTCATCAGGACTAATGTTCTTGAGCCCCAACAATCGCATTCTGATGATCTCTTTTATCTGCTCAATGATGGCTCCTTGTGTGGATTGAAGGCGATTAAAACACCTATTATTTCTCTCCCTCCAGATCGAGTAGAGAAAGGCACTCCATGATAAACGCAAAATAACAGAAATGAGAGTTTTTCCTCTGATTCTGTTTACTGCCCATTGCAGCTCTGCTTGCCAGCTCCTTATGCTTCTATGAAGTTGACATAAGCATAGTATATGCCCCCAGATTTCCTTTGAATAGTCACATTCAAAAAATATATGATTCCGGGTTTCTTGCTCAGTTTGACATAGCTCACATTTGCCATCCACCTCCATGCCCCATGACATCAATCTGTTCTTTGTAGGCAGTTTGTCCAATATGGCCATCCAAGCTACCAGTGCATGTTTAGGAATATGAAATGAAAACCAGATCAGTTTATCCCACTCCACCTTGTCCTGCCTAGGCCTGAGATCATTCCAGACTTTAGCCACCATAAATCTGTTCCCAGGGAACTTCCAAGTTAGAGCACCATTCTGGTTGGAGGTGAACCTCAAAGCCAAAGCCCTCAGCTGAAGCATTTTACGCCATGTCCAGCTGCTTCCTGGGGAAGGTTGAACCTGCCACACTGTTCTTCCTCTTATTTGGTATGATAGCTGATCTTGCCTCTTATTTGGTATGATAGCTGATCACATTTCTTTTCTCAAATAAAACGTTTTTGTCAAATGGTGTCTGATGAAATCCATCTAGGATGATATTGAGATGGAATACTAGCTGTTTGAAGAGCATGAAGATTCCATTCATGATCAGAAGATTGTTTTCCTGAGTTATAGACTTCTCATGGCTTTATGTTGGATGTTCCTTTGATCTTTTCCACCTCAGTCTTATCTTGTTCTATTAGATCTAGGATTTCTGTTGTTTTGATGGGGTTTGGAGGTTTTTACTGTGTTCTTTTATATCGTGGTGATAGTACCCCTAGATGGCTTTAGCTGATAGGCTTGCGACCGCCTGTGAAAGTTTGAAATCTGACCTCTTTCTGAAACTTTTAGGAATTAGGTCAGTGATTTATAGATTCAAATAAGTGGTTGCAATGGGAGTTTGCAGTTTCCCCTTTACTCCTACCTTATACTGGATTGTGAAAGTGGAGCTTACCTTCAAAACTGCAGTAGTTGGAAATGAATCCAATAATTTTTCTCATTAATTCTAAACTAGAGTAGCTAATATTAATGGCGCATGATCCTGCAGCAAGGCTGTTTTGCTGACATCATTAATTCGATTAACTCTCTGCTTCTATTTTTTTTTTTTTTTTTTTATCATAGATCAAAGAAGGATGAAAGTAGTGGAGATTGGTGGGGCTCAAGAGCTCTTAAATATGTTGGGATCTGCTAAAGATGAACGCACACAGAAAGAGGCTTTGAAAGCTCTTAGTGCACTGTCAAAGTCAGGTAAAGTATAAATTAATTCAATTCTCAAGTTTTACCTGGAATTACTAAGAGTTTTCGCCTGCAAGTGGCTGCCTGCTTTGAGTAGTTATCAAATACATGATGTGCAAAAAATATTTTGAATACTAGGCATAAGGCTTTAAGTTTGGCTACACTACATTCCAACCACACTCTTTATGTCCTTTGCTTCTTGGTCTTAAAATGCAGAACAACAGGGATGCCACTACTTATGAGAATTATTTTTCCTTTTCTTTTATCCGACTTTTATAAATTACTTTCTGTTTTGCAGATGAAGCAGTTAAAGCTTTACATAATGTTGGGGCAATCTCGGTTATAAAGTCTACCCCAGACACCTTTGAAGATGCTGAAATTGGGACATACAAATCGAACTTACTGAAGAGATTTCAAGATTTGAGATATGATATTTCGTCTTGAGAAGTTTTAACCCTTTGATTTTGGGGTGAAGACCAATAGTTAAAGAAACCTTGGCATGAAGGAATCTCTAGTTCATAGGAGCAAATAAAAATCTGAAATTCACACTTTGTGCCTTTGGCTTTGTTTCCCTTTCATATTTACTTTAATTGTAGACTGTGTAGTGTGGTCTTTTTCTCTTACAACACAATTCAGTGGATTAACCTAATGAAATAAGGAATTTTGTTCCTGCCTTGCAGCCTTGGTTCATTACCTTAATAACGTGTGATGCGGTTGATTTAAAGCAATTCAATTAACATGGGCAGTGTAGTATGAGCCTTCTTCTCCATTACCTTAAAGGATCCACCTGTTCTAGTCCTGCAATTGTGTGTGAGACTGCCATTTTTCATCTAAAAATGGAAATTGATCATCTGAAGCAAGTGAATAGTTTCTTCTTCTTCTTTTTTTTTTTTTATTGAAATAAGTAAAAAATTTCTTATTCTTTTATATTCTATTGCCATTTTAATGTACATTTATGTCAATATAATGAGTCATAAGAGTGTCTAAAAGTTGCAGCTTTTATATTGTACTTTTATCTTTCCTGAGAACATTGTTCTATTTGATTTTGCATGATTCTTTAATTCAAGATAGCTATATTAATAGGAAGCTGTTACTTCTAATTCTGCTGAACTTGCTTTGAGAATCAAAGCCTGATATGTATTTTTTGCTGCCACATTGAAGCACATAAAGTAATTAACTATTTTGAAGGGACTTGACTTTAAGCTACCTCTGTTTTAATGAAACAAATAACAAAAGAAAAGCTAAAACTACAATACAAGAACCTCCGCAAACAAAAAATACAGGAAACAAGTCATGACTCATTTCATTTAAAAAAAGCTGTATATGTTGGTAGAAATGGCGATTGTGCTTGTTACTACAGCCAGAATAATCATGACTGCTGCCAAAATCCTATCCCTTGCCGTTGATATGCCACAAACATCCCTGTAATCGAAAAAAATAAAATAACATAAACAGATTGCAGAGATTTGCATACAATTACAGGTGCTGAGATAGAGAGAATATATACCTAAGAACAATAATGCCAGGAAAGATGAAGGCAAGGCAAACTGCAGAGGTTGATCCCACGAATTGAAAGAAGTACCATATGTTAGGGATGGCTATTGCTGCCAAGTAACTGAAGGCTAAAAGGATAAGTGTGAGGGACACAAATCTGGTGTTATCATCTTTTACAAGAAGAGTTTTATTTGGAAAAAGGAATTCATCAATGTTGGACCTTAACGAAAAGTTTAAGAGAGGAAAAACCAGCATGAGGTGAAATGCATAGCTCAATCGAACTATGTCATTAAGTAAAGAGCCAATTGCTGAACCAGAATTTTGATCAAAATTGACAAGTATATCTGGCATGATTGAATCACCAAACAGAAGGTATCCAAAGATTCCTATAGTGAAGTAGATGGCTGCACATAGAAACAATGAAATTCGGACTGCTGATATCATATCCGAAGGTTTATCCATCTCAAAACCAATTGGATGAACTGCAATCATCATTCAGTAAAAGCATGAATGAGAAAATTTGGGACCAGAATTGCTAGCTTACGTTAGCAAATTTGTCACAAAATTAACTCCCATACAAGTATACAACTATTTATGAGGTCAAAGTGCTCTCACCATTGAAATGGAATGTGAAAGCTGTAACAATTACTGGAACAGCAGTGAAAAGGTTAAAGAAAGAGGTGTTGGAGTCCAATTGGGGCAGAAGTCTCGGGCTATTTGTTTTCCCTTCCAAGAGTGCCAAAATTGCCATCACTGAGCTTATGGCAACAAACACCAAAGCAAGAAAAACTGATATTGCAGAACTGAACCTCAACGATTCTGCAAATCAAGTCCAACTTCACAAATTAAGCAAAGTACAACATAGTTCTTTGGACTTTGGAGTACCAAAGTTAAAGTGAATTTTTAGTTTGCCATTTTTTATGCTTTTATTTGGCTGCTAGAAAGAGTACAAAGAGATGAAATTAATTTTGGAGCATACTGACCTACGCGCTTGAACAAAACCAATGGTAGCAGAATGAAGACAACGGTGAAGAGGAGTGCGAAAGCACGTGAATTCCACCAGTGAATGCCAAACCATTGTTGCAAAACACCCAAGTGAACTGATCCTTCAGGTTGGTTTCCTGATAAAACATCCCCTGACAAAAAAGTTCTCAACATCAGCAACTTATTGTGTTTTCTTTTACATTGCCTTTCAGTTCAAGGAATTAAATCAGTTCTTGTTTTAACCAATTGGCAGTAAACTAAATAGCAAAAATATAAATGTTAAGGGCTAAAATAACCATAATATAAAGTAGCTCTGAAAATGCCCGGAGCATTCATTTTCAGGTAGACATCCAGATTCTCCCTCAGAGATGGACCATTTGCAAGAGTTGATAATTCATAGGAAATTTAGATAAGTAAAAGATTTAACCATCTAAGTTCCAAGTACAACCTTCTTGGATCCAATTACAGTTAAACACATGGTCCACTATTAAGACAAAGGAAGTGAAAAGCATCTAAGGTAACTGTAACCAATCAAAACTCACGACACTTATCAATTTGCAGAGCTTGCTAGCGGCAAAAATCTTATTTGCAGCGCCTGCAAAAGACTTCCACTCCTCTGAAGAATAAAATTAGTTGCTAAACTAGTTCATGCCTATGTTACCCGACCTTTTATTTTCCTAAAGTAATCATATCCGACACGTACTCGGACATCGATACGAAAGTATGATCCTCCAAATATATGAAAAAACTTTAAAAATAAAAGTTGAACATAGCCGTGTCAGACACGTACTCATATCCAACACTCAACCCCAAATCCGTGTAACATAGGTTCACACATGCGTTGGCACTATGAACCATCCACTTTGAGCCTTCAAAACCATACTTATTCCTGAAGTTCTATATCAGCCAAGTATTAACACCAATAAAATCCAGTATACGTACCTATAATAATCAAATAAACGATCAAGCATCCAAGATTGGTGATCATGACACATATTTGCACCAGGACTGATCCCACCCTCCCAAACGACTCCCTCATGACACCGGCATATGTAGTCGAGTCCCCGGCATGTGTATACCTCATCAAAAATTCAACCGATATATCTGCTAGCCAAGCTATAACAACAATCAACAAAAATGCTGGAACGACACCTAACACCTTGAGTGTTGCCGGGATTGACATAATTCCAGCACCAATAATGCTTGTGGACACATTAAACACAGCACCAGATACCGATGCATGCTTCGCTGGCGGCTTGCTCTCTGGAAGCAGTGGTGCATTTACTCCGGCAGCCGGCGACATTCTTGGAAGATGAGACTTTTTCCGGTTAGAGGATATGTATTATAATTTGTTGTCTTGTTGTGCATAATTACACATTGAATGTGTCTTTATAAGTATGATGGGGTTAGCAATGACAAAAATGTCATAAGTTGACAGTGACATATGATTAATTTAGGATAATCTAATGAAGGGTAAGTCTGGAATTAAATTAGTAAGATCACAGGAAATTCTGCTATTATTACAGGACAGGTTGGGGTGGGGTGATGCTGTCGTGGGAAACTGATGAATGTACAGAGACAGAAGATGTATTGAATGGACAGGAAAATGTATGTGGACGCAAAAGCAGGAATGGGAATTCAATAGAGTCCTCTGGGAAGCCAAATATTCAGTGAATAAAAAATCGAATCAAATTAATTGGTCGGATCGATTGAATTAAAAATCGATAGTTTATTCGATTTAGCAGGTGTAATAAAATTGGATTTAATCGAACAGATCAAAAATTAGTTCAACCGGTAAAAAATAAAAATAAAAATCGTTTTTTATTTTTTTAATTATTTTTTTATAAATGATGAGATTTAAATCCATAACCCCTTAAAATTATATAAAGACTATACTAATAAACTAAATATTTATTTTTATTTATTATTTATGATATTTAATATTTATTTAATATTAAAAATATTTAAAAAAATTATTTAAAATGTTCAATCGATTCAACTTGTTTAATCATCAAAAAGATCACATCATCCAATTATTTCTTGCAAAAATCTAATGGTTGAGGAGGAAGGTCAACTCTGGCTGGCTATGTGGCTCTTCATGGAACCAATAACCATTTAAGCAAAATTGACTGAATCATGTCAAATCATCTGACTCATTTATACTATAAACAAACTACAAGCTTATCAGCAGAACATATGGCATATTATCTGGATTTGTGTGGACCGGCAAATGACAATTTAAGCTGAAATTGAGATTTCTTTTTACTAAAGTAGAACTCTTTGCAGAAAGATTAATTTCTGTCAAATGGGTATGAAATTCAATGGGGACTTTAAAAATGTTTTTGCTTTGCATGAGTAAAATGTGCGGTTTAATGAGGCCCGGCAACCCAAAGAGAAAACGTTTTTCCTCTCTAATTCTTTGGTGCCAATCTAAGCAAATCATCACTCTAACCAACAATATAAAACTACAGATTGCTCATGGTAATGATCATTGATCAGCATTGTCGGCCACTTTAGTCCTACTAGTGCCCTGCAGAACTTTACTAAAAGATCTAGAGCAGCTCCTTTTTTTTTTCCTTGATTATTTTACTTTTTAACACCTTTTATTGATTGAGATCTACTAGAGCAACCTTTATGAATTTCAAATTTTCAATCACATGAAATAATATTGGTTTAGTTAAGCTTAAGCGTTGTGATAAAAACAGGGATTGAGGTATTTAAATTAGGTGTCCAAATCAGTGAGAGAACCCCACTTTCATGAATTATTTGGAAAATAAACTCATAAACTCCTCCTTTAGCATTTAAAGAGGGATATATAATTGGAAATAGTAACAGTCAATTCATTTATGGGAGGGTTTGATTAATTATGATTTATTATCTTTTTCCCTATTTCCTCCTTAATTTGTAAAATTTTTTAGGCTAAAAAGAAAGGAAAAAACTCACTAATCTGTCTACTATTTGTTGTAGGTGAGCCTGTGTTTTATTCGAGAGAAGAAATTATTATTTATTCAACTAAGTCCATGCAACAAAAAAAGAAGATACAAATAGATTTTAGTAAAGGGAAGTAGAGGAGAAAGATCTATATATACAAAGATATGTAAGCATTATAAACTAATAAAAGATGTTGGTATCTTTTCAATTTTATGTTACTATATATCAAATGGGGTAAAGTTTGATATCCCGAAAAGATAATCTGCTTCTCTGCATTGTTCTTGAATTCTGTAACATTGCAGATATGCCCACATGAGGTTTGTAATTTGTAACTATTTTTTATTTTGTCTTCCAATTAACTACTCCACAAGTTGGTAGCTATAGCTATTATGCTTATCACAATAGCCAAGATGATCACTAAAATTGCCATGATGTTATCTTTTCTTGTCGATATGCCATGAACATCCCTGTCAAGATATTAAAACTTTTTAGCTTAGTGATAACTATTTTTGAGAAGTTAGTAATTTGCAGTTATCAAAATGAGTTGAAGATTGATACCTGAGAACACTGGCTCCTGGAAAGATGAATGAGAGGCAAACAACGGTTGCTGATCCTAAGAAGTAAAAGAAGTACCAAATATTTGGTATAAATGGCGATTATGTATGTAACAGCAAGCAATACACAAAGTGAGAATTGCGAATCTCGGGGTGTCTCTGGCCAGTACAGGCTTCTTTTGCAAAGAGGAGTTCATCTATGTTAGCTATCAAGGAGAGATTCATACAGGAAATACAAGAGCTAGGTGCATTGCATAGCTTAATAATTCACTACTTGACCAACTGCAGAATCAGAAGAATATCCGCCATGATGGAGTCCCCAAAGAGCAGGTAGCCAAAGAAACCAATATATAAGTAAATGGCTATTTATGCAGATTGCTATAAAACTGACAGCAAAGCTCATATCAGAAGGTCTACCCAGTTCTGCTCTTATCTGATGAACTGCATTCATTCGTCCGAAGTCTTTCATTAGAACACAAGGCAATTCAACAAAGTCTCAAATGTTCCTAGCATTTTGTCTTAATTCTTAGTCAAAACTCTTTTGTTCAAAATAAAAATTTGTAAGTGATATATAGAAACTTATCTAAATGCGAAACAACTTTTTTTATGGAAAGAAACTTACTTATTCAACCTGAACTTCAATTTTTGTCTATTTTTTTTTTATCAAAGAAACTAATATGCAATCCTTCTTTTATCTTTAGGCTGTAACTTTTGTATAAAAAAAAAAGTACTTAAAACTTAATTTACTTGAAAGTGATATAATCATTGGAGTAAGATCATTTAAATAAGAAGATCTACCCAATTAGCCCTTGTTAGTGTAAACATCTTCGAAATTCTTCTTAGCATTCACCTCCCATGTGAATGCTGAAGAAAACACAATCCACCCAGTTCATCCTGTCTTGTTGATTAGCTCCGCTCCTCAGTCCTCCCTTTTAATTACAAACCTTCTCAAACGCCATTGTTTCCTGTTGGATTGGAATGGAATTTCACCATTGAAACGACGACGTTCCACCTTTTCTAAACTTTTCTTTTCCTAATTTTATTATTATTATCCTAAAATTGTTTCCAGCCATTCGATCAGGGCCACTTGTTCAAACTTTTCAAAGTAAGAATGATCCAGTGGTGGAAGAAGCTGTTCACTGTAAGTTGTGTCATGTCTGGAAGTACATCTGTATATGTGCTGCGAGCTAAAAGCCAAAGTAAATGTTTTTGAGGATTGATTCCATCCACAGGTTGTCTCATGAATTCCTTTGTCAGTTTTCCGTAAGCGTATGTTTTGAAGCTCATACTTTTCTTCTGTATCAGGTCAGTTTTCCTATACATACGTTAACAACCGACTCCTTTTTTTCCCAGAATATTTATGCTATGCTATTTTCCATTAAATGAAAGAAATTGAACAAATTTCTGTATGTTTTTCATCTGGTAACCCTTCTGATGATAAAGAACAAAGTTTGATACAAAACTAGATACTGTGCAAGTCAAAGGTCTGAGATTTAGATTTTAGAATAGATTTTATGATCTGATCAACTTCTGTTTATCAAAATAATGATACATTTTTTTAAAACTTTGCATAGCTTCTTGGCACTCATAAAATATTTTGTTTTAGTTACTTTAGGGTTACAGATTCCTTGCTTCCCTCTTTTTTTGCTACAACTTTTTAGTGGTAGTAACTGCAAAATCTAGATCGTCTATCATCTGGTTTTCAATTCAATTTTAGAATTACACTTTAAGAGTTAGTGAAAGAGCTTCCCTGTATGCAGCACAGTTCTGGGATTGATTGAGAGTTCAATTTTGATATTAGAATGGCTTCAAGTGAAAATGGGAATCATAAAGAGGAAATTGAGGAATCCAATGTCACTAAAACAAACGGACAAATTCCTCTTCACATTTCATCGCAAAGGATGCTTCTAAACGACGAAAACCCTCAAAGAAAGCCCCATAGCAGCATTGTGTCTCCTCCAAATAGAATCAAGTTTCTCAAACTTGGTTCTGCATCTGTCAAATTCAAGCGATTAGCTGAAGCAAGAGATGAGGTTTCTCGGTTGGTGGCTTCTTCAAGTGGTCATGGTTTACGAGAACGTCTGACTGGGGTTTTTGCAAAAAAAATTGATTGGGTTTCTCTCGTTAAAATGTTTAAGGAATGGATTAGGGACCCAATGAATATGGCCCTTTTTGTATGGATCATGTGTGTTGCTATCTCGGGTGCTATTCTGTTCCTTGTCATGACTGGAATGTTGAATGCAGTGCTTCCTAACAAGTCACAGAGAAATGCCTGGTTTGAAGTCAACAATCAAATTCTCAATGCACTGTTTACTCTTATGTGTCTGTACCAACACCCAAAGCGATTTTACCATCTTGTACTTCTTTGTAGATGGAGACCAGAAGACATTTCCCGACTCAGAAAGATATACTGTAAGAATGAGACCTATAAGCCCCATGAGTGGGCACACATGATGGTGGTTGTTGTGCTACTCCATATTAACTGTTTTGCTCAATATGCCCTTTGTGGTCTGAACTTGGGATACAGGAGATCCGAGCGACCTGCCATTGGAGTTGGGATATGTGTATCAATTGCAATAGCGGCACCGGCAATAGCTGGTGTTTACACCATTGTTAGCCCTCTTGGGAGGGATTATGATTCTGAAATGGATGAGGAAGCACAGAGGCAGACTGACACTGGTGAAAGTAAGAGGCCAGAGCAGTCGAGACGAAAGTCATTGGAGAAGAGATATTCATTTGCATCCGGAAATGAAGAGAGAACTGTTGAGAGCAGATCACTTTGGAGTGGAGGGATACTTGACTTTTGGGATGATATTTCTCTAGCATATCTTTCTCTTTTTTGTAGTTTTTGTGTCTTTGGGTGGAACATGGAGAGACTTGGGTTTGGAAACATGTATGTGCATATTGCAACTTTTCTCCTCTTTTGTATGGCTCCTTTCTGGATTTTGAACTTGGCTGCTGTGAATATTGATAATGAGACTGTCAGAGAGGCTCTTGGTGTTACCGGAGTTGTTCTTTGTGGGTTTGGTTTACTATATGGTGGCTTCTGGAGGATTCAAATGAGAAAGAGATTCAATTTGCCAGCTTATAACTTCTGTTGTGGTCATCCAGAAGTTAGTGACTGCACACTGTGGCTGTGTTGCTGTTGGTGTTCTCTTGCTCAGGAAGCACGCACTGGGAATTCATATGATATTGTAGAAGATAAGTTCTTAAGAGAGCAAATGGACAATGGTAACAAGCTTCCAATATCACCTTTACCTCGTGAAGATGGGATCGTCCAATTTAGTTCTGGCCCTAGTTCTTCACCTGTGAACAATTCTAGCCCAATCACGAGATTTACAGCCAATTCTTCAAGTCCCACAGTAGTTTCAAAGGAATGTTATAGTCCAGACCGGCAGCTTTCTACGGTGAAAGAAGAGCTGTCTATAAAAGATAAAGATGAAACTATGATTCCACCCACTCCGTCTTTGATACAGAGAGAAGAAACATAATTCAGGAAAATTTTCAAGCAGTAGTCATTGTCTGATGAATTGATGTTCATGTAGACGAATGCTTTTGAGAGAATTTGAAATGCATTATAATTTCACAATTGTCATACTTTCTCATTAGTTTCAAATGATAATGCAAATTTTGTTTTTAAATGAAATTGTAACTTAATGTCTATCCTGAGCATTACTTTGATCGTTTATGAAGCAATCTAGCTCAAGGGAAGTTTTCAAATTCTGTGAAGCTTTATATAGATCTTTGCATCTTATCGTTCTGTTTTGTTTTTTTCTCATCATCATATTGTTATGTTCAGTATCACCTTTTTAGTATGTAGACATTTGTCCAAGAAGAGTTCCAAAAGAAACTCAAGCTGAGTGGCCTAGAGAAATATTTAATGATTTGATGGTCTTTTGCTATCTTCAGACGGAGAATATGCAAAAAGTTTTCTTTTGGGTATTAACAGAGAACAGGAAACAGTTAGATATCTGACTGAAAGTTATCTAGAGTTTTCGTTTTTGTTTTTTTTTTTTTGGTGTGAAAGACAAGGCAAAAAGAATTTTATTAAGATGGCTAAATCTGACTGTTATTAGGAAGAAAAGATGGCTGAATATGATGCCAATGGAATTATAGCATGACGTACTATTTCTGGGGTTTAGTTCCATCATCTATGCTAAATAGTTGTTTGTTTTTTATCCCTACCAAAAATGACCCTATATGAAGCTAAGTAGAAAAGGATTTGAGTAGCTGACTTGAAGTGCTTGGGACAAACACCTTGACCTTACAGATTAATGGATTTTAACAGACAAGCTATTGGAAATTTGCGCAAACCTGCTACTTGAGTTCCACCTCAATATTCTAACAATGAAAATACCTTCTATAATACAAAATTAAATACAAAGGGGTGTCGAATTGATATCCTTGTTAATCTCATAAGAATATTGTCAGCTTTTATCTTGAGCATATGTGACCAGCTGCCAATTATGTACTTAACTTTGTCTACTTCATTTATTTGTTTGTTAGGATTTTCATTTTGTGTCAACAGAAGCAATTGCTAATGAAGCACCATGCTGGTTTAGAAACATGTCATTAACATTTTTTAAGCATTAATTGCTCATTTGATTTGTTTAATGCCTTAATCATTAATTAGATATCATAAGGAGATTTCACATCAAATTTATATTGTGTTACACGTAGAGAAGCCCACACCCACAGACGCGGATATGCATCAGTGCAGTCATGAAAACACATGAATTTGTTCTGAGAGAGAAAAAAAAAAAGATCAATTTCTTCTTGTAATGGAGTGGTTAGCTGGTCGGATAGTGACTAGGGCCATAAGTGTTCATGATACTAGCTGCTTCTGTTAATAGCAAATGCTTACGAAGTAAGTCTTCTTGTCGTTTGGTACTGATAGATCAGTTTCTCGCATAGGTCATAATCATGGCCAGCAAGTTTCAAGCTGTCTATGGGTATGCCAGGCAAGCACTGTCAGCTTGTAGTACCACCAGTTTTTGCATTTCTGCAATATCATATATAGTCCTCATATTGGTTATTACAGAAGTCATTCAATTCTTTAAACCAGTTTGTATAGTATGCTCTATTGGCCAAAAACAAGAAAATTCTATGCTGAAATACAGTGCAGACACAACCTTTATATAATTGGCTTGATGTTTTATTAGTATTTTACTTCAATAATGCTCTTCACTAGGACCGAACTCTGGTTAAACAAGGAAAGAAGACTCCTCCCTTACCAGCTGGACTAACCTATGGGTATTATTTCAATGGTCTCTGACATCAGAACTTGTTAAGGAAATGCTATCAGTGTTCTTTCTCACACACACACATAATTGAATGAGCATATCTTCATGCTGCACTCAGGAAAGTCTACTTCCTGATTCAATAAAGAATTGATCTAAAAAAGTGATCCGCATGCCGATGATCTTGAGACCTAATGTAACTTCCTCCAGGAAAAGAATTTAAGGCTGACACAACCCAGATGTGTATGCTTATAGAACTTGAATATCAAAGAATTGTAAGGCTGAAGTCACAAACAGTTTCACATTGGAAATCAACACAGCATGTCGCGTACGTATAGGAGGCTATTATTTATGGTATAATAACCATTTTTTTGCTCCTCAGTGACCTAAGTGGGACAATTTTATGATTACATAAAATAATATATTAGAGTATTATTAACCTGATCCTTGATTAGAATACAGAAAATTTAGGTTTGAGTCGTTTGCAATTTACCTTCGGCTCTTTCTGCTTTGTCTGTCCAAAGGAAAGCGACATTTTACGAAGGGCTTGTGTAAGAATGGACGGTGGAAATGGAGAAGTAGTTTGATGTGGGTGGCACAATTTGACAATATAGGCTGGTGAACATTATATCATCAAAGTTAAAAAAAATTTATGAGATGGCGAAGGTGGATGCAAAAAATGGCCATGGAAACCGGTACAAGAAAATACAAATGAAAGACTCCCCCAGGGCTCAAAGCCTCCACGAAAAGCCGTTAACCCGAGGCTTTTTTGCCCTTTACAGTGGAGATTATTTTGTTAAGATCAATATTCCATAAGCTTAAGTTCATTCAATAGTTCCATTTCAATGTTCAGTGGTTGAAAAAATACAACTTATTCAAAAGGAGATAAGTGGTTAATTACAATTATATATTAATGGTTGGAAACTGGTCCAATTTATCAAGTGGGAAAGGGGTAAAATTTTATCACAAATTCGTAGTTTACAGTAGATTAGTGAATGGGGATCAGCTCCTCCAAAAAGCTTTAAATGTATACTAATTTTCAAAACCATTTACTTAATGGAAGCATTATTTTTAATAATGCATCAAAGATGATTGGAGATTTAAGAACAGTATGGAAAAAGTGATATTTCAACTACTCAGGCGAAATCGACTTCTATTCATGGTAGCTAGGCTGGTTCTGCTCATTGAGTGGTTGAATTCTTTATGGGGTTGACATTTTTTTCACCAAATGAGTAATGATACTGGAGAAAGGATTGTATGAAACGGTTACTCTACGTCAACATATCTTCATTTTATTCAAATCATGTCACGTAATCAGTTTTTTATAAAAAGTCAACTACTTATTATAAAAATCATTAATGTATTGTTTGAATAAATATTTATATGTAATTGATTACGTGGTATGATTTGAATAAAAGAGATATATGCTGACGTGGAGTAACCGTTTCATACAATTCTTTCTCCAGATACTATAGATGGGCAGCAATCTATGGGGTAACTAATTTAGGTAGTATTGAGTACCACTGATGCAATCCTTTATGATTCCCCTAAACATCACACCTCTAATAAAAAATCAAGGAAAAAAAGAAACAAATAGCAGTTGAGAGGTACTGGATTGACTCACAAGGTTTAATCCATTTGGTAAGGAGATGATTCATTTTCTCGTCAACCATGAATCGATCTTTGTGGGAGCACTCTGAAAATAAAATTTTGAATACACTATATTAATGGTCCGAAAAGAATATTAGATTAAAAAAAAAAAGTTGATTTTAACCAAAATTAACCATTCGCCGACTAAAAACACAACTTTAACCGACACCAATTTATAAACATGTGAATGATTTGGGACATTAGGTGCTTTTAAACATGATTCATTACAGGCAAGAGCTCACTGATTTGATTTCCATAGGAGGTATAGCTCATTGAAATTTAAGTATCCAGCTAAGCAGCCTCCATGATCCTAATAAAAAACAAATTAGAACTTATTGTGGCACACTAATCACTTCCTTTTAGGTTCTATCATTTTTTTTCCTGTAACAGTTGACTGGGAAATTGACAAATTAATATCTTAATCCACTTCTATTAATTTGTGCAATTTGGGTCCTTGTAATTTTAATTTCTAGGTTCCAAAACACTGCCATCTTTCCATTCTAGCTACCTTGGCAAGCTGTTGGAGCAATGGCCTGCACTTTTCCAAGTTTTCAACCTTAATCCTGTTTCTGGAAATGTGATTGGTGTAGGGACAACTAAGGACCATTTCGAAACTTGACAATTTGTGGACTATGAGAGGCGTTTGATCTTGATCAAAGGCAAAGGAGGGGCCTTCTTAGTGCAATAATGATAGATGATAGATGAGGATGGCCTGTCTCCAAACCAGTACCAACTCTAATCTCCATTGCTCTTTATCGAACAAGACAAACTCTATTTGTCCTCGTCTTCCATGGACTGGGGCCTAATGTTTGATTTCTAGATGTGACTTTCAAATGTGACCTGCAATGGAAAAAGCCATTGAATACTAAATGACGCTTCCTTCAAAGCTTTTTTTTTCAGGTTTGCTGTATATCCCAAAGCAAGAAATTTGTCCATTTTGAACAAGGGCTAATCAAGTTGCTAATTAATGAAAAGAAATTGCAAACATGGCTATAAAAAGTCTTTTATCTGTGAAGAAACCAATGTTAGAAATGGTTGAGAGAAAAGCTGATCTTCTTCAATTCATTGTCAAAAACCAAACCCATCCTATCAAAGGGAAACAAAAACCATGACTGGTTAAATCCTTATGAAAACTCAGTTGATGTGAAATGAAAATACCTATCTATATATGTTTTATAATCTATTTCACTGATCCTTGAGATGTAAGAAAAATAAAGCAGTGCTATTGCTATATATGCTTTTAAGTGAAACAATGGAATCATTCTTTGCCATTTTGCTTGCTCTGATCTGGCTGTAAAAAAAGTTGAAAACCTCTTCACTTTTCAACTTTAACTTTGATCTACCAAAGCACAGCCTTTAAATATCTTCATTAGAAGGTTTCTTTAATCTTAGCCCTTATCTTTTTTTTTTCCCTGGTGAAAATACTTAAGAATTAAGCATTGCATATATCATATATGCTTTTTTTATTTCATTAAGTTTGAAATCACATGTTTTAGACCCCAAAAAATGAAATTACATGACTTTTAACTATAGTTAGTTACACAAGTTTAGCACAATGAAATAGGATAACTACTGACTTATTCAGCTTGAAATAATATAAATCTTAAAAATAAGATTAAAAAATAAGGAAAATTTCCAAATCCAAAAGGATGAGTAAGGAAAAGAAGAAATTGACATAACCAATGACATTTCACTAATAAATGAACACACAAACAAATTCCATGAGCATGGCAGCTGCTTATCACCCCAAAGTTGATAACGTAAGAGATTAGAACAAATTCATCCTTTTATTAGCCCTAATGCATAACTTAACAACGGATTATTAGTAAGAGTGTTTGATAAAGAAAAATAAAATTTGCAATGCAATGAAATAAAATAAAATAAAATAAAATTTTTTAACAGTTTTTTTTTTCCTAATGTGTTTGATAACTAATATTAAATGTTACTTAATAAAAAATTTTAATAAAAAAAATATTGAATGAGATAAGTAGGGAGAGAACTACTTATCACTTAATATAGAATATGTTAAGTCAATTTTATTTTTTTATAATTTATATATAAACTAAATTATCTCATTTTTTGGTTACAAAAAGATGATATATTTAAATTACCCTTTTTATTTTTATCGATAATTATTCATAATAATATAAAATGTTATGTTAATAAAGTTAAAATTGTGAAATGAATAATTTTTAAAATTCAATATTTACATTTATCAAAAAATATAATTATATTCGGTATTTAATTTTTAATAACATGACAAACAAATTTTATAATACAAATTTAGTACTTAATTTTTCAGTTTATCAAACGACACCTAATTAGAGAGATATTTAGTAAAAATTTTGAGCATTTAATATATTCCGATCCAATTTTTATGAATTTAAATATTTTGAATTCGGCTATTTTTTGAATTTAGATATTAGATTTACTATTTATAATAGATTCGAAGCGTATTTGGATATGAATTTTTCGATATCTGATTTTCGAATCTGCTTTGTGTTGGTTTGGATAGTATTAGATATTTGAATTTGCTTTATTTATATGAATATTATTAGATATTCGAATCCGATATCCACCTACATATTTGTAAATATAAAAAATTTTATACTTGTGCAGAGATTCGAACTTTGACATTTAAACCATTATTATCAAAAATTCATATATTTAACGGATTCGAATATCTTATAAATATTATTATCTAAATCAAATTTAAATTTAAATAATAATATTCAAATAATAAACATATTCTATCATACAAATTAACCGAATTCTAATTCAGTTCTTATCTTAATTATTAGGAAAACCTAATTTAAAATAACTTAATAATGCAATTTAAGTGGGGTCAAAAAGAGTTGGCTTGACCAGAATTCCTTACTGCTATCTGTCCTCACCTCCACCTAGCCGCATAGGATAAAAACTGATTATTCATCATCATTGGGCCCACTCTATCCCCATTACCACTCAGATCCTGCCACATATCCCAATATTTTCACTTTATCCACGTTCTCAGTCCCAAATACCGCTACAATTTTACTAGGATTGGCTCAGAGTAGATTATTAGACAAGAAATGGGTGTAGAGAATCAGAGCCAAGTTGATTACTTTTTCTATATAAGCCCGTTTCATCCTCACATAAGACCCTCACCAGTTCTTTCTGTTTTTTCCTCACCAAATCTCTCTCCAAGACCCAAATCTTTTTTCTCTTTGCTTTTCTGCTTTCTTTTTTATCTTGTCTAATTGTTTTCTTTCAAGAACTGGCTAACACACAAGAAAAAATTCTGGAGGAAACTAACAAGAACCAAGAGGTGGTTCTTGCCCTCTATGAGGCCTTGAAGACTCGAGACGTTGAAACAGTTCACCAAATCCTTGCTCCTGACCTTGAGTGGTGGTTCCATGGTCCCCCAACCCACCAGTTTTTGATGCGCCTTCTCACTGGAGCTTCATCAGACGATTCTTTCCATTTTGAGGTTGATCCTCTTTCACTTACCACCTTTGGGTCCACCGTTATCGTTGAAGGCTGTGATCACAGCCGTTCAATCTCTTGGGTTCACGCTTGGACTGTTACTGATGGGATAATTACCCAAGTGAGGGAGTACTTGAACACTTCTCTCACTGTTACTCGCCTTGGAAACTCTAGCCAATCTCCACCGTCCAACTACAATTCATCATCATCTTCTACTTCTTCTTCAGCGGCTAAGATTACCCCTGCACATTGCCCTTCCGTCTGGGAGAGCAGCTTTTCCAACAGGGTTGGAAAGTCTGTGCCAGGTCTTGTCCTGGCAATTTAGTCATTTCAATTATCCTCTCTCTGTTATCAGGTACAGCCGTGAGTAGGCAATATAATACGATAAAAAAAATTAAAAAAAAAAAAGGGGTGCTTGCATGTCAGCTCCTTATTGGTGTCCTACTTGCTGATGGGCTGAACTACTGTTGTTAAGACAGAGAGATCAGAGATGTGAGTTCCTTAAGGTTCTGTTTGTTTGGGTCGTTTGTTTTTCGCTGTGTTTTGCTTTAGGGATCTGTTTGTTTGGGAATTGGGACTGTCAAATTTGGAATTGTGTTTCACGTCCAATGTATTTGCCAGAGTGTATAGAGATTTGTTGGTCCATCATGGGAAGATCTACTTGTTCTTCTTACCCAACTCTCTATAGTTTAAAGTGTTTCCATTGTGTAATAAAAGTGTGGTACTTTGATTTTCTTACTACTTCTACTTCTACTTTTACTTCTCTCCTTAATTACTATTTACCTTGATCAAATTCGAGTATATGTAAATAATGAATTCGAATCTCTTTCTTAAAAAAAAAATGTTTAACCTTCTTAATTCAATTCTAATTATGCATGTTCAAAGATACATTTGTGTGTATTGCATGAAAAGAAAATTAAACTTGATCCTCTCTACTAAATTCTCATTTTCCAAGAAAACATAAGAAATTCAATGAAAGGGATAAGGTGGAACTTGGACTGATCTTTTTCATATTTTGTAGAAGGCATTTCCCCTCTAAACAAGAGATAAATGTCTTTTTTTTTTTTGACATCATTAATGAATTAGTCATTTATGATGAAATTCATAGGTTTTGGTTATATTTCTTAGTTAACAGTAAAGTTATTAATTTTGATTACGATAAAAAAAATTAAAATTAATTTAAAAATATACTAAAAATGAAGTTTAAAAAATTTAAATTTAAAATAATTAAAATCTCAAAAAATTCAAACTCAATCCAAACTCAAAAAACATGTTAAAATAATTATATTTTTTTAAAATTTTAAAAAATCATAATTAATTGAAATCTAAAAAAACCTGAATTCAAAAACACTTAAACCCATAAAATTTAAATTTGAAATAACTTAAATTCAAAAATAATCAAAAACTCAAAATATCAAATCCGAAATTAGGCGACCTAACTCTAATCCATACTACATGCATGCCTTTGATGGAAAAAGACTTGATAGGTTGTTGAACCGTCTGACCTAATCATATTATTTTGGACTATTCTCTAAATTATTACAGGCTATTTTTTTCACAATGAAATGAGTGGCCATCATGACAAATAGCAACTCAATACTCTGATTTTCGTTTTATTGTAGTAAATTAAGAGAATCTCTCTTTCTTTCTTTTTTTTTTATTTATTTTAATTATGGTAATTAATTTATTTCAAAAAGAAATTTAGAATATGTTTCTAAATCAACATTTTTTATTAATATAATCAATTTTTTTTATCACATTATCAGAAATTAAACAATATTTATTGATATATTCTTGTACCACAAATCACCTACTTTAGCCAACCATTTTTATCAAACTACTAAATTTATTATGTAATATATCTAAATCAATTAATTAATTAACTTGATTGTATCTTCACTCTTCAACAATAGTTATATCCATAACCCATTTTATAAAGATTATTCTAATCAAACATAAATCTTACATATCGTTCCGATCGGTGTATATCGTAAACTTCAACAAAAATTTATATTGAACTTACATAACGTTCGCAAAAAAATTATTGAGAAAAGAAATCAAACATAAATCTTACAAGCGAAATATTCCAACCTTACCAATTGAATCAATCTCGTTTATTGTTTGATTTTAGATTTGCTAGTTTTAATTTACACAATAAAAAAAACACAGTGAACATTTACATGATAGGCAACAAATCAGATCAGATAAGATCAATAAGAGCTATCTATTTAAGAACTTGATTTGATAATATACATCTCATGAGTAATATTCAATATCACAAGAAGTATGTTGCTATTGTTCCCTGATTGATTAGTGGTCTTAAGTTTTGTTCAAGTATTTTTTAAGTATGTATAGCTTTAAGTACATGTTGCACATGATGTTGGATGTAGCAGTTTAACTGCTTTCTGGATAAATAAAACACTTATCCAAAAAAAAATATTCAATATCACAAGAATATGCCAAAAGGAATGGAATATGAAATGATTCATATGAATATATCCCTTTCTACTCTCAATTTTTAAACGGCATACCCAATTTTCAATTTAATATTAGCATTGAGATGAGAATATGAGATTATCAATTTGTTTTTGTCTTCCCATTCTTCAAATAAATTCATGAATTTGAAAGAATATGCTATTGTAACATAATGGACAAGCGAATGCAAAGATATTTTTTTAAAAGAAGACAAAGAGAAAATAAATAATTAGTATTATTGTTTTTCTAGGTTTTTTTTTTTGCTCAATTGTTAGTATTATTGTTTAATTATTGTATTCTTTTGCTTTTTGTAAGCCGACCATAAAAAGTATTTTGAAAAGTAAAATCCTGAATAAGTTCTAATCGTATTATAAAAACATTGTATTCTTTTCTTGTTATTTTCAATTGATGCCTACATAACGAAGGCTGTAATGCCCACAAGCTCTGGTATATTCTTGACCTATTCTGGCCTTATATAGTTATATTGTATATAATTGAAAGAGAAAAAAAAAATTAAAAAAAAGGGACAATGAAACTTAAGTGGAAAATGGAGGCTAATAAACAAGTCAATGTCTATCAAGGATCTTAACTCAACTGGAACTTATTCTAATCAATATTTGTAATCAATATTTGTAAAGATTCCTTGAATTGTTTGTACCAAATTTAACATGTTTATATACAAAAACAGCCATTAATTAAATTTTACAGAAGGAGATGGGGAATGTTGGCCCAAGCTTTTATGGTGTTTGAGGAACAATTAAGCAAATGTCTCCCTCCCCCCTCCAAAAATATATATATATATATATATATATATTGAAAGGAAAAATAAAGCATATGATTCCTATATATGCTGTATTTTCCTTTCCAAAAGTTTATACCCCAAATATGCCATCTCTTTTGCCTCAACACCTTATTTATTTTATTTTGAAGTTATATTTTTACTTTAAGGTTTTTAATTTAAAAGTCAGAATCTCTTACTATATTAAATAAAGTAGAGTTCAAGAGAAATTAGGACCATCTTTAGTTTATTGGATAGCTAAAAATCCATTGAATTTGTCAATGATTAGAGTAAAGATGATTAAATTCAATAGGTATATATATATATATATATATATATATATTATCTCATACACAGAGTCCAGCAATGTTAAAAGGGTTGACAAAAAAAGGGATTTAATGGCTGATACTAAATGCAAAAGGTAGTTTTTTAAAGGGAAAAGAGAACAAAAAGGAATCAGAAGCTGATACTAAATGCAATAAACCGATTTAATAGGTTAAAACGGATAATAACTTACAAATTAACATGGAATGAAATACTTAGCATGAACCCAAATGGCTTTGCCCTTAGACACAAAAAGTAGTGTTTTTTTGAAAGGAAAGAGAGAGGGATTGGAACAAAAAGGGTTCAGAAGCTGATACTAAATGCAATAAGCCAGTAGGCAGTAGCTTAATTGAATCAAGTGCAGGAGAAGAATCTGACAAAAGCACAACTTGAGGATGTTCATTTTAAGCACCAAAGTGAGAACCTATTCTCTTGTCAAATTAGAATTTGTAAATGCAGTTTGTGGCCACTAGAAAGTATATATCCTTTCAGTTTCACTATCCGTTTGGCCCCCAGGTTCCAATTAAGGCATTCGTCGGCCGTTTTCCTTTCTAATTTCAAAGGGAACATAGTAGCCCTAAGAGGTTAAGTCCAATCCATATGTATATTGGTCAAGGAGTTGACGACAGGAACTGTTGCTAGAGACCTAAAAAAAAGGGGAGGCAGAAATATTCTTTAGCTAATCAATTTCATTTATGGGTCCTTTCCTGATTGATTGAAAATGCCAAAATGGCAACTTCAGTGCTTAAACTTGACATATCAGTAATTCAGTAACATAGATGGGCTGTGTTTGCATTTTATTGTTGGATCCTTGTTGCTTATTCTGTATCAAGGTTTTGTTGTACATATTTGGACAAGAGCTTGATGGGTTTGGCAAGAATGAATAGACCAAGAAAGTTGGGATTTCTAAGTTCGATCCATCATGTTTCTAAGCAAGAAGGAAAGCCAGCCTAAGAATCTGGATCCATTTTTTCAAACCTGCTTTGAGCTAGGCTGATTGAACTTCCAGACCAATTTGCTAAATCCTAGGTGTTGGCATGTTGAGATTTTCAATATATCAACCGAATCACAGTTCACGAAGCAAACAAAAGACCCAACCCAAAAAAGGGAACAAGACAAACAAAAGGGAAATAAAAAAACAATGGCATTCTAGATTTGTGTAGCCGGTCAGGATTCAGGAATATTATGCACTTCATTTTAAGGTTCATTTTCCTTTGGGAGGTACATATGCAACGCAAGTGTGCTGGGATACAAATCACTCAGCAGAAGATAGTTCATACAAGCTTAGGAGAAAAAAGAGAAAAAAAAAAACTCTCCATTGAAGATTATGCATTGTCATTTTCGTGCATAATCACCAGCAAAGCTACAATGAAGGCATAGTCCACCTCTGGATAAACTTTTACCTTGAAACTTTCTTTGCCCTTGCAGCTCCCCCATGTAAAATTGTGGCTAACCTGTATATTCATATCATATTGGATCAAAGAATGGAAACAAAAGAATAACTGTAACATCGGTTTATTTGTCTTTTAACATTTTCAGGGATTCTACTTCCACAACCAAATTAAACACATTTGACAACCGAAATTGAACCAGAAAGAGTTTTTATACCTCTGCAATGATTGAATTGCCTCTGCTAACTTTGAAAGAAAGGGAAGAAAAACTTCCAGTTGCATGAAAATCGCGGCCATGTTCCTTGTACCGGTTTGCTAAGTAAACATCAAGATTGTTTTTGATCTGAAGAGCATTGGATCGTTGCACACTACAGAGAAAATGGTTCCTTTCTGAGCTTTCACCTTGATGAATTAGCCATTGCTGTTTCCAGGATAATGCCTGTTGAATTTCCAATACTCCTAACATCATTACATAAAAAGTTTTCAGAGTCCAAAATCTGAGGGAAAATGTTTTATATATACAATACCTTTTCGCGCAGAGTGACGACTGGCAAACCAGCAGGATCTTTCATGACCCTTTTCTTCTGGAATTTCCAGACACCGCCATCGATTTGAAGCAGAATATTTCCAGTAGTATCAAACACATCATAGTGTGCATTAGAAAATGATTGTATTTTCCTCTTGACAATAAGCTCCATTGTGTAAGGGACACAAAATCGATCCCCGACAACCTTGATGATCTGATCATCACTTGCCATGTTTCTGAATCTATCGCCAAACTATTGACTTATTTGATTGATACTAATATTCTTTGTTAAACTGAAGGAAAACACTTGAAATAGGGGCCCCTGGAGGCTGCAAGCTTTATTGCAATTTCCTGGAAAATGAAGGAAAACGCGGCAACATTGTCATTTGTCAGACGGATTTTTTGCTTTATTTTAATACAAGTACACTACACTATTCATCATCAAATATAAAATGGCTTAGCCAATATGTTTTTTTTTTTTTTTTTATTTTGCAAAAGAGTCAAACTAGAATACTTATCCCTTACGTAAATTAATTTAATCCTTTTGGAAGGGAAGAAGCAAAGCAGATGGAAACAGAATTTCAAAAAAAGTTTGTAAAAGTATATGCTAAACATCTGTATAAAGACAACTTTTAAAACTTTTTACCTCAGGGCATTTGGGACTTGAAAACATCAAATCAAAAATGTCATGATTAACATTGACCCCTTTTTTAATGTGAAAAACAAGGTTTTTGAAATTGAAACTTGCATTCCAGCAGGTTCCCATTTTATCAAATTTTGCCAAGCATAAAATCTCTGAATCTACTTGACAAGTTGAAGATATATATAAACTAAATAATAAAATACCTTTAATAGCGAACTGGATTTATGCAGGATAATCTGAGTTTGAATTATTGAATGAAACTCAGGAAAAATGATGAAGATGAGAGAAGGGAAAATTGGGAGAAGAAAATTTACTTTTGGTATAAAAGAAACAAAATTCTGGTACCTGTGTTGTTATGATTTTGAAGAACAATTATTCTTAATGACAGCTAAAGATTCTAAATTTGAGTCTCTAAATTTAAGAATTTAACAGAAGTGCTTGTTTGTTTTTCCTAACAAAAATTGGTTTTTTTAAGTAAGTTGTTCACTTATTTATTTGTCATAAACATCTATGCCATATTAACCATCGTAAACTTAAACCAAATTTGCTAAACAAAACATTTAAAAATTTTCAACCAAATATTTATCTTAGTAGTAAAGAAAAAGATAAATACAGCTTAAATTTTAAATTTTTATCCTGATTTCCAGCATCTACTTTGAGAATTTTAAAAAAAAAAACTTTGTGCACAAATTAATTTCTTTTTTATTTTTCCTTGATCATATTTTATATAATTAAAAAAAATGACAATTTACAAAAATAAAAAATCTAAAATGCTTTTGGTACTTTCACAGTTTCACTCTCCAAGTCTCAAGATCTAAGCATACCCCAAAAAGGAACCCGTCACCATGAAAACCAGATAAGAAAAAAGAAAGCATCAAATAATCCAAACAAAAGCGCTAAAAAAAAGTAAACCCGTTTCCTCTGCCTTTTCTCTTTCTTAATTCATTATTTAAAAAATATCTGAATTCAAATTTTTTAAAAAAAAAAAACCTTGTTTTATGGGAAAATCAGTTCTTTGTACGACGAAAGGCCAAGACTTTGCAAAAGCAGTTCCATCAGACAAACTCCACAGAGCAAAACACGTAAAACCCATATCGAGAAACCGAGTTCATTGTCAAGAAAAAGCGAGTTCGAGTGGGGTCCGAGTCGACCCAGAGCGAGTCAAGCAGAAGGCAATGGATTGCTGGGATGGCCAGGATCGAATTCCGCTGGCTCAGGTGGTTTCCGAGTTGGTAAAAGGATGGTTTCAAGACGCTCTTAAGGAGGCCAAGGCTGGCGATACCAATATGCAAGTCCTTGTTGGACAGATGTATTGCAGTGGCTATGGTGTTCCTAAAGATGTGCAAAAGGTCCCTTTTTTGTTTAGTTTTCTATATTAATTTTGGTTTATGGAGTCAATTTTGTATGTTTGATGTGGTTATAGATGGTTGAAAAAGGGCTAATTTGATTTATTTTGTAGCTTTTCATGTCGGTATAATTTTACCTTGGTGTTCTTTGTTTTATTGGAACTTTTGTTGGATTCATTTCCTTTCGTGATGTGGTTGTAGTATAAGATGTGCCTTAAAAGGGGCTAATTTGATTCATTTTTCATGCTGGTAGGACTCTTTAGTTTTATGATGTGTGATTACCAGCAGATTCGAAATGCATGTTTTACTTATTTTGAGAATAGTGGGGATTTGGATCTTATATCTCTTTCTCTTTCTCTTTTTTGGTATTTCTATTAAGGAGAAATTACTTCACCTTATTGGAATCTTAATTAATTGAAATTGTTTTCTTTCTCTTGCATTTCTCTGCAAAGAATAGGTGCTTGATGTTATAGAACTTATTCCTGTGTTGGTGGATGATACCTGATGAGAGGTCTCCATCCTGTTTTCATTTCAATTTTTAATTTGCTACTAAACTACTCTTCCTTGCTGAAAGTTATGCTGCTTTATTTCTTGGGTAGTTTAATGTATGGTACACTTGTTGCGCTTGATGTTATCAGTTAATCGTTTCTTCTGAAATTAGGGGCGTGCTTGGATTGGTAAAGCTTCAAGGAACCGATCTTCAGTTTGGAAAGTTAGTGATAAGCATCCAGGTACTCTCTTTCTTTCTCTCTCTCAAAGTAAGGTCGTTAACTGCTTTCACAAATGATCTTTCTTGGGTTCCCTTCAGGTTACAACGCCAGTGACTCTGACTCTGACGAATTGAAGGGTGATGCAAAATAAGTTCGAACTTGTAATCCTTTTAAAAGCATCCGTAAATAGTTGTTTCCAATCCTTGGATACGTAACTTTTTGTTACTGTTTCTTGTTACTTATTACTTAAAGAAAACAGAGATTTTCCTCATTGATGGAATTATCAGCTATGGTCATGATAATTATCTTGGTTTTGTTAGTTATCACTCTATCTTTGTGCCTCACTCAATTATTTTTAGGTTATTTGAGATATCTGAATACATGTCTATCTCTTGTAATGGTGAAACTTGCATATAAATGCGGCCTGCCTTTTGATGTATTAAGTTGGCCAGTGATCTTTGGTAATGACCAGTAAAGAATTTTTTTTTCTCCAGAGAAAAGAAGGAAAAAGTCATTTAGAAGTATGCTTCTTTACTTCTGCATTAGGAATTTGTAGTTTTTCCAAAATGGCATATCGTTTTGGGTGAATTAGTTCCCGAAGTTTCTTGAGTACGGAATAGTAATTCATTGTTATTGCATATAAGAATATAGAAGCGGATGACATCCTTTCTTTGATTAATAATGAGAATAATGAATGTAATTGCAGATCTTACTGTATTCAGAAAATAGATGTTTTATATATGTTGGTGAATACTAAGCTATTCTATCAGTCTTACCTTCTGCACCTTCTACAGTGTATTCTGGGTCATGCCTCTTAACTTGTTGCTTTTCCTTGCCAATATTGAGATGGTTTCTATTTTTTTTTACACTCACTTATTCTTTTTACTGCCGTTTGTATCCTTTTTTTGTCATTTCATTAACATCTTTTTTCTTAATAGTGTTGCTGTATTTGCTATTGAGATCATATATTGTTTTGACAGATTTTTGTTTAAAGGAGTTTCATTCATTCAAGGGCATACCTTTTTCTTAATGGATTTGGGTATTTTCTTGATTGCAACAATGGAAGTAGAAGTCCTATTCATTGTTCTTAAAATGACCCTCAAGGATTTGCTTGCTAAAAAAGATCTTTTTGCAATCTATGCTGTTGACTGGAAATTTCACATGGAGCTGTGTTCCTACTAGATGCTTTGGTTCGGCCGACATGAATATGACTTTCTGTCTTTCGCTGCCAAATGTTCCATTCATATGTTTCGGCATGCCATATTATGGTACAATGCTCCCTTAGAGATCAATTTTAGGACCACATGCATGTTTCAAACACACATACGGGCTTAACCGGTTCTAGGTTATATCGTTTTTCCTTCCACTTCTTCTGTTCTGCCATTAACCCTGGGCTTGGATGTAAGTTGGGAGAACCATTTTTTTGTGCCGATTTCTAATGGTCTTATTACATGCTTTGGTTACACAAACAAGAATACAACTTTCTGGCTGCATTATCTTACATTAAGAGAACAAATATAGGATCAAACATACTTATACCAAATGGTAATTGCATACTTTATCATACTCTCCAAATAAGGATAATACATAAATTCTGTGCATACTAATCACTTCTCGAGATGTTTTGGTTCCATAAGGACAATGTTATCTTCCTTCTCGTCTGCCCTTCTCCACTCCCATGGCTTCTCAGGTTCGATGATGCCCAAAGGCCAATTCGCTTTGCCCGAGCCTCCTTTTCCCACTATTATTACATACGTACAAAGATCATAATTGGGAGTTTTAACTCAATGAAATGCAAGAATGAACAATATTGTTGTTTACTTACAGTTGCAAGTTCAATCCGTTGGTCGTAGGCTGCATAATGCCATGCGAGTCCTTTCTTTAGCATTACTTCCTGTTTGACAGAGAAGATTAGCGGATTAATTTGTTCTTAACCAGGTAAACCAAATTCACGCAGCGACCGTAACGATCTTCCCCATAGACAAGCACTCTCAAACACTTTCCATGAACAAGCTTATCCAACTCTTGTTTTGCTCTTTTCCAAACGGCATTGAATTCTCTGGTGCATCTATACCCCTGTTTACTTTCAATAAACCATCATTTTGAAGAATAGAACATAAAAATTGGATGAACATAAAAATCCCACAAGCAGATAATGTTTACCTTAGTCAAATCCGATACTTTCGAGCAAGGATCTCTTCATTTTGAAGATTTATGACCCTGGAGATAGATGACTGTTAGAAAAACCATTGGTCTTGAATGACAGTTTGTAGTACTAAGCCTAAGAATTTAATGAACAAGATTTGACTTGGGGAAGTTAAATATAGCTAACTGGTATCCTGATTCAATAATTTTCTGGCGAAGTTCATCTAGGGATGGCAATGGAGCGGGGCGGGGGCGGATTTTGCAGTATCCGCCCCCGCCCCGCCATTGTACTGTTCCGCGCCCCGCCCCGCCCCGCTCCGCCATGGATGTTGAAATTTCAATACCACTACCACCTCCATGGATGTCGGTTACATCCATAACCGCCCCGCCCCGCTCCGCCGCATTTGATATTTATTAATTATTTTTATTTTTTTCAAATAATAAAGCATTTTAAAAATAAATTAAATATAAACATAAAAATAATAAGTTTAATCATATTATTTTATTATTCATTTAAAAGCTAAATATGTAAGGGTAAAATTGTAATTTCACTATTCGGGGCGGGGCGGTGCGGAGCAGTCAATTACCACAATTGCTCCATCCCCGCCTTTCAGACAAAAAAACCGCCCCGCCCCGCCCCGCCTCCATTGTTCAAAAAAAAAAACCTCTCCATTCGGATCGGATCGGTTCGAAATCCATCGGTCGGATCGGGTTTTGCCATCCCTAACCCTGACATAATTCTTCTTAGCACGTGCTTTCGATCTTCGGACTGCAGCCATAAGAACATCTCTAGGTACGCTTGATGATTCCCTAGGATCAGCAGTACTCACATACACATTTATACCATCCCCATCTGGTACCGTATTCCCATCTACCTGATTAAGTTAGAGAAGTTTTCAGTATCAAATCCAATATATATCGATGATTTTTTAAATTTTTTATGTATATCCTCACTGGTAGTGTATGCATTTCAAACTCCACTCCTTCAGGCAATCTTGTTGGGATTCCAGCAGAAATTCCAACAAGGAAAGAAGGATGAGGAAGACCATAGAATTCCAGCAAACCCTAAGTACATTAAAATACAGAACAAGAACATCACTGCAATGTATTAACTTTTTTTCTTCTAATCTGATAAAAATGGAAAAAGTACAAAGTTTTGATGCTGTTGGCCTTTTGTACCTCAACATCTGCCTTTTGATGTCTATTCAAGGTCTGAATAACAAGCCTAGCAACCTCTTCAGGCGTTATTGGTGGGGGTTTTGCTTCTCTCCATGCCTGCAGTAGCTTTCCATACCTTAATGTTTGACAGACCACAAAAGCAGACAGTCTAAGTAAACCAGATTATATTGTTGATCATCACATAGGAAATTCAGTCAATTATATACTTGAAGTTTTAATTTTCTTCAAAATTATTCAATTAGAGTTATTAAACAAACGGATACACTATTTGAGACAGATTATTGAACGGTCTGTTAGTTACCATTTGACCTGAGCCTTCCTTGATGATACAACATGCTGACTGAGACCTTCAGGAACCTGAAACCAGTTTACAATTTAATAAACAGATTTGCTTGTTCAGCTCAAAAAGTTTAACAAAAGAAAACACACAAAATAACCATTAAAAAGAAATTACTGTAAGCCAACAGAATCAAGCCCAAAAAGAAGAGAGGCTTGGATTGCAGGAATGATCATGAAATCTACCTGGGAGGTGATCTCAAAGTTGAAGAGATCATGGGCAAGAGCTGAAACCCCGAAAGCTGCTTTGGTATAAGGAGGTCCTAGTGAATCAGAATCCTCAGTGGTGGTGGGTTTGCAACATTTTCCATATAGGAACCTAAGAGCATTTCCCATCTTGGTATCCTCTCAAGTCTCAACCTAAACTGTTGCAGTAGCAGAGATATTGAGGAGTGGGGGACTGAGGAGAAGAGAAAGCTCGAAGAAAAGCAAATGAAGACTTCTCGTGGACTTTGTGTACTTTTTTTTTTTTTTATAGTCAAAGCATCCAATGAATTTTTTATACAGATTCCTGTTGGTACTGCTGACCTTTACTCACAATATTTTATTATTATCCTTGTCACCTCAAGGCTTTTATAATTCTTCAGATTTTTGTTTTTTTGGATAATTTCTTCAACTTTTCTAGTATTCAAGGAGAGATGGAAGGAGGTAATAGAGAGAGTGATTTTGGTAAATGTGTTAAGAACATTAGGGTCGCATTTTGGATGCCTTAAAACTGATCAATTCTATCAGGTGAACTTTACTAATTGATGCTGAAGAGTTTCCATAGATTTGCAAGAATCAGATTGATAAAAAACATATGTTACGACACTTTCTTTTATTGTTTTGAACAAATGTTACAAGTTATAACACTTTGTAAAATCAGAATAATACATGAATCAGGGTTTAATTAGTTTGTAGATTTTCCTTTCTCATTCCTCTTGTTCTGCCATCAACCCCTGGTCTTCGGGACAAGTTAGGCAGCCATTTTTCTTTATACTGGTGTCAAATTAAATGGTTTATTCCAGGTATAAGGAAGTTGCAATTCTTTAGATGTTCATTTCTATCAGGACAACTGTAATCTGCCTTCTCGTTTGTCCTTTCTCCATTCCCATGGCTTCTCAGGATTTGATGAAGCCCACAAACCAACTCGTTTTGCTCGAGCCTCTTTTTCCCACTAATTTTTATACAAGTACACAGTGTTTAGAATTTACAGTTTTAAGTTTTAATTGAAAGAAGTGCAAGAATGAAGAACTGTTGGTTACTCACAGTTGTAAGTTCTACGCGTTGGTCATAAGCTGTGTAATGCCATGCAAGCCCCTTTTTTAGCATAATTTCCTGTTTGGCAGAGAAATTAGGAAGAAAAAAAATAATTGGTTTTTATGAGGTAAGCCAGGAGATAAATGCTAAGTAATACCTGTACAAATTTTCCATCGCAATATATATCACCAACACAGCGGCCATAACGATCTTCCCCATAGACAAGAACTCTTAAACATTTCCCTTGAACAAGCTTAGCCAACTCTTCTTTTGCTTCTTTTCCATAAGGCATTGAACTCTCTGGCGCATCTATACCCCTATTTACATTCCATAATTTATTAATTATTAACCACTGTCATTTTAGATGAGATTTAGCTGATGGAACATTGAAAATTCAAGAAACAAATAATGTTACCTTAGCCGGATGCGATATTTTCGAGCAAGGATCTCCTGGTTCTGAAGATTTAAGACCCTGGAGTAAGAAGCTAGACTATTGGAAACCATTGGTTTTAAGCCGAAGAATTACTAAAAACGACATTGATCATCTATGGGAGATTAGATAGCTAAACCTGTATCCTGAACCAGTAATTTTCTTGTGAAGTGCATCTGCCTTTGTATAATTCTTCTCGGCATGAGCTTTTGATCTTTGAACAGCTGCCAATTGGACGTCTCTAGGTACGTTTGATAACTCCCTGGGATCAGTAGTACTTACATACACTGTTATGGTATCTCCATCTGGTATTGCTTTCACATCCACCTAATTTAATCAGATTGTTTTCGGTTTAAATCAATTATTCAAGTTACTTCATTGAATGATAAATTTGAAGTTTGGAGGAAGACGGTCCTTACTGGTAAAGTCTGCAATTCAAACTTAACTCCTTGAGGCAATGATGTCGGGGCGTTAGCTGAAGGCTGGACAAGCGTATGAGGAAGAGGAAGACCATAGAATGCCAATAGTCCCTACAAACATTAAAAAACACAACAAAAAAAAAAAAAAAAATCCTCCAATGCATTAATTTCCTCTTCTCTTATTCTAACAAATTTGTAACAAATGTCAATATGTTTTAAGATTTATGCTGCTGCTTCTGTGTACCTCAACATCTGCCTTTTGATGTCTCTTTAAGTTCTGAATGACAAACCTTGAAGCCTCCTCGGGTGTTTTTGGTGGGGGTTTTGCTTCACTCCAAGCCTCTAGTAGCTTTCTATACCTTCATTAGTTATCAAACTTTAGACAGACCAGAAAATTAAGCAAAAAAAAGAAAATCATATCATTATTGTTCATAGCACATGAAATTAATTAATTACCAGTTAGCCTGAGCCTTCTTGGATGAAACCACATGCTTATTTAGCCCTTCAGGAACCTAAAACAAGTTGGCAATCCAATCAAAATGATGATGAAAATAAAACCAACCCAGATTTCTTTTTAGCTCAAATAGCCTAATAAATACTCAAACTAATCGTATCTCAATTTCTAGTTTGTCAACATAACTGTTAAAGTTTACTGTAAGCTAACAAAAGTATGAGCAAAACATAACATAATTAGAGAAACCAGGCTTGAATTATAGCAGTAATGCTCAGGAAACATACCTGGGAGGTGAGTTCAAACTGAAAGATATCATGGACAAGAGCTGAAACGCCAACGTTGGCTGTTGAGACACCGTGGGGGCCTAGTGATTCGGAGTCTCCAGTGGTGGTTGGTTTGCAGAAATGGCTATACAAGAACCTTAGAGCATTCCCCATATTCAAATTTTCTCAGATCTAAAATTTTTTGGAAGGTAGCAGAGATTAAGAATCAAAGGAAAAGTAAAGCTCAAAATAAGAAAAGGACAAAAAGTTGTTAGTAACGTTATAGGTAAGGAATCTGATTATGGCTTTGACAAGAAGATTACCAAACAAAGGAATAAAAAAGATTACAGAGACATACGTGGTGAGTTTTGATTGGTGAACAATGATTAACTGTTTGGATTTTTACGATGAAGATCTATAAACTGTAAGCAGTTAAACCTGAAAGTCAACGGTTCTTTTTTTTTTTTTTTTTGCCGTAGGTTGTAAGGAGAGAATCCTTATGGGACATCGCTTGGAGGAAAAGAATGCCCCGGACACTGTATATTTATTAGCAAAGGCAAATACCAAATCTCAGCTTTCTTCAATTTCCCTCTTTATCTACCAAGACAGATCAGGTCAGATCAGTTACTGCTTGGAGCTTTCAGTCACTACTGCAAATTCATTAGCAGCAATGGCCAATGTAAGTAAGTAATTCTATTTACAGCACTTCACTTTTCATATTACTAATGGTTTTTACATATTTCTTTTAAAGGGGCTAACACAAAGGTTTCAATTTTTTGTATAGGTAGTGAAACTTAAAGTGAGGAATGTATCCAGAAAATCTTTAAGGCCATCAAGAAAAAAAAAATATTGGGTAAGATTAGCCAATTTTTTCTTCTTTACACTTTTCCTCTAAGATTAACCTTAAATTTTTCTTGGGAATTTTGATTTCTGTGTTACTGTGTTTATGGGGTGTGGCAGATAGTGAAACATATGAATCATCAGATCAGAGCTCTTCAAAAGATTGGCAAACAAGCAACCATTTGGGAGGAGGCTCATAACTCTCATAATCAATCTCCCTATTTTACAACTTACATCCATAATCAACAATGATTGCTACCATAATTGTATGTATTCTCTACTTTTTATACCAACTAGATTAGATCCCACGCGATGCTGCAAAAATTCAATGTTAAATATACGATGACAATATTTCTAAAAACGAAAATTAATAATTAAACAAAAAAAATAAGTTAATATTTTATAAAATAACAAAAGAGAACTGTCATAACAATTTAAAGTTATAAACAATTTATAAAGTCAACTTAAAAAATAAATCTAAGTGAAACAAAAATCACAAACTATGTAAAATATAAAATGAATTGAGACACGACACGAACACAACATAGAAAAAATAATTAAAACACAACATGAAAAATTCGATAAGAATACACGAACATGTAAAAATATACATAAATTGAATTATTAACGTGTAAAAATTTGTATAAATTTATAGTACTTTATATAAATTATTAACATGTAAAAATTTATATAAATTTATAATACTTAAAAAAAAAATGAACACTTCAGGAACACACAAATTTTTCTCTAAATCGAATTACTATGACAAATCATGCAAAATATGTCATGAATTGAGATACGACACGAACACACATTTTTTTCTCTAAATTGAACCAGAATGAAAAATTATGTAAAATATTAGATGAATTGAAACATGACACGAACATAACATAGGAAAAAATAAGTAAAACACAACATAGAAAATAACATAAACACGAACACAAAAATGAAAAATAATTAAAACAAAACACGAAAAATAACATGAACACGACATGAATATACGAACGTGTAAAAATATACATAAAACGAATTATTAACGTGTAAAAATTTATACAAATTTATAATACTTTGAAGAAAAAAAAGAACACGAACACAAAATAGAAAAAATAACACAAACACGATACAGATACAGGAACGTTTAAAAATATACATAAAACGAATTATTAACGTGTAAAAATTTATATAAATTTATAATACTTTAAACAAAAAAAACACGAATATATAAATTTTTCTCATATTTTTTTTCCTTCCTTCTTACCATTTTTTTTTCTCTCCTCACCTCACCAACTAAAAAAAAATGGAGCCCACTCAAAAAAAAAAAAAAAAAAAGGCTAACAAGTGGCTAGCCTCACATTGTGCAAAAATTGTAAGATTTATTGTATGATTCCAAACAAGATTTTCTCGGCATTCATGGAGGAAAATAACCAACAAAAACTCATGCAGGAGATTAACAGCATTCTTCAAAAACTTAAAACTTGGAAGTATTTTCAGTTCAGACAAGGCTTGAGCCTTATCCAATAGCAATAGCAATACCAATACCAATCGCAATCCAAACCCAAAATTTTACTTTTGCCCACATTCCAACCAATTTCAAAGAGAAAAAAAAAAATTGGTCACGGGCTACCAAGCCCATAATCACTTCCACCAAGTTGTAATAAGTTCCAACAAACACAAGAACTAGAATTGACATGTTGACATTGGATAGTTGATCCAAAGACATAATTAAGAAGGGAAGAAAAGAACGAATGTTCAGACTGGCAAGGAAAGGAAAGGAAATGAAAAGAGAAGAACAGAACAGAACTTATGAATTTGTTTTTATCGTTTAATGAAGGACAATTTGATTCAATTTATGATGTAAGCGCTGACATGGGGTGGGGGTGAGAAGGCCACACTTTTTATTTACAGACAAATAGATACTGAAAACAGGTGTGAGTCATGGTGTTTGATGTTACAGCCTTTTTTAGCTCGTTCAATGATTACAGAGGATGTTACTATCAAAGTATCAATCAGACAATTTCTTGGTTTTAAGTCTAGAAGAATTCCAGGCATTCCCATGTCTTCAATCAAGTGTCAACTAGCTTTGTACAAATTAGTGACTATTTTTAATGATTGTATGAACACCCTTTTTTTTCTCTTTTGGTTTGACAGGCTATTGAAAAAAGTATATGTATTTCCTTGGTAATTAATTAGTAATTTTATCTTTTGTCATTGATAAAACTTTTTCTTTTTAATTATTAGTTTTAGGACATAAAAAATTTCAGCATGTAAACGTTTCATGGTTTGAAACAAAGATGAAATGGAATGGTTTCAACTTTCAATTGCATAAGTCAAAAGTAAAACAATGTTCACAATTCCAAAACTTAAATGGAAAATCGTGGGTTTATTAGATATGATCCAAAGAAGCAATTAGAAAGCAATATTTTAATACTTCACAAGAGTTTAATTTTCTTTTTTTGGTTAATCCAACAGTAGTTTAATTGGTTGAAGAATGAAGATGCTTAATTAATTAAAGACCACCATTTCATTTTGGGTGATTAATAGATTGATTGAATAGAAAAGAATCATGGATGGTATGGTTACATTTTTAAGGAAGTTCCCCATATGTTTTTCCAACAACTTTTTGTTGTTAGCTTTCAAGTTTCAGGATTCTTCAATGGCAAATCCTTTGAACAACTCCAGTTTTTAGGACAAGTATCCTTTGACACTTGTCCGTACCCTTTTCTCAGCTAACTTTCCCTCTCTACCTTTCCCCTATCAGCCTATCCTTAAACTTATGAAACTTCTACCCAACTTTCTCTTTTCCCAAAAATGTTTTTTATTTTTCCTTTCAAATTCTTTAAAAAGTTCTTCTCAGGCTTCAAAGTTCAAACGCGTAAAATTCTTATCAAACTAAAATAATCCAGAAAAGTCGAGTCACCGTCAAAACCCACCGCGTTCACATTTGCAGACACCCACACGCTTCCTTAACCAGCTGACTCTCTTTTTCTTCTTCTTCTTCTTCTTCCCTAAAGTCTAAATCTTTATATATAAATGATTAATTCCAATACCCTTAGTTCCCATCTCCAAATTTCAAATCATAACCATTCACATTTGGTAGTTCCAGCATTTATTCACTCACTTTAGTCTTAGAAACAGAATATGGAAATCACTTCTTTCACATTTCTTAGTCCGGAAGATTATTATAATATCAGCAGCCCCTGGTTCCAGGAACTTGACAATGGGTTCAACAAGAAGCGTAAAAAAGATGAGGATTCCAAGGGCGGTGGATTCTTCAACGAAGAAGAATTGAAGAAGAGTGGATATGGAGATATACTTGCCTCGTTGTTGTTATTAGAAGAAGAAGCAAAGCAAGAGGAAGATCAACGGATAACTGAATCCCAACAAGACAAAGCTTTGCTTGAATCCAATCACAAAAGAAAAGTTCAAGCAATGAATGAATATTACAATCAGCTTCAACAGCATTACTCTGACGTTGATCATTTCGATAGTTTAACCACAAAACGATCCCGAGAATCAGCTTCTGCTTTGGCAATGGCGGCTACTATTGCAACAACAACAGCAGGGAATGACGATGTCAATTTGGGCAATGAAACGACGACGAGTAGAGGCGGGTCGGGTCAGCATAGGAGGTTATGGGTGAAGGATCGATCAAAAGACTGGTGGGATCGTTGCAACCACCCTGATTTTCCAGAGGAAGAGTTTCGAAAAGCGTTTCGGATGAGTAAAGCTACGTTTGGAATGATATGCATGGAGTTGGAGCCAATAGTGATGAAAAAGAACACTCTGTTGAGGGATGCAATCCCAGTTCGACAGCGAGTGGCTGTTTGTATTTGGAGGTTGGCTACAGGGGAACCGCTCAGGCTGGTTTCGAAACGTTTCGGACTCGGAATTTCAACTTGTCATAAACTAATATTGGAGGTATGTTCAGCTATAAAAACTGTTTTGATGCCTAAGTTTCTTCAATGGCCTGATGAGAATAAAATGAAAGAAATTAAACAAGAATTCGAGTCGATATCAGGGATTCCTAATATAGGTGGTTCATTATACACAACTCATGTGCCAATTATAGCACCCAAGGTTAGTGTAGCAGCTTATTTCAATAGAAGGCATACGGAGAGGAATCAAAAGACTTCTTATTCAATTACAATCCAAGGTGTAGTTGATCAAAAAGGGATTTTTACAGATGTTTGTATTGGATGGCCTGGTTCAATGCCTAATGATAAGGTGTTAGAAAAGTCTGCTTTGTTCCAGAGGGCTAACAAGGGGGATTTGAAGGATGTTTGGATTGTTGGAAATTCTGGATACCCTTTAATGGATTCGGTTTTGGTTCCTTATACACACCAAAATCTGACTTGGGCTCAACATGGTTTTAATGAAAAAATTGGTGAGATTCAAAACGTTGCTAAAGAGGCATTTGCGAGATTAAAAGGGAGATGGTCTTGCTTGCAAAAGAGAATCGAGGTGAAGCTCCAGGAGTTGCCAATGGTGCTTGGAGCTTGCTGTGTTTTGCATAACATTTGTGAGATGAACAATGAGGAGATGGATCCTGAACTACAGTTTGAGCTTTTTGATGATGAGATGATACCTGAGATTAACTTGAGGTCTGCGAATGCTGTGCATGCCAGAGATCACATTGCTCACAATCTGTTACACCATGGCCTTGGTGGCACTAGTTTTCTTTAGTCTTATAAGAACATGTCTTCTATATATCTTGGTATTTTTCAGAGTAAATCTTCAGAAAAGTTTTATTTTGCTCGCAAAAATTTTAATTTGTTTCAAATAGGTCACCAAAAATTGTAGTTATTAAACTACCACGTCAATCAAAATCCACATGATTTTTGTTTTCTATTTCCATCCTTCGACCTTCCCTTTTATTTTATTTTTTCATTGTTTCTTCTCACCTACAGTATATAATTTCAAAAAAGACACCTAAAATGTTAAAATGATTAAAAGAGAAGCAATGCCAGGTAAACACACAAATTACAGGGTACTACTTTTAAGTTTTAACAACTTAAATAGATTAAGATACTAATTAAACGAAATAAAAGGAAAAGGTTGTGTTTAACATGATTAATGGAGGAAGACATAAGAAAGCTATATAATCTGAAAGATAAAAGAAATTTTATTTACATATTAGATTATGAAACTGTGAAATAATAATTCAATATATCGGACTAATTTAAAATCCAAACATTTAATTAAACTAATATTTATTGTCACACCTGAATACTTTTTTTTTTTTAATCTGCAAACTGCAGAACATTATAATGGTTGCAAGGACAACCTCAATTATATATGTTTTCAACAAAATTATTTTGTCTCTAAGCATTGCAATAAATGTCTAAAAGCTTAGTATACAAAAAAAATTTAACTGATACAATTGATAAGCCTCTCTTCAATCTATAATTATGCTTAAACAATTATTCCATGATTTCCTAGGAATTCAACTGACTAGCAACATAGAGTACCGATCACCAGCTACACATACATTTCGTGATTGTGCCCAGGCAGTCGATCAAAAGATGGGAACAAATGAAAGGACATGAGTAAAAAAAAATGCAAACCTTAGGACTTTGTGACATTATTTCTGCAAAAAAAACCATAGGTAGGAGAGAGATCACTTGATGTCATGAAATGATGGCAAGACTGCAATAAGAGGGTCTCCGTACCCAACGGCATCTGTATACACAGTCGAAACAAAGGCAGAGTTCATTTATCAGACTTGTTGTAGAACCATCCAGAATATTTTAAGAATTAAAGCAATTGTTACAATAGTCCAGGTTTAGGTTTATGCTTCTCTGGCATCACCCATTGTTTGCCATAATGCAAATTAACTTTAATCTAGTCTCCAGTAATTATGCATGTGGCATTGCATCAAACCAAAACCCCATAGATCTTCTCGATTATAAAGGGACTCTTAGACATTAAGACATAGAAATAGATATGAAATGCAGATAAAGTTATACCTCCATCAGCAAAGAGGAGTTTTAAGACTTCTCCAGCAACATCCGACTGTTCAACAAATCAATAACACACACCATTAAACACCTACTTAAAAAAATAACAAAACTATAACTAACAAATGGAAATAATTTGCACTGACCTTAACCGGAAGTTCAGTGCCAAATTGATCCAAGAATCCAATCACTTGTCCTTCCTTGATCAAATCACCCTGCAAGGAAAAACTTACTACATTAATCCTTTTGGGGAAAGGATATCAGTATCTCTTATAATTTAGAGCCAGCAGATAAGCTTTTGTGCAGGTAACAAATATTTGACACCTTGACAGATAAAAGAACTTGAAATACATGGAAATAAGAAAATTTAGAATATAGATAGGCTAACAATTTGACAAATCTCCAATTTGCAATCAGAAAGAAATTTATACCTCCTTGCAGATAGGAGGTTGCTTCTTTCCTTTCACTGTTCTACCCCTTCGGAATGTGCCAACCTGTAGTAAAATGATGCTAGTTATAAAGACAGTGTTCCAAAGAAATAAAAAAGTGATCATAGCCCTTGTTCTTGATAAAAAGCACATACAATTGGAGAAGGTACTAGAACATAATTATTAGATCCAGAAGCTTCCAAGGCAGCTAACTTGGATGACTTCCCAAAGGCGACATTTTTAAACGGAGTAGGCTTCTCTGAGGAAGGTTTTGGTGGTGACGGAGGTGGGGTAACAGCAGCTGATTCGTTCATTGGTTTAGTGGGGATTGGTGGAGCTGTTGTAGGCGAAATGTTGGACAAGGGAGCTTTAGTGGCACCAACATTCCGCTTCAGATGCATTTCGAAGTCTCCAATCTGTTACAAAGCAATAGAGAGCTGATTAGAAGAAAAAATATATATATATATATATTTGTGGGAAAATGCAACATTCTTAAAAGGAACTAAAATCCTGTAGATGGCTAGCTGCATTACATTCATTCCATGATCAACATGGAAGGTTTCAACAATTATGATTTTCACACAAGTGCTGAGACATCTTTACAGGAAATTTTCAGGTTAATCACTGAGTTGTGACTTGTGAGAATAAGTTTAGCAGAAGCATGCAAGTATATCACATGACAAGAGAAAAGGAAGTAAGGAAGGCGGTAGATTATCGAAAAGAAAGAGTGGAAAAGAATATATATAAATAAAGGAAAGGAATTCTTTTGATTACCTTCATTTTCAGCTCAGCAACCTCAGTCTCATCACACACCTCCAATACCAATGCCTGACAGTTTAAGCAATTAATATGTTAATTATCTAGCCAATTAGAATCAAAAGAAAGAAATTTTTGTTAGATCAATATGAAAGGAGCAAAAGGTACAATGAATGAATGATAACAATAAGAAAAAAGGTCAAAAGAAGACTCATCAAGAAGAAAACAGCCATAGGTAGAAACTACATAAAAGCAACATAAAGACAGAAATAAGCATTCCCAAAACAGAATACTTGATTTAGAGAAATTCTGTTTAGTAGATTTTCAGGGCACCTGAAGCATTGCCTCGAAGGTGAGTGGTTTTGGTAATGTTCAAAACATAAAATACTTGAAAATTAGCGTTGCAGTCACAAAGTTTGTTTAAATCCTAGCACTGTTACTAATTTTTTGCTCCAAATGAGGCAGATACCAATATTAAGCTAAACAACATCAATCAAGTTGTTTAGAATGTAAGAAACAATGATAACCCAACTTGAAAAAATAAATGCAATCACGGAAAAGAAAACATTATATATCATTTTTATAGCACCAAACTCTTCTCAAAAAGAAGTGAGCAATGACAAGCAAGAATGGAAAAGACACTCAATTTGAAGATTTAATTATCACCTCAAATCCATTTGGAAAAGTTGCATTTCGTGAAGTTTTCTTCTCCAATGAACCTTGTGTGGTGCTACCTGATGGAAATGTGGCACCCATAATTAACAACTTTTAGCATACAAAACCAGACAAAATGCCAAGGCTATAATGTAATTCATAATAGATTTAAAAAATCAGAAAAACATCTTGCTTTCGGTATTTAAAAGAATAAAAAAAGTAATTTTGCTTTTTACAACCAGTATAAAATCAGTAACAAGTGAAAAGCCAAGTCTGAACGGAAGGGAAACCCAAATGCAACAGTGATTAGTTTTAGCACCGTGCCATGGTTCAATTGCAGTTAAACTATACTTAACAAATTTTATGAAAACAAGGGCCATCAGATAAATTTATAATCAGAAGCCAATATAAACTCACCATTTGACTCGGCTGTTACAGTAGCTTCAGGTGTCTTCACACATGATATTAGAGTTACGTTTTGTTTTGTAGAAGAATTGTTCTTCCGGCCAAATATCAAGCCTGAGACACATGATTTTCTTGAAGTAGGCCAGCAGCCGGAATACATATGAACGGTAACAGGCCTTTCAAGTGAGCAATGTGCTTGTGAAACAGCACCTACAGAATCTAAAATTTTAATAACAACATATGAGCTTTCAATGGAAAATAAAGCCATATATGCAAAATTTAAATTCATAAAGTTACATACTCGCAACCATACTTTGCTAATTTAAAGAAATTTAACAATTATATAATAAGAAATGGATGCCAACAAAATACCAGATAAGCCAATAGCAGATCATGTTATCTGTACAAGGATATCCCAAAATATTTGCAATAGAAGAAACATGATTTTATCAAGTATCTCAACTAAAAAACTCCAGAAACCAAGGAATAAACATTCCTAATGCTGAAACTGTTCAATATCCATCTATTCTGTTGCGCGACAGTTAGAGGAATACATAGTTTCACTTGGCATTTTAAGAATGACATTCAACACTTTCTTTTTCTCTTTCAGTTTTTCCTCTCTTTTTTCATCGAGGGAAGGCATTGGGCAATTGGAAAGCTAAAATTTTATATAAAAACATTTACAAAATACACTTAAACATTAAACCTCATCGTTCCACAGCATAAGCAATCAATGAAAGAGCTCATTTCTGACTTTTCCAAACAAAGTCTTCCAAAATTAAAAAAGAAAAACCTTTAGAATAGGATAATGTGCCAATCTTATATTTCAATCTACCTAAATAAAGAAATGAAAAATAAGACATTTTTAGAAGAACTACCGAAATTAGCTTCCAATACAAACTCCCAAAGATATCTTCATTTCTTTTTCTTTTTGGAGTATTGATTATTGAAGAACGAACCAAGCATGATCTCAAAAATCGAAACTTTTATACAAATAATATCAACATTCAACAGTAAAAACTCTATTTTTATGAAAAATACATAGATTCACATACTTAGCTAGATTAACATTCTCAATTGATAATCACAGCATAAAAGAAATAAGTAAATGAAGAAACTAAAGACAGATCTCTGCATTTTTTAGCTAATTTCAAATATCTCAACGTCGAAACCTCTATAATTTACAACAAATTGTCAAAATTACAACAAAAAAAGAAAAGAAAAGAAAAGAAAGAAAGATAATTACTAGATCCCGAAACAGGTAAAAAACACTGAAAAACGATGCAGAAATGTCAGCGATTGGAAACATCTATAAACTCTCTTATCGTTTCTTTTCTCTTTTTATTTCCAATAAAACCAAACAAAACTCAATCAAACAACAGATATAAACGTTAAGAAGAGAAAATGAGAGGGAGAGAGAGAGTTACAGTGAAAGGATCGGAGAGCAGCGGAGGACGCCATTGGAAGAGGAAGAGAGAATTTGAATGGACAATGAGAGGAGAGATAGAGGAAAAAGCAGGGGCAAAATCGAAAATAAAGCTTCGAAAGAGGGTTCGTTAGTTAAACAGAACAGTTGGTGAAAGAGTGTAATGAGAGAGAGCAGAGCAGCTTAGAAATGTCCGCCTTTCTCCCTCAGTTTCTCCACCCAAGTAAAGCTGAAAGCTTTCTCTTTCTCAGCTTTAATACTCTGTACCTCTCTAACGTACGCCGATAGTGTTGTCCCTGCCTCGCGCTTCAGGTTCAATGAGTCATCGAGTCAGCTCAATTCTTCTGTTTGAGAAATCAACTTTTAAGCCCAAAAAATAATTGAGCCCATTGATAAAAAGTCTTGTACTGTGTGTGTTGAACAAATAATCTTTTTTTTATTTAAAGCTTTTAGCATATTATAATCTGTCTGAGAATTTTATAAGCTTGATTCTTATTTATAAATGGTAGTATAATTTTATTTTTATACTATTTTTTTTTATTTAAGTGAGAATATAGTTTTGATAACATCAATAATTAGCAAAATGTTGCTAGTACATAATAACATAATAAATCTGAAAGAAAAAAAAAAAAAAAGACAAGGTTACATACACATAAATTGTAGTTTTTTTTTTTAAATTTATTCTTTATGTTGTAAAATTTTAGTATGTATATGAAATTTGTATCGTTGTTATGTATATATATATAATCTTTCTTGAAAAAAAATAACGATATTGGTTATTTTAAAATTAATACTAATTGTTCTTTTGTTTCACTAATACTCAGTAAGTTGTTTGAGTAAATTAATATGTTTTTCAAAGTAGTAAATGATTAAATAATAATAGATAAATATTGTAGATTTTAGTTGAAACCTTTAAAATATAATAATATTTAAAAATAGTGGAAATTAAGTAGTTAGGATTAGGAAGATGCTTTGCCGTGAATATATACCTACTTGATGATTTGAATCCTAAAATCTTTGCTGTATCAAATCTTTATCAATATATCCTTAAGAATATCACTATCACACTCACTTTTAAACTCTTTCACTAAAATTCATCTAAACTCATTGTTTATCTTTATTTATTAGATTCACTTTGAAGTACTCTCTTAATTTAGGTATATCCCCATGAGTAAAACTGCAAGTACCAAAGCCGGGCGTTCGGAAGAACATGATGAAAGAGGTTAAATCTACTCCTACTTTAATTTATATTATATCAAGAGTTGCTCTTCAATGCATTGTTCTTTATATACTCACCATATATATCTTTTCTACTATATATAATATATATTTGCATTAATTGTTTCCTTGAAAACCAAGCAGCCTTCCCATAAGATCGATGATGAAAATTGAGAATTTTTAGAATGAATTATGAAGCTTGATTGTTTTTGTAATTACTACTACTTTTTGATGTTGTTCTTGCAAATCAATCATAATTAATTTCTATTCATCTATATGCAGATTTTGTGAGAAATTGTTGGTGCTTGATAGGAGTATACTCACTTATATTAAGCCAGTTATTCTTTTTTCAAACAAGCAATAGCATCTCAAATTTGTTGAATTTGTATCATTGGAAATTATGGGACATGATTGGTTGGACCGGTGATTTTAAAGATTTTATTGCCACCATCATAGCGACAACAATTGGTTGGTTTAATGTACTACTTGTAATCTACTTAAATGAATATGGAGCACCCTTTGAGCGTTTTCGTCGATTAGGACCAAAAAAAAAACGTGCAATGGAGATGACTGGCTTATGTATTGCTCTAATGTCGAATCTCTACGTTGAAGATATTAATTATTGTTATGCCTTGATATCACTCTTCACCGTGTTTCTTCGTGTGCTTATGGCACTGCGATTCAAGTATTGGGATATTAGCATCCGGGACACTTGGTTGGAGGTGGCATTGCAAATTATTGTGGTCAATTTGCGACGTAGTGAATTCATTGTCTGCATTGCACATTTGGTGCTGCTTATTGCTGTTTTAAGATATAGATTTAAATGTACTAATGTTCGACTTGAACAAGAAGAAGCAGCACGGCTAGGTATCAAACTTATAGCCGACGTAGTGGAAATGCTAGAACAACAACAAAAACAACAAGAACAAAAGGTAAAGGTAAAGGTAAAGGAAAAGGAAAAGGAAAAGGAAAAGGAAAAGGAAAAGATAGCTTGAAATTAGCAGCAGCTTCATTTGCTTAATTATGATTTGTTGTCGAGTTCCAGCAATAATATTTTAGCTTTAAAAACATTCTCATATCGATTGATTAAGGTTTCTTATTATGCTTTTTATGATAATTACAAGGTGTTTTTTTTCATTGCCTTGTAACAAGAAATTGCTTGGAAGTTTTATTTACGCTATATATGATTCAAATGGTGCATGATTGTGGTTGTGGTTCTGGAATCATTATTATAATGGAGTTTTTCCAACATAATTTATGGAGTTGATTTCATAAAGGATAGCAAAAAGGTCGATTAGAAAAAATACACAGTATGAGCACCGATCAAAGTAACTATACCTATTACAATGCGAACGGTTAAATGTCTCTCCTTCCTGGCATATATATCCCTTTTCATCGAGATGGAAACTTTTCCATGCCTTTATCTTTGAAGCTTTCAGACTCTGGCCATATACCTTTTCATCAAAATGTATTAAGAAAACTGTCAAATTCCTAGAACAACAAAATTATATAGCTTGGGGTTTTTAATTTTTACAAAAAAAAAAAAAATGAGAGAAGTAAAAAGGTATAGAAAGATTTTCTAGGCTGACCAGTATCCATGACACCAATGATAGTCCCCAAGCTTGAATGGCTTTTTGAAAGAATCCCATCCGCAATTTGAGGCTTTACTTGTAGGAAATCCCAGCTTCTATTCGTGTGCAGATTTGGATTCTATTTGGAACTACACGAATAACTCCAGGGAAATCTACATCAATATTTCATGAGACAGAAAATCAACGAAAAGACTAGTTTCAGATAAATACTAAAGGAGAAAAACATTGTTTACAGTTCACCAACATTGTTACACCTGCAATAAGCTTGGCTTGAGACTGGAATGATCTAATTAAAGGAAAAGCTCTACCAATAGAATATAAATGTATGTATATTCATAGCAAATCAAATCATCAATAATGGACTTATTTCTACTAGTTCCATAATTGAAAAACTTTTTACTATTTTAATTTGAATAAAGATATTGAAAAGAAAAGCTACTTATAAACCACCATCAATCTCTCACAAAATCTGAAACTTTACTTAAAATGACTAGCAACAACAACATCAAAAAGTAGTAGTAATTACAAAAACAAACAAGGTTCATAATTCATTCTAAAAAAATAATTTTAACAAAAAATTCTCATTATCTTAAAGGAAGGCTGCTTGGTTTTTAAAAGAAATAATACTAATGCAAATATATATTATAGTAGAAAATATATATATATATATATATGGTGAGTATATAAAGAAAAATGAATGGAATAACAACTCTTATATAATATAAAAGTAGAAGTGAATTTAACCTCTTTCATTATGTTTTTTCAAACGGCAGAATTTTATTCATTGAGATATAACTAAATTAAGAGAGTAATTCAAAGTGTGCAGATTATAGACATAAAATATATAATAATTTTGTGAATTAATAAATAAAAAATATGATTGTGAAAATAAATAAAGAATTTAGATGAATTTTAGTGAAAGAGTTTAAAAGTGAATTTGATAGTGATAAACATGCATATGATCATCTTCTTAAGTATATATTGATAAGGAAAAAATATATCAAAAATTTTAGAATTCAAATCATGAAGTAGCTAGGTATATATTCACGGCAAAAGATTCTCTTAGCTATTTAATTTTCACTATTTTTAAATATTATATTTTAAAGATTAGCTATTTAATTTCCATTATTTTTAAATATTATATTTTAAAAAATTTAACAAAAATGTACAACATTTTTTTGTGTGACTGATTTAGAATATATATATATATATATATATATATAAATTTTGCACACGCGCATTGCACGTGAATAAAATGTACAATGTTTGTCTATTATTACTTAATCACTTACTACTTTGAAAACCATATTTGCTCAAACAACTTATTCGGTAGTAGTAAATGAAAAGAACAATTATTCGTCTTTTAAAATAACCAATATCATTAATTTGACATTAAAAAATAAAACAATTGACCTGTTTTTAATGAAATGTAATCCAATTTAAGTGTTTTGAAAAGACAATCTATAACAACTAAGTCACCTGTATAGGATCAATAGAAAGAATTTGATTAAAACACTTATAAAAACAGTCCACCTGAGCAGCTGAATTCTTTACTTTTGTATATTAATGAAAATATGCAAATCTAAATTAAGTTTGCTAGTGGCTATTGTAATGAGAATCTACTAAAAGACATATAATTAAATATACATATTTGTCTCTAATTTATATAAAGTAACATCATTAATTATTGTCCCTAATGTTCCTCACACCTTAAATATATGCTAACCATTAGTATTAGCATTAGGAGAAAATATGTCCAAGTTGGGTTGTTCTAGAATAGTAATTGAAGTACTAATTAAACGTGGAATGTTTGATATGAGAGCACAAATACAATTAATATTCGATGAGCATGCATTTCCACTAATAGTGCATACTTAATAACCACTCAAACCTGTCTTAATTAATGATTATTATTCAATTATAATGATAATTAATTAATTAATTAATTTCATTTATATGAGTCTTGTGAAAATTAAGATATTATCACTAGGAAAGCACTTGCCACAATACATGATTACTTCCAAATGAGAAAAAGAAATACAAGATTTAGAAAATACTTAGTTCTTCTAACTATGTAAACTTGCGAACTGGGCCAATGACGTTTCGCAAGGATGGGCTCCCTACCCTCTGAGCAAGGGACGACTGCAGTGACTATCGTGTACGGACTCTAATCTATTGTATCTCTTACAGGAGTGCCTCGCTGTCCACGACCATCACCATTGTTAATCTCAAAAGTGACGAACTCAATCGCGTGTCAACCATCAAATCGTGAGCTAAAGGATGAGGAACATCTCGTCGTAGATTATCAAGACGAGTTCAAATCGCTCTCACATCCACTGTACCTCTTAGAGGAGTGCCTCGCTGTCCACGACTATCACTATTGTCCACCTCAAAAAGAGGCGTACTCGGCCGCCTGTCAACCGTCAAATAGTGAGTTAGAGGACAAGGAACATCTGATCAACAAGGCGAGCTAGAACCGCTCTAACCGCATCCACTATGGAGTGTCTCGTTGAAAGATTTCGATAAATCCATAAACAAGAGCAAGAGTTTGATACTTACTTGTCTTCCTATGCAATGTTCTTTTGTGGAATGAGAAAATAATCACAATCGTGTGATTTGGGAAGCCTTGTAGTCAACTCGATAAAGCAACTCTAAAGAACAATTCCACAACCTTTCTTGATTACCAAACTAGAATGCTGTAGCCTTTCGTTTCTTTTGATTTCTCACTAATAATAAAAAACTCTTAACTCGCTTAGTTTTAACTTTTAAAATTTCAGACACATTATTGTGTTTTGATTCTGTACTTTAAATGGACGAATTCTTCCCCTATTTATAGCCTTCAAAAAGCCTTTTGTGTTTTGGTCCAATAGTTGCTATGAATAGTTCAAAGGAAGCAACCATTTAGAATCATCACTTTTCAAATGGACACGATGATTCAGCTATAAAAAGGAAGAAACCATTTAGAAACACCATAATGTTTAGGTTATGTTTGGCAGTTTCTTGCGTGTTCTTTTTATGGCACACAATTAAATGATACACTTATCACAATCTGATTGGTGACACATGAATTTAATATTTTTTTATGGCACACAACTGAATGATGACACTTATCACAATCTGATTGATGACACATGTATTTAATGTTATTCACCTAAGTGTCATTCACCTAACTGGTGTCTAGCTCCCTTAAGTTGAGCTAGCTGATGTCTAGCTTCTTTGAGCTGAGCTAAACTTACTCAATCTACTATGAGCTGAGTTAAGCTCTATCCTAAAATGTTATGAGTTTCTAAAAGCTTATTTTATCTCATTTGCTAGTTCGTCATTATCATTCTAACAAGTTAATTTTGTGTGTTCTTAATATTTGCATACTTATAGTCAAATATATTTGACACTCGTTGTCTACGACCGTCACCATTGTCACTATCATCACCACCATCATCTCAGCCTGTGGCACCCGATATTGTTGGAATTGATGGATGGGAACGAGTAGTCCTTCTACTATTATTGCCTCCATTATTAGCCCTCGTAATTTTGTAGCTCTCGGTGTTTAAAATAATTACGAGTCAACAAAATAATAAAACATGCAAGTATCAAAAACACAAACCTATTTATTACCTTCTTGTCTGTAGAGAAGGTTATTACAAAAGTTAGATCAATATACACAATCATATTTGCGAATTGCAGTCCTAACCACATGAGTCTAGATATAAATAAAAAATTGTTACTAAACATAAACAAACATTGATGATGGTTTCATTTAGTCGTTCATATTTCAATATAAAATATAGAAAATCAGCTTCACACATATAAATACTAAACTCCACGACTGTTTGGATTATAAATCAATATGTAAAGACTAAAATATCAATATTAATAGAGCAAATTATCAGGATATAAGAAATAAAAGCTAAATAAAGTTCGTAATATACCATTTGTAATGCTCCAACTAACCGGAAAAGTACTCCTAATGATTAAGAAACAAGATTGAGCAGCAATAAAAAAACATTAGGTATGAAACAAGAGCTTATGCAATCTTTTGTTTTGTAAACATGCTTACTTTAGGAAATGAAAGAAATGTAAAAACCAGAGAATACAAGTAAAAGAGTAAAATAGATGATTTTTTGTTTTTGTTTTGTATAACATAAAAGTTATGATTACTCCGATTTGTATAACTTTTATTTACCAAAATAAATATCCTTTTTAAATAAAATTATAATTGAAATTATAATAATATAATTTTTTTTGTTTGTAATAAGTATCTGTCTTCTTATAATGGTATGTGTTCAGGCAACAGACTTTTCTTACTACCAAATAACATCCATTTTCATTAATTACAAAGTGGCTTAAGCGAAGTCTGTTTTTCACTATTTTTTTTTTCTCTTTTTCTAACAGTACTGTAATAGTTGTATAATTTAAAAATCTTAAACAAAATCTTAAAATTTAGGCCTGTTAAATTAAAAAAAAAAAATCCTTTGGACTAGCATGTAATAATACACTTATATTTAAATTTATTTTATTTAGTAAAAAAATAAGAAATTAAGATTAACATAAATAAAAAAACACAGAAAGAAGAACAAATTACCAAATCAGTCGAAGCTTATTTGTAATTAGAGGTGTAAACGAGACATTTGCGCTTGCAAATTATTCGAGTTCGACTCGAAAAAATTTAAATTTGATTCAATCATTGTCGAGTCGAGCTCGAGTTATCGAGTGAGTCAAATTTGAGTATCTAATGCTCAATTCAAGTAGCTTGCAAGCCTGATCGAGTTTTTTATTTTAATATACATTTTTATTAGTTTTAATTAGTATTGAAAAAATCTCAATTCGAACTCGAGCACAAATAATCGAGTTTGAAGTCGAGCATGAGAATCGAACTCATTTTTACTAGGTAAACGAGCCTAATCGAGCGAGTTTGAGTAATTTGATTTTTATCTCGAATCGAACTCAAGCTTTAAAGCTGAAATTCCATCGAACTTAGATTAAACTTTGAGCCGTGAGTTTCTAGTCGAGATTGAACTTTTTACTGTTTGTGGTTCGACTCGACTACATCATATTTAAGATAATGTCTTACGGTACATACATATTTATTAAATAGAGCTAATTTCTAATTTTACAATATTTCATGTCATGTTTTTTGGTTGGTTTAGAATACTTAAATATTGAATATATAATAATTTTTTGCACGTGCATTGCATGTGAATTATTTAAAATGTAAATATTATAATTTTTTTACAATAAAATTTTCTTAATAATTTTTTAATTAATAAATTTGATTTAATAATTTGACAGGGTTTAGGGAAAGGTTTATGCTAGGTAACTGTTTTAGTTGAAACGGAGAAAGGTGAAGGTTTTGATTATTACTTGTTAGTGAAAGTGAAGGTTTCGGATCAAATGAGCTTTAAGTTTTTATATATATATAAATATATTTGAGGTTGTCAGATCCTGGTCATTGAAAATAAAGAGTCTAGCACTCTACACATGTCTATTGGCAAAGGAGCTTTAAGTTGGTTGCAAGTTTTGTTTTTCTTTCAGTTCCAAATTAATTGGGTAAGGTTCAAGCTACTTAGTTGGCTTGTTGATGCTTAAAGATTGAATGGTATATTGATGCTAGTTTACTAAAATGTTGGACATTAAATAGCTTGATTCGTTGGCATCATGATAGAATTTTTTAGCTTCAATAATTAGGTGATTCTGTTTGGTCGGTTACTTGCCAGCTCTGCAAAGTGTTAACAAATACATCATTTATTGCCGATAATATTTTCACCATTAATTGCACGAAGTTTTTTTTCTTGTCATCCATCCATGTGCAAAGTGCTCAATTGATTGTGTATAACAGCATTTTTTTTACATGCCATTTCAACGTATTTATGCAACCTCCCATAAACCATTATATGCTGCGGGTCAAAAAGTTTAAGCCAAATAAGCATTTTTAGTTCTGGTAATATGTTCTGCATCAACTGCTGGCTCTTGTCTTTGTATTGGATAGACTAAGCTTGCGATCTATGTATAGTGAAGCAAAGGTAGAGATGGTGTCTTCTAATTGCTCTATGTTATTAATCTGAAGTAGCCTGGATGGGACAGTTGAATTTCATTTCCTTGATTCCTGCTTTGTGTCTTTGGATATTAACTTCGAGTGAGGTTTCATATTCTATTATAGTATTAAATATAGGTTCCAATAACTGGACCCAAAAAAAAAAGTTTCCTTTTGCCTTTGGATAGGATTCATATTAAGCTACTGTTTACTACTAGTATGTGGGTGTACTAATGAAATTTTCTAGTACTGTTAACCATGAACATTGTAATGACGGATTGGGATTTAGAGATTTATGTTTGCTAGACAAATATAGCACTCGACACACCAAGTGATAAAGTAATGCTTTGCTATAAAAATGAAAACAAGTGTCAAGAATCCTTAGTGGTCCTGAATAGCTGTTTTTGACTCCTGTACCCTGAATGTTGAAAATGGAAGAACGGAAACCAGAGATGATCAACAATATTAAGTCAGTTGAGTTGTTTGAAATGATCGTAAATATATGCACTTAGATCTAGATGGAAGAGGGAGTTTGTAACAAGGCCGACGAGGATGGAAAGAAGAGAGTTCCCTGGTCAAACAGGGAGGTATCGAATGTCTACAACACCGTGTCAAATGGGCACAGTTACAAGGTTTTATTACGTATTTCACGAATGAAGAGCCTGAGCCATTGACGATGAAGGATTTTCCATCTGAACCATCTATAACTAGAGATGATGACGACTATCCAAATCCTTGGTCCGTAATCAATCTGGATTTTGGATAAGCTAAAGTGTAATAAACTCGAGCCTTTCCAAACTGGGTTCATCATTAACTGCAAAAGAAGTGACCTCTCTCCTGTGTCCTTTTCCTCACCCTTATAGTGTAAAATCTTACACTCTTAAAGCAAACAACATCGATCAATCCCATTTTGTCAGGTAGTAAAGTAATTTTTAGAGTTGAGATAATGACATGTCATCTTAACCTCGTATCACTAACTAAAATCATTCCCCCTACCTTTTAGCACAAAACCAAAAAAACCCTGTCATGGGTACTATGGTCATTCCATTTATAAAAAGGCTGACCAATATTTTGTAACTTTTGTAGGATTATAATCCTCAGCACTCAGCAGGTGTTTCATGGGGTAGGACCCATTTGAGAAAAGATAGCCGTTAGAGGAGCGGCAAGGGCAATAAAAAGAGCACATATTCAATCCATGAACTGGTCAAAACGTATAGCAAAACATTGAGAAACGAGAAGAAGAAAATTATAGAAAACTAGCCGTTAGGCTTGTGTGAGTCTGCAAAAGGCAGAAGAGCCTCTGGCTCCCTTATTGCATCCACATGACAAATGTCTGCTGTTGTTTTTCTCTCCCAATAAAAAAATATTCTTCTCTCTCTCTAAGATCTTCATGGCCTAGTTTAGCATTGCTGTTGGAAAAAGCTTGAGTTGGAAAAAATGTGTTTAAAAACTTTTAAGTGTTTAGTATTGCTGTGAAAAAGTGTGGTAAAAAATTGAAATGTCAAAAAAAGATATATTTAAAATAATAAAAGTGTAGATATGTGAGGATAATAAAGTCATTTTATCCAAAAGCCAGCTTTTAAAGCCCAAAAGCTATATTTTTTGGCTTTTTGGTTTGGCTTTTCAAACCATGGTTTCAATAGCAGAAGCCAAATTTTTTTATCTGTTTAACATTGCGTTTGTGGTGAAAAACAGCTTTTGCCCTCAAAAGCTGTGCCAGAAACAATGCTAAACGAGGCCTAAGAAGAAAAAGAAAAAAAAAAACCCACCTCTTCGGCTCTCTTCCTCTTCAGTCTCTACTACAAAAACCCTCCCACAACTACCATTCCCCCTATTTCATTCATTCCTCCATGCCTACCCAAAGAAACAAATTCAAACTTGAGAGAAAAAAAGGAAGAGAGGGAAAACAAAAACGAATATACAAATATAAATAATTACCCTTTCGTTTTCTTCTTCTTCTTCTTTGTTTAAGTTCTTTGCCACTCCTTAATGGCAATAGAGAAACATAATTTTGGGTTTCTGATTTGTAGAGATGTAGATTGGAGCTGTATTTCAAATAAGAAAAAGGAGAAATGGAAGGATATTTCTCTTTTTACCCACATTTTCTTGCTTCTTCAGCTGCTCGTCTGCTTCTTCATTCCACCAGTTTCAAGTCAGGCCTGGGATGGTGTCATTGTCACAGCAGCGGATTTTCAAGCACTTCAAGCGTTTAAGCAAGAATTAATTGACCCAAAAGGGTTCTTAAAAAGCTGGAATGATAGCGGCTATGGTGCTTGTTCTGGTGGTTGGGTTGGGATCAAGTGTGCTCAAGGGCAAGTCATAGTTATCCAACTCCCATGGAAAGGATTAGGTGGCAGAATCACTGAGAAAATTGGCCAACTTCAAGCTCTTCGAAAGCTTAGCCTCCATGATAACCTCATTGGCGGCTCCATCCCTCGTGTATTAGGCATTCTCCCTGATCTTAGAGGTGTTCAGCTATTCAATAATAGGCTTTCAGGTTCAATTCCTGCTACGTTAGGTTCATGTCCTTTGCTTCAAAACCTTGACCTTAGTAATAATTCACTCACAGGGACAATCCCTGAGAGTCTTTCAAACTCTTCTAAGCTTTATAGGCTCAACCTTAGCTTCAATTCTTTTTCAGGATCAATCCCGGTTAGTTTCACTCACTCTACTTCTCTTACTTTTCTTGCCCTCCAACACAACAACCTTTCTGGTTCCATCCCAGATTCTTGGGGTGCAACACAAAAGAATAGCTTTTATCAGCTTCAGTACTTAACCCTTGACCATAATCTCCTCTCTGGAAGCATACCTGCCTCTTTAGGAAAGTTAAGTGAGCTTCAAGAGGTTTCTCTTAGTCATAATCTGATTGCTGGACCCATACCAAATGATATGGGAAGGCTTTCTAGGCTTAGGAATCTAGATCTTTCTAATAATGCAATTAATGGAAGCTTGCCTGCTAGTCTTTCCAATCTGTCCTCTCTTGTTCTGTTAAACCTAGAAAGCAATAGTCTTGAAAACCAAATCCCAGAATCCATTGACAGTTTACATAACCTTTCTGTTCTTGTTTTGAAGAGAAACAAATTTAGTGGTCCAATTCCGTCAACTGTGGGAAACATTTCCAGTTTGGCTCAACTTGATTTATCAGAGAATAAGCTCAGTGGACAAATCCCATTTTCTCTTGTAGATCTCAAAGGTCTTAATTCTTTAAATGTTTCATATAACAACCTCTCTGGTCCTGTTCCAGCTCCACTCTCCCAAAAGTTCAATTCAAGCTCCTTTGTGGGAAATATTCAGCTATGTGGATATACTGGATCAACTCCATGCCCTTCTCCAGCACCTTCTCAAAATGTCCCTTCTTCACCATCTGAGAAATCAAGACATAAACATAGAAAATTGAATACCAAAGATATAATCCTAATTGCTGCTGGAGCCCTTCTTATAGTTCTGCTTGTTCTTTGTTGCATTTTGATTTGTTGCTTGATCAGAAAAAGGGCAACATCAAAAGCAAAAGATGGTCAAACAACAACCAGAGCTGCTGCTGCAGCAGCAGCAAGAGGTGAAAAGGGAATTCCACCTGCTGGTGGTGAAGTCGAAGCCGGAGGAGAGGCTGGTGGAAAACTAGTCCATTTTGATGGGCCCATGGTTTTTACTGCTGATGATCTTCTGTGTGCAACTGCGGAGATTATGGGGAAGAGCACCTATGGGACTGTTTATAAGGCCACATTAGAGGATGGGAGCCAGGTAGCAGTGAAGAGACTTAGAGAAAAGGTTACCAAAGGTCAGAGAGAATTTGAAAATGAGGTCAATGTGCTGGGCAAAATCCGACATCCCAATCTTCTGGCTTTGAGGGCTTATTACTTAGGACCTAAAGGAGAGAAGCTTCTTGTTTTTGATTACATGCCTAAAGGGAGTCTTGCAACTTTCCTTCATGGTAAGTAAAATTCAAACTACAACTATTTTGATTACTGAAATATTGCAGTTTTCATCCAGCTAGCTAATATGTGTTCTATCTTGCATTCTTGCTGCAGCTCGAGGACCAGACACACCTATTGATTGGCCAACAAGGATGAGAATAGCAAAGGGGGTTACTCGAGGTCTGCTGTATCTTCACACTGAAGAGAACATTATACACGGGAACCTTACATCAAGCAATGTCTTACTTGATGAGGATACAAATGCTAAAATAGCAGATTTTGGCCTCTCTCATCTAATGACAGCTGCTGCAAATGCAAACATAATTGCAACAGCTGGGGCATTAGGCTACAGAGCACCGGAGCTTTCAAAGCTGAAGAAAGCTAACACAAAAACTGATGTGTACAGCCTTGGAGTTATCATATTAGAACTCCTAACAGGGAAATCTCCTGGAGAGGCGATGAATGGCCTGGATTTGCCGCAATGGGTTGCCTCTATAGTGAAAGAAGAGTGGACAAATGAAGTCTTTGATCTGGAGTTGATGAGGGATGCATCTTCGATTGGTGATGAGTTGTTAAACACTTTGAAACTGGCTTTACATTGTGTTGATCCGTCACCATCAGCAAGACCAGAAGTTGAGCAGGTTCTTCAGCAGCTAGAAGAGATTAGGCTAGAGACACCTGCTAGTTCTGCACCTTCTGGTGATGATGATGGAGCAGGAGTTCCTTCAACAAGCGAGTGAGAAAAAAGGTTTTAGGAGATGATTTATGTGTTGTTAGGCAAATAGAGTATAATTCTTTCATTCTTACAAGGTATCTTAAGATAATAATTTTGTGTGCCAATCTATGAGTCTGTAAATATGAGTATGTTTTAATTCCTCAAGGATGTTGTCTTGAATTGTTTTCATTTAGTTTAATAGTTTGTTTCCTCCTTCCATCCCCTGGAAAGACTAGGCAATTTTGAAATTGTCTGGAATTTTGAAATAGTTTGTTTCCTTCCATCCCCTGGAAGGAACTAAATTTGTTCTAACAATTAATTTAGAACTAGAAAAAGACACGCTCTATACTGTGAACTAATTTTTTTCATTTTGGTAACAGAATTAAAATATTTGAAAATATTAAAAGATTAATCTTTTGTGACAATATGAAAAATATGAAAAATATAAACAATCATGAATTCAGAGTTTTATGAAATGAGTTTGTATTTTATAAGTTTTTGAATGGAAATAAGGAAATAACATAGAAATAATTTAAGAAAAGGAAATAAGGAAAGAAAAAATTGTTAGGAAGAAAGCTGTAAAGATAAAATTATCTTTAATGAAAAAAATTTCCATTCTCTTTTCCTTCCAAATCAATAAACTTAAAAAATCTAATTTCAAAATTTTAAATTTTTTTATTTTTTAAAAAATTTTAATTAAAAAAATAAAATATAAATATATTTTTAAAATTAAAAAAATTGTATTTTCAAAAAATTGTATTTTTGTATTTTAAAAAAAAATTAATTAAAAAAATAAATAAAAAATTAAAAGTTTCTAAAATGCTGACGTGGCAAAGTTGATATTTTTTTTTAAATCTAAATGATTCATTAAGATTTAAAATGTCTTTACAATTTCCTTAACAACATTTTTTTCTTTTTTCATTTCCTTTTTACAAATTATTATTAGTCATTATACCATTGAACAATTGTATTGAAGGCATGTATTTCAAATTTACCCTTATAGGTGTATTTTTTAGGCCTCAAGGGATTTTTTTAATAGCTAGCTAATTGTATAGATTGTATAGATTTTTTTTAATGTAAAAAGCTAAAAGAATAAAGAAAATAATAATAAAAAAAAGTACAAAGAAAAGAAAGATTTATCCATTTTTAACCTCTTTTTTTTTTTTTTTTTAAAAGAGTAAATTTTAAAAAATGAACAGTATCTTTTTAACAAATTATGCAAAATATGTTATGAATTGAGATACGTTATGAACACACATAATTTATCTAAATTGAATCACTATAACAAATTATGCAAAATATGTCATAATTGAGACACGACACGAACACATAAATTTTTCTCTAAATTAAATCACAATGAAAAACAATGTAAAATATGAGATAAATTAAGACAAGATATGAACACAACATAGAAAAAATAAGTAAAACACAACACAAAAAATAATATGAACACGACACGAATACACGAACATGTTAAAATATACATAACATGAATTATTAACATATAAAGTTTTATATAAATTTATTATACTTTGAAAACACAAAAAAAAAAAATAATAATAACATGGACACGAATACATCACGAACACAAATTTTTTCTTTAAATTGAACCACTATGAAAAATTATGCAAAATATGTCATAAATTGAGACACGACACGAATACACAAATTTGTGTCTAAATTGAATAACAATGAAAGACTAAGTAAAATATGAGATGATTGAGACACGACATAACACGAATACAACATAGGACATGTAAAAATATATGTAAAACGAATTATTAATGTATTAAAATTTATATAAATTTATAATACTTTAAACACAAAAACATAACGTGTAAAAAATATATATAAAATAAATTATTAACGTGTAAAACTAATATACGAACATGTAAAAAATGTTCTCATTTTTTTCTTCCTTCCCTCTTCCTTCTTTTTTTCCTTTTTTTTCCCTCTCTCTTTTCCTTTCCTTTCCTTTCTCTCTCTCTTTCCTTCAACTAAAAAAAAAAAAAAAAAAAGAAGGGGGCGACATGGATAGCTCGAGGATGCTAGAAAACATCCAAAATTTATATATAAGATAGTTGAACTATAAGCACTAAATTATGCCTGGTCTATGAACAGGTCTAAAATAGGCTAATGCCTCCGGCAAGGGTTGGAAATCCTGTACAAGATTATGACTGATCAATCTTCCATAATTGAACTATAAGCTCTAATCAGTAATGTCATGGCTATTATTAAGAGTCTATCAATCCTTTTGAACTGACTTAAAAATGGGATTTCATTACTGCCTCTAAAATTATTTGTTTGGTGAAACTTTTTTTTTCTCCAAGTAATTCAAAAAAAAAAAAAAGCAAAAACCCCATCAATTAGGTGTTCCATTTTGTAGCATTCAATCAAAAAGTAGTTGGGGGCTGCTCATTTCCTTGTTTTTTCTGTCAGTCATTTGGTTTATGGCCTCTTCCACTTTCATTTCATTTTATGTTCAATTCCTTTTCACCACTGCATATAGCTCGGAATTCAAGTTGTTGAAGAAGGAACCAATCAATCTATCCCAAAGGAGGATCAATCTCCTTAAGTCCAAAACTTTCTTTTTACTTTAACAACTTTTCCATTATGCTAAAATGGTGCCACTAGTGCATTACTACAAGTTTGCTAGTGTTATGCTTAATGGTATTGACTTTTAGTCATTTCCAGGATTTAAATAGCGGCCATAATGCAACGTTAAAATCGTTATTTTACAATTTCGGTTATTTTCGCCATCAATATTCAGCACCAATATTTACTGTAATTATCCCGATAACATTCATTATGTCTACAAACATTATAAATGCGTCCACGACTACAATTTAAATCTCTTATCATTTCAATTTTCTTTTTCAACTCATCCACGACTGAAAAAATTACCATTGATACTGAAACATTCCATGACAATTTGAATGATCAACTACCAAATAGCAATTTCCTTTCACAATCCATCACTGTCTGGATAAATTTATCAGATAGTAATAAATTCTAAAAGTCTAGCTAACATTTTTTTACAGAACACTGTAGTCATTTTTATCAGATATGTCTGAAAATGATGGAATTAAACATTCCATAAGTTCATACCCACCTATAACTACCACTGAAAATGAAAATCTAAGAAGCAAGTGGGAAAAAAAAAATTAAAAAGAAAAAAAAGGAAAACAAAGAAAAGTTGATGAAAGACAAAGCAGAAGAAAACTTTGACAAGGAAGCTTCAGCTTCAGCTCTTCCATCATTTTTTTTCATGTTTCTTTCATTAACTTTTTATAACGACCTTCTTATTTACTTTTATTTTCTTCTCTAAGATTCTGAAAAGTCAATAACAAACTTTACCAACTTTGTTAATTGTTCCTTCAATTTTGTTGTTCACCTATCTAATCCTAATCCTAATCCTAACCCTTTCTTTCTTTCTCTCTCTCTCTTTCTTTGTTGACATGCTTCTATTAAAAGAGACTAATTGTCACTCAAACTTGTTTTTGGCCTTTGCTGTTGTTTCTCAGTTGCAGCCATTCATGCCATTGAACAAATTGATTAACTAGTCCTTAAGGATAAATCATTTTTTCTTGTTTTTTAAGAATTTTCTTTTAAAATTTCTTATATAGCCAATAGCTTAGGGCTTGATCTTGACTAATTTATATAGCATATCTAGACCAATAGATTGTTACAAACAGACCCAAATCATGACATTAGCCCAAAAAAAATATTTCTTTTATGTAGCTCTAATATCATCACTAATTTTAATTAATTCTTCCCATTATTTTGTATCTCTTTAATGTATATATCAGCTTATTTTGTTCTTACCCTATTTTGACAGTGAAGTTTCCTACATTGCTGTCTTTGACAGATACTCCTGAATAACTAACCAATGCCATCTCAGGCAATTTCAGACAAAACTCTTGTTCTGTTGTTTCCATTACAACTTGGGGAAAGGATTTTTTTTTTTTTTTTTGGGTACCTAAAGGATAAAACAACCAAATGTACTAATTTTTCACTGCAAAATTATTGGTTAAAAACTGAAAATAAATGTGCTTATCTTTACAGGAGACATTTTCCTTTGGTGGTTTCCAACTAAACAGGAAAGAAGAAAAAAAAATGTACCAAGCTGGTCTTCCCTTGCCATTTATTCAAGGTTGGGTTCCTTATTTTGCAACATTTCCATTCTTTTTCAAAGATATATAATTGCAACATTTAGGGGTTTTTTCAAATATAAGAAAACAATTGCTATAAAGGGTTTTTATTATCCAATCTGAATAATTTTGCATTACAAGTTAAATGGGGTTTGGTATAAGTACATATCAGTAAAAGATAATTAAAAATATTGAATTAGTTTTATTGAGTGGATCCACTTTTTTTCTTTCTTTTTTTCTATTCAAAATCAGCTTTTTGTCTTTATGTTTTCACACCGAAAATTCTTTGCAAATGAAAAAATGTCAAAGGACCTTCTTACTTCACAAACAGACCCTCCCACATTTATATGTAAATGCTGGTTTATCAAAAATACATAAAAAAAAAAATACTTCGAGTTGTTGATTCATGGTAGAGAAGACTTGAATTATTATAATGGATTTTTTCATTCTAATACTCCATCTAAAAGTTATCAATATTTATCAAATCTTTTTTTATCTTCAATCTTTAGCAATTTTAAATACCCAAAACAAAACAAAAAAAAAAAAAAAAATTGAACAATTGGAACTGTCAAAATTATCCTTAAAAAATTTATGTTTTCAGCAGAAATTTAAGATCAAATTTCAATCAAACATAAGCAACGCGTAAGCAAATAAAAAGTAAATCTTTTTAGTTCATCAAACATGGGAACATGCAAGAAAAGAATCATAACATATATATAAGCTCTTCCTTCCAATATCTCTTAACTGTTTTTATGACAACTTACCTAATTCAACATATAATAAAACTCGAAAATGACCAGTTGAAGTATCCACCAGACTAGTTGTTAAGAAATTAGTAGTTAGACTTAATCAAAATCACTATTTTAATATCAGAATATAATAATTATTAGTAATAATAAAAGTGGGGTTTTCACAATCGTCTTTTCTTTGAAAGAAGACGAACTATAGCTTCAATCCTGGGGGTTTTAAGTCAACATTTAACCTAAACTAATCGGTTCCAGCCTCTTGTTTAATGCCACGTTTATGTTAGAAAACAGATCAAAAATCTTTCTCTCACTCTCTAATATTGAATGACTCTGACAGATTAAATAAATTATATTTGATGAGTTAGTCATTTCGGGATATTACCTGTCAGCTTTTAAGTGTATGAGGACTTTTTTTTTTGGTTGTGGAAACTACTATATTGGTTTCCAATGAAGCGTGAAATTTAGACATGTTCAATATCGGATAATTCGCTCGATAAATTTGATCTATATTGAGTTATATTTGAGTAAGATTATTTATAATCCGAACCGGATAGGATCGGTTCGGTCTGATCCGAATCACTGTTCATGTATTAAAATAATAATATATATTTTTTAAATTTTAATTATAAAAAAATAATTTTTTTATTTTTTTATTAAGGGATAAACAATAATTCGAACCCACGGACCAACCGAGCTTGCCCAAGGCCGGACTTGGACAAAAAAAATGAAAATGTTTTGAGTCTCGGTCTAACCCAACTCATGAGCACCTTTAAGCGTGAAGGGAAAAAATTTGCAAATCAAATTCTTTTTAATGGTACATTTTTTGGTGGGTCATTAAGACATTTTCTTAGTAGGTTTTTAGTAGTATTGTTTTTTTTTTTTATAAAATCATAGATTTTTTAAGGCTCAATTAGTTCATGTAATCATTTTTAAAATGTAACATTTAATTGGTTTAAAATTCGAATCCTAATATTTGTAATCTCTTTCTCTATTTTCAGATCGTGCTCTCTTTTATATATATATAAAAAAAAAAAAAACCATGAACTTCCTAATGGTGTTAACCTTTTTATTTTTCACTGTTCTAAGGAAAATGTCATGTTTGATTTATGCTAATAGCAATGCCCTCAGTCCCTTTCTTTCAATGGCTTAGCCAACATCACATTGATCCCCTACAATATGTCTATGAAAGCTGAGCTCAAAGAAAATGACATGTTTCCTGTTTACAAATGTTGAAGCTTAATTTTCAAGTTTAGTTAATGGTAATTTATAGGTTCCTTTTCAAAAAGATTAGATTTTCTCTCACATATTATTTCCTTTTGCTTTCTATTTAAAAGAGCAAATTAATTAATTTCCCAAAAAAAAAAAGTTTGAGAAAAGGTAGGAAAGAAAAGCCATAAATTAAAGATTAATCTCTATTGAGTATGTATTACACCTGCTCATGGGCCGGGCCGAGCCGCGGTCAGTTTTTTTTCATATTCTTTGTCCAGGCCTGGTTTTGGATCGGGTCGGGCCGGTCCGTTAAGCCCGAATTTACTGTTCATCGATTAAATTTTTTTTAATATTTTTATAATTAAAATTAAATAAAAAAATATTATTATAATAAAAAAATATTATTTCGAGTTGATCCGGAATAAAAATATTAAACTCAAATTCAATCCAATACAGATCAGACGGACTGCCCGACCCTAAACAGGTCTAGTATGTATTAGAGAAATGATGTAAGGGCAAAGTCTACTTTTTAAGAAAGTGCTTTTAATTCTAAAAAAAAAAAAGTCTAGTTTCAACATGCATTTCTTGGTTTGGCTAGAAAATAATGGTTTGACTATCATCTCTCTCCTCTTCATTTTGCGTTGGACTAATAAATAAAGGAGACTTTCAATTTTGATTTGATGTGTACATCAAGAATACATGTAAAAAAGAGTATCATTTTCTAAGCTTATAATTTTGGTTTAACTAATTAAAATTTTGATTTACAGGAAAAAAGACAGTAGTTTGTTGCCCTACAAAATCTGATAATAATAATGATTTTGCTGAAAACCAAGCCCCAAATGAAATCCTTTTGAAGCAAGCAAAGCATTCAAGAAATTATTCACTTTTAATAGACTAGTTGGGTGCAACAACTCCTACAGGGTTGAACTAAGTTTTACCTGGAATTCGACCATTTTGCCGAATCAAAACCTAATACGCCAACCTCAAACAACTATTTCTCTCCTCTAATCTTCCTATAAAAAGCCCCTCCGATCTCTCTCTGACTCACTCACTCACATTCTCTCCCCTCAAGCAATTTACCACTCAAACAAAAGGCAAGCTTTTAGCTAGCCTAGCTAATTAAGCTTCAGATGGAGTCTTTCAAGAACTTTTCCATCATTTTCCTTGGCCTTTTCCTTCTCATTTGTTCTACATTGTCCTTAGCAAATGCAGAAGTTCAACAACATCAATTTGTCGTATGTCTTCTTTAATTTCCTTCATTGATCCTCTCCTTGCTTGTTTCTTTTCTTCTTCTTTTTTTTTTTTTTTTTTTTTCAATTTCTAGTGAAAGTTAATTTGTTGTTTCTTTTTATTAGCTAATGAACCAAACACTTGATTATCAATGAAACAGATCCAAGCAACACCAGTGAAGAGGCTGTGCAAGACTCACAACAGCATCACTGTTAATGGCATGTTTCCTGGACCTACTCTGGAGGTCAGGAATGGAGACACCCTTGAAGTTAAAGTTGTCAACAAAGCCAGATATAATGTCACCATTCACTGGTAATTAAACTAATAATTGCACATTCATGCATGCATGATATTAGCTTTCAAATTAACATAAAACATAGTTTTCCTCATGTTTATATATCATGTATATAAGCTTAACAAGAATATATCACTTCTTAATTTTTGTAACATATCTATACTTTTAACACATATTGAATATCTTTAAATTGAAATAGGTTATATAATTTATTACAGCATTAATTCAATGAACATATATAGTCATTTACGCATATGTATAAGTTGGTATATAATTAATACGTTTTTGAAATACCATAACCACTTTCATTTACAGGCATGGTGTTCGGCAAATGAGAACCGGATGGGCAGATGGACCAGAATTTGTGACTCAGTGCCCAATTAGACCGGGAGGAAGTTACACCTACAGGTTCACAATTCAAGGACAAGAAGGAACATTGTGGTGGCATGCTCACAGCTCATGGCTTAGAGCCACTGTTTATGGAGTTCTGATCATCCGTCCGAGAGAAGGCGAATCCTACCCTTTCCCTAAGCCAAAGCGCGAAACACCAATTATACTCGGTAATTTAATGATTCTTATATAAAATTTTAAAACTACATGATCAGTTCTAAGCAAGCAAATTAAGTATATTAATTATGAGGATGAATCTTATATATGTTGATGATTACCATCAGGTGAATGGTGGGATGCAAATCCCATTGATGTTGTGAGGGAATCAACAAGGACAGGGGCAGCTCCAAATGTCTCTGATGCATATACCATTAATGGTCAACCTGGTGATCTCTACAAATGCTCCAACAAAGGTTTGCTACCTTCAGATTTTACCCTTGGTTTAATTTACTTCATGTAATTCTCTAGAATTTGCACTCTTAACTACACTGAATAAATTAAATGGAAATTATAGCCTACAGTACTATAAATCAATTCTAAGATTTAATAATGTGATCTTTTCTTATTTTAATAAGCATCAAGGCCCCATTCATCTTAGAAAAATTACACATGGAAAACTTCCGGGCAAATCTTGGCTTTGATTAGACAGTTTTAAGTACAACAAACATATTTTTATCAACCAAACAGGACAAAGATGCTTAGATATCGAAATCTTATAGCTTCTTTAAGACAACCAGTCAAAAGTTGTATGATGAGTATTTTAACAGCAAAAAATGGACTGTGACTTCCCAATGGGCCGGATCTTGGCTGATTATTCAAGGCCTACCAATCTCAGTCTAAGCCCCGTTCTCAAGATCTTAACCATAAAATAACTCAAATTTCCAACTTGAGTTCCATATGATTTTCCAGGAGATTGACTTGCTTAACCTTTTTTTTTTTTTTTTTTTCAGATACTACAATAGTTCCCATTGACTCCGGCGAGACCAACCTCCTCAGAGTCATAAATGCTGCCCTGAACCAACCGCTTTTCTTCACAGTGGCAAACCATAAACTCACAGTTGTTGGTGCTGATGCCTCCTACACAAAACCCTTCACCACTTCAGTCCTCATGTTAGGCCCTGGCCAAACCACCGATGTTCTGATCAGTGGTGACCAGCCACCGGCTAGATACTACATGGCAGCCCGAGCCTACCAAAGCGCCCAAAACGCACCCTTCGATAACACTACCGCCACTGCCATTCTTGAATACAAATCTGCGCCTTGCCCTGCCAAAAATAGCAATTCACCCAAACCAATTATGCCTTCTTTGCCAGCCTACAATGATACCAACACTGTCACAGCCTTTAGCCAAAGCTTTAGAAGTCCCCGAAAAGTCGAAGTCCCAACTGATATTGACGAAAGTCTCTTCTTCACAGTTGGTCTAGGACTCAACAACTGCCCACCAAATTTTCCTAGAAGTCGTTGTCAAGGACCAAACGGTACACGTTTCACTGCCAGCATGAACAATGTCTCATTCGTGCTCCCACAAAACTTCTCTCTTTTACAAGCTCACCAACAAGGCATTCCAGGAGTATTCACCACAGATTTTCCAGGAACCCCTCCGGTGACATTTGATTACACTGGGAATGTAAGCCAATCACTTTTCCAACCAATTACAGGAACTAAGGTGTACAAATTGAAGTTTGGTTCAAGGGTACAAATTGTGATTCAAGACACAAGCATAGTCACACCTGAGAACCACCCAATTCATCTTCACGGATACGATTTCTACATCATTGCAGAAGGTTTTGGAAACTTCAATCCTAAAAAAGATGCTTCTAAATTCAATCTTGTTGATCCACCTCTCAGGAACACAGTTGCAGTGCCTGTGAATGGATGGGCAGTCATTAGATTCGTTGCTGATAATCCAGGTAAAAAATAATAATACTAAAATCTCGATCTTCAGATTATTTCAAATAGTCTTTCAATGAAACCTTCATTTGATGTTTGAATTTGAACTCTTTTCCTAACAGGTGTGTGGCTAATGCACTGTCACTTGGATGTTCACATCACATGGGGTTTGGCTATGGCTTTCATGGTTGAGAATGGAGTGGGAGAATTACAGACTCTCCAAGCACCACCGTTGGATTTGCCTATATGTTAGGATTCATCATCAGAAACACAACAATAATTGAAATTCATGAGCCCAATAAGAAGGGTTAATTACCTTCTTTCTTATAATTAGTATCATTTTTTTTTTCTTGTCATTTTCTTAGCATACAAAATCAGGGTTATTTTCCCTGCAATTGGGGACTAGTTCCATCCTCTGTTTCATTGTTTCCTTTGGATAGATAAAGCGGGTGTTATAATAGATGGTGCTGTGGTTGAAACTTTGAAGTACCATCTGATTTAGCTTTAAAAACCCGCCATATTTCTTCATTCTAGTTGTATTCTTTTCCCTAAAGCTAATATTAAAGATAAATTTGAAGCTTTTTGAATTATGCCTTGTTTGTTTCTTTCCATAATGTTGTTAGAACTACAAGAGAATTTAAAGAAAGATAAAAAGAAGAAAATTGGAAGGATAATTAGTCAATGTGGGTATAACAACATTGACATGAATAAGGGAAATAATTCAGATTTTGGATGCTAAGGGAAGATAGAAGGCTAGAATTACAAGTAAGACTCCTATATTTGGTTTTCCATCTACAAAAACATTTCTCGATTAAAAATGTTCTAAGTTGAAGATACGCAACTAAACCAAGAAAAAAATCATTCTGTATCAAAGTATGATTGAAGAAGAAATGGATTTTCTTTGGTCAAACATAAAAACTAAAAAACGCAAAGTAGACTGTTGTGTAATATCTAAAATTCATGATTCTACACCTGCCAATCTAATGTTCTGAATTGTGACATATTCCCAAGGCAAGAAGATGAAGTTCTTTAAACGAAAAAGGAAATAAAATAAAAAATAAAAAAAACTTCACAATTTCTCAAAGGGAAGAAAAGGTTTGATTGTTACAGATGAAAATGAAAACTAAATTTGTACTTGGTGCTGGAAATTTGAGCTTAGAAGACCCAAATTGTCTTGATAATAATTTTTTTTCTTATTTGTTGTTACATTATTATTAAATATCACTGAAGCTCAAGGAAAATATAGGCAATTATTGCATTTGTCCAAAAGAAAAAAAAAATTCAAACATCGATCAATAAGCTGATCTTGCTTGAACATATGAACTAATTAGAAATTAAACATAGTTTAATGATTAAAGTAATAATTATCTATATAATATATATATACTTTAATCATTATTATTTATAATAAAAAAAATCTAATATAAAAGTTCTAATACTTATTTATTAATTATCCACATCTATGTTACTCGGATCGGATGTGAGTGTCAGACATGAGTATGTGTCCGATACGGGTATGTTCAATTTTTTCTAAGATTTCCATGTATTTGGAGGATCATATCCCCATACTCATGTCCGGATATATGTCGGACACAGATACTTCAAAAAAAATGAAGAGTCGGAGTGACATAGATCCACATGCAAGGATAGCATGCAGTAAGTTAACAAGAAAAGTAACTACAAGTCATGGATTGGCGCTGGTTTTGTTCACCATGATGTTGTAACACTAATACCGACATCATTCCCCCGAAGAAATCCGGTGCAGCTATTGCATCACCAATAACCCCAAGCTCTGGATATTGTGCCCAACTGATCAATGCGTCAAACTGTGGGATTCCTTGCCGCTTTCCCACAACGATAAGGTCATAGGTATTCGTTAAAGATCGAAGTGCATTCATTACATCCTCACTGTCATGTGCCACCAAGTCATGACAAACAACACCACCATTGCTAATGTTCATAGCCTTGAAGTCTCTGAACAAGGAATCATCTAGCTCTCTCTCAATTTCAAGTTCCAATGTATAATCATCCCCTCTCAAGTGAACCCTCAATACGGTGATTGTAACATTAGGATGACTCGAAACCCGAGCTGCTAAAGCTAATGCCTCCCGATCATCAGCTCCACCAAGAAAGATCACTGCCATGTTATAAGAGAAACTAGTTAAACTGATATGGCTTCGCAACCCTCTATCCACTAGAATCCCAACCGTGCACTTTGCAAATGATTGGATGTTTGTGTTGAAAATCCTCAAGGTGCCATCAGTGCTATGGACTTCTTGGCTTTTGAAAAAGGGCACTATAATTAAAGGTGTATGTACACTTTCAGCAAGCCTGGAAATGGGTTGATGCATGTATTTAAAAGGTGAAATCATTCTGTAGGGCTGAATTTGCACTGGACCCTGTGAGTGCTCCGCGTAGTTTAGAAAAGCTCGCATGATGTTATCCGACCCACTGGGTTTGCTAAACTTTCTTTTGTGATTCTTGTAAGGAGCTAAAGTTGGAACAGTTTGGCTAGCAAGTGCAACAAGATGGATGACATAGGCACAGATTGGGCTAAATTCTTCGGGGTTCAATGCTTCAAGGAGGCTAATGATGCTTGGGACGTTGTCTTCCTCTTGAATGCAGGTAATGACCCGTAACTCTCCAAGGATTGAAGTCATTCCAAGCGACTTACTGCATAGTTTGACAGAGGTAGGCAAATCAAAATTTTCTACCACGGGCTTGTATAAGATTTCTATTGTGGGTTCTATAATGGCATTTAAGACAACCATGCTAATCACCAAAGTTGCAAAATTCTGATCATCTATGAGCTGCACAACACCAGCCAGAATTAGATTATTACTAATTCACAAATATAGCTTCTTGCAAAAGCTAAACAAGTAGATAAAAATGGCAGAAATAATAATAATAAAAAGAAGGGTATATATAGAAGAAAATCTGACCTTTAGATGTTTCCATCGAATGGCTTGAAGTAGTTCAATCACACCCTGTAAACTCAAAATAAGGCTAAGCAAGATGGCAGTACTTTTCCTCATGTTCAAAGATGAAGAAACCAAGATACATCCTACTAGCCTCCCTAAGTACCCCACAACAATGACTGCTACAAAAGCGACCAACTCCTTCCAATCCTCTATTGCTGACAAATCGGTGAAATAACCGATTCGAAGGAAGAACAAAGGCAGAAAAAACTCGAAGATTAAAAGTTCGCATTTTTGTGTAATTGTTGCACCGAGAGGCGGTCCGTCTGGTATGATAAAGCCCATAATCATAGCTGCAGGACTGAAGGATGCACCTACAGCGTCAGTGGTCACTCCCAATAGCAAAGTGAAAATTATTATTGCTACAACATAACCTTCCTTCACCGGTTTCCCCTTTGGTGTTGTCTTGATAATCCAATGTAAAACTGGTCGTATAACAAAGATTGCAAACGCTATCAATGCAAATAGAGAAAGGACAGCATAAAGCGCATCTGTTCTATCTTTCTGCCCGAAAGCAATTCCAAGAATTACAAAGATGGCTGAAACAATTTCGTTGAGCATTGTGATGGATGAGGAAAGTTGTCCTAACTCAGAACTTAAAAGATTATGTTCATCCAGGGCGTGAGTAATAACAATGAAATAACTTAACGACGAAACAACACCGAATTGGAGGGGGAAGACATTGCCGCCCCTTACTCCAGGGAGGAAATGCTGTTGCGATAAAGTGAGTGAAAAAGTGAATACAAAAGGAATGATCATGCAAGACAGGCCAATTCTCCAAGTCTTCTTGGCTGTTCTGGATAACGTAGATGCATCCATTTTGATACATATAAGGAAGATGACCAAGGTTGTGGCCATGTTTGACATAGTGGCAAGTACTAACATCTCTTTCGGTGCAAACATTTTTTCCATGTATAATTTGCTGCGCCCAAGGATAGAAGGTCCTAGGATGACTCCAGCCTGTAAAACAAATCCATCCACCACACCATGTATTAAGTTAGTTTTTCATTCAATTTCTGTTTTTTCTCTAAAGCTATAGGCAGAGATGTATCGAAATCAAATTGCATTTCAATAACCAGTTCTTCAATTCTTTTTTCAAGCTTAAACATTCCAATTTCCAAGTACTAGTAGTTATTTTCCAATAATTCTCATGATTCAGCAACTAGCCTGAAATAGCAGAAGAGTTCCACCAACAAATCTACCTAGCCAGAGGGCAAATTAAACCCAAAAACTGTTAAGATTATATTTGAAAAGAACACAATTAATGCTTAATTATGTTAAAGATGAAGCAGAGAAACATTAATCTGAAACGAAACTAGTAAAAGCTCTGTTCAGAGGATATGCTTAGATCATATCTTATGAAATTACTTACAGAAGAAACCTGATAAAAGAAATTAAAGAAACTCCTAATATAATACTAAGGAGCATAATAACATAACAAAACTACAACTTACCAAGATATTACAGACAAGTTTAGATTGTTTTAATGGCCTGAGAATAACGTGGAGCGCCCGAGAGATCCCGACAGACAAGATGACTTGAAGCATGAAGACAGGAACGATGTGGTCCAAAGGGTTATCTTTCCAAAATATGCCATTGTAGTGCATGTTCTTATTCAAGAAAACGCAAACTGTAGGGGGGTAAATGAACGTCGTATTTACCGTAGTTGAAGCCATTTCTGCACTGAGCTGAAAACTTTAAGGTCAGGCAATATGAGAATTTTGACAGGTTTCCTATGAATTATGTTTGAAAATGAGCAAACACAAGGACAGAAACCTACATATTAATTAAGATGAAATTAAAGAAACAAATCTTAGTTACAAAACCAATTGACAATTTGATAAGTTAAGAAGCTGTCCATCGGGTAGTTTGTTAATTTACAAGGAGGTTTTTGCATTTTCATTTATGTTACCAGGATTTCTGTTAGGATTCCATTTCATTCAGGTTCATCCATATTCCTGCTAATTGCTTTTTTGTTTTTTGTTTTTAATAGAAAAAAAAAAAAACTAAAAAAACACATCAACCAGATGAAATTTTAATTATTTTCATGTGTGACGGTTTAGATACAAAATTCCTTTGATTGTTATAGCACAATCCAACCATCATAATTAAAAAATATTCTGTTCTTTGTCCTTTCCATCATTTCATAAAAAAAATGATGAATGGGAACAGTTCTCATAATAAATCTTATCTTCAACGGTTAAAGTTGGAGAAATTAATTAATTAAATTGAGTTACAAAAATTCAATTTTGTTAGTTGAAGTGCAAACAGTGAATGACATCATAGATTTTGATTATAGACAATTAGTTATCCCTTAATTAGCAAATGATTCATTATAATTAGAAAAAATAATAAACTAAAAAATAAAAATTCAAAAGCCGAACCCTAATGTTTGCGATTAGGTTAAGTGTTGGGCCTATCCCAAATTCCGTTGTGTATTTGTATAGCATCCTAAAGTTGTAACGTTTGGGCCTAGTGCGAAACAAGTGTTGAAAATATATAAAGCCCATTTCTCAAAGGCCTAAAACAAGAAAGAAAGAAGAAAAAAAAAAAAAAAAAAAAGTCATCTGTTTTCAATATTTATGATTTTTTTCTTCGGTTTAATATACTTTGCATACTAGTGTAATGGGGTTTGCCCCTCCCCCATCCCCAAAAAAGAATAAAAGAAAATTGCATTTCTCCATGTTTTCAAGCAGTAATCATGTCAATTATTATACACTTAAGCATCTTAATATAGGTTAAACTTCTAACTCATGGGCTTCAGTTCATCATCTTAAACATTTTATTTTTCTATATAAATATTATATCTGCTTGTATGAATACTATATTGAACAGTTATTGGCAATTTTTTTCTTTTTAATAGTTGAATCAGGGGAGGGGATTTGAACTTGGGACCTCTTTTTATAGATGCAAGTTAGGGTCCATTAGGCTATGGCTTTATTCACATGATTGAAATATTCAACTTTGTAAAGTTAATGGAAAGCATTGCATTGTTATTTGCTTAATACAGTATTTCTTGCTCTAATTGCAATGTGGTTTATACTTTTTCTATGACTAATCCTTTTCTGTAGCTTTATTTTTGTTTTTTGTTTTTTTCGTAGATAGGAAGTGTAAGGAGGTGGACGATTTGAACCTGAGATAACAACCGCTAGCACAAACTTGGGTCGTTTTCACTTCAGCTTGCTTGTAAGTAATATGTTTCTACCAATGGGCCATTATCATTGTGCTTTTCGCAGCTAACTAATTTAACTTGTAAAATAACATGATCTTCCTGGTTTGTTCTTAAATTCCCCCCCTTTTTTTCACAAATATTTCATTTAAAGATTGTAAATGATGCTTTCATGTTTGCCCAACCATATGTAAATCCGCATTCGGATGTTTGAGGCATGACATCTAATAGCAGTACTCGTGAGGAAGAGTAGTACTAGGACGAGTCTCTTGAATAAAGTTCTCATGAAAATCAGTACAACTTTTCTCTTGGAATGCACCCATCAAGCACAGATGAATTTTACAAGCAAAATTTGGTGTCGGCAGGGGTAAAAAATTGTGCATCACAAGCAGAATTCTCACTCTATTTTGTGAAACAGACTTTTTAAGTTTTAACTTTTAACTACAGATGCCATAGTAAAAAGGTTATCATCTTTTTACACTAATTAATTCAAAGGAGAAAGAGATTTAAGAATTGTTAAACGTCAAAAACCATGGGTGCAGGTGGTGGGGGGCCTGAAACCAAGAATGTTAAAAACCCTTTTTCTATAAAAATGAAGTCGTACACCATGACCTCAACAATGAACAATTTACCCATAAAATAATAACAGTTGTTTGGATTAAGTTGTTGGGAAAAGATTTTTTTCTTGTAGAAGATTCCAGGAACCAAACCCCTCATGACAAGTTGGCAACCTTAAAAAACATTCCAACTTGTTAAAATTAAAAACTTACCCTTTTCTTTTCTTCCTTGGCTACTAGTATTTGATTATTAGCTTATCTCTTATGAACTCTACAAATAGTAATGTTCTTCTTAACTTATTCCATCATTTTTCTTCTTGGGTTATTAGGTTTAATTAGGTATGCTGTTTTTTCTTCTTTTTTTTGTCTTTTGTTAATAGTATCTCATTTTTTATAAAGATAATAATTAATTTCAAGCTTTTGATACAAACCATTAAAATAGTGTTTTTTCAATATACATTAGAAATTGTCAATTTGACACAATTATTGTTTCCAAAGTTTGAACCTCTGACTTTTGTCTTAAAATCAAAGTGTTGATAAATTAATTAGTAGATACCAACTTAGTTAAGCCCCCATTTTTGCACCAAAAAATTTTTATTAGATAAACTCTCTTAAGACCATTAATTTAGAGTCTTAATCTAGGGGTATGATTTTATGCAGAATTGGATTAGACATGGGAAAAAAATGATATTTTTGGTATTAAAATTTTCAAACTAAATAACAACCAAGTTGGTGGAAGTTTATTGAAATAGAAGGGGGGAAAAAGGAGAAAAGGACAAAAAAGAAGAGATTAAACCAAAGGGAATCATCAATCATGTCAAAAATTGCAGGAGTAAAGTAAAGAGTACAAACTTGGCTTTTTCTTGAGCCATTTGAGAGAGAAAGAAAAAGAGAAAGACAGATAGAGAGATAATTAAAGGTAAATGTGGGAAATAAAATAGAACCAACTTGATATAAGTGAAGTTATTGAACTAACCCTTATTTATGTTTATGGTATTAATTATCATCTATTGCATTTAATGAAATAATATTATTATAAATAGAAAAAAATTGTTAATGAGTGTTTTTAAGATTTTTTAAGATTAATTAATAAATTATTTATAGTAATAATATTTTATCATTTTATTTATTATTTTTAATACATTAATTAAGTGAAGATATTATATATCATATATAATAGTTTTAAACAATGCTGTAGGACATCCGAAATTAAATATTAATTAATTAATCTTAACAGATATTTTTAAAAAACTCGTTAATAAAATTCATATTTACATCGATAAAATCGTTACTGATTTGGATGAATTGAGAGGGAAGCCAGGTGGGCAAGTGAGTTGCAATTACCAAAAGAATTTCAACCATGGCTAACTTAATATGATGTCGACAATGTTGTTGAAATTAATGTTAAAGTTTATTTTCTACCTCAAGTGGACTTAAAACTGATGATAATTAAGTTAACTGCTTAATTCCAGCAAATAAATAAACCCTCCCCAAAAAATTAAGTAGTGAGCAAGGAAAATGCAAGAGTCTTTGTCGAGTACTATAATGTAATGGGGTTTTAGAACAAAAAACTATTAAAGTTATATTAGAATTTGCCTTTTTTTAAAAAAAACCTCATATAAAATTAAATCCTACCAATTAATCAATTGTGTCTTATATACTTGCGAATGCCTGCATAACACAATATTAATTGATCATTTTTTTTACAGTCTAGTTTTTTTTCTTAAAAAAGAAAACATGAAGGATTTAAAATAAATAAATAAAAAATTAAATGAAGAATATTAATTTTGTAGGGCTAGTTGATAATAATAATAATAATAATAATAATAATAATAATATGAATCAAGTTGCACATGATCAATTTAGCCAAGTGGGAAAATTATTTAAAGTTGGAATCCTTTTCCTCCTTGCTAGGAAGAATTCCCATATGAGTTTATTAGATTTAGAAGTCAGCACTTAATAATTCTCAGAAAATTATTATTACTGCTATTTCAGCTTCAAATTTAGAAGAAAACCCTTTCTATTACTATTGGTGGACAAAGCAGGGCATATATATGGTTATTGAAATATTGAATGAGTAATTATCTTAATTATATTCACCAAGAAGAGATATTTTTATTAGGAAATTAAATTCCATCATAATTAGTAGTATATATTTTGGTTTTCTTTTGCTTCGAGATATTCTTATTTATCATTGAATATTGTTAAAAAACAATATATATTAAATCGATACTCATTATAGGAAATATGATATATAAGAACAAAAAAATTTATGTTATATTGCAAATAGTTATGTTACAAAATATATTTGCAATAATTTTATGTATACTTTATTGCAAAAAATAATTCACATCACTTATTGCAGCATAAGATTTTCATGTTGCAAAAAAAATGTTATGCAAATTGTTACAAGGTACTTTTGCAAATAGTAGTGTTGTAAAAAGCATTAGAAATAATTTTGTATACATTTTTGCTGTAAAATGTAACTTGTACTAGTCTATTACAACATAAAATTATGAATTTATATTTGATGCACTGTTAGTCTATAAATCTATACACTGCCAGTGAACCATATGATGACATCTATTAATAAATAAAATTATCTGTATTTATTTTTAAGAACTTTTAAAATTTTATATTTGTTTATTAATGAGGTGGTATCATGTGGTTCACTAATTGTGTATAAAATTATATGCTGGCAATGCATCAAACAGAGGCGAAGCCAAAAATTTCATGATGGGAGCCAAGATAAAAGATGATCAAATTATAAATTTTGAAGGGCCAAAATAAATTTTTACTATTTTTTTTTTTTAATTAGACAATTGTTGAACCTAAAGAATTTAAAGGAGCCTTGGGGGGCCAAGGCCCCTGCTTGCCCCCTTGGCTCCGCCCTTGGCATCAAATATAAATCTTAACATTATTTATATTGAAAAAAAATATTTTTTTCAACTTTTATAAAATTACTTTAAAATTTATTGGTGTTTAAAATCGAATTTGTTGTAGTGTACTTCAAGTCTTCAACATTTGAAGTTATAGCTCTTAATCTCATTAATTAAGGCTTAATTAAGGATAATGTTACATACGCTACACATAAATATATATATATATATATATAACTGTTTGGTGATGGTATTTTGAAAAATAAAAGAAATAAGATGGCTGTTTATATATTAGATTAAAAAGTTTATATGAAAAAAATCAATTATGTGTTCATTTCTATGTATGTTATTACATGTATATAACATTTTTCCTTAATTAACTACTCATATGAGGCCTAAGCTATAACTTTACTATATAATATAATTTTACTAAATAATGATGAGTTTGCTGACGAGTGACTTTTAGAATAATTTTTATGATTATTATATTAAGTAATTTTTTTAATGCATTCAAAATTAGCATATTAACTACTAACTATCATATTTAATGAAAAGAATATTATTATAAATAGAATATCACCTACTTTTAAAATCACTTAGATTCATAATGAAAGTTTCAAAATAACGTGCTTTTCTCCATGCACACCCTAAACTCAAATCATATTTAATGAAAAAGATATGGGTGTGCATGAAGATCAAGGGATATGTCAAGTTATTTGAATGAGAAAGGATTCTATAAAGATATGGGTGTGCGTGAAGATAAAGAATATTATTATAAATAGAATATCATCTAATTTCATTCAAATTTTGACACGTAATCAATTTTTTTATAAAATATTAATTATTTATTATACATTACATATAATAATTAAATGATAAATATTTATTTTAATAATTTATTAATGATTTTGATAATAAATAATTGATTTTATACAAAAATTTAATTATATAATAAAATTTAAATAAAAATATATATATATTGAGGTGAAAAAATCGTTTCATATAATCCGAAGTTGCATATGTTGGAAGAGTGGCAAAAAAGGATGATTCATGAATATGAATATACCACCAACTCATCCTCACCTGTCCGTTATTAATATTGTTAGGCAAAAACAAAAAAATATTAATAATAATAATAAGAAAGTGGCAATCTTGTAGTTTGTATAAAATAATTGGATAATCTACCTAAACTAAGTCCAAAAGAAGCTGCAACTTGGCGATCCACTTGCAGGGTCCGGCTAAGCTGTTTGATATCTCTCTCTTCCTCCAAGAAATCCTCAAAACTATTCTAAAGTCGATGGATCTCTTCTTTTATATTTATAAACATCACCTCTAACCCAATCCCACAATATTCACCTTCATAACTTACCACAAATATGCCTTCCTCTCTGCAGCTCCACCACTCCACCGCCACCATTGGCAACTGCGGCCACCAAAAACAAGCTCAACCCACCACCCTCACAAGGTTTTTCCCTCTTCCTTGCGGTGTCTCGCTGCCTGACACGGTCTCAACGTACCATATCCACACACTGGGACCTAACCAGTGTTGTTCAGCTGTGGTTCAAGCCATCGAAGCCCCTGTCCATACGGTTTGGTCAGTGGTTCGTCGCTTTGATAACCCTCAAGCTTACAAACACTTTCTCAAGAGCTGCCACGTCATCGTCGGTGATGGCAACGTGGGCACCCTCCGTGAAGTCCTCGTGGTGTCGGGCCTCCCCGCCGCTTCCAGCACGGAGAGGCTTGAGATCCTTGACGATGAACATCACGTGTTTAGCTTTAGCGTGGTTGGAGGCGATCATCGGTTGACAAATTACAGGTCTGTCACAACTCTACACGCTTCTCCCAATGGTAAAGGGACAGTTGCCGTCGAATCATTCGTCGTTGATATACCGCCTGGTAATTCTAGAGAGGATACATGCATTTTTGTTGATACAATTGTACGTTGCAACCTTCAATCTTTGGCTCAAATGGCTGAAAATATGGCTAATTCACCATCATCCCCATAATAATCATTTTTAAAAGAAAAGTTCTAATTCTCTTAACTCTTTTTCTTTCTTTCTTTCGATATGGGATCGATCCATGTCAACGATGGAGTATCTGCTAAAGAAGCTCATATCGGGAATTCATAGATCAACTTGATGCCTTGATGAAGTTGAAGGTGATCATATATTACTGGGTTTTTTTTTTTGGGGGGGGGGGGGGGGGGGGCTTATTTCTTCACCATTTTCTTTTGTGAAGATTTTGGCTTTGATGATGGCAGTCAATTTTTCTGTTCATTTCTCTATGTAATTATGAATGTTTTTTTCTTTTTTTTCTTTTTTACATTTGGTCAGTCAAAAAGTTGTAGTAGTAATTAATCCTTGTGAGTTCTATCTAGATTACCTTCTTTGTTTGCCCTTCTCCTTCTTATTGTATGTATTTTTTGAAATTATAGTAAGAACCATTAGGTATTTCAATCAAACCCTATCTTCCTTAAAACAAATTCTTCACCTAAGGATCATTGTTAATAACCACCAAATTAATTTCATTGTTTTCCTTTCTATATATCCGAGTTTGACACATTATTTAAAATATCATCAAATATTGCTTGTTGGATTACCCAAATTAATCAATATTGCACAAATATTAATCAATGTTTATTTAAAATATATATCACCAAATTAAGTATAAATTTTTTTAACAGTATCTTTAAGCATTCTTTAAGATTAATTAACATTCTATTTATAGTAATATTTTTTCATTAAATATTGTAATTGACAATTAATATACTGATTTCCAATATATTAAAAGAATGTATTACTTTATATAATAATTTTAAAGTGTGTTTTTAGACACTTGTTAAAAAAACTTTTTAATATATATATTTACCCTGAATTAAGGAAATATATTTCATTGTAAAATGCACACAAAAAAAATGTTACAAATTAACCTTTGGTGTAAAGTGTTGAGAGATTCCAATTTGTAATGCACTGATCATTAGGGGACTGTAATATTATATAAAGCACAAACCACGCATAGAACGCGGTTCCAATGCTATAAGTTTAGCTTGATCCATAAATAATGTGCTTTTCTCCATGGACATTAAAACAGTTGTTTAAGCATCTACTATTAACTAAATAATTATCCTCCTTTTCTATATAATTTTATGTCGTACTACTACATTATTCTTTTTCATTTCCCTATACTTAAAGTGAATAATATATTACAATTAGGATTTTATAGAATATATATATATATATATATATATATATATATAAATGGCTAATGATGATCAAAAAGCCGGTGTATGACATGTGAGAGACTTGGCATACATTTATATATTTAATAATTTTTATAGCTTTCTTTGAAATATTTTATCCATCATAGAACATGTTTACAAGAAAGAGGGTGAAGAATCATTACAATATTCAAATAGTCATTATTATTATTATTATTTAAAAAAACCCTAGCTTTAGAATTTTCTGTATAAGCGCGTACATGGAGAGATTTTGAATACTTACAATAAAATTAAGAAAAACTCGAGTGCAAAAGTAGAAGGGAGCTTGACTGCAAGACTCATCTGTCGAGCAAGGACGAAAGTCGATCTTAGTGATTTGATGGTGCCAAATGGAAGGCTGTAGTTCAATAGATAAAAATTACTTTAGGAAAAACAGATTGATCTTCCCCAAGAGCTCACATCGACGGAAATGTTTGACATCTCAATATCGGCCTTTCGCCATTTGAGGTTGTAATATGTTCCAACTTTCAAGATTAGTTAAAATGATATTTTAAAAATTAATTAATATATTACTTTTCTTTTTGAATTTGATAAAAATTATTCATTAAATATAAAAATATCTTTTAAATGGTATCTTAATTATCTTAAATTTGTGTTTATAAGTAACCGTTAATCGGATTCTAAAATTAATATACTGATATTTTTTTGAAAGAGAAAAAATCAACAGCTGCTTTGCAAATTGCAACTTGACTTTTATAAACTCCAACTTGATATAGAAGACAATGCAAGTTGATGTTAGTTTTGCCCATCTTTTCTAATTATATATTCTTCCCAATATTTCTCTATTACTGCTAATACTCATATATTTATGTCGGGCAAGGGACGAGGATTTGCAAGTTGGATTGCAAGTGGGCGGGAGGCTTTTAATGTTCCACGTTGTTTACATGACAAATGAAACGAAAGCCACCCATTTTGTTTTTTTCTCGTTGCTGATTTGACTGCTCAAGCCTTCATCACTTTAAAATACTTAATTTATTTTTTCTTGAGAGGAATTAAGCTCCTTGCTTCATTAATTTCATCAATCAATTAATGCCCATATATTCCATAAGCCTGTACTGATTTTAGGGTAAGGTCTATTATTTCTAGAAGGAATTTATAGTAAAAATATTGTGTTAAATACAAAAATTGTCAATTTTATTTATTATTTTCAATGCATTGAAAGAAAATATTATTATATATAGTAACATTAAATAGTACCCTTAGACACTCGTTAACAAAATCCTTATATTAATTAGATAAAAATTATTTTTAGCTTTTTGGCTGGCCATTAATTTCCTTGCTAGCAGCCTCAATTGATCTAAGGAATACTGTTGCATATCATTGTAAATTTCAGATAGTAGTCTTTGAAAATTGAAACACATAAATGAGAATTTGCTGAGCCTACTCAATGCTGATTTATTCTAACTTGCAAAGTTTAAAAAATTTATCAAATTAAGCATAATTGTAATTTTCACCCCTTTAACTTCTACCATATATAAACTAGAATTAATTTTGGTGGACCCTATATATAGCAAATTATTTACATGTCTATTACCCACAATAAATTAGTCCAATTGGTAAGGGAAGTCTTTCTTTTCCTTCTCAATTAGGGTTCGAGATTTATGGAGCATTCTGAGAAGAAAATCTTGAATGCATCGAGTTGAAGTGGAAAGTTCGTTCTTAAAATTGACCAGTGAAAAGAAAGAAAAAATGCATGTGAACCAAGAGCTTAAATACTTAATCCAGTTGATTCATACAGTCACCTTTAAAAAGTGACATCCAGTAAGCTTGGATTCAAATCCAAACACTTACAATCTTTTCTCTCATCCTCAAATTATAATTTTTTTTTTTTACCAAAAAAAAAATCTACACGTCAGTCACTCCATTGGCACAACCACCATTATCGTTTAATTTGATCCCTAGACAATAATAGGTATCCCTAAAAGACAAAGGATTTCTACCATATTACTTTTTTATGCAATATTTGTACAACTAAAAATCAATTATGCCAATAAAGCTTTGGCTTAATAATGAGGCCTTGAATTTTTTAATCTTAAATTCAAATGTAAGTTTGATCTAATTTTATGTTGGATTAATTTAATTATTTTATATGAATGTAATACTTGTATAGGTTATCTTATACTTGTAACTTTGTAAAAAAAAAAAAAAAAAAATCAATCTGATTTTTATTGTCTATAATTTGAAGTTGATTCAGCTTGATTGAATTTTATATATTCTTTTAAGGTCTAATTACGGGAACAAAATATATATTACGCTCATTTTAATTTGACCAAAGATTATATAGCTTATCCAATATCAAATTGAAACGTTTTGTTCAACTCTCAAAAGCCATTTTGGCCACTTGCTAAAATGTCATATGATTTTCACACATTTGAAACAGCTTGCTTAGAAAACCAGATGGTGGCACCCCCCCTACACGTGTTTCTTGTCTGCAAGACTGCAACTAGATAAAGAAAAAAAAAAAAAAAAAAGCTTTTTTGAAGGATCAAATTATTAATATTAAGGTTTTAAAGAAAATGGTTGCAACTGCAAGCTTTGCAATTTGGTGGTGGGAGAGAGAGCCGCCGCAGGCAGCTACGACATGCAGACAATCGATGCTTAAGTATATATTCGCGAAAGCTGACTTGCATGTGCAATAAGAGGTTTTAGATAAGTTGTTTTGTCCATAGAAAAGAAATTGCAAGCATAGTGTGGAGATTCTATTGTCCGTTTTGATTCGAAAATCTCACAGTTTTGTTTTACAAGAGACACCTATAAAACCGTGACATTTTCGAGTCAAAACGAACAAAACCTCACAAATTTGAATACGAATCTCCACACACACACATAGAATGTTGATATAATTACACAAGTTTAGCAGCTTCTTCTTGCTTAATGAAAAGAGAGATACAACTTACAAGCATAAAATCACGAAAGCTCAACCAACCACTTTTTAGACATAGGTCTCTTAGCAATAAGCCTAAGCCCAAGAACGGAGCACTTTAAAAATACACTTGAAAGCCCGATTGAACTTGGATCATAGTTTCTCCATAAGCCCAGAAACATCATAAACTGGAGACAAACTGTTGAGATTTTATGGCATTTTAAAGCAAAAATATTTGTGTAAATATGGTCTAATTAGCTAAGAAGTAATATCTTAATTGTGATATTTCAATCTTAAAAAAAAAAAAAAAAAAAAAGATCAATTCAGTCACTTAGTAATATTTCCTCTGGGACAAACGCTATTATTGTACAAAGCAGCTCCTTTTCTTTTCTTTTTTTTTCAATTTTCTTCTCCCTTTTCATCCATTCTGTTAACCAGTGACACCACCACAAGAACCAAAAACTTGTAATGGAAAAAACAAAGGTTAAACACCCACTCCTATGCTTCGCCATAACCAAAACCAATTAGAAAGAAGATTTGATATGTAATTCATGATTGAAAATTAGATTCAATTAGGATAGAATAGCTTGGCAAAGAGAAGCTCATTCCAAGTATCTTGAAGTCCTGGCAAACACCAATGCATGCAATCAGCATAGCTAACTGGATTGGCTAGCTGCTCCGGCGTCAATGGATTCCATTGCTTCTTGTAAATCGATGAATGCGCGTCTTTGCGGTAACTTGAGAGCTGGGTGATGTTAAGAAATGTTATTGGAAAGTTGGATTTACTGAATACTTCCCCAATCACCTTCATTATGCTTTTTCTGCTATCTGAACCCCAGTAATTTGGATCTTCGATCAATGTTGTTTGATTGTAACAGTTCTCACCAGGTTTACCTCCCCACTCAATGCTCCTGCCAAAATGTGTATAATTATATTATGGATATTGCTAACAAGTACCCTAAAGTTACTATATATATATATATATATCTTCATTCAATACATTAAAAATGATAATAAAGTTGTCAACTTTTACTTTAATACAATGTTATTACTATAAATAATATATTAATTAACCTTAAAAAGTGTTTAAGAGTATTGGTTAGCAAAACCCATGTATTAAATTTTCTACCCAAAAAAGTATAGTATTAGTAATAAACCATACCTAGAACTCGCAAAATTAAATTTTCTACCCAAAAAAGTAAAGTATTAGTAATAAACTATACCTAGAACTTGCAAAATTGCCAAATTCAAAAATTTTGATCGACTCGTTCAAATCTAAATCTATCTAAATCCGATTTGATAAATAAAAGTCAATAATCTAAATTCAACTTAATCCGAAAATGATCCAATATTAATTTAATTTAATTTAATTTTAAAACTCAATTATTTAAGTTGATTTAAACTCCAAATAATTCGAAACCTCAATAATCCAACACAAAACCGACCCGACCCGACTTGTCCTGCTCAATTGCACTTATCAGATACTGAAATTCTATTATAAAAGAGAGTTTAATTTCAACTCACTTTGTATGAGTAGGGGACATGCTAGTGAAAAAAACCCTCGTCTTCTTGATATCCATATTTTTGGTCACCCATCTCACCAAGCTTCTCATTGCCATACGATAAGCATCCTCAGTTGACACCTGCATTATTTCTTTCTCGTCATCCTGAAAGGACCCTTTCCTGTCGGAACACAAATACATATATATTATTCCCTGAGACCTGTCTCTTGAACCAAAGAAAGAGTTTATCAAAGTAGGGAGAATTAATGAGACATACAAGATCTTCATGTCCAGGCCAGTTATCCACCAAAGATAAGTATTGAAAACCAAAATATCAACGCCTTTCCAATGCTTGCCATGCTTATTGATCGAACCTTTCCTCACAATTCTATCAGATATCCTGTGTACAATAGCATTGTCCGAGTTGGATTCAAGAAGAAATGGAGCCCAGTAGAATTCAATGGTGGCATTGTAATCCTAGACAATAAAAAATAGAAAGATTATTGATTAAACATGCAATTAATTAATAATATTGTCATGTTAAGAAATCAATGGAAATTTAAATTCAATAAAATAAATTATTTGATCATAATTAATTACCTTGGCTTGGAACACAGTGAGGGCATCATTATTATAGGTTTTCATGGATTTTCCATGTTCAGGGATGAGTCGATGGAGAAGGCAGATGATTGATACATATTGACCACGGTTCAATGAGTCACCCACAAACATCATTCTCTTCCCTCTTAGGCTTTCCAGCATTAATGTGGCATTGAAACTGTTAAATGTTAAATCCACCATACAAATTATTTCTTGTGAGATCTAAGGTACCCTACTAATTTATAAACCCATAATTAATTAATTAACTAATCCTCATTAATTGAACATTTCAAACAAATACTATTTTAAAGTGGAAAATTTGTAAAAGAAAAAAAAAAATTCAAATTGGTCAACCTTCTAAGTAAGTTGGAATTTAGAATAAAATTACTTGAAAATTTAAATACTAACTATTAAAATTAAGCCTTACCTTATTAATAAACTACACGATTGTTATTCAATTAAATCAATTCTTCAATTTTGGCATAGCAAAATAAATACATATTTGCTGTTTGCACGTGCTCTCAATTCAACCCCTGATTCACCCCACGTGGCAGAATGATGAGAGTACTGCCCCACATCAACTGACACGTGGAAAGAAAAAAAGTAATGGTTCCCACCTCCTTAATATTTATTTCATACATGACCAACACCGACAATTTGCTTATTCCTGTGGCCAAGGATTATTTCGAGTTGGCACGTGTACAACCACGCTTCGTGTACCGCCGCCCTAGGCCGGACCACCGGCCCGAGACTTAAACCCCACTAAAGTAAAACGTTATAGTTTTAATTTGCCAAGTCAAGCCAACCAATGAACCAACAAACAAACAACATTGTTATTTTTAATCACATTTTTAAATTTTTTTTCACAGAGAATTAAAATGATTAATTACAAAATAACAACCTTCAAATATAATTAAGATTTTTTTATTAAAAAAAATGTTTCAAACTCTTTTTTTTATAAATATCATATATTAATTATTGAGAATAAATGCTCTAATTATAAAAGAAATGTTAATAATTAAATAAATTGTAACCGGTGTCGCACTTTTTATCGGATCGAAAAATATAAGCATTGGAAATTTAGAATTTACCCCACATCAAAATTTTTTTATTTCAAGACAAGAAGAATTGGGAATTACTGTTTTCATCATAGCAAATTAGTGAGAAGGTAAAAGCTTCAATAATAAAAAACAAGAAGAACAAGACAAAATTTGCATAGGATCTTGACATTTTCTTCAACTGAAAAAGCAATGAGAAAAACAAAACTAAAACACATCAAGAAAATGAAAAAACATAAATAAGAAGAATCAAAGGCCTTAGAATTATTAAAGAGGAAAAAAAATGAAAAAATAAAATAAAAATTGAAGGGTTTTGTTATACCTTGGAAGATCACAGCCATGGGGTTGCCATCTCCATTTCTGATATTCTTTGTCAGGTCTTCCATGTTCTTGACACGTCAACTGCGGCTGGATGTACGGACACTCCGATTCTTCATAGTGAGGCCGAGTCAACTCGTCCCTAACCCACCTCCCACTGAATATATCACATCCTTCTTCAATCTTCCCTATAGCGAATGGCAAATTCTCTCTTTTCTTCACTAACCCCAAACCCAAACCCCCACAACTCAGTCAAAAACCCAACAAAAAAAGAATAGTCTTCTTCACCAAAAAAAGAGAGCTTGACTGACTGAGTTGAGTTAACTCACCTGGTTTAGAGATAGCTGGGCTGGGGATTGGTTCAAGCTGTCCAAAAATGTACATGAAATATTCTCCATGGAGGATAGCAACGAAAACAATGAAAGCTAACAAAGTGAAGAGGTAAGGAGAAAGACGAGCCTTTCTAAGAACAGCAGAGGAAGAAGAAGAAGAAGAAGGAAGTGGAGGCTTCATTTTTGTAAAAAAGGAAAAGAAAAGAAACTTTTTTCCTTTTGATTTGTATGGGAATTTGAATTATTTTGAAGGGTTTAAGAGTTTAGAAATGTTGAGATTGGATTCATCAATAATATACGGGAAACTAAGCAAAGGGTTGAATAGTTTGATCATGATGAGATGTGAAATTATAATTATAAAATAGGATTGGTTGCATATGATCACCAGGTCATGTCTTACTGTTTGATCCCTACGTTCTCTGAGGTTGATTTTTTTTTAGTTTTCTTTATTCTTTTGTTTTTATAATTATATAAGTGAATAAATAATTAATTAAGTATCTAATTAACATTAATTAAAAGGTAATTAGGTGGGATCAGGATCCAGAGGAAAAGTGGTCCAATTTCCATTGTTTAGATCTTAGAGCATTTACACCAATGGCAGATAAAACAACTTGTCATTGCTTCAATTCAATCAACATATATAGCTTTTAGTTAGATTTTGTAGAATAATAACTTAAAATAATTAATGGGTTTTCTTCAAATTATTATGCATATTAAAATAAAATGATTTTACAAAATTTTCCATATAATTATTCCTATATTAATCCAAAAATATATCCATTTTTTTATAAAATTGATTTGAATTTATTAGTACTAATATAAATTTATTTAGATTGCTCATGTTCAATGCATATATATTAATTAAAATCCATGATTTGACTTAACTTTCACTTAAATTATGAGATGTTAATTCATTCTTTGTTCATCCTACTGACTAAAAAATTAATTCTTTGTTCATCCTAGTTATTTATTGGGAGGAAAAATAGAAAATTTCTATTTGTTATTTTAATTAATTACATCTAAATGAAAATTATCGACAATTTAGCTTTCATCCTTCTTTAATAGGCTTTAATATTATTTCTTAACCCCTAACTCAACACAATTAAGTGGTAATATACTAAATATTTTCATTCCAATTTTCAACTAAGACACATATATTTTACATAAAAAAAAAGAAGTAAATTTATTTTTCTAAAAAAAACTAAAAGAGTGGGTAGTGAATGATTGTAATGGGAGGTTAAACTAGGGTTGCTTTCCTTAAGAGATTTAGGTGAGGATTTGGTGGCATTTCACCTTCAATTTTGTTGGCTTTTATATGTATTATTTTTCTTACTCTAGTTCTCAACAAGAAAGCAGCTGTCAAGTGTTATCCAATTGATATATGATCAGAAACCCAATAGGGATGGATCAACTAAATGGTTTCCATTTTTTATTTATTGTTTACCTACTTAGTTAAGTATATATGGATTATTTTTATGCATATGCTTAAGTTACTACTTAGTGTTGCACCCGAGTATTTGGTTCAAGTAATTGATATAGGATTTCCGGTTCAAAGAATAAAATTTGAATACTCTCCCTCCAAATTTTAAAAAAAAAAAAAAAATTGTTACCTGAGTTTTTTAATTTTGGTAGTCTTTTTAACCCACTTTAATGGGAATATCATTTAGTTGGACTAATTTTGCAGTTTTTTGAAAATTATAACATGATCTATTTTTAGTTTTTATCTATTACCATGATTCAAATGTAATTTTGAAAAAATTGTTGGAGTATGAGCCTGAAATCTTGAACTATATAGTATAGTATTTGGTTTAATTCTAGCAGTTGGAATGTCATATCAACTCAAAAAAAAAAACAAAGCCTGAAGCCATAAGTATATCCTTGAACTTGAACCCATGACTTTACAGAGATTTTAAGCACTGTTTTTCTTGCTTTCAGGAGTATCCAACAAAGCAAAATCATGTAATCTCAAAATTGCAAAAACCCATCCTCAAGGAAACTCACTTTCAATTTCAAATGGTACTTTGCAAAAAAGTACTGTATAGCATTCAAGAGATTTAACAGATTTTGAGGCATCCCCAGCATTAATATCAGGTAATTACCTTTTCAATTATATGCATATAGTTGACTTCAATTTACTTTGTGATCATAATTATTTACAGCAGAAAGTTATAGTATTAAACTATTTCTGTCATGGAGAAAGAGAGAAAAAAGGAAAAAAAAAAAAAAATTCTCTGATCATTATACTTAATCCTCTAAGAACATGTAGAATTCATTACAAATTCAACTGTGGTATGTCATTTTCTTGAACTGCTGCAATTTATTCTGGCCATAGAAGCTAGTAGTAAGCAATGTCTGAAATAATTAATTTTGATGATTTGATTCAAGCCTGTAAACCGAGTTCTTTAGCAAATTTGAGGCCCAAATTTTCGATTGTCTATTTGTTTTTGCCATGTCTTGGTTAAAGTTCATTATCTCCCTCTTCTTTTGCAGTTCATAATTCATATTGTTTGCTGATTATTTCCAGCAACTTAATTTTTGGCATCTTTGTACTAGGTTTTGAGTTATTTATACAAGAAAATGGAAAGAAAAAAAATAAAGCTCAAATAAGAATGTCATCTATAGGCAAAACTTCACCAGTTTCTCTATTAAGAATCCCAGTCAATAAAATATGAATCTTGGAAAAATATTACATCCTTTTTAACAGGCCGGAATTACACTTCCAGGGCAGAAATAACTTTGGGCAATAAAAAAAGAAATTGAATTTCACAAAATTTCATCATTGAAGAATACTTATACAGTCAAGGAAAAAATAGCTTGACAAATAGAAGTTCATTCCAGGTATCTTGAAGGCCTGGCAAACACCAATGCACACAATCGGCATAGCTAACCGGATTTGCTAGCTGCTCAGGAGTCAATGGACTCCATTGCTTCTTGTAAATTGAGGTGTGCGCATCCTTGCGATAACTTGAGAGTTGAGTTATGTTGAGGAACGTAATTGGGTACTTTGATTTACTAAATTCTTCTCCAATCACCTTCATTATGCTTTTGCTTTCTGATCCCCAGTAATTAGGATCTTCAATCACAGTTGTTTCATTATAACAGTTTCCACCAGGTTCACCTCCCCACTCACTGCTCCTATCAAATATAAAAAATTTCAAATCAGATTGTAGTTTCATTTTTTTTATACCATAGCCAGGCCTTACTCAAGCTAGGAAATGATTTACTGGTAAATTTTTGAGCTTCATTCTTTTGTTTGCATTCATCAGGATCAGAATATTTGTGAATATATATTTATATCAGATCATTCAGATGTTAAACTTGCTTAGTTTATAGTATTAAACTTATTCACCCTACAAACTGAGAGAGAGGGTTAATTTCTATGTTGTTCTGACTCTTCAATTTTTTTGAAGTATCCGTGTCCGACGCTCGTGTCTGACACATACCCGGACATGGATATGGGGATACGACCCTCCAAAGACCCTCCAAATATATGAAAAACTTGAAAAAATTGAATAAATCCGTGTCGGACACGTACCCGTATCCGACATTCACACCCGAGTCCGAGTAACATAGGTTAATTTTACTCACTTTATATGCAATGGTGACATGCTAGTGAAGAAGACCCTTGTTGTGTTTCGATCCATATTTTTGCTCACCCATTTCAACATGCTTTTCATTGCCACACGATAAGCTTCCTCAGTTGTCAGCTCCTCTATCTCCTTCTTTTCATCATCAAATGACCCTTTCCTGTCAAAATATATATAACCCAATATCCCATATATTAGCCCACATATATTATAAGACCTTTTTCTGAACCAAAAACAATACTACATATACTAAACAAAAGAGGCTAAAAGCTGATGAATCAATAATCCAGGGAAAATAAAAGAAAAGAAAAGAAAACAGTACAAAAACTTCATCTTCTGGCCGGTCATCCACCATAGATAGGTGTTGAAAACCAAAATATCAACACCTTTCCAATTTTCTCCATGTTTATTGATGGAACCTTTCTTCACCATCCTATCAGCTACTCTGTGAACAATAGCATTATCCGAATTGGATTCTAGAAGAAATGGTGCCCAGTTGAATTCAATGGTGGCATTATAATCCTAAAAGAAGGAAAACAAGAATTGTAAATTAGTAGTCTTGAAGTGAGAGGGTCAAATTCAAATACAATTAAGTTAATAAACAGAGAGATTTTGGAACTTAATTATTGCCTTTGCTTTGAAGACGATTAGTGATTGATCCATGGAGGTTTCTAAGGATTTTGCATTTTCAGGGAGAATTCTATGGAGAAGGCAAACCATTGAAACATACTGACCACGGTTCAAGGAGTCACCTACAAACATCATCCTCTTCCCTCTTAAGGACTCTAGCATCATTGTGGCATTAAACCTGTAATATAAATTTTCACAAAATAAACATCATCTTCTATAATACTAAAAATTTTGAAGGGTTTAAGTAATAAAAATTGCTTTCTCAAGATGTTATTACACTCAAATTATTAAAAACCAAATGGTTTTAAATTAAAGAATGTAATCTATATACATATATTAGATTAAAGATTATTTGGCAGTCAAAGGCCCCATTGGGTCTTTTTCATTATTTTTATTTTTTTTCATTTTCATCATTGTTTTAGATAAATATTTTTATTTTATTTTTTTTGGATAAATATTTCCATAAAAATTATAAAAAATTTGAAGTAAATGTAAATTAGATTAATCTAACTCTTCTCAAGTTTCTTTTTATTTAATTCATTTTCCTTATGAAAAAATAAAATAAATATGTTTATTTAAAAATAATAACTATTATTATAAATTTAAATACTCGTGAATATCAAAGTAGGCCCAAATACATCAAATACCTAGACCAGATATATGCAAGTAACGGATTATGGATCCCACCTCCTAATAGTTTATACTCAAACAAGCCCTAACGTGCGAGCAACCATGTCCATGAGAAGAACGGTCATGGGCCGCCCCACCGGCCGCCGGTCCAATAAAACCGTACTGGCCGGAGACGGACATATATATATATATATATATATATATATATATATATATATATAAACCATGATAGTTTTTGTTCATGCGAAAATCCCATTAACAACTTGAAAGTTTGATGGAACGTATGTATTACTATATTATGTTGTTGTATGCTGAAGCCTTAAAAAACCAAAACATGGCAGTTGGCAAATTACAAGATTATATATATATATATATATATATATATATATATATGTTAAAAGGATAAAGAAAATACTTGTTTCAGTTCCCATCCCAGCAAGCATTAAAGAAAAAGAAAGAAAGAAAGAGATATGAATATGAAAGTGGGTCTTGACATGTTTGAGTAGATGTTCATATATGTTACCTGGGAAGATCGCATCCATGAGGTTGCCATCTCCATTTCCGATACTCTTTATCAGGTCTTCCATGTTCTTGGCACGTCAACTGCGGCTGAATGTATGGACACTCCGATTCCTCATACATCGGCCTGTTCAACTCGTCCTTCACCCAACTCCCTCTGAATATATCACATCCTTCTTCGCTTCTCCCTATTTCGAATGCAAGTTTCTTCTCTAAGTACCCCAACCAATAATATTATATATCAGTCACTCACACCCAGAAACCAACAAAAAGAAAGTAATGCGACTGAGTTAACTTAGCTGATAACTGAACTCACCTGATTCAGTACTGATGGGTTTGGATGGGACGACTTCGAGCTGCTTTTGGCCAAAGATGCTGAGGAAGTCCTCAGAATAGAGAATGACAACGAAGACAATGAAAGGTAATAAGGTGTAGAAGTAAGCAGAAAAACGTGCCTTTCTTAGAACACAAGAGGAAGATGCCGGTGGGAGAGGAGGCTTCATTTTTCCTTTTCTTTTCTTTTCTTTTCTTTTCTTTTTGTATGGCAATTCAACTATGTTAACATGAAAATGGGGTTTCAGGGGATTTTGAAATGTGAGAGAATTGGATCGTTTTGCAATGAAGAAAATGTATTGCAACTTTTATTTTTGGTGGTTGAACTTTCAAGTTTTCAAGGTTTCTTATATGATTAATTGCTATAATTAGATGTTAGAAAATTAATTACTATAATGATAAGGTCAAGTTTTTATTTTAGCTAGAATCTTTTATGCCTACTAAAGTTAGTTAGTATGTTAATTTGTTTTATGAATAATATAATTAAGTTTTAATCCAACTGATGATTTGAATTTGTAAGAATTATTATGAAATTTTGATGTAACTTAATTTAATTAAAATATTTAAAATAAAATTTACTTATTTTTATAAATTATGATTTTGCAATTATAATTAAGTCATGTCAAAATATCAAAATTCAAAAATGATAATTTTTACATAATCAAATTCGTGAAATTAAAATATATAGTTAGTTGGAAATAAATTTATCAAATAAGTCAACATTTGTTGAATATGATTGATTCGAAAATTAATTATAACTAACTAAAAAATAATTAGGGGTATATATTAGCCTATTAGGAAAAAATTGGTCTATATTATTTGATATTCTTTTAGAAGATTAATAATTTTCCATTCCAAGCTATTCCCCATGTCATATGGTCAGCAATATTCCAATAGTGATGGATCAACTAAAAGCTTTTCATATACTATTTTATTATTATGTACCTAATTAATGATTATAGTTAGTTGTCTATGGATTTTTAATTATTTTCTTCTTTTGGTTGTCTTTTTATCCAACTTTTTGAATCAAAGACCTTCCAACATAATTTTTTATAGTATACAAATGTTAGGTGATTCTTTTTTTTTTTAAGAAAAAAAAAAAACAATAACCTCCTGTCTTGATTCTCCTCATGTATATAATATATTCTGGTTGTTACATATTATATATTATAGAGACGATACGATAAAAATAATTAAAATACAATACGATTTTAAAAAATAATACGAACACGATATGAATACATAAATATATCAAAATTTATATAATACGAATTATTAATATATCAAAATTTATATAAAATATATAACATCTTAAATACAATTATAACACACACAAAAATAATACAAACATAATACAAATGCACAAATTATCAAATCTAATGATTCCCAAATAGTGTAAATATATATTTAAGACAAATTTGATAATTTAACATAAATGTTGCTCTCTGTAACAAATACCACTACCAAACTACACAAAATGATTACTACTAGGCTGTCAAGGCTTTTAATTATTTATATTACTATTTTCTTTAATCTACTCAGAAGTTTCTTTTTCTTTTAGAATTTTGGTGAAGAATTGGACTTGGTCACTAGGTTAAGCTGGAGTTATAGGCCCATAATAGTTTAGGCCTAAAGCCCATATAATTTCTGAAGTCTCTGCTCTAATCCAATTCAAGAATCCATCAAACCTTGTGTCATTTAAGGACCAAAGTTTTAAGAATAAACCAGACAATCCAACTTAGCCCAACACTTTTCCAATCTCTTAACTGCCTGTTAAACTCCATTTGGTTTGGTCGGAGCAAAGACAAACTGAAAAATATATACACAAGTAAAATGTCAAAACTATGAAAGTTTCATCTTCACATCATGAGTAAAACTTAAATCAAGTCCGGACCAAATTCTCTTTTGAAGAATTCCATCCGTAAAAACCATGAACCTGCAGAAGATAAATAGCAGAGAGATGATAGCAACAATACACTGAAAATAGCCTAAGAAACAACTACAAGAATGTCAATAAGGGAATGAAGATTCTACTATCAGTTAGGTGTTCTTGAGTAACTATTCATTTGACACCAAAAAAAAAATGTCAACTTTGATGAAATAATCAAGTGAAAACAGAAAGATGAAGAAAAAGAAAAAAGAACAAGAGGAGGAAGAAAGGCGATTAGAAAACTGCTCTCCCACACGATCATCTGCAGTTTTGCACTTGCTTGGCGAAGGTTAATGACCGATCGAGCTCTCTCAAAACTGGTTTACTAACTAACATGGAACAAAATTGCAACTGCTCAAAAATTGACTGGAGAATAGGAGCTTCCATGACTGGCTGAAGGTCCTCTAAACTTCCGCACCAAAGAAGAGAAAAAACTCTGCGAGAAAGATAACATATATGATTTGTAAGATTAGCACGTTTTGGGTCATTTTATTACCTGTGTAGAAGAAACTGGCTGAAAATACTGACTAACGAGGAGTACCTGTGTTCTATGCAGTAAGCTGGCCCAGAAATCCAAGTTTGGAACTGCCTGAAGAAAGCAGAGGAAGGACATAACAAAGTTAGGAGAATGGTCAATGGACCAAGGCAAGCCAAAGTCCCAACTTTCACAAAGAGAAAAAGAAAGAAAAAAGAAAGGCATTCAAATTGCTTCTCTGTATTTTAGCAGCAAGCAAATAACTTCAGAGAAAAAACTTACTTCTATACCACGAACTCCAAGGAAAAAAAATCGATAAACTGTACCAGCAAGCAGATAGGCTCCAAAGAGGCATAGAGTACTAGAGATTAAAAAAAAAAAAAAAAAAAACCAGTCAATCAAGAGACTCTTTTAGAACTACAACTGTTATAGATTATTATTATTATTGAAGTAGTAAAAACCCTTACATGGTCACTAAGGTGCCGAACCAGCCAAATCCTCCCCCATGAATAGATATGATTGTTGCACAACCAGAAGGATGCCGCAGCATTGTGGCCTGTCAAAATTAAGGAAACAAACTTGAAACACCAGAGATGCAACTAACCCACTTGTCAAATGTAAGGAAACAGAGAAGTTATCAACATAATAGATATTGTGCTTTTTATTGGAAGTCTTTCCGACACAGAATTTTGCACTCTGATAAGTCTTCCTGAACTCAAGAAAAAGTAAGCATCCTCATCTTTCTCAATCGGTAACTATATCCCTTTCTTCTATAACCATTATGAACACTGGCAGAGCACTCTTAATTCTGCCTCGCCATACTACAAAAAGTTTTTGTTTGCGCAGACTGCTTAATAAAAAACACCTTAATTAAACTCAACCTCAATTATTCCTAGGCTACTTGAGCTTAAACACAAATAACCGTACCATAAGTAGGATGAAAGGAACCTAGTGTTCCCATCCTGACCTGAAACCACAACATTGAGACAGTGGATCAGTTGGATGGATGAAAGCCACTTTATCTGCTAAAAGCTAGAATCCTCAGCTCAAACATAAAGCTAGAATCCTCAGCTCAAACATAAAGCTAGAAACCCAAGCTCAAACATAAAGCTAGAACTCTCAGCTCAAACATCAGAAAATCCACTGGAATGTACTCGCTCTTCCTTTCCTCTCTTTCCCCCCTCTATTTCTTGAGTAATGGTCAGCAATGTTGGGAGAAAATAACCAATTCCATGCTATGCCCATACATTTTATAAATCTACCATCAAACAACATGGAAATAAAATGAAATGGGGAACAGCTGGTAGAGTAATTCTTATAAGTAATATTTGCAAAAGAATTTAAAATGACTGTAGTTATTGAAGATAAATATATCACAAAACTGCAATTCTTGGAATCATGCAATGAAAATGCATGTATATCCAAGCATAAACATACTACACCACAACCACACACATGATATTTGGTTAAAATAATTTCAAGTATATGCAATGTTAGAAACTAAGTTTTCTGGACACTTACATAATTACAAGTCCCCTGTATCTCCATTGAATCTGGCCCCTGTTAAGCAGAATGGTAAATTAGGTATATGTCATAATACAGGTATTTGCAACTCCAGGGAATTTTTATTTGATCAAATTTAGCATAAACATTGAGGTAAAAGCTCTTACTTGAATTCCAGTTGAATCACAAAGGATTGAGACAGAGAGTGAACAATTGTGTTCTTGGCCACTGCTTGACATTCTAACAATGACACCTTTGTAAGGATTCTGCTCATCTGTCATGTATAAGGTAGTAGAACCATCAATATTACCAAACTGCATTCATACACAGAAGCATGAAATAGACCGTCTTCTCATAGCACAGCACCATGGAAAGAGAAAGCAATCAAACCCACAAAGGGGAAGTGCCACCAAAAGCTATGTTTGGTAAATGTGGAGCATCTAAGGCTTAACCACAGCAAGAATCGCCACTTTGAGAGGTGAAGTTAGAGCATTACTCTTATTTACTAAGGTCTGGATGACACTAGAAAGACACCTAGAAATAAAAGGTAAATTTGACTTACCAATGATGCTAACATTCGTACTTGAGACCTGTCCAATAGTAGTGCATACTTGATAACCTGCATATACCACAGAGATTCAACTAGAATTTAATACTTTAACATACTGAATTTATTTTTTCCAAAAAGGGAAGAAGCAAGGCAGGAAAATTTCTGGTTTCCTACAGGTATATGATAGTCTGTACTATGTTGCCAATTATGCGCATATAAAAAACTATTATAAGTTTATAACAGCTTCCGTGGTTGAGGAAAAGTTATACTTCTAAATTTCAAGTAATGCAAATGTGAAGTAGCAATGCACTCCAAAGAGAAAGAAAATCACACATATTTTGAACACTTTTTTTTGTCAGACTCTGATTTGCTAAAATATAGAAAAAGCTAATCTGTTATTAAGTAGGAATGCCAAAACACACAAATTGAAAAGAAAATGGAACAAAAAGTAAGAATAGCTTTGTTAAGGAAACTCAATAATAGAAATGCAATTACATCTGATAATGATCGAATAATTAATTGTCAATAACCAGTAAACAATGATGTAAAAAATTTATCATATTCAACAAGAGCACTCAGTTTACTTCAAAGGAACTACTAACTAAATGCATGAAAATCAGCAAAATTGTTTACCTGCAGCATTTTTAGCCACTAGTGCACTACATTCTGTTCCACAGCGTGATGGGCCTCCACAGTCCTAAAGTATCATGAGGCAATCAAATAAAAGAAGAGGAAAAGTTTGTCATTAATGACCTGAATTGTTATTCTGGCTCCTTTCATAGTGAACACGTAAACAATAAAACTCAGATAAAATTTAAGAAGCATTTACCGAGCACTCAGCACATCTAGGTGGATCATGGTTAAAAAGCATTCCATCACAAAGCTGCTCCATTGAGTCAATGAAAAGAAAGGCAATAAGAAAATAAGCTAAATTTATACAGTAAGACATCATATACTTGCTTGTAAAAGACCCTCGAATAAAAATTAATAACAATTTATAGCTTCTGCTCAATGCTTACAAGTACTCTAACTAAACCCACAAAATTTCTTGAGAGTACACAACCAACAAGAATTTAAAAGCATAATTCAGTAGTTTAACCACATCAGAATCCACATAAAAAGTTCATACTTCAAAAGAAAACCAAAAGAAAACAATGCTACTTAAACAAAGTAATAAAGTGTGACCTGATGGAGCAAACCTGAAACCAGAGCACAGTCTTATTCACCATCACCTTATAAAACCTAGCACAGTTACACAAAACAAAACATATTTCAATAAAATAGAAGCTGACCCAATTGAGATATGGAAGCTTCCAACCAAACTAACATAATGTGCAATGCAACACAAGCGAGCCGGTTCTCAATTTCGAAAACAACACAATTTCCATACTCCAAACAGGTCTGAAGTACTGCTAAACCAAGGGCAGGACTTTTTCAGAATTAAACTAATCAAAACAAGTGTTTAAGCTTAATAATACCTTATCAACTATGACTAGATTCAACTCTAGCAAGCACCATTTTCTCTTTAACCAAAGTCATAATAAACATTCTTTAAATAAAATATCAAACTTGTTTATAACTAATCAAATCGAAAGCCGTAGGAATTTCTCTCCTTGATTAATTTATTATACCAAGTTGCACCAAACAATTCTAAATTATATATAAAAAAAGGAATTACCAAACGTAAAAAAAAAAAAAAAAAAAAAAAAAAAAAAAAAAAAAAAAATTTACCAAAAAATTCAACAACCTCGTACCACTGAAAACGAACAATATATATATAAATTACAACATTTACACCAAAATTCAATTAAAAAAGTAATTTAATAGAAAATGAGAGATGTTTAGATCAGAAAAAACTAAAGCTAAGAGAAAGAGGTAGGTAGGGAGTTACCCGTCTTCGCTGAGGACGCCATGAGGGAATCTAGGCAGAGGAGAAGCCAAGCTAAAGTTGTAGAGCTTGTTGCGGTCAATGAAGCTGTGTTCGCAAATTCCGATGACTGAGTTAATTCGGAGTTGATTCGTCAAGAGAATAATTATGAGAAGAAGAAGCAATCTCCGAGATTCATTTCCCATTATCATTTTATTAGCTTAACGAACTTTTTTTAATTAAATTCTTTTATTTCTTTGATTCCTGATTTTCCTCTGATTTGCTTTTAATTTAAGTTATTTATCGTCGATGGAATTAAAAAAAAAAAAAAGTGAAACAAATACAAAGCTGGACCGAAGGAGACAAGCAAGAAACAAGCTTCTTCACTGCATTTAAGAGGAAACTTAAACTTTGAGTTAATTGCTCAATGTCACCATAATTTTTAATAATTACAATTTGACCCCTTTTATTTGAAAATTTTTATTTTAGTATTGCCCTGGCCCCTGTGGCCACCCTGCCCATAGCTCGTCAGCCCAGTCCGTTTCAATCCGGACCATTTTTTTAGGTGGAGAAACGACGTCGGTTTCAAGTTCTATTTGAAACACTTCTTTTTCCCTATTTCAGGCCATATAATTTCGTTACTGAAAAATTGAAAGCGGCGGTAAATTGAACTGCGAAGCACCTATGGACTCCAGCTCAACGAATTCAAGCAGCGCGTTAACTGACACGCGCTTCTCCGACCTGAAACCGCCTCTATCCGAGCCGGTTATCGAAGCCTTATCTCAAGCTGGCTTTAAATTCTGCACCCCGGTCCAAGCCGCCACAATCCCGCTGCTATGTAGCTTCAAGGACGTAGCCGTCGACGCCGCCACCGGCTCTGGAAAAACCCTTGCTTTCCTTATCCCTATCGTGGAGATTCTGCGTCGATCCTCCTCTTCTCCTCCCAAACGTCACCAGGTTCTTTTCCTTTAAAAAAAATCTCATTTTTGTTCTGTTTTGTTGTTCATCTTTATATGATTTTCTCTTTTCTGTTTGGCTACTGAGAAAACACAGGAAAACTAGATGAATAGTAGTAGAAAGTTTCTGTCTTTTTTCCCCAGCTTTGAAATGATAAAACAATTGCTTTATTTAAAGGCTAGTTATTTATTAAGTTTTGAATTGTCCGTAGGTGATGGGGTTAATTATATCACCTACGAGGGAGCTTTCGTCGCAAATCTATAATGTAGCACAGCCTTTCGTTTCGACCTTGTCCAATGTAAAGTCCATGCTTCTTGTTGGAGGTGTTGAGGTAAAAGCAGATGTAAAGAAAATCGAGGAGGAAGGAGCGAATTTATTGATTGGCACGCCTGGTAGACTATATGACATAATGGGCAGGATGGACGTCTTGGATTTTCGTAACCTCGAGGTAGTTATTCAAATTGTTTCTTTTATCTTGTTTCAAAAGTAGGAATTTTTTTGATCGAAAAAGTGCTTAATTGTAGGTTCATTGCTATTGATAGTTTACTTAATCTTCACTATTAATGTCCAAGGAAAATTTTAAAAAATGTCTTCATATGTTAGCAGCAACCAAATACTGATTATGTAGATTGGTGGAAGAATGTTAAGTTTGTCGATCATGCACGTGTAATAATGTAATATTTGGTAGTTTGAGAATTTCTCTTAATTTTTTTCCTCTTGACAATTAATATGCGTCGCAACTAGTGAGTGCCTTGATCATGATTATCGTGTTTGATGCTATTCTTTTCATGAATGTACACTTTATTGAATTGTCTGTGGCAATCTTTTGGTTGGTGCAGATTTTGATTTTAGATGAGGCTGATAGGCTTCTGGATATGGGATTCCAGAAGCAGATAAATTATATTATATCTTGCTTGCCAAAGCTTCGTAGAACTGGTCTTTTTTCAGCTACTCAAACAGAGGCAGTTGAAGAGCTATCTAAAGCAGGACTGAGGAATCCAGTGAGGGTTGAAGTTAGAGCTGAGACGAAGTCACTAAACAGTTCAGCTTCATCTGAGCAATTAGCCTCTTCAAAAACACCTTCAGGGCTTCACCTTGAGGTCTACTTTACTTTGATCTATTTCTATTTACCCTTAAAAATTTTATTCTTTAATTGCCCTTTCTCCTTTTAGAGTTCAATATTCCCCGGCTAATGCTCTACCATTAAGTGGAAACTTATTGTTCTTTAATGTTTACATTTGCTAGAGTTTTTTCTTTAAATTAAAAAATAAAAAAGTATACAAAGAGGGACCTTTTCTTATTTGAATACTTGACATTTGGTTCTTTCTTGTCAAATGGCATCCATTGAGTTGTTCCTTTTCCTTCATGAGATGGATATTCCAAATGAAAACAACCATCTAGTTTGCAGCTTTGCCTTCTTTCCTTTTACCATCAAGGGTGGAGGTGAAGAAAAGATAATTGAGTCAATATGTTGGCTTTGCTGTCTTGTCATTCTACATTGTCCCTTAGTCATCACTTTAATAGAAAGCTCTACCATGTTTGCTTGTTCTAAGAGCAATTTTCCTTGAGCAGTACAAATCATATCTGAATTTTCTTTTGATTATGCAGTATTTTGAATGTGAAGCAGATAAGAAACCATCACAGCTTGTTGATCTCCTCGTAAAGAACAAATCTAAAAAATTTATAATGTAAGTTAGACAGGAGGTTTTTCTCTGAGTATGGTTAATGCAATTTCATTTTACCAAAAAGACAGTGAGTTATTGTAGGTTATCAAAATGATTTAATTACTTATGCAGATATTTCATGACTTGTGCTTGTGTTGACTATTGGGGAGTTGTTCTTCCGCGTCTCACTGCTTTGAAGGGTTTCTGTTTAATCCCTCTACATGGAAAGATGAAGCAGGTAAAATTACAGAGATCAGTATGGCTTGTCCATTAATAAGTTTTGAAATTCATGAACTGATTATATTGTGATTCTGATGTATTTACTCTTGTGCTGCCCTTTAGACTGCAAGGGAGAAAGCATTAGCTTCATTTACCTCTCTTTCAAGTGGCATTCTTCTATGTACTGATGTTGCAGCACGTGGGCTTGACATTCCCGGTGTTGATTGTATAGTGCAGGTAGCTTAATAACCACAAGAAATTGTAATTTTTACTAATAAATAACTATTTAGAAGTTTACATTGAAGAAGGTTAATAGCTTTAACCTTTTGCTCGAATTTCTGATAGGTGATTGTTGACTATGGTTATTATGTGCTTGGTTCTTTTGCAGTATGATCCCCCTCAAGATCCAAATGTATTTATTCACAGAGTTGGACGAACTGCTCGGTTGGGTAGAAAAGGAAGTGGCATTGTTTTCCTATTACCTAAGGTGCAGTTCTCACTTCTATGTTTATGTGGTGGACATTTCCTTGTTTGATCGAGTGGCTTTAATAGTTTTATTTTCTGATTAGGATTTTCTATGTTGTTCCTTTGCTTATTTCGGCCATTTTAATAGTTGCACTTTTACAGGAGGAAGCTTATGTAGAATTTTTGCGCATAAGAAGGGTTCCGCTTCAAGAGAGGAAATGCATTGATGATGCGTCTGATGTTATTCCTCAGGTAAACAAAATTTATATTTTGATAACATCCTTTCCTCATCTACTGCTTTATCCTTTCTTCATCAATTTTCTTTTCTTAAACTTGTTTCAGATAAGGTCTGCTGCAATGAAGGACCGCGATGTGATGGAGAAAGGGCTTAGAGCATTTGTTTCCTATATCCGTGCATACAAAGAGCATCACTGCTCTTACATTTTCAGGTTCTAACTTCTAATCTATGTTGCTCCGACTCTTCATTTTTTTTTTTGAAGTATCCGTGTCCGACACTTATTCGGACATGGGTATGGGGATTGACACTCCAACTCCAAGAACCTTTCAAATACATGAAAATACTTTAAAAAAAATTGACCATACCCGTATCTGACACTCATACCCGAGTTTAAGGAACATAGCTTCTAACTTTACTTTGCCGTTTTAATTTGCTGCTTGTCCTGTCTTTCTCTAAATTAATTTTTGTCATCTGACAGATGGAAAGAACTTGAAATTGGAAAGTTAGGCACGGGATTTGGTCTATTGCAGCTCCCTTCTATGCCTGAGGTAAAGCACCATTCACTTTCCACCGAGGGTTTCACTCCAGTTGAGAACATCAATATGAATGATATCAAGTATAAGTAAGAACTCTGCAGAATCTCCAACTATGCCTTGTTAAATAGACAATTAATGGTTTTGACTGGACATATTTTGAATGAAATTTCTCAAGTATCTATGCTTCATTAGCAAATCCCTTTTTTGGTTAGAAATTCCAAGAAATTGTTCTTTTGATCAATATTCCAATGGAATCTGATTTTTTATTTTTTGCCTGGAATCTTATTGAAGGACAATATGATCTCTATGTTAGAATCATTCAGCTGCTAACCTTTTTTGCCTGTAGTCTTTAAAGTCTAACCTTTTATCTTCATCAATTCCTTGTTCATCTAATGCTATGTTACTCGGACTCGGGTGTGAGTGTCGGACACGGGTTTGTGTCCGACATGGGTATATTTGATTTATTCTAAGTTTTTCCATGTATTGGAGGGTCCTTGGGGGATCATATCCTCATACCCATGTCCGAATATGCGTTTGACACGGGTGTTAGACACGAGTACTTCAAGAAAAATGAAGAGTCGGAGCAACATAGATCTAATGTCTATCAAACTTATTCTAGTTGCTAATGATGGTGATTATTTAGGGATAAATCTCGAGAGAAACAGAGGAAGAAAAATTTGCAAGCGAAGAAGGAACGAGAGCAACAAGAACCAAAACCCCAGAAGACCAAAAAAGCCTCAAATGCTGCGGGCCCTGTAATGAGGAAGAAAACTGCCAAACAAAGACGTGCTGCCCAAACAGTTGAAGATGAAGAGGAATTGACCCGGGAATATCGTCTACTGAAGAAACTTAAAAAAGGGGCTATTGATGAGAATGAGTTTGCCAAGTTGACAGGAACTGAAGATCTACTTTGAAAGTATATGATCTGCAGATTTTTACTTTGCCCTTTTTAGCTGTCAATGCATTCGATCGGGCTCCAAGTTTTTTATTTTAAGGGTTAGAGATGAATGTTAACCCGTTCTTCAGGAAAAGTTTGAAACATACTGAGGGTTTTCTTTGAAAGACTAAACAGTCTAGAACTCTTAACAACTCACAAGTCACAACTGAATATTCTGCGAGGTACAGTTTTGCTGGTAACAGCAGGAGCTTTCTAACAGAGACTAACTAGCTATGTTACTCGAACTCGGATGTGAATGTCGGATACGAGTATGTGTCAGATACGAATATATTTAATTTTTTAAAAAGTTTTTTCATGTATTTTAAGGGTCCTTGAAAGATCATATTTTCATATTCATATCTAAGATACACATCATGTACGGATGTTGAATACAAATATTTCAAGAAAAATAAAGAGTAGGAGCAACATAACTAACTAGTAAGTTTCAAGATCAAAGATTTCATCATTCATGCATTAGGCTTGTTCATTCAAACATTATACTGTTGTAAGTAGGGGTGTTCATTATTCGGTTTTAACCAAATTAATCGATCGAAATTTAATTCGGTTCGATTAATCAATTAACCAAATAAATATCGATTCGGTGATCGGTTAAGGGTTTTGATAAATTTTGGGTTTTCGGTTAATTTGGTTGGGTTAAGCAAAATTAACTGAATTGATCATATTAATCAAAATACATTAAATCTAACTTTTTTATGCTTTTTTAATTGTTTTAGTATGTTTGATATTTGGATTTTATTATAGCTTTATTATGATTTGCTTTTTAATTTTGGTTGGATATATTATTATGGATGGAGTACAATTAGCTTGTTTTGGTATTTTGGTTGGATATAAAATCATGTATTAAAAATAGGTTGTAAAATAAATTAGATATTTATTTCGGTTAATTGAAAACCGATCGAATTAACTGGAATAATTTCGATTTGGTTAATTCACATCTTACACTATTAGATTCGGTTAACGGTTAAGAAAAAAATTCGGTTAAATTAATTAATCGTATTTTGATTTAGTTATTAACCGAACCGATCGATTGAACATCCCTAATTATAAGGAAGGGGCACCAACACAAAACATAATATTTCTACCTTTGATTTTAGTGTGTTAGTGATTAAAAGTAACTGCAATTTTGAGCCACAGATAATTCTTTTATTCAGCCTTGGTTCTGAAATTTGGGTCGTTAGAAGTTACATGAAAGTCATTCGAGGAAATTGAGAATTTCCCATGTAGTTTCTTCAAAGACCGAAGATTGTAGGTTATCTAAGTCAAGTCTGCATAAATCTTCTTCCACGAAGTAGCTTTTATCTAGAACTAATAATGTTGGTTGGACAGACACAAATAATTAAAATTTGACATAAAATATAATAAAAAAATATTTTAAATATAATTATAATTATAATAAATAAAAAAAATCAAATATCGAGAATTCACGTATACACAAACAGGAGAAGTGAATAAACGAATTGCGAACATACCTTTAACATCCAATATAAAGTTGCCATTGTTAAAGATTTGATTTGGTTGTCGATTGAACATTGAAGGCTCCATCCAACGACAAAAATGCCATTGGCTGAAGGAAAAGGGACGATTATTCTAGTGAAGCAAATCTCATTCAAATTATAATATATTTCTACAGATATTTTTTATTGTATTAAAAATGTTTATTCTTTTTATAAAAAAAAAATGTTAATAAGTAGTATTGATTAAAATGATATATTTATAAAAAAAATTGTATTTAATAATTTAATTTTTTTAATTTAATAAAAATAATATATTAAATAATAAAATTAAATTGATAATTAAATAATTTTTAATCAATACTTTTATATAGAGGTGGCAATTGGGCGGGTTCGGGTCGGGTTCATTCGGGTTCGGGTTTATTCGGGTTCGGGCTCATTCGGGTTCGGGCTCATTCGGGTTCGGGCTCATTCGGGTTCGGGCTCATTCGGGTTCGGTCTGGGTTCGGGTTCGATCTGGGTTCGGGTATGTTTTACATTATTCTATTTTATATTAGATGTAATCATTTTTACGTAATTTAAATATTTATATCTAAAAACAAATTATTAATTTATTATTATTTTTATTTTTATTTTTATACTTTTGCTATTATATGATATTTTTAATTATATTTATTTTTTAAAATTAATATTTGTTAGCACCAAAAGAATAAGAAATTAATTTGTTATATAAAATCAAATTTTGAAATAATTTATTATAAAAAATATGATATATTATAAATTAATATATTGATATTTAAAATAATTGATTTGATGAACTCGAATTTCAAAATATAAATACATTATAATTTATATTCACTATAAAATAAAAAACTTTTAAAAATAAATCATGGCCTTCATCTATTCGTTTATATACTTATAAAATGCAAAAAATTTATGCTTATAGTCAAGATATATATATATATATATATATATATATATATATATATATATATCGAGTACTTATATTTTTTTCATCAGTATAAAGTATAAATTATAAAATAATACTAAAAAATATAAATTTATATTTAAATTATACGTAATAAATATATAATTAATATGATTATTTATTAATATATAATAAATATACCAAAAACCAAAAGGCCATAAAACCCAAATCCCCATTAAACCTACCCGCTAAAATAAAATCACATGAAAGCCATAATCCAATTAAACCCACCCTAACCTAACCGTATAAGTATAACTAGAGCTGCTCATGGGCAGGGCCGGGCCGCGGCCCGGTTTTTTTTATTTTCTCTGCGTCGGCCCGGCCCTGGGTCGGCCCAAACAACTGTTCATTGGAATAAAAAAATAATTTTTTTATTTTTTTATAATTAAAATTAAATAAAATAATATTATTATAATAAAAAAATTACTGTTCCGGGCCGGACCGGCCCGGAACATAAAATATCCTGCCCAGGCCCGGCCCGATACGGGGCCCGGCCCGTGAGCAGGTCTAAGTATAACCCAAAAGGCCAAAATAATTGAATTATTGTCAATTTTTTTTACCCTTATAGATTAATTGAATTATTGTCAAATTTTTTTTCACATCTCTAAAATTTTCAAGAATTTAAAATATTTAGATTGTAAATTCATCATGATATGAGACGTTAAAGTTATAACTTATAAGTACAAAATATAATTTACTTTTTGATAAAATTATTATTTCATCATCATATATATATAATATATAATATATAATATATTAAATTTTAATTAAATTATTAAAAAAAATTAGAATAAAATTAATAATTAAAGTTATTGCTTTGTAAAAAAAAAAAAATTATTGTAATTTGATTATTTTTATTTTTAGTATTAAATTCGGGTTCGAGTTTGGGCCGGTCTCGGGTTCGGGTCCATTCGGGTTCGGACTCATTCGGGTTCGGGCCCATTCGGGTTTGGGTCCATTCTGGTTCGGGTCCATTCGGGTTCGGGCCCATTCGGGTTCGGGCTTTTTCGGGTTCGGGCCCATTCGGGTTCGGGCTTTTTCGGGTTCGGGTTTTTGACTTTTTGGTCAAATCGGGTTTGGGCGGGTTCGGGTTTTCCTGGGCGGATTTTCGGGTTCGGGTTCATTTTGCCACCTCTACTTTTATATATATATTGGACCCAAATCTTCGAAAAAGAATATGAAAGACAAGACCAAAAAGCCAACCAAAATCCTTCAACATCTTCCCCAAATCCCCAATTTATTCCCAATGAATCCCAAATGCAAATGATCAGTCAATGGATCAATTCCCTTTCCCAATCACCCCAAGGTGAAGAAATACAAAAAACCTTATCCACAGTCAAAACAGATTGTTTGAAAAAGCATGGTTTGACCAGGTTCTAGTTTTGGGGTAAGGGTTTTTGGTGGGATTGCAGCAGAGCAAAGTGCTTTGTAACAAACCCTGTAAATTATTGTTATGGGAAAAGAACCTTCTTCCATTTGATAATTATTAGTTTGAATTTGTAATGTTAAAGCTTTTAAAATATTTTTATCTTGTAAAGAGACTGGAAAATTTGGATAACAATTGAAATAGACTGGTTCGGCACAAAGACTAGACTCAACAGTTCCTAAGAGAGAATCATTGAATTGTTTAAACCTACAATCTCTAAGAATCATTAATATTGAAGTATTTAAAGCAGTATGTGATAAAGGTTTTACAGCAACTTGAACTAATCCAAAATGTATATAATTAAATCCTTCTTTTTTACGTTTTTGTATTGAATCATGGTTTAAGAGTTGTATAGTTTGATGAGAACTTGTTAAAGATAAATCTTTTTCTGTAATTTTAATCGAATAGTCTGTTCTTGTTAAATTTTTTATAAAATTTGATTTTTTGTAGATTTTATCTTGTTCAATTTTTGGTAATTGCCAATCGTTTAAATCTTTTAAGAATTTTTGAACGTTTTCTATTTCATGTTCTTCCTCATTAACAACTTGTTTATCTCTTTTTTGTTCATTATTTTTTGAAGATTCTGGGAAATCTTGGGATCTTGAGCTACTGTTTGAAGATCTAGAACTAAAAGTCCTAAATAAAAAACTCATCTTAACAAATTATGTAAACAGAATTGGTGATTCTTTGGAAAGATTGATTGTTATCTGTTCTTTGCATGATTCTAGTCATAAAAGTATCTTTATACCATTTAAAATCTGTTAGTTTTTTACATTTTAAATTTGAAAATAATTCAGAATTTTTATCTTTTAAATGTGAGGGATCTCCTATAAAATGTTTTGAAATTGAAAATATTAAAGAAGAAACAGCATCTTGTATGTGATTGTTTTGTTCATCTATAATTGGTTGGTTATCTCTGTCTTTTTTAATAGCTTTTAAGATTTCATTTTGTTCATGTATGGTGAGGTAATTATCCCACCAGCCCTTAAGTTGTCCTGAAAATCCTGCTACTAGTAAATTTGCTATTGCATGATCTGAAGTTTGTGATTGTGTTTTATAAACATTTGAAACCATTACCATTTGGTGTAATGTATTAAGTATATTGTATTCTGACATTCCATCAATGTTCCATTCATAAACAGCATTAGCATTATATTTGTTTTGAAAATTAGGTTTTTCTTCTAAAGTTATGTCAGGAGCCGTGGCTTTTGGATAATATAATTTTTGGGGTTGTTTCCATTCAATTTTATTAATTTCTTGTTCAGATTCTGAATTTTGTTCAGATTTTGTTTGTTGGTTCATCATATTAATAGTTCTTGAAGATTGAGAAATTTGTTCAGGTGTATCAGGAACTTGTTGAGTGAGTTCGGATTGGTTTATAGATTTTAATCTTTGTTGGATTTCTTGTAAAAGATCAATTTTATAATCATTATGATATGTTTTAGGTATCTCAAAAGGTTTAAAAAATGATTTTTGGTTTTCAATAGGTTTAGATTTAGAAACTTGTGTTTGTTGGGTTGTTTTATTATCAACTAATGTTTCAATTTTTTCTAATTGTTTTCCAATAGTTTTAAGATTTAAATTTATATAATTATTTTGTTCAAAAATATTTTTTATATCAGTAGTACTAATAGGATCTGTTAGATTTTTTCTTTCTTTTATTGGAGAGGCTTTTATCATATTTTCTTGATGAATGTGTTTAATGATGCAAAAAGGTGGATGGATTGATTCTATTAATATTCCTTGTGATGTTTGCCATTGATTGTTATTTTTTGCCATATTTATTGTTTGATTATTATTTTGGTAATATTCTTCAAACCAATCAAAAAACGTTATGTGAATTTCATGTTGATTTAAAAATTTGTAATATTCTTCTTGTATTTCTGTTTTTTGTTCAGAATAGTTTTCCCAAAATTGTTTCCTCTTATTTTTATTTTTATCAGAAAGAAAATCTTTATTACATTGTTGTTTATTAATCTTGAAAGGTTTTTTAAGCATATGAATTTCAGATTCTTCATTTTGTTGGTTGATGTTAGGATTATCTGTCATAGAAGAGTAGGTTGGTGACATTGGGGGTGAATTTTCTATGTCTTGGTTAGAAGTATATATTGGTCTTGGAATACTAGAGGTATTGTCAACTCCTCTAAGATTGGTTCTAGTGGTAGTGGTGGGTATTGAAGAGATAGAAGCTCTGGCAGAATGGAAATTTGGATTAGAATAAATAGAAGCCGTTGCTGGGTTTTGGTAGTATCTTCTGGAAGTATTTGAAATGAAACTGAAGTTTTCAAAAGGTAAGAGAATTGGTTGGTTTTCATTTCTCCTAGAAGCTTGCCCTAGGTCAATTGAATTTCTGGCAAAAGAGAGTCGCACTCTTCCATCAGAATATTGCTATATATATATATATATATATAGGTTAAACCAACATTTTAAAAAAAAGGAAAATCCAAAAGAAAATAACATATATTTTTGCATATTTACATATCTTACTTCATCGACAAGAAGAATCTTTTTCATCCTTTTTCTTGTTTTCAAAAATCTTTTTTCACGTTTAGAATCCCTTTTCCCACCAACGCGTTAACTCAAAACCCGAAGAACAAAACGAGCAAATACTTGAGAAAAAACAAAAAAAAAAAACAGATTGAATAGTCGTTCCTGCCTTCGGAGTAGCTTCCAAACTCACATGTCTCTAAAGTCATTGCTTCTCCTCTTAGTCCAGTTTCTCCGTTCCTCTATAACCGGCAAAGCTCTCTTATCTCTCCACAATTTCCTCAACTCAATTCTTAAAACCATAAAAAAACTACTCGGAAAAATCATGTCCGGCCAATCCGATGATCAAAAATCCGACCCACCACCACCACCCTTTGATCCATCAAAGCCGTCCATCCCCATCTCCTACCCAATCAAGACCCTTGAAGACCTTGACTCTGGCTCTTACTTCACTTCTTTTCACTACCCTTTTAATAAATCCAGTGCTCCTCTCCAACCCAATTCAGCTTTGGCTCAAAGACCTAGGATTTTGGTTTGCCACGACATGCAAGGTGGTTACGTGGACGATAAGTGGGTCCAGGGTGGCGATAATTCCGGTGCTTATGCCATCTGGCACTGGTATTTAATCGATGTTTTTGTTTATTTTTCTCACAATTTGGTCACCTTGCCTCCTCCTTGTTGGACCAATACTGCTCATAGGCATGGAGTTAAGGTTAGTTAACTTATACTTTAGTTTTATTTATACTTTAGTCTAATAAAACTTTTCTTTTTATAATTGAAAAGCAGAGAATGATGATTTATTTGACCGAAAAGTGTTCAAAAAATGGTGGGCTCAGTTGACTCAACTGATAAAGCCCGGGGGGTTTTGAATTTATGATTTTTCTTTAGATATATCGATTTTATGTTTATATCGTTTAAGTTGAGAAATGGGTTTAGGTAATAAATCATTGTCCTTTTGAAAAATGATCAAATATCTTTACATGTATCATTGGGTTTTAAACAGAGTACTAGTTAACTATAACTGTTCCCTTTTTAGAAAAATAAATTCTTACAATTTTTTTTTTTGCTTTAAATTGCATTGCTTTGTGAAGGATTTATAGTCTTTTATTATAGTTCAAGGAGTGAATTTAAAATAATTGATTGAAAATTAGTTAAACTACAAAACAACTACCATAAATTTTAATGTTTTTAAGAAAAACCCAATCTTTGCTTTTTGCTAAATAAAGAAATGGTCTTTGTTTCTTTTCTATTGTAGCTGGTGTATTATGGTAATCCTATGTGTTTGGAAATCTGGTTCATTTTCTTTGGATTATGGTGTTTTAGAGACTAATGGAAGCTTTATACATTTTTTTGCTTGTGGATGTGTAATCTTAAGGTATTGGGGACATTTATCACAGAATGGGATGAAGGGAAAGCTATTTGCAATAAACTGCTCTCCACAAAGGAGTCTGCTCACAAGTATGCTGAACGCTTGGCAGAGCTTGCTGTTGCTTTGGGCTTTGATGGATGGCTGGTATACTATGTTGCTCCGACTCTTCATTTGTCAAGTATCCGTGTTCGACGCATACCCGGACATAGGTATAGGGATATGAACCCCAAGGACCCTCCAAATACATGAAAAAACTTAGAATAAATCAAACATACCTGTGTCAGACACATATCCGTGCCCGACACTCATACCTGAGTCCGAGTAACATAGTTGGTATATGTGCAACTCATTAAATATCAAGCTCAAACATGTTAAATTTTTTGGACAAGAAAAGGTAAAATTGAGAGATGTTTGATGCTATTTTGGAGGAAGACTGGCAGTTACACAATATCAAATAAATGTTTTTCCTTCTGTCAATGTAACCTATGAAAGTTCCATATTTGGCACTTCCTTTTCTACAATTAACCTAGGAATGCTTACTTGCAGCTCAATATGGAGGTTGCACTGGACGTCGGGCAAATCCCTAATCTGAAAGAATTTATTAGCCATTTAACTCAGACTATGCACTCCTCACTTCCTGGATCTTTAGTTATATGGTTTGTAATAAAGGGAGAATTCACACTCAAATTATGCAATATGTTTTGAAGCATATTGAAATTTTTATCTGATTAATCTTGTTGGTTACTCAGGTATGATAGCGTTACAATTGATGGAAATCTTAGCTGGCAAAATCAACTGAACGAAAAGAATAAACCTTTCTTTGATATTAGTGATGGAATCTTTGTTAACTATACATGGAAGGTATTGCCAATAAAGTTATCATTCATCTCAAACCTAAGTTCATTTCTTGCTGTATATAAAAACTTTTATGTACCTTGCAGGAGGATTATCCAAAGCTTTCAGCAACAGTCGCTGGTGATAGAAAGTTTGATGTCTACATGGGAATAGATGTATTCGGTAGGGGAACATATGGTGGCGGGCAATGGACTGTACGTTTCTTAGTAATCTTATGATAATGTTTCTGACATAGTGGTATATATTTAGTTTGGCATTTTGGTTGGTGTCAAAAGTCGATGTGGATTCTAGCAGTGTGGAATATATCTCAACTCTTTGATCTTAATCAAGTTCTAATTTATTTTTGATTTTTTTGGATTAGTAACCATGTTTGTTTAACCTTTTTTGTAGTATTTATTGTTGCCTTTTGCATTTTGATGATATCTGATCTTGGAATGATAATGATCTCATATCAACATTTTAGAAACTATATGTCCACCATTATCCCTGCAACTGCATATGTAATTTAGATACAATTATTAATGTGCATGATTGCGGAAAGTCACTTAAAATAAAAATGAGAGCATTGTGGTGTTATAAGAACCTCAAGGATGCATGTTTGATTAGGGTAATATGTTTTGAAGTTGAAAGCTGACATATCAATTTGGTTTGGTGTATGATTTCATCAACAGTTAGTGCCATACCTTTTATTTCCTTTTCTGGCTAGCTGTGTTTCTATATGGTGAAACTAAGCAAACAGCAAATAGAGCATGGTCTTGACAAGTATTAGTATTCCAATCAGTGCCTCAATTAATGCATCCTTTTATGGACATAATTGGTGATGATCTCATCTTCTTTCCCTCTGAATTCCTGAGGCAGATTGATAGCTAGCACTATGAACCTTGTTGAGTGTGATTACAAAATACAAACCCTTAAAATGATCTGGGTCATATGTTTTGTTTGTATTTCTGGTTGAATTATAAGCTTTACATGTTTGAATTTGTACTTGGAAAAAAAAAATTATTTAGTTTGTTATGAATTTAGATGTTACAAGACAAAATGTGAATGAGCTCTTTGCTTGTTTGACATATAGTGAACCTGAGACTGAAATAAAGATGAAAATCAGCTGTAATACATAGACTTTCATAAATCCAGGATGCACTTGAAGTTCAGCCAGTTACTATTCATAGTTTCTTGTGTTAATTATCCTTTGGTTTTGACTGATTGAAACCATAACAATTCTTTCCCTGACAGACAAATGTTGCACTTGATGTGATAAAAAAGGATGATGTCTCAGCTGCCATATTTGCTCCTGGATGGGTTTATGAAACAGAACAACCCCCTGACTTTCGGACTGCTCAAAACCGGTAATGGACTTATTTGTTTGATGATTACTGTTGTTATAGAGAGCTTATTTATTTTGGTTAAGTAAGATGTCTAATCTTCCCTTTGCATGATGCTTTGATCCTATACAGATTTCAGGACTTTCTTGTTGATTTTCCACTCCATGCATGAAATTAATGTCAGCGTCTGCTGATTAAAGAGTATTATTTTATATATTGTTGCATTACTACAGAAGGCTGTTCTTTGGTTAGGGTCATTTATTACTTGCTTTATTGTCTTTGTGATTTGGACCTCGTGGGTTCTTCCGCTCTATGTTACTCGGACTCGGGTGTGAGTGTTGGACACAGGTATGTGTCCGACACGGGTATGTACATTTTTTTCAAAGATTTCCATATATTTGGAGGGTTCTTGGAGGATCATATCCCTATACTCATGTCCGGATATGCGTCGGACACGGGTACTTCAAGAAAAATGAAGAGTCGGATCAACATAGCTTCTGCTTAATGAAGAGGGAAGCATAAGCAGAATTACAAACAGTAGGATAATACAGTTTCTATCTAAAGCACAATACTTTTATTTGCAGTATTGCTTAGGTTAATATTTTGCCTTTATAATCATAGCGAAGTTCTGGATTGTCTTCTATAAGATTAAAAAGCATATGGATTTTGTGGAATCATTAACTGCCCCCTATCACATAAATCTCTTGATATATGACTACTCTTTAATTTTATTCTATTTTTGTCATTTAGTCATCTTTATAGTTCAATTCTTCTGGTTGCAATGTGATGTGTATATATATATATATATATATATATATATATATTCATAATTTATACTTGTGATTTGCCCATATGATGTCGTAATTTTTACAATCTTTTCTTATTTAAACCTTTTCAATTAGCTTCATTGCAAACAATCTGGCTTTTGCAGTTGGTGGGATCTGGTCGAGAAATCATGGGGAATTGTACAAAATTATCCTAAAGTACTACCATTCTATTCAAATTTTGATCAGGTTGCAACCACGTCAAATTCTTTGTTTTTTTACTTATGTGTCGTTCAAAATAGAGGGCATGTGAAAGTTACTGCAAAATAATCAGTTCATTATCTAACCAGATTCCTGGGCATATTTTGTTCAGGGCCATGGTAATCATATTTCCATCGACGGAGCACAAGTGTTGAGCACTCAATGGAATAACATTTCTTCACAAACCTTTCAGGTAGGGACTACATGGATATATATCTTTTTTCTCTTGCTTGTCAGTTTTACTCTAAGTTGCTTTTTACTAGAGAAAAATGTATATACTTACATTTTATTTTACCTTTTTTTTTTTTCAGCCTTTCCTAGAGTATGCTGATGATTCTACTTCAAAAACAATTGAAGTCCATGTTGAGTAAGTTTGCATGAGTCATTGTACTTGACATGATTCAATCATATATATATAATGTTCACAGGTCTAAGAATTGGTTGATAAATGGTAGTTTTAAGGAAGCATCTTTTAGTGGAGGAGGAAATCTCACATTTAAAGGAACTCTTGAAGCCAATGCCAGTTTCTCAACCAGACTCTTTTCAGGAGAGCTTTTTATGGGTGGCTTACCAGTTCACTTCACATATTCTGTAAGCTATCTTGACTAACCAAATGTTTCCAAATTTTAATATTGTTGAGTCTGGGTGGGATTTTGAAATCAAATCATAGGACACTTCTGCACTTTCACTGAGAATGTGATCACTAACAATCTATGTTACTCGGACTTGGGTGTGAGTGTCGGACACGGGTATGTTTGATTTATTCTAAGTTTTTCATGGTATTTGGAGGGTCCTCGGAGGATCATATCTCCATACCCTATGTTCGGATATGCGTCGGACACGGATATTTCAAGAAAATTGAAGAGTCGGAGCAACATAGCTAACAATAGAGTTTGATATGTTCCAATCTATGTTTCTTTCGGTATTAGCCGGGTTACCCTGAATGCCACCACTTGCTTCAGGTAAAATCAGAAGGTAACTCTCAAGTGGGCCTTTCTCTTGAATTCTCTTCTGAAACGAAAGGAAAAAAGAAGTTGCTTCTTGCACCCCAGGGAATGAACCAATTTTCAAGCAAATTTTCTGAAGTGATTCTGCCACGTCGACTTACAAAACCGGACACGGCTCCAGGATGGGTTATACAAGAGAGTAGCATCGCAATGAACGGATACACATTATCAGAAATTCATGCGGTATGCTACAGGAAACAGCCTGAAAAAAGTGTAAGTAGATCAGAAGCTAGTAGATCAAATACCCAGGATCCAGCAGAATACTTTGCCGTGCTTGGAGATATTAGAATTTCAACTTCTGACAAGAATGCAGAATTTCCTCCATCTACTTCCTGGATCGTTGACGGCCAAGATGTTGAATGGGGAAGTTCTCAAGGTTCCAAAACCCTTAATCTTAAGATCAGCTGGAAACTGAAAGATGGAAAGAATTCTACTACTTTCCCAAGGTACAATATCTATGTCGAGAAACTAACAAAACAATCACTCAGAACTCTAGGAAGAAAGCTAGAAGGTGTAAAAGAGTACATTGGAGTAGCACAAGTAGAAGCCTTCTATGTTTCTGAACTTGCCATCCCTTCAGGTACTTCTAGCCTCAAATTCATTATTCAAGTTTGCGATGTTGATGGTGCTAGCCAAAAGCTTGATGATGCCCCATTTTTTCAACTCAATGTTGAAGGTTAAAGAACATTATTACTTTTGTTCCTTTGCAATAGAAACATAGCTTACTTGGTGAACGTAAGCCTCTGTATCATGATAATAAACTGGTAATAAACTTTGAGCTGTAATAAATTTGATCCTTTACTAGGTTTGCTTGCACTGCAAGGATCTTGTGGTATTGTTTCTAATTACTTTTCCTCAATGGCTGGCTCTATCCATCTGGAGCATTTGTATCTTCTTTCTTTGATTAGAACTTAAAAGACAGCATTGCTTTCTACTTTTGTAACCGGTTATCCTGCTTCCTAGTTGATGAAGGAAACATTTCAATTATCCAAAAAAAAAAAAAAACAAATGAAAGTTAATGTAGTTAACAGAAACATTTACTTGGATTTCTTAGCAGTTCTCGACCACCTAATTTACAAATATTAATTATCCCAGCTAAACACAGGCCTTTTATTCAGCCAAAATAATATAATATATTAATAATCAAAACATAAAATACAGAAGAGAAATTCTGTTCTCATCTTCCATGAAGACGATGAAGTCTAAACTCTTTGCATCCCTGGCAAAAACTTAGTGGGTCAAGAATATTTCAATGCACTGTACTGGCCTAGTCATTTCTTTTAGTTCTTCAAGTCTAAACTCAAAATTCATTATTCAAGTTTGTGGTACTGAATGAGCTTGCCTGAACTGAATCTAAATGACTCATAAGTACTTTTCTTTAACTATACTTTAACAGTAAAATTCATGACTCATCTGTCATCTTTATGTCATATTTCATTTTAACTCACAACCTTTAAAACATCATTTCTAGATTCACGACATTTTAAAAGTGAGTTTTAAAAGTTGTAAATAAAAGTGAAATATTGCATAAAAATCAATGGATATGTGGTGCAATAGAAAAATGTTATTTTACTGAATCTGTTTACCTACTTATGCTTCAAGGGTAAATAATATGGTTTCTGTATTGCTTGTTAATCATGATATAAAATGCCAATAATAGAATATCGATGATCATATCTTCTACACTTAAATTCCCATATTTTGGGCTATTTACAAACAGTTTTAACAACAATAGAAAACAAACAGTTTTAACAACAATAGAAAAACTTTGTTTATTGTAAACCCTATTGCAGGTTGTAAAATGTGAAAGCTCTGTTTGTGATTCTTACCTAAACAAATAATCTCCTTTCTCACCCACCGACATACATCACCTAAAAATTTAGCATTATTTCCTTGGAGAAATTATCATTACCCTTCATAGTAAAAAATAGGCCGGAGATAAAGGAATGAATTCTAGGTGTTGGGATTTGAACTTAAATTTATTAGATATCATCTCTTAAAGATGATTACATGAACCAAACGGTGAATTTGTTTCTATCTTCAAAATATAATAGGCAAACTTGTAACACTTTCGAGGTCTCAAAACCGAACTTATTGAAGTGTATGTCTTTATTTATTTTTGTAATACAATTAAAGGTGTCAAAGCTTGGATCTGATTTTCTCTTCGAGTGATTTCAAAAACGTATTTTCTCACATCGATTTAAAGCATTCAAGATTAATTTTACTTTCGAAATGCTTTTACAATAATCGAACTTTAATTGACAAAAAAAAAAATGCCTCTCCTTACCAATTCGACTAATCCATGTGAGTAACTTATGAAGTTTCCTATAACTTATGAAGTTTCCTATTACATGCACTAACATTTAACAATACAAGATAGACTCCATGACAAAAACCAGCATCCCTAAACTTGAAATCAAGACTGTTAAATAATTTGAAAGCCTGCTGCCATTTCATAATCATTTAATCATTATAATTTTTTAATTGAGAATCTGAGATGGAAACTGGAAAGGGTCCAAGAAAGTTATCTATATCCACATCTTTTTACACCAAAAAAAAAAAAAAAGAAGAAAAAAAAAAAAGACAGGTTCCTTTCAGTTATTGAAAAATGTTTGTCTTCCTTTCTGAACATGTACATGGAATTCAATAAATTAGATAAGCCCCAGAATCTTTTTCAACAGTCAGGTGATGATTGACTCTCCCATCTCAATCACTTTGGCCTTTTGTGTATTTAAGCAAAGTGCCTGAAAAAAATATATATATTCTAATTCGATGACTCAGACAAGAGAAAGAGAGGGAAAAAGAGAAAAGAGAAAATTCTAATTCGATTACTTAGACTAATTCGATGACTTAGACAAGAGAAAGAGAAAGAGAAAGAGAGGGAAAAAACGAAAAGAGAAAATTCTAATTCGATGACTTAGACAAGAGAAAGAGAGGGAAAAAGAGAAAAGAGAAAAAAAGAGAAGATCATACAACTGAAAAGAGAGAATGTAATTTGAAAATCAAACAGCCTTTCTTTGGAAGTATTATAAACACAGGTCCAATTTAAATATAAAATTACAGCTCATTTAAGATTTAATCGATATAGAATAATATTACTTTAACAGGTCGCAACATGTATAAGCGAAGATATAAGAATTTATCACGTGACAAATTTAAAATGGGTGACAGGCAAGAATAACGGTATAGAATCTGAACTCTGATATAATATTAAGCATCCAATCGAAAATCAATTAGCAATAAATAAAAAAGTCCAATTTGAATATAAATCACAGAATTTAAAATTTAATCGATGTAGAATAACATCACTTTAATATATATAACAAAATTCTTCCCCACTATCGAATGTGTGTTCCAATAAATAAGTGGAAATCTTTGTCGTTCTTATGTCTTTCCAATTACGTTTTTTTCTTTCTTATTTTCAACTTAGAATTCAACTCTATTAAGTTTTTTTCTTTCTTATTTTCAACTTAGAATTTGACTCTATCCCTAGCTGTAAAATCTCAAGGGAGAAACTTCATGAATCATGTATTAAGACAAATTCAATCAAGTTTTACAGCTAAATTCAGCTTATAGGTGTCATTTTCTATGATTAAATTCTTCAAATAGCCGCCTCATGACCTTAATTTGGTATTATTGTTCTTGTAATTAAGTTTAGCTAAATCATATGTATGAACATGTGACCTTCTTGCACATGAATATCAATTACCATAATGAACATATCATAATCATAATTAAATATTTTTTTATCTTTTCATCTTTTTCATGTTGAAAAAATATAGAGAGCATAATTTAAAAACCTAGTAAATTTTGATATGATCTAAAGATTAATACTAATGTAAATACCATTACTTTGATAGGAGGATCCAGTGTTAATCTTCAGTCCAATAAAATGATAATCCCTTCTTTCTTTTTCACTTCTTTAATTACTTTCTAAAAGTAAAAAAGTTAATTAAAAATTGATGGAGGTACAAGTTCATTTAAGCCAAAATTAGATTGCATCCCTTATTTTTCATGTTTTTAACATTTTTATTGGCCCACCACCTTGCCCTCTACATGCATAACACTTTGGCTACTTATCTCAACTCACACATGTTTTACATCTATCGAGTTCATACACACTCAATAATCAGATATAAAACGATAAATAAACATTGACTCAGATAAGCTTTCAAAACACTCTAACACTCTCTTTCACATTCTTTTTGACTCTCAGATCTTTTAAATATTCAATGACTTAAATATTGGAGTGCACTCCAAAACCCAAAATTCAACATTTTCTTAACCTCTTTCTATGCTTGTCAGATCCAGCTCACCCTACTCAAATAGCTTTCTGAAACTCACCAATTTCACCTCTTAAAAGATATCAACAATTTTAAATAATTTTCTTAATAAAAAATTCATGAAAATCATTTGTTAAAGTCTTTAATTTTGATTCCTTATAATAAATATTAATATCTGAATTAATACAACCTTTTTGAACTTAAGCTTTTTTATTCCATTAACCTTTTCTGATGACTCATCCAATTTCATTGTTGTATTTTAAGATGGATGTATTAGCTCACCACTCTTTCACATGTCAAACAAAATGTTGCTAATTAATTAATTGTTGTTTGTTGAGATTTGAGAGAATTCGAATTTAGTTTTTTCGAATATAAAAATATATATCAATTATTGAATCAAATATTCGAATATTATTTTAATAAAAAAATATTCTAAAAAAAGAAAAAAAAAAAGCAAATTATATTAACATATCTCCACAACGAATTCGAATTTATTAACTATAAACCATATATTCCGGTTAAAGTTATACTACTACTAATAAATAAAGTGATACAAATTTAACAATATTCAAACTAACCATTGAACACTTAATTTAAACATAGGATGAATGAAATTAATGATCATACAGCTCCATAATTGGAGAAAAGAGCAACAAGAAAAGCTGGATTTGGTAAGGATTAATAATTAATAGAAAAACTTAATTGGCAAAGGTTGACTTGGGAAATGCTTCCACATCTAAAATACTTAATTAATTAGAAGTATGGAGAGAGATGGATTTTAATTACAAAATTGTAGTATTAAATTTTTTTTTTTTTTAAAGCAACCAAAAATAAAATTATCATTTCTTTGTGTACTTGCTGCAATGAACCGAAGACTGAAGAGGTTTTCCTTACATTTTCCCCCACGTGAAGAAGCTAGTTGAAGTGAGATCTAGCATGGCTCATCAAGTTTATAAACAGGAAGCTAAGGTTACTTAGCCTTCTGTTCTAATTTATAAAGAATTGAGATTTAATTTTACCTTTTTTTTTTTATTATTATTATATAATTGGATGATTAAGAGAAAATGAGAGATTACCTTACATTAATTAACACAAATTATTAGAAGTCGTGGATTTAAAAAAAAAAACGCAAAATTTTAACAATGCTTCTGGGTTTTTTTTTTGTTGCATTTTTTTGCATTTTTTTTCTTCAAAATCATAAACCCAGAGTAGTTCCACTTTAAGAGAAGGTTTTCATTTTTCACTTTTCAAGTTTCAACCTAAAGATGAAAAAATTCATGTTAAAATTAGTTTTCAAAGGATGATAGGGTGATTTTAATAAGGATAATTATATATATAATTCATTTAAAATGCATTATTAATTAATTAAGAATTAAGATAGGTTCCTTTGCATTCATATCCTAATTAGTAATTACAATAAGCTTCCATCTGATTTTACTTTGCACTAGCTATAGGCTTCAATTTTGTTGAAAATATGGGGTTTTTTTTTTTTTCTGTGCTCAAGAAAAAAATCATTTATTGAAGAAAGAAAAAAACAAAAACATTATTTACAAACAACAGGACAAGGACACACGAAAAGAAAGAAAGATGAAAAATATAGTTGGAGATTCTCATAACTTTCTGCTTTTGCTGGCCAATGAAACCCAAGCTGTCCTCTAAAGGAAAGCAAAATTCAATTGATCATCTGCTACTTAATTAATTACAAATTTATAAGAATAGCCAAATTAAAGCATATTCCTTTACACCATAATTTCTGGCTTCCCCTATCTTTTTCACTTCAGCAAATTAAAACACCGTAAGTTACTGTAAAATTAATACTAGTAATTAATTAACTATAAGAATTCTTGGTTCAATTAATAAGAGGAACAACTCTCTTTTCTTATATTGATCTTTGTAAGGAGATTTCGAACATAAAATCTTAAATGCAATAAATTAATATAAGAGAGCGTGTCCTTAAAACCTTTTGAAAAAGAATTAAGTTCAAGTAAAATCTGAAATACTCTCACTCACTCGTATTAACGAAAAATTATAATTCTTTTATTTGTTCATAAATCATAACTATAAGAATTTATGTCTAGGATTGTTTAAGAAAGAGCACCGACCCCATTTCCCTTTGCAAACCTATTTTATTAAATTAATGAAAGGACTTAATTAATTTTTGTTTTATCAAAGTCATGTAAGAAAAACTCTAGTTTACTTCACTTCTCACATGCTAGAGTTGACCTTATTATCAACTTACTCTTGTACTTAGAACATACTCTATAATTAATCTGTCTTTCATTGTCATTTTAATTAAACAAATAACAAATTAAGACTTAGAAACCCCCCCCCCCCCCTTCTTCCAAAAAAAAGAAATGAATTAATTTAAAAAAGAAAAGAGAGATATTTTTATTTATTAAGAAACCATGTCTCCAAAGATGTTCTCTCTCTTGAGAGAGTCATGAATATTTACATTATTGGTAGAAGAATTAGCAAAATTGAGGTACTGATTGTGGAGAAGAAATGATTTATCATCATCTTGATCTAACATTTGAGGAGTTGGTACAATTGGCTCTTGCTGCATCTGGATGCAAAGTATTTCAGCTTGAGCCACTGCTAACTGCATTTGAAGCTGAGAAACCTGGTTTTGTAAACAAGATATGGCCCCTACACATCCATAAACTGGGTCTCTCACCCTTGCATTTGCTTCATACACCAAACTGCTCACTGCATCTACCCTTTGCTGCACTGGAAGCTCCTGCTTTCATCAAAAAACAATATATAAATCATTAGTAACAAAGATAGTGATAAACTGATAATAATTAAGTAATAACATATGAGTTATTTGGGATTCTAATCTTAAGAACATAGAGCTGTTTTAGGTTCAAACAAAATCTAGGGATATTATACCCTGACCTATATGTCCGACACGAGTATATTTGATTTATTCTAAGTTTTTTCATATATTTGGAGGGTTCTTGGGGTATCATATCCCCATATCCATGTCCGAATATGCTTCGGACACAGGTGTCGGACACGGATACTTCAAGAAAAATGAAGAGTAGGAGTAACATAGATCCTAACCGTATTATGATCAGAAGAAGGAAAAAAAAATGCGAGTATATATAGAAGATTTTGATGAACCTGCAACATTTTGCTGACATTGCTAGCACCAAAAACCTTGTGAACTATGGCAAACTTGTGGGGATCATCAGCAGGGAAATAAGGGGCAAAGATGCAGTCCTGGGCACAGCGGCGACGAAGCAACTTGCAGGAAGCACATGGAGAATTTCCTCCCATATTTGGGAAATCAAAGTGTTTAAATTTGTTGGTAATTGATGAAGAAAACTAGAAATTAAGCTAAGGCTAGAACTGATCTGCTAGGAAGGGAAGGGGAAGGATGTGAGTAAAGCAGAAGCTTAATTAAATTAGAGTTGGAGAGAATGAGCTGAGAGGGTATGCATATTTATAATAGCCAAAGAACGTGCATGTGTGGCCCAAGTGTGCCATGGATCAAACCAGGGTAACAGTCTTATTTTACTAAATAATAATTAATTAGTAGCTATAGTACCAACCTACTAATATCTAAGTTGTTAGAGAAGTCCTTGGCATGATATATTAGAGATTTATCAACAAAGGGCAAATTCCATATTTTAGCTTTTTTTTTTTTTTAGGATTTATATTTGAAGCAAATTTCATATACTGTCAGTAAATCAGATGATATCACCTCATTAAAAAAAATTATTTGTATTTATTTTTAAAAACTTTTAATGAGATATTATCATCTTGTTTACTGACAGTATATAGATATATACACTGTGTTAGTGAATCAAATACAAATTCTTTTTTTATATATATAAAGGAAATCACAACTTGGAGATAAGAGGTTGTAGATATTGAGATTCGAACTCCAAATCTACTGGATATCACCTCTTAAGAATGACTGTATAAATCAATTGAACTAAATCACGGATTTTATTTTAGATTTTAGCAGTATTATATTTATCTATACTATATTAAAAGTACTGACTAAACTAGTGTTACAAATTAATCGGGTATCAACTCAATTAGAAAATTACTTTAAAATAAAAATATTTATTAACAATAATATAAACTTAAAGATAATTATATTTTTTTATCTAAAAACTATCCATTAATCAAAAAAATTTAAAACATTATTTTTTTTAATTTTTTTCATCCACTCACATAATAGTTGTGTTATAATCTAATATTTATGAAAGACATAGGTTAGTTTAATTAGAGTAAGAGGTAATCCAAACTGGGCATTTAGTAATATGGTTGGCATCTCAAGGCCTGACTGACAGTATTTCTCAACTTTTCTTGATAACTAAGATTAGACTTCTTGAGTTCATATGGGTCCAAAATAGAACCATTGGATTGTTGGGCATGGGTCCCTCCTATGTGGAGGAAATACCCATTATGCCCTTTGCCCTTTTTTTTTAAGTTGTGAGGGTTGTTGTATTTGGCAGAGAGAAGTCAGAAGCAAAAATTGAGAGTGGCGGCAGAAAAAGAGAAAAAGAGTGAGTTGCACAGTTTTGATCAAGTCGTCGATCGGAGGTTCATCCGTGGTCCGATCTTCTTGATTTTCTGGCAGTGGCTACAGGATACGTAGATGCTGATTGTGTACGGTGAGAATTTTCATCTGAACACTATAACGTCCTGTTTTGTGGCCAAATAGTAGTCACGTTTTTGGTGATTTCTCAACTTTCTCTCTTTGATTTTAATATCACTTGTTGATAGCTAAGTTCGAGTTGTGTACTCATTGTGTTAGCTGAATTATTGTGATATTGTAAACACACTCTCATTATAGTGGAGATTTTGACTGGACTCCTAAGTCCCGTGGTTTTTACCCTTTGATTTAAAGGGGTTTTCCACGTAAAAAATTGTGTGTCTCGTGTGATTGGTTGTTGGTGATTATCCTTGGTTGAATTTGTGTTGCTGGAATATATTTATATATATCTTGTGCAATTTAGTACCATATTTACAGATCCTGTTAATTGGGAGAGAAAGAACTACCGGTTGTGTTTTCCCGATTTATTGGTAAGTTCGGTTTCTGCCCATCACACTGGTATCAGAGCTTTGGTTGTGTTGTTGTGTAATTATGGAGGCTGGCACAAGTAGAATGATTGTTTTGAATGGCACAAATTATCAATTGTGGCAGAATAAAATGAAAGACCTGTTATTTGTGAAGTCTTTGCATCTTCCTGTCTTTGCTACTCAAAAACCCGAATCTAAAAGTGATGAGGAATGGGAATTTGAGAATCAGCAGGTGTGTGCTTTTATTCGCCAATTTGTTGAGGAAAATGTTTACAATCACATTGATCAAGAGACACATGCACGTACATTGTGGAACAAGCTTGAAAACTTGTATGCTTTAAAGTCTGGCAATAACAAGTTGTTCATGCTTAAAAAGATGATGGAACTGAAGTATAAAGAAGGAACAACTGTGGCTGATCACTTGAATGAGTTTCAAGGAGTTATGAATCAGTTAATTGGTATGGGCATCAAATTTGAGGATGAAGTAGTAGGGCTTTGGTTGCTTGCTACTCTACCGGATTCTTGGGAAACATTTCGGGTTTCACTTATTAATTCTGCTCCTAATGGTGTAGTAACTTTGGAACTTGCCAAGAATGGTGTTTTGAATGAAGAAGTGAGAAGAAAGTCTCAGGGTTCTTCATCACAGTCTGAGGTTCTAGTTACTGAAAATAGGGGGAGAAGTAGGAGCAAAAATGAAACGGGTAGAGATAAAAGCCGAAGCAAGTCAAGATCAAGATTTAAAAATGTTGAGTGCCATTATTGTGGCAAGATGGGCCATATCAAGAAATATTGCTACAAGTGGAGGAAAGAGAACAAAGGTGGTAGTGATAAACAAGAGAATAGGGATCATGGAAAGAATGATCGTGTTACTGCTGCTACCTCTGATGATCTGTTGGTTACTTGTGATGAGAATATGATCAACTTAGCATGCGACGAGACAAGTTGGGTAATAGACACTGGTGCTTCACTTCATGTCACGTCTAGGAAGGAATTCTTCACATCTTATACGCCTGGTAATTTTGGGGTATTGAAGATGGGTAATGATGGCTTAGCACATGTTGTTGGCATGGGAGATGTCTGTTTGGAAACTAACAATGGAACAAAGTTGACGCTGAAAAATGTCAGACATGCACCGGATATCCGTTTGAATTTGATTTCAGCGGGAAAGCTAGATGATGAGGGATTTTGTAACACCTTCAGTGATGGTCAGTGGAAATTGACTAGAGGCTCATTAGTTGTGGCTCGAGGAAAGAAGTGTTCAAATTTATATTTGATGCAGTCTTCAATTTCCAGAGGCATTGTTAATGTGACGGAAAATGATAGTTCAACTGTGCTATGGCATAAACGGCTTAGTCACATGAGTGAAAAGGGGCTTAATTGTCTGGCCAAGAAGAATCAACTTTCTGGGTTGAAGAATGCTACACTGAAGAATTGTGCTCATTGTTTGGCTGGAAAACAAAGAAGAGTTTCATTTAAGAGTCATCCTCCTTCAAGAAAATCAGATTTGCTAGAGTTGGTACATTCCGATGTTTGTGGTCCTTTGAAAGTAAGGTCGTATGGTGGTGCACTTTATTTCGTGACTTTTATTGATGACCATTCAAGAAAACTTTGGGTCTATACTTTGAAAACAAAAGACCAAGTGCTTGATGTGTTCAAACAGTTTCAGGCTTCAGTTGAAAGGCAAACTGGGAAGAAGTTGAAGTGCATTCGTTCTGATAACGGCGGCGAATATAGTGGACCATTTGATGATTATTGTCGTGCACAGGGAATCAGACATCAAAAGACACCTCCTAAGACACCACAGTTGAATGGCTTAGCCGAAAGAATGAACAGAACATTGATTGAGAGAGTCAGATGTTTGCTTTCAGATGCAAAGTTACCTAGATCTTTTTGGGGTGAAGCTTTGTATACAGTGGCACATGTGATTAATTTGTCTCCAAGTGTTCCTTTGCAAGGTGATGTTCCAGACAAAGTTTGGTTTGGTAAGGATATGTCATATGATCACCTGCGTGTGTTCGGTTGCAAGGCTTTTGTACATGTTCCAAAGGATGAGAGGTCAAAGTTAGATGCCAAGACTCGTCAATGTATCTTTGTTGGTTATGGTCAAGATGAATTTGGGTACAGGTTATATGACCCAGTTGAAAAGAAGCTTGTTAGAAGCAGAGATGTTGTTTTTGTTGAGGATCAGACCATTGATGACATTGACAAGGCGGAGAAAACCGATCCACAGAATAGTGATGACTTGACCGCCAGGGATCCAATTCCTCTAACCCCTCCGCCAAATCCAGTTGAGGATGGCATGCAAGAAGATGTCCATGATGACCAGCAGGGTATGGGTGATTTTGATGCTCCCATGGATAGTGTTGTGAATGATCAACACCAAGGACCTATATCTCCACCAGCAGTTCCACTTCGGAGGTCTACTAGAGATCGACAGCCTTCTGTGAGGTATTCTTCTGATCAGTATGTTCTTTTAACTGATGGGGAAGAACCGGAGTGTTATGAAGAGGCTATGGAGAGTGAATGCAAAGATCAGTGGGTTGATGCTATGAAAGATGAGCTTAAATCTTTACATGACAACCATACGTTTGAGCTGGTGAAATTGCCTAAGGGTAAAAGAGCTTTGAAAAATCGGTGGGTTTACAGGTTGAAGCAAGAAGAGAATTCTTCAACTCCACGATACAAAGCTAGATTGGTCGTCAAGGGTTTCAGTCAGAAAAAGGGGATTGATTTTGAGGAAATATTCTCTCCAGTTGTAAAAATGTCCTCTATCAGATCTATATTGAGTTTGGCATCCTATTATGACTTGGAAGTCGAGCAAATGGATGTGAAAACTGCTTTTCTTCATGGTGATTTAGAAGAAGAGCTTTACATGGAGCAGCCAGAGGGTTTCATTGCACAAGGAAAAGAGGACTATGTGTGCAAATTAAAGAAGAGCTTGTATGGTTTGAAGCAAGCTCCGAGGCAATGGTACAAGAAGTTTGAGTCTGTTATGGGGGAGCATGGCTACAAGAAGACTACTTCTGATCATTGTGTTTTTGTGAAGAAATTCTCTGGTGATGATTTTATTATTTTGTTGCTCTATGTTGATGATATGCTTATTGTTGGTCGTAATGCTTCTAAGATTAATATGTTGAAGCAAGAGTTGAGTAAATCCTTTGCGATGAAGGACTTGGGGCCAGCAAAGCAAATTCTTGGCATAAGGATCACACGTGATAGAAATGCCAAGAAATTGTGGTTATCACAAGAGAAGTACATTGAAAAAGTACTTCAAAGGTTTAGTATGGACAAAGCTAAAGTGGTGAGCACTCCTCTTGCTACACACTTTAGATTGAGTGTCAAGCAGAGTCCTTCCACAAGAGAAGAGAAGGAAGACATGCAGAAGGTTCCTTATGCTTCAGCCGTGGGTAGTTTGATGTATGCAATGGTATGCACAAGACCTGACTTAGCTCATTCTGTTGGCACCGTCAGTCGGTTTCTTTCTAATCCAGGAAGAGAACATTGGAATGCAGTGAAGTGGATTATGAGATATCTTCGGGGTACTTCCAACTTGAAACTTTGCTTCGGGAATGAGAAACCTGTTCTAGTTGGTTATACAGATTCTGATATGGCTGGAGACATTGATTCCAGAAAGTCCACTTCGGGTTACTTAATTACTTCTGCAGGGGGAGCTGTGGCTTGGCAATCCAGATTGCAAAAATGTGTTGCATTGTCCACTACAGAGTCAGAGTTCATTGCAGTGACCGAAGCATGCAAGGAGTTGCTTTGGATGAAGAGATTTATGCAAGAACTGGGCTTTACCCAAGAGAGGTATGTTTTATTTTGTGATAGCCAGAGCGCTATTCATCTTGGTAAGAATTCAACCTTTCATGCTAGGTCTAAACATATCGATGTAAGGTATCATTGGATACGAGATGTTCTCGATGCTAAATTGTTAGAACTTGAGAAAATTCATACTGATGATAATGGTGCTGATATGTTGACTAAAGCCTTACCAAGAGAAAAGTTTAAAATATGTTGTTTGATCGCCGGGATGGCGAACACCTCCACATAGTCGGGAGGGGGAGATTTGTTGGGCATGGGTCCCTCCTATGTGGAGGAAATACCCATTATGCCCTTTGCCCTTTTTTTTAAGTTGTGAGGGTTGTTGTATTTGGCAGAGAGAAGTCAGAAGCAAAAATTGAGAGTGGCGGCAGAAAAAGAGAAAAAGAGTGAGTTGCACAGTTTTGATCAAGTCGTCGATCGGAGGTTCATCCGTGGTCCGATCTTCTTGATTTTCTGGCAGTGGCTACAGGATACGTAGATGCTGATTGTGTACGGTGAGAATTTTCATCTGAACACTATAACGTCCTGTTTTGTGGCCAAATAGTAGTCACGTTTTTGGTGATTTCTCAACTTTCTCTCTTTGATTTTAATATCACTTGTTGATAGCTAAGTTCGAGTTGTGTACTCATTGTGTTAGCTGAATTATTGTGATATTGTAAACACACTCTCATTATAGTGGAGATTTTGACTGGACTCCTAAGTCCCGTGGTTTTTACCCTTTGATTTAAAGGGGTTTTCCACGTAAAAAATTGTGTGTCTCGTGTGATTGGTTGTTGGTGATTATCCTTGGTTGAATTTGTGTTGCTGGAATATATTTATATATATCTTGTGCAATTTAGTACCATATTTACAGATCCTGTTAATTGGGAGAGAAAGAACTACCGGTTGTGTTTTCTCGATTTATTGGTAAGTTCGGTTTCTGCCCATCATGGATGACTAAACTTAAATTCTTTTTTATTTAAAAAAAAATAAAAAGAAAAAGAAAGAAAGAAAGGGACAAATAAAGTTTGGACATTGAGGCAACTAGAGGGCCAAGCTAAAATCAAAAGAGTCGAGCTTGTGCTAGCTAAGAAGTTCAATTTTTACTCATTTTTATTTTAAAAATAAAAGATTTTCAATTTTTTACAAGTAAAAGTCATAAATTTGGTGGTGCTTATAAAATTATACATGTACTTTCTTTTTAATATATTTGGGATATGTACATATATATACTTTTGCATGTTAATCTAGCTTCTTCAGTCCTATATATATATATATATATGTGTGGACCAAAATGACTTAGTTATATGATAAATATATGTATTTTAATTATTATCTAAATGACAACCTAATTAACTAATTTTATCAAGTACTTGCATCAACATGGGGGTATGCCTTCCACGTTCTTCTTTCAACTTCTGAGTTCTTTTGCTTCCTTATTTATAATTTTATAATAATTAGAATTATTACATAGTATTAATTTATTGAATGAATTAATGCCTCAAAACAAAGGGAGATATAAGGAGAGATAATTGATTGATTTTTTTTATATACTTAAAACCGTTAAAGATCGAACATTGGTTATATTAAATTGAGTGATCAATTATTTTAAAAGCTTAAGTTAATAGAAAAAGACTCAACTATTATATTTAAATTTCAACGCCATCTCACATGCAAGCCGGATGAATGATTAATGAATTTATACGCGAACCCAAATGTAAAAAAAAAAGTTCAAGCTAAAGAAAAATTATAACAGTAAACTACAGTCCGATGAATAATAAGATATTGAATGAAGAAACATTAAAGGAAAAAACAGTTGTCAGGAATTAAACTCGAAAATTCTGATACTATATTAAGTTGGATGATAAATTATCTTAAAAACTTAAATTGATAAAATAAAAAAAAAAAAACACTCAAAATTATATTTAAATTTCAACAAATTATTAAAATTAAAAGTTCAATATTCTACCAACGAAAGCAAAGAAGTTTCAAGTTGCAAAACAATTGAAAATAAACCCTAGCTGATGGAGACCTCCCTTGACTCTTTGAGAGAGGAGGAAAGGCGAGGTGAGGTTTCAACCTGAATGTCTGTAAGCCAGGCCACACACAAACATTCACGTGAACACAAGCAAAAAAAAAAAAAAAAAGCTCGATCCTCTCTCTAGATCAATGTGTGGTTAATTTGACCCAAATCATTAATTATTTAATTCAACCGACCATCAACATGAGCAAGTGTGTATATATAATATAATATAGATATATACTATATAGTATAATGTATGTACTACACAAATTGTTATTAGCATTTAGCATACTGATATTTCTTCAATTTAATTAATTATATATCGTTTGTAAATCTAACATTATATATACTTAATTACGAATTATTCAACATAAAATTAATTAGATTACTTTAACAATTCTCTATTCATTATACCATAAGAAAATTGATAATAAGAATTATAATTTGTTACTAAACAAAGATAATTCCTCATATAATAAGTTGATAGAAGTTAGGAGCCCCCTCCTCCCGCTCTCTCTTTTGTAATACTTCTTTTAATCTATTCATTTCATACAAATAATAATTAAGGTAGCCCTGTAATAGAAATTAGCAGAATTTTCTATAAAAAAATTAAAAAAATGGAAAACCAAATTGTTTTGATACAAGAATATTCCAAGCTTGGAACCAAAAAAGAAATATATATCCACAACAAATGAACTGATATCTTGTCAATTTTCTCCCTATATATATTTTTTGGATTCTGGTTTATTTTTCAATAGATGATCGGAGACCAACCCCGTGAGCTAGTGTTATATTCAATCGTTATCACTCAATCGTCTCTACTTGACTTTGCTATATCCATAGATATCCATTTAAAAGAGAGGTTCAATTTGGTTAATTAGGCCTTAGGACTAGCTCGTGCATGGTATCGTTCGTCATGTTGACCAAGTCATTGAATCTGTGACAAATTTCTTAATAATGGTCTTTATCATCTACAAAACGAATAAAAATCTTCCGTCTCTATTTCTGCCTCCACTTGTGCTTCCACTCTCGTAACGAGCTGCGGGTTCATTTTTTCGGTATCGTTTTTTTTCTTGTCTGTTTTCAACTGTTTAACGGGGAGTTACGAAATATAAATACGATCGATTGGTATTTTACCGGTGATCGAATAGGTAAATTCCACGATACCATCTTTTTTATTTGCATCGCCTTTGTATCCGTCTTTTTTTTTTCAAGCGAAATCGCTTTTTTTATTAGATAAAGAATCGGATTAAACATTAAAAACGAATAGGTACGAAAAGAACAAAAAAAATTAACAAATGACTCGTTACGAGAGTGGGGGCAAAGATAGAGGCACGGAAATGAGGACAGAGGATTCAAACAAAACAAGAAGAAAATGATTGAAATATTATTACAGCCCATTGTTTTCTCTAACTATATTGGAGAATCTGGGATTCAGTCAGAAATAATCTTGCTTCTGTACTATCTTTGAATCCTAACACTCCATAAATTCAAATTATAGCTATACTCTTTATTTTATTTATCAATAGTGAATCGTTTTGAGACAAATATTTATCCACGTAAATAGGTTTTCTATCAGAGAAAAATGATAAATTAATAAATCAAATAGCTAACACCATTTAACTTTATTATTTGATTCAAAGATAAGTGTCAGATACGAGTATGTGTTCAATATAGATATGTTCAATTTTTTTAAAGTTTTTTTATATATTTAAAAGTTTTGACTTTTTTATTCATGTTCATTGATGTGTTGGATACGAGTATAAAAAAATGAAAAATTGTAATAACATAACCATTTAAAACATTGACTTCCTAATTAATTTCATTTCACCTAAGCTGAAATTGCCCTTCGCAAGTTTAGCTCTTTATTAGCTGCCAAACCCACATGAAAATCGTATGAAAAAACAGATATTTGAGCTAAGTATATTAATTATAGTTGTTGCAGCATTATTTTTTATGGTTTTTTTTATTTTTTATTTTAATCTATAGTCCAGAAGGTGTAGAACTAATTCTCACATGTGTGCATTATTATTTGCTTTCATGATACTTTGATCAATGAATTGAGAATAAGAAACTATCAGATACTCTTTTCTGTGAAACTAATCTGATCAGCCAGAAATTTAATAGTGAAGATAATTGAAAACAACCCCACCAAGAAATTAATGAGATCCTGACATGAAAAATTAGATGTATGGATTTTTATTTTATTTTTTAAAAAAAATGAAACCTATTTGAAATTTGTAGTTTTGTTAGGAAACCTAAGTTCTTATCAGTATTCTCTGTCACTCTTGCATTTAATGGCCCATCACATGATTCCAAGCTTCCTTTTCTGTCTTCAAAAATAAAACAAAACACAAAAGCTCTCTTTTCATTGTGTTTGTTTGTTGGTTTCTCTTATGAATAATTGTGAAATCTTTAAAATTTGTTATGATCATGCAGCAGATGATGAATTGTTTTAGGTAGGCAGTAAAATTTTGCCAATTTGGGCACCCCTTTCTTCCTACATATATTTTCTAAATGAAGATCTTCTACCTTAATGAAATGACTTGCTTGTCCCCTACCTACAATGCAAGGTCAATTCTACCTTTTCTTTTCCCAACTAAATTTGGAAAAGAAAAAAAAAGGCACTTTTCTCATCTAAATTGCAAATTTTAATTATACCTAAATTTAAGTTTGTATAATATTAAGGTCATCATCAAAATGAATTCCCATTTCAATTAAATCAACAAGAGTGCTTATATTTTTCATATTACTTATATGATTTTAAATGTTAAATTAATTCATCACATAATAGTAGTACTTCAATTAAGCAATTCAAATATCTAAAACCACTCAAATTGAATTTCGGGTATCAAATTAAAATATTGTTTTCAAATAGGTGATTACAAAAGTTAAATGTTAATAAGTTATCCCTAATGATCAAACTTATCAAACATTTCTTTTTATTTTTATGTTTTTACATTTAAAGTTATTACAAATTGAATTCTGATCATAAAAATTAAGAGTTCGAGTTTCTACTTATCATGAGCGAGTGTCTGTATAAATAAAGTTTTTCCCATCTGGTGGACTCTCTAATGATAATATCAACATTGTTTTTCTTAAACCTAAGCTCTAGGGAGGTGAGAATCCCATATAAACAAGGGAAAGAACCTTGTTGTTGTTTGGGTTCTGTGAAATTTTTTAAAAAGCAAATATAATTTAGGAAGAAAAAACAGACATCTTCACCACCTTAGAAGGAAAAACATGAGACCTCCAATGCATGTGCATTAAATGAGCTTCGTAGCAATGAATTTGGTTCATTTTCGAGATGCATAATTTTCTCTTTCTTTTTTTTCTTCTGTCATGATTCGGTCGTAATTAAAGTTGATTGTCTTTTAAACATTGGTAATCTCACTGTTGGGGTTGGGACATTGTGCAATGTTATTATGTTAATCTCTTCCAACCTTGTCCCTTTGTCATTTTTTTTTTTTTAATTATTGGTTTTGTTAATGAGTCTGCTTAACTGATATTTATAAGTACTGATTAAAAATTATTTGATTACTAATTTAATAAAGTTTTTTAAATTTAATACATTACTTTTATTAAATTCAAGAAAAAATTATTCATTAATTACAATTTTCTTTAATATCACCTTAACTAGTGTCACTAAATACTTACTAACATTTCCCTTTGTTAAGAAGTGCCCTAAGGTAGATACTCCTTAAGGATTATTTAATTATCATTTTAAGAAAGTTTTTGCATTTAATAAATTATTTTTATTGAATTCAAAAAAAATTATTACATTAATTACACCTTTCTTTATATATATATAATATATATATATATCACTTTAACCAGTGCATAGTATATAGTAATATCTTCATTTCCCTATTATATTCTTCCAATGCATTAAAAATAATGAATAAAATTGTCAATTATTACATCTAATACAATGTTATTGCTATAAATAATATATTAACTAATTTTAAAAATGTTTTAAAGGCACTCTTTAGCAAAATCACTTAAAGATACGTTTGTAGATTAGTTATAATATTATTTATAATAATATTTTCGTATTAAATGCGATAATTGACGCTTGATGTTATGAATTCAAATGCATTAAAAATAAATTAATGGGAAATTTTTTTCTTTGACAAGGCAAATGTGTTAGGATTTCTTGGGTTTATAATGCCTAAAATTGAAAAAATTTGTATTTGATGCACTAACAGTGTATAAGACCCATACACTGTTAGTGAACTAAAACATGACACGTCATTAATGAACAAACTAAAAAACAAGGAAGGATCTATAAATAAATATAAAAATCGAAATAGAGAGAAACAAGAAACCTCATTAATATTTATTTATAGGTCCTTCTTTGTTTTTTAGTTTGTTCATTAATGACATATCATGTTTTGATTTACTGACAGTGTATAGATCTTATACAAATATAAACTCAAATTGAAATTAGGACCTCATGTTAATGCATATGTTGGGCCCAAACAAAGCCTTAGTAAGATTGCCCAAAAAGGTTAGGATTACTTTCAAGGAGCTAGCCCAGCTAGTACTTTTGACAATCTTTGGGAATTCCAAGCCTTTCTAAGGTGGGCTAAACTTATGCTAATCTTTTCTAATAGCTTTTTATGGTAGTAGGCTTTTAAAACCAGCCCATTTTTCTAAATATAAAATAGCCTAAGTATACAACAACATTTGTACCATTCCAAGTTTTAAATCAAATAGACCAGAATGTATCATTCTTCAAAAGATGCCCCACTTATTTATGTATCAACTTATTAATATCATATTAATCATAATTATGCATTATGTTAAGATCACGATTAAATAGATCTGACAAAATTTTAAATAAAATATAATTATACGATAAAAAAAATAATATAAATTATTAACATATCAAAAAATTATATAAACGCAATATGACCAAAAAAAAATATAAACTTGTATCATCAGATCTATAGTTAAGTGATAGAAGATGCCACTTTAAAAGTTCTTTTCATAATCACACACTTTACTGAAAAGTGAAAGGCCTCCACTTATTCTATGAGATCAATTAGTATTTGTTTACTAAGACCATTTGCAAATTCCAATCAAATAGAAAAATAATTAAAAATGTTACTCTAATAAACATTTGACACACCTCTATTTCCCTGTTTTAAAATGTTCTTGTCCCCTTCAATCCCTTTCTTGGATGCTTTTCTTTTCCATCATATCTCATCCATTTCTTTTTGAAAAAAAAATATATATATATATATAAATAACTATTGTATTCATTGAAAAAGTTAAAAAGAAAAAGAAAATGGTAGAGAATTTTTTACTTGGAGTGAAAATAGTTTTCAAAAATGTGAGAAAAAAATTTTGAAAGTCAACTTTTTATATATATTTGAGATTGTGAAATTGAATCTTGATTATTAAAATTAGAATCAATCATTTTCAATCTTTGATACAATTAATTTTACTTGTTTGCTAACATTTAAAAGAAATTCAAATGAAAATTTTAAATAGAATAATCTTATAGGTTTTTTATGCATTTATGAATATTTTAGTATCAAGTTGTAGATTAATTTAGTTGCAAGTTACTATTAATTTAAGTTTTTAGGTCACAAGATGTTATCTAATGCTATTACATAAGAAATATAGTGATGATGTGACCACATAAACAGCAAATAAATCGAGTGTAATTTATTTCTTATCATTTCTTAACTAATTTATTTAAATAAAATTATGTGTTGATGACATTTTTATCCATGTAAGACTGTAGAGTATACTAGAAAAGAAAGACATCGATTAAGTACATTAATTGAATATATATATATATATATATATATAAAGTTAATACCAGTGATATCATCGAACTTAAAACTTTAACTCAAAGGGTTCATTCAACTTTTAAATAAATAAATTTTTGCAAAGTTAAAATTCGTTTTTCAACATTTACGAATTTTCTTTTCCTAATTTTTCATAAGTTTTGACGACTTTATATATATATATATATATATATATATATATATATATATATGAGGAGAGATCCACTTATATTAATGTAAAACTAGATTAGTTGTACACACTTTGGTAAATTTTTATACGATTTTATATTGTAACAAATCGATCATTGGATTTAACAATATAATTGTACTCATCGTGCATGTAAAGTTTAAAATGGATCCGATATCTCTATCATATCGATCAAGAATACTATTTTTTTCAATATATATTTAACAGTTAAAATTTTTTATGTTGAATAAATAGTTAAATATTTTTAATTTACTCTAAACTCGACGTGCATGATTTACGTGAATATAACATAAATACGACAGTTGGATTAAACAAATATAAATCATATAAAAAATTACAGATATGTGTAAAACTAATTTAGTTTTACACTGATGTAAGTGAATTTCTCATATATATATATATATATATATATATATATATATATAATCTATGTTAAGACTATTTGTATATGTATCTTACTATAGTTCCTTCCATAAAATAAATTCTCCAAAATTGACAAATATACCTTATTTAATTAAGTCAAAAGTTTCACTATAGACTCCACTGCCCATTAACAACAACTCTACAACTCTAAATATCTAGAACTCTAGAAAAGTGCATGCCAACATTAAAACTTCAAACTCTACCAAGTTTTCCACTCAGCCAAACAAAAAAAAAAAAAAACACAATTAGGTCTGCAATAATAATAGCATTTTCTTTTCTATCAAAATATTAGCAGTAGAAATATACAAATAAATATGTATATATAATATAAAAATATCAATCAATGTAAATTTTTTTACTTAAATGATACTGATGATTATAGATATCAGTTAAACGAATCCTATATAATATTATAAGATTTGGTTAACCAATATTTGTAAACATTGGTTAAAAGTAATTAAATAATTATTTTAAAAAAGTATTTTATAAATTAATTTTTGAAAAATTAAAAAAAAAATACATTAACTATCATTTATTTTCTTATATATTATCTTAATCAATATCATTTAAGACTTCTCTATATTGATTACATTACATAAAATAAAGGAAAATATTTTACCAAAATATCTCATTGAAAAGGAAAATTTACAACACAAAAATTAGTAATCCTAAGTCCAACTCAAAGATGACAACAAGCTTACAAAACCACAAAAAAGAAAAAGAAAAGAAAAACTGTACATTTGGGTACAAAAGCAGACTATGAATCTATGATAAATGATGACAGCAAAGATTACAGCAAATAAAGAAACCCTTTTTAGTTTTAGGATCACAAATTCCCCCCAAAAAAAAAAAACAAGGTAAATATTTCTCCAAAACAACCACGAGCCTGCCACGCTCCCATCCTCCACCTCCTCATCTTCACCGTCCACGTTTCATCCATCCAATGGTCACACCCATCCCTGGCCACCCTTTTTATTGCTCTGCTCTCCAGTCTCCTCCATCTTCATCTTCCCACTTTTCATCCTCTCTCGAAAAGCAATTCAAACCCCTTCATTTCTTCTTATTCTTCTTCAAAATATCCACCGTTTGCAAAAGTCTCTGTTTTTCTTTACCCTTTTCATCAAAAGCTTCATTTTTTTTCCCTTTGAAGCCATGTTGTTGAAAGCTGCTCCAGCTTTTTCTTTGTTAAATCCTCAAGTTGAAAATCAGTGTCCCCTGTTTTCCTCTCTTTCTTCTTCAATTCTTCGGCTCTCTTCTCCAAGAAATGGAACTGGGTCTGTTGTAGTTTGTGCAACCAAAGGAGCCGCCAACAATCCATTAACCGGTGTCATTTTTGAGCCCTTTGAGGAAGTGAAGAAGGAGCTTGATCTTGTCCCAATTTTGCCTCAAGTGTCTCTGGCTCGTCAAAAGTTTACTGATGAGTGTGAAGCTGCTATCAACGAACAAATCAAGTGGGTTCTTTTTCTTTTCGATTTTAAGTCGACTCTATGTTTAAAAAATGATTTCTTTTTTATAGTTTCTGATGGTGTCAGCTTTAAGGTTCTTGAAAAAGATGGTTCTTTTATGCTTTGATCTGCATGAGAAAAAAAAATCTTTCATTTCTTGTTCTTTAATTCTGTATAAAGCTAATTCAATTGTATGATTTAATTCCATGCACTTTATTTCCAGTCAAAACCAGGAGTTAGCCTCAAGATTCTTTTTTTTTTCCTTTAAAGAATGGATTTTTTCTTGGATGTGTGTTCAATTTTGGTATATTTTTCTCTGTAAAAATGAGTCTGGGCTGTTTTAACTGAAGAGGTTCTGATTTGCTGAGTTTTAGTTTGTTACACTTTGTATTTATATATGTTTATGATCTAATGTTTTGTGCATTTCCTTTGGAATACAGTGTCGAATACAATGTTTCCTATGTGTACCATGCTATGTTCGCCTACTTCGATAGGGACAACGTTGCGCACAAGGGTCTTGCCAAGTAAATTCTTTTTGAAAATTCTCAATTTTGCTGAGCCTTTTGGTACTCCTTTTTGCTAAAATTGAGCTAACTTCAGGCTTTCTCGTGAATAGGTTCTTCAAGGAATCGAGTTTAGAAGAGAGAGAGCATGCTGAGAAATTGATGGAATACCAGGTTTTTGATCTATGCTGTCTATTTCTTATTGTTGTTATTTTTTATCACTCAATATGATTTATTTTGTCTCTGTCATTTGTTTTCCTGATTCTTGTTTGTTTATTATTCTCAGAACAAACGAGGTGGAAAAGTGAAGCTGCAGTCCATATTGATGCCCCTCTCTGAGTTTGATCATGCAGAGAAAGGAGATTCATTGTATGGTGAGTTGAAATTATTAGAGCTAGATTTGTGGTTGATTGGTAAAATATGTTCTATTTCTTATTTGGCTGCCTTCTAGTTTTTTCTCAATCAGATAAGATATATATCCACATAAACAATATGAGAGATAGTCATGTTGCAACTATATTAGAAATCTAGACAAGGAAAAGATATTTCTTCAACATTCACTTGTTGTTAATTCCATGGAGCATTTGGATTTTGTGAGATATATCATCGCATCATCTTTCTTAATGCCGAATTGGGCTGCATGATAATGTCTAATAAGTCAAAAGTAGCAAAAAGTATGCTTAATGTGTTAGCATTTTCTGATTCCTTGGTTCAGCGATGGAGCTTGCCTTGTCCCTGGAGAAACTAACGAACGAAAAGCTCTTGAATTTACACAGTGTAAGACTTTCCTCTCGCGCTATTAACTATCCTGTTTTATATTGCAGTTATGACTTTTGATTTTCAACATGTTAATAAGGTCTAAGGTCTCATTGATTTGGTATATGAAATCATTGGATAAAACCTTGTTAAACAGCCATGTTCTTTGACATTTTAGATGTTTCTAAGATGATAGCATATGGTTTTCTTTGATCTAATGGTAAAGGCTTTCCCAAACAGGTGGCTGAGCGGAACCATGATGTGCAGTTGATGGATTTCATTGAAGGCGAGTTCTTAGCTGAGCAGGTAAAATACAACTTTTTATATATTCGTCAAAATTACAACAGAAATAATTTCCCATAGTTTTGATCCTGGCTTGCTTTCTCCTGTAGGTGGAGGCCATCAAGAAAATATCAGAATATGTGGCTCAGTTGAGAAGAGTTGGCAAAGGACATGGTATGAATCTATCTAAAACATATCTTTATTGTCATTTTTTTGTGCAAAAGTATATTATCTTAACTATATGCTACTCAACTTGTTTATCAATTTTTATGCCTTATTATATGTTCCTTGAACTTATTTCTTTGGTTGGGTATTCAGGGGTGTGGCACTTTGATCAGATGCTTCTCCATGAGGGAGAGGAAGCTATTGCATGAAAACCAAACTTGCTGCTTGCTTCAATATCCAGAGATTGTTCTATAAGATCTTGTGTCAGTATTTCCTTGTTGAGAGATTTTGGTTGTAAGTTGTATAACTAGTTCATAAACCTTTTGTTGATGATAAGAATAAGAGCTCATGGATTTCGTATCTTGATATTTTATCCAAGAATTTTTTTTTTTTTTTACTCTTTTGATGCGTCCTAGCGGCATTTATGACTGTTTTCTTCGTTTAAATCCTGCACAGTTAGCAGGTAGCTCAAAATAATAGTTTGAGAATAACTAGAACCTAATCATATGTCCAGGAACAGAGTTGTGGTCATTTAAAGTTTCTTTGTGTTTCTGTTAATGGAAAATGAATATAGGGTCAATAATGACACCATTTACTTGTCAAAGTCATCAGTTTTTTTTGTGGTGGTTCTCATCTCCTCTATGAAAATGACATTTCTTAGAGTTGCTAAGCTATTAAATTAAAGTCTTTCTCAGCTGAGAAGGACCAAAATAATCAATTCAAGGAAAGTCTTTCCAATAGAAATTGACCTCTCCCATGCTGCTCCCCAAACCTTTTTCTGCTAACCAACAAAGTTTTTGACCGACAAATATGATTAAAGGTAGAGGTGGCAAACCGGTTAGTTTAAGTTTTTTACCGACAAATATGATTAAAGGTAGGATGAGAGCGGGTCATATATTTATATATTTTTTTATTATTTTAATTCGAATTTGTAAAATTATTTTAAAATTTAAATTCGTAAATTATTTGCCTATTACAATCTGAATTCTAATCCGAATTAAATAATATTATCCGTCGGATATTCGAATTCGTTAAAAATTTGAATTTAATAAATCAATTTTTTTAAAATAAAAATATAAAATCAAACAAAATTTATGTGCTTTACAAATAAGCCAATTCGGATTCGGATATCCGAATCTGCTATCTCGAATTCGCAGAAGTAATGTGTGTTCGGATAATGGATATTCGAGGTTTCATATCTGTATCTGCTCCGAATCCGCTGCGGATAGTAATTATAATATCCGAATCCGACTTTTATCCGAATCCGCAAATCCGAATTCGCAAAAAAATGGAATGGATATCCGCGGATATCCGAATTCGCATTTTAAATTGTCATCCCTAATTAAAGGTAGAGATGGCAAACCGGTTAGTTTGGTTTTGATCATTATCGATTTGTGTGAATTATTTCGAGTTTAGATTATTTTGAATTTGTATTATTTTAGGTTTGAGTTTTTTTCGGTGCTAGTTCAGATTAGTTCAATAATTTTAGCATGCTTATCTAGCTTGAATCAGGTTGGAGGTAGTATTTTTATTTTAAAGTTATTTTGAGTTTAAATCATTTTGTTTTGAATCTTTCTCAAGTTCAATTTTGATTTTTTATTTTATTTTATTTCGAATTTGAATCATTTTAGATATATTTTTATCACCTCTAATTAAAGAGGTCCAACAATAAATAAATAAAAAGTCCGAGTATAGCCACAAAAAATATGGCAGTGAAGTAAGATATGTGAGCTTAAGGCAAAACAAATTTCTCTTTCAGACTCAACTATATTGACTCATTTTTATGTGACAATTGAACCTTTTCAGGCCACAAATCGAAAACCTATCTAAATATGGGCTTTTGAGGGATATAGGCTTCTACAGTTAAATATGGGCTTTCATTGTCCCTGACCAAATCCCAATATAGAAAAGCCCATCATTTCTCAATAATAGACCAAAGGCCCAAATAAAAGCCCAGTAATGGCCCACAATCGAAACCCACATACACCGTCCTACAAAGTTGAATTAGAGATAGCAATTTAAAATGCGGATTCGGATATTCGATCCATTTTTTGCGGATTCAGATAAAAGTCGGATTCGAATATTATAATTACTATCTGCAGCGGATTCGGAGCGGATGCGGATATGAAACCTCGGATATCTATTATTCGAATCCGCATTACTTTTGTGGATTCAGATAGCGGATTCAAATATCCGAATCCGCCTATTTGTAAAACACATAAATTTTGTTTGATTTTATATTTATATTTTAAAAAAATGATTTATTGAATTTTGATTTTTAGTGGATTCGGATATCCGACTGATAATGTTATTTAATTCGAATTCGGATAACAATATGCTGATTAAATGCGGATAATTTGCAGATTCAGATTTTAAAACAGTTTTGCGGATTCGGATTCAGATAGTACAAAAAATGCAGATATCCTGTAGTTTGCTTTTCAAGAAATTAAAAAAAAAAAAAGTATAATAATTCCTACTCTTTTTCCTTGTTGCCACTCCTTTCTTAGTGTGATTTTCTGCTACGGCCACCACTAAGATCCAGTCAAAACAAAATTTTCTACAACAAGATTTCTTGGTATGATGGGTTTCAGGGTTCATGTCAGTAGGAGTCAGATTCTGAACAAACATCTATGTTGTGTAAACATATTGCTATGGATTCATGTTAGTATTTTAGAGGGATTTCAAGGCTTCATCTACTTCTATGGCGGAGGAATTAATATATCATCTTTCTCCCTTCACATCCAAATTCAACTCAACACAATTCAATTAGTAAAAAAAACTGACTCATTCAATCCAAACTCAAAACAACTCTTATTCAATTCAAATCCAAAATGACCCGATCATATTTATCCAATGCCAAGAGACTCTAGGCCATAGAAATATTCTTTTTATAAGATTCCACTATTTTTTTTTTCACTCACTTTCCTACCCTACTTGCCTTTTCAACAAAGAGATCTGGCTAGTGGCTACAATACAACAAGAAGAGCATTAGAAATCAAATGACAGAATTTAATTAAGCCAAAACAAACTTAAACTGGTTTAAAAAAAACTTCATCTTATTCTTTTGAAATAGGCCTTTTAATTAGGCTTCAATTCCCAAATGGGTAGATAACCCAACATTGGCCCTTATTGATGACTAAGTATGGGCCAATGAAATTCAAATTCAGGAATAATAATACTTTAAAGGATTAATATTTGATGCACTGTCAGTGTATAGGGTTATACATTGACAGTGCATCTTATGATATCACCTGTCGAGTTAAGAGTTAGTGGTTAGGGGTTAGGAGTTAGGGTTAGCTTTTTAATGAGGTGTCAGTGTAAGATTCACTGTCAGTGTATAGAGTCTATACTCTGACAGTGCATCAAAAACGAACTCTACTTTAAAACCAATATTCTTTTTCTTTTTTGCCTTTTTTTTTCATTTTTCTTGTTCCTTTTTTGGCCAATTTTCTTTTATTTTCATTTAATGAAAACGACCTCTATTTAAACAGAAAACTAGCAGTATAATGAACTTGCAATTTGGTTGGGGAGAAATAAGAATGGGTGCCAATTCTCTCCACAAGCCAAAATCATCCACCTCTAAGGAATAGGTAAACCATTTGCAACACAAATTCCTTCATCACAATGAGATGCATTTAAATTTGATAATTTTAAACACAATATAAAAATAATATAATAAACATGATACCATAAATTTAAATACGATTAGCACGATATGTTTCATGCATGCATTGTATTAGTATTTAAATTTTTGATACATTTAATAATTTTATTTTGTTTATATTTATATGATTAATACAAATAATATATATAAAAATACGACACACGTACATAAATTATTAAATTTAGATGCTTCTAATTTTTTTACTGTATTTGAACCCTAATATGGTTTGAGAAAAGCAGTACTATGTAAACCTCTGACTTTGTCAACAAGTGAGAAAACAAAAGCTTCTTCTAGTTCTAAGGAAAGTGCACATTGTTTTATAATGGAAAAAAAAAAAAAAAAAGTAGAAAAGTGGAACATGAATTCTTCAATTTTCATCCTCTTCCTCCAAACACGTGTTTAACTGTTTATAAAATCATCATTTAGGCTTTATTGCTTTAGGTATATGCCAAAAATTACAAATTTTATCCTAATTTCAGACATAAATATCTTTCAAAGTAAAAGTTAATATCAATTATGTTTGAGGATCTTCTTTTTCTTTTACTTTATAAACAAATAAAAGAAAGGCAATGCACAATTTAAAAAGAAAAAACAAAACTAAGATTTTTTTCGTTTGCGCGGTGAAAGAGTTTCTACCGTGTTAAAGTATTTAAATTAAGAATATTTTCACTTGTAATTTTTTTATTATAATTTTATAATTATTTAATTACAATCTAAAATTATATAAGATCCTACAATTTATAAATGTAGACTTCACATAAAATTTTGATCGATATTATACAATTTTATATTATAATTAATTTATTGTAATACAATTATTATAAATGATAAATATCTATTTTTACTCGTTTCACCTAGACCTGCTCACGGACCGGACAGTCCGTCGGTCCGATAGACCCGGCCCGTATTGGGTCGGGTTTGGGCCTCAATATTTGTGATCCGGGCCTGCCTGGCCTGGCCCTGATCACTGTTCACGTATTAAAAAAAATATTATTTTTAAAAAAAATTTATTATAAAAATATATATTTTTATTAATAAATGAACGTGATTCGGGCCTGCGGGTCGGCCCGAATCAGTCCAGGGCCGGGCATGGGTATAAAAATAAAAAAGTTTTAAATCGCGATCTGGCCCATGAACACCTCTAGTTCCACTTTTTAAGTGTTTACATCACTTGGAACCCAAAGAGACTTTAAGAAAATTAAATCAAATGGAACCAACCTTGGTTATATTGAGAATCAAAATAAGTAACAATGAAATTATATATATTTCTCTTAATTCTATTTTGCTGGAAAAAGAAAAAAGAAAAATCATGCTCAATGTTAGTTGTAGTTTTTTCTTTGTATTCTTTAATGCAAATTTAATTATTTATGGACACCAAACAACAAAATCCACATGAGCATTATAGATAAGAAGATCCCACCACCTTACAATGAGAAGGAAATGGGGTCCGACCATGAGCTATATGGGTAAAGTACTTAAATAATTCTTATACTATAGTTAAAAGTGCATTTTAGTCTATGTATTATAGAAGTGAGTAATTTAATTCTTATACACTTGAAATTGGTGCAAAGAAATAAAATTGATAACCGTGTTAATAGAAAATCGTCTAAATGCTGACATGGACATGTGAAACTGACAGAAAAGATGACTTAGAAAAAAAAATGATGACGTGTCAAATTTTTTTACTCAAGCGAAATTTAGAAAAATATATATTTTTTTTTACCCAAATCTCTCTCTTACCCGTAAAAACATGTCATAATTTTTTTTTTGAAGTCATCTATTTTGTCAGTTTTTAAATTTCACATGAGCAAAAAAATTTGACATGTCATCATTTTTTTTTTCAAATCATCTATTCTGTCAGTTTCACATGTCCACTTCAGCATTTAGACGGTTTTTCATTAACACTGTTACCAATTTTACTTCTTTGTACCAATTTCAAACGTATAAGGATTAAATTATTCACTTCTATAGTACAAGGACTAAAATGCACTTTTGACTATAGTAAAAGGGCTACTTAAATACTTTAACCGCTATATGGCCATCAAGTTTTAGGAGCTTAATATATATATATATATATATTTGATAATTTTGGACATGTTATGATTACAAGACACGAAAAAAATAATTAAAATATGATATGACACGAAAAAATACACGAATATGATACAAATTCACGAACGTGTCAAAATCTCTATAACAAAATCTATTAACATGACAAAATTTATATAAATATATAAGACTTTAAACATAATTATGTCACAAAAAATAATACAAACAAGATACAGATACATAAATTATCATATATATATATATATATATATATATATATCACAATCAAAGACCCACATTTCTACTTTATTCATTGACTTGAATATAAGGCTATAAGAGTTGAGTAGAGCTAAAACCTCCTGCTCTCTTTCCTGGCAGCTTCTTCCTCTCTCTCTTTTTTCTGTCTTTTTGTTCAGAGTCTAAAGAGCCGATGCTTTTGACGGTTGAATCTTTCAACTCTTCTTTCACAAATACTGAGATCTCGTATGGTCATACACTGGAGTTTGAGTTTGCAGGGGTTGAACAGTTAACAACTTTGGATTGTTCCAGATCTGGTATCCCTTAAACCAGATCTAGTTTCGTCTTTGCTCCAGCCAAAGTCAGCAAGAGGACCCAAAACTCTTCTCCTTTCTTTCTTTCTGGTTGCCGCAACAAAGGACTAGATTTGGTCGCTAGCACACCAGATCGGCACTGGCAGTGCCAGATCTGGTCCCTGGCGCTTCAGATCTTGGCTGCCAGTGTCCGACTCTGACCGCTGGTGCACCAGATTGGTGTTTCAAGCTGCTGTTTTTTTTTTTTTTTTGGTGCTGATGCTCTGATCTGCGCAAAGTCTTTCTCTGGTTCAAAAGAATTTCTGTGTACCTATCATCGGGTTTCTAACTGCCATGGAAATAAGTGCAACCTCCTCAAGCTCAGTAAAGACAGTTAGAGGTTCTGAGTTTCAGCAAGAAGGATCAAGAGAGCTCAGCAATGGTGATTTTCCTCCTCTCCAATCACGGGAGAAGCAGAGGGGAAAAGCATCGATGCCAGCTGGGGAGAAATTAGTTATAACTAACTCTGCTGATGTGGCTTCTCATGATAAGGCTATAAGCATGTGATTTAGTAAAGAATCCAGCCAAGCACCACCAAACTATTTCATTGACTCTTTCAATGTTGCCCTTTTTCTCACTCCATCTATTATTTATTTATGGATTTATTTTCCTTTTCTTTCTTTGAAAGCAGAACCAAAAATTTTGATCTCAAATGTATGCAATAAGATAAGGAGGGAGCCACATGACTTTTATCACTTCATTTATCACATCAAAATGGTCGCCCAATAATATATATCATTTATATATAAACTTAAATATATAAAAAAATCTTAAACTAAAATTAAATAATAATTTAAATTTTTATTATTTATTGTAATTAATTGAAATTTAAAATATTTATTTTTATTCAATTAATTTTTTTATTGGACGAAAATTAATTAATGGATGATATCAATTTTCGTGCAATCAAAACTTAATAGAATGATAACAGATGTTTGAGAACTTTTTTATATTTAACTCTTTTATTTATATATATATATATTTATTGTAATCTAACATCATGAGGAAATAAGTTTACTATTATTTGTTTATTTTTTAGAGTTATATTATATATTCATATATAGTTATTTACAAAGTGACACGATAACAACCATTACGGAAGCTCTTTGAGACACGTTAATTGGAAAACAAATGGATGCATAATTAATTAAAATTAAACACACAAATTTCAATAATATAATATCGTGCCCTCGTAATCACTATTTTTTTTGTGTGTAGAATTTATATATTTAAATTCGAGTTTAGACACTATAAAAGTCGATAAAACTTGAAAACATATGTTGGAATATTTATTTTCCATTAGGTATATATAATATATAGCAAAGATGTGAAATAAATAAATAAATAATGTAGTTTTATAGAATATGATGAAAAGTCAATGACATTGCTTCAACACCTAATTAATACGTAGTAGAAGGCAACAATAAGTTGATTTTGATAATTTTATATATGATACGATAATACAATACAAAAATTATATAAAAATAATAATAAAATATAATATGACAGAGAAAAAAATGACAAAAAATTATTAACGTATTAAAATTTTTAAATATAAATACGAATAGATAAATTTAATGAAATCTTTCAATCTACATTATTATTATTATTATTATTGTTATTAGAATATATAATTCAATCTCTCCTAAATCTTGGCCATGATTGAGGACCTGGGAACATGTAGTAAATTATTGAAAATTATGGAAATTGTCGTAACAAAAATTTGGTTGGTTTGCTTGGATAAAAAAAATATTAGTACTAAAATAATTTGATAACGCACTTAAATATTTGATTCAATCATAAATGCATGTATTTTGCCGTTGGAGAAGCAAATTCGAATTCTAAAAGTAATAAAAATTGACAGCATGAATTCACCCATTTCCAACTCATTGCATCTACTTCTTATATACAACAAGCTTGTGTGGACTATATAGATATACATGAGGAGGATTCATTTATATTGATATAAATTTTATTTAATTTTATATATTTTCGTAATATTTTATATAATTTATATTTACTTAATTTGATTGTTGTATTTTATATTTTATTCATATAGATTGTAAAAGTCAAATTTTGAGTAGATTAAAAATGTTTAATTATTTTGTTTGATATAAAAAAATTTCAACCGTTAAATATATATAAAAAATAATATTCTCCATTGACATAATATATTTATTAGATTGATTCGAAACTTTACGTGTACGATAAGTTCAATTATATTATTAAATTCAACGGTCAATTTGTTAAAATTTAATCATACACAAAATTATAAAAAAATATATAAAACTAATTAAATTTACAACAGTATAAATTTATTTCCTCCCATATATATATATATATATATATATATATATATATAAAACTCTTTTGACTTATCAAATTTAAATGTATAAATTTCAACTATTTATTCAATTCCTTGTAAACTTCCTTTTTGGGTTTTCAACCAAAATCCATAATCATAAAATATATTTGAAATTCATTTTCAAAGAAAAACATTTATGACTCCTTTTTATTGTAGACTTTTATTTTTACTACTAAACTAATACAATCTTTTGTCAAAATAAACAAATAAACAAAAATAAAGCATATGTAAAATGATTATTTAGAGCAATAGTTGGTTATAAAAATCAACTATGGCTCAAAATTCTAATTTTTAGGGTAATAATTTTTTAATGATAGGATTAATTACAGTATTTGAACAGTAAATATGATGAAAACAAAAACAAATTGTTGTAGAATGAATTTTTCATCCAAGCTATTAAACCACATCAAAATCAAGTCCAACTCTAAAAAGCAGAGAGGAAACATCGAGGAAGTCAAGTCACTCGAAAATCACCAAATTAATAATTAATTAATTTCATTAAAAAACCCTTTAAACAACATAAAAAAATTTAAAATCAACTACATGCCAAGTCAGCCTTGGACCCACCCAAACCAACCGCCCATACCAAAGCAAAAAAAAAAAAACTGAAAACGACTCAATCAATACTCCATAATTCATAATTGCCAATTTTTTTTTTAATCTTTTCCTTTCAATTCCTTTCTTTATGAGTCACTCTCTGCCGGAATGGCCTTCTCCTTTGCTTCACTTTGTTTGCCGCGGTTAAAAATGAAACAAACGGAAAATATAAATAGGTAGACATAAAAAGGTTTCAGACTTCAGTTGAGTTCAGTCTTTGAGTGTAGTACGCGTTTTCTCAGCTGTGTTTTCTCTTCCAACTCATTGTTTGAATTAAGCTTTGATCAAAAGAAGAAGGAAGACGATGATCGTGAACAAGAACTGGAAGTTTGTAAGATTAAGACAAGAGTTTGGAGTTGTTGTCGTGCTGTTTTTGTTATGTCAAAGTTTGGTTTGTTCGTCGTTGAATGAAGAAGGTAATTTTTTCCCCCTAGTTTTGGGTTTTGTTTGTTTGTTGAGAAAGTGGAGGAAAAAAGATGTTTTGGTAATGGATGCAGGTTTGGCTTTGTTGAGATTAAGAGAGAAAGTGGTGAATGATCCGTTTGGTGCTTTGTCGGATTGGAAGAAAGAAGATGGAGAGGTTGACCATTGTTCCTGGTTTGGTGTCGAATGCTCTGATGGCAAAGTTGTTGTTTTGTAAGTTTTTCTTTTCTTTTCTATGTCTTACTTTTTCTTTGGGTGGATGCTGTTTGGTTACCAAGAAAAGAAAGGAAAAACTGTGATAGCTGATTTCCTTTAATTTGTTCTAAAATTTGATGGATGGAATAAAATTCAGGAACTTGAAAGATCTTTGTCTTGAAGGAACATTGGCACCTGAGCTTGAAACTCTAGTTCACATTAAGTCTATGTAAGTGTCTATGACTTCTTTATCTGATTTTTGATATCAAAAACAAAGTGCTTTCTTAGATGGTTGCTTGACAATCTCTTTAAGTTTACCCATTTTACTTTCTTCTATTCACAATTCTGATGCCATTGTTTTCCCCTACAGTAATTTGCGGAACAACTCTTTTACTGGGATTATCCCTGAAGGGATTGGAGAACTGAAGGAATTAGAGGTGTTGGACTTGGGATACAATAACTTCACTGGGCTACTTCCGCCTCAACTTGGTAGCAATCTGTCACTGACAATCCTGTAAGTCGACAGTGTCAAACAATTCAGTTCTCATTCCAGGAGGTTTTCTCTCTCACCCAGTATTAATAACCTATCTTGTTCCGACTCTTCATTTTTCTTGAAGTACCCGTGTCCGACACATATTCGGACATGGATATGGGGATATGATCCTCCAAGGACCCTCCAAATACATGAAAAAACTTAGAATAAATCAAATATACCCGTGTCGGACACATACCCGTGTCCGACACTCACACCCGAGTCTGAGTAACATAGTTAATAACTTAATTTTATACCATATTTTGCAGTTTACTGGACAATAATGAGCTTCTCAGTAGTTTCCTTCCTGAAATTTATGAACTTCAGAAGCTTTCAGAAACTCAAGTGGAAGAAAACCAACTATCTAAGGTTGCTAAATCCTCTTGCAAGCAAAGATTCAATACATGGTATGCCAGCAAATTTGAGTAGAAGCCATTCTCATATGGCTAGATCTAACAAGTAAAATGATAGAAATGAGCATTCCTGAAATAAGTTTAGTTGCATCCTATTGTTCATTGTTCTCAGGCACCTTTTAGTTCCACTTAGGAATATTAAAAAATACTTTGGCTGGATTAAATGGATGTAATTGTCATGAAAATTTTCACCCTTTTCTGATTATTAGCTCTGTTTCTTTCTAGTATAATTTTTCATTGGCAGTTTGTTTATGATGTCTCTCCTAGGAACCTTGGCCAATCTGAAGATGCAGCGCAAAGGAGACTGCTGCAAGATATACCTGCCACTTCTGCAAAGTCACCAAAAGCACACTTTTTAAACATTAATATATCTTCACCTCCTTCTCATGCATCTCAAGTTCCAACTCCTCCTGCATCTACTGAACCTTTCGCAAATCGTACATCGGCAAGAGATGCTCCAAAAAAACGACCTTCCTCGGCTCCAGCTCCTCTTCCATCAGAAAATAAAGTATTACCTAATGCTTTTGCTCCATCCCCTTCAGGAAACAATCCTTCAAGTTCTCATTCTAGTTCACATCATCAAACTGCAATACTGGCTGGAGCCGTAGGGGGTACCATATTTCTTCTAATATTAGTAGCCATTGCCTATCTCTTTAAAACATCTAAGGTATCTACTGTCAAACCTTGGGCAACAGGGCTAAGCGGACAGCTTCGGAAAGCATTTGTAACTGGTAAATTCTTCTGCTCCATTGCAAAAATTAGACAGCAGACAAAATTTTTAAAATCTTTCTTGATTTCAGATCATATTAATGTTTTCAAATCCAACTTAAGACGGTTGCTGAATTCAGGACAAAGACCAAATCCAATAGTTGAGATTTTAGTTTAATTCATTATGAACTAAAAACAAAGTCTTCTTTGAATGAAAATGTGTCATTGCATGTCTTCCATTTAGCTCGCAACATAACCTACAGGTCATTAATATAAAGGGAATCATCCCAAATACACAGCTAAATTAGAGGTAAAGGGACCTTAATTTATTTTGGTGCGTCTGTTATTAAGTTAAGGTGCTTCTTTTATTAGTAGCCTCAAATTCTGCCAGAATATTTATCATGTATGATCAATTACTTGCATTTCAGGTGTACCAAAGCTGAAGAAATCAGAGTTGGAAGCAGCCTGTGAAGATTTCAGCAACGTAATTGGTTCTTCAACAATTGGCACCGTGTATAAAGGGACACTGTCTAATGGGGTTGAAATAGCTGTGGCCTCTTTCCCAGTGAAATCTGCCAAAGATTGGTCAAAGAATTTAGAAACAAGGTTCAGGAAGAAGGTATTGTACTGAAAAATTCCATCTAGATACACGTGCTTGATGTGTTCTTATGGTTTGTTTAACTATTTCTAGGTTAATGGTTTCAGATTGACACATTATCAAAAGTGAACCACAAAAATTTTGTCAACCTTCTTGGATATTGTGAGGAAGGCAAGCCTTTTACTAGGATGATGGTTTTTGAATATGCTCCAAATGGCACACTCTTTGAGCATTTACACGGTAAGTACTTAATTGTTGTTTTTGGAGTCTTTGTGGATGGACCTCTAATTAATTGCATGTTACCAGCATTCCTATTTCTAACATAGAGAGTTTAAGCATTTAGCCTAAAGAACGCCTGGCATTTCATAGGCTCCAATGGAGCCACCAAACCTCTTACCTTAGTATAGAAAAAATGGAGGAAAGGAAACATTAGCTACCCTTTTCCATTTTCGTGCTGATGACTTGCAAGATGAAAGGTTAATCAATGCATATGATTTCAAGGTTCCTATATATATATATATATATATATATGCTTATAATTATGCATGGTAGTTTGCTACATAACCTGGCTTTAGAAGATCATATGCTTCCCCACTTACTACCATGAAGAAATGTTTTTCATTCTTTGCAAGCATTTGCCATTTACCTTTTCCTTGGCGTTAAGCATTGAAGTAATCATTGTATCTTTGCAGTTAAAGAATCTGAGCACTTGGACTGGGCGATGAGGTTGAGAATTATAATGGGCATGACTTACTGCCTCGAGCATATGCACCAGCTGAACCTACCCATACCCCATAACAACCTGTCCTCCTCAGCTGTCAATCTAACAGAAGACTATGCAGCCAAAATCTCAGATCCTTGTTTCTGGAATGAGATAGCTGCAGCAAAGAGTGAAACAGACAGAAAATACCTGTCAGATACTCCACTAGCAAGCCTAGAAAGTAATGTTTATATCTTTGGGGTATTATTATTTGAAATAGTAACGGGTAGGATGCCTTACTTGGTGGATAATGGTTCACTTGATGACTGGTCATCAGACTATTTGAGAAGCGAGCAAGCCCTCATAGAGATGGTTGATCCTACTCTAAAGTCTTTCGACAGTGAGCAACTTGAGAAAATTGGGGAGGTCATAAATTCTTGTGTCTGCCCTGAACCTGGACGGAGACCAGATATAAGAGAAATCAGTGCAAGGTTGAGGGAGATTACTGCAATTACACCTGATGGTGCAATCCCAAAACTTTCTCCTCTTTGGTGGGCAGAGCTTGAGATTATGTCTGCCGAAGCAAGCTAGGGGATGAAATTGAGGTTGTAAGTTGTAAGCATGAAACTTGGATGTTTTTCTCTATCTTATGTAGGTGGAGAGGCAAAAAGAAGTTTGCATGTAGGTCAGCATTGGTTGTATTTATATTAGGGTAATGGAAAGTTTGCTGTATATATTTGAGATAGAGAGGACATCCGGGGAAATCTTGCTTTTTTTTGGCTTTCAGTGTGAAAATACATAAGCCGATTGGTTTCTATCATCCTGATTGTTCATTGTTACTTTCGTTCTTGCAATGCTGAATTAATTTGTTGCCAATCTTGCATTCTTTCTCTGACAAGTACATTATAGAGTAATATTCTAGCTTTGAGTAGAGAGTTGTATAAAGAATAGCAGATGCAGGAATCATTTACTTCACATCTTTTATTTTAAGATTTGACATCATATAACATGAAAATGATGCTTGTGTTTGCCAATTCTACCCAGGGAGGGGACTTTTTTTTTTTTTTTTTAACAAAAGAGGCCACAGCTTAAGGACAGAGGAAGGGACAGATGTTGGGATTTGAACCCAGACATGCTGGATGCCAACTCTTAAGGGTGACTGTATGAATCAATTGGACTAAGCTTCATGTTATGTAACTTGTATTTCTAATCAAATGCTACAACCATTTTATTCATAAGCAAATCAAACACAATTCATGTAAACAAATAGTAATACTCTGTAATGTTTATTGATGACTAAAGTCCAACTTGATGAGCGGATAAAAAGAGCCAACCTTAAGAGGATTGGTTCCTGAAAATTTTAAACAGGAATCCATACATTTCAACTCTAAAAACTTACCCCCAAAATGAACCAATTCCATTGATTTCCACTTTCCAGACAGGCTTAAAAATGTCGCCAATCCCTTGGATAAGCCACTCGATATGAAGCTTGAAGCCTTGAGCAAAAGTCAGAAGGCTCTTATAAAGCAAGCTCCATATCCCAATTTTCAATTTTCAATTCCAAGTTCATTGTTTATAGGAAAGTGGCCATCACGTAAACAAATAGACAAGAGAAGGTTGACTATACTTAGTAGTTAGTACTTAGTAGCCTCCACGTCCATCAAAACTTCAAAACTTTCCCCAACTATATATAATACCAACCCAGGAAGTACCCCTCCAACCCACAATTCTCATAGCTTTTTTTCCCCCTAATCTTCTCTTCAAGCTCCAAGCTGATAACCCTGAAAAATGGCTAGCAATCACCTAGCAGTTTTCATCTCATCATTGTTGCTTCTCCCACTGGCCTTCCCCTCCATAGCTGCTGCTTATGGAGACATCCCACAAGAGAAGAAAACTGAGGTAGTTGTGGAAGGAATGGTCTACTGCCAAATCTGCGATAATTATGGATCATGGTCCTTGTCGAAAGCTGAACCAATCGCTTCAGCTAAAGTTAGTGTCATTTGTAAAAACGAAAAGGACCAAGTTAGCTTTTACAAGGCTTTTGAAACAGACGGGAAAGGTTATTTCTTTGCTGAACTTGAAGGGTTTCAAATGAGCCACTCTCTTTTAGACCATCCTCTCCAATCTTGCGTTGTCAAGCTTGTTTCATCGCCTCTTGAGAACTGCAACATCCTCTCTAATGTTAACTACGGACTCAATGGCTCCCCACTTCGTTATGAAAAGAAGAGACTGCACAGAAATGATTACGAGGTTGTGATCTATGCTGCTGGTCCCTTGGCTTTCCGACCAGCTCATTGCCCTGCTCCAGTTCCAACTCACTATTAATGTCACTACTGATTGATTATCTTTCGACCCGAACTGGATTAAGTTTTCGTTTTCGTTTTCATTTTGATTCTTGTTTTTCTGATCAGTCTAATTTTAACAATGTTTATCCATCTATGTTGGTACATTGTTCTATTTTTTCTTGAATAAATTGAAGTCTGCTGCCATGCAGCATGCCTGTTTTTGCTGCTATAATTCCTTTCATTTTTCGTTTTTTCAAACAAGAAAAAACTATTCTTCAACTGTTTAGACTTTAGACAAGCTATGGGTATATATGAATCTCAAGCATACATATTTATATACAGTTGAGCCCCAACAAAGATCAAAGTAAATGGCAAAAGGCACTCAAACAACTCACATTACATTTCAAAATTGTTACATGAGGAAACAAGATGGAAATTCCATCTACTCCAAGGTAATACATTCAAATACAAGTGCCATGTCAGGATTAAGACTCAAGGTCTCAAGCAACTTCACTATAGCAAAATATCCAAACTTTCTCTCTAACACAACTAATAAGTTTCTTTCTCCTAGAAATCCAATGGCATTCCAAACATCTTATTTACATCATCCATTGCCTCTTTTGTAAACACAGTTGGCTCAAATAAATCACAATCACTTAATTTTCCAGATGATTTCGAAGGGGGATGACGTTCTTGATGTTCCAATTTCATCATCAGGAAGAGTATAGAAAACCCACCAAGATCTTGTTTCTTAACTGGTGCTTTGTCCTGGCTTCTTTCTCTTTGACCTTACAAAATCTATTGGCTTTCCACTAAGCCATGGTGGCAAACATTTTCTACCACTGGCTCATCTGAAATGGTCGAACCAACAAATCAGTGAACCACTGTATACTCTCTAAGCTTCGTTTGATGTGAACTTTGTGCACCAAAATCATCTGAACTTTGTACATGATGAAAAGACCACCAGTTTGAGTTTCCAAAATAATTACATATTTCATGCTATTTCAAGTTAAATATTTGTACATGATGAAAAATAGTTAAAAGAAAAAGCAAAATCTCGTGCTTATGATGAAAAGAACTAAACTCAAGTAATAAGAAGATTAAATTAGTAAGTACACAACTTCCAGTTTCCCCCATTGTACTGATTATAACACACAATAAATTGCATGATAAAATTGAATAGAATGCCATGGAAAAAGAATTATCTAAAATTGTTAACAATTACGTAAAATTCATGAACTTCTTAGTATGTTTCAATTCAAGTGCTCAATTGCTCATCAATCAAATAACAGAAAACATTAGTGAACATAAAGGAAATACAAAAAAGTAAGGGGTATCTCAGCAAAAAAATCGCCCCGTGTAAATTTTAGCATAAAAAACCCCAGCACGCACCGTCATCCTCCCCCTCAGTTCAGTTCACTATCCTCGCTTGCAAAGCAAAGTCGCATGTCAAACCCCGACCCGAAACCCGAATTGACTCCACCGAACTCCAAACCCGACCCAGAACACCAAAAATCCTTCAATACCAATGACATCGACGAAGAAGAAGACGAAGGCGAAAGCGAAAGCGAAGGCGACGAAAATGACGTCGAAGACGATGAGGACGAAGAGGACGACGTATTCGGAGAACCGATCCGTCCTAAACCTCAAACACGGGAGGCTCGATACCGTTCGGATAAACTCAAAATGGACTCGGTACTCCAGCGAATGCAGAGTGGTCCTGTTTCTCTCCGAGTCCACGACGTGATCATTAAAGGGAACACGAAAACCAAGGGCTACATCATTGAAGCCGAGACCGAGGTGTTGAAGAGCGTCGGCTCTATGCAAGGGCTCTTAAAAGCGTCACAAATAGTGAATTTGCGACTCCAAGCACTTGAAGTTTTTGATTCTGTGAAAATCACGCTCGATTCGGGCCCGCTTGAACTGCCTGGAACTGCTAACGTGATTATCGAGGTTGTTGAGACAGCGAGCCCGCTTTCGGGACAGATTGGAGCTTATACAAAAGCGGAGGTATTTTTTTTAATCTGATTTTTGAGTGTTTATTTTTCTGTAATTTGCGTGTTTTTGATATTTATATGTTTGGTTACTCAGAAATTGGCAGAAAACTGTAAGGGAATTTTTTTTTTTTTTTCAATGTGGTTTTTGTAGGCATGAGTTAAATGGACTTTATGAAAAGTTGGAGTGGAAAATTAGATTGAATTTGATATGCTGAAATGAAAATGTGGTTGAATTGACTTAATTTATTTCCAATTTTTGTTGAGAAATTCTATAGTGAAAGCTGACTGTAGTACAAGGACAAGGAATATTACAGGTTAATTCAAGCTCTTAATGCTAATATATGTAGAATGTCACGAGTTAGAGGATTTACATGGCTGGAGTATTGATCTATATTAGGGATTTAGATGAATAAAAGAGTAGAAAAGATACCTTTTGAATAAGGCTGCATATATAAAATTCCACCTCCCAAAACTTTCAACTGTCAAATTAGTTTTGCATAGGTAAGAATGAAGGTGCATTTTGTTGCATTCCTAAACCCTAAACACTAAACACATGACATTTATGTCATGCATCATACACGGATTTGCTTGGACATTCCATGCCACTCTACCTGCTTGCATATTCAATATAGTTATGCATTTGGTCATTACATGTGACCTACCAGGTGTGAGTATCACAAATAAACTATAGACATGTATGCAATAATAATATTTATACTGGCTTTGACATGGAAAATTCTGTTCCTTATACCCTTTGATCACACATTTCTCTGAATGTATAAGCATACTACCTCAAAACATGGTTTTCTAAATTTCTATAATACTATTGTAGGCTAGATCGTCTACAGTGGAAGGATCTCTCAAGTATAAAAATTTGTTTGGTTATGGGGATCTTTGGGATGGCTCATTGGCATATGGCTGTGATCACTCAGCAGAGTTGAGCACTGGCGTGTATTTGCCCAGATTCAAAGGATTGGTAACTCCTGTCTCAGCACGAGCGTACTTACTGTCCCAAGATTGGCTAAAGTTTTCTTCTTACAAAGAGCGATCATTGGGCCTCTCTCTTGGCTTATTTTCTAGTACAAATCATGATGTGGCTTACAATCTTGCATGGCGTACCCTGACAGATCCATCACAAATGTCATCGAGGTCCATAAGGAGGCAGCTTGGCCATAATTTACTTTCTTCTTTGAAGTATACCTTTAAATTGGATAGGAGAAATTCATCAATGAGGCCAGCTCGAGGTTATGCTTTTATTTCTACTACTCAAATTGGTGGCCTTGCACCTGATAGTCAGAGCTTACGATTTCTGCGGCAGGTGTGAATTACTTTTGCTCTTCTTTTACCCCCCCATCTATTTGCTGCATTTCTTTTTGAAGTTCTTATAAGCATTCTTTTTTTTTTTTTTGTCTCAGAATCATGCATTTGTACTTGTATGGTAGAATTGCTGTTTGTATTCTTTGTTAATTCACTTTAGTTTTCTGTTGATATTTATGACAGGAGTTTGATCTTCGTTACGCTGTTCCCCTTGGATTTTATCATGCTGCTCTTAATTTTGGAATTTCTGGTGGTGTTGTCTTTCCATGGGGGAATGGGTTCTTGAATAGGCCATCATCCCTGCCAGAAAGATTCTTCTTAGGTGGCAACATATCTCCAGTTTGCGCTTTAGGAGGGCCAACAACATTATGGGGGTTTAAGACAAGGGGATTGGGTCCAACAGAGCCAAAAAGAAAGGTTAATAATGAAAATGCTGATCCTTCTGGGGTGGATTTTCTTGGAGGAGACCTTGCTGTTACTGCATTGGCAGACCTTTCTTTTGATCTTCCATTTAGGTGGTTTAGAGAAAAGGGAATCCATGCTCATGTGTTTGCAAGTGCTGGTAATGTAGCCAAGTTAACAGAGAATGAGTATCGAAATTTCTCTGTTCAGAAGTTCGTAGAATCGCTCCGGAGTTCGGTAGGGGTTGGACTTGTTGTCCCTACAAGTTTATTCCGCATGGAGGTTTGCTCTCTCTCTCTCTTTCTCTCCACTTATTTTCAATCTAAGCAATTGATAATTTTTAAGATGTTGGTTTTCTATTCTGTTTTATTTTATATAGTTCTATTGATAATCTTACTAGGACTTGATATTCCCTGAATGCAATATTGATCAAAGATTTATGATAGTATCTAAACATGATTTTTCCTCCTTTTTGGGTCAGCTTAACTACTGCTATATACTGAGGAAGTTTGATGATGATCGGGCAAAAACTGGTGTTTGGCTTACCTTCTCAGGTGCGTCATAGAATTCTGGACTCGATATCGGTGTCCGGCAGCATTGCCATTGAGGCTACACTTAAAAGCCTGCCATTCAGGCAACTGGATTGTTCCATACCTGGGAAATTCTGCTTCACTCCTGGCCTTGGGTATAGTAGAGTAGTGGAGAACAATGTGGGGATTTTTCTCTTGCCAAGTGTAGTTTCACATTCAAAAGGCTCATTTTTCAGCTCAAGGGTAGAGGGAAATAAAATAATGGCATTTCAGCAACCTATTCTTCCTCCTGGGTCTGATAAAATTACGGAACTTTCTGTTCTCATTCAAAATTATTTATTTTATTGATTATAAGTTGAGGGGTCATAATACCTAGGAAGTATGTGTACTATACGATCTAGTGCAAATTAGTTTTTTTATTATAAAATTGAGTAATTTAGTTTTTGTACTTTTAAAATGAAGCAAAAAGGTAAATCATTTACTAAAGTAACAGAAATTGTTAAAAAAATTAACGTGACATTTAAATTTGTGTTTATTTGATGATGTGGATGTCAAATGTTGACGTGACGTTAATAAAATATATTATTTTAAGTTGATGTGGATAAAATAACAAATTAAGTTGATAAAAATGTCACATCAAATTATTTTTTTACTAAACTTTGTTATTTTGTCCACGTTAGTTTAAAATAATATATTTTATTGATGTCACATCATCAAATAAACACAAGGTTAAATGTCACATTAGTTTTTTTTAATAGTTTTTGTTACACTAGTTAGTGATTTTACTTTTTTGTTTCAATTTTAAAAATACAAGAATTAAATTATTCAATTTTATAGTAGATGAATTATTTTGTATTAGATGATATATTACATGGACTTCTCGAGCACTTTAACCTAAGTTGAGAATAGTTTGTCAAATCCCGCTGCCCGCATAGCCCAACTCAAAAACATTAGAGGCCTGGCTATATAATATATTATATTGGTATTTGGGTCTTGGGTCTTGGCTTCTTTCTCAGCTGTTCCAAACCCACTTTGAATCTAACCCAATGTCCAATGCCTTTGAAAGGCCATGCTATTGGGTTGTTAAGGCCATTTATTTAAATAAGCCTCAAGCATATGCTCTCGGGTGATAGCCACATACTAGCAATTTCCTTAGGTGATGACGTGATGGTGACGCTGATTTTCTTTTCTTTTTTTTTTAAATTATTGGTTTGGAATTATGTTCGTCACAAAGAATAATATGGTTGGTAATATGCCTTTGATGTTAAAATATCAATATATTACTAATCATAATTATTATTCTTTATAAATATTTCTTAGTGAAGGCAACTGATAAAATAAATAAAATGGTAAGTCATTTAGCACATTACTTACTATATTCAGCATAAGTTTCATACAAGTTGTAGTTTAGTTATTTGTGTTAATAAACCATTTATTGTTTTGATTAGATCGGATAATTTTGAACACGATACTAAAAAAAAAAAATCAACAAAAAACATGACACGAATTATTAATATGTCAAAATTTGTTTAAATATATAACACTTTAAATATGATTATAATATGAAAAAATAATATGAATAAAATACAAATACATGGATTACCAGATTTAGTTTTAATTAAGAATCATCATCATGAAGTCATTTTGATTACTTGGTCAAAGTTGTTTCTACTCGTTACTCTATTATCGTATGATTTTTATGCTTGTAGAAGTAGAAGGCTAGCGTAGGTAACACATTAATATATATTACTAGAATTTTTTTATGAGAATTTTTGTCTTGAAATCTTTTAATTAGTATTTATTAGATCTTATTATTTTAGAAGTTATGACTCGAATTTATGATTTCTTTTTTCACTCACCTTGCCAATTACCTAAGCCAATTAAAGGTTTTTTTAAATAAAAAATGCTTCTATATTTGGAGGATTAATAAAAACTTAAATTCATTTCCTGATGCTCAATATATATATATTTAATTAATTTAAAAATTGGCGTACATAATTTATATAAATAGAATATGAAATACAACGATCTAATTAAATAAATAAAAATCATATAAAAAATTAAATTAATTTTATATCAATATAATAAAGTATTAACTATATTAAAATTTCTTCAACGAGGTTGGTTCTAAACTTGTCCATGAGTCGGGTCAAGATTCAATTTTTTTACTTAATTTCCTTATCTAGGCCCGACTCAGGCTAGCTCAAAAACTCATATTACTATTTAGAAATTATTAAAATATTATTTTTAATATTTATAATTTTTTATAATTAAATTTAAATAAAAATTTATTTTTTTTATTAATAAATAGTAATTTAGACTGGACCGATCCGAATTGAATTTTTTTTTTACTAAACCCACCCTTAAACAGATCTAGTTGGCTCAAAGATTAAATTTGTTCATCTGATTGCGAGATAGTTTGAATTCGAACCCTGTGACTTCCTTTGATGTTAATCTCGAATGTAATCAATAAAGTTTTGTGAGGTATATATACATCTTGGCCTAGAGCTTGGAAAATAAGATGGAATCATGATTAAATTGAAGTAATTTGAAGCTTCCTTGAGATTTGAAATGGTCAACTTTGAGTTGAAGGATTGGTGAGATGCTTGAAATTTAAAAAAAAAAAAAAACACATATATATATATATATATTAAATATATACACATAAAAGAACTTGTTTTAGTTATAAATTTTTTTTAAAACTGTTGAAGTAAAAGACATCCTCCATGGATGGTAGATCCGCATTAATAGGTTCACGTATTCTCATGCACATTAAAAATTACATAAATAATATATTATATAAAAAAAATAAAAAATAAAAACCCAGAAAAACATTGGTACCATTCCATTGAGGGTTGACTTTACAGGTTGGAAAATTGAAGCAGAATCTGTCAGAAACCAGACCTTTCTATAATAATTTTCACAAGCTAATTAACCAAACCCAACCAACTATACCCAGTCATTGTTCAAAATCATGTTTAAACTTGATCCCTTTATTTGTCGTGACAATAATTAAGTTTACTCTTAATTGAGAGGGAAAGAATTAGAAACGTTATTTAAAAGCTTGTAGTAATATATATATATATATATATATATGTTTGTGTTTTCTTAATGTCAATATAAAAAAAATGAGTTGAATTTTGAGTTTAGTTCAATTCATTCATTCATTTATGTAATATTTATTTTTTTAAAATAACATTTAATAAATTTAATATTCAAATCTCATCATTTACAATTTTTATTTCTATCATCAGATTACAATTTCTTTTATATAAAAAAAATTGTAAGAGAATGCATTACATTCGAACAAACTTGAAAATACCCTTATCGTCTTATTAGACAAATGTGTTTTGTCAAAGATGAACAATGTCTTCTTTTGGTTTTTTTTAGCCAAAATGGGAGATTAGCAGATAGGGACAAGCAAAGCAGACCTTCATTTCTAATATACTTAAAAAGTTGAAACATACCCATTTTTTCCCAAAAGCTTAGGCTAAATTCCCACCAGTCAATGCGCAACAAATTGCGTTTGTTCTTCACTGTTAATTGTGGCCAAACATAAATACTAACAAATAAAAAACTAATATATATATATATATATATATATGTTGAAAATATGTGTCAATGGAGAAATTCTAATAATATGCAGCAAATTAAGACAATATTCTAAAATATGTTGGCACTTTCTTCACGCTTTTATGATCACTTTCAGCTCCCTACCAAGACCAACTAATAGTATTGGTTTCCCCTGGAGAAAACATTTCTTGGACGGCTGTGATTTCTCCACCAAGATGCCCGTGGACTGTAAACAACTTTTGAGTTAAGAAGATTGAAACCTTTTTCACTTTGTAGTTATCTGCTATGATCATGCAGGAAAAAAAGAGCTCTTCTTTAAATGCATGGAGAAATTAAAGAGAAGAGACACCAGAATTGGACTGTGGCTTTATAAAGCAAGGGCAATCCTTTTTTTATGAGGCGTCTTTTCTCAAAAAACAAAATTTTTAGGACAGTCTTTAAACTTCCACAGCGGACAATATCTCATAGCGGACGCAGTCCAACAATCCTTGCATCAACAATGACGCCGTCTGTGAGAATCCGTTCTGGTTCCGTATCAACTCTCGGTAAAAACACAGTCCACAACCTTGACTGGAGGCTAGTGTTGAGGGAGAAAACGATCCCACATCGACATGAAAAAAAAAAGGTCTTCTTTAAATGCATGAAGAAAGAGAAGACACACGATGATGGAATTGGAATATAAGGTTTCATGCAGAAAAAAAATTTAATGTTATGTTCACCTAAACAGCCTTTTTTTGTCAAAAGTTTATATTATTTTCATCAAATCATGTGAATAACAGTAAGCAGCTTCATGTTGATCATGAAATATACTATATAGCATATTTCATGGAAATATATATAGTACAATTTCATTCAGTTTCATGACTTAATTATCACTTAAATTCAATATTTTTTATTTGAAGATGGAAGGTTTCGAATTCAAGTTTTTGAACAAAAATCATGCTTCTAACTATTGAACCAAATGCTTAAAAATCTTATTTCTTATTAATATTTTTTCCCAAAGTTCAAATCGTCATTGAAATATTAAAAAAATAAAAATAAAAAGAGAGAGAGAGAGAGAGAGAAAATCCTTATATATATATATATATGAACAATTGACAATATTACCTGTTGATTAACAATCTGCTTCTTTTACAACCTGTCTTGACCAACTTTTAAATTTGGGACGGAAGGGAAGGTTGGAAATTTGTGTTTGGATTTCCTGTTCTAAATTTTATTTAGGTTCGTTTTTGATACACTAATAGTATAAATTTTTTAACTCCGCGGATTAAGAGGTTACCACATATCATACCTTTTTTAAATTATTTTTTATTTATTTTTTTATTATATCTTACTACTATGTGTCACACTATTAATCCTCTTTGTAGAATCTAAATATTTCATTGATAGTGTATCAGATAATAATCTATTTTATAATTAAGTTAACAAGAATTTAGTGGCCCATGCCATGGTCAAGAGGGCAGAGGCCAAGCTGACCCTTGTGTAGCTGTATCTGTAAGGAGCAAGTGTGAAATATTGAAAAGAAGGCACTGCTATATTTAAAAAAAAAAACCTAATTTTCAATTGCTCAAGTTTCTTCCCTTTAGTACTGTTATGGTGTCCCCCCCTCTATCTGAAGTGAAGGTTTTCATTTCTGCATTGGGGGTTGTTTTTGAAATGCCAATTTCATAATAATTTTTCAAAGTTGTCTTGTCTCTCCTAAACTTTCTCCTAGGCCAAGTGGAAATATGTCACTGTTTCAAGCCGATGAAGAGAGTCAGGTGAGACAATATATATATATATATATATATTAATTGTTTTAAACTATATATACTAAGCAAAAGTATTATAAAATATCCCTTCATTTCAATATTATTAGTGATATTTTTAAGATTATTATATATATAATAATATCTTTAATCAATAAAAATAATAAATTATTGTATTTAATATAATATTATTATTTTATTTTTAAAAAGTACCGAGAACATCCCTTGCAAAACCATGTTATTATTATGGTATACATAGTCAAATTAATCTAATTACATTAAAAAAAAAAACTTTGCTTACATTATTTCCTTTAAACATTCTCTTGTTTACTTGGCCCACTCCCAAAGACCCCACCAAGACGGTCCACACGTATAGGGCATTTTATACGTTGGTTTGGTAAAGCAGGCTCTCATCTCATTCAGAATATAAAACAAAGAAATTGAGGGCTAACTATAATTAAAATTGACAACCCAAAGAGAAGATTACCAAATTTTTCTCATATTTCATAGAAAGAAAGATTGACTCAAGCTTAGCTAGAAAAAGGGTGAAGGGGTTTGGGTCTTCAAATGGGGACAAAAAGCCAAATCCGTGATTCTCGACGGAAAGACAGTGGCAAATGGCATTTCTCTAAGTTTGTGAGTGAGGTAAGTGACAGGCCAACACTTTTTTAACTCCCCCATTGATTGGGTGACTGAGAAACTAAACTATATGCCTTAATAACACGCATGCAACTTGCCAACAAGCTCTTGGCTGAGTGGCCAAGAGTCTTGGGGGCATGAAGTCTTGGGTTCAAACCCAAGCAATCCCTCCCCTACCCAATTATCAAAAAAAAAAAAAAAAACACGCATGCAACAGCAACAGCCTTGCTCTTTCTCCTTTGCCTTCTTTTATTTATTATGTCATATATATATATATATATATGAAATATTAAACAGTGTTTAGTGACACTAATTAAGGTTTATTATGTCATATATATATATATATATATATGAAATATTAAACAGTGTTTAGTGACACTAATTAAGGTGATATTCATAGAAAAAAATATATAATGAATGCATTGTTTTTTTTTTTTTTAATTCAGTAAAAATAATGTATTAAATGTAAAAAAAAAAAATTAAAATGATAAATAAATAATTTTTAATTGATGTCTATAAACATCGGTTAAGAAAACCTTATATATATATATATATATTGTTTTATTATATTAGAGAAGTCACGAGCTGACAAGCCCTAACCATTTCTTTTAGATCGAGCCAGCCAACAGTCTAAAGGGTGCTCGGTTACGGTGCATTTATAGGGTCTGCCTTATTAATTAACCCAAATCTAATTATCTAATCTTCAATATTTTCTTTTACTATTAATATTCTTTTTCTTTGATACTTAGATTGTCACCACCACTAAATCATTGCAATTAAGAGTTTAATATTAATTTTATCGACAGATAATACTATTTCACCTACTGATTTTAATATTACAATTATTTATCTCATAAAATGGATCAATTTGTTGAAGGGCTATGAGAATATTAAGCTAAATAAATATTTGACATTTCACAATGCAAGTAGTAGTGAATGTTAATAACAAAGGGAAATATTAATCAGTGCTTAATGGCACTGGTTAAGGTGATATCTATAGAAATAAAAGTGTATTTAATGCATTATTTTTTCTTGAATTCAATAAAAGTTATGTATTAAATGCAAAATACTTTCTTAAAGTAATAAAAATGTAATCTTTAACCACGGCCTATAGGCATCGGTTAAGCGAACCCAATAATAAATGATGATTTTTGTAATAGAAAATGAAAAAAATGAGAAGAGGAGAGAAGAAGACTAAAGTCTAAAGAGTACCATATATATATAAAGGAGGGATTCACTTATACTAGTGTAAAACTAAATTAGTTTTACACACTTTCATAATTTTTTGTACGATTTATATTTTAACAAATCGACCGTTGGATTTAACAATATAATTGTACTTATCGTGCACGTAAAGTTTCGAATCGATCCGATATCTCTATCATATCAATCGAGAATACTGTCTTTTTCAATATATATTTAACGGTTGAAAGTTTTTTATATCGAACAAATAGTTAGACATTTTTAATTTACTCGAAACTCGACGTACATGATCTACGTGAATAGAACATGAAATACAATGGTCGGATTAAACAAATATAAATCGTACAAAAAATTATGAAATTGTGTAAAACTAATTTAGTTTTACACTAGTGTAAGTGGATCTCTCTTATAGTTAATCAATTTCCATTGAAGACAATGGTCTTCTTTTGGTAAACTTGGCAGGATCTTAATTCTTGTTCTTATAATTAGTTTGCTTGGTCACCATGATTTGTCACCATGAAGCTAGCAATTATAATAATAACGTCATAAGAGCGTCTCATTTACGCCATTCAATAATGTAATAAATTTTCTCTTCTATTCATTAATTAATGTCTAATTATATTACTAATCACAATTATTACTTACATGAATATTAATAATGCATCATGCATGGAGGTCATATATTTATATATATATAATAGTAGACAAAGAGAGAGGTATCTATTTCCCAAATGTTTGTCAAGGTGGGTTAGCTAGGGTTGAACCTATTGCTTCAATTAAAGGTTCATTTCTTTTGTATTCTAAAGAATAAAATCTCAAAATTCCCTTCTTGCCTGATCTGAGGTGAGAAAAGCAGCTGGTTGAAGATATATTCAAATTTTTACAAGTCATTTTCTTAATCCCTAATCACTAGTAGTGTTCTTTGATCATTTACTTAGATTTGCAAACAAAGACAGCTAAAGATCATGAATATGGTAAGTACTGATAGTTTTGAAGATTCCAAGACCAGCAGCCTGAACAACAGCAAAAAAGAAGGCGAAGATGAAGATGAAGAAGAGGAGATTAACAAGATGAATTGCAAGCCAAGAAATGGAGAGAGCTCAAGCAATAGCTCAGTTGAAGAAAATGAAAAGAATAAGTCTGCTTCTGGATCTGTAAGGCAATATAATCGTTCCAAGACAACGAGACTCCGATGGACACCTGATCTCCATCTTTGCTTTGTTCATGCAGTTGAAAGACTAGGAGGACAAGATAGTAAGCCAGTTAAATTATGGGTTTTTTTTATTATTTTAAAACTGTGATGATTAACATTCACCAACAGTTTAAACCCAAAAATTTCTTGATGATTTTATATAATAAAAGTATATTTTTATTGGTTTCAGGAGCAACACCCAAGTTGGTTCTTCAATTGATGAACATCAAAGGCCTTAGCATAGCTCATGTGAAGAGTCATCTACAGGTTTTTTTTAATCTACCAAAGTTTCTTATTACTAAATTGTTTCTTTGACAAAAATCAATTAATCATAGATGATTTTTGTTGTCAAGTTTGATATATATCTTGACTTCTTTTGAATTTGTTTTGGTAGATGTACAGAAGCAAGAAGATTGATGACCCTGATCAAGGTATACGTAAGCTTAATTTTTATTCCATCTATAATTAAATTAACAGTGCATAGATTTTAGGGTTTTTGCTTTAAGGTGTATGAAAGTATATATATGGCAGTTATGTCAGAGCGAGGGCTCCTGTTTGAAGGTGGAGATCACCATATATACAAACTTAGCCAGCTTCCCATGCTGCACAGTTTTAATAATCAGAGGCCTTCTTCGAGTTTTCGGTATAAAAAGCTGTTATCTTTCTCAGTATTTTGAGGATTAATTTGTATCATATATTCATATTTTTTCAACTGAAAAATGAAATTATGATTAACCAGATGTTTTTTCTTCTAATTTTGGAGGTATGATGATGTTTCTTGGAGAGGGAATGATCAAAAGGTCTATGGTTCTCACAAGGGAGGCAGTGCATTGGATATAGCAAGAAAAGGGCTTTATAGTTCAGTTACAGAGAGATTATTTGGAAGCTGTAACAATAATTCACTTAGCTTAATTAGTTCCCAAATGGCTGATTCTTGTTTCAGTGGGGAAGCTGCTTCTTCAGGAAGAACTCACCAAACTTTGAAAGAAGTTCAATCTTTTCATGGATCCAGGCAAACACAAGAAGCAAGGCCAAGCAGATCAACGGGTTCCAATTTCAAAACCCAATTTCAAGAGAGAGGAAACGATGAACTTCCATGTTTGAGCAACATCAGTAATTCAGCACAAAAAAATAGTCGGCAATTACTGACTCAAGAAGCCCAAGACACGCTAAAGAGGAAGAACTTGGAATCAAATAACATTCAACTTCAAGGTTTAGATTTGAATTTGTCCCTGAAAATAACAACAGTACCAGACAATGATGGATTTGAAAAGGGTACTTTGGAAGGAGGAGTTGATAGTAGTTTGTCTCTTTCTTTGGCTTCATCTTCATCATTTTCAAAGCTTAGTAGATTGAAGGAAGGAAATGGTGATGGTAGGAAACAAGCAAGGACGATAATGGCAAGTACTTTAGATCTGACTTTATGAATGAGACAATTCTGAGTGAGATCTTGAAGTACTTGTCCAATTAAAGAGCTAGCAAATGCTCATATTGTCGATTATATAAATCAATGTGAATCATTGTCGAATACCAGAACACAAGGTAATTATCAATCAACCACTTGTTTTCTTCTTTTGTTGTTTTCGTTGTTTCTTAGTGCATGAATTCCGAGAAATATTAACATTACTACTAGATATACTCGTTGGAGAGCTAGTTTATGTTTCAAGGAGGATTAGTTTAAGATTCAAGGGTCTCTATATCCTAGAAACTGTTGCTTTAGAATTACTAGGGCGAAATAATGTCTTTGTAACTAGGTTGCCAGGAAGCTAGCGACAGCAGTTTCATCTTTTTTATAATAATCAAGTCATCTTGAAAACAGGATAAAAAGAGTTATATAAGTAAATATATTTCAGGGTATTCATTGAACTGTGTTGGAGGGAATCAAGGAGAGTGCTGCTATATCTTCTTTTTTATTTTTTGGTCAGGCTTTTGTTAGAGGAACTCTCTTTAGTTTGAGAGTACGTATATATATATATATATAGTAGCTTAATTCCCAGAAAACTTAATATTGTTACTTAAATATATATATGTCTGGGGTAATGGTCTTAATATATTTCCCAATTTTACTGCAATAAAATGTGGCAGGGGATATGAATTTATAATCAGCAACTCGTCTTTTTTTTCTTCATATATATATATATATATATTATGTTATAAAATTAAATGAAAATTTATGCTCTCTTTGGGTTTTGAAACATGCAGGTTTGAAAGACAAATATATGTCTTAGAGACTATATATAAACATTCCTAATTAGAAAGTATATGTTAGCTAGGTATAGGGATTATAAACTCTAAGCAATCCCACCTTAACAGTTGGAACTTGGAAAACAGTATATATGCAAAGCATGTATGAGTTGCAGTTTCCTTTCCTTTCCTTTGTACCTTTTGTTGGGGTGATCAAGAAGAGTAAAGGAGAATTAGTATGACACAGATGAGAATATATAGAATCAAAATTAACATGTTTAATATTGTAATGATTGAACTTTGATTAACTTATAAAAATAATAGATAATCTATAGCTTTTTTGGAGTATATATATTGGTTCATCCATCAGATCATATATATATGCTGCTCATTTTTGCACAGTACACTGAGATATTTTGTCCAATTCCCTGTCATTAATCTTAATTTATTTCAAAATTAACTAATAATTTCCAATCGTATTGCTATTAATTATTTCTCTAGTTATCTTATCTTCCAGCTTATAATTAATTAATTACTTGTTCTAATTAGCAAGTCGTATCGTATATTGTATGGGCCATGCATGTTAAGTAATTTTCATAACAGCTTTCGAGATGTATTTAAATCCAAATTCCACCGTCAATTTTGGCATTTATTAATTCCTGACCCTGCCTGCCTGCCTGCCATCTCGATCTTGGGAAACAGTTTCCTCATTATCATCTTCCGCTTGTTAAACTCTATCTATTTGTCATGAATCCAAATCTTTTACTCTCTTATCCGTATATCCTTATTCTCATAAGAGACGTGCTTTTTTTTTTTTCGTTTATAATATTTGATTTGATTTTTTTTTAATAAAAAAATTAATTTCGTTTAAGGAAAAAAAACGGATACAAAGATTTTACAAATAAAAAAAAAATATCGTAGAATTTGCCTATTCGATTATCGGTAATATATCAATTGATCGTATTTGTATTTCGTAATCTTCGTTAAAAAATTAAAAACAAACAAAAAATGACAAAAAAACGAACGCACGATTCATTATTAGAGTGAAGACACAAATAGTGACAGGAAATGGAGACAAAATATTTCTATTCATTTGTCATGGTGCATGGCTAAGTAGACGAGCACAGCTTGCTTGCTTTTTGGGAAGATTTCTCATGGCATATGGCACTCTAAGTCTAAATCCATAGAGGGGATATATCAATATCTCATCAATTATAAAGAAATGATATGAAAACCTATATTATTGATCAATAAAATAGGGTTTTGTAAGCAAATACTTCCTAGTCTCATTTTTTTTGTTTCCTTTTAATTTTACGTATATTAAAAGAACTTGAATTTTTGTGTATTTAATATTTTTTTTAATTTAATATTAATATTGATATATCATACTTTTTATTCTTAAAAAGTAATTGAAAAATCAATTTAAAATATTTAAAAAAAAAAGTAAGAGTATTAAATATTCAAAAATAAATAAATAAAAAACTTCATTTTGAGATATCCCAAAAAAAATGAACAGGAAAAAATACTAAATTTCCAAGTCATAGGTGTAAAAGCAATGGTTAAGATCTTGAAAAATAAAACCATTTTAACAAATAACAATGGATATATGACCGATTTACCTAATTGAGCCATAACGGAAGTCCAAATTTGCCTGATGAACAGGCTTGAGAGCTGAGGTTAAGATCCAAAAGTTAATTGGTTTTCGACTGACCCAAGGTTCCGCCCAGCAGTCAAGCCTAGAATTTGCCTAAGATTGAGAGCCCAGCAACCAAGCCTAGAAATAAACGCGAAGCGCTCAGAGTTCACCACTGACAAAGATTTTCACCTCTTCGATGAATCCGACATGTCCCAGCAAAAGTAAAAGTGAAGAAAAGAAAAAACCCAACGAAAATCACAAGAACCAATCGGATTTGAGCAGCAAGAGATGAGGTTTTTCGATCCTTTTAGGACAAAACTCCACACAACCAGACACGTACATGTTTGACAGTTATTTTTCCAACGCCCCCTTTACTTCCTACCCTTTCCCCCCCAGAATCTTCGTATATGCTTCCAGCATCTGTTCTTATCCTTCTGTCCTTTCTGCTTTCTTCTCTTTCCCTCCGTTTCCCCCACACTTCTCTATTTCCCTTTTTTCCTTTCTTTTCATTTCCTTCCATTGTAAACAATGGCCAGCAGCACAAGAACTTCTTCTCTTCTTCTTAATAATCATAAAACAAACCATTTTATTTTCTCTTTAAACTCCAAAAAACCTTCTATTTTCCATCCTTTTCCTCCTCTTTCCTCTCTCTCTTTCTCTTTATCACTCTCCTCTTCTCCATCATCTTCCAGCAGTATCACACGCGTCTCCACTGCGCCTTTAGAGTACGCGCCACCAGCACCGGACTCCAATAATTTCCAGCAAGAAATCTCCCGCCTGAAAACACTGTGTTTGAAACTCTCAACTTCCAAAACCCTCAAGCAAAAGCTCAAAGTTCTCAACTCTAATTCAAAAGTCAAGCATTTTTTAAATACCCAAGGTTTTGGAAGGGTTTTAGGTTCGCTTGGTTTGGGTTTAAACGAGTTGTTTCTGGTCAAATGCTTGGTTGCAGCTGGTCAAGACCATGTGCTCGACATGGGTTTTGGTTTCGAAGAGAGAGAAGGGGATGGAGTGAGGAGTTCAGTGAAGACTGCGCTCTATGCTTTGGTGGAAATGATTGAGAAATGGGATGTAAATAATGGTGGCAGTGGTGGGAGAGAGGCTTTTGTAAAGAGTCAAAACGGTAGTGTTTTGGTGGATGAGGAAAGTGAGGACTTGAAAAAATTGTTGAAGATTTTGGGAGAGATTGAGGAGTTCTATGATTGCATTGGAGGAATTATAGGGTAAGTTTTTAATTGCTCCTCTATGTAGTATTTTTTACATTTTGTTTGGTAGGAAGGGGAAAATGTGGAGGAAAAGTAACAGTTTAGGGCCATTTATGAATAAAATGATTAAGTTTAGTTAAATCACTGTTTCCCTTTAGTAAGTGGAAGGATTGAATTTCGAAGGAATGGAAAGAAGCCATTGTAGTTAATCAACTTATTTTGGAATTTGGATTACTATTTTTTTGCTGTTAGTTATGTTAGTTGCAGGCTTGCAGCTTCATTTGTTCTGACTTTATTTAAAAGCATTTTCCCTTTGTATGCATTTTTTTTTCCCCTTTTATACACTTTCTCTGTAGCGATCTGCTTAAATCGGAGATAAACATAGTTTAGCTGTTTTGTGTGAAGGATCGATTTTCATTCGTTTCACTAGGATAAAAATATATAAATAAGCTAATATTTAGGGTGCATTGTGACTAAGCATGAGATAATTCAAAGAAAGGGTTCAACCCCTGACAGAAGAATCTGACAAAGCTATTACCTTGAAGATTCTGACAGAAAATTACACATTTCATGCTCTTGGAGAATGCTTCTCCGCGTGTCTTTGTCCTGTCTTTATTCTGCCGCATCGGCTTGGATCAAAATGACTTTCCTTTGAACCTGTCTTATTTTCAGATCCCATGGAAGACTTTGTTAATAGTAAATGCAAATTGATTTATTAAATTTAAATCAAAATCATAAAGTTCCCATCTTTATCATTTCCTTTCATATCCTCATCCGGTGGTTGGAGGAATTCTTGAAATAACTTTCCAGACATATTTGCTATATGTGGATTTTATTACGTGATTGCTTGGTTGTTTTCCCCATCATTTCTTCATTTCAAATATTTTCAGGTTGTTCCATGTCATAAAGTTTTGGAATATATTAAATAGTTTAAGTAAAATACTTACTACAGATATCAGTTAATGGTGCTGGAGCTCCTTGCACAATCCTCACTCGAAATGCAGACTACAAATCACTCCCAGCTTGTACATGAATCAATGGAATGCCGGTTTTTGGAAATTCATCCTCCTACTGGATGGGACCTTTCCCAAAACACAGAATATGCATCTCAAGCAGCTTTATGGGGAATTGAGGTTAGTGCTGAGAGTGTCCTGTTCATGTAAATGAAAAGGATGTGCCACAAGTTTGCTTGAATAATAAGATCTTATCTGTTTTAGGGTTTGCCAGACTTAGGTGAAATATATCCTTTGGGAGGTTCAGCAGACAGGCTTGGTTTGATTGATCCTGACACAGGTGAATGTCTTCCGGCTGCAATGCTTCCATATTGTGGGAGGACATTGTTGGAAGGTCTTATAAGAGATCTTCAGGTATGCAATGTTTATGGTTTTGATTTTTTTGTTTTTATGCTTGACAAAAAGATAAAAGTTTAAGTGATTAATGACTGGAAAACAAATTATAAATATGCTCGTTATTTTGACATTTACATTTTATTGTATAATTTCAAGGCTAGAGAGTTCCTATACTTCAAGCTGTATGGAAAACAATGCATCACTCCTGTTGCAATCATGACAAGTTCAGCAAAGAACAACCACAAACATATCACTTCACTTTGTGAAAGACTTGGATGGTTTGGAAGAGGCCGGTCGAGTTTCCAACTCTTTGAACAGGTTTGGAGTTGAAACTATGAGGATGCTTGCTACTGTCTCTTCTATTCCATTAATAAAATTGGAGTTCATTTGTAATTTGACTTCTAAATTGTCAGCCTCTAGTCCCTGCTGTAAGTGCAGAAGATGGGCAATGGCTGGTTAGAAAACCATTTGTGCCTGTATGCAAGCCTGGTGGTCATGGTGTAATATGGAAACTTGCTTATGACAAAGGCATCTTTCAATGGTTTTATGATCATGGAAGGAAAGGTGCTACTGTTCGGCAAGTCAGGTTAGGCATATTTACTATATATCAAAACTTATTTGCAGATATGATATGTATCAGTTGCTGAATTTGAGATTTTCATTGGTGAGTTTGCAGTAATGTTGTCGCTGCTACAGATGTGACCCTCTTGGCATTGGCAGGGATTGGTTTACATCAAGGAAAGGTAAGCTCATATAAGAAACACCGATATAGTATAGTTTTCCTTTCATGGGCCTAACAAAACTAGATTGAGGTAGAATTATCCACTAACATCTTTTAACATTTTCTTTCAATCTGTATATTAAGATCAAGGATAAGAAATTGTTACTGATTTCATGGAGTTCATTAATAAGTTTATTATACGTTTGAAGATACACATCTCTGGTCATATGCAGAGTTCATCTGGACCTAGGTCTTTTGCTATCTTGTATTATGCTGATTCCACGTGTAACAGAAACTGGGGTTTGCTTCCTGCAAGCGGAACTCGGGGGCTACGGAAGGAATCAATGTTCTAATTGAGAAGAAGAACCTTGATGGGAAGTGGGCGTATGGTTTGTCATGCATTGAATACACTGAGTTTGATAAGTTTGGAATCACAACTGAACCTCCTTCACCTGATAGGTACACAATTATTTTTGCTAAAATGTGGTCTTGTGGTTATATACATGCAGTTTTAATTTGGCTCTTGCTTTTTATCGTGCTGTATAGCATCAATATAATAGCTCTCCTGGTTATTACATATTATTTTTCAAGTAATCTTACTTCAAGCAACAAAGTCAGAAACTTCTCTTCATTTTGTCAAGTTTGCAGGCAAAGTTCCCTGCCAATACCAACATTCTTTATGTGGATCTACCTTCCGCCGAATTAGTTGGATCAACAAGAAGTGAAAGAAGTTTACCTGGCATAGTTTTAAATACAAAGAAGTCGATTGTATATACGGATTATTTTGGAAACCGGCACAGGTACTTGGTTTGTTTCTTTTTGCAGGGGTAGCTAGTTTCTTTGATAACTTTTAACTGGTATTTCATATTTCACAGCCCTTGTTTGCATAGTTAGCGCCATTGTATGGATCAATATCCTCTTCAACGTTTTTGAAATTAGTAACCAAATAAGGGATACCTTATAAACAAATAAATAACCATGGGCTCCAAGAGATTCAAATGCTTACAAACTCCTATATTATTCTAAAACTAAATTGTATAACACCTCTAGATTCAAGAGCCACAGAGAAATTATGATTCTGCTGAGGCTATAACATTCATGACTCGGAAAAAAACCTAAAATGAAGAAACTGAAAAATAAGCAACAAAGAGTGAGGAAAAATTCCGTTCCATGGCTATATCATTTTGTCTCAATTGAGTCCTAGCACAAGATAAGGCACTTTTTGAAAATATTACTTTTTAGGCAATGCTAGTATAACTATCAGTTTATGCTGATGATGACATTGGCCTTAGTGCTGACAAACTTTTTAATTGCAGTGTCCCTGGTGGCAGGCTGGAGTGCACTATGCAAAATATTGCAGATAATTTTCTTAATACATATTCATCTAGATGTTACAAGGTTGTTGAAGGTATGGTATTAGCTGGGTTCAACTGTGACTTCTCATCTATGTTACTTGGACTCGGGTGTGAGTGTCGGACAAGGATATGTGTCCGATACGGATATGTTCATTTTTTTGTAAGATTTCCATGTATTTGGAGGGTTCTTGGAGGACCATATCCCCATACCTATGTCCGGATATGTGTCGGACACGTTTACTTCAAGAACAATGAAGAGTCGGAGCAACATAGCTTCTCATGTTGATCATGCGTTATCCTCTGGTTAACATTATGGCTACATGTGTCTACAGATAAATTGGATACCTTTATTGTTTATAACGAACGGAGAAAGGTTACATCATCTGCTAAGAAGAAAAGAAAACATGCAGACATGTCGCTTCACCAGGTAGTTTTCTGAATATTCTTCCTTGTGCACTGTTGTTCTATATCAAATGAAACTGTTTCAGATACAAGTTTGTCTTTCTGGGGTGAACAGATGCTCAATCTCAATCATGTCATTCATTTATATGTATTACTTCCTGCATTAATTAGTTCCCTTCTTGTTCTTGCCTCCTGATCTATTACTTGAATTGCTTTTGCTCAATCTGAGCTAAATCACAGCATGCTTTTAAATAAAGTTAATTTTAATTTCTCCAACAGAGACAATATTTAAGTCTGATTTCATGTGCAGACTCCTGATGGTTCACTGTTGGATATCATGCGGAATGCCTATGATCTTCTTTCGCAGTGTGATGTTGAGCTTCCTGAGGTATTTCCTATAAGAGTTATGACAATATTAATTCCCGAATCTATTTCATTTGAATGAGGTGGATTGTCATATGTGGTATATCTATTTATTATACAGTAACTTTGTTCATTATGATGTGCAAGATATTGTTAAAATTTTCCAGAATTTTTGTTTATTATTATGTGCAAGAAATTGTTAAAAAAAAAAAATTCAACCTGGCTATAACTGTTGAATATCCTATTCAGGTGCATTGAGCTTTTTTGTTATTTCATATTATGCAGGTTGAAGGTAATGATATGTATGTAGACTCTGGACCACCATTTCTCATCTTTCTTCATCCTGCACTTGGACCACTTTGGGAGGTCACCAGACAGAAAGTAAGTGTATTCTGGCTTTTGCAACTCAATGGTTTTCTCTGTAATGTTTTTTTTTTTTTTTCGTTTGGCATAATCATTCTGTGACTTGGTAGATAAAAGATCATAAATCCATTTCCCAAAACATTGTTATCAACTTTCAAAAGTTCCGGCATTGAAGTTGTAATGTTAACACCATCAATCTATCATATGGAGTAATAACAATGTTTTCTTTCCCTTCTCAGTTTAGTGGAGGTTCCATCTCTAAGGGCTCAGAGTTACAAATAGAGGTCGCAGAGTTCTTATGGAGAAATGTGCAGGTTGTAAACTTGTAATATGTTTTAGCTAATTCATGCTAGATAATTATCTTTTATGCTGATATGGTTTGTGTTTTTTCCAGCTTGAGGGGAGCTTGATTATTGCAACTGAAAACATTATGGGCTCAACTAGGGTTGACGAAAATGGTGAACCAATATTTCAACATGGGTGCAGGTTTCGTATTGCATGCTTCTGTGAATCTTCAACGATCATAGCAATCAATTCTCAGATTCAAAAGTGTGTTCATTCATGCAGGTGTGGAAGATGTAAATTACATAATGTAAAGGTGCTGAATGATGGAATTGACTGGAGTTCTGGAGACAATGTATATTGGAAGCATGATGTTCGCCGTTTCGAGGCACTTAAGGTCATACTACATGGAAATGCTGAGTTTGAGGCCAACAATGTTACCATACAGGTTATATGTGATAACAATCAAAATATTTTGCTTTCTTTTTTAATTTTTGGAATGACCTAACAAATCCAATCAGTTCTCTTTCAACTTTGCATGGTTTTCAAATACCATAAAATTCATCATGCATGCATTAACTCATGCAAACACTTACATATAGTTTAGCTGCCATTCTTAGAAATCCATGGACTGAATTACTTTGAAGGAATCCGGTCTGTGTAATATGGTTGGTCAAATTTTCTTATGTACCAATCTATATAGTTGGTCAAATTTAAACACGTCTCCCGGTATAGCTTATTTTAATCGTGTTATTTGTTCATACACTGGCTGATATCCCGAATCAAAACTCTGTTTACATTTCTTTTTTCCTTTCATGCAGGGAAATCATGTATTTGAAGTCCCAGATGGCTACAGATTGAAGATTACTTCTGGAGATCCAGGTTTTTATACCTCAATATGTCTTTATACCAATTGCTTATAATCTGTAGATAACTTTTGAGCTTTGAGGACTTCTTTGATCTCTAGTAATTGTAATCCAAGTGCATCAGCTTCTATTTTAGCATCCGTAGATTTGGGGAAACTTGGTTATAGTATTAGTTTATTACTTTCTATCATCTAAACAAATAAGTTCGCTGTTATGCTTCTAGAATGATCTCAATTTCGATAAAAATTTTCCTAGTAAACTCATATATAGTATTCATTTCTATTACAGGTTTAGCTGTTCAGTTAGACCCCATACCACAGAATCTGATGGATAGTGGAAGCTGGTTCTGGAAATACAATATCAATGGCAGTCACATTTTGTTGGAATTGGTAGATTTGTTAATCTGATTGGTTGAACATAAGTTTAACCTTTCCTCTACTAGGATGTTTCATTATAGTAAATTGAATTCGATTCATCTAGGAAATTATGAATTCCCAGCCTTAGTTCTATCGTAGTTACATTACTCATGTAACTTAAAATGTAAAAGAACATTGTAAAAGTTCCACCAATGAAATTTGTATCCATCATATATTCTCTCTCATTTGCAGTTTTCTTTTTATATCTTTCTTTTCACCTGGAAAATAGGCCATTTCATCACAATTCTTGTATTCATATCCCATCTGCTACAATCAGGAATAGGAATAGGTTTTTGCATGTAAAATGGTCTTTGAAATTATTGAAACAGAGTTGTTTGAATCATATTTCAAAATTTCTTGGAAAAGTCTCTGCCTCCAGCAAATGGTTCTCAATGAATCACGACTCACAGCTATATTCTTTGCATGCCATTTTAATGGCATCTGCTAGTAATTAAAGACGTTGAAAGCAAGATTTGTGGATCAGAATCAGATTAATATCCTTTATTGCAACCAAGCCTATCATCAAGGTGATTTATTTTTCTTATGAGCAATATCAAGGTGATGTATGTATATTTTTCGTATTAAGGAAAATCAAGGTGATTTAAAGCTGAATGAATCTGTTAAATCAAGCTGTAGCTTTGAGATTCATTTACAGTAACATGTTTTTCACTCTCTTTTTTTTTTTTTTTTTTTTTTTTCTGGTCTTAAATCAACAAATTTACACTCTAGAAGTTGCTGACATGTTATCCGACAGGATTGTGAGATTGGGAGCAGCATCTGTTGAGTAATCTAAGCAGTGCATCAGCTTTTCTTCGAGCTTTCAAAGAGCCATCAACAGCCAAGCTTCGAAGGGAAGGAATACTTCGCGGATTTATTAACAAGCGACTCGCAACTTCCTCTCCTCCATCTTTGAACAACCCCAGCAAAAGTGTTATCGAGTTCTCCTTCCCTTTGGCTGATCCAAATCTCAAGAGATCAATAAGAAGAGGCACCAAAACTCTACTTTTTTTTATAGCTTCAAGCCCTTCAGGACAACTCAAAAGTAGAGCCAACACTCCCAAGGAATCATCTGTTATGCCTGCCTTGTCATCCATCAACAATTCAATCAGCAAAGGAACTGCCCCAGCAATTATAATGTTTGATTTGTTAGCATTATAAAGTGCAAGATTGAATATTGCAGTTGCTGCATCTTTTTTCCCAGCTGTTGTTCCTTCTCTCAGGAGCTCAACAAGGGCCAGAATTGCTTTAGGATGAGCTCCAATTGTTACCTTGAAATCATCTATCATTGAAAGGCTAAAAATTGTTGCTGCTGCATTTTCTCTTGCCTCCATTGTTTTTCCTGATTCCAAAACTTCAACTATGTTGCCAATAGCTCCAGCTGCCATTATTAAGACCTTATTGTTATCGAAAATGGAAAGATTAAGTAAAGCAGTGACAGCATTTTCCTGGATTCTTGGATCATTTGAACTTAGCATTGTCACAAGAAATGGTATAGCTCCTGCCTCTGAAATTATCCTGCGATTATCCATGCTGGTTTTCGCAAGCAACCGCAGCTCATAAGCTGCCTGCCTTTGGATATCAGGGGAACCCATTGCTAACTTCCCAACTAAAAACTCAGCAGTCATTTTGACAGCATTTATTGCCACTTTTGTAGCAGAAATGTGATCAATGGCTTTCTCAAATGCTTTTTTCTTGCTCTTACTTGTTGTCTCCAACTCTGATGCATTTGATGAACATTCTGTTAATGGGATATTGTTCTCTTGGCACCATTGATGCACTAAACTCTTGAGTGCATAGTTTGGTATGAGGGCCATATGAATTAACCTCTGCCCACTTTTTGGACATGTGTGATGTCCTGTGTCGATCCATTGAGCTATCGAATTTCGATCATAAGTGTGTCCAGATGCTACAATCACTGGATCTTTCATCAGGTCAAGTGAAATCGGGCAACGAAATTCATCAGGAATTTTAGAGGACATTGATTGAGAAGATGAAGAAGACTGATCAAAATTTCTATTCATAGAAACATAAGGTTGTTTGATGTACTCTTCTTTGGTCTTCTCACTTTCTTGATCTTCACTAGAGAAAACCATGGATTTGGAATATGAAACAAGGGATATGAGATTGTTTATATTGGAAACTACAATTAATCCTCCTGTACCTGCCTGCTTCGCTGCTTCTGCCTCTAGCTTTGATATTTCTTCCTCATAATCCATTGGGTTTTTCAAACCAATGCTGCTCAAAACTTGTTTAGCTGTTTCAATGTCGATGAAGCTTTGGTTTTTCCTCTTCTTTTCATTGTTAGAAGCCATTACTTGGAGAAGCTCTTCTCTTGTTTGAAGCTCCTTCGGATCGACAAACAATTCCACCCTTTTGGATTGCCTGTGAAGAAGCTCAACTTGCTCTTTAATATCTGCTGTTATATTAAGCAAACTCAAAGGTAAAATATCCAGTGCCTTCCCAATCTCCTTCACTATCACAAAAAATTGATGGGAAATGAACTCTGTTTGAATAAGGCCCCAAAGAGAGCTACCATCTTTGCACACTTCAATCAAAACTTTAACTCTCCGAATCACTGAGAAAAGCTCAGTGAGACACAAGACTGAAGATGGAGGGAGTGATTGGGTGTTTATTTCTTTAATTTCTTCAAACAAAGATGAAAGAAGTTTGATTCTCCTTATCATTGTTGAAATGTTCCTAACCTGTACAAAGGGAAGCTTTTCAATTGAAGCTACTTCATTGGATACATGAATCAAAGATTCCAACAAAGACCCAGATGGCAAAAAACCCATCATAGGAGGGAGAGCTAATTCCATGATTTTTTTTTCTCTCCTGAGTGACTCAGTTTCTGCAGTACTTTACCATTGTTTTCATGTCAAAGGGTTTTATTACATGTTAGATAACTTTGATTTTGAACAAACTTCTTGTTGACATAAAATTATTAAACCAGTTGCCTGGAATTTTGACTGCTTCTCTTTGTACATTTAACAGAAAAAGCCAACAAGTTAGATGCCAGAAAGGTGAACTAGGACTTCCTAGGCTGCTGCCACTTGGAGGATTTCCCTGGTTTAAAGGGTTAGTCAGATTCCTTGCCAGTTTTATATTCAAAATCTGAATTTAATTATTTAATGGGACTTCTCAACGTTTCTGTTTGGTAGCTTTCGCCTTTCTGGACTTGTTTCTTGCAAAAAAAATTTTCCCCTTTTTTTACAGTGTTTTGTGTCCAACAATTATTGAGCATTTCAACCTGACTTTTGTCCTGTAATATACATAACATGCATATAAATCCACATGGATTAGTCCAGTTTATAATAATAGGAGTTTTATTTTTGTATCAATCAAGATTCGATTCTTACGAGGAGCACACCAAAGTAAAATTCTGAATACATCATGCCAACGTGAGGATTTGAATAAATACGAAATACATATATGAATTCATATATGTAAATTTTCGTAAGTAGATATATGATATATGATTAAATATTTAAGTTACACAATTGATATCAATATTGAATAAGAAATTAATCTCTAAATTATTCACTTAAAAAGATTGAAGTTGTGCTTAATATGGAATCCCACATTGAAAACTTAAAAGCTTATGCTTGTGTTTATATAGGTTTAGTTTCAGGAAGGGTTGAGTCTCAAGGGGTGTTAAAGCTTTTGTGAAGAGTGAGACTTACATGAACTTGGACTAGATCATGCATGCACGTCAATTTGGATTAATAATTAATTTTTTACTGTTCAACCGACATGTTTATTCGGTTCAAATCGAACAAAAAACTTGTAAACACTCGTTTAAGACATGTTTAGGCGGGGCCGGCAGACGGGCCAGCATTTTTTTTTTAAATGCTTTATTGAAAGCAATAAATAAACATGATTTACTATTATTTTTTTAATCAAGCTTTATTAAAAAAAATTAAGTAATAAATAAATAAAATATATGAAATTATAACCTTATCTTTTGTTTAATATTTAACTAGATGGCTTTTAATGTGATGGTATCCTCCCTTTAGCCATGCAAAGAGTGGTGCTAGGCTGCTAGCACTTGAAGTCAAAAGAATTTGTGATAATTTATTCTTTACCAAGCTCAGCATCATCATAAAAGTACCAGAGAATATAACTTTAAAGTTAATGATATTCGCCAAATCATTATATTTTATTTGTTATAAAGATAAAAGCAGTATGCCCACCATACCTCGTGGGGCATGCACCTCGCAGGTTGCATTGCATGCCGGTCGGTGTCTTTTTTTAATAAAATAAAAAAATAATAATAAAAAAAAAATTATTATCAAAAACGAGTGTTTACAGGTTCAATTTCTATCAATCAAAAAATCTGTCTGATTAAGATATTTATTCGGACCGAATCGTTTTATTTTCAAACATTATGTTTGATAATTTGAACCAAATCATTATGTTTTTTTTCACTTCTGACCGAACCGGTTCATCCTGATCGAATTACTAAAAACATATACATATTAGTATCAAAGCATATTCATCACCCAATTCCCATTGCTCGCCTTCAAGCCACTACAAAAAGAAAGCTGTTTAGTTCTTGGGAACTTCAAAGTTTGCACTAATTGGTTTATATAATGATGTTTTACATATCCCGACTACTAAAATTAACACGTAAAAATAACGGAAGATAATTTAAGTTTTGATATCATGTTAAATATTTAATTTAAGATCAATAGACAATAAATGAAAAAATTTAATTTGAATATAAAATAATAAAAAAATTAAAATTTAATCAATATAAAATAATATTATTTTAACAGATTTTTTAAGCCTTAGACAATGATGTAAAACAGTCCTAGTTTTGACAGTACCAACCAATTGTAAATGCCAAATAATTTCACAAGGGCAATCCTAAAAATTATGCATTGTTTTTTCAAAGCATCAGTTTAAATTGAATTCAATTCATATTTGGAAAAACTTGGAAGTCTAAATCATGATTTGAATCTTCTCTGATCAGCAATTGAATAAGATAAAAAAAAAAAAAAAAAAAAAACCCCAAAAGCCTCCTCTTTGCTTTCTTAATTTGGAGTTTGGACCAAGTCACCAACTGAAATTGGAACGTTTCGTTTGGTTTATATGTGTCAGATCAGACCAAACAATTATTTTAATTAAGTCTAAGGTTTTTGTCTCTACTTTTCCACTGTTTGTTTTATTCTAACTGCAGAAGATTTGGAAAAAGGTATAGGTCAGCCAGAGTATGTAAGACAAATTGAACAAGTATTTTAGAACATAAAAAAAAAATGACATAATCATATTTATTCAATTTTCTGTTCCATGGTAATTGTAATTAATTTTCTATTTTTTTCTTAAAATTCTAATTGTTAGTAAATCAATCTCTTTGAGATATTTACTCATTTGATTATATTAATTGTTACAAATTTTTATAGGTTTTTCTATTTATTTGAAGAATGTGATTATACTAATTTTATACTTAAAAGAATACATATACATACATATTTATAAATTTTAAATTTTCAAATAATTTTCAAAATATTACTCAATTATTTGAAGAGTGCCATTACAAAAAAATTGTGTGTGCAAGTGATTTGACCATACATGAAAAGTGAAGCTCCAATTTTGACCCTTTCTATTGCTTTGGTATGAAAGTCTACATTTTGATAAGCCCATTAAGTTTGTAATTTGTTAACTTTTATTTTGCCTCACATGGAGAACATCATTCTCACCAAAACCATAAATTTTATAAAAGAAAAAAAAATTAACCCACCCTTTAGTAAAATGAAGCAAAAATTCATTTAGATTGTTTAATTTAAATTTGATATTAAAAAATATTTATTATGCTTCTAGTACTAATTTTTTTTTAGTATTAATTTAGCAACTTTTTATAGTGAAAATTTATGTTTCTTCTTCTTAGTGTTGTGGGGGCCCAAAAATCAAATGGTTTGAAAGATGGTGATGGTGGGTTTAATCAATTATAGAAAATAGTGGAGGTGGAGCAACACCAAAGTCAATCTACAGTCTCCCACACACAAACATTTACAACCCACAAAGCAAAATCGGAATTGGAAAAATATATATATTTATATTATAGTTAAAGTTAAGTTAGTGTTACGACTCAATTAATGAAATAATTTAAAAACTTAAAAAAAATATTGACAATGATATATAATTAGAGATAATTATGTCTTTTACATATAAACAATACCTACTAATCAAGTTTTTTCTAAATATAAATTTTTACTCATTTTTTTTCTCATCCATCCACATAGGAGGTGTGCCACAATCTAAGTATTTATAAAGTTTCTAATATAGTTTGATGTCACAAGTTAAATAACACCAACTCAGTTGATAAAAGTACAAAAACCCCAAACAAAATCATAAAATTAAAAAATCAAATAAAAATAATTATATTTTTCAATATTTTATTTTTTAAAAAAATTACTTATTTGTTTCTAAAAAAACATATCCACTTAAAATAAAAATAAAACTATCCACTTAAAAATAACATTTTTTACATTTAATATTTTTAAAAATATTTTTCAGTAAAATTGTAATATATATCAGGTATCAACCCAAAGTGGAGCTTTGCTATCATCTCTAATCAATCACAATTCTTGGGCCGGCCCATTTTCCCTTTTCCCTGTTGAAACGCAAGCCTTTTTCGCGTGTCAATCACCGTCCGTTTGATATCCGGGCCTATGCCCATCGGACGGCTCGTGTGGTAGCCTTGGTTTTTTCTGTTAAAAGTGGGTTTTTGAGAAAGCGACAGGCATTAAAACAAAGTGGGCTCTTTGGAATTGGAGGAAGAAGCATTATCATCTCTCTGCCCCTCCCCCCCCCCCTTTTTTTTTCTCCTTTCCCTACCACACAAATGGTTGAAGTGACATTTTTCTAACTCATTTCTTCAAACATTGATTGCTAAAAACAAAAATTTAAAAAAAAAAATCTTTAAAATAAGTAAAACTAAATAATAATTTTAAAATTTGGCCAAAAAGTTTATAATTTCAAATCTTAAAATTTTATATTTTCTTTTATTTTAAGGTGATTTTATGATTTTTTTTTTTCAATTTAGAATATGTAAATTGATTTGCCACTAGCTTTTCTTCTTCATAAGATTGAAAGATTATACTCAAGTATTTAGTTCAATGATTTATGCATTATTCTCTATATTAAAGAGCAAGTTAAAATTTTGGCTTCTCAAATCAAATATATATATATTAATGAGGGATTGATAAAAAAAATGTTAGTGATTACTTTCTTATGTAACTAAAGCATAAAATATAAAAAGAAAGACTTTATTTATATTATTAATATGGTAATTACTACTTTAAATTGTAAAAGGAATGTGTTAACATCAAAGAAAAAATGCTCATTACTTTTGTTAATTTTTTTCAATTTTGAATTTGTTAAATGATGCTCTCATTCTACTTCTTTACCTAGACATCAATCTTTAGTTTCAAAGTTAAACCAATTTTTGTCTAAACTTAATTACTTCTTATTTATAATTCAGCCATTAAATTAAAAGGAAAAAGGATATATAGCCATAGCCTTTAAATTTATGCATTTATAAAAGATAGGAAAATTGTGATTGAATTGAGTAATTGACTAGACCAAAAATATCCTCCAAATTAATTGTGGAAAATTGGAAATAAAATGCCCAATTAAGGAAAAAAACTTTTTTGTTGGAGAAAGGGAACCTTGTATCAAAGGATTTCAGTCTTTTCTTTCCTCTATTGATATATAAATACCCAATTGGCAAAGAACTTTGTAATGTTCCTATTTCAGAAAAAAAAAAAAAAAAAAAAAAAAAAAAAAAGAGAGGGAGTGACAAACAATTTAGGCTCCACCATGCATGTGGGTTCCTAATTGATGTTATTTTTTTTGACTCAAGGTTTCCTTGGTGGAGATAAAAAGCCCTAGCAATCTCTAGGGCTCATTGCTTTTCTTGTGAAAGTTCTTTTCTTTCAATCACATGAACATCTCATCTTTATCTTATGAACTATCATTTCTCAACCAAAACTCACCAATAAATATTTGTAATGGTGCCCCCATCTACAATTATTTCTAGCCCCCACTTCCAAAATATGTAAAACAAAACAAAACAAATACAATTTCTTTTATCTTTTCTTTTCAAGTCTTTGAATTAATGTTTTATTAGATATTTTCAAAATTTATGGAACAAGTTTTTCATTTTTTTATAACTATATTTATAATCAAATTAAATAAGTTAAGAGGTGATTTTTAAATATTTGCATACCTTTTAAATTTAAAGTTAAGATCTTAAAGGGTGTTTCGAAAAATAAAATTTTAAATGTATCAAGTTAATATGAAAAAATGTATTCTTAAATTCATTTGAAAAACAAAATTAAATTCAGATAAAATTTAAAATAATAAATCTTATTATCAATAAATAAATATATTACTTAAAATTTAAATATTATTATTCCTTTCAAAGGAAGGGAAAGTAAAAGAAGAGAAAAATAAAAAGTCACCAACATTATTAGGATTTACGAGAAGTCCTTTGAAGGCAATAATTAAAGTGGTAATTAAAAAAAAAAATGTAAACAAAAATAGCTCATGCAAGTCTCCAACCTGCAAATCTTCGCATTATTAGCAGGTCGTTGTAATTAAATTTGTCCATGAGTCGAGTCGGATTATGGTCTAAATTTTTTTAATTTTTTTTATCCAGATTCGGATTAGGTCAGGTTCGGATTGCTCCGAAATCCCGCTTAACTTGTTCACAAAATATTAAAAAAATATTTTTATGTTAATATTTATATATTTTTTATAATTAATTTTTTTATTTATTCATAAACAATAATTCAAATCAGACCGACTCGAATTAAAATAACCTATATCGAAATCCATTCTAATACAAATCGGACATGTATTCGCCCTATTATTGAACAAGTCTAATTGTAACATAACATAGATATTTTACTAGCTTACTATTTATAGAGTTGGAGTCTATTTAAACCGAAGTTTGACAAGAGATAAGATATTGAAGTTGTAGGCTATGAAAAAACAGGTTAAAGGCTTTGGGTGAGTTTGATATGAAGCCATGAGGAGTCACGAGCCACGTTCGAGCTCTTCTTGCGCAGCTTGCAAGCTCTTGAAAAGGAGGTGCAGTCCCAACTGTATTTTCGCACCCTATTTTCGATCCGATGAACCTAAGAAATTTGCCAAAGTCCACAAAGTTTTTGGTGCTAGCAATGTGAGCAAGATCCTGATTGAAGTCCCCGAAGAGCAGCGAGAAGACACCGTGAATTCCTTGGCGTATGAAGCTGAAGCAAGGCTTAGGGACCCAGTCTATGGTTGCATTGGTGCCATAGCTTTGTTGCAGAGGAAGATGATTGAGCTTCAACATGATTTAGCCCTTGCCAAAGCTCGTTTGGCTCGATATGCTGCAACCTCTTCTGCTTTCAGCAGCATAGATAATGATCGGGTTAGCTGTATGGGACCTTTAGGTGAGTTCCCAGTTGCTTGTGGAGGATTCATTGACAGTTTTATTAGCCAGAATTTATCTGAAGTGAATCAAGATGCACATATGTATGATTTTACCCAAATTCCATATATATAAATATATCTCTATTCTATTTTTCTCTCTTGTTGATTAGTTGCTTTGATAAAACTTGGGCATTTTGGCCTTAAAATCTATGTTCAAGATCATGATCAAGTTTGAATTATATGGGAATTAAAAGGGTTTTTTCTAAATAAGTAAAAATCAAATGCTAGTATATTTTTTTCAGAAGAATTGTCAAAAAAGTAGTCATTTCAAAGGACAAGTGAAATTATAAGTTTATATAACTCTTGGCAATCTCTCCAAAATGTAGGCCAGAGTGCTGCCTTCATTTTCAGATACTCTTCTGCCCAACCAAGCAAGTATCACATGCTCTTGTTCACAAACTTGGCCTAATTCTTCCCAACATTAATTATGACTAACATTCCCCCATTGTTACCCTGTCCTTTGTCCCTCTGGTAATTTTCCAAGCAAGTTTTAACTGCAAAAGACTTTATAGCATCACGGTCCTACTTCCTTTCCGAGAAAGGATTCAATGAAACGATTATTTGACGTCAATATATATCACTTTCTTTTAAATTATATTACGTAATCAGATTTTTTTAAAAAAACAACTAATTAATACATATTACATGTAATAATTAAATGATAAGTATTTATTTTAACAATGAAAAAGATATATGTTGACGTGAGTAAATTAGGAGATGGAAGAAAATTAGCATCTTTCATTTGCAATTCAAGCATTTATGATCACAATAATTAACACACTGCAAGTGATTAGCTTTCCAATGTGCTAAACATCCCCTTGGAATCTTGGCCATAACCTAAGAAAAGGCTCATTTTCAATTTGAGTTCTTGGAGATTAACAATGAAGCTTTCAAATTTTCCAATTGCTGAAACTTCCATAGAATTCTAATCAAATCGGCAATACCATTTCCACATTAAAGCATCATTTGTAACACACAAAACTACAGAACAAAAACTACTTAAGAAGATGATAAAGATGATTTCATTACAACAACTAGAAAATACAAGAGATTTGCAGCAAACAAGTAATATATGTACAAGAAATTTTACAAGTTACAACCACCATGTTTCGACGTGATTGGATATACAGATGCAGATTTCTGTCTGAGTTACTTGAGATCAAAGGAGGACATAGTCACAACGATACTCGAACTCGGCTTCTATTCTCAGATTTGTGTTTCTTCCCTGTATTTGCATGCAGAGTTAACGAAAATGCTTATCAGACGTCAGAATGTAAACAGAAACCAAGCTTGAGCTTAGTAGTAATATGAACTTTATTCGATAAATCAAGCTTAATAAAATACAGGAATTTCATATATTAGGAAACTCTTCTATCAGTTCTAAATTATAATAACAAAAATTAACCAGATAAAATGACAGTAAAATATGAATAGCTAAAAACAAAAGTAAGCCAAAATCATTGTTCTCTCTGCAGTGTGTAAAAGAGAGAGAATACGAGGCGGCGTCTTAGAGTCTTCTTAACACAAACCTCTCCATTTTCCCTTCTTTAATGGCTCCATCTAGTCAAAATCCAATAAAATACTAGTACACCATATAAGAAATTTCATATGCATCCTTTATTTCTTTTGGAACATCTCACAAGATAAGCCAAGAAAGGGCTAAGATTCAGTTATTCAGATACCAAAGTTACATATCAGGCAGGCAGCATCTATATTACAACATTAACTTGAAGGCTAGAAAAACTCATCATCATCATCATCACGATACTAAAAAGTTTCTGATAAATGATAAAGGTAATGCTAATGGCGGTAATTAGTGGCAATAAGGCAGCATTCGTATGGACACATTTGGTAGGTTTAGATTTGGTTCAAAGTAATACAAATGTTAAAACATAAAGAGAATCAGCATGCGAAAAGATTAAGATAAAGTAGAAAACCTTTTCCACGAAGTAGTTCATAAACACTCAAACTTCGCCATTAATTACCGCCATTAACATCACCTTAGACCTAATATAAACCATCAAACGCATCTATCACAAAGGGTTTATCGTATTTCATTGATCATCAAAGCTTCCCCTTCTCTTCATTTACGACAATTCGCATAAAACTACTACGTTATTACCAGCTCAATCCAGAATCTAATTGATACCCATCAAAACTCATTTATCAATCATCAAAATTCTAACCTTTTTTTTTTTATACTTAAAACAGAGCCAATTGAAGCAAAATTTAAACTTGAGTATAATAAATCAAACAAATTTGGATTTTTTAAAAGACCTGAGCGACTCAAATGCTTTTGCCGCTTCGATTTCTCCATTTCCAGCTGAGCATCAACAAGCATGTTCATTCGTTGAAACTCCAGATCCTTGGTAAACTCCATTCTCTGTTTCTCAAGCTCCATCATTTGCTGTTGCTTCGAGCTCTCGGTCCTCTCATAGATCTCTCCGAACTTCAAAATCGCTCTTGCTAATTCTCTACATGCAGCTCCATCGGATAATCCTACATCCTCCACTCGATGTTCTTTCCTCACCTCATCATCGTCTCCGTCATCGTCATCGAACGAGCTCTCGTTCGACTTTACCCCCTTCAAAAACGTTGTCTTTTTGGGCTTAATCGTGAAAGTAACGCTGGGATGCTTTTTATTGACGGAGGCGTCAGCGCCGATGAGGGAATCGATGCGGCTAAAAAAAGGCCATTTCGACGGCGGCAGCTTGGCTCTTTCCAGCTTGTATTTTTTCTTCAACGTGTCGATCCGGTTCTTGCACTGGACGTCGGTTTTCCTCGGCGTAACGTCGTTTTGACGGGAGTTAACGGCCTCAGCAACTTCTTGCCAGTCCTTTTGACGGAGGTTACCTCTGTTAAGTCTTAAATAACGGTCACCCCACGCGTCGATGAGCGCACCGGTAGCGCCGTCGCTCCAACAGTCTTCGCGAGCGCCGCCGCCGGAGGAGTGGGTGTTATGGTGAGGAGGGCCACTGAGGTTCATGGAGGGAAGCAGCTAACGTGCGCCGGAGGGGAGGGAGGGTAGAGGATAAGGGAAATGGAAGAGGAATCGAATACTGGGAGGAGCACACATGGGGAGAATGGGGAGAAGTAGAGGATTGGCCGTGCATTTTTTTTGTGACCGGCGGTGACGTTAGCTCTCCCGTAGTTGGGAGGGGTGGGATGGGATAGGATGAGATCTGGACTATTATATCAATCATACGTCCGTGCATTATCCAATGCCACTCCTCTGCTCTACCAGTCAATTCACATCTTTTAGTATTTAAATTTTTTTTACCACTTTCAATTAAAAATAGTTTTTTTTTCCTAATACTATAAAGCTTTTATAATTTATAGACTTTTAAATTTTTTTTATATAGGAGTATTTGATTTTAAGGAAATAAATTTAAAAGAATAAAGTATTAATTAATTATAGCATCTAAATACTTTTATTTTACTGGACAAGATTAAGTTTAAATTTCATCAATAATAAAAGACTAAAAGGCATTTAAAGATTTGTTGAAGAATGCTTCTAATTTAGCCTTTGTTTTGTTTCCGTGTTCTCATTTTAGGCTCTAAGCCACCATAGCTGAAAACCAAACTTAAGACATTACGCATTTTAACTGCAAAATTCGACACACAAATGATCAACATAAATTAGATATTCTAGTCGTTGCAATCATATTTATTATTATAAACTTTTTAATGAAAGTAGTATGCAAATGGGTATAAAAAAAAACTATTGGAAAATAATAATGAAGTAATATAAGGAAATGACTTTCAGCTTTCATTCCATGTATATGCAAAATTGTCTGGAATTTGCTTTTTTGATTTGGAAATCTCCTTGGACCATAAAATAGAGGAATTACGGATGCGTGTTTTATACCCAACCTAAAATTAGGTCCGGCAAATTGCGTGTATATATAAATATATATATACATATATCAATCGTGTATGCAAATTATATTAAACAAAAATACAATACATATCATGTTAATCATTTTTAAATGTAACGTGTCCTATATACTACATTGTTTTCATGCTTATTAAGTGTCATGTTCAAGTCGTGTTTTCATATAGTGTCTAAGATTAATAGGTCTAGCCAAAACCCTACTTGCTTCCCTAGGTATACTCTATGAAGCATGGGTACGGCTCTGAAGCATGAGTACCCGTACCGGGTACTGGTACTCATCGGGTACGGTTGGGTACGTATCAATTTTTTTTAAAAAAAAAATAAGAATGGGTACAGTTTGGGTACGGTTTGGCCAAATTTTACACTAAAACTCAGCATTTTAAAATATTTTTCTTCCCTTCTTTTCATTATCAATAGCATTAATATGTCCTAAAACATATTTGGAGACTGTTCTTTTCACTGAAGATGGGCAAAGAAATAATGAGATAAACACTGTTAGAGTTTGATTTTCATAGTCATGTTTAGGTGTTGTCATGTTGAACAATTTAAGTACTGTAGTTTCTTAATTTGAGAAGTTGTCTTGAAATTTGTGTGTTTTATCTTTTATATTATGTTGTGTCATATTTTATCATGTGAAATTTCAGTTTTTTTATAAAAATATATATATAATATTAACGTACCCGTACCTTAGTTTTTAAAAAATTACCATATCTCGTACCCGTATCCATACAAGGTACCGGTACCGTACCCGTATCCATGCAACGTAGGGTATACTATTTCCCTTAATTTGCCAAGCCAAAACACCCCTCCCCTTTAATCAAATCATATACTATAATGTTCTTCTCTTTCATTTACAACCATTTGACATTCATGGAGTTGCAACTTTTGTGACCAAATGGTTGAAATTCTATCATATGGTTGATCCACATACCATGTCATATAATTCCCAAGAACAAACAAAATGAGCTCAATGGAATCCCTTTTTTTTTCTTTTCAAAAAGCAAAATTTCATTATTCGATGGCTCTTTCTATGAGTTTATCTGTGCTCTGAAAAAGAATTATACATTTAATACAATTATAATGAAACAAATTAAGAGGTTGGATGCCTACACTTTCCTCTTGGGCCGGTTTCGAGTACGTGGAAGCACAGGTTCTTGCACTATTTCCTCCAAAGAAATAGCTTCACCATCATCCTCTTCCTCTGCTTCCCTTATTGCTTGATTTATAGTAAGCTGCAACACAAAACCATGAAATGTAAGATTAAGAGTAATACTGTTAGTAAATACTTATAACAAGAAAAGTATTAGAGGGCATTGTTAAAAGCAGAAATTGAGATTTAAACCAATATCAACAAAAAAACCATTCCGCACTTTTATCAAACACCTAATGGGCATTACAATAACATACCCCTAAAATTTCAAATCCTCGCAACCTACAAAATTGATTAAAAAATACGCATATTTTAAACAATCCAAATAAGCCTTCCACTTTAAGAAAAACTCAAAAATTCCAAAGAACTAAGCACCCAACTAAAAAAATAGGAGAATTCGAAAGAAAAAAAAAAAAAAACCCATAAAAACATGATTTTTAGATTCTTACATCTTCGAGGAAGTCTTTGTCAAGTTTATCAGCAATCTTGATAGAAGTGAAGATGGTAACAGCCAGGAGAGAGAGCGGGAGCACCAGCGCGTACACGTAGCTGCTGGTGTTGCCAGCCGCACGTGTCACCACCTCCAACCCTCTCGTTTTCCGGTGAGATAGGTGGCTGGAGAATGCAACAACCGCCGGAGTAGGCGGCCTGAAGGATGTACGTGCGATCGGTGGATAGAGAGGGGGTGGGACTGAGCTGATGCTGGTGATGATGGAGAGACTCGCCATCGCGCTACTATGTGGAATTTTGGATAACATTCGCTGAGATTTTAAACGTTTTGAAGGCCGTGTTTGATCTTTTTTTACTACTAATATTACATTACTATATTTATAGGAGATTTTTATAAGAAAATAAAATGAAAAAGTTATTAAATAATAATCTTTTTGTAATTTATGAGAATTTAAAAAAATAAAATAAAAATTATAATCTTTTAGATAATTTTTTAAAATTATATAAAAAGTTGAAATAAATATTTAAGAGGAATTATAATTTTATCAAAATTACATAAAAATAACTTAAAATTTTACTAAAGTTAATTTTTTTGTAATTATCAAAATTACATAAAAGATAGCTCAAACTGTCTAACCTCTAAGAACTAACCTTTTTATAATTTGTTAAATAAAATACACGTATCAACAAATGAATTGTATCTTTAGGTTTCATAAAAATATAAAATAAAACATAAATTTGGGGAAATTTGGAATGTTAGAAGATTTGGGCTGGAGTAGCCCAATTTTAAAATGGAAAATAGAAAAAGCAATTGGGCTGACAATTTGGGTTAACAAGCCTAAATCTATGATGATGAACATGTCAATTTACAGTAAGATTTTTGAAGCCAAAATTTGCGGTTAGATTTATTCAAGGATCGGGCTATCCGTTCAAATTTAAAGGTTTGTTCGTTATTTGGGTGGGTTTTGACAAAAAAAAATAGACCAGACTTTGACTCTAATATTCAAGACCCGACTCTAGCTTGACCATTTTTCAATTAAATAATATATTATTTTATTTATATATATTATATAATTTATGTCATATAAAAATTAAATATATATAATATAATATTATAGTGTAAATATTAAAAAATATGAAAAGTTATCCATGTTTAAGAATTTAATAAAAAAATATATATAAAATTACTAAAGATTAAATAAAAATAACATTTAAAAAATATATATATAGGAGGATCTAAACGGACTTGGGTTATTTATTTATAAATATGGGTAGACTTGGACAAAATTTTATGCTCATATTTAAGATTAAGATCGGGAGGGGCTTGAACAATCATAAATGGTGTTAATATCATACATAAGCCCAACCCATAAACACTTATTTGCGATTCTAAAATAGAATAAAAACTTAAACAAAACTGTAAGTACGAAGCAAAAAACTCACCTGTTAATTTTTGACACGGCATGCATACAATAAAAAAAAAATTAAAATATGATATACGAATTATTAATATACCAAAATTTATATAAATATACAATATTTTAAGTATAATATAATATAATAAAAAAATAAAAATAAAACAAACAAATGACGATTATTTTGTTTAACATAAGTGGGACTACGGTACTACACGACTCCCACCCTCAAACGGGCTTTTAGTTTAACTCCCCGTTTTTTAGTTTCTCGTACAGTTCTTTGTTGAAATGGTTACGGATTTCTTTAGATCAAGGGCCTTAGCCCAATAGCCAATGGACACTGGCCGGCCTTTTAATATTTGTTGCCAGAAAAAACATTTTAGTCTCTTAAAAATTAAAACATTTTTTGTTATGTGCTTCTTAATCAAATTAACGTTCTCTATTTTTTTTTTTCCATTTTGAAAAATAAGAATATATAAAATGGTATTTTTAGAATTTTAATTTCAAATATTTAATTTAAAAGTATTAATCATAAGAGTTCGTTTTTGGTATATTGACAGTGTAAACTTTTTAACTTCATAAGCGGATTAAGAGATTGTCAAATGTCTTATTTTTTTTAATTAATTTTTTTATTATACTCTAAAAATGTGTCACCCTATTAATTCTGTTTGTAGAGTCTAAAAACTCTACTAACAATGTATCATATAATAATCCTAATCATAGCCCAAAAAAGCTCTTAAATTCAAACAATTAACTTTGCCACAACACAGCAATTGTGGATAAAATTACTCTAAACTCTAAAGTCATCCATCAGCATTAGCTCATTGCCATAAGAGATTAGTCAGATTCTTGTATATATATATTAAAAGTATATATAATTTTAGTATATATCTAATATATACTAAAATATAAAATAATTTAAAAGGTAAAATAATAATTTTAAAAAGAGGGAACGAGACAGAACCAAACAATAATTCACCAAAATCATCTCGCGACCGTCCTCACTTTTCAAAAAAAAAATCTATTCATTTTAAGTTTGTCATCCCGATTATATTAAACCCCAAAGGACAACTCTTTAGACATTTTACATGTACGAAAATATTGAAATCTTAAAAGTTTACATTCGAAACCTTTAAGACATGATGGTGATGCAATATGTCTTTAATCGTTATCTCTCATAAAAATAATAAAAATAAAAATAAAAAAAGTAGAAGATTTACATGTTTTTTTGTATATGTTGGAAGAATCAGGAATTCGTCTATATCGAAAGGGTTATTTTCAAATTTCTACTGTAACCCCCAAAAAAGAAAGAAAAAGAAAAGGAGATTATGAGTCATGACTCTGATTATCACCCAAAATGGTTTGTTTGGTAGTTGAGTCAAAGAAAAAACTGTTCCTTATCATGCTTGCTTTGCTTTGCTTGTTGTCTTTTGCTATATACTGTTGCTGTTCTGTTATTATCCAAACATAACTGGTGGGATTCAATTCATATAGATACGAGTCCTTTTGAAATAATGCTAAAAAAAAAAAAAAAAAAACTGTTGGGGAGATTAGGCTGTCTCACAATTAGAGGTGTTTATGAATCGGATTAAGGTTTGGTCCGATTCAAAAACTCATTTTATTACTTTATACAATATTATAAAATTTATTTTATATTTTTATAATTTTTTATTATTTAAATAATAATATGAATTGCATCGAGTCGACTCGAGGTATCAAAAAACTATTTCATATCTAATCAAATTCAAATGGAATATGTTGGATCGGACAAATAATGCTATTCATGAACAGATTTTAGTCACAATTTAACTATATAAATCTCAAGTCATCAGCTTTTACTTTTAAGAAGAAAAAAAAAAGTGAGGAAGATAATTAAAACCCCACCTCCCTTTTGTTTGACAATATATCTTGATATGAATTGATTATAGGCACCCACATATTTATGACTAGATAATTATGATTTATGTAATTTAAAAATGTGCCAATGAATTAAAGAAAATTCTAAAAATATATATGTTGGAAATTACTAGTTAAACAAAACCTTCACCTCCCATTTTAGGCATCATGTACCCATAATAAAAATAAAACATATAGAGAGAGAATAAGTTAACAACCTAACCTTGTTTTAATTTCAATTAAGTTTTTATCTTGACCAATTCATAATTAATTAGATAGAATAACCTTGCAATCTAGTATCCTTTTAGTTTTACCAAATGTTTGATTTTAAATTAGAATTTCAAAATTATGCATCAATCAGTAAAGAAACGTTAAATTTAAAGAATTAATGAATAAGAACCTGGATTAACTTAGCCTGATTGATTTATGTAGTCATTTTAAAAATGTGACATTCAGTAAATGCAGAAATTCAAATTTCTGCATCTATAATTTTTTTTTATTCTCAGATTATGATCTCTTTTATACAAAAGAAATAATAAATAGACCGGTACATGAGCTTAATAATCACGAATTTGACCTAATTAATGTTGAATCAAAAACATAATTTTTCAAGTTAGATCAATGCAACTTTTAAATTTGTATAATAATTTATAAAGAGAAGAATAAAGAAATTAAGCTTTCCTCCTCTTATAGTCTCTTATATATCCCATCCCATCCCACTTGATGACTGATGAGAACAAGAATCCAAACAGGCCACTTTTATAAGTAAAGAAATTAAGCTAAAATTAGAACTAATATTCGGTATCAGAACCCTCCTTAAACCTAAAATATAAAAGAAAATTATCTTTAGGAAGAAAGAAAAGCAAAGCAAAGCATTGTTTGCTTTGCTTTATTTCTTTTATGTGAAAAGACGTGATGGGTTGAATCAGTAATTCCCAGCAGGAAAAAAACAAAGGAGACAAAGAATAAAATAGGAATAACCAACGAAGCTAAGCATGCAGAATTGCAGATCATGCATATCCATCAAAACACACAAAGTAGAAGTGATTGGAAGATTACGCACTCTTTTCCTTCTTTGTTCCTATTCTTATCTTAATGATATATAAATATTATCCACCATGTTTTATCAAAAACCTTTGTTGCTTTTATGAGAGATTTGCATCATCTTCGGCCTCGTTTGGGCCCTATTTATTTACCCTCCTTCCCATACTAATTTCATTTGTAATTGAAGAAATATTATTGTCATGATCTCTTGCCTTCTTCATTTACTAGTGAATTTTTTTTTATTAAAAAAAGAATTCGATTTCAATCTTTTAAGAATATAATATATGCATTTTGTTGAGGTCTAAATTTATCATTGGTTGTTCACGGTGAAGGGCCTAAAAGATAGAAACGATAAAAAAAAAAAGCATTGAAATTGATGATTTGGAGTACGTAATATTTCATGAATAAATAAAGGTAAATGAGAGAGTGAAAGAAAAAAAAAAAGAAGTAAAGAGAGATACATAACCTTTGTGAGGCAATCTTAACTTTATATATAAAGTGTATAGGTACCAATGTTAATATTACCATAATATTTTTTTCAACAATTTATGGACATAACATATTAACATATTTGTCAATAATCAATTATTTAAATACATTTTTATTGTTAATATATTCTTTATAATAATATTATTATATTAAATACAATAATTAATAAATATATTCATTATTTTGAATGCATTCAAAAAATATATTATTATATATAATAATTTTTAAAAAATATTTTTAATATATTTGTATTCAAAATCCTTATAGCATATATACAGAATTGATAATTAAACAGGGAGGTGATGGATTTGACAAGCGAAGGGGCATCGCTTAGTTATGTCTGTGGTCATTATCACCCAAAGTAAATAATATTGTTTGAACGTACGTTCAGTCTAGTTGATATACCCATCTAAAATAAGCTAAGCTCCACATTTTAATATTCTTATGCCCCTAGCAATGGAGACATAAACAATTAATCTTCCTATCTTGTCTTGATTAGACACATGAATCCTATGATCATATATCCTAGCCTCTCAATTACAATTTTAGTATAAGTTAATACTACTTAATTGCATTCTAATTATAAAAAAATAAAAAAAAATAAAAACATTGAGAGACATTTTAAAAATAGTAAAGTAACTTTAGTATTATTTCAATTTGGTACACATTAGTAGTCATGATGTATATAATAAGTATTTTTAGTGTGCAGGCCCTACAATCTTTTCGTGATAGACTTTGGGCATGCCTTATTTTCCATCTAAAGTGCACACAAACATATTCTTCATCTGTTATTTTGTTTAATTCTGATGATTTTTGGCTGTTTCCCTTTTGGATAAGAATATGATATAGATGGACCTCCTGTATTATACTGTGAATTATATATATATATATATGTATTAATTAATTAATTTTTGTATATATACAAACATACATATACATAATAGTTGCCGATGATGATTGATGATCATAGGATTAAAATAATTATGTATTTGGAAAAGAAAGATTACTAAAAATCGTATTATAATTTTAGAATTTAAATATAATAACTGAATCATTTTCAATCCGTTTAAACTTTTAAAATAATCGATCACCTGAATTTAAATCAAGCTATCTAAGCAAGGAAAATTCTAAGGAAAACTCCTTAAAATGAGTTTTCCATAGGCTCCAAAACATATGTAATTTTTCATGTTTATATGTAATTTGTGTTAAGTTTATATGTTAAAAAAAAAATTACATATATACATGACAACTTTTAATTTACATAAATACATGACATATTTGTCATGTTTATATGTAATTTGTCATATTTATATGTAATTGTCATGTACATATGTAATTTGTCATGTTTATAAAAAAAATTACTTAAAAACATAACAACTTTATATAATTTATCATGTTTATATGTAATTTTATCATATTTATATATAATGGAACTTATTTTAAGTTCACCCTTAAAAACTTACCCTAGAACCCCCTCTAAACATCGATCACATAACAAATCTGTTAATTTGCATGTCCAATCATTTTGAAGGAAGAAAAATGGTAGAAAAAAAAAAAAAAAGAAAAAAAAAAAAAAGGCCAGCATCATATATTCTAAAACGTAGAAAATTGACAAATGGTATCAACAACAAATCATAGGAGATTTCATCAACAATTATTCCTAAGATATGTAGTCCCGTATCAGTAGGAAGAATAAAGGGGGTAATCGAGGCCGGCCCGAGAGTGGCTTCGTTGTGGTTAGCACTAGGTCGTCACATATCTCTACAGCCTATCTATATAGCATGCTATATATACCCCCTTTTTCTTTCATTTGTTTGCCACAAATCTCCCAGACAATACGTTTCTTTTCCATAGCCGACATGAAAGAGTCAAATTTGTTAAAGCAACCCTTTGTTAGGTACCAGAGTGACGGAATAGTGTCTCACAACTAAAATAAGAGATGAGAAAATAGGAACTGAACACACAAAATTTAACGTGGAAAACCCTCAATGAATAAAGGGAAAAACCACGGGGCAAGACTAGAAGAATTTCACTATGAGAAAATATTACAACACCTCTCTCTAAATACTAGGAGAGAACAACCTCACAAAGAATATAAGAAAGTATACAAGAGAGGAAGAGATAATTCTTGGGATGGTTTTAATACTTCTCCTTAAGGCTCTTTATATAGCCTTCAAGGAGGAACTCCTTCGTTGCTCCCACCGATGTGGGACTTTCTTATATAAGTTCTAACAATTCTCCCACTTGAAGATTTGATTAAACCAATCATATCTTCACACCACTCTTTCTGTCTTGCCATTCCATGTTGCTTACGTTTCTGATAGACCATAGGAGGATCGACACCAAATAAACTTGTCAGTGTTGATTGGCTTTGTCATAACATCTGCTAGGTTGTCTTTGGTGTGAATCTTTTGCATATCCACACTTCCTTCTTCTACTACTTCTCGAACAAAGTGATACTGTATACCTATATGCTTTGTCCTGGAATGAAAGGCTGGATTCCTTACAATGTGCAAGGCACTCTGACTGTCACAATACACAATAATCTTCTGCTGCTTGTGCCCGAGTTCTTCCATTAACCTTTGTATCCATATTGCTTCCTTGCATGCTTGGGTAGCTGCCATGTACTCAGCTTCTGTAGTAGACAAAGCTACAACAGTCTGTAACTTAGATAACCAGCTTACCGCTCCTCCTGCAAGTGTGAACACATAGCCAGTAGTGGATTTCCTTTTATTAAGATCACCTGCAAAATCTGAATCAACATAACCCCTGACAACAAGTGCTGATCCTCCAAAACATAATGCAACATCTGAGGTTCCTTTAATGTATCTAAGGATCCTCTTAACAACATTCCAATGCTCTCTACCAGGATCTGCCATAAATCGACTGACCGCTCCCACTGCTTGTGCAATGTCTGGTCTTGTACATATCATAGCATACATAAGGCTTCCCACCGCTGATGCATACGGTACTCGAGACATTTCCATCCTCTCTGCTTCATTGCTAGGACTCATACCTAAGGATAATTTACAATTGACAGGAAGTGGGGTAGATATTGGCTTACAGTCTTGCATGTTGAAGCGTCGCAAGACCTTCCTCAGATAATTCTTTTGAGAAAGCCAAATTTTCCTGTCTTTTCTGTCTCGGTGAATTTGCATCCCTAAAATCTTGTTTGCGGGTCCCAAGTCCTTCATATCGAACTCCCTAGCCAACTGTGCCTTCAAATCTTGGATTCGATCTTTGTTGGGGCCTACCACCAACATGTCATCCACATACAACAGCAAAATAATGAAATCATTATCATCAAACCTCTTGTAGTACGTACAATGGTCTGAACTCAGTCTGTTGTATTCAAGGCTAATTATGAAAGAATCAAATCTCTTGTACCAACATCTGGGCGCCTGCTTTAGACCGTACAGAGATTTGGTCAACCTGTAAACCAAGTTCTCTTTGCCTGTTTCAACAAAACCTTCTGGTTGGAGCATATAAATTTCTTCTTCAAGCTCTCCATGTAGAAAAGTCGTCTTTACATCTAGTTGTTCAAGATGTAAATCAAATGCAGCACACATAGCCAACACTACTCTGATAGTAGTAAGTCTGACAACTGGAGAAAATATCTCGTTGAAGTCAATACCTTCTTTCTGAGCATATCCTTTTACAACCAATCTAGCACGATATCGTTCTACTTGATCATTGCTATCCCGCTTGATCTTGTAGACCCATTTGTTACCAATGGCTTTTCTGCCACGTGGTAATTCCACCAGTTCCCATGTCTCGTTCTTGTGAAGAGCTTCAATTTCTTCCTGCATTGCTGTCATCCACAGAGAAGCATCTGGGCTACTAGTAGCTTCATGAAAAGTTGATGGCTCTCCATCCTCTGTTAAAAGACAGTATGCAACATTGCTCTCCGTAACATACTCCGTGTGCCAATTTGGAGGCCTTCTCTCACGAGTTGACCGTCGAACTTCTACAGCCTCGGACTCAACTGGTTCTGGTACCTCATGCTCTGGTTCTGCTTCAGAAGAATCATCTTCTTGAGAATTTCTATCCATCTGCACTGTAGCAGTCTCTTTTGAAGTGTTGTCATTTGTTTGCTCACTTTGCAGTTCATTTTCTACAAAAACTACATCTCTGCTGACAACAACCTTGCGGGCAGTGGGATCCCACAGGCGATACCCCTTAACACCGTCAGCATAACCCAAGAATATACATTTTCTGGATTTTGGATCCAGCTTTGTTCTTTCTTGGGAGTTGTACATCACGTACACAGGACATCCAAACACATGTAGAGAAGAATAATCAGCTGGCTTTCCTTTCCACATCTCCATAGGCGTCTTCAAACCAATCGCCGTTGATGGTGATCGATTTATCACATAACAGGTGGTTTTGACTGCTTCTGCCCAGAAAGATTTGGCCAATCCCGCTGTTCTCAGCATGGCTCTTGTTCTATCTAGGAGAGTTCTGTTCATCCGCTCTGCTACACCATTCTGTTGAGGCGTATGTGCAACCGTGAATTGTCTCATAATACTCTCTTTCTTACAGAATGCTAGAAAGTTACCGTCTACATATTCTCCTCCATTGTCTGTCCTCAAGCACTTGATTCTTTTCCCAGTTTCAAGCTCTACTTGTGCTTTGAACTCCTTGAATACTGGAAACACATCAGACTTCTTCTTGATTGGGTACACCCATAATCTCCTGGAATAGTCATCAATGAATGATACAAAATACTTTGCTCCACCCAGGGATATTTCTGGTGACTCCCACACATCAGAATGGATTAAGTCCAGTATGTGTTTGCTTCTTGTAGTTACTTTAGCAAACTTCAATCTATGCTGCTTGCTTATCACACAGTGCTCACAGAAAGGTAAATTGACCATCTTGAGCCCGGGCAGGAGATTGCGTTCTGCAAGGACTTTCAAGCCTCGCTCTGACATATGGCCTAATCTGCGATGCCACATCATCGTCGTTTCTTCTTGGCTGGCTGCTGCAACTGATGCATCTGCCTCTTGCAACGTCTCTCCCAAAAGCATGTATAGATTGCTTGTGATCTTCTCTGCTTTCATCACCACAAGGTTTCCTTTCACTACTTTCAATATTCCACATCCAGTGTGGATCTTGCACCCGAGGTCATCCAATTGTCCAATTGACAATAAGTTCTTCTTTAAGCCCTTCACATGTCGTACCCCTTGAATTTTGCGAACAGTACCATCATGCATTTTTAATCTGACGGTACCGACTCCAGCAATATCTAAGGCGTGATCATTTCCCATGAACACAGATCCTTCCGAAATAGGTTCATAAGTGCAAAACCAATCTCGGTGTGGAGTCATGTGCCATGTCGCACCTGAATCCATTATCCAGACATCATTGAGTTTCTTTCCGCCTTTAGAACTAGTCGCTGCTTCACTATACAAGATTTCTCCATCATCTGAGGTACTTGCAACACAACCTTGGGAGGTTGATGTTTCAGAATTCTTTTCTCCACCCTTCTTATTATGCCAACACTTCTTCTTCGAGTGCCCTCTCATGCCACAATTGTAGCATTTAAGATTCTTCCTTCTTCGAGATTTTGATCTACCATGATTCTGACTCCCACTGGAGCCACGTTCTGTTGATCTGCCTCTCATCACCGTTAAAGCCTCTGCTTGCTTTGAATTTTCTGACCTTTCCTCCTTATTCTTGCGCCTGGATTCTTCTTCAAGAATAGCACCGGCAACATCATCAAAGTGAAGAGAGTCACTAACATTGTTATTTGTGATGTTGATGATGAGTTGATCATACGAATCTGGTAAACTCTGAAGTAGAAGTTCCGCACGTTCATTTTCCGCTATTTTGAAATCTGATGCTGTGAGTTGAGCAAATAGCGTATTCAGAGTGTTGATGTGATCCGTTACCGACGTGGATTCACTCATTCGAAGAGTGTAGAGTTTCCTCTTCAAGAATATTCTGGTGTGAAGTGACTTCACCTCGTACAATTTGTTTAGAACATCCCAAATCTCCTTTGCAGTCTTCTTCTCTGCAACACTTGACAAAACTGAATCCGCCATTGCTAGGTGCAGATTGGCAACAGCATTGTCATCCTTCTCTTTCCACTTTTCATCAGTCATTTCTGTGGGTCTACTTTCAATTGCTTCTAGACAATTATCCTTCCTCAAAATTGCTCTTATCTTCAATTTCCACAAGGAGAAATTTCTCCCACTGAACTTCTCTATCTCGAATTTTGCTGCCATGGTTGTACACGAGCTGAAGCGAGTTACACTATTTCACCGTGAATAGTACCGTATACGTGAACAGTATTGTACGTATGTCATACACTAGAACAAATCCAGTATACGTTAACAATTACTGCAAAAGTATACAACCACACGTATGAATAATAACCGTATCTGTGAATAGTACAGTACAATTGAATAGCCCGTATACTGGAACAGTGACCGTAGCCCGTGAATAGTGCACCAGGTAGGTTCCCAGGAAAGAGAGGTGGGTCACTGATAGACACACTTAAATACCAAGTCTTTCCTAGCCAGAACTTCCCTAGACACTTTCACACTACCACACTTTATTTCCAGCAACAAGAATAATTCTTTTCTGATGTGGAAGATCAGACTATACTGCAACCACAGAGCATACTAAGAACCAACACTTTCACTGCAGCGGAATAAGGACCACGAACCAATGGCTCTGATACCACTGTTAGGTACCAGAGTGACGGAATAGTGTCTCACAACTAAAATAAGAGATGAGAAAATAGGAACTGAACACACAAAATTTAACGTGGAAAACCCTCAATGAATAAAGGGAAAAACCACGGGGCAAGACTAGAAGAATTTCACTATGAGAAAATATTACAACACCTCTCTCTAAATACTAGGAGAGAACAACCTCACAAAGAATATAAGAAAGTATACAAGAGAGGAAGAGATAATTCTTGGGATGGTTTTAATACTTCTCCTTAAGGCTCTTTATATAGCCTTCAAGGAGGAACTCTTTCGTTGCTCCCACCGATGTGGGACTTTCTTATATAAGTTCTAACACCCTTTCACATGTTTAGGAAGAATCAAACCTACGTTCCTTACTTATCTTAGCTGCTGCTTTGAGGGCATATTAATTTCGAAAATTACTTCAACATTAATGAGTCAATGACATAACAAAATTATATGGTTAATTAATTAACCCAAATGAAAAGAAAAGAAAAGAATGATTACTGTTTGTCATGAATGATATTATTCTTGTTGTTGTAATCGATATATGTACCAATGATGAGTCGGTATAACGAATTATCGAAAGTGCATTTTGTTTATTATATATATAGCGAGAGATATGCTGGAATCTGACTATCACCATTGTCCCGACAGAAATGAGTGTGCCTCCACCCTAGTTTGCTAGTTTATGCCTCCTCCCCGTCGACCCTTCTTAAAAATATAAGTTTTAACCAACTTTTTCTTAATCTTAGCTTAACTGAATGAAGATATATGCACCACAAATTCCTAGTTGAAAATCTGAGTGTGGTTCATCAGCACCTCTAATGCATTGCAAAATTTTCAAAGGATACATGATTGAGATGATCAAAACCCAAATCATATATATATATATATATATATATATATATAATAGGGTACATGCTAACTGGATAAGCACTGCTGACATAGACACCTCTTCTTAATGATACGTAAGACAAGCAAAAAAATAAAATCCAAAAATAAAATCTAACATTATCATCTCTTCCTAATTTTTAACAAAAGTGTTAATTCAATTTTGAACTACATGTTTAGTTAGGTAATTTTTTTTACCTCAAAATCTTGATTTTTTATTTGTTGTTTTTCTATTATTTGTTTCATCTAATTTAAATTTAAAATAAGTAAATAGATAAAATTATCCATTTAAAATCAAATTTTAATTTAAAACTATCCAAAATTCATGCATTAATATTAATCTTAAAATAATCTTATATAAATTTAATTATTATTATTCAATTTTCAAAATTTTCAAAAATAAATCAGTCAAAATAACTTTTATCACATTTTCATAATTTCAATTTTCACTTTATCAATTTAGATTTTGAGTTATTAAATAGATAAAATTGTGCATTTAAAATCAAGATTAAATTGTAACACAAATTTCAAACTTAAAAATTCATTTTATTTGATTCATTAAGTAGCTATGTAAATATATCTCTTTTAAATTTAAAATTAAAAAAAATATATATTTTTACCTTCATAAATTTCTTATAATTCTTTAAATTTTAACTTTTTCAAATTTAAACACACAAATATCTCATCATATTCTTTTTAAATTCAAAAGATATTTATTGAAATCCATAGTATATGGTTATTTTAAATATGTATCCGATTTTATAGATGCACCAATTAGTATACAATTTACACCCATATTGTAAAAAAAGAATATGATGAGATATAACCGCGAATAATTTTATGTGATTATATACCAATAAAATTATGTGGTTATTTTTTGAAACAAACATAAAATTTCTATTATAAACATAAATATAGTAACAATATTATACACTAATTAATATGATCTGTGTTTATTATAATATGTTTTATAATCATATATATCATATATATATATATATATATATTAAATAATACAACCTTCTTAAAAATCTTTCCCTTTAATTTATTATTATTACATATATATATATATAGATTAACAAGAATTTCAGTCATTTTTAATTTTTAATTGAATTGATAATGCTTCTAATAAATCAATATTTATTTCAATTAATTTATATTTAAACAGATAAAATTATCTATTTAAAATCAAAATTAAATTAAAAACTACACACAAAAAAAAAAACTCATGCTTATCCAAGAATTATCCTAACTGAGAATAACAAACCAAATCCTCATATTTCATCCAGATTTTAAATAAAAATAGAGATAGAGTTATAAGTCCATTTATTTTTAATATTTAAACAGACAAATCGTATTTCCAAAACTATACTTCTTCTTCCACTTAGATAATTTGAGTTTCTTTTTCTTTCTACTGAGTAATTTTACTGTATTTGAATTTTGATTATTTTTTTTTATTTTTTCGAAATTGAAATAGAAAGAAACAGAAACTCATATCCTAAAACTAGAAGCAAGAGATGGAATCTCCGATGCCATGAAAGACATGCGCTATAGGTATTCTAAAATTTAACTTGATAATGCAATGCTATTTTTATATGATTTCTTTATTCTAAGTCAACTTTTTTTTTTTTTTTTATGGAGTTTCAGATTATAGCGAAAAAAAAAAGAAAGATATATTTTCTTGAAAATAAGGTGCATATATTAGAGTTAATTCAATTTTTTAAAAAAAAATTAGCATTTATTATTATTATAATAAAAATTTCTTGTGCATCGCACGGGTTAAAAAAATTAATATTTTAATATTGTAAAGTATAATTAAAGCTAAAACACTTAAAACTCTGAATTTTCCCCACTTTTATACATATATAATCAATCAACAAATTGAGATCAATAAACCTCCAGGTTTCGTCCATAATTAATCTTTCGAGATACTGTCGGACGTCAAGGTGGGGACCTCTTTTAAATTTTTTTTTTTTCGTTTATAAGGACTCGAACTCGAGACCACTTGCTTAAATGACCAGAAGACTTTTCACTCATAGTTTCTCCCTCCTTTTGCTCCCATTGCAGTGAGAGGAAATAAAGGAAAAACTTCAACTTTTAGCCCATTTGGGAGTGTGATTAGTGCGGCTCTTGCCGCATTGATACTGCCAAAATAGTATTTCAGTAGTGCAGCCGGACTGCACTGATAGTCTTGGCAAACTGCTTTCTTTTTTATAAATAAAATCATAATTTGAAGATAAAAAATTTAAATTTTAGATTTATTAAATATTATTTTTAAAGTTAATTGTATGAATCAACTCAATTAAATCTTAGATTCGCAAACGGATTTTTTATTGCTCATGTTAAAAGCATATTGGCTGTGACAATAGAAGATTACAAAATGAACCCCAAACTAAATTAAAAAAAAACAAAAAACAAAAAAACAAAGGAAGCAAAGCTCTTCTTTTTGTATATGTAATTGGTAAGGCATTTTTATGATCAATTTCAAATCATCAATATTATTTTGTAGAGTACTAGATGTGAATCTTATTCCTGATGGAGTACATCCTTATTAAAATGTTAAATCAAATAAATATATATATATATATAAAATAGAAAGAAAAAAAAAAGGAAAGGAACAAAATTTAATGGGTGGACAAAGATATGTCCATCAAAAACAGTGTTCCTAAAACCTGGATATCCAAACTGGTTAGAAATGCAGGCACTTTTTCACATGGTTTTTATCTTTCACCAAAGCTATGCATCTTCTTAAAATACCGTTCCAAATCTTTCATAATAATTTTGGGGTCCACCGAATGTCCTTCGCAACACCCACCCCAAAAAAATGTGTACAAGTAAATTCTTAAAATTAAATTAACCAGACCCCCACCAAACAAAAGGTTCTCATTATCTTGATCCCACCCAAACCAAACCATGTCTTATATAATAATATGAACAAAAATTAAACAATTGGTAAATTCCCACATTAAAACCCACCCAATTTAATTTTTTTTACTCCAAACTATCCTTAGATTTGGACTTACTTTTGCATTATAATAGGACCCTTTGACTTAAAATGAGGGTTTAAATTGAAATTTAAAATTGTTTTGACACTTTTCTTTTTCTATACATAGATTTAGAAAAAGGATTCAGAAAATGAGTTGAATCAAATGCTCGTGCTGTAATTGTTTTGAAATCTATATTAACAGTAATTCAAAACTGATTTTTTGTGAAATGAGCTATTAATCATTTTGAGTTTGACTATTCAGACAAGTAACATGAATTGAAATTATTGGTGTCCAAGATATGATAATAATTTCTTATGAGATTGTGCAATAATCTTGAACTTGTCTTATTGTTGAAATTGTCCTAATTTGTTTAAAAAACTTTAGAAGGAGTGAAAGGAACAATGTCTCAGCAAATTTAGAGAAAAAAAAAGAGAGTTGGTGGAATTGGGGGATGGAGAGAAAAGAAAGCGATAGCTATCAGTCCCGCCCGAACAGACAGAAAGCAAAACAAAGCAAAGCCAAGCTGTTAACATTTGTTTTGATACTAATTTTTTTTTCCATAAAGTGATGCCCGGAGAATCTTGCCACAAATCTTTCACAGTTAGACACAGAAAAGATCCACATGACAGAATTATTATAATAATAATAATAATTTATTGATACAATTATCTTTTAAAAATAATATTTAATATTTTATTTTTTATTTTTTTTCAGATTATGATTTAATTAAATGTTTCATACTCAATTTGATTTTTTGATAATATATTTTAAAAATAAAATTTTGAATGTATTATATCAAATATCAACCCTGATTCCTGATAAGAAAGCGTTGCTATTAAAATTGTTAAAGAAAAAATATAGATCGAGACAAAGTAAGAAGACACCGTTACCAATAAAATTCCAATTCACCCCCCCAATAATTTTTTTTTTTCTTATATAAACCTCTATAAAGCTCACATTCTTTCTTAACCCAACAAAAACTCAAACCCAAACCTTAAAAAAAAAGAAAAAAAAAAAAAGAAAAACAGAAAACATGGGATCGTTAGTTAATGTCAAAGAAGCTACAATTGTAACTCCATCTGAGCCAACCCCAACTCGAGTTCTCTCTCTCTCAGCTCTTGACTCTCAGCTTTTTCTACGTTTCACCATTGAATACCTTTTTGTTTATAAACCTCACCCTGGTTTAGACCCACGTGCCACCACGGCTCGGGTCAAGGCTGCTCTAGCGAAAGCCTTGGTTCACTATTACCCACTGGCCGGTCGAGTTAGGGCCAAGCCTGACGGCTCCGGGACGGCGCTCGAGGTTGTTTGTCGAGCGCAGGGTGTTTTGTTCATCGAAGCTGTCTCTGATCATAACGTTAACGAATTCGAGAAAGCTCCACGGTTCGTTACGCAATGGAGGAAGCTCTTGTCGTTCCAAGTGGCAGATGTCTTGAAAGGGGCCCCACCTCTGGTTGTCCAGCTGACGTGGCTAAAAGACGGCAATGCTGCGCTTGGTGTTGGTATTAATCATTGTCTTTGTGACGGTATCGGCAGCGCCGAGTTTCTCAACTCGTTCGCTGAGTTAGCCTCCACGAGTCAAACCAAGTTCGCCGAGTTCAAGTTTAAACCCAAACCCGTTTGGGATCGCCACCTTCTAAACCCAGTACCATCCAAGCCATCGAGAAATAATAGTAACAACTCACTGAGTCATCTCGAGTTTAACCGAGTTCCAGACCTTTGCGGGTTCCTGGCTCGTTTCTCCAACGAAAGACTGGTCCCCACTTCATTCATTTTCAATAAAACGAGTCTCAACGAGTTAAAAAAGGTAGCTTTTTCAACAAGTAGACTCAGTGAGTCAAATTACACGTCTTTCGAAGTTCTCTCAGCTCATATATGGAGGAGCTGGGCTCGAGCTTTAAACTTACCTTCAAATCAAATATTAAAGCTTCTTTTCAGCATCAACGTCAGAGACCGAGTCAAGCCGGGTCTACCCAGTGGGTTTTACGGCAATGCTTTCGTGTTAGGTTGCGCGCAAACCAGCGTTAAGCACTTGACAGAGAAGGGTTTAGGGTACGCGACAATGCTGGTGAAGAGAGCGAAAGAGCGAGTGGATAGTGAGTTCGTGAAATCAGTGGTGGAATCAGTGAGCCAGAGTAGGGCGAGTGCAGACTCAGTAGGGGTTTTGATACTGTCGCAATGGTCAAAGCTGGGATTGGAGAAGGTTGACTTGGGGATGGGGAAGCCAGTTCATGTGGGACCCATTTGCTGTGATCGATATTGTTTGCTTTTGCCGGTTTTTAATCAGACGGATGCGGTGAAGGCGATGGTGGCGGTCCCCACAACTGCCGCCCAGAGATATGAACATCTGATCAGGAGTTTCTGCTCATGAGGACCACTGGATTTTGGCCCATTCCTTGACTTTCTATTACAATTAATTTTGACTTTTATTACTTTTTTCTTGTCTTTTTAACTGACTTGAGTGATTGATTCCAACGTAAATTAAAGAAAAAAATAAAAACCACAAGGGTTTTTTCTTTTTATGTATATATATTTCCAATTTCTTTCTCTTTTTATTTTAAAATTTGGTATCTATTTATATTATTTAAATTTAAAAATAAGTTGAGTATACGTTCAAATATATCAATTTTTAATTTTTTTTATATATTTAAAAAATCATATGTATGAATATATATCAAATATAAATATCAGACACGTATACTTTAAAAAAAATTGAGTAACATTGGTGTTCATAAGGTCAATGGTCACATTTCAATTTTGGAACTTTTTTCAATATGATTTTTTCTTTCTTCTACCCTTTAACATAGGGCAAGGTCCCCTCCCAATTTTAATGGAATATTTTGGAAGAAACACAAGTTAGAACAATGAGGACCTCATCTTTTTGGATTTTCCATGCGCAAGAGACTTGTCAAAAATGAATAAATTGAAAATTCTAGCTAGCATTATGAATACGACATTTCAACCTTTTTGTCTCGATGATGGTTCCAAGTATCATATTTCTTAAATAAATTTTATTAATTTTAACTTGTTGCATGGTTTTGAAAAAATTGAGGAACGAACATTTGGAACTTTTTGACTAAAGTGATTGGTTCATCATTCGACTTAAAAGCTTAAATTTGAATGTCTCTACCACATATCCTAACCATTGAAAACAATATATGAATGGTAATTAATTAAAATGAAATAGGTTAGGGAAAATGGATGAGTAAGTAGAATCATAGTTTTAAGGTTTTAAGATTTGAATACTAACATAAGATTTGAATTCTATTATTCGTATTAAATTTAAAATAAATAAAAAAAAGAATTCATACATACGCATGTTAAATTGTCCAATACCAGCCCAAGGAAAAATAAAAGCCTAACAATGTGTGGTTGCAATTGTGTGGTTTAATGTGTGGTTGTAGTTGTGTGGTTTAATGTGTGGTTGTAATTGTGTGGTTTAATGTGTGGTTGTAGTTGTGTGGTTTAATGTGTGGTTGTAGTTGTGTGGTTTAATGTGTGGTTGTAGTTGTGTGATTTAAATGTGTGGTTGTTATTAAACAACAATGGGTGGTTGTAATTTATTTAGATTTTATATTTGTGTGGCTTGTGTTTGTCTTGGTATTGTATAAATACCCCCTCCCTTGCATTTGTAAATCATCAAGTAGTAAGCTTCAATAAGCAATAAAAGTTCTAAGTTTTCCTAAGGAGTTCTTCTCTAAAGAGTGTAGTCTAGAGTGAAGTGTGAGCATTTGTGAGTTTTCCTAAAATCTAAACTTTCTTCTTTGAGTGGTAAAATTAGAGTTATCTACTCTAAGTTTTTCTCAACAATTGGTATCAGAGCGAGGTTGTGAGTTACTACCATAGTTACTATTCACACGTGTCACTATATACTTTTATAGTAATTGTTAACATATACGAGATTTATTCAAGTATATGGTATACGATACTATTCACGTATACGGTACTGTTCACGGTGAAATAGTTATTCAGGTACTATTTTTGGTTTGAGCGTTCTTGAGTCGTGAGGAGTTTGTACTCTACAAGTTTGTGTCTCAAAATCAAGCTTGTTCGGTATTGTTAGAGTCTTGCCGACACGATGGGTGATCTTCAAGTAGTTGGAGGAATCAAGAAGCTCAATCACAAAAATTACAACACGTGGAAGACGTGTATGATGTCTTACCTACAAGGTCAAGACCTTTGGGAAGTCGTTGGTGGTAGTGAAGTTACGAAGCCCGAGCAAGAAGATGCTCAAGGAACCTTGCGCAAATGGAAGATTAAAGTGGGTAAAGCCATGTTTGCCCTTAAGACCACAGTTGAAGAAGAAATGTTGGAACACATACAAAAGCTAGAAACGCCAAAAGAAGCGTGGGATACTTTAGATGCACTCTTTTCGAGAAAGAATGACACAAGACTTCAACTTCTTGAGAATGAATTGTTATCAGTTGCACAACGAGATATACCGATTGCTCAATACTTTCACAAGGTAAAAACGTTATGCCGTGAAATTTCTGATTTAGATCCTACAGCCGCTATTGGAGATACCAGGGTAAAAAGAATAATTATCCATGGTTTGAGGCCCGAATATCGCAGCTTCGTTGCCGCTATACAAGGATGGCCAACTCAACCATCACTTGTAGAGTTTGAAAATTTGCTTGTTGGTCAAGAATCTATGGCCAAGCAAATGGGAGGGGTCTCGTTGAAAAGTGAAGAGGAAGCACTCTACACCAACAAAAGCAAAGGCAAATTCAAACAGCACGTCGGTGGTGGATCTAAAAAGTATGGTGACAAGACAAAAAGTCATCAAAGAGAAGGGAGCTCTCGTCCAGGGGGAGCTTCAAAGAATCGTAGCAACAATAAAAGATTTGAAGGTAACTGTTACAACTGTGACAAGAAAGGTCACATGGCAAAAGATTGTTGGTTTAACAAAAGGCCCGCTGAGAGCAATGCTGCTACTTCTAGTACAAAGGAGAAAAGCGAAGATGATTGGGACGCTGAAGCATTTTTTGCTATGGAAGAGGAAGAGTTAGCTCTCACAGTAACAACGGCTGACCGAATTGACTATGAGAATGACTGGATTGTCGATTCAGGTTGCTCAAATCACATGACAGGCGATAAACAGAAGTTGCAGAACCTGTCAGAATACAAGGGAAATCGCATTGTTGTGACAGCTGATAATTCAAGATTACCGATTACTCACATCGGTAAGACGGTAGTAGCACCTCGATATAGTCATAATCAGGTACCACTACAAGATGTTTACCATGTCCAAGGCATGAAGAAAAATTTGCTTTCAGTGGCACAATTAACATCGTCAGGTCACCATATTCTGTTTGGTCCAAGGGATGTGAAGGTATATCGTGATCTCAAAATCTCAGGACAGCCGATGATGGAAGGACGACGTCTGGAGTCAGTCTACGTGATGTCAGCAGAGTCAGCATATGTAGACAAGACAAGAAGGAGTGATACAGCAGATTTATGGCACATGCGGTTAGGTCATGTTAGTTATTCCAAGCTAAGTATGATGATGAAGAAGTCGATGCTTAAGGGACTTCCTCAGCTTGACATAAGAACAGACACAGTTTGTGCAGGATGCCAATATGGTAAAGCACACCAATTGCCATACGAGGAGTCAAAGTTTAAAGCAAAAGAACCATTAGAGTTAGTTCACTCTGATGTATTTGGGCCCGTTAAGCAACCATCAATTAGTGGAATGCGGTACATGGTGACGTTTATTGATGATTTCTCCAGGTATGTGTGGGTTTTCTTTATGAAAGAAAAGTCTGACACTTTCTCAAAGTTTAAAGAGTTCAAAGAGATAGTTGAAGGAGAAGTGGAAAAGAAGATATGTTGCTTGCGCACAGACAATGGAGGAGAATATAGCTCAGGCGAATTCTCTCAATACCTACGAGAATGCAACATACGTCATCAGTATACTTGTGTCAATACACCACAACAGAATGGTGTAGCAGAGAGAAAGAATCGGCATCTTGCAGAAATTTGTCGGAGTATGCTGCATGCAAAGAATGTACCCGGAAGATTTTGGGCCGAAGCTATGAGAACCGCAGCCCATGTGATCAACAAACTTCCTCAACCAAGGTTAGAGTTTGTTTCACCCTTTGAGAAATTGTGGAAAATGAAACCTTCAGTCAGCTACTTTCGAGTATTTGGTTGTGTATGTTATGTATTTGTTCCTGATCATTTACGTAGCAAGTTTGATAAGAAAGCAACTAGGTGTATCTTTGTGGGATACGACAACCAAAGGAAAGGGTGGAAATGTTGTGATCCTACGAGTGGGAGATGTTACACTTCACGCAATGTGGTATTCGATGAAGCATCTTCTTGGTGGTCCTCAGAAAAGGAGGTGTTGTCAGATTCAAAAGAATTTGAAGACATGCTACAACAGAAAATGGGAGAGTATATTGTTCAACTTCAATCAACTTCAGACGAAGTAGAAGACCTATGTGATGATGACGATGACGAGCAAGTGTTAGTCCAGAGTCCTTGGCAAACTGGTGTGTATCAACCAGATGTTAGATCGAGTGAAGTGGAAGAACCATCTCCACAATCACAAATCCGAAGGACAACAAGAGCACGGAAGCCAAATCCCAAATATGCTAATGCAGCCATAGTGGAAGAACCAATTGCAACAGAACCTGAGACGTTTGAAGAAGCATCACAGAGTTCTGAGTGGATTATGGCTATGAAAGAAGAGATCACTGCGCTTGAGCAGAATCAGACTTGGGATCTAGTGCCAAAACCAAGAGATGTGAAACCCATATCCTGCAAGTGGGTTTACAAGATAAAACATCGTCCAGATGGGTCGATTGAAAGGTACAAGGCACGGTTGGTGGCTCGTGGTTTCTCTCAGAAGTATGAGCTAGACTATGATGAAACGTTTAGTCCGGTGGCAAGACTTACAACCGTACGAGTCCTACTTGCCCTTGCAGCCAACAAAGACTGGAACTTGTGGCAGATGGATGTGAAGAATGCATTCCTTCATGGAGAGCTAGATCGGGAAATCTACATGATTCAACCATTGGGATTTCAAAACCAAAATCATCCTGAGCATGTGTGTAAGCTGCGAAAGGCACTTTACGGATTGAAACAAGCACCTAGAGCATGGTATGGTAAGATTGCTGAATTTTTAACTCATAGTGGTTATTCAGTGACACCTGCAGATTCCAGCTTGTTTGTCAAAGCTAATGGAGGAAAGCTAGCTATCGTATTGATATATGTGGATGATTTAATCATAACTGGTGATTATGAGGCAGAAATTCTTCAAACCAAGGAGAATTTATCAGTTCGTTTTCAAATGAAAGAACTTGGACAACTCAAGCACTTTCTTGGTCTAGAGGTTGATCACAGACAAGAAGGAATATTTCTCTGTCAACAAAAATATTCTAAAGATTTGCTAAAAAGGTTTGGAATGCTCGAGAGCAAGCCAATTTCAACACCGATGGAACCAAATGGCAAGATGTGTGCACTTGAAGGCAAAGACTTGGAAGATGCAACTATGTATCGACAATTGGTAGGTAGCCTGATCTACTTAACCTTGACTCGACCTGACATTTCTTATACAGTTGGTGTGATGAGTCGGTATATGCAAAATCCGAAGAAGCCTCATTTAGAAGCAGTTCGACGAATACTGAGATATGTGAAAAGTACAATAGATTATGGTCTTTTGTACAAGAAAGGTGAAGACTGTAAGTTAGTTGGTTATTGTGATGCTGACTATGCAGGAGATCATGACACCAGGAGATCAACAACTGGGTACATGTTTAAACTTGGTTCTGGAACAATTTCTTGGTGCAGTAAGAGACAACCAACGGTATCATTGTCAACTACCGAAGCTGAGTATCGAGCAGCAGCAATGGCAGCTCAAGAGTGTACGTGGCTGATACAACTAATGAGTGATCTACATCAACCAGTAGATTATGCAGTTCCGTTGTATTGCGACAACCAGTCAGCAATTCGTTTGGCAGAAAATCCAGTCTTTCACGCAAGAACCAAACATATAGAAGTGCATTATCACTTTATCAGAGAAAAGGTTCTACAAGAAGAAATTGAGATGAAGCAGATCAAGACAGATGATCAAATGGCAGACTTATTCACAAAAGGTTTGAGTATCAACAAATTTGAAATGTTTCGTCGTCAACTCAACATGGTGCAAAGAGGAAGAGCTGGTATTGAGGGGGAGTGTTAAATTGTCCAATACCAGCCCAAGGAAAAATAAAAGCCTAACAATGTGTGGTTGCAATTGTGTGGTTTAATGTGTGGTTGTAGTTGTGTGGTTTAATGTGTGGTTGTAATTGTGTGGTTTAATGTGTGGTTGTAGTTGTGTGGTTTAATGTGTGGTTGTAGTTGTGTGGTTTAATGTGTGGTTGTAGTTGTGTGATTTAAATGTGTGGTTGTTATTAAACAACAATGGGTGGTTGTAATTTATTTAGATTTTATATTTGTGTGGCTTGTGTTTGTCTTGGTATTGTATAAATACCCCCTCCCTTGCATTTGTAAATCATCAAGTAGTAAGCTTCAATAAGCAATAAAAGTTCTAAGTTTTCCTAAGGAGTTCTTCTCTAAAGAGTGTAGTCTAGAGTGAAGTGTGAGCATTTGTGAGTTTTCCTAAAATCTAAACTTTCTTCTTTGAGTGGTAAAATTAGAGTTATCTACTCTAAGTTTTTCTCAACAACGCATTGTAAGGATATGCATTTGACATGTGGATAATAATTAATACTTAATACCTTCCTCAAATCTTTTTGAATCATAACTAACACAAGTATGTAAAGAACATGGAGGAGGCTCTATTTTATAAATAAAAAAAAAAAAAAAAAATTCAATCATGTTGTGAAGTGCTAGACCATATATAATCAACCATTGAAAAAAATGGATTAATGTTGGATAATAATAATCAAATTGATTCTCTCTCTTTTTTTTTTTTTTTTTATTCAATAAAAAAGTTTGATTATATATCCCCTAACTTGCTCCAAAAAATATAAGCTTCTTTGACATGATTTCAGCTAAATATTCTGTTAGAAATATCTTTGAGAGAGATTTGGAAGCAAGCTTGGAAATCTTAAGCACATCAAACTTCACCTAACCCAATCCCTCTTTCCCTCCCCTGGTGTAGACTAGGAAACTGCCTTCCAAGCTTCAGCACCTTCGAATCTAATTATAATATGAAGAATGATAATTGACCTTAAGTCCTTGAATAATATTATATGCAACTAGTACTAATTTTGTAAGTTGAAAAAGTTGAATTGCGTTTACTATTCAGGCACTCATCTATGTCAAACTAAGAATATGCAGTAAAAAAGAAAAGAAAAAGTCAGCCCAAAAAAATCTTAGACAATCTCTATTGGTAATAAAACAAGATTTAGAAGTAAGGTACGAGGGCCTGTAATAAAATGGGCGGAAGAAAGTTTCCAAAAGAAGAATTTTGGGCCAATTTCATAGGACGATCTCAAGAGTCTTAAAGCTCAAAAGTAATAGGCCATAGAATTACCTAGCCCCAATAACTTATACATGGACCTTCTTTAGCTTTTTCATTTTCCTTTTTCTTTTTTTTTAATTAATAATGATTGGGCAGTTTATGAAGGTCCTAAAATATTTAGGTAATCTTTGTACTTAAAAAATATATTTTAGTTTTTGTACTATAAAAATGAGTAATTTAATTTTTTTAAGATTGAAATTAGTGCAAAAAAATAAAATTGATAACAGTGTTAATGAAAAATCGTCTAAATGCTGACGTAAACATATGAAACTGATATAATAAATGACTTGAATAAAAATGATGAGATGTTAAATTTTTTTTTGCTCAGGTGGAATTTAGAAACTGACAGAATAAATGACTTCTAAAAAAAATGATGATATACTTCACGGATAAGGGAGGGATTTAAATAAAAAAAAAAATTATGTTTTTCTAAATTTCACTTAAGTAAAAAAAAATTGACATGTCATCAATTTTTTTTTCTAAGTTATCTTTTCTGTAGTATTACATGTTCATATCAGTATTTAGACGGTTTCCCATTAACACTGTTACCAATTTTATTTTTTTACATCAATTTCAAATGTATAAGGATTAAATTATTCACTTCTATAGTACAAAAACTAAAATACACTTTTGATTATAATATAAGTACTGTTTAAATAATTTTAACCGTTGAAACCTAAGGTTAAAAAAGAGAAAAATTGTAAGTCACAGATTTTTTTTAAAGAGCTATGGAACCTTAATTTTTTGCTGGAATCTATCTCCTAAGGAAAATGATGAACCACATAGATTAAGCCACAGATTCTCTGATCTTTAATCTCTAGTTTTTGATATAATAAGTATAAAGCCATATAAAAGATATTTACCAAACTAAATTATATGAGACAATTATCTCACTTTAAATAGTCAAATCAATTAATTCCTTTGTTTGGCAAGAGAGCTTAGAAATTTGTATAATTGTTTTATATATATTTTCTCTATATCTTAAGAAAATCAAATTATTAAACTTAATGGTATGACCAAAAAATAAAATTAATGAACTATTACTTTATATATACACAGTCATTAAAATTTTAGAATTTCAGAAACAGAATTAGAATATTGTTACATGTTATTTTGTTTATCATATTAATTTATTAATCATTTTAAATATATCTGACCAATATATGTAATAACTTTGTAACTCTATTGGTAAATTTTAAATCTATTAACAATGTACTAAGATATATAATTTTTTATATTTAACATTTTTTAGTTTGGGAAAAGTTAGAAGCATGTATATATATTTATAATATGGTCAGAAGTATTTCAAATTTTGTTTGATCTTAATTTTTTTCTCAGACAATTTTAAGAGTTTACTGTATTTAAAATTTTATTTTTAAAATATTTTTTATAAAAATCGAACCCTTTGCATGCTCAATAATTGATAGCAGTATATTAATAATGCATATATATGCTTCATATGTAAAGTGCAAAGGAGAGAAATCATGGTAAACAGTATATTAGATTAATTAGTTTGATTGATGAGATTTGATTTCAGAGGTTGTGGGTCTGAGTGGAACAGCGGCCTTCCAACCCCACACGATTCTCATTCCTAAATGGACGACAAAGAAAGAACACAGCAGAAAATCAGAAAAGAAATCAATTCTTCTGAATCATATATATATATATATATATATATTGTTAATGAGTGTTTTTAATATTTTTTTTAAAGTTATTTAATATATTATTTGTAGAATAGTATTATATGAAATACAAAAATTAATAACTTTATGCATATTTTTATGTATAATAATTTTAAAAAGTGTATTGAGTATTTATTCACAAAATCATATATATATATATATATATATAAAGAGTTTTGTTAATGAGTGTTCTAAGGACATTTTTTAAGGTTAGTTAATATATTATTTATAGTAATAATATTGTATTAAATGCAAAAAATTATAATTTTATTCATTATTTTCAATGAATTGAATAAAGATATTAGTATATCTAATAACCTTAAGACACTTGTTAGCAAAATTTATATATGAACTATATCATACATCTTTTTCTTTGATTAATGGGTGAGGGTTTTGTGAGTTACTAGGCAAAAGCCAGTGCCTGCCTACCACATGCTTTGCTTTGCTTTGCTGTCTCTTCTCTTCTCTTCTCTTCTCTTCTCTTCAAGGAATAAGGCTGTGGCTGAGTGGCTGGCAGTGACTCCTCAATCCTCATCTTACGTGAAGACACCTAATCTCTCTTCATGCAAATTTGCATTTTCAAGCTTTTTCAAATCCCATCCCCCTCCCCCCTTCAATTATTTTTTATTATTGCTCATCCACAATTTTACTCAACTGCTTGATCACCATAGCTATATAATTATATGTTTTATTAACTAAGGTCTTGTTTAGTATTGGTTCTGACACAGTTTTTTAGATCAAAAACTGTTTTTCATTACAAACACAATGTTAAACAGATAAAAAAAAATTGACTTTTAATGTTGAAACAATAATTTGAAAGCCAAATAAAAAGCCAAAAAAATATAGTTTTTGGGTTTTAAAAATTGACTTTTGAATAAAATGACTTTATTATCCTCACATCTCTACACTTTTATTATTTTAAACAATTTTTTTTTTTGACATTTCAATTTACTACAATACTTTTTTCACAACAGTTAAACACTTAAAAGTTTTTAAACCACAATTTTTCACCAAACTTTTTAAACACATTTTTTTTCAACCCAAACTTTTTTCAATAGCAATTCTAAACTAGCCTTAAGTGTTCTTTAACTTACTTTTCAAATTAATTAATATATTACTTATAATAATCATTTTATATTAAATATAATAATTGGTAATTATATTTGTAATTTTCTAAAATATATTATCTCAAAAACATTGGTTAACCAAATCCTATAATTAAATCATTAACTCTAAATCATTGCTATAATTCTTCATTTCAACTCATCAGTTATAGTACTAGTAAAATATGCATTACAAAAAATCAACAAATTCTTGGCTGAGTGATAAGAGACTTGTGAAGCATGAAGTTTTGAGTTTAATCCCAAGCAACCCCTCCCCGCATTATAAAAGTATTTCTTGGCAATTACCTTTTCAAGTTTTATCATTTTCCAAAGTATAAATTAACAATAATTTTAACCCTTTCTTTAAAAAAAATTATACTATAAATACAGGTATAGCTTAACCAAAAGGTCAAAAACGTGTAAGAATTGGAGTTTTGAAGTATTGAGAGAGTTATCGCTTAAATCCAATATATTTCAGAGGAAAACTGTCCCTGATCGTCCTTTACAACTTAATAATTCAAGCCATTTTCCTCCCATCTTGGAAGTCAGTTTTAAGAATTTATAAGATTCAGTCTGCTATCACATTATCACATGCATGCAACAGGCTAAAATTAATTAATTAAGATTCAGCTGATTATAAATAGAGTTTGCTAACGAGTGTCCTTAAAACATTTTTTAAAATTAGTTAATATTTTATTTATAGTAATAATATTATATTAAATAAATAATTAATAACTTTATTCATATTTTTAATATATTGAATGAAAATATTATTATATGTAGTAACGTCCTTAGGACAGTCATTAGTAAAATTCTTATAAATATATATAATATTTATTGAATTGAATTTGTTGGATCTTCAAAGGAGTTTCCAGCATCAAGCCTTCTTGACGAAGTAAGATCCTCGGGGGGAAAAAAAAAGCTATTTAAAGAAAAATAACAAGGGGCGAGAAACCAGATCAGAATCTGAACTCCGGCGCCGGAACTCAGAGACAATTTTGGTTTGTAGCTAGCTGCTCAGGGCCGAGGCACAAACTTCACCAAACCCTGCCCTACCAACTCTAGTAAGCTTAAAGCATATTTATTTTCTTTGTCTATTTGTTTTAATATTTTAATTAAAATTATATTTTCCTTTTTAAAAACATTTAAAATTATTTTTCAATTTTTTTATTTTTTATAATCAAAATTGTGAAACATATCATTTTTATAAAATAAAATTTAAATTTTCAATATTAAATATATCAAAATCAAATATATAACATTAAAATTATGATTTTTTTTTTTAACTGATCGGATTCCTTCATTTGATGAAGTGCCATGAGCACCTTTCTCTGTACGAGGCTGCTGCTCTAACTCATGCAATGATGTCTGCCTACTTCTTTTGGAATATTCTTATGTTAGAATAAATTGCTGAAAAATAAAAGAAAAAGATCATTTTATCTTATTTGATATTTCAATTATCTAATTGTTCACAAATAGTATGGATGGATATGTATGAGTATTAATTTGTTTTTTATGAGGAGTTAATTGGGTAATTGGAATGTAAGATATTTTAGCATTTTCTCAAATAAAAATTGTTGACTATCTTTGATAAAATTTTCCATGGATCTGAATAGTATTATAAGCAATCGATATATTATTGTTATTTCTCATTACCATAAAAAAAAAACCCCATATAAATAGTATTTTTAAGTTAGCAAAGTCATGAATTGGTATTTGGATATTGAGATTTTTTGGTCCTATCCGATTGAAGTTTCAATACATGTGAAGTGTAGTTCTTTAATGATTTAAAAATATTGTAATTTTTTTTCTTTTATAACCCAAAAAAAAAAAAAAAAAAACAAATGGTTTCACAAAAAAAATGGGTACATGACATGAATTTTTTATGTTCATCCAAAACATTGTAGTAATTTGCTAGCTATCATCACCTTCATTAAAATGGCTGAGATCTTTGTTATCATGCAAAGATTTATTCATTAGCGAAGGCAGGTGACACTTGACAATTATACTAAAATGTTCAATTCATTAAAAAATAAAAAATGTAATTAAAAATTTGATTAAAGTTTTTAATGTATGAAAGAATCTTTACATTTAGAATTTAAACCTAGTTTGACAACTGATGTGACATGATCATTAATCAAACCGAAGAATTACTAATACTGAAAGAAAGTTATTTGAAGAACACTTTTTGGCTCTAGACAAAAAAGGATTGCTCAATAATTTCCTAGGAATTTCCCTAAAATAGAACCTACAAAATCTCCGCATTGAAAACAGAAAAAAAAAAAAAAAAAAAAAAAGAGCAAAAATCAAATAAAATATTGAATGATTCCGAATTCCCAAGCAAAAGTTCTGCCCTACTTCCTTCACTGTTCAGCAATCTTTCTCTTTCTCCAAATATAAGTATATAAAGAGCCACCGCCCTCATCCACCATTAACAGGGATGACATTCAAATCAAAAACAGGGACTCCTCTTTTCCACCTTTCGTCGACTAATCAAAGAACAAAGAACGAGGTGGGTTTTTTGTTTCTCCAATCTCTTCTTTGAACCCCCTTTTAAAGCACCACTCTATCTCTTTTTCTATGGACCAGAACCAGTCTAATTCTTTGTCTCACCTTCCCCAAGAAACCACCGCAAAAACAACCACCACCACCACCATTCCTGATCAGGACTCCAAAAGCTCTGAATCTGAAAGCATTTTTAGCACCAATACTAACCCTCCAGGGGGCAGTATTACTACCACTACCAGCAGCAGGAAATGTAAAGGCAAAGGTGGCCCTGATAATAACAAGTTTAGATATAGAGGTGTGAGGCAAAGAAGTTGGGGTAAATGGGTTGCTGAGATCCGTGAACCTCGAAAACGTACGAGGAAATGGCTTGGAACTTTTGCTACAGCTGAGGAAGCAGCTCGAGCCTATGATCGAGCAGCTATTATTCTTTATGGTTCCAAGGCTCAGCTCAATCTCCAACCCTCGGTTTCTTCTTCATCTTCATCTTCTCGTGGTGGTTCTTCTTCTTCTTCTTCTTCTTCTTCTTCATCTACTCAAACTTTAAGGCCTTTGCTTCCTCGTCCATCAGGCTTTTCTTTTAGTTTTGCTTCTTCTTATTCAAATCCTACTACTCATCCAGCTTCTTTAATGGCTACTGGGGTTTCTTCTTCATCAAGGTTTATGCCATATGGGGTTTATCCAAACCTTTTAAATCCAACCGTACTTTACCCAAACATGTTACAAAATCCCCAGCAAGTTTTGCAAATAGTGCAAGAAACAGAACCCAGCCTTGTTGTTAACCCTGGTGACCCCACTGGAACAACCTCGTATACAAATCCTAATCCTCAACAAGTACAGCATCATCATCATCATCAAGGTTCTTTGTACGAGGATATCAATTCCCTGGTGGGTTCGAGCTTGTCTTTGTCAGCTCAGACTTCGGTTGCACCAGTAGTTCCGGATCCTGGTTTAACAGTTGGACCTGGATCTCCATCCGTATGGCCTTTAACAAATGATGATGAATATCCACCAGCTTTTATTTGGGATTATGGGGATCCGAATTTCTTCTTTGATTTTTGAGGGTTATATATATATATATATATATTCAAAGTTTCTTTGGGTTTCCCTTACACTGTCTTGCAGTTTTGCATGCAAGTTTTTCAAGGGCTTTTCTGGAGACTCTTTGGCTACAAATTTTCATAGTTTCAATGGAGAATTTCAAAGGATCTCCAGGAAATCAGTTAAGCTTGAATCTGGAAATACCATATATAGATTTTGAGAGACCCTTGAAAGATGAACAACAGAAGGAGAAAATTGAAGGTTTATTTTAGCAAAGATTAATGTTTCTAGGGCTCTCCTATATCTACAATACTCAAAGAGCAAGTGCAAGAGAGAGATGATCTTATTTTCTATATATAAATAGTTTGCATGTGTTGTCTCTACTCTCTACACAGCCTTGATAAGATTGGATGAAACTTTGAGAGATTTTCAAGGTATGGTTACTTTGATATAAGGCAAAGGCCAGGTTTTATAATTATTGTTTAATTTCTTTGTGGAAGGAAGTTGGAGAGTTTAAATTTAGGGTTCAAGGCTAATGGGTTGTGGTAGGAAATATGATTGAAAGCAAATTAATAAATTTGGGTGAGAAATATTCCATCTTAATTTCTCATCAATTGAATGAAAAAAATATATATATGATTTTCACTTCATATATATTAGAAAAATGTATTTGGGTTGATCTCTTATTTTTTTTCCTCAATTATTATTTATTTTCATTGGTTAGATCCGTTTTTATTGTCTTGTTTTGTGCTTGTAAATTTCGTTTCGAGTTTATATTTAATGTATTGAAAGTATATAAATCTATACATGTGAATCATATAATGTAATATCATTAAAAGTTTTTAAAAATAAATACGAAAATTTTAATTTTAATGAGGTGACATTATTTGATTTACTGATAATATATAAATTTATATATTATCAGTACATCAAATATAAATCCATTTTATCTCATATCCTCTTAGCATTTATACATTGATAATATATACACTTAAAACACTTACTTTCAGCATTTATGCAATCTTGTTAAATTTCATCCCATATCCTCTTTCTCTCTATATATATGCCTTTATGTGCATTCTTGGTAAATATTTATTTTCAACATTTATAGACATCATACTAAACAATAATAATTGCATATAAAAAATGCCTTTCTTTTCTCAGCTGACTTTTATTTTGCATGGGTAGTGTTTTCTTTGTAGTCTTGTGACAACAAGTTCTTATAATTTTTGAACTTTCATGTTTTTATTTTTTTTATCCTTAAGAAAAAAGGACCAAAGTTCATAATTTTATTTTTGTTAAATAGTAGAGTTTTTAAGCTTTAGATAATACCCATCGTTTAGATAATACATAATAGATAAGCAGTGAAAACATGGGCTCCTGTTTGCTAATTGCATTTAAAGCCCAAATTACTAGTTTCAACTAAAGCCTAATGGGGTAGTTGACGGCCCATTCAAATCCAATATATATTATGATATTATATGTCTTAGGATATATTAAAAAATTAATTAAAAAAATAAAACATATGACATTCTTTTAGTTGATCAGCTTATAAAATTAAAAAAATTTATTGTTAATGTATCAAAAATAAAATAATATATTATTTGCTTGATTTAAACTTACAAGTTACACTTTGAGTATCTTTGCACATTCAAGAAAAAATATACTGCAACTTCTATATAATCATTTGATCAATTTCTATATATACTTTGTGCAAAAATTGTATGCAAATCGAAAAAAGAAAAATTTATATTCACATACCAACTTCATAAATTACATATATAAACATTAAATTAAAAAAATAATGCATGTGTATAAATTATAATATGAAATATATGTATTTAGTATTATCGAATCGTAAAAACATTAAGTATTAACGAAGTGCTTAAACTTGCATATGGGTAAATATAGATGAGTCCCAAAAACAAATTCATGATTTGAAAAAAAAAAAAAATCCAATTATGCATTTATTTTACTTTTAGAGTCAACTGTAAAAACTAAAAGCTACAACTAATTTCATTTTATTTAATCATATCTCAAAAAAAAAAAAAAAAAAAACTAAAAACAAATATAAAAACTACCTTTCGGACAAAAATCTTCCCCAATTGTCCATATTTAACTGCCAAAAATGCCTCAACTTCAACTGTTATAAAAAACCTTGAAACCTACCCTTTTGCTAAATGGCTTCATCCCAAGACTCCCAGCCTTTCCACTGGCACTACGCCGAGCTCGAAGACCGTGACTTCCAAATCCGAGGCCGAACCCTCTTCTTCATCATCGTCCTCTTCGCCATCATCCTTATTTTCACTCTTATCTTCGTTTACGCCCGATGGGTATGCAGTTTTTATCGAGACACGCCCTCTTCGACCTCCCACGCGCCTCCGCCGTCTCCAACGCAGCCTCGAGGGCTTGACCCTGCTACCATCAATGCTTTGCCAGTAACTATGGTCACGCGCGGGAAGGCGCTTGAGAGTGAGTGTTGTATCTGCCTTGGAGTGTTTCAGGATGGTGAGAAAGTTAAGGTTTTGCCTTTTTGTCAGCACTCCTATCACCCCGAGTGTGTTGATAGGTGGCTCAGTACTGAGTCGAGTTGCCCACTTTGTAGAGCTTCTCTCCGAGTTGAATCAGATCAGCTTCATCAGATTCCTGTTATTGTAACTCAATAACAACGAAAAAGGAGAAAAAAATATATTTTTGTCTAAATTATATTTGTAAATGACTTTGATCGTTGTCGTAAAGCATCTATTTACACTAATTTGTTTGAGTAGAGTATTTTTTTATTTGTTCTGCTTTGGATTTTGCTTTGGTTTTGGTTTGTGAGAGTGCTTTGAATGGATTACCATGTGCTCGATGAATTTTCTCAATGAATTATTTGTTTTTTAGTATAAACGAATAAGTTTGGTTTGTTGCCTTTTGGCCTTTTTTAATGTGGGTTGTTGTGAGTGAAGAAATCAATTTCATGCTTTTTTCTTCTCTCTTATTGCACATTCAATAACATCATTAAAGTATTCAAGTAATTTGAGTCAAGAATCTATGAAATCGTTATTTTAATATCAAAAACTTTAATATGTGTTTATAGACCCTCATTAAAAATCATATTCATTTTTAATATAAATAAATACCACTTTCGTTTAAATTTTGATATATTAATGCATTAAATACATCATTTATGAATCTTACTCCCAAGAGTTGTGAACAATAATTGTGTATGTTTCATAAAAGGGTCCGCTAAGACATCATTTAAAGATTTTTTTTATCATTTTAAGAAATTTTTTTTTATTTAATATATTATTTTTATTGAATTAAAAAAAAATACATTAATTACACTTTTCTTTTATACATATATCACTTTAACTAATGTCATTAGACACTTATTAATATTTTTCTTGATAAAATCCTTTTTTAAAACTTGAATGCCCTTTTTCTTTGAACAAAAAGTTGATGCCATATATATATATATATATATATATATATATAACTAAATTATTATTTTTTAAATTGAAAATTAATTTGAAATATTAAATTTAAAACCTATTTTTTTACCAAGACTTGAGATAACACACGATTAATAAGGTACTGTTTTATACGGGCGTTGTGGGGGTGCTAATCCTTCCCCACACGTAACCGAATCCCGAATCTGCTTTCTTTGATTTCTCTGATTTAAAACGCAGACTTAAAATTGGTCATGAAGTATGCAACAAATTAGGGACACTACTTTAATTAGGATGCATGGTGGAGATCTTCTAAAATTATTTTTTTAATCTTTGTTTAAGTAAAGTAGTTCCAAAACTTTGCCTTTAATCACACAATTAAATAAAATAAAAAATGTATGAAAATGACTACCATGGCAAAAAAGAATGAGAAGCACTTTACTAAAATATAAAATAAAAAGAATACATTAACACTTAACCATTAAGAAATCCTTTTTAAATTTTTAACACACGTGGGAAAAATCTTTTAAATTCAAAAATATAAAAATATATATATATGTCAAAAATTCTAAAAAAAGTACTCTTGAATAATTAATCTTGAAAAAAATATATCAATAAAACGGACAATCGGACCAAAATTATATGCTCTCGACTAATTGAGAGCATTTTACGCATAATTTTTTTACTACTATCTTACAATTATCTCAGTGACATGCTCTTAATTTGGTTATGTCAACAAACAAGTCAATTCCACGTCAACTGAGTACTAGCTCAGACGACATAATATTATTGATAGGTTTTTGAAAGTTGTTAGTTCGAGAGAGTTTAGACACTTAATATCCTTTTCAGGTGAGTTAATTAGATAAAAGATTAAAGGATTATGGGTAGATTAAGAATAATAATAAAAAAAAAAAATCAACGGGGCATAAATTAGACCTCGTTAAAATAAAGAAATAAAAAAAAATGATTTTGGGCTGAAATGGGCCCAAATTAGCTTAACCCAATATATAATCTCAAAGCCCAATTATCAAGTGCTTACCAACTGCCTGGAGGCCTTTAGGCTTTAGGGTTTTACGCTTATATATTCTCTTCCTCATTTTCGCCGCAGCCTCTGTCGAAGAACATCAAAGCAGAGATTTTGAACTGCAAAAAGATACCAATTTCGAAGCCTTTTCACCATGAGAGCTAAGGTAAAAACATTAATATCTGAAACATTATTTATTTTTTGATCTTTTTATTGTTTTTTTTATTGAAATATTGATATGGGTTTTTTTTTTTTTTGCCATTTCAGTGGAAGAAGAAGCGTATGAGGAGGTTGAAGAGGAAGAGAAGAAAGATGAGGCAAAGATCTAAGTAGTCTAATTTTCTTTACAGCTAGTAATTGAATCTCTGTCTTTAGAATTTCTGTTGTTTGATGAGTACTTTTTGTTAAAGGATTAAAGTTGTCGTTTTTATTTTTATGGTTTAGTTTTGTATTTTTGTTGAACAATTTTAATCTACTTGAAAAATGTTATTGAGTTTTTAATTAAATATTTATGCTTTTGGATGTTAACTCTTTGATGGGCTTTTTTGCTGAGAGTTGCAATTGCTTGTTAAAATATAGTTTAGTTTCTCTTATTATCTTTACAAATGTGTTTAAATCTTCACATGGAGAATTATGGTAATAGATTGATTCTAGTGAGAATATAGTGAATAGGTTGATGAGATTGTTTATTGTTGTCTTTGTGCCATAACCAGCAAAGTATTTTAAGCTGTGAAATGGGTAATCAATGCTTATGCTTGCAATGAATATAGGTTTATGGTTTATCATTTATAGCTTGGTTTTATCAGAATCAATTGTTTAAGTACCTATGTTAATTCCTTTAGAGAGTTTAAGACAGTAAGCTATCCTCCAAGGTTTGAAATTGCATGAGTCCTCCATTTGATTATGGTGATATGAACTTAAGAAGCAAATTAAGGTTCTTGCTCTAAAAGAATGAATGAAAAATCTTAGTTCAGTCTTAGATTTGTGAAATCATGAATGTGAGAGATTTTGCATCTATCTCTTGCTTCAGCATCTGTTATTATTTGTTTGAGAGTTGAGTGCTATGTTGTTCCGACTCTTCATTTTTCTTGAAGTACCGGTGTCCGACACCCGTGTCTACCTATGTTCGGACATGAGTATGGGGATATGATCCCCCAAAGACTCTTCAAATACATGGAAAAACTTAGAATAAATCAAATATACTCGTGTTTGACACTCGCACCCGCGTCCGAGTAACATAGGTTGAGTGGCATCAACTAGTTGTGGAAAAAGATCATATCTATTGCAATGAATATAGAGCATTTGGTAGCCAAATTGGAACCAAATCACCAATCCATTGTCTTGTTGCATATACCCTCGCATGCCAAGAATTACTGCTTGTGACCGAGTTTGGTTTATCATTTGTAGCTTGGTTTTATGCCTATGTTTAAGAAAGTAAGCTCTCCCCTAGGGTTTGAAATTATGCTGAGTCCTTCATTTGGTTGTCTTTGCTCGAAGAGAATGAATAAAATTTTATTTGATTCTTAATGTAAGAGTGATTTTGCATCTATGCCTTGCTTCAGCTTTGGCATGCATTATTATTTGCTTAAAAGTTGAGTGGCATCAATCAGCTATATATGTTCCTGAAAAATGAAACTTTTTAGCTGCTTTTAATCGAGATCTTTTGAGATGCTTCAAACCAAATCTTATAGAAGTTTTTGTACTTTTTGTCAACTTGTTGCGAGGGGGCTTTCGCTATGATTTTACAGGCTTTATTTGGGGTTTAATTATTTTTTTCATTTAAAATTTTAAAATGGATAAAAACTAAAAGATTACCAACTCCTCTTGGATTTCTGCTCCATTCCCATATGAAACTGCATTTCAAAATACAAACTAAAATTAAAAAAAAAAAAAAAAAGTAAAGAGAGATTCTTTAGTAACATAACTAATTAACGTTTTCATGGATTCTGATCAGTTCTTAATCTATCAATGTAACTCCTAACCTCCTCTTTAATCATACGTTGCATGATGGTCAACAAACAAGTCTCCTCCATCTCCATCTCCACTCTCTTTTTCTCCTCCTCCTCTCCACCGCCGTCTCCTCCTTCCTCACTTTTCACCACCACCACCTCCTCCTCTTCTTCTTCCTCCTCCTCCTCCTCCACGTGTCGCTCGACTATGCTCTCCCCCGGTGGAGACAGAGTCAGCAACGTCTTGGGCTCAACCAACCCTACATTCTCATGCACCACCACCACTCCTAAACACTGCCTCTTATTCCCCAAGTCAAACTGTGACGCATCCTGGCTCGGCCGTTTCACCGCTGAGTTCGACTCGGACGACCCGGACGACAACAACTCAGCTGGGTCTCGTTTCCGACGTAAAGTCGAGTTCCAATGATTTTTTATAGCGTTATCAGTACGTCCAGGCAACAACCTAGCAATGGTGGCCCATTTATTCCCATGAACCTCACGTGCTTGAATAATAACAGCATCCTCCGCAGGCGTAAAAGGACGGTGTTGCACGGCGGGGCTGAGTTGGTTGCACCATCGTAGACGGCAAGACTTGCCGGATCTTCCAGGAATCCCGGAGCTTATCAGGGACCAGTTCCTGGGGCCATGTTGTTCCACTAGCTTGATCAGGTTAGCATCTTCATGTGGGCTCCATGAACCCTTGACACGATCACCACCGTTGATCATCTTCATCAATGATAAAGAAAAGAAAGCAAAATACCCAAATCAAATCATTATAATTATTAATTTGGAAGAGAAAAAGGGGAAGGTGTTTTTGTAGAGAAAATAGGGTTTTAAGTTAAAACGGTTTTTGAAAGGGTTGTTGGTGTGAGCAGTAAAAACCGCTCCATTGAAATAACGACTTTGGGCTTGCTATAAGCGCGTTAGTTTCCGTTTCTCTTTTCATATTTAAAAAAATTAAATTAAACAATTCATAACTATTGTTTTTTTTTTTTTTAAAGAATTTAATTAATTTATAGTTCAGTTCAGTTTGTTATTTGCATGGATAGAGTTAGTTATAACTTCCTTTTTTTGAAAAAAATAAATAAATAAATAAAATTCAGCTATGAAATGCTGGAAGTTACGTTTCTTTTTTCGTTTTGTTTTTATTTGATAAAAATAAATGGATATTTTATTATTGGTTTTTTTAGAAGAGAAGATGTAACGGGTATCAGTTAGAGAAGCAGTACTGGAAACGGAGGTTTCGGGGTGATTTTTTTTTTTTTTTTTTTTTTTTTTTAAGGGAGTTAAGATTTTAACAGTCATGGTAAGTTGGTAACTGTAATAAATTTTCTTATTCAAAAGGGAAAAAAAGATTAGGTAAACTATGGAACACAAAAAAATAACTAGGTAGGTTGGGCTTGGTATGCGGTGATGGATTTATACTTTATAATTTTAATACGATTCAATTATATGATGTAAATACAATATAAAAAAATAATTAAAATATAATATGAAATATAACACAACATAAAAAAAAATAATACGAATATGATATGAATGACTTGCTTCAACAAATATTGTTGAGGAAAATCAATTTTTTATTTTAAAAAAATATTGGGACTCTGCTATTTGAGTAAAGAAATTATGCATTAATTACCGAATCAAATGTTCTTACATCAAATCTTTGCTTTTTGTTAGCTTAAAATATAAATTATTTTTTTAGAGCAGCTTATATATCTTTTTAATAATTAACATTTCACAATCATGATCATAGTAAATAGAAAATTTCAGTGCATAAAGGCATTGTGATTTTAGAGAAGAGTGAAACCTAGTCTGTCATAGGCTCTCTTTTTTTCTTTCTTTTTTTTTTCCCTTTAAAAAAAAATTGTCAATTAGATTATATAATAGAAAATAACAATATTCTTTAGACCTGCTCATGGGCCGGGCTATCCGTCCAAACCCGAAGCCCGCCCGATATTTGGGAGGGCTTGGACAAAAATACTAGGCCCGAAAAATGGGTCTGGACAAAATTTTAGGCCCGTTTTCTATACGGGCCGGGCCTTGGGCAAAAAAAATTAGGCCCGGGCCCGGCCCGACCCGAATAGTATTAATAAAAAATAAATATATTATATATTTAATAATTAAATAATTTATAATATTAAATTACTTTATTAACCTTAACAATAAAAACCCTTTTTTTTTCCCCTAAAGCCCTAAACTCTCTTCTCATTCCCCTATCTCAGCCGCATACAACAACTCAGCCGCATATCTCACCCCTCAAATCTCGACTCTCATCTCACCGGCTCCCATCTTTCAGCTCTTCGATTTCTTCAGTTTGTTTCTCTTTGTCCTGTAAGACTGTAAGTTTTTTTATTTTATTTTTATTCTAGTAATTTTTCAAAATATATGATTTTCACTGGGTTGGATATGAAAGATGTATGCGATAGGAAGGTGGTGGAAAAAATGGTGAATGATTTGATGGTGGATAGAAGGGAGGAATTCGTGAAATCAGCAGCTAAAATGGCTAAGCTAACCAATGAATCTGTTAGTGTTGGTGGGTCTTCTTATAGTAATTTGGACCGTCTAATTGAAGATATTAAAGTAATGAGCTTGAAAAACCCACGAAAAAAGATAGTTTGGTAAGGAAGAAAATTACATATATGGCAAGCAATTTTCCAAGTTGGAAGATGTTTCAAATGTTGACAGATGAGTATCTGTTTTACAAACAGTTATACGTTCATGTTTGTTTTAGGGAGTGGAGTAATAATATCTTTTTGGGAGTTTTGTTTCTTTGTATGATTTTGATGTTTTTGCCGGATTATGTTTTGAACGTTGTTCTTTGCTTGTTTAGCTTTAGGCTTGTTCGGTAATCTCTCGATTTCTTTAATAATTTTTTTTGGTTTAGAAAAAAAAAAAAAAATTGGCGGGCCGGGCCTGGATATTGTAATAATAATATGGGCCGGGCTTGGACAAAAAAAATAGCCCATATTTCGGGCCGGGCCGGGCCTGGGCAGACATAAAAACTCTTAGCATATAGTTTGAGCCCGGCCCGGCCCATGATCACCTCTAATATTCTTTAATGATCATTTCATTAAAATGTGAAGATTGAATTCATAATCTTAAATTAATTTGAATACAAAGGAATCACCAAGTGGACTCGATGATAGGCATTAACATACAAATATTTGCCTTGACATCAAACTATTTTGAGGGGTGGAAGAAATCAGCCTTTACCATAAATAAATAAAGAGGAGGAATTCACTTATATTAATGTAAAATTAAAATTATTTTACACACTTTCATAACTTTTTATACTATTTATATTTATTTAATTCGACCATCGTATTTCATGTTCTATTCACGTAGATCATACACGTCGAGTTTCGAGTAAATTCAAAATGTTTAACTATTTATTCAATATAAAAAACTTTCAACCGTTAAATATATAATGAAAAAGACAGTATTCTCGATCGATATGATAGAGATATCGGATCGATTCGAAACTTTATGTGCACGACGAGTGCAATTATATTGTTAAATCCAACGGTTGGTTTGTTGAAAGATAAATCGTATAAAATATTATAAAAGTGTGTAAAACAACTTTAGTATAAATGAAACCCTCCTCATAAATATATAAATATATATATATTTGCAAGTGTGGGTTTTCCTCCATTTTCCATCTGAGAAAGAAAGATAGAGAAATGACAAGGTTAGGATCCAAGCAATGAAATTGGCTTCATGAGCAATAACTGATTAATTGATCGGTCATCAATCGAGTCAACTATCTATATATATATATATATATATATATATATATATATATATATATATATATTCCTTCATGGTTGTCGATTATAGCTTCACACTAATGGTGATTGGTGGGGGATGGAAAGGAAAACCATTAAACCAACATCAGTATTGATGTTGTTGTGATGATGAGGTAAAGTGTTGGTTTTCAGGAAGCAAAAAAGTAGTCACAGCAAGCAACCCACTCAAGTTTTTATTTTAAAAAAAGAAAAAACTGGACAAGGGATTCAAAATCATGCTCCAATCGTTAAGTCAAATACCCGAGTGTAAATTCATTAATGTTATTTACATAAAGCATCTCTCAAAATGAAAATAAAATAAAATGGAGAACTTCTGTTGCAAACTTGCATTAATAATGTTATTTGGAAATGGAGTATATATAATATGTTTACTGTGTAAACTGAGAAGGCAAGAAGAACCTTTGTCTTTTGCTTCTTATCCGACAATTTGATCCATCAGATAATGAAGCAATCCTGCTTAAAACTAAAATCAAAGACTGTTTTAGAGTGTTTGGTGAAACAGTACCATCTTTATCTTTATCTTTATCTTTATCATCATTATCATCACTGTTATTATTGCAAAGGATGAAGTTGCTTTTCATTCTTCCACCTACACTTGAAATCTCAGCTTTAACTGTCCTTAACCTTAGCCCTTTCAGTACTCCTATGAGCTCCGTCAACACTTCTGGCCGATCATCACAACAAACCGAAGCCCTCATCAAGATCTTGTCTTTGGTAGGGCTTATGTTTTCTTCATGATTAAGATCGCAATCTACAGTTACTTCATCAATTTCTGTCGGAATATTGTAGGCTTTGCTGATTTCTGTTGCTTTTCGCTTTAGATCCTTCAAATGCTCTATTGTACTTCCTAATAGAGCTGCCTTGTCCATCTGTGTACAAAACAAAGAATTGATCTATTCATCTTCAAGTCTTCAACTTGCTAAATTTTCTTGTAAATCTCAATGCTTTATTCCTTTACAGGTCTAAATATCAGTTGAGAAACATTGTAAAAGGCTTTATTACAATTTTGAGCTATGTTTGCTCCCACTCTTAATTTTTCTTAAAATATTCGTGTCCGACACCCATGTTCGACGTATATTCGGATACGGATATGATCTCCCAAGCTCAAAATATATGAAAAAATTTAGAATAAAATCAAACATACCCGTGTCGGATTCGTATCCGTATCCAACACTCACACACCCGAATTCGAGTAAGATAGGTTTTGAGCAAATTAAACTAACATAAGAAAAGTGTGTGCCTGAAGAGAGTACCTTGTTAGACTTGGGAATCAGTTTTCTGAGAGCTGCAAGCTGTGCATTAATTCGATCCCTTCGCCGCTTCTCAGCTTGGCTATGGCTCTTGGAAACAGTAGTTGTAGCTCTATCCTCTGCAACTCCTTCATTAACCGGTATCTCCCATGAAGGGAAACCTTGGCATTGAACTGAACTAGAGGCTGAAAATGGAGGTTCAATTGGGCATGGGGCTATGAAAGAAGACTCATTGCTTATTGTAGCATTGAAATCAGCCCAATTTTCAGCTTCAGGCCAGCTAGAATAATGGTAACAATTCTCCATAGCCAAAACTAACAGAAAAGAGTTCTAAAATCCACCTGCTTTTATTAAGGCATCTAGAGAGATACTGTTTCTTGAGCTAATAATGTGTGATATCTTCATATTCCGATGGTGATTAATTGGTGTGATATCTTGTAACTTTTGATTGGTCAAATGGAAATCATGTTTGGCCTTAAATTATTAGCCTGTCATTTCAACAAGGATTTAATTTCGATAAACTTTATCAAGCCAACTTAAACTATACCTTGCAAGCAATTCGTATATCCATCTCGTATTCATATATTTTATTATATCATAATCGTATTTAAAATATTTTATATTTATGTAAATTTTGATACGTTAATAATTCGTATTATATAAATTTTAAAACATTCATATATTCATATTTTTTTCTTATCTTATCATATTTTTAATTTTTTTTATATTATATTCGTATAATGTAATATATCGTGTCCAATATTCTCAGCTCTAACTTAAATTTTATAGATATCATGAAGCAATATTGGAGAGTAAAAGGATCATGCTCTGGCAAAGCATTAACTGCAATGCTTGTCAAAAATGGACAACAAAGAGAATTGTGCGGAAAATACATGTGGAGAAAATGATTGTTTGGGAGCTGCAGTTCAATCATGGACTGACTGTTTAACAGTACTAGCAGCAGATATATACAAAAAAGCATCTTCTTTACCTATAGTCTTACAAGAATTATTGTATAGATTTTGTTGACTAATAGTGTAAGAATATTTTTTAAAATTATTATATATAATAATATTTTTATTTAATATATTAAAAATAATAAATAAAATTATCAATTATAATATTTAATATAATAATATTAATATAAATAACATATTAATTAATCTTCGTTAACAAAACCCTTATTTATTATCACATCTCTTTGGAGTGGTGGAACTTGTCCTGTTTTAGTTTTTCCTACCTGATATACTTATCTATGGACTGTTTTCTCTTTTTCTTTCTTCAAAGAATGAAAAAGATTTCCTACTTTGGGTAATATTTATGTTTATGCATCAACTATCTTGGCTCTATGTCTTTCGTAGTTTTTCCTTCCCCCCCTCTCAATTACTGTAAAAAACCAAAACTTAAGTTTTTTGGTTATTTGGTTCTACAATACCCATCAAAATTATCAACAAAAAAAAAATTGTGAGAATTTGCTGGGATATATGTGTAGGTACTTGAATCGCTAATTGTGAACTCATTTTGTGAGAAAAAACTGTGAGATTCTTTTATTATTAATCTTTGTAATACTGGATTTTTATCTCGACCATATTCAAGTGTTTCGGGATAAGGACGGATCGAAAGAGTTGTTACTATATATATATATATATATATTTGTATTTACCTAGCTTTCTCCTACATTATATTTATCAGAGTTTTATCTCCAAGAAGGCAAAATTTTGGTGGCTTTCTTTGTCCTTTTCTCACTTGATTCTCTTTGTGTTTATATCATAGGCCCTAGCGTCCTACACAAGCAAACAAGGTTGGCTTAAATTACCATCACCAGTTAGGACCTCAGTCACACTCAATTTGCAACTCAATCATAAAAAAGACTTTTTAAAGATTGACACGACCTTTGATCAACCACTCATCTTTGCAACTTCTCTTCAGGATTGTGTGGTCTGTTTACTGCTTCAGAGCTCAAAGTTTGATCGTCGGCAAGGGGCACAATAAAAATGTGCAAAATGTAGGTACAATGTTCCCAAATGTACTTAAGCCGCAAAGGGTTTTGACTTGTCGAGCAATTTAATGCATCAAAGCCGTATTAGCATCGAATAAAAACCATGTTCATCGAATAAAGTACTTCTGAGATGCTAAATAGTGGTAAAAAAGGACATTATATAAAGCTACAATCACATGTTTATCAATTTTTATTCATTCAAACAACAAGGACAATTACAGGTTAAGCTGATAAATTCGAAAAGACTAGCAAATTTGCTCAAGCCAGAATCGGATGTGTACTTTCGATCTGCAATTTCATGTAAAATGAGTCTGTCATGTTGTACAGAGCAGTTTAGCACATTTTTAAGGGATGTGAATCAATCAATGAGGAGACAAATGGGGCCTTTGAACCATAAGCTGGGCAGTTTGATAAGCAAGAAAGATCAAATTCGACACGTTTTCTGAAAAACATGTTTCTTGGTTATAGACGTAGTGCAAATTGAAATTGGAATTTTAGTTACAGAGAGGCTTCCAGGAAAAAAAGTTGATGTCAAGCCAAACCCATATCTTTATCAAAGCATATGCAGGCAACTTAAATTTCATTTTTTGAAATCCAAAATGGATGAACTAGACTGAGCTACGTGGCTCAAAATCCCCCAAAAGGCTAATAGGCAGTAAAGCCATTTAACCTGGCCAGCAGAATGTAATCGAATCGAGCCGAGCTCAAACAACAAGAAGTTCGAGCTCGACTCGAAATTCGAAGCTCGGCTCGAACTCGATCGAGTTTCACTTTTAAAGCTCGAGTTCAATTCGAGATAAAAATCGAACTACTCGAGCTCGCTCGATTAGGCTTGATTAAGCTCGTTTATCTAGTAAAAAATAAATTCGATTTCCATACTCGACTTCAAACTCGATTATTTGTACTCGAGCTCAAGTTCGAATTGAGATTTTTCAATACTAATTAAAATATATATATATATATATATATATATATTAAAAATAAAATAGCTTGATTAGGCTCGCGAGCTACTCGAGTCAAGCATTAGAATACTCGAATTCGGCTCGCGCAAGCTTGGAGGCACAAGTGTCTCTTTACACCCCTAGGCAGGACATTCAACAACTCCCTATAAATCATAATCTCTCTAGGTGTTCAGTTCATTCATAATCACATAATAGAACTGCAGTTGGAAGTAGAAAAACAAAAATATAAATAATTCTTATGTTGCTCCGACTCTTCATTTTTCTTGAAGTACCCGTGTCCGACGCATATCCTGACATGGGAATGGGGATATGATCCTCCAAGGACCCTCCAAATACATGGAAATCTTTAAAAAAAAAAATTGAACATACCCATGTCGGATACATACCCGTATCCGACACTCACATCCGAATCCGAGTAACATAGGATAATTCAAGAACCGACAGGAACAACGTGAAATTTGCACAACTACAATTCTTAGTTCAGGAAAAAAGAAAGAATAAAGGAGCTGTTTACCCAGTAAACTATTCCCAAAAAGACGGCATCTCAGCTCTAACGAGGCAGTTAATATCATCTTAATTGGCTGTTTAGCAACACTTAAGAAATTTTCATTGCTGCGGACGACACAGAAATGTGCTAAGCTAAATCTTCTTGTTAAAAAGAAGCAAAGCTCCTTCCCCAAGTTATGAACAGAGATAATGAAAAAGTATAGTCAAAAGGAGATTCAGAGGCGGGCATTCATTGCTAAAAAGAAACAAGCTCAGTACTACTTCTAATCTATGTTGCTCCGACTCTTCATTTTTTTTGAAGTATCGAGTCCGACATCCGTGTCCGACGCATATCCAGACATGGATATAGAGATATGACCTTCCAAGGACCCTCCAAATACATAGAAAAACTTTTAAAAAATTGAACATACCGGTGTCGGACACATATCCATATCCGACAATCACAACCGAGTCCAAGTAACATAGCTTCTAATTAGCAAGCTCTTATCATGTTATTAAATAATTGGCTGAAAGATTTGAAGAAAAAGAACTACAAAAGTATACCATGCAGAAAGTTGAGCATTGATAATAAACATCAGCCAAACAATTCTTTGTATATTCAAATGTATAGATGGCTCATCCAAAAAAAAGTAAAACCTTTGCAACATAACACTTAGGCATCTATATTAACTGAAATCAAGATGACATATGATCTTCAATGATGTGTCAAGGAGTTAGCTTATCCAACAACACATAACCAGGTTGCTTCCACCTTAGTACTCATTAAAATGTATGGCCCCAACCTTCCATACTACGTAAGTTGTCGTGAACATTACTGTGCTTATAAAAACAAACGAAAAGATGATGAGAAAGAGATCATTACCCCCTGGAAACTGAAAAGTGAGGCCTTGTTTTGGCATTCCTCGCTTGCTGTCATCGAACAAATTCGTAGGTGCTTCTGGAAGGCGAGATCTTTTTTTCCCTTTATCACTTTCCCTCATAGCATCCAATACATTACTTCCCATCTCTGATTTAGATGGCTTCGAATCTGCATAACGGCTGAGGACTCGAGCTGCCCTTAATCTCTCTTTTGCTGTTAGAGATGCTTTTTTTGTTGTTGTGGACTGCAAGCTAGGAGAAGATGATGCATTTTGCTTCAGGTTTGAAGAAACCATTGAACCATTACTAGCTTCAGAGGTCTGAGAGCGAGTTTCGATATCAACATTACTATGTGAATCCAATGATGGGGGATTCCCGGCCAAAACTTGATCATCAGAAACCGGCATCTCGGCATCTCCAGAACCCTTTATGCTGCTGTTCGCAGCTAGTTGGTCACTGTCTGCAACTGAAAGACATAATCCCCATCTTTTTTGCTGTATACGTCCCCCAGAGCCATACATATGCAAGGGAAATGTAATAGAGTTCGCCTTAAGTGATGAAGTACCAAAAGATCTCGCGGCATGCTGATATTCAGATTGCAAATTTAATTGGGGAAACACTTTCGTAAATAATCAATGGGATAAAATCACCAAGATATGTATAAACCTATGTTACTCGGACTCGGGTGTGAGTGTTGGACACGGGTATATGTCCGACACGGGTATGTTCAATTTTTTCCAAGATTTCCATGTATTTGGAGGGTCCTTAGAGGATCATATCCCCATATCCATGTCCAGATATGTGTCGGATACGAGTGTCGGACACGGATACTTCAAAAAAAAATGAAGGGTCGGGGCAACATAGACTACATTAAATTTAAAGACATAAAGCAAGAAAACACACAAAAACAGATGCTGCTCAGTAGAAATACTCAATACCAAGAGAAAAACTATATACATTCAAAATGTATGTTGGACTGTGCATTTAGAGTTACATGAACCATTAATAGAAATGAAAAGCAAAAATACTACCAGAAACGAAAATGCAATCTCTCAATCAATATCTACACGGACTACAACTACATTTTGAAGCACTAAATTCTCGTTTTCAGCATTTTCTCATAAGCCTACTATGCTTTGAATTGAGAAGGCATTACTCCTGCTTTTTCATGAAGATAAACAGTCTAAGTTTGGAGGCATAGCCGCCTAGATTTCCCAAAGACAAAGTAGTTCAACCCAGAAAAACATTACCATAATAAATTTTACCACCAGGAAAATATAAGCCCAGTCTATTAGGGATGGAAAAACCCGATCCGATCGATGGATTTCACACCGATCCGCTCCAAATGGAGAGGCTTTTATTTGGAGCGGGGTGGAGCGGAGCGGTTTTGGTAAATGCTTGCCCCACTCTGCCCCGCCCCGACTTTTGAAATTACTATTTTATCTTTTAAAATATTTTATATTTTTTCTTATATTTTTAATATATATTAGATATATATACTAATATTTTATATCTATACTTTTAGTATATATGTATTATATATATTATATTAAAGATTTTTATATACCAGAATTATGTTCATGAATAAATTATAATATAATTTTTTACAATATTAAGTTAAAAATAATTAATATAAATTGGGGTGTAGCGGAGTGGAGCACCGTGGAGCGGTTATGGATGTAACCGACATTTATGGATGTGGATGTTTCCAACATCCATGCAAGAGTGGGGTGGAGGTGGATAAGGCAATATCCGCCCCCGCTCCGCTCCATTGTCATCCCTACAGTGTATGGAGTAACCGGTCAAAATAATGTGTACTATAACCCAACAACATTAAAACGAATTAGGCTAAAATAATTAATCATCTACTAAGATTAGAAAAAGAAAATCAGATTAACAAAACATATTCTTTCATAAATCTACTTTTGTTTGTTTCTTATTTGCTTAGATGCTCCAAAAGTAATCTATTGCTTCAACCACTTAAGTTTTCAAGTCCTAAAACGGCTAAGAAGCTGAAAACAAGAGAACCCAAATTGCAAAACTGATGCCAGAGACAATCCAAAGAAGTTTTATGGGGAAAAAAAAAAGCTTCTATACAAACAAAAGAAATAAAATCCATTAAGAATGATCCACTTCCAATAAACTGTCTAAAACATGCAGAGAGAAATGAAAAGGCAAAGTAATTAAGAAAAAAAAAGACATTGATTCGATTTTCTTACCTTAAAATCGAAACCGAAGACTGAGTTTAGAGAAATAGCCATGCTTTGGTGGCAAGGCAACCATAGAGGAGATAAACAGAATCTAAAAGGCGCGTTGTGTTTTTGTGGCGATGAAGTAAGTTACGAAATCAAAAGAGATCAGCTGTTTGATCTTAGCACCACTGCCTTTCAAAGAGCGTGAATGGCACCGCCCTGATTTTTTTTTATTTTTTCTTAATTTGTCCTCTTCTTGCTACCTTTTTCTTTTCTTTTCTTTTCTTTTTTTTTTTTTTTCATATTTTACCTCTTCAAATTTTCACCTCAAATAATCACCGAGCGCTAGCTCAAGTGGTACCGGCTCTAGCTTGGGGCGTGCAGCATGTCTGCCGTCCCGAGTTCGAGTCTTGGCACTTTGATGCTGAAAAAAACGGGGTGTCAAGGTGGTGGTTCCTTTGAGCAACCCCCAGTTGGTAAGGTGGGCCACATCCTAAGGATGGGGTCTACCCCAAATTTGGATCATCAAAAAAAAAAAAAAAATCACCTCAAATAATGAGTATTATTTTCTTGATATCTAATCAATTTGCAAGACAAATTTGTTTATATATAATATAAATAAAAGAAATAAAATAAAATGTTTTATTTTCTGACATGAAAACAAATAAAAAGGAAAGAAATAATTGTTCTTGACAAATTGGACATACGATTTTTTTTTTTTTTTTGAAAACACTAACTTTTATACATTGTTTATCAGTTTAATTAATGGTAAGATCACAAAAACGAAGTATTATATATTTATTTTGAACAATAAAAATGTTGAAAGATTTCAGCAACGTTAAACATATTAATAACAAATTATTTATTTAGTTTATTTCACACTGTAGATTATTTAGTTTAATGGCTTTTTGCCGTGTTCAACTTCAAAGTGAAGAAGTTATAAACAACTTTCCTTAAAAGGACTCCAACCTGAGGGTATAAACACTAAATTAAAGACGATAATCTTTATATCCTATCCATAAAAAGTATATGTACTGTAAAACAATTCTATTTCAATTCTAAGGTGACAACCCCAAAATTCTGTTTTAAACAAATTTCTGCTTCCACTTGAAAATTTGAAGCAAAAGCAAAAACATCGATAGGACTACTAAGGAACTTAAAAAGGGGAAAAGAAAGTTTAAATGAGAATATATCAAATTCAGGTTTTTCATATATACTCGGTGAAGGAAGAAAATAATACTACAAAATACAAATATGCATGAAATTCTCGGCTACCCCTCTAGTACCAGCAGCCAAAAAAATGCCTCTTTTGATACAAAAAGAAAAAAATGAATATTACAAGACATATCACACCCCTAAAACACAAAAATGACATTATTCCAAATCGATCTTCATCCCATCAGACGAAGGAACACGAAAGAAAGAAAAATAATAATAATAATAATAATTTGGAGGCGTCCAAGCCTGATGAAATGACACTAACAGAACTAAGTTGTCCTTTTTCCCTCAGAGCAACAACATGGATCCCTTGGCTAATAAAATCTTCAATCAAACAAACCTGTTAGGACTTTAATAGCTGCCCATTGGTGGCATGCCGAAAGGTGGCATTGGAGGCATTCCCATTCCTCCCATGGATGGTGGTGGAGCAAAACCTCCTCCCATGCCTGGCATTGGCGGCGCAGGCAAGGCAAGAGGTAGCAACTGAGCATACATGTTCTGCAACAGAAAAGGCGTTTATTTTAATCAGTTAGAAGATCGTTGAACCCATTGGAAGATCTAGCTACTCCCAGAAAGGATAGATAAATATATTTTCAAGAAAACAGAGTTGTCATTTCGACTTTCGAAGTTATTATACCTGTTGTGCAATCACTTCCTTCTCTTCCTGCTCTTTAGCTTTTACTTCCTTTTGAGCCTCAATCTTGTACTTGATAAGTTCATCAACTTTGCCAGTATATTCACGGATAAACTGGAAAGATAAAGACTCAAATAAGGTTCCAACACTATTATCTCCAAATTAAGAAAGACTTGAAACCAAAAAGGTGTAAAATGGGAAGGTAGACTAAGATCAATCATCAAAGCCTTGTAGCAAGGCAGTATGAGACACAAAAGCCTAGCTGATAAAACCCCAATTAAATGATTTTAATTTTTAGATACTGAAAGAAGCATCAAAGCAATCACCTGCAACAGATACGGGAATGCGAAGTCAATCATGTTGTTAATCCAGGCTAGCTCAAGAGCGACATCTGGTCGAATTAAGTCATAACAAACAAAGAGGCACGATGCGAAGCATTCCTTCTTGCCCTGTACAAAGAACATTAACACTGAAATTATATCCAATTCAAAACAATAACCAACAATACTGTGACAATACCAGAAGAAAAACCACTGTCGTGCAAAAACAAGCATATGTTAAAACTTCACTTTCCATGTCCTAAAGTATGGTTATCAACTACTCTGATTTAATACTGGCACCCTAGAGTAACAAGTGGAACAGCGCAAACTAATGTAATTAGGTCTACCGGTTGACCAAGGAGGTGTAATGCCATATTTAGGAATGAGTTTTGAGTACCTGTTCAATGAAGTAAACAAGTAACTCCTCGGCAAGTTCATGGTCACCAGACTGTGAAGCTGTTTCCATTGCATCTTTGTAAACTTTGTCTTTCTTTGACAAGGCAATGGACTGCTTCCATCTGCCCGCCTTTTTGTAAATGTATGCAGCAACACGCCTCATCTCAAGCAGCTCATGTTTCTCAATCTACGTAAGCAATTTGGAAACAGCATCAGAAACCGACCTAACAGCAAACAAAAATGTAAGAACAACAGTACTTCACCTTTTGTGCAAGGCCAATCTGATCAAAACTATCATGCAAGTCGATAGATTCTCTCAATCTATCATAATCTTCTTCCTCTACATAAATCTCATTCAACGCCTCATTTACTGCTGACACATTGTTGCTCTGAACAGCAACCATGTATGGCTTCACAAGACGCAGATGACCAGCCTGAAATTCCAGGAAATAATTGTCAACCTAAAATGAATTAAAATAATACTCAAGCAAGTCAGTAGTATTTATTTCAATATTAGATCATTTTCTGCCAAAATTGAACCTTTCTCATAATATCAACAACACGAGTGTGGTCCACGCGAAGTGCAAGCACATTCAGCATATCATTGATGAGATCAGGATGTTCTTGCAAGTAGAAGTGGACAGCCTTGTAATATAGCTCAACATTAGCAACTTTGACTGCAATATCTTTGAACTGCATATGATCCCATGCTTCAGGAGAGTGGTTCATCACAGTAGTTGCAGCATTATCAAACTCGTCATATTGGATATATAAATAGGTAAGTTCCTTCCAATGCTGCTGCTCGTCACAAGCTCTTATCAGCTTGGGAATATTGAGACGAGTAGAGAACAATTTAATGTGCTCCATTAGCTTCTCTGGACGATATCTGGCATACAGAACTCCCAACTCTGTAAAGATCCCCATGTGTGCACGTTCCAATCCTAAACCGCTCTCCATGAGAGAGATCAACTCATTAAAGCATCCTCTATTCTGATAGTATTCACTGACTTCTTCCAAATCATCCACCTAAAAAATCAACAAACACAATGGTCAAAATCATCATGGACAAACAGTCTCCAACAGACAAACATTAGAAGAAAAAGGGAACTGAATGTGCACACATATCAACAACTTTGTTGTTCCCAAAAATTGTAATTCAACATGAAAGTAAACTCACCTGTATAATAATGTTAAGACCACATATCTGTGCTAATCGGAATTCCTCTGCATCGACACAAGCAAAGCAAACCTCCTTCCATGTCTTGGCACTGTTTGCTTTTCGTGCTGCATCAACAGCACTCTGGAATTGTTTAAGCCTCACCAGTGTAACAGCCAACTTGGCCCAGTTAGATATAAATGCAAATATTATTTTTGCGGCTTCATATAGGGCTTCATCAAACAAGCGATCACCAACATTTTGAAGATTAGCAACATTTGGCATGAGAATGAATTCTTCAATTTCGCCCAGTCTATCAATCTTTGCATAGGCATAAATGAGTTCACTGTCCACCTTGGGCTCCTTGACCTTCTGCCTAACCATCAGAAGGTACCTCACCAAATCAGGGTAGACGTCAGCATCCTCAGAAGCTCGGATAACATCAAGAAACTGAGTAGCATCATCTGCACGAATAAATGATTCAATTGCATCGCTCACAAGTCCCTCCCTCAGTTGTGCCTTTGCCACCTGACTCCAAACAGCATCTTCTTCAACTCGGAATGCAAATTCCACGGCCCGGTCAATGCTTCTAATATTATCCAATAAAACATTGACAGCCTGGACATTTAAGTTGAACTTTTTGAAGATCGCAAAAGCTTCTTCATATAGTTGGGCTTCCACAGCCACTTCTCCAACTGCAGGTCCATCAAAATTATCTAGCCTATTGATATAATCCATAACTCTAGACGGATCTGCCTTAATAGCTGTCAAAATAAGTAGATTTTGCAGATTGAAGTTCCCACTGAATGCAGAGTTTTGGAGCACAATCTTCTCAAGAAGCTCAATCAGTTCATGGGGCAGGTCAGCTGTCATGAAAGCTTTAACAGCTGCAGAGACTTGTTCTGGACTCTTGCTTTCTGGCAAAGCAGTCGATACAACCTGATCAATTAGCTGTCTTCTATATTCATTTTCAGGATTTAGAACCTTCTCCCAAAGATCACCATCCATCCTCTCAACAACATACCTGTGATCAAAGGATGATGAACAGATAAACCACTTTAAAACAAAGATCCAATACATAATCATTTATCATAAATAAACTAAATAATTACTTACCTAGCCTGCAATTTGAACAAGGAGTTCTTATTTGTGACATTGATAAGTTCATCATCACATTGTCCTCTTCGGTAAGCCACAACTGCCAGGGTAGGATCACGCTTCTCACAGTACTTACCAACAACCCGGGAATCATAGTAAGGGTTGGTTGTGAGGAAGTGCTCCGGATTGTTATTGCTGTCAATGATGATTTTACCCAGAGCATTGTGGACATGCACATCTTGGCTTCCCTCACTCACAAGATGCTCCAAGAACTGAGTAAGTAAACGAAGTCGATTTCTGGAAACCACAAGCCGAAAAATGAGAATCACATAGTAATGACAGGAGGAAACAAGGACAGAAGATTCAGAAAAAAAATCACCTCTTCTCACATTCCTCCACAAGGGGCTCAACTGGAAGCAAAGAACGGACTGAGAGAATGAGACCCTTTATAAAATCTTCAGGGCATTCATCATCTAGCAACTGCCCCACTACCAAAGGAGCATTCCCAGGGTTCACCTATCAAAAGAAGCAAACAAGTTCTCAATTACTTGAGTTTAAAATAAATTCATGCAGTATACCAGTAAATATATATAGCAGAAATATCACAAACCTTCTGAACATAACCTTCAATGTAACGAAGCATGTTATTTGTGTAGAGGTAGTGAGTGAGATCAGGAACAAACCCAAATCGATCACAAACATTAATCAGGGGCCTAGCATCAGGAAGCTTGGCCTCCATCAGGAAGTTCTTTGTCTTTTCAGCATCATAAAAGTTTGATTCCCTGGTCACGCGCTCAACCTCCTTTATTTGTCCAGTTTTAGCAGCTGCCTCAATGTACTTAAAGTGTATATCTGGGTCCTCACTGTCCCATAATAGGAGGTAAACATCTTAGTAAGTACCATATCAGAAATGGCTGTGCTCTGAGCAATCAAAGAAAGGAAATCTTGTTTGCTAAATAGCTTACCTTGAGCTCAAATAAGAGCCCAGGAAAAAGTACAATCCTTCATATGACTTAAATTGCTCAAAAATTTTTACGCAAGCATCAACACCCAACTGCTCACAATACTCCTTGGCAACCTGCACAGACACACAACTTAGCCTTTGGGGATTTACAAAGCATTATTAGCATACCATCATACAACATCCTTTACCTGAACGATTATTTGAAGGTTGCCTCTTAGATTAACCAGCAGAAGGTCCTTCATGCACTCCAATGCCCATTCACGTGAAAGAGTACCAAAAAACTCAACAAGCGACTGAAAACAGAAGTATTATTTAAAAAAAATGTCAGGAGGTTCTACACTCTCCAATTTTACCAAGAGATAAAGATAATGGACAACATGTACCTGTGGCTCAATAGCATGTGTATTCACGATGACACGTTTAATATCTGGCAACTCAGTGTAATGCTGCAGAAAAGGCATTACATTTAATTAAGGATATACTATTAATTCAGTGTAGAAAATCAGACATAATGCAACAAGTATTAATTTTAACAAGATAATTACCTGCAGAGCTCGCACATAGAGACCAGCTTTCTCACAAAGTTGTGCAATTCGGGGACGATCATAGTGACTGAACATTCCATTTGCTAAAATGGCATCAGCAACATTTGGAAAAGTTACTAGATTGATTTCCAAGACCTGCATAGAAAAGAATGTTATTAAACTAAGTATATTATTTTCAAAAAAAAAAAAGAAAATATAAACCAAAATTAGATTAGCTTAACCAGCATTTTAAAGAAATAACCTTCGTTTGAAGAAAAGCATGCTCTGGCAGATTTGGCTTCAAAACATCTAATAGAAATGCAGTAGCTTCCCGTATCAAGTTCCTCTGAAAACAAAAGGCAGATATCCAAAGAAACTATCTCATGTATTTTGTATAAAAAAATAAAGTTATTTTCATAAACAATTCCATAAGCAGCAGACCTGAAGAAAAAGATCAGTAATAGTGTTGTAATCAACTGGACAACCTCCCTCCATTTGAGACATCATCAATGCAAAATTAACAGCTCCCTGCAAGTAAAACAACAAGTGATAACTCATCTCCCTCCAAAATAGTTTCTCCATGAAAATTACACAGATCCAATCCCATCAAAAGTCCATAATACTAACATCTATTGGTCGGCAAACAATAAAAAAGCTTTTAATTTAATCAGAATATTCAAAAAATGACTTAAAGGATTTAATGAAGAGATTTAACACATTTGAACATATTTATCAATTGCTCATATGATTCAACATGCTTCAATGCATCAAACACTAAAGAGTACAGAAACAGAAACGAACCTGTGGATCTGTACGAAGAATTGTTTGCAGAAGGAACAAGTAGTCAGGAGTGTACCCAACCTGAGGAAACAATTTAGTCATGAATATTTGATGCATGCATTAACCAAAATGTAAAGAACAAGGGGGAGAAATAATCCCCCACTTGATAGGCTGTAAGAGATCACACATCGTCACACTAGAAAATGCCAACACAAAAAAAAATGTGGCAATCACCTGCTTTGAGTAAATCAAGATTTTGTCAAACTCCCTCCGTTCAGCAAAAGCTGCGACAACTTTTGGAGTTGCCCTAGCTTTAATATATATTTTCAGCGCAAGATCATTATCCACAGTCTACAACAAAAGCAAAGTAACAATTAGAGAAAGGCAAAAAAAGGAGTCAAATCAGTCCCAATTTTTTGAAGTAGAATAAGATACTAATAGATTTCTATTCCAGTGGGTACAAATCAAACCTTCACAAGGTCTCCCAATTCCTCACTGCATTCCAATTTATCTTCAGCCAACCAATTCTCCAGAAGATTTTTCTTGTTTTGGTTTACCACAAGCCGAGATAATTCCAATGACTCAAATGCATTGAGCTTCCCTCTTGTTAAAAGTGTACCAAAGTACTGCAACAGTGGCGGAGTCTGCCCAGCTTGCACAGGAACACTCTGCAGAATTCGGGTAAAGGATACTGCCTTAGATAAAATCAACACAAACACAAAAACCAGTATCTACATGATTAAGAAAGCAAAATGAGACCTGAAACTTGGCAACTGTATCAGGTGTGCGAAGGATCCCTTGTGGAGACTCTGCAGCAAGCTCAGCAGCTTCTTTATACTTAGTCTGAGCAAACAATTCTTGAAAACGTTGGACAACCTGAGATATCCAAAGTCACAGAGTCAACATCCTAGTATATACAAAGAACAAAATCATCAAGAACAAGGATCTAAATAAAATAACAGATAAAATTGAATACCTTATTTTAAATATTACTATTAACAAACATGCAGCATCAGATATGTCAAACACTAAATCTAATCATGCAATAACAAATGAAAGAACACAATCAAAATATTGGTACTAAAGTAAATCAAGAAACAAGAAGACAGCATGTCTTCAATCTCAGCTTTGCAGTGAGACTGAAGAAATCCCACAATCCATGAAGAAAGTTACGACAAAAGTATCCCTCACAGTTAACATAGATTATTCCTTTGGATATTATTGTCTGGCAACTAAAATCTGATAATATCAGGCTCTTACTCCTTAATTATCATCCCAATGCAAAGATTCACAACCATAGACCAGAAAATATACAAATCAATCCACTTACCAGGTTCTCTGCACCAGGAAGGTTTCCTCTTTTAGCCAGATTGACAGCAAGCTCCAAATTGTTCAACTGAAACAGAAAACAACCAGAAGAAGTTGTAAGCCGGCACGTCTCACCTTAGTGATACAAGAAAACATAATAGAAAAGGCACAAAAACATACTTGACCGCTAACAAATGGCACTATTGTTGCTTCATTTACAGTAGCCAGCAACACCTGACCTCGCCGGTTGATGGAATAAAACCCTCCCGCCGCTGAAGCTTCAGAGGTTAAAAATATTGGGTCTGGACTGATTCTATTTCTGTATACAGCAGTCGCTGTCTCTAGATCATAAACAAACAGCAGCCCCAGCTTTGTGATAACGTAGATCAAACTATATTTGTGGGATATCTGCCAATTAACAGAAACTTGTCTTATTATTGGCACAACGATAAACAATTTACAAGAAAAATAATCAAATCTAGGATATTATGCTACCTGCATTGCAACTGGAAAATCATCTTGAAAATCTGGTGGAAAGAATAGATCTGCCTGTTTCTTTGAAAACGACGGCTTACCTGCCAATATATATGTTCTGTTAGAAGATTGAAATATAATAGACTGAAGGACACACAACAGAATTTTACAGCAACTATGTGGATTTCAAGAATAGTTAATTTATAGCCAATGCTTAAACACGACCCCATTAAAATATTTAGTCTTGATCATTATTTATGACTTGAAATAGATACAAAATTCTAGGATTTCTGAGTTAAAACCACACAAATACTCCAAAGTAGTGTCCCAACCAACTGAACTGGCCAGAACTGAAAGTACTTTCTGATTGTACTTTTGATTATTCCATCACTGGAAGGGATAATGGCAAACCGTTTTATTTCTTTAATTTTATTTTTTTCACTTTTTTTATTCATTTAAAAAGACCTTCAGTTTCCACCTCATATATAACAAGGAGATAGCAAAGTATATCAGACAGCATACTGACCTGGCTGGGCACCAAGCTCAATTACATGCAACTTTGATGTAATCTGGCCAGCATTAAACGACTTGGTGGCAAACGAAATAAGAATAGAAGGATTCTCATTTCCTAAAACCTGCTCAACAGAAACAAGCATTTATGATAAGCTGCTTGTTAGATCAGAGTTTATAATATCTAGTGAAATAGAGTAAAGTACAAGAAATCCACTTACCTTAAATTGTGCAAATGAAGCAGCATGTGCTTCAAGAGCTTGACTACGCTGCTGATCAACAGAGAAAAGTTGCATATTCCCCTTAACCAATTGTGGCCTCTAAATGAGACAAGACACATAGGTCAAAATCAGAACTGTATAGTGGCAGCAAAAGTAATTTTCAAAAGAGAGAATTTCATAACTAATAATAATTATGCAAGGAACTACTCTAACAGTAGAGAGACAGAATGGGGAAAATGAAAGGCACAGAAAACAAAAAAGGGGGTTAGACTGATGCAAATCCAAAATGACACCACAAGAGACAAAAAAAATCACCTATAATGGGTTAATAAATTAATTCACAGATTTCACTTCAGCAGTTTGAACCATGGGCCACAACAACCACAGCAGCTTGAAGAACTGTTTAGGCCCAGTTAGCTTAGGGAAATATTTTGAAAATATTACTTCAAAAGTTCTCTTTCTATTTGGCATACAACAAAATTTAACTCACATGTCGCAGTTTTCAAATTCCAAAAACTTAATATAATTGAAGCAACAGCCTCTTCTTCACAGCAAAAATAATCAGCTTTAGAAAGCATTAATAGGGCAACCACATACCTCAGGTGCACCGGGGGCAATCCCAATCAAAACCAACCACTTCTCCGAAGGGTCACATTTATAGTTTATTATCTGATTGTTAACTAAATTAGCTGTTCTCTCAAACATCTTAACTGGTTCAGAATCACCTGCCAGAAGTAAGATGCAATGAGACACATAACACCAAAGAAATTTATACAAAAGATAAAAGAACATTCAAAAAAAGATGTTTTTTTAGAACTGTACAAAGTACAGCTGCCTGTCATACTAGATAAGGCAACAGAATAACATCTAACCTTCAATTGACCAATGATACACGGAGGTCTGTGTGACCAGGCCAAGCATTTTTGGGCTAACCCATTTCCAAAATACAACCTGAACATGAACCAAGGACAGTTTGCTAAGCTCAAGCAATCAACTGTCAACTATCAAGGAAAAAACATGAATTTGGAGAGGCAGATAGCTAATCACAGAATGTAATGGAACCATTACAAGAAATAAAAAATATATATAAAAAAAACTGAGACAACAAATAAGTTTCACCTGTTCAGGCATCTGATGGGATTTCATTTTCGCTTTCATCTCTATGTTAAATATTTGCAAGTGATCTTGAGTTGTTCCCGGTAGTTGAGCTACAAAAGCAATGTCAAAGTCCATGAACATAAAGCATAGATAAATAACAAAAAAGGAGACAAAAAATTAATACTAAAGATTTTGAATTTCCTTCTCCATTAAAAATACTTTCATTACAGGAATGCCAAGCACTTCATGACTTGCATTTCAAGCATATTTTTCTTGTCTTATTGGACACAAATTGAAGCAAATTCTGCTGTAGGAAGAAGCTATAAAGCACTCAGCACTGTCAGCAGTGCTAACAAACTGTTCCTGGAAAATTAAACAAACAGATGTGCAAATACAGAAACACAAGCAATACATGGATAAAACAGTAGAGCAGAAAAATGTTAACCACTACAAACACTGTAGTTCACACACACTATGATGCTGTAAGCAGGGTCCTTGCAGTTAACTGGTATCACATTCATTTGTTCATATTAAGCAAAAGGCAAGTAGCAAACCACAACCAAAAGGAGCCTAAGTATCATTTCGAACAAGTTTTCCATTAAAAAAAACTTTCATACAAAACTAGGTTCTTGATCAGCCCGACTCTAACTAACAATATAAGAAAAGAGTTCAACAATATCGATCCAATATGACTATATGAGCAGTATCAACTACAAAAAACAGACATATTGAATATACAACCTTCTATTCAATAACACAATCAATTAGGAGATAAAAACTCACGTGATCCAATAAAAATAACTAACTGTTGATAGTTATGATAACCAACCTTTCAAAGCGAGGATTCTAGAATTCGGATTCATAAGAGCCGAGTCCGCTGTAATAGGCCGTCTCAACGGCTGCATCGGCATGTTCATGTCGATGATCACAACACTATTTTGCGGCGCCGTTTCTCTCACACAAATATACTTATCAGATTCCATAGTTACATTCGTGAATGTGATAAATTGAGGATTAATGCCAATGCTCGGTAACTGCAAACAAACGATACCGTTCAGATCACTCACATTTCTCACCATTTTAAAACGTAAAGAGGAAGTTTCAAACAGATCTAAGCAGATTTTAAAGATACTAGGTCTGATATGGTTTATTGAAGTATTCGATTAAGCTTAATAATAGATTATTAGCTATAATTCAGATGAATTTTCTATAAAATCGATTGAACCGAAACGAATAGTGAGAGAAAAGAAAGTGAAACGAGAATACTTACAGTTAAGACCTCCTTCATGGCGATGGGAGCGTTCGCGGCCGCCATGGTGTCTCAGATCGACGGACGAAGATTCAAGAATCAGGAGCAGATCTAACGGCTGAGATTGAATCTTTCAATTGCGAGCCGAAACGGAACACTGACAAAGAAACGAGAAAGAAAAAAAACCTCTGCTAAGAGATCTGAAGCAGAGATTCAAAACAGTTGAAAAATCAATCGAGATGGAATTTTGGTGAAGAAATGAGAAAAAAGAGAAGCAGAGAGATCCAATCTAAGGCACTCGAGAAAATAGAAAAAAGAGAGAGAAATAAAAGGAAAATCGAGGAAAGGAAAAAATGTGCACATTTGCTGGCTCTTGGTTTTTATATAGACGCCGGATTTGGGTAATAATTACCCGACCCGAAATTTTTTTATTTTGATGATTTATTTTTTAAGTGTGCTAGTCTGGCTAGAGGGAAAAGGAAATTAACGGGTGAAATATAGGAAGGAAATAGCAAAAAATTATAATTATGTTATAAATAAAATGACTAAGTAAAGAGAGATTAAGATAACAGAATATAAACTTTCAAAGTTTAGTTTTTCAAGAACTAGTTATGTCATTAAGTCTTTTTTTATTACTATTTGTTGGATATACAAACTCATCTTTATATAAGACTCCAAAAATTATTAGGGAAGAGATAATACATTTCTCAATACAATGTACTATAATTATTATATACATAATAATTAATCTAATTCATTAATCATATTCATTCATCCTAATTTAGTTATTCACCAAATATATTCATCTACCTCATGCATGTATAACACTTCCCCTTTGATTACTATTCACTCTGAATATGCTCGTTAAAACCTTGCTAAGAAAAATTCAATGGGTGAAAACTTAGCGAAAGAAAAATAGTACAATATTCATAGGAAACTTACTTCTCCTAAAAAATAAAACCAATTATGTAATGTTCTTAAGTCGGTGCATTCCAATGTTATGTACGTACTTCTTGAAAATTAAAGTTGGCAATGCCTTTGTGAATAGATCTGTTAGGTTGTCACTTGAGCGAATTTTGCAAATATCAACATCACCTTTCTTCAAGAGTTCATGTGTGTAAAAGAATTTTGGTGAAATATGTTTAATTCTATCACCTTTTATGTAGCCACATTTGATTTGTATAATGCATGTTGCATTATCCTCATGCAATATAGTTGGCTTGTCATTTTTCACGAACAATTCACATGCTATTTTAATATGTTGAATCATAGTTCTTAAACACACGTATTCATGACTTGCTTCATGAATAACAAATATTTCTAAATGGTTTGACGAGTAGCAATGTTTGTTTGTTTAACAGATCGCCATGAGATAGCAGTATAACCACATATGAAGACATAACCTGTTTGTGACCGAGCTTTGTAAGGATTAGAAAGATATCCAGCATCAGCATATCTCATTAATTCTGATTTTACTCCATTTGGATGAAACAAACCCATGTCAGTCGTGTCATGGAGATAACGAAAAATATATTTCACTCCATTCTAATGTCTTCGTGTTGGTGCAGAACTAAATTTTGTAAGTATTTACTGCAAAAGCTATGTCTGGTCTAGTGCAATTTACCAGATTGCATTAAGATATGGTACTTCAAAACCAAGAATTTCTTCATCATCTTCTCGTAGACGAAAAAAATATCTTTCTACATCAAGTAGCGAACAACCATTGGAGAGCTTAATGGGTAAGATTTATCCATATGAAATTGTTTCAAATTTTTTTATATATAAGATGATTGATGAATAAGAATCCCATTCCTCAAATGTTCAACTTGAAATCCAAGATAAAATTTTGTCTTACCAAAATCTTTCATTTCAAATTCTTTCTTTAGGTAGTCAGCAGTCTTTGAGATATTTTCTGGAGTCCCTACTATGTTTAAGTCATCAACATACATTGTGACTATAACAAATTCAGAATTTATTTTCTTGATGAAAACACAAGGACAAATGGCATTATTTTCATATCCATTTTTCAATAAATATTCACTTAGACGATTGTACCACATATGTCCAGATTGCTTTAATCCATATAAGGATCTTTGTAGTTTAACATAGTACATTTGTTGAGGTTTTGAATTATATGCTTCAGGCATCTTAAATCCTTAAGGGATTTTCAAGTATATGTCATTATCTAATAACCCATATGAGTCAGCTATCACTATGTCCATTAGACGTATGTCGAGTCCTTCATAGACTACCAAATTAATCAGAAATCTCAAAAGCAATTGCTTACATAATAAGAGAATATGTCTCTTCATAATCTATAACAGGTTTTTGCGAAAAACCTTATACTACAAGTCGTGCCTTGTATCTCATAATTTCATTTAACTCATTTCTTTTACATACAAAGATTCATTTATACTCAACTAGTTTGACATCTTTAGGTGTCTGGACTACTGGTCCAAATACTTTACGTTTGGTTAATGAGTCTAGCTCATCCTTTATTGCTTCTTTTCATTTTGGCCAATCAATATTAGAAGCAATTGCAGATGCAAACACATTATCAACAACAATTTTATTTTCCCCCCATATATTTCCAAATTTTAATGAGATCTCATATTTACCGGTACCGGAACCACTTCTGGGGTTGCTTGTCTAGAAATATGAGGTTGTTGATCTATATTATTTTTGACCTCTTCTTGATACTCATTTTGAAGTGATTTCATTTTCTTTTTCTTTCGAGAAACATAATATTTTGCACTAAAAAGTCTATCACGCTTCTGGCATATTTTAGATTCATTGGCTGCCATACCTACAGGATGTCCTGCAGGGACAATTAAACGTGTAGGAATATTTGCAGCTGGTACATGTGATTTAGTGACTTTTTGGGTGTCTGTAAAAATATCTGAAAATTGATTTGCAGCATTCTGCAAATAAATTATTCTTTGAACTTCAAGTTCACATTGATTTTGTGCGTGTATCAAGATTGGACAATGTTGGTGTATTCCAACAAATTTCTTGTGCTTTAGATCATTTACATTTTTCTTCCCCCACTGATGGAAAAACTGATTTATCAAATTGACAATCTAAAATCTTGCTCTAAAAAGATCACTTGTTAAAGGTTCAATATATATAATGATAGATGGAGAGTCAAAACCAATATAAATTCTAATGATATTGCAATAAGGACATATACAACACAATCAAAAACTCTAAGATTGTGATATGCAGATACTCGGGTACGAACTAAAGATATAGCATTTATTATAGCATGTCCCTAAGCAAATATAGGAACTTCTGATCTCATAAGCATAGGTCTAGCAATTAATTGTAAACGTTTAATGAAAGATTTTGCTAAACCATTTTGAGTATGAACATGTAGAAGAGAATGTTCAATACTAATTCTAATAGACATGCAATAATCATAAAATGCTTTTGAACTGAACTCTCCTGCATTATCTAAAGGATCTGTCTTAATAGAATGGTCAGAAAAACTTGATCTTAACTTTATGATTTGAGCAAGGAATTTAGCAAAAGCAATATTACGAGCTGAAAGCAAACAAACATGTGACAATCGTGAGGAAGGATCAATTAAAATTATGAAATACCGAAATGGTCCGCAAGACGGATGAATTGGACCACAAATATCTCCTTGTATTCTTTGTAGAAAAGTAGGAGACTCAGAAGATAATTTAGATGGAGAAGGTCTAACAATTAGTTTACCTTGAGCACAAGAAGAACAAAAATAATCATTAGACAAAAGGATTTTCTGATTCGTTAATGGGTATCCATGTGTATTTTCAATGATAGTCGCATCATGGTTGAATCTGGATGGCCAACGATCATGTCAAAATATAAAAGTTTTAGGATCTGAGCACTTTTGGTGCATAAAATTTGATTCAACCATCCTTATGTCTGTGAGATATAAGCCTGATGAGAAACTCAAAAGTTTCTATAATATGAACTTCTGGTTCGAAACTGTAGAGGTAATATAAAGATATTTCATATCTCACTCAATTTTTGTTTTAACATGATACTCATTGCGACGTATATCATTGAAACTTAGTAGATTTCTTCGAGGCCTACTAGAATATTACGCATAACCAATATATGATATTTTATTATATTTGGGAACATAATGTGGACTCTTCCAAAGCCATCAATTACATTTGCATAACCAGATATTGTATTAACATTAATTTTAGCTAATGTTAATTACAATAAATTTTTTCTATTACGAATAATTATGTCAGTTATACCACTATTCACTAAACATATGATAACCTTTAAAATAACATAAACATAAATATATCTCATTAGTAGACATTTTCACCCCTAACCAAATGACCAATTTTGCCATTAGGGTTTTCGAAAAAACCAGAAACATTAAAATCAATATTTAGAGAAGATTCATAAGTAGGATCAATAGGTTCAAATAAATTTACTTTAGCATTTTTTTCTTATTCTTTTAGTGATACTTTGTAAAGATCAACTAGATGTTTTGGAGTGTGATATATTCGAGACCAATGACCTTTAGATCCATACATATAGCAAATATTGTCATTGTTTTGCACTTTATTACTCTTTTCTAGAATTTTCTCATTTTGTACCCACTTCTTTTGATTCCATTTAGCACATTTGCTTTCAGAACTTGAATGATGATTATCACGGGTCCGATAATTCTTCTACCGCGACCCCTTTTAAAACCACTACCTCATCCACAACTTTGAGAAAATACCACATTCACTTCAGGGAATGGTGTTGAGCCAGTATGACAAGATTGATGATTTTTCATCAAAAGCTCATTGTTTTGTTCAACCACAAGTAAACAAGAAATTAGCTCAGAATATTTTGTGAATCCACGCACTCAATATTGCTTCTGTAAGAGCACATTCGAGACATGAAAAGTTGAATATGTTTTTTCCAACATATCTTCATCAGTAATATTCTCTCCTCATAATTTCAATTGAGAGCTAATCTTAAACAAGGTTGAATTATATTCACTTACGGTTTTGAAATCTTGTATCCGTAATTGTATCTACTCATATCGAGCTTTTGAAAGAATCACCGTTTTTTGGTGTTCATATATGTTCTTTAAGTTATTCCAAATGGATAATGGGTCTTTAATAGTAAGGTACTCAATTTTCAATTCTTCGTATAAATGATATCGAAGGAAAATCATTACTTTTGTGCGATCCTGTAGGGATGCTTGGTTTCCTTCTTCAATAATATTTCCAAGATTCATAGCTTCAAGATGAATCTCAGCATCATGACAAATAATTTATTTCAGAAATATCTAGAGTAATGAATTCAAATTTCGTAAGATTTGTCATTGTAAAGACACTTGATAAATAAAAAATCTAAAGTCATGTAGACATTAAGAATCTAAAAAATTACTCATCTTATATATATCATATTATAGAACATGTAAAGACATATACTTTTGCAAATAAGAAGATATACCATTTCTAGATAACACATGTTAGAGAAAGCAAAAATTCTTATCTTGATATAACGAAAGGAAACTTGAGGGACTTTACTATCGTTAAAGGTTTAATCGTGCTAATAACGTGTTATAAATAAAATAAAAGAGTAAGTAGAAAGAGATCAAGACAAAAGAGAATATGAACTTTCAAAGTCTAATTCTTCAGGAACTAGTTATGTCACTAAGTCTTTTTCTATTACTACTTGTTGGATACAAACTCATCTTTATATAGGACTCCAAGAATCATTAGGGAGGGGAGAATATATTTCTCAATACAATATACTGTAATTATTATATACATAATAATTAATCTAATTCATTCATTATATGCATTCATCCACCGAACACATTCATCTACCTCATGCATGTATAACAAATTTCCCTTTTTCAGTTTAATGAATTATTAACTGGTGATGAATTTATGTGAAGTATTAAAGTATTCTCTTATTTATAAATAAATCATTCTTTCAATAAAATAGTATAATTAATTTAATTGAAAATGTTTAAAATATTTTTTTAATACAAAAAAATCACAATTTAAAAATTAAAAAAATAATTATAAATATTAAGATTCAAAGATAGATTCATATTTAACCAGAAAAGTACAGACCCAGGATTATTCTGGTTTCGAAAACCAGCCCAAATTTACTCTTATTTTGGCTGCAATTGGGTTAAGCATTGGTCAATTTTATGTTTAATCCTTTTGGTGGTGGTTGATGTTTTCAGCTCCAACCAGCCAGCTGTTGGTTTAGTAGAATTGGTTTATAAATGCCTAGTTTTTTATGTGAAGTCAAAGATTGTGAAAAGATGACTCACGATTAACAGCCTAAGTTTAGCAAAACATTAATTGGTTACTTTAACTATTAATATACTCACTTTGGGTGAATTTGTTACATGTATATTGACTCATCATCAATGTGTTCAATCCCTTTGAGAATGACCACGAGTTAACCACAATAATAACAAACATTCTTGCAATCATTGGCCGAGGAAAGATAAGTAATCTGAACTGAGTAAGGATGATAATTTAAAATACGGATTTAGATATTCGTGAATATTCGATTCATTTTTTGCGGATTCGGATAAAAGTCGAATTCGGATATTATAATTACTATTCATAACTGATTCGGAGCAGATGCGAATATGAAACTTCGGATATCTATTATCCGAATCCGCACTACTTCTGCGGATTCGGATAGCGGATTCGGATATCCGAATCTAAATCCATTTATTTGTAAAACATATAAATTTTGTTTATTTTATATTTTTATTTTTATTTTTAAAAAATAATTTATTGAATTCGGATTTTTAACTGATTCGGATATCCGACAGATAATGTTATTTAATTCGAATTTGGTAATATGCGAATTAAATGCAAATAATTTACGGATTCAAATTTTAAAATAATTTTACAGATTCAAATAGTACAAAAAATACAGATATCCGATCAGCTCTCATCCTTATAAGTGAGAGAATAATAACTATTGCAGCATCCCATGCTTACAAGAAGAAACTCTCCAAGTTCATTTTAAAACCAGCTAATGCTAAATTGCAATTTTAAAAGACAAAAGAGAGAGGCAACATGAATTACATTAATTGCAACATTACTAAAATAAAGAGCATTGAGAAACCATTCATCCATTATTGGAGAAGTGCCAAAGCCAGCTGCCAAATGTGACCCATCTGGTCTAAACAACAATTCAGAAGCCATTCCTTGACTTTGGAACAATTGAAAGCTGACCCCAGAAAAAAAAGGCAAAAAAAAAAAAAAAGCTAATCAAAATGTCAACTTGTAGGGTTGACCATTAGCAGCTGCTACAAGTGCTCCACTTTTGTCTTTAAGAACTATTATCATATCAGGGGGGTGATAAGGATTAATGACAAACTATTTGAGGATCCCTGATCAGTCAATACCACCTTCTTCATTCTTCTGATAAGGTAATCACAAATCATATATTGCCCAAAACATGGTGTTGGGAACCCATTTGACCTCAAATATGAGCAACTTGATATCATGACCTCAAGTACTCGTGTCCGACGTATATTCGAACATGGGTATAGGGATATGATCCCCTAAGGACCTTCCAAATACATGAAAAAACTTAGCATAAATCAAACGGGTATCCGACACTCACACCCGAATCCGAGTAACATAGCAAGAGATAACACATTGGCATGGGGAAATTATAGCAGTCTGATGATCAGCAACTTCAAGAATTTTTGGCATACTACAATGCCATCTTTAAAACACAGCAATGTCCATGTCAAAACTATTATACAGCGAACATTGCATCCAGTGCTTCCTGCCGTTTTCTACAGGAAAATGGACGAAGCGATTTCGAAAGTGTTCCCTAATCTAAGTGGTCTTCTAGCTCAATAGCTGCAAGTTTCTGATTCAAAATGGAAGACTTGCAGCAGGATCAAAAGTTTTTCTACAATCGCATCTAATTAAACAAGTCTTCTTCTAGACAAGTCCAGAAACAAAATGTTCTAGCTGAATTATCATCACACTAATATCATCAATTGAGCCTCTCCATGATGATAATTCAGCAAGCTTTTTGCAAGCAGAAAATAGCTCAGGCTTATCAACACCTAAGCAGAAAGGCCGAACTAAATCTACTGCCTCTTGATTAGTAACCTGAAAGGCAAGAAAAAAAAAGTTCAATTCGATATCATAATAACTCAAAAAGGATCATCACTGAGATTCAAAAGAAATTATATAAACCTATGTTACTCATACTCGGGTGTGAGTGTTGGACACGGGTATATGTCCAACACGGATATGTTCAAAATTTTCCAATATTTCCATGTATTTGGAGGGTCCTCGAAGATTATATCCTCATACCCATGTTTGGATATGGGTCGGACACGAGTGTAGGACACAGATACTTCAAAAAAATGAAGAGTCGGAGAAGCAACTTCAGTCTAAAATATACCTTATCCCAAAGCCCATCCGAGGCCAGGATCAAAAACTCACACTCAGGCTTAATTTTTAACAATTTCGTCTCAGGTTCTGCAATTACCCATTGTTTAAGATGTTTATCTCCAATTGCTCTCGATACAGCAAGAGAACCTTGAATTCTCCAAACACCATGGCGACAATCCACATAACCACCCTACAAAATTAAACATCAAAACACAAACTTCAATTTAAAATTATCAAAACTTTCATCTTTAAAATCTTCACTGTACTGAATTTGAGCTAAAGATGCACCAAGAGAAAAAAATAGTTTGATTACCAAAGCTTCAATTCTGTCTTTCTCATCTTGCCTTGAAGGTTGGTGATCAAAAGTCAAAGCCTCTGCTACACCATTTCGGCTCAAAACAGCACGACAATCACCTGCATTTGATACAACAAGATCACCTTTATGAATCATTGCAGTAACACAGCAAGTACCGCCACCCACATCTTCCTTAAGAAAATCCATGTCCGTGGATAAGTATGCCACTCTAATTGCACCTTCAATGGCATTTTCACACGTTTTTGATGCCTCCGCCATTACATTCTTATCTAAATTCTTTGCCGCGAATTCAGCTGCCTTTGAACCTCCATGCCCATCAAAAACACCAAAGAAAGCCTGCAAAAAAATCAAAGCTTTTAAAATTTTAATTATGGAGACTCGCAATAATCTGTAAGGTATTGTCGGCCTTGACCCAAAAGATCTCACGGTTTTTTTCTGGCATTCTTTTGAACCCTAAATTTTCTATGCATTTAAGAAATAAGAAATAATACAGAAAAAAAAGTATTCAAAGAAAACAAATTTAAAGGAAAAAGTACCTGTTTAGAATCTCCGTTATGATCAATAACAGCAGAGTAACGGTCTTCCATTTTCCCTCTTCTCCCTCTCTTACAATAAACAGAATACCCTTCCTCTTCCACCTGCACCTCCTCCTCTCCTCTAGGCGTCTCCGCCGCGAACCCCATCTTAACCGCCATTGATGTCGGTATCTCTATCCTCCCCGGCCTCTTCCTCTTCACCACCGAAGGTGCCGCATCAGCTCCCAAGGATAGATGTTGCTTTGGGACGCAAAGGGACAACGGAGATTTTAATGATGACGATGACGGCGATTGCGGTGTGGTCACGGAGGTTGATGAAAGTGGAAGAGGTGATTTGGGAGAGGATAAAGGAAGAGATAACGTAGAGGGAGATGGGGACGAAGGCGCTTGAGAGCCGTTGATGCGAGGAGATGAAGGGAAAGATGAACCGTCTGATTTGCAGAAAATTGAAGAGACTTTTTTGGGTGAGAAAATGGGAGAGGTCGGAACCATTAGAGACCAAGGCATTTCTTTTCTTTTCTTCTGTTTGGGTAGCGAAAGGAGGGAGAGAATTCGTCGAAACGAGGCTACCTTCCAGAAATGAACCGAGTGTTGAGAGAGAGTCTGTTTATATATATACGCGAGAAGACGGATTGGAAGGTGCCGTTTTGCTGGTTGGTTTTCAGGATTGGAGTTAAAGTTTGATTAAGTTTGATTCTGGATTTGAAAGATAATTCAAGCGCCTTTTCTTCTCTTGGCGCGTGATGTTAACATCCCGCTTTGTTAGCTATATAATATTTTTTTTTCTTTCATACTTAGTCATTTTTAATTGAGTTATCAAAATATTTATCTTAAATTTCGAAAATTATCAAATTTGTTAAATTTATATTTAACAAATTTTATCTAATTCAAATATATATTCTATGTTGAAATTTGAAAATGATAAAACTGTTAAAAAATTTAAAGATTTATCTTAAACTTCAAAAATATCAAATCTGTTAAAATTTATATTTAACTAGAATTTAACACACCTACTGTAGACACCTAATTTTGTCCGGACCACTAAACATGTATGTTTTCTTCCCATATTGATGTTCCCAAGTGTAAAAAGACTGTTTTCATCCTGCAGGTGGTACTCCGAGACTTAGTTTAAAAGGGCGAGCACAAAAAGTCAAACTTGGAAAAAAGTCAACCCCAAAAAAGTCAACCCCGAAAAAGTCAACCCCATAAAGTCAACTACTGAAAAAGTCAACCCACTTTCAAAATCAAGATTTTAAGTTCAATTGAAAAATGGCAAAAGAATTTTGATAATCCGAGGTCTACATTGAAAGATATGGAGTTCGGAAGTTGGGATTTGGAGATTCAGTAGAAAAGAAACCCTAATCCGAGAAATTTGGGGAAAAGTGCTTAAACGATCAAACTGGTCAGAATTGAAGGTTCCAAATGAAAGATAAGCACTGACTACGGGTAATGGAGAAGTCACTTGCAAGAAAAACCGAAAGAAAAGTCAATCCGGGAGAAAACCGAGAACTAGGGTTTTTAGTGGATTTCGGTGAAATCGGGAAGAATCACAGAAATGGCCCGAATTGTTAAGACCAAAGCCCCCAATGGATGAAGAATGGTTAAAAAGGATGGCCCAAGGCTCAGATTGAAGAAAATCTGAAAATCGGATTTGTTTTGAGCAAAACCGGGTTTCGGAAGTAAAAGGGCAAAATTGGAAAAATTTGGGAAAAATAGCAAATAGACTCCGAAAATTATGGAAAATTTGTCAATCTCATTCTTAAATCATTTGAAGGAGATTGGCGAAAGAAAATCTTGATTCCGAGTTCGTTTGCAAAATGGCCAAATCCCGGGCTTCTTATGCAGTAATTCAAAAAGGAAAATCCCGGAAAAATAGCAAATGGACTCCAAAAATTCTGAAATTTGGAAAATCTCATTTTTAAATTATTTGGAAGAGATTGGAGAAAGAAAATCTTGATTCCGAGTTCGTTTGCAAAATGGCCAAATCCCGGGCCTCCTATGCAGTAATTCAAGCCGATAAATCCCGAAAAAATACCAAATGAGCTCCAAAAATTATGAAAACTTCCAGATCACACTTTTTAATTATTTTGAAGAGATTGGTGAAGAAAAATCTTGATTTGGAGCTCGTTTAAAAAATGGTAAAATGTAGGGGCATAAAAGGGCATTTTTGGGAAGAAAAAATCCAAATAAATAGCAAACGGACTCGGATAATTTTGAAAACTTCCAGAACTCAATATTTTATTATTTTGGAAGTATTAAAAAAAGAAAAATTGAATTTGGAGTCCGTTTGATATTTACTTGCATCCGGGGGGCAAAATGGTCATTTCACCCAAGCAACCGAAAAGGGCTTTTTTTGGCCCTTCAAAAAATCAGAGTTGGGCTGGAAAAGAGATGTGCTGGCATACCCAAGCCCAAAGAAAGGAGGAAGCTTCTAATTTTTTTTTTTAATCAAGTGGTTAAAAATCAAGAGTTAGTTAACCATTCTCTTTGATCAAGCCATGGTGATTAAACCACATAGGTTAAGAAAGATGTCAACATTATTTTTGCATAGCTGTAATTTGAGAGGGCTGAGATGCTAATCTAAAGGTGGTAATTTCATGACTTTTCATCTTGAATTATTGGCCATTTGATGGAAATTAGGTTACACAAAAATGACAACATCTTGGAGCCTATATAACCATGCATTAAGGCTAGCCCTAAGGAGGGGGGAGGCAGATTTTGGTTTCTTCTTTTCCATTTTGGCTGATTTCTCTTAGTTTTTCTTAGTTTTTATCTTCTTGGTTGAGAGCAAAAAAAGAAAAGTTTAGAAAAAAAGGAAAGTTTGAAGAGAAAAGCTTGAAATATTAGCTTCTTGAGGTTGCTCTTGAGCACCAACTCTTGCACTTTCATTTTCTATTCTTGTTTTTTGCTATTTTAATCTCTACTTGGTGAGTTTTCATTTTAAAATAATATTTCTTGTTCTTCCTTCATTTCCTTTCTTAAGTATTTTTTTTACATTTTTTTTTACAATAAACTCACCATGGCCAAATGGCCTACATTATTTATTTTAAGTTGTTGTTTCAATTCATTTTACCATATTGTTTATGCTATTTTCTTTGTTTTTGATGTTTTAAGTGTTATGTTATTTCATGTTCTTAAGTTATATTTAATTTGGTTGCTTTGTTTGTTGCCATTTATGTCTTAGATATCATGTTTTTGCATTTTTAATTTTCTGTTTTCATGTTGTTTAAATTTGAGCATGTTTTAGAGTTAGCATATTAAGTGTTTGTGAAAATGCTTGTGTGATTCTTTGCATGATTCTTGTTTTATATCTTAGTGAGCATGTTTTAGATTTGGTATATTAGGTGTTTGTGAAAATGCTTGTGTGATTTTTGTGTTATGACTTAGTTTTTCATGCTAGCATACCAAGTGTTTGTGAAAATGCCATGCTTGTTGGAGCTTGAGGCCATTTGGCTACTCCATGTGTTTTGCATTGTGTGTTGTATTTTTGTCATGCTAGTTGTTAGGTTTTTGCATTTGCATGATATTTGGTTGGATTTTTGAATTAAGCATGCCTTGTGTTTGTGAAAATGCCATGCATATCTTAGGTCTAGGTTGCATTTATTGCCATGCAAGTTCATGTTAGGTCTAGGCCATATTATTTATGTCATGCATTTTCCTTATATTTAGTTTTAAATCCATGCATTTCATGCATTATGTTTGCTGCATTATTTCATGCATTTCATGTTCATACCACTTGAATAATGACTTGAGCCAATTGATGGTTCAAAGTCATGCTCTCTTGAGCACACTTGTGGAAAATTAAGTTTGTCAAGTTGATTATTCTACCTTTGTGATTTTTTTTACTTAGCCATTTTTTATCTAACTTTCAAAAAGTCCTAGCTACTGCTTTCAAGTCATTTTATGAGTTTCAAATATTTTTACTTTGATTTTTAAATGATTTTATCAAAGACAAAAAATGTGCTGGCAAAACAGTTTTTTCTCCTCCAAAAACTCGTACATCTCTGATTTTTCTGGGAATTCATCTTTGATCAGAAAATTAAGCCGATTTTTTATCGTGTAGTTTTACATGTCCTGAGTCTCCAGTAATTTTTTCAGAATTTTTGGAATTTTTAGAAATAGGGTAAAAAATCGTGGATTAAAACTGGACAGTGGAGTCAGAATTGAATTTAAAGAAAAACAAAGCAGTTTTTTCTCCTCCAAAAACTCGTACATCTCTGATTTTTCTGGGAATTCATTTTTGATCAGAAAATTAAGCCGATTTTTTATCGTGTAGTTTTACATGTCCTGAGTCTCCAGTAATTTTTTCAGAATTTTTGGAATTTTTAAAAATAGGGTAAAAAATCGTGGATTAAAACTGGACAGTGGAGTCAGAATTGAATTTAAAGAAAAACAAAGCAGTTTTTTTTCTCCTCCAAAAAACTCATATATCTCTGATTTTTCTGGGAATTCATCTTTGATTCGAAAATTAAGCCGATTTTTTCTCGTGTAGTTTTACATGTCCTGAGTCTCCAGTATGTTTTTCAGAATTTTTGGAATTTTTAAAAATAGGGTAAAAAATCGTGGATTAAAACTGGACAGTGGAGTCAGAATTGAATTTAAAGAAAAACCAATTTTCTGTTTTGGTTAATTTACTTAGAGTGGGCTGATTAGGAGGGTTAGCTACTGACTTAGGATGATTTCTAAGCCCTTTTAAACTCTAAAAATGGTTTTTCAAGTCCCGGGTTAAGGGTAGTCAAGTCTGGATTTTTTAAACTTAGGAAATTAGAGCCATTTAAAAAAAAATTAGCCCAGTTTTTATTGTTAATTCAAGCTTTTCAAAATTGTTTTCAAACAATCACAAAGTATTTTGGTTTTAGAATGTTTAATTTGACATATTTTCCTAAGGTAGCCGGATATCTTTTTAGATATACGGATTTCCTTAATTAAAGGAAAAAATACATTTCATGCATTGCATTTTTATTTTTATGCATATTATATGATAGCATTATTTTATTCCATGTCATTTAAATTATATGCCATATCATTCATGTTTGCCATGTCATTTAGGTTGCATTATGTTATTTAGATTTTGCTATGTCATTTTATTTATGTCATGCATATACATATTCATTTATTTTAAATGTTTTCAAAAAGATAATGGTTTTCAATAAAAAATATAAAGATATTCCCGAGTTAAAATAATTCATGAGTTCTCTACCGGGTTTGCTGGAGGGAATATCATCAATTATCATTAATAAAGGAATATTTTTCTTTCAAAAAAGAGAATGATTCGGAAAGTTTTCCAAAACTAATAAAAATTTCTATATTTTGCCACGTTTGTTGGGGAATATAGGAAAATTTTAAATTTATAAATTCCGGATCATTTTCAATAAAAAATGGAATTATTTTTAAATTGGGAATTAACTCGAAATACTAAATTTAAAACCAACTTTTACCGAGACTTGAGATAACACACGATTAATAAGGTACCGATTTATACGGGCGTTGTGGGGGTGCTAATCCTTCCCCACACGTAACCGACTCCCGAACCTGCTTCTTTGATTTCTCTGGTTTAAAACGCAGACTTGAAATTGGTTTTTAAAATGTTTTAATTAATTTTTAAAATATTTTATAAAACCGGTTTTAATAGGTGGCCGATCACACCTAGCTAAAAAAGATTGGTGGCGACTCCATGTCTTTTTTAAGGTCATTTTCAAAACCTTCATTTTTAGAGGAATTAAGTCGACTTTTCCTCGGGTTTTTTTTAATGTCACGCTTAACGAATAATAAAGTCTTGCGATGAGACATCGTTATTTTTTTAGGTTGCGACAGCTTGGCGACTCCGCTGGGGACATATTAGAGAGTCAGGCCTAGAATTAGTCGTGTGTTATCTCAGTCTCGGTTTTGTTGGTTTAATTGGTATTTAATTTTAATTCCCACATTTTTTAAGGAGAATTTTGAAAATAATAAAATTTTTTAAATATGTTCATTCTCATGTGCATGCATTTTATTTTTGTTCTCTAGTTATTTAAGGTTGTATATTATAATTGCTTGTTGATTAATGCGTTACACTATTCTTGAATGTTTTAATTGCTAGGGCATTTAGAATAAGGTTTGTAGAATAGGTAGTGAAAGGTTTGTTATTCCTCCACACACACTACACGTGCATTTGCATAACATGAATCCTCTACCCGGGTTCCGTCCTTTTAAGTGGGAGTAAAGTAACTACGCCTTCGTGATGATCCTCCGTATGGGCTAGTGAAACACTTTCTGAGTATAAAGTACCTATTGCCTTCGTGATAATCCTCCGTACGGGCATAGGAAAATATACTCTAACGGATTGAACCCGCTTTTATCGGGGTGCCTTACTAGCCTTCACCAGCGACAGTGAGGAACAATTCGGGGCCTTAGAACCGATTCACCCTCATATAGTGAACCTAGGCGAAGCCATCCCGAATTTCCGTTAGATATACCAAAAATAGGAACACATGGAGGGACATTTCTAAACTTTTTGTTACCTGTTTTACACTCCGAATAAGTGTGGTAGATCGGGCAACGATGTACGTACATCGCCCGTAATAAATGTGATACTCCGCCTCGAAGGCATCGTGATGCCTAAATAAGCAGATATTGCTGGGGCAGATGTTCATTAGCTGTTTTTTTTTTATAAAAAAAAAAAAATCTTTTTTAAGCATTTTGCATGTTGCACATTTCATACATGTGTGAATAGAGCATGTACATTTTTGGTTGTGTTATTGATCTCATTCTTTGCAATAAACAGTTGGTAATTTCATTTGATGATTTCATAAAACAGGTAGTGTCACATGAACATTTGCATATGGTACCATAGTGGGATCCACCCTGAAATTCTTTTGAAAATAATGTGATTGGTTTTTCATAAATAAAAAAAAAACACAAAAAAAAACATGTTAAAAAAAAATCATAAATTAGGAGGCAAATCTTGCATAATGAGATTTTTGAATAATCAAGATTTAGGTCCTACCAATTTCGTGTAATCATTGGTTAATTTATTTGTGTCATTTTGACATCGTGTTACAGTCATAACATGCATGATTATTCATTGTAGAATACATTTGTGATATACATGGTCATTCTTTGTACCTACCTTTGTATTAATTCATTTATTCTTAGCATGTATCATTTTGACATCATAGCATGCATGGTCATTCATTGTAGGACACGTTTATAACATGCATAGTCATTATCTGTATATACCTGGCATTAGATTGCATTCATAGCATACATATCATCATAATTTCTCTGTATATGTTCATGCATTAACCATCAGTTTGTTCATGCACATAGGAATAGAGCATGTACATTCATAATCTTAATCTCATGACATTTTCATTTGCATGAAAGGGGTTCGAGATATGAGGAATGAATCGGAGGAACGATTGGGTGCTTTGGAACGCAATCAAGATGAATATGGACATGAAATCCGAGAGGTGAAGGAACAACTTGCCAAATTGCTGAAAATGGTTGAGGATATGGGTAACAGTAAAGGTGAACTTTCTCAGGGCTTCGCATTATCTTCGGATCAACCAAAACCATTAGGTCCAGAACATACAATCCTTGCTGGATCTTGCACTTGTCAATGCCACAAAGGTTGCAATCCTGATGAAATTGTGGACAAAATCATGAAAATAATTAAACCTGAAAGCCTGATACCAAAGACAGAAACCTCGAATCCAGTACCATACCTGCAAACTGTTCTAGGTCCAAACCAGTATCCCCACCCTACTATGGTCCAATCGTCCATTGGGACGACCACTACGGGATTCCTGAATCCCACTCCATCGTTACCAACTACCAGTTCATACTATTTCCCTCATCAATCACCTTATCCAGTACCTGGGATAGGAACCTCGAGCTATGTACAACCTCCAAAGGCCCCGTGTCCAAATCCATACCCTTACCATGCTGTTCCGCCACATCCCCATGTAAACACTCCGGTTCGAACCTTAGTGCCACCACCAAGTGCCCCAACTCCTAGGCCATGTGTGACTAAGAAACGATCCCAGAATAAGACCCAAATGCATTTTGATCCCATTCCAATCAGCTACCAAGAGCTCCTCCCTATACTGATCCAAAATCACATGGTTGCCTGTGTCCCATTGAAACCCCTGTTACCACCATATCCAATGTGGTATAATCCAAATGAAAGATGTGATTATCACTGTGGAATTGTTGGCCATAGCATCGAAGATTGTATAGCAGTCAAAAGGAAAGTGCAAGCTCTCATAGATGCCAAGTGGTTGGATCCAACGACACTGATTGATAAAGGACTGGGAAAACGCCATTAGGATTGGGAGATTTACAGCATTGAAGTGGAAAGACTTCGGTCTTATATGATGTAATAGGATTTCACTTTTTCAGTAGCCGGCTCTTATAGCCTTAGGATGCTAGGAAGAATAAAGTGCTTGTAAAGACAGTTTTAACTACTGCTCAAATTTTGTAAAACATGGTTTATACCATTGTGAACATTGATATGGGAATGAATTGAGTATGCTTCAAATTTATAAGATGTTGATGATTAAGTTCCTCCGATTCTTATTTCCTCCGTGATATCTTCCCCTTTGCATTTTGCATCCCATCAATTATTTGTCAGGTTGCATTCATGCATTCATAATCAGCATGATTTTTCTGTATATATCCATGCATTAATTTGCTTATTACATACATCATGATTAGCATTAGGTCACATTCATGACACACATGGTTAGCATGATTTTCTTTGTATATACTCTGTATCAATCATTCATTGTTTGCATAATTGACACCGTGTTGCATTCATAGTGTATGTGATCATTCATTGGGAAACATGCTAAAATACATGATCAGTCATTGCATATATTCATGTGTTGATTTGTTTATTCTTTGTTTGCAACATGTTGGCATTGTGATTGCATTTATCACATATATGGTCAGCATGTTTCCATTGTACATATCCATACATCATATTGTTTAGGCTTCATATGCATCAAATTGCATTCATGGCTCATTCATCATGACATACATTTGGGGGAAATAAAATAGAAGTTGGCTTGGCTTTAGGAGTCTTTGAAAGAATTTCCATTTCAAATCAGAAGAAGTACTGAGTACACTTTTAATACAGGCTGGTGCTATGGAGGATGAACAAGTTGCCCGAATGGAAAAAATGGAAAGGGAACAGAGAGAATTGCGAGAACAGCTAGCAAAATCTCAAGCAGAATCTAAGGATCAGATGACTAAACTGATGGAGCTAATGTCTGCTGTAATCAAGGGAAAAGGATACACCGAAAACTTTGTCGCCGGAGAAGGGTTAGAGGTACAAAAGGGCCAAGATGAGGTCGCAATAAGTGATGCCCAGAACACTGTTAACCCCGTCAATGTCCTAAACTCAGATGATCCGGCTGAACAGGCAAAGTTGAAAAGGGTTGCAGTAAATGAGGTTGAGTTGGCAGATTCTCAAGGGAAATATCAGTTGTTAGATGAAAGGCTCCGGGCAATAGAAAGAACAGATGTATTCGGGAGTGTGGAGGCGAAAGAACGATGCTTGGTCCTCGATTTAGTCATTCCTCCTAAGTTCAAGATCCCTGACTTTGTGAAATATGACGGGACGACCGATCCATCAGCCCACATCACTATGTTCTGCCGAAAGATGACAAGTCAGATAGATAATGATAAGCTTTTGATTCACTGCTTTCAGGATAGCCTCAGCGGGTCCGCAATTAGGTGGTATAGTCAGTTGAGCAAGGATCAGATTCGCTCTTGGAATGATTTGGCTGGGGCTTTTCTAAACCAGTACAAGCATATGACCGACAAGACACTTGATCGTCTCACTTTGCAAAATATGGAGAAAAAAGCTACTTAGAGCTTCAAAGAATATGCACAACGGTGGATGAGCCTGGCTGCCCAAATACAACCGCCCTTGACACAAAAGGAAATCACTATCCTTTTTGTGAATACACTGCACGCCCCGTACTATGACAGACTTGTCGGCAATGCTTCGAAGAATTTTGCGGACATGGTAATTTCAGGGGAGATGATTGAGAATGCTATCAAGAATGGGAAACTTGAAAGAGAAGGAACATCCAATACCGAGAGAAATAAGGCACCAAGAAAGAAAGAGGAAGATGTCCAAACTATGGAAGATTTCATCCCATATTCCCAATTTCCCTCATACCAATCATGTTACCCTACTGAGGTATCTCCAAGCCTTTATCCTTACCTACCTACCCAAACACCTAATCCTATACCAGCCCTTGCAACAAGGCCTACTTCTAGAAAACGACCGCGAGAAAATCAAGAAAGAATTCCAATCCCCATCCCTGACTTACTGCCATTACTAATAAAGAATCAGTACCTTACCCCGGTACCTTTGAAAATAGCTCCGAATCCATCAGCAAGGAGTTATGACCCTGACAGCAAGTGTGATTATCACCTAGGGGTAGTTGGGCATTCAACTGAAAAATGCAGACAACTGAAGGAAATGATTGAAAGTTTTATCCGTGATGGTATTTTGACACCGGAGCTTATCGATCAATGGAAGGCCACTTAGCCCTAAATCAATTTCTTTCAGGGTTTTAGGGGGAGAATTACTACCTTTGAAGGATGTCAATAGGAGCATTTTTGACGCATGTAGTTTTATACACTGTGATGATGAAAGCACTTGTCTCATGTTAACATCTACATGAATTAAATGAATTTTAAATGCTTTGTGTTTGTTGTGTTTTAAATAAACGTGAATTTACAAAAACAAGCATTAAGGAAGTTTTAATAATGGATAGTCTCAAGAAGATTGATGATCAGTGTTAGAAATGACCCAACACCATCCCCCTCTTTTTTGGGCTTCTCTATACCTAAACCTTGAATCAATAACACTTGAAAGACCTAATGCTTCAAGGAAAAATGAATGAAAAAAGAGAAGCATTGTCATTGCAAAATAAGCAAGGATGTAAATCCTAGTCTAGGCTATGAACAAAGGAACAAACTTTTTGAAATTTTTTGAATTCCTTGAAAATCAAACAAATGAGACATTCTTTCAAGAATCCGGATTTTGATAATTTGGTGTGTGTCAGGATTGTGCTAAAACCATTCATGACCTTTCCCAATGACCACAAAACACTAATTGTCCAGACATCACTTCATGATTGACACCTTGGGGCACAATGATTAAACTAGATTATCCCTTGTCCCAGAGAAAACCTGCTTTTGGGTCATGTTTTCCTTGTCTCTTCAAAGAACTCAGATTGGAAACTCAGCCTTTTCAAAACAGACCTAGACTTGCCATGTTCCTCGTTGATACAAATTCGCTTGGATAATCAAATTGGGGCATCATATGTGGAAATGATGGATACATAGTGAAGAAGGATGGGCTAATGCATGAATCATTGGGGGCATGCGACGAAAAAAACAAAAAAAAAAGAAAAAAAGAAAAAGAAAAATCATGATATCATGCATATGAGAATTCGGATGATTCCAAAGTGCAAAATGAAATTCTGAATATCTATTTCCCCTGAGGATTGCTTTTCAATGAGAATATTTGGGCTTGATATGATGAATGGCCATCTTTCATATCCATTTCACAAGAAAAAAATTATTATCCATAGTCACCCCTTTTGAGCCAAAAGAATTCTTAATTCTTTGAACCCTGATCAAGGATTACCCTCTACACTGGGGGGCAAATGCGAGGAAAGATCTTTTCAAAGATCATTGAGAAATGAGTGACAGCTCAGGGACAGACACAAAGCAAATGGAGCCCCGAATAAATACGGGCGCACTTTGTCAAAGAAAAAAAGAAGAGGAAAAGATGACGAAATGAAAGCCAAGAAAAACAAACAAAAAACACAATAAAAAAATATGTGTGAAAGACATGGCAAATTGAAAGCCAAAAGCAAGGAAGAAAAAGAGCAAAATCAAAAAGAAAGAAATGTTCAAGAAGAGACACATGCTTCAAAGAAAATCCTCTTCAAGAAAGGATCCTTGATCTGATTACCCTCAAACACATATTTTGGGCCTATTTATCCTTTCTTTCTGAATCCTGAGCCATGGCCTACATTACGTGCTTTAAAAGTCCATTTTGATCAAGCATGAATGTTTAATTTGAAGGGTTTTCCTCAGATTTTATCCCATCTTATCAAATTCTCATTTCACTAAGGAAGAATTTAGAATTCTCAAGTGCATGGTAAAAAAAAAAAAGAGAAAAATTGAAAAGAATGGGACTCTAGGGCGAAAACCCAAAAAAACGGGCGGTCTAGAGTAGAATGGGAATTTTCGATGCCATCGATGATAGTGCCGATACCCCAAAAGAAAAGATCTTATTAAAGGAGTGGTCATCGAGGAACATCTAGGAATTCCTGAACCCCCCAAATTGTCAGCTCTCATTCGGAGGATTGTCTTCAAAAACTGAAACTTTGTTCCCAAGATTAAACTTTCCGGTTTAAACATCCCAGCCAATCTTGATGCTTGACAATATGCCTTGATATGGAAACTAAAATAATGTTGAATTTGTTTGGTTCTCAATGAATTCATGATTTATAAAACCTGTTCCATTTGTGAGCCTAGAAGGGATATACATTTTTGTCATGAAGTTTTCCTGGAAAAGCCAGAATCTTGTTATACCAAGCCTTGCCAATCCAGTTGAAAAAACCCAGATTGATACTTAGAGAAATTTCTAACAATGATCATCAGTCTTCAAAAGATTTGTACATCACACATTGTGGGGTTAATATTTTTTGTTCAGAAGTTTTCAAAATGCGAAAACAAATAAAAAGATTTTTTTTGAAATACCCATTTTGATGTTAGCATGAGACAAGGATTTTTCTAACTCAAAGGTGTAGAACTGCCAGGATAGGTCTTGACTTCCAGATATGAGAAGAAGAAATAGAACCCGGTTCAGATCTCTGTTGATGAAAGTTTGAAAAACTGTTGGGGCAAAGAGAATAGCCAAAATGAATTGAAGATATACTCTGATTTGAAGAGGAAAAATGAATTTGAAAGGCTAAGCCAAAGTCTAGAAAAACAGCCGGGGGCACTTGCATCACTCATGAGCACTCATCTCTTTATCGAGCTTTTGCATCTGCACAGTGTCGGCAAGCATTTGCATCATTCATGGGTATTTGCATTGGCATTATTCCATAAGCATCTGTATTTTACCTTTACATTTACATTCTTCATGGAATTCGTATTTGTGTCATCTCAAGCAATTGCATCATTTCTAGAATCATTGCATTTTCATTACTGTGTGGTAATTGTAGTTACACCATTCATAAACCAGTTACATGAACACAATTAGTAGGGGCATCTGCATCATGAAACATGGGCATCAATCCAAGTCATTTACATTTGCATTAAAGACATTTGCACCAGTTTAAGTCATTTCGTGTCTTATTCAACACCTGCATCTGCATCAAAAAGCATTCGCATCTTCTCAAAATCGTTAGGGTAATTTTCAACAATTCTTCAAAGAACATTTTTAAGACCTCCGGGCATAATTTTTCAAATCACAGGTAAGACCTCCGGGCAATATCTTTAAGACCTCCGGGCAACATCTTTAAGACCTCCGGGCATAACTTTTTTCAGGGGTAAGGCCTCCGGGCACTATTCTTAAGACCTCCGGGTATCATTTTTAAAGTCGCATACAGCGCATTTTTTCCAAATTATGGGTAAGGCCTCCGGGCACCATTCTTAAGACCTCCGGGCATCATTTTTAAAGTCGCATACAGCGCATTTCTTCCAAATCACGGGTAAGGCCTCCGGGCACCATTCTTAAGACCTCCGGGCATCATTTTTAAAGTCGCATACAGCGCATTTCTTCCAAATTATGGGTAAGGCCTCCGGGCACCATTCTTAAGACCTCCGGGCATCATTTTCAAAGTCGCATACAACGCATTTCTTCCAAATCACGGGTAAGGCCTCCGGGCACCATTCTTAAGACCTCCGGGCATCATTTTTAAAGTCGCGTACAGCGCATTTCTTCCAAATTATGGGCAAGGCCTCCGGGCACCATTCTTAAGACCTCCGGGCATCATTTTTAAAGTCGCATACAGCGCATTTCTTCCAAATCACGGGTAAGGCCTCCGGGCACCATTCTTAAAACCTCCGGGCATCATTTTTAAAGTCGCATACAGCGCATTTTTTTCAAATCACAGGTAAGACCTCCGGGCACCAATTTTTAAGACCTCCGGGCACCATTTTAAGACCTCCGGGCATAATTTTTCAAATCACAGGTAAGACCTCCGGGCAACATCTTTAAGACCTCCGGGCATAACTCTTTTTTTTTCAGGGGTAAGGCCTATGGGCACCATTTTTAAGACCTCCGGGCATAATTTTTCAAATCACAGGTAAGACCTCCGGGCAACATCTTTAAGACCTCCGGGCATTATTTTTTTTAGGGGTAAGACCTCCGGGCACTAATTTTTAAGACCTCCGGGCATAATTTTTTTCAAATCATCTTTAAGACCTCCGGGCATAACTTTTTTCAGGGGTAAGACCTCCGGGCACCAATTTTTAAGACCTCCGGGCATAATTTTTCAAATCACAGGTAAGACCTCCGGGCAACATCTTTAAGACCTCCGGGCATAACTTTTTTCAGGGGTAAGACCTCCGGGCACCAATTTTTAAGACCTCCGGGCACCATTTTAAGACCTTTGGGCACCAATTTTAAAGCCCTTCGAGCATAAATTTTTCTTTTGAAATCGAATTCATTCCCTTAAGACGAATCGAGCCTTGTTTAGGCAGGGAATTCAATTTAAGGACAAAATCTTCAATTTATTGTTTTTAAAAAAAAATGAAAAAAAATAAAATAGAAAAAAAATAAAAAAAAATAAAAAAAATAAAAAAAAAGGAAAAAAGAAAAAAGAAAAAAAGAAGAAAGAAGAAAAAAATGAAAAAATGAAAAATAGAAAATGAAAAAAATTAAAATGAAAAAGAAACCCCTTTCCCTTTCCTTCACATGTGATGTCACTGACCGTACAAAATTAGTGTCGGTTTATCTTTGCCTGATTCCTGATTCTCAGCAATAGCCAAAGAGGGGCAGCTGTAGACACCTAATTTTGTCCGGACCACTAAACATGTATGTTTTCTTCCCATATTGATGTTCCCAAGTGTAAAAAGACTGTTTTCATCCTGCAGGTGGTACTCCGAGACTTAGTTTAAAAGGGCGAGCACAAAAAGTCAAACTTGAAAAAAAGTCAACCCCAAAAAAGTCAACCCCGAAAAAGTCAACCCCATAAAGTCAACTACTGAAAAAGTCAACCCACTTTCAAAATCAAGATTTTAAGTTCAATTGAAAAATGGCAAAAGAATTTTGATAATCCGAGGTCTACATTGAAAGATATGGAGTTCGGAAGTTGGGATTTGGAGATTCAGTAGAAAAGAAACCCTAATCCGAGAAATTTGGGGAAAAGTGCTTAAACGATCAAACTGGTCAGAATTGAAGGTTCCAAATGAAAGATAAGCACTGACTACGGGTAATGGAGAAGTCACTTGCAAGAAAAACCGAAAGAAAAGTCAATCCGGGAGAAAACCGAGAACTAGGGTTTTTAGTGGATTTCGGTGAAATCGGGAAGAATCACAGAAATGGCCCGAATTGTTAAGACCAAAGCCCCCAATGGATGAAGAATGGTTAAAAAGGATGGCCCAAGGCTCAGATTGAAGAAAATCTGAAAATCGGATTTGTTTTGAGCAAAACCGGGTTTCGGAAGTAAAAGGGCAAAATTGGAAAAATTTGGGAAAAATAGCAAATAGACTCCGAAAATTATGGAAAATTTGTCAATCTCATTCTTAAATCATTTGAAGGAGATTGGCGAAAGAAAATCTTGATTCCGAGTTCGTTTGCAAAATGGCCAAATCCCGGGCTTCTTATGCAGTAATTCAAAAAGGAAAATCCCGGAAAAATAGCAAATGGACTCCAAAAATTCTGAAATTTGGAAAATCTCATTTTTAAATTATTTGGAAGAGATTGGAGAAAGAAAATCTTGATTCCGAGTTCGTTTGCAAAATGGCCAAATCCCGGGCCTCCTATGCAGTAATTCAAGCCGATAAATCCCGAAAAAATACCAAATGAGCTCCAAAAATTATGAAAACTTCCAGATCACACTTTTTAATTATTTTGAAGAGATTGGTGAAGAAAAATCTTGATTTGGAGCTCGTTTAAAAAATGGTAAAATGTAGGGGCATAAAAGGGCATTTTTGGGAAGAAAAAATCCAAATAAATAGCAAACGGACTCGGATAATTTTGAAAACTTCCAGAACTCAATATTTTATTATTTTGGAAGTATTAAAAAAAGAAAAATTGAATTTGGAGTCCGTTTGATATTTACTTGCATCCGGGGGGCAAAATGGTCATTTCACCCAAGCAACCGAAAAGGGCTTTTTTTGGCCCTTCAAAAAATCAGAGTTGGGCTGGAAAAGAGATGTGCTGGCATACCCAAGCCCAAAGAAAGGAGGAAGCTTCTAATTTTTTTTTTTAATCAAGTGGTTAAAAATCAAGAGTTAGTTAACCATTCTCTTTGATCAAGCCATGGTGATTAAACCACATAGGTTAAGAAAGATGTCAACATTATTTTTGCATAGCTGTAATTTGAGAGGGCTGAGATGCTAATCTAAAGGTGGTAATTTCATGACTTTTCATCTTGAATTATTGGCCATTTGATGGAAATTAGGTTACACAAAAATGACAACATCTTGGAGCCTATATAACCATGCATTAAGGCTAGCCCTAAGGAGGGGGGAGGCAGATTTTGGTTTCTTCTTTTCCATTTTGGCTGATTTCTCTTAGTTTTTCTTAGTTTTTATCTTCTTGGTTGAGAGCAAAAAAAGAAAAGTTTAGAAAAAAAGGAAAGTTTGAAGAGAAAAGCTTGAAATATTAGCTTCTTGAGGTTGCTCTTGAGCACCAACTCTTGCACTTTCATTTTCTATTCTTGTTTTTTGCTATTTTAATCTCTACTTGGTGAGTTTTCATTTTAAAATAATATTTCTTGTTCTTCCTTCATTTCCTTTCTTAAGTATTTTTTTTACATTTTTTTTTACAATAAACTCACCATGGCCAAATGGCCTACATTATTTATTTTAAGTTGTTGTTTCAATTCATTTTACCATATTGTTTATGCTATTTTCTTTGTTTTTGATGTTTTAAGTGTTATGTTATTTCATGTTCTTAAGTTATATTTAATTTGGTTGCTTTGTTTGTTGCCATTTATGTCTTAGATATCATGTTTTTGCATTTTTAATTTTCTGTTTTCATGTTGTTTAAATTTGAGCATGTTTTAGAGTTAGCATATTAAGTGTTTGTGAAAATGCTTGTGTGATTCTTTGCATGATTCTTGTTTTATATCTTAGTGAGCATGTTTTAGATTTGGTATATTAGGTGTTTGTGAAAATGCTTGTGTGATTTTTGTGTTATGACTTAGTTTTTCATGCTAGCATACCAAGTGTTTGTGAAAATGCCATGCTTGTTGGAGCTTGAGGCCATTTGGCTACTCCATGTGTTTTGCATTGTGTGTTGTATTTTTGTCATGCTAGTTGTTAGGTTTTTGCATTTGCATGATATTTGGTTGGATTTTTGAATTAAGCATGCCTTGTGTTTGTGAAAATGCCATGCATATCTTAGGTCTAGGTTGCATTTATTGCCATGCAAGTTCATGTTAGGTCTAGGCCATATTATTTATGTCATGCATTTTCCTTATATTTAGTTTTAAATCCATGCATTTCATGCATTATGTTTGCTGCATTATTTCATGCATTTCATGTTCATACCACTTGAATAATGACTTGAGCCAATTGATGGTTCAAAGTCATGCTCTCTTGAGCACACTTGTGGAAAATTAAGTTTGTCAAGTTGATTATTCTACCTTTGTGATTTTTTTTACTTAGCCATTTTTTATCTAACTTTCAAAAAGTCCTAGCTACTGCTTTCAAGTCATTTTATGAGTTTCAAATATTTTTACTTTGATTTTTAAATGATTTTATCAAAGACAAAAAATGTGCTGGCAAAACAGTTTTTTCTCCTCCAAAAACTCGTACATCTCTGATTTTTCTGGGAATTCATCTTTGATCAGAAAATTAAGCCGATTTTTTATCGTGTAGTTTTACATGTCCTGAGTCTCCAGTAATTTTTTCAGAATTTTTGGAATTTTTAGAAATAGGGTAAAAAATCGTGGATTAAAACTGGACAGTGGAGTCAGAATTGAATTTAAAGAAAAACAAAGCAGTTTTTTCTCCTCCAAAAACTCGTACATCTCTGATTTTTCTGGGAATTCATTTTTGATCAGAAAATTAAGCCGATTTTTTATCGTGTAGTTTTACATGTCCTGAGTCTCCAGTAATTTTTTCAGAATTTTTGGAATTTTTAAAAATAGGGTAAAAAATCGTGGATTAAAACTGGACAGTGGAGTCAGAATTGAATTTAAAGAAAAACAAAGCAGTTTTTTTTCTCCTCCAAAAAACTCATATATCTCTGATTTTTCTGGGAATTCATCTTTGATTCGAAAATTAAGCCGATTTTTTCTCGTGTAGTTTTACATGTCCTGAGTCTCCAGTATGTTTTTCAGAATTTTTGGAATTTTTAAAAATAGGGTAAAAAATCGTGGATTAAAACTGGACAGTGGAGTCAGAATTGAATTTAAAGAAAAACCAATTTTCTGTTTTGGTTAATTTACTTAGAGTGGGCTGATTAGGAGGGTTAGCTACTGACTTAGGATGATTTCTAAGCCCTTTTAAACTCTAAAAATGGTTTTTCAAGTCCCGGGTTAAGGGTAGTCAAGTCTGGATTTTTTAAACTTAGGAAATTAGAGCCATTTAAAAAAAAATTAGCCCAGTTTTTATTGTTAATTCAAGCTTTTCAAAATTGTTTTCAAACAATCACAAAGTATTTTGGTTTTAGAATGTTTAATTTGACATATTTTCCTAAGGTAGCCGGATATCTTTTTAGATATACGGATTTCCTTAATTAAAGGAAAAAATACATTTCATGCATTGCATTTTTATTTTTATGCATATTATATGATAGCATTATTTTATTCCATGTCATTTAAATTATATGCCATATCATTCATGTTTGCCATGTCATTTAGGTTGCATTATGTTATTTAGATTTTGCTATGTCATTTTATTTATGTCATGCATATACATATTCATTTATTTTAAATGTTTTCAAAAAGATAATGGTTTTCAATAAAAAATATAAAGATATTCCCGAGTTAAAATAATTCATGAGTTCTCTACCGGGTTTGCTGGAGGGAATATCATCAATTATCATTAATAAAGGAATATTTTTCTTTCAAAAAAGAGAATGATTCGGAAAGTTTTCCAAAACTAATAAAAATTTCTATATTTTGCCACGTTTGTTGGGGAATATAGGAAAATTTTAAATTTATAAATTCCGGATCATTTTCAATAAAAAATGGAATTATTTTTAAATTGGGAATTAACTCGAAATACTAAATTTAAAACCAACTTTTACCGAGACTTGAGATAACACACGATTAATAAGGTACCGATTTATACGGGCGTTGTGGGGGTGCTAATCCTTCCCCACACGTAACCGACTCCCGAACCTGCTTCTTTGATTTCTCTGGTTTAAAACGCAGACTTGAAATTGGTTTTTAAAATGTTTTAATTAATTTTTAAAATATTTTATAAAACCGGTTTTAATAGGTGGCCGATCACACCTAGCTAAAAAAGATTGGTGGCGACTCCATGTCTTTTTTAAGGTCATTTTCAAAACCTTCATTTTTAGAGGAATTAAGTCGACTTTTCCTCGGGTTTTTTTTAATGTCACGCTTAACGAATAATAAAGTCTTGCGATGAGACATCGTTATTTTTTTAGGTTGCGACACCTACTATGTGGGTGAAAAAATTATATTTTTTTAAAAAAAAAGTATAAGTAAAAGGTATAGATAATTTTCTAGGCGAATAGTTTATTGAGGAAGTGAGTAGTTTTTTTAAGAATAAATATGTTTTTATTAAAAAATAAATATGTATATGAATTTTGAAAAGACAAAAATATCTTTATTTTATTTTTTATGTTATAATTATATTTGATTAATTTTATAGGTTCACCAACTGAATTTGTGTCACTTGACTCACTGACACCAACTCAATTTTTTTTTTATAATAGTATAAATAAATTTTATTTATTAAATTATCAAAATATATACAGTTAGTTAAAAATAACATACACCATTTTATAGTTGCTCAACATAAAAAATTCATTTTTTTTTCATTGTTTTGATCAATATTGTATTTAAGTTAAAGTGTGTCAATTTTTTTATTTTTTTTTCAATTCTTTTTTTGTCAATTCCTAATTTTTATTTTTTTTTGTGTTTTAATCAAGATTGAGTTTAATTAAACTATATCAATTTTTTTTCTTTTGTTTTTTGTTGCAAAATCAATTTTAAAAAATATATATTGGATGATTAGGATGGTTCAGGGATGGTTAGAAACGGTTATCAAACACATTAAAAAATAAAATTATTTTTGTGGGAAAGTTTTGTGTTTTGACCCTTCTAAATGATTCCAATGATGTTTTCCGATATTGGACGCGCTATACCAAGAGTGGAGTTGGTGATAAGTTTAAACTGTTTTTTTTTTTTTTGTTCAGAGTTTAAACTGTTTTTGACTTTTTGCAATTAGAATTTGATTTGCCGTTTAGGTTTTTGTATCCCTAATCAACAAAAACAATTTGGGCTTTTAGCTAATACGAGCCAGAAGAGAGAATAATTTTGTGGTCAAACACATTAATTAATTAATTTCCCTGGAGCTTAGTTAGAGACCTGGTCTTCTCTTCTATTCTCTACTTTTTTTTTTTTTCTTTTTAAACATTTTTGTTTTCTCATTGGTTAAAAAATTTTGCTGTCTAAAGGTGAAAATTGAACAAATTTCCCCAATTCTCACCCTCCAGCTATGAACCCATGAGCCAGGAAAAATCTGAGACAGTTTTGGTTGAAACTTGGAATTCAATCTTCTTAATTTTACCTGTCAATTTTTTTTTGCAGTAGATTAATTAAAGGATTTTGCTAATGAGTGTCCTAAGGACACTCTTTAAGGTTACTATATATAACAATATCTTCAATTAATGCATTGAAAAATGATGAATAAAGTTGTCAGCTTTTATATTTAATACAATACTTTTACTATAAATAGTATATTAACTAACCTTAAAGAGTGTCCTAAAAATATTCGTTAGCAAAACCCTTAATTAAACTTTCTAGTTTCCTTACCTAATTTATCATACCTTTCCAATCGCATTAAATAAACTATATGATATTAATGCATTCAATTTTAACGAATTGTTTGCTTTGAATTTTATTCTTACAAAACACACAAAGATTTCGATTTATGTTTGTAGAATTAACAATTAAATAACAATTAAGTAACCTCATTTAAGTCTTGTTCAAGTGTTAATAGTGTTTTGGCTCGAAATGAGGTTTAGATAGAGGTAATAAATGAATAGAAATTCAAAAATTTATCTGAAATTTTTTAAATTCAAATATTTTCGAATTTGATTTGATAAAAAATTTAATTATGCAAATTTGAAAAAAATTTAAATTGAAATGTCCGATTCCAAAAAAATATGAATCGACCCGAATTCAAAAAACATTTTAAAATAATAACATTTTTTCATAAAATTTAAAAAAGTTATATAATTAACCTGAATCCAAATTCAACCAAAATCCAAAATGATCCAAACATAAAATACTTTAATAAAAAAAAAATCAAACTCGAAACAACTCAAATCTTAAAAAAAAAAAAAAAAAACAGAATGATCAAATTCAAATCGTCAAAACTGCCTTTTTACCACCTTTAGGTTTTGGTGCGGTGGGAACGTAGCCATTGAAGAGGGATTTAGGGTTAGTTTAGCATTGCTGTTGGAAAAAGCTTGGGTTGAAAAAAATTTGGGTTGAAAAAAATATGTTTAAAAAGTGTGGTAAAAAATTATGGTTTAAAAACTTGTAAGTGTTTAGCATTGCTGTGAAAAAATATTGTAGAAAATTAAAATGTTAAAAAAATATATGTTTAAAATAATAAAAGTGTAGAGATATGAGGATAATAAAGTCATTTTATCTAAAAGCCAACTTTTAAAGTCTAAAAGCTATATTTTTTGGCTTTTTGATTTGGCTTTTCAACCATGGTTTCAATATCAGAAGCCAAATTTTTTTATATGTTTAGCATTACGTTTGCGGTGAAAAACAACTTTTGACCTCAAAAGCTATACCAAAAATAATGCTAAACGAAGCCTTATCGAATTGGATTTACGGGATCATTACTCCTTCTACAAATCATGTTAATTAAAAAAAATGAAAATGGTGATATTATTGCCTTTATTATTATTATTATATAATAAATAAAAGTAAGAACCGGCCTGAAAAAAAAAAAAAAAAGGATGGTATGAAAATGGAAATCGATGCATGCTCTTATTGTTGATAAGGTCATAGCTTAGCTTGCTTTGATAACAAGTAATTAATTAAGAGAATCTTGAACTGTTCCATCGGACATTTGATTTAGTAAATCCACCGACTTTTTATGTGTTTTGGGAAGTTGGATAACTTCTCATATTCTAAATGCCTGACATATTAAAATACCAACTCAAGAAAAAGCCTTATTGTTATCGTTGTTCGTTGACATCATTAGATACAACTTATACAAAGGAATTATTCTCCATTTGGTCAAACAAAGCAGGCAATTCAAAAAGAAAATGTTTCTTTATATATATATATACACATCTGATGTGAGCATTGAGCAACAACTTTTACAGTTTAAATGTAATTAAATTCATGCATAAATTAAATTAATTAATAGTTTAGTAAATGGAGCACACTAATTCATTATGAATTCCTTTTTTATATATTATTTGTAGAGTTTTTAAATTTTGTAAACGATATCATTTTTTAATATATTTATAAAATATGTATTATTTTATTAATAAAACAATCGCAACATATTCTTATTCACTGATGACTAGTACTAATACTAGTCTATACCTATATATATATATATATATATATATATGTTATTAGCGTTTGTTGTGGAAAATTTATACATAACTTTCTACATCTTAACATGTAGTCAATATTTTCGATCACAATTTTTAACTTATATTCTCCATTTAAAGATTGGTTAGTTGCTTACTACTACTTTTCCATACCTTGACGGGATCTTTTGAGAAGAGAAGCATTCCATTTTCATCCTTTGATATTATTTATAGGTGGGCTTAATTAGTTTTATATTTTTCTTTGGTTCGACCGGCAACCTACATTTTTAGAATTACCCAAGGCAGGCTATTCGTGAAGTTATTGGATTCAATCCAATTGGGATCTTGAAATATGAATTTTTAAAGTTCGGATTCTAGTTCGAAGATATTATTATATTAACAAATAATATTTCAAGCTTTCAAGGTGTTAACCTAGCTCTACTTAGAGTTATTGACGTTAAGCTCAACTTTAATGAAAAAATTATTCAAAAATTTACAGGACAATGCTATATATATATATTTCATACACATAAATTGGATAATTTACATTCTAGATCACTGAACTTAATTAGTATCAATTTTCATATAGGTCACAAATCATTAATTTTATCAAATTACATCACTGGACTTATATTATTAATAAATTAGGTCATTTATGTTCTAACTTTGTTGAGTAATTCAAGTTGACTCAGCATCTATATATCTTTTACATCTCATCAAGATAATGTCTGACTGACATTTTAGGTTAAAAAAAAATCACGTTGAATCTACTTTTTTGTTAGAATTACTTAACGAAATTAGCATAAGTGACTTAATTTATTAATAATAAAAGTTCAGTGATATAATTTGATAAAATTAAACATTTGTAATTTATATGAAAATTTATGTTAAATTCAGTGATTCATAATGTAAATTACCCCATATAAATTATATGCATATATTATTTTTTTCAATTTAATTTTTATGTTGTTAATTTTTTGTATATTGATATTCGTATCTATTTTTTTTTTCAAATTTATATCATATATTACTGTTTTATTTATTTATACATGTGTCATGAGTTTAAAGAGTCTCCTACAACCATGCATGAGGATGATAAAAATGACACGTGTCATCCTATTTTCCGACGGTGACCCTACGTGTATCACAACTTGTTTCCTGAACTCGCCAGACAACCCACCACGTGGCAACGGTAAACTATAATCTGTCAACCGATCACCGATTACCGATTACCGATTAACCCACCCTTATATATATTTCCCGTCCTTGGTTCTAACGTCTCCTTCACATCAAATATCATATATGCTTATTAAGAAAGTGAAATTCCCGTTTTTTGTCTCGCGTTGGTTAAGAACTCCACAGTTTAACTCCTCAGTCAGCAGAACTAGTTTTGAAGAAGAAGAAGAAGAAATCATGACTTCCCATCAGCAAAGAGAGGAGCTCGACCGCAGGGCTAAAGAAGGAGAGACTGTTGTCCCTGGCGGAACCGGTGGCAAAAGTCTTGAAGCTCAAGAACATTTAGCTGAAGGTAATTATTATTAATAATTGAATCAATCATTTTTGAAATATTTATTTATTTTATTTTTTTTATGTTGTTAAAAGGGAGGAGTCGAGGAGGGCAGACGAGGAAGGATCAGATAGGAACAGAAGGATATCAAGAAATGGGTCGTAAAGGTGGATTGAGTACCAATGATAAGTCAGGCGGGGAGCGTGTGGCAGAAGAAGGGATTCCAATTGATGAGAACAAATTCAAGACAAGGCAGAGGGGTTAATATCCCACCTTTTTGGTGGAACTGATTTTTAGGGTTAAATCTAAAAACTAAATAAAAGATGTTTATCGTTATGGTGTAACAGTTAGCAGTGTTTTTTAGTTTTTTTTTTTTTTTTTTTTAAGTTGGTGAAAAATGGAGATTCATCATCTGTTTCAAAGGTGGTGAAACTCATTTTTCTTCTTTTGTCTTTCAGTTTTGCGTTTGATGCGTCAAATTACATCTATGTAACAATAGTTTTTATATGCGTTAGTGTTTTTAATAGATATTTGTTTGAATTAAAATCGAACATTTAAATTATTAATAAAATAATCATTAATTATAATTAAATAATTCTAATTATGTAATTAGTTATTCTTAAAAAATTTACAAGTAATTTAATTCATGAAAAAATAAAAGAGACATATTGATAAAATGATAAGATATGCAAATAAAACTACTTTTTAATAAATTAAAAAAAATAGAAGTCTTTTTATTATAGATTGTGAAATTATTAAAGAAAAAGATAATAATTGGTAATTAATTAGAATGACAAATCATGTTAATTTTGAGACATTAACTTAATAAAAAAAGAAAAAAAGCTAAATTGGTATTTTGCAACAATTATTTTGTATGGAAAATGTTAAACGGTCTTAAGTGTTAAGGTTATATTAAATAAAGAAAAATATATTTAATATATTATTTTTTAAAATTTAATAAAAATAATAAATTAAATGCACAAATTATTATATTCTTAACCCAACACTTTTTATTTTTTGGTCAAAATTACCATTAAACAGTCCCAAGTATCCGAGACCTATTCAAAACCATTTAAAATTTTACTCAATTTATTATTCATAACCTAATAAATGAGCAAATTATTCATAATAAAAATCGTTAATGATATTTGCCAACTCAGGAACCATCGACTTGATCCATAACTGATTTGAGCCGTTGAGTAAAATACAATATACTATTACAATTTACAAATGCATTAAAAAAAAAAGATAAAACTTTTTAATTTTACAAAATAAACTCAATATTTGATAATTTACTTCAAATTATCAAGAAAAGTAACAATTAAATATATAATATAAAATATGGTTAAATACTAAATTAGCTCCCGTACTTTAGGTCTTTTCTCTGTTTGGTACCTGAAGAAATTTTTTTGTCACTTTGGTACTCGAAATTTCCTGCCGTCGATCACATTGACCCTTTGCCCTAACACATTTAGTTAATGGCTGGCTAAGCAAACAATCAACCAATCAGAGTCTGACACGTGACAAAACTGTCACATCATTCGTGCCATGTGATTATGAATGAAAAAAATTAAAAAAATTCAAAAAAATTATAAAATAAAAAACTATTTTTTTAAATCAAAATTTTATTTTATTTTTAATTTAGAAATTAGAAAATTATAAAAAATCAAAAGATAAATCTGAAAAATTCAAAATTAAAAAGAAAAATAAAAAATAATTTTTTAAAATATAGAAATTTCAAATTCAAAATATATATATGAAAATTCAAAATTAAAAAATAGAAAATAGAAATTTAAAATTTAAAAATTAGAAATTAGAAATTTTTTTAATTTTTTTAATTTTTATTAAAAATAATCAGATTTTTTTTCTTTTTTTTAAATTTTTTTATAGATTTTTAAATATATATATATATATAAAGTTTTCGATTTTATAATTTATTTTGAATTTTGGTTTTTTATTTTTATAATATATATGAAAATTTCAAAATTAAAAAATAGAAAATTTAAATTTAAAAATATTTTTTAAAAATATTTTTTTCATTTTTATTAACAATTTTCATACTTTTTTCATATTTTTTTAATTTTTTTACAGATTTTTAAATATATATATATATATAAAGTTTTCAATTTTTATAATTTATTTTTTATTTGGTTTTTAATTTTTATAATTTTTTTTTTTGAATTTTTTTCTTATATGATGACGTGGCACTAATGATGTAGCAGTTTTGCCACGTGTCAAGCTCTGAATGGGTGTTTTTTGCCTAGTCAGCCATTAACTAACGGTGTTAGGGCAAATGGTCAATGTGAATGACGACATGAAAGTTCGAGTACCAAAGTGACAAAAAAAATTATTCAGGTACCAAACGGATAAAAGGCATAAAGTACAGGAGCTAATTTAGTATTAAATCCTATAAAATATTACTCATGAAATCTCAATCACATATAATAATTACACGAAAGTATTCTAACTCTCGAACCCGAATCCTACCGTAATAATATAAATATTAATAATTTTACTATCGAAAACAATACATTATAAAACTATTTAAAATGACTAATTATTTTTAATTGAATTAGATATCCGATTAATACAGCTTACTTTTTTTTTGAATAATTGAAGTTTCATTTCAAAATCCAAAAGAAGCACATGAAAATAAAAGAAAAGCCTTTCAAGTCACTAGCTTAAACCTCACTGTCTGCACAAAATGAGTATTACATCATTGTTTGTAAATTTGAAACGATACAAAAACGGATTTTAACAGCTTTAGCAATCAGCTGAAATAATTATTCTGGTATTCACCGCTTGGATGAGTGCTTTTGAGAATTCCTTTCCCACCACATGTAGTATATCGTTGTTGTCCATGCAAATCTGAACAAAATAGAACGAAAGGATTTGCCTTTAGACTGCTCTGCTGCCCACTGTAAATCATCAATCCAACTAAGAAACCCTCTCTGAATGGATAATGCTGCAAGAACTTTCTTCCAGACTTATGATGAAAAAGGATAAGAGAAAAGCAAATGATCTCGACATTCAGGGGCGAAGGCAGGGGTTTTGGCCCCTTAAATTTTTTTAACATTTTTTTTAAATAAGGGTAAAATTATCTTTGAACCTTTCAAATTTTGTTTGGGTTTCAATTTGGGCCCCCTTAATTTTTTAAGGATTTTTGAAATAAAATAAAATTATGTTTGCCCCTCTAAATTTTATTTGGCCCTTCAATTTTGCCCCATTTATAGAATTTATTTGATATAATAAATTTGGTAACTTTTTTAGTTTAAATCCCATTCATTATTATTAGCTTAATTATCTCTATTTACTTTTTCAATCAATTAACTAGATATATTTACATTAATTATTTTGTTTTATATTTTTCATTCTATACTCATAAGGGAAAAAAAATAATGTTAAACAAATACAATATCTAATACGAATTGTGCATTTAATTTATTTTACTTTTTCTAAATACATATAATCTTATGATTTTCTTTTATAATATCAAATAATTTTATGCATATTTTAATTAGACAATATTTTTTTTTACGTTTGAGACTTTATTTCTTATTAATTTTTTTCATATGCAACATGAATTATAATATTTAAAAATTAAAAAAAATTATTTCATATAAGAAATTCATATATTGTTACCAAATTTAATATCATATAGAATATTTAAATTTAATATTTTTATACTAAAGTTGCCCATGGACTAGGTCGAGTCAAACTCACATAGCAAAAAATTTACTTGTCCAAGGCCCGGCCCGTTTCGAGTCCACGAATAACCCTATCCTTGGACATGTTTATTTCATACACGATCTTTATTTTTACTTTAAATCTTTATATGTATATTTCGGCTAGAGGTGCTCATGGGCAGTGCCGTGACTCAGAATTTTTCTTTATCCTTACCCAGGCCCGCCCCGCGGGCTCGAGGTTACTGTTCACTCTATTTTATTTTTTTATTTTTTATAATTAAATTTAAATAAAATAATATTATTTTATTAATAAAACAGTGATCCGAGCCGGACAGGAACACAAAATTCCCTATCCAGGCCCAGCCAATCAGGGATAGGCCTGCCGGATCTGGCGTGCTACCCGACCCTTGAGCAGGTCTAATGTCGGCCCCCTGTCTATATTTCTGGCTTCGCCCCTGTCGACATTTCTCCTCTTCCATGCAAAATAGACAAGTTGCATCTTGAACAATGCCCCATGATCTCATCCTTACCAAAGTACTTAGTCGGTCTAAGATAGCCAATCAAGTAATAAAAGAGAATTTAGGCACATTAAATGAAAACCAAATTAAGTGATGCCAAAATACTCACAGCCATCTACAGAGCTAGGAAAGATAATCAACCCGTGTGTTATCTCCCTCAACTTAAGGATTTTCCTCCCTCCCCACCTGCATAATACTTTGACTTGCCAAAAGCTAACCCTTCTCAGGGGATAAGCTTTAACCATAATACAGCCTACTTTCATTCCTAATCAAATGATATTTATTGCACAAACCATACTATTTTGTTGCACTAATAAACAAGTTGTTATTTTTTATTATTATTATCCATTAAGATAAATTAAAATTGGAAGGATATTTGCTAAACAAAAATTTTATTTACTTTTGTAAATTAATTAAATAAATGAATGATTAACAATTGTTAGACTTAGTGTATTTAAGTATTTGATTTGGTGGCCAAAATAATAGTTGAAATTAATCTTTCTTTTTTGACAATCTTATTTTATAAAAATAAATTGTATTATGAGACAAACCAATGGATAAATCTTGATATCTTAGGCCATATTAAACTTATCGAAAGGACGAGCGTGTGGCCTGATTTGAATTGAATCGGACTTAGATAAGATAATTTGTAACTTGGGTCGATTTAGTCTAATTCAAATTATTATTCATGTAATAAAAATAATTTTAATTAAAAATATTTTAATATTTTATAAACAATAATATAATTTTCGAATTCAATCCGAATTTGAACAAATAAAATACAAAAAATTCGAATCGCGATCCAAACCCATGAAGGCCACATTTTATCGGTTCCTTTTTATTTATTTATTTAAAAGGAAAATCCCATTGCAAATTGCCGTTTTCTCATAGAAGCTATTGTAATTGGAGTCCTAAAAGGGGAAAAATAAATATAAATACATGCAAAAGATTCGATCGTGTCATTCTATTTGTCCCATGCCACCTACGTGGCATACAATCCACTTCCCTTTCTGCCACGTATCTTAACACGCGTCACTTAAGCTGAAAGCCCGTCACTCTATTCTCCCACTATAAATTTCCCACCCCATCTCACCGCTAATCACCACCGTTTTCAACCGTTCACAACTAGCTAGCAAAAGCATTTGTTTGTCGAGAAAAAAGCTTGGAAGAAATCAAGACAAAAGGAAAAAAAAAAGGGTAAGAAAATGGCATCAGAGAAAGACCAACCACAGCTTGAAGCCATAAAAAAAGCCCCACAGGAGGAAAAAGAGGAGCTTGATGCCAGGGCCAGGCAAGGAGAGACTGTTGTTCCTGGTGGAACTCGTGGGAAAAGCCTGGAAGCCCAGATACACCTAGCTGAAGGTATAAAATAATTACAACAGTAAACAAATTCTCTTGTTTTGTTTAGTCAGTTTCCTTTTGAAGTAGCAGTTAGCAGCTGTGTTACTCGGGTTCGGATATGAGTGTCGAATATGGATATATGTTTGATACGGGTATACGGATATGTTTAATTATTTTTTCAAATTTTTTATGTATTTGAAGAGTTTTTGAAGATCATATCTTCGTATTTATGTCCAGATATAGGTCGGACATGGATGTTGAAAACGGATACTTTAAAAAAATTTAAAAGTTGGACTAACATAGGTTAGTGTTTTGATTGTTTTATCTTTCTTTATGAAGGGAGGCACAAAGGAGGGGAAACAAGAAAGCAGCAAATAGGGAAAGAAGGGTATCAGGAAATGGGCCGCAAAGGTGGTCTCAGCAATACTGAGAAGTCTGGTGGGGAACGTGCTGCTGAAGAAGGAATTCCCATTGATGAATCCAAGTTCAGGACCAAAAGCTAAATCTCCACATGGTCGACGCCTAGCTAGAGCCTAGTCTTTTAACTGTGAAATCAGTTTGTTTTACGTACTGTTTGTTTTAGGTTTTAAGTAAAGAACTAAACCAGTTGATATGTAAAAACTGGCCGTGTCTAAGCTAGCTAGCTAGCTAGCTAGCTTTTGGTTTCTTTATAGTGTGTTTTTCTGTAGTTTGTTGCTGTGTGCTTTGTATCTTTAATGGATATATGTGAAATAATATGACAAAATGAGTACTTACGAAGTACTGTTACCTTATCTTTCTTTTGCATGCTTTGTTAATTTAGATTTATAGTAGGAGCATCTTCTATATATTTAATATAAAATTTATATATTTAGATTTTTAGTTTCTTTTAAATTTTTGTAATATAATTAATCAAGAACTTGGTCAATCTTTCACTTTAAGTTTTTCCTTAAAAAATAATTAGAATTTAAGTCAATCACCAAATTCCTTAAAATAACTTGATCTAATCTACCACAAAAGTCAACAGAATTCAAGTCCACATTTTATTTTTATAACTTGCTGCTAAATGGTGCAAAATTCTGAATAAAGATGGTCTTCTAGCAAATTCTTTGAAATTCTATAGTTTCCTGTTTCGTCTATAGTTTTGTGTAAAATTTGTCTAGATGTAAAGGATATTTATGGTTGAGGTTATATGATTATCTTTTGAATGAAATAAAATTGTTTATTTCGTCTCTTTTACTACATTATAATAGATTATTTTTTTTATTAAAAAAATAAAAAATAAATACAAAACAATTAAAATATGGTCTGAAAAAAAAAAAAATGTCGGGGCCTTTTACTTTTAGAAAAATAAACCATTGATTTCAGGATTATCTTAAATTTTATAATAAATCATAGGTATTTCAGGACTATCTTAAATTCACGGATTCGATACTCTATCCTAGTTAGAAATATTTTATTTTTTCAATTTGATATTTGTAAAAGTATCATCCTATTTTTTCAATTTGATATTTGTAAAAGTACTCATTTGTAAAAGTTTGGATATAAATATTGAACTTAAAAAATAGATTTTGATAAAAATAAAAGCCCATTTAATAAACGGATCGAGATTTTGGTATCACATTTTTTGTCTAAGTCTAGTCGTTATATAAATTTTGTTTAAGAAAAATTGAGTCGAATTTGGATTGAATTTTTTATCCATATTTCAAACTGAATCAAATCTAAACAATTATAATATTCAATGGATCTGAACCTAATTCAACCCATAAACAAATTTAATTATGATAAATATATTGATTGTTCATAAGTTTCTCATAATTTTATTACTTGAAAATGGGTTTCGATAGGAGAACTAAAGTCCAATATTTGATTATTAAATGTGGATCGTGTGACAAAAAAAAATAAGTATATTTATTTCATCTTTGTTTACTTTTTATTGTTTTAAGTTGTGATTAAGGAATAAAGATGTTTTTCTTTTCTTCTACTGAGTCAGCGCAGGGTTGTTTTTCTCCCAACCGGGGATAACATTATTCTAAGTATCCAAACAGAAAAATCTCTAGGGTTTTAGCTTTGAGTCTAAAATTAAAAAATCACAAAAAAAGAGCGGGAGATACATTCTTAAATTCCATTCCCATTGAAAAAGCTTTGTTAACTCATTTCAATTTCCACTTCTTTTACTCAAAGCATTGTTAGCTTTGAGTCCTCTCATCGAGGTGTCTTCACTCCTCAAAAAATGCCCGTTGGCGTTCGCCAACTCACCGTACTCGGCGAGTTCAAGCCGTTTGGATTAATCGCCGAGGCACTTGATGGAAAACCACCAGATAATTCGACTGATGATTACGATTATCTCCTCTTCGATCCAGAAATCGCCAGACAACGAGACGAGAATTTGGATAATGACGCCTCAGCTTCGGCTCTCAGTGACCGCCGAGATCACGAGCTCTTCATTCGAGGCAACCGGTAAATAATTTCACCTTGCATTTATTTAACAAGATTGAAGCAGTAAAGTTTTGAATTAAAGTAGTTAATTGTTACTCTTTTTCTGTTAAATTCTTGTAAGTTTGAATTTGGCGATAAAATGACCTAATTTTGAGCTCGATTTAATCATTTTTACTTGCTTGCAACAGTATAATTTGGAGCATTGGTTCAAGAGTTTTTAAGAGATTCACCTTACCTTCTCCAGTCATCATGGTAAGTCTGTTAAATTATCAATGGATCGTGAAATTAATGTTTTAGCCATTTGAAAAATAATATTATTGGTATATTTTGCTCGTTTTTACTGAATGGAATTTGTTTTGACAACAATTTTACCTTCATTTTAGGCATGCTGGTGTCGTATGGGTGATAATTCCGAAGCTCTTCTTTGCGCCTTACAAATTGATTCTTTAACAATCTACAATACATCAGGTAAGCATTGTGGATGAAAATCGATTCTCAAAAACTCTTGTGATAAGAACACTTAATATTAATCCGACTATGTAGCCTTGTTTTCAAAAGATAGAGATTTTGATGATTTCGGCTTTTTCTAAGGGAAAAGAGTTTTAATTATTTTCATTATATTTCTACCAGTATTGAATCCGAGCCACTTATAAGTTAGGTTCATGTGGTACTTATATGAAGCATTGACCTCATAGTTGTGGATGGTTGGGATTTCAGAATTTTATACAATTAACTATAGCTGATATGAATAATTTTAGAATGGTGTGTTTTTGTCTTGTTGGTGCATTCCTTGCTCTTAAGTAAACATTAGAGTGTGGTTCATTCACTCTTTCTATCTCTTGCTTTACAGAGCATAACTAAAGATTATATGGCTTATTTCCACTAGAGAGTAGCCAATATCATATTACTTAAACTGTTTATTCCTTTCTAAGGATACTTGTTTAATCGGGTTCATTTTGGCTTATTGAACTCAGACTCTCAGATATTAGTTCAAACCTGATTTCTTATTGCAGAATGAAACTGATCCTTCCAATGCTTTCGTTTTGTGTAACAGGTGAAGTAGTATCCATTCCGCTTCGTTGTTCCATCATATCTATATGGTCTCTTCCGTCTGGACTGTTACTTCAGCAGGTGGCTGAAGGAAATTCAGTAAAGCATGACCCTTTTCCTTATTCAAGCCCTTCACTAGGTTCACGTGATATACTTCGTAATAGAAGAGAAAGTGGGAACAGCCCACATCATGATTTTAGTTTTCTGTCTGCATATGATCATCTTATTAAGGGAGAATCAAGCTCAATGTCGTCACATTTGATTCTGAAAGATCTACTAGAAGAACCACAGGTTTGCCATAGAATGCATCTTATTTTGAAATTTTGCATAAATTCCCTTTGTACATTTCAATAACATTGATTCTTATTTTGAGCCTTTTTGATATTTGATTTTATATTTAGAGTTGAAAATAGTACGTGACTTGAATTTTGCAGTCAATTTACATTGAAGAAAGAGGAAAACTGAACATAATGAGGGATTGTGATGAAAGAACAATTTGGACTAGCGATCTTATCCCTCTAATGGCGTCATATAACAAAGGTTTTGCATTTAACTTTTGTGTGATTAATACTTTTCCCTGCTATTATTTTCCTTTTTTTAAAAAAAAAATCAGGAGTGTGGGTATGTTCCATCTATATCATTTATTTATGCCTTTGTTACTTTGTATGCAGTTAAAATGCAGCATTCAGTTTGGGTTGCTGAAGTCATTAATTCTAGCCTTGAAGTGGAAAATGCTAGTTTATCTGCTACAGTTCCTGCTGGTGTACTACCGAAGCGCTTCTGCTTCCGTAGAATATGGCAGGGGAAGGGTGCTCACACAGCTGCTTCTAAGGTACTTGATCCCATTTTTTTTCGCTTTTATCTTTATGAGTGTTATCTATCTGGTTATCTGTTATCAATAGCTATATTTGTTGATCCTTTTTCTTTTTTAAAGTTGGTTAATTATGGTAATTTTTTTAATTATAAAATTCTTGAACACCTTAAGGAGATGTTTTTGTTTTTGTATAACACTTGATAATCTTTTGCTAAATTTTAGAAAAAGACACCCAGAAAGCTGCAGCTAAGGTTTTTGATTCAGTTAAGAGTTTAGTTGTCAGCTTGGAAAATCAGATTGGATTAGATAGATAGGTGCCTAATCCGCCTGCTTCTTTCTGTCCAGAGATGAAAAGCTAGTCATACAGGTCTTCAGCCTTCAGTTACCTAAAATTCTTATATGATAGTCAATTTTAACGCATTTTAGTTTCTCAGATTTCTTTTTGGAAAAAATGGATAGAACAGCTTTATTTGGTAATAAGATCCTTAGTAGCAAATTGCTTGGAGATATGCTAAACACTGTGTATTTCACCTGTTCAACTTGTGAAAATTTCCTTGCCATGATGTGAGGGAATGGTGGTAGCCTTGGTAGGTATATCATATATGAGCTTCTGTTTGACTTCTCTGGTTTTCCAATTCCCATTTATGGTAATAGAATTGCATGCATATAATCGTCTCTGTTATAGGAAGTATTCTCTTCAAGGATTTTTTTTATGATACCTTGAATGTGTCCATGTATAAAGATGTCATTTAATGGACAATACTGGATAGCCATGTTGAGAGAGGGAGAGCAAGACCTAAGAAGACATAGGTGGAAACTATAAGGATGGAAATTACTTTTACTTAGCTTATGGAGGATAAGATATTATCTTGAAGTAGAGTATAATGGTGCAATATGATCCATATAGCTGATCCCATAAAATATAATAGGAAAAGGCTGAGTTTGTTGTTGTTTAATATTCCTTTCTTAGGAAATAACTTTTCTTATATCTATTTTACGCTCTTTTTTTCTTCCCATCCTACTGACTTCTCATTCACGTTCTCTGAAATTTATGTTTATTTCTATGGTGCTGTTTCCTTTACCAGCATTTGATGATTTAGCTATCTGTATTTAACTATTGGCCTCATATTTTTCCAGGTTTTTCTTGCAACTGATGATGATGCAGCTCCTGTAATTTGTTTTCTTCTCTTAGAACAAAAAAAGTTACTGTCTTTAAGACTTCAGACTGTTGAAATAAATAACGAGATTCTATATGATGTTAAACCTGATATGAGCTGGAGCATACCTGCAATTGCTGCTGCTCCTGTCATTGTGACACGACCCAGGTATTGCTACATTTGTTTTTTTTATTTTTATTTCCAGTGGCTGATTTTCTAAGATTCTTTCTTATGATTTTCTTTGATTTTTTTCCAGTGTGAAGGTGGGATTGCTGCCATATACAGACATCATTGTTTTGGCACCAGAAAACATATTAGTTCTTTATGTAAGTTCTTCCCTTTCATGCTTTTGACCTTAACTTACTCTGATTTATTATATTCATATAGCTAGTTCTTTTTTAATTTTTTTGATACATTTCTACCAAAAGTAATTTTTTGTCTCTTGCACCCTCCCCATTGCTGATATTTTAGGATGCTGCTATGGTCTTTGTGTAGTTTCTGCCATCATGCTGACATGCAGTTATTAATTATTTCTTTGCTTGTAACCCGTGCTTTAGTTTTTTCATGGAAGCTAATTTTTTTTTTCTTCTTTCTGATATAGACTTTCCAATTTTTACTGGATGTCTTTTCCATTTGGAAGTTCATCTTACCTCCTTGTCTTGACCTTTCTACCATAGTGGTCTTTATAGCAAGTTGTAAAAATATGTTCCTCAAAGCTACCACTGGTGTTTGGGTCCCATGTTCAATTATGCAGTGGCTCTTGGTTTTCAAGCCTTTTAATCTGTGTTCTTGAAACCAGCTAATATGAGACAGGGATGGAGGGAGGTGAGAGATATAGTGTTAATGGGCATGTCAGGGAATGGCTTGGTTAAGGTAACTGAAGGCAAGAAGAAGATGATAGAGTTTAAATGTTTAATTTACTTAGGTATTGGGTCATTAAATGTATTTGTGAAGCTGGGCTTGGGTTTTCAAACTTGAATATAGTCTTTTAGATTTGAAGAAGTATGGGTGGCTAACATCTAGAGTTGGGAAATCAAAGCCCAAAAGTCAATAACGAACAAGAAAATATTTGTGAACTTTCGATGAAAAAGAGATAGTAGTACTCCAAGATAAATCAGTTTCTTAATGCTAATTGTATAATATGATTTATCCATGTAGCCGTTCTTACTTTAAGGCCCCATTTTTTTACGAAGTCTTGTACAAATTTTGAGCAGTAGGTAAGGCCTAGACACACATAAGTTATCCATGCACAAGTCCAAGGAAAAGTAGATCGTTTAATAATTTTCTTCTGCTTTCATCTTTAATCTTTTGATTATATTATCTCTATTCCTGACAGAACATCAATAAAAGGTTGATTGACTATTCTCTTGTCAGTTGTTCATAATCTACATGTGATGTAAATGCAGTCAGGGAAGCAATGCCTTTGCAGGTATCTGCTGCCTTCATGTTTGGGCAAAGGCAATCTCTCTCGTAATTTGGGATTCTCAGAAGCAGCATCAATTTCCCATGACCTGAAGATTGTAGGACTGGCTGATGCTGTTGAGGCGCTTATCAATGTGAAAGTAAATAATCGGCAGGTATTATAACTCTATTCTCTTAGTTTATCAGTCCAAGTGATCTACTCTCGTTATTCAATTGGTCATTATTTCTGTTGACAAGTCTGTGGTTTTATTTTCATTTATTTATTTTTTCTATTGCATGACTTTTTTGGCCCTTGTAAGTGAAGCTTTTACTTTCTGTTTCCAATAATATTGCAAGCACTTAAGTTTTATACTAGGGAAAATCTTGGTAGCCCTTGAATTAGTTGTACTGCATTGCAATCTATAAAAGTTTCTTGCTTTTATATCTCAGTTATGAGCTTTAACAATTTTTATTTGCCATGTAAATCCAGATGTTTCGATGTGCACTACGTAGAAGCCCTTCATCATCGTTGGCAAATGATTCCATCACAGCAATGGCTGAGGGGCTCAGTCATAGTTTCTATAACCATTTTCTTGTTCTTCTTTGGGGAGATGGTGATTCTGGCTACTTGTCAGAGGCTAATTCTACTGTTGATTCCGAATGGAACTCCTTTTGTGATACTATCATGCAAATGTGCAAGAAGTCATCTGTAATTTCTCAAGAGATTCCAAAGTCATCTTGGGAGTTTCTTCTTAATAGCAAATTTCACAAGAACTACTGCAAAATTAACTCTATGGTTGGATTGTCTTCTAGTACAGCACTTGGTAGGCCAGGATTGGATTCCATGAGATCAAATATAGATGGTACAAAAAGTTCAGAAAAATCATTTTACTCTGATCTATTGATGGAGAGTTTGGACTCTCTGCATGCAGTTTATGAAAGTCTGAAAATGGATAATCTTCGGAGAAGGTAAATATAAATCCTATCCATGTTTCTCTCTTCACATGCTTTAGGTTCTAAAGTCTTTTTCCAACTAATCTTTGTGTCTGTTGTGTATTCTTTTTTTCTTGCCTTTTCTTTTGTCTTGCTGGCGCTTTTTTTTCAATGCAGTTGCTTCAGTTACAATAATTTCACAATTATCTCTGTTCCATGGAAAAAAGTTTTAAATACTACTATGTAAAATGACGCTGAATGATGTACTGGTAGCTAGATGATATGCGACAAGAGTTCTTATGAGAGGGATCATGATTTATTGTCTAAAGAGTTTGGAACTTTTTCACATTTTGAATTGCAAGATTCCTGTCATGACATAATTGTGAGGTTAAGTGATGCAGGATCTTTAAGTTATTAGGATTGAATTACTTTGAGAACTTCAAAGTTGGCTATAATGTAATGGCTATTCATATTGACTGCTAATTGTTTGTTTCTTTTTGGATTTACTTCAGTAGTTTGCAAAAATATATTTCTGATTTTGTGTTTCTTGGTGCAAATTCCTTAAAAAGGGATTTGGAGCTTCTGGCGATTCTATTGTGTAATATTGCAAAATTCTTGGGTGAAGAATGCTATTTGGATCATTATGTCCGTGATTTTCCTGCTCTTTGCAAGACAGTCAGAATGGGCACAAATTCTTTGTCCAGGAAAACTCCTTTCAGTTTATTCAGATGGCTGGAAAATTGTTTGCAACATGGGTGTACTCCCGATAATACTAACAATCTTCCACTTGTAGTTTGTAAAGATGGAAGTTCTGTGGTGTGCTGGGCACGGAAGATTGTATCTTTTTACAGTTTATTATGTGGTGCTAAACTAATAGGAAAAAAGCTTTCATCTGGTGTTAGCTGCAATATTGCCTCTGGATCATTTTGCTCTAATGAGGAACTCACAGTGTTGGCAATGGTCGGGGAGAAATTTGGATTGAAAGAGTTAGATTCGTTGCCTTCTGGTGCATCTCTTCCTCTTCGACATGTAAGCTCCTGTAACTCATAATGCATGGAATCTTTTAATCAAATGCTTCTGACAAGGCTTGAAGATATAATGATTTTAGTGCTATTGTCTGTAACATTATAATATAAAAGAAATAGTAGGTTAGTAATGTTAAACATAAATATTACCGATAATTATGGCTGGACACTGTTATTATTCATTCTGGTCCTTGTATGTTAATATGTTTTTCATACTAAATAGATTTCTTATTCATTATCAGCCATGACGATGCTTCTCTGATTTTCATCGTTGCACTTCTACTTTCTCATTTTGCTCCCTCCATTATGAAAAATTAGTTTTCCTTTTTGTGATGTTTCATTGTCCTGTTACTTAAAAGAAGACACTTTAATGTTGCCCTTGAAAGGATGTTATCAGAATTTCTGTACCTTTCACCATTCACTCAATAAAAGGGTGATTTCTATTGAGAACTTAAAAGCGTTAATTCTTAAAATCTGTGTCTGTAGAAGCTGTTAGTTAACTTTTTTGCATCTTTACTGATTACTTATTTTCTTCCTTTTTTCTTTTTTCCCTTTGCTTTACTCATGATTGTTTGCGAATTTGCTTCTTAGGCTTTGGATAAGTGTCGGGAATCTCCTCCTGCTGACTGGCCTGCAGCTGCATATGTACTTGTTGGTCGAGAGGACTTGGCTTTGTCTTGTTTGGCACATTCATGCAAATTTAAGGAACTTGAAACACAAACAAATGTGAATTTGGTCTCTATGTCTACACCTTACATGCTACATTTGCATCCTGTGACAATTCCATCAACATTATCTGATACCGTTGGTCTGGAAAGCACAAGGTTTGAGGATACAGATTCCATTGATGGATCCATGGCAGATGGCATGGAGAACATATTCAGCTGTTGCACCCAGTTGCGATATGGTCGAGATCTACGATTAAATGAGGTCTGTTTTGGTCCACTCTTTTAAACAATAATGTCAAAGTGCTGTATATTGAGTTTAGAAGTAACTAGTCTATGATCTTCACTGATACATCCTTAGGTCTGGAATCAAACTAGGAAGTGCTTCCCCTTTTTACAAACTGAAATGGGATTGCACATTCATCTTTAGTGTTCCTTCTGTTGTTGTTCATAGTTCTTGTTGCATGTTTATGGATCTTTTCTCTTTAATTATTGCGGAAGATGGAAATATGGTTCTTGAAATTCCTTTTGTCTCTTCCTACTTGCCACTGTCACTGCTACTAGGTTAGGCGCCTTCTATGCTCTGCAAGACCTGCAGCTATTCAAACATCTGTCAACCCTAGTGCCTCCGATCAGGATCTACAACAGGTATGCTTCATTTTTTGCTTGGTTTGAATGTTGTATAGTTAGTTCTTTTCCCTCCAGCGCATTGTAGCTTTCAGTTTTACTCGTTAGCTAATAAATTGGTCTGACAACGAATGTTACCACATGCATCTCTATATGTTCTTAGATCACCATTCCTAAACACGCTGAACGCATTAGCAATCAATATCCTCCTTCCTTTGCGCCCTTGATAGTTTCTTTACGAGGAGATAGTGATAAACAAAATACCCTTGAGATTTTATCATGAATCTCTGACAGAATATGCATAAACAGCTTACAGAATGAAATTCATCTAGTTTGGTATTCTCTTCTATCTGACATGTTACCCGTCATTTTAGAAGAGTAATGATATGATGACTATAGTTTGCTCTGGACACATGGCTCAATGCAGATTGCATACTTTAACGTTGCTTTGTTGTTTTGTTTGTACAGGCTCAACTCTGGCAGCTTGCACAAAGGACTACTGCTCTTCCTCTTGGCCGTGGGGCATTTACTCTAGCAACTATATATACTCTTTTAACAGAGGTACTCATGCTTTTGCGTTTTTACATTTATTTTTATCAGTTGATTACTTTTTTATGAAAATGATTACTTAAAGATATACGCTACTTTTTCTGATGGAGTCTCTTGCCACTTTATGTAGGCCTTTACTGTCCCAAAGCTTGTTTTAGCAGGGCGGTTGCCTGCCCAACAAAATGCTACTGTAGGTCCATTCACGACTCTTGTTTCAGTTCATTGCTATTTCATTTCTTTTTCACATGCATTTATTCTTTGGGTGATATCATTTGTGCTTCAAGTTTCCCTTTGAGTGAGCAATTGTATTATCAATTATAACAATTTTGAACTAGAAAACTTTCAGCAAAATATTATTATATTTGGAATATAATTCTTGCTCTTTATTTTCAAGATTTATTGCCTATTATTGTTTTTACTGTAGGAAGCTTGGGTTAAGAATTTTGTGTTTATCCACAGAAACCTTTTGTAATCCTGCTCTTTTCCTTACTCTTCTTTCTTTTAAACTTTTTCCCATTTACCTTTGCATCATTTGCACAGTTTTTTTCTTTTCTTTTTTGTATTTATTTTCTACATTTGTTGCGCTGATAGGTTAATCTTGATCCAAGCATAAGGAACATACAAGAACTTAAATCATGGCCAGAGTTCCACAATGCTGTTGCTGCCGGGTTAAGGCTGGCCCCACTTCAGGTTTATATGATATCTTAAGTTAGTGCAGTACCTGTTTTATGATGGGCCAAATGTTTATGTTTCTTCATGGACTAATTCTTGTAATAATTGCTTATGTTGGCCGGTATGATTTTTGTATTTCATGAATATATGGTTAAAAGTGCCTCCTGAAATTTGAGACTGTATGTTCTCATTTATGTCGATTTGCAAAGCCTTGGTAGAAAGATTCATATTTTTTTTTCTATCTATTTAAGTTCATTTTCTCTTGCTTCAGTTGTTGTTGTGCTAATATATTGTGTGGTTTATGCATGCCTACTTGTTTGTCCTGAATTATTATGTGATGCATTTTAAGCTTTTGCAGGGAAAAGTGTCAAGAACATGGATAGTATATAACAAGCCTGAGGAACCAAATGTAGTTCATGCTGGACTTCTCCTTGCTCTGGGATTACATGGATTTCTGCGTGTTTTAACTATTACGGACATATACCAATACTTTTCACAGGTTTCCTTGTTCATTAATACTTTCTTCTTGCAATTGATTGGTTTCAGCACATCTTTAGTTATATGATGATCCTGTGACTGGTTCTGGAATTCTCAAGATAAAAGAAGGGGAGAAATCAGTATTGACTAAATGCATTTTCTGAATGAAAGAAAGAATTTTAAAATGAAAAATCATGTTTCAGAGTCTTTAATTGTAAGATGACCAGAATGTAATTGCATTCAATTTGTGATTTTGGGTATCTCTAAAGCTGTAATCACTGAGGTGGGAACTTTTCTTCACAGCATGTAATATGCTTATTACTTTTGATAAAATACATTGAATGCTCAAATAGCTTTTTTTTTGTACTTCATTTTTTTTCCCATTAGGTTTTAATATACTTAACTGATTTTTTTCACCAATAGGAACATGAAAGCACAACTGTAGGTTTAATGCTTGGCCTGGCAGCTTCTTATAGAGGGACTATGCAACCTGCAATATCAAAGGTAATAATCTATGCTTTTTTGAGCTTTAACATTTGCTTCTACCTTGATCTCTTGTTGTTTATAAGCGGTAGTACCTAAGGTTTGCTGATAATAATTACATTCTTCCATAATTGCCAATGAAGATATATCTGCTATACCATTTACTTGACCTGAACAATGGCTCTACCCTATACAGTGCCTTTATGTGCATATACCTGCTCAACATCCATCTTCCTTTCCGGAGTTGGAGTTACCAACACTGCTGCAGGTAAGACATTGCACTTCTCTCACTATATCATTTACTTGCATACTTATATGCAGTAGGAATTTATATATAGATTCATTCATTCTTGTCATCAGATTGCTAGCATTGACATTTGAACTGAAATAAACCTTGCACATGCAACTTTAGCTAGTTGTGAAATATTGTTGTGTGAGCGTCTTTATAAGAACATTAAAGTTACCTAATCTGTTTATATTTCTCTATTCTTTAGAATATGATTCTTAAAAATTTTTCTGGATTCTACAGACTGCAGCACTAATGTCAGTTGGGCTTCTTTTTGAAGGATCAGCACACCCTCAAACAATGCAAACATTATTGGTATTTTGTTACCTCTTATAGTTCTTTTGCTTATTAACTTAAGAGGATGTTGTTTTTCTTATAATTGTAGGTCAACAACAAGCATCCTTGCTGCTACTCCCGAGAAACTTCAAAACTATATTTGAAATTCTTACATGCATACTTACATACATATATAAAAATGGACAGATACATAATCATTGTTTGCGTGTATATACACATATATGGATACCACGAAAACATACACATGATATATCTTTTATGAAGAAAGGTTTTGTTATTTCTTATTTTTGAACTAGTTTATTACAAGGTATTTATACATGAAGGAAGTGTTTACTTAATCCCTAAAAGATAGGAATTTGATAGTATTTACAGCTAATTTCAAGCTGGAAATCCCTGATTTCCAGCCTTGGGTTTCCAGCTGGAAATCCCTGATTTCCAGCATTGGGTTTCCAGCTGGAAATCCCTGATTTCCAGCCTTGGGTTTCCAGCTGGAAATCCTTGATTTCCAGCATAGGGTTTCAAGCTGGAAATCCCTGATTTCCAGCCTTGGGATTCCAGCTGTCAATCCCTGATTTCCAGCACTCCCCCTCAAGCTGGGGAGTAGATATTTTCCATCCCTAGCTTGCCTACAATCTGCTGAAATGCTGAACTCATCAGTCCTTTAGTTAAGACATCTGCTAGCTGGTTCTTTGTAGAAATATAGGGAGTGCAAATCAATCCACTTTCAAGTTTCTCCTTAATGAAATGTCTGTCAACCTCCACATGTTTAGTTCTGTCGTGCTGAACTGGATTGTGAGCTATGTTGATTGCAGACTTATTATCACAATACAACTTCATTGGAGTCTCCCATTTAATCTTCAAGTCATCTAGTATAATTTTGAGCCATAACAGTTCACAAATACCTTGTGCCATTGATCGAAATTCTGCCTCAGCACTAGATCTTGCTACAACTGGTTGTTTCTTACTCCTCCAGGTTACCAAATTTCCGCCAATGAAAGTACAATACCCAGATGTTGATCTTCTGTCAGTAACACAGCCAGCATAATCGGCATCTGTGTATGCTTCTAGTTCCATTCTTGTGCCTTTTCTAAAGAGAACCCCTTTTCCTGGATTGCCTTTCAAATATTGTAGGATCCGGTATACTGCAGCGAGATGGACACCTTTAGGATTTTGCATGAACTGACTCACAACACTCACTGCATATGCAATGTCAGGTCGTGTGTGTGATAGATAGATTAGCTTCCCCACAAGTCTTTGGTACATGCCTTTGTCAGCTGGTTCTCCTTCCACAGATTCTCCTAATCTATGATTTGGCTCAATAGGCGTATCTGATGGTTTGCAACCAAGCTTACCTGTTTCTTTTAACAGATCAAGAACATATTTTTGCTGTGAAACAAAGATTCCTTCCTTGGACCGAGCTACTTCTATTCCTAAGAAGTACTTCAATTTTCCAAGGTCCTTTATTTCAAACTCTTTTGCTAAATACTTCCGAAGAGCCTTTTTTTCATCTGGATCATTCCCAGTTACAATTATATCGTCCACATAAACTATCAATGCCGTGACTCCCCCTGAAGCCGAATGCTTGATAAACAATGTATGATCACCCTGACTCTGTTTGTACTTCATATTCACCATTGCTTTGGTAAATCTTCCAAACCATGCCCGGGGAGATTGTTTGAGCCCATACAATGCTTTTTTCAGTTTGCACACTTTGTTTTTGTCCAGATTTATTCCAAAACCAGGTGGTACTTCCATATAAATTTCCTCCTCAAGATCACCATGTAAGAAGGCGTTCTTCACATCGAACTGTTGTAAAGGCCAATCATAATTTGCTGCTAGGGATAACAATACCCTTACTGTGTTCATCTTCGCCACTGGTGCAAATGTCTCTTGATAATCCACCCCATAGGTCTGTGTATATCCCTTGGCTACTAGTCTTGCTTTATACCTCTCAATGGATCCATTCGACTTATACTTCACTGTGAAGACCCATTTGCATCCTACTAGTCTCTTTCCAGTTGGTAATTCTGTTAGTTCCCATGTTTTATTTTTCTCCAAGGCCTCCATTTCTACTCTCATTGCATGCTTCCATTCCTCTTTGCCAAGTGCCTGCGATAAGGTCTGTGGGATGTCTACAGTGTTTAGATGGGTAAGAAAGGTTTTGTGTGGGGTTGATAATTTTTCAAATGACACAAAATGGGATAAAGGATGTTGTGTGCATTTTCTAACACCTTTTCTTGTGGCTATGGGCAAATCTAAATCAAGAACAGTAGGGGATATCTCAGTAGAAGGACTTACCTCAGTTCCAAGTGACGATTTGGTTTCTTGAACTTGCACAGGATTGATCACTGGCTTTATCCTTCTTGAGTAGACCTGTAGTGGCTTTGTGAGAGTAGGATTTATGAGTTCACAAGGTTCAGAGGTAAGTTGTCTTTCAGGAGTGGGTTCTGTTTGTACAGGAGATATTTTAACCACCATTGATGGTTCTCTCAAGAACAAATCCTTATCCTCCATAAATGATGCCTCCCCCTGAGGATAAGGGCTAGAAAAATAGCTTTCGTGTTCTGCAAAAGTAACATCAGCAGAGACATAGGTTTTACGAGTAATAGGATTGTAGCACTTGTACCCTTTTTGAGTAGGTGAATATCCTATGAATACACACTTGACTGCTCTAGGATCTAACTTGCTTCGACTATTAGAGTGAACATGAACAAATGAGACACATCCAAAAACTCGAGGGACTAACTTCATAGACATATTGAAATCTGAAAAATACTTAGAAAACACCTCCATTGGACTTTTAAAATCAAGAACTCGAGAGGGGATACGATTTATTAAATGAGCTGCAGTAAGGACTGCTTCCCCCCAAAAGGTTTTTGGAACATTTTGTTGAAACAAAAGAGCACGAACAGAGGCTAACAAATGACCATTTTTCCTTTCGGCAACTCCATTTTGTTGGGGTGTGTCAACACAAGAAGATTCATGAATAATTCCCTCTTTTTGAAAGTATGGAGACAAAGTTTGATTAAAGTAGTCCCTAGCATTATCAGTCCTCAACTTCTTAATTCTAACATTGAATTGAGTTTTGACCATTGTATGAAAAATAGGAAAAATGTTGCTCACATCAGATTTTTGTTTTAACAAATAAATCCATGAAACTCGAGTACAGTCATCTATGAATGAGACAAACCAACGAGCCCCCGAAATGTTGGGAACTCGAGATGGACCCCAAATATCACTGTGAATCAAAGAAAAAAGAACAGTAGTTCTTTTATTACTCAAAGGAAAGGACACACGTCGGTGTTTAGCAAATTCACAAACCTCACAGTGAAACTCATTTAAACTAACATTCTTAAACAAAGATGGAAACATGACACTAAGAACACTAAAGGAAGGATGCCCAAGTCTAAAGTGGTAAAGCCAAATTTGGTCTTTATTGCAAGGAGAGTTATTGGAGAGAAACGAGATAGGTGATTTGTTTTCACTGTTCACTTGTTCACTAGGTAACTCAAGATAATAAAGGCCATGTCTCACCTTAGCATGTCCAATCGTCCTCCTCGTAACTTGGTCCTGAAATACACAAGAAATATGAGAAAAAATCATATTGCAGTTTAGATCTTTTGTAAGTTGGTAAGCAGACACAAGGTTTGTAGATAACTTGGGTACATGTAACACATTTTTAAGAATAATGGATGGGCTTAGAACAATGTCTCCTTGGCCTGCAACAGTGGCCAAAGATCCATCAGCAATGACTATTTTTCTGTTGCTAGGACACGGATGATATGTGAGAAATTTGTGTGAAGAATGAGTCATATGATCGGTTGCCCCAGAGTCAATAACCCAAGAGTTTGAAAATTCAAAATTGGCGGCACTTAAAGCATATAAGGAATGAGGCTTACCAGAATTTGCCAAGGAACAGGTACCTGTAGACTTTTCTAATGAATCAAGAAGTGATCTTAGCCGTTCAATGTCTCCTTTGTTGAATTCATTCTGTTCTCCACCATGGAACTCATTTGATCTGTCTTCTTTTGATTGAGTCATATGCACCCAGCTTCTTTGTGTTCCACTTTTAGGTCCTCTATTCCATTGAGAACTTTGTGGCTTGCCATGAAGCTTCCAACAGTGCTCCTTAGTATGACGGGGCTTTTTGCAGTGGGTACACCAGAGGTTATCCTTGTTTTGTAAAGTGATTGTTTTTGAAAGAAGTAGCTCGGTCATGGAAGACATTTTGTAAAGTGATTGTTTTTGAAAGAAAAATCAGCAATGAAGGCTGCTGATCAGTGACCAGAAATTCAGCTATGAAGGCTGAAAAAAGAGAGAGAAAAAAAAAAATTAGCAGAAATTCTGTTCTTGGACAGATTTCAAGTCCCAGAAAAAATTTTGAAAGAAAAATCAGCAATGAAGGCTGTTGATCAGTGACCAAAAATTCAGCTATGAAGGCTGAAAAAAGAAAAAAAAAAATTTAGCAGAAATTCTGTTCTTGGACAGATTTCAAATCCCAGAAAAAAATTGAGCCTATAGCTCTGATACCATGAAGAAAGGTTTTGTTATTTCTTATTTTTGAACTAGTCTATTACAAGGTATTTATACATGAAGGAAGGGTTTACTTAATCCCTAAAAGATAGGAATTTGATAGTATTTACAGCTAATTTCAAGCTGGAAATCCCTGATTTCCAGCCTTGGGTTTCCAGCTGGAAATCCCTGATTTCCAGCATAGGGTTTCAAGCTGGAAATCCCTGATTTCCAGCCTTGGGATTCCAGCTGTCAATCCCTGATTTCCAGCATTTTACATTCCACTTTCTTTGTACAACAAATTTCTGGTAACTGTAGCTATTTGCGTTATTCTATGGTTCCTTGGTTAATAATAAAGCTTCCACTCAAAAAAACAATTTTTTTGGTAGATTAGTAAATAATCAATTTCTACCCATGAGTTCTGAACGTTCAATTTGAGTTTTTAGGTAGAAAACAGAGTTGGGTTTTGCTTATTAGTAACAATGATTAATAAGCATTATTCCTTTTTGTTACAATGGTGAAAATGTTGTTCCTATTGTTAAGCATCCAATCTAAAACTTATTGGCAATAGGTGGAGAGGCCCAACTTGAATATAACATCACAGGAAACCCAATACTTAATAAATGTGGGATAACACCACTTAACACTCTCCCTCATGTGTAGTGAGACAAGGGCCTACATGTGGACAACCTTACAAGGGGTGGTCAACCTCACATTGGGTAAGATAGGAAGAACAAAACACACCTGGGCTTTGATACCATATTAAGCATCCAACCTAAAACCAATTGGCAATAGGTAGAGAGACCCAACTTGAATATAAGACTACGGGAAATCAAGACTTAATAGATGTGGGATAATACCACTTAACATTCCCCCCTCACGTGTATCTCAACAAGGGCTTACACGTAGACAACCTCACAAGGGGTGTTCAACCTCTCTTGGGGTTAGACAGGAAGAAAAAAAACACCTGGCTTTGATACCATGTTAAGCATTCAACCTCAAACCAATTGGTAATAGGTGGAGAGGCCCAACTTGAATATAAGACCCCAGAAACCAATAAATGTTGGATAACACCACTTAACACCTATCTTTGTAAACATATGCAACACCTTTGGACTGTTTCTACGTTCTCTTAATTCTTAATTGTTTACTAGATGTCTGGTAGTTAAACCTGTGTTATTTCTCGCAGGGTGAAATAGGCCGAAGAAGTGGAGGTGACAACGTCCTTGAAAGGGAGGGTTATGCTGTTTCTGCAGGCTTTTCATTGGGTCTTGTTGCATTGGGTATGGATCATTCCGGGCTTTTATATTAATGAATGTCTTTAAGTTTTGGTCCTAGCTAACTGCTATCTTAAATGAAGGCCGAGGGGAAGATGCATTGGGATTCATGGATACACTGGTTGATCGACTATTTCACTATATTGGTGGAAAGGAAATTCGTAATGTATGCTGTCCAGTTTAAACTTGATTTGTTCTTTTGCATTTTCTTCTGGTGGATGATATGGGTTCAAAATCAATACTTTTGCAGCACATTTCTTAGTTCTGTACAATAAGAAATATACCATCTTGATCTGCCTCTCCTTCCTGAAAAGTTTGTCCCCTTTCAATTGGCACAAGGTTTAATAAGTGCATTTTTATGTTCATATAACTTTCCTCTTTTACCCTTTTTGGTCCTTTCTTATTTTCTACTAGTTAGTTAGAATAAAGGACATAGCAGCAGAAACCATAATTAGTGCTTCTTTACATTTTAGGAGCAGACAAACATAGCGGACAGCTAAAGAAAAAAATATGGATGAATATCTTGGGGAGGAAGATGCATTTTCACATGGTTTTTTTTCCTCTTGAATTTCTATACATTTTCTGAAGTGCAACTCCTCTCTCTCCTCTTTCTCTTCTTTTGCCAACTATTTTCAATCAGGAAAGATCCCTCCTGCTTGCAGCGTCAATGGATGAACACAACCGGGGCACTGGGCAGGTTTGTTACCTATCTTTGACTTAATTAAGTTCCCTAATTATAACCTTGTGTTTGAAATATATGTTAATATATACAATTTGTTTCCTCAAGGCTACTAATACCTGTTGTTTTGGTGTACTAGATGATGGAAGGAACCACTGTCAATGTTGATGTCACTGCCCCTGGGGCTATAATAGCTCTTGCTCTAATGTTTTTGAAGGTAATGTTTAACATAGACAAATATGAGCAGAATACCACATGTTTGTATATGACATAAATCAGATATACTCACCTTTCTCATTTTATACGCCAGAGTGAATCGGAGGTGATTGTCTCTAAGCTTACAATCCCTCAAACACATTTTGATTTGCAATACGTGAGGCCTGATTTTATAATGCTTCGTGTCATTGCTCGGAATTTGATAATGTGGGGCAGGTAATTTACTTAATAAATGTCTTAATAATTGAAGCATTCACTGTCTAAGCTTCTAGTCTTTAGATCTGAAGGTTATCGTCTTCAGGATTCATCCCTCTAAAGACTGGATTCAGTCCCAGATTCCTGAACTTGTGAAAAATGGTGTCAAAGGCCTTAGAGATGATACTATGGATATTGATGAAATGGATGCCGAAACTATTGTCCAGGCATATGTCAATATAGTAGCTGGGGCATGTATTTCTCTTGGTATGGTATTCCTGCTGATTCATATATTATTTACTACGTTTAGTCTTGCATATTCTCAACCTTATCATACACACACACCAGGAAAAAGAGAGTATCTTATATCTGTTATGATTAATTGTTGGCAGGGTTGAGATTTGCTGGCACAAAGGATGCAAATACACAGGAGTTGCTTTATGAATATGCTGTCTACTTTCTGAATGAGGTCTTACATACAATATGATACTGCTCAACGAGTACAATTTGTTTTTGAGAGATAAATGAGTTATTTTAATGGCTGCAGATCAAGCCTGTTTCCACTACGAGTAGGAATACCTTCCCCAAGGGTTTATCTCAGTATGTTGATCGAGGCACATTGGAGATATGCCTTCATCTTATTGTTCTCTCCTTGTCTGTGGTAAATGAAGTTGACTATCTGATTATTATTATTATTATTATTATTATTATTATTATTATTATTATTATTATCCTTTGCCAATTTCTGCCAAGTAATAGTGGTGACTTCTGAGGCATTTTGAAAGCAGGTTATGGCTGGTTCTGGACATTTACAAACCTTCCGGCTTTTAAGGTTTCTCCGCAACCGGAGCTCCGCAGATGGGCATGCTAATTATGGTCTCCAGATGGCGGTAATGTTTCTACACATGCCATAATGAGGGATCCAATTGAATTATATCAACTGCTCATATGTACTTTTTTCCAGCAGATTTAATCTATAAGACACTCTTATGTGCTTATTTCTATGATCTCCTTGTGCATGTCATAAACTCTCAAATTATGTGTGAAAGTGCAATTTGTATTCTGAGAACGGATAACATAAAGATAATAAATTGGTTTATGTATATGGATTCTACAATTCACCTGCTGTAAAAGAAAGTCGTATGTTGTTTATCATCACATATTTCAAGCTGTTAATATCTTGTACACTGCCCTGCCAAATGCCTAACCATTGTTGAATCTGTGTAACTGAGGTTTTATAAACCCATTGAAGCATTAAGGGTTAAATGATTCTTCTTCCATTTCCTTCATGGAACATTAAGAATGTCTCTATGGCCAATCTTTCATCAGAAAACAATGCAGAATACATAAGAATGGTATGGCTTCTTGGTCACGAGTCATTGTGTAGTCCAAGATGGGCTTCTTCCACGAGATGAACTATATCATGTTTACTTGCATTAATCTAAAATGGACAGGTTGACTAACATACATTCGAACAATTTGCTTATTTCTAGGGCATCTTAATTTATTTGTAAGTATATACTGATTCTAGGTGAGCTTAGCAATTGGTTTCTTGTTTCTTGGTGGAGGCATGAGGACATTTTCTACCAGCAACAGTTCCATTGCTGCATTGCTTATCACTCTTTATCCACGGTTGCCTACTGGACCTAATGATAACCATTGCCACCTTCAGGTACGTTAAGATTGAGTATTAGGGTGTTTTTCAGGTAGCTTAAAATTGATTGGGTGGGAATAGTATATGGTTCAACACAAGCATTGCAACAAATTTTTTACTATTGGTTTTAGACAGTACACTCCAGTGGGTCCTATTTGTGCTTGAAGAGACTAGAATCTTTTTCCTTTTTCCAAATTGGGACATATGTTGTACTTTTACTTCGTTTCTATAAGTAGTGCATTTTCCAGGCATTCAGACATTTGTATGTCCTTGCAACGGAAGCTCGCTGGCTTCAAACTGTTGATGTCGACACTGGCCTCCCTGTTTATGCTCCTCTTGAAGTTACAATCAGGGAAACTGAGCATTATTCGGAAACAAGTTTTTGTGAGGTTACTCCTTGCATTCTGCCCGAGCGTTCTATTGTAAGTTTCAAGATCTGTTAACAAACTTACTAGGATTGTCATTATTTTCGGACTTACTTTAACTTTCCATTGAAGTGAACTTTAGAGGTTAATTAGCATGAATCTGTTGGCTTTTGTGTGGCAGTTTGAAGTAACGTTTATGGCATGGGAAAACTGATTTTCTGTTGCTACTGTAGTGAATCTTGTGAAATAATCCAAGTTACAGGCAAAGTGCATGTCAACTGCCTCAGAATCTACCTGTCTGCTAACTATGTCTATTAATCAGAAAATTTCTCGTGTTTAATGCTTTACTTAACATGCTGTTGCAGTTGAAGACAGTTCGTGTCTGTGGCCCTCGATACTGGCCTCAAGTGATTGAGCTTGTTCCTGAAGGCACGTGAAGTTTGTTGCTGCAATTTTCTTGCTATATGTCAATTTGCGTATTTTTGATAATTTATGTTGTTCCCTTACAGACGAGCCTTGGTGGAGTTTTGGTGGCAGGAATGACCCATTTAACTCTGGTATTCTCCATGTCAAACGGAAGGTTGGAGCTTGTTCATATGTGGATGATCCCATAGGGTGTCAGTCGCTGCTTTCACGAGCAATGCACAAGGTTTTGTTTGCAGATCTTTACCATTAACCGGCCGTTCCCCGGATATAGTTCAGTCTTAACATGGATGTTGATTTGTCTGTTACTTAGGTGTTTGGTTTGACAAGTCTAAGAGCAGGCAATCCAGGTAATAATAACAACAATGGACCTGCTGCTGTTACTGTTGACCAGCTGGTCAGCACCTTCTCATCTGATCCAAGCTTAATAGCTTTTGCACAACTTTGCTGTGACCTTTCCTGGAATAGCAGGCAAGTCCAGAAATCTCCATTTTTTATTTTTTTGCCAGATTTAGGCCTCCACTCCTAGAACCTGCAATGCAGTACCCTTTTTCACGGGGCTGGACTTTATTTGTGCTTCAACCTCCCCCCTCCTCTCCCACTCCCTCTCGTTGTAGGTTTGGGTGCTCTATTAAGTTTCACGGTCTTTTGAATGGTTCCCTCATGAGGATTTATTTTGGATGACAATTGTAATTCATACAAAGTGTTGAAAATTATTTATTCTGCATGTTCGAGGTGCCTATATTATCATCTATTTCATAATTTAGATGCAGTGATTGTGGAAAAATGAAAAAGAAAATGGAGATATCTGCTATGCATATCTTTTTTTCTCTATTCGAAGAGATTACTTTTTTTTTTTTCATTCCCAAATCAACGTGCTTGCAGATCTGATGTTGATTTCCAGGAGTTTTGCTTGCAAGTATTATTTGAGTGTATAAGCAAGGACAGACCAGCTCTTTTGCAGGTAATAGTCTGATTTAGTCCTAAATTCTTCTTTGTTATAATAGGACTTTTCTCAATTAGAATGCGATGTCAACTGGAAATAAATTAAGTTGTTGGCATACCAATAGTTTGTTAATCAGATCAAGTTTTCTAAATGTTTAAATGCTTTGGTCTATCTTCATAATAATCTTTAAGTGTTAATGTCTTTCTGCTTTTTAGGTCTATTTATCCTTGTATACCACAATTTGCTCATTGGCAGAGCAGGTTTCCAGTAGTAATGTTCTTGTTAGCGACTCACTATCCGTCTCTAGTTTAAAGGTACTTTTCCATAGCTGCTTTATCTATTCTTGTTTCATGGTACAGTTGTTTTATTTAAGTTGTGGAATCTCTGTTTTGTTGTTGTGTAAACAACTAAAGTACTTGTGTTATAGTGATCACAAATTGCATAATACTTGTTCTTGGTTGTTAAACAACTGGTTTTCTGTTTTAATTTCAGAAATGTAAGAATTAAAATATTCTGTCTATAATGCTTCCAAGTTGTATTGAATGTGACATATAGAAATGGGATGCTGGATATACTCAGGGGGTAGTTAGAAAGTTATGAACAGAGTTGAGATAGCGGTTCAGTTTGGGCTTGTTTTGGTTTGAAAGCTTCAAATGATGCCGATTTATTCAAAGTTTATCCTCTTTTTGTGGAATTGGTTTGTTTTGGCCTTTTGGGTCATCAGGTGCACTTGTGTCCATCTGCCTACTTTATTTTTTCATGACCTTTTGGAATTTGTATGGTCCTAACTTATTACTAGAGAAACTTTATTATTAGTCTTATCTTAAGAACTCTATTATAATGTTCTCTGCCTTCCTTTATTCTTCAATGTATAGCAGCAATGTGGATTGATTCTAATTGAGCAGAAACTAATTCCATTTATTAGTTTGTGCAGTTATCATCATTAAGTGTATAATATCTTTGATGGAAATATTGATAAGGAAGAATTATGATATCCTTCTTTTTTGCAGCTTGCACTGTCCTATAATGAGGCTGTCTTGAGTGGAAGATTGACCACTTCAAGAGGCAGCATTGTTCAATCAATCTTTTTAGGGTCTCTTCGGAAACGGGTAGAAGAACTCCTAAATTGTTCGGAGGCATTAAAAAATGATTTGCATAATTATTTGAACTTGGGTAGTTGGCCTGCCGATGGATCCTTTGGAGTGAAAAGTTCAACAATTCTTTCTTGGTATCTTCAATGGTTTGGTGTACCAGCCCCACCTACGATCAAGAAAACAGTGGGCAAAATTAAGCCCAAGAACATCTCATCATCGCCCGTTCCTTTGTTATGTTTGTTATTACCAGGCACTCACATAAATGCAATCGAAGAGATAAATCGGTTTTTGTTGTCTTCCTGAGAGTGGGCAGATGAAGAACCGAGCATTTTCCCGGTTTGGTGCCTACAGTCTATTGCAGCATCTTCCCTGGTACAGCTCATTTGAAATCGTTTTAAATTGTACTTAGCAAAGAAGCAAGGTCAAAGTACCTCGAACCGATTTACAATGAGAAGAAGAAAAATACATGCTTTATGCCTTCAATATTCGAAATATTTGATACTGACATGATACTTGATCTGATGTGCAGAAGAAAAGTACTGCAAATGGACTTCAAAATGCGAAATGGCCGGTGCTAGGTTTCTCAAAGAGCTGAAAGGAGATGAACTATGGGTAATTTCAGGTAAGCTATATACTGTATTTAGAATATGTTGTATTGCAAGGAACATGCTGCCGGGGAGGTTTAGGGTTTAAGTCATGGAATGCCCCATCTGCTTAGCATTGGCTGCCAGTGTCGTGTAGTTTTAATAGACGTAAACGTAGAGTTTTGCAGTTACTATTGAACTAATGTTTATTTAAGTTCATTGTTCTATAGCCCTTGCATCTTGTACATTTAATATTAAGTGTGTTTTTTTTTTTTTTCTTTCTATAAAAATTATATATGCTGCACGGTTTGAGTTTTGGACCAAACAACAGCAATTCAAGTTCAAATTTTCTACTTGAACTTGTGTTGAGGTACTGAATCAATCAGAAAAGGGCCGAAAAAGAGAAAATTCTCAGTCAAATCTGGGAAATGATAAGCGAATATAGCAACTCATTCCAGGGAGACACCAGTGCACGCAATCTGCATATTTTTCTTTTTCTTCTTCTTCTGTGTTTTGAAATGTAAATAAAAGCTTTTTTTTTTTAATGGGTGTAGGGTCAACTTCCCATTTCTTAACTAACTCCATTTCTTCTACTGTGGATTGGATTATATTTATACATACTAGTAGTAGACCCGTGATATGTTGTGGATTAATTTTTTTTAATTTGTTAATAGATTTTGATATATTTGTGTATTCGTGTCATGTTCGTATTTTTTTTGTGTCATGTTTTGACACCTTCCCTAAACTCTTTTATTTATTAAAATTTACCTTATGGATATAATATCTTAAACACGATTATGACATAAAAAATTAAAAATACACGAAGATGAATAAATAAATGAATTACGAAATCTAAAATAACTTAAATATTTTCATCAAATTCTCACAAAATCTTTCATTTATCTTCATCACATTTTTTATTTTTTTAATATTTAATAAAATCACTCAACTTTAAAAAAAAAAAAACACTAAAACTTAAATTTAAAATGATAAAAAAGGATTAAAAAAAAAGAAAAAAGAAAGGGACAAAATGAAGATGTGTTTAAGGTGTTTTATATTTGTATAAATTATGATGTGCTAATAATTTGTGCTATATAGATTTTGACATGTTCGTGTATTCATGTCGTATCCTTATTTTTTTTTTCGTGTCGTGTTTTGACACTTTTTCTAAACTTTGTCATCTATAAAATTTTATCTTATGGATATAATATTGTAAATACGATTATGACACATAAAAAATAAAAAATATACGAACAAAACATGAATACACGAATTACAAAGTCTAAAATAACTTAAATTTTCTCATCAAATTCTTACAAACTCTTCTATTTATCTCTATCACATTTTTTATTTTTTTTAATATTTAATAAAATCACTTAAATTTAAAAAATAAAAAAACTAAAATGTAAATTTAAAATGATATAAAAAGATTAAATAATAAAAAAAAAAAGAAAAGAAAAGAAAGGGACAAAGTGGAGACGTGTTTAAGGTGTTTATATTTGTATAAATTTTGATGTGCTAATAATTTGTGTTAATTTTGATATGTTCTTGTATCCGTGTCGTATTCGTATTTCTTTTTCATGTTGTGTTTTACACCCTCCCTAACTCCGTCATCTACAAAATTTATCTTATGGATATAATACCTTAAAAACGATTATGACATATAAAAATTTAAAATACACGAACATGACATGAATACACGAATTACAAAATCTAAAATAACTTAAATTTTCTCATCAAATTCTCACACTCTTTCATTTATCTCCATCACATTTTTTATTTTTTTTTAATTTTTAATAAAATCACTTAAATTTAAAAAATTTAAAAAAAAACTAAAACTTAAATATAAATTTAAAATGATAAAAACAGGATTAAAATTATAAAAAAAAAAAAGAAAAGAAAAGAAAGGGACAAAGTGGAGACGTGTTTAAGGCATTTTATATTTGTATAAATTTTGATGTGCTAATAATTTGTATTATATAGATTTTGACATGTTCGTATATTCGTGTCGTGTTTGTGTTTTTTTTTCTTTTCGTATCGTATTTTGACACCCTCCTTAAACTCCGTCATCTACAAAATTTATCTTATAGATATAATATCTCAAACACGATTATAACACATAAAAAATTAAAAATACACAAACACAACATGAATACACGAATTACGAAGTCTAAATTAACTTAAATTTTCTCATCAAATTCTCACAAACTCTTACATTTATTTTCATCACATTTTTTTTTATTTTTTTAATATTTAATAAAATAACTTAAATTTAATAAATTTTGATGTTTTAATAATTTGTGTTATATAAATTTTGACATGTTCGTGTATTCGTATTGTTTTCATATTTTTTTTTTTCCGTGTTGTGTTTTGACACCCTCCATAAATTCCTCATCTACAAAATTTATCTTATGGATATAATACTTTAAACACGCACAAACACAACATGAATACATAAATTACAATATTTAAAATAATTTAAATTTTCTCACCAAATTTCACGAACTCTTTCATTTTTCTACATCACATTTTTTTTAATATTTAATAAATTAACTTAAATTTTAAAAATTTAAAATAAAAAAATAAAAAAAGGACAAAGTGGAGAGGCCACTCCACTTTGTCCCCCTTTATTTTCTAAATAATAATTAAAAAAAGAAAAGAAAAGGAAGTTAAGGGCGAGGTGGATAGCCCCATTTATCTTGAAAACATCTTAAATTTATATATAGATACCCTTTTATATGTATATGCACCTAATTACATTGTTTAATGTATTTTAGCTGTTAAAGCTGTCCTCTTTTGAAAGATTCTATGTTTATTTTAACTGTTAAGTTGGCTTGTCACTATCTTATTATATTTAGAAATGCTAAAAATGCTTAAAACAGCAAAGAGAGATTGAGAGCAAAGATGAGGTTTAGAGAAATAAGCTGGCTTGCAACATTTAAACTGATCTCGCTAGAGTGTAGCTCTTCCTTTATTTGAAGGAATTAGCAACCTTGAAAATTGCCTGAACTAGCTATAGATTTTTTCTTAAAATGAAGAAGCAAATTCTTGCTGATATATGTCATTTGTGGAATCTTTGATCTGCTGTCTTTTATTTACTTGGAGTCTTGCAATTATTTCAAAAGTCTAAGCAAGACAAATCTATATGTATAAATAAATAATTAGGTATTGACCTTAAGAAACTAATTACTCAATGATGAGCTAGAACCAAACTCTTCTACTGTTGTGGGGGCTGGGAATCTTTGCAAGCAAGTGTTTTATAATTTAATCACTAAAAAAAAGGAAAGTCTCTCTTCAACATGTATAAGTAGTAACTTCAATGATATTTCCACAAATATCAGAAAATAGCAAGCGTGACTTCGGTTAAAAAAAATAAAAAATAGGAAGAAAACAAGCATGTGCAAAATGAAACAAAATTTTCTGATTAATTTAAGAATAAATGACAAAAGCATGTAAGGTAGCAATTTCCTAAGATTTTTCTATGCAGCTACACAAACTGACTCAAGAATTCTTTAATAATTCAAAATCAATTCCAATTTGTAGTTGAAGGAATTAACAATGGAGTGTGGGTTAGCTTTAAAATTTCAATTCATTAAATATTGGAAACCAATTATAAGAGTCATTTTCCATTTTCCATTATCCCATTTCTTTAATGTGCACATCTTTTCATGTAATTGCATAAAAAAAAAAAAAAATCCTTTTCAACTTGCTCCTAGGTAGAAAAGAAAATAACCCCAGACATGCTATCATTTTTAACATGGAAGTAATGAGACAGGTTGTCTGCAACTTCTTGAACAGATTTTAGAGAGTAAAAAACTATACTTTTAAAATTTTAAAAAGATCTGAAACCGGCATCATAAACTGAATAGAGAGTAATGAAGAAATATACCTCAATGCTGAAGATAACTAGAGAACCTGACATTTTGAGGCTCTTCTTTCCTGGAAAAATAGCAGATTGAAGCAAACAAACCATGGATTCCCACTGGTTTCGATTTAATGAGTCCCCCACAAACATAAGCCTCTTTCCACGAAGTTTTTCAAGCAATAATCTTGGTTTGAATCTTACCATACCAAAAAAAAAATGTAGCTCAGTAACTAATTAATTATACCCTTTTTTTATATCCTCAAGAAATAATTAAAAAATGTTACTAACTGATACTTACTTGGGCAAAGAACAACCCCTAGGTTGCCACCTCCAATTCTGGTAAAGAGAATCCTTTCTTCCATTTCTAATGCAAATCACTTGTTCTGAGAGAAACTTACATTCATCTTCTTTATACAAAGGATGGGTTATATTATCAAAAACCCAGTTCCCTATGAAGAGATCACAATCCTTTGGTGGTAGCTTAACCTCCTCCTCATCTTCCTCCAGGATTCCTACAGGTTTAAACCTTGACAAGAAAATTGACCTTGCTACCTGTCTAAAATCTCCATTGTAGATAAACCATTTGAAAAGAAGTATGAATATCAGGGAAACCAGAACAAGTACATGATAGCTTTGACTTTTATGGCTGATGCTGCTGCAGCTGTGCTTCGTAGCTTTGAAGAAATGAAACAGAAAACACTAAGACAAAGATTGGAAGAAAAAAAGAAATGAAAAGCCTGAAAGAGAATAGGACTAACCTGGAGTAGTTAACTTCAACTAGCTGCTGGTTTAGCTATCTGCAAAAGTGAGATTTCTCTTTTTGATCAGTTTCTGACTAAAATGTTCATATATGACAAAGAAAACTGAATTCATTCAGGATATATATGTTGATATGTCTGCAGTGTTGGAGAAAGAATTCAGACCAGTTTAGACTTGAAAACTACATGTTCGGTAGATTATTTATAACTATATAATTTCTTATAAATACTTACCTCATCCAAAATCTAGGAAAACCCGTAGAATATAGACTAATGCTATAAAGTAAGGTTCACTCTTCACTGAGTACTGCTAAGTCAATCTTTTATGCTTTCTCTATCTTGCCTTTTTTTTTTCGAATTTCTTCCCTATAGTACTAATCACTAGCCATTTATTTTATTTATTCCATTCCCATATATGTGGCTTTTATAGCATGCCCTTTACCAATAAGATCTAAGTGTAGTGTCAAAAGTTCTAAATTTAACTTTCTTTTTTACATATCATTCATTCACATATTGCTTCCCAGACCATAAATTAAGTAGCCGTCCCTATTGTTCTATGCAAATGCAGCAGGAACACGTGCCTGCTTTCATTACAATTTGGTTTCTTAAAATCAATGTTGCATGAGGTAAAAGTTACTATTTCAAGTCATTGCTTTGCTGTAACTGCAAGCACAGCAGCTTTCTTTGTGCTAACCGGTAAAAATTATAAAGAAAGTCACTTAAAATAAATTTTTTGTAGGTGTCAAAATTTTATATAATTTGTGTGATGTTTATACGTTAAAAAAAATTACATAAATACATGATAATTTTCAATTTACATAAATACATGACAATTTTCAATTTACATAAATACATGACATATTCTTTAATGATTTATGTAATTTGTCATGTTTATATGTAATTTGTCATGTATATATGTAAAAAAAAATATTACATAAATATATGACAACTTTTAGTTACATAAATACATGATAATATCCTTTAATGATTTATGTAATTTTGTCATGTTTATATGTAATAGAGTTTACCGTAAGCTCACCATAAGGAGTTTATCTTAGAACTCCCCGCTAACTAGTATCAGTATATGGCTCAAGTTTTCTTCATTTTTTTAGAATAAAGAAAACCTTCTAGTCTCCAGTTTTCTTCAAGAGTTGAAACGCCATTAAAGACAGATGTTTCAAGGATTTGAAATAACTTTATGTAGCGGGGGAAATAACAAGGCAAATAGGCAACACAACTTTTGGGGAAAGCAAAAAAAAAAAAGAAAAGAAATGGAGATGCGGGGTATCGATCCCCGTACCTCTCGCATGCTAAGCGAGCGCTCTACCATCTGAGCTACATCCCCGTTTGGTTTGTCCCTTCATAAGTAAATTATTAGACAAATAACAATTTTAACATCAAATTCTATAAGAAACAAATTCAATATCAAACAAATGAGTAATATAGTATTTCTATTCCCAAATCATGCAGAGCATGGAACCATTGTCTTTTTCTAAGAAGAAAAGAAAATTATGGAGCATTTCCACCATGGAAGATGGATTAATGTAGGTAATCTGTCAACAAAATTTGTAATTATAATATCTTAATCATCTTAACTAATTGGCAAATCCAAAATTAAAGTAAGGCTAAGAGAGATTAATTAATGGACATTTTAACTTGATTGCTGTTAAGTGTCAAATTATATGAGTAGACAATGAAGTCATATTTTCTCTAGAAAATTAACTCTTGCTGACCGACATGCTATCAAAAAGATTCCTTGCAAGTTTTTTTGGCACCTTGATGGAGCTTTCCCTGTAAAAAGGCCTTCAACATCTAGAATCCAAGAGGGTCATGTTTTACTTTATTAAAGCTTTCTCTTTATCAGAGGCTGTTTGCCTGTTTATATATAGGAAACTAACATAGAAAATAACGTGGCATGCCTTTGTTATTCGGATTCAAGACGAGTGTCGGATATAATTATGTATCTGACACAAATACATTTGATTTTTTTTTTTTCTTTCAAATTTTTAAAAGATCAGATTTTTATATTCATGTTCAAACACGAATACTTTAAAACAAAATGACAAATAAAACCAACATAAGTCGTTGCTGATGGTTAGCAACAAGGCCCATGTGATATCTTGTTTGTGACTAAAAAATTATTGTGTATATAATGGCTGATGAGGCAGTTTCCTAGCATTTTAAAAGATTGGGTACTTATTTTTGCACTAGATGAAGAAGCTCTAGTATTTAAAGAAACAAAAATGAAGAAAAAGAAAGCAAAGAATTGATAGTGAATGAAAAGGAAATTGTGTTTGTATAAACCTTTATTTCCATATTCAAAGTTTCCAACATATGCATTATACAATTTTGTGCATTGGCTTAGGCCAGGTTTTGCTCAGTGAGTGATGAAATTTGGCATTCTTGACTCCCCACCTCAGTCCCCATTAACTCAACAAAGGAAAAGAAAAAAGAAAAAAATTTGATGGTCCATTCCCCTATACTTCTTCTTCCACCCTACATCCGATCAAATGTTGAAGAGAAAATTACAAGAAGCTTACAAGAAAAACAATGACTGAGGTAATGGAGCCACACCAAAAAAAAAAAAAGGAAAAAAAAAGAAAAAGAAAAGTAAATGGATAACATGAATTATGTCTACGTGTCACGATCGAGCAATGATACGTGTATAAAGGAACTCGTTCCACGTGTCGGGTAACCCGGGAAGGCACCAATGGATACAATCAGCAAATGTGGCCGGGTCAGCCTTTTGTTCAGGAGTTAGCATTTTGCCTTGGCGAATGGTATAAACTGAAGTATGTGCATCTTTTCTATATTCTGAAAGGCTTGTAATGTCAATAAAATGGACTGGAATTTTCATGTTTTTAGTAATGTTGCTTGCAACGACATATAGTCTACGGTCAGTGCCCACATTTAGGTACATTGACTGGTTCAGAATTGGGGTAGTCTCAAGGGCACATTTGATCCCATCTGGGTTGTACCAGTCCAAGCTCCTGCAGACAATATTTGTAGGTTAAATATTATGTCAGCTTTGAATGGGAAAAAAGAAAAAAAATGCAGATTTGATACATTTAAGATTTTATTTCTCAAAAGAAATATTATATTTTGGGTTCAAACATATATAAACTGCTAATGATTAAGAAATAAAGGTATGGATTAGGAGAATAGTTTGGTATAATTATTATTGGTTGAAAGGTCATATAGGCCCACTGTCAACTACTGGGGCTGACCTAAATTTAGATACTTAATTCCAACAACTATGGGAGCTAATTATGACAATCAGAAGAAGATAAAAAAAAACCTAATTAATTTCCTACAAGAGGAGATTTACATTTGGATTAATCTCTGTTCTTGAGTCTAATCACAATTAAAAATGCATGGACAAGGGGAATCTATCAAATGCATGCTGATGCAGAATAAGGGGAATCTGTTTTCTTAAAGTAGTTTATCTTCATCAGAGAGACAGTGAGTTAAAAAAATTTAAAAAGATTAGGTTATCTTTTTGGTGAAGTTAGTTATAGCTACTCTTAAATTATATAAAATTATTGTTGACTCATGTTTTCTATTACAATTAGGGAAAAAAAAAATATAGCAATAATAAAAACCAAAAGTATATCAACTGGCTGAGTTTTTTTTTAGTATAAAAGAAGTCGCAGTTTAGTATAAAATATCAAATTTGATTGATGTCATCTTTTAAAGATGGTTGCATGAATCGATTGAATTGAATCCGGATTCGTATCAACTGGCTGAGTTTTAATAATATTGAGAGTACTATATTCTTAATTTTAATGATCAAAATTGATGAAAAATAACTTTGGAGATTTGACCAACAAGCTATAGAAGGAAAGCAAGTAGTAGAACATAATTAGAAACTAAAAATAAAAGGATGGCAAGTGATTTATTATTTACTTGATATGAAGAGGAGAGGTGCTGCTGAAGAAGACAGTGGTTCGATTTGGATTCACATTTTTATTAACCCATTTAGCCCATGTGGTCAACACTCTCTTGTATGCTACTGGCCGTTCGATCTCATCATATTCTGTGTCCCCTTTATCGAACGATCCTCGTCTGTTACATGAATCAAAGATCAGATATCCACCCCCCACATCAGATCATGAAGAACATTAATTAATTAAATCAAACATTGATGAAATCATGTTTGCTTAACTTACAAGACTTTCATAGTAAAAGTGTTCATCCACCAGATGTATGTGTTGAAGACCAGATAGTCAACATCTTTCCAGTTCTTGCCATGTTTCTTGATTGATCCAGGCATAATTATACGATTCAATATGCTGTGCATGTCCGGGTCATCTGAATTTGATTGAACCAGAAAAGGTGCCCAATAAAACTCCACTGTCGCATTGTAATCCTGCAAACACAAATGTTCTCAATCACATTTATATATATATATATATATATATATATGTTCATGGATATCTCAAGCTTTAGTTTGTCGTTTAATCTCTTTTCGAACGATCTTAAAATCGCAATATTCACATCGATATCATGCCCTTCAAGATTTTATTCTCGATATGCCTTACGAAACGGTTCTTAAGTATTTTTCCCATTTTTTGCTTTTCTTGGGGACGAAGGAACAGGAAAAAGAAAGGTCAACAAATGAAGCCTGAGTTTTGTTGTCACTACGTAAACAAATTAAATACTAAGAAAATGACTAGTTTTTGGTAAAAAAAAAGTGTTTAAATATTCAGCAAAACTTGTATTATCACATTCTCACCAAACCTTTATACATAAAATAAAGCAGCGCCTTGTTGTGATATCATTATGATTACTAATCATAATGAAAGACAAAAGCATGAACTTCAATTATACTAAAGAATTTTTTGTCAGAAAGATTAAAGAATATCATAAGAAAGTGACTTCGATCCCATCGAATCTAATGCCAGGTTTGAAATTTCTTACCTCAATTCTAAACACAGAGAGAGACCCTGACTTGTTCAAGCTCTTCCTTCCAGAAGGGACAGCAGATTGAACCAGACAAACCATGGATTCCCATTGGTTTCTGTTCAATGAATCTCCAACAAACATAAGTCTTTTATTCCTCAGTTTTTCAAGCAATAATCTTGGTTTGTACCTTATAACAGAAAAAAAAATCTTGTCAGAATCATCAGCATCTTCAAAAATTAACAAAGAAACAAGAAAACACATGCAGTATATATATATATATATATATATATATATATATAATTTCAATTCAAGAACTCAAAAAAAACGTGCTTACTTGGGTAAATTACAATCTCTAGGCTGCCATCTCCAATTCTGATACCTAGAATCCTTTCTTCCATTCCTCATGCAAGTTACTTGAGCAGTAAGAAACTCGCAATCATCTTCTTTGTATAAAGGATGTGTTTCATTATCAAACACCCACTGTCCTGTGAAGAGATCACAATCTTCCGGAGGCAATTCAACATCCTCATCATCTTCTTCAACGATTGGTAGCTCAATATTCTTTTGTTCTTCTTCTTCTTCTTTCTCTTCTATCTTCTGCTCATCATCTTCTTTGTGATCTTCTGCAAGCCTTTGCTCATCACCTTTGATCACCACCATGGATTTCAAGTCATGATCATCAGGTTCCTTTGTTGTTTCCTCAGGTGAAGTTCTTGAATTCAATAACACCAAATTTTCTTTCTCATTCTTGATAGATTCTTGAACTGGGTTGACTTGTTTTGATTGCTCCTCTTGGATTATTTCACTAGCTTTAGGCCTTGAAAATGGAAACTCAGCTATGGATTTCACGTCCTCATTGTACATGAAAACCCCAAACAAAAACACAGAGAAAACTACAACAAATATGGAAAGATTATTGTTTTTGCGGTGTTTCATGACTCCTGTTTCAGTAAAGAGAGTCTTACGACGACCTGGCTGCATGAGAATTGAGTATAGCTTTGAGCAGAAAAAAAAGAAGAGAAATGGATGGAAATATAGAGAGGAAAAAGAAATGAACAAATTGCATATGTTTGTTTGGAGAGAAAATTGGGTTTATTATGTTTGTTTAATTGAGGTTTGGTGAGAAGGGTTTTTCTTTAAGAAACTGGTTAGTATTTCTGGTGGAGGGAGAGTTGTCTTTCTCAGTTTTTTATTTATTTTTCTTTATATAATTCTTCCATTGCTAACTACTTTCTTTTCACCCCTAGTTTGATCAAAACATTAATCTCTGCTAGAAAGAAAACTGAGGAGTGAATTCAAAGCTTTGCCAAGTTGGTCTTTATCTACCTTAGATTGGGACTTGAATTGGGAAGGTGTGGTGTAAGTGTTGTAAACTTAAACTATCTGGTAGACCCAAATGTCAATCAGATTCTGATATGGAAGCTTCATCAGACATGGAAACTTGTTGCCTATCCTATACAATATTTCATCAGATTCATTAACCTGGAAATTTGAAGTTATTAAAACCTACGTTACTCGCACCTCGAATGTGAGTGCCAGACACGGGTATGTGTCCGACACGAGTATGTTCAATTTTTTTAAGATTTCCATGTATTTGAAGGGTCCTTGGAAGATCATATCCTCATACTCATGTCCGAAAATACGTCGGACACGAATGTCGGATATGAATACTTAAAAAAAAATGAAGAGTTGGATCAACATAGATTAAAACTAAAAAAACCCTTTGGTCAACAACTTGGAGAGGATAATATGAATGCTAATCAGATGGTTAATTTGAGAGTGTCTCTTAGGGTGGGTTCAGATGAAATGAAGATGCATTTCATAATCTGTTTCTTAGGTTGCAAATGTTTCAAAAGATTATACAAAAAAAAAAAAAAAAAACTCTTATCATTTTCTTGCAAAAAGCTGAAGACCAGATCAACGACATTTAAGATATATCAGATGCAAGTTAATTTCTCTGCAAGAATTTTAGCTTTTACTATTTCTATTCCTTGAGACTAGTTATTGGTACTGCTACAAAATTTTTTTTTTGGTGCATTAAAAGCTATAAATCACTTACACAATACACGATTTAGACTAATCACTTCCCATTAATTTTCTTGCAAAAGACTAATTACAACAAGAAGGGAAAATTCAACATACGAATATTCAAAGGTTCATCATGAATTAACTTAGCTAATAGATGAGCACACAAATTAATTAGCTTTTTTTGTAAATATGAACCAAAAAATAATTCCAATCCATTTGGAAAAGCTAATATAGATCATTATCTCGGAAAAGTTGTAAAATTTTATTTACATCCAATAAAAAATCAGATTCTATAATAATATTCTTACTTCCATGATCCTAAACAAATTTTAATCCAATAAAGTTATGTCTAATCATGTTTGTTATTTTGTGGGGCAACTCTAAATAAAATTTCAGAATGGTAGGCAGTTCCAACAAATCCTTTTGGACCACAGCAAAGCTGAGGCATGAGGCAGAGAAATTTTTTTTCAGAAAACAATAGTGTGAGTTCTTAATAAACAAATCAGAATTGCCAGCATATGCTTTGCAAGAACAAGTCAAAACAAAATAATAATTTTGATACCATAATCATACAAATATTATTCTGTGTTAATTAAAATCTCTTTCTTTTATTTTTATTATTATTATTTTTTTTAAATTTGAAGAATCGAGATTCGAATCTTACTTTTTGAGTCAAAAATTATGTATTAATTATTGAGATAAATGCTCGAATACAAACTAATTTTGAACACCATGGAATAATGAACTAGGCTCCTTATTTTTATTCTCTTCCTCAATTATGCTCTGGTTTTAACCAAACATTGCATTATGATTCCATTTTGTGAATAAAGATATACTAATTTTAATTTCTATACATTTAAATTAAAACTGATACTTTTTAATGTAATAATCTTAACAAGTAGCATTTTTTTTTTCTTTTATTATCTCAACTGTTTAGTAATCTTATAATAGAAACTTGATTTTTGAGGTGTCATGTTCACCCTTTTCAATCAATCATTTTAAAAAAATACAACAAAATCCAATAAGCAACCTCCTCATTCAAAGGGTATTATTTGTTTGTAAAAAAATCTTATGGTCAAAAATTCACCTAATCATCCTTTCAAATGTCAATGTTTTTAGTTGGTGATGTTAATAAAACCTCTCTAATCATAATTATTAACTTCCCCAAACAAAAAAATAGTACCATATATATACTTTTTATAAATTATAAAATCTTAATAAATGATAAAATGTCATGTAATCTTTCTTTGTCCACAACAACTATAGGCAATGGGCTGTTGATGCATTATCAAGGCTCTTGACAATAATGATGCTTTTGTTTTTAAGTAGATCTGTCAATCCGTGCATTCGTGTTATACTTGTATTATTTTTTTATATTATAATCGTGTTTAAGATGTTACATAGTTATATAATTTTTGACACATTAATCATTCGTGTTATATAGATTTTGACACGTTCGTGCATTCATGTCGTGTTCGTATTATTTTTTTGTATCGTATTTTAGTTATATATATTTTCCGTGTTGTGTTAGTGTCGTTTCCAAAATTATCAGATCTAATTTTAAATTTCCAAATAAAAAAAAAAAAAAAACCCAAAATTCCAAATTATTAGTAACTTTATGTTTGAGAAAAGTAAAGACTAAGGAAACCCTTTTTTTTAAAATTTTTTTCTTCAGCTGTGAGTACATCAGAAATCAACTTTGGGGTACTTTCTCACTTCACTCTCTTTTTTGGTGGTAGTTTGAAGGATGGTGAACCATCACTTTTATTCCAAGCCAAGGCAGCTATACTGAGTATAATATGTACATTGCCTTACAAAGAAAGATACATAGATTTTTACACTCTCTTTAAGTTTTCTTTAGCTACATTTTTTTTCTAACCATCTCCATCAATTTAGATAAGGTTTTTCTGTGTATGGAATATGGTTTATTTAGTTATTTTAGCCTTTTTTTTTTCAAGGACAAAATGTTTTAATACTCAACATCTTTGGAGACATGCTAGCCTTGAAATATGCCTTGCAAAGTTGCAATATAATACATGTCCAAGTATGGGTGTTATCCCATATTAATATGTCCTCATAACCATTTAATTTTATGTTAAATTTATCATTTATATGTTGGTTTGTTGATTAGTTTATTTATTTGAATTAATTCATTGATTTTTTTTATATAAGATATAATATTGAATTATGATTGTAATTTTCTTTTATAATAATATATTTATATAAAAAATTATTTTTATTTCTTGATTTTTTTTTTGTTACATTTTAATTGGGAGGATTTGTTTCTTAGCATGAACTAAAGCCTTTGATTCAAGATTTTCATTTGATAAAAATTGCTATAATTCTAAAATAAATAATAATAAAAAAAAAACAAAATGCCAATCCAAAACAATGGGTTTTGTCTTGTTTGGATTTAGAATTAATGGGTTTTATCAAAAGCCCAAAGTAGGAAGTGTAAGAATACTTGAAGCTTGGTTTCATATTGGACTGATTTTGGGCCTCTTAGAAGTCTTGTTCTAAGCCCCTTTACTTTCCAATAAGTTTATAACTCTCTTTCAAAGTTGCTAAGCTGTTTTAGAATTTTGTACAAACTTTTTTTTTTCCTCCTCTTTGGGATTGGTTAAAAATAAATTTAACGTCTGATTTTTCTCTTTTTTAAAAAAATAAAATAAAATTTTGTTTAACTTTTTGTCATGAAACTTGTTTTCCGTCACAAAATCGACAAAATGAACTACAAAACATATGTATAGTAGTAGACAAATAAAGGACCAAAACAAAATTGTACTAGTATTTCATTTTCAATGATGGACTCTTTTTTTTTTTTTGATAAGTATTGAATGATGGACTTTGATGATGTCTTTTGGGAACGTGTTTGAATATTTAAATCAGAAAGTTTCAAATAAAGCAATTGGGAAGAGAAATCGGTAAAATTTTAATAAGTTTCAATGTTTCACTTATTTCGGATTAATTTTAATTGAGATTATTTATATTTGTTTGTGAGTTGTACGGAAGGTTTCAAATTTTGACAGGTGTAAATCAGATTTCTCTTTTCATTAGAGCTTGATAGTAGTTAAGAGCTCGTCAGGTATCCACCACGCGTCTGTTATGTTAAAAACTTGATTTGGTTAATTTAGATATAATAAAAGTACGACTATGTAAAAAGTAAAAAAGTTTAGAAGTTTATTTTAATCGAAAAAAAACCCTTAATTTAAGTACATATTTAAATACAAATTAATAATTATTTTAATACAAATTAAAAATTTAAAAATTATTTAAATATTATAAAAAGTATAAAAAATTATATAAAATTGATTGTGATTTTCTTTTTGTTACTATTAGTTTGAAACATGAATTTGAAAATGTTCTTCCTAAACCTAACGTATGATTCATCCTTAAATTATTTTTCACGTGTCACAAGCTAAAATAGAGAAACTGAGTGATTAAACTACTAGTAATTTTGCTTAAACTATCATGAATCATAGTAGGAAAGATAACATTAATTTCAGAAAATTTTAAAATAAGATGACTCTGAAAAATCAAGCATTAATTGACTGCGTGAATCATATGATAGAATAAACCATGAAAAAGGCTTAGATATATGCAATTTCCTTGTCATATCTCTATATGTGGACACTTTTCAATTTCAAACACTAGGAAAGCTGATTTTGACTTAACAATGGTCGGAGTTGGATCCTTTGACAAGCAATTCGGTAATTTTAAATACAATATGAAAATATATGATATGAATAAGATATATATTTAAATATAATATATTTAATACATGTATCATAAATATTTAAATTTTAAATATATTAATTATTATTATTATTTTATTTATATAATTGATACGAAAAAATATTAAATATGACGTGTATACATAAACTATTAAATTAAAAAAAAAAAAGCAATTTAAAACAAATTAAAAACCACAGTTTCATATTCCCAGTTGAAACTATACAAGGGAACCTGATTTGACCACGTCAGCCGCTTTTCCTCTAATCCACAAATGTTGAACTTTTTTTTGTGTGGCTGCTGTGTGGGTTAAATTCATCCACCTAACAGCCAAAATAACCCAAACAAACACAGCTCAAACCCAGCACTTTGCCACACATTGAACCATTTTTAATTTCCCTGGTTAGCCCATCCTTCCCACAATGCCCCCTAAACCTAACAATTCATATATTTATCTCGTATTCATATCATAATCGTATTTAAAATATTTTATATTTATATAAATTTTAATATATTAATAATTTATATTATATAAATTTTAACAAATTAATATATTCGTATTTATATTTTTTTTATATCGTATTTTAATTATTTTTTTCGTATCGTATTCTGTCTCATTCAATATTATCAGATTTACACCCAAAACCAAAGAATTCTAATCTGCCGCGCGTTTCGTTAAAGTTACAATGAAATCTTTACGTTATTTAATCACAATTAAAAAAACTTTAATTGAAATTAAATTTATCCAATTAAATATTTATTATTTATTTTATTTTACTATGAGTTAAAGTTTTGTAATTATGATTAAACCGCTTTAAAAACTTTGTGATAATTTTCACGTGAACAAGTCTATGAGATTAAAACTATATTTTTACTAGTACTACAAACTACAAAGGACAAGCAAGGAGCAACACAAGTTGTTGGAAAATGGAGGAGAGAAGCCCTTAGCCCCATATGTTATCTGCTTTATTGGCTATAGTCTATCCTTTCATATCTCTCTTCTCTTCTTATCTTAAGCCTTTATAAAATGGCAGAAGCTTAAGGCCTTAAAAGGCTGAAACTTTGTGCAAGTACTTGCATCAGGCTCTGAGGCTCCAATGGCCAGTTGGGTTTTATCAGAATGTGGCCTGAGACCCTTCCCTAGAATTAGAACCTATCCTAAACCCAGAAATGCATTAGCTTCAAATAACAATAATGTTTTCAAGATTAGAACTTTACCAGGTTCTAAAGCTAACAGTTTTGGCTCTTCATTCAAGGTCTCACCTTGGTCTAGAGATAGAAACTTGGGGTTGCTGAATGTGAGTGCTCCATTGAAGGTGGCAAATACTAGTGAAGATGATAAGGATAAAGAGACGATTAATGGGGTTAATGGGATGGAAAATGATGGTGAGTTTGACCCAGCTGCACCACCTCCTTTTAAATTGGCTGATATTAGAGCTGCTATACCAAAACATTGTTGGGTTAAGGATCCATGGAGATCTATGAGTTATGTTTTAAGAGATGTTGTTTTGGTTTTTGGATTGGCTGCTGTTGCTGCATACTTCAACAATTGGCTTGTTTGGCCTCTTTATTGGATTGCTCAGGGAACAATGTTTTGGGCTCTTTTTGTTCTTGGTCATGACTGGTAAGTCAGTTGATCTTTTTTTTTTCTTTTTCCTGAATTCAGTTGAGGTTCGTCTTAAGCCAACACTAATTTGTTGCTTTAGATGTCATTTCTGGTTTTATCACTTTTATCTTAGTCAGGATTTCTTGTTTTTTTTCCCTTTCTTTTTTTGAAGCTTCAACATGAGATTTCATGTTGAATTTGGAGTTTGGAGACCCTAAAAATATATTGAATTTGAACATTCACATATATGTTTTTAATGTTTGTTTGGTTTTGTTTTGTTTTTGCAGTGGTCATGGTAGTTTCTCAAACAATCCAGCTTTGAACAGTGTGGCGGGTCATCTTCTTCATTCTTCAATTCTTGTTCCTTACCATGGATGGTTAGTTCCTGAAAACTCTCATTTGGTCCAAACTTTACTGATCCATTCCCATGTATTTGAACACATTTTTGCCATAAACAAATCTAATTGCCAATTTTTAAGTAACAAATTTGATGATATATGCAGGAGAATTAGCCACAGAACTCATCATCAGAATCATGGACATGTTGAAAATGATGAATCATGGCATCCGGTAAATAAGTCTGCTAATTCTTACTTCATATATTTATAACTAAAAATATAACACAAAGTGATTGCAATTAATTATATATATATATATATATATATATATATATACACACCATTTGCTTTTGCAGTTGTCTGAGAAAATTTACAAGAGTTTAGATAGTGCAACCAGATTATTGAGGTTCACCTTGCCTTTCCCTATGCTTGCTTATCCTGTCTATCTGGTAAGCCAAAGATGCTTCACTAATTGGAATTTCATTTTATGAACCCTATGATTTGCATTTACATCATATTGTTTGGTCATGTATTTTCATTTCGACAGTGGGTTCGAAGTCCTGGAAAAAAGGGTTCTCATTTCCATCCAGAAAGTGATTTGTTTGTCCCAAATGAAAGAAAAGATATAATTACATCCACTGCTTGTTGGACAGCAATGGTTGGTCTGCTTGCATATTTATCTTTTGCAATGGGTCCAATTCAATTGCTTAAACTCTATGGAATTCCTTATTGGGTATGTTCAGTTTCCTTTCTACACATATTTCTCTCCAGTTGCAGAGAGTTTCTTCAAGTCTTTCTTTTCTGGTCTTATTTCCTGAATTCACATATAAAATGCAGATATTTGTCATGTGGTTGGACTTAGTGACTTACCTACATCACCATGGCCATGAAGAGAAACTTCCATGGTACCGAGGAAAGGTTTGAAAAATGATTCTGTTAGACTATTGCTTCATAGTCCATTCCAGTTTATGTTACTCGGATTCGGGTGTGAGTGTTGGACACGGGTATGTGTCCGACAAGGATATGTTCAATTTTTTCCCAAGATTTCCATGTATTTGGAGGGTTCTTGGAGTATCATATTCTCATACCCATATCCAGATATGTGTCGGACACGAGTGTCAGACACGAATACTTCAAGAACAATGAAAAGTCGGAGCGACATAGATTCCAGCTACAGCATGAAGCATCCAGTCAAGAAAATAGGAAAATTTTATTGAAATTCTACCCTGCAGAATTTATGCTTTGGCAAATGAACTGCTCTGTGTTTATTAAACAGGAATGGAGTTATTTGAGAGGAGGGCTTACAACACTTGATCGTGACTACGGATGGATCAACAACATACACCATGATATTGGAACCCATGTTATACATCATCTCTTCCCTCAAATCCCACACTATCACTTGATTGAAGCCGTGAGTATATATATATATATATATATCATCTCTCTTTCCTGCATCAATTTACTGATAAAAACAATTTAGTTTTCCCATACCTTTCTTATCTGCTAAAAAAAATGTTTCATAAACTTGAATTACAGACTGAGGCAGCAAAGCCAGTGTTCGGGAAATACTTCCGGGAGCCTAAGAAATCAGGGCCTATTCCATTTCATTTATTCGGGATCCTCCTAAGAAGCATGAAAAAGGATCACTATGTGAGTGACACTGGTGATGTTGTATATTATCAGACCGACCCTCAACTATATGGAACTAGCAAATCAGATTGAAGTCCTGATGTATTTCAAGCTTAACTAGTAAAAAATCCAACAAATTCTCTCCGGCCAAACCGCGATTCAAATATGTAATACAGCATTTTGATAGTCATTCGGCCACTCAACTTTATTCTTTCTCTCCCAAATGAGAATAGCCTATGAAGTTTTCATTCAAGCTCTTCTGTGTATGATAATACCAAAATCTGCAACTTCAGTTGGGAATCTCTCTCTTTAGCGCTCTATTAGCAATATACATTCTGTGGACTCTTAATTTTTGATCAAGGATCAAATCTTGACAACTCAAATATAAAAAAAGAAAAGAAAAAAAGAATAGATATTAGTCTCTTTGGAGACGATCTATAAAAATATAGCTGACACAAGTGAAGTGTATTCGAATTATGGTCCTACATGACAAATACAAGTGCAAGCATGTATGGTCATAAAACATGTTGCTTTCATGGTTTTAAACCACACAATGACCATGTGCATGTTCTAAGGCAGAAGATGATTCAGTAAGTAAAGGTATAAACATTGGAAAACAAGTAGATTTTTTGCATTTTGCCATTCATCATCTTTGAGGGTGGTGTGTTACAAGATGTCTGAAAGCTATTACAGTTTCACCTAAAAAATCAAGGGGGAAAAAATTTTGACCATACTCTTTTCGGATAATTGTAGTTCAAGGTACATAAATTACACAGTGAATGTACATTAATGTAACTAATCCATGTCTGGGCTGTTCAATTGCTATCAATGGATGGATAATCTCCGCTCCCCGGATCAATCAATATGGTGTAGAACGGACTGCACTCGTGAAAGAAAAAATTCGAGATTGATCCTTCTGAATACCGTCTGGGGCACAAATACCACTACTTACATCAACTCCATGAGGTCTGAGAGTATTAATGGCCTGACAAACATTATTAGGGTTGATTCCCCCTGCCAAAAGCCAGCCATGTTTGCTTTTGATTGAAGGTAACTTAAACTGAGCCCAATTAAATCCTTTGCCACTGCAAGTATATCCGAATAATAAAATTAAAAAAGGTTAATGTTAACTTGAGCAAGAATAAATATAATTTTTCTAATAAAAAGAAGGAAAAAGATGAGCTACACTCTGAATTTAGTCACAACAGTACACCAGTCAGAATAATTGAACCCTTTGTTTGTTCTTTTAGATAATTGCTAATTGTTACCAGCCCATTGTATTCCAAGAAATAAAATCTAAGCAAGCAACGAAGCCAGACTCGCGAAAAAGATGTGCGGCAGGAAACTAGACATTGCATTTGGTTTTTCCATGTTGGAGAGTATATAAAGTTTTACTAGTTTTTTTTTTTTTTCTTTTCATATTATAAATGGAAATGCCAAATCAAGTTTTGGCCAAAGCTTGGACAAAATCAGTATGGAAAAAGCATAACAACATTACAAATTGCCCCTTGGTCAAGTTTATAGACCAAAGCTCAAGGAAAAAGGAACTTGAGTGATTACATATGTTATTCAATTCGCAAAGTCAGTAAATTTAATGTTTAAAATAAAATTCGCATGACATAAAAAGGCACATGCATTAACTTTTACTTTTTTCAAACAAATGGAGCTCACTAATTAAATTAAATGAAGAAAAAGTTCCTAACCTGCCACCTCTAGCACTATCCACAAGAACCCAGTCCACTAAAGAACAGTCTTCATCAAAAATTTGGTTTTGAAGGTCTCCCTCTTGATTTGCATGAAGTACATATATAATTCTGTTTTCTTGCACCAACTTTGGAAAAGCTGCCCGAGAAACATCTCCATGAATCTACATAAGATTGAAACAACAAGATTAAGCAATTTATTATGCTGCAAGAAAGGTAATCAAGATTGAACAAATATAAATACCTGCACAAATTCAAGGTCTGATGCATCAGAAGCTCTTAAAATTGTGTCTAAATCATCATCCACAAATACTCCAACAGGCTTGGCCCCAAATTCCCTTGCAACTTTTGAAATTTCCTTTGCAACTGAAAGCGAAATGGAACGTTTGGACTTGGGCCAAAGGATCATCCCAATAAATTCGGCGCCGGCTTCTGCTGCCATAGCAGCATCTCTAGCTGATGTAATACCACACATTTTGACCAAAGGATGATTCTTTTCATGCTCCTCATCAGAAGAAAAGTCTTGGTTCAATTGTGCAATGTTGCATCTGACTTTATTCTTTGGATACAATCTGATTCTTAAGGCCAGCAATTTCCCTCCATTTGGGCCTGCTATAATACAAACACTCTTAAGGAAAGATGACACTAAACATTCAAAGAATCATCTGAAATCAGAAGTTACCATTGATTTGCCTTGGATGAAAGTTAAAAACTTTAGGCTGGAATTGACTTCCTGTAGTTAAACCTGTGTCAACAATGAATATAACAGTCAAAAACAGTTCCTTCCAACAGAAATGCATAATAAGAGACAAAAGGATCACAATTTAAGTTGGTGACTGACTAAAATGAAGCTAAGATACAACACAAAGTCCATTTCATTGTAATTAATGATATCAAAAAGGGACTGAGGAATACATTGGAAAGTAAAAATTTTCTTTATAATCTCTCAGAATGACTTAAACATTCATATTGGTTGCAAATACAGCAAAATGTATAATTCAAATACACCAAATAATAGCTTTTTTCTGGCAGAATCAAAACACATTAGTCATTTAAATAGAGAGGGTCAAACAAATTCCCCAAGAGATATACTATAAAGTCTATAACAAAAATAAAAAGAACTCTATATCAAATTAGAAAAATTTACTCCAAATTCATCAAACCCAGAAATAATAAAGAGATTCCTTAGGAGAATATTAACAAATAAGTTAGCTACACTAATCTCAAAACAGAGAAACAGAGTAAGGCTGGAAGCTGAAACCTGAAAGCATTTTCTTTCTCCTGTTGTTTTCTTGGGGTTCTGCTTTTCTTTATCTGAATCTGGTTTCTGGGTAGGTGAAACAAACAAGCAAAATTTGTAAAAGACAATTTAAAAGGAACCAATCATTGGAGAAAATCAGATGTTGATTTTCTGTTTGTAGAAATGCTAGGGTGAAAATATGAAACAAATTTCTTCTGCGGGGTTCAATAGGAAAAAGAGAAAGTTGTTTTAAGCGGGCTTGATGGGCTTTTTGCAGACCCCGTAAAGCCCATATATTTAAGCATTTAAATGGATCACAAAACTTTTTAGTTGGGCCAGGAACAGCCCGGGAAAGCCCTAATATTTGGGTTTAGGGTCCAACAGTGAAGAACCTCGTCTCTTTGGGCTAAGTGAGCCCATTTATATTGGGCTTTCTAATAGGAAAACTTTGGTTAAATGGCCTAGGCTAAATTACTGAAAAAGTTCTTATACTTTTTCAAATTTTTTAGATAAGTGTTATTTTTTTATTACATCCAATTAAATTCTTAAAATATTATTTTTGTTTAATTAAACCCGTAAAGCATTATTTTTATCTAATTAAAATCTTAAATTATTAATTTGTTTTATTAAGCCCTATTTATCTAACAGATTTTAATGATTTTCATGCAAAATAATAATTTAATTAAATAAAAAACAATACTTTAAGAGTTTAATTGGGTATAATTAAAGGATCGGGACTTGCTTGAGAAATTTGAGAAAGTATAGAGACATTCTAGTATTTTAGCTAAAATACTAAAAAGAACTCATATACTTTATCAAATTTCTCAATCAAGTCCTTATCCTTTTGTTATATCCGATTAAACTTAAAGTATTATTTTTATTTAATTAAGTATATTATTTAATATAATAATTTTAAAAAGATTCATTCGAAAACTCATTAGCAAAAAAGTTTTTGCAAAAGATAATGAGATGAGAGAAAGAATTAGAGATTGGATCAACCGAAATTAGTCAAAATATTCTTAAATGATGAATAATTCTTCGTTAAAATCATGTTTATGATATTTGAGGTTGTCGAAATTTGATTTTAATTATTAAAATTAAAAATATATCGATGTTGACCACTAAAATAATGTTTTATTCCCAAAAAGATACTAAATACTACTACTACTACTTAGTGGGTATGAGGAATTAGAACCACTAAAAATCAAAGTGAAGTCACAATTCAAAAGCATCACGCCTTCATTCCTTTCCCCCCCTTTTTGCTTTTCAACAAAGCAAGTAGTAAACATGAAATGGGAATCACACTTCACCCTTTTGTCTTTTCTGCTATCCTAAAAATCAAGTGTACTCCAACATTTAATTTTATTCGATAATTGATGCATTTTTTTTATTTTTTATTTTATCTTTTTGCTATAATCTATATTATTATAATGTGAATGATTGAGCTGATGTCACGAATCAAATGACACTAACTCAATTAATAAATTTATCAAAAAAATCAAAATAAAATAAAATAATAATTTGAAGAATATTTTTGTTTTTTTATTTTTACAAAAAAAAAATGTTTTTATTTATAGAAACTACTCACTCTTACATCACACTTTTACTTTTGTAACTTTTTCATCTATTTTTAAATTTTTTTTCAAAAATATCTGTCTATTAAATAACTTTTTTAAAAAAAAATTATTTTCTTCACTCATATAATGAGTGTATCAAAATCTAGTAAAATCAATTAGATTCAAACATTTGATTCAATGCCGCATAATATTTTAGAACTTTTTAAAGAGCGTTTTTAAGATATTATTTAAAATTAATTAAAATATTTTTTATAATATAATATTATATTAAATGTAATAATTGATATTTTTATTGTATTAGATGAAGATATTAATATATAAAATTAAAATTTAATTCAACTAATTCATACAATTATTTTTAAAAAATAATTTTTAACGGACTCAATTTAAAAAAGATTATCTTAAAGCATTTGTTAATAAATTCTATATCTTTATTCGAAAAAATAATTCTAATCTAGTTGGAAATCCAGCATATTGTAAAGGTTTGGTTGAGAATTAATCTCGTGGGCGGCTATCAATGACATCAAAAGAAGACTCTTTCTTTCTCTCCTTCTTGGAAGATCAAAGAATATGGATGGGACCCCCACACTCATTTTTTTTTCATATATTTTGTGGCTCCATTAAATCTTATCCTCAGCAAACAGAAGGTTTGAGCCGAAAAATGATAAGGTGAGCTTATGGTATACTCTATTATATTATATTATATTATATATGTAATTTATTATGTTTATATGTAATTTTTGTTATATTTATATGTAAAAATAAAATTACATATTTAAAAAAAATTACACTATTTATAAAATTACATATAAACATGATAAATATGTCATGTTTATATGTAATTTATCATGTTTATATGTAATTATCATGTTATATGTAATTTATCATATTTATATGTATTTTGTCATGTATATATATAATTTGTCATGTTTATATGTAAAAAAATCTACATATAAACATGATAATTTCATGTAATTTATCATATTTATATGTAATTTTGTTATATTTATATGTAATAAAATCTATTTTAAGCTCATTATAAAAGAGCTTACCTTATAACTCCCTGGTTTGAGCCTCCTTAGAATATAAATAATGGCAACTTGGTGGGTGGCTATGGATATTGGCCATTGGGCAATCAGCAATGGCATGGTCATCTTCAACTTCACAACTAGCCTATATTATAGTTTTCATGATATCAACAATGAAATAATATATTATATATCCTTCTCTCTCTTATTTGGCTTATCTCTCACGATTCAAAGTTTCAAACACCTACATAATACTCGAGATTGCATCTTTAAGATCAACTAATAAAGAAATGAGATTAGACTAAAAACACAATATAATACCTATGGAAATGAGAAAATGAATATCATGAAATCTTGAATTAAGTTTTTATCATTTTTCTTGAAAATGTTGGTATCAAGTAATCAACCATGGACATAAAATATGCAAATATTACCAACGAAGGTTGGTGCGAGTAAAAATGGCTCTAGTCGGAGGGTTTCGATTTCGAGTACTTGTACAGCAAATTTTTTTGAAATTTTTTTTTTTTTGACATCCGACAATATCTCAAAAGATTAATCGTAGATGAAACGTGAAGATACTTTAAAAAAAAAATTGCAAATATTTGCAGACATAAACTCACAAACTGACAAGTAGAATTGAATGACAGCTGCAAAACTATCTCTAGAAAGGAGGCTAGGTTAGCTATAGGAAAATTACTTTAGTTCTCTTAAATATGGGGATGAGCTGCTCATGGCCGGACCGGGCCGCGGTCCTTTTTTTTTTTTTTTTTCAGCCCAGATCCGGTTCTGGATCGACTCGACCCGTCCGTTTAGGTCCGAAACATTGTTCATTAGAATAAAAAAATAATTTTTTTTTATTTTTTTATATTTAAAATTAAATAAAATAATATTATTATAATAAAAAAATACTGTTCCAGGCCAGATCGAGCCGGCCCGGAACACAAAATATCTTGCCCAGACCCGATCCGATACGGGCCTGCCCGACCCTTGAGCAGGTCTAGATGGGAGCTTCATCCTAGAGATTTTTATTGTAATAAAGGGTCTTAAAAGCTTGATCTAGCTCAAATACTAAAGCAAGTTTTAGCTCAGGTTCTGCTTTAAAAAGCAATACGAACACCTAAAGCAGTTGCCATGTTCAATCTTTAAAGACAGTTTCTTGAAGGCTGGACATTTTAACAGGAGAAAAATAAGTAATCAATACACCACAATAATGTATCATATCAAGACAAATTAACTTTCGGAAAATTACAACGAGTCATTGATGAAAGCACATGATTACAGAATTTGATCAGAGAAAGTAGGTAACACTTTCTCTGCCATTAATCCCCATAACTCCTTCTTGCTAAAAACATAAAGAACAATCCCCTAAGGGGGAAGAAAAAAGAATTTAAGAATATGAACTAATCAATAAATTTATTTGTTGCTTGGTCCATCGTTCTGCAAATTCTAACATGAGCATTGAGAAGTGACTTAAACCTTCCTGCCCAAATATGTTTGCTTCTTCACTGATCGGTAGATATATATTTACCTTTTTCAGCTTCTAACATCAACTACAGCTATCAAATACTATTAGGAATCCAAGAATATGAAGTTAGAATAAAGCAATGAGCAAATGGATCTTTTCTTATGCCACCATCTGCTCCTGTTCTATATACATTTGCTCCACCCATGGTGGAAGTGTTTCTCGAGCACCTTTACCGATATTGTATTGCTGCTGCTGCTGCTGCAGCAAACCACCTCCCACAGGAGTAACATCTTTCACAAGGGAATGAACCCAGGACACATCTGGCTCATTAACATTAGATGGCATCATCATGTCTTTTGTTGCTGTTGCTGCAGGACTGTTGTTTCGAAACCCGAAGGAAGCTGACTTCCTAAGCTTGTTCAGCTCATCTCCTTGAATGCCCCAATCCAATTTCCCATCAGGGGAGTTCCAGTTAGAAATATTTGAAGACATCATGGTTGCGGAATTAGCAGGTGCAGTAAGTCCGGCACGACTGGTCGTCACTACTCCGCGGTCTATAAAACTCTGGCTCCGTTTTGCAAATGCAGAAGACCTGGAATTCATTACTGCTGCTGCCACTGCAGCAGATGAGTCGAAACCAAATGCCGAGGGCTTCCTCACCGGAGATGATGAAAGGTTTGTTGGGTAGCTTGCACGAAGCTGGTTCAAGTTTTGGCGAATTTGATGCCCAGTTGGAGATTGCAACTGGGTTTGTGTTGCAGATTTTGCTGACAGTCCCTTCAATGGAGACAGCAGGGAAGGATCGAAGGATCCAAATGCATCATCAAGATTAGTAGGCTTCAAATCCCCAAGCCTACTGTATTCCTTATTCCAGCAAGATGGGGAGGAGAGACTAGATATCTCATCCATCAACTGTTGCTGCTGCAACTGGTTTTGGAGACCAAATAATTCCATTTCCAAATCAAAATCTCTGGCACTAAAAGCAGTCTTCAAGCGGCTACCTTGTAGCTGCAAGGCAGGTGGGGTGAGGTTAATTTTGTTCGGCCACAAGCCTCCAGACTTTGGAGAGGAAGCGGCAGCCAAAGGAGACATGGGTGGTGTTGAAGCGGTAGGCAGTGGCAAGGATGATGAATCAAGTGCTAGAGGGCTCAAAGTTGTCATGTCCATTGCATTGACTGCAGCAGACCTTGGTGAAGGCATGGCTGAACCGGTGCAAGCATACACAGGGCGCAATTCATCAGGTTTGTGAGCAAAGAAACAGACTTTGCGTGTGCAGCCGATCTCATCTTTGCAAAGCCTTGTCCGGTATTGGGCAGGATGAAGCCAGGATTCAAACACACCATGTGCATATTCACAAGCATCACCCTTAGGGCATGCCCCCTTTCGGAACTCCGGGCAGGGCACACAGCTATAAGGGTACTTCCTTGGATCCCTCCTCCTTGCATTCTCACCAGGATGAACAAAAGGGCACTCGGTCCAATCATGGGAGTATGCCCTTGAGCAAGGCTTCACCTTAAATGTATACATCCTGAAGTCATCAGTTCCATATATCCCGTTGTTGATATCAGGCAGTGATACATCAATAGGGTATTCTTTCTTCTCAAACCCTTCTTTCAGCAACTGAGGCAGAACCGTCTTTTCGTTCTCTTCAAGAACACAATCACTAACACCAACAACATCATCACCTTTCAGCAACAACTCAATCACCTTTCTTCTGGAATTACTCAAAGATTTTAAAGCCGGCACGATCAGATCAATAGGTTTGTTCCCATTAGCATCAACACAATTAGCATCTGCAGATGCATCGAGCAAGCGTTTGACAATCTCTACCGAAGAATTCGCACCACCAGCAACAGCACAATGAAGGGCAGTAACTCCATCAGTACCACAAGCTCTATTCACATCAATCTTTCCATTTCCAATTATGTATTTCAAAACGTCAACGCTACCAAACATGGCAGCGATTATCAAGGGTGTCCTCTCTTCAAACCCCATCTTTCTTGACCCTATTATTCTACCATACCAGAAGCTTGTCTCACCAAGATCCAAACCTTTATCTTCTACTTCATTTTTGAAGGCTACCAGATCATCAGAGGCAGCCAATTCAAGCAAAACTGAGCATTTACATAGAGCACCAGCTTTACGCTCCTGTAATTCACCTTCCATGATGAAACTTGAGGGAACAAGTTCACTCTTTGAACCACTGCACATCCCAACAAGCCCTGCATAATTATTACAGCAACAAGAATTCAGTTTCCTCACTCCACAGCAAAAATCAAATATGAGAAATCATTCTATATTTCTGCCAGACCAAAGTACAAAAAAAATCTTTATGATTTTTACATACAAATTAAAAGAAACAAAATTTTCATTTCTTAGGACCTAAAAGGAAAACAACCCAACTCCAAAACTGAAAGCCTAACAAAAAGCTATAATTTTTGGAAACAAAAGTAAAATAAAAAGGCAAATATAGAATTTTATGTTACATATACCTCAATTCCAAATAGAATAAAAAATTCAAACAAAGTAAAATAAAAAGGCAAATATAGAATTTTATGTTACATATACCTCAATTCCAAATAGAATAAAAAATTCAAACATATCATACAGAAAACAGAAGGCTAAAATTTAAATACTCTTAACACGGAAGCTATGTTCTAAACCAAAGACTTGGTCTTTAAAAGACTTCTTCCTCTTAAAATTTCTAGGCAAAAAACACCAAAGACCCAAAATTCACAACTTTTGACCACAAACAAAAAACCCAACAAACAAAAACTCATCAATTCATCATAACAAGAGAATCAAAGCCAAAGCCAAAGCCAAAGTTCAAGTCTTTTTACCTATAAGCAGTCTCTGTTGGAGAAACAAAGAGAGAAAAGAAAGAGTATTAGTTTGAAAATTGGGTAGGAGAAGAGAGTTGAAGAAGTTTTGAGGCAGAAAAGGGCAAGTTGAGGGCCTTTTTAAGTTTGGGTATTGCTGGTTTAGGAGGAAGAAGGGAGGAAAGTGTGACTTTTCTTCTCGTCTCTTTCTGTTATGGTCCCCTTCTTGGGTTTTGCTTACTTAATTACAATCAAAGATGAAATGGAAAACTTATCCAAAAAAAAAAGATGAAATGGAAATGAAATTTGTAATGAAATGCAAATGCAAAGGAACATTATCAAAGTTTTGAAGTTTTGAAGTCCAAACTGGCTGGCCATCACGTGTGCGTCAGAGGTTGGCTTTTAGCTCACGCGCTCAATCTTTTTCTACTCTTTTGTCCTATCGTTATTACACTTATTTATTATCTTGATTTTTGAATTTTGACACAAAATAATTATAATTAGTAGGGAAATAAATGAGTAATTTGAAAATCTACTTACTTTGCTAATTGCTATTTGGAAAGAAAAAAATATTTGAAAAAAAAAACCTTTTATCATAAGATTAATTAGTTTATTGAAAATTTGTCGTATTTTAAAAAAAATTGTATTTTTTTAACGTTAACATATTAATTTGATATCCAAAGATTTACCTAAATAGTTAGTGTATAATCTCTTATTAAAAAAGGGTTTCACTTCTCTTTTGTCCAAATAAAAAATGTCAATTTGCAAGTTCCATTCCATTTTCATAAAAACAGAAAGCAAGTACTTTTGACAATTTTTTTTCTTTTTTAAATATGAATAATGACAAGAAAATAGTGAAAAAAATTCATTTATATAAAAAGGACAAATTAAGAAACAATAGAGTAAAGCTTCATCCCTATCATAATCTTCTTTTAGAATAACAATAGAATGAACTAATTTAAAACGATTAACTGAAAAATACCATTAAATCATAAAGCTAAGGACAATAAAAATGTCAAAAATACAACCTTTAATTCAAAATTTATACTTACATATTAAATTTTATGAATTCAAATATCAATATTCAACAATGATACTTAATCTTTTGTTACAAATTTTATATTAATAAAATCAATTAAAAAGAGAGAGTGAGAAGCACTTAGGGAGAGGTGCGAGTAAGTCAGAAGCAGAATATAGGCAAAGTGGGATAGGGTGGACCAAAGGGGAGATTCATTCATTCCAAGCTGTAACCAAGTCAGTGAGCTGAGCTGCCCTTTGCCTTTTACGCGTTTCCCTTCCATTTAGGTGGGTGACACACAGACATACAGGATATGCCTGCCTCTGACTCACCCTTCCACTTCCACTCTTTGCTTTGCTTTGTTTTGCTTTGCACACCCACCTTCTATTTTTTTTTTAAAATACAAATTCGATCTTCGAAATATACAATTTAAGTTATTTTAATTTTTATTCTTTTATTTTGGATAACTTTAATTTTCATATTATTATTTTCAATCAATTTAATTTAAAATTAATGAAAATGTTAAAATTTTTATCAATTTTTGATTTTTTTTTTTATTTATGGTTTTTTTATTTATCAATTTCTTATAAAAATAACTTAAATTTAACGAAATTGTTAATCTCATACTCGCACGTTATTAATTTTTATTAAATTTATATGATATCAACAAAAATAATAAATTAATAACCAAATTGACTAAAAAAAATAATGACCAAAATAATTTAAATTGCATAAAAAATTAAATTTGTATTTTTGCGTTTTTCTTTTTTCTATCAATTCACTAGTAATATTTTAATATTATTTAGAGCGCGTTTTCGTTCGGTGAATGCATTTCGGTACGGTTTGACTCAATTTTGAGGCAGCCGTGCCGCACGACTCTGTTGCGGTGATGCATTTGTGGCACGGTCCCGAGTCACGCCATAGGCTATCAGCTTTACTCACTTTACCGTATAACATTAATTTCACTTATGCGGTATAACATTTAACATGATAGAATTACATAACACAAATATGATATAAAAAAATAATTAAAATACGATATGAATATACAAATATTTTAAAATTTATATAATACGAATTATTAATGTATCAAAATTTATATATAAATAAAATACCTTAAAAACGAATATGACACGATAAAATATATAAATACGATCTAAATACACAAATTATCGGATCTAATTTCACTGTATGATTATTTTTAATCTCACATTTGCGCTGAGCATAGCCTTAGAGGTGACGCAATTCGTTTGAGATTTGATTATTTTGAGTTTGAATCATTTTAAATTTAGTTCATTTCAATTTGAATTATATCATGTTTGGATTATATGAGCTTCAAGTTGTTTTTTGTTTAAGTTGTTCTGGTTTTGGATCCTTTTAAGTTCGGTCATTCTCGAATTAAATTAAATCATTTTAGGTTCAAATTTTGTCGTGTTCAAGTTTTTTTTAGATTCAAAATTTTGAATTTTCAATTGATTCGGGATTGAAAGAGTTTGAACTCGATCTTTTATTGTGAGTTTTCAAGTTCGAATTTATTCTGCCACCTATGCAGTTAACATGTGTTTATTGATGCATGCTCAAATTAATTAAATATTAAAATATTTTCATGTAATGTGTCCTTTTTATCAAATTCAGAAAAATACTGTACTAATTATACAAATTTTCTATAAATCACACATTCAACATTAGACCTCACAATTCGTCTATCCGTGTCGTATTTGTATATTTTGTCTTGTCATAATTATATTTAAAGTATTTTATATTTATATAAATTTTTTATAAATCACACATTCATCCATTCGTGTATTCATGTCGTGTTTTTAATTTTTTTTCTTGTCGTATCCAATATCATCAGATTTATTCAACATTTATGGATTATCATATATATATATATATATATATATATATATATATATATTCTAAGTTGGTTAATTTTTCTTTATGGGCACACCTAACATGCTGACTCTTTGGCCAATGGGCTTTGACTTGCAAAGAATTTTCTTTCATGTGACTATACAGTTTTTCAGGTTTCTTGGATCATGTTACTGTTGGGATTCCAAAGCATGAGCTTGCAAACTTTTCAATCATATGTTTAGATTAGATATGATGATGAGATCAAATATTTTAGGGCCTGGGGATAGTTTCCAATGCTGATGTTTAAAAAAAAAAAAATTAAGACTTATAACTATTTTTAGATATAAAAATGTTTCAAAAGATGGCATAGATTCAAATCTTTGATTTTAACACTCCAAAGGAAAGTAACCCTTTTTAAACCAAATATGGGTCATTCCAAAATGGTAACCTTAATTTTGGGTTATCAATTCTATTAAAAAAACTTGAATTATCAATTTTTTTTACTTATATAAGTAAACATTTTTATTTAATTAGTGTTTTTTTTATAATATTATTATTAGTGAAGTTTTGAACTCCACAAAAGATGTTCAAATATTATCACATGTCTCATTATATTTATAGGAATTTATTAATTTTTTTACATATACCTTAATAAAGTATGTGGCAATTCTCTAATTTCGTTATTGAAAATTTTAAATTTTGCTAATAATTGATGAGATAATTTTTTTAAAGAGTTTAATTGGAGTTTGTAATGAACTTTTAAATTAGGTTTGCATAGTTTGATTGTAGAGACTTCTCACAATATTAAACTTTAGATAGATGTGCTCATCAGACCTTAGCTAGCTTAGTAGTAATTAAGGAGGAAGTTTTAAATCTTGAAGTATATCATGTTCAAACTCTATCGTTTGTGGGTTTGCTTTAATTTTTTTTGTTGGACTTGTTAAATTGATTCATTGGTTGATTTATTTGTCTGATTTTATTTAATAATTTTTTAAATTGATATAATACTTTATTATTAATGTAACTTCTAAACTCATAAAAAAAATTTGTAAATAAAAGGCATCATGAGCATGACACAAGAAGAGGGAAAAAGCCAAGACCATTGTTGGTCTCTCCAACCTTTTATTTATTTAAAAAAAAAAAAAAAAAAGACAACAGATTTATAGGAGTCAAGCATGAATTAGGGGAGTTTGGTTTCCTAATCTAATTTTAAAACAATTATTATTTGGATTCCAAGTTATGCCACTGAAATACAGATAACAAAGCAGTCAAGCTGTACCTAAACAGAAAGAATGATGAGTTGATTATATTTATAGCCGTCAAGAATGATTTTAGGTTGTCTGGTCTGCTGCTCAACCCAACATATCCTTTTATTGCATATATAGTAGATATATAGATGGTTATCCTTTGTAGAATGATTACTCAAAACAGCTAGCAATTGCATCATTGGAATATCAGAATAATTGCACTCAATTAAATTTAAATTTGCTAAAAACAAAAATACTTAATAGGTTAGAATTTGAAAAAAAAAAAATGGTATAAAGGAAGTAGTAGTTCGAGAATAGGGAAGGGGTTGCGGGTGTTAGGATTTGAATTCTAAAGTCCAGACTTGTTAGATGCTATTTTTTAAAAGTGATTGTATGAATCAACTGGATTAAATTGGATTCAGAATTTAAAATTTTCAATGATTACAATTTGAATTTTCCAATTAGCATATTATATATATATATATATGGAGATTTGGAGAAGAGAAAAATAGGGTTTGTAGTATTACACAAGATCAAGAGATCAAGTTAATAGAGTTAGTTATGTGGAATAGCTTGGAAATTGATTCAATTCTTTTAAGAATAAAAATCTCATCATTGTGTTTTTTGTTTATCAATTTAGTTATAATTCTTTTCAATGTAATAGCATTTACATGTAAAGCGATTAAAATTTTCTTTAGGAAAAGAAAATTCTCAATTCAAATCCCTTTTATAAAAATTAAAAAAAAAAGAAAAAAAAGTAAAATAAAACATCATTTTAAGCATTTCTAACAATTCAATGAGAAAAAAAGAAAACCAAAGACATTTTATTATTTAGTCAAGAAAAAAAGTAAAGGTATGAAAAAAAAAGACATGACTGTGAAAATCAAATTAATCTAAATTGAATGAATTCGATTCGAATTAAATTCAATGATTTGGTGCATGATTTTCGTACTAAAAAACAAAGTTCGAATTCCTCTTCCCATTTTCATACCAGGCCGATATTGGGTCTGGCCTAAACTAAGAACTCTGCTAAAAGGTGGTCGACTAATCTCCTATCTTTGGGCTGATTCTGATTCCCGAACAAATTCAACTTCATCTAAACCGAGCCTGAGCCTGATTTGGTACAGTCTATGTCTATATTCTTTGTTATTTGGGTCACATGGTACAGTCTATGTCTATATAAATCATACAAGATATGTTTAAACAAAATTAACATGACACGTTTAATATATGTATCGTATTCACGTTTAGGATTTTGACATATTTAATAAATTTTTATTGTGTTTATGTTTACACAACTTATATGAAAAAAAAAAACACAAGGCACAACATAAATACGCAGATCACCAAATTTAAATACTACAATAGAAATATCAATCACGTTATATTATCAATCTTGAAAATTAGGAGATATATTGTTTATTTTGAATTTGATCTATCAATTTAAATGTTCAATTCTAACGATTAATTAATGATTAATTACTATTTATAATAATATTTATATATTAAATGCAGTAGTTAATAGTTAATTTAATGATTTTCAAATATTAAAATATAATAATTTATTTAATATGATAACCTTAAAAAATATTCTTAAGACACTCGTTAGCAAAATCTTATAACGAATCAAGTTGTTTTGTTTCAATATTTTTTAGAATTTGTTATTTAATTTTTGTAATTAATGTGATAACCTATTTTGTTTCAATCATCTACATTAAACTTACAAATGAGAGGGAGTTGTTAAGTATCATCGTCTCATTTCAATCAATAAAAGTGCTGAAGGATCATCCTTTACATCAAGATATATACTAAAAAGAATTGTTAATTAATATCGAAAAATTAAAGAATTGTTATTTGAAAACTTTTTTCCAATTATGCCATTATTTTGAAAGTAATAAAAGTGTCAGATTTAGATTCAATTTTAGTATGAGCTTAATCAATTTATTTATACAATCACTTTTAAAAGATGATATTTAATAAATCTGAAATTCGAATTCTAACATTTATTATCTTTTATTATTCTCAGACTGATCATTTATATATAAAAAAATCTTCATGTCAAAGCTTATCCAAAATTGGACTAAAATTGGCTTTCATTGTATGATTTATATTTTAGTCTTTCAAATCAAATAATTGCAACAATTTCCCCACGTGCTTAGACGTACCCAATTGGATTTCCTTTTTTTTTTTTTTGGCTTTTTTCCAATTGATTAAAATTTGTCGTCCCAAATTAAGGAAAAATGTCTTCACATTTCATTCTCAATAATAATAATAATTGTTAAATTTTGTCGACAATGATAACTAAAATCAAAATCAAGAGTCAAGACCAAGTTGTCTGTAATATTAATTTGTTAAACGAAGCTCATCAAGTTGTCTCTCATTCCTAATCGTTGAGCTCAACATGTACTCAAGAAAAATAAAATTACACATTTGTCATTGTCACAATAGAAAATGATATAACCATTTGTACCAAAATTGTACGTATGGCATTTGAATCATACAAACAAAATAAAAAATACTTAGTCTCACTCAATTATTTAATAATCCTATACTTCAACAGTTGCGTATAAATTTAACAAACATATATATATATATGTCCCGCGTATTTAAACTAGATTTGTTCATAGATTTGGTTTGATTTATATTAGATAAAAAATTTCAAGTTTGGACACAGTTATATAATTTAATTAATAAAAAATATTTTTATATAATTTTAATTCTAAAACTTATTTAAAATATAAATATAAAATTAATTTTAATATTCTCAATAGTAACAGGTCTTTTCGAGTCAATCGAATTCGATTCGACCTTATTTTAGACAATTTTCAAAAAATCAATCAGAATTGGCTTGATTAGTAAACATCTCTAATTCAAAACATATATATAATATTATCCGATCATTAAACAGGTGTAAGAGTCAACTTTTGTATTATTATGAATTTACGTTGTATATGCATTTCATTTAGCATGACCTAATAAAACCACAAATTTTATGAGTTAGGAAAAGGTTATATTGTGCATAGTTTGCCGGAAACTTTGAATCTATTATATATATATATATATATATATATATATATATATAAGTTAAGAACCATAAAATTGTTAGTGTTTGTGATCATTGCATCATTATGATTTCCATGTTTGTGTTTGTGATCATTTGTCCACCAATTATAATGGTCCCTCCTAAGCACAAGGGTTTGAATCTATATTACACAACTAGTCAAATTTTAAGGAATGATCTATTTTTTTCTCCTTTTCACTACGTTTTGATTGTCAAATCTAATTTTACTCTGGTTTTTACTCATAAAACCCTAGAATGGGGGGGCCAAACCAAAAAAAGCAATTTCAATGATTAATCTTAATATACATGTTTAATGACTTTTTTAATGACTTGTATCATTAAACACATTAGGATGGTGATAATGATTCGGTTCGATTTGGGAACAAAATTTATGATTAATGTGTAGCATTTTGATTTTAAAAAAATCGAATCAAATAAAATCTTTAACCGAATAAACCTGACCCAAATTTCATAGATTTAGATCATCATTTTTAAAATTCTAAATTATTATTATTTCATAATATTTATTTTGATCTCAAATTAAAATCTGTTTGATAACCTAAAATTTTGTCTCCAGCCCAATATGCATCCTTGAAATCAATGAAATTGTCTTTGGAAGATTATTTTTTTTATATGGGCTACTGTTGCAAACAAAGGCAAGCTAAGAGAATGGAGAAAAAGAAAGAATTATTATTATAATAGAAGAAAAATTGGATCTATATTTGCTTTTAAATTATATATTCCAAGGAAAAAAATGATGTAGCTCTTAGATCATTGATGAGGTTTGAACTTTGAAGTACTAATTAAAGCATGATCCATGACGAGATTGATTTTCCCAAACACACATTGGTGCTTAATATAATTTTTATCTAATCAAACTTTAATTATATCAAACCAAAGATTAGATCCTTTATGAGTAAATAAAAGGTATACTTTTAAAAACAACTATATTTCCCCCTTAAATAAATTAGATACTTTTATCGATCAATAATTGCTTAATAGTTAGTTACATATTTAAAAGACTGTATAAATTAAAATTTAATTATTCATTAAATTATACGGTCAATTAATTATTAAAAAATCATAAATATTGAATTCTAATTTTATATCAACTAATTAGGTAAAATTAAACTTATAATCATATCCTAGAGAAAAGGTTGCGAAGCAATTAAGAAAGAAAAGAATGAAATATGATGAAATCAATTTAGAATTAAAATTCCAATGCACTTAATTATAAATGGTAAGATCAAATTATTTACTCAACAACAAATAAAAATATTATAAATCATATGAAAAATTCAATGTGTGAATTTCATAATTTTAAATCACTAAATCTTACCCCAAAAAAACTAATATATTAAATACAATTTTTTTTTTTATAAATATCATCTTAAACCAGTGCTTTTAAATACGGATTATGATTATTGTTATCTAATTAATTATTAATTATTTGAGAACAACTTTATCCTTTACTAATCTACTTGATTTTATGAGTAGACAGACAGCATCCTTAATCAAAGCTATTTGATTAGATGGATTAAATTTTTTTTTTTTTTTTTTGGATAAGTAAGTGTTTTATTTATCCAGAAAGCAGTTAAACTGCTACATCCAACATCATGTGCAACATGTACTTAAAGATATACATACTTAAACAATACTTGAACAAAACTTAAGACCACTAATCAATCAGAGAACAATAGCAACATACTTCAGCAATACTTAAAGCTATTCCAGAATGGACAAAGATCCTAGGAAAAAAGTGACAGTCCCCAATCTGCATCCAATCTTCGGTTCACTTCATCCAATCCAAAATTAAAGATTAAATTTTTTTTCCAAAGCTTTGAGTGGGTAATTAGACGAAAGCTAACTTTATTTGAATTAGCAAAATTTAGGTGCAATGCATTTGGCCTTCAAAGCTGAGCATAAATCAATCTTTTTAAAGATAAGAATATTAATTCATGAGTCATGACTTATATTTAAAAAATCTTCACGTGCAAAATTATTTCAAATAATTATAATTTTAACGATAGATATATGTGTTCTTTTGAGTTCCATGTAGATGTGTTCATAAATTGGATTAGATTTAAATAAAAAATATTTTGTTTGTTCAAGTTCAGTTCAATCAGACCCGAAACTTGTTTTATTATTTAAAATATTTTAAAATTATTTTTATGTTAAAATCTATATATTTTCATAATTAAATTTAAATATATATTTTTATTATTTTCGATCTAATTCGGGTCAGACTACTTGTTCGACCCATGAAAAAGTCTAATTCGAGGACATGATATTTTTTTAAGCATTAAATTTATGATGTGGTAAGGCAATTGCTGGTTTATTAATTAGATATGGGAGGTTGGTGGGTTGAATGAAAGGGGAGATGTTTCAACTTTCTCATGCATGGTGTGATTTAGTGAGTAGTAGTTTGAAGCCTTAAACAAAATAGGTTCATTGAATCAGTCACTTGCATACAAAGAAAAAGCCATTGACAATGCATGTGAAAAGTTCTTTCTTAAATGGATGGGAGACATACAAATTAATAAACACTATAAGTCTATACTAGTCTGTTTTATTCAATCCAAAAACATATTCTTTTTCATGGTGATTATATATATATATATATATATTTATATATATAGCTATAATATCTCTTTCATATAAAATTATTGCATGTCTTGCAAAAATTCACATCTTTTCTCATTTTAGTCTCTTCACATTTATCTGCCAAAACTACTATATATGTCTATAAGTATGATTTGATGTCTTAATTAACTTATTTGAAATTTACTAACCATATTGATTTTCAATAAATAGTCAATGATCTTTACACCTAAAAAAAGAATTTTTCGGAATTTAAAAGGTGGTAAAAATATTCACTATTTCATTTATACAGTTTAGGTTTTGCACATTCAAACAAAACTTATGATCGATTTTTATTCAAATCATTTTTAATTATTTTTTATTTATATTTTTACTCAATTTAAAATCATTAAATTTCATTTATAGATTAACTTCAATATCACCGTTGGATCGATGCACGTGTCAGCACGATCTATTCAAGAATATTCTGTTAGGTACCAGAGTGACGGAATAGTGTCTCACAACTAAAATAAGAGATGAGAAAATAGGAACTGAACACACAAAATTTAACGTGGAAAACCCTCAATGAATAAAGGGAAAAACCACGGGGCAAGACTAGAAGAATTTCACTATGAGAAAATATTACAACACCTCTCTCTAAATACTAGGAGAGAACAACCTCACAAAGAATATAAGAAAGTATACAAGAGAGGAAGAGATAATTCTTGGGATGGTTTTAATACTTCTCCTTAAGGCTCTTTATATAGCCTTCAAGGAGGAACTCTAACAATTCTCCCACCGATGTGGGATTCTAACAATTCTCCCACTTGAAGATTTGATTAAACCAATCATATCTTCACACCACTCTTTCTGTCTTGCCATTCCATGTTGCTTACGTTTCTGATAGACCATAGGAGGATCGACACCAAATAAACTTGTCAGTGTTGATTGGCTTTGTCATAACATCTGCTAGGTTGTCTTTGGTGTGAATCTTTTGCATATCCACACTTCCTTCTTCTACTACTTCTCGAACAAAGTGATACTGTATACCTATATGCTTTGTCCTGGAATGAAAGGCTGGATTCCTTGCAATGTGCAAGGCACTCTGACTGTCACAATACACAATAATCTTCTGCTGCTTGTGCCCGAGTTCTTCCATTAACCTTTGTATCCATATTGCTTCCTTGCATGCTTGGGTAGCTGCCATGTACTCAGCTTCTGTAGTAGACAAAGCTACAACAGTCTGTAACTTAGATAACCAGCTTACCGCTCCTCCTGCAAGTGTGAACACATAGCCAGTAGTGGATTTCCTTTTATTAAGATCACCTGCAAAATCTGAATCAACATAACCCCTGACAACAAGTTCTGATCCTCCAAAACATAATGCAACATCTGAGGTTCCTTTAATGTATCTAAGGATCCTCTTAACAACATTCCAATGCTCTCTACCAGGATCTGCCATAAATCGACTGACCGCTCCCACTGCTTGTGCAATGTCTGGTCTTGTACATATCATAGCATACATAAGGCTTCCCACCGCTGATGCATACGGTACTCGAGACATTTCCATCCTCTCTGCTTCATTGCTAGGACTCATACCTGAGGATAATTTACAATTGACAGGAAGTGGGGTAGATATTGGCTTACAGTCTTGCATGTTGAAGCGTCGCAAGACCTTCCTCAGATAATTCTTTTGAGAAAGCCAAATTTTCCTGTCTTTTCTGTCTCGGTGAATTTGCATCCCTAAAATCTTGTTTGCGGGTCCCAAGTCCTTCATATCGAACTCTCTAGCCAACTGTGCCTTCAAATCTTGGATTCGATCTTTGTTGGGGCCTACCACCAACATGTCATCCACATACAACAGCAAAATAATGAAATCATTATCATCAAACCTCTTGTAGTACGTACAATGGTCTGAACTCAGTCTGTTGTATTCAAGGCTAATTATGAAAGAATCAAATCTCTTGTACCAACATCTGGGCGCCTGCTTTAGACCGTACAGAGATTTGGTCAACCTGCAAACCAAGTTCTCTTTGCCTGTTTCAACAAAACCTTCTGGTTGGAGCATATAAATTTCTTCTTCAAGCTCTCCATGTAGAAAAGCCGTCTTTACATCTAGTTGTTCAAGATGTAAATCAAATGCAGCACACATAGCCAACACTACTCTGATAGTAGTAAGTCTGACAACTGGAGAAAATATCTCGTTGAAGTCAATACCTTCTTTCTGAGCATATCCTTTTACAACCAATCTAGCACGATATCGTTCTACTTGATCATTGCTATCCCGCTTGATCTTGTAGACCCATTTGTTACCAATGGCTTTTCTGCCACGTGGTAATTCCACCAGTTCCCATGTCTCGTTCTTGTGAAGAGCTTCAATTTCTTCCTGCATTGCTGTCATCCACAGAGAAGCATCTGGGCTACTAGTAGCTTCATGAAAAGTTGATGGCTCTCCATCCTTTGTTAAAAGACAGTATGCAACATTGCTCTCCGTAACATACTCCGTGTGCCAATTTGGAGGCCTTCTCTCACGAGTTGACCGTCGAACTTCTACAGCCTCGGACTCAACTGGTTCTGGTACCTCATGCTCTGGTTCTGCTTCAGAAGAATCATCTTCTTGAGAATTTCTATCCATCTGCACTGTAGCAGTCTCTTTTGAAGTGTTGTCATTTGTTTGCTCACTTTGCAGTTCATTTTCTGCAAAAACTACATCTCTGCTGACAACAACCTTGCGGGCAGTGGGATCCCACAGGCGATACCCCTTAATACCGTCAGCATAACCCAAGAATATACATTTTCTGGATTTTGGATCCAGCTTTGTTCTTTCTTGGGAGTTGTACATCACGTACACAGGACATCCAAACACATGTAGAGAAGAATAATCAGCTGGCTTTCCTTTCCACATCTCCATAGGCGTCTTCAAACCAATCGCCGTTGATGGTGATCGATTTATCACATAACAGGTGGTTTTGACTGCTTCTGCCCAGAAAGATTTGGCCAATCCTGCTGTTCTCAGCATGGCTCTTGTTCTATCTAGGAGAGTTCTGTTCATCCGCTCTGCTACACCATTCTGTTGAGGCGTATGTGCAACCGTGAATTGTCTCATAATACCCTCTTTCTTACAGAATGCTAGAAAGTTACCGTCTACATATTCTCCTCCATTGTCTGTCCTCAAGCACTTGATTCTTTTCCCAGTTTCAAGCTCTACTTGTGCTTTGAACTCCTTGAATACTGGAAACACATCTGACTTCTTCTTGATTGGGTACACCCATAATCTCCTGGAATAGTCATCAATGAATGATACAAAATACTTTGCTCCACCCAGGGATATTTCTGGTGACTCCCACACATCAGAATGGATTAAGTCCAGTATGTGTTTGCTTCTTGTAGTTACTTTAGCAAACTTCAATCTATGCTGCTTGCTTATCACACAGTGCTCACAGAAAGGTAAATTGACCATCTTGAGCCCGGGCAGGAGATTGCGTTCTGCAAGGACTTTCAAGCCTCGCTCTGACATATGGCCTAATCTGCGATGCCACATCATCGTCGTTTCTTCTTGGCTGGCTGCTGCAACTGATGCATCTGCCTCTTGCAACGTCTCTCCCAAAAGCATGTATAGATTGCTTGTGATCTTCTCTGCTTTCATCACCACAAGGTTTCCTTTCACTACTTTCAATATTCCACATTCAGTGTGGATCTTGCACCCGAGGTCATCCAATTGTCCAATTGACAATAAGTTCTTCTTTAAGCCCTTCACATGTCGTACCCCTTGAATTTTGCGAACAGTACCATCATGCATTTTTAATCTGACGGTACCGACTCCAGCAATATCTAAGGCGTGATCATTTCCCATGAACACAGATCCTTCCGAAATAGGTTCATAAGTGCAAAACCAATCTCGGTGTGGAGTCATGTGCCATGTCGCACCTGAATCCATTATCCAGACATCATTGAGTTTCTTTCCGCCTTTAGAACTAGTCGCTGCTTCACTATACAAGATTTCTCTATCATCTGAGGTACTTGCAACACAACCTTGGGAGGTTGATGTTTCAGAATTCTTTTCTCCACCCTTCTTATTATGCCAACACTCCTTCTTCGAGTGCCCTCTCATGCCACAATTGTAGCATTTAAGATTCTTCCTTCTTCGAGATTTTGATCTACCATGATTCTGACTCCCACTGGAGCCACGTTCTGTTGATCTGCCTCTCATCACCGTTAAAGCCTCTGCTTGCTTTGAATTTTCTGACCTTTCCTCCTTATTCTTGCGCCTGGATTCTTCTTCAAGAATAGCACCGGCAACATCATCAAAGTGAAGAGAGTCACTAACATTGTTATTTGTGATGTTGATGATGAGTTGATCATACGAATCTGGTAAACTCTGAAGTAGAAGTTCCGCACGTTCATTTTTCGCTATTTTGAAATCTGATGCTGTGAGTTGAGCAAATAGCGTATTCAGAGTGTTGATGTGATCCGTTACCGACGTGGATTCACTCATTCGAAGAGTGTAGAGTTTTCTCTTCAAGAATATTCTGGTGTGAAGTGACTTCACCTCGTACAATTTGTTTAGAACATCCCAAATCTCCTTTGCAGTCTTCTTCTCTGCAACACTTGACAAAACTGAATCCGCCATTGCTAGGTGCAGATTGGCAACAGCATTGTCATCCTTCTCTTTCCACTTTTCATCAGTCATTTCTGTGGGTCTACTTTCAATTGCTTCTAGACAATTATCCTTCCTCAAAATTGCTCTTATCTTCAATTTCCACAAGGAGAAATTTCTCCCACTGAACTTCTCTATCTCGAATTTTGCTGCCATGGTTGTACACGAACTGAAGCGAGTTACACTATTTCACCGTGAATAGTACCGTATACGTGAACAGTATTGTACGTATGTCGTACACTAGAACAAATCCAGTATACGTTAACAATTACTGCAAAAGTATACAACCACACGTATGAATAATAACCGTATCTGTGAATAGTATAGTACAATTGAATAGCCCGTATACTGGAACAGTGACCGTAGCCCGTGAATAGTGCACCAGGTAGGTTCCCAGGAAAGAGAGGTGGGTCACTGATAGACACACTTAAATACCAAGTCTTTCCTAGCCAGAACTTCCCTAGACACTTTCACACTACCGCACTTTATTTCCAGCAACAAGAATAATTCTTTTCTGATGTGGAAGATCAGACAATACTGCAACCACAGAACATACTAAGAACCAACACTTTCACTGCAGCGGAATAAGGACCACGAACCAATGGCTCTGATACCACTGTTAGGTACCAGAGTGACGGAATAGTGTCTCACAACTAAAATAAGAGATGAGAAAATAGGAACTGAACACACAAAATTTAACGTGGAAAACCCTCAATGAATAAAGGGAAAAACCACGGGGCAAGACTAGAAGAATTTCACTATGAGAAAATATTACAACACCTCTCTCTAAATACTAGGAGAGAACAACCTCACAAAGAATATAAGAAAGTATACAAGAGAGGAAGAGATAATTCTTGGGATGGTTTTAATACTTCTCCTTAAGGCTCTTTATATAGCCTTCAAGGAGGAACTCTAACAATTCTCCCACCGATGTGGGATTCTAACATATTCACACCCGATTTGATGGGTCTGATCCGATTTGGGTCGGGTCTTAATCAAGGTTTTTTAAGCTCAGGTTTTAATTAGTAAAAATATTTTTTTTATTTAATTTTAATTATAAAATATATTTCAAAATATTAAATTTTAATATTAAAAAAATATTTTTAAGGCTCGGTGATCGATTTTGGAAAAAAATTTCAAATGATCATTTAATCTGACTCGACCAATAAATAAATCTACAGCACATGCAAATGGATAAGCAACTATGGTCCCACCATCAATTGATTTTCATTGGATAATTATTTCATAATTAAGTAAGATTTTCAAAGAAATAAGTACGAAAAAGATTAGAATTAGTATAAAACATTCTTTCTTCTTTTTTAGTACATAAGAACTTTATATTAAAAACGTACTAACATCGCAACCTAGTTGATCTTACTTTATCTTTTTTAAACAATTGTAAAATTCCATTCGATGATTCATCTAAAACATGAAAACTCTGAAAATTTTTAAATCAAATTAACTAAAAAATCCGTACATCTATTTTCTTCCCTAAAAACATTATTTCTTATTAGCAACATATTATATATAGAAATACGATAATGCTTTTAGATTTGAACTTAAATTTAAAACAAAAGTCATTGAATCAAATTTTCAGATACAACAATATTAAAAGGTTGTAAACAGCAACAGGCTGAAATATATGGAGATTTTTTTTATTAATGGAAATTTTCCAAGTTCGGAAATCCTACATGAATTATAGGAAATAGGCTTGTATAATATCTTATCTCTTCTTTTTCAAAAATGATATAGAAATTGTTGTATATGTTAAGTTAATTAATTACAAAATGAGAGATAATCATTCCCTTCATTTTGATCTCTAATATGGAGTAAAAGTAATTAAGATTGGATCCCATTTTCGCAAATACCCATTTAATTACTATGTATACTTATCACAAAATTAGATTAAGTTCATTTAAATGCAATTAGAAGGATCATAGTACTACTTCTAATTAAAGATTTGAACATATGATATTAATTAATCTACCTCAACCGCATGAGTTATGACAAAAGTGATGACAATATATATATATATATATATATATATATATATGAAGATTCAATTAAATTAGTGTAAAATTAATTTAGTTTTACATGCTTTCATAATGTTTTACATGATTTATATTTGTTTAATCTGACCATTGTATTTCATACTCTATTTATTTAGATCGTACACGTCAAATTTCGAGTAGATTAAAAATATTTAATTATTTGTTTGATGTAAAGAAACTTCAACCGTTAAATATATATATAAAAAGATGATATTTTCAATCGACATAATATCGATATCGGTTCGGTTCGAAACTTGATGTACATAACGAGTGCAATTATATTTCTAAATCCAACAGTTAGTTTGTTAAAATATCAATCATATACAAAATTATGAAAGCGTGTAAAACTAATTAATTTTATACCAGTGTAAATTGATTTATCCTCGTATAATATATATTTGTCTATTCCCTTTTCATTTTTTTTTGGGAAAAAAGTATGAGTATACTCTTTCCTAAAAAAAATAAAAAATAATCAATCCTTTGTTAATCAAAGATAAATTATTATTTTATATATATATATTTAAAATTGTCAGAATTTGATTTTTATATATAACATTTTATCAACAGATAATACGATTGTTAACAAAGATCAATGAATTCACATGCATAAAAAATAAAAAATTTTAGGGATATGAATTTTTTTTTTTAATATTTGAGATTATCAAAAAATTAAATTTGATCACTAAAATTAATAATTCAATAGTTTATCAATAGACTTCATAGCTGTTGATGGGGATTTGCATATCTCTACTTATAAACTCTAAATTAACATTCTCATCCAATAATTATCGGTATTCCACACTAAATAGTACTACTCAATTGAAGGCTGAGAATATGCTAATTAATGGTATAATTATTATTATTTTTAAAATTCACAAACAAACAAATGTTATGATGCTAGCATGACTCAAAAAGCACGATATAAATCAGAACATTTGGAAGCTCACTTAAATTCTTCCTCTTTTAATTTTTTTTTTTATGAGAAAAAATAATTTAGTGGCCACGTTCCGGCTTGTTTTCTTTTGAGTGAGGGTACGGAGTGTCCAACATTGCTTTTTTGACGTGGGTTCACAGGATAATTTTGAATATAATATAATTTTGAATATAATATAATTATACAATACGAAAAAAAATAATTAAAATATGATATAAATATAATACGAGTAAATAATTTATTAAATTTATATAAATATATAATAATTTAAACACGTAAAAATATATGAATATGATACAAATACAAAAATCATTAATTCTAATTCACTGATATGACCTGAATATATATTTTGATAGGAAACAATTCAATTTTTTTTTTTTCAGTGTTGAGGGATTTAATATAGTATTGAATAATATCTAATCACCTTTTTGGGATTACTTTTAACTTTTAAGCTAAGCAAAAGATATAATATTTTGTATAACTAAAATGTGTGTATATATATGAAAAATTATCTCATTCATTGTTTATAAACGAGGTTAGTATGATGACACATATTTTTAAGATATATTACAAAATTTTAAAAAATAATAAAACATATGACAAATTCTTAATACTGTTTGTGAAATTAAAAAATCCTACCGTTAGTGTCTCAAAAACAAACTCTCTCTATATTATTGTTTATCTTTTAAATTTAGTATCATGGATATTATTCATATGTTTACTTAATATAAATAAACTTTAATTAATTTGGTGATGTCTCTCCCTCCTTCAACCAAAGTGAATTAAAACAATTCACATCATCTCATCTCTATAATTTTGTGACATTAATATATATTTTGTGTCTGAGGTCCTCATTATTAATTAATTTTTTTAAACAGAATTTTTAAGACTTCCTTTATTTTTTTTAAAGATGAAACGATTATTTGATTGCAAATTTTATGCTTTTCATAATACTTTTTTATTTTTAAATTTGGTATCTTGCCAAACTTTGTATAAAGAAATTTATCTAAATTTTTGACTTGCTAAAACTACATCGATCTAGAAATTCAAGAGTTTGTGCTTCCACAGCCAATTATGATCAATGTAAGTAAATGTAGTTTATGTTATTTGGGACTCCTCATAAAAATATCTGGATCCGGCACATATTTGAACATGAGTATAAGAGTATGATCTTTCAAATATATAAATTTTTTTAATAAAATTAAGTATACTCATGTTGGACTCACTTCGAAATCCGGATAACACAAGTTTCTATCTCATGTAGAGTGGCAAAATTTAATCTGGGCAGTTTCTCGGGTTCGATCTTCATATTTCATGTTCTTAATTGGTTTTTTTACATAAATTACATCCTGTCAAAGGCAGAAATTTAACCAGCAATATTCAATCCATGGCTAAGTAGTCAAAATAAATCTGTATTCACGTATAGCTCTCCAACAAAATGATGGCCATTATTATTTAGTACTAATAAGTTCTTATCCCTCTGCCAATACTATTAAGTAATTACTTTGTCAAACTAAGATGTCTGGGCACTTTCTTTTCTTTTCCTCCAAACAGACATATAGATTTGTGCATGTGTCTGACACATGAAAAACTTAAATGGAGTGAACCAAAAATTTTGAACCTGATTAGATGACTGTCCTCCAGGACTCTGAATCCAGCTAGAGATCGACTACCTTTTCTAAAGATAGAAAAAAAGTTTCCCCAATCATCTAATCTTTTGCAATTCACTTTTTTGGGGTCCCCTATAAGCCAACTAGCAAGAATATGAGCAGGTGGAAGAAGAGATTTTGAGTGAGTTTCGTGAAACATGAGCTCAATCTTAAGACAAAAGAAAAATCAAAATCTCAAGTCTAGATATATCTAGGTAGTGATTTTCACATTTTATATGGGAGTTCTAGGATAAGTTCTCTTAGAGTGAGCTTAAAATAGACTCCATTACATATAAATATGACAAAATTACATATAAACATGATAAATTACATAAAGTTGTCATGTTTATATATAATTTTTTTAAATATAAACATGACAAATTACATATAAACATGATAATTACATATCAACATGACAAATTACATATAAACATGACAAATATGTCATATATTTATGTAATTTTTTTTATATGTAATTTTTTTTACATATAAATATGACACAAATTAATATGAACATGATAAATTACATATGTAATGGAGCCTACTGAAAGCTCATTTTAAGGAAAATTCCTTTAGAATTTTCTTTTATATGTGTTTTGAGTAATTAATTATCCTAAAAGTTTAAATTGATAGAAAATTAGTTCAATTTATTATATTAAAGTTTCAACACGTCTCATACATATAAGTTAAATAAATGATTAAGAGACTTGCACGTGAACTCAATGTAGAAGAAATGTGCAAGTTGAAAGATTAAAGAAGCAATGCAAAACTCGAAAAGTAATAAGACATTGCGTGAAGAAATATTAAAAGAGGAAAGCAAAATTATCAGTTTTGAACTTAAAAACTATAATATCACGATAAATTGAGTGACCAGCTGTTTTAAAAACTTAAACGGATAAAAAATACTCAATTATTTTATTTCAATTGAGGCCATTTATTAGCCGCAATATCAATAATTGAACCCGATGTAGAAGCCACTGATTTAATTTTAGCGGAGCAGAACCAAATTTGAAAGGTTAGTTATAGTATTAATGATGACTGATTAATCAAATATTAATGATACAAATCTTAGCCCATTTTTTGTAGAAATAATATATAGAGATAATGAGAAAGGAAGAAAATTGTGGGGGGCAGATTTTCAAGTTGATCACGGCGCCGAAATGGGAACACAGTCGCGCTCATGGGGCCATAGCGGAGTTTATATTTATCGGTGGATGAATTGATTTTTGAAGATGGAAATGTGTGTGTTCTCATCTATATTTGCCTGTCAATTTCAAAATAGATCAATTAATAAGCCTAGCTTAAAGCACATGGTAACAGTTGCACATTCAATTTAAAATTAATCGATGATAAATGAAAAAGTTTAATTTGAATATAAGATAATTACGTGTAAGCAAGGATATAAAAGTTTATCACGTGATAAATTCGAAAGAGATAACAAGCAACAATAATATGTAAAAACAATTAAAAAGAATTTGGACTTTGATATTATGTTAAGTATCCAACCTAAAATCAATTGATAGTAAATGGAAAAACCGAACTTGAATATAAAATCATAAACAATTCAAAATTTAATCGATATAAGATAACATCATTTTAATAATAGACTATCCTTTTTTATTACGGGTGAATGAAATAATTTCTCGAAACAGAAATCCCAGTTATGAATTACACTACCATTACTCAAAACTCAATACTGATCTAAAACTCTGTGATTTTGAAGTAGGAAAAGGCCATATTCTCTTTCACTACTTATCAAAGTCATCAGCTCCCCACAACCACAAATCACCTTTTTCTTTATTTAAAAAAAAAATCCCATTTCTTTCACGTTCTCTTTCAGTCTATTTCAAATACTCACCACTTCCATACTCATCCCCCTCATAACCCTTTAACTACCATTCCTCAATACCCTTCTCTCTAACCCATCTAATCTCTTTTTCTTTCTTTTCGATCTCTTTGTCTCTCAATTTACTGTTTTTTGAAAGTCTAAAGAGTAAGTAAGGGCTTTGCTTTGTTTCATCGTACTGTTCTTTTTTACAGGATCAACCTGGGAAGCTACAACTACTACAACTACTAAAAAGACTTTCTTTTTTTCTTTTTTTTTCTTTTTTTTCTCATCATGAACAGTTTAAACGACTGGCCTGAACCAATAATCCGAGTCCAATCCTTATCCGAAAGTGGCCTACCAATCATTCCAGATAGATATATCAAGCCACTTCCCGATAGGCCTTCGTCTTTAAACCCTCCTGAAAACAGTTATGTTAATATTCCAATAATTGATCTTACTGGCTTATCCGACGACGAAAACATTAATCTTCCTCAAACAACACTTGATCAAATTTCTTTAGCCTGTCGAGAGTGGGGATTTTTCCAGGTTGTTAACCATGGAGTTAGCCCTGGATTAATGGACCGAGCACGCGAAACTTGGCGAAGTTTCTTCCATTTACCTGTGGAGATTAAGCAAGCTTATGCTAACTCCCCCAAGACTTATGAAGGTTATGGTAGCAGATTAGGGATTGAAAAAGGTGCCATTCTTGATTGGAGTGATTACTACTTTCTTCACTATCTTCCATTAATTCTCAAAGACTATAACAAATGGCCTGCTTCTCCAGATTCTTGCAGGTAAAAATTAGAATAAAGTTTCTTTGATTTTTACTAGCTTTATTTTGTATTTGAGACTGTTAGAAATTGAATTCCGATTGATTTTGGCATTTTTAATAATTTTTTATTTATTGTAGCATTGGGGTATAGTTTGGATGCAATATCAGCTTTTGATTTGGCTTATTCAACGGCTTTACTATGCTAATTTGTCATGCATGTACTTTGTCACTTCTTAGTCAACTGTCTAGAAATGTCCCATACCTTTGCCGGCTTCTCATAATTATCATTACATTATTATTGGCATTTGCATCAACCATATATAAATTTGGACTGTTCCTAGCTTAATTAAAATGATCTTCTTTAGTATATTTGAATTCGAATTGATTTTAATCCGAGTATATGATTAATTAAGGTTGATTATTTTGATGAATGTAGGGAAGTAATTGATGAATATGGGAAGGAATTGGTGAAGTTATGTGGGAGATTAATGAAGGTTTTGTCAATAAACCTTGGATTGAGAGAGGACCATCTTCAAAATGCATTTGGTGGGGAAAACTTTGGGGCATGTCTAAGGGTGAATTTTTATCCAAAGTGTCCACAACCTGATCTTGCCCTTGGCTTGTCATCCCACTCGGACCCTGGTGGCATGACTCTTCTCTTACCGGACCATCAAGTCCCCGGTCTTCAGGTCCGGAAAGATGGCAAGTGGATCACCGTGAAACCTGCCCGGCACGCGTTTATCGTCAACATCGGTGATCAAATTCAGGTTAATTTTTCTCTCTCTGGATTATCCGAACAAATTGAGTTTGTTTGGCACATAGAGGGGTCATGTTTTGATAGGCTAATGAACCACACATTCACCTTTAGTCAAAATATCAAGATGGGTTTTTTTTTTTTTTTTTTATAATTTTGAGAAAGAAAAGTTTGAATTTTCTTCTTTGAGTAGAAAAATATACATTAATCACTGAATCAAATGTTCGGATATATATATATATATATTTTAAGTGGCGAATTAACATTATACAATTAAGCTTCTTGAAACATTACAAAAACACATTTTTTTTTTTTTTTTAGGTTTTCCTTTTTTATTTTTCTTAAAAACAAAGTGGATAAACATGATGAAATGTAAGGTTATGAAGACAAGATATGTGGGAATGACACACTTTGAATCTTCGAGGTTGTTGGATTCACTGTGGATCTCGCATGTTCCACGTGTACAGAGAAAAGTATTACATCTCATTTTCGTTTTGTTTGCCATTTTTCTCTTGTAACTTTCTAAAACACCCAATTGTTTAAGCAATGTATAATGTTATCTACAATAATTCAACAATGGGAAGGTAAGCTAATTAAAATTGACAATGACATGGCTTTGCACCCACCATGTAGTTTTCCACTTAAATAGTTTCTCCATTTGTTTGATCAAATCTCTTTTCGTTCATAATAAAATAAAGGTTCGACTAATGGATATCTATAAGCATCAATTAAAGATTATTTAATATTATTTTAAGAAATTTTTTTGCATTTAATACATTACTTTTACTGAATTAAAAAAAAATAATGTAATAATTATATATATATTTTTTACAAATATCACCTTAACCAGTTCCACTAGACACTGATTAATATTTCCCATAAACTAATCAAGCACACTGATATGTACACATGTTTTTTCACTTTCTTTTTAGAGAAATGTTAACCAATGTCATTAAGGTGATATATATAAAAATAAAAGTATAATTAATGTATTTTTTTAATTAAATAATGCAAAAAAATTTCCTGAAATGATAAATAAATAATCTTTAACCAGTGTCTATAGACACCAGTTAAACGAATCCTTCTGTTATTATGTTCTTTATAAATACTAAACAATCTCAATCTTTCATCTCTTGTTGATTTCTATTTTTAGAAAATTTTATTATGTTCTTTATAAATACTAAACAATCTCAATCTTTCATCTCTTGTTGATTTCTATTTTTAGAAAACTTGATCTTGAATAGTTGTTTGAAAACATCTTTAATGAGTATCATCAACAAGCAATAATATAGAGAAATAGAATTCAACGTTGCAAAACGTTAAAAAAAAATGATTGATATAACAATTCAAACTTAATCTAGCAGTAGCTGTTTATTTTCTCTAATGAAACATCGAAGTTTAAAAATATTCAATTTCCCCCTCCTTATTTGACCTAATCCACCCAAATTAAAAACAAAACAACAACAAAAAAATTAATGTCCAGTCATCTTCGTCTTTACTTGATTATACAAAGGATTTTGCTTGATAAATATGTTTATATATTATTAATAATCGTGTGATTTGTTAGTTGAAATTTTTAATTTATGAATATATCAAAATAATTTGTTTTTTTTTCCTTCTTCTTGTTTTATAATTGAATCAGGTTCTAAGCAATGCAAATTACAAGAGTGTAGAGCACAGAGTGATAGTAAATTCAAGCATGGAAAGAGTATCATTGGCATTCTTTTACAATCCAAAGAGTGATATACCCATTAAACCGGTGGAAGAGCTGGTTTCACCACACAAACCTGCGCTGTATTCGCCAATGACATTCGACGAATATCGACTCTTCATCAGGCTAAGGGGTCCCAAAGGCAAATCCCAAGTGGATTCTCTAAAGTCTCCTAGATGATTGAGACTATTAATTAAATTTTTTTTTTTTAATTTCTAATCACTCTAAATAACATGGCTAAAACAATTCCTTTCTTTTTAAAAAAAAAAAAAAATTATTATTTAAGTGTCAATTTTGTAATTTATCTTTAGTTTATAAATTAAAACTAGGTAGGAGTAAAAACAAAGAAAAAAGAAAAATTGAGAGAAACAATTAATAGAAAAAGAAAATTGATTATTTTGTAATTATTGTAGTTTTGGGAAACTTTTTTTTAGGACCCTTGAAAGTTGAAATTGATTGGAAATTTTGGAATTATATCAGATGACTAAACTTTGTCCCACCACTTTGCCACCGTTGAATGAAATTAATATTTTAAAAAATGTTACATCCTTGTAACAGAAGTGCACGTTTTTAATTGATAAATTAGACTTAGAAAAATAAAAAAGTTTAGGCCTAATATTCACATTTATCGTTTTCTTTTATCTCTGTATTCATATTTAGAGGTTTTTTTTTTTTTTTTTTAAACAATGCAATACTATATATATTACAAATAAATCATATGATATTACAAATAATTTGAATCTCTATCATTATTTAAAAAATATTAAAATATTTTTTATAATTAAATTTAAATAAAAAATATATTTTTTATTAATTAAATAGTAATTTGAGTCAAGTCGGATCGATTTGAATTGAAAATATCTTATTGCAAACCCTATTCAATTTGGATAGGATAAAATAGATAGTTCGACTTTTAAATAAGTCTACCTCCTCTATGTCAAAAAGTTAAATAAAGGAATTTTTTTTTCAAAGATTTTCAAGAATTTTGATCCTTTATTTGAGTGATAATAACCTCTAAATTAAATCTGAATTATTATTTTATATGTGCAAATAGTTTGTATAAGCACTAATTCAACTTTAAAAAAAAAAATCATAATTTTCTTTTTCAATGAAGGCTTCGTACTTGCTAGATTTTTTTTTATTTTTATATTTGAGGTTATCAAGATTTGATCCCTGATCACTGAAATTAAAAATTCAACACTCTATCAATAAACCACATGACTGTTGGCTTTACTAGCATTTTATTTGTCTCTTCATAAAAGATGACACGACTCTTGTGAGTGCCATCTACTCTCTTAAAAAATAAAAAATAAAGGAAAATCTAATTAAATATATTAATTACAATCTAATCTACTAATATTTAGGATCATATAAAGTGCATTATATGATTATAGCCACCTTGGATCATTCTTTGTTAGCCTTAAACTTCAAAAAGTTTTGCCTTTTGATCAAATGTGATTAAGGTCTTTGACCCACATTTTAGTTTCCACTTGTAAGTAATTCGTCCGGTTTGATAAATTCGGTTTGTATTGGATCGGATTTGGGCTAGAGATTTTGTGATTCAGGACGGCCCAATTCAACCCGAATCATTATTCACTATTAAAAAATTATTTTTTAATTTTATTATTATTATAATAAACAGTGATCTGAGTCAACGGGTCGACCCGAACTCGCCCAAAACCGGACTTGAATAAAAAAAGAAAAAAATATGAGCTGCAACCCCACCCATGAACATGTCTATTTGCATATCCTTTTCATGTCATTTAGAACTTTATTTTTTAATAAATAAATAAATTTTAATTTTAAAATATTTTTAATATATATTTTTTTAAAAATTCGAGCCCAATAAATCCAACTAGCTAGGCCGATCTTTGAATAAGAATTTTTAAAAGACAACCAACCCAACTTATAAACACCTTTATTTGAAATAATTCCTATCACATAATTTTTCTATATTATAAATGATATTGATTTACATAATAAAAAATTTGTGTAACTCTTTTATGTCCTATATAATTCTCACCTCTCACATCTTAAAAGTTGAATCCCGGAATTCCTTTGCGTGAGACTTAAGTCGAGAAGCGAAATTTGAGATTGAGAGCCAGCTTTCAATCCTTTCATAAATCCAAAACAGGTTGAAAGACAAGGTTGTGGATTGAGTTTGGATTTGGTTCATAAGTTTCTTGTCAAGAAATCTCAATTTCAGTGATTTTTTTCTCGGAAGAAGAAGAAAAAAATATATTTATTTTGACATTTTGAGCATCAACAGTGGGTTTTATGGTTGATATTTATCGAAAATGAGAGGAAATTAAAGAACACAAAAGGCATAAGGAAGAAAAGATAGGGCAGTGGATGGAATCGAGAGAGCTTTCGTTGTCAAAATAATGGGGATTATTATTATGACCTCGTGCTTCTAGATGGGCCCAAATGCCATCTGATTGGAAACAAGCTTACGTCAGCCAGCACAAACTAATCCCAGTCAATACTCACGTGCTTAAATGGTTTTTTTATTTTTATTTTTAAAAATAAAAAAATTTCTATTTGTTATAGGATTTTTTTAACTTAAAATCACTTTTTAAAATTATCATAAATAATAATATTTTTATTTAATACATTAAAAATAATGAATAAAATTATCAATTATCATATTTAATACAATATTATTATTATAAATAATATATTAATTAATTTTAAAAAAAACATTTAAGACATTCTTTAACAAAACCATCTGTTAACCATTTGTTATAATTAAAGATGAAAATGGCAGGCAAGTAGTACCGTGTTTAAACATAGAAAACTTTATTTTATTTGCCACATAGGGCCACTAAGGACACCCACAGGTCATGGCTATGGCTCCTTTAATACAGTGCTATGATCGTATAGAAAAAACATGATTATTTTTCTATACATCGATCGATGATAATAAGGTATTTTCGATTTAGGAAAGAAAGATATTAATGTTGCTTTATAAGAGATCATGTATCAACGAGCTAAAATTGTCACGTCCAGCGTTTCATCATGAGAGTAAGTAAGATGTTTGAATCCCATATATATATATATATATATATGAAGAGAGATTCACTTATATTTGTGTAAAATAAAATTAATTTTACACACTTTATTAATTTTTTATACGATTTATATTTTAACAAATCGACTGTTAGATTTAACAATATAATTATACTCGTCATGCACGTAAAATTTCGAATCGATCTGATATCTCTATCATATCGATCGAGAATACTGTCTTTTTAAATATATATTTAACGGTTGAAATTTTTTTCACATCGAACAAATAATTAGACATTTTTAATTTATTCGAAACTCGACATACATGATCCACATGAATAGAATATGAAATACGACGATAGAATTAAAAAAAATTTAAATCGTATAAAAAATTATAAAAATATGTAAAATTAATCTAATTTTATACTAATATAAATAAATCTCTTCCATATATATATATATATATAAAGTTTATAGGCATATAAGTGTGAGTTTTGCACACTTCACTAAATCAATTTTACGAGGATAAGATAATAGTCGTGTGATAGCATCAATTCTTGATTATCCGACTCCAACTAAAACCTCTCAACAAGAAGGTAAGCATGGTGGACCAATCGTGATGAGCCACGTGGGCTATAGCTATGACGAAGATATCACAAGACTGAATGGAAAAAAATATATCATGCCTAGCACTTCAAGAGAAAAATAAATAAAATATTTTAATCTCAAATCGAGAAAAACAAAAAAAAATCATTAGATATATATAAACATGAAAATTGCACATCTCAATAAATCAATTTTTTTTTAAAAAATAATGATCATGTGACAAAATCATGTAACAACATTGAATCAAATGATCGGATGTTTAATGATTCAGTTTTATGAATAACACGTGGATAATAAAGATTTTAAATTTCATTAGCTCTTTTTAAACAATAAATTATTGCATCATTGTTGACGTCAGGCGATTCAAATAATATTTCTTTAGAGAAAGAGGATGACCAGTGGCGAAACTGTTGCTTTCCGATGCCCGTGACGCATTTGAAAATCATGTTAAACGACTTCAAGACAGCTTCCACTTGCTAATTAAAAACTTTGGAAAACATAAATGGCAAATGTTACATACAAATATAATTAATGCAATATTATATTTTTTTAATTCAATAAAAAAAATATATTAAATAAAAAAAATTCTCAAAATAATAAATAAATAAATTTTAACTAATGCCTAAACACTCGTTAAACGGACCCAACATAAAAATATACTATAGTATAGTAAGTACTAAACAAAATCCCAGCATTCAGCTCAGCTGGTTGATACATGATTTTTCTGATCAAAAGTAGAATTCAAATTCTTTTTTATCAGAAAAAAAAAAGGGAAAAAAAAAAAACAAGAATCTTCCACCTAAGGATGGAAGCGGGTCGAATATCTGCTTTTTTGTTAATATCCGAATCCGAATCTGCAAATCTGGTTTAGGGTTCTTTTCGCAAATATAATTAATCCAAAAAAAAAAAAATTTGGTTTATGAAGAGAAAAGGGAGGACAAACAGAAAAGAGGAGAAACCTGGAGATCAAAGAAACTTGATCAGATCAACAACATATGAATTCCATACCATGACCGAAGAACATAAACACATGATCAAAAAGAAATGGAAATTTCAATAAGGGAAATAGAAAAAGGCATTAACTGAACAGGATAGATGTTTCTCAAACATAAAAACCTAAATCCGTTTGGTACCTGCTCAGCTTTTAGGACTTAAAAAAGCAACTAAGTATCCACTCGATTCCGAAATCTGAAAAATGGAAGACTGCGATTCACTGCTGTCGAACACGACGATAATTTATAAAAGTATTAATCTACACAAAAGCCTATGCATCATCATCCATTTGTATGCCACTACATGTCATTCATGTATCTAAAGAATCTAAGTAAATTGGCTTGCAATTTAAGGAAAGGGATTTCCATTACCAGCAGATTTATGCATTCACTATATAGCTGCTTTACGACAACATCAGTGAATGTAAGATCAGGTTAGTCCCTCCATTGGCTGCTGCTGCTACTGCCTCGCCTTTTTTTGGCATGATGGGCATTTGTAAACCTTAATCATTTCTGCCTTGGCTGGTGTTATCTTCACACACTTTCCATGGTACCACCGTTCGCAGTTATCACAACCAATCCAAAACTCATCAGAATTGTATCCTCCACCACAGCTACCACAAAAGGTATCACCCTGCTCTTCTTCATCGTCCCCGTAACTTTCATCGGCTAACTTAGGATTGCTTCTTGGTTGTCCATCAATTGACCTCTGAAAGGAAAAAAAGGCAAATTATAAATACCAAAACCAAGCAAGTGAAAAAGACAATGATGATACAAAAGTTCACATTTAACAGTTTGAATTGCTTTCATCATTCTCAATGATGGATGGGGCTGCGTAAATTCACCTTTGTACTGTTTCGTGATTTGCTTCCACTCTCCACTGTGGGCTTGTCTTTCACAGGCTTCCTTCCGGTTACAACTTCAAAGACAGTGGGAAGATCATTTATCATGCTAAATAAGCGCTTCCTGTTGAGTGAAAGGCACAAAACTCATGATTAATAGTTCTATCACAAAAAGATTCAGAAGAGAGAGGGTGCTGAAGGTTGACATCATAGGAATTAAGAGTGTGGTAGCTGGCACGGGGTCCCTTGTGATCTTACCTACACAACCCCTTTTCGTATTCTACAACCAGAAACACACGTATACAAGAAAGCAATCCTTCCAGGTAAAAACAAGCATGCTTGTTTATTTATTAATGCATGTCAAGGTTGTCCAGCACAAGTAGAATAGGGGATTATCAATTTTTTATCTTAAGGCCCAAATGGTTAAACAGGGCTTCTCATGTATGTAGAATTAAAGATGCAAAATGCTGGTTGAACCTGGCCTTTTTTTACTTTAGCATATATATCATTTACTGCAAAACATAATAAACATCTATGATTGGAAGAGTTGTTACATGTCTCTTCCATCACTATTTCTATTTAGCCAGGCCTAATGTGATATCTGTGAAGCTGCGAAACACAACTTTACCCAAAGAAACAACAAAATCAGATCTAATACAACAGGCAGAGCCAGAACTAATAACTGGGGAGCGATAAAATTAAGATATTAATGAAAACTTAAAGAGGGAAAAAGGGGGGGGGGGGGGGTTGCCAATGCTGTATTAGGAAAAACTTTTGGGGGGCAACATGATAGCCTTTAGTTTGTTAACTTGTGGCTTCCATTATGCTGTTGCCTTGGCCACAAATAGAATGGAAAAAGAAAAGAAAAAAAAAAGAGGGAGGAGGAGGGGGGTAGGAATGCAAGAAGAGGCTTATTTTGAATTTAGGTTATAATTAAGAAAATAGTCACTCTTGCCTTTTTCTTTTATATCATTGAAAGGAGCATTATATTTGGTAGCCAAGAACTAGAGTAATGCCTACAATCATGAACTCAATTAGCCAAAACTAGGAAAGGGGAAAACCAAGAAAGAAAGGCACCAAAACATACTTAGTATAGGTATCTTAACCAATTAAAAGCTTAGAAGTACTGCTATCCTCCCACAAACTCTGATAATGGCACAGTGAATGTTAAGTAAATAACATGAATCATTTAATGCTAAGCATCTTAATTCGTCTCAGATTAATTAGAAAATGACCTTCAAACTAGCCTCCCCAGATTGAGGATAAAAGCATCAGATAAAAAGGAGAAAGTGGTCTCTACTTAAAAGATTCATGAGATTGAGGATAGAAGGTATTAGTCTCCAGATTCCCATCTTACGATCCATAAACAGAGTGGATGACTCCAGATTAAAGAGAACTGGCAAAAGGTAAGAGTAAGGTCTTTAGCTTGTTTTGGTGGTGGACTTCGAAAGTGTAAAGATTACTCGCTTGATAGCTTGAACAGAGAATCCACGTAGATTGCATGCTCCCAGGGTGTGCACGTCAAGGCCTCCATAGCACCAAAAAAAAAAGGATTTCTAATCTGGTATGCGTCACTTTGTAGTGCACTCAAAGTGCAATATAAAATTACCAACATTTGGTTGGTTGGTTGGAGTGGGTAGTGGCTCCAACCCCCTAGATGAAAACCAAGGTTCGAATCCTGGGAGTCTCCAATGTTAGGAGGGCTTTACCATTACACTTCCGGCCCGACAGGGATAGTCTTCCATCAACCATAAAATGGGGTGAGGGGGCACCCTAGGTTTACACCAAAAAAAAAAAAGTGCAATATAAAATTCTATTGGTTCTTATAATTAAATGCTGGCAGGGGACCTCCTTACATGGCCATAAATCTCTCAATTCCAAACATGTGATCTTCCATTCACCCCTACCCAACTGAAATTTCTTCTGGATTGTTTCACTCTCACTTCAAGTACAAACAATATTGCACTCTCCCTCAATCCTAACAGAACACCAAAAAACCCTGAATCATCAACAAGCTAAATTTCAATGAATATAAACCACCTAAAATCAATAGTCATGGCTTCATGCAATTATAACAGAATCAGGGTCTAACAAACTCAAAATATCAAGGGAACAACATGGAATTAACAGCCTACCAATTTCAAAATTAAAACATGAAGTCTATAAGGCAGGTAATAGGGCGAACGAAAGCAGATAGAAACCACAAATTCATGGATTTATATCCAATAAACAAGAATCTGAAATTTTATAAAATTCCAGTTTGTAACATATGCTTCATCATTGTAGCAGTCCCACATTCATGATTCATTTGTCTAGTTAAAGACAAAAACATCAGAGAAAACGTAAGAAAACAATGACCTTGATAGAATAAATTCCACCCAATAAGGGAACATTACTTCTAAGAGTGGCCAATATATATCAAGTATTCCAACATCAACATCAATATCAGTATACTGATGGTTTAATTAAGATAACTAATTGTTTAGTGCAAGAGAACAAAGCATAGATCATAAGCACAATGTCGGTGCAAAAAAAAAAAAGAACATCAAAAACATTTGCAATTCAAGTTGAGAGAAGATAGATGCGAGAACAATGTACCTCTCGTTGCGATTAAGTCGAGCACCAAAATAGAATGCCACAGAGAGCAACCAACAATCACTATGCACAGCAACCAGCGAAAGCCAGTCTTTACGATTCATCCCATCTCTTGCAAAATTAATACCCAAGGCTGGCTCAGGTAGCTCTGATGGAACTTCCTCTGCCGGTAAAGCTACCTCCCATGCCTCATTTGGGTGTCCATACAAACACAAATTCTCCTTATCTGAGAAACAACAAATTAAAATACTTCAATAAAGAAAACTAAAAGCAGCAAACAAAATCCACAAATTCTACAGCCTATAAAAAGCACAACTTGGACATAATGCTCAACTCAATTTTTAGTAACTAAAGAAAAGAAAAATGTATTGCATATGAATAAATTGTCCATCTCTTCTCAGTACTCAAACAAAAATCCTAGCAGTCTCAAAGGCAACATGTAAACAAATTCGCATCTAATTGAACAGCTGACGTAAAAACGACAATCCAAAGGCCTATAACAATAAGATACAACGTTCAAATAAAACTTTCCTCTTCAATTTCCGTCAACTTGCTATACTAAAAAGCAACTCATTTGCAATTTACTTAAAAACAAAGTCAAGATAAAGATTGAAAATCCAACGGACTATAAGAAAGCAGAAACCTTGAAACGGTTAAGGAAAATTGCATTCAAGGACAGAAAAATCTAAGCAAAAACAGAAACTCAGCTTCAAAATCGACCGGATCGATTCAATCACCTGGAGACTACTTATCTCACTCCAAATTAAACGCACCACAAACAAACAGAAAGTCCATCTCAATTTTCCCGTCAACTTTCTCAGCAAACAAACAAATAAAATAACTGGAAAAAGAAAACCCCGAAACTGACCTGGATCGCATTGCGAGTAGAAATCATCTACATCTGATCCAAACCACACGAAAACATAAACAAATGAATAAAACCCAAAAATTAAAAAAAAATAAAAATCAATAAACGAAATTAGGGTTTACAAAAAGAGGAAAATTACCGTAAGTGAGAGCGCGAACGAGAGCGGAGCGTCGAGCACTATAGTCTTTGAAGATCTCTTCGACAGTGCGAGGACTAGAAGAAGCCATTTTTTCCCAAATAAATATCTATAATTGTAAATGTATTTCTTTTTTATTTCCAAAAATTGGACCGATTGGTTATTTACACAGAGAGAGATTCTTGGAGAAATCGATAATTTTTGAAGCTCAAGTGTATGAAAACAGACAAGACACGAGAGAAAGAAGGGAAAGGAGATTTGTCAGTTTGGTGTCAATAAAAACAAAACTGGTAGATTGGTTTTTAGTAGATTTTCATGGAAGTTAACTAGGCCGTGTTTGGTTTAGGCCCAAACCAAAATAATAGGGCCCTGTTTGGTCATGGCCTAAAAGAATAAAAAGGTCTGTTCGGTTATTAAAGTAAACATAATAGGGGTTATTTCTTAGCTAAAGTTTTAGACTTTATGAGAGAGTCTTGAAATTTTATGAATTAATAATAGGACAAAAAGTTATAAAGTGCAAAACAGTGGAATTATGATCAATTTCTGTTTTTGAAGAACAATGTCTTTGTTTCTCCCAATTTTATGTAGAAAATGGGATTTTCAGTTTACCATCACAATCTAGTATTGTTAACCATCTAAATTAACTTTTATTGATGACAAAATCTATCGTAATTGTTCATTTGTGACATTCAATTGAAAAACCTACAATAAAAGGATTATTAGGAGGTGTCAAAAATTGGATTTTGAGATTGATTAGAATTTTCACTTAGTGATAAAGAATGAAGCTTTGAAATCTTGAGGTTTCAGGTTTAAGTCTTACTATATGTAAGTTTAATCTAATTTTATATTAAATCTATTCAATTATGTATTCCTTTATTGATTAGTTCGTTCGCATGATTTAATTCAAATTTTAACCTTTTTTTTTATACTTGTAACTTCTTATATAAAGTTATTGTTCGTTTGTTGAGTTTATCACCTAGGTTTATAAGCTGCTTATAGCTTCAATGACAATTGCTAGGTTAAAGTATCTAGACAATCTTTGTATTATAATCAAAAATGCAATTTAGTTCATGTACTATAAAACTGAGTAATTTCATTATTGTATATTTGAAATTGGAGCAAACAAGTCAAATTGATAATAGTGTTAATGAAAAATCATCTAAATACTGACGTGGACTTTTGAAATCTAACCAAGCATATGAGATGTAAAAAGAATGATGATGAAGCATACGACGTGCCAGCATCAAAGCCACCATGCAGAGAAGCCAATGCCGCAATGCTGGAAAGTCTGAGACCGCAACGCCAGCCTGATACCAACTTATGCGGGATGAAACTCTCTCCAAGTCTTTTGAGCCATATAAATAGGATTTTTTTTTACATCTCATATGCTTCATCAGCCTGATACCAACTTATGCGGGAGGAAACTCTCTCCAAGTCTTTTGAGCCATATAAATAGGATTTTTTTTACATCTCATATGTTTCATCAGATTTCAAAAGTCCACGTCAACATTTAAACGGAATACATTAATACTGTAATCAATTTTACTTGTTTGCTCCAATTTCAAACGTACAAGAATGAAATTACTTAATTTTATAATACGGTGACTAAATTGAATTTTTGACTATAGTAGAGGAACTCGCTAGATACTTTAACCCAATTGCTAGCAGATAAAGAAGCTCATTATCTTTCTCAAACATGAAGAGAGAAAGATGTGAAGGGTGAAATGACTAAAAACCAACAAAGCTGAACACTTGAATCTGTCGCAAATTATTCATTTTCACCAGAAATTTGTGCGAGATTTAAGACAAATAAACAGCACAATCTAATTGCAGACTGCTTCCATTACTTACTATCCATTGAGATTACACGTACATTGACAAAAGTTATAATAAGGATATACAGCCATAAGAAATCAAACCAGGCAACAAAAAAAATTGAGCAACTAACAAGTGTGATTTTCGTGTTGACGACGATATACCACACTAGCACTTTACTACAGAATTCAGAGATTTAAATAGCGATCGCTATTTTGCAGTTTCAGCTTCCTCACCGCTGTCATTACGATAGTATTCATTACGTCTGCAACCACGATAAACGCGACACGATAAAAAACGTATCTGCGATCGCAATTTAAATCCCTGCTGCCTACAGATTATACATGGTACAATACACAACCTAGCACCTCGAAGAAGAGAAGAAGCCCCAAAAAATTTATGGGATTAAGAAGCTAAACATAGTTTCCCTAGATGCTGAATGCTTAATACACCTAACGACCTGAATTAGGGTTTTGAAAAGATATTTAGTTGAGAATAATTTTGGGGGGAAGGCAAACTCCTAGTGTTTTCTCAGAAGGAATGACCTTGCCTGGAACAAGTTTCACAACAGAGTGATGAGTGTTGAGGTTGTACTTTTTCTCAACTTCTGCAAATCCCCTGCTAAGAACTTTTCCCACCCAATCTGTCACCACCCTATTTTCATCAGATAAATATGCATCTGCTAATAGTTGTTCCATGACTTTTGAATCTATCTCTAACAAACAGTCCGAGCCAATCGACTTGCGAAAACTCTGGTTTATATCATTCAATACTTTCTCTGCAAGTTCATCAAAATCAAATGGCTTGAAAACCACATTTTTGACAGGTTGATCACAGAAATGTTGCAACCAAGGTGTGGGGTTCTCAGCAAAAGAGTCATTGTCAACAGTTCCATCATCAGTTTCCTCAACTTCAATTTCTTCAGCTGGAATGTTCAAATCTAGATTCCAAGATGATGTCCTATTAGCCCGTTTCGCCATTTCCATCATCTCATGCTGCTCTATTATTTCATGGGAGCCAATCAACTTTCTTTTATTCAAAATACCCTGCTTAGAGATACTCAAGTCTTGGCCAATTGTGTTGTTGTTGTCATGCTTGATCAATATTTGCAGTGGCCAGCCCTTGGCTCGCAATATTTTATCCTCGGAATAGTTCAATGTTTGAGTTTTATGACAAACAACTTGATTTTCCTTTGTTAATGTTGAAGTTGTCACGAAAATCGCATTGTTGGTGCTGACTTCTCTTCCATGTGAGTCTGAAAACTTGCCGGTCCGGATAGCCTGGGACAAGCTGCTCTGAACCTGAATATCAGCTTTATCTACATTTTCAAGGAAGACGACAGACAAGGGCTTTTTGCTCAACTCCTCAGCTACATAATCAACCACAGTCTTCCCTCGAAACCTTAAATCATAATTCGCTTCCTGGCAATTAAAGAGCAAGTTTGTATGCATCATCCCATCTTGGGAACTTAGATCCATGCAGATGAAATTCTCTCCGCTTCCGTAGATTACATCTGCAAGTGCGACAGCGATTTTCTTTTTGCCACACCTATCAGGTCCACTGAAATTCAACCATATATCACCTCTTCGGCTGGCTCCATGACATTTTCCGTTTCTTGCTCGGCTGTTGGCTACTGTTTGACAAATAACACTTGCAGCTTCATCTTGCCAGCCAACTCTTTCCGTAACAGCTGTAAAAAGCTTCTTGAAATTGCTAGAGTCGGGAGATGAAGACGATGAGGACTGAGCTGGATGCCTAGAGAGACTCCCATTGATAAAATCAATATTTGCAGGAAGGCAACCTGAGAAGTCCTGTGCAAGCCCTGTCCGGTTTTGACTTGTAGGTTTCATCAATTTGTTGCTCGAAGAAACTGAACATAAACCCAACCCTAAATCTGTTGTCACAGAAGTAACAGATGTAGGAGATGCTTGACTAACATCAACCACACTCGAATTAGACAAACTGCAAGGAGATATGGGTTCAATTGCCTCGAAATCGCCTTTCAAAGGTTTTTCTCGTAGTTTGGACATGAAACTTCCATTCTTAGTCTTGGATACCACAGAGGAAGGATTGTCTGATTGTGAACTAGTCATCTTTTGAAAGTTAACAGGCAAGCATGAATTTACATTTATGCAATTATTTTCATTGGGCAGTGTATTTGTGCTGTTGCAACTATGACCCTCAGCATTTTCCTTCTTGTCTTGGATGAAACGAAAGCCCGGAACAGTCGGGAATGGAGGATTTGCCTGATAAGTGTTCGACTCCGGGACTGGATGAGCGTGATGAAGGCGCTGGCATATATTGTCCCACTTCTTTTGCAGTCCTGCTACCTTAGTGTTTAATAACAGTCCATCATCTTTGATCTGCACTGAAGAGAGACAAACTGGTTTTCACATAAATTTCATAAATATCTGAAATAAACTGATTGAGATAGGGCGGACGTAGACGACCCGGGGGCAGGAGTGTGAGGTTCAGTTCCCTCAAATGAATATTGCCACAAGGTGTGTGCTTCTCATTTATGTTACTCCGGTTCTTCATTTTTCCCGAAGTACCATGTCCGACACATATTTAGACAAAGATATGGGGGGTATGATCCTCCAAATATATGGAAAAACATAAAAAAAAATATTTTGAGCATACCCGTGTCAGACACATACCCGTATCCGACACTCACCCCCGAGTCCGAGTAACATAGCTTCTCATAGATGTTCTTGAAATAAAGCTCATCCAAAATATGTGATAATTTCTAAACTAGTTTTTAAGAGAACCAACTTCAATTTGGGGCTACTTAGCATATAAATAGGTGCAGGGTGTGCCAGAATCCTACCTTCGATGGGCTGTGGGTGCAAGTGAATGATTTCCATCTTTTAAGATTGGCAGTAGAATGAATCCTTTTTGAAATATACTCGGTGTATTTTCTAACTTTATGAGTGTAATGATAAAAGTTGAAAGTCGAAACCAATAATTCGATTTAAAACTCCGGGTTAAAACTAAAAAATAGAAACATAAACAAAAGAATGCTTGCACACCTTCACATCTAATCCCTTGTTTGCACCAAGCTCTGTCATCTGCAACCAAGAAGGCAAAGTAGATCGGTACTGATCTGCTACTGAAACATTGAATCCTCCCTTTGAAATTGCAAGTACTTCTTGTTCGCACCTCTCGTTGCATAGATGACAGCGCGGTACGTGTTGATACGAGCTGCTTAAAGACCCCTTTGACTCAGATGGTGTAGAAAAGAACCCACCAAACGGAACAAACGACTCCATCAAGCTGTAGTTAATGTTTTGGCAACGAAACTATGAGAAATTGGTCGGAGCTAATACAAAGATAGTAAGAACACATTACACATCGAAACAGAGAACTCAATAAAAGCAAAGGATGCTGCATAATAACAGAAGGAATTAAAATAGATAAAAGTAGATGTCCTATAAACTCACTAATATACCATTCATCTATTAGTTAAGACCTATATAAGGTGTTTCATCCAATAAACATGCACTAACCAAATAACCACCCGTTATAAACGCGTAATTACCCACTGCAAACAACTTAAAAGATTTAAACTTTTATTATATTTTTTCATTATTATTATTATTTAAATTCATGAATGTTAAGGCAGGCAACATGATACCAGTATTTATAGTTGCAAACTCACCTTAATTCACAAATCACAACCCCTCTAAATCCCCCCAACCAGTGAAACTCTGGCAAAGGTCATTACTTGTGAGTTATGAACAAGGCAGAATCTTTAAATCAGACAAAATAGGATGGGAGAAGAAACAAGAAACATAGGATGAGCTAAATCAGCACATCACTTAACAAACTTGCTGTTTTTTTAATCCCCTAACTCTGTGATGTAGATATTAACTTACAGTAGTTAAAATGAAAACATAAAAAAAAAAAAAAAAAAAAAAATTTAGGAACTAATAAGGCAGTTCAAGTTCAAGAAAACCAAAAGATATACTTTATTCTTCCTTTCTCTTTTCTGAACTCGGATTTTTTATACATAATAATTCCCCGTTAAAAGGGCAGCAAGGATCCAACGTTGTTTATAATCCTTAAGTAATACCTTATTATTCTTTCTTTTTTTCCTTTTTAGCCACAAGTTCAGCTAAGACAGAAGCCAAGAACCTTAACACTTCAAAAATCTTTCTTCAAACAAAAACCCAGCAAGAAACTACAAACCACAGCTTTAATTAATCTACTTTACATAATTATTAAATTCCTCAAACTCGACTGTATGTCAAATAAAGTATGTTACTCGGATTTTTCATTTTTTTTAAATACTTGTATCCGACATTTGTGTCGGACACATATTTAGATACGAGTATGTGACTGTAAAAAAATAATTTTTTAAAAAATAAACATATCCGTATCGAATAAGTATGCATATCAAACCCTCGTCCTGAGTCCGGATAACACAATTCTCTAAACAAAACGTAAGTACTTAAACCATAAGAAACTTCTGACCAAAAAAATACAAACAAAACATGCTAAGCCAACATAAAACAAATAAAGTTGGCATGCAAAATAGATAATATATTTATTAATTTTTTTTTTTTTATACCTGGACTTCGGATAAGACTCGGGCAATGAACTCCTAAGAGAAGTAATGGGCAAAATCTGCAAATCCCAATGCTTTTCAACTGAAGGAAACCTACATAAAAACTTCAAATATGTCTGGTAACTTGTTGCAGCTCCCAACACCCAAACTTTCCCTCCATAAACTTGTAATAACCTCGTTAACTGTCCAACCAAATAACTAACTCCATCTTCTTCATCAACAACCTTGTCATCATCATCCTCCTCATTTTTTTCACTCTTGTCACTAACAAAAATTTCCAGATCCCCATAATTCACCACCACCCCGAATCTTCCCATTTCCCGCTCCATGACTCGACCCATTTCTTCAAATTTTGAATCCACCTCCCCTTTGTTAAACCCTTCATTAATACACTTCAAAATATAATTTTCGATACAAATTATATTTAATCCCGAAATTTCTTTAGCCAAAAAACCATCTTTTTTTTTCTCCAAAGTTTCCGTGAAACTTGCGAGTGCATCGTAAGCACATACACCGACAAGTAGTGGATTCCTCCTTCGCGCCAAAACTTCTCCTATTCTCCTACAGTTTTCTTCTCCTTCAAAAAAAGAAGCAAAACCCGGAAACGGGAAACTGAAGCCCCGACGACCTGGAACCCGGGTGTTTTCATAACCCGGATTCGAATTTTCTAAATTGCAAAGAAACACTGGTGGGCCACGTGGTCGGGAGTATCTTAAGAGATTAGGGAGGGGACGGATGATTGCTAGCTTGATTTCGGAGCTCCGAAAACCCGCTTCGCCGAAAACCCGACTAACAACCGGGTCATCAAGGATCGATAAAATCAAGTGTTGGAGCTCGACTTTGACGCACGATATATTGGAAGGATTTTGCTGCGAGATATCGCGGTAAAGGTGGAAATTTTCGGGCTGTCTTCGCTGGTTCGCCTGAGACCGCTTTATCGCTGCCATGAGCGAGTTGGAAACGGGCGGGTCGTTGCTTAGTTGACTCGAGGAGACTCGGTCGAGTGACACGCTTAAGCAAAGCTCCAACGCTTTGAATTGGTGGCGAGGAGGGTAAGCCGCGTTACGAGCACGGGCACAGGCGTCGCGTAAGGCCGACGAAGGGAGAGATAAAAGAGCGGAGACGGCGTGCAGCGACGTCGTTTGAGCGTGTCCCCGTCGTCGTGCGACTCTCACCGCCTCGTCTAGCGCGTGAGCTGCCTCTGGCGTTAAGCATTGCCACGCTACACTAACCGGCGTAGGCATCCCCGGCTATCATAAAAAAAACAAACAAAAACAAAAACTTTATAAAAAATTAATATTTGTTTGTTTATTTGAATTGAAGATAGGATTTTTATAAAAGAAAAAGGCTTTTCTTTTCTGAGGAAAATAATATAGGATAGGAAATGGGGAAGGGGAAGGGGGGGCAGTGTATTATATAATAATAATTTATTTATTTATTTATTAATGTTGGGAGGGAAAGGGAAAGGGAAGAAAAAGTGTTGTCTATTTCCATGTGAGATCATTGATTTGATGGCATCCATCTACTCATCGTCAAATTAAATTAAGAATTTACGTATTTGAAGAATTTAAATATTTAAACATTGTGATTTTTTTTATTAAAGAAAAAAATTATGAATTCAAAATATTTATGCGTTCGTGTGTAAAAATATTTTATGTATTTTTTATTATAATGGTTCAGGTTATGATATTTTGTGTTTAAAAAATAATTTAATGAATTTTAAAGAAAAAAATAGTAGTTTGATATTCGATCATAATTTTTATATGAAAATAAGTATGTATACAAAAAATATAAACTATTCAGAGATAAAGACTAGAACATGATTGTAAGATATACAATAATTATAAATAGAGAAAAAAAAAATGAGTATTATTTAGAAACTAAAAAAAATTAGAATTTTGCTGAAAAAATGTTAGCTCTAACATACGATTGCTTGTTAATGTCTAATGTTTTTTTATAAATAGTATGTTAACAAGTATTTTCAATAGTATATAATGATGAGAATCACTAATTTGTTGTATTTTATGATGGTATAATCTATAATGGAGATGCTGTGTCCACTGAGTTGGAGTGGGCCTTTAATCAAACTCAGCGTCACACTCACTCTGCTTACGTGTAATTTTTTTGTTTTCATCTTTCAATCTTCTTCTTTTCCTGCCTTGTTTGTTTGTGCTGCTGTGTGGGAATCGGTCTACACAACTGAGTTGATTGAGTTATAACAAAATCTAACTCAACTCAAATCAAACAAAAAATTCAAACCCTTTAGCTTTAACAAAAGAAAAATACTAGTTTCCATTTCATATTCCTAAACATGCACTGGTAGCTTGGATGGCTATATTGGACAAACTGCCTACAAAGAACAGATTGATGTCATGGGGCATGGAGGTAGATGGCAAATGTGAGCTATGTCAAACTGAGCAAGAAACCCGGAATCATATATTTTTTGAATGTGACTATTCAAAGGAAATCTGGGGGCATATACTATGCTTATGTCAACTTCATAGAAGCATAAGGAGCTGGCAAGCAGAGCTGCAATGGGCAGTAAACAGAATCAGAGGAAAAACTCTCATTTCTGTTATTTTGCGTTTATCATGGAGTGCCTTTCTTTACTCGATCTGGAGGGAGAGAAATAATAGGTGTTTTAATCGCCTTCAATCCACACAAGGAGCCATCATTGAGCAGATAAAAGAGATCATCAGAATGCGATTGTTGGGGCTCAAGAACATTAGTCCTGATGAAGTGAACCGAAGATTGGATGCAGATTGGGGACTGTCACTTTTTTCCTAGGATCTTTGTCCATTCTGGAATAGCTTTAAGTATTGCTGAAGTATGTTGCTATTGTTCCCTGATTGATTAGTGGTCTTAAGTTTTGTTCAAGTATTGTTTAAGTATGTATAGCTTTAAGTACATGTTGCACATGATGTTGGATGTAGCAGTTTAACTGCTTTCTGGATAAATAAAACACTTACTTATCCAAAAAAAAAAAGAAAAATACTAGCAATAGCACTTTTTTTCTTTCATTTAAAAAAATGAAAGAAAAAAAAAATCATTATATGTTTTGTACATTGATAATATAATTTCTTTTAGAATTTTATAAATGGGATTAAAATATTATTAGGCGTGCTTTAAATTTATAATTATTTTAAACATACTTTAAGAAAATATGCCATAATTCAATAATTTTAAATTATAAAAATTTAAGTTAAATTTAGACATGTTTCTGTCTTCTTCTTCTTCTTTTTTATTTTTTTTAAAAGTAGATTTATGTCTATAAAAAGAAAAAAAAAATTTGTCTCAATCAAACTTGCCAAACACACTTCAAGAGCCGAACACTTTAATTTTATAATTCAACCTTATAAAAAGAAATTAAATGAATCGAATCGAATTTGTTATTATAACGAAATATTGTTATAAATAAAGAAGTTAGAAAAAACAAGAGGTGTGTTTGGGTGGGGTTGAATATGAAAGATGATGAAATTTGTAAAAAGATTGAAAGTGAAAGGAGGAGAAGAAAGACTAACCCCACACCCACCACCGCAAACATACCACTCATCATCATCACCTTGGTATATCAAAGAGACCAATACCAAAAGGGAGGGAGTCTACTTTATATCTGTCTACGGATCGGATAGTTCATTTCATCTAATAAATTTGTTTTATATTAGGTCCGATTTGAATAAGATATTTTATAATCGGTTCGACCCGACTTGAATTATAATTTATTAAATAAAAAATAATTTTTTATTGTAAAAAATATTAAAATATTAATATTAATTTTTTTTTTAATATTAAAATTTTTTTAATAATGAAATTTATTTATATGAGCCAAGCCGAACTCAGCCCAAATGAGCTTGGACAAAAAAAAATATATATTTTTTGAGCAACTATCTAATCCGGCTCATGGACAAGTCTAGTCTACTCCTCCTCCTCATCATCTTTTTCTTAAGTTACGTTTGGATGTAGGATTCGGTGCAATGATGGGTACTCTTCATTAATGAAATGTATGAGTGAAGTTTACTCATATTTCTCTTAAAGTTATGTTTGTATGAGATGTGATGTACTGAGGATGCTCCCTCGTTGTACCATACCACATCCAAACATGACCTTAAGAAAGAAAAAAATTTTATTATATGCTTACATTAAATCTATTCATGGATCGAACAATCTGTTCAGTTCAAATTTAATTGAATTTGGAATAGATTTTTTATAATTCAATTGATCGATCAGCTCGAATTACTATATAAATAATAAAAAAAATATTTAAAGTTAATTAAAAATTTTATTTTAAATAATATATCAAGCATGGCCCGACTTAGGTATAGATATGTAAAAAAAATATCCACAATGAATCTGGTTTGATCCATGAACATTTTTACCTCACATTTTTTTAACTTTTTCTTTTTTTTTTCAAAATTAAAATTTTATTTAAAAATTCAAGCATAAAAACTATACTTCCATACCGCAGTTGCATCACACCACTCCTATACGAAACATAACATTAAATCTGATAATATTGAACACGATAAAAAAAATTAAAAACACGATATAAAAAAATAACACGAACACGACACGAATAAATGAATGTTTCAAAATCTATATAATACGAATTATTAAAATTTTAAAATTTATACAAATATAAAATATATTAAATACGATTATAATATAATAAAATATACGAAGATAATATAAATATATTAATTATCAAATCTACATAATACAATCAAGAGAGAGAGAGATGAAAAGGAGTTTGATTTGATGTGTGGATTTGTTGTTTACCTTCTTTGTTCACTTTTTGCAAACCCTTTTCAGTTTCTTTTTCTCTAAATAAAATACCAAACATAGTCTCCTCCCCAGATATGACCGCCCAAACCCCTTTCAAATCTTTCTCTTTCTTTCTCCTTTTCTTTTTTTCGTTTGAGTCAAAATTTACATTATTTTATTTTATGTACACCATAGTTTTATACCTTTTCTATAGTATCAACGTATCAATCATCAACATTTAAATCTTTATTAATAACTTGTCGTTAACGTTAATCTCGAATACATAATGTTTATAAAAAAAAGTACAAAATGTTATATCCAATGATTAATTGGATTAGAGGCTTAAATAGGGACCAAATAAACGTGCCCACAAATCAAGGGAATGCAAATTTTAATTATCGTGAACTATACAAAATTTTAAATATAAAAAAAATTAAACCCTAAATTATATTTTGATAACTTTATTTTATTCTCTTCAGACATTATTTTTTTTTTTCTCTCACAAGCTCTCTGAATCTTCAAAATTGTCATCTCCTAAGTTTCATCTTCACGGACCTAAAACACCGTCAACACAAAGAAATTAAACATGTTGAGTAAAAGATAAATAAAGCTTCGTTGGATGACTCCCTTAATGCATCGAAGAGTCACTCACAAGATAAAGATATTATAATACTTAAGATTTTGATCATAACTTGAATTTCAAAATCTTTTTTCAAAACATTAACCTCCATTAATGCTTAAGTCAATAAGTAGAAAACTATGAATTTGATTAATTACTAGGCAGGGCCAAATTAAGACAAATTAGGTAAAAGGGTTTTTTTTTTGGTTTGAGGAGGAAGAAGGTGAAAGGGAAAAGGGTTAGTAAATTTATGAGGAGTTTTAGGGCAAGTTCTTTATTGTAAGTTTATGGTAAGTTTTATTACATATAAACATGACAAAATTACGTAAATCATTAAAGGATATTGTCATGTATTTATGTAATTAAAAATTATCATGTATTTATGTAATTTTTTTTTACATATAAACATGAAAAATTACATAAATCATTAAAAGATATGTCATGTATTTATGTAATTTTTTTTACATATAAACATGACACAAATTACATAAAATTTTAAAATCTAAGAGAAATTTATTTTAAGTGATTTTTCTTAAAGTTCTCCTAAATTTAGGTACATGTGAGGTCTCTGTCCTCATTTTGTTGGCAATGAAATGAAAGGGAAAAGATAACAATATTGCTACAAATTTTTGACATAGCAAATTAAGGAACTAAAATTAGGGGGAAAAGAAAAAGGAAAAAAGCTTTTGTTTTATTATATGGGGCTATGGCACTGTCATTTTCGCATATATTTTTGCTACTATACCCTCTCAAATTGGCAGAGAGAGGCACATTCTTGTCCAACGGCCACCATTATTTAATAATGAAAATACTGAAAAAGGCGTAGAAAAGAACTCTTGACAGCGAAAGAGAGAAAAGGAAAGGAAAGCAAAATAAAGGGAGAAGAATCTTACAAACCCAATTAAGATCTCTCTTGGATTTTAGAATCTTCACTTTCTTTCTTTTTTCATTAATTAATAATATAATATGTAAAGTTTTTTTTTTTTTTGGATAAGTAATATATATAAAGTTTGTTTGTGCATTAATAAGCATTTTCTTGCTTGTAAGAAACCTATTAATTTTGCTTAAATTATGCATGCATTAATAATCAATATGAGATCGTTTGGAGAGAAAATTAGATTCAAATAAAACTGGAGATATTTTGATTGTATTAAAAAAAAATAGTGGTAATTAGGACGAAAAAAAGAAAAAAAAAATGGAAGAATAACACTTGATGATGGTGAATGTGATGCTTAAATGCTGTCATCGTAAGTTTTCAATATTTTTTGAGGTAGACAAAAAGCAAACTGTTTCAACAGCCCTAATTTTTTTTTTTTTATGCTTTTTGAATCCTTAACGGTGTGTTCGGATAAAGAATTTTAAATTTTTAAAGAAATTTTAAATGAATATATTTAAAAATACATCATTTCAAAATGCTAGAATTTATAATTATTTTATTTGGATAATTTTTTTAAAAAAGAAATTTAGGTTGTTGAAATTTCATTAAATAAAAAAATAATTATAAAATAGGAATAATGATATTAAAAATAAAAAATACATATATGTATAAAAAATATGTAAAATGGGTATCATTAATTAGATTCGTAAAAATATATAAATATTATTAATAATATAAAAATAATAATATATATCATAGTTAAATAAAATGATAATTTGTTTTTTTAGTTTTGTATTTTATAGTCGGCCACCTTAGAATAAAATGAGAGAGGATTTTGAGAAATTTTGAATAACCATCTCTTTAGGTGGAATTTCAAAAGAAAATATGAAGTGCTCAAATCCGCTCTTGAAATTCCTTATAATTTTTGAAATTCTCTCTTATTTTTACCCAAACAAATAAATTTAATTTTAGACTTTTGAAAACCTTGATTGAAATGAAATCTCTCATCCAAACACACCTTAAAAATTATGTAAGGCAAAATGAATAGTTATCACAATTCTTTCTTTTCAAAAAGATAATTAAACTCTCTAAATTATTATTATATCTATATTTATAATATATATAAAATACAAATAAATAAAAAAAATTGAATTGGCGAAAATAATAATTATGATTTACTATATTATTAAATTAAAATTATAAATTTTATTTTTGTTCAAATGAATTTTAGTTTAATAATAAATAAATAAGTAAAAATTTATATAAAATTACTTTATACCCAAAAAATAGTAAATGGCACTTTTTATTGGCAGACAGGGCCAAACAAAAATGAGGCAGTAAAGGGGAGAGGATGAAAGTAAGAATTATACCAAAAATCCTGGAGGCTGCTTTCCTTAGGGGTAGGGGTGTTCGTTCGGTTAATTCGATTAATAACCGAATCGAATTATCCTAAATCGAATTAACCAAAATTTTTTCCCAATTAACCGTTAACCGAACCGAATAATTAATTCGGTTAATTAACCGAACCGAAATTATTTCGGTTAATTCGGTCGGTTTCCGAATTAACCGAAATAAATAAAAAATTTATTTTACTAACCTATTTTTTTACATGATTTTGTATCCAAATTATCCATCCAAGTCCAACCAATCAAAATCCAAAAGCAAAGCATATTATAAAATCCAAATATGAAACAAACACAGCTAAAAAAAATGATAAAACATGAATATTACATAGTCTCAAAGACTCAAAAATATATCTAAATTAATATATAAATTAATTTTTAGTTTTTAATATATAAATTAAATAGGAAAGGTTATTAGGGTTTTTAGTTTTTAATATATAAATTAATTTAAAAAATATATATATATCTAAACTCATAAAATCTTGTTGTTTTAAGCATTTCGGTTAATTCGTGTAATTCGGTTATTTTCGCTTAACCGACCGAATTAACCGAAAACCGAAATTTCTCAAAACCATTAACCGAACCGAATTTTATTCGGTTAACCGATTAACCGAACCGAATTAAAATTCGGTCGGTTAATTCGGTTAAAACCGAATTATGCACACCCCTATTTAGGGGACCAAAAACTATACCAAAATCCTGTTTGCTGGTAATGTTAGAATATATATATTTATAAAAAATAAAAATAAAAACTAATGTATTTGAGAAGGAAAAAAGAAAGTTCAACATTTCCTCTCACTTTACAGTTGAAAAACTGCTTTTTAGCACCTTCAATGAATAAGCTATTCCTAAAAAAGAGTGATGGGATTTGACTTCAATTTTTCCTCAATGGCCCATCATCATCAGTTGCTGCCCTATTGCTCATCAATTATTTTATTCCTTTTTGGTTCTCAGTCATCACCTTCTCTTCATTAATACTTTCTCAATTTCTATATATTTTTTTTTTCAGTGGTTTGTGACTTGTTAATTTGTGATGATTAGATTGAGACCATTTTTCTGCAATTATATACTAAATTTAAAAGAATTATGACGTTAAAGCTAGGGCATTAGCAAATGAAAAATGTATATGCTATTTTCTTTAATGGGTTATGGTCGATTTTTGGACAGAAAGTAGAAAATTTATTGAAAATTTAACCTTTTTGACATTGCAAATGAAATATACTAGTAATAAATCCTACTTAATTATGTTTTGAATCGCACAAGCACTAAACTAAGTTCTGATTTTGTTCATGGAGTAAAAAAAAAAATCTAAGGTTATTATTAATGGATATTTTGTTACTTCAAATTGAAATATAAGATTATACATTTATACTTATGCTAGAAGGTGTGAGTGGTTCGTACTTATCGCATTTTTCAAGTTATGATAATAACATAAGATCAATAATTCATGGCCAAAGTCGACGGAGCATAATTTATCTTAAAGGCAAAGCAATAGTGTTATTCCTTTTACATTTAAATTGACTTAAAAAATATACTTTTTGATTCTCTAGTTTAGCCTTTTCGTGGGAAAATATTCACCAAAACTTTTTTTCAAGTTTAGGAGCAAAAATTATTGTTGCCAATATGCAAAAGAGACTGATTGATGCCAATTATATGATGTAATTGGGAGAGTATAATAATTCACTTTATAAAAGAAGCATAAAAGAAAAAGGTGTGGGATTAAACTTAGAAAGGAAATAAAAAGTTTAAAAGAAGCATTTCGTAAGAGAGAAACCTTTGAATTTGAGAAGTCTAACTTTCAAATTTATGCAACAGCAAAGAGGTAGACTGGTTTGGAGTATATCAGGTCCAAGCTACAAGATCCAAGCTACAAGACTGAACTAAGGCATAAGCAGAATGAACTAAGGCATAAGCAGAAAAAAGTTGAGTGACATAGATTGGTGTGGTGCCAGCTTCTTATATCCAGACATTCTATTACTTTTTGGCTTGCCATTTTGGATAGGCTGTCTACTAAAAGTAGGATGAGTTCTTGGAGATGTCAAGTTACACCAGAGTGTCTGTTATGTAACAATGAAATAGAAACTAGAAATCATGTTTTTTTTCAACTGCAGTTACTCAAAGCAATTATGGGGGAAGGTCTTGGCTACATGCAACATCAGAAGGTTAGTGGGATCATCGCAAGAAGAGCTATCCTGGGCTATAAGGAGTTTGAGGGGGAAAGCTCCATTATCGATCATTCTGAGGCTGGCTTGGAATGCTTATATTTATTATCTTTGGCAGGAGAGAAATCGAAGACTTCATGGAGGGCCAGAGAGATAGGACCAAATCCTGTACGGGTTGATTACTAGTATAGTGAGGGATAAACTAGCAGGTTTAATTAAACCTGTAAATTATAATGTTAATAAGCAATTATGTGATTATTGGGGTATAGGGGATACTACACAGACATAAGAGATTGTTTTGTTTATACTTGATAGCATGAGGTTACAATTGTAGCAGATTATGCTCTTTGGATAAATAAAAATCTTAACTTATCCACACAAAAAAAAAAGGAGAAGCCCTGCTCAAGGGTTGAGTAACCTATCTGATCTGTATTAGGTCGGGTTTGCTTAGAGTTTTTAGTGATTTGGATTCTTTCCGAATCACTGTTTATATAATAAAAAATATTTTTTATTTAAATTTAATTATAAAATATATTTTTAAAATTTTTATTATTATTTAAATAGTAAACCGAGTCGACGGAGACCTGCCCAGGGTTGAGCCTAGGTAAGGAAATTGAAAAAATTTCGGGCCACGGTCCAGCCCATAAGGGTCTGGATTTTTTTTAAATTCTTTCTTTTTAGTTCGGTTTTAGAGATAATTTTTTAAAATTTTGATTAAAAATTCCATAATAATTATCGCATGTAATTAATTATCTCCTTAAAAATAATAAAAATCTCTACCGTTTCCGTAACGTATGCATAATTAGTCGAATTACATAAAGTCTCGTATCTTTTTTTTTTTTTTCTTGCTGTTTCTTCTCTATTAAAACTGTTGTCTACACCAACATCAAGCTATAATATTTCATTAATTTATTGATACGAAATGAAAGTTTTTGCTGCTTTGATTAGGTATTTTTAATCGAAAGTGGCCTCGAATATGTTCAACGTTTCTGTCAACTCCATGGTTGAAATTTTGCTTTAGCACCCATTAATTGTCGCATAAAGGGCGATCAGATAAGACTTCACTCTTTCATTTCTCTTTTTTTTTTTTTTTCTTAAACCTAATTGTCCTTTTTTTTTTGGCTAAAATTTATGATGAAGAAATACTAATTTTAAGAAATTATGCATATATATCCACACGGGTTAATTGGTACATAGATGAAAAAAAAAATCAATCAAAATTTAATTCATGTAAAAAATATTTCGAAAATAAAATTCTGAATGTACTAAATAGGTTAAATCTTGATTGTATTATCAAAAAATTCATTTATTTCACAAGAGTCTCGAAAATCATGGTAGTAACTATATATATATATATATATTTTTTTTTTTTTCTAATTTCTATCTCGTTTTCTTCTATTAATTTGATTTTGAATATAGTTGAAATGGAGAAAGAGGAATTCAAATTTGAAACCTCTCTATTCGTATTCGAAATCTTTCACTTCATGTTTGCCATACTTCTATCAATCATATATATGGAATGTCAAACTATCTTTCTTAAGTGATCTACGTGGTTTGAGCATTTTTGTCTATTTTAAAACTTATAACAATTTTCAATATGAAGACGACAGCAAGAAGCTTAATTCTCATGTGTAGTTAGAGTTGTACATAGTCAGGTCGGATCAGGTTCGGATAAAAAAAATTTGTTTGTCCAAAGCCTAACTCAATTCGATCCGTCAGATTTGAATTTTTTTTTTTACTATTTAAAATATTATTTTTATATTATATATTTTATAATTAAATTTAAATAAAAAATTATTTATTAAATAGTAATCTGAAAACCAAATCAAATGAATAATCCAACCATAAAACACATGTATGTGGAGCAACAAAAACAAAATTGATATATTCTTCTAATTAATATGATCATACAATTAAAATCTAAGGAGTAATGATAACTTACTTGCATTAGGATGCAATACTGCATTTGACAATTTCATTACCATTATATTATATGAAATCATAAAGCAAAATCTAATCACTTGGATTTAGCTCGTGTTATTGGCATTGGATAAAAATTTTAGGTTCGATGTAATATTGTAAATTTTTTTTTTTTTTTTTGTGTATATAAAATAATATAACATAAAAAAAAAAATTATCTCATATATCATCAATAAAATTTTTCAAATGAAACATACCTACAATCCCATCGATTTTTAGGGAAATTTTCTTTTTTGCCAAACAAGTTAGATGATTGGGAGTCTGATCGAGAATTTAAGCTATGAATCTGAAGTACCCTTTTCAAGTTGAGAAAAGAAGAAGAATAATGCAAATTATTTTGTTATAAATTGGAAGCACCGAATATTTACGAAGGTTGAGTACCAATAATGCTAATGCTAATAGCTATCAACGGGCAACATCCATTTTCCAATATATAAATGCTGAAATATTTGATGACATGACGAAACCTATTCAAGGTTTGGATTACCTATTTGATCCAACAAATTCGATTCGTATTAGATCGGATTTAGACATAAATTTTTTAATTCGAGTTGATCCGATCTAACCTAAATTATTATTTATTAATAAAAAATTTTATTTATAAAACATATAAATATTAATATAAAAATAAATTTTTAATATTTTTTAAATAATAAAACAGACTTCTAAATCGATCCAAGTTAAACTTGAATAAAAAATCAGATCGTGATCCGATTCGACACATGAATACATATGCATTACCCTAATTTAGTATTTTTTGGGGGGTTTAAACTAGGGTGTTCCCCCATTCCGTATTTTAAGGTTGATGGAAGACTAATCTCTAACGAGTCGGGAGTGTAATTGATACGTGCAAAATAATAAGGACCGTTGGTGACAGCTAGGAAACAGTTAAGCTGTTAGGAGGTAGTTAGTTGTGAGTGATAGTTCGTTAGTTGTTCATTGAGTTGGTTGAGCTGAATACTTAGAAAAGTAACTGTAATATGATGTATATAAGCTGAGACTGCCAAGGAATCATTATGGTAATACAATCACAGTTTCTCTCTTATCTCTTTCTCTCTGTATCTTCTTCAACCTTAAACTGTTTCCTGCTTTGATGTTCTCGAAGGCTGTTCTTCCTCTCAACTTTCTTGTATATTGAAATTATATAATTCTTACACACACCAATTCATATCAGAAGCTCTTTCCTGGCACCACTATGGCTAACAACACCAGATCTCAGGATTTCAAGAAGTTTGAAGAGTCAATTAAAAAATCCTTGAAAGAACTATTGACTAGGATTCAAGGGCAAGAACAACAGCAAGAAATGACCATTGCAGCATTGATGCAAGACATCTCAAGCCTCAATCTTCAACAAAACTTACTCATGGACCAGTTTCAGAATGCAGAAGCTAATTCTCCACAAGGAAAGGGCCAGTACTTTGCTACTATGCAATCCAAGGTGGACTTCCCAAGATTCAATGGGGATGACTTGGGATGGTGGATCTTCAGATACCAACAATTTTTTGAAGTGGATGGCACCCCAGAGGTGGCCAGGGTGAAACTAGCAGTCGTCAACTTGGTGGGGAGAGCATTGCAATGACACCAGAATTGGATCAAATTTAAGGGAGGTAATGCAGACATTTCATGGAATGAATATGTCCAAGCTTTGGAGGCACGGTTTGGAGATAAGATGTATGGGGATCCAATGACAGAGCTTCTCAGCTGCAAATAGATAGGTACAGTTACACAATTCCATGATCACTTTGAATATTTACTTGGTAGGTAGATATTTCTGATGAGTATGCCATTAGTTTCTTCTTGAAGGGACTAAAAGAACCTATACAGAAACCAGTTAGGATGTTCATGCCTAAGACTCTTCAACATGCTTTTGCCTTAGCCCAATTGCAAGAATCCACTTTAAACACTTTACACCAAGAACTTACAAACACTATGCCCAGAAAACAACCACTCCTTAACCCTAGACCTGGCTATTCATGTATCCGTGTCGTGTTCGTGTATTTTATCGTGTCATAATCGTGTTTAAGTTATTTTATATTTATTTAAACTTTGATACGTTAATAATTCGTATTAAATAGATTTTGAGACATTCGTGTATTCGTGTCGTGTTCGTATTATTTTTTTCGTGTCGTGTCGTGTTCGTGTCGTGTCCAGTATTGTCAGGTCTACTTAACCCTGTACCTGTCCTCAAAACACATCAAGCCACATCAAACTTTCACCCGAACCCAAGACCTATACCAAGAACACAGCCTTATAACCCAAAACCCTTCTATAACCCAACCAATAAACAGGATAGACCTCCCAACATTCGCACCAGTATAGACTTTGATGATAAGAGAGCCAAAGGATTGCGTTTCTGGTGTGATCAAAAATACGATTTTGGACACAAGTGCAAGCAAAGGCAACTGTACCTGATTGAACTCAGTGAAATGGAGGAAGAGTTACCAGTTGAAACCAGTCAAGAAAGTGAAGAATGGGAGGAGGAGAGCGCTCAAACCTCTGTACACGCCATGAATGGTAACAGTGACCAGGGCTATAGGACCATGAGGGTCATAGTATTTGTGAAAAAGAAGCATTTTCACATATTGATTGATTTGGGTAGCACTCATAATTTCCTGGATGAAGGACTTGATAGGAAAATGGGCTGCAAAATCGAGAGCATAGGACCACTGAAGGTGGGCATGGTAGATGGGAATAGCGTGATTTGTCAAGGCATATGTAAAGGCCTAACCTGGACCTTACAGGGGACTTTTTTACTACAGATGTGTTGCTTCTGCCACTGAGCAATTGTGATATGGTGCTGGGCATTCAATGGTTAGAGACACTCGGAGTGATACAGTGGGACTTCAAACAGCTTAGAATGGAGTTTACACTCAGTGGGAAGAGACATGTGCTCAGGGGAAGACAGGTTCCAGCAGACAAATGGCAAAAATCCTGCCTTATTCATCATAATGCTCCCTTATTCAACTTTGTTGCCTGCAACTGGATCAAGAATCTGAACTTTCTATCAGTGCACTTCATCTCAGCACTAAGGACACAAACCCAGTCCCTACCAAAATTCAACAACTCTTATCCAGATACCAAAGGCTGTTTGAGGAACCTAAGGAACTGCCTCCTCACAGGGGGCATAATCATAAGATCACGTTGAAAGAATGTGTATCTGCAATAAATGTCAGGTCATATCGATATTCTTCCTTACAAAAGGATGTCATTGAACAAATGACCAAAGAAATGTTGGCAACAGGGCTCATCCAACACAACCATAGTCTTTTCTCCTTACCTGTGGTACTTGTCAAAAAGAAAGATGGCACATGGAGGATGTGCGTAGACTACAGAGAATTGAATAAGGGTACGGTCAAAGATAAGTATCCTATTCCAATCATTGAAGAGTTGCTTGAAGGGTTACATGGGCCTGCTTGGTTTTTGAAGATAGACTTGAGATCAGGCTACCACCAAATCAGGATGCATCCTCCTGATGTACACAAGACAGCCTTTCGAACTCATGATGGACACTATGAGTTCCTTGTTATGCTCTTCGATCTAAAAAATGCACCATCCACTTTCCAGAGCCTGATGAATGATATTCTCAGACCGTACCTGAGGAAATTCACATTAGTATTCTTTGATGATATTTTGGTCTACAGCAACAGTCTAGAAGAACATGTGCAGCATCTAGAGAAGGTGTTCCAAGCATTACAGCAGCATTCCTTGGTTGCCAAGAGGAGCAAATGCTACTTTGCTCAACCTAAGGTGAAGTATTTGGGACATATAATATCAGCTGTTGGGGTTTCTACTGACCCTAAAAAGATAGAGGCAATGCAGAACTGGCCAGTTTCCAAGAATGTGAGGCAGCTAAGAGGATTCTTAGGGTTAGCAGGGTATTACAGGAGATTTGTGCACCGTTATGGCATTATCTGTACACCCCTCACAGAATTGCTAAAGAGAGATCAGTTCGAATTTAATGTGCAAGCAAAAATGGCCTTCCAAAGGCTCAAGTTTCCTATTGCATATATCAGCAAAACCCTTTCCCTCAGACATCAAGGGTTCTCAGTATATGAGAAAGAGCTGCTGGCCATTGTTTATGCAATTACGAAGTGGAATCATTATTTGGTGGGTAACCATTTCAGTATCAAAACTGATCGTTAGAGCCTCAAACACTTACTCCAACATGAAGTCTCTCATCCTGGCCAGCATGCTTGGCTTACCAAGCTGATTGGTTATGAGTATGATATCAGCTATAAGAAGGGCAAGGAAAACATAACAGCAAATGCATTATCTAAAATGCAATCACACGAACTGCTGCTAATGGCTGTTACAAGAGTGTCATCGAATTTGTGGTCCTATACAGGATAATTGGAACACTGATGAAGAATTGAAGGCACTTATTTGATAGTTGCAGGTTCAATCACCTTCAGACACATTGTACACATGGAAAGATGGACAACTGAGGAGAAAATGGAGATTGGTCATTGGCAAGGATGCCTCATTACGTACCAAAATCATTCAGTTGTACCATAATGGTAGTTTCGGAGGGCATTCGCGGGTCCATGTTACAATCAAGAGACTCACTACCATGTTTTACTGGAAAGGGCTTGCTAAGCAGGTGAGGCAATTCATAAGGGAATATGATGTTTTTCAGCGCTTCAAATATGACTCTAGTGTACCACCAGGTCTCTTCCAGCCCCTGCCCATACCAGTGGAAGCTTGGTCTCAGGTGAGCCTAGACTTTATAAAAGGGCTACCTAATTCTTTTGGGAAATCTGTGATCTTAATGGTGGTTGATCGTTTAACTAAGTACGCACATTTCATGAGTATGTCTCACCCATACACTGCACTCACTATGGCTCAAGTTTATATGGATTTCGTGTTCAAATTGCATGGCCTTCCTACTGCCATTGTCAGTGATAGAGATCCCACTTTCCTTAGTCAGTTTTGGAAAGAACTTTTCACAATATAAGTGGTCTCACTGCATATGTCCACTGCATATCACCCCCAAATGGATGGTCAGACAGAGGTCGTCAACAGGTGTTTGGAGACCTGCTTGAGGTGTGTTTCTGGGGACCATCCAAAGGCATGGAGTAAGTGGTTGTCCTTAGCTGAGTAGTAGTATAACACCAACCATCATTCAGCCACGAATGTCACCCCCTTCGAAGCTCTATATGGATACACACCACCACTGCATGTCCCTTACTTTCCTGGAGATTCTCATGTGCAAACAGTGGATACAAGCTTGCAAACAAGAGAAGCAGTGATGCAGCTCTTGAAACATCACTTGGTGCAAGCTCAGCAGAGGATAAAGGCTCAGGCTGATAGACATAAAAGTGACAGGCAGTTCCAGATAGGGGATTGGGTGTACTTAAAGTTACAACCCTCCAGGCATAATTCTTTGGCTGACAGGCAATTTCAGAAGCTAGCACCTAGATACTTTGGTCTTTATCAGGTTTTGGATAAGGTTGGGTTGGTGGCTTACAAGCTGGCACTTCCTAGCAATGTCAAAATTCATCTTGTCTTTCACGTGTCTCAACTCAAGAAGAAGGTGGGTAATATGCAAACAGTGCATTCACAACTGCCCTTGCCTAATCACTCACCCTCTTTGGAACCTGTAGCCATCTTGCAGAGAAGAATGGTGAAGCAAGGTCAACAGCCAGCAACACAGGTGTTGGTCCACTGGTCTGATTCATTTCCAAAGGATGCAACTTGGGAGTACTTGTATGAGCTGCAGAAAAGGTTCTGTGATTTTCAACCTTGAGGACAAGGTTATTGTTATGGGGAAGGGATAGATACGTGCAAAATAATAAGGACCGTTGGTGACAGCTAGGAAACAGTTAAGCTGTTAGGAGGTTTAGTTGTTAGTGATAGTTCGTTAGTTATTCATTGAGTTGGTTGAGCTAAATACTTAGAAGAGTAACTTTAATATGATGTATATAAGCTGAGACTACAAAGGAATCATTATGCTAATACAATCAGAGTTTCTCTCTTATCTCTTTCTCTCTGTATCTTCTTCAACCTTAAACTGTTTCCTGCTTTGATGTTCTCGAAGGCTGTTCTTCCTCTCAGCTTTCCTGCATATTTAAATTATATAATTCTTGCACACATCAATAATAATAAAGTTCTCCCAAAATTTAAATCTTGATTCTCATTTTAATTTAAATCTTGATTTTCATTTTAAAAATTTAAATTATTTTGTCACTTTAATCAAACTTAATGTTGATCCTAATTTTTTATTTTCCTAGTCGCTGAAAAGATGAAAGAGTAAACAGCAAAGGGGACCAAGACAAGACACCAATATTATATCATCAAATCTCTCAAAGGTCCCCCAACCCCACTTGTCATTTATGAGATCAGCCCCACAGAAACAAAAAAAAAGAAAAATCAAGCATTCCAAAATAATTCAACCCTAAAAAGTAAAAACTAACCAATCCCCACCCTACAAGCCCCTCCTCCACTGCCATTCTTCTTTTTCCTTATTTGGTACATACCTGTCTTATAGTGTTGTTTTGCCCCCACCCAAAAAAAATATCCTGTTCAAAATTATTAAAGTCAAGCACCATTCTTCAATCAAATACTTTCATCATTATCATTTATTCATTGTTAGTACTTTTTTTTTTTTTCACCTTTGTAAAAATTTGTTATATATATTATGCTTACGTTTTAAAAAATTATATTTAATATATTATTTTTATTAAATTAAAAAATACATATTAATTATATTTTTTTATAAACATTATCTTAATCAATTTTTTTTTTTTATAATTTCGAAAAAAAATTCGAATTTTTTGAGTAAAGAAAACATGCACCAACAAATTGAGTTAAAGACTAAGATTATATAAGTTTTTAAATTTCTTTTTTTAGTTATTCTTTTTCTTCTTGTTTATTGATAAATTTTTTATTCAATTTAATAAGCAATGTCATAAGTCATATGCTGTTATCGTCGTATTAATTTTTACGATGATTTTTCACATCAAAATTTTTATAAAACTGATTATAAATCATAAGTCATAGTGTGTATAATTACAATGATATTTATAGAAAAAAAAAATTGATAATTAATGTGTTATCAGATTTTTAATTTGATACGAATAATACATTAAATTAATTAATTTTTTAGAATAAAAATAAAAAATAATTTGATATGAAAAATAAAAATAATTTTTTTAGAATAAAAATAAAATTAATTTTAACTAGTGTTTATAACCGAACTTGCTAGGAATGGGATTCCTGTTTGGTAGTAGGAGATACGTGTGGCTTTTGTTTTGTCTCCAAAATAAAGGAGAGAGAGAGAAGAGTGATGATGAATGATTATTCCCCTTGAACTGTGGAAAAAGTTTATCTTTTTCCTCGTAAAGAAGCAATTATAAAGAAGCAGAAAGTGGGAAAAAAAATTGATAATTTTAAATATTATACGATCACATGATTCGAATATAATAAAAAATAATTAAAATATAATACGATATTAATATATGAATGTATCAAAATTTATATAATACGAATTATTAATATATTAAAATTTATATAAATATATAATATATTAAATACAATTATAACACGTAAAAATATATAAACACGAGTGAACATAGAACAAAACAATAAAAAGGGTGTACTTGCTTTGGGGGGGGGGGGAGAAGAAGTGGGCTACTTGCTTGGAGGATGTTTACCTTGGATTTTACCCTAAATAGGAAGTTTTGTTCTTGTGCTAGTGGGGGAACCTTGTTCTCTCCTTCCATTAGCCTTATAGCTTCATGACTTTGACAAATTTGTCACCTTTTTTTTTTCTTCTCTCTCTTTCATTTTACTAATATTATAATACTAGCATTACAAATAGGAAGTCCACTAATTATTAAAATTAAAATTAAATATCAATAATTATGTGATATGTTGATACAATATAATTGTTCATGAATCGGGTTAAACTAAACCCAAATAGTAAAAAAATTTGTTTGTCCAGACTCAGCTTACTTGAAAACCTGTTTTACTGCTTGAAATATATTAAAATATTATTTTATGTTAATTTTTATAATTAAATTTAAGTAAAAATATTTTAATTGATTAAATAATAATCTGGATTGGATCTGGTCGGCTTGGATTACAAAAATCATATCTTAGGCTCGACACAATTTGGGTTGGACTTATCAGGCCAAGCAAGTAGCTTGACCCGTGGAGAGGTCTATGATAGAATATTGAATTATTAATTCTAATGATCATAATTTAATCTTTGACAATTTTAAATATTAAAAAAATCCAAATGAAATCAAATGTTTTTTTTTTTTGTTGCAAGAAAGCAAATCTTAATGTTGCATTTGGATTTCACAAAGAAAATTGCAAATTATGTGAAAGAATTTGTCCAAATAATATATGTATATATATATATATATAAAATAAAAATTATAATTTGGAGGTTTACAACCCTTGGACTAGAAATTCTGAATATATGAACCTTAGGCCACCATTTTCTAGTTTGGAAGTGAATAATTTGTCCAGAAGGTTGTGTAAAAGAATATAGACAATATCTTAATAGGATAAGGACGTTTGGGTTCATAATTGAGAAGTACTAAAGATTATGTTCCAAAAGCTAATGTTGAGACAAATAAAAGAAGGCAAGTATTAAATCCATAGCCACGAAATAATTCAATAATAATAACATCTTACATTCATATGAAATTTCCAACTTCAAATTAACTTTTTCACAGCTTAATTATCCAAAGAAAATAGTGAAAAAAATCCTTTACTATTGCAAAATGACTATATTATAGTATATGGTACTATAAATACTACTATTATTTATAAAAAAAACTTGTGAATGATAACTCAAGTTGAATTCAATGGTTTCATCCGAACATTTAATTCAGTAATTGATGTATGATTTATTATTTTAGAAAACCGATTCAAATCTTCCTTTTCTCAATTTTTTTTTAAAAACATTTGACCTAATAGTTGTCATATTCCTTAAGAGAATATGAATGTAAGATGTAGACTTACTCAATGATTGGGCAGTCCGCCTAAAGTTTTTTATAATTCGGATCGGCCCGGTCCGACCTAAATTACTATTTATTAAATAAAAAATATTTTTATTTAAATTTAATTATAAAAAACATATAAAAATATTAATATAAAAATAATTTTTAATAATTTATGAATAATAAAATGAACTTATGGTCCGGTCCGACCATGAGCAGATCTAATAAGTAGAAGACTAACATTTTCTGCCTATTTATGTGAGAGCCCAAGAAAAACCAGGCCAAGCCTAGCTGAAATAGTAGAGAAAAGTAGTACTACTTGAAAAATTAAAGAGTAACATTTTTGTTTTTGTTGGGCAATTGCCATGTTTGTTGGATACTGATTGTGAGGCCACTTTGTGACCTTATAGCCCATAACCAAGTTTATGAGGCCACATTCAAGATCAAGATTGGGCCTTTGAATCCAAGAATCATTTGGGTAGTTTTCAGCCCAAATCACAATCAAAGAATCAACCCAAAATATGTTCATTTGTATGAAAAGTCCATGATGGTTAAACTCATAGCTGCCTTTGGGTCCATTTGAAGATCAAGATTACAAAATCTTTTGAATAGTTTTTAAGCCCAAATGACAATCAACCCTGAAATTTTCATTTTTATGAGTACATGATCAAATTTGGGTCATTTGATACATAAATTAAGACATTTTTTTAAAATTTTTTAATATACCAATATGCGTTATTCTATTAATCATGTTTGTTTATTCTATTAATCATGTTTGTGGAGTCTAAAATTTCACGTGAATCAGTTAATTTCTCTTAATCTATAGGGGTCAGCCCAAATCACAATCAACCCAAAAAATCTTTACCATTTTTTATTAAGAAAAGGAGATTCATACTTAATTCATTGAACAAAGAGATACATCAATTATTGATTTAAATATTCGAATGTAAAAGATTTCCGGTCACCTTTTAAATGAAACCCAAACCTAAAAATATAATGAAATATCACTTCATATGTGCTCGTAAACAAGAAAAGCTAAAAAATATATATTTATTAATCTATTTATATGCTTCCATATCATATGTTTTTGAAAACTAAAAGGGTAAAGGTGGAGTTAACTCAATAGCAAGATTTGCATCAACAAAATTGAAATTTTGATTCAATGATTGATATATGATCTTCAATTAAATGAAACTAAACGAAGAGACATATTTTCTTCTTATTGTTTTTTTTTTTTTAGTGAAAATGGAACCATTCATGTAATATTATATTCAAAAACTAAATTTAAAATTAGAAACAAATGGATAAGATAAATAAAATAATGAAAATGGAAAGAAAAAAAAGCTTCACATGAAAGTTAGGGTCATGTGGGCTAATTAAAGCATCCATGCTTTCCTTCTTCAACATTTCTTCTCCAACCTTAACCTAATGTGTTGCATAAATCAATATTCTTAGGTAGGTTGTATGTAAATATTTTATGTTTGATTACAATTTTTTAAAATCTTAATTAGTTAGCAAAAAACAATAATACTGACCCTAATGTCTTTGTCTTTGAACGGTCTCCAAAAGTATGTTTTAATTTATTATCACATAATGACAGTTTAATTATGTATCAAATTTTTTATTGGAGAATAGTAATTATCATTACCTAATACATGTCCAAAAAGTTTGTTAATTAGTCATCTTTTTGTCATTTTCATTTGAAATGGGATTTTGAAACCTTCACTTTTCTTCTTTATTTAACTTCTCCATCTTTAAAAAATGTTGCAAAAATATGCTCTTCTTATTTGCTCATAGTAATATATAATAATGACAATAATAACAAATAATATGTTTTTTTGGCAAAGAAAAGTTAACCTCCTCTACCTTGTTCCCTCAAAGGGAAACAACAAACCAATCAAAATTTCAAATTGATGAGATTAAAAGAAAAAAGAAAAGGAAAACAATAACGACCCAAATTTGATTTGATTGTTGTTTCTCTTCTTAAGAAGGTTAAGGTTCAAAATTGGTATTTCTTTTGAATTTTTTATATGTGAAGAAAATTATAAAAATAAAAGTTTTGAGTTTAACTTTTAGCTAATACTCACTAACTAATTAAAACATTAGGTAAAACAATAACTCAAATTTCTACCAAATTTGATTATATGTATAGAGATAAGAAAGCTTTATAAGTTGACAAATGCAAAGCATATAGTGTATATTTTAATATCAAATCCAAAAAAGCACAAAAGAAAACATTGCTAATATAAGAACAGATTTGATTAAACCAGAACTACATAAATATTGATAATATGATTAAAGATATCTTTAGATTTTATTTTTGGTTGAATCAGAACTAATGTGGTAGGGGCATTTATATGGTCTATTTTTTAAGTTATCCTTTTTAATGTTATATTATTTTTTTATATAAAGGAGGGTAAGACTTAGGGAAAATTAAAGAAAGAAAATTCTTAAGTTTGAGTTCAATCTTACTAGAATCCATTTTATAAGAGAAGTGGATAAATTATTTGAACTAAATCCCATATTCACTTGACAATTTTGGATACAACACGATTACACGATATGAATACAACACGAAAAAAAAACTAAAATACGATATGACAAAAAAAATAACACGAATACGATACGAATATACGAATGTATCAAAATTTATATAACACGAATTATTAACATATCAAAATTTATATAAATATATAATACCTTAAATAAGATTTATGATATGTAAAAAGACACGAATACACAAATTATCAAATCTATCACATTTATGAACAACTAGATCTTAACCATTAAAGATTTAGAAAAGAAATTTGACCAACCTTCTAGCTAGTATTGGTGTGGATTGACACAAATGAGTTGGATTTATGGCTAACAGATGGTCTTATATTGAACCAACTCACCTACTATATAATTTAACACTTTTTTTAGGTTAGAACTTTGGCCAACTAGTCTAATTTAGTGACACATGAAAATTCAAACACATTTGTTCAAAGTATATTTTAGTTCTAAGCAATTTGGTTATCATTGTTGCATTAACATTCACCAAAATTCAAAATTAGGGTTTTTCTTCAACACAATGAAGAGTTCAATTTTTTTTTTTCATTTATTTTTATAATAACAAAAAATATTATGACTCAACGGCTATATTTGGGTCATATTTCAAAATCTAAAAAATCAAATAAAATCCTAAAAAAAAAGGGGGGGAAAAGTGAAAGGTAGCAATAATTATAAAAAGGGAAAGTAAGAAGTGGGGAAAATGAACTAAAAACATCTTTTTTTCTGGTCACATGGAAAAGAAATTAGAAAGTGAAAAAACAAAAACAAAAAAGACTGTTTGTCACACTATTCATGGAGAAAGAACATCATTTCATCATGGCATGAAGTTGGGTCTTATTTTTTTTTTTTCTTATTCATGAGCTCATGGCCCCATGAAAAGTAGGTTCCACCAATAATATAAATATCCAATGGGTCCCCACAACAAATAAATATGAAGCTATTAATCTACAATCTTCTTTGATATTTGATTTTATATTTTATAAGTGGAATTAAAAAATAAATAAGTATTTTATTAAAATATATTTATAAAAATTAATTATTAAAAAGCACGTATTAATTTTTTAATATTTTTGTAAATTTTAAAATTTCACCATTATTGTATAAAATAAAATGGGTTTATGAAGGAATTGCAAAGATCCTTGATATCAATTCTTACTACTTTGTTAATTGCCAATTTTTCCTTTCTAAAGTGGTCAGAGAAATATAGCAATAAGTTCTTGATTCAATTTAAAAAGTACTTGTCCTCTTCTTGACACTGTTATTTGTTGACATAAAACGAAAGAAGATGATGTTATTTACTTTGGGTTTTTTTTGTTCTTTAATGATAAATAAAATATCAATTATATTTTTTTTTAAAGTAAAATTGAGAATAGTAATATGAAATTAGATAGCATGAATATTAATATTCTATAAGAAAATGAGATTTTTTATAAAAAAAACAACATATATAAAATTAAAAATAAAATCCATTTTTATATATTAGCAGTGAATTTTTAATTTTATAACAAAATTAAAAAGACTGTCATTTATCCTATTATTTTTTAATATATCCTAAGTAATATGTGTCATTTTAATAATTCTGTTTGTAAAATTTAAAAGATTTAATGATGATGTACAAGATAATTTTTCTTTAAAATATAAGATAAAATTTAAAAGTATAATGCTTATAGAATTTTCTTATTAAAAAGAGGGGAAAACATCTCTTCTCTTCGTATGGAAGCTTTCTTTTAAGTTGAAAATTTGACAATTTCAAAATTCAAACATGATTATACACTCTAGTTTTAAAACCAATCACTTTTTTTAGAGAAAAAAATATAATGACTTAAATTTATCAAGGTACATTTTTTTTTTGCCTTTGTCAATAAAAATTAGTTCCCCCAATTCTTATTCTACAAAAAAATTATGAAAGGAAAATAAAGAGAAAAAAAAAGAAGACAAATTCTCAAAGGAAAAAAGTAGGAAAAAAGAAAAAGGAAATAGGCAATGAAAATGGTCCCCTAAATGACCACTTGACTTTCCACCAAAATTAAAAAGGAAAAAAATCTTAATATGCACGTGTCAGATTTTGATTCATCCACGTATCCGTATGTTGAAATGGGACCCACAAACAAAATAAAAACCCCAGTTAAACCCTTCGTCAGCCTCTCACTTTTCAAAGTTGGTAAGAAGGAACATCTCTCTTCTTCGGCTTTAAGTCTTACAACAGGAAAAAAAGAAAAAAAAGAACATGCAGAAGCTGAAAAATGGTATTTTGTTTATGTTGTTTTCCACTTTTGACCCTCCAAATTTACTTAATTTTCACACTTTCAACACCCAAAACTCCAAAAACACTTGAGATAGAGAGAGAGAGAATTGTTGTTTTTCTTGGTGTTCTTTTTCATGGAGTTGAGCTTTGAAGTTGAAGCTGTGATAGAGTTTTTGAGGAAGAATGGATTGAAAGAAGCTGAGAAAGCTCTTGAGGAAGATATGATGGAGAAAAATGAAGAAGAAGAAGAAGAAGAAGAAAAAGTGGGTGCTTTTGATTTTGAGAAGTTCTTGTTCCCCATGCCGCCGCCGGTAAGGATTCCGGCGACCCTCCGGCAATCGGAGGAGGACGAGAAAGTGAAGTCCAGTGTTGGGTCGGATTCTGATGGTGATGAATTTGTCAGCTTGAGGTCTTCTACTAGTGATGTTTGCTCTTCAGGTAAGTAGAAGAACCTTTGTTTTAATTTTGTTTGATCTTTTAATGATTGGAATTAAGTTGGTTTTAATAACACTTAACTAAGTTTGTGCTTGCTTTATATAAAAAAAAACTCTTTTTTTTTTCAAATTCTTTTCCTCTTTCAGTGATTGTTTTGAGATGGAATTTTGTTGGTTTTAACTTTTAATAACTGGCATTTGTTTTATTAAAATATATATATATATATATCTTTTTCTATTTTAGTGATTGTTTTGAGTTAAAATTTGGTTGGTTTTAGTTTAATCATGCTTAACTTAATAGGGTGTTTGATCAGCTTCAGTTTGTTTGAAAGATTCTTGCTTGATATGAACTTTTGTTGTTGTTCTGGTCAATTTTAGTTTTAGGTGATGTAAGCAACACGCAAATTGCTATAAATAAAAGTTGAGTGAAGGCCTTTGTCTTTTTCTGGAGTGGGCTTGAATTTGAATGAATTGTTTACTTGCTCATCTCATTTCATGTTTTTAGTAAGCTTAGTTACTGTTTTAATTTTAATTGATCTTTATAACTGATATTTCAATCTTAATATTGACATAATTTCTTGAGAAATTCCCATAGTTCATAGAGCAAATTTATATTATTGTGTAAATGTCTTGAAACCAGATGGGATATTCATTTTTTATTTTTTTTTTAATTTGGGGAAGGAGGATTCGAACCCGGCTCTTGGAGTAGGGAGATCATGCATCACCATTGTGTGCATTGGTTATTCATCTTTAGCAATTAGAAATGGAACTTTCTTCTCTTTTTAATGATTTCTTTTATAGGAGTAGATTCCAATTAAGCTGCTTATGCATTGTAAATCTCCTTGAACTTCTCCCAATAAAGGGAATCTCTTTTCACCACTATCTTTATTCTACTAGTGCTTCTTTACTCACAGTCACAGCTAGTAAGGATCACTTTTTTTCTGTTTGAGACATGCACTTTTCATTGCCATTTAGTTATGCTGTGGAGGTTCTCCAAGAAATTTCATCAATTTTGTTTGCTACTTCTGCCTTTTCATCACTGCCAAGTACTGATAGATCCTTTTGTACTTTAAAAATACCAACAAAAAAAAAAAGAAAAAGGAAAAACCTTACATGTTCCAATTTTCTCTTAAGGTATTTTGTAACACTCTGAAATCATTATTGTTTTTTTTCTTTCTTTTTTTGGCCCTATTTTCAATATCTAGGTGGCTGCTGGGGGTGAATGTGTTAGTTAATAGTGTGCATAGGAGCAGTCAAACTGTTTTTCATTTTGCAGACTTTGTGAATCCATATGGACTTCGTTCCGCATCTCAGGCTGATTCTGATACTTCATCAGATAGATTATCTCAATTTGGAACAGCACGCGATTATCCTGATTTCGACATGCAGAATGACTTGTATTGGAATGATGAGAAAGATGAAGACTACTTCATGACTCCATGCTTCGCTGGGTCGGACTTCTATGGCTGTCCAAGTCAGGATAAGTTTGTAACAACTTCAGGGACAGAGACACAACATGATGATACACCGAGTTCACATAACAAATCCGAAGGATTTCAAACAGAAGTTGGTATTGATTACTTGGACAAGCCATGCCTTTTTAATATGACCCGCATCAATGGGGAAAATGAGGTTCAAGTGATGGATTATAATCATTTTGATAAATGTAATGGGCTTGAAGGGGACATTGAACAGGAGTTGAAGAACTGTGCTTACGGTTGTTCACTCCCCCTTTGCAAATGTTGTGAGGGACCAGGTCTTTATGATGAAAATCCTGTGAACTTCGGCAAAGAAACTGATTTTGATGATTTTCAGCTAATGGTTGCTGGAGACATTAATGCAGATTATAATGGAGCTTCTGAACATAAATCAAAAAAGAATCTTTACTCGGCCAGAAGGGGTTCAAATGATTTGATTGATGGAGTTGAAAATGAAGATGAAGAAGAAGAAGACAATGGAGAACTTAGTGAACCTCAGGCTGCTGCAGACGAAGAGCGTGATGCTACGGATGAACATCTGATGTACTCTAATGAGGATGAATATGAAGTATTCGATTTGCGAATCATTCATAGGAAAAACAGGTTAGCTACTATACTTTTTTCTCATATTGTCAATGTTAAGTAATCTAATACAGAATTTAAATATAAGAGTTAAAGAAAATTGGTGAATAAGCATGTTTAAAAGTGATAAGATGCAAGGGAAATTTTCAAATAAAGCAAAACTATTTTCTAAATTTGGTCTTCCATCACATTCTTGGAAAGGGCAGATTTACCTGCTAGAACATTTTTTCGTATTATCTAGCTCATGCTGCCACCAAACTCATCATGCTGAAAGTTCTTTCTTTATAGATATTTAAAGACGTTGCGCTGCAGGTTAATACGCGGAAATCAGTATAACTCGTGTATTATGCCATCTACAGGACTGGATTTGAAGAAAACAAGGACCTGCCTATTGTGCTAAATAATGTCATTGCTGGAAGATATTATGTTACAGAATACATAGGTTCAGCTGCTTTTAGTAAGGTTGTTCAAGCGCATGATCTTCTCACCGGAATAGATGTTTGCCTGAAGGTCATTAAAAACGATAAAGATTTTTTCGACCAAAGTTTGGACGAAATTAAACTTCTAAAGCTTGTTAATAAGCATGACCCTGGAGATGAGCGCCACATTTTGCGTCTCTATGACTACTTCTACCACCAGGTATGTTTAAGGAGTAAATTAGTAATTCTTTCCTATGTTGCTCCGACTCTTCATTTTTCTTAGAGTACCTATGTCCGACGCATATCCGGACATGGGTATGGAGATATGATCCTCCAAGGACCCTCAAAATATATGGAAAAACTTAGAAAAAATTGAACATACCCGTGTCGGACACATACCTGTATCCGACACTCACATCCGAATCCGAGTAACATAGATTCTTTCCACCCCATCGCAAAAAAAATGTGTATTATGCTTGAAACAGTCATTTGGTTAGTAAAATAGCTATTGACACCCCCATCTCACTATTCTGAGTTTCTAGAAAAATCATTTCCTTAGTGTTTATTTTGTCAAGCCCCATTTTGTATGTATTATTAAATACTAATGATTTCTTTATGACTTATGCAAAATCTGTCCAGGAGCATCTGTTCATCGTCTGTGAACTCCTTCGAGCAAACTTGTATGAATTTCAGAAATTCAATCAAGAATCTGGTGGAGAAACTTATTTTACACTCAGCAGGTTGCAGGTTTGTTCAAACGGCTACTGGCTTGACCACGCTCATCTTTTAGTTCTTTGTTTCTCTTTATTGCAGTTACTTATATATTTCTGAACTATAACTCTTATCTGGGATTGTTTATAAGTGATTAACACTTTAGGTTTAACTCGAATAATACATCCAGCATGACACAGGATAATTTGCTGTTGATATTCTTTCGCACAGGTCATAACTCGTCAGTGTTTGGAGGCACTTGATTACTTACATGATCTGGGAATTATTCACTGTGATCTAAAGCCTGAGAATGTTCTTATCAAAAGTTATAGAAGATGTGAGATAAAGATTATTGATCTCGGAAGCAGTTGCTTTCGGACTGACAATTTATGCCTATACGTTCAATCTCGCTCCTATAGAGCCCCGGAAGTCATCCTCGGCCTCCCATATGACCAGAAGATTGACCTCTGGTCTCTTGGATGTATCCTTGCTGAGCTATGCTCTGGAGAAGTATGTCTAAGTTTATCATAGTTTCACAATGTCTTGAATTAAAGTTAACCAAATTTTAATGCTGACTTCAAGTTTCTTATAAACATCTTCATTTTGTAAACTTTAATTTCTGATGTTTGCTACCAATTTGAAATAATTGTTCCTTGGAAACAATTTAATCAGTGACTCAATTTTAAGTACCTATGTCTTTTTATAGGTGCTGTTTCCAAACGATGCAGTCGTGATGATCCTTGCGCGGATGGTTGGAATGCTAGGTCCTTTTGATCCGGAAATGTTGGAGAATGGGCAAGAGACATACAAGTATTTCACAAAAGAATATGATCTGTACCATATAAATGAGGTTTGTTTATGGTTTCCTTTTAATGTTAGAAGTTGTCTAAACTCCAACATTTTCTGCAATTTGCTGGAATCTGAAGGACCATAATATGGCCAAAAATCAAGTCTTTCCTGATCCAGTAATTTTTGAATGGATTTAATTGCATTACTTGGGGTGTTTTCATGATTTGAAAGGAAAAACTTCCTGCATAAAGGATTTTTTTCTTAGCCTGTTAGTAAAATCTTTCCACCATTATCGTCCTCGATCTGTTATCTGACTTAATGTGATGAACTCGTACTGTTTTTTTTCTCTATCCAGGAGACAAACCAAGTAGAATACATTATTTCCGAGGAGTCTTCACTGGAGCATCATCATCTTCAAGTTTCCGACGTTGGTTTTATCGATTTCGTTAGACATTTGCTTCAGATGAATCCTCAAAGGCGCCCAACTGCGAGGGAGGCATTAGAACACCCCTGGCTTTCTTACTCATACTAAACCAGAACTCCCTGAATTGTTGGAGGAATGACCTTTTCTGTGAGTATATTTCCAATTTCAATTTTGGTTTTATGTATAGCAAAAAACCTGATCACACTTCATATTTATTCACATTTTTTTGGGTACAAAACTCTTCTCCCAGTTTTCCCACCTCTACTTTGTTGGGGTTCAAGAACACAAGCCCTTTGTTTTGAGTGACAAGAAAGATACAATAAAATCATGTAGTTCATTGATTGGAATTCTTTGTGCCAATGACTATCTCTTTCTATGCAACATCTATGTTGCCCGGCTTTTCATTTTTCTTGAAATATTCGTGTCCGACGTATATGATCCTCCAAGGACCTCCAAATATATGAAAATCTTAGAAAAAAATTGAACATACTCGTGTCGGACACATACCCATGTTCGATACTTACATCCGAGTCCGAGTAACATAGTGCAGCATAATCAAATCATTTTCCATTTCATTTGTCTGCATCAGAATCAATACTTGCTCGGGTAACTGTTTATGCTCTTCGGAACTTCATTCGCTAAACCTCAAAAAAAAAAAAAAAAAAAGAGTTGTGTTTCTCCTTCACCATAGAGCTTTGTAATACTATGGTTTAACTTGCCTGCAAATAGCAGAGATGCATCACTACCTTTTTATCAAGTAATGATGGCGAATCCTTTTGATCGGATGTTAGCTTTAGTTTTTATGGTTAGTTGTTTAACCTAGTCTCCAACCAAGAGGCGAAGGCAGAAATTTTTTTTGAGCCGCTCAATATAAATATGATTAATGTAAAAATAAAAATAACGTATGAGATATGAGATATTAATTTTGACTTATTAATATAAAAGAATTAAAGAAAATTAAAGAAAATATAAGAAAATTTTATTACATAATTATTTTTTTATAAAGATTATAATAATTCATTTTTTTTTAATTACTATAATAAAAAGAAAATATTAGTTGACATATCATAATTGATATCAAGATATTTTTTTGATTGATTGAGAAGAAAAATTCTTAATTTAAAGAAGTAAATAGTATGTATAATAATGTTTAATTAAGTAAAAAAATAAAATAATAATGATAAAGTTTAAAACTTACAAATTTAACAAATTAATCATATCAATGTAATATTAAATTTACCAAAAGGTTGCCAAAATTAAAAATATTGGAGGGCAAAATTAGAATTTCCCTTTTTTTAGTTAACAAAAGCTGTTCTTCCTCTTTGGATTTACATGAATTTAGGGGGGAGCCAAGGCCCCTACTTGCCCCTCCCTAAATTCGTCCGTTTTCGATAATGTTATCTGGATTTTTCATTTTTTTAAAAATATTCGTATCCGATTTATATTCAAACATGAATAAAAGTATGATCTTCTAAATATATAAAAAGAATTTGAATTTTTTTTTTTAGTATATTAGTGTCGGACACATATCTATATTCGAAACTCACCCGAGTTCGGATAACATAGGTCTCGGACGCCTCGTAGTAACTGTTCTCAGGTGCGTATTGTGCACCGGAAACATCTCCGAAGGCTGTAGAAATAGCTTTGCCAGTGGAAACTTTCAGTTCTTCTAGATGGATCACATCTGAAAACTGAAAGTCTCTTCTAGCCTCAATTTCCTTTGTGGACAATAAGGTTCAGACAGTTTAGTTTTGTCAGACCAAAACCAAGTCTGTCCTAAAATGAATCTTATTGGGAAAAAAAAAAAAAAAGGTGAAAACCAAGGAAAGTTCAATGTCTCTTATTCATTTGTCTTTAGGTTAAGCAAAGCATCATATCACTTTCTAAAAACTAGATTTGCTTAAAGGAATTTTTGGGTAGTGACAACAATAATAGCTGTCAATTAATATTAAATTGGATTAGATTAATTAATGTTTATAAACATTAGTTAAAAATTATTAAATTATTATTTTAAGTAAATTTTTTATTAAATTTAATAAAATAATTCAATTATATATAATCTTTATCAATTGATTAGATATTGATTAATATTTTTCTATTAAATTTAACAAAAAGATTAGACCCAAATTAGTGGGTGAAATTTGACCAACAAAAATAAAGTAGACAAGTTTGATTAATACTCTCTAAAAAGAAAAAAGTATTGTCAATTAAGAGATAAAGTTATGAATTTTGCACAAGAAAACAAACCAACAAATTTAATTATAGTAGTAGTATAAAGAACAAAGCATTACAACAATATTTCCATAAAAACCCAACCTCAAGTCCAAAAGAAGATGCTGACAAAATCATCATAATCTAGCATTTATTTGCCAGCATATTCCATATTTCTTTATCTTATTCTAAATTCTTAATGTCTGCTTACATAATAAATTAAGTAACATATTACTAATAAATTTGTCTTGTCAATCTAGATGAAGTCATTTTGATTTTAATACATAGAGTTTGGTTAATGGAGGTATCTTGAATCTATAAGAATTAAATATTTTGTTTGTAAAATTTAAATTTAATTTTTGCTGTTAGTATTTTTTTTTATGAACGATTTGTAAGTTTTTGTAAGATTTTCGCCTGATGTTGAAATAAAATATCATCTTCTCATCTAAATTTTTTTATATAAAAAAATTCAAGAATTTAATAAAATTAAAAATTCATCATTCTAGCAACAAAATAACAAATTACACTATTATTAACATGTAATATATTATTTTCATTAAATTTTAAAAATGAATACATTAATTATACATTTTTTATTAGATAATGATGAAAATCTTTTAATAAATAATATTTATAAATTTTGCATTATAAATAAAAGACTTATATTAATTTTTATTAAAATTGATTTTGTAAAATTATCATATTACACTCCGAATCAATTAATTTATTATAATTTAAATTATTTTTTTAATAAATTATAAATTAATTAAAAATACTAGATCATTTTTGAAAATATTAATATCAATGGTTAGAATATAAAAAATTTAATTTCAAAATTTTTAATTTAATATTTTTGAAAGATAAATGAGATTTTTATGGTTAATTTCCATTTTTCAAATATATTAAAAAAAGAAAAAAGGTGACGTGGAAAATGAGATCAGATAAGCTGAGTTGGCTTTAGCACAGTAGGTTCCTTCCTGACAGTAATAATTAGAAGAGACAGTGGTCATAAAGAACCGAAGGTTGTCTCTTCTGATTGGCTGATTCCATCCAATGAAATTTCCCTCCTTTTCACTTTCTCTTTTGAATTTTACTAATAAATACCTTAAAAATATTTTTTAAAATTATTATATATAATAATATATTTATTCAACGTATTATAAATAATAAATAAAATTATAAAATATTATATTTAATATAAATATTTTTTAATAAATAATATATTCATTAATTTTATATAATGTTTTAAAAACATTCGTTAATAATTTTTTTTTAAAATCTTTTACACCATCATTTTCTTTTTTAGCGCGTGGAATACACTCTATTTTATTCATAGATAAAATACATTTTTCTTCATAAAAAATAGATTTTTTTTTTCACCATGAATTATATTATATTCTATAGTTTTAATTTTATTGAGTAAATGCACCAACAAAACAACAATTTGATTCTCTTTAATTTATTTAAAAATTTATTAAAAAAAATTCGGTTTTTTTATTGAGTATTTTAAGCCACTATTTGAAATTAGTTAAATTATTATTTTTATATTAAATATAATAACTAATTTAATAAATTATAATAATAAAAATTATAACTTTATATAATAATTTAAAAAAGTTCTCCATCTAACCCACTTGTTAACAAAATTCATAAAACTTTGCATGTTCCAATTAAATGTCATGGAAAATTATTGGATAAATAAGCTAATTGTAATTTATTTCAATTTAATGCACATGATTTTAGAAGTTTCGTTTAATATTGGGTAATTGATGTTATTAAAAGAGTTTTGCTGACGAGTGACATTCGTTATTTTTTAAGATTAGTTAATATATTATTATAGTTATAACAGTATATTAAATACAGTATTTGATAATTTTATTTATCATTTTTAATGCATTAAATGAAAATATTACTATATATGATAACTTTAAATAGTGCTTTTAGGACACTCGTTAGCAAAATCCTTATTAAAAAAGAGAAAATATTAATTAATATTTAGTGATACTGATTAAGAAGATATGAGAAATGCTAATAGACACTGATTAATGTGATATTTATAAAAAAATGTGTAATCAATGCTTATTTTATTTTATTAAATTCAATAAAAGTAATATATCAAATTCAAAAAAGTGTTTTAAAATGGTAATTAAATAATCCATAACTGATGTCTATAGATACCTATTAACCAGACCCAAATGATATTATAAGGAAAGAAAAATGCAATTGATGAATTGTTTTTTTAAGTTTAATAAAAGTAATGTATTAAATGTAAAAAAAAAAAAAAAATCTAAAATAGTGATTAAATAATCTTTAATCAGTGTTTATAAGTATCGGCTAATCAGACCCTTAAAAAATATTATGCTGTTAAATTTTTAAACAAACTAGCTGAATTGTAATTATTATTAATTTTTTGTTAAATTATAAGTTAACATAAAAAAAAATGTTAATTAGTGTCTAGTGATATCGGTTAAAGTGATATTTGAAAAAGAAAAGTATAACTAATGAATTATTTTTTAATTCAATGGAAGTAATGCATTAATGAAAACAACTTTTTTGAACTAATAATAAAATAATTTTTAATCAGTATCCATAAACATCAGTTAATCAGATCCTAAAAAAAAAGTGAAGCTTTTATCATCGTATGAAATCTTTTGAAGGCAAAAATAAAATTGAATAATTAGGAATCATTATATTAGAGAGGACTGGATACATGACCAAAGTAATCACTAAAGCTAAGGTGTTGTTTGATAAATTAAATGTTGACAAATTAATTACTGAATTTTTAGTATTGAATTTATTAAGTACTTATTTATATTATAAAAATTAGTTGGTATGTTAAAAAATTAAGTAATGAATATAATTGTATTATTTGATAACTATAAATGTTGAATTTTAAAAATGATTTATTTCAAAATTGTAATCTTATTAAAATAATATTTTATATTGTTCTAGATAGTTCTGAATAAAAATTAAAAAGATTAATTTAAATATCTCATCTTTTATAACAAAAAAAAAGATAATTTAGCTCAAATATTTATTTTTTAAAATTAAAATTGACTTAATATTTTTCTGTATTAACTGATAAGTAGTTCTTTACCTACTTATCTCATTCAACATTTTTTTTGGTTAAAATTTTTATATTAAGTAACATTTAATATGAGTTATCAAATATATTTAAAAAAATTAAATTATTGAAAATTTTCTTTTTCAATGGATTTGAAACAATTATTCAAAATTTTATTTAGATTATTAAAAGATTATACTATATATACGTATTTAATTTATTGATTAATGGATAAATTTATTAATAAGAAAGTGAGTAATTCAATCCTTATCTGAACTCAAACTTAACTCAATCTAATTCAATTAGAAAAAATTAACAACTTAAATCTGTTCAATACAAATCAAACCTAAAAAAATAAGTTGAAACATTTTTAACTTATATTAATTTATTTTAAAATATAATAATTTAGAATCAACTTGATCTAAATTCAAATATTTCAAATTCGAGATAATTTAAATCTAAAATAATATATATTTTTTAATGATTCAATCCGAAAAAAGCTAACACGTTCAATTACTTGAGACAAATATATATATTTTTTCATGACCTAAGACCTAGATAATTTCATTAAAAAAAAAAAACCATTAAAAACGAATATACTTACAATTAAACTTGTTTATACAAGACAAGTTACACTAATATGATTAATCCGAAGAAAACCTTGGAACACTCCCAAATTAGACCAAAAAAAAAAAAGAGAAAAGAACTCCTCACTCGCCTAACTCAGCGCGTGGGTAAACATCACTATCTCTAATTTCTCTCTCTAGACTTTCTCAATCACCACGATGACCACAAGCTCTGATAAAAACTGCTTCGCGAAGAGAGAGAAAAGACTCTTAAACCAAAGGAGAAGAAAGCTTTTATCTTTTTAAGTGCTAACCGTATTTAACGAACCGTTTCCTGTTCCGGTAAACCTTAAGCACTCTAGCAATCCCTGCGCACGTTAAGCACCCCTCCTCACCGGTTATCTGTCTTATATCGTAAATCGTTCGAGTTTCGATGGCTGAGTTGACTCGGACCGAGGTGTACTCGCCTCGGTCGATGCAAGTATGGAGAGCGCTTTTGAACTGGCTGGCTTTTTTCTATCAGATCTTTGCTCAGATCATCAGAGCCGTCGGTCGATATCCTTTGCTTTCTTCTTCTTCTTCTTCTTCTTCGTCGACGACTTCGCCTTCGACGCACCGTTTCAAGCCCTTGCCTGTCGTTGACTCGACCGAGATCGAGTCTCCCGCTACGGTCGAGATCGCTGCCGTTTTGAACTCACCTGTTCTGGCTGACGAAGATCGCATTGAAAAACTCACGGTAGGAATCTTTTCAAAATTTCCCTTTCTTTTTTGTTGCTATATTAGATTCTATTTTTCTTTAAATTAAGCAATAAAAAAAATCCTTTTTGTAGTAATTGCAGCAGTTTTTAATTTGTTTCAGAATAGATGAATTATTAAATTTTAACTACTACATAAAAAAAAAAGATTGCATTTTTTAATAAAAAATAGGGGTTTTAGTTATGTTAGAGAAATAGTTAGCTTTGAATTAAGCTTTGTTAAGTTGTTTGAAGAAGCAGTTAAGCATTTCAGAAAGAAATTAAATTATGGACTTATAGCTTTATGTGCCAAAAAATAATAGACTAATAGCTTTAGCCTTTATTCAGTTAAGCTTGAAAAATAGTAAGTAGGGAATTTAAGCAATTGATTTTTTTTGGTTTATTACTTTGAGAGATGTAAAAGAACATAAACTGAAATGTAGACTAAAGAGAAATTCTGAAAAAAAAAAAAAACTTGAAATCAACCCCAGCCCATTTAGTATTTTTTTTTTTTTTTTTTTTTTTAAATTTTTGGTTGATAACTTGTAAATTCAAGTTTTTGATTTGTCTATATTAGCCACTTTGGGAATTCAATCCATATATGTAAAGTTAAAACAAAAAAACATATCAGTTGTAGGTCTACAATTTATTTAACTGTCTCTTGTGCCTAATTTTTGGATGTGGAAGTTCTGTTAAGAAGCATAAACCCCTGAGGGGATAAAGATGCCAATTTTGATTACTTTAAGGTAAGGTCTTCAAACCAGGTGAAAGTGTAAAATAAAAAGATACTGTTTGTCATAAATATTTTTCTTATTTGATTGGTGTATCATCGATGTTCTAAGTCTGATCATTGCTCCTACAGGTAGTTCTTGACTTGGATGAAACACTAGTATGCGCATACGAGACATCTAGTCTTCCACCTGCCCTTCGTAATCAAGCAACGGATGCTGGATTGAAGTGGTTTGAGCTGGAATGTGTATCTTCTGACAAGGTTTCTTATGAATTCTTGATTCTCTATTTTAAATGATGCTATTTATATGAGAGAGGGACTTTGTCATTTGGGTGCTTTGATCTGTGAAGGAATGTGAAGGAAAACCTAAGATCAATTACGTTACGGTGTTTGAGCGCCCGGGGTTGCAAGAATTTTTGAATCAACTAAGTGAATTTGCTGAACTTGTACTATTTACTGCTGGCCTTGAAGGTTTGCTCATTATTGGACATTGTTTTATTTTGAACTTATTACTTCATTTATTTTTCTCCTTATATTTCTTCTCCCCACTACCCTCTTCATGCATTTTCTCATGAATTTTATTAAACTTCCCACAGGCTATGCTAGACCGCTTGTTGACAGAATTGATGCAGAAAATCAATTTAGTCTTCGACTTTATAGGCCTTCTACAATTTGTACGTAAGTACTGCTTCCTTAATATGCTCCTTTTAGAATCTTCTGGCCTACTCTCTCTCTGGTTTGTAGATGGAAAAAGACGAAATCCTTTCATATTTTGTGCTAGATATTTCTTGTCTGGGAAATTATACTGATACCGGTTCTTTATATTTCATTGCCTAGTATCCGTCTGGTCTTCTATCCTATGTTAAATGTACCTTGTTCATGATACTTTCTGAGGATTCCTCTCCCCAGGAAATCCATGCATAAGGGCCAAAATCTGTATGTGTTGGAACGATTTTTCTTGCCTTGAATCCAAAGCTGTTTTTTGAGTTACATGTATAAATTCCTCTTTTCCCGTTTATCATGATGTAAGATGAGCATTGATTACTAGGCAATTTGAATCTCCAAAAAAAGAAAAAAGAGATTCTTTTTGAGTTTTATGTAGGATTTCGTGGTTTTGTTTTAAGCAGTGTTAAGGTTCTTTTGCTTAATGTTTGTATAGAAGGAATGCATTGATGAGGTTTTTGTATTAAAATTTTGGAAAACATAATTAAGTCGTTTCATTTCCTTTCTAAAATATAAAGGGATTAGTTTAGGTGTCCAAGAACTCCCAACATAGTTTGTGCTATGCTTAGGTTTTACGGGCAAATTTGTGCTTCCTTTGTGTTGGATGTGTAAGCAATTAACTTCTTGGTGATTATTTGTCGAGGTCCACTGAAGATTTTGTTGTTTCATTTTGTAAAAATTTTCTTCTGACATAAACAGCGAGTATCGGGAGCATGTGAAAGACCTCTCCTGCCTATCGAAGGATTTATGCCGAACTGTTATTGTAGACAACAATCCTTTCAGTTTCTTGTTGCAACCCCTAAATGGGATTCCATGCATTCCATTTTCTGCAGGACAGCCACATGATACACAGGTACACAGGATTTGCATTATCTAAATCTTGTTATCCTCATTCAATATCTATTTGGCATAAATACAAATTTGGCCCTCGAAATATGCAGCTTAAATCATTTTGACCCTTATTATTTTTTTTTGAGTCAATTTGGCCCTCAATCTATTATTTAAGTCGATATCGTATAAATTTAATGAAAATTGATAACGTGCGAGTATGAGACTAACAATTTCGTTAAATTTAAGCTAATTTTATAAGAAATAGATAAAAAAAAATTAGCCATAAATAAACAAAAAATTGACCAAAAAGTTAACCTTTTCATTAAATTTAAGCTAAATTGATTGAAAATAATAGTATGAGGGCTAAAGTGATACAAATAAAAGAATAAGAGCCAAAATGATTAAGTTGCATACTTCGAGGGCCAAATTTGTATTTATGCCTATCGATTTTTATAGCATGTCTGTTTACTTATGATTTCTACATCTGGTTTTATGTTGAAAAGCTTCTGGATGTCCTTCTTCCACTTCTCAAACACCTTTCTCAGCAGAAAGATGTGAGACCTGTTCTTTATGATAGATTCCACATGCCTGAATGGTTTCAAAAGCAAGGTATCCCTGCTTCTGGTTGGTCAGTGTAATGAGAAAGATAATAGACATGGCCTTCGGTTCTTCCGGGTACTTTTCGTACCAATATCTTGTCCGAAGGCAGCATGTTGTTATTTTATAGTCGATTCATGACCGTTCGTATAGCATCTGAATTCTGGAGGTCTCGATGAAAGCCATCAGAGTCTTGCAAAAGGATTAAAGTGATGCTATCTCTTATTCTATTAGGTAAACCATTTATGTCTTTAGATCCACAAAAAAATTCTTGATTCTTAGTGTAACTCTGTTTATAAAGCTTGCAATTCTGTTGGATGTTTAAGTATCTTTCAGAATTTTGTAAATTTCTTCTCAATCAATAATTATTTGTAGTTTATCAGCTAGCTTATGAATTCTGATGTTTTACAAGCTTGAACCTGTCCAAGTTCCAATTTAAGTTAGTCACCCAAATTTTCTCCAGGATCTGGTTTTGCTCATAACATATTACCCTTTTTTTTTTCCTTTATAGTTGATGCTTACCTCTAATAGGAAAGGAACTAATCTTTAAACTCCCTTAGAGATGAAAAAGTATTGGATTGAGCTTTCTATTCTTTTGCAATGGCCTCCAACAAGGACAAGCAGCTAAAAAAGGGGGGCCTTGTCAGGGGTAAGCCCTTTCAAAATCCTTGTGAGCAAGGTAGGTTCAGAGTTTTCAGACATAGATTAACAGTTAATTTTTGAGGCCCGAAGGTCTTTTAGAGATACCATTTCTTACACGTTTTCTCATTCTCATCTAACTGCATTTGCAACCAGATGACCGAACCTACTAGTCCTCTTTGTTTGACAATCAAATGTACTTAAAGTAGACAAAGTATTCATGTTGTGTAAGCATAGCGTCAATGGCCAAAGTTGGCAAGCATGGTGGCCGCCTATTAACATATTGCATGGACCAAAGCTTGATCCCATTTTTCAAAGCTGTAGGGTAGCCCAAAATCTACCTGCCACACCATTGATGGAGTCTAAAGGATCCGTTTGGATTCAAACGAACCCACAATGAGATGTGATTGGGACACAAAAGTGCTCAAATAGCACCATTTGATGCATTTGGGAAAGGGTGCTGCCCCCTTTTTCTCTACGGGAGGTTGAAGCTTCGGTAGAGAAAAAGATCATTAAGAGGGAGGATCTTTTACTTTTTAAGCTATTATTTGATTTTTTTTATTATATATTAAATATATGATAATTTTATTATAATATAATAAATTAATAAATATATCATATAATAATAAAATCTAATTGAAAATAAATATAAAATATTATTTGATATTTTTTTTATTTATCTATTAATAAAATAATTATTTCACAAAACATAATTTGATAATTTTTAATTATTTATTAATTTTATAAATATCAAATAATTAAAAAGTTTTATTTTATATACATTAGTGGTCATTTTTTTTTTCTTCACTATAATTCACCTCAACACCACCATTGTTTTTACATCGAAACACATATTTCACCACTGATTTTAATCTCACCGCTACAGTATTCAATCTCACCGCCATCACTATTTTTAATTTCACCGGAACCAATTTCACCTCCTATCTAAAATAGAACATAAAAAATCTAGATCCCTCCCCGGTAGCCTTTATCTATGGGGTAAAAATTGAGGCTAAAAGAGGTATACCATTTCCAGTGTTTCCCAACACTTGAAAGGAGGCAAAGACCATGCTCACATTTCAGTAAATAGTTTGAAATCAGGCTTGAAGGGAGATCCCTTTGGAAGAAAAAAAAATGTCATGGTTTACACCGACATGTAAAGTATTATCCGTTTTAATTTATTAGAATTCATGATTTTATCTCACAACAATGTTTCATAAGTTTAAAATAATATATAAAGACTTATATATCCGGTCGAACTTCAGTACAAAGTTCGATATGAGATTCAAAACTTTTTTCTTGGACCATGACAAATGATGTGTGATCAATTTTTCCTTGACAGCAATTCTTAGTTTGTTTTTGTAATATCGTGCAAACCAGATATAGTGTGGCAGTATCCAGCAATGGCACAAAATTAAGGGACAACCTGAGCATTTGCCCACATGAAGGAAGGATGGTTTATTTTGTTTAGTTTTAGACCTTTTAGTTTGATAATCATTCTTTGAAAATTGTATACAAATAGTTAGCAGCCCGACAGAATGTTAGGAACTTAAGCTATCAAATTGGAATTTTACAGCTTTCTCTGTCCCAAAAGCTTATATTATACAAATGACAAAAACAGCCTAAAAGCTTCTAAAAATACATATATACAGTGACAAGAAGCAGCAGAATATCTTTTCCTGATACACTTTCCACTTCCTTTTTCTCCCCATTTGTTTCCATTATAAGAGAATTGGTTGAACCTTGTAAACACGAAGTTGTAGTACAAGTTTATTTATTGTTCATATTTCTGAGTTTGAATCTTCCTTTTTCCTTTTTGTTTTCCAATAGTACAGAATGGAATGAAGCTGTAATGAAATGAATTTTGGAACATCTCACATGGAGAACACATCAATTTGAGAAACAAAGAAAATTTAGCCATTTTTCAAAGATACTGATTATTCTGTCTCTAAATAAAACTTGATTATTTTATTATTTCTGACAATAATGATCAAGAGTGTTCTCAGGTTATAATATTAAAGAACATATTCTTCCACATCAATTTGGTATATTTAAAATTTTATTTTCAAAATGTTAATCATTAAAATCAAATTTTAATTGGGAAAAAAAAAAACTTTTTTTAAAGTTAGTTTAGTATTGTTGTTGAAAGAAACTTGAGTTGAAAAAAATTTGGGTTCGAAAATGGTGGTGAAAAAACGTGATTTAATTTTTTTAAGTGTTTGGTATTATTATATAAAAAAAATTTAAACTAATAAAAGTTTAGAGATGTGATTTGTGAGGATAATAAAATCATTTTATCTAAAAATTAACTTTCAATCCGCAAAAGTATCATTTTTTTTTTTAACTTTTGGTTTGAACCGCCAAACCATAATTTTAACAATAAAAATCAAATATTTACCTATTTAATATTGAGATTATAATGAAATGTAATTTTAAACCTCAAAAAATATACCAACAAAAATGTTGATCAATACCTTTTTAAACTTGTTTGCTTTTGTGACATAGATTATTGCATTTGATTGTAATCAAGATTTGATGGTAAAGTATGCAACAGGAATCACATATAATATACATTGTTTTACCATAATTTATTGTTTTTCCACAAAAACAAATGCATTTTTAGATTTATTATCTAAAACAAATGTTTTATACCCTTTGTGAAACAGCCATGATTACCCTTAACAGGTTTAGGGACCCATAATCAATTGCTTGTTTAATCCTGCTGTTGGCTACCTTCCTTTTATACTCTTAAATCAAAATTTTTTATGCTTTTGGTAAACTTGATTCTTCATCATGATATGGGTTTCAACTCTCAAATTCTTCATTTCTTTTCCATTTCTAATGAATGAACTGGCAAAAAGTAATAACCTTTTTCAGGGTTTGAGATATGATTAAATATATATATCTATATATATATATATATATTTGTTTCTGATTTTGATTTTTTTTTTTTATTCAGAATCCTCAAAGCCGTAAAACTTGGTATTTGCTTAAAAAGAAACCCTAAATTTTACAATTTATGTATATCTTTTTGGATCACAACTTATTTATAGCTGAAAAATGCAAGAGGAACAAATTATTTGACACTTAAGATGGCAAAATAAATTGATGTATACCTTCCCTTTACAAAGGTTTGTAAATGTTTGATTCCTCCAAAATATATGTGCTAGTTAAGCAACATAAAATAGTAAATTTTTTACTATATGGTAAGAAATTGAAATGTTGAATAGTTCAATTGTCAAAAAATGGGATTCAAAAGGTAGGGGGAGATGAGGTAGAAAACTAGAAATTTAAGTATATATATATATATATCTATCTATCTATCTATCTTATACATTGTCACTTGAATTTAAAAATTTCAATAACAAATTTAGCAGGATGATATATATTTATGTAAGATATAATAAAAAAATATTTAAAAAATTAATAAAAAAAAAATATTTATTAATTTTTTAACTCGTTTGTGAAATTTAAAATTTTTATCAACAATATATAAAAAACGAACTATATATATATGTATAAATTTGTTTTTTATATATATCGATTGAGTTTTTATATTCCAAAAATGATGTTAAAAAATTACATATGTACCTTTCTTTATTATATTAATTATATTTTTATAGTATATAACCTTAACAACTTCTAACTTGTGGGCAAAGTCTTAATAAAACTCCATAATGTTTCATGTATCATAAATTTTCAATGGAGAAACAGTCATCAGTTTGGAAATTAAAGAAAAAAAAGCACCAAACTTTTGCTAAAAGAAAATAATGAAACTGTCCTCATCATCATTTTCCCAAGTTAATTTCACATCAAATCATAAAAATAAAATAAAAAGTTCATTTTTTTATGAAAATCATGTCAATCTTTTCCACGTGGAAAAATAAATTGATTAAATCAATTAATTTATAAATATTATATATAAATATTCTCTCTTCCCATGGTTTACAACTACTACTGCTACTTTCAAGTTCAAACTAAGAAAAGAAGTCTTTGGTCAATAAACTAGAACTCCATTGCATCATATATTATGTGAAAGAAGATAAATAGATAATTTTTGAAATTTTAATTAAAGTTAATTTGACCATCAAATTCTTCAAAAAAAAAAAAAAGACATAATATGATCAATGTTTGCATGCTGAAATTGGCACTTACCAGCGCAGCCACAACCCACAACCAAGTTTTTTTAAGGAAAAATAAACTTATAACATTTTTTATTAAGAAATTTGTAAAATAAATATATTTAATTATTTTAAAAATTTAGAATAGATAGTATGTGTTTGCTTTGGATATTATATGCATAATTTAGATTAACTGATTAAGCATGCGTGCTTTCATATTCTTCCTCTCTCTAAAAAAATAAAAATAAATTATTAACATGTGGAAATTGGATTATGGGGATTCTTTATTTTATAGAAAAAAACGAATTGATAATTTATTTCTAAAAAAATGTTAATTAATACTTAATGGCGCTGATTACATTGATATTTAAAAAAAAAAAAAACTAATGTATTATTTTTAATTAAATTTATATATTTTTAAAATAATAATTATAAATTTTTTAATAAATACCTATAGACGTCAATTATTAATCAAACCATTTATAAAATACAAATGCATGAGCAAAGTTAGCGGTTAGATTTCAAATTAAAAAAAATATATATGGGAATATCTCATAAAAAATATATCACATAAAATACCAAACCTTATTTTTTTGGTCTCTCTTCAAAGTGTTTGACCCAAGTAATAAAAAATAAATTATAAGTTAAAAAAAAAAAAACCCATGAAAGTAAATGAAATTCGTAAGAAAATACATTCCATCATTTTCTTAACAAAAAGCAGCCGTAAATTTCAGGCTGTTTGACTGAGTAAATTAGACTCCAATTTTGATTTGTTTTTGAATTGTTAGAAGTAAAAGATTAAGATACCATACACCAATAATATATATATATATATATATATATATATATATATATGATATTTGAGAGCTTTATTTTAATTTAAAAATTCAAATCAATTTATAAAATATGTGTTTTATATTTCTTTTCATAAACATTCATTATGTCGTATATAAATTATCCGAATTATATATGGATTAAAGAAGCATTTTGTATGCAATTTTTTTTTTATTACAATTCTTATTCAATAAAAATAAAATTTATGTAGGTATTAATTTTTTTATACTTGAGGTCCTTTGGTGTTAAATCTAATTATTGAAATTAAAAATTTAACATTCTATTAACAGATTACAAAATCGTTTATTTAAGTGTCAAATTTAGTACTATATTATCGTTAATGTTAAATTTTTGTCATTAAATTTTTAATTTTGATATTTTTTGGATAAAAATAATGAAATTGAAACAAATTTGTCACTTGCATTAAATGATTTTCATTAAAATGATTTTAATTTTGTTATTTTAAAAAAAAATTAATGAAATTGAAAAATATAATGATAAAATTCACTAAACTTAAAAGTAATTAATAAGGTTTAAGGTTAAATCATAGTATCAAGGTGAACAAATTGAATATTATATTTAAGATTTTTTTACTTTTAAATTAAAATAAAAAATCTAATTTTGTACATTTAAATCACATTTTTCTTTTCAAGAAATGCATGCTTTAGAAAAAAAGACCAATTTGGTCAAAATTAGGTACCTATTTCATTAATACATGTTGACTGTCGACTATGCAAGCGTGTGATTTTCACCTCGAAGGCGCGTAAGGATGTTCCATTTCGTAATACGTGGTGGTTATATATGGCGAGTAAACAGCTTCGCGAGTTTACTTATATTTTATATTCCACTTCCATAGCATGACTTGTTTGGCTTTCCAAAATTAATGCTTTTTATTTGAGCATCCAAAAAAAGGAAAGAAAAAAAAATTAAAGTAGTATATGAAATAAAAAAAGCAAAGATAATCTGGTGAGTTTCAAATTTAAAATTTAAAGTTATTTAACTATTATTTGAAAAAAAAGATATAAAGTATATAAAAAGATAAAATTAGAAAAACCAATTTAAAATTTTGATTTGAAAAAAAGTTGAAGATTCAAATTTAAATTACAAGAATCTTTTTATATTTTGTATGATTAAGTTGTTAAATATTAAATTTACATGTCAATTAACACAATAGGTGATTGAAGAAATCAAAATTGAATATATGTGGTGATTAACAGCAAAAATATGAAAAAAAATGTAAGAAGAAAAACTCTTATTTTTTTTTCTTGAAAATACGATTAGGTATCTCCAAATTTTGTTTGAGCATTATATTCCTTCTTCGAACTATTTTAAAAGTGTATTTCTATATACCTGCTTGTTGCACTCATGATTTTACTTTCGAAATATTTTCACAAAAATAAAACCCTAGTTGATAAAAAAAAAACTCTTGTTTGGTACTTAATTAGAATAATTACAAACATTATGAAAAGAATTGGTTATGAATTTAAACAAATCTTTTGAAGAGTAATAAGTATTTAGACAAAAAAAGAAATTAATAGGGTATTCATTTTTAGAAAAAAAAAATTGATGGAACATCTTAAAGTGTTACTAAATGCCATATGTTATACGCTAGTAATGGAGCATTAGTTGTTGATTTGTTTGTTTATAGCTATTGTTTGCTTGTAAAATTTATATTTCATCAAATCATTTTTTTAAAAAAGAATATTGGGAATTTTGAAATGTTATTTTTAATTATATCAAAGATATTAAAAAATCTACGGTTTAAAATCTTGTTATCATCCTTAGTCATAATTCAAATATTTGTATAATATTTTTATTTAAAAAAAATTTTGAATCCAAATCTCAATAAGTTTTAGATTTCAAGTATCTCATACTTTTAGTCAAGAAAATAAAATAAAAATATAATCTTAGATTATTATTAATTTATTATTATAGGAAGAAAAAAAAAGAAAAATTAATACTACCATCTTCTAAATATGGCAGGTAAAAGATGGCGGTTACATTTCATTTATTCATTTCGTCTGGTCCCAAACACGGCCTCTTTCCCTTTCTTCTTAAAACGCTCTTAAAACTGAAACTCTCAATTTCTTTCCTTCCTCTCTCTAAAACTTGATTATTTTCAAATTCTTTCCTTTCTTTTCCTCTCTCTTTCTCTCGCCAAATGAAGCTGACGGACGGAAACGCCACCTTTTCCACCGTCAAGCTCGACTCTTTTAAATGACGAAACTAAGCTTCCCTCTCCTTTTCGCCGTTAGTTTTCTTACCGTCATCTCCTTCCCGCCGTTAATTAATGCATTGGGTTCCGGCTCAACACTCGCCGTCGCCTACGGCACCGCCACCGTATGCGCCATCGTAGCCGCAGAGCCAACTCAACGTATTATCTGCTACCGTGCAGGAGACGCCTCCTTGTCCTCCGCCGCCGTCCCCATCCTCCCTAACGTCTCTTACTCCACCGTCGTCGGTGGCCAAACCAACGTTTGCGCCCTGCGGTCCGGCGGTTACAGCCTCCTCTGTTGGGAAACAAGCATCCCATCTTTGCCCGTTAAACGCCTCTACTATAACGACACGTTTTTGCTGCAATCTCTCTCCATCGGCGACGGAAGGATTTGCGCAACGTCGACGAACACGACGCCGTCTGTAACCTGCTGGAGACCCGACGGTAATAATAGAACTAACAGTGAAGAGTTACCCAACCGTAATTACACAATGGGTAAAATCACATCCGGGTTTGGGTTTTCTTGTGGGATTGTGCTGAATGAAAACAACAGGGTAATTTGTTGGGGAAGTAACTCAGTAGGGAAATACATAGAAGGGCAATTCGGGAACATGTCAATGTCAAATATCGAAGCTGGGGTTTCCCATGTTTGTGGAGTTAACTCAGCTGGTGATTTAGTTTGTAAAGGAGATAACTCAACGGGTCAACTCAATGTTCCTTTAAACAGAGGTTTAAACTTTGCTTCTGGGTTAGCTCTTGGTGAAGGGTTTAGTTGTGGGATTAGGAGATCGAATGGGACAGTTGTTTGTTGGGGTTCGATGAATGAGACTGCAGTTGAAGGAATCGGGTTCGAATCCATTGTTTCAGGTTTAAATTTTACTTGTGGATTAACTACCAGGAATTTTTCAATAGTTTGTTGGGGTCCAGGGTGGCCTGGAAACAATGGATCAAATTCAAATTCTTCTGTAAATGAGTTACCTTTCGGAGCTGATATTTTACCAGGGCCTTGCACTCAATCTCCTTGTAATGAGTGTGGGTTATATCCTCAATCAAGTAGGCTTTGTTTTGGTTCTGGTAACATTTGTAAACCATCACCCTGTTTTAACTTCACCAACCCATCGCCACCGTCACCGGCAGCTCCAACTCCGGAGGTTTCGAGGCGGTCGACGCCGTCTAAAGAGTTGAGGAGAGGGTTATTGGCTTTTGCAATAGTTGGATCAGTTGGAGGTTTTATGGGGATTTGTACTATTGCTTATTGTTTATGGACTGGGGTTTGTTTTGGGAAAAAGAAGGTACATAATTCAGTTCAACCAACAATCACTAGAGCTGGTTCTAATGGCGGTCCGGGATCAAACAATAGTCCTCCGTCAAGGTCATTGACAATTAGACGCCAGAGTTCAAGAGCAATGAAGCGTCAAAGAAGTGGAACATCATCAAAACATGCTGATAGAGCTGAGGAATTTAGCTTGGCCGAGCTTGCTGCTGCTACCAATGATTTTTCATTCGAAAACAAGATTGGTGCTGGGAGCTTTGGGATTGTTTACCGTGGGAAGTTGTTGGATGGCCGCGAGGTGGCGATTAAAAGAGGTGAAACAAGTCAAAAAACCAAGACATTCCAAGAGAAAGAGATTGCATTTGAATCAGAATTGGCATTCTTGTCTAGGCTTCATCATAAGCATTTGGTTAAGCTTATTGGGTATTGTGAAGAGAGGGATGAAAGGCTTCTGGTTTATGAGTACATGAAGAATGGTGCACTTTATGATCATTTACATGATAAGAACAATGTTGAGAAAAGTAGTAGTCTGCTTAATTCCTGGAAAATGAGGATCAAAGTTGCATTGGATGCGGCCCGAGGGATTGAGTATCTTCACAACTATGCAGTTCCATCTATAATTCATAGGGATATAAAGTCTTCCAACATATTACTTGATGTGAATTGGACAGCAAGAGTTTCTGATTTCGGACTTTCCCTGATGGATCCGGAATCCGACCAAGATTACAGGCCAATGAAGGCGGCTGGTACAGTTGGTTACATTGATCCTGAGTACTATGGCTTAAATGTATTAACAGCAAAGAGTGATGTATATGGGCTTGGGGTTGTAATGCTAGAACTTCTGACAGGGAAGAGAGCTATATTCAAGAATGATCATGAAAATGGAGGGGGGAACCCAGTGAGCTTGGTGGATTTTGCAGTGCCTGCAATTATGGCAGGTGAATTGGTTAAGGTTTTGGATAAAAGGGTTGGACCACCAGAGCTGAATGAAGCTGAAGCAGTGGAGCTGATGGCATATACTGCAATGCATTGTGTGAATTTGGAAGGGAAAGAAAGGCCTACAATTGGTGACATTGTTTCTAATTTGGAAAGGGCAGTGACTGTTTGTCATGGCAGCCATGGCAGTATCTCTAGTGGTACATTCTCAATTGTTTCAGAGTGAAATTTCAACTCTCAAAAACCAAAAAAAAAAAAAAAAAGTAATTTTTTTCTTTCTTTCTCTCATTAATTTTTCCCATCAATGATTTATCCAGATATACATTTTGGAGTGTAAAGATTTTTAGAAGTTTTTTTTTTTTTTTTTTAATTTTTTATTTTCTAACATTGAGCTGTAGTGTAGAAATTTGTGAACACTGACAGCAAGGAGAAATGATAACATGATTTATTCTTGTTGCCTTTTATCATATTCTTTTTCCTGACAATTTATTGATTACTCTCTTAAAGAGTATTTTAATTTTCTTTTCTTTTCTTGTCTATTATTTTTGAGGGAGAATGATTCAAATTTGACCATTTGGGTTCATTTCACACTAAGAATAATAAAAAAGAAAGAAGTAGTAAACTATTGAGTTAGGGGCCAACCTGACAAAGCCGAGTAGCCAACCAAAAAGTGAAAAACATGTGGACAGGAACTTAGCTTTGGCATGTGCTTTGAAACTTGCAATTCCATCAGGTTGCAAAGGGTTGTTTCAGTTTGGAAATTTCAGAGCCCAAAAAAGGGTACCAAGATTTTGTCAAAATCCATTCACTGAAATGGTCCATCAAACACAAGGAAAAATTAATGAAAAACTGGGTCCATGGCATGCTTTTGTACACATTTTCTTTTAAAAATTCACACGTTGGGGGCATAGCTTAGATAGAGGAAATTGACTTTGAATTAGAAAATTATTTGGGTTTGACTAGGGTTTGGTCATTATAATTAGGCCTAGTGGTTATCCTAATCATTCTACACGTGTAATTTTTTTTTTGTAAAATGTTAACATGATTGGGTAAGGTTATAATGTATTTTTTTTTAATTCAATAAAAATAATATATTAAATAATTTTTTTATAATATGATAATTAAATAAGAGTCGACTTAGGACTTTTTTGGATTCCAAGGCACCTATGATGCGTTTGAATCTTTTTATTTTTGTGAGGGAGTTTTCTCTCTTACTGCCTGCACCTCCAGTGGAGGTGCTCCACTGGATTGAAGGTCCAATACAGATTGGACATCCAGTGGAGGGGATAATATTTTTTTTACCCCCTTTCATTGTTTTTTTTTTTTTTTTTTTATTTATAAATTTCAAGTTTTAAATGTATTTATTTTTATTTTTTAATTTAAATATATTTTAATTTTTTTAATTATGATTTAACATCAATATAATTTTAATATATATTTTACCCCCTCCACTATTTTTTTATATTTTTAAAATTTTTATTTTTTAAATTATTATTTAATATAAATATAATTTTAGTATATATTTTATTATTTAATATAAATAAAATTTTAATTATTTATTATATTATATACATATTTTAATCTAATATCCTTAATGATAATTTAATTTTTAACATAAATATATTTTTAAAAATTTTTAATTATTATTTAATATAAATATAATTTTAATATATATTTTGTTATTTAATATAAATATATTTTTAATTATTTATTATATATATACATATTTTAATCTAATGCCCTTAATGATAATTTTTCTTTTCCAATATAATTCATCTCACCGCCACCGCTGCGTTTGAATCCAAACACATATTCTACCGCTGATTTTAATCTCACCTCTACAATACCCAATCTCACCATCACAGTTGTTTTTAATATCACCGGAGTCAATCTCACCGTCCATCCAAAGGGATCCTTAATTGGTATCTATAAATATCAATTAATCAATTTTTAATTTTTTTTTAATTTTTAAAGGTTGGCAGTTACTGAACTTGGGTTCATCAAATTTGTCAAAAATTCATGAATTGGTGTAGATTTGATTCTCTAGTGCCATTGATTTTCATAAAATTATAGAATTGAAATGTGCCTCCTAATTACTTTGAAAGCAGTTTTTTGCATGGCAAAGTTAATACCTAAGCATTAAAGTACAAAAATCCCATTAAAGAACAGTTGGATTTTGGTAATAAATTTTTGGATTGGATTAAGGTATTTTTGTTTTTCAAGATATTGAAAAAATTTCAATGCTCCAAATTTTGATTGTGATAAGATTTGATTTGATTTGATCATTAACAACCTCCCTCCTCAATTCTTATATCTACTTTAAATACAATAATATATCATAGATATTTTTCTTTTAAAATTTTTGAAGGGTTTTGTTAAGATATTTAAAGTTAGTTAGCATATTATTTATAATAATAATTTTTTATGAAATATAATAATGAATAATTACTGTGTTTTGGTAATATGATCAAGGTATCTCTAGGATTTACTTGGATCTAATCTTTTCTCCGACGATTTTAAAGTCGCACTCTACTGTATTAACTTGAATCGTTTAGGATATTATTATGAACTGTTTCCTACAAAGATTGAACCAGGTTGAGAAGAAAAAGAACTCCTTTTATCATTTGGACTAACTTCTTGTAACTAATATGATAATTTTAATGCATTAGAAATATTTATTTTTATAATATGATAAATTTAAAAATGTTCCAAAAACACCTGTTAACAAAATTCATTTTTAAATTACTGTGACTTTTTAAATTGGTTCATAAGTCGTCACCCAATTAGTTTATTTTATTTTTTTGAAATAAGTTATATATATTTATTGATGATGAATTATTGAATTCTAGTGGTCAGTTTTTATTTTTCTTTCTATGTTAAGGCAAAAGTAGCATATTTATAATATTCAAAATTATAAGTAATACAGAATCTTAGAAGAGATTATAGTATCTGCAAAATCCAACAGAATCAAAATTATTGAATATTGGCCACCTTTTTCTTTGTAGACTCTTGTAATTGGGGCAGAAAAAAAGAGAAAGGACAATGGAGGAGACCAAGTCAAATACATTTTGATGGCAGCAAAAATTACTTCAGACTTGCAGCAAAGTCCAGATTCAACCCTCAAGCACCAGGGGAGAGAAAATATCCAATTTCCTGGAAAAAGCTCTCAGAGCCAAACATCAGTTTAAGCTCAACAGTAAATAGCCATCCTACCATTTTTTTTATTTGAGATTATCCAAACTTTTTCTGGAAGGATGGGTTTTGCCGGGTTTTTGCACTTATGGCTTTGGCTGTCTCTCCTTTCTTCTGAGAGTTTGAAAAATCACTTGTTATAGTAATTCAGATTCAAATTTACAGCAAAAGCAAAACGCGGGGATAGCTCAGTTGGGAGAGCGTCAGACTGAAGATCTGAAGGTCGCGTGTTCGATCCACCTCACCGCATCCTTCTAAATTCACATTTTTATATTGCTAATATTACACCCTGCAATGAAAGTTTACAAATATTGCTAATTAAAGTTTTGCAACAGCAATTCTCTGCACTGAAAGAATTAGAAAAGTAGTAATGTTGGATAAATTATATCAGGCTTTTGCTAATTACACAACTAGTTTAAGATTCTTTGTCACATAATTTATGTATTACAGATTACAAATATTGCTAATTACATGCTGCAATGGTAGCAGCCAGCAACTGCAGAGTGCAGAGCAGATGTTATTTTCTGGTATGTATCACACAGCTAACATGTAATAGATAGCTGCACTACAATCTCGCAAATACCAGCAAATAATTTTGAAAGGTGGCTTCAGAAATCTGGAACTCTCCTTCGGGGACTTACGGAGTGATGAATTCGAAGAGCATAAGGAGCTTTACCGAGTTGTACTTGTCACCCTTGCGGTTCGTGAGCAAACTGCTCGAATCCCACTTCTTAGCTCTGAAATTTAGGATCAAAGACTTGATTAGAGTTCAATAGGAAATCTGGTTTTTTCACGTAACCACATCGCCCATTGGCTTTAAACATTCCATGCATCAACCATAAAGATCTTCCATAACCCTATCACACACCAATAACCATACATGCGATTACTAGTTTTTTATTTACTATTTCATCCAAATGTCAGATAAATAAACAGTAAAAAGAAAACCATATCTAGTGTAGAAATGAATTTTGAGAAAATATAGCTAAAAAGACAAAGAAGGAACCTGCATATTAAATGCAACCATTTGAGCTCCATGGATCCACCCAATTGAAGGGATGTAATTGGAAGAGTCAACACGTATGCCCTTCGGATATACCCTAAGAATGTTCCGCTGCATAAACCTGTAGCAGTACAGACATCAGAATGAGGGAATTTTGCAATTTAATAATCAGAATATAGAATCAAAAACATGACTTATAATACACATTTCAGGTAATTCTAGTATAAGCTCAAGAAGGCAGGACAGATATGTACTCTTCGTACAAATATCACCAAATAGGGAGCATGCTGATAATAGAGAAAAACAAAGGAACAGCTTTTACTAATAGCTAAAGATGATCTCTCATAAACGAAATTTACCAAATCTTTTACTAAATACCTGACTATTTGTTTTCCATGAGTTACTGCAGCTTTTTAAAGTTCTTGCTCACTCATGCTAAGACGTCTCACTTTATCAGGATCTACCCTTAGACACTCATCTAATCCACCCTTTGGCTTCCCAGCATGAATAGCAATTAAACGTTTATATTCCGGTCCATCCTCAAGATATTCCTCCTCTTCTTCATCCAAGTCATTCTGTCAAAGAAAGTAACCAATAAGTGAAATGTAAGTTTTAAATAAACAACTAGTAAAATCAATTTGAAGTAGTAAATCACACTCAGCATATCACCAGACACCTTGTAATCAGCTACATGACTGCCTTTAAGGTCAGGAACTTCTTTTCCCCAAGCTTCTTCATCACCGGCCTTACCCCTCTGCAAATCATTCTCTTTATCCTTAACTTCTTCGGCCTCAAGGTATTCCTTTGGTGGTTTGGTAGATATGATTATGCGTTTCTTCAATGACTCTGGAGAAGGGAATTGTTTTAAGCATTCTGAGCCAGGAGAAAACAGGATGTCTCCAAATGTTCGAGTGACCATCTAGAAATTAGCCACACAGAAGCGTAAATTACGGGAATTCTAGACGTTTAAATTCCCATGAAAAGCACCCAAGACTCACCTTGGCAACTTTAGCCTGAAGATCTGGGGTAAGATGGTCTTCTAGAGTTATAACAACTGGGTATTCTGAGGCAACAAAAGCATACTCCTTAATATACCTCAAACACTTGATGAGTTCCACAGGAGTAGTCAGAGTCCTACATGAAGAAAATTATTCATTAATGACCTATGTTAGTCGGACTTGGGTGTGAGTGTCGGACACGAGTATGTTTGATTTATTATAAGTTTTTTCATGTATTTGGAGGGTCTTTGAGGAATCATATCTCCATACCCATATCCGAATATGTGTCGGACACGGATACTTCAGCAAAAATGAAGAGTTGGAGCAACATAGTCATAGTTAATGATTACCAAGGGGCAGACTGTTATTTTAAAACTTAAAGAGATTAGCCACTGTAGGGGAAGGTCACATAGTAAAGGAATCAGTTGTATCTCAAGCAGGTAACAAACATGCAAAGTTATAGCTTTATGCAGAGTCATGTTTTTTCTTCAGCTTTTTCCTCATACAATGGCAACTACATGCTTATGTGCATTATGCCTGTTACATAAACAAGCAACCATCTTTTTCAATTTAATGGCATGGAAAAATAAATTAATACAGCCATGTCATGTATAATTCAATATTTCTTCTACCTTCAGTTTTTCCTTTTGGTGGCATATATGTACATGTATATGTTTAAGATACCAGATGAAGTGAACGAGCAAATTGTTGTAATGAAAGTATGACATTTTTTTTTTCTTTTCAGTAAATCATTTATCATCAGTTAGGAAAAATGGAAGATCCATCAATTTTCAAAGGCTTAGAACGGGAACAATTTGCACTTCAAGAACATACCCTCCATGAAGAACGTCCACATTATCTTTTTCTGAATTTGGCCATATATCCAATTCTATCACTCTCACACCTCTTTTAAGTGCATTTATGATGGGGATGTCGCTGCAGTCACTGCTGAGTTGATTCCCAGTAAGATAGGAATTATGACCAGTATATATGAAATAATGAGACAAAGGAGCACACATATCATGGTGCACCTGAAACCAAAGAAATGAACATGACATAAACCTATGTTGCTCCGAATCTTCATTTTTTTTTTAAGTATCCGTGTTCGACACATATTCGGACATGGGTATAGGGATATGATCCTCCAAGGACCCTCCAAATATATGGAAAAATTTAGAAAAAATTGAATATACCCGTGTCGGATACATATCCGGCCGTATCCGACACTCACATCCGAGTCCGAGTAACATAGACATAAACAAACAATAGAACAAACTGTAGAAGATTGTATAATTTGCTTTGGCAATCAAACTACAAAGCAAATTGTGAATTGTATAATTTGCTTTGGCAATCACAAAAGATCAGACCCGAACAACGGTCCTAAATTTTTTTTTTCCTTCACCAATCTCAACATTGATAGAATAGCATATGAGTGAACAACAAAAGCAAAACAGTTCAAAGGTAAAGATACATTGAGATAAGCTAGAAGCCCTTAATGGCATATTTTAGCTAGAAGTTAAATACACGCCATGCCCCCGAAGAAAGCATTTTCACACAAATCAGCATCATCAAAGGACCATCCTCAAAGCAGTGAAAGCAACAAAGAAATCAAGCCAATATACATTAATTCAGTCCCAAAATTTCCAAGCAAAAAAAATAAAAATAAAAATCATATAATTTGGACATTAAACATTCAATCCCAATTAAATAACTGAAAAGGAAAAATCCAATCCTAAAAACAATACCCAAAATGGAAAAAAAAGAAAAAGAGAGAATTTATTACCCCAAGAGAAGCAAGAGGAGTATTATTATCACCAAAGAGGTACTTAAAAAAAGCTTCAAGATTTAGACCCTTTCTATGAAAATGCTTAACACTATCAATAATCTTCTGAGCATCTAATCTGGTAGCCTTATATTCTTTCTGGACCTCAACCAAGAACCTCTGCAATCCATCAATGCTCATAATCCCATTCTCAGAGTATTGTTCAAACACCTTCTTGATCTCCTCTGGTGCCTCTGAAACTGCCAGCCTAAACCTCCTCCGGAAGCAGAGGCAAACCCTGTAAGTTTGTTTGGACATTTGGGTTTTTTCCTAGAATTTCCAAATATCTGGAAAGAAAAAAAAAAGAAGACAATTTGCAAGTCTACACTGTCTGAAATTTATGTTTCTTTACTGCTTAGATTTGTTGTTTCAGCTTGACGATGATGTTATGTTATCTTTCAGGTTTTCCAGGGTGGGGTGGTTCGTGTCCTTTGTGGGACCCATACGTGAATTGTAGGTCCCATTTACATTCTAAATTCGTGGATGGTGGACCCCCATCTGACAGCTGGCATTGCCATAGTTATGTCTGGAGGATTTCAGGATTTGGCTTTGGTCATCTTTATCTAACGACTAACTGTCTCGACATGGACTGCCAAAAAGTCAATCTGACATTTTTTAGGCTTTTTCCTACTCCAATCATTGAATTTATACGGAAAACCGAAAATGGTGAAGAACACTGTTAAAATATGGTTAATTTCACTTTTTTTTTTTTTTTTTTCCTGTTTAAATATCTTTTCTTTGTCTTTTTGATGGAGAGAGGCCCACCTGTCTGTCTATGGCCGGATAGCCCGTTCGGTCCGATCCGTATTAAATCGGGTTTGAACACGATTTTTTATGATCTGGGTCGCTCAGATCCGGATTCCTGTTTAAATATTAAAATATTATTTTTTATTTAAATTTAATTATAATATATATAAATATTAATAAAAAAACTTTTTTAATATTTTAATATATTTAAATAATGAAACGGACTTATACGAGTCGATCCAAGCCCGGTCCAAATAGATTTGGACAAAAAAAAATTTTGTCGCGACCCGGCCCGGCCCATGATTAGGTCTGGGAGGGCGATGTCATTGCTGGCTGAATTTTCTTTTTTTTTTGCTTTTCCGAAAGTGTAAAGATGTATTTTGTTTTATTAAAATGCCATTTGATACCCTTATCTGGTTCTTTATATATATATATATCTTCATGGAATATTTGGATTTTTCATGAAGTGGACTACCTGGAAAAGCTTGGGAGTTAGAATAATCTTCTGAGTTAATGACTTTCTGAGTTCAAAAAAAAAAAAAAAAAGCAGCAGTAAAAATGAAGGTTAAATTTATGGTCTGAGAAATTCATTGATTATGTTGGAGTTGGATCAGTTAACAATGATCACATTTACGTTTCTTGTCAATAAATTTTTTTTATATATAATTTTATTAATATTTTCACCTAATATATTAAAAAGGTTTTGGTTAACCTGTGTATCAGTTAACATTATTTAATTTTTTTTTATTTAATACATTATTTTTATTGAATTAAAAAAGAATAATACATTAATTATATTTTCTTTTCATAAATATCACCTTACTCTGTACACCAAACACCGATTAATATTTTTTATTAAAAATGATGAATAAAATTATTAATTATTATATTTAATATAATTATATTATTATAAATAATATATTACCTAAATTAAAGAGTGTTTCCAGCAAAAAGTTTTTTTTTTTTTTCCTTTTCAAATTGCTTATCTTTTCAAATTATGGAAGATTAGATGATTTAGTCAAGCCTATTTTCTTTACCTTTTTTTTGTACAATTTCATTAGAAAAAAAGTAGTATTTTGTGGATAGGATATTTTTAGCATATACCATCTCTCACATTGTCATTTGTTACAATCAAATTTAGAACAATAAAAACCACTAAAACCCCATCTTGGCATTGCATTTGGAAACTCAAATTAGCAACAATCTTCAGAGTTAATTCATCTTATTGTATAGACAATGATCTGTCTCAACTCCAATTTGCAAGCCAAAAAGGGTTATAATTAATAGGCTAAAGGGCAAAACAAAGAGTGGAGTGCAATGTTTCTTATAATTGCTTCAAAATACAGCAAAAGAAACATAGACATTGTAGCATATCAGGAATTTCTCAACTGATTACAATGGCTTATATAATATCCTGCCTACGCCTCATTGGGGGGTGCAAAGGGTTAACAGCCTTTTCATCCTGGATTCATAATTCATTAATTCTACACTAATTTATACAAACTCAAACTTCATTAGAAGCCTTACATTTGGGAGTTTCTTTCCCTTTTTGTCATGCAGAGGAACTGATCGAATCCCGGTCTTTAACTCTGAGATAGGCAAACATGTTTGGCCACCAAAGTCATCTTTCTCCGACATGTCATACTCGTGTACTTCGATCTTAAGCAGAGCTAGGTCTGGAACAGTCAAGGGAAATGTAAATTCTTCATCCCATACAGGAGACCAATCATCCCCAATTATCTTTGTCTTCCTTTTAGCTTCATCTGCTGGCACCCCAACAATGTAAACCTGCCATCATCATATATCTTAAATTTGAAGGAGCCCCATCTCAATCTATCTCTTTTATCAACATATCCTATGTTGCCGACTCTTCATTTTCTTTATGTACCCGTGTCCGGCGCTTATCCGGACATAGGTATGTGGATATGATCCTCCAAATATATGGAAATCTTATAAAAAAAATTGAACATACCCGTATCCGACACTTACACCCGAGTCCGAGTAACATAGAACATATCCATGGCTAGAGGCTTATATTTTCGAGTACTTCAATAATATTAGCTCAAATTTGAATGCAACTCTCTTGTTTGAAATAGTTAATGATTTATGAGTATTTAGGGAGAGCCTTGTTGAAACTCATATTGCAAATCTTGTCTAAATAAGCTCCATCTAAATGGGAATTACCCATATATAGCAAATTTGCAATGACTATTATATATAGTACCTACATTATTCGGACTCGGGAGTGAGTGTCGGATACGGATATGTGTCTGACACGGGTATGTTTAATTTTTTTTTAAGTTTTTCCATATATTTTGAGAATCATATCCTCATATCCTTGTCCAAATATGTGTCAGACATGAGTGTTGGACACGAGTACTTCAAGGAAGATCAAGAGTCGGACAGAATTGATCTCAAACCTTTGTATAGAAGTCTGGAGGAGAGTATGCGTCAAAGTGTGTGTGGCTAAAGTCCAATCGCCATCCATCTCCCATATATATTTTTACCTGTTAAGTTGCAAAAAATGCTCTAAGAAAAAGTCATAATGTAGATGATTTTCAGTTTGAGCCAATCTAATAGGCTCACCTTTAAGTTTTTCTGCACTGGCAGTGTTATTTTTGGATCAAATAACTCATCAGATGGTCCTTCCCGCATCAGAAAATCAGGCTTTCTCACATAACCACATCCTCCATTGGCTCTAAACATGCCATGCATCAAACAAAGTGATTTTCCATATCCCTGATAAAAGGACATTCAAATGTAATTAGTACAAAGTTTTACAAATTATTAGCATCGCGAAAGTTAATACACTCGATTGTCTGTTTAACAAGAGGGGTTAATTTCTTCGACAAACACATTCTAAACCTGCAATGCGGGGGCTAACCTGCATGTTAAATGCAATCATCTGAGCTCCAATCATCCATCCAATAGTTGGATTGTAATTTGAGGAAGTAAAACGTGTACCCTTCGGATAGATTCTCAGGATATTCTTCTGTGTAAACCTGAAAAAAAAGTTAGCATGTGTTAGTAATTAGGTCATCTGCACAGAAGAATGTAGACATTAAAAAGGATAAAACATCTTTGAGAATTAGACAAATACCTCACAACATCAGATCCATGAGATCCTGCAGCCTTTTCGAGCTCTTGTTCACTCAAACTAAGACGTCGAACCTTATCAGCTGCAACTTCTAATGCATCTTTTAAGGCACCCTTTGGCTTTCCAGCATGAATGGTGATTAGGCGCTTGTATGCAGACAACCCGACTTGGCCTGATTTGCGATTACATTCGTTGAAGTCTTCATCATCATGATCACTGTCGCTCTGCTACAATCGTAAAAAAAAAGGTTCTTTCATAGTAACTAACTTAGAAACCAAACTATGTCAAGACTCAAGGTAAAATTAATTTATATCTTACCCTATCATCAGTTTCTGACTCAGGTATATTGGCCTTCATCTCCTCTGGGGATGCTTCTTCATCTTTGGTCCTAGACTCTAGATATTCTTTTGGTGGTTTGGTTGAAATAATTATTCGATGTTTAAGTGATTCTGGTGAAGGGAACTCACTTAAGCAATCTGACTCAGGGTAGTACAACATAATTCCAAATGTTTGAGTGACCATCTACATGAAAGATCATTTGAGGTCATTCAAACAGGAAACTTTTTTTTTTCTTTTCTGACACACAATATCATAGAGAAAATTGAAAGCAAAGACAAGTGCTTAATTAATCAGAATTTAATTCTTTGGAAAAAGGGAGAAATGAAGACTAACCTCAGCAACTCTAGCTTGCAGTTCTGGTGTAAGGTGGTCTTCTAATGTAATAATAACTGGGTAAGGAGAACTAGCAAAAGCATACTCTTTTATGGACATCAAACATTTGATAAGTGACACTGGAGTTGTCAGGGTCCTGCATTTTTATACATTGATGATGATGTTGTTAGAGAAATTTCAATTTACAAATTACTGAAAAAATCAAAGTAAACTCATGGTTCTATGAAGATTATACACTAAAACATGGTTTTAAATTGCAAATAGGTTCATAATTTTTTGGCTCAAACTATTGTTTGCAATGTGTTTCAACACAAAAACAATTGCCAAACTAGGCCTTCCTTCCTTTCTTAAACAATTCATAGCCTGTCATAACTTTGTTATCTATTCAAACAAAGTACTCTTAGAGATACAAAAACAGGGTGCTTTATTTATAGTTAAAAAGTAAGTTCAGTGACTAAACTAATGCTGCATCAGATGAAATTAATAGTTTGAAACAAATAGAAATATACCAGTCATAATTGTCACCAGCTTCTTGGAAATTGCTAAATTTGAGAAACATATTCTTAATTACCTTCCATGTAGAACAAGAATTTCATCTTTTGTGGAACTTGGCCATAAATCAAGTTCAATTACTCTGACACCTCTTTGTAAAGCCTTGATAATTGGGACCTCACTACAATCACTGCTCAGTTGATTCCCAGTTAGATAGGAATTATGGCCTGTATATATGAAATAATGTGACAATGGAGCAGTCATATCATGGTGTACCTGGAAATAACATATCATTTGTCAAACCCTAAAGTAGTAAAATCAAATAAGGAAAAGTTCAGAGAATTCATCATCAAGCCAAAAAGAAAAAACCCTTGAGATAGAAAAAAGAGAACTATAAATCTATGTTGCTCCGACTCTTCATTGTTCTTGAAGTATCCGTGCCCGACACATATCCGGACATGGGTATGGGGATATGATCTCCAAGAACCCTCCAAATACATGGAAATCTTAGAAAAAATTGAACATACCCGTGTCCGACACTCACACCCAAATCCGAGTAACATAACTATAAGTGGAACATCACCAAGGCAATAACACAACACTAACATACATTAAAATCTATGTTTCACATAAGAACCAAAGCTTAAAATTATGTATCCAATGTGATTTACAGCATCAAAACAGGTTCCAAGACCCAACTTGCTGGTACATAAAATAGAAAGGTCTAAACTTTAATTTGCAATAACCAAAAAAGGATCTATTTCTACCACCATGACAATGACAACAAAGAATCACCACTTTTTTCCCCTTTGCCCCCCTTTGGCCATGTAAAATTAAGAAAAGGTTATATGAAGAAACCTACAAAACAATATCATATTGTTCTATTTCAAATCAGATTCTCATTTGCTTACGATATTATTTAAAGTCACAACTTAATTCTAATATCACCAAGAATATATACTATAAAGGTAGAAAATCTACTTATTAGATTTGTTGATACAATAATTATTGAACTACGTCCGCTACAACATTCCAACACTTTTTACATCAACATTAATTTGCTGATAAATCCAATGATAAATAATAAAACTACAACCAAAATTTCAATTTCCAAGTACTTAATTAAATTCCAACCCCCACCCCCGAACATAATAATAAGAACATGATCCTATTTGTTCATGGGGGAGAATTAAGAGAGAAAGAAAAGAACCTGAGTTTGAATAGGGCCATTGAGATCATCAAAGAAGAGAAAGTGAAAGAAATCATCAAGGTTAAGCGAGTGTCTTGCGAATTTAGTCACATGGTGTCTCCTGTTAACAACCTGTTCGATAATATTCTCTGCATCTTCCAGGGTGGAGTCAACCTCACCTTGGTGCACCACCATGAACCATTTAAGCTGCTCAGCGGTCATGTGGGCTGCACCATCCGTGAACCCATCAAAGGCCTTCTTGACATCATCAGGAGGCTCAACCTCGTTGATCTTGAACTTCCTGTGGAAGAAGTTGAACATTTTGTAGTTGTAGCTGCCATTGTCAACGTTCTCGTCCTTCTTCTGACCCTTCCACATTAGTTAGTTTCTTTTGCTGTTTTTTTTTTCCTTTCTTTTTTAGTTTGGTTTATTTGGGTTTTTGGAATTCAGATTGACAGTTTGTTCAGGTCCTTGAAAACAGGAGCTTTTCAAGCTGAATCATTGGAACTCAACGTTCTCTCTTGTAGTAAACAAGGATTGGACTCTATTCTAGTACCATGTTTTTTTTTTTTGGGTCTTAATAACCTTTTTCATTTGCCAATTTTTATCCTCTCTTTTTTAGGAACAATTTTTTCTTCTATTTTTAATAACTAGATTTTATTAATCAATCATGATCTGCTTCAAAGCTTTATTGTTCAATTAGAATTAGAGAGGGCTCAATTTTTATGATTTGACTAATTAAAAGGTGCAATTTTAGAATATATACATATATATATATGGTGAGAATTTTTTTTTCTTAATTTAGATATTATATATTAAGCTTTTATATTGCGGAGTGGAGGAAACAACTAACAACTACTAAGAGGAGGAAACAACTAACAACTATTCTTTACTTGTAGCTATTCCATTCCAAATAACTTTAAGAAATTCATAAGAAAGCATAGTGGGAAAGAAATGCAGGCAATTAAGCTTACAATTCACTTATGCTAAAAACTAAGATTAGACTGCTGAAATTTCTAAAATTAGGCCTAAAATAATCATCTGATAATTAGCAGCCACTGTACATATAAATTTCGTGACGAATATATGACAAAGAAAATTTGGAGTCAAATAAGTATTTTATTTATCAAACTTTGAAAGTTACAATCTCTGGAAGTTCTTAAAATAAAGAAATCTTTTGATTCTTTTCTTCAACAAAATTTTGATCCAAGGGTTTTCTCGACTTGATTTTGAATCAATGAGATCTGCTTCAAGGGTCTTCTAGACTTGATCTTGAAATTTGATCCCAAATTTAATGAGTCTTGGAAATCTTGGAATTGTACTTCAAGGGTCTTGATGACATGATCTTGAACACTCGAGGTTTGCTTCAAGCGTCTTCGAGATTTGATATTGAGCAAACAATATTTATCTTCTTTCTTAGATCAACATAAGATCGAAGAGCAACTTATTGAGAAATCTTTAAGAACAGACACAGATGGTGTTCTTAAGAATTTCTTCAATTTCTTCAGAGATTTCTTCTTGAAACTTTGAAGAGGATTTAGCTCTTCCAAATCTTTTTTCTTCTCGAGACTTTGGAGAGGATTTAGCTCTTCCAAATCTTTTTCTTCTTGAGACTTTGGAGAGAATTTAACTCTTCCAAATCTTTCTTCTTAAGATTTTGGAGAGGATTTAACTATTCCAAATCTTTTTCTTCTTAAGACTTTGGAGATGATTTAACTCTTCCAAGTCTTTCTTCTTAAGATTTTGGAGAGGATTTAGCTCTTCCAAATCTTCTTCTCTTCAGGCTTCTGAATTCTAAAGTTGTGTTGAGTGGAGGTCCCTATTTATAGTGATAGTCAGCAAGGTGAAAAAGAGTTCTAAAAGAACTTGTCTTCCTTATTTATCTCTTAATTAATTTAATTAGAGATAATACCTTTTTTTTTATCTCTTAATTAATTTAATTAGAGATAACACTTTATTATTTATCCCTTAATTAATTTAATTTAATTAGAGAAAAAACTTCATTATTTATCTCTTAATTAATTTAATTTAATTAGAGATAAACTTCATTATTTATCTCTTAATTAATTTAACTTAATTAGAGATAATACTTATTTATTTATCTCTTAATTAATTTAATTTAATTAGGGATAAAATAATTATGATACATGGGTGAAATTTGATTGGATGACCCACGAATTCTTGCAATTTGATTGGTCAAAATTTTTCTTCTTCTACAAATGCCACCTCAAGACTTGGTTACGTACACGATTTTTGTTGAGTGTAACAGGTGAACAAGTCTTGAAATTTGATTTGTTTTTGATGCCAAAATTTGTTTGCACCTTTGCATTGTCTTGAGAAAATTTACAAACTTCTATTTTGCCAAACTTGTGATTGAAATTTAGTCCAAATGACTTTTTTTTTGGTTGACTGAACTTGATAATTTGGAACAAGTTGCCTACGTACCCTCAAATTTGAAGGATCAAGTCATAACGTAGTTCATTTTTTTTTTTTTGTGCCCTAATTTTGCCCTAAGTTGTCCTAGAAAGGATTTTCAACCTAGAGAGCATTTTTTTTTAATGTGCAGTTTAAGCTCGTGCTTAGGAGCAACATACGACAATTTAAGCTCTTGCTTATGAGCAACATCTTTTGAAGTAACAGTTTAAACTCGTGCTTAGGAGCAACATATGACAGTTTAAGCTCTTGCTTAGAAGCATCTTTTTTTGAAGGAACAGTTTAAACTCGTGCTTAGGAGCAATATACGATAGTTTAAGCTCTTGCTTAGGAGCATTTTCTTTTGTAGGAACAGTTTAAACTCGTGCTTAGGATTAATATACGACGGTTTAAGCTCTTACTTAGAAGCATCTTCTTTTTTTCTTTTTGTAATGACAGTTTAAGCTCGTGCTTAGGAACATGCATTGCCTTCATTGGCATGTTGTGCATCTTCATTTGGAGTTGACATGACTTTCACTTCTTTAGGATCAAAAGACCCAAATTTTATGATTAGAGCCGGAGTTGGAGTTAAAGCCAAAGAAGTTAAGCTTGTTATCATAGCCATGTTGGAAGTTGCCACTTCTTCTTCAAACTCAATTTTTTCTATATACCTCAGATAATGGCGATAGAATACAAGCTTTGGCCCAAGAATCCTGGCCAGAAGTTCTCAGAAATAGTGCGATAAATATTGGCAATATGGACTCGAAGATCCTCACGGCGTGTCTGTTTTTTACTCTGCATCCAAAGGGATGAGTACAAAGATTTGGAATCAATCCAACTATTTGTAAAACAAGAATTAGTCTTTTATTTGTCAATAAATTTCATCCCAAGTTGGATGGATATTTACCTTAGAAAAACAATTCAACTGTGCGAGATTTTAAAACAGAAGGAAGAAATTGTAGGAATAATAACAGCTTTTTTATTCTAGACAATAAGAAAATGAAACCCCAAATATAAAAAGAAACGAAACCTCATCTGTTTGTGGTTAACGACAGTGGCAGTAGAGGATTTGACGTTACCGGTTGTTTTTAAAAAAGCACGTGGCGTTTGGGGATATATGCTTGTGGAGTCTGGTATACTCCACTGGTAGCGTACCAAATAATTATCCTATATATATATATGGATTATTATCCCTTACAGTGCCAGTGGACTTTTTTAACTCCACAAACGAGACTTACACGCTTCTTTACCTTTTCATACGATTTATATTTTTTTTAATTCGACCATCGTATTTCATGTTCTATTCGTATAGATCATGCACGTCGAGTTTCGAGTAAATTAAAAATGTTTAACTATTCGTTCCGATGTAAAAAACTTTCAATCGTTATATATATATATATATATATATATATATATATATATATATATATTGAAAAAGACAATATTCTCGATCGATATGATAGAGATATCGGATCGATTCGAAACTTTGCGTACACGACGAGTACGATTATATTGTTAAAATCTAACGATCAGTTTGTACGAATATAAATCGTATGAAAAGGTACGAAAACGTGTATCGCTTGTGGAGTTAAAAAAATCCACTAGCAGTGTATAGGTATATATATATATATATATATATATATATACCACAGTTAAGAAATAAATATAAGAAAAAGGGTCTAATTAAAAAAAAATTAAAAAAAGTTTTTTTTTAATAAACGGGCAAATATATAAGGGTTTAGGTTAAATAACCCATTTGACTAGGTTTCCTATTTTTCTCTCCAATTTAAGTCATTTCTGTTTATGCTTTCATTATATTGAATATTTATAGTAGTAGTGCTTATATTTGTTGTAATAAGATTTTAAAGTAGATTTAATATTGTATATGAATTTTAATTCTATGTTTATTATCTTAAAAGTGAATTCATTTTTTTTTTAATGAATTTGTATTATTGTAAACAAAAAATTAAGATTAATCGTCAATGCTTCCAAAATTAATTTATGTGAATGTCAAATTATCAATCGTTCCTAATACATTATTAAAGATATATTTTAGTTTTCTCAATTACACCATAAATGGAGACGTCTGTTCCTAATACCTTATGGGGACGTCAGATGTCACCAATACATTCTAATTACATTATAATTGGGGATGTCTATCATCCTCAATACCTTTTGGAGACGTCTGACGTCCCCGATACCTTATTATTACAAACGTATTATAGTTTTTCCAATTAAACTATAATTGGGACGTCTATTGTCTCTAATACTTTACGGGAACGAATATATTCAGAGATGAAAAACGTCCCCAAAGAGCTTTGCAATTTTATATGGGTTTGGGGAAGGTTATCGTCCCCAATGCTTTGGGGATGAATGTCATCCTCAATTCTGGGGACGACTTCTTCTGAACATTTGTCCTCAAAAGTTTTTGAGACATGATTATAAAGGACAATTATTGAGGACGACCTAAGTCGTCTCCAAAATTTTTGAGGATTTTTTTCAATCGTTCTTAATTCCTCTAAAATTTATAGTGAAATTTTAACAAATACAATTGTCCATCATTCATTATCACTAATACCAGCATATACAAATGCTTAAGCTGTCAAGAAGGCACATCATTGAAAAAATAAAATAAATAAATCATGCCATGAATCAGGACAACAAATCTCTCAAATAGCTTAATAACTCTAATATATTGTACTTTATTCAAATAGAATCATAAAAAGTCATTTCTTACTTTATTTCACGGGAAAATGGCCACATAGTGAACTCATTCTCATCTGAAATAGTTCTTTCTTTTCCCATCCAATATAAAATTTCCAAAAAAAAAGAGAATTTTTTTAATTTAATTGAATATAATAATAATATTTTTTTAATTTTAAATTCTAAAAAAAAAAACAATAAAATCTGTCAAAGTTTATATTTAATAAATTTTATGAATTCACCTTATCTAATATATACTATAAAAAATTTTATTTTAAATATATTACTAATCATATCTTTAAAAAAAAAAGAGATATGTGCTACATAATTTTTTTTCTTCAATATTTAATTTTTTTAAAGATGTTTATTGCTTTTGTCATTTTGTTGTTTATTTACTTTGATGATTTTATTTTTTCACATTATTTCCTTTTTTTTTTTGTTTGTCACAAATATTGCAATTGATATTGTATTTTTTTCCCCAATATTTTGATGAAGATTGTAATTTATTAAAAGCTATGTCAATATTTATTTTATTATTTAATTGATAATTAAAAATAAATTTTATGTTCTTATTTTAAAAACAATAGTATATGTATATTCATTTTTTTTTGGTTTTTTGGGTACATATATCTCCTAATTTTCTCACATGTTTTTTTTTTTTTTTTTCAAAATTTTGCTAAAGTTTAATTTTTGACATGTTATATTGGATATATATTTTATATATATTATAAATTTAAAAATTTATATATAATTTGTGTATAAGCACATATTTGAATAAGTAAAATTAATCCATGCATTTAATTATATATATATATTATATATATATATATATTATAAATTTAAAAATTCATATATAATTTGTGTATAACACAAATTTGAATAAGTAAAATTACTCCATGCATTTAATTATATATAGGAGCAAAAAACTACAAAACATTCTAATTCTAAACCACTATGATAAGTCATAAAATACACATTTTATGCCATTTCTATCCTTAGTTTTAGTTATGTTTTCGATCTTATTTTGATTACTTATATTATATTTTTGAATTATAGGTATATTTAGAAGAATGAAGTCAAAAGATGTCAATAATGATGGAAAAGAACTTACAAAATCATAATCACAAGATAGAAGAAGACTCGGGAGTCAAATAGATCAATTTCTGATTGCAAAGCAAGAAGGCAGATTTGACCTCCGAAGCTTGTTGCAAGGAAAACATGATGTTAAATCCTTATTTGAAGAAACTTCCTTATTGACTTTTGAAGCTAACTTGAATACCTTTCCAACGGTAGTTTACACGCCCAAATCGGATAAGAAATGGTCATCCAAATCAGCCAAAAAAGTGTGAGACGATGCAATAGAAAAATGGAAGGCAGAGAGCCCGCGCCGCGGCTCCCAAAAATTGGGAAAACCTTGAAAAAACCATAAAAAACTTGATTTTATGCCTCCAGGCTTACTTGTGCGGCAATGACTTTTTCTCAGGGTTTTAAAACTCTATAAATACCATATTTTGAGCCACAAACTAGACATCTTTTGAGGAGACTCAAGGATCATCATCATCATTATTCTTTTTCTTCTTCTCCATTCTTTTATTTTCTTTTCAGTTTTATGCCTACACTAGGCAAAACTTCTTTTTGGTTAAGGATGATTTCAAAGCCTTAGAACATGTTGTGTAATTGATTTTGAGACTCTATCTATCATTAGTTTTCTATCAAATTTGCTTGTGTTCTTCTATAAGAATTGTTCATGATGTTGTCTTGATTTGTTTAGGTTGCAAACTAGATATATCTTGATAATTATCTAATGCTAGTTTAGGAGTTAGCTTGATTTCTATTCAATAGTGGTAATTTGTGATTAATAATTATGTTAAAGTTTTCGCTAATTGCAAAGTGGAACATAACCTAAGTTAAACAATTCATGTTTATGCTTAGATCAACCTATCTTTCTCATCATAAGGCTGCTATCAAATTAAATTTAGAGATGTTTATCCTAGGTTGTTTGATAGTTAGAGATTAAGTAGTGGCATTTGTCCTGTTTAACGACGAACTAAGGAAGGATTGGGGTAACACGGGAGGTTATTATCTACGGTTGTTAACTTTGATAGCTAATTGATGTTGATAGATTTGAAATTGACTTTCAATGATTTCTAGTGATGGAGAATGAAACCTTAACCATACTTATCTTATATTTGATTTTTTCTTATTTATTTGCTTTTTACTTATCTTGTTTTCTTTACTTTTAATTATTTCAAAATCCCATTTTCTTTTCTTGTCTTTGAACTTAAGTGATAAATTAATAACTTATAAATTAAAACCCAATCCCTGAGGACTCAATCCTTGCTAACTACTATACTTAACAAATGATTTTTTTAGTGCAAGATTTTAAATAAAATATACTCATTTGAGAGCATCACTGTACTCTTCAAAAACACCGTGTCTGAAAAGAAAGAAATGGCAGACCATTAAGCTTACAATTCAATTATTCTAAAACTAAGATTAGACTGCTGAAATTTCTTAGATTAGGCCTAAAATAATGTAATGTAGGAAAAAGAAAAGGAACCATTAATGAAAAGACTTTTGATCCAACAAATTAAGAAGCAACATTGATGGAAAACATCAGAAATAAAAGCAATGGTAGGCATGCAGATACCAAATATATATATATATATATATATATATATATATATATAGTGGTGGTTCTTAACAATTTAATTTTGAGGGAGCTAATTAAAAGATGAAATCTATATATATTTCAGTTGAGGTATGTCATAAATAGTTATAATGCAAATTAATATAATATTGTATTATAACAAAAATTAATAAAAATATATATCATGTTTTTTACTAATCACAAAAACTTTAACATTATCCATACATATAACAATAAGATTATATAAACATATATTTAAAAAAATAAAATAACAATCTTTACAAAAATCTTGTCATTTTTGCTTTGTAAGTATGCTGATTTTGAGTCTTACTAGGATCTTAATTTTTAAACTTGATAACTCAAACAACAAACACAAGTCACAAACAAAATTGATTGAATTTTGAACTGAAGAATAAAAGAAGAAAAGCTACGGGGGTGTAACGGCAACAAGTAGTAAAAGGAAAAATTTGACTTTACAATACTTTGTTAAAGATTGTTAAAACTAACATTTAGAAAGTTAATTTAAATTCACATGATTGTGACTAATTATTTATAACAAACCAATTAATTTAAGAGTTTATGAATAATAATTGGTGAGTAAAATAAAAAGATAAACAACAATGTAATTTTTGTTTTTTAAAATTATAATGCATAAAATTAAGTTATAGACAAAAATAAAAAACTAATTAAATATAATTTTATTTTGAAGGAACCAATTTAATTTAATTTAATTTATAAATACATATAACTATATATATATATACAAAAAAATTTAAAATTTTGGGCGGCCAAGGCCCCTCTAGCTTATATATATATATATATTTTGATAGAACTGAGAAGGCACCAAATGCTTCATTACAACTGAGAAGGCACACAGCCTCAAAAACTATTGATAGAAAACAAAAAGGAAAAGCCGATCCATCTAGAATACGCCATAACTCTATTGCTAATCCATTAGCAATCCACCAACAGGCACCTTTTGATGCTATAGAAGCAGAAATTGAAGAGATCGAAATACTGAATCCTCAATTTGAGTTCAGCATGATCTTCTCAACTGTTAATGCACCCTATCTTTTGTTAAGCAATTACACTTAACACTTATCACCATTTCTTTTCTATTCTTGCATTTTTATTATCTTATTGTTTTATTTGTTTCAGCACGTTCCAAGAGGATTTGCTCAACACTCACCCTCTCAGTCCGTGGGCAACAGAGAACATGGCCAATGAAATATATCTACAACAGCCACAACAAAGTCTTTTCGGCAAGCTGGAGCACATTTATCCGGGATAATCGTCTAAAAATCAAAGATCATTACATCTTTGAACAAACTGCTGATAAAGAGCTAAGGGTGTAGATAATTCGTCGCAACAATTAACCAGAGATATGATACGTTTTTTTGAACAGCCTGACTCTTTTTAAAAAATAAATTGATTAAAAAATAAATTGACCAAAACTGTATCTGGTACGCTTTAAATGCTGTTAAGATATTGGGAACCTAAGCATCTACAACTTATGATTATATAGTAACTGTGACATTGCAATTTGGTTATTATTTTTTCAAACAATGCAAACATATGTGTATGAAATGTGCTTAGTTAACAACTGTTCCTCCTTCATGAAGCGAAAAGGTAAGGTGTTTGATTGACTTCATACTCAAAGATTGAATATCCAACACTTCATATTGCTTCATATTGTTCTTTAGATGACAATGCATATTTTCATTAAAACTTTGTGATTCTTAATGTAGAATGGGACAGTTTTGGAGTAAAAAAACTCAAAATAAGATCCAAATATTTTTGCAGCAAAGCCGGGTCAATTTCTAATAAAAAAATAAAAGCAAGCAACATTGATCGAAAACATCAGAAATAAAAACTCAAAATAAGATCCAAATATTTTCGCAGCAAAGCCGGGTCAGTTTCTAATCAAAAATAAAAGCAAGCAACATTGATCGAAAACATCAGAAATAAAAACTCAAAATAAGATCCAAATATTTTCACAGCAAAGCCGGGTCAATTTCTAATAAAAAATAAAAGCAAGCAACATTGATCGAAAACATAAAAAATAAAAGCAATGGTAGGCATATATATATATATATATATATATATATATCTTGTTAGCGAGAGTGAGGAATGATCCAAAGCGGCGGTGATAATGAAGAACGGAGATCTTGCACGTCTTCTGACTTGGGGAAAGGCTCCACTAAGCAATCATCGAATTCCTCATCCTCATTATCTAACTCGTGACAATCGTAGATACCCATATCAGAGCCTCCGGTTGTATCATAATACACAGTATCATCATCCGTGAAGTAAATGCAATTAGGCCTGCAACCAGGATAATCAGCAGCCACGATGGTGAAAGTGTAGCAATTTCCCAAAAACAATGACCTATCACCCAATGAATAAACATCGTCCCAACTTCTTGTGTGCATATCTAGTTTGAAAATCTCAAAATCATCTGTTACGTAAGTCTCTCTAACGTATATCTCAGATGGTACAACACAGCGACATGTGAGACAAAGATTTCCGCCCAAATCAAATAGATATTTCATATCAGCGGCATCAGCTGTAGGCGGGGGTGGGGCAAATTCCACAGCTTTTGGATGAGTTCCATCTAAGTCTTCCAATATAAAAAGCTGACCAGTGTGTAGAGAAGCAAAGAAATTACCATTGAAATAAATGGCGTCAAATACTGGACGGATATTACCAATCGGAGTCCATGCTTGATCACCGGGCTTTGCAAAAGCTAATAAGCTAAATTCGGAATAAATTGCCAGAACAATACAATCGGAAGAAGCAGGACTTGAAGATAATATTAGTTTACCTAAAAGAAACTTACACTGCTCTTCAGGTGACCTGTCAATTCTGTGGTGCTGGTGGGTGAAGGTACGTAGTGAAGGAAGGGGAAGGCTGGCTCTTGATAAAGGATTAAACAATTGAATTTCGAGATCAAGGCCACAGGTTACCAACCAACCAAAAGGAGTCCCCCAACATCTCCTTCCTCGGATCTCTGGCAATTCCAGTTCAATGAAGATTTCTTCTGATATATTGTAAAAACAACGTTTGTCACTTTCCTGTTTCTCGGCTAGCATCAAACAAGCCGGGAAGTTGATTTTTTTATCTATGAGAGAAGCTTGCCAAGACCGACAGACTGCGCCCATACGAATACGATCTTGAACTGAGTGAGTCATGTCTGCAATGCATCTTAGAAGATCATCTAGAATATTAGCCCAATCTGGGGTAATCTCCGCTAATTCTTCTTTCGTCAAAAACATGATGATGATGAAGTACTAAAAAGAGAGAATCCAGCAATCGTTTTTGTTTTGCTTTGCTTTGCTTTGTAAGAGGGTTTGATTTCGGTTATTTACACCTAACATCTTCTTTTATATAACAAAAAAAAAAAAAAAACTCTCCTTTGTTATCTAAAATTCCTAATCCTTGTAGAAGTGGAAGACCAAGACCAACTCTACTTTCGTTAAACTCTCAAATTAGCACGTCTACTTTTCGCACTTTACGCCATAAATATGAATTTTAAGAAATTTGGTATATACATTGAGTTTGTTTCTTGCCATTTTTTTTATATTTTTGTTTTCCCTGATTTTAAGAAATTTCCTCCTCGATAAAGGCTTTTTCCTCCAAGGAGAACAAATTTAACTATATATATATATATATATATATATATATATTCCTAATCCTTGCAAAAGTAGAAGACCCCACGTAGTTGGTTTTGTCTATACCTTCTCACGGGTCGGACAACTCGTCTGGTAGGTTCGGTCAGTGATGAGCCGAACTTGAGTCTCAATATTTGTGATTCGGTCCGGCTCAGATTACTATTTATATATTAAAAAATATTATTTTTTTAAATTTAATTATAAAAAAATTAAAAAATATTTTTTTTATTAATAAATAAACAATGATTCGGACCCGGCCCATAAGCATCTTTTTTTTCTTCCAAAAAGCCCACAATTTTTTTTTTCTTAATAATAAAAGCAAAAGATTTTAAAACAATATCAACTAGATTATATTTCTGATTCCATCTTTATGTCTACATACAATGTGTTCAAGCAAGACGTTCCAGTAATTATTCATCGTGTTACACAGATTACAAACAATATCAACTTTTTGTTTCTTAAATCTAGCAACTCTGTCTTTAACTGTATCCTATAAAAAAATAAAAAATAAAAACGATCGATGATCAATAATATTAAAATTGTTTAAAGATTAAAAAAGATTAAAAAAAATGGAGAATGTGAAGAGCTAACCGTCAATCGGAAGAACACTTAATGCAAGAACGAAGGTAAGGAGTTAGAAAACAAACAAGAAATGAAATGCAAGATACCTACGAGTATGCAGTATGAAATAACTACTTAATATTTTTCAAAGATTATTATAGTTTCAAGTTTCAACTGATACATGAACTGTTGTTGGTTCTCTATTTGTGCTTTAAGATTAAAAATAAGAAAGCCGTTCCCGGGATTTTACCCAAGGAATTTGAGGTGCACTTGGATAACATTATTGATTAGTCTTCACTCATAGTTATTTCAATTTATTAATTTTTAAGTTACGTGGTAGGCCGAAGCCTAATGGAGAATAAGAAAAGGGATTTTGTTAGTGTTTGGATCTAGTCTCAGCCTTTTGCATGAACAGATGTGTGAAGCATTTAAGCTAAACTCCAAATTAAGTTATTCTGATTCTTTTGCTACTGCTTTAGGTATCCTCAAGTTTCTAATCAGTAATATAACTTTGTACTAACATTTTGTTGATTAATCAGGTCGAATTTTGGTTGGGCTTTCTGAAATCTGTAATTGCTTGGGTTGATCTGGATTGCTTGGGTCAAAGTTTAACCTTTGAGGAGAGTTAGCTTCTGGCAAGTAAAGATGCCTCGATAATGTAGCTGGAGTTGAAGAAAAATTCTTAAGCTAAGAAATATTGCTCATGATTTGATTATCTCACCTAACAATGCAAATGGAAGAGTGTTGTGAAAAGCTGCAAAATCTAAGAATTTTTCCATCAGAGACATTTGGAGTTTCTTGAGAACAAAACAGACTAAAGTACCTTGGCATAAATTGGTGTGGTTTTCATTTAATGTACCAAAATTCTCATTTATAGCTTGGTTAACCATTCTTGACAGATTAAGCACATTTGACAAACTAAAATCTTGGGGGTTTCAAATTTTCTTCAACTTTGTGTGTCCTCTACCAAGAGAAAGAGGAGTGTAGAGATCATCTATTCTTTGCTTGTAACTTTTCTGCACAGGTCTAACAGCAGGTTCTTAGTACTTCCTCTATCAGCAGAATTTTTGTTAATTGGATAGAAGATCTTCACTGGACTGTACAAAGTTTCAAAAGGGAGTCTTTCAAATCCACTCTACTTCGATTTACCTGGACAGCTACAATATACTACATTTGGTGGGAATGAAACTCTAGAAAACACCCACAAAAAAGAAGATCCCAAAAGAATCATTTCAGTTGATTGGCACATATGTAAAAAGTAGATTTTTTACAGGTTCAAAATTTTGTATAAATCCTGTAAATAATTCACTTTGTAGACAATGGGGTATAAGCCAAGAATGTTGATATGTAAGGCTATACCTTGAATATATTATGTAGCAAATTTATCTGCTTACTTTTGGATTTTGAAATACAAATTTCATTTATCCAAAAAAAATTATTATTTATTTAATATAATAATTTTAAACAGTATTTTAAGAGTGCAAATTTTATTATAATTTTTTGATAATATAATCAGGTATCTTAATTTTGTTCAATTTAAATTTTTTTATAATTTTAGGAGTGTATTTTTATATAAATTTGATATATTTAAAATTTTTATTTTTGAAATACTCTTTAAAAATATGGAGTTTTAATTAAAAAAGAACTAAAATTCTTTTCTTTTACATTTTTAATATGACTAAGTCCACTTATTTTTTTATCAAAAAGTTAAAATGGTAAGTAAAATAATCAGTGCTTTATTTTGTATATGTTTAATAATATTAATGTATTTTTTGCTAAATCAAGCAAAAAAATTAAAACAATCATTTTAATCTTGACGATTTTAATGTATTATAAGTAGAATTTTTACTTAATATAATAATTTAAAAAATCCTAATAAATAATAACTAGTATACGTTTTCAAATAAAGTACTTCAAATTAAAAAAAAATAATAATAAAAAATTCAAGTCTCAAAGTACTAATTTAGAAATATTTGTAGGAAAGTGGAAGGAATGGAAAAAGTATCGTATTAGGGGAGATATTTAGCGCACGTGATAGTTATTGCAGCTCACCTTGTTATCTGTAAAAAGTAAATTTATTTGTCACACTCGCTTTGGTCGCCCGTGAAATGGAGTTATCTTCAAAGTTCCACCCCTTTCCATGGTGACCCGCCCCCAATCCTTCAAGAATTTATACCACAAAACTCCCCTACCTTCCTCTCTGCAATGACTCAAACCCAAACCTTCAAAAAAAAAGTCTGATCACCATAGCCTTTTTTACATGCAAATCTCCAAACTCAATTCCTACAAGTAAAAAAAATGGCCAACAACCCGACAAGCAACGGTAACAAGAAACTGAAACACCATCGGAACCAAGATTCAGAGGAAGTAGATGGGAACCCTGAAATTTGGGCAACAGTTGACAAGAGTTTCAAGCAAGTTCAGTCAGTTTTGGACAGGAACCGTGTCTTGATTCAACAAGTGAACGAGAATCACCAGTCCAAGATTCCTGACAACATGGTGAAAAACGTTGCACTCATTCAAGAACTTAATGGGAACATCTCCAAGGTTGTCTCACTTTACTCTGATTTCTCTTCCAATTTCTCCACCGTGTTTCATCAACAACACAACAATGAACACCCCAAGAATGGTGATGTCCTCAGGGAGGGCTGAATTTTTTATTGAGAAAAAAAAAGTCTAATCTTTTATATATATATATATATATATATATATATATATTGATGCTGTGGTTCTTCAGTTATGTTTTCTATAATAAATAAAATGAAGGTTTTTAGGTATTTAGTTGTGACTTGTTGGTGTTGGTCTATCTGAAATAAATTAAATAATTGTTTTCTGTTTTGTGTTTTAAGGGGATGATATGTTGGAGCTCTGATTGTCTTACTTTTGAAACTTGTTTGATATAATGTTGGGATTTATGTTTTGTTATGACTGAGTTGCTATCTAATAGGAGGATGTTTCTTTTTCTTAGATGGGATAATTTTGCTTGTGGATTAAGCTATTGTTGTATTATTGGTAACAAATTTGATGATAATTATATGGTAGGATTTTGATCCCCTTGGCCCTGGCCTTGGCCTTGGAGATGGTAACTCTTATATGGTTGGTTGGAGATGAAGGTCACTCAGTCCCTTGAAAAAGGCTCAGATTTAAGATATTTCTCAAGCAAACTAATTAGGAATTGGGCTTGATTTATTTCTTGGTTATGACAGTAAAAAGTAGTAACTGATTTTTGCTCTATATTTTGAGTAATTTTAAATATTTATTGTTTGAAAAGAGGGAGAAGTGACTTGTTGAATTTGGTATCATGGATAAATGCTAACTGCTAGAGAAGAAGATGTGGGAAATATCTTCAGAGGGCTTTTGATTGATAATTTGCTCTGCTTCTTACTATTTTTTGTTTTTGTTTTTGTCTTAATTTACCAGTTTAATGGAGGGTACAGGCTGCTGTTCCTCTTAAGAAGATCTCACCCAAAGTAATAAGAAACTGTATATCCCATTTCTAATTCTTAAGAACGTTCAATTTTGCTAGGAAACTTTTTCCCATGGAAAATCAGGTGCCTTCACCTTAAAGTGTAGGCCATAATTTGCTATGAGTTGCCTTCTTCAAATTGATTTCCCCTATTAAACCTTGACTAGCTTCCAATTCAGTAAAGGAAATATTGTGAATTAAAAACAGGAGTACGGAATCTAAGTTTACATTTGCTTGAAACTAAGGTGTGTAATTATATAAGCATCTCGCCGCTGTCTACAATGACAACTTTAGTTTTTGGCGCCCCACTCTGTCCTCCTTCGGCTTCAATCTTGAAGACAACATCCATTCCAGCAATCACCTTGCCGAACACAACATGACGCCCATCCAACCTTTCAAGGAAAAAATCAATAGCATGCATGTGAGTGAGTGAGTGAGAGGAAATCTCAATTGGCCTTACAATTGCAGTTTTAACAAAGGGTAATGCTTAATATGAACTGGCCATCATGCAAACTTACGATTCCTCAGCCCACAATATGGAAATGGAACTGTAAAAAGCTCATGCGTAAATAGCAACATGATTTGACTTGAACAACATTCTACTACTTTTGTTTATATTTGATCAGTCACAATATAAGAAAACTGATGTTGCTCATTTCCACATCTTTCACAAGAAAAATAGACAAAAAATGATTCTACATATATACCAGCTGGTTGTTATGGTTGTGATGAAGAATTGTGATCCATTGGTGTCTGGCCCGCCATTGGCCATCGATAGCAGTCCTGTTCATAATGAAGGAAATTTTGAAAAACTAAATAACATACTTCTTACAGGCCTTGCCGATTTGCAGTGTTCAAGTTTACTGTAACACCAATTACTAGAAAACCTCTTATAGAAAGAATGCATTGAAGGAAATTTATAAGGTATACAAGGATCACAACTTACCAGGCCCATCATGCTTAAGTTTGAAATTCTCATCAGCAAACTTTTCACCATAGATCGACTCTCCACCTCGTCCATCGCCATGAGTAAAGTCGCCACCCTGGATCATAAATTTGGGAATAATTCTATGAAATGTGCTCCCTTTGTAATGTAGAGGCTTCCCACTGTTTCCAGTTCCTTTCTCCCCTGCGATACAAGGGATGAATATAAGCAGGCAGCTATAAGTAGTGTGTTTCCCCAGTTAACTAATCAGAGCTAAAAAGAAAAAGCCAGGCATCAATACTTAAGCAAAGATCTACTCTTTAATAATTAGGCAGTCACCCTTCATTCACAAACTAAACTTTCAAATCCCACATGTTACATATATCTTGATATTATCAATCCAATACATCTAGATTCTAAATAGCATTTGCAGTTATAAGAAGACTTTCACTTGGTGTTTCTACACGCTTTTTTATAGTTTTTAAGGCATGTTAACCAACGCCATAGGACTCTCAAATAAAGGTTTTTTGTTTAGTTATCATTAATATATCAAATGAAGCTAGTCATATTAAACAAATACTGTACTTTTATTAACCAGCTAAACATCCAAAGGTGCAAATAGACAGATAAAATACTTAGCATGTTCAGGTCCAGAAGACAATGAAGCAAACTGAGATTGAGAAAATGGTGGCCCAAGCATTGCCAAAGACTGCCAGGATCATATGCACGTTTTCGCGATAAGTTTACATGCTAAATTATGCAAGATAAGTTGCTTTTATTATTGAAATTCCAAAACTAATAAAAAGATTGTCTCTTTATTACAGAATACTTTACTAAACTTATAATTTACCTGCTTTGTGCTTGTGAGAAATAAATCAAATTTCTTAGAGCACATACTTTAAGAAATTGTAGTAGTAGAACAAACAAAACCATAAAGTTATAATATAAGAAGGGAGCAAAAGTTACTTGGCTACCTGTGCAAAGGGCGCGGAAATTCTCTGCACAAAAAAAAAAATTATGATTAGTAACTACTAACTAGTAAGTTCACTATATTTTCGAGAAAAAGAAAATCAAAGGACTACAAAACTTTTGAACCATGTACCTGCAGTTTTAGGAACAGTTTTGCCAAATAGGCCCATGACTATTCGTCCTGAAAGCAAAAAACCATGAACATAGATACTTCTATGAGTGTATCTAAGAGACCTTCTAAGCAATAATAGTGGAAAAGAAAAATGTGATTCTTTTCTCTATTAGTTGAAAACACATTTAGAGTAAGAAGAAGCAAGAAAGATCGAGACTGTGAGAAACCGAAAATTCGACATCTAATCCTCCTATCATTCTAAGTTTCTATCTGATGATTGCATGTTTTATTTGCAAGACTCTAAATTTATAATTCAACAAAAAAAAAAGTCTATTGCAGAATGGTTAATGCAACATAGTGTAGGAAAAATCAATTTTTAAGGAATAAAAATGCAAACTTTGCAATATGAGGAGAAAAAATTTCAGCTATCAATTACAAAAAATAAAAATTTCTTTAAGTACATCTAAATCCCATTGTTGCAGAAAACCAAACAAAAGCATACCAGCAGATTTTCCATCAATCTGGACATCAAAGTAAACTTTATGTGTAACTTCTTCTAAATCATCCTCAACTACCTAAAAGTGCATCAAAAAAGAAGAAAAAAACCCCAAATTTAATTCAATTAAATATACTCTAAGAATTCATAAAGTCAAAAGGAAGAATTACATAAATGAATTGACAAACCTGATTAAGCTTGGGTTCTGAAACTCCAGCATCGCTTAACCGATTCTAAAAACATCAAAAAGAAGGGGAAAAAAAACCATCTTTCAGCTCCCTTTTTTGGGTAGGAAATAAAGAGGAGATAAAAGGGTACCTGAATCAAAGCTAAGGTTCCAAAAAGAACTATAATCCACAATACAGCAACCGTAGCCAATCTCGTTTTGGTTGCCATCTCTGCTTCTGTTTCAGCAGCTTCAATGGCGAAAAAGGGAGTGTATAGATTTCTGATTTCCTTGTTTGGGAATGTCAGTTGAAAACCGGTTATTGGGCCGTTCGGGTTTCATGTTATGGTCTTACAAAAAGTTTTTCTTTTTTGGAAAATGTTAAGATGATATTTACACGAAGAATTTTGTATTTAACATATATATTTTAATTTGATAAAAATAATGCATTAAATAAAAAGATATTTTATTAATCTTTGTTAATTTTAATAAGTGTGATAAATACTTGTTAACCCATTTTTTAGAGATTGAGATTTGTACTTTTTTTTAGTATTACCATGATTGATGTTGATTTATTTTCTTATTTAGAGTGTTTTTTTTAGTATTATCATGATTTATTTTCTTATCTTCTTAAAATGATATTTTACTATTTTTTTTTAATTTTAATAGGTGTTTATAAATATCCGTTAATCTGGTTTTTTTTATAAAAAGTTGAGATTTGTGTTTTTTTAGTATTATCATGATTGATGTTGATTTATTTTCATATTTAGAGTGTCTTAGTAAATGCATATCTTATACAATAAGTAGATCAGTTCATCCTATTGTAATTAACAAATTTCTGCAAAGAAAAAGCTATATATATGGTCAAATCATTAAAAAAAATTGGCTAAAAGTAAATGTTTATTATGTAACTATAACTGCAAATTTCCATTTATCCATAAAAAAAATAATAATAATAAAGAATAAAAAAGCAAAAACAATGTATACAAAAATTAGAAAGATCTATCAAAGAGTAGCACCAAAGTAAAGAAAGAAAATTTAGGGTCTAAAACAACAGCACCAAGCTAAAAAATACAGTCTAAGATAAATTTAAACAGAATGTCTTCTTTTAAATCAGGCCCCAAACTCAGGCAAAGAAGCTTGTTTACAGGTTTATTATATGGAACATTTCTGGATTGAGAGGCAAATTAGGCAGTGAAAGCAGCTGAAACGAACCCAGGACTTAGTCCAATTGGTTTATACGATCATTAGGTAGGTTTGGGATTCGAATACTAGCATATGAAATCTCTTTTCGTATCCCAGGCTGCGAACTTCTTCGTAAAAAAAAAAAAAAAAAAAAAAAAAGCAGCTGAAACAGTTGAAGGGGGTCTTGCAATGCTAGGGATCAAACAGTTTCAAAAAAATTACTCTTGGTTTAAATGCTAAGCCCAAAATGAACTCTTGGTTTTTCTGATCTCTTCAATTCCTTCTCTATCAATCTCATCTCTACTTTGAATCTTTATCTGTGTTTTGTTGGTGAGTTCTTCAACTTCACATGTTTTGGCAAATCCAAGGATGATCTAAACAAAGTTAACAAAGCAAAAGATACTGTGAGATTTTGAACTTCCATCAATTCACTTAAAAGCAGCAAATACTTCTTAATTTAAGAAGAATGGCTGTTACTTATATACGGCAGCTAGAAAAACCATAGAAAGTTTCATACTTACTTAACACTGCTCCAGCAGTCAAGCGTTCTGAAGGTCGAAGGCATAACATTTTTCGGATTAAGTCCTTTGCACTGTCAGATATTTGAGGCCATGGCTCTGATTCGAAGTCAACAACCCCTTTTAACGTTTTTTTTGGATAAGTAAGTGTTTTATTTATCCAGAAAGCAGTTAAACTGCTACATCCAACATCATGTGCAACATGTACTTAAAGCTATACATACTTAAACAATACTTGAACAAAACTTAAGACCACTAATCAATCAGGGAACAATAGCAACATACTTCAGCAATACTTAAAGCTATTCCAGAATGGACAAAGATCCTAGGAAAAAAGTGACAGTCCCCAATCTGCATCCAATCTTCGATTCACTTCATCAGGACTAATGTTCTTGAGCCTTTTATTTTTGTGCTAATCTTCGGTTCCTGGGGAAGGTTGAACCCCTTTTAACGTTGCATCAAATTGTGCTTTCGTTGTTTCTGATAAGGTCAAGCATACTGAAGTTTTATACCCTTTATAAGACATTATAGTATAGAAAGAAAGAAAAAAACTCATTTCCTTTTATTTTTGCCATGAGTATTTCATAATATTGAAGTAAATTTGGGCAATGAGTTTTATGGTTTTAACAGTAATTTTTGTTGGAGTGCTTTTTGCTGGGGATTTAAATAGTAGCCGCAACATAATATTACAGTTGTTATTTTAAGATTCCGACTCTCAAAAATACCACGATAGCATTCATTACATCCGCAATTACGACCGAAAATACTTCCACGACTGCAATTTAAATCCCTGATTTTTGCAGCATAGCATATCGTAGTTCATAGTAAATACCTGCACAAAATGGTGGTACACCACTTAGCAATATGTAGAGTATAACCCCTGCAGACCATACATCTGCTTCTGGTCCATAATGCTTGTTGATTACCTCAGGAGCCACATAATATGGGCTTCCAACCCTGTCAGTAAAAACTTGGCCTAAAACAGCAGCAATGCAACATTAATCAACAAAACAATGTTAAAGCACTTGATTCTCCTACCAAAAAAGAGAGAAAGAAACTTCAATTCAATTCAAGAAGATGAGTTATAGCCTTCAAAATACAGAAATATTGACTGATATATTGTTTAGCTGCTTAAATTGCTGATAATTCATTGGAAAAATTAAGAATATATATCTGTTCCTGACCTGATTCAAAGAAGATAGAGTATCCAAAATCAATGGCCTTGAGAGAGAAATCATCATCTTTTTTAACCAACATGAAATTCTCTGGCTTTAGATCTCTATGCATAACCCCAAGTGAATGACAAGACTCAACCACCCCAACAATGATCTTTATCAATTTAGCTGCCTCTCTTTCACTGTAACAATGGCTCCTTTTTTTGATTCGATCAAACAAGTCGCCTCCAGAACAAAGTTCCATCACAATATGCACATACAAAAGATCCTCATAGGCACCTTTGATCTTCACAATATTTTTTTGACCAGCCAAATGCTGCATTATCTGGACTTCCCTTCTAACATCCTCCACAGCTTGCTTGGAAATCAACTTCTCTTTCGGTATAGATTTACATGCATAGTTAATCCCCGTTGCGATCTCAGTACAAACACAAGTAGTCCCAAATTCTCCTTGTCCTAACTTGTGCCCCAACATGTAAAGGTCATGAATATTAGGAGTTTTATAGCCTAAAATATAATGAACCTGCAGGTTGTCAGTGTTGTAACTCATGACAGGGTTGTTGATATTGGAACACGAAAATTTGTCCTTGGGCAATTTGTTGCACTGATGAAAAACTGACCCAGAAGATCCAATGCATGTGTTCCCCATGAAATTAATTAAAGAATCAAGTTTGATGATGCTACAAAGGGCAGGATAGCCGGCCTTGGATCAGCTCTCTTAGCTTCAATGCATAGCCAATTGGAAATAATCCAGTTGATTTGGCCCTGAAAAGGAGGAAGAGATCACATTGGATAATGAAATTTTTGTTTGATTTACCTCAGAAACTTATATATATATGAGATAATATCAAGTATATATCATCTTTAGCTGAGAAAATCTGTTCCTACTGCAGATGGATAACTGATGACTACCAAAAATCATGTTCAGAATTAACAAAACAAACAAACAATGAACTAAATTCATTGGAAATCTTACTACAGAAAATATTCTAAATATGTCTGATACTCTTAACTTAATCCCTCGATGTTAATTCAGATATGTTTAGGCATCCCATATTCACATACCAGATACTTATACTATTACATCTTCAGTTGCTCAAATGACGAAACGCAAAGTTGCTGAAGTGAATAACTCAATGTAGGACAGTTTTCAGGTACCGAAAAAGAAAAAACTAGTACATCTCTCATTTTGTTTCAATGTTAAATTCTTGTGAGGGACAATTGAAAGTAATTATCAAGATTAAATTACTTTAGCTGTTGGCAGCATTTTCTCTTCTCGGCAAATTTTGTTGGTTTGGGAAAATTTTCCTTGTACTGAATGGGAAATCCTGGGTTCTGCTGTGGCTTTATCTGATTGTTTTCTTTCTAAAATGTTTGGAGTTCAATTGGAAGGACTTAACATTGCCTATAGAGTTTTCGATAATAACAGAGCTCTACTTTTAATTCTTCTAAACATTAATTCTGTCATATTGGCTAATTACCTTTAAGAAATAATACTAATAAAACCAGTAAATATGTTGTTTTCAGTGTTATATAAGAGTTTCAGAAACAAATGCGGATGTTTCTAAGATGAGAAAGGGATGTTTCTTGTCTTTTAAGGATTTTAGAGGTTTCAAAAAACATGTTTTTACAAGGCTGCATTGACTCTCAATCGAACCGAAATACAACATAAGGGGATTACTCAACTTTATCTGTTCCTATCACCCAGAGACAAATTTTGGTGTTTGCATCATCTTACAAGACATAGATATGATGTCATCTATATTTTCAATTGTTGTCTCATACTTTTGTCTTTGCTTCTTCATTGTTGATTATTTGGCAAGTATAGGAAATCTGGTTTTGCATTTTTTTTTTCTTTTCAATCAGAGTGTAGCTTCATAGCGGGAAACTTTTCTTGATTAAGAAGTAGAGCTGTATCCAATTCCTTATCCAGGGATCCATTTTGGCAAATCCAAGGATGACCTAAAACAAATAAAAAACAAAAGATACTGTTACATGTTGATCTGCACTTCACTTGAAATCAAACCAGAACCTTTCCAATGAATATTATTGTACTATCATATGTAGCTTCATCATTAATTAACATCAAGCTATGAAAATCTATGTTACTCCGACTCTTCATTTTTCTTAAAGTATCCGTGTCTGACACCTATGTCCGACACATATTCGAATATGGGTATGGGGTACGATCCTCTAAATATATGGAAAAATTTAGAAATAATTAAGCATACCCGTATGGGATACATACCCGTATCCGACACTCACCCCGAATCCGAGTAACATAAATGAAAATCATATATAGAAAAGCATACTTAGCACTTGGTTAGCAGTCAAGCGTTCGGATGGTTGAGAGGATAACATCTTCCGAACTAGGTCTTTTACACTGTCAGATCTTTGAGGCCATGATCCTGATTCAAAATCCATTTGTCCTCCTTCCAGTACCAAATCTAACATTTCCTTTACTGTCACAAAGATAAAAATAAAATAAAAAATGCATCCTACTAGTTAACAAAAGATTCTCAATGACTTTTCTGTCTTCTAATTCTGTTTATTGTTCTTGCTTTGGTATGATTATATTAGCAGCAGCAAAAAATTTGCAAGTATGTGCAACTATGTTACTCGGACTCGGGTGTGAGTGTCGGACACGGATATGTTTGATTTATTCTAAGTTTTTTTTTATGTATTTAAAGAGTCTTGGGGGATCATATCCCTATACCAATATTCGAATATGTGTCGGCCACGAGTTTCGGACACGGATACTTCAAAAAATATAAAAAATCGGAGCAACATAGATTGGCAGTATTGTACCTGCTTTAAACGGTAGCATGCCACCACTCAGCAATATAAACAGTATAACCCCAGCAGACCATATATCGGCGTCTGGCCCGTAACCCTTATTAAGAAGTATCTCTGGAGCTATATAATACAGGCTTCCTGTTGTCTCACTGAAAACTTGACCTATATCAGCAAAGCAGAAATAATGTCGATTAAGCAATTGAATTCAAGAAGACATGATCTAGTTTTAACAGCAGCTGCATGCCTATTATTTGTAAATATTAGCTAATCAAACAAATTACTTGTCATGCAAGCAAACAACTTTGATCCTTCTTACAACAGCACATAATTCTTTCTTTTTTCCTATTTAGCTTGGTAATCAATGAATATGTATAGGCAATGGAAAGATACTGCAATATTATCCATTGTAGCAAAGTTGCAAAAGAAAAAAAAAAGTTCATTAATTCCCTAACTGTACCTGGTTTAAAGAAGACAGAGATTCCAAAATCAATGGCTTTAAGAGAAAAAACATCATCCTTGTTAACCAACACAAGATTTTCAGGCTTCAAATCTCTATGCATAACCCCAAGAGAATGGCAAGTCCTCACAATCCCAACAATAATCTTTATCAGTTCAGCTGCCTCTATCTCACTAAAACACCCTTTCTCCTTAATTAGATCGAACAATTCACCTCCACAACAAAGCTCCATTACAATATGAACACATAAATTATCCTCATAGACACCTTTGATTCTTACAATGTTTTTCTGACCAGACAAATGTTGCATTACCTTAATCTCCCTCCTAACTTCCTCAACTTGCTGCTTGAGTTTCAAACTCCTTTTCGGTATAGATTTACATGCAAATTCAATGCCAGTGGCAACCTCAGTACAAAGAAAAGTAGTCCCAGAATTTCCTCGACCTAATTAATTCACGACCAAAAGTGTAAAAGCCATGAACATTAGGAGTTTCATAGTCCAAAACAGAACAATAAGTCTTGTTCTTATCACAACTACCAATGATTTGTTTCTTGGGAAAAACAAGAGGCAAAATTATAAGATTCTGGGGAGGATTACAGTAGTTGGTATTTGAAGAACAATCCTCATTGTCCTGGGTCTGATCATCAATATTGCAGCTACCCTCACAATAAATTTCTCCCATGAGGGATCCAATGCATGTGTTTCCCATGAAGCTGACAATAATAATATTTCAATATCTGACCAATATATATATATATATATATATATATATATATATATATATATATATATATATATACACTCCTTTCATAAGTAGGACTAGGAATATATATATTAATTAGATAGGCAGTTAATTAGCTGTTAGGGCTTTATTTAATTAACACTTAAAAAAGTTTAAACCCTAATTAATATATATATATATGCATGTAGTATCACTTAAAAAAAAAAAAAAACAAACAAACAACAGACTACATTAGATTTTTTTATTTTTATTTTTTTGTTCTTTAAAAAGAAGACTTGGGATGGAAGTCATCATATCATTAAATAGTCTACAACATTCATTATCAACTTGGCGTGATGAATGAAAAAAATATACATAATAGTTTTAATCAAGAAAATTGAATTCAAATTCGATTCTTTGAATTGAAAATACATGCATTTATCTTCAAGTTAAATGTTGGATATACAAAAAATTTATATTTGGTTATTAAAATATATACAAATATCTAAGGTTTATGAGTAGACCTATTTATGGGTCAGACAGGGTTACGACCTGTTTTCACATCTTTTACTCAAGTTCAGGTCAGACTGGACTCGAACCGGCCCGTAAACCCAAATCAATATTTAAAAAATATTTTTATATTAAACAAGTATGTCAAATCGAATCGAATTAAATCTATCAAATCGAACGAGTAATCCAATTCTTAAACTTATATGTACGAGGACGTCATATTCTACTGGCCTAATCTTCTCCATGGGCAGGACAGGTAGAACATTATTGATTTTTTTATATGAAAATCCAGGCCTTACACTTCATTGATTAAGCAAAACTAGAGGCCAAGAGCCCACAATTTTCATTTTGTAGGGGAAAGATGGGCTTTCATTTTGTTTTCTTCTTTGAATCTAAGTCGGCTGTTTTTGGTTTTATTTTTTATGGAAAATTATCTGGGTTAGTTGGTCCACTCTAAGAAGAAGAAATCATCAAATCACCAACATAGCTAAAATATGAAAAAGAAAAAAAAATGAGATTATTATATAACTATGTTTATATAAAAGGATTAGGAGAGAAAACGTAAGAGTGAGATAAGATTTTATGTTCGAGTCGATGTAGATAAAGAATTAAATTTAAAAATTTATAATTTTGGCTCGACTTTTAAAAGTTCGTAGATTTAGTATTTCATTATCAAATTAAAATAGATATTTCGAATATAAATTATGTTATTACAAATATTTTAGCTTTTTAGGTTTATGAGTACGTTAATCTCTCGATAATATTATATTAACACGAAAGTATTAAAAATAAATGGATATAAAAAATTAAGAGGGTTGGGATGGGTCATAGGAGAGTTCATCTTGAACTAAAAGGAGCTCATATATTGTATGATTTAATAGGTGACATAAGTTTTTTGTAGTCAAAGTTCAAGCTAAAAAGTGTAAACCTTGCAAAAGTTCCGTAATAGTTTGTTAAGAAAAAGTATTATTTTTTTGGTTGAGGTTCAATTATTATGAAAAGTGATACCAGAGTAAAATCTTGAATGTATTTATTTGATACAAATAAATGCATCATTCAGATTGCTCGATTAAAAAATTAAATTTAAATAAAATTCAAAGATATCCCTCATCATTAGAAGTGTTTATGAATCAACCTTAAGTATGATATCAACATCACATATATTTGCTCAAGTTCGGCCTGATTTTAAATATGGATTTCAAATTCTGTTCAAACGTAAATGGATAGTGAAAACCCATTTAGGTTCGCCTATATTTTTTTTTCTAAAAAATAAAATCAAATATGTTATTCTATTTAATTTTTAATAATTTTATCTTTTTTTTTTTTCTTTCTTTTACTAAGTTCTAAAACATGGATAATTTAAAATACTTTTAAATGTTTACACTATTATATATACTTATTCTTTATATAATATAAATTACATAATATATTATATTATATAAATGAAAAACGGGTTGGACCGAGCTCGGATCTGGATTGTTGGAGTCAAAGTCCGTCCTATTTTCTAGACAGGCCTCAATTATTTGCCCAAATTCATATTTCGAGTTTAATATTTTTATCCAAACCCTTTCAAATATCAGATAGACTTTCGAGTTTGGACGTATAAAAAAATTACAAATACAAACAAAAACATAATAAAAAAAAATGTGCTAATGTCATGGAAATCGCCACTTGCTTTCTAGAAAGCATATAATATATCAAACAAAATCCATCATATTCTAAAAAATATCTCTATTTCCTCCGTGTGAAAGATGTGTGCATCTTCCATATCAATTATCCAATACCAAGCCAATTACACTTCATTCATAAGAAAAAAAAAGGGTCACAAATTTTTTAATAATATAGTGTATAGATATGGATAAATTAAGATATGTTTAAATTGTTTTGTTTCGTTTTCATTTCAAAATTGCAACGTAATTTCTTACGTTGCGATGCCTTTTTTTAATATAAAAAATTAAGAAATCTATATGCTATCGAGATAATTCTAAATTATGGTAGTCCAAATATAACCAAAAACTAATAATTCCAATTAAAGTACTTTGAATTGAAACTAATCAGTGAGACAAAGACTTGTAGTTCTTCTAGATTAATGTTTATTAATGCAAAATAAAATTTTATTTTATGGGTATAATTTGTTACTTTTTTAAGTATTTAGGTTTCAAATTAAAGTTATAGCTTAAGTAATAAGTACAAGAATATAGAGTACTTGTTTTTTAATTTTGATAGAAAAATGAGTTTGGTTTCTTTCTATTACTTTAAATATATTCAAAAGATTAGAAAAAAATTAATCCAGTGGTTAAGATTCATAATAACATGTGCTAATCATTACATTAAAAGTGTTTATTTTATTTTATTTCTCTCATCTTTTTTTCTATCAAACACAATGTAAAAGATTAAGGTCAGTCAAATGACAAATATCAAATTAACAACAAAAAATAAAAGAAATAGAAAGAATATCAAATTAAGTGTAATTGTAACTTTGTTCACATTGTGGTGAGAGATTGATAAGCATAAAAATTATTAGAAAATTGAAGTAAGTTAACCAAACTAATTACAACAGGATGCAAGGCAGTTTTGGCTTGGAAAGATTGTAACCGAGGGGGCAAAATACTATGAACAAATCCAACTCAACCAATATTCATAGTCCAAGATGTAATAAATAATTCTTTAACCACAACATTGTCATTTCTCTTTCCATTTGCACTTAAGGGATATTTACCCTCAAAAGGCAAAATCTAACATAATTAACTCAAACTTCCAAATAATATTTATTTTACGGTTTAATATTGAACTTTACCGTTATATTTACTTTTATTGAACTTTATTATTATACTTTTAATTCATCAATTTTTAGATAAAAAAATAATATAATTGAAATATTCACGAAATATTTCGTATACAAATGACAGATTTTGTTGAATTCTATTAATTTTTGTTAAAAAATCAACAAAATTAAAAAAAATAGTAGTAAAATTTAGAAATTGAAGCACAATGACAAAATTCAACATCAATTTGTAGTATATATAATGACAAATTTGATCGAAATCCCAATTTTAATTGATTCATTATCATGTAAAATGTGATCATTAAAAAAATTAATATAGCATCATCCTTTCCTTAATTTTCTTTGGTTGTATTTCTTTTAATTACCCCTAGGCCTAGAGACAGATCCAGATGATTCTCGTTTTAGGCCTCATGGTGCATGCATTTGTCTGCTTATGATCGAGAAACTGGCAAGTTTTTGGTGAAATATGACTGTTAGGGCGGCTTTCATAGGCAATTTACTTGACTACTTGTCAAATAAGGAACATATCTCTCTAGAATATATATTAAAACCAAATATATCAACCTATGTATTTGGATTTTGACCAAATCATTTAAAAAGAGAAAAAAAGGCTGCTTGGCTGCTCCAACTAAGAAGAAAAATGGGAATTTATAACTTAATTATATACATTTCTTTGGTCAAAGTAAATATATAATTTAAATAAAAAATGGTATGATTCTGTTTATACATGAAATTTTCACATGGTAAAGGTGTTTTTCATATGATCTTTCTCATACTTATGTCAAAGCATGAATTATTTATAGTGTTTTTTTTATTTTATTTTAATGAAATTACATATATTAATAAAAATTATAATCATAATATTAATAATTTAAATACATGAATAAATAAAATTGAGAAATTAGCAAGTTAAAAATAAAAAGAAAAAAGAATAAGAAATGATTTTTTACTTTGAAGATTAGTAAAATAATTATAAGTAATTCAATTTCAAACAAATATTAAAAGCTTTATATAGTCATCAAAAATGTGCTTAACCAAACTTCAGTTATGTAGACAAAGTAGTCCATAAATTGGCCAAAATTGAATATATTTTTTTCATTTTGCTTTCTTTCCTAACATAGATCGACTTAACTGGTAGTAATCCTAAACGATTTCTAGAAGGAAAAAAGAGTGGAAAGGAAATTTAGAGGAAGAAATATTTTTCTTTCAAGTTGTTTGATAGCAAAACATTGATATATATAAGTAATTATACGATAAGTTAAATATTTTCCGTCTCTCGTAACCAAACAGGCAAACACACTCTCATAAGTATAAACAACAAATTTGCATATTTGAAAGGCTAAAATGAAATTTATTTCATTTTGGGCATTTTAAATTGTTATTAAATTTTTTTTAAAAAATGAAAAAAAAAACCCTTTAAGAAAATTCATTGTCAATGATTCACAAAAATCATTGAATATTTACAAATACAAAATGGTTTATCTTTTCAAAGAATTTGCAATATTCTTGACTGCCAGAGAATCCAACCACAAAATCTTTATATAATCACTATAAGTTATAATTTAAAATCATATAGTAGCTCCAAAAAATTCAAATCATGATTTTTTTTTTTTAATAAAAAAAATAGATAAAAAGAAAATCCAGAGATTCTCAAGGAAAAGTTTTTGCATGTGATCACATGATCCTAAACGGTTGGTTCCACCATACTCTTTTGTCCTAAGCAAAAAAAAATGTTACTAATTAATTAAATCATTAAATAAACATTGATACATATTATCTATGTAAACAGTTATCAAGATCTTCAGCAAAGAACCAAAATTTGTATTTCCCCCTTTTTATTCTTCAAATTGTATTTGTTTTTTTACACAGGAAGTTGTAGTTTAAGGGATAGACGAATTCTAGTTTTATGAAAATTCATTTTTAAAAAGAAGTGGGTAAAACCGTTTGGATTAAATCCATTCATTTTTTTAAATTGCATTTTTTTTATGGCGATACATCTTAATTATCAAAATTATAGCGAATTACTTGAATTTACAAATAAAATGCTGAATACATTAAATTGATGTATTCTTAAAATAGAAAGTATTAGATCTATATAAAATTTGAAAAATACCTTAATAGCAAATTAATTGTATTTGAGAATAAAATTCTGAATACACTAAATCAATATGTAAAAAAAAAAAATCTTTAAAATTCATCCGAATAAAAATTTAAACCTATGCAAATAATTTAAAAATACCTTAATGATGTTATAAAAAATAATAATAACAACGTTAAAAAAGATGTCGTTAATTGTCCTATAAAATTATGTACATATTAGGTATTTTCGTTAACAAGACTCTTCCAATCCTATTGACCCGTTGCTTCCGCGTGTAAGGTTCCCGAAGTCTTTGTCATCACTTCGGACAAGTCAAGTCAAAACATTGAACCTTCATTGCCATTTCTTTTCCTCTTTTTTAAGCTTAGTTTTCATCTTCTTCCTTCTTAACTTTCAACTCAAAGCCTTCTTCTTTGTACATAAAACTCTGGTTTTTCTAACCCCAAAACCTCCTCAAACCAAGAAGTCCCAAACCAAAAAGTTGAAGAAACAAAAAAAAAAGAGATGGGGTTTTCAAAGGAAGAGAAATCAAAAAGAATTTTGAGAGGTTTTAAAACTGTGTTTTTCTTGATAACTATGGTGATTTCTTTTCTTGTATTTTCTGCACCAGTTTTTCTTGTTATTGCTGATACCCTTTTGCCTTCAGCTTTGCTTTCTGCTTCCCTTTCTCCTTCTTCTTCTTTATCATTCAAAACCCTTTCTTCCCATTTCAGCAACTATGATTTCAGATATTCTCTCATTGATATTCCCCTCATCTCCATCATCAGATCAACTGTTATAATCTGTAAGTTCATAAAAAAACCCCAAACCAAATACTATGATTCATCACTTTTTCTTTCAGTTAAATGAATTTTTTTTTATTGGTTTTTTTTTTTTTTGGCCGGGCAGGTGTTTATAGCTTTTGTGATGGGCCAAGACTTTCCAGGGGACCTTACCTGGGAATTACAACGATTTGTTCTGTTTCATCTTTGATTTTTGTTTCATTAAAAGCTTCATTTGTGTTCAGTTCGAGTGTTCCTAGAGAAGTGTATACTACAGCCATGGAAACTGCTCTTTTCATTTGTTCATTGGCCTTGGCAATTGCCCATATAATTGTGGCATATAGAACAAGTTGCAGAGAAAGAAGAAAACTCCTTGTCTACAAAATTGACATTGAAGCTGTAAGTTCTCACTCTCTCTCTCTCTATTTCCAGAACAGTAATGAAGCTTTCAGATTAAATTAATCTAATAATTAGAAGGAAAATCATTAATTAATTAATTAAAATAGTTAATTAAATGGTACAATTATACAATTAATTATAATTTACAGCAAAAGTTTGCATAGGAAAATCCCATCGTAGATGCTTATAGTGAAAGAACAAGGAAACTTCAATTGGTCCACCAATTCAACCAAAAATGTAGAAAGTTGGAATTTTGTGTTTCTGGGAAGTCGACTGTTTAATTATCTTTTAATTTCATTGGTACAATTCTTTTTTTTTTTTTTTTTCCTTTTTTCCATTGGGTTGTGCCTAATTTTAGGATATCTTGTAGAGGAAAGCTAAAAATTGAGAGTGACCACTCACAAATTTGTTACCTGGGGTTAATGCCAAACCCACTTGTGGTTCTGAATGCACCTATTTTGAGTTTTGAAGCTGACTGCTGCATTTCTGTTTTAAATGTGCATTGAAAAAAAAAGGGCTACCCTGATTAAGTTGCACCTATTAGGAGATATGAGTACATTTTTTTTTATTTAAATTTTTCGTATATTTAAAGGATTGGATTTTTATACGTTGGATAGAGATATTTAAAAAAAAATAAAGAGCAGAAAAATATAATTTTAAAGATGGTCAAATTTGGATGCCTACAATTGTCTTCAAAATTCTCCTTGATTGAAAGGGCTAGGAGGTTGACATGATCATAATCTGCATGGTTATTTTTTTTTTCTTTACTTTGATTTCCAAATTCCAAGTGAAATGAAATACATCGAATCTTGGACATGAAATCTGTGATGGGCCACCGCCCATTGCATGGGGGACTAGATATATGCTATATTTGACCACATGGCATATGCCATTTGCAACTGTGCCCGCATTCATCCTATTTACATCAGAATATATATATATATATATATATATATATATATATATATATATATATATATGGAAGTTTATCGATCAATTCAAAATCCAAAATTCATTCTCTGATTAATTCTTTCACATGGTTTCCTCCTAAATTTGCAAGGAGAAGCCGTGTGCAGTAAATTTGCTCATAATTAAAGCTCATTTCTGCATACCTTTTCCAAAATCGAATTCCAGCTATTTATTCTATTCACATGGCAATGAAGGCAAAACATTTGTAAAGGAAAGAACTTTGAGGAACTGTTTGCTAATACTAATCCATATGCTATGCTTTGGGAAAAAGCAACTTTTTGTATGTCTACTGTTCACATTAACAAGTAATCAGAAAGAATAACCCCTCAATTAGAAGCCTTGGCCTATAATGCTCTGCCTCTCTATTCTTCTTGTAGTATTAATGTCCGGACATAGATACGAAGGTCCAACTCTTCGAATATATGAAAAAATTATTAAAAAAAAAATGAAAGTATACATGTTGAACAAATATAACGAATCTCATGATCATCCTTGATTTCGAGTAACATAGGCATTATCTTTCAACTAGATAAGGATGATTTAAGCAAATAGAGATGTTAACATGTCATAAACTGAATTAATTTTGATGAATAATGGTTTATGTGTACAGATTTCAGCTTGCAAGAATGGGTTTCCAAGGTATCAGAAGATTCTCTTAGAAGAAAGAGTGAAGTAAATACTATACTACTAATAAATGAAAGGATTTCCACAAGAGAAATCTACATTTTCCTCCCCTTTTGGCTCATCACATTCTTTCTATATGCCAGGTTTCAGGTAATTAACTTACTGCCCATTTTGTCTCAACAAAAAAAAAATTGCAATCCTTTTTGTCTTAATGCAAACCCTATGAGCTCATCTGTTAGCTGTGAGTAATGATGTGGAAGCCATGAAACCAACCTTAAGAAAATCAAAAACCAGAAACCAAAACCAACTTGATATTTCATTTGTTTATTATATTTCATGACATCAGATAACTAACTCAAGCTTTTTCATGCTGGTTTTTTCCTCTTGCAGATTTATTCAAAAACAAATCAGTTACCTGGAAATCAAAGAAGTTAACAAGCTAGGGAATATCAGTATAAAACCCATATATACAAACAGATGAAATATATATATATATATATATAGCTGGTGATTGTGTATCACTTGGTAGAGGCTAAGATTTTGAGGATAGGTCCAACATTCTTTCATGATTTTGAGTGTACAGTTTGTATTACATATAAAAATATATAAAAATAAAAAAAAGAGAAAGAAATGGGCCAAAGGCCTTTTCATGAACTTTGTTGTGGGTGAAAATATATTCAAAAACCCCAAATTCAATGTCATCTTTAGCAGAACAGGTTGGAGGCATTTCATGAAATTCAGGGCCATAGCTTTATTCATGAAATTCCTTTTTTTTTTTTGTATTTTTTGAACTCTCATAATACACGGATTGCTAAATTGGGATTATCCTTTTCTATTTTTTCTTTTTATCAAAAGAAAATTGGGAATGAATGAAATGACTTGACTATATTATTGTTGTATATTGAACGTGGTTTCTAAATGCAACTTGAAGAAAGATAAGATTCATTAAAACTCAACAAGATTTGATGAAACTCATTACAAGGTTCTCACTTCTCAGGACAACAGAATTTAAGGTTACTGATCTGATCTTCATCTTCTCATTGTTCTGTTGGAAATTTTATGGTTGCCTACAGCCATTGAAGATTTGATTTGTTCATCTCAAAACATACTAAGTAACTAACACTTTAAATTGATTATCATGCAGATTTATATTTATTTATTTGTTTTTTCAATATAAAGTTTCCATATTTATATTTAAATTAAATAAGGGTTCGTTTAACTTAACCGTTTAAGGATTATTTAATTATTAATTTACAATTTTTTTTTTTACATTTAATACATTATTTTTAATAAATTAAAAAAAATTAATTATATTTTTCTTTATATATATCAACTTAACTAATGCTTAGCGGTTAACATTCCCATTAAATAAAGTTCTTCCTTTAACTTTGTACAAAAAAACAACAAAAACAAATGAAGTTCTTAAAGGTATAAAACGAAATCGTTCAAGTCTCGACTTCCTCAGTAGCTACAAACGTAGTCGTTTAGTTTACCTTTCATCCACCTTCTCCTTCCGAACGCCATTATACCAGAGAAAGCTCGACGCTTCCACTCTCAAAAAGAAAGAGAGTAAAAGAAATGAGGTTCAACTTCGACTTAGCGGAATCGACCGAGGACGATTCTCGAAGGTCCTTAACACCTAAAGAAGAAGTCCAGTGGGTCCCGCTTCAGAACCACCCGGTCTTCACCTCCGCCGATGGAAGAGGAACAATCGCAACCGCCTCTGCGTCAGCTCGAGCTGTTAAAAATCTTCTTTCTTGGGACGGAGCCTCAAGACTCTATTATTGGGACTCCAATAAGCAATGCCTCCACCGAATCTCCATACGCTTGGGCGAGCCCGAGCCTACCTCCGTCGTCGCCGCCTCTCCCTCTAAAGTAAATTTCAAATCTTACATAAGATAAGAAAATTAGGGATTTTTTTGTTTAATTACTTGTTAATTCAACAACTGAAATGTTTTTTCAAATCTTTGAATTTGTATAACTGAGTATAAAGATAATGAATTTGAAGAGTCTTTTACTACATTGAACTTTTAGGTTTTGTAAATTTTGAATGGTTAGCTCTGTTTGGCTGATGTGAAAGGAAATGGAATTTTTTTTTTTTATTATAACATGAATTGCAATAGAATTAGTATATATAAAAGTAAAATCATGCATTTTATTGTCCAAAAAGTTTTTTTTTTTTTTTTTTTTAATTCTTTTCAAATATCGTTTCCTTTTGTATAAAAAAATTTGGCCTTTTGCTTCCGAAAGTCTGACAAGTTTGAGCTGAGCATGAGGAGTGTAAGAACCTTGACATACATTTAAAAGCTTAGGATAGGCAACGGTCGCCTTTATGCAATGTGCATGGTTATCAGATTCTGCCTGTATGCTTGAGCAAGTATGTTAATTATAGTTGAATTATACATATGTATTTGGTGTTTAAATGCAAAAGATGTAACTGTGATACTATATAGGTGTTGCGAGCGGACATGGAGCTGAATTTTGTGGTTAATAAAATCTCTATCAACAGGAATGGATCAGCTTTACTCCTAGCTGGTTCAGATGATCTATGTGTCATGTATCTTTATGGACGTACTTCTACTAAAGACAACACCATCATTTGCAGGTAATTGTGCGAAGTAATGTGTTTTATGTATTATACATGCCGGATTTTGTTTCTCTTGTAGTACTGTTAAGTGAGGAATGAGTTGATTGTAGCTAGATGTTTTCTAAGTTGATACGTTGGAACACCAATTATTGCAATAATCCAAATTCTGATATGAGTTCATCTATGGTTTAGGATGGACCATTAATAACATAACATGTCTAGATTTTTGTTTCCCCTTTTTTGTAATACCTCACGCTCATACAAAGGTTTGAACTCTGCTTGTGGTGGCTTATCTTTCTCTGTTTTCTTGGACGTTTCCACCTAAAAGTTGACAGTTTGTTCTGCAGGACTGTTTCAATTGGTTCACAAATCTATTCTAATGACAGCAGTGCAATACGCGTCCTTCAAGTGTCATGGCACCCCTATAGTGATACTCATGTTGGAATTCTCTCTTCTGATTCAGTTTTCAGGTATGGAATATTCATACTGTGATGTTCAGTTTGCATTAATTGATCATGGTCTGGGGATTGGTCATAATATATTACTTGCTCGGAGGTTACACCTTGGTTTAGGAGGAGGAGAGGTGAAGAATTGCAATAAAACTTGTAAAGAAATAGAGGATAAATTTATTTAAAAAAAGTTTAGGCTTATTTAATTATGGATGCTGCCATCAATGTCCATGTATGTTTATTTATATCTGATTCATTTCTTTCAAGCTCCACAAGATTTCAATTCCATTTGAACTTGTCTCTTTCTTGTGGGGAGTGTATGAGTTTGCACATATAGCATGTGAGTTTGTTTTATAATTTGTTACACCTGTAACATTCTTTCATTGGTTATACTCTTCTGAGTCTTGCAACTCAATTTTGATGGAAGTAGTCCTGTTAAAAAAAAATGTATAAATGGTACTTATGTTTGATTGAAGCATGTATTAACTTCTTATTTTCACTTTTCTGCAGACTCTTTGATTTATCCTTTGGTGTTGTGCAACCAGAACAAGAGTATTATCTGCAGCCTGTTGAACCTGGTAGATCTAGGAATGCTGCATCAATCTGTCCTGTTGACTTTTCTTTCGGCGGAGGCCACCTGTGGGACAGGTTTAGTGTAAGTTCAATGTATTTCTACTATGTGAAGTATATTTTATTGCTGTTGCATGGGTTTTCTGATTTGAGTAATGCAATGGTAACGGTATAATTGGCAGTGACTTTATGCAATTTATGGAAATCTTACTACTTGATTTGTCCTATTTCAATCAATGACTTTTTCGTATCTCCCTCTGAGTTCAGCTGCTTAACTTTCTTGAGATTGACGGGTTGCAATTGATATTTCTTTGCTCTATGGATGAATTTGTCTATAATTTTACTCTGCTGGTGCATTGTTAAACTTACAAATCTTATTTCACGGTTTAAATGCGGCTATCTGATACGTTGCCTCACTGGTCTTGCTTCTCTCTACTTAATGAAATTGTTAACATCCTTTCCCTTTAGATTTTTAATAAGTTATCATTGACTTCTTTGTCATGTATAATTATGATATCTTTTTCCGATTGCTAAGCTTGTTACATTTTGGAATTAATTACTATTCAAAAATTGTGCCAATTTTTTAATATACCTTTTATGTCATTTTAGGTCTTTGTATTATTCAGCGATGGATCAGTTTACATCCTCTGTCCAGTTGTTCCGTTTGGAAGGTATTCAGGATTTTAAATTTTCTGTGGTTTATTCTTTTCTCTTTTTACTTTTTTTTCTTTCCTTTCAATGCTTCTATTTAAACAATATTCATAACAAATGTTGCGCTTATAAATTCATTTGAACTATGTCGGTACTGATGTTACTGTTAGCACTTCTGCTGTATTCTACTTAGCTTTAAATAAGATCAAGATACTTGAAAATTAAGGTTATGAGGTTAAATTTTGTGCATAGCCATGTTTGCCACCTGCCACAGGTCATGGAGCTGTACGGTTTAATCATTTCCTCATGCTCATGTTGTTAAGTTGTAAAGAGTGCTGCTTATTTCTACCCTATACTGTCTGTGGCCTAGAAATTTGTCTTATGCCTTCTCTTGTGTCTTGCTATTATATAATGATGTCATTGCCTAGAGAGAGTTTCATGTTAATTTGCTACTAGTTTCCTGTTATATTTATTTTAATATACTGGATGATCTATTACTAAACAGTGTTTATAAATGGGAGTCAATATTGGAGATGTATAGCGATGCTCATACTTTTGGACTGAAGTCAGCCAATTCGGCAGCTGTTAGTAATTCCAATATGGCAATCTCTTGGTTGGAAGCAACTTTTCCTGAGCTAGCTCAACAAGCAACAGATGGGGAAAATCCATCTACCTTAAAAGCTCGTTCACATGCTTTATTTGATGCATCACTTGCTCTGCAGGTATGTGAAATATTGGGTATTGTAGCCTATCTGAGGATGCATTTGGTTTTGATTGGAGATTCTTATTCTGTTTGATATGCAATTTATGCTCTTTCTAGGAATGAGCAATTTAGAATCTATCTGTGTATCATAGCATGACAAATTTTACTGAGAATATTTTAAGGCTTTATCATGACATCTTTGCAATACCAACTAACTTTTTGATTTGCTAACCTTTTCCAGGGGCCATTACGTAAAGTATGTCGTGGTGGGGAGGATGAAGCTCTAGCAGTTAGGGGTGCAGAATGTGAAGGCCGGGCGGTCAGTTTTCTCTATAATTTAGTCAGCAAAGACTCAATTCTGGTGACTGCCTGGAGTGGTGGGCAATTGCAAATAGATGCCTTAGCTGATGAAATCCAGCCAGTCTGGATTACTGGTAGTGCACCTCGTCTTCGTGTTGATTCCCATGATCATGTTATTGGGATTGCTATGATCTGTGAATCAATCCCTGCTGAGTTTTCTATTGTGAAGCTTGATCAACCACTTGATAACACTGTTTGGTTGGGGCATCCACCTCCCTTGTTGAGACTGGCAATTGTGGATTTGGCTTTGCCAAGGAAGATAGAAGGCAATTCTCTTATCACAATGTTTGTTGATCCTCTTATGCCCGAAAGAATATATTCTCTTCACGAGGGAGGGGTAGATTCGATAGTGTTGCATTTTCTCCCCTTTACATCTCAGATCAATGGGAAAGATGAGAGTATCAAAACTCCCTCTGTGCATCCTGTACTGAGTACATGCCAGGGAGAAACATCTTCACCTTCTCCTCTTTTTGGCTTTGTATCGCTGTCAGATTCATTCGGATATTCATGGGTTGCGGTAGTTACTTCAACTCAAGAATGTGTTGTGCTAGAGATGAAGACTTGGAATTTGTTGCTTCCCATTCAAGTTGATAAAGAGAAGCCCATTAGCAGCTTGGAAGAGCAGAAAGAGAAAGATACTCCAGATATCATAAGCAAAGAACTCCTTGGTGGTCCTAAGTCAGTTCTGGCTCCTCAGGCCTCGCCTAATCTGCGTTCTGTTTCTGCAGATTCTATTGAAGGTCGATCTGCTCTTCATCAGTACTTCAAGCTTTTCCATGAAAATTATGTTGAGTATGCACATAAGGTGAGAATGCATCATTTAATTGACATCCATTTACTGACATTGCTTTTTTTTCTCCTACAGTTTTTGTCTACGTAATTTCTCTCTACCACAGGGTAAATGTTGAAAAAGTTCTTGGTCATATGTGAAAGACTATTTTTGCCCATAATGAGAATTGAAAGTTTAAAGACTTCTGCCCTTACTGGGAATTGAAAGTTTTTCTGCTTTATATCGAATTATAAGGTCTTAAGATGACTGAAATTGATTTTAATGAATTATCCAAAAAAAAAAAGAAATTGATTTTAATGTTCTGCATAGTCATAGCTTAATATTAGTTTTTGTACGATTTTAGAATTTTTCAGAATTCCTTAAGAAATGGCATGGTGCCTTGAGGCATGTTTGAAATACAGGAAGCCTGCTTGAAACTTTATTTTTCTTTCTGCTTTGAGCTTCTTGAGACTGATGATTGCAGGGTTTATTGTTGATATAACATTTTCCGTCTTGATTGTAAGACTGGTTTTTCCCGTTAAAAGATGATGTTTCCAAAAGCTGAAGAATTTATATTAAAAAAACTATTGTGTCTTTATGATTTCCTTTTAATGTTTGTTTTATTTTTCTCCTTGTCTTCTCTAGGTGTACTTTGAGCTGAAACATCATGGACCTCAGCTAAAGAGGATCATGGATGACCAGCACGCTCGTTTGGACGAGGCGCAACAGAAGATTTTGAAAGTCGAGGCAAAACAGCCTATGCTGGAGGAGAGGATCGATCGTGCAGTCGAGCTACACAATTCGTTGGAACAGCGTTTGCTACATCTGAGAACCCTGCCTGGGGCACACAAGAAACCACTGTCAAGAGCCGAGCGAGAATTTAAGTCCGAACTTGGTAATCAATTTTATGCACATCATAATAATTATAATGTCCGTATAGCATGCTGATGACCACCCTCACATCATTCAACAATTTGTTTGGTCATTTTTTCAGATCAATTTACTGGAGTTGAACTGGATGCTTTACAATCCTCCATTGATACTTTAAGAGCAAGGCTTAGAAGGTATACACAATCTTCAAAGGACAATGTAGCGAACCAGCGAAGGAAAATGCCTGGTAGGAACCATGTGCAGGATGCTCAAATCTCTCAATTGAAATCGTCACTTGAAAAACTCTCACTGGTCAATAGTGAGAGTTCGAAAAAGGTCGAACTCGTTGAATCTGCATTAAAGAGCAGAGAAAGCAACAAAAACAAAACAATCCCTTGAACATGATTTTACCGCTTCCTAGTAATTTTAGGTCCATAGTTTGATTGTTTCTCGATGGAGCATTTCAGAACCTGTTTATCGACATGGATGTTTATGTCAGAAAAGGGTTCTGTTTCTTTGGCTTTGAAAAACAAAGGGGGGACTTAATTATTGCACTTCGATTTTTTAGGTTCTGTATTCTCAAGAGAAGGTAAAAAAGGAGGTGGGCTCCTTTTCTTGTCGAAAAGAAAGTTGGGTTCTTCAAGAAAAAGTTTTCAGGCTTGGGAAGTGAGAAATTGGTTACAGACTATTGTTTATTATTACCAGACCAATTAATGCATGTGTTTATTTCATTATCCACTCAAATTCTTGGTATTTTTAGCATCCCAGTGGGAAACAGAAAGCACAGATTGAAAGGCTCGAGAAATTTAAAAAATGAGCAACACATTGAATATTCCTAGTCTTAAACTTATACCCAATAATCATTTAAAAAAGGGTTTTGCTTAACATTATATAAAAAGAAATAGTTAATAATTTTATTTATCATTTTCAATGTATTGAATGAAAAATATATATATATATATATGATAATCTTAAAAAATATTCTTAGAAAACTTGTTAACAAAAAATTAAAAAAAAAAAATTTGAGTTTGATAAGACAGTCGATCTTTTCGAGAATAATTTTTACAAAAGAAACCGTAAAAAAATTGTAAATATTGAATTTCGATTTTCAGATCGATTGAATATCATTTTTTTTTTAAATAATTATATAAATCAACTAAATTAAATTATAAATTTATTTTGAATGCATCTAAAGAGAATTAAAAAGGGGATTAAATTTAGGCAAATCCTAAGTCCAATTAAAAATTGAATACTCTCTTATCCCTTTCTTTGTTCTTCAACTTTCTGCTTAGAACTTCTCTTTTTCATTTTAATAGAACTGGCTGCTACACCATTAGGGCATTGTTACAACTTGAATATGGATCAAAATAATGCCCACTACCTCCCTTCCTACTAATACCGCAACTTCCCAATACATGAGAATTAAGTTAATTTACATTCACTAACTCTATTTTTAACTTTGATTATTGCATCCCCACCATCCAAAATGGATTACACCTCTTCTAAACATATTATATTTTTACATTGGCTAAGAAGACGATGCATTTCGACGCTGCAAATTAATCGGATACCGCTTCTGCGTTCGGGTTGTTGGAAAGAAAACTAGCTTATCTTCTTCAGCAGGTACCCAACTGTTTCAGAATTAAAAGGGTTACTTAAAAATACAAGAATTCATCTAAAGATTGAAATGATGAAGGGAAAAAAAAAATGGATTTTGATCGATATATGATACCTGAACCGTGTTACAAGGTGGTGTAAAAATACAGAGAGTTCTACTCTAGCGAGTTCGTATCCTGGGCACAGTCGAGGCCCTCCTCCGAACGGTGTGTAAACATTTCCAGGGCAGCTTATCCCTGAGTTATTCTGTTCAAAATTGTTGGTCACTCAATCAGTAATTATTGCAATTAAATTGAGTGTGTGTCGATGCATGCACATGTTCGATTATATGTTCGAGGGATCGGAGAAAATGAGGAAAATTTACCTGCCATCTCCATGGATTGAAAGTTCGAGCATCTTTGAATTGATCATGGTCGAGATGTACAGCCCGAAATGATGCGAAAACCTTCCAACCTTTCGGAATTGTGTAACCTGGTTGAATCGAGTTATCGGGTAAGCACAAAAGCTAGCCTTAAATTTATATAGTACATGATTATATTAGACCGTAGCAGAAGCGTATTTCGGACCTTTTATGTTGATATCCGTCATAGCTCGCCTGAAAACTCCGCTGATTATGTTTGCTACTCGCAATGTCTCATTAACAACCTGAAACAAGATTAAAGTGCAAAATCAGGATTAAGCAAGAAACTAGAGGTAGATTAAGTTTTTTAGCCCTTTTTTTGGCCATGGCAATGTTCGAACTTACACATTGAGTGAATGGCATTGACTTATAATCACTCCATTCTAAAGCCTCTGACTCGGTTTTCTTCGCCCTAATCTCTTCGTGCTCTTCCTGTCAAAGTAAATAATTGGAGCATTGAAGATTATAACTTTATTAATTGCCATTCAAGAAAGGAAATTTGGTGAAAATCTACCATCTTTTCCCCAACAAAATGTACAAGTCATTATGAATCATAGTCTAATTTGTTTTATTTAGTTAGAAATAAATGAAGGGAAGACAAGCTTTTTTTTCCTAACAAAAATGAATTTTTCGAACAAGTTTACTCCAAGCAAGAAACTATTTTAATGTCCAAATTAGTAAAATAAATAAATAAATAAAACATTTACGTTTTAGATACAATTACATGAAATTAACGTCGAATGTATCTTAAAACATAGAATTATGTGAAAATAACGTTGAATGTGTTCCAAACCAATATAAGCATGAAAATCATGACAATCAAAGAACAAAAAATCATATTAAATGTGTAAGTCATTCTTCATGCTGCCTAAATCCTTCATCAACAAAAACAAAAAAATACTAACAAATTAGTATTTGATCTTTAAAAAAAAAGTAGTATGGGTCTTGACCATGACCCATGGGCCTAAGTGGGCCTCAAAAGCTATCATGGGCCATGTGGTGTTCTCATGAGCCCAAATCCCCTTAAATGGTCCCACACAATACTGGTTCAAAGACAATCAAACGGCTAGGATTCAAACCATCACGTGGATCTAAAGAGAGTTAATCAAAAGCAATCCTAGGAATCAAAAAGTTTGCTTTTTACTCTAGGGTAGTGACCTAGATATGACATCACCCTCAATCTTTCAAACTTTACCACCGTCCGATGGTCCTTTTCCCTTGAAATCAGCACCTCTCGTTTCCCAATGTCCCACCTAGGGACCAAGGGTCAAATCATACACCCTATTGCACACAATAACATCCTAATTACCCAAAAATGACCTTTGAAATCTCCAAGTCTGGAAAAGGGCTCTATGGTCATTTCAGGAAAGACAAAATGGTCAAAGAGTAAGAGTGATCAGAGATTCTGACAAAGGTCAGATTTTCTTTTTTTCTTTTTTTCTTTTTTTTTTTTTTTGCTTTTTATTTTTCATAGATTTTATTTACAGCTTAAGGCGTGCAGTTTGGAGAGGCATCATTTTGTCCGGTTCGACAAATTTCAGTTCCTACTTTGACTTTCATGTTTTTATACTTCTTGCCTCTACTTTTGACCTACACCATTAAAACCAAATCCAACCTTATCATAAATTTTTACATACTTTTTTTTTTCCCTTCCCAATTCAACCTAAAGTTTTCTTAGGGTTAGGGTCCGGATATCTATAAACATTAAATAAAAATATTTTAAAAAATTAATATTTAATTATTTTTATTAAATTAAAAAAAATAATTTATTAATTACAATTTTTTTTTTCAATATCATCTTAATAAATATGACACTGATTAATATTTTTTTAAATAATTAAAAAATGTTAACACCACACTAACACTTTCAAACAGTAAAAAAAAAAGTACCTTAATAAGAAAAAAATATATCGATGCACCTAGTAAAATAATAGTTGCTAAAATGTTATAAAATATATGATAAATGTTCATGGACAATACTCACCCGCATTAATGAAAGTGACTAGGTTGTCTTGTGATGCATATGTCATTATAAAATGAGAATGTGTAAGAAAAAAAAAATTAAAGTATTTTTCATCAATCAAAGTAAGAAAGGGGATCATGGATCACATGATGAGAATAATTAAAAAAAAAAAATCTTTTTAGTTCCCATATCAAAAACTCGTGTGTCATGGCCAAGTAGGTTTTCCCAAAGTACATATTTGGTAATATTATATACTCCAAACAAGTAAAGAAATGCCACCATCCCATCCATCCATGTGTGAATGGTTGAGAGAGTTTTTTTTTTTATTCTTTTCTTTTTAGATAATGAAAATGAAGTCTTCAAAAAGCAATGGCCAATTTTGATGATTATTTTTTCTTGAGGTCCCACTCTGAAAAATTCAATATTTCTTTTCTTACCCTAAAAAAAAAAAAAACCCAAACAAAGAAATAAACAATTAAACATTCATACATACATACATACCTTGAGTTGAGCCAAAGCAAGAGGAGTCTCAGTCAAGAACTTGACAGCAAGAGTCATGATAGTTGAGGTTGTTTCATAGCCAGCAACAAGCAAAGCTACCAAGAAATCCACAATTTCTTCATCGGAAAAATTGTGATCCCCTCCTAATAATGCTGCCAACATGTCATTCTTCCTTTCTCCTCCTTCTTTCTCTTTCCTTCTTTCCCTTACTATCAACCTCAACGCCTCTGCCACCTTCGTTCTCGCCTTCAATAACCCAACAATAATAATAATAATAATAATAACAATCGTGAAAACGAGATAATATAAATTTGATAATAGAAGGAAGAAAAGGAAATAATAATAATAGTATATTATACATACTTTGATTGCTCGACGGTAAGTGGTGGAAAAGAGAGGCAAGGGAACGGTGAAGAAGCCTTCAATAACAAGCACGTATTCTTTTCTCAAACTCTCACTCCATTCACCAGGATCATAACTCATCAGCTGCTTCACTGTTAACTCAAAAGTTATCTATAAAAAATAAAACAAAAATTATTTAAAATTAAAAACAATTAAAGAAAAGGGTAATCATGAAATATAAGTAAAATTTTTTTAAAAGAAAAACAAATAATAATCACATGTATGGCAGTGAAATGATGCTTTAAACAAAATGATTTCAGCCGTCAACTTTTTCAACCCCCGTGGAATCTGAGTCACAATTGCCATTTTTAACGTGTTAATAATCATTAATCTCTCAATAAACCAACTCCGACGAATCCACCACCGAGTCAACTCAGTCGTTAGTCCCACTAAAGTAAAAAAGCAATAGTACTATAGTTTTCCATTTTTTTTTTATTTTTTTTTTACCTTCTTGGCCTCTTCCATGAGGAAGACACTGTCGGTCCAGGAGTCCAAGTTGAGCCGGACCAACCGGTCTATATCAACCAAAAGATGATCCCTGATAATTGACGAGTTAGCGAAACTCATAGTCAAAGAATGCATTCTTTTATGAAGACTTCCTTTCATCAAAAGCAAAGAATGTTTCCCAAGCAAATTCGATATCGAACCGGGGTAACTACTCTCAAACAGCTTCCCTTCGTTTTGCAAGATGAACCGATTCGTTTCCGGGTCAGCTGAAAAAACAGTCGGTTCACCGAAAACATGGGTTGTAAAGATTGAACCGTACCGCCTCACCCTCTCATCAATAAAGGGTTCAGGGTTTTCAGTCTTGTAAGCGGCTATAAGCTGTAAAGTCTCCCCAATAAAAGGTAAACCCAAGTTTCCCGGCGGTAAACGGAGGCGCCGGAGACGGGAAGCACGGAGGAGCAGGAAGAAGACGGCGGATATAATGGCGGTGATGAAAAGATAGTGAACAAAGAAAGCCATGAAAAAGGGTCTTTTTTGCTTAAAAAAGAAAAGGAAAAGATTGTTTTTTTTAATGAATATAAAGTCGAGAGATTTTGAGAGAAGAGAAATGGGAAGTTTATAAAGAGAGAGAGTGTGGTTTTGGAAGGGAAGATAGTAACACACGAGGGGTATCTCATATCTGTAAGAATCTAAGGAGGGGATGAAAAAGAAAGAAATAAATGTTTGGGGGGATATTTCGATATCTGACAGTTTTTTTTTTCTTTAAATTTGACAGTGTTAAAAAGGAATTGATTTTTTTTCTTTTTTTCCTTTTTAAGATAAGAGGATTGGAAAATATATATATAAAAAAAAAAAAAGTACAATTAGTCCAAATTGTAAAATAAGGTCAATAGAATTCGATTTTTGTAAATAGCATTTTAAAATCTCATAGGATGATAGTGATGGGTGCGGTAGAGATTAATTCTCCTTTACTCTAAAATCTTATATGGATTTCATCTCAATGTGATGAAATTTTAACACTTTTAAAGTCAAATTCATTAAGGTTGCATTTAAAAATTTAGATTTTAGAAGATAGATTTGAATTTTAAAAATAATATAAATTGTGTAATACAATACATGTAAATGTAACATTGATGATTATTTTTCAAATTCATAAATTTGTTAGATGCTTATTTAGTGGTGAATTTGAAATACCTATAACTATTTATGAATTTGGAATTCATATTTTTATACCTTTCAAATATATTGAATCTTAACTAATTTATACATTATCTATGCATCTCATTTTTACAATTTATATAACAAATGAAATCTAAATTCAAATTTTTAAATTCATGTTTTCAAACATAGCATTAAGTGCATTTGAATGGTACCTCCCCAATGTAGATAATTTCATTCAATATTGATGGCCCGTGCGAATGGAGATTTACTTTCTCACGCTAAATTTTTTATTGAAATAAAAACATCAATAACATTTCATTAAATGAGATTTAAAAATAAAATTTTAAATGTATCAGATGAATGAATAATATGATGAGTAAACCTTTAAGATATCAATGAATGAGATTAAATCTAAGCAAAATCTAAAACATTACCGGTTGTATTAAAAGAATGAAAAGAATTTTATGATCAAGTGGGTGTCAACAAGTATGGTAGCTTTGATGTCAACAAGTGTTTTTTTTTTCTTTCTTTTGGGAGTAATAAAATTTTAGGATTTTGAGTAAAGAGATCAGATGATATAAAATAAGGATAAAAGGGAAGAAGAGAAGGTGGTGGTCATATGAAGATTAGGGAAGATTAGGGGTGAGCGTTCGATCGAGTCGAGTCGAGTTAAGTGAAAAAAATTCAGATTAATCGAGTTGATGAGTCCTATTTTGTCAACCAAACTCAATTTGAAATTTTAGCGAATCGAGTCGAGTTAAAACAAATTCGAGTCGAGTCGAATAATTTATTCGAGTTAAAATGTTATCTTGTAAATGTTGATTGACTAGATCATGTTACTGTTATCTTGTAAATGCATGTATATCTATCATTTTTTTTTTGTTCTATCTTTTCTTATAAATATAACTATCAAAGACTTGCCATACTAAATAAATAGCCTACTATTGACTTTTAAGAAAAGATAATTCATTATCTTTTGAATTTTATCGTTTGGTTAGCTTGGTAATGTGCATGATATCAACCAAAAGCTTCAATTTTTAATTGAATGAAGCATTGAGTGATAGTCTTCCCCTTTTGAAACCCAAAAAATTCAATGTAAACTTTCAATTTAGACCTGTCAATTTCAAAGGGAAAAAAAATGAATGATCAAACATTAAGACAATAAGTATGCAGTTAACAGCTCATGTGGATTTATTTTTCTACTGAATGGTGACAAACAACAAAAATAAATGACCCAACAAAAATGGGCTAAAGAGTAAAAAAGGAAAGACGAAATAAGGAAAACGCAAAACCCAAGCTTAGTATCAAACTCAAATGAGTAAAACGACGTCGTATAGAAATATCTTATTCGGATTTTCGAGTTATTCGAGTTGTATAAATCAAATCCTAGCTAAACTATATAACTCAAATTACTTAGTCAAGTTGATCCTAAAATCCGAATAACTCTAATAAACCGAACTATTTAATTCGAAATTTGAAATTTTTTTCGGTTTTTTCGAGTCGAGTCGAATTTTGCTCACCCCTAATGAAGATTGTTGGTAAACTAAAGAGGCAAAAGAGAAAAAGAAAAAGTGGCAAATTGCAAATGTACTAGACAACTTTTTTTTTCCTTTTTTTTTTCAATTAATTTGATATAAAAGATGTTTAAACACCCACAAAAGGATATTTTTGATATATTAAGTGAGTTTTGTTATATAAATTTATATCATGTAATGAAAGATTGAGGTTATGAAAATAATTTTCAATATACACCATAAAATTATTTATTTGTCTTTATATTCATTTTTTGTTGTACTCTTTTTTTTTTTTAATTTAAATTGAGACACAAAAATAAAAGGAGTAAGAAAAAAAAAGTAACTTTTGCTAAAAAAAGTTATTCAAATTATGTTTGAACTCCATTAATTATTAGTATGTCTGATGCTTTGGAATTAGGTGGATTATAAAATTAAAAAGCTCATCACAAGTTAAACTACTATTATTTTATGGTTAATTTAGGTTCACTTAATAAAATTACTATGTATTGGTATTTAATTTCACAAATTGTTGTAATTATAAATTGGATTTTTGTTTGTGAGAACAAGGCAACAATTGTATTTTTTATGTGTAAAATTAAATCTGATAATTTGGACACGATAAGAATATGATATGAGAAAAATAATTAAAATATGATACTATATAAAAAATAACATGAATATGATACGAAAATGCGAATGTGTCCAAATCTAAATATCATGAATTATTAATGTGTCAAAATTATATATATATATATATATATATATATATATAACGTCTTAAACACGATTATGACACAAAAAATTAATACGAACACAACATAAATACATAAATTGTCAGATCTATGTAAAATGTTCTACCAAAATTCTTTTTTTTTGGTAGTCTTGTAAAACTATCATAAATTTTGAGTTAAATTATTTTTTTGACAAATATATATAAACATAGTTATAGTACATAATCATTTATGACATGTTTTTTTTTCAATGAAGTAGATTAATTTGAAAGAAAATAAGGCCAAACCCTAAAGACATTAGAGGGTATATTTTTCAACCATGAAGAAAATAAGACACAAATTGTTTGTCCCTCATATTATTCATAATCCATAGAAAAAGGATGCAAATCATTCCACAAAGAGAAAAAAGGAATGGAAAGTATGTAGGCAATATACATTTTGCCACCCAAACCTTGTTCCCATGATGAATGTGTTCTCTTGGCCCACCAATAACCTACTAGAAAAACAAGAAATCCCTCCTTTATCACTATCAATTCTATTGAGTTTTTTTATTAAGGTATTATTCTAAAAAAAAGTTATAAAAATTAACTTTACTTTGATGTATCTTTTACATGTAGTATATTATAAAATTTATAAATATAAACTTGGTTGCTTCATTACCTTAATTATCCTTTAAATTTAAAGGATTTTATGATTCTTTTTAAGAATAGAACATTATGACTTAAATTTAGAATTGTTTAATTCACTTTACCACTTGAGAAAAATATCATAGTTCTCCTAGTAAAGCAAATATGCTCCAATGCTTACAAATCTAGAAACTATTAATTGAGTTAAATTAATTAGCTAAGGACAATAATAAACTAAAGAAACCTTGTATTATTTTAAGGTTTTATGAAAATAGAATTTCATCATTCCTCCACATTGTCCCAACAATTCCAAATGTTTGCTTCCTCTTCCATCTTAAAGAAAAAAGTAAATGGCAAAAAGCTAAAAGTTGAATATGAGTCCATTTAATTAATATAATTATTTTTAAAATCTAGTATTCAGCAAATTTAAAATTTAAATTTAAACATCTGCAATACTTTCTCTATCTCAACTAGACTTGCTCATGGGTCGGATCGGACCGCGGCCCGATTTGTTTTCATATTCTTTGCCCAGGCCCAGCCCGGTAGTCTCGAATTCACTGTTCATCGGATTAATTTTTTTTTGTATTTTTATAATTAAAATAAAATAATATTATTATAATTAAAAAATACTGTTTCGGGCCGGGCCGGATTAGCTCGGAACAAAAATATCCTGCCCTGGCCCGTCCTAATACGGGCCGGGCCGGACGAACTGCCTGGCCCATGAGCAGGTCTAATCTCAACCTCTTTGACTCATTTGTTCAAAAAATTAAAAACTAGTTTTTCTCTTGTTAATTAATTGCCTAATTTATAGATGGAGAGGTTTTCCCTTAGATCAATTGAAAACTTTTCTTTCTTAAATTATCATTGGCAGATAAGCAAGCTTCTAAACAAGCTTAACAACCATACAATTATAGGGAAGGGTTTTCTTTTCCTTTTTTTTTTTTTCTTCTTCAAATATGAAGGTTGATGATAGCATGTTCATCCACATGGTCCCCATGAAGGACATTAAGCCCTCTACCCACTAGACAACCCCATAAAATAATGATCCCTAACAAGAACCCACAACTCTTTGTTTTATATGTTACTATTATTAAAGAAAGCCCTTTAACATGAAACTTCTCTCTTGATTGAGAGAAAGGGAATCATTTTTAATACTTTTTGAATCGATAATAATTAATAAATATCATAAATAATAATGTTGATACTAATTAATAATTTCACTGATCAGAATTCAATTTTTTGACAATATCAACAACAACAAAAAAAAAAAACATACTACTAATTTAAAAAACATTAGGGACATTTTGGCCTCATTTTCACTTTGGATCATTTTAAGATTTTAGAAACCCATATGAGACATTCTCAAGTCACATGATTCCCATCTTGTTGATGTTAAATCAAACTTTTCTTTCCCCTTTAAACAAATTTGTTATATTTAACTTATGAGTGGAATTAAGAACCTTCATAATCATGGATTTGCTAAAAGGATTATATTTGAATGGAGGTATATTTATACTAGTTGGGATACCTAGGTATAGGTTAGTTGTTTTGAGACAAATTAAAAAAAAAAAAACCCTGAATTCCTGGGATTTGGACAGAATTTCACATTTTTAGCTTATAAAACTTTGATAACAAACTAAAAAAAATCATGCTGGATTATGGGAATCCAAACCCAAATATTTCTAGGTTATTGCTCCTGCCATCATATCCTATAGTTTTTCTTCACAATCGCGCCAATGTTAATTAATTAATTAAATTCCTCTAAATTGTATAATATTGCCTGATTAAGATGCAAATTAATCATACTTAATAATGCAAACCATAGGCTTGGGAATATTGAGTTAGTGATGCCTTTAGTGCTCTTTGAATCTTCTGCACCCTTATCCATACACTAGCTAGGCAGCATTTTATACCCATAAATTTTCAATCCCTTATCATTCTTTTTTCTCTCTTCAATTATTCTTTTTGTTTTCAAAAGAATAATAAATATCCATAAATGAAAGGACATGTTCAGACTGTGAATTAATTATAGGCTTTTTTTTTTAACATGTTCATGGCAAGTCCTATGTGCTGATGAATCAATGTCAAAAAAAAAAGTTTAAACGATATGAAGTTTGAATCTCCTCATCGTCACACTTTTCGATCATCTAACGTTATCTTTAACTTTCAATTTCATGATTCAAATGCCTAAGGTATAGATGTGATTTTCATTTATTACCTGTATCAACTTGTTCATGATATTATTAATTAGGTTAAGCCTATGTTATCCAAACTCGAAGTGAGTGTCGGATATGGTATGTGTTCTACACGGATATATTTAATTTTTCATATATTTGGAAGATCATACCCATACCGATATCCGAAGATATATCAAACACAAATATCGAATACGAATACTTTAAAAAATAAAAAGTCCGGATAGCATAAGTTTAAACAAAATAGTTGTAAAAATTTAACTGAATATTTTATTCAATAATTGATATATGTTTTGTCTCGTCCCTCACTCGATACAGAAAAGTTGGTTGTTAGATTAGGGTACACCTGATAATATTAGACACGACATAAAAAAATAACACGAACACGACACGAATATACGAATGTCTCAAAATCTATATAATACAAATTATTAACGTACATATCAAAATTTATATAAATATAAAATACTTTAAATATGATTATAACATAATAAAATATATAAACACGATATAAATACACGAATTAACTGATCTAAATTAGGGAGCCAACGATGAAAAGCTAGCTCAACCATAGCAATAATTCCAGCTTTGCACCGGTCCCTCACCGAAAGTCAAAACCCAGTTGTTCGATCGGACGATCATGCAAAATCCAAGCCATGTACGAGCCGTGCTGCTCCCTCCAATGGTCCCCTTGATCCGACCCCAAACCCACCTTTGTTTACATTAAAATAGGACCTACATTTGTTGTGCTCTAAGTCTCAAAAAGATAACATATGGGACTAAAGAAATTGATATCATTATGTATTGTCACGTTAGCATGAAAAGTATGTATCACGAAAAATTCATCAATTTTTATTTAGGATAGTAGGATTGCAATTTTTTCCATTTGTGGGACATAAACAATTTTATACCACATATGATATACAAATTATATACGCTTGCCGACACATTTTTCGTGTATTTTATATACATAAATTTCACAAAATTATTCCATTTGGTTCCTAAGAAAATTCGATCCTTTTCTTTCTTTTTTTTTCTAGTAAATCTTTAGAGATTAATTGTATCAAGAAAAAGAGTAATGTAATTTAGTTCTTGCACAACATCATAAACATCATTCTTTTCTCTTCATCATTTTAGATTGAAAAAAAAAAAAACTTGTAATTTAAATTAGAAATGTACATATACCAGAAACGAGATATGTATTGAAGCAAAATTTAGATAATAGTTATACTTAGGTTATAAATTCAAATACTCTTTCCCAAAATTATTATAATATATATTATCAAGAGAAGGGATCCACTTACACTAGTATAAAATTAAATTAGTTTTACACACTTTCATAATTTTTTATATGATTTATATTTTAACAAACCGACCGTTGGATTTAACAATATGATCGTACTCGTCATGCACATAAAGTTTCGAATCGATCCAATATCTCTATTATATCGATCGAGAATACTGTCTTTTTCAATATATATTTACCAGTTGAAAGTTTTTTACATCGAACAAGACATTTTTAATTTACTCGAAACTCGACGTGCATGATCTACGTGAATAGAATATGAAATACGACGGTCGGATTAAATAAATATAAATTGTACAAAAAGTTACGAAAGTGTGTATTAGTTTTACACTAGTGTAAGTGGATCTCTTCTTTTGTTATATATATATATATATATATATATATATATATATATATATATATATTTGAGGCATTTGGGTCTATTCTTTATGGGTTTTGTAAATAAGTGTATATAGGACACTCGTTAATAGAAGTGTTTATGGATCGGATCGTGATCCTAAATTTTTTCTTCTTCTTTACTTAGGTCCGGCCCTGGACGGGCCCAAGCCGGCCTGAGGTTACTGTTCACTCTATTTTTAAAAAATTATTTTTTATTAATATTTTTATAATTAAATTTAAATAAAATAATATTATTTTAATAGTTAAACATTGATTCGAGCCGGCCCGAGCGGGTTACCCGATCTTGAGTAAGTCTACTCGTTAAAAACTTAAAATTATTATATTAAATAAGTTATTATTTTTAATATTATTATAAATAGTAACCATAAAACACTTATAAGCAAAAATCATTCTTCAATTATTATTCTCTCCTTTTTTTATCAGAACCAGCCTAGAATTTAGGGTGGAAGTCATTAGAAGGGTCACTTATTGGACCACAAAAGCCAATGGTCACAATTTGTGGTGCATAAATATGTGATTGTACCAATTATAAAGCAAAAAAGGACCACGAAATCTCATCAAATCTTTACCTCCTAGTTATTCTTCTGTGAAGGGTCCCCAAATAATTCATCCCATTTAGTTTCAAGATATCACAAATCAAAATCATATATATATATATATATATATATATATAAATTTCTTATATGTTAGTTCCTGTTTTTCTATAAAATAAAAGGGAAATAATTATACTAGCTAGACAGATTCTCATCTACCCAAAAGGAAGTTAATTACCTAACAACTAATGATCCTATACAATAAAATAACCTAGTTTTGGTAAAATATAATAATTCATTTTTTTAATATACTTTTGTACATATAATTGATATAAAATAAGAGGTAATTCCTTTTCATTTCATAAATCCCATCTCTCCAATTTTAAAATTTAAACTCGAGACTTTTAAATTAGAGTCTTATTTTGGGATGTTTCCTAAACAAATATATTCATACAAACTAAGTTAATGTTTTTGGTACATAAACTAATTAGTTATATATATATATTAAAAACAAATACATACACTTTTTTTTTTTTTTTGGGGGATTTCAATGTGCAAAATGTTAAGGAGTGCTCCTCACTCCCTAAGAGGTGAGTGCTTGAGTAACTTTGGCCACTAAGCCTAACAGCTACTGATCATATCATTTATTTTTAGAAGGGTTTTTTTTTTTTATTATTCTTATCCACTTAAATAGTTTGCCTTTTTTTTTTTTTGCTGAAATTAAGAAAAGGTCAATTTTTAAGTAGTTGCTCAATTAAGAAAGGTCAATTTCTTAGTAGTTGGTTTTCCTCTTTTACAATTAGCTAAACATTATAAATGAAAATTGATTTAGCTATCAAGCATTGCCAAGTTCTCCAACCAACCCAAAAAGTTGGATAGTGAAGGGTATAAATTATTGAGGACATTCTTCTGGCTTTGTCCAGCAAATTGGTAAAGCTGATGGGTACCCAATCACTTGTCTCAATAATTAATCAGTAGAGAATAATTTGTTCCCATGATCTTATCCTTTATACTTTTCAATTTGCTCTTTTATTGACACAACAATTAATTTTTGATAGGTAAGTTTGGTTTTACATCTTAATAGAGGATGAGATTAATAAGATAAAAAATAAAATAAAAAATCCTTTTCATTGTCTATCTCAAGGCTTAATAAGCTTTTATATATGCCAAAAAAATTATAATTTATATACCATAGAGAAAAAAGGAAAATATATGACTGATAAACAAAATTCTAGAGGTTGAAGAAATATATATCAAATATGGTAATTTTGAATATTACATAAGAAAATAATTAAAATACGACATAGAACATGACATGACATGAAAAAATAGCACGAACTTGATATGAATATATGAATGTATCAAAATCTATATAATATGAATTATTAATATGTCAAAATTTATTTAAATATATAATATTTTAAACACGATTATGATAAAAAATAACACGAACACGATACGAATACACGAATTGCCAAATTAATATATATGTTTGTCCTTACTTTTTTACATAAGATTGTAAGATCTCGTTTCATATTGTATAAAGAGTGTGTGATGGGATGAGATTTCATGTATAGTTTCAAGTGAGTTCAACTTTTTTTAGAGTCAAATGATCAATTCAACTTGGATTCCAAATTAAAGTTGTTTAGCCCAATATTTGCTTAGGCACATGAGAGTTACAAAAAGTGTTATTAAGGCATATGCATATATATATGTACCAATACTATGTGGAGGTACATACACCCTACTGCTAATTAGTTCTGATTATTATGAAAATGAAAATGCTATGATATTTTGACTTTTAAGTACATAGATTACTTGTAATGAAACTCCATCTCACATTGAATAATTAAGAATATGATAATAGATTTGCCTTTTTCAAGAATCTCAAAAAAAAATTAAGAATATTTCGGGTCGTATTACAAAACAAAACAATTAAATTAAATATTTAGAAAATTGAATACATGTGTTGATATTTTAGCTGATTGAGACAAATACCCGTTAAAGTTAATTAATTATTAAGATTTAATTATTTTTATATTTAATATATTATTTTCATCAAATTAAAAAAAAAATAATGCATTATTTACGTCGATGACATCCATCATCTAAATAGTATATATACTTATTAATTTTTAATAAATAAAATTGTTAAACATTAAATTTTAATTATTAAAATTAAAATTAAAATTAAATAAAGATTAATCAATAATATTTGACAAAATAGTAACATTATTTTTAAAATTTTCCATAAAGGGTGGGGAATAATTGTTCAATACGGAGATGATCAAAGTATTTGGGAGGTTCTTGTACTATATTATCTAATGTAAATTAGTCACTCCATTATAAAATTGAATAATTTAGTACTTTTTTATTAAAAAAAAAATTGAAGAAAAAGGTAAAATCACTAAGTAAACCATTAAAAAAATTGACTTGATATTTAACCTGTGTTTAATTGATGACTTAAATGTTAAATACTGACATGACATCAATAAAATATATTATTTTAAAATGACATTGACAAAATAAATAACCAAGTTGTTGAAAATGCCACATCAAATGTTAAAAATATATTATTTATTTTATCCATATCATCATAAATAATATATTTTATTGGTGTCACGTCAGTATTTGACATCCACATCATCAATTAAACACAGATTAAATGTCACGTCAGTTTTTTAAACGATTCATGTTACACTAGATAATGATTTTATTTTTTTACTTTAATTTAAAAAAATAAAAATTAAATTACTTTATTTATTTTATAATAAAAAAATTAATTTATATTAAATGATATAGTACAAAAATATTTTAAATACTTTGATCATTTGAAGAGGGTATATGCCATTCGAATCAAAATAGAGAAACAGAAAGAGAGAGAACAAACGGAAGAAAGGAGTGAGGTTCAAAGGGAGTCAACTCTGGGGCAAGTAAGCCCCACGAGACACCTGGTCTGATCCCACACGTGTGGTACTGACAAAAATATATTTTATAAAAAATTACATTAAATTAAATTAAATTTTTACACTTTCCAATGTCTGATACTTCACACGAATGGGATGTGTCAGAGTTGCACGTGTGCCTCCATTTAATGTTTTTCCTTTTTTTTTTGACAGTGACTCTGAAGAGAAAGACAAAGAGAAAAGTTAAAGAGACCAACCCAACCCTCACATGCAGATCTGACCATTTGTGAATTTGTGCAGTGTTTGTGGTTTTTTTTATTAAAATAGTATTTAAAATAGAATTTTACTAATTAATGTCTTAAAAATATTTTTTTAAATTATTATATATAATAATATATATTAAAAATTATAAATAAAATAATTAATTTTTGTATTTAATATAATATTTTTATTATAAATAGTATATTAATTAATTTTAAAGAGTGTTTTAAGGACACTTGTTAACAAAATTCTTTAAAATATTATATATTTATATAATTTTGATTATATTAATAATTTATATTATATAAATTTTAATATATTCGTGTATTTATTTATTTTGTATTATATTTTATTTTAATTAATTTTATTGTATCATATATATATAAATATCGTATAATCATATCTTGTTCAAAATTATCGGACTTACATTATGTTTTTTGGGGACGAAATTAGCCTTTTGTCTTCTGGCTAAATGGCTGATTCTGTGGTGTTCTTTGGGCCAAGCAAAGCTAAAGCTTAGTTTAGCTCCCGCCAGTTTTAGGTGCATTGATAGCAACTACCCAACAACTAGTTTCTTCTTTGTGATGAACTTCCAATAAAGAAGAAAAAGAAATTGATTGAAAAATCTTGTCAATTTTTGTCCTGGAAGAAATGGAAAATGAAAAGCTCCCTTTCCCAATTCTTTGTTCTTTTTATGAATGAAATTTAAGACAGATAATGTAAAAAATATGTATAACAATAGAGAAGAAAATAGCGAGAAAGAAATTAAAATATAAAAATTTACGTAGTTCGGTCATTTTTACTTACATCTAGAATTCCAAAATGTTACATAAATTTTCACTATTTTTTGGAAAGAATAATAATACATATGTGGTAATTATTATAAAATTTTTAATCAAAGCTTTTAAACCCTAAAAAAATCCTTAAAACGGGATCAATAATTTTTACTTTTAAGTAATAAACTTTCAAAAAAACTCATTTCAAATTTGTAATAATTTTTATTAGATGGAGTTATCAATTTAGATTGACAAAAAAATTCAACCTCCACATAAAAAAACCCAACAAATAAATCGCTTCAATCTTAAAATTATAGCGATGATATGTAATTTATTTCATTTGTCTTATCAAACTTTACATTTTGAATAGTGCCAAAGAAAGATCATCATATTCAAATCGAAGATTTTTATTATCGAAGCGAAGGAATTAGCCGTTTGAATTAATCTGATTTCTTTCTCAATTTCTCTTCCCTCAAATTTTCTCTTTTTTATCCTTAAGTTAAATGTTGGGGTACAAATTGCTAAATTCAGATTCTCTTGAATGGTTATTATTAAAAGCATAAACAAGCACGCGGTTTCCCATTCCCAATTCCCAATTCCCACCCATAATTGAATGAGAGAAAAGGGAAAAATATTTATCTTGGCAAAAGAAAGAAAGAAAAGGAAAACAGATTATTCTCATAATTTCTTCAATTTTAAAATATGATCATACTGATTTTCCAGCATTTGTTTCCATTCAAATATTCCTACAACTGCACAGCTAGATGCCAAAAATTAGGTGCAAGATTCAACTCCTTCAACCTGCAAAGCATAGGCATGGGAATTGGGACTCTATCAATGACCTATAAGGCTACATTGGAAAGCAAATACTTACCCAAAAAAAGTATAATTGGTAGGAAAATATAACAAACTTATTTACTGTTTTCATTTATTAGTTACTACTTTCATTATTTCATTTCCCAATCCTTCATTTAATGGAAAGTGTTTTGAACCACCGAGTGGAAAATATATATAATTGAATTCGTAATTTAATTCAGTTGGTTTATGTAATCACATTTAAAAAGTGACATTCAATAAATTTAAAATTCGAATCTTAATATCTACAATCTCTTTCTTTATCTTCGAATTAAGATATCCTTTTTGTAAAAAAATAATAAATAACATAGTTGCAATCTACACTAAGACAAATACTATATGAATTTTTTTTTGCCATATTAAAATAGTTATTTCTTGCATCTGCTTTCTGATGTAGTAATGGAGTTTACTTTTGATATTTCAGGTGATATGATGCTATAGATTAGTACCAAAAGTATTGGGGTTGTTCCCATTGGAGATGTTGTTTTAGAAAATTCCTACTACAAACTTTTACCTAAGATTTCCCCCCTTCTTTTCTCTCTAGAAATGCTGGTGGATGATTTTTTTTTTCTTTTGATTGATTTGGTCGGCCAAATTCCTTAATTTCTAATCTTTTGGGATTTAGTTTCTTAGTCTCCAATCAACAAGTTTTTGGTCCAATAAACCCACCTTTATTCTCCTATAATATCCACCAATCATTCACTAATAGACTAAGTTTTAATGACTTAAGCCAAACTTTCCTAACATAATCAAATTTAGTTATCTTTAATCTATTTCAAAAAAAAAAAAAGAGATTCCAAAATAGAAAAAAAAATGTCAACCCATTTGTAGTTTTTAATGGTAAGTGTTAAGATATATTTTAAAAAAATTATAATTAATATATTATAATTTTTTTAAATTTGTGAAAATAATGTATTAGACATAATTTAAAAAAAAATAATAATAATTCTTTTTAATCAGTATTTATAAACACCTTTAATCGGAAAAAAATCATTATCCGAGGGTTACTACTTACTATCTGCTGTTCAACTTTTGATTTAGCTATGATGAGTTTTTTTGCTTGTTGCTCTAAAAAATGGGGACAAAGGTTCCTAATTATCTGCAATAGAGTAGCTAGGTTCATTTGAAATCATTCACTGTCTACTTTTCTTTTTCTTGTCTTTGATTTTGCAAGAAAAATATTATGCCATTCTTCACTTCACAGTGTGTGAATCCAAGGGTTTTTTTTTTTCTTTTTTCTTTTCCATGATTCCCATTTCCAATCTCCAAGTCATAGCCTCTATTATTATTCCTAAGCTAGAAAGCTGGCTTTGCTCTAAAAAGGAAAAACGTGTGAAGTAATTGGAATCCAAATTATATGAACTGACTTAAAGTAATTTTGAAACCAATATATATACATATATATATATATATATGAAAAAATTAATTTATTGTGTTTTAAACATAATTAATTTTATACCTTTTTATAATTTTGATTACGATTGATTTTAGTAATATATTTGCATTCGTCGTGAATGTAAAATTTTAAATTTATCCAATATCTATATTATGCTGTTCGAAAATATTAAATTTTTTTTTTATATATTTAACTAATACATTTTTTTACATCAAATAAATGGTTAAACACTTTTAATTTATTCGAAATTTAACGTGCGCAATTTATTTGAATAAAATATAAATACAACAACCAAAGTAAACAAATATAAATTGAATAGAAAATCACTAAAGCGTATAAAATCAAATTAACTTTACACTCATATAAATGAATCTCGTCTATATAAATATGAATATTTATTTTCCTTTATATCACCACTATCTCATTACCACCTCTTGTTATAGTATGTGGTTTATTTTATTTTTCTCAATAAAAGAAACTTATGATGAAATAATAATTAAAAAAAAGTGACAATCTTATTTGATGGTGATCATAATTTTCTTCACAAAATTATTATTAATTAGCATTATTTTAAGATTGGTAGCATTTTTAATTATCTATTGACATTATAAAATTAAAAGTGACATTTGAGTGTGACAAAAAGAAATGATAGTGGTAAAATGCAATTGCCCAAACTTAATGAATCTAAATAGTAAACTACTTAAACATGATTATGATTATATTAATGATAAAATTCAATTAAATTTATTTTTTATAATACGATCTGGGTATTTTTAAATTTTGTTTAAAATTAATTTTTTTTAAAACGATTTTAAGGATGCATTCTATATATTAAACTTCTATTTCGTGCAATCAAATTTTGATAGACAAAAAAAATGAAAAAATTTATTTATCAACTAAATTATTCTTTGTAAATATTCAATTAAATTCATAAAACCGTGAGTTTTTTTTTTCTCATAAAAAGTATTAAGGTTGAATTATTCTTTGTAAATATTCAATTAAATTCATGATTATGAAAATAAAATGATTAAGGTTGAATTATAGATGTTAAATCATGATTATCATAACAAACACAAAAGAAAAAAAAAATTTTGAGGAAAGAAATGGTGGTGGCGTAGGGATTTCCATGGCTTCTTGCCATTGTTTCTTTGATGATGACGATGATGATGGTGTCACTTTGAATGCCACTTGTACCTGTCTTTTTCGACCACGTGGCCATCACATGCTTACTTTCCGACAACATGTTCCGACATCAACACGTGTGGAATCATGGTTCGTCTCATGATTTTTCTCTTTACAGCCCATCTATTTGATCATAAGGATCGTCAATGTATAAAAGCTGGATGATATACTAAGCTATATAATTATGGCTTGGAAAGTGGTTTCCCTTTTGTTTTTATTTCTGCAAAGTTCAAACTTTACAGTAATTTTTATCATGGCTTACAGCAGTGACTCAAGATCCAACATATATAAAATTGAAAAACTCATCTTTTTCGAATTAATATAAAAAAATCTTATTGCTTTCTGGACATGAAATTGGCTTAATCTACTATAAAAAGCAATATATCAAAATCTCCATTACTCGGATTAGGGTGAGTTTTGGATGAACGTTCGAGTATGTTTATTTTTAAAAAATTTCATATATTTAAAAGATTGGACTTATATATTCATGTTCGTTGGATACATATCGAACAAAGATATTTTTAAAAAAATAAAAAATCAGAATAACATAAATAAATCAAAATGCCACTAGCACAAGTGTTTTGCATGAATAATATTGTTGGCATTGAGCCAAAGCCCTTTTGGATTTTGGATCATTGTCAGGTCAAGAATCTGATAATCATAATTTTGGGTTTTTTTTCCATGATTAAACTGGATCCTCTTTATGAAAAAAGCTGGCCCAACTTTGCTAGACTAGAATCTGATCTATGCCTACTCTCATTGTGAGGAACTAATCATAGTTAGAAGCTGATCTTGACCAAGTTGTAGTTACTGGCACATGGCTCAAAATTTTGATTAATGACATGAATGAGTTTCAATTTCTTTTTACTCCTTTCATTCCCTCAGCAAATCTTCATAGAAAGTTAAACTTTTGTCACTGATACTTTTACCACAAGTTTTCATGTTCTTGTGATTTGTTTCACATACAAAGTTAAGCTTTCAGAGCTTTAAGTTTCTAGTTGATATGATCAATAAACATCTTACAAAATTCACAAGTACACTGTTTCGATTTGAACAGAAGATTTATATCTTTAACCACATAGAGCTTAGGGGAAAAAAGGGGGTAAAATAAGGCTTTTTTAAGGGGTTACCCCTTAAACAATGGGTGTTTAAAGAGTCGATCAACATGAGGCTTCGTGTTCAAGTAGAAACTCTAATGAAATAAGGATTTAAGACTGATAAAAAATGGTTCAAGTTGTCTAAAACATATGGCTGCACCAAGAAATTCTTAGCTTAGCTTAGCTATACTGCAGGCTCTAAACAATGGACGGGTTTGAGAGTGGATTTAACTATGCGTCTGTTTAGAATTTAAACCCATTAAAAGTGAGAATGAAAAACCTTTATGTGTTACTGATTCAATCCACAGTGCAGTAGCTTGAAGAATTGAACCCTACTCATATTCAGACATAACTGATAACTGTCTTACCAGTTGGTAATTTGCCAGGCAAAACTGAGGTAGAATATTCAGATATATATTCACAAAGATAATGTGGTAGCATATATATATATATATATGCTGACTGAATAAAGGAGAAGTAACCTTACAGGACGAATATGGCGGTAGGGGAGCTGCGTTTCTTTCTCCTTGAAAAACCAAGCACACATGACATAAGGCAAATATATTATCATACAAAGCCAACTACGAATTTTTTTAACATGGTTCATTTCCAGTGGACTAAATCAGAAACCATGAGAGATTCAGTCATCGTCCTCTTCTTCTTCTTCTTCTTCTTCTTCTTCTTCATCCTCCTACAATTGCAAAAAGCCAATTGAAATCAGGATTTATCAGAGAAATAGATATGCAAAACTTGAAAAACTTTAATTGGAGAATCAGCTGCCGCAGATTATAACTGAGTCAAATATTGTCTGCAGTGTTAAAAGAATTTTAATACTATGGTGCTACAACACACTGAATACACCAATAAACTAACAAAGGTTTGAAAAGTTGACACAAGCCTTCACTCAAGCTACACCTCTAGACCAGCAAACATTACCTGAAATGATCATTAATCCAGGTTTCTGAGGAAAAAATCACCTCTTATAGTCGAGGTACCTGTCGAGAACTCATAGGACTCAAGGCAATCTCAAAGTACAATAGCTAGGGCATGATTCTTCTAGTAAAAATTTCAAACACAGAATTTTTCACCAAATCCGTTGGTCCAAATACTAAGATGCCAAAATAAGCTTGACTACTAGAAATTTGTGGACAGACTTTATCTTCTCATGAGTAACATTTGAACCTCGTATCTACCACGATCCCACCCACACCCAGTATTTACTGCTTCAGTGAATGCCCAAAGTAAAAATAAAGAGATGGAAGTAAATCGTAATCGAAATAACATATCCCTTGATTAGGATGTAGTTGCAATGGATGCAAATCTAAATCCACAGCATCTTTAGATATGTTGTTCTGAGCAACATATATGTACACGGATGTTCATCAATTACAGCTTATACGTCAAATACACAAATCAGAAAAGTTTAGTGGATGATTAAATCAGACCACACTATAGTAACGCAAAAACTTTTAGAATATAAGAGAGAACTGCTAAAAAAGTGAAAATTGAAAATTTGTGTGTAAGGTAGACAAGGCAAGTATTATTAGCTTTAAATAGATTACCTCACTTTCTTCATCATGTTTGTCATTGACCTGAGATTTTGACGTTTCGGGCTCAGCTTCTTCTTCATCATCAGTACTTTCCTGAGTTAAACATAATAATGTCAAGAGAGAAATCTAAAATAAGACGAATTAAGCATTTCTTTCTCAAGAATGGAATGGCTATTAATTTACCTGTTTCTTCTTGTAGGCTGCCATGACCTTCTCATAATCTGATTTCCTTTTTGCTGCTTTTGCTTCATATGGAGCTTTCTCCTACAAATTGCAACCCATAGAGGATTATATAAGGATTTGAGAGGCACATGACTTTCAAAATGCTAAGAATCAAGCCACAGATAAGAGAATGGAACTTACTACAACTTTATATTCCATTTCCCATAACTAGTTAATTTGACTTAATTCATATATGTGATAAATTTCGGACTTGCGATATCAATCAGGAGATGCATATCTCAAAATCCACCATCCAGCCCTATGCAATACCATATATCTAGGTCCCTTGTAGTTTAGACAAAGACTGGCATTGGCTTGAACCATGCCAGAATAGAATTCCAAAGTCGTCGAACATGTGATTGGTGCATAGCCAGGTCCAGATGAGCCACAATGGAAGTTTTATGCATCACCTTTACAAACAGAATCCATGGTATTTTCCAAGTTAAAGGCAACCATCAAGAGGAGATTGGTTGATATAATTCATTGTCCATAACACATCCCAACCAAACACAAGTATTTTTTAGGTGATATTGAGAAGAACTTACTGCATGAGACATGGACTTCCACTTTTCTCCCCCCGCTTTGCCCACCTTGTCACAATATCGAGTAACAAAATCAATTCGACACTCCAGATGAAAAGATATAAAGAATTTAACACTTAACAGCAACACTTTCTAATTAAGCAAACACATGGTCATAGATATTTGCTACTTACAGCTGAGACAGCCTTCACTTTTGGATGCTCTTGTTTGTAAACTATTCTGAACTCTTCTCTGCAACCAAATTTTTATAGTTTGAATGATATCTTGCAGATGGACTGAAACTTTTGTTACTTTTGTTACAACCATCTGAGAGAAACTTACAGGAAAACAAAGAAAGCAGTGGGAGGTCTCTTGGGTTTGTTGGGGTCTTTCTTGGCCGATGTCACATTCTTTGTGCGTTTTTTGTTACTCTTATCAGCCGGGAGTGCCGCCTTTCGCTTTCCAATGATCCTAAAAGAGAAGATATTATTTACAAATGATTCATTTCTTGTTAAAATATACAAAATAAAATAACCAGCATGGAATAAATGCAATATAAGAATAATGCTTGAAACAGTGACTCTTAGATCAACAATGACATGGAATAAAAGTTAGGCTTAGAACAACAAAGTTATGACAGAAATTTCACAACATGTATCAATGGAAGTTTCAAAGCAAAAGAAAATAACTTGTCCCCAACAGGCTTTACTGCTTCCTTGTTGTCCTTCCTTGCAGCCGCTCTGCTCCTTGTTGCCTTCATTCTTGCAAGAAAGCTTCCTGAAATAACACAACTTAAGCATGGGAGACAACTTTGTATGAGCAATCTAGGATTAAAATTCCAGGATCATTGTGCTTAAAGTAGCATTCTTTCCAACAAAAACTACATATTTTTAACAAAAGTTTCAACCTTGGACCCAAAATTTGTTGAAAGTTCCAAAAAGGAGGAATTTTGAGCCATAAAAAACTAATTATTTCTGGGAAAACAACCTTGTCATGAAAAATGAAAGTCAAACTATTGTTCCTTTCATCAACACAAACACAGAAAAAGAAAATCAGACCATAAAAGTAACAGAATTACCCAGATAGAAAAACTTGGAAAGAGAATCAAAAGCTATCCAAGTAAAATAAAACTAGATCATCCAGGATCATAACAAAAGACTTTTTGCAAAGAAGTAAAACTATCAAATCAAATAAACAGTAATTAAATAAATGAATATTAGATCAAACAAACAAAGACTATGTATGCATAAGATTGTAAAAGGAATAACATACCTCTTAAATGGAAGAAAAATTTGCCCAAGAAATTGTAAATAAAAAAGAAATTAAAAAAGCAGAGAAGAGCAGGAAAGAGAGTACTTAAACTAAAAGCAGAGAAGGAGAAAATGTAGATGCCAAGAAGATATTTGTGGGATGTCCATTAGAGTGACACGTGGCAACTGTGGGTGCTTTTTGTCGCTTTGTTTTGGAGTTGTGATCATGTTACTGGCAGAGTAATCTAACATGTCTGACAGATTAGTTTCTGTTTCTCATTGGTTGGCATCAAAACCAAGTCAATTGTTTGAAACTACTATGCAGTATGCACCGTCTCCTGCTGTTCTTCTGTCATTCTTTTAGTCATTATTATACGAAAATAATAATACAGATACGAATATATAAATATATAAATATATCAAAATTTATATAAAATAAATTATTAATATATTAAAATTTATATAAATATATAATATTATAAATACGATTATGATCTTAAAATAATATGAATACAAGAAGAATATAGGAATTACCAATTCTACTTCTCTATCAGCTTAGCCTTATATGTCTTTTCATTTTTCTTGTGCCTTCTCTCTGATTCCTTCCTTGCTGTATAATTAAGCAGATATGTAAATTCTGTCCACTTGATGTTAATCATCAGGGGAAAATTTCATGAATACTAGTATTCAACTTTTAATTTTACTTTACACTCAGCAATTATATTTTATAAGTTTTTTATTTATTTATTATTCGAAATGTCATGAATAGATGAAAATGTTTTTTTATTAATTTATTGCTTCAATCTTGAGCACAAAAAAGTTTTTTTTTTTTTTTTCCATTATAAAACAACCTAATTGTTTGTTTGGTTAAAATGAATCCTTAAATCTGTGCTGGAAAATGACAGAAAAAATCCTAAAAGACCCCACAAAATAATAAGGTGGAGAAGCCATCAACCATGTCCAACCTCACCCACAAATGGATAAGGCAGAAATAAGGGCCCTAAAGTTCCCATTCCCAATTTCCCATCCATCAATTTGATAAAAAAAAAAAAAAATAGGAAACAACAATATTTGAGAGAAAAAAAAAAAAACCAAAAGGGCATAAATAGATGACATTGTGAATACATGTTCTTCCCTATGTTCATAACACAATATATATTGTACAAACTTGGTATACTTGTAGACCAACGTCCTCTGGAGCTACTCTATCACCACCACCACCGCCTAGTCCTCGGCCATGGCCACCACCATCACCACCGCAGCTGCCACCACGTCACATTTTTTTGGGACCCGTATCCACAACCCTAACTTAAGCTCTGGTAGAATCCAAGCTAGATTTGGCTTTGGCTTTGGCACCAAGAAAGCACCACCACGACCCAAAAAAGCAGCCCCAAAACCACCATCTGACAGCCTTGTTTGGTTCCCCGGTGCAAACCCACCGGAATGGCTAGACGGGACAATGATCGGAGACCGAGGGTTTGACCCTTTTGGCTTTGCTAAACCAGCTGAATACTTGCAGTATGATTTGGACTCATTGGACCAGAACTTGGCCAAGAATTTGGCTGGTGAGATTATAGGGGTTATTAACGAGACGGCGGAGCTGAAGCCGACCCCGTTTCAGCCGTACACGGAGGTGTTTGGGTTGCAAAGGTTTAGAGAGTGTGAGCTGATTCATGGGAGATGGGCAATGTTGGGTAGTCTTGGTGCTATTGCTGTTGAGGCACTCACCGGAGTTGCATGGCAAGACGCAGGAAAGGTATGTCGCATAATGTACTTGCATGCAATTTTACATATGTGTATACTATATATAGTAGAATTTAAATTATATATTATGAACATCCTAAAATGTAGATTTTTAGACATCCATTAAAACAACATTATCTCAAATTTTTTTTTTTTTTTTCAAAAACATGAATAATTAAAAAGTTTACCTAGCCGCCATGTTCAAAGATTAAATATAAAATCACCCTGATTCAAGATTATTGTTATCCGTTTATTTTAATTAAATATATACTTTTTGTTCACATTATTAAGATTGGGTAAATTGATTGGAGGCGTATTTAATTGACTTGACAACAATACAAATGGGTTGATTGAATTGGTAATAATCGGATATTTCATATGTTAAGGTTAAGTTCGATTTTTGTTATCAATAGTCTTTTTTAATGGACAATTTATAAGTTTAATATAAAATTTTGTTGAAACCTATGATATGTCCTAATATCCCAACACGTATTGTCTATTCTTTGGAATAATTCATTGAACCTTAGGCATTGAAATGTGATTGTTTTCTTCAAATGAACTATTAGAAAGAAGTGGATAATTATTCCTCTGTTACTTAAATTTTATGGCCTTCTATTTATCAATAATTATTACTATTTCTTTAGTTAATCTGGCCTAATTCTTCCACAGCAGGTCTGTTTTTATTTTACTTTTAGATGGCAACTTCATTATAGGTAAGAGATTGGGAATAATACATAAATAAATGGTATAGAACTAGATAGACTCTTCAACATGATTAGTTTATTACAATATTGATATGTATATGCAACCTAAACATGTAAAATTGTTGTTATTTTGAGAGCAAAATAAATATTTAAGAGCTAGTGAGTAGGTGAGATGAGTGGAGGAAAAGGATTGATGTGTATACATTAATATTATTGAACCAAATACTTAAATTACAACAACAACAAAAAAAAATTTGCCATTTGGAGGGATATAAATGGTTCACTTTCCTTCATAAAGGAAGGTTTGATCTTATAAGACCATTTGAAAAATAAAAAAAATGGCTGGATTGCCACAACCCATTTTTTCTTTCTTCAATATAATCGTGTCTTCATTTGATCCAAGCAAAATTTGTGATTACATTGTCTCTGAAATCTTGATGACAAATCTTGATGTTGATATCCATGGCAATATTTAATATGACAAAGTTTTGTATTTTAAATGCTGATTTTGTTCCTTTTTTTTTTCTTTCTGTTTTATTGGCTCTGAAATTTATTTTTATTTTTTCAGGTAGAGTTAGTAGAAGGATCATCTTACCTTGGCCAACCACTTCCTTTTTCCTTGACCACATTAATCTGGATAGAGGTTCTGGTAATTGGTTACATTTAGTTTCAAAGGAATGCTGAGCTTGACCCTGAGAAAAGGCTTTACCCTGGTGGCTACTTTGATCCCCTTGGGTTAGCTTCTGATCCTGAGAAAATTGACAACCTTAAACTGGCAGAAATCAAGCATTCAAGGCTTGCCATGGTAGCTTTCCTCATCTTTGGAATCCAGGCTGCAATCACTGGAAAGGGTCCTATCAGCTTCATTGCTAGCTTTAACAATTGATGGTTTATATTAGGGATAACAATTTGAACCACTTAATAGTATGTTCTTGTAAAAAAAAACTAAGTAATTTTAATTGCTGGAGAAATCTTATTTGTATGGCATTTGCATTTCTCTAAGTTGCTATGGCAGATCATGTTGATTATACCATTTCAATCATGAGCAAGAGAATAGCCAAGAAAAAACCTTAACATAAAATTTAGAAAATTAAATTAATGAGCTCTTTGGGCCATAATCCTTGGATTTGTTGTCCCAATTTCCAAGAGAATAATGATCCCAATCTAACTTTATAGACACTAAAATGTAAGAGTAGGTTTTTTTAACAATGAAAAATAAAAAATTCAAAAATTAATTTAACTGATTCATAAAATCATCTTTAAAAAATGAATAAATTTGAAATTCGAATCTCAACATTTATAATCTCTTCTATAATCTCAAGGTGCAATCTCTTTGTAAAAAAAAAAAAATTTCATATTCACCTTTATAACAAAACCTGTCTTAGGATCCTTTCCCACTCTTTTTAATACTTTTGCTTTTGCTTAATGATATTCTTAATCTATGACTAGAAGATCACTTGATTAAAAATTAATTAAGGGTATGCTTGGTGACTGGTGAGTGGTGACACTTTTTACTTTTTAAGTTTTTTTAATTATAATTTAACTATAAAATAAAAAATAACAGTAATGGAACCATCATCAAAATTCTTGGTTGGGTTAATATGAAAAACATGCACTCCATAAGGAGTTATTGTGAAATGGTATAATGAATAAAAGTTATTGGAAAAAGAGAAATGAATAATTAAAAATTGTTATAAAAGATATTGTAAAGACAAAATTATTCTTGATAAAAAAATCTTCTCTTCTCCTCTCTTCTTCTTTTATTTTTTTTATTTACTTTTTAATTAAAAAATAAATATTCTGAAAATAAAAAAAAATTTAATTTTAAAAAATAAATTTTTAAATTTTTTATTTACTTTTTTTAATTAAAAAAATAAAAATAATATGCCTAAAATTAATTTTTTTAATTTTTTTTAAATTTTAAAAAAAATATATATTTAAATATTTTATTTTTTAAATTTATTTTTAATTAAAATTTTTTAAAAATAATATTTCCTTAATGAAAAAAAAATAATAAAATAAATTTTTTCATTAAAGGTAATTTTGTCTTTACAATATTCTTTATAATAATTTTTAATTATTTATTTCTCTTTTTCAAATAATTTTTATTCTTTATACCATTTCACAATAATTTTTTATAGAATGCATGTTTTTCATAAATTTTTTCATTAAAGGTAATTTTGTCTTTACAATATTCTTTATAATAATTTTTAATTATTTATTTCTCTTTTTCAAATAATTTTTATTTTTTATACCATTTCACAATAATTTTTTATAGAATGCATGTTTTTCATATTTTCCCTTCTTGGTTTTACTTGGACGCAAAACTTTTAAAACTTTCTAGAAAGTAAAAAGAAAAAGAAAAAACAAAAGCAAAGACAAAAGCCTTTACCAAATACCAAATTCAACCATACTTATGAAACAAGGTTCTACATCTTGCATTATTGTTAAAATCACCATCATAATTATATGGGGTTGGGTGCAACAAGGCAAAGGCTAGTATGATGAGCTTTGGATTGGGTTGAAAAACTGTCCAAACCCAAGTAGTAACTATGTATAAAGTAAGCAATCAATCAGCAATGCCAGCTCATTGAGAAAAGAAAAAGAAAAAAAACCAAAGGCAATCCAATTCCAATCCAAAATGGGAGTTTAATATATATATTTTTAAAGATTTCAATCTAACTCTTTTGAGTTGGAGGAAAAGTTTAATTTCCTTAATTTATGGTGACATGAAATTTCCTCTTATCCAAATATATAGTTGATCAAAATAGTTATATTCAGCAAAACTTGGTAACCTGTAGGATACACGTCTTGGCAGGTTCCACTTTACAGAGAAAAGTAAGATAAATGGTGAAATGTGATATATTAGCTTCTTTGGTCCACATTTCTGGCTAAATTAACTATTCAGCACATTAAAGGCTACGCAAAACATAGACAAAGAGAAGAAGCCAAGCCTGCAACAAAGGCAATCAAAGAGTAATATTTCAACCATCCCAAACTCCAAAGTTTTCTCTACCCTTTCCTTTCCTTTCCTTTCCTTCCCTTCTTTTCTCCTCAGTTATAATTTCCCTTTTTCACTTTTCTTTCACATGCAATCCATTCATTTTCTTCAATTCTAACTACCTTTTTCATCAAACATCAATCTTTTGTTTCTTTTTTGTGATAAATATCATATCTTGGTATTCAAAGTTTTCTTCTTTTTTTTTTTTTTATATAAAAAAAGATTCTTTTTTATTTTTTATTTTTTCTGTGTTGATCTGGTGGGTGGTCGATAGATGGGGAGGTTATTTGTGGTGAATCTTGAAGGGAAGGTCTATAGCTGCAAGCACTGCAAAACCCATCTTGCTGTTGTTGAGGATATTGTTTCCAAGGTTCTTTTTTTTTTTTTTTCATTTAAATTTGATTCCTTTGACTTTGTCTGATAATCTTGTGAAATCTTCATCTGGGTGATTTCAATTTGTTTGAATGTACTGTGTTTATGTAATGGTGGTTTTAATTATGATTAGAGGATATCTAAGGTTCCATCATTTTATTATTGCATAGCATTTATTACTAGGAGTAGTATTTAACATTTTGTTTTTGGATTAACTTTATAATTAATGAGACTCCATGATTGATTAGATTGAAATTTCTTCTGTTATTAAACTAGGAATTTGGATAATTCATGTTGGTCTTTCTGGATTTGTGAAACATTGAAATTAAACAATATGTGGTGGCAATGTAATTATGTACTTGTTTTTGCAAGTTCAATTGTTCTTCTATGTTAACTTATCAAGGATAAACTGGATGCTGGGAGGATCTTAATTTATGTTGTTATTGTTGTCTCTTATTAAAGCATAGATGTTAGTTTGGTGTCTTTTGGAAGGGCTTGGCACTTTATGATGATGGCAAATTGTTGGTCTTTAGGGAAAATATGATGTTAAACATATTTTCTTTTATTGTGGTATGGCCTGCAATAATAGTATATAGAAACCCAAGCTAACACAAGAAAACTACTTCTCAATCCAAAATAGTTGGGTCAACTGTATGGGTTCTTTCCCTATGTTACTCGGACTCGGCTGTGAGTGTCGGACACGAGTATGTTTGATTTATTCTAAGTTTTTCCATGTATTTGGAGGGTCTTTGGGGGATCATATCCCCATACCCATGTCCGAATATGTGTCGGACACAGGTGTCGGACATGGGTACTTCAAGAAAAATGAAGAGTTGGAGCAACATAGTTATTTCCTCTCGTTCATCCCTGATCGAGGGCTATGTCCTCCAAAAGATGCAGAGATGCCAAGTGTATCCTGTAATACTACAACACATGAACTCTGATCTGTATGTTTCACTTCATTTGCATCTCTATATGACCTAAAAAACGTGAATACTAGATTTTGCATATTTGTTTCTTTGATGATTGACACTTTGTACTAACAACTGAGTCTGAGAGTCATGCTACTGTGAAGAAGATCATAACCATCTTATGCACTGAGGTCAATCACTTCAAAGTTAAAATGCATATACTTGACTTAAGAGCTATGTTACTTGGACTCGGGTAGGAGTGTCGGACACGGGTATGTTTGATTTATTCTAAGTTTTTCCATGTATTTGGAGGGTCCTTGGGGGATCATATTCCCATACCCATGTCCGGATATGCGTCGGACACGGATACTTCAAGAAAAATGAAGAGTCGTAGCAACATAGCTTAAAAGCAGCATAGTGGATGATAATTATGGTAAAGAATGGAGCTTGTGCTTAACTACTAAAGTGCTAATTAATTTACCTTTAGTTTCTAGATGAGAATTTGGTAATTATATATTTCATATGCATATTGGTGTAGTTCATTATTTTGAAGGTTTTCTTTTAGCTTTTTGTTTTCACTTTGGTAGTAACAATTTTCATGGTGTCCGAAAAAAAAATATTTGGTTGGGAGTTCTCTTAGAAGCACAGTTTCTAACTATGTGTTTTGCCTGTGTTCTTTTATTCAGTCTTTCCACTGCAGGCATGGGAGAGCATATCTCTTCAGTAAGGTGTAAGTTTCTTGATTTTAGGCATCTCATCATTATGTATTACTACCAAATCTGTCTAGAATTACTATGAACAGGACCAACAACTCCAATACTTGCCTATGCCATAAGGTTCTATTTTGATACAATTAACCCCAAGGGGCTGTCAAACAATGTTGTGCTCATATGTCTTGCTTAATGGATAAGAAACAATTCTGCTTGTTTGGATTCATTGTTGATTCTAACAATTTAAGTCACTTAGAGCAAGGTAATAGCCTTTAATTGCTCAAAATCATAAGGTTTTTCCCCCTCTTATGTTTGTCATTTTAGCCGGGGATTGCAGGTATCTTATTTTAATGGGCTTAACTTGTACTAGGATAGTCAAGGATGGACTTCATGGACATCCCACTTACATTACCTTTTGAGAAAATGAGAGTTGAAGTTATCTGGAAACAATGGTCATTTTCATAGTTAAATTCTCATCTCCCATTGTTTCACAGAGTCAATGTTTCTGCCGGGGAGACGGAAGATAGAATGATGATGACGGGGTTGCACACCGTGGCTGACATCTTCTGTGTTGGGTGTGGATCAATTGTGGGGTGGAAATATGTAAGCTTTAGTGGTTCATATTTCAAAATTCATGGTTTATGTACATTTACTTGTTTTTTTTTTTTTGATAATTGGGTAAGGGGAGGGGTTGCTTGGGTTTGAACCCAAGACTTCATGCCCCAAGACTCTTAGCCACTCAGCCAAGAGCTTGTTGGCTTACATTTACTTGTTGCTGTTAGTTACATGGATAGTTTCTTTCAGGAAACTGCCCATGAGAAGAACCAGAAGTACAAGGAAGGAAAATCTGTCCTTGAACGGTGAGTAAATAATCGGAAATACGGAAAGAAACTTTGATTCCGGTTAAGGGGGGATGTTCTTAATGGAGATTTTTCTGGATCATGCTGTTGAGCAGGTTTAAGGTGTCTGGTCCTGATGGAAGCAATTACTTGGATGGAAGCCATTTCTGGGTCTGGTACTGATGGAAGCAATTACTGGGTCAGCCATGGAACACATATTGGTGGGAGTGATGCAGATGATGTTTGATTAACAATGAATTCTGGTCAAATTCCAATTGTACATTCTTTAAACCCCCCCCCCCCCCCCCATTATATTCTCATTCAGTTCATGTAAATCCTTAAAACTGCAGATTCCTTATTTAAGCAGCTTGTTCCACTTGCTGTGAATAACATTGAATTGTTGATTCTGATTTAGCTGATGTCCAAACTTGACTGAATATTGTGTTGCTAATTGAAGATTCAGATGTTATATTGATGAATCATAGTACCTATGCTGCTCCGACTCTTCATTTTTCTTAAAGTACTTATATTCGACACCCATGTCCGACGTATATCCGAACATGGATATGGGGATTTGATCCATCAAGAACCTTCCAAATATATGAAAAAATTTAGAATAAATCAAACTTTACTGCATGCTATAATTTACCTTGTTTTTTTATTGCTATCATTGGCTAAATGAGCTCAAAGTTAAACTCATATTTTCTTCATGGTACATAAGCCATTGAAGTCATTGATCAGATTTTAGTAATTTTATTATCTGAAATTTCTGTTTCTTAAGAAGTTCAATTCAGGTGCTTCATAATATTTTCATATTCAGGACCTAGTTTGGTTTGAGCTTTTATCAAGAACTCCATAACCCACCAAAATAATACTGAAAAAGAAGGTTAAAAAGAAAAGAAAAAAAGAATTAATAAGTTTAATGACTATATCTACTTTCATTCTTTTATGGATGGTACCACTAACTTGAATAAGTTGGATTTGCTACTTTTAATAATCAATTCATACGCACATAAAAGTTTTTTTTTTTTCTTCCTAATCTACCTTTTAACCCTCCAACTCTATCTACCTACTTAATTCATCTGAAAAAGATATTACGCATCTAAATGTTTAAGAACTCGTAATTTTCAGAAATCTATTAAGCAATCTATTCAGCATACATGTTATCTGAATTAATGTTTAGTTGGCATAACAAGTTTTTGTTTATTTATTATAATAAAGAGTTGCTTATGTCTTAAAAAAAGGTCCCATTTATGTAATCAACCAGCATCAAGCAATTGGGTAGCTAAGCTTCTCAAACGCGTAATCAATAGTACAAGGCAAAAGTAGACAAGAATACAGATATATACTCTAATGGCAGCACCACCTAACTTTTGGATTGTTCTTTGATTCAAGCCATAACCGATTCATTTCATTTGCCCTGATTGATTTCAACACAAAATCAGAATATGCTACCTCTAAAGAACAAAAAAGTTGGCGAAATTCCGAAATTGTATAATACTAAATGTGAAAGCAACTACAATAAGGAATAAGAGAAAGGGGAAGGGGTTGAGGAAAAGCATTTTTGCTTAAAGTGGCAAAGCAAATCTTATTTAATGGCATAAATATTGTCACTAAGAAGAAAGCATAAGCATATTCGAATTCCTCAATCGAAGAAACCCACCCGATTTCAATTGCCAAACCAACAGAACATGCCAGATGTATGAACCTGGGTTAGGAATCTCTGCTTCTTTAACTGAATGGATTAAATGAAAGTGATCCTTAGTCCAAGTAATGAAGTTCATAACAGCTCTTCTTCAGCAACCAGAAAGCTTGGAAGACTTGAAGGTTACATTGATTGGAGACCAAATTTCTTAAGTCATCCGAATCAAATAAATTTTAGCCAAGTGAATACACCATTCGCTCAGACAGCTCTACACCCACCACTCTCTGGTAGCTGCGCAATTGTGTTTCCAAGTAATTCCTTTCCGTGGGACCAAATGCTCGTTGTAGATCCTTCGCAAAAAAAACCGTTAATTAGAATAAAAAAAACATTTATAAAAATGCCGAACAGATAACACTATGAGACAATTAAAGGAGACATATTTTAGCTTCTGATCCAAGGACCCAGATTCTTTCTCTAGATTATTGATACGTACTAATAAATATGCATCTATATGCTACATGGCAGAGAGGTATAGATCAACTGCATCAATTTTTTGTTAACAAATATATTGTGGAGCCACTTACGAAGTAGGACAGGAAGTCATGAGATAAAAAACTCCACAACCTCCCTGCCGGTTGATTATTAAGAGCTCCTTTTCTTACAGTTACATTCTTTTCTCACTAGAAAAGTAGCATACCAATAAGAGCTGAGCACAACAAGCACCTAGCATTTACTTACCTTGTATCTTAGTCGAGATCCCCTCAGTCCAACTAAAACATTAGTCAAATCCCCATCATCTATTGCAGCAGATCCCAAGCCACTTGTTTCTGGCTCCAATTCATCGTCAGAGCTCTCAGATTCAATCTCAATCATCTCTTCATCATCACGCATAAGAACATCATTCGAGTCTTCTAGTCCAATGTCATCATGCTGCAATTCCATGACAGTTTCAGGAATACAGGATTGGGGGGACTCCCCATCTTGTAAACTGGCAAAATCAGATAAGATGACATATTTCTTTTTATCAAGCAACGGCCTCGCAATACGAAATGCAACCCACCTGGAAATATTATTTCAGCTCATAAGACTTCAAATGTCACCAGTATATGCAGACAGAGTCATAAACATGCAATATAAGATCTTCAACTCTAGTTATATACAGCAAGGGCAGACCAGAAGATGAATTTTTGCATAAAGTCAAGAATATCAAGCAATGGATAGAGAATATAAGATAAAAAAAGTCACAAAGGAGAGCAAAGAAAGGTGAGATTAAGTTTAAATGACAAAAAAATTGAAAATTGGAATGATTAAAAAATTGCTGGATGCCCCCAGTTTTTGGTTATTTGCTTAAGAAAATTTAAGTTTAACACCAATGCACTATAAAGCATTCACATTATGGCATTCAAAATCCAGAAATCAACAAATGCGTGTGTAAATGCACATAGTCACTGGAGGCAGAACTTACTGGTAATGAAGAGGACAAAGAAGCTCAGATGGGTAATATGCTGCTTTATATCTCATTTTGCTGCAGGAATGTATGTAATAACCCAGATAATAATACTGAAGACTAGCACTATAGCCTTGATTCTCTTTCACCCAATCAATCTCTTGCAGAGCTGAATATTTACCCAATGATAAAAACGCATAATCAGGATCCCAGAATAAATATTTACTTGACAAGCATCCGGGAAGGATGTCTACCACACCAACAGCAACTAGCTTGCCATCAATGATGTATTGCTGATGGAAAGAGCCAAAGCCATACGGAGGAACCATGCCATCAGCAGATGGAGAAACAAATAATAAGGGAGTGTCAACAAGAAACCTCCTGTATGAGCTTTCTGTGACACGATCTGGTGTATCATTATGCACTTTAATTTGATATCGTTTATACAATGCATACTCTTCCGGATCAAAACTGGACCTTTTCAAACGGATCTCAAGCTTCCTCTTTTGCCCTTGAGGGTGTTCAGAGCTCTTCTTCGCACAATAACTTTTACTTCCACTCCCAGATTCTTCAGGCAGAGCAACAATTTGAACATCTCTATCCGAAGATACATTTTTTGCAGCAGAATAAAAATTAATATGTCCATTGCAAGCCCTAACGGAGAGGCCAGAAATGTTTGCTAGCTGATTTAGAGAACATACCAACTTTTCGGCAATATATTTGGGGCATAGATCATTTTCTTCTGCACTAAGTCTTGACATTTGTAATTGTTGGACGTCCTTCTCAGCTGATTGTCTCCGCCTCAAAGTAGCTGCTATTTGGAAGGCAATGTTGCTGGAGTATAAAAGATCTTCTGACCCTTCAACTGATAACTTTCTTTTGGCATGAGAAACCTTTTTGACTGCAGCTTTTGGCAATTGAATTCCAGAAGGAAATTCCCCACTTTCAATATAGGTATGCACCACTTTGTCTATTTGGTCAGATAAATGATGCATAAACTCTTCTGCCTTATTTTCCCCTTTGTTACCACAAGAGAAAGATTCATTCCCTGCTTTGCTTGAAACTGCATGATCGACAGAGCTGCCTGTATGCTTAGAAGCATTTGGATGGTCTGCAAGTTCAATTGGTTTTCTCACCTCAAGTGTGCCATCTAAAAACCTAGGCATACACTACTGTCAGAACTGAGGATCTACATTCCAAAAGAATGTAATGGATGCATGGTGAAATATTTCATATGTAAGTCAATAATTAAGACTAAGCCTTTCAATGCAGATATCTCCATATTCAGAAAACTGTGACAAAGGGCAAACAAAACCCTTTGGTTACTATAGCCTAGGAGCATGGTGGTTAATTGGCTCAATTACAAGAGCTTATTTAGAATATGAAAGTACCTTCTTTTTAGCAATCCAACTAAAAAAAAAAAAACAATATGAAAAGGTATCAAGATTATAAATTTGGAATCAGAAACCGAGACAGAAACAGGGTATGAATATAACTATACCTCTGCATTCGTCTATAAACTCGAAGTTGCTCCTTAGAAGGGACAAAATCACTTGCCTTCAAACGAATAGTATAAGATGGGCAACATGTCCTTTCCATCTCAGGTTTGTAGAGGAAACAGCCGGATCTCCTCCAACCATGGTCAAGAAGATCTAATAAGTAGCAATGAAGAAACAGTATAAACCAAAAAATCTAAAGAAACCCATATCAAAAAAACAAAGCAATAGAAATGAATGAATCAGATTGATCTTAATGATCACGACCCCACAACTCTCATTCAATTCCAAATTACACATATTCCTTTCAACAAAATAACATTTTTCTTTTGCAATAACTGAATTTTCTGATGCTGAATTACACATTCCACTTCTTCATTTCTACTTTATGTTTTTTCGTTTAAACATAACAAAAATTGCATGATCAAAATTTTATTTTCACAGCTAAAACTACGAAAGCATAAAAATCGCTTAGCAAATCGCCGAGAATAAAATAAAATAAAACCTTGATAGTCATTAACTGTAATACTATGCGCCCATAAACCTGCAAGAACAACACCAAAAAGAAACCCCAAAAAAATTGAATCAGAAATTATCAACAAATATTTCCTAGTTTAAAATCATTTAGCAATAATCCTAAATTAATTAACTATTAATTATACCTAAATCAAAAAAAAAAAAGTCAATCATATCAAAATAAAAATTGAAGAAATTCAGGAAAATTTTTCTTAGAAAAAAGGATAAATTTAAAGGACCGGACCGTGAGAGATACTGGTTCGACCGGAGGATTTACAATAACCGCAGGAGCTTCTATGGCGGCCGCAATCGACCACCACGCTCTCTTCTCTGCTATTGCTGCTGCTCGCTTCGTTTTTCATTTTCGATTCCTTTTCGCAACTAAAAAACAAAAGGAAAAAAGAAAAATAGGACTTTTAATCCTATAAATTTCAGAGCTTTTTTACCCTTTTCAGGTTTAAAACGACACCGTTTTCAACCAGAAGAATCTCTCTCTTTCTTTTTCTCTGAATCAATCTCCAAGCTTCCCCGTTACTACTAGTACTACGCCATTGACAAGATAATTTATAATATGTTGTTTTTGCTATTCTGCATTTAAGGACTTGTAGAAGTCTTATATTCTGTGAATGACCCAAAATTTGCAATTTATATTTTCATTAAAACCCCTGGTTCTCGATACTTTCACTCATGTTAGGTGATCTTAAATCTTAACCGTAAGATATGCTGACTTTTGTTGATTGTTTTTCGTTTTGGTTTTATATGGAAAATTAAGAACTGTTTACAAAATCTTTGAGATACAAAATATTTTTGATGGTTTTAGATTTAGATTCTTGATAAATTACAAAAATTTTCGGCTAATTTAAATTCAATCTAAATCATAATTCGAATAATTTATTTATAGGAATATTTCAATAATATATTAGTTTATTGTATTTGTATTTTTTTTATATTATATCATATTATTTTTTTGTTATATATATTTTGACATATATAATTTTATTATATAAGTTATGACACGTTTATAATTCGTATCGTATTAATATTATTTTTATATCATATTTTAGTTATATTTTTTGTGTCATTATTATACGTAACATTTAAAATTATCAAATCTTCATATAAATTTTTCTTTAAAATTATCAAGGTCTGTCAAACCAAATAGGCAATTGACATCAATTAACTTTATGTTAGCCTATAAAATTGTTTTAGGTGTTAGATATAGGAGCAATAAGTGGACATGACCAAAGTTATTTAGCTTAAATGGTAGATAAATTTTGTTACTCAAGCATTGGAGCAATAGCCAATTAATACCGGGCAAGTTCCTTGTCGCTCCCGTAGCTTAAAAGAAACCTTGCTGCAATAATATGATTTCATGACCATCCATCGAGCTTAGGGATGGCAAAATTCGATCTGATCGATGGATTTCGAACCGATCCGATCCGAATGGAGAGGTTTTTTTTTTGAACAATGGAGACGGAGCGGGGCGGTGCGGTTTTTTTTTTGTTTGAAAGGCGGGGATGGAGCAGTTGTGGTAATTGCCTGCTCCGCACCGCCCCGCCCCGAATACTGAAATTACAATTTTACCCTTAAATATTTAACTTTTAAAAAAAATAATAAAATAATATAATTAAACTTATTATTTTTTTTTCTTTTTAAAAACTTAAACCTAATACTTTATTTTTTTCTCTTCTTAGATTAGAAACATGTTTATATTGAATTTATATTAAATTTTTTTAATAATGCTTTATTATTTGAAAAAAATAAAAATAATTAATAAATATCGAATGAGGCTGAGCGGGGCGGGGCGGTTATGGATGTAACCGACATCCATGGAGGCGGTAGTGGTATTGAAATTTCAACATCCACGGCGGAGCGGGGCGGGGGGCGGGGCAGAGCAGTGCTATGGCGGGGCGGGGGCGGATACTGCAAAATCCGCCCCCGCCTCGCTCCATTGCCATCCCTAATCGAGCCTCGAGGCTACCACAAAATACACATCTTAGATGTTGTTTCACCAAGCCCTGACAAATGGTTCTAATTTTTTTCTTTCTTTCTGGCAGAACACATGAGAAAGAGTTGATTTTTCAAGTTCAATAATCTAATAAAACAGCTTTCAAGTTTTAAGCTAGGTTATATTCAGTCAAGTTCACTAAAGAAGTCTAAATTTCTTGATGTCATCTTATAAAATCAACAGAAAACAAAGGAACAAAACATGCTAGAACTTCTAGTTTGCCATCCTTGTATTTAAACGCTCCCACCATGACCTGCATATATATGAAACATGAGGACATTGACATCAGTTCAATAGCACAAAGGATTAATTTGACCTTCAAAAGAAAAAGGAAAAAGAACATTAAGCAAGGCTAGCACCCACACAATCCATGGAAAACAATCCTAAAGGAAGGTTACAGTTTAATTTCTTCTTATGTTACTCGAATTCGAGAGTGAGTAAACGATACGGATATATGTTCGACACAAGTATATTCAATTTTCTTTAAGTTTTTTTATAAATATATTCGAACATGAGTATCGAATACCGATATTTCAAAGAGAATGAAGAATCGGAATAACATAAATTTCTGATTCACTATAAACAATCAAGTTACTAGGCTACTCGCTCAGATTTAGTGAGGGTATCCTCCCAAAACAGGGGCACTATTAAAACTAGCCCTAGTTGATTCTAATTTACAAGCCGATCGATCAGTAGAATAAAAAATAAATTATGCTTTTAAAAATAGCACTTACATCTCAGCAGTTTCTTGCTCAGTTTGCATCATTCTTTGCATCCTCAATAGGAATCCATTCAGATCACTTTTCCAGCTGCTTAAGGTTTAACAGCATATGTACCCCAACTTGAGCATAATATTTCCTATTGTTAGACCAGCTCGGTTCGCTTATTACGATGTGATACAATCCGTCAATAGTATGCCCATCATGGCACGAACCAAGAACCTTATTGAACCTGATGCGTGGTTCCTGCGCAAAAAAAAAACGATGCATCACCAAGGTAAATCGAGCTTAGATAATTTTTATAAACTATAATATTTTGTAGACAGGACATTAGAAATATTAAGGCTCATGCAACCACATACAGGCCTCTATGATGTCTATAAAAGCTGAGCAAAGAAGTAAAATAAGAGAATTAATCTTGGCAGATTGGAAGGAGAAGAAATCCAAACCTTCCAGTGCCTAAAGGAATTGTATCGGTGAACTGCAAATCCGGCTAGGCCAATGACAAAAGGATCTTTCGGAATGGAAACAGCCTTTACTCCTCCACCATGGACCTACTTAAGAGCCGGATAATCCACCCGACTCGATAAATTCGGCTTAGATAGAATTAGACTTGAGTAAGAGTGTTTGTAATTCGGATTGGTTTGGCCCGAATTACTATTCAATAATTAAAAAATCTTTTTTATTTAAATTTAATTATAAAAAATATTTAAATATTAATATAAAAATAATTTATAATAGTTTATAAATAATAAAATGAGTTTACGGGCTAACTCAAACCCGACCTTAAACGAACTTGAACAAAAAAAATAATCTTTCTCCTGCTGCGGCTCGGCTAAGCTATAAACACCTTTGTCCACCAATATGTTCTTATAATATTTTGAACAATTTGGGCTTGGCCCGAAAACAAGCAATTCGGCCCATGGGTTAGATTGATGGGCCTATAGGATAAATCAAACAATATTTAAACAGTTCAAGGATATAACTGCAAAATATAAAAAATAAAACTCAATTCCTCAAAAAAAAAAAAAAAAGAAGAGAGGGTATTATCGTGATTATCCATCCACCTAAAACCAAAAATCTGAAAACGTAGCCTTTAAGTGAGAGAAAGGCAGAAAGCAATGAGAGCTCTAGTTACAGTTGACCCGTCATTCAACATTTCCCTTCTCTTCCCCTTTCACCCTTCCCTCCTTCCCCTTATTTACACTCCTTTGCCACTCTCCCCCGTTGTCGTTTTCATCTTCCCTCCTTCTCCTCCCCATGTCGTTTTACATTTCCAGCTCCGAAGCTCAACCTAACTCTTTCAAACTCTGCGTTTAAGGCTTCTTTGATCTGTGAGAATAAATTTCAGAAGGTGAAAGATGAATAGGAGCTTTAGGGCTCAGCAAGAAACGGCAATGCAAACGGCGGCGTTGAAACAACGGCAACAATTAAGAGCTTCGATGATGAAAGAGAAAGAGGATGAGCTCGCATTGTTTCTCGAGATGCGAAAGCGTGAGAAAGAACAGAGTACTCTTCTTAATCACTCCTCCGAAGACTTCGATGCTCCTTTAGGTAAAGTTAAAAAAAAAATTTAGGTTTTCTTTTTCGTGATTTAGTTTTGCATTTTTAGTTGTTGTGGTAATTTGGTAATTTTTGGAAACTGTAGGATCTAAACCTGGAACTTTACCGATATTTAATCTTTCGGTATCCACAACTACTCCGGCGAGAAAGACGGGTGGTGCTGCTGACGATTTTCTTAATTCTGATAGTGATAAAAATGATTATGACTGGTAATTTGTTTGTTTATTTGTTCTTTTAATTTAATTTATTAATTTAAGGTATTGTTTGACTGAAAGTAAAATGCAAAAAGCGCCTTTCAATTTAGAAGTGAACAAAAAATTTGAAGAATTAAAAATGTAATTTTATTTTTGGATAACGGAATAATTATGTTGGAATTGGCTTTACAATTTAGTTATTTCTTTATTTGTAATTAATTATAATATTGGTTTATTGTACAGCTTTTTACATGTTATAAGTCATATTCATGCTTAGCTTAGTTTTGCATTTGAATGTTTTTCCTTTTATCATTTATTGATGGGTTTCGGTTAATTTAATAAAACTTGGCCGAAGGATTAATAAAACAATAGGAAGAGAGAGGAAAAGAACAAGAAAGAAGGATGATAATTATTGATGACATGTGTGATTGATTAAAGTTAATAATTTGATGGTTGTGATGGGCAGTTTTAGCATGTTCCCTGGGGTCACTAGCAGCAACTAGAGCATTTATATTTTCTAAACATCCGTGGCTGCTTTTGGTTTTGATGATGACTTATTATGGTGTCTTTTGATGAATTGCTTGCAGTCTTGTACTGGGACTCGAACTTCAGTTTCCTAGCTCTTTGAATTGAGTTAAACTATATTTCATTGTTAAAAACTTGATTCCATTCATTTCTCATGGTTTTATCTCCTTTTCATTTCCGATATGATCAGATTTCATTATTTGTGATTCCTATTATATTCCTTTTACATGTTGCTTTTCCTTTGTTTCTCTAAAAGAGGTTAGAAAGTTTGTAGATTGTAGCTGCTACTTTGTGGACTTTGTGGACAAATCTAGACTAGTTGCCTCAAAATTTTAAGTTCCAGATTTCCTAAACAAGCCAAATGTTCATAATTGACGCCAAAGGTTTAGATAACAATTCCTAAGATTATTTTTCGTAATTAGCTTTCAATGCTTTGATATAAATAGAGAAATGGTCCCTAGATAAGGACTGGACTGGAAACTTCTTGTATCGGTGGGGCTGAAGCCCACAATGAGGATGGAAAGAACTGATACTTGGTGGCTTGTGTGAATCCAGGTCTAACCAAAATTCAATTAACTTCACTAAGCTTTTAATCATTTTGCTTCAAGGTCTGAAACTCTGACATCTGTTATAGTGTTGGTCTGTTGGGAATGTTGCACTTGTAAATTGTAATAAGCTTAGGAGAAATTCTTAATTTATTGTAACTTTGAAAAATTAAATTTTTGTTCTCTACATATTTTTCTTATTTCATGGGTCAGATTCTTAGCTTCACAATACGTTCTGTGACGTGATGTTGTGAATCTTAAGATATGCATATCCTTGATGTGAAGGATGCTAAAGGATTTTGAAATATGGGTTTTGATTCCAAAATCTTTTAAATGGTAAAAGTTTTTGGATGAATTCCCACCATTATTGAAAGATGTTTTAAGGTCTTGCACTTGCTTGAGCTTTGTGCTAATCCTTTCCTTTTCCCACATGAACGTAATTAAGTGAAAAATATTTTATTTTAATATGACGATATTAACATGAATTCTCTTCCATTTCAGGCTTTTAACACCTCCTGGTACTCCTCTTTTTCCTTCCTTGGAGATGGAGTCGCAAAAGACTGTAATGAGTCAGATTGGCACTCCTAAGGCTCACCCGACTGCCCTGAAATCTAGGGTATGAAATTTTTTCTTAATGCTATAAAATGGATTGCACACCTTTTAAAAAGTTTGGATTATCTAAGTACATGATACAGTAATTGCTGGAAATAGGAAGGTTTCGCATTCCACATTTATTAAATGAGAGTCTTATTTCCTTGTAGGCCTTTTTTGAACAAAACTTAGCCCTGTGTTGGCCAATTTGCTGTGACATTTGATTCTTTCCCACCAAGCTTTTAGATCAGAGTGTGGTCAGGAATCAGACTGAAGGCTCTTTATTTTTGTATCGACATTATTTAACTAGGAAAGAATATGGATGACTGCATGTTATCTTGGAACTCGTTAATCTTTCTCTATGTTTGTTACTGACTTGCCATCAAAATGAGTTAGTACTATTTCGTACCTTAGCAGGAATGACTATCATTAATGCCCAAATTTAGGAAGTATTTTGGAAGTTTTAAAAATCTTTGTGTACCTGTTAAAATATTATGGATGATCTGTATTTTCAAAGATATTTTTGTATTTTAAAATCCCAAAGCTTATTTCCATTGTTTTATTATGTTTTTGGACCTTTAGTTGTACTGGTAATTGGGTTCACGAACTTATTGGCAATAGGTTTTTGTTCAATTTGTTTATAGCTAGCAAATCCCCAGCCAGAGTCTGCTGCCTGGGGCAACTTAGCACCAAAGCAACCCGCTTTGTCCCCTGGGTTGAATTCTACAGGGATTCGCAGGCCCTCATCATCAGGGGGTCCAGGTTCAAGACCTTCAACACCCACCGGACGCCCTACATTGACTGGAGCACCTAAACCTACGAGATCATCAACACCCACATCTCGGGCCACATTACCATCAACTAGGCCCTCAATTTCCGCAACTAAGCCTGTAACATCTGCAGCAAAGCCTGTAATATCTGCAACTAAGTCTGCAACAAAATCTGTAACGTCCACAACTAAGCACACAGTTTCTGCAGCCAAGACTGCATTTTCTGCTACTAAACCCACAGTTTCTGCAAGATCCTCCACCCCGACAAGGTCCGCAGCTAGGTCTTCAACACCAACTGCAAGACCTTCTATACCTTCATCCAAACCTTTATCAAGAGCAGCCACACCAACTCGTCGTCCATCAACTCCATCAAGTGCTCCTACTATATCTGCTCCTCCAATTAAATCATCTCCTCCAGTTACAAAGCCAACTCCTTCAGCATCCAGAAATTCTGTACCATCACGTGGTGCCTCTCCGACGGTAAAATCTAGACCATGGAAGCCTTCTGAGATGCCTGGTTTCTCACTTGATGCTCCACCAAATTTAAGAACAACACTACCTGATAGACCACTTTCAGCCACAAGAGGTAGGCCTGGAGCACCAAGTTCTCGATCTTCTTCTGTTGAACCAGGTCCTACTGGTAGACCAAGACGACAGTCATGCTCTCCTTCAAGAGGACGTCCACCTAATGGTGCTATGCTGCATGTCAGTGGGAGCTCCGTTCCTGCAGTACGTCGTGGATATTCAAAAGTTAGTGACAACTTGAGCCCTGTTGTAATTGGAACTAAAATGGTTGAGAGGGTGATAAACATGCGGAAACTGGTACCACCCAAGCAAGATGATAAACATTCTCCTCATGGTAACTTGTCTGGGAAGTCTTCATCACCAGATAGTTTAGGCTTTGGAAGAACACTTTCAAAGAAATCACTGGATATGGCTATAAGGCATATGGTAAGTATCTTCTAAAATTTTCTGAGGCATTATCTTTTATAGATTGCTTAAATTAGGATCCATTACATGAGAGTACAACAATCTAAATATGTTGTTGTCAAGGTATCCCAAATCCTCTAGTTAATAATCATATTTGTAGGTTGCATGGTTATCCCTCGTTTATTCACGTCTGTCTCAACTTTTGGGTTCTTATGGGCCGATACACTAAGAGATTGAAGGTTGGGGGAAAAATGAAGTTAATTCTTTCTCTGATTTCATATTGTCTTGACCAGGATATAAGGCGACGCATTCCTGGTAATTTACGGCCATTAATGACGAATATTCCAGCATCATCTATGTACAGTGTGAGATCAGGCCCTACACGAAGCAGAACTATTAGTGTCTCGGATTCCCCTCTTGCTACAAGCAGTAATGCTAGTTCAGAGCTTAGTGTCAACAATAATGGCATTTGTTTAGATGGGAGCGAAGTAGAAGATGATATTGGCAGTGAGAGAGGCGGTCGATCCCCTGCCAGTGTGCATGCCAGATGATGGTCAGGGTGTACAACCATGAGGTATGGCAATACATTATTGTTTTAAATTTACGAGATTTGACATTTGGAAGAGAACCTATTTCCAGGAGGAACCACGGATCGAATCATTATTCTAATATCAATGTAAAGCTAATTAGATTTGAAATTGCTGTTTTGTAATTCACAATCATTGTATTATTAGGGAAACCAGGGTAGATGCTAAACATCTTTCTTCTCCAAATTCTACACGGTGAGTTGTTGTGAACTAGCTTAGAAATGGTGAAATCTTTGTCAATTGAAAACCAGAGATCAGCTTATCTCCCTCCCTACTGTTCCCAATTGGAATGAATTTTATTTTTTAGATAAAACTAAAGCTCATAAAAAGTTGCAAATACCCACCAATTTTTGGCCAGTTTCATCTTCCCCCCCCCCCCAATATATGTATATAATATAATAAGGAATATAAGTTTTGTTTTGGTTTAATCTCCTTGGCGATCTTAAGGGTGAATTTTCTTATATTGGTTTGGTGTTCAGAATTTTATTTTCAACATGTATGAGAATATTTCTATGTATGGCGGAGTGTAAAAGCTGTGGACCACTTCTAACCACCCATCTACCCAGTTAGCGGTTTGCATATAAGGGATTGCAAAAAGAGTAGTAATAAGTGTCAGGCTAGTTTAGCTGTGGGAAAAAGTTTGGTTCGAAAAAGTGTGTTTTAAAAGAATGATGAAAAAAATATATTTTAAGAACTTTAAATGTTTAATATTGTTGTGAAAAAATATTGCAATAAATTGGGATGTTTAAAAAAAATATGCATGTTTAAAGTGATAAGGATGATAAAACCATTTGACTGAAAAAACACTGTTTCAAATTACCAAAATACCGAAATTAAAATTTTTTGATTTGGGTTTGAAAACCAAACTCTTAAACCAAAAGTAAAATTTTTTTACTCGGTTGTTCCCTAAACCAAACTCTTAAAACATAACTCAAAATAATTGAATCTGAATTATGAAAAAGAACTATATATAGAGATATTATAATTTGCAAATGTTCTCCTAATGCAATCTCTAAAAATGAAGAAATTCAAAGAAAAATGAAACCCTAAAACATTTCCTTCTAATTCCCAAAATTGCCACCAAATTCTAAACTTTTCCCTACTTAAAACTCTACTTTGACTTTATCAAACATTAAAAAAATTCCAAAAATTAAAACTTTGGTCAATAAATTTCTTCTTTCTTTAACATTTCTAAAATACGTAACTTACAAATTCATAACTTCAATTTCTACTCTTTAATTTCCTCAAAATTTCTCAGTGACCAAAAATAAGAACAATAAAAGAACGAAATTATTCAAAAAAATCAAAACTTTTAATGGATCTTAACCTTCTCCATTCCCTGAGTGCAACCCCTTCCTCGGGCTCCATCTCCGCCGGCGGAGGCAAAACCGGGCCGTTCGATCCGCCGAAATCTAGGCCAAATCCTTCCCCATACGTGTACGGCTGTGATACAAACACGTCATCAGTCGAGTCCTTCGCAGGGTCGGAATCGGCCGCGAAAGAGTCGAATTGTTGAGACGGGTCGTAACCGGCGTAGCCGATGCCTTCGTCTTCCTGGTGCGGAACTGACTCGACAGAGTCGACGTAGTCGTCGCCGAGTTGAGTGAACGAGTCGGGAAACGTTGACATTGTTTTGTTTCTGGCAAGGTCTTGTACGGACACGTCAAAGGTTTAATGAAAAAAAAAAAAAAAATTCTAGGAAGTTGGAGTCTGAAATCTCTGTCTCAAGGCTAAAATGAAACAGTCGATAACTATTAGGATTTTGATGGGTTGGATCGAATGAGCTATCAATTTGGGCCTTAATTTGAGCAATTTATTTGGGTTTGATTGAGTAGGGGAAGATTAAGGGTGTAATCGAGTCGAGATCAGTTCAAGAAACAAAAAGCTTGAGTTCGACTCGAAATCTGTTCGAGTTCGATTGAGTTTTATTTTTAAAGTTTGAGCTCGATTTAAGATAAAAATCAAACTACTCGAGCTAGCTCGATTAAACTCGTTTATCTAGTAAAAAAAAACTCGATTTGCATGCTTCATTTCAAATTCCATTATTTGAGCTCATAAACCCATGGTTCTGTATATAAAAGAATTCCTGAAGAGAATGAAGTTTTTATTGTTGTTAAGGTGCTTACTCTTTTAAGTCAGGGAGCCTCTAGTAGTTTTGTGGCTGAATGTAAGGCCTTAAAGAACATTAGGCATCCAAATCTTGTCAAAGGTGTTAACAGCATGTTCAGGAGTTAATTATCAAGGCAATGGTTTTAAAGCTCTTGTTTATGAGTTTATGGTGAATGGCAGCTTGGAAAATTGGCTGCATCCATCTGTCAGCATGAGAATGAACAAGAAATAGTGAAAAAACTTAAATCTTTTCCAAAGAGCAAATGTGGCTTTAGATATTGCTAATGCCCTGGAGTGTGAACCATCAATCGTTCATTGTGACCTTAACCCGAGTAATAATTCTAGTTAATGATGAAATGGTTGGCCATGTAGGCGACTTTGGCTTAGCAAAATTCATGTTAACAGACACTCCAAACTATTCTACTAACCAATCAATCAAGCTCCCTTGGATTAAGAGGAACAATTGGCTATTCTCCACCAGGTAAGCATGCTTTAATTAAGTTCTTCCAATTTTAAACTTGTTTAAGGGATCCCCCTTCGCAATTATTGCTATCAATAGTGATGAACTAATTGCAGAATATGCCATGGGAAATAAGGTGTCAACAAAAGGGGATGTGTATAGTTATGGGCCTATGGCATCCTTTTGTTGGAGATGTTTACAGGGAAAAGGCATATTGATGAAATGTTTAAAGAGGATTTAAGCCTTCACAACTTTGTTAAAGCAGCTTTGCCCGAACGAGTAGCTGAGATTATGGATCTCATTCTTCTTCTTCAAGATCCAAGAGACAGAGGAGGAACGATCACAAGGCGCAGTACTCGGATTGGAAACAGCCTGAGAAACAAGAAACATAGTAAGTATTTGTAATCGATATTTGAAATAGGATTGATTTGAGACAGAGTAGTGATTTGTTGTACATTGTAAAGATGAAATTCACTATAAAAAAAATGGAAATTATAATGAACAAGCTCACATCAAAAAATTTCACAATAAAAACCACTCACCAATAATTCAATGTGTTTACCACTTTCTATGATAAATGCACAACAAACCAAGCACTCTCTCTCTCTCTCTGTCAAGACCAAGCACTAATGCATCCTTTTAGAGTACCAATCCCATCTTCCAGTCTGCAAACTTCCACAAACACCACCCAATTGGATGCATGCCTTGTGTGGTTGACTTTAGAGGCTTCAGTCAACTCCAACAATAATAAAAATGAAGAAAATCTAGAAATGGAGGAAATTTTATTTTTGGTAGAAAGGAGGGTACGATTTCAGGTATTTCAAGAGCTTGATGAAGAATTGGAATTATTACCACTAGAGATAGACTTTCGTTAGCTAGCCAATCAGTTATAAAGTTCTTTTTCGTGGGATATAGGTCAGCCTCCAATATCCACTAGTGTTAAGCAGGTGTGTTTGATTGTTTGGATGATGGGAAAAAGAGGGTGATGAATTGGATTGTTTTGCTTAATCAGAATCACAGAACTTAAAGATTCCGATTCAATCTCCACTTTACTAAAGCCCAAAGTCTTTGCCACTTTAATTCCATGATAAAAGTATTTAGTGTGGCTCAATTATGGTCAAGTTCCAGAATGAAGGTCAACCCAAGAAGATGCTTCTTCCACTAAAAGCAGGAGCCAATTCTAATCCTGATCACATGACTTTCGAAGTCAGAAAACTTAAATCAAATGATGGGACATAAAATTAGAGTTCCAAAATTTCTCATAACTGAATAAACTTATAAATAAAATATATTTATATAATATTTTTAAAATTTACATAATATATCATTTATATTATATAATAATATATAATATACAATAAATAAATTATTTTTTGAATAATTAAAATCAATTAAATCGATTGACTTAAATCGATTTCGATTTTTTCGATTTTAAAATTCTTTATCAATCGATTCGGTCGATTTTATAAATTTAAATGATTTTCAAAAATTTAAAATCGACCGGTGGAATGCTCATCCTTACTCAAACTGCAATCTTATTAAAAAAAAAAAAAAAAGGCAAGGATGAGAGTTGTAAAAATGGACTTGGACCAATTGGCAAAATCAGAGACTCACTAGTCCAAACAAGCCCAAGCTCGATACCAGAAGAGCAGTAATTGTTGAAATTGATAGTCTTATGTTGTTTGAGTTGGTTGAATTTCAACAAAAAAAAAAAAAAGAGTTCACACCAACAAAACCAGGTCAAGGTAAAACCCCAAATGCAGCAGACCCACTTCTTCATTTTCCTTTTCCTATAGCCAATTTCAGGTCAGATTCCCCAATTCTTTGTTCCTTTGGCCAAGTCTACGAAGTCCCTTAACTTCCAAATTAATACCAACAATGAAAGTAAACGGGTTAGGGAAACAAGTCTTCATTTTACTGAAGCATTATTTTTTTTCATCTTTTTTGTTTTCTTCAGTTTATTCTTTTAGGAGAGTACATATGCTATTTATATACAGTTAAAAAAATACATATAATAAAAAAAATAAATTTTTATCAATATCCCATTGTTAGTGAGTAGAAAAAAATAAAACTAATTAAATTCATCTATACGTATAGAGTTATAAAAAAAAAATTATATTTGATATAATGATAATATATAAATCCTATACAATGTCAATGCATAGTATTTGTTAGTTTTTGTTGGAATTGTGGCTAAAATTAAAAGGCCAAGGTTTAGTCAAAGTTGATGGCTACAACTTGGTGGCTTTGCAAATTCAACATTGTCAGCTCCCACTCTCAATAGCCAAAACCATTCTAAAGTCTTCCAGCTTGAGATGTAGAATTTGTAGCAAATTTTGCTACGTTGTTAGCAGCCTTTGTATGGTGGCTGGTGGCATGGTGGCTATGGTGTATTCACACCATAAGCCTTGCCTATAAATAGGCATGAGGTTGAGAGCTTGGGATGCAAGGAGTTGAGAGAGGAGCAGAGGAGAAATGAGCTAGAGCTCCAAAGGTGAGCTCCATGAGCTCCCTCCCGGTTGAGGCATAGTGAGAGCTCCAGAGGGAGCCCCTCCCGGTAGAGGTGATGAGAGAGTTTAGAGGCAGTAGCTGTCTGTTAGATGCTTGTGTATTGAGGTGTTGAGTGTGTGCTAAAAAGAGCACTTGTAATATGTAGTCGGTTTGTATCCGGTTTGTACTCCATCTCCGATTAAATACAAAGCTTTGCTCCTCCTCCCGTGGACGTAGGTATATTGGCCGAACCACGTAAAATATCTGTGTTTTCTTTTGTGTGTTCAGTTCCTATTTTCTCATCTCTTATTTTAGTTGTGAGACACTATTCCGTCACTCTGGTACCTAACAGTGGTATCAGAGCCATTGGTTCGTGGTCCTTATTCCGCTGCAGTGAAAGTGTTGGTTCTTAGTATGCTCTGTGGTTGCAGTATTGTCTGATCTTCCACATCAGAAAAGAATTATTCTTGTTGCTGGAAATAAAGTGTGGTAGTGTGAAAGTGTCTAGGGAAGTTCTGGCTAGGAAAGACTTGGTATTTAAGTGTGTCTATCAGTGACCCACCTCTCTTTCCTGGGAACCTACCTGGTGCACTATTCACGGGCTACGGTCACTGTTCCAGTATACGGTCACTATTCACGTATACGGTTACTATTCATACGTGTGGTTGTATACTTTTGCAGTAATTGTTAACGTATACTGGATTTGTTCTAGTGTACGACATACGTACAATACTGTTCACGTATACGGTACTATTCACGGTGAAATAGTGTAACTCGCTTCAGTTCGTGTACAACCATGGCAGCAAAATTCGAGATAGAGAAGTTCAGTGGGAGAAATTTCTCCTTGTGGAACATTGAAAGTAGTGAAAGGAAACCTTGTGGTGATGAAAGCAGAGAAGATCACAAGCAATCTATACATGCTTTTGGGAGAGACGTTGCAAGAGGCAGATGCATCAGTTGCAGCAGCCAGCCAAGAAGAAACGACGATGATGTGGCATCGCAGATTAGGCCATATGTCAGAGCGAGGCTTGAAAGTCCTTGCAGAACGCAATCTCCTGCCCGGGCTCAAGATGGTCAATTTACCTTTCTGTGAGCACTGTGTGATAAGCAAGCAGCATAGATTGAAGTTTGCTAAAGTAACTACAAGAAGCAAACACATACTGGACTTAATCCATTCTGATGTGTGGGAGTCACCAGAAATATCCCTGGGTGGAGCAAAGTATTTTGTATCATTCATTGATGACTATTCCAGGAGATTATGGGTGTACCCAATCAAGAAGAAGTCTGATGTGTTTCCAGTATTCAAGGAGTTCAAAGCACAAGTAGAGCTTGAAACTGGGAAAAGAATCAAGTGCTTGAGGACAGACAATGGAGGAGAATATGTAGACGGTAACTTTCTAGCATTCTGTAAGAAAGAGGGTATTATGAGACAATTCACGGTTGCACATACGCCTCAACAGAATGGTGTAGCAGAGCGGATGAACAGAACTCTCCTAGATAGAACAAGAGCCATGCTGAGAACAGCGGGATTGGCCAAATCTTTCTGGGCAGAAGCAGTCAAAACCACCTGTTATGTGATAAATCGATCACCATCAACGGCGATTGGTTTGAAGACGCCTATGGAGATGTGGAAAGGAAAGCCAGCTGATTATTCTTCTCTACATGTGTTTGGATGTCCTGTGTACGTGATGTACAACTCCCAAGAAAGAACAAAGCTGGATCCAAAATCCAGAAAATGTATATTCTTGGGTTATGCTGACGGTGTTAAGGGGTATCGCCTGTGGGATCCCACTGCCCGCAAGGTTGTTGTCAGCAGAGATGTAGTTTTTGCAGAAAATGAACTGCAAAGTGAGCAAACAAATGACAACACTTCAAAAGAGACTGCTACAGTGCAGATGGATAGAAATTCTCAAGAAGATGATTCTTCTGAAGCAGAACCAGAGCATGAGGTACCAGAACCAGTTGAGTCCGAGGCTGTAGAAGTTCGACGGTCAACTCGTGAGAGAAGGCCTCCAAATTGGCACACGGAGTATGTTACGGAGAGCAATGTTGCATACTGTCTTTTAACAGAGGATGGAGAGCCATCAACTTTTCATGAAGCTACTAGTAGCCCAGATGCTTCTCTGTGGATGACAGCAATGCAGGAAGAAATTGAAGCTCTTCACAAGAACGAGACATGGGAACTGGTGGAATTACCACGTGGCAGAAAAGCCATTGGTAACAAATGGGTCTACAAGATCAAGCGGGATAGCAATGATCAAGTAGAACGATATCGTGCTAGATTGGTTGTAAAAGGATATGCTCAGAAAGAAGGTATTGACTTCAACGAGATATTTTCTCCAGTTGTCAGACTTACTACTATCAGAGTAGTGTTGGCTATGTGTGCTGCATTTGATTTACATCTTGAACAACTAGATGTAAAGACGGCTTTTCTACATGGAGAGCTTGAAGAAGAAATTTATATGCTCCAACCAGAAGGTTTTGTTGAAACAGGCAAAGAAAACTTGGTTTGCAGGTTGACCAAATCTCTGTACGGTCTAAAGCAGGCGCCCAGATGTTGGTACAAGAGATTTGATTCTTTCATAATTAGCCTTGAATACAACAGACTGAGTTCAGACCATTGTACGTACTACAAGAGGTTTGATGATAATGATTTCATTATTTTGCTGTTGTATGTGGATGACATGTTGGTGGTAGGCCCCAACAAAGATCGAATCCAAGATTTGAAGGCACAGTTGGCTAGGGAGTTCGATATGAAGGACTTGGGACCTGCAAACAAGATTTTAGGGATGCAAATTCACCGAGACAGAAAAGACAGGAAAATTTGGCTTTCTCAAAAGAATTATCTGAGGAAGGTCTTGCGACGCTTCAACATGCAAGACTGTAAGCCAATATCTACCCCACTTCCTGTCAATTGTAAATTATCCTCAGGTATGAGTCCTAGCAATGAAGCAGAGAGGATGGAAATGTCTCGAGTACCGTATGCATCAGCGGTGGGAAGCCTTATGTATGCTATGATATGTACAAGACCAGACATTGCACAAGCAGTGGGAGCGGTCAGTCGATTTATGGCAGATCCTGGTAGAGAGCATTGGAATGTTGTTAAGAGGATCCTTAGATACATTAAAGGAACCTCAGATGTTGCATTATGTTTTGGAGGATCAGAACTTGTTGTCAGGGGTTATGTTGATTCAGATTTTGCAGGTGATCTTAATAAAAGGAAATCCACTACTGGCTATGTGTTCACACTTGCAGGAGGAGCGGTAAGCTGGTTATCTAAGTTACAGACTGTTGTAGCTTTGTCTACTACAGAAGCTGAGTACATGGCAGCTACCCAAGCATGCAAGGAAGCAATATGGATACAAAGGTTAATGGAAGAACTCGGGCACAAGCAGCAGAAGATTATTGTGTATTGTGACAGTCAGAGTGCCTTGCACATTGCAAGGAATCCAGCCTTTCATTCCAGGACAAAGCATATAGGTATACAGTATCACTTTGTTCGAGAAGTAGTAGAAGAAGGAAGTGTGGATATGCAAAAGATTCACACCAAAGACAACCTAGCAGATGTTATGACAAAGCCAATCAACACTGACAAGTTTATTTGGTGTCGATCCTCCTATGGTCTATCAGAAACGTAAGCAACATGGAATGGCAAGACAGAAAGAGTGGTGTGAAGATATGATTGGTTTAATCAAATCTTCAAGTGGGAGATTGTTGGAATTGTGGCTAAAATTAAAAGGCCAAGGTTTAGTCAAAGTTGATGGCTACAACTTGGTGGCTTTGCAAATTCAACATTGTCAGCTCCCACTCTCAATAGCCAAAACCATTCTAAAGTCTTCCAGCTTGAGATGTAGAATTTGTAGCAAATTTTGCTACGTTGTTAGCAGCCTTTGTATGGTGGCTGGTGGCATGGTGGCTATGGTGTATTCACACCATAAGCCTTGCCTATAAATAGGCATGAGGTTGAGAGCTTGGGATGCAAGGAGTTGAGAGAGGAGCAGAGGAGAAATGAGCTAGAGCTCCAAAGGTGAGCTCCATGAGCTCCCTCCCGGTTGAGGCATAGTGAGAGCTCCAGAGGGAGCCCCTCTCGGTAGAGGTGATGAGAGAGTTTAGAGGCAGTAGCTGTCTGTTAGATGCTTGTGTATTGAGGTGTTGAGTGTGTGCTAAAAAGAGCACTTGTAATATGTAGTCGGTTTGTATCCGGTTTGTACTCCATCTCCGATTAAATACAAAGCTTTGCTCCTCCTCCCGTGGACGTAGGTATATTGGCCGAACCACGTAAAATATCTGTGTTTTCTTTTGTGTGTTCAGTTCCTATTTTCTCATCTCTTATTTTAGTTGTGAGACACTATTCCGTCACTCTGGTACCTAACAGTTTTCATATTCCGAACAGTATTAAGATGAATAAAAAACAAAAAAGTGAATCAATAATTATTGTGATTTGAATCTTAAATATCCAATTAAACCACGTAGTTGCAATGCAACGAAAGATGATCAAAATAATCAACTTAAAAAATTAGACTGATGAATTTAAAAAAATTAATCAATAAAGAATTCAAAACAAGAAAAGAAACCGTAATAAAAAAAAAAAAAAACTCAATAATATACGTGGTTAAAATATATTGTGTGTGTTCACGGGCATAACAAAAATGACATTCAGGATAAAAATATGAAGATTAAAATAATAAAAGCTCACACCAAAGTTTCTTACTACAAAAGAATACTTATTATAGGACAAGAGTTGGGTTGCTGTTCTTCAACCCCCACTACCAACCCATCTTCCATTTTGCAAACTTCCATTACCACCAACCAATATTGGATGTCTTCTGGTGAGGGTGGTTGAGTTTTGAGGCCTCAACCAACTCCAACAATAATAAAAGTGAAAAAAAAGATTGAACTTGAGGAATTTTTTTTTATATAAAGGAGAGTCAACAACAAATAATTAAATTTAATTACTAGAAATACGCAATGAATATGAATATGATACAAAAATAATAAATATTTTTATATAATAAATATGTATAATTCATACTTTTCAATCAAATATAAATAATATTTTAAAATCAATTTTGAATTTAGAAACCCATATGGCCATATCCAAATAATTCAAACTCAAAGGTCTAAAGTCCGAAATCATCTTACCCTAAATTATTCATCAAAAAATTATTTTCATATTTGGTCTCATTGTGTGCTATCTTGATTTCTTTCTCTAATTTTCGGTCCTTGTATCATATTTTCATCAATATTTTACTTTTTACTTCCACTTTTTTTGGCAATTAATCTTTTTTTTTTTTTTTTTTTTTTTTTTTCTTGTTGTGTTCTCTCTATTTTCTTCTTTTCTTTATGGATTTTTAGTATTTGACTTTTATTCTCTCTTTATTATCTTTTCTTTTTCTTTTTGGATTTTAAGTATTTGACTTTTTTTGAGATTTGAGTTTTTTTTTCTCATAATTAATTTTAGATTTGAGGGAAAATAAAAAAAAAATAGAAAAATCTTCATTCCTTGTCTAGTCTATCTGCACGTATTTTCATCATGTTTTGATCGTGTTTGATTTTTTATTTTATTTTTTTTGACGTGTCCGAGCTTCATAGCTAATCTAATTAGATATCCTACTCCCACTATATTTATTAGTAGGAGATATTTCAAGTCTTCAAGAGCTTGATGATGAATTTGAAATTCCTGCGGCTTGAGATCGAATTTCGTTAGCTAGCCAATGAGTTATACGAAGGTCTTTTGTTGCGGAATATGGGTCAGCCTCCAAGACCCTCTAGTGTTAAAGAGGTCTTTGACTGATTGGATGATTGAAAAAGTGGGTGATGAAGTGGAGTGTTTTGCTTAATCAGAATCACAGAACTTAAAGAGTCAATCTCCGCTTTACTGAAATCCATACTCTTTGCCACTTTAATTCCATGATAAAAGTATTCAGTATGGCTCAATTATGGTAAAGATCCAGGATAAAGGCCAACCCAAGAAGATGCTTCTTCCACTAAAAGCAAGACTCCATGCTAATCCTGGCCACATGACTTTCGAAGTTGGAAAACTTGAATGAAATGACGGGAGATAAAGTAGGATATAATATTAGAGTTCCAAAACTTCTCATAATGCACTTTATAGTTCTTGTTGATGAACCCAAACACTCTCACATACAAACCAATCTCATCAATTAAGAAATTTATTTGGGTTGATGGAGCTATCGAGCAAGCATATGGAAGTGTCCAGCTCTTTTTTCTTTTTTTGGATAAGTAGATGTTCATTTATCCAAGAAAGCAGCAGTGCTGCTACATGTTACAAAGCTAGCTTAGCCTAGCTAAATAAATCAAAAAAAAAAAACCAATGCCATTAGACAAACATGTCTGCATTTAATCTCCAAGAGTTACATAAAAACGTATTAACTGAATCTCTTTTAATCTTCCTAAGATCACTTAACCTGGTCGAGATCATGTCTCTCACTTGCTCAGTGAGGTGCTCCTCCTTTTGCTCAGTTGAGTTGAACAAACGATTGTTTCTTTCCTTCCAAACTAGGTAGATAACTGCGTTCCAAGCTAGCCTCAATATCGTTGTGATTAGTGCTGTACCTCTAAGGTTAACAGAGGCCCATTGAAGCTCTACATTCCAACATGCAACCTGCCTTTTTAACCTACAAAGTACCATCACTCTCTGCCATATCTGTTTCGAGTAGGAGCAAGTGAAGAATAGATGATCCCTGGTTTCCCTCTCTTGTTTGCACAACAAACATTTATCATCCACTGCCATTCCCCAGGAGATAAGTCTATCCTTTGTGGCCAATCTATTTAGGATTGCCATCCAGGAGAGCATAGAATGCCTAGGAATATTAAAATTACACCATACCAACTTATACCAAGCCACTTTCCCAGCTGAAGGTCTGATCTTGTTCCACACTGCTGACACTTGGTACTTTTCCTCAGGGAAAGGCCATTTGCAGCTTCCATCAGCAGTTGTGAGAACTATTCTGGCAGCCACCTCTCTCAAGTGCATGATCTTCCTCCAATTCCAACTGCTCCCACTCTGGATAGAGATGTGCCATGGATCTCTATCCTTCAACACATAAGTCTTGATCCAGGCTATCCATAGGGAGCCTGCTTCAATCAGTACAGCCCAAAAATTCCTTAGAATACATGCCTGATTCCAAGTGACAGTGTCCTTTACACCAAGTCCCCCTTCTGATTTTGGCAGGCAAATAGACTTCCAGCTAACTTTAGCTCCCTTAGCTTGGCCTTCCTTCCCTTTCCATAAGAAGCTTGAGCATAGCTGCATCAACTTCCTTATGCACTGCTTGGGCAGAACAAAATGTCTGCACCAGAAGTTCTGCAGTTGAAACAGAACTGATTGGATAAGCTGAAGCCTTCCAGCATAAGACAAGAACTTTGTTGCCCATCCTCTAACCCTTGCTGTCACCTTCTCCAAAAGTGGCTCACAGTCTGTCATGGTTAATCTTCTAGTGACTAATGGTACCCCCAGGTATCTGACAGGCAGTGTGCCTGTTTTGAACCCTGTGGACTCTCTGATAAGCCTTAATTCGTCTCTGTCAATTCCTGAGGAGAAGAACTCACTTTTGGTGCTATTAAGTTGGAGCCCTGAGTAGGTGTAGAATTGACTTAGCACTAGCTGAATACCCTTCACTGAATCAAGATTGCCCTTGGCAAAGATTAGCAGATCATCAGCAAAACTCAGGTGAGTTAAATGAAGCTTTTTGCACTTTGGATGATAAGAGAAGACCCCATACTGTGCTGCTGAGTCCAGCAACTTGGACAGGACATTGATAGCAATCACAAAGAGGTAGGGGGAAAGGGGATCACCTTGCCTGACTCCTCTTGCCCCCTTAAAGAAGCCCATAAGTCCTCCATTAACAGATATAGAGAAGTAGCTGGTGGATAGGCAACTTTCAATCCAATCTAGGAACTGTTGAGGGACCCGCATTGCCTTCAAGACTGCAGAGATGAATTCCCAGCTGATAGTATCAAATGCCTTATGCAAATCCACTTTTATGGCACATCTTGGGGACAGAGTATTCCTACCATAGCCTCTGACTAACTCTTGAGCAAGCAGGATATTGTCTGTGATACTCCTGCCTGGAATGAAGGCACTCTGATTGGGACAGATCACCAATGGAAGACTGCTCTTGAGTCTGTTAGTCAGAATCTTGCTGATGCATTTGTAAAAAACTGTGCAACAGGAAATTGGTCTGAAATCTCTCATTGTGCTTGGATTAGGGCATTTTGGAATGAGAGCTACACTAGTTGAATTGAAGGCTCTGTGCATCACTCCTGTCCTGAAAAAGAACATTGCAGCCTCTGTGACATCCTCACCAATAACTTGCCAAGCTGTTTTGAAAAAGTGAGCTGTAAATCCATCTGGCCCTGGACTCTTGTCACTATGAATCGAAAACATTGCTTCTTTTATCTCTGCAGGAGTTACCCTTTTAATCAGTTCAGCTTGGTGCTCTTCAGTGATGGAAGTCTGAAGAAGTTCAGCAAGCAAATCCTGATTACAGCCCTTGACCATATGATCTTTGGATCCCAACAAGTTCTGGAAGTAAGAGACAGCTTCTGTAGCAATCTGATCAAAGTTTTCAAGTCTGTTTCCTTGTGCATCCGTCAAAGAATGTATGGTATTTTTGCTCAACTTTGCCCTCACCATCCTATGGAAGAAGCCTGTATTTTGGTCTCCTTCCTTTAGCCATTGAATTCTGGATTTCTGCTTGTAAAAGCTTTCCTCATCTTTGAGAAGATTGTTGAAATCCCTGGAAAGGATATCTTTCTTTGCTGCCAGTTCAACATCTGCAGGCTTCCTTAGTAGTTGGAGCTGCACTTCTGCTAATTCACTTCTTTTGGCTTGTACCTTCTCAGTAATAGCTCCATACTTCTTGAAATTGAAATTCTTTAGCTTCTGCTTCACTCTCTTCAATTTGATATGCAAATTGGACATAGGATCACCTCTGGTAGGTTCCTGCCATGAGCTCTCAACTATATCCATGAACTCTGCATCCCTAGTCCAGTAATTGAAAAACTTGAATGGTTTAGGAGGGGAGTGATTCTCCAAGCTGGTTTTGATTAGTGCAGCACAGTGATCAGAGGTTTCAGGTGCAATAAATTCCACATAGGAGTGTGGGAAAGAGAGGAGCCATTGATCATTGATCATGACCCTATCAAGCTTCTTGGCAAGATGATTCTCTTGATGATTTGACCAGGTAAAGATTGGACCAACAAATTGGTGATCCATCAATGCATTCTGTTCAATGCAAAGTTGGAAATCTTTCATATCTGAGGTACTGTGTTGGGATCCATTAAAGCATGAGCTTTCTGATGGATGAGCTACCACATTATAATCTCCTGCCAAAATCCATGGCGCACCTTGAGTAGTTCCACTGAGGGAATGCAAGTGTGACCAAAGCAATTTCCGTCTACTTCCTTCATTACTTCCATAAATGGCAGTCAAATAAAGCCTCAGAGAGTTCAGTTTAATCTGGCATGTGATGGACTGTTCTGTTGAGTCCTTCATATCTACATCCAGGTGAACCTTACTAAGGATCCAAATTCTTCCATTTGAAGCTTCAGAGTAGTTATGATGGAGGTTCCATCCCTTAAAATGCATGTCAACAATCTTCTGCACTTTAGGTAACTTTACTCTAGTCTCAATAAGACAGACAATATCAATCTGCAACTTAGAAATTCTACTGACTACCTGTTTCTGCCTTAGAGGACAATTGAGTCCTCTAACATTCCAAACAAGGAAGTTCATTAATGAAGAGTTGGAGAGTGACTCCCCAAGGCAGAAGCCTTACCTCGAGCCTTTCCTTTGTCAATAGGCCCCTTCCTTCTCTTCAAGTTCTTCATCAGATCTGCCACTCCTGCTGCAGCAGCCCTAGGCTTTCTTGTTTCTTCCGAAAAAACAATCTGATGAGAGTGGCTTACAGTCCTATCCTCCATAAGTGACTCTATGTTACCATTATCCTCCTTATTTTCAGGAACAGATTCCAATATTGCAAATCTGTTGTCTGAGCCCATAGCTCCTGTGGTTGAGCTGGATCCTCGTTCTGTCCCAGATGGAACTGGCCTTTCCAATTGCTCTATGATGACCTGAGCAGGTAATTCTATCTGCTTTTCAGAGATCCTTGGAATCGTCTGCTCATCAGGAATCCTCAACTCTGTCTGCTCATTCTGATCCTTCTGCTTAGGAATCCATTTTTTGGTTGGAATTTCCTTTGGCAGGCGAGGACAACTTTTGTTATTGTGACCAAAAGTACCACAGTGAAAACACTTCTGAGGCATCCATGGTGCCTCAACTGTGATAGGGATCACTGAGCCATTTCTGAGCTCCACTGCAATCGAATTGGGCAATTCTTGAGCCACATCTATCTCAACACAAACTTTAGCATATGCTAGCCTTTGCTTGTTTGCAGTTATTTTGTCCATATAGAGAGGGGTGCCAATGGCGCTAGCTATATAGCTCAGACCTCTCATTGTGAATAATTCCAATGGGACATTGCTCAGATGAATCCAGATAGGAAGCTTTTCCATGTTGAATTCTAAGGTGTTCAGGTCTGGTTCCCATTTCCTCAAGATGATTGGACTGTTTTGGATGTGCCAAGGTCCATGTTCAAGCACCCAATCCCTTGTCTCTACATTATGGAACTGAAGAACATAAAGATTCCTTCCTACTGGCTTAATTTGGAGATCTCCATCCTTTCCCCATAGCATATTAGCCAGCTTATTGAACAAACTGAAATTTGGAGGTTTCCCTATAAATTGCGCAATCAGTGAGTTCTTCCATTGAAGAATTCCTTCTTCAAATACTTCATCTGGTGGTTTTACAGTAACTTTCCCATCCATCTTCAGCGGAGGAAAGAATCTCAAAGTTTGATTTTCAGCTGCAGCAAACAATTTCCTCCAATCAGGAGCTGCCACGTCAGCAGAGTTAGATACAACTGACTCTGTTCTTCGTTCGTCTCCAATCTCCCTTGATCGTTCCACCAATTTAGCACGATCCATTCCAGCTGCAATGGAGGGATAATCTCCAGTAACAACGTGTTTAAAGCTTCTTTGCTGGGAGTCCTCACCTTCCAATCTTTGATTAGCTGTCTTCTCCAATGGAGTCATCATAAGGTTCATCCCCAATCTATTGTGAGTTAAGAGCTTTTTCCCCAATCTTCCAAATCAAAAATTGTGAATTTATTAATTTGTTGACTCCACAATCGATATCTTCCATGCCTTTAGAAGGCTTATCAATGTCGATGACCTCGTTGTCATCTTTCTCAATGTTGACATCATCTTCAAGCTTCTTCTCGACTTCTTGAAACAGTCTTTCCTCCTCGAAAGTCTTTTCTGGTGACTGAACTATTGACTCGTTTCCTTCCTTTGACGGTTCTTCTCTTACCTCATTTCTTGGTTGAATATTATCAAAATCAATTTCTTCTTCCATGTCATCATAAACATTTTCTTCTAACTCGGTGGTGCAAGTAGCTACGAGTTCTTCGCATTCTTCAATAGTAAATGCTGTCTCAAAATCCCATTCTTCTTCATAGTTATTCTCCTGTCGTGAGAACACTGTTGCATAGCCTTGCACTTGTCTATATCGACAATCTCGAGCATAGTGGCCAAGCTTGCCACACTTGAAACACTTAATATTTCGACAATGAGACCTCACATTTTCGCTGTCTTCTCTATCTCGAACAATTTGAGCTCCCCCTCGCTGAAAGCTCCTCCGTTGCCAAGCTTCTTGTTTGTTTTGAACTTCAATGTCTTCTATTCCTTGCCTCATAGCAACTTTACCTCTTCTATTGCTAAATAGGGCTTTCTCATAATCTTTTATCATGACTTTAGACATTTGATTATCTAAAGCCTCTTGATTGGCTATGATATTTTCCAACTCAGTTAAAGTTGGTTCTTTGCTCCATCCACGAGTTGCAGTAACGATCCCGTTGTATTCAGGTCGCAAGCCATGGATGATAATTCTTCTCATCCTCGTTTCGGTAATGGCATTTTCTGGATCTAATTTTGAAATTTCATCACAAAGAGTTTTAACTTTAGAGAAATATTCGTTTACCGGCATATTTTGCTGCGAGATTGACAGGAGTTCATTCTCCAATTGTTGAAGCCTAGCATCATTTTTCCTCGCGAACAGCATTGTGAGTGTGTCCCAGGCTTCCTTCGGTGTCTTTGCATTCTTGTTGCGTTGTAATAAACCATCCTCAATGGTGACTGATAACACGTACATGGCCTTACCGGCTTTGATCTTCCATTTTCTTAGTTCTCCGGCATCAGTTGGTGGTGTTGAAGCTTCACCGTTAACAATATCCCATAAATCTTGCCCGAGCATGTAATATTGCATGCGAATACTCCAAGCTACAGTAACTTCCGAAAAACAACTCTTTTATTAATATGAGAAAAGACCAAATATACACTAGACACACTCTTTTAATATGCACTCACAACTTCACTCTTTTTCTTCCTTTTTCTCTCTACTCACCACTCTTCCTTTTCTTTCTCATCTACACACCTCTCTAAATCTAACAACTTACATCCCACCCTATTTATAGCTTTCTATGTTGGTTACTAAACCAACCTAGAATGTTCTAGTGTGTTGGTTTAATATTCTAGAGAAATAACAATAAAAAATCTAGAGAGAACTCTAGAAAGAAGACTTAAGAAAATTTTAGAAAAACCTAGAGAAATAATAAAGTTTGGAGAGAATTCTAGATGAGAGAATTCTAGAGGAGTTGTTGACTTTAACACTCCCCCTCAACAACTACTCTCTTGATGTCGGTTTGGTTGTCATTCCAGACTGTCTTCTGGACTTATCAAATCTTGCATCAAATATCTTCTCTTTTTCTTTCTCTTCTTAAAATTAATCAGCATCATTAGTTCTGCTTCATCTTTCGTTGATTGCTCTCTTCTCTTTTGATTCTTGATTTTGTTCACTTCCGTCTTTGCTTCAACACTATTTCTATCTTCGTTCTTCTTGATTCTCTCTGCTAGCCTGTCTCTGACTTTGGCATACTCGACTTTGTCAACTACCATTAATTTATTGACTCCACAATCGATATCTTCCATGCCTTTAGAAGGCTTATCAATGTCGATGACCTCGTTGTCATCTTTCTCAATGTTGACATTATCTTCAAGCTTCTTCTCGACTTCTTGAAACAGTCTTTCCTCCTCGAAAGTCTTTTCTGGTGACTGAACTATTGACTCGTTTCCTTCCTTTGACGGTTCTTCTGTTACCTCATTTCTTGGTTGAATATTATCAAAATCAATTTCTTCTTCCATGTCATCATAAACATTTTCTTCTAACTCGGTGGTGCAAGTAGCTACGAGTTCTTCGCATTCTTCAATAGTAAATGCAGTTTCAAAATCCCATTCTTTTTTCCTTGTTTACATTGAAGTTATAATTCTTCTCTCATGCTTCAACCTTCAGGGTCTTAACTTCCTTGGTTTAGCAACCCCTGAAGTTAGTGGAAATGACACTGATCAACGAGCTTTACTCCAGTTCAAAGCCAAGATAACTGGTGATCAGCTAAATTTATGCAATCCTGGAATAGTTCCATTCACTTCTGCCATTGGTATGGTGTTACATGCGGTCGCAAACATCAAAGAGTCACCAAATTGGAGCTGCAACTCCTGAAACTCTCGGGGTCTGTATCACAATACATTGGAAATTTGAGCTTTCTCAGGGTGTTGAATCTTGAAGGAAACAGCTTCAACAACGAAATTCCTCAAGAAATTGGACGTTTAAGAAGACTGAAAGTATTACAACTGGCCAATAACTCCATCAGTGGTGAAATTCCTTCCAATTTATCTAGTTGTTCTAAGCTTACATTCGTTCATATGAGAGGTAACCAGCTAACTGGAGAAATTCCTGGTTTGCTTGGTCTCTTGTCAAATCTAAAATTGTTAAGTTTAACCAACAACAGTTTAAGAGGGAGTATCCCACCTTCATTGGGGAACTTATCGTCTCTGGAGAAACTATCTTTCGCTATGAATGGACTAAGTGGGGCTATACCTGAAGCTCTTGGGCAACTGAAAAATCTTTCATTTCTCTCTGTGGCTACGAATGCACTTTCTGGTATTGTTCTTGTCTCAATTTTTAATCTCTCCAATATTAGAGTTTTTGAAATTGGAGAAAACAAGATTCGAGGTACTCTTCCTTCTCACTTGGGCATCACTATGCCGTATATTGATTACTTTTCAGTCGCCCAAAACCAAATCACTGGACGATTCCCTGTTTCAATATCCAATGCCTCAAATCTCATGGTCATTCAAGTTTCAGAAAATAAACTTAGTGGGAACTTGCCTTCTTTTGAAAAGCTAGATGAACTAGCACAGTTTTTGATATTCGAAAACCATTTTGGAAATGGGGGAGTTAGTGACTTAAACTTTCTTTGTTCTTTAACTAATACTACCAAACTGAAAGATCTACAGATAGGCGAAAATAATTTTGAAGGGATATTGCCCGAGTGCATTAGCAATTTGTCTATCACTCTTTCAACTTTATCAATACAAAAGAACAAAATATTGGGAAGAATTCCGGCTGGGATTGAAAATCTCGTCAATTTGCAGGTCCTAGGGGTATCACTAAATCAATTATCAGGTTCAATTCCCCTTGTTATAGGGAGGCTTCAGAAGCTAAAGAAATTTTATGCTGATGGCAATAATTTTCTCTCAGGGGCTATTCCCTCTTCTATTGGAAATTTGACAATGTTAATCGAACTTGATTTAAATAGTAACAATCTTCAGGGCAACATTCCTTCAAGTCTAGGTAAGTGCGAAAATTTGGTTGCATTGTATCTTTCTCATAACAATCTTAGTGGATCAATACCCCCGGAAGTAATTGGACTCTCATCCTTGTCCATTGTACTAGACTTATCATGGAACCATTTAATTGGTGTGCTTCCTGTTGAAGTAGAAAATCTTAAAAATCTAGGTGAATTACTTGTTTCTCAAAACAGGTTATCTGGTTTGCTGCCAAACAATCTTGGTAGCTGTGTAAGACTGGAGTACCTGTTGTTGGATGGCAATTTGTTTGAAGGGCCCATTCCTTCATCTTTGAGTTCATTGAAAGGTCTTATATCATTAGACATATCTGACAATAATCTTACTGGTGAGATTCCAGAATTTCTTGTGAGCTTTGGGTCATTACAGTATTTAAATCTATCCTTCAATGATTTCGAGGGTATGATACCAGTTGGAGGAGTCTTTAAGAATGCAACTGCTACATTCGTTGAGGGAAACAGTAAGCTTTGTGGAGGCATCGATGAGTTACACTTGTCCAAGTGTAACTCGAAAACATCCATCAGAAGGTCAAACATTTCTCTTAAATTAAAAATTGCGATTGTTGTTGCGATTTTAGGAGTGACTTTGGTATTCTCTTTTCTCCTCATCTTGTGGTTCAGAAAGAAGAAAGAGCAGCCAACACCAACTTGTGCAGAAAATTCACTTTTACGGTTATCATACCAAAGCATCCTAAAGGCTACTAATGGATTCTCCTCGCAATTTTTGGTTGGTTCAGGAAGCTTCGGTTCTGTATACAAAGGAATTCTTGAAGAGAGTGGAGTAGTTTTTTCCGTTAAGGTGCTTAATCTTCTGAATCGTGGAGCTTCTAAGAGTTTCTTGGCTGAATGTGAGTCCTTGAAGAATATTAGACACCGGAATCTTGTCAAGGTGTTAACAGCAATTTCAGGTGTCGATTATCAAGGCAATGATTTTAAAGCATTGGTTTATGAGTTCATGGTAAATGGAAGCTTGGAGGATTGGCTCCATCCATCTGCTGGCATGAATGAACAGGAGACGATGAGAGACCTGAATTTCTTCCATAGAGTAAATGTGGCCTTAGATGTTGCTCATGCACTGGAGTATTTGCACCACCATTGCGAAACATCAATTATTCATTGTGACCTCAAGCCAAGCAATATTCTACTTGATGAGGAAATGGTTGGCCATATAAGTGACTTTGGCTTAGCAAAACTCCTTTCTGTAGACAGGCTTAACTATTCGACTAATCAGTCAAGCTCCATTGGATTAAGAGGAACTATTGGTTATGCTCCACCAGGTAAGTATACTTTATTCATTTCTTCCATTTTAATAATCATTCTTTATATACTTTTCTCTTAGCAACATAATTCAAAAGCAAAACATATAATCTCGAAGCAGTTTTTGCTAAACAAGAAAAGACAACATTACTTTAGATCAGAATGTAATTTCGCATATTTAGAGCTTGGATGTGAGAGGCTATCTTTATATATTTTTCAAGGGATCTCTTCTGCAATTATTGCTATATATAAATTGTGATGAATTAATTGTAGAATATGGCATGGGAAGCGAGCTGTCAACAAAAGGTGATGTGTATAGCTATGGCATCCTCTTGCTAGAGATTTTTACGGGGAAAAGGCCGACTCATGAAATGTTCAAAGAAGGTTTCAGCATTCACAACTTTGTGGTGGCAGCTTTGCCAGAACAAGTGATTGAGATTATAGATCCCATTCTTCTTCAAGAGAGAGTCAGGCGTGGAACAATGGCGGGCAACACTCTCAATGAAAATAACCTGGGAAATTACAGACATCTTCAATACTTGAATTCAATATTTGAAATAGGACTCACTTGTTCTGCTGAATCACCAAGTGAGCGGATAGACATGAGTGAAGACACCTCCTAAGACACCACAGTTGAATGGCTTAGCCGAAAGAATGAACAGAACATTGATTGAGAGAGTCAGATGTTTGCTTTCAGATGCAAAGTTACCTAGATCTTTTTCGGGTGAAGCTTTGTATACAGTGGCACATGTGATTAATTTGTCTCCAAGTGTTCCTTTGCAAGGTGATGTTCCAGACAAAGTTTGGTTTGGTAAGGATATGTCATATGATCACCTGCGTGTGTTCGGTTGCAAGGCTTTTGTACATGTTCCAAAGGATGAGAGGTCAAAGTTAGATGCCAAGACTCGTCAATGTATCTTTGTTGGTTATGGTCAAGATGAATTTGGGTACAGGTTATATGACCCAGTTGAAAAGAAGCTTGTTAGAAGCAAAGATGTTGTTTTCATTGAGGATCAGACCATTGATGACATTGACAAGGCGGAGAAAACCGATCCACAGAATAGTGATGACTTGACCGCCATGGATCCAATTCCTCTAACCCCTCCGCCAAATCCAGTTGAGGATGGCATGCAAGAAGATGTCCATGATGACCAGCAGGGTATGGGTGATTTTGATGCTCCCATGGATAGTGTTGTGAATGATCAACACCAAGGACCTATATCTCCACCAGCAGTTCCACTTCGGAGGTCTACTAGAGATCGACAGCCTTCTGTGAGGTATTCTTCTGATCAGTATGTTCTTTTAACTGATGGGGAAGAACCGGAGTGTTATGAAGAGGCTATGGGGAGTGAATGCAAAGATCAGTGGGTTGATGCTATGAAAGATGAGCTTAAATATTTACATGACAACCATACGTTTGAGCTGGTGAAATTGCCTAAGGGTAAAAGAGCTTTGAAAAATCGGTGGGTTTACAGGTTGAAGCAAGAAGAGAATTCTTCAACTCCACGATACAAAGCTAGATTGGTCGTCAAGGGTTTCAGTCAGAAAAAGGGGATTGATTTTGAGGAAATATTCTCTCCAGTTGTAAAAATGTCCTCTATCAGATCTATATTGAGTTTGGCATCCTATTATGACTTGGAAGTCGAGCAAATGGATGTGAAAACTGCTTTTTTTCATGGTGATTTAGAAGAAGAGCTTTACATGGAGCAACCAGAGGGTTTCATTGCACAAGGAAAAGAGGACTATGTGTGCAAATTAAAGAAGAGCTTGTATGGTTTGAAGCAAGCTCCGAGGCAATGGTACAAGAAGTTTGAGTCTGTTATGGGGGAGCATGGCTACAAGAAGACTACTTCTGATCATTGTGTTTTTGTCAAGAAATTCTCTGGTGATGATTTTATTATTTTGTTGCTCTATGTTGATGATATGCTTATTGTTGGTCGTAATGCTTCTAAGATTAATATGTTGAAGCAAAAGTTGAGTAAATCCTTTGCGATGAAGGACTTGAGGCCAGCAAAGCAAATTCTTGGCATAAGGATTACACGTGATAGAAATGCCAAGAAATTGTGGTTATCACAAGAGAAGTACATTGAAAAGGTACTTCAAAGGTTTAGTATGGATAAAGCTAAAGTGGTGAGCACTCCTCTTGCTACACACTTTAGATTGAGTGTCAAGCAGAGTCCTTCCACAAGAGAAGAGAAGGAAGACATGCAGAAGGTTCCTTATGCTTCAGCCGTGGGTAGTTTGATGTATGCAATGGTATGCACAAGACCTGACTTAGCTCATTCTGTTGGCACCGTCAGTCGGTTTCTTTCTAATCCAGGCAGAGAGCATTGGAATGCAATGAAGTGGATTATGAGATATCTTCGGGGTACTTCCAACTTGAAACTTTGCTTCGGCAATGAGAAACCTGTTCTAGTTGGTTATACAGATTCTGATATGGCTGGAGACATTGACTCCAGAAAGTCCACTTCGGGTTACTTAATTACTTCTGCAGGGGGAGTTGTGGCTTGGCAATCCAGATTGCAAAAATGTGTTGCATTGTCCACTACTGAGTCAGAGTTCATTGCAGTGACCGAAGCGTGCAAGGAGTTGCTTTGGATGAAGAGATTTATGCAAGAACGGGGCTTTACCCAAGAGAGGTATGTTTTATTTTGTGATAGTCAAAGCGCTATTCATCTTGGTAAGAATTCAACCTTTCATGCTAGGTCTAAACATATCGATGTAAGGTATCATTGGATACGAGATGTTCTCGATGTTAAATTGTTAGAACTTGAGAAAATTCATACTGATGATAATGGTGCTGATATGTTGACTAAAGCCTTACCAAGAGAAAAGTTTGAAATATGTTGTTTGATCGCCGGGATGGCGAACACCTCCACATAGTCGGGAGGGGGAGATTTGTTGGGCATGGGTCCCTCCTATGTGGAGGAAATACCTTTCCTGCCCTTAGCCCTTTTAATTGAGGGGGCTTTTGTGTTTAGGCTAGAAGAGAGTCAGAAACAAAAGAAATAAGAAAAAGGGGAGTGTGGCGGCAGAGAAGGAGAAAGAGTGAGTTGCACAGTTCTGATCAAGTCGTCGATCGGAGGTTCATCCGTGGTCCGATCTTCTTGATTTTCTGGAAGTGGCTATAGGATACGTAGATGCTGATTGTGTACGGTGAGAATTTCCATCTGAACACTATAACGTTCTGCTTTGTGTCCGAATAGTAGTCACGTTTTTGGGGTGATTTCTCAACTTTCTCTCTTTGATTATAATATCACTTGTTGATAGCTAAGTTAGAGTTGTGTACTCATTGTGTTAGCTGAATTATTGTGATATTGTAAACACACTCTCATTATAGTGGAGATTTTGACTGGACTCTTAAGTCCCGTGGTTTTTACCCTTTGATTTAAAGGGGTTTTCCACGTAAAAATTGTGTGTCTCGTGTGATTGGTTGTTTGTGATTATCCTTGGTTGAATTTGTGTTGCTGGAGTATATATATATATATATATATATATATATATATATATATATATCTTGTGCAATTTAGTACCATATTTACAGATCCTGTTAATTGGGAGAGAAAGAACTACCCATTGTGTTTTCTCGATTTTTCGGTAAGTTCGGTTTCTGCCCATCAGACACGGCATGAGCGTTTATCAATGGACAATTTACTTTTTGTCCATTGTGAAGTTTCTAATTTTAGTTAGCTTAGACACTAATTAATTTGTACTAATTAATTTCTCTGAATTTTTGCTACTTGTTCAATTAGAACGTTTGTCTTTACACAGGTTGACTGAATCATTCTTTCATTTGTGACTTTTGATTCAAAAAAAATAAAATAACATTGATTAGGAATTAGGATACTAATACTACCACTACAATAATCATGAACTAGTTTTAATACATATTTATCAATATATTCTGTATGTCAAAGATTGTGAGATAAGTATTTGTTGGTGGAAATACTTATTTACATTGAAGTTATAATTCTTCTCTCATGCTTCAACTTGCACTTGCTTGGTTTAGTAATCCCTCTAGTTGGTGGAAATGACACAGATCAACAAGCTTTACTCCGGTTCAAAGCCAAGATAACAGGTGATCAGCTCAAGGTTATGCAATCTTGAAATAGTTCTATTCACTTCTGCCAATGGTATGGTGTTACATGCGGTCGCAGACATCAGAGAGGCTATTCTCTTTTATTTACATTCTATCTGGTATTTGCAGGATTCTCAATTTCTACTAAGAGCACTCAACTTTGAGAAAAGAAAATAAATATGGAGTATTGCCTAAAATAAGGGTGTTGTAATCTGTATTAAACATAAATCACTTTTCTTTGTGCATCATCAAATTAGAATATTGTGCTGTATAATTAATGCTAATATGCTGTTCTATAACACATTTTGCAGCTGCTCTTTATTGTGTTCATTTCTTCTTAATTTCCAACCCTTAGTTTTTCCTCTCTTTTTTTTTCCCCTGATATTTCATAGGAATTTGGGATCTAATTTCCAAGTAACTCTCCACTCAAACACTTTTACCATCTGCAGTAATTGAACTTTCAAGTATTAAGTTTTTTTTTTTTCCATGAATCCAATGATAATCTTCTTAATTCTTCTATGGATTAGTTTAAGAAAAAGAAGCAGAATCATCTGAAATATAAAGCTCTTTTTAACTTTAGCTATGGTTTGGCAAAGGTAGTTACTCTTTGAAGATATCTGATTGATCAAAAAGAAATGACCCGATGACTCCCACTTTGAATGGTAACTTGCGAAAAATCATTGTCTAAACTATTAATCAGAAACAGGGAATAAAAGATTTCTTAAAAAAGTGGGGATCCAGCTGGTTTCATGTCTGATCAATTTCTTTAAATATTGCTACTTAAGTTCAATCAGAACATTTGTCTTACACTTAGTTGATTGACTCGATTTTTCTTGGTTGTTGACCAATTATGAAGCTCAAGAATGAGAGTTGTAGAATACGAGTTTAACTCAATTGGTTATGCAATCACTTTTAAAAGATAACATTTAGCAGGTCTGAAATTCAAATTTCAGCATTTGCAACTTCTTTTTTTACTCAAATTGCATCTCATTTGTAAAAAAATAAAATAAAAATAAGATGAGGGTTGTAAAAATGGAATTTGGCCAATTGGCAAAATCACTTACTCACTAGTCCAAACAAAGCACAAGCTCGATACTAGAAGAGAAGTAAGTGTGTTGAAATTAATAGTCTCATGTGTTTGAATTTCAAAAAAAAAAAAAAAAAAATTAGTTCACTCAAATGCAGTAGACCCATTTCTTCATTTTCCATTTCCCATTGCCATTTTCAGGTCAGATTCCCCAATTCTTTGTTCCTTTGGCCAAGTCCTACAAAGTCCCTTAAAGACTTCCAATTAATACCAACAATGAAAGTAAACGCATGGGAAACAAGTTTTCATTTTATTTTGCCGAAGCAATAATTTTCTTCAGTTTATTTTTTTAGGAGAGTACATATACTATTTATTTACAATTAGAAAAAATAAAGTTTTATCAATATCCCATTTTTAGTGAGTATAAATTGAAAACTTATTAAATTTATCTATATAAAATTATAAAAGAGAGTTTATATTTGAAGCACCTATAATAAAAATTTATTTGAATGGTAACTTTCTTTGCCAAAAATCATTGTCTAAACTATTGATCAGAAACAGAAAATTAAAGATTTCTCAGAGAAGTGAGATCCAGCTAAGAAACCATGTTAAAAGCAGATTCTATGTCTGATAATGAATTTCACTGAACTTTGCTACTTGTTCAATTAGAACGTTTGTCTTTACACGAGTTGACTGAGTCACTCTTTCATTTGTGACTTTTGATTCCAAAAAAATTAACATTGATTAGGAATTAGGATACTATTTACCACCGCTACAATAATCAAGAATTAGTTTTAATACATATTTATCAATATATTTTTGTATTTCAAAGATTGTGATATAAGTATTTGTTAGTATTCATATTCAAAAGAGTATTAAGATGGGAAAAAAAAAAAAACTCAAAAAATCAATGTTAAAAAAATCGGATCGAAAATTAAACCGGTCAGACTTTTGATTTTCGATCCAACCGGTTGAATCGACCGGTTTGATAAACCCTTTTCTTTTTAATATTTAAACACTAAGTTATATTAAATAAATATTAAATATAATTAATAATTAATAAAAATATGTATTTGGCTTAATGATATGATCTTTAATATAATATTAAAAGATTAAAACTTCAAATCTCATTAATTACTAATAAAAATTTAAAAAAAAATAAAAAATACATATAAAATCGGTTTTTTTATCAGTTCAATCCCCTTTTTTACTTGTTTTTAACCGATTTAGTAAAAATTCGGTTCTAATATACTCGTTGAACCGAATGGGCCATCGATTTTCGATTCAATCAATTTGATTGATCGATCCGATCTGATTTTTTAATCATCGTAAAAAATGAATTGATAATAAAAGTGAAAAAAATATATAGAATCATGCTATTCACAAGCTTTTTGGAAGCTCACTGGAAGGAGCTGATGGGGGAAATTCCCCGATTACAGCATCTTCCAATTTGCAGACTTCCACAACCACTGACCAATTGAATGCCTTGTGGTGGGGTCGCTTAAATTTTCACTCAACTCCAACAATAATAAAAGTGAAAAGAAATATAGAAGTGGAGGAAAACTGGAAAAGTATTTTCAGTATGGAAAAACTCCCTATTTGGATACATTTAGGTCGAGTTCCATTGGAGCTTTATACAAGAACAGGATTGAGCTATATAGCAAGTGCGCTGGGCACTCCTCTCTACATGGACAGAATAACATCCAGCCAGCAGAGATTGACCTATGCCAAAGTGTGTATTGAAGTTGCAGCCACAACTGTCATTCCAAGCACTATAGATGTTGTGTTGGAGAATGGATCCATTGCGTCCATAACAGTTGAAGCTCCTTGGCTGCCACAAAGGTGCTCAAACTGTAAGATTTTTGGCCATTTGGATAAAGCTTGCCCATCTAAGACTGTTAATGCTGTAGAAAAGGTTTGGAGGCCAAAGGAAAAGAAGCAAGGACAGGAAGAATGTATAGCAGAGGAAATTATTGAGGAGAATGGCAAAAGAGCTGAATGTGATGCTGGAACTTCATTAGTAAGCCCCAAGAATCAAAATATGATGTCAAGCTTCATCAATAAGGAAGTTATGATGCCAAACCAGAAAACAAATATTGAAACCAGGAAGGCAAGTTCTCTCAATCGATATGCCATTTTGGAAGAAGTAGTTGAGGAAGAGGATAGGGAAGAAATTGAGCCTGAGATCAGGAATGATACAAGGGCAGTTACTGAAGATGAAAACAGGACATAGCACTCTCCTAGGAAACCAAGAGCAGCTTCTGCTGGAGTAGCAGATCTTATGAAGAATCTGAAGACAAAGAGGAGAGGGCCTATTGACAAAGGAAAAAGGACCAGTGCAAAGGTAAATCCCACTACCTCAGGAAGTTCCTTGCCTAACCAATCCTAATGAATCTATTTATATGGAATGTAAGGGGATTCAATCATTCCCTTAAACAAAAAGATGTAGTTAGTAGAATAAGAAAGCTAAGAGCTGACATTGTCTGTCTGATTGAGACTCATGTCAAGCTTCAGAATATGCAGCAGATTTTAGATAAAAGTTTTCCAGGATGGAGCATGTTCCATAACTATTCTGAGGCCAATAATGGAATAATCTGGTTTCTTTACCAAAGCCATGTGCAGCTGAGTCTGGTTGCTTCAATGGACCAAAGCCTTACATGTAGCATATCTTACACAGGCAAGAAGTTTTTATTCTCTGCCATTTATGCTTCTAATGAGGGCATTGAAAGGAGAAGGTTATGAGCCATTTAGTTCATCTAAATAGCACACTGTCTAACCTTCCATGGATGCTAGCTGGAGACTTCAACACTATCATTGACCCCTCTGAAAGCTCAAGTTATGATGGATCTCAAGCACCTAGCACTGATATAAGGGATTTTACTGATTGCTTACAAGTTCTATCTTGTTTTGATCACACATTCATAGGGCCTAGATTCACATGGTCTAACAAGCAAATTGAAGGTTTCCTGGCAAGGAAGTTAGATAGAGTGCTTATTAATGCAGAATGGCTCACAGCATTTCCAGAGTCTCATGTAGAATTCCTTGCTCCAGAAATTTCTGATCACAGCCCAGCATTCATAAAGCTTGATATGGTGAGTGCCTCTCCACCTAAACCTTTCAAGTTTTTTAACTATTGGACCAGACATCCAGAGTTTATGCACATTGTTGAGAACTCTTGGAGGGTACCTACTGGTGGTAATCCCATGGTCAGGTTGCATACCAAAATGAAGAGATTAAAGTCAGTATTAAAGAACTTTAATCATGCTTATTATGGTAGCATATCTGAGAAGGTTACAACTAAGAGGAAGGAGTTAGAGGAGGTCCAAGTAGATCTACTCAGCCATCCTTCTGATGAATTGGTAGAAAAGGAAAGGATGTTAGCTCAAGAGTATAATGAACTGAGGAAAGCTGAAGAGAGTCACTTCAGGCAGAAGTCAAGGGTTCAATGGCTTCAAGAAGGAGATCAGAATACTGGATTCTTTCACAAGATGGTTGCAGCTAGGCAGAATAGGGGCACAATGAGAGTCTTGTATGATGATAGTGGAAATAGGCTTGAAACCTTTTCACAGATATCTCAGGCAGCAGTCTCTCATTTCCAGAAACTTATTGGCACTAAGGACTATAATGTTGAGGGATGTACAAGGGAGTTTCTACGAGAACTTTTGCAGTTCTCCTTCTCGGATGCAGAGATGTTTGAACTATCAAAGCCAATATCCAGGGAGGAAGTCAAGGAGTCCATTTTTGCCATCAAGGGGGACAAGGCTCCAGGGCCAGATGGTTTCACATCTCACTTCTTTAAGGAAGCTTGGACAGTAGTAGGGGAAGAGTACATTGATGCCTTCATTTCTTCCAGACAGGAGATTTGCTGGCAGGCTTTATATCCACAATTGTAGCTCTAGTGCCAAAAAACCAAAATCCTACTTGTATTAAAGACTACAGGCCTATTTCCTGTTGTTCAGTAGTCTACAAAAGTATTACATCTGTGATGGCAAGAAGACTCAAAAAATTCCTGCCAACAATCATCAGCAAAAGTCAAAGTGCCTTTGTGGAAGGAAGGAATATCTCAGATAATGTCCTAATGGCACAGGAGTTAGTAAGAGGCTATGCCAGGAAAACTCTGTCACCTAGAAGTGCTATAAAGGTTGACCTTCAAAAGGCTTTTGATACACTTGACTGGGACTTCATGTTGCTGGTTCTTGCAGCTTTGAATTTTCCAACAGAATTTATAACATGGATCAAGAGTTGCATCACTGGTCCTAGGTTCTCTCTATCAATTAATGGAGGCTTGGTGGGCTACTTTAAGGGAGAAAGGGGTATAAGGCAAGGAGATCCTATCTCCCCCTATGTTTGTGCTTGCTATGAATGCACTTTCTAAGCTTTTGGATGCTGCTGCACAGCATAAAGTCTTTGATTTCCATCCTAAGTGCAAAAGGATTGGGCTCACTCACCTATGTTTTGCTGATGACTTGATGATTTTCACTAAAGGGCACCTGAAATCCATCCAAGGAGTGCAGGATATCCTGGAAAGTTTTTATAAACTTTCTGGTTTGCAGCTCAACTGTGCCAAAAGTGAACTTTATTTTTCTGGAATCAGTAGAGCTCAGCTTCAGGAAATCCAGGGGGTGACAGGCTTCAAGCTAGGAGAGCTGCCAGTGAGGTATTTGGGGGTTCCTTTAGTAACAAAGAAGCTGACAGAAAAAGACTGTGTCCCACTTATCTCAAAGATTACTGCTAGGATCACTCACTGGACATCAAAGTTTCTGTCCTATGCTGGAAGATTTCAGCTTATTCAATCAGTTTTGTTCAATATACAAAACTATTGGTGTAGAATCTTTATTCTTCCTAAGGCAGTGCTCTCTAGAATTAATCAACTCTGTTCTCGATTCTATTGGTTAGGGAAAGATGCAGAAGCCAGAGGAGCAAGGGTGAGCTGGCAGAAAATTTGTTGTCCAAGATCAGAAGGGGGACTTGGCCTGAAGGATCTAGGTTCTTGGAACAGGGCAAGCATAATGCAGATAATATGGACATTGCTTTTTAAGGCAGGTTCATGGTGGATTGCTTGGATCCACAACTATGTTCTAAAAGGCACCTCATTCTGGCAGTTCCCAATCACCCAGGGAAGTAGCTGGATTTGGAGGAAACTCCTACAATTGAGACCATTAGCAGCTCAATTTACCTATCAGAATAATGGAAGATTAGTTTGGAAATTTCCTGGGTACAGGTTTTCAGTGGCTAAAGTGTGGCAGCAAATCAGGCCAAGGCAGCCAAAGGTGGATTGGGATAGATTGGTATGGTATGCCTACCATATTCCAAGGCATTCCCAAATATCATGGATGACAATTCAGAACAAGCTCCCTACAAAAGATCGATTGATGGAATGGGGAATGGAATTTAATGGAACTTGTGATATGTGCAATCAACAAATGGAGACTCGAGACAATTTATTCTTTGAGTGTGAGTATTCTAAGGCAGTATGGAGGGAGATTCTGCACCTATGTAAGCTTCATAGAGTCATCAGAAGCTGGGACTTTGAATTTCAATGGGCAAAGAGGAAGCTAAAGGGTAAATCTCTTATTGCTACAGTGCTTCGAATTGCTTGGAATGCTCTCATATATCATGTATGGAGGGAGAGGAATAACCGCAGGTTTGGTAAACAATCTCAGCAATGTATGCAAATGCTTGAGAAAATCAAGGAGGAGGTTAGCTATAGACTAGGGGGGATGAAAACCATAAAGGATGATACTGTTAATAGAGATTTGCATGTTGCATGGGGGTTAAAAAGCTCACTGATAGCATAATTGGTTCTTAGCTATGTAAAGAAGACATTGTAAAATAGTACATTTGTTTGCCAGCTATGCTGGTTGTATTGATGTAGCAGTGCATGCTGCTTTTGGATAAATAAAAACTTTGCTTATCCAAAAAAAAAAAAGTATTTACTATAGCAAGTATGGCTTGGTGGATAAAAGCTAACCCCAAGTAGACGCTTCCAATTAAAGCAGGGCCCAACATATAAGGGACATGTGATATTTTTTCAAAAAATAATATTATAGGATTTGGTATATGTAGAAAAGTGTTATTTAAATCTTGAAAAAAATTATAGAACGTTTATTAAACACTTTACTAAAAATGTGTGATAATTTTTGAAATTACTCTTATCAAATAAAATATAAATTTTATTAATTTTAATATTTTCAATAATATTTATTAGTAACAAATATTTATACTATTGCTGAACACAGGCAAAAAAACCTTGATTCTTATTCACATTTTTTACTTATCTTGTTATGAATTGCAGGAGAATGATCCGCAAAGGAAAAGACAATAGACAATAATATGTATGGATTTTGAACTTTGGTCCTCCATGTATCCATTTTTGTTGGAGATTCTTTTTTTTTTTTTTTTCGCCAAATATTTAGTTATTGATGTAATTCTCTTAATCTGAAGTTTCAAGTAGTTAAAAATTTAGAACCTTCATACTGATATTTCAATAAAATTTTAAAATGCTCATTAAATATTTTTTTCTTTGAGCCATTTTAACCAAGTCTTAGATTTTAAGATTGAAGAAAATAATCTGAAAGTTTAGGCAAGAAACATTTGGTGCTGATCCTTCATCATGTTCATATATATAAATGAAGCAAACACTAATCTCAGAAGCTTCCTGATGATCTCTAAAGAAAAGTTGTGACAGAGGCAGAGATATGGATGACAAAAAAGAAGTGCTAGTTGATAAATAAAAAAAAGCTAATGAGAAAATGTCGAGTATCTCCATCATCATTGTGACCTTAACCCGAGTAATAATTCTAGTCAATGATGAAATGGTTGGCCATGTAGGCGACTTGGCTTAGCAAAATTCATGTCAACAGACACTCCAAACTATTCTACTAACCAATCAATCAAGCTCCCTTGGATTAAGAGGAACAATCGGCTATTCTCCACCAGGTAAGCATGCTTTAATTAAGTTCTTCCAATTTTAAACTTGTTTAAGGGATCTCCTTTGCAATTATTGCTATCATTAGTGATGAACTAATTGCAGAATATGCCATGGGAAAGCAAGGTGTCAACAAAAGGGGATGTGTATAGTTATGGCATCCTTTTGTTGGAGATGTTTACAGGGAAAAGGCACATTGATGAAATGTTTAAAGAGAATTTAAGCCTTCACAACTTTGTTAAGGCAGCTTTGCCCATAGATCCCATTCTTCTTCTTCAAGATCCAAGAGACAGAGGAGGAACGATCAGAAGCAGTACTCGGATTGGAAACAGCCTGAGAAACAACAAATATCTTCAATACTTGTATTCGATATTTGAAATAGGAGTGATTTGTTGTGCTGAATCTCCAAGTGAGCGAATGAAAATGATTGATGTTGTTGTCAAGCTTTGCTCTATCAGAGACAAGCTTCATCCAACTCGATCACATTGCGAAGGCCAAACTTTATACGTTGCTCAATCAACAGGTGATTAATGTCATCCAATTTGCAGACTTCCACAACCACTGACCAATTGAATGCCTTGGCTTAAACTTTCAGTCAATTCTGAGTCTCCCACAATAATAAAAGTGAAAAGAAATATAGAAGTGGAGAAAAAGTATTTAGTACAGCAAGTATGGCTCAATTATTGTCAAAATCCAGGATAAAAGCCAACCCCAAATAGACGCTTCCAATTAAAGCAGGTCCCCCAAGCAAATAGTAGAAACATGACTTTCAAAGTCAGAAAACTTGAACCAATTGACGGGAGATATAGCAGTAGAAACACAGAGTTTCAAAACTTCTTATATTGCACTCTAGTTCTTGTTGATGAACCAAGCACTCTCAAATACAAATCAATCTCATCAATTAAGAAATTGATTCAGGTTGATGGAGCTATCGAGCAAGCATTTGGAAGTGTCCAGCTCTTTTTTCCTTGTTTACATTGAAGTTATAATTCTTCTCTCATGCTTCAATTTGCAGGGTCTTAACTTGCTTGGTTTAGCAAGCCCTGTAGTTAGAGGAAATGACACTGTTGAATGTAGTGGCTGCTAATGCTGATGTTGTATTCATTTTGAATTTAAGTTTTTTGTGTGTTTAAGTACACTGATATGTCAGTGTTGGTTGGTGATTTTTGTATCAATTTTTGGTCCTTAAATCATGCTGCAAGTAGGAAAGGAATGTGACTTGCAGTAGTTGGTGTTAGGTGAACTTTCAAGCTATATTGTAATCTGATTTCTTGAATGATACTCACACTTGAACACAAAAAATACAGCAGCTTACTCTTTTTTCTTGTTCTGCTCTCTCTGTTTTCTTAAGTGGTCTTTGTTCTAACAGACTACAATTCTAAGAAAACTAACATGGTATCAGAGCTTTGTTCTTAGAGGACCTAAGCTTCTTGACAAATTTGTAGAGAGTTTCTGTTGAAACAACAAAGCAAGTCCAGCAACAACCCAGAAACCAGCTGCCGTTTTACTTCCTCAGTAATGTCTTCAAGCAGTTTCTCTCCTCCTCCACCTCCTGTTTTTGCAGGAGAAAACTACCACATTTGGGTGGTGAAAATGAGGACCTATCTTCAAGCTCATGACCTTTGGGAGATAGTGGAGACTGGAAGAGACCCTACACCCTTGAGAGGCAATCCTACACTTGCTCAGATCAAGCAGCATAGTGAGGAGGTAGCCAAGAAGTATAAGGCAATGTCTTGTATCCAAAATGGAGTTTCAGATGTAATCTTTACAAGGATAATGGCTTGTGACTCTCCTAAGCAGGCTTGGGACAGGTTGAAGGAAGAGTTTCAGGGTTCAGAAAAAACAAGGCAGCAACAGTTAATCAATTTGAGAAGGGACTTTGAGAACTTAAAGATGAAGGATAGTGAGACCATCAAGTTGTACTCTGACAGAATTATGGCCAATGTCAATAGCATTAGGCTACTTGGAGATGAGTTCAGTGATAGAAGGGTTGTTGAAAAGGTGCTCACTACTCTTCCAGAGAAGTATGAAGCTAAGATCTCTTCCCTTGAAGATTCAAGAGACCTATCTAGCATCTCCTTATCAGAGTTGATAAACTCTCTGTATGCTCAAGAACAAAGAAGGGCAAACAGACAAGAGGAGCATGCAGAAAGTGCCTTTCAAGCCAAAGGCAAAGACAAAGCTGGAAGTTCAGGAAACTCATTCAATAAAGGAAAAAAGAACTATAGCAGTGACAGACGAGAGAAGCAAAGAAAAGAAAAGGAGGGCACTAAGGATGGTGGAAAAAGGAAATATCCACCATGCTCTCACTGCCAGAAAGCAACTCACTTGGAGAAATATTGTTGGTTTAGGCCAGACATCCAGTGTAGAGCTTGCAAACAAATGGGGCATATGGAGAGAGTGTGCAAGAATAAAGGGCACCAACAGAACACACAGGCTCAAGTTGCTGATGGGAATCTACAACAGGAGGAGCAGATGTTTGTGGCATCCTGCTATGCAACCACTAGTGAGAACAAAGTGAGTTGGCTAGTAGACAGTGGCTGTACACATCACATGGCTGCAGCTGAAGAGTTGTTCGAGTGTATTGATAGAACATGCAGCACAAAGATCAGAATAGGCAATGGAAGCTACATTGAGGCAAAGGGAAAGGGAGATGTAATTGTAAATACTTCATCAGGTACTAAACTTATTACTGATGTTTTGTTTGTTCCTGAAATTGATCAGAATCTGCTCAGTGTTGGCCAATTGTTAGATAAGAATTATTCTGTTGTTTTTAAAGATAAAGAATGCATGATCTATGATCCAGCTGGTTGTGAACTTGAGTCTGTTAGTATGAACAACAGAAGCTTTGTTTTAAACTGGAAATTTCCTAAGTCTAGTGCATATGTTGGTGCTAAAGATGAAACTGATCTGTGGCATAAAAGATTTGGACATGCCAACTTTCACAACTTGAGTCATTTGCAAAAGCATGATTTAGCTTTAAGTCTGCCAAAATTGCATGAACACAGTGATGTGTGTGAAGTGTGTCAGCTGGGAAAACAACATAAATTACCTTTTCCAGTAAACAATGCTTGGAGAGCATCAGAAAGGCTACAATTGATGCACACTGATGTATGTGGTCCTATGAAGACCCTCTCTTTAAATGGAAGCAGATATTTTATTCTCTTCATTGATGACTGCACTAGGATGTGCTGGGTTTACTTCTTGAAACAGAAATCAGAAGTTGCATCTGTATTCTGGAAGTTTAAAGCCCATGCTGAAAACCAAACTGGATGTAAGATGAAGATGATTAGATCAGACAATGGGACTGAGTACACCTCGGATAAATTTGAGGAGTTCTGTGCAATTTCTGGCATTGAACATCAGCTCACTGTCACCTACACCCCACAACAGAATGAGGTAAGTGAGAGGAAAAACAGGACAGTAATGGAGATGGCAAGGTGTTTGATGTTTGAGAGGAACCTACCTAAGAAATTTTGGGCAGAGGCAGTTAACACTGCAGTTTTCTTGCAAAATAGGCTTCCTACCAAGGCATTGAAGACTAAAACACCACATGAAGCCTGGTTTGGATACAAACCCTCAGTGCTGCATCTGAAAATTTTTGGATGCATTTGTTATGCACTTGTTCCAACTGTAAAAAGGGACAAGCTGGATAAGAAGTCAGAGATTGGGATATTTGTAGGCTACAGCAGCAACAAGAAAGGGTACAGGATCTATAATCCCTTAACTGAAAAGATAAATGTCAGTAGGGATGTAAAGTTTGATGAAAATGCAGCTTGGAATTGGGAAAGAGCTCAAGTTGAATATGATGAAGACCAGATTACTGAGACTGCTGCATTGCAAGATCAAAATGAAGCTGTCAATGATGATGAACCTGATGAGGACTATCCTGTGAGAGGCACCAGACCACTCTCAGATGTCTATGAAAGGTGCAACATAGCTGTTATAGAGCCTAGTGATTATGAAGAAGCTGCCAAAATAGAAGGATGGATGGAAGCTATGAAAGCTGAAATGTCAATGATTCAAAAGAATCAAACCTGGACACTTGTTGACAGACCAAAACACAAGAAAGTGATTGGTGTCAAGTGGGTGTTTAGAACCAAACTGAATGCTGATGGTTCTATTAATAAACTGAAGGCCAGGTTAGTAGTAAAGGGGTATGCTCAGCAATATGGTATTGATTTCTCAGAGACCTTTGCACCTGTGGCAAGGTTGGATACAATCAGATTGCTGCTGGCTTTGGCAGCTCAAATGAAGTGGAACATCTATCAACTGGATGTCAAATCAGCCTTTTTAAATGGCTACCTACAGGAAGAGATATATGTTGAGCAGCCTGAAGGGTTCATTGTGGAAGAAAGTGAATCAAAAGTCTATCAGCTCAAGAAAGCCTTGTATGGATTGAAACAGGCACCTAGAGTCTGGTATGAAAGAATTGACAATCATCTACTGGAACTTGGATTTAAAAGGAGTCTTAGTGAGCCTACCTTGTATGTGAAGGAGCTAGAAGAAGGAAGCATGTTAATTGTGTCATTGTATGTTGATGATTTATTGGTGACTGGCAGCTGTGAGGACCAAATACATGATTTCAAGCAACAAATGAAAAATGTATTTGAAATGTCTGATCTTGGGAAGATGTCCTACTTTCTTGGAATGGAGATTCATCAATCTCAATCTGGTGTTTTCATAGGACAGAATAAGTTTTCTTTGAGCATACTGAAGAAGTTCCATATGAAGAACTGTAAGTCAGTAAGCACTCCAATGGCTCAAAGTGAAAAACTTAGCAAAGATGATGGTTCTGAGAAATATGATGAGAAAGTCTACAGAAGCCTTATTGGTTGTTTGTTATATTTAACAGCAACCAGACCAGATATCATGTTTGCTGTGAGTTTGTTGGCAAGGTTTATGCACTGTTGCAGTGATAACCATTTCAAAGCAGCAAAGAGAGTGCTAAGGTATGTAAAAGGCACCACTGATTATGGAGTCTGGTTCAAGAAGGCTGGGAAACTAAAATTAGTTGGCTTCACAGACAGTGATTGGGCTGGTTCAGTTGATGATATGAAAAGCACATCAGGTTACTTATTTACTCTTGGCTATGGAGGTTTTTCATGGAGTTCAAGGAAGCAAGACATTGTTGCTCAATCGACAGCAGAAGCAGAATACACTGCAGCTGCTGCTGCTGTGAATCAGGCCATTTGGCTAAGGAAGCTATTGAATGATCTGAATCTGGTTCAAGACAACGCAACAGAGATAATGTGTGACAATCAATCTGCTGTTGCAATTGCAAAGAACCCAGTTTTTCATGGAAGGACCAAGCACTTCAACATCAAACTTCACTTTGTGAGAGAAGTGCAGCAAAACAATGAGGTCAAACTGGTTCATTGCAGTTCAGAAGACCAGTTAGCTGATATATTTACTAAGCCTCTCCCTAAAACCAGATTTGAATGTTTAAGAAAAATGATTGGGGTTGACAGCAAAGCAGCCAAGGAGGAGTGTTGAATGTAGTGGCTGCTAATGCTGATGTTGTATTCATTTTGAATTTAAGTTTTTTGTGTGTTTAAGTACACTGATATGTCAATGTTGGTTGGTGATTTTTGTATCAATTTTTGGTCCTTAAATCATGCTGCAAGTAGGAAAGGAATGTGACTTGCAGTAGTTGGTGTTAGGTGAACTTTCAAGCTATATTGTAATCTGATTTCTTGAATGATACTCACACTTGAATACAAAAAAATACAGCAGCTTACTCTTTTTTCTTGTTATGCTCTCTCTGTTTTCTTAAGTGGTCTTTGTTCTAACAGACTACAATTCTAAGAAAACTAACAGACACAGATCAACAAGCTTTAATCCAGTTCAAAGCCAAGATAACTGGTGATCAGCTCAGGGTTATGCAATCCTGGAATAGTTCCATTCACCTCTGCCAGTGGTATGGTGTTACATGCGGTCGCAGACATCAGAGAGTCACCAGATTGGAACTACAACTCCTGAAACTCTCAGGCTATGTATCACCATACATTGGAAATTTGAGCTTTCTCAGGGTGCTGAATCTTGAAGGCAACAGCTTCAACAACGAAATTCCTCAAGAAATTGGCCGTTTAAGAAGATTGCAAATATTAAAATTGGCCAATAACTCCATCAGTGGTGAAATTCCTTCCAATTTATCTGGTTGTTCTAAGCTTACATTAGTTCATATGAGAGGCAACCAGCTAACCGGAGAAATACCTGGTTTGCTTAGTCTCTTGTCAAACCTAAAATTGTTAAGTTTAGCCAACAACAGTTTAAGAGGGAGTATCCCACCTTCATTGGGGAACTTATCGTCTCTGGAGAAACTTTCTTTCGCTAAGAATGGACTAAGTGGGGCTATACCTGAAGCTCTTGGGCAACTGAAAAATCTTTCATTTCTTTCTGTGTCTACGAATGCACTTTCTGGTATTCTTCCTGTCTCAATTTTTAATCTCTCCAATGTTAGAGTTTTTGAAATTGGCAGCAACAAGATTCGAGGTACTCTTCCTTCCCAATTGGGCATCACTATGCCGTATATTGATTTCTTTTCTGTCGCCCAAAACCAAATCACTGGACAATTTCCCGTTTCAATATCCAATGCCTCAAATCTCAGGGTCATTCTAGTTGCAGAAAACAAACTTAGTGGGAACTTGCCTTCATTTGAAAAGTTGGATAAAGTAACAAAGTTTTTGATTTTCAAAAACCATTTTGGAAATGGGGGAGCAAGCGACTTAAACTTTCTATGCTCTTTAACTAATACTACCAAACTAGAAGATCTACAGATAGGCGAAAATAGTTTTGAAGGGGTATTGCCCGAGTGCATTAGCAATTTGTCTAGCACTATTTCAGATTTAGCAATAGAACAAAACAAAATATTGGGAAGAATTCCGATTGGGATTGAAAATCTCATCAATTTGGAGGTGCTAGCGATATCAGATAATCAGCTATCAGGTTCCATTCCCCATGTTATTGGGAGGCTTTATAAGCTAAAGTGGTTTTATGCTGATCATAATAATTTTCTCTCAGGGGCTATTCCCCCTTCTATTGGAAATTTGACAATGTTAAGCGAACTTGGTTTAAGTAGTAATAATCTTGAGGGCAACATTCCTTCAAGTCTAGGTAAATGCGAAAATTTGGTTGCATTGTATCTTTATGATAACAATCTTAGTGGATCAGTACCCCCTGAAGTAATTGGACTCTCATCCTTGTCCATTGTACTAGACTTATCAGGGAACCATTTAACTGGTGTGCTTCCTGTTGAAGTAGAAAATCTGAAAAATCTTGGTGAATTATATGTTTCTCAAAACAGGTTATCTGGTTTGCTTCCAAACAATCTTGGTAGCTGTGTAAGACTAGAGTCCTTGTACTTGGATGGCAATTTGTTTGAAGGGCCCATTCCTTCATCTTTGAGTTCATTGAGAGGTCTTATGGCATTGGACGTATCTGACAATAATCTTTCCGGTGGGGTTCCAGAATTTCTTGTCAGCTTTGGGTCATTACAGTATTTAAATCTATCTTTCAATGATTTCGAGGGTATGATACCAGTTGAAGGAGTCTTTAAGAATGCAACTACTACATTCGTTGAGGGAAACAATAAGCTTTGTGGAGGCATCCCTGAGTTACACTTGTCCAGATGCAACTTGAAAACATCCATCAGAAGATCAAACACTTCTATTAAATTAAAAATCGCGATTGTTGTTGTGATTTTAGGAGTGACTTCGGCATTCTCTTTTCTCATCTTGTGGTTTAGAAACAAGAAAGAGCAGCCAACAGCAACTTGTGCAGAAAATTCACTTTTACAGTTATCATACCAAAGCATCTTAAGGGCTACTGATGGACTCTCCTTGCAAAATTTGGTTGGTTCAGGAAGCTTCGGTTCTGTATACAAAGGAATTCTTGAAGAGAGTGGAGTAGTTATTGCCATTAAGGTGCTTAATCTTCTGAATCGTGGAGCTTCTAGGAGTTTCTTGGCTGAATGTGAAGCCTTGAAGAACATTAGACATCGGAATCTTGTCAAGGTATTAACAGCAATTTCAAGTGTTGATTATCAAGGCAATGATTTTAAAGCATTGGTTTATGAGTTCATGGTAAATGGAAGCTTGGAGGATTGGCTGCATCCATCTGCTGGCATGAATGAACAGGAGACGACGAGAAACCTGAATTTCTTCCAAAGAGTAAATGTGGCCATAGATGTTGCTCATGCACTAGAGTATCTGCACCACCATTGTGAAACATCAATTATTCATTGTGACCTCAAGCCAAGCAATATTCTACTTGATCAGGAACTGGTTGGCCATATAAGTGACTTTGGCTTAGCAAAAATCCTTTCTGCAGACAGGCTTAACTATTCTGCTAATCAATCAAGCTCCATTGGGTTAAGAGGAACTATTGGTTATGCTCCACCAGGTAAGTACACTAATCATTTTTTCCATTCTAATACTTTTCTCTTAGCATAATGTAATTTCGTATAAGCTATCTTTATTATTTTCAAGGATCTCCTCTGCAATTATTGGTATATATAATTTGTGATGAATTAATTGTAGAATATGGCATGGGAAGTGAGTTGTCAACAAAAGGTGATGTGTATAGCTATGGCATCCTCTTACTAGAGATGTTTACGGGGAAAAGGCCGACTGATGAAATGTTCAAAGAAGGTTTAAGCCTACACAACTTTGTTAAGGCAGCTTTGTCCGAACGAATGATTGAGATTATAGATCCCATTCTTCTTCAAGAGAGAGTCAGACGAGGAAGAATCCCAAATATCACTCTCAATGGAAACGGCCTGGGAGATGATAGATATGTTCAATACTTGAATTCAATATTTGGAATAGGACTCACTTGTTCTGCTGAATCGCCAAGTGAGCGGATGAACATGAGTGATGTTGTTACCAAGCTTTGTTCTATTAGAGATAAGCTTCATCCAACTCGCTTACATCGTGAGGGCCAAACTTTTTATGCTGCTCAATCAATAGGTAATAATGTCTTCTTATGTTGAAGTAAACAATTTGCATTATTCTTAACAAAATAATCAATCATTATATGACTTAAGGCACATTAATTTCCACTACTTTTGAGATAAATGTTGTGTTCAGATGATTTGAACAAGTAAAATGTTTTTTGGTTACATTCTGTCAAAGTAAATATGATGGTTTAGAGGTTTCCTTGTTTTCATACGTTGCAGGTACCTAAGGTGCCATATCAATGGACTTGAGAGGCTTAGGTCAAGCAAAGTGCAGCTATTCTTTTTTCTTCACATTCTATTTGGTATTTGCAGGACTCCTGATTTCTCCTAAGAACACTCAGCTTTGAGAAAAGAAAATAAATATTGTGTGTCTGTAATACCTCCAATAAGTGTGTCTGTAATCTGCATTAAACATAAATCACTTTTCTTTGTGCATCATCAAATTAGAATATTGTGCTGTATAATTATTGCTAATATGTTGTTCTACCACACATTTTGCAGCTGCTCTTTGTTGTGTTTATTTTTTCTTAATTTCCAACCTAGTTTTTCCTTCTTTTTTTTTTCTTGATATTTCATAAGAATCTGGGATCTAATTTCCAAGTAATTCTCCACATAAACACTTTCCCATCTGCAGTAATTTGACTTTCAAGTATTGATTTTTTTTTTTTTCTATGAATCCAATGCTAATCTTCTTAATTCTTCTATAGAGTATTTTAAGAAAAAGAAGCAGAATCATAAGATGAGAAGAGTTGGACTTTTGGGCCGGGTATTACAAAAAAACCATAAAAAGAGAAACAATAATACACATGATTCATGAATTTTTTTTTTTTTTATGTTTATAAGCATAGTAAAAATGAAATTCACTACAAAAAAAAATAAAATGAAAATTACAATGATCAATCTCACACTAAACTTTTTCCACTATAAAAAGCAATCACCAAAAATTCAATGTGTTTTCTGTTGTCGATTTTCACCACACAAGTGCACGTATCGTAACAAGTAATATAGTGAAAACTAAAGTGTCGATCCCACGAGGAATTGCTACTAAATTTGCTAAGTACTAAAATTAACACACTCAATCTTATCTAAACAAATTAATTAAAGATGGTAATTAAAAATTAAATTAAAAGAAACTAATATTAAAAGCAAGTAAATTAAAAAGGATGGATCAATTAATTATAAAAGCCTAACATTACAACTTCCCTCAACACTTCGCTAGAATCTCTCTCCACCTCTTCACCTGATTAATGACCCCGAGTTATTAACCTAGAGTTCTATCTTATTTATAAGGATCTTCCAATGGTCTCATAAAAATATCTTTCTTAACCAATTAACTAAATAACTATGAAAATTGATTTAAAGAAGAACTCTGTAAGCTTAGGCTCTAACAATGGTTACACATGATGGTTACACATGACAAGTAAGTATATTTCTACCCTACCTGCAGATCAACTCATCCTAATAAATGAATATGAAACATGTGCCATTCATTCCATGTCTAACACTAAACTCCCTATGTCTAGTTGTATTTAGGTTAACAAATCAATCTAATTGGTGGTCAGTCAACTAGAAATATTAAGAACAAGATTAAACAAATAACTCAAAAACCATTAAATCAAACTAGAGAGAGAAAGTAAATTCAAACTACATGTTGAGTTCCATTGAAATCCTAGTAAAAGAAATTTAGTTCATGATAATTAATGAAAACAAATATTCAAAGAGTTTCACCATCATCAACGACACAAGAAAAATAAAGAAGATAAAAGAGTCCTATTTAAAGTATCAAAGACCCCCTAGAGTCTGAAACTTCGCGCACAAGCAAACAGGTAAGCTACAGGCTTTTAATTTTTTCCCCATATTTTACTGTTCACGCCTGGCGCCGCCACGCCTGCTGCACTGACTCTCCGGCGCCGCGGCGCCAACTCCTCTGGTTGTCCAGAGTTGGTTTCGCCATCTTCTCGTACTTCGTCAGCTATTTTGGATGAGCAAATCTCCTTCGATTTTGACGAGTAAAATACCATTGGAAAGGTATAGAAGTCAGATTCAAAAGTCATGAAGGGAGTTTTCTCAAATGAAGACTTTGAGATAATGTTTTTCTTGAAATAAGCTCCGGAGGTCGAATCTACCTGCTCGTTGCTTTGCACTGTTTTTCATCGTTTTGCACCTCGAAGCTCCAGATCACCTTGAACCTATAAAAACACATAAATAATAACTAAATAACTATTTTAAACATGAAATGGATAAATAAAATAAATCTATAAATATCTAAAACTAATCAAATCCTAATAAAAGCCTCAAGGACTTAGCTGATTTAAATGCATAAAAGGTGGTAAAATAACTATATTTCCTAGAGTTATCATTTCCCACTATCTATGATAGATACACAACAAACAAGCACTCTTTCTCTCTCTCTGTCAAGACCAAGCACCAATGCATCCTTTTATAGTACAAGACTTGGGTTGCCGTTCTTCAACCCTACTACCAATCCCATCTACCAATGATGAAATTCCTTCCAATTTATCTACTTGTTCTAAGCTTACATTAGTTCATATGAGAGGCAACCAGCTAACAGGAGAAATTCCTGGTTTGCTTGGTCTTTTGTCAAATCTAAAATTGTTAAGTTTAGCCAACAACAGTTTAAGAGGGAGTATCCCATCTTCATTGGGGAACTTATCATTTCTGGAGAAACTTTCTTTCACTGTGAATGGACTAAGTGGGGTTATACCTAAAGCTCTTGGGCAACTGAAAAATCTTTCATTTCTCTTTATGTCTACGAATGCACTTTCTGGTATCGTTCCTGTCTCAATTTTTAATCTCTCTAATATTAGAGTTTTTGAAATTGGCGAAAAAACAAGATTCGAGGTACTCTTTCTTCTCACTTGGGCACCAATATGCCATATATTGATTCCTTTTCCGTCGCCCAAAACCAAATGACTGGACAATTCCCCGTTTCAATATCCAATGCCTCAAATCTCATGGTCATTCAAGTTTCAGAAAACAAACTTAGTGGGAACTTGCCTTCATTTGAAATGCTAGATAAACTAGTAGAGTTTTTGATTCTGGAAAACTGTTTTGGAAATGGGGGAGCAGTGACTTAAACTTTCTCTGTTATTTAACTAATACTACCAAACTAAAAGATCTACAGACAAGCGAAAATAGTTTTGAAAAGGTATTGCCCGAGTGCATTAGCAATTTGTCTAGCACTATTTCAGATTTAGCAATAGAACATAACAAAATAGTATAGTAGAAATTCAACAGTGTCTATGTGCATGTTGAGATAGATAGAGCCATAACATGTTTCCTTGTTCTGAATATCACCAACCGCATCAAAGTTTAATTCTAGATACCGCCATCACCTTTCTCCTCTCATCCTTTCATGTTTTATGTTATTGAACAGATTAATTTCAAACTTCATAAGGAATCTTTATAATATGAAATCATGTTTAAGAAAACACACTTTTTGAAAACTAAAGATGTATTTGAAGGGATAAGTAAAGATAACGGTTGAACGTTCACCTCTTATCTTAGAGTGCTTAAGTTTAACTCTACTTTCTTAATTTAGGAATAAGTTTCACAATCCCTTGGAAATTATAGTTCACAAACACTTAAATTTCAAATGTCTTCAAGATAAGTTAGTTTAAACCAATCAACTACAAAACAATGACTAGCAAACTCCAAACAAATTACCCCATATTTATCTTTTGACCATGCATTGCTATTTGCTCATCAATTTACAACCCAAACTTATTTCCATAAGACAATTGAGTTTCATCCCACTTAAGAATATGTTTTCATCCCAATGCATATTGTCAGCTCAAAGTTAAAGCATGGACGATGAAAAGCATAATAATATCAATATTTGCAGTTTAATACTGACTAAACAAAGCATACAGTGTTTAGCACCACGAATTCATGCATATCGAAAAAAGCAAAACAATGTTTTTTTTTTTTCTTCCCGGATAAGTAACAAAATTCTTAAAAGCAGTAAAAGCATTAGCACACAGCTTTAAGTGAAAAGTACCTTCTCCCTTTCTCTGTAATTGGCTATGTTGTTTTCACAGGTGAACTCCCTCTTTCTATAAAACTCAACTTTGTATTGATCAACTTCCTCAATCATTTGGGTCAACAACTCCCTCTCCTTCTCCTCCAATCGAAATGCATTTTCCCTAAGCCATTACAACAGAAATAATGACCAATATGAGTGCCACTTAAACCGATAAAACTCACAACATCTTACATATTTTCATTCACAAAACAAAAAGTAACTTGAAAAAATTGAATCTAAATTATGAAAGAGAATTACATAAAAATGAGGAGAACTTTAAAAATGGAGAAATTATAATTTCCAATTTTTCTCCTAGTTCAATCTATAAAAATAAAGAAAGTTCAAAGAAAAATGAAAAATGAAACCCTGAAACATTTCCTTCTAATTCCCAAAATTGCCTACAAATTCTACTTAAAACTCTACTCTATGAATCCAAAAATTAAAAAATTGGTCACTAAATTTCTTTATTTTTTAAACATTTCTAAAATACCTACTAACTGCCAAATTCATAACTTCAATTTCTACTTTTTAATTTCCCCAAAATGTCTCAGTAACCAATTATAGGAACAATAAAAAAAAAAAACAAGATAAAAAAAAAAACCAAAAAAATTAATGGATCTTAACCGTCTCCATTCCCGCTGTGGAACTGACTCGACAAAGTCGTCGCCGAATTGAGTGAACAAGTCGGGAAACGTTGACATTGTTTTGTTTCTGGCAAGGTTTTGTACGGACACGTCAAGGTTTAATGAAAAAAAAAAAAAATGGAAGTTGGAAGTCCGAAAATTGAAATCTGTGTCTCAGTGAATGCTTAAAATGAAAAAGGCAATAACTATTAGGATTTTGATGGATTGGACTGAATAAGCTATTAATTTGGGCCTTCATTGGGTTTGATTGGCTCATTTTTGGCCTTTATTTGGGTTTGTTTGGGTAATTTATAGATTTATTAAAATTTCATTATTGGTTTAATTTATTTGGATTTAATGGATGATATATAAGTTTAATGTAAGTTTTAGTTGAACTTTACTATTAATAAAGTTACCACATCACTCGCGCCTTTAAACTGAATGAATAAAATGAGTATTTTATAATTTAATTAATTTATTATAGTAAAAAAACGTCTTATTACAAGAATATGAAAAAAATTTGTATCTATACTAATTATAAATTTTTTGATTGAATTGATGTCACCAGTTAAATGACACAATTCAATTGAAAATCTGATAAAAAAATCATTATACAATAAAAGAAATATATTTTTAATGTTATAATATTAATTTCCTTTTTTAATTAAAAATAAAGCGAAAACACATATTTGAAAATTTACGTATCCATTTCTACTTATTTTTTCATCTTAAAAACAAGTACGTGTATTTTTTTTTTATGTTATATATATATATATATACACACACTTTGTTAAAGGAGAGATCAGCATGTGAACCTCGAGTGAGTTATGCCTTGAACACCAAAAGATGAGCCTTGATTCATACAGAAGAATTAGAAAGTTCCTTTCGTTATAATGTTTAACTCTGTCCTTGTAAGTGTACTGCTTCAAGAGGAATGAATAGCTTCAGTCCTATTTTCTCAAGAAATAGGCCACTTCTGTAATACCATTATTTTTGGGAAATTTCATCCAATTAGCCAATATGCCATCAGGTTGCTCAAACTTATGTTACCCGAACTCTTATTTTTTTTAAAGTACTCATATCGGGCACATATTTGGATACCGGTATGAGATATGATCCTCCAAATATATTGAAAGATTTAAAAGAAATTGAATATAACCGTGTCGGACACATACTTGCATCCGACACTCACCTCCGAATCCAAATAACATAGATTCAAACCTTGTTGTTAGACATTATAATCTAACAAGTGTTCAGCACTTTGTTAGACATTTTGAATTTTATATCACACAAAAACTTATTAAAGGAAAGTTTCCCAGAATTTTGTTCACGCGTCTGATACCGAGTCATGAATTAATACATGTCAAATAAGTGATTCTGCAGCGTTGCTTACTATCACATTTTTCATACCTGTCCCCCAAGTTCCCCAACCTTTCCTCCAAAAACTCTCCCCTGTTAAAAAAAAGGAGGAATTGGAAAGAAAAAGAAACTCATAAGATGTTCTACCTCATTGGATATTCTGACATTCCATTGATGTCTGAACCACCAAAATCCGCATGAATGTTGGGTTCAATTTAAAGTTTACTTATTGGGATCATGGCTTTCTGGCTTCAATTCACCATTTTTTTTAAAGAGAATCTCTACCGACCATTAGAGCATTGATATTGACACAATTTGACTGAGTCATTGTCTCTAAATTTTCTAAGTTAATTGAACTTATTTTTATCCTTTTGAGAATCTCTACCAACCATACCACTAGAAAAATCAAGGTGCAATTTGTTTTCCTTTTTCTTAAGCATCAACAAAATAAATCTATGGTTAAATTAAAATATTATAGCCTATATACCAGTGATGTGAATCATGTGATTGATAAAGTTAGCTTCTGATCAATAACTTATCCAGCAAGCAAAAAGGTATTCAAGCTCCAATCTAAACAATTAAATTGCAAAACACGTGTAGGGGATTGATTTTGAGAATAAAGAAGAATCAGACACCTTTTCTTTCGTATAAGATATTGAAATTATTATAGGTTGAGACCAAGACAAGACTCATAATTTCACAATCATATATGTAATTTTTAACACTTAACCTTCTATTTTATTGGTTTATATTTTCAACGTTCTTTTCCATTTTCTTACTATCAATATCAATGTTCTTATTATTTGGCCCCAAATATATATTAGTCATGCATTTCGATATTCTTGGCACTTCCTTAGAAAAAATATATTTAATTCTTGGCATTATATAGTTTTTCTACCTGATCTTTTTCATGCAGTGTCATCTTCAATTAGTCTTTGCGTTCAATTTGGTTGGTAATTAATATATGGTTGCATTGCATGTCATGAAACTTGATAATAAATTAATTAAAAGCCATAAGAAAACTGATGTTGAAGATGACAAAAACTCTCTATTTTCTCTATTGGCTAGCTAGTGGTGTGGTCCAGAGAAATTCTTGTTTTTGCAACTTGTTGAAGGGGCAAGAAAATAGTGATTCAGAAGCCAAGTAGTTTCCCTCAACTTACAGCTTTTCTTCTTACTGTTACTAACAACTTAGTTTTCTTAAAAGAGTTGACCTGTTTGTAGAGAATTGTAATGTTTGCAGAAAATGAACTGTGTTCTGTTTATTGCTAACTTTAGTATTTATACAAGTATGAGTTGCCTAAAATATTTAAACTTGTATGTTTGTTACAAACTGAAAAATTTAAATCTCAGCTGATTTGATTTGTGCTTATCCTCTTGCTTGTGTTTGTTGCAGATTCGGTTAGGATTTGAACTTGCTGATATGGTTGCTTATCTGCTGCTGCTGGTTTGTTTGAATCTTCTGGTTTATCTTTTACATGCCCCCTCAAGACAGTGGAGCTATCAGCTACACCAGTCTTGGATCTGAGAAACAGAAATCGTTGTCTGGTAAGTGGTTTAGTGAGACCATCTGCAAGTTGGTCAGTTGTAGAGATGTATGAGACCTTTACATCTCCTGAGTAGACATGTTGTCTAACAAAATGATAGTCAATTGCCAGATGCTTCATTTTAGAATAGAATGGAAAACAGGATTTGCAGTTAGATAAGTAGCTCCAATATTGTCTGAATGAAGTATTGGAGATTTGCTGGAGTGAACATGTAATTCAGAGAGTAGGTTCTTTATCCAGGTAAATTCTGCAGTTGTGTTTGCTATAGCTCTGTATTCTGCTTCAGTGGAAGATCGTGCTTCTGTCTTTTGCTTAGTTGATTTTCAAGAGATTGGATTCCCACCAAGATAAATGATGTAGCCTGTGGTTGAAGACCTGTCATCCAAATTGCCAGCCCAGTCTGAGTCACTGTAGGCAAAAACATGTAGGTTTGAAGGCTTTTTGAGAAACAAGCCATGATGTATAGTGCCTTTGAGGTAGCGTAGTACCCTTTTTAGACTTATCCAATGAGTTTGTGATGGAGAGTGCATAAATTGGGATAGTTTGTTGATGCTGTAAGCAATTTCTGGTCTTGTTAATGAAAGGTACTGCAGTGATCCAACCAGTTTCCTGTAGGCAGCGGCATCTGTTGAGCCTGAACCATCTTTGAGCTGAAGCTTCACATTTGTAGGCAACGGAGTTTGTGTGACTTTGGCATTATCCATGTTGAAGTTCTGTAGAATGTCTCTGATGTATTTATGTTGTGATAGAAATAGACCTGTTGGTGTAGTGACAACTTCAACTCCAAGGAAATAGTGTAGGTTACCAAGGTCTTTGAGAGAAAAACGCTGAGCAAGCTGTTGCTGGAATTGTCTCAATGCCGTTGTGTTGTTGCCAGTTAGAATCAGATTATCTACATAGACTAAAAAATATAAAATAACTGAATCATTGGCATAAACAAAGAGTGAGGCATCAGAGACAGATTTGTTAAAACCATAGTTAATTAAGAAGCTGCTGAGTTCTTGATACCAAGCTCGTGGAGCTTGTTTTAAGCCATAGATGGCTTTATTAAGCCTACAGACATGGTTTGGCTTATCAGTGTTGATGTAGCCAGAGGGTTGTGCCATGAAGACTTCCTCAGTGAGTGTACCGTGAAGAAAAGCATTATTTACATCCAATTGAGAAATTGACCATTTATGAGCAAGAGCAATGCAGAGAACAGTTCGAATGGTTGTTGGTTTAATCATTGGACTGAAGGTCTCTTTGAAATCCAGACCTGGTCTTTGGTGAAAACCTTTTGCAACTAGTCTTGCTTTATATCTGTCAATAGTACCATCTAGTTTTCTTTTGACACGATAGACTGATGGAGACTCAATTAAGAGTTGTAAACCCAAGTGCAGGTTATGTTCAAGTAATAAATTCTCGGGTGTCCGAGGTCGAACCACAGGGAAGCGTATTAGTAAGTATAAGTTTATAAATATATAAGAAAAATAAAGTAAACAAGATATTAGGGAATCAACAACAAAACAAGATAAACAAGATATTAGAGAACAAAATAAACAAAATAAAATAAAAGAAATTAAACAAGATATAAAAACAATAAGAAAAGATGTTGAGGTTAGAGAATCCACTCTTGGTGTTATGCTAAGATTAATCTTGTTTTATTACACAATTGAAATTCACACATAAGGGAGATTCCAATCGGAAGGTTTAGCAATTCAGTCCAAATTGTCCAACGTCCATAGCATATGATATTATGTTCATTTGGTGTCCTCAAAACTCACAAAAAGAGTCCAAGCATTCCTTATGCCAAGGTATATGTCTACAACAAATCAAGGTTATGAAACCAAGCATTTACTGTGCCATTTTCATTGTCAATAATGAATCAAGATCCCTACTTTGCAAGTATGATTTTAAACCAAAAGAAAATATTAGTGTTTATAAATGATGATTCATTTTAGCTCATGTTTAAGAGACTAACCTTAGCATTTACCAAAAGCTTCACCTCATCACCTCAACAATATGATTAGCAACACATACTAGATATGAATAAAATGAAAAGAAATGTAAGAAGCATAAGTAAATAAAAAAAGAAAACTAGAGAAAGGAAAGAAGAAGAAAACTTAGAGAATTTTATTACAATGGCTAATATCCTACCAATGTATAATAATGCTCATCCAAGGCCCTCTATTTATACACATTTTGGAGAGCTAAATGACAAGAGACAAGCTTTATAAATTTCAAAGGTAGGTATAATAGGTGGGTGCATTTTTCTAACAATTTTCGTCATATTGTATGACAATTCTGATCAGCCAGCTTGATAGTCGATTTTGTCAATGTTGGAGGCTCGATCTGATCAAATGGTCTTCTAGAAAAATATACCCCTATCAGTTACGGATCCATAGCCGTTGAAATCAGATCATTTGCTCATGTGGATCGGAAGATATGGTCAAAATACCAAAACAGGTTAGCACAGACGTCATTGCACATCAGCCAACTTGATGGTCGATTTCGCTAGGGAAAAAGACTCCGTTTCAAGAAGTGTAAAACATGAAAAAGATAGATATACCTCTTAACTTTGCACTGTAAAAAATTCAGCCTTATTGCTTCAGTGAAACTCCAGATATAGCGGATATGGCAAAAGGTGTCGGAATTGGAACTGAACTGGATTTGCCCTTAATTGTTGATTTAACCTAGTAATCTGAAATCACTCAAAGAAACTCGTGAAAAACACCAAATTACATAAAAATATAAAATATCATAAACACAATTAGATTAAGCAATAATAACTCGTATTTGACACAAAACAATAATAAAACATAACTAAGAACTATATAATTTTACGAGTTATCACACCCCTACACTTGGATTGTTGCTAGTCCCTAGCAACGACTCAATAAAAATAAAATAAGAAAATCTAATCTAATCCATTTTCGTTGGAAATCACGGTGGCACTTAGCATGTGACACAAGCCTTTAAACCCCTAGGTGTCCCTAGTGGACGAGTTTAGTCTCGTGAGGGTTTGCTAGAACGATACCCACAAACATTGAAAAACTAAAATATAAGTAAACTACATACACTAAAAATATTTACTCCTAATCCTTTCAATATAAATTAGAGACAATCTTTGAACAAGTCTTATAAACTAATCAATAGTTCAAAGAATTTCACAAAAATTTTTGCTTGAATGTAAATAAATGAGTTAAACCAATATTAACATAACATATTTCAATCAAAATAGTGCATATTCAACTTAATCTCAACTTTTCACTATACTCTCATGATTTTCACTCTTTAAAGTAGTGGTAAAGTGTTTACACTCAATCAATCTCATGAAAACAGTTCTACCATATGCTTGCTTGTCCACCTATTATCCACTATTTAGATCATACAACTTCATAAATCAAGAGGTCTTTTTTCAAGGTTGTAATGGGGCCAAAGGGTTATAATGTGGTTAAAGAACAAAAGGATAAAAATATCACAAAGGTTCCAAAGAGTTCATAGAGTTTAGAGACATAATAAGATCATACAAATAAAACTTCTCAAAACTCTTATAAAGCACATAATAACATAGGCTAAATATTCATGTTGAGCCTTTGCTTCATTCTAATCAACTTTGTAACATCTTTTTCTTTACTTTAACTAGAAGTTCAAGAGAAGATTTTTTTTTTTTAATATGGGAATGTATTTGACAATGATCCCTTTCTTTTTCTCTTGACTTTTGCCTCTCTCCTCCCCTACACTTATCTTTCGTTCTAACCCAAATTTTCAAAAAGTATCCCTTGTTTTTGCAATATGTCTCAAAATATATAATCCATCTTTAGAACAAGGGTAAGGATATAAGTATATTTAGGCTAGGTGTAAGTTCTGGTTACCAATAAAATAGCATATTTAATGTAGGCTCAAATTGGCTCACTAGTGGGGATGTTCTCTTAGAACATTAATAATGGATGGCTGTTTGGCTCTGGTTATAATCCTAATGCCTCTATCATATTCATGTTGTCACATGTATCAATATAGTCTCAAACAGTTTAAAGCAAGTTCTAGAGAATCATGTAATCATAAGAGCACTCAAGAAAGAAATTAGATTGATTTGTATAATGCATCAATCATTATAGGCTCAAAAACTCACAAGGATGATTATACAAGTCAGATTAAGTCTAAATATGCTTCTTTCTCAATCAACATATCATATTAACATTGGCTCATAAAAAGGTTGACATCAAGCTCAATTCTCATGAAAATCTTCTCACTAATAAATCTGTTTTAGACTTATGCAATTCATATCTCATCATTGTATTAAAAAGGAACTAGAACACATTAAAATAATAATAATAATAATAAAGACTCATAAAAAAAATAGTAGACAAAAATAAAAGAAATCCTAAATCGTTCCCCCCACACTTAATTCTTACATTGTCCTCAATGTAAGTCTATTAACCCAAATGAAAGAATCATGTGTAAGAGAAAAGAACTAATAACATAAGAATAGGAATAACTAAGACTCAAAACAAAACAAACTCATGCAACCTAAATAATCCTAAAATACTAAACAAAAATTAACAAGTAAACATAAAAAGATTAAAATCAAACTGACAAGGTATGTCTCAAGTCTCCCTTACTCAGACCTTGTTCAGAATGAATACTTCTAAATTGCTTAAAACACAACAAACTTTTTTTTTTTTGAAAGAAAAAATCAAACTGACAAGGTATGTCTCAAGTCTCCCTTACTCAGACCTTGTTCAGAATGAATACTTCTAAATGGCTTAAAACACATCAAATTTTTTTTTTTTTACAAATTAGCAAAATATGTCCCTTACCCCCTACTAAAGGTAGAATTTAGGAGATATTACCTGCAGAGGTTGCTAACCACTTATTATAACTGAGACATAACAAACAAAATGTTAGATAATGTTACAAAGACAGAGTGCAACCCACTCCTTGCTCGTCCATATCTCTTTTTCTTTTTCCGAGCGTTTGCGAAACAACCGTAGCAGATAAATACTCATAAGCTTGGAGCTTTTTGAGTAAATCTTCAATGGTTGTAGCAGAAATTATGGTTCTCCTTGCCTCTGAAAACATGAATCCATTATCCACAGCATTATCTAAATATGAAAGCAAATTACTAAAATAACCATTAATATTAAGCAAACCAATGGGTTTCTTATTTGTGACCAAAGATGACCAATAAGCCACGCAAGCTATTTCTTCCAATGTACCCAGACCTCCTGGTAAAGCAATGAATGCATCGACAGAATGGTACATGATTGTCATCCGTTCAGGGATACTCCAGACTTGTATTTCCTTACCCACGGTAGGTCCACAAAAACCTGTGAATAGTTGTGGCACGATTCCTAGAACTGGACTTCCTCCGGCGTGTGCTGATGTAGCGACTGCTCCCATTAAACCCGTACTACCGCCTCCATAAATCAACTGGATCTTTTGTTGGGCAAGTATTACTCCAACTCTTATGGCTTCATCAGCGAATATGTTATTTTTCCCTGGATAAGCACCTTCAAAGACACAAATTTTTTTAATGCGCTGGGACGAAGTACTTTCCATTTTTTTTTCAAGTGCCTGAAAGAGAATGAGTACATGGTGTAATATATAGAGGACTGAGTAATGAATCAGACAATAGTAATAATGTCGCCGAAAGTGTATTTGACATGTCAGAAGAAAATGTTAACCTAACAAAAGATTTTTGCGTGATTTCAGGAAGAAAATCAAAAAGAGAAGAAAAATCAACTGTAAAAGACCAATGCAAAAAAAAAAAACGAGAATAATTACACAAATCTAACAACACGTAAATTAAACTGAAATGAAGTTATTGCAAATCAAACCAAAAGTTGAGAAGTCATTTATTGTAGTTGTGATTGTGGCTCACATCTTCCTCTGGTTTTACGTCCAGAAACGGCTTAAACGCCTTCTATGAGTCGAGGATATGCTTCCCATCCAGTTTTCTTACAAGCTGGCAAACAGGGTCTTTTAACATCAGATTCCCAAGATGTTGCCATTCCCTTTGGAATTGCGGCCATAAATCAAGAATTTCTCTTTGTACGTCTCCACTAGGATGCGTCTCAAGAGAAAGTTGGATATTACCCAAATTCTCCTTACTCAGTCCATCCTTAATGAATTCAATTTTATCATCTCGATTATAGGACAGAATCCCAATAGAACGACATTTATCGTTACACGTCCATCGTGCACATTTGTGGCAATTTGAACTCATGCGCTTTGCTCGTCGCTTCTTTGCAAAAGTGCTTCTACCTGTACCTGGTAAATGCAAAACAGGAAGATATTCATCTTCACGTACCTTGGCTTCAATTATCCAACGTATGTCTTCAGGAATCCCTTTGTGCATAAGCATTCTTAATCTTTCAAATCGAACTTGGTAAAGCTTCAGTAAAATATTTCGAGGAAAAGGAGGAAATCGTTTCTGCAATCTTGTGAGAATATCATCCATCTTGAAAAAAAATGAAAAATAAATTGAAAGAGAAATTTATATACAATATCAGTTTTGTGGGTAGCTGATGGAACCGATTTAAATAATCACGGAGTACCGTTATCCGTCATTTAACCGGGGTTAAAAAAAATTATATTTACATCTAGTTATTTTCAAAACAAGGATCAGAAAGAAAAACAACCTCTTCTTGAGTAACATGATTTTCCAAAAAGAGTTTGAGTCTTTGTCCATTTACCTTGAATACGTTACCATTTTGAGGATTCTCAATGTCAACTACTCCATAATGATACACATGTTTAACCACAAATGGGCCAGTCCATCTTGATCTCAACTTACCAGGAAATATGTGAAGTCTAGAATTATAAAGTAGAACTTTTTGCCCAACATCAAATATTTTTCTTGAAATTAACTTGTCATGAAAGGCTTTAGTTCTTTCTTTATGAATTTTAGAATTCTCATATGCATCATTTCTGAGTTCCTCAAGTTCATTTATTTGTAATTTCCGTAAATTAGAAGCGTCATCAAGGTTTGAGTTGAACATTTTAATGGCCCAATATGCTTTATGCTCAAGTTCCACAGGTAAATGACAAGGTTTTCCATAAACTAGCCTATAAGGATACATGCCCAATGCTGTTTTAAAAGCTGTTCGATAGGCCCATAATGCATCGTTAAGTCTAAGAGACCAATCTTTGCGATTTGGATTAACCGTCTTTTCCAAAATTTGTTTAATCTCCCTATTTGCTAATTCTACCTGTCCATTTGTCTGCGGGTGATAAGGGGTTGCAACTTTGTGTGTAATGGCATATTTCTTCATTAATGTTTCAAAAACCTTGTTGCAAAAATGTGTTCCCCCATCACTTATGATAGATCGAGGAATTCCAAATCGACTCAAAATATTTTCTTTTAAAAATTTAATCACTGTTTTGTGATCATTATTTCGACATGGAATTGCCTCTATCCACTTTGAAACATAATCTATTGCAACTAAAATGTATAAGAAACCAAAAGATGGTGGAAATGGTCCCATGAAATCAATACCCCAACAGTCAAAAATTTCAATTACAAGAATTGGGTTCAAAGGCATCATGTTTCTTTTCGAAATGGAACCTAATTTTTGACAACTTTCACATGACTTGCAAAAATTATATGCATCTTTGAATAAAGTTGGCCAGTAAAATCCACACTGTAAAATTTTTGCAGCAGTTTTCTTTGATGAAAAATGACCACCACATGCCTCGGAATGACAAAACTTAATTACACTACTTACCTCATTGTCGGGAATGCATCTTCGAAAAATCTGATCAGGACAATATTTGAACAAGTAAGGGTCATCCCAGTAGAACTTCTTTACCTCATTCAGAAACTTCCTTTTATCTTGGGGGCTCCATTGAGAAGGAATTTTTCCTGTAGCAAGAAAATTAGCAATGTCAGCAAACCAAGGTGTCGTGGAGACAATTAGAAGTTGTTCATCAGGAAAAGTATCATTTATTGGTGAGGTTCCAAAACGTTCATCACAAACAAGTCTTGATAAATGATCAGCCACCACATTTTCTACTCCTTTTTTATCTCGAATGGTGATGTCAAATTCTTGCAGCAAAAGGATCCACCTCAGCAACCTAGGTTTTGCATCCTTCTTACAGAGAAGATATTTTAAAGCTGCATGATCACTAAAGACAACAATTGATGATCCAACAAGGTAAGATCTGAATTTATCCAATGCAAAAACAACTGCAAGTAATTCCTTTTCTGTAGTGGAATAATTCATTTGGGCTCTATTTAAAGTTTTACTTGCATAGTAAATTACACGTGGTTTCTTATCTTTCCTTTGTCCTAACACAGCACCAACAGCATAGTTACTAGCATCACACATTATTTTAAATGGTAAAGACCAATCAGGAGATCTCATAATAGGAGCAGTAATGAGCATATTTTTGAGTTTTTCAAAAGCATCTTCACAATCTTTAGTTCATTCAAATGCAGTGTCTTTCATTAAAAGATTACATAGAGGTTTAGATATCGTGCTAAAATCTTTTATGAATCTTCTATAAAAACCTGCATGTCCCAAAAATGACCTAATGTCCTTTACTGTCTTTGGTGTGGGTAGATTAGCAATCAATTCAATTTTTGACTTGTCTACCTCAATCCCTTTTGCAGAAACAATGTGACCTAGTACAATACCTTTAGTGACCATGAAATGACATTTTTCCCAATTAAGAACAAGATTTTTTTCTTCACACCTAATCAATACATTTTTCAAATTGGCTAAGCAATCATCAAATGAATCACCAGAAACAGAAAAATCATCCATGAAAATCTCAAGATTACGTTCAATCATGTCACTAAAAATACTAAGCATGCATCTTTGAAATGTGGCAGGGGCGTTACATAATCCAAATGGCATTCTACGATATGCAAAAGTACCAAAAGGACATGTAAAAGTGGTTTTCTCTTGGTCCTCAAGTGCAATGGCAATTTGATTATACCCAGAATATCCATCTAGAAAACAATAAAACTCATGCCCTGCAACTCTTTCTAAGATTTGATCCATGAAAGGCAAAGGGAAATGATCTTTCCTCGTCACTGAGTTAAGTTTCCTGTAGTCAATGCACATGCGCCAACCAGTAACAGTCCTAGTTGGAATTAATTCATTGTTTTCATTTTTAACTACAGTAACTCCAGATTTCTTAGGTACGACTTGAGTAGGACTTACCCATTTGCTATCAGAGATAGGATAAATGATTCCATTATCTAGAAGTTTAATGACTTCATTTCTCACTACTTCTTTCATATTAGGATTAAGCCTTCGTTGCATTTGTCTAGAGGGTTTAGCATTTTCCTCTAAATAAATATTATGTGTGCAGATTAATGGGCTTATTCCCTTTATGTCAGCTAAGGTCCATCCTAATGCATTTTTGTGCATTTTCAAAAGTTGTAACAACTTACCTTCTTGTAGTTCATCAAGATGTGAAGAAATTATGACTGGAAAAGTTTCATTCTCACCCAAAAAGGAATATTTTAGCTCGGATGGCAATGGTTTTAAATCCAGCTTGGGTGGTTCAATAGTTGATGGTACAATGACATTTGTGAGTGATGGAAGTTCCTCAAACTTTTGTTTCCAACAATGCTTATCCTGAAAAGAATTTAACAAAGAATCAGTGTGTGAAATTTCTGAAGCATTATCAAACTCAAATTCAATTAAATAAGCTTCTAAAGGATCATGGAATGTGGTAGTGGTGAGATGTTCATGAACAAGTTCTTCAATGAAATCCACTTCATGTACTTCTGAATCATCACCAGGTTGCTTGCAAATGTTGAACACATTTAATTCTAAAGTCATATTTCCAAAAGAAATGTTCAAAATACCATTCCTGCAATTTATCAGAGCATTAGAAGTTGCAAGAAATGGACGGCCTAATATAACAGGAATTTGAACATTTGGATTTGAAACAGGATGTGTGTCCAAAACAATAAAATCAACAGGGAAGTAAAAATTTTCAATTTGAACCAAAACATCTTCAACTATCCCTCGAGGAATTTTTACAGAACGATCAGCTAGTTGAAGTGTAACAGGTGTTTCCTTGAGTTCACCTAAACCTAACTGTTGATAAATAGAAAAAGGCAAAAGATTAACACTAGCACCAAGATCAAGCAATGCACGTTCTATTCTAGTGTTTCCAATGATGCATGAGATTGTTGGACATCCAGGATCTTTGAATTTTGGTAGAGTAAGGTGATGAATGATTGAGCTCACACTTTCCGTCAAAAATGCTTTCTTTTGTACATTATGTTTCCTTTTAACTCTGCACATGTCCTTCAAAAATTTAGCATAAGATGGAACTTGTTTGATTGCATCCAATAAAGGAATGTTAATCTTAACTTGTTTGAAAAGTTCATAAATTTCTGCATTTTGATTCAAATTCTTTATTGTTTGCAACCTTTGAGGAAAAGGAGCAGGATGCATACCTTTTTCGTTGTCCAAATTTTCAAGAAGTTCAGACTTACCATCATCCTTACCATTACTTTTCAGAGGGGAAGGAGGATCTTGGTCTTTTGATGGAATGTTTTTGTCAATTGCCTTTCCACTTCGAAGAGTTGTGATAGAACTGGCATTTTCCTGTTGAGTTTCATTGGAGCAAGAAACAAGACATTGAGTAGAAGGGTTAGGCTGAGGTTGAGCAGGAAACTTACCTTTTTCTTGAGTGCGTAATGAAGCTGTCAATGTGGACAAGGTGTTTTTGATCTCATTGATGTCTTGTGAAGTTTGGTTATTCACATTTGCTTGTGTTTGCATGAATGCTTGCAATGTCTCTTCCAAGGTTTGTACACGTGAAGGTTGATAGGAAAAAGTGTTGCCCGGCTTTTGAGATTGTGGTACCTGAACATGATTATTATTCCGCCAACTGAAGTTGGGATGATTTCTCCATTCAGGGTTATACGTTTCAGAGTAAGGAGAAGGAAAAGGCTTTTTAAATGTGTTTATGGAATTTACTTGATCATGCAACGCTTCTTTAAGAATGGGAATGTTTGGACATTCAGAAGTGGGGTGTCCCATGATTTCACAAATTCCACAACTTTCTTCATTTTTAACCGTTTTGACTTCTTTTACTTCTCTAAGTTCCATGGCTTCAATCTTTCTAGCCAAATTAGCTACTTTAGCTTTTATCTCATCTTCTTGACTAAAATGATATTTTCCTCTGTTAGAAACAAGATTAGATCTATTGGAACTTTCAGAGGAATTATCTGTGTGCCAGGCTTGAGAGTTATCTGCCAAATGGTCTAGGTAGTCAAAGGCTTCTTCAGGTTCTTTTTCTAGAAACTCACCGTTACACATTGTTTCAACAAATTGTTTAGTTTCGGGAGTTAAACTTTCATAAAAGAAACTAATAAGACGCCATTTTTCAAAACCATGATGTGGACAAGAACTTAACAAATCTTTAAAACGCTCCCAGCACTGAAAAAATGCTTCATTTTGATTTTGATTGAAATTTTGAATCTGTCTTTTCAAAGCAGTAGTTTTATGTGCTGGGAAAAATTTCTTTAGAAACTCAGTTTGTAATTCTTGCCATGTGCCAATTGACCTTGGTTTTAAATTATGAAGCCAAATTTTTGCTTTATCTTTTAAAGAAAAAGGAAATAATTTTAGCTTGACAATTTCATTTGTACATTGTTGGTCATTAAAGGTGACACATACATCTTCGAAGTCTTTTAGAAACGAGTAAGCACTTTCCGATTCTAACCCATGGAAATTTGGAAGTAAAGCTATCATACTTGGTTTAAAACGAAAGTTGTTTGCATTGAGAGGAAAAATAAAACAAGAGGGTGATGAGCTTCGAGTTGGTTGCAAGTAGTCACGCATGGTGCGTACTTGTCTGTTCTCATCTTCAGCATGAACACTTTCATTGTCAGCCATGGTAGGAGTTGTATTAGAAAGATTACCTGAAAAAGTTTCACAATAAAATCTAACTAAACGACGAGATCTAAAATCACGTCGCCAAACAAGCATAAAACAAAGTTAATATACAGATTAGGCGGTATAACCAGCCAATAAAAATAAAACAAAGTTAATATACAATATAAATATAAATATATAGAAAATTAGGCGGTATAACCAGCCAATAAAAATAAATATAGGCGGTATAACCAGCCAATAAAAATAAATATACTTATAAACTTATATACTTAGTATTGCCTCCCCGGCAACGGCGCCAAAAACTTGATGATCGATTTCGCTAGGGAAAACGACTCTGTTTCAAGAAGTGTAAAACATGAAAAAAGATAGATATGCCTCTTAACTTTGCACTGTAAAAAATTCAGCCTTATTGCTTCAGTGAAACTCCAGATATAGCGGATATGGCAAAAGGTGTCGGAACTGGAACTGAACTGGATTTGCCCTTAATTGTTGATTTAACCTAGTAATCTGAAATCACTCAAAGAAACTCGTGAAAAACACCAAATTACATAAAAATATAAAATATCATAAACACAATTAGACTAAGCAATAATAACTCGTATTTGACACAAAACAATAATAAAACATAACTAAGAACTATATAATTATACGAGTTATCATAGACCCACTTACAGCCTACAACATTTTGTTTGGGAGAGGATGGCACTAGGTCCCAAGTGTTGTTTCTCACCAATGCATTGTACTCTGCTGTCATTGCATGTCTCCAATGGATATTATGAAGTGCCTGTTTGACAGAGGTAGGTTCTAGGGAAGGTGTTATGGTATGTTTGGTAACTGTGTGAATGACTTTTGGCTTGTGAATGTTGTTTTTGGATCTGGTGGTCATGGACTGTGTTCTTGTGCTAGGATGTGAGTTTGTGGATATAGATGCAGGCAGATTTGAGTTTGAAGTTTCATTACCTGATGGGACAGCTGTAGGAGCACGCACCAAGTGATCAGTTGAATTCTGAATGGTCGAGCTGGCTGACTGGTTCCATGTTGGTGTGACTGAGGAATATGTTAATGGCAGATCAAGAGCAGCTGTTGAAGGTAGTTGTGGTTCAGGTTTGGATGATGGATGAGGAGACTTATTGAAAGGAAACATATTTTCATGAAACAAGACATGTCGAGACACAAAGATTTTTTGTGTTTGTGGATCAAAACATTTGTATGCACTCTGAGTTGGTGAATAGCCTAGAAATATGCAGGGTCTAGACTTGGGTTGTAATTTGTGACTGTTATAGGGTTTTAGCCATGGGTAACAGAGGCATCCAAACACTTTTAACTTAGTAAAGTTTGGTGTCTTCTTAAACAATGTTTGAAATGGAGATTTCATGTGAAGTATGGGTGTAGAAAGTCTGTTGATGAGGTACACAGCAGTTTGGAATGCTTGAGACCAAAATTTTAATGGCATAGATGCATGGTGCAACAGGGCTAGTCCAGTTTCAACAACCTGTCGATGTCTTCTTTCTGCAGTGCCATTATGTTGAGGTGTGTGTGGTGGAGTGGTTAGGTGAGAGATGCCATGTGATGCAAACAAGTTGGACAAGGCTTTGTATTCACCACCATTGTCAGAGTACATAGTAAGGATTGGTGTGTTAAAATGTTTTTCAACTAATGCTTTATAGGATGAAAAGATTGAGTAAATATCTGATTTCTGTTTAATGGGGAATAACCATATGTATTTTGCATAGTGATCAATGAAGATCGCATAATAGTGAAAACCATCCAAAGAAGGTGTGTGTGCTGGTCCCCATACATCAGAATAGATTAACTCAAGTGGCTTTGAACTGGTTAAAGATGACTGAGCAAATGGCAGTTTTGTGCTTTTATTACAACAGCAGGAATCACAAATGAATTGTTTATTGGTGAATGAAGAAGACAAGTTAAAAACATTAAGCATTTGACTTAGGATTTTAAGGGAAGGGTGACCAAGGCGATGATGTCATAACTCAGTTGACTCTTTTACAGTAAACGACAGGTTTTGAAGAGGACAGCAGGCAACTTGGTAGCTCGTAGATATCATCTTTATTCAGTCCTGTCACTAGTGGTGCCCCCGTAGCTAGATCCTTCACCAAGAAATGAAAAGGAAAAAATTCAATTGAAACTTTGTTAGTCTGGCATAGTTTGGAAACAGAAAGTAAATTGCTTTTCATATGTGGAACATGCAAGACATTTGTTAATTGAAGAGGTTTATTGGTTGTAGGGATAACAGATGTACCAGTATGAGATATTTTCAAACATGTGCCATCACCTACAAAGATCTCATCTGGACCTCCATATTCTGTGTATAGGGACAGATTGTTTAGATCTGTGGTGACATGATGTGATGCACCTGTGTCAACAATCCAATTTGCAGCATTTCTTGGTTGGGATTTGGTGACATGATTTGCAACTGGTTCCTTGTCAGGTGTTGTAGTGCTTCTGCAGAACTTTGCACTATGACCTGGTTTTTCACATAGTTGACAGACTAGTCGTGGGGTAGTGTATGTTGCATTCTGAAATGATCTCTTCCTTTGGTATGCAAAATTGTTCCTGTTTTGATTGTTGAACTGATTTCCTCTGCCTCTGTAAAACTGACTACCTCTTGTTTTTTCTGGCAAATTGAACAGTTGCTAGTGATGGCTGAGGAAGTTCTTCTTGTTTGATGATCCTTTCATAGTCTGTCAATTTATCATGGAGCTCTTCAAACGAAATTGGAGTTTTCACGAGCTTGAAGTGCTGTTGATATTTCTTTGAAGTCTGGTCCTAGACCATTGAGAATGAAAAGAGTGAGATCATCATCAGAAATTGGTGCTTGAGCTAATGCCAGATCATCTGTAATGCTTTTCATAAACTGCATATATTCAGCAATTGAATGTCCATCTTGTGTTGCCATTGTAAGTTTCTTTTTCAATGACATGATCCTGGATCGTGTTTTGCTGGCAAATGTGGTTGAAAGTTTTTGCCAAGCTTCTTGAGAGGTTGTGACAGTTGCTATGATTGGTATTATGGATTTAGTGACTGAGGCTATTATAGCATGCAAAAGAAATTTATCCTGCCTGCGCCATAGGTTGTGAGCTGGGTTAGGACTTTGGTTTCCATTTATGGTGATGGTTGATTCTGGACAGGGAATGGTACCATCGAGATAGCCAATGATGTCATGACCATCAAGGAGTGAAAGAAGTTGGATTTGCCAGGATGAAAAATTGGTAGAATTTAGTTTTAGAGGGAGCTGTGCTGCAGCATTGATGGAAATTGGTTCTGTTTTGACCATGTTTGTGGTAGCAGTTGGTTGGAAGTTGTTGGCAGCCATTGAAGTTGAAGGAGGGGAAGAAAAAAAAAATTGAGGATCGAAGGCTGTTAAGCAGTGGCTCTTGATACCATGTAGAGAATTGTAATGTTTGCAGAAAATGAACTGTGTTCTGTTTATTGCTAACTTTAGTATTTATACAAGTATGAGTTGCCTAAAATATTTAAACTTGTATGTTTGTTACAAACTGAAAAATTTAAATCTCAGTTGATTTGATTTGTGCTTATCCTCTTGCTTGTGTTTGTTGCAGATTCGGTTAGGATTTGAACTTGCTGATATGGTTGCTTATCTGCTGCTGCTGGTTTGTTTGAATCTTCTGGTTTATCCTTTACACTGTTAGACTTAGAACTATCTTTTTTCCAATCAGAAATTCGTTACCATACCTTATCACCGAGAAATTTCATGTGACGTCTTCCATAAGTAATTGAAAGCAAACAAAAATATTTCTATTGTTGCTACATAATTACTTAAGTTTAGCACCTACCTTTGAAGTTTTGTAGTCGCAAGAGACACTTTGCCTTAATTTCTCTTAATGGGGACCTTGGCTATCAATGACTTCAGTCAAGTCTGGCAACTATCTTTAGTCGTCTCGTCGCTAAGAGACATTCATGAATGTGGACAATTCTCAACAGCTAATCGTTCTAGATTCACATTAGAGATCAATACTGTCTAACAAAATTATAAAGATAAGGCTGGAAAAGAAGTACCCAAAGTTCTTTTTCCTATCTCTTTTTGTTATAAATTTGCTTTCCTTTGATGATGAAAGAACTTATATAGCCCTGATATAACATCCTCTTTGTTCTTGTTATTGAAGCAAACACCGCCCCAAATGTAATGTAATAGTAGTATGAATTAATTCAAGTAGTCTTTCTTTCTTGATGAGGCTATCAGAAATGCATTTGAAGGTGTATTGGTCACTTAATTTTTCCTTTCTTCTCTTATGCTTCAATCTAGAAGGTCCTTACTTACTTGGTTCAGCAGCCTTAGTGAGTAATGGAAATGAAACAGATCGAGAGGCTTTGCTCCATTTTAAGGCCAAGATAATCGGTGATCAGCTTGGGATTATGCGTTGTGGAACAACAGTGTCCATTTTTGCCAATGGCGTGGTGTTGAATGCGGACGAAGACATCAAAGAGTTACCAAGTTGGACTTGCGAACATTGAAACTAACGGGATCAATATCACCATATATTGGAAATTTGAGCTTTCTACGGGTGTTTAATCTTCAAAGCAACAGCTTCACTCAAGAGCTTCCTCAAGAAATTGGCCGTTTACATAGATTGCAAGAATTAACTCTGGATAGAAACTTCATAGGTGGTGAAATCCCTTCCAATATATCTGGTTGTTCTAAACTCGAACATCTATACATTGGATACAACCTACTAGTTGGACAAATACCTGCTGCACTTGGCCGCTTGTTAAACCTGAAGGAATTAGGCTTTAGCAACAACACATTAAGTGTTAGAATTGTGGCTAAAATCTCATAGTCAAGAAAGATGGCTTTGCAAATTCAACATTGTCGGCTCCCTCTGTCAATAGCCAAAACCAAATTCTTCACGTAATATTGCATAGCCGAATTCAAAACAATTTTGATATGTTCTTGGCAAATTCTGGTAGCCATCATATCTACAGTTTTCACACCCACCATTTGCTTCTATATAAGGCCTTTGGCCTTGGCAGGAGAAGAGCAGAGAGAGGAGTAGAGGAGAAATGAGCTGAGCTCCAGAGAGCTAGAGAGCTCCGAGGAGAGCTCCAAGAGCTCCCTCCCGGGTGAGGCATAGTGAGAGCTCCAGAGAGAGCCCCTCCCGGTAGAGGTGATGAGAGAGTTTAGAGGCAGTAGCTGCCTGTTAGATGCTTGTGTATTGAGGTGTTGAGTGTGTGCTAGAAAGAGCACTTGTAATATGTAGCCGGTTTGTATCCGGTTTGTACTCCATCTCCGATTAAATACAAAGCTTTGCTCCTCCTCCCGTGGACGTAGGTATATTGGCCGAACCACGTAAAATATCTGTGTTTCTTTTGTGTGTTCAATTCCTATTTTCTCATCTCTTATTTTAGTTGTGAGACACTATTCCGTCACTCTGGTACCTAACAGTGGTATCAGAGCCATTGGTTCGTGGTCCTTATTCCGCTGCAGTGAAAGTGTTGGTTCTTAGTATGCTCTGTGGTTGCAGTATTGTCTGATCTTCCACATCAGAAAAGAATTATTCTTGTTGCTGGAAATAAAGTGTGGTAGTGTGAAAGTGTCTAGGGAAGTTCTGGCTAGGAAAGACTTGGTATTTAAGTGTGTCTATCAGTGACCCACCTCTCTTTCCTGGGAACCTACCTGGTGCACTATTCACGGGCTACGGTCACTGTTCCAGTATATGGTCACTGTTCACAGATACGGTTACTATTCATACGTGTGGTTGTATACTTTTGCAGTAATTGTTAACGTATACTAGATTTGTTCTAGTGTACGATATACGTACAATACTGTTCACGTATACGGTACTATTCACGGTGAAATAGTGTAACTCGCTTCAGTTCGTGTACAACCATGGCAGCAAAATTCGAGATAGAGAAGTTCAGTGGGAGAAATTTCTCCTTGTGGAATATTGAAAGTAGTGAAAGGAATCCTTGTGGAAATTGAAGATCACAAGCAATCTATACATGCTTTTGGGAGAGACGTTGCAAGAGGCAGATGCATCAGTTGCAGCAGCCAGCCAAGAAGAAACGACGATGATGTGGCATCGCAGATTAGGCCATATGTCAGAGCGAGGCTTGAAAGTCCTTGCAGAACGCAATCTCCTGCCCGGGCTCAAGATGGTCAATTTACCTTTCTGTGAGCACTGTGTGATAAGCAAGCAGCATAGATTGAAGTTTGCTAAAGTAACTACAAGAAGCAAACACATACTGGACTTAATCCATTCTGATGTGTGGGAGTCACCAGAAATATCCCTGGGTGGAGCAAAATATTTTGTATCATTCATTGATGACTATTCCAGGAGATTATGGGTGTACCCAATCAAGAAGAAGTCTGATGTGTTTTCAGTATTCAAGGAGTTCAAAGCACAAGTAGAGCTTGAAACTGGGAAAAGAATCAAGTGCTTGAGGACAGACAATGGAGGAGAATATGTAGACGGTAACTTTCTAGCATTCTGTAAGAAAGAGGGTATTATGAGACAATTCACGGTTGCACATACGCCTCAACAGAATGGTGTAGCAGAGCGGATGAACAGAACTCTCCTAGATAGAACAAGAGCCATGCTGAGAACAGCGGGATTGGCCAAATCTTTCTGGGCAGAAGGAGTCAAAACCACCTGTTATGTGATAAATCGATCACCATCAACGGCGATTGGTTTGAAGACGCCTATGGAGATGTGGAAAGGAAAGCCAGCTGATTATTCTTCTCTACATGTGTTTGGATGTCCTGTGTACGTGATGTACAACTCCCAAGAAAGAACAAAGCTGGATCCAAAATCCAGAAAATGTATATTCTTGGGTTATGCTGACGGTGTTAAGGGGTATCGCCTGTGGGATCCCACTGCCCGCAAGGTTGTTGTCAGCAGAGATGTAGTTTTTGCAGAAAATGAACTGCAAAGTGAGCAAACAAATGACAACACTTCAAAAGAGACTGCTACAGTGCAGATGGATAGAAATTCTCAAGAAGATGATTCTTCTGAAGCAGAACCAGAGCATGAGGTACCAGAACCAGTTGAGTCCGAGGCTGTAGAAGTTCGAAGGTCAACTCGTGAGAGAAGGCCTCCAAATTGGCACACGGAGTATGTTACGGAGAGCAATGTTGCATACTGTCTTTTAACAGAGGATGGAGAGCCATCAACTTTTCATGAAGCTACTAGTAGCTCAGATGCTTCTCTGTGGATGACAGCAATGCAGGAAGAAATTGAAGCTCTTCACAAAAACGAGACATGGGAACTGGTGGAATTACCACATGGCAGAAAAGCCATTGGTAACAAATGGGTCTACAAGATCAAGCGGGATAGCAATGATCAAGTAGAACGATATCGTGCTAGATTGGTTGTAAAAGGATATGCTCAGAAAGAAGGTATTGACTTCAACGAGATATTTTCTCCAGTTGTCAGACTTACTACTATCAGAGTAGTGTTGGCTATGTGTGCTACATCTGATTTACATCTTGAACAACTAGATGTAAAGACGGCTTTTCTACATGGAGAGCTTGAAGAAGAAATTTATATGCTCCAACCAGAAGGTTTTGTTGAAACAGGCAAAGAAAACTTGGTTTGCAGGTTGACCAAATCTCTGTACGGTCTAAAGCAGGCGCCCAGATGTTGGTACAAGAGATTTGATTCTTTCATAATTAGCCTTGAATACAACAGACTAAGTTCAGACCATTGTACGTACTACAAGAGGTTTGATGATAATGATTTCATTATTTTGCTGTTGTATGTGGATGACATGTTGGTGGTAGGCCCCAACAAAGATCGAATCCAAGATTTGAAGGCACAGTTGGCTAGGGAGTTCGATATGAAGGACTTGGGACCCGCAAACAAGATTTTAGGGATGCAAATTCACCGAGACAGAAAAGACAGGAAAATTTGGCTTTCTCAAAAGAATTATCTGAGGAAGGTCTTGCGACGCTTCAACATGCAAGACTGTAAGCCAATATCTACCCCACTTCCTGTCAATTGTAAATTATCCTCAGGTATGAGTCCTAGCAATGAAGCAGAGAGGATGGAAATGTCTCGAGTACCGTATGCATCAGCGGTGGGAAGCCTTATGTATGCTATGATATGTACAAGACCAGACATTGCACAAGCAGTGGGAGCGGTCAGTCGATTTATGGCATATCCTGGTAGAGAGCATTGGAATGTTGTTAAGAGGATCCTTAGATACATTAAAGGAACCTCAGATGTTGCATTATGTTTTGGAGGATCAGAACTTGTTGTCAGGGGTTATGTTGATTCAGATTTTGCAGGTGATCTTAATAAAAGGAAATCCACTACTGGCTATGTGTTCACACTTGCAGGAGGAGCGGTAAGCTGGTTATCTAAGTTACAGACTGTTGTAGCTTTGTCTACTACAGAAGCTGAGTACATGGCAGCTACCCAAGCATGCAAGGAAGCAATATGGATACAAAGGTTAATGGAAGAACTCGGGCACAAGCAGAAGAAGATTATTGTGTATTGTGACAGTCAGAGTGCCTTGCACATTGCAAGGAATCCAGCCTTTCATTCCAGGACAAAGCATATAGGTATACAGTATCACTTTGTTCGAGAAGTAGTAGAAGAAGGAAGTGTGGATATGCAAAAGATTCACACCAAAGACAACCTAGCAGATGTTATGACAAAGCCAATCAACACTGACAAGTTTATTTGGTGTCGATCCTCCTATGGTCTATCAGAAACGTAAGCAACATGGAATGGCAAGACAGAAAGAGTGGTGTGAAGATATGATTGGTTTAATCAAATCTTCAAGTGGGAGATTGTTAGAATTGTGGCTAAAATCTCATAGTCAAGAAAGATGGCTTTGCAAATTCAACATTGTCGGCTCCCTCTGTCAATAGCCAAAACCAAATTCTTCACGTAATATTGCATAGCCGAATTCAAAACAATTTTGATATGTTCTTGGCAAATTCTGGTAGCCATCATATCTACAGTTTTCACACCCACCATTTGCTTCTATATAAGGCCTTTGGCCTTGGCAGGAGAAGAGCAGAGAGAGGAGTAGAGGAGAAATGAGCTGAGCTCCAGAGAGCTAGAGAGCTCCGAGGAGAGCTCCAAGAGCTCCCTCCCGGGTGAGGCATAGTGAGAGCTCCAGAGGGAGCCCCTCCCGGTAGAGGTGATGAGAGAGTTTAGAGGCAGTAGCTGCCTGTTAGATGCTTGTGTATTGAGGTGTTGAGTGTGTGCTAGAAAGAGCACTTGTAATATGTAGCCGGTTTGTATCCGGTTTGTACTCCATCTCCGATTAAATACAAAGCTTTGCTCCTCCTCCCGTGGACGTAGGTATATTGGCCGAACCACGTAAAATATCTGTGTTTCTTTTGTGTGTTCAATTCCTATTTTCTCATCTCTTATTTTAGTTGTGAGACACTATTCCGTCACTCTGGTACCTAACATTAAGAGGGAGTATCCCTTCTTTCTTGGGGAACTTGTCGTCTCTGGAGATCATTTATCTACCTCTAAATAGATTGACTGGGGTTATTCCTGAAGCTCTTGGCCAATTGAAGAATCTTACCATTTTTTCTGTGGCAGTGAATCAAATGTCTGGTGTCGTTCCTTCCTCACTTTTTAATCTCTCTAATATTAGAGTTCTTGATATTGGGGAAAACAAGTTTCAAGGTAGTCTTCCCTCACAATTGGGAGTCAATATGCCATATCTTGAAATATTTTCTGTTAGCCTGAACCAACTCAGTGGACCATTTCCTCATTCAATAACCAATGCCTCGAACCTCATCGAGCTTCAGGTTGTGGGAAACAAATTTACTGGAAACATCCCTTCCTTCCGGAAGCTAGAAAAGTTGCAATCATTTAATATTGCTGACAATCTTCTTGGTAGTCAGGGAGCAAATGACTTAAACTTCCTCTGCTCTTTAACCAACGCCACCAGCTTGGATTTTGTGGATATAAGTGACAACAGCTTTGGAGGGGCATTACATGATTGCATAAGCAATTTGTCAAATGCTGTCAAAATTTTTGCCATGCAAGGCAATAACATAGTGGGGAAAATACCAACAGGATTTGGAAATCTCATCAACTTGGAGGTGCTAGTGGCAGGAGAAAACGAATTATCAGGTTCCATTCCATCTGTTATTGGCAGGCTTGAAAAACTACAGTTATTTTCTGTAAATATTAATTCTCTCTCTGGAACCATCCCCACTTCATTGGGAAATTTAAAGATGTTGATCAAGTTGTATCTAAATGACAACAATCTTCAAGGCGACATTCCTCCAAGTCTAGGCAAATGTGAAAATCTGGTTTTATTAGCTCTTTCTAATAACAACCTCAGCGGTTCTATACCTTCCCAAATAGCTGGATTATCATCGTTGTCTATCGGTTTAACCTTAAATTCAAACCGTTTGACTGGCGTGCTTCCATTTGAAGTAGGAAATTTAAGAAATCTTGGCGTATTAGATGTTTCTGAAAACATGTTATCAGGTGTCATTCCAAACAGTCTTGGAAATTGTATAAGGCTGGAGATACTACTGATGAAAGCCAATTTCTTCCAAGGATCCATTATTTCATCTTTGAGTTCATTGAGAGGTCTTTCAAGGTTAGACATTTCTAGCAACAACCTCACTGGTAAAATCCCAGAATTTCTTCTGACATTTGGTGCTTTACACTACTTGAATCTTTCTTACAATGATTTCGAAGGTCTCGTACCAGTTGATGGAGTCTTTAAAAATGTAAGTGCTGCATTCCTTGAAGGTAACAGTAAGCTTTGTGGAGGCATTCCTGAGTTCCACTTGCCAACTTGTGATAACTTGAAACAACATAGAGGGAGATCAACTATTTCACTTAAATCAATAATTGCTATTATTTCGGCACTTTCAGGAGTGATTTTGGTTTTCTCCCTTATCTTTCTCTTTTGGTTTAGAAAGAAAAGAAAGCACCCTCCATCACCTAATGCAGAAAATCCAGTTTTGAGGTTATCTTATCAAAGCATCCTAAAAGCTACTAATGGTTTCTCATCAGCAAATTTAGTAGGTACCGGAAGCTTTGGTTTAGTATACAAGGGAATTCTTGAAGAGAATGGAACAATTATTGCCGTCAAGGTGCTTAAACTTTTGAGTCCCGGAGCTTCAAGGAGTTTCTTGGCTGAATGTGAGGCCTTGAGGAATGTTAGACATCGAAACCTTGTCAAGGTATTAACAGCATGCTCCAGTGTGGACTATCATGGCAATGATTTTAAGGCTCTTGTTTATGAGTTCATGTCTAATGGAAGCCTAGAGGATTGGCTGCATCCGCCTGTTGGCATGAATGAGGCAGAGGAGGCACCAAAAAGCTTAAATTTCTTTAAGAGATTGAATGTGGCAGTTGATGTTGGTTGTGCATTGGAGTATCTTCATCATCACTGCGAAACACCAATCGTTCACTGTGACCTCAAACCAAGCAATGTTCTACTCGATGATGAAATGGTTGGCCATGTAGGTGACTTTGGGCTAGCAAAATTCATTGCATCAGACATGCAAAATAGCACTTCAAGCCTGTCAAGCTCCCTTGGGTTAAGAGGAACAATTGGTTATACTCCGCCAGGTAATTAGATATTTTTCTACCATATCTATAACTAAAGAATAAAAATTTCAAGTATATCTGTTTCGAAATTGTTGCTCTTATTTGTAACAAATGAATTGCAGAATATGGCTTGGGAAGTGATGTGACAACATATGGTGATGTGTACAGCTATGGAATTCTTTTGCTGGAGATGTTTACAGGGAGAAGACCCACTGATGAAATGTTCAAAGAGAATCTGAACCTTCATAACTTTGTTAAAGAAGCTTTGCCAAATCGAGTGGCTGAGATTACAGATCCCATTCTTCTTCAAGAAAGCTTCGGAGGAGAAGCAATGATCAACAATACTTTCAATGAGAGGCGCAGCCAAAAAGATGACAGACTTCTTTGGAGCTTGAATTCTATATTTGAAATTGGAGTTGCCTGTTCTTTTGAATTGCCAACTAAACGAATGAACATGGGAAACGTTGTTGCTGAGCTTTGTTCTATAAGAGACAAGCTGTTTCCAACTCGATCATTAAGAACAAGAGGTACAAATTAAACATTTAATTATACATTTTTGTCAAAATTTTACATCCTTTGCAAAATATTGAACCGTGATATGACCTTATTTAAGTGCAAATTCAATTTGAATTCCGACCTTTTTGAAGGTTTAAAAATTATGTCTTTCAGCTGCAGGTACTAATTGATCATGGCTTGAGGTTAGTCCATTGGCTTGTGAAATGATTATCATTTCATCCAGCTGCAGTTACTCAGTATTGTGTTTGTTATTCTCTTCTTTTTTTTTTCTTCCCAGTCCCTTGTTTTGTGAAATGAAGGACCAAATCTGTAAGAATATTGGATTTATTTTCAAGTTTCCAAATCGTGTGTTTGAATTTCATGAATAAAATTCCACCTCTAATGTTTCATGAATAATATACTTTTCTTTTCTGTGCTTATTGCTTAACATTCTTTGGTTTAGGATGAGGTTATGTCTAAATTTATCTGGTATTTCAGCTATATTTAGTTCCAAAGAAATGAATTTTCAGAAGCTTCTATATTTTTTTTTGGGTACAAATGAGGTTACGGCTTAAGGATATAGGAAAGATTACAGATGCTCACATTCGAATTTTTAATCTTGAATGTCAATTTTTTGATGAACTAATTGAGCTAAGTCCGGGTTCATTGCTCAAGAATAGCAAATCTGCCTTATTCATTGCTCGAGAATGGCTTTCCTTCACGGATATTGACCCAAGAACCACGCAGAAGCAACAAATCTGGTTACCCATCGGCTATCAGATGACTTTGGAAATCAAAATTTTTTTTTTTTTCTTTTCCACAAAGGAATTACAGGGCAATTTAACTTTGTTTTCACATTGGAAAGTTAAACTACTATGGTCAATGGATGGGGGTCCATATTTGTGACCCTGCTGAGAGTATCCTCCATAGAATCCAACTTTCCCCCTCTGCGTTCACTTGAAGTCTCCCTCTATCATTTTCTTTTAAAAATTTAATGTTTTCTGAATAGATTAATAAAAGTGAAATATAGAAGTGGTGGCAAAGTGCATCAATTATTGGTTAATAATTTCAGCTTTAAATTACCATTCATTTTATTAAAAGTTTCATATTATCTACCTCTTATATTTGAATGAGACTTATATATCTTATTAGTAGACCTGTCAATTCTGATTCGAACTCGAAAAACCCGTCCAACCCGTCCGAATCCAAACCCGACCCAACCCAATTTGACCAGAAAAAGTCAACAACCTAAAACGACCAACTCGAACCCGAAAATGACATGCATCTGAAATGACCCGAATCCAGAATGACCCGAACACGAAATAACTCGAAATCAAAATGACCCGAACTTAAATTAAGTATAATTTTAAGAAAATATTAATTTAATAAAAATAATACCTATGGCTATAACATAAATTCTTAGTTTTCTTTTGATTTAGCAAAAAAAATAAAATATTAGTTTGTTTTAATTTTATAACTTGTAATTATTATTTTGGATATGATAAAGTATGCAATTATTATTTAATATGTATAAATTGATCCCATTCTTATATTTGTTCTCTTCTCTATATGTAAAATAATACAATAAGTCAAGAACTATACATGTACAGATATTGTATAAAATCTATATTTATACCATTATGATAGATTTTTAAGATGTGATTAGTTTAAATTTTCTGAATTGTTATTGTTATTGTAATTTTAAAATATATTATATTAGTTGGAATGAAATTGAATTTTTTGATCAATGACTGAAAGTAGGAAAAAATATTTGTTTGAACTTAAAGAGATATTACATTAACAATTATATTATTACTATTAACTAAAACGACTAGAGCTATATTAAATTAAATGCTTAAAACACTTTTTATTTTGTTATATATTAAATAAGTATCATAATTAAAAGTTTAAAATAATATTGATAGTTTATATATGTTATATTAAAAATTAAATGTGTTTTATATATAAATGTGTTAAACGTGTTATTTAAACGTGTCTACATGTTTAAGATACGTTAAATTATCGTGTTTTAAACGTGTTAATAGATATATGTTGACACGAGTAGAGATATTGAAACTAAGGTTATTGTTATACATGTTATTTTAGGATAAATATTTAAATATATAATTTTTAAAATTTTATCATGTGAATTTTGAAGAGTATATAAAATAAATCATTGATGTGTATGTTGTTATAATGATTTATACATTACATTATAATATTAATAATATATTTACAAATATCAAATTCAAATATGTTAATTGATTAAGAATTTAAGGTAATGGTTTCAGCCTTCAGGTATACAATAATACCCGCTTGAGTAAAACTATAAAATAGATACTTCAGTCTCGAATTCAAAAAATTACCCGATTATGTTCGAATCAGAAAAATCGGGTTAGATAAATATTTATTTTTAAATTATAATTATAATGTCTATATTTAGTTTTAATGTTATTTATTTTCTATATTTTAACAAAATTTTAATTAAATATGACTCGATCAAATAATTTGTTTAAATTTAATCTAATTTTATTTCAAAATTAATAAATTGAACCTAAATGACCCGAACGATTGAATCCAAATAATTTGAGTGACAAACCCGAATGACCCGAGCCCGAATAACCCGAGTGTCAAACCCGAAGGACCTGAACCCGAAATGACCCGAATTCAAAATCGACTCGAATTTTTTTCGACCCAAATTGATCCGATCCAAATCCAACCCGACCCACCCAATTGACAGGTCTACTTATTAGACTTTCATCTTTCAAGATAGCTTTTGAGATAGAGTTTAAATTATTTTAACTTGGTATCAGAATTAAGTTTCATACCCCTCCGTTAGTTGCCTATTCTATGTTTGTTTTGTCATATATCTATCAAGAGAAAATGTTAAAATTTCAAAATTACCTACCTCTTGTATCTGAACATGATTTATATATCCTATTAAAATTTTCACCTTTCAAATTAACTTATGAAGTGAAGAAGACAATTAATGTCTAAGTTTCATGAATAAAAAGATTATTCTAGTCTTGTTTCTACCATTTCCTGAATAAAATTCATCTACTAATAATATTTAATGTTTCATGGTAAAATATGCTTTTTAATGTGATTAATAATCTTCTAGCTTAGTCATCGGTCAATACGACTTTTTTTTTTTTTTATGTGATTGATTGATTCATAAACTATGCTGAAGAATCCTTTTTTAGTCAGATTTGAAAGTGAATATAGAATGCAGATAGGTGTTTGACAGGTGAATGTTCAATTTTTTAAATTTTTTATATTTAAAAAATGGGATCTTTGCACTCATATTTATCAAATATCTATCAAATAAGTACTTTAACCTATATATTTATATACGTATTTCATATTTATACATATAAATAAATCAATTGATATCCAACAATAGGTATCTAAAGTGCCATATGAATGGACTTGAGAGGCTTAGGTCAGGCAAAGTGCTTCCTTTTCTTTTTTGTTCATATTCTCTATCCGGTATTTGCAGGACTTTCCATTTCTCCTAAAAGCACTCTGCTTAGAGAAAAGAAAATAAATATGGAGTATTTCCAGTTTTTCACCTATAATTTATCTGTGTAATTCGTATTAATATTTTGTTTTTGTTGTTGCATCATCAACTAGTGGATTATCATCAAAGCAGAATTCAAGATAATGTCAATAAGCTGTGCTCTTACACTATTTTGAAGCTTGTTATTATTACGTTTCTTCTTACTTTTTTTTATGTTTACACAAATGAGCTATAAAAAGAAACCAATTAAATCATTTTTTTTCTTCAAGTGATAGCTAGGAGGAGATTTGTTTGCTGCATTAGTAATCTACTATTATGATTTTTGAGTCCTTAAATATTCAAGTGACTTTTTTCAAATAGATTAGGGATAAATTGGTTCTATTATATATAACATATAAAAAAATTAATGGTTTTTTTTTTTTTTTTTTAAGATTTTAAGATTTTTTTTTTAATTTTTAAACTATGTATCTATTGGGATTGGTCAGCATGTTGACTCGTCGGTCGATTTAGGATACGTAACCGATATGTTTGGAAAAAAATTAAAAAATAATTTTTTAAAGTTTTTATTTTATTTTATTTTTAAATCATGTATTTAAAGTGGTTGGTCCGAACGTTGATCCGCGGGTCGATTTAGGATCCGTACTCCACTCGTACAAAAAAAGTTAATTTTTTTTTTTTTTATTTTAAATGATGTATTTAAAAGAGTTGATCCGCACGTTGACTCGCGGGTCGATTTAGGATCCGTACCGATCCGTTCAGGAAATTTTTTTATAAAAAAAAAATTATTAATTATTAATTATTTTTAGTTTTTATTTTATTTTTAAATGATGTATTTAAAGAGGTTGGTCCACACATTGACTCGGGAGTCGATTTAGGATCCGTACCCGACTGTCTCGAGAAAAAAATTAAAAAAAGAAATTTATTTTATTAAATTTTAAAATTTTAATTGACTCGCGAGTTGATTTAAGATCCGTACCAGATCCGTACGGGAAAAAATTTTTAAAAAATTATTTTTCTAATTATTTTTGTTTTAATTTTAAATGATGTATTTAAAAGAGTTGGTCTGGACGTTGACTTGCGAGTCGATTTAGGATCCGTGACCCGGCCCTCTTGGGAAAAAAATAAAAAAAATATTAATTAATTATTTTAATTTTAAATGATGTATTTAAAGGGGTTGGTCCGCACGTTAACTCGCGAGTTGATTTAGGATCCGTACTCTATCCTCTTGAAAAAAAAAGAAAAAAAAAATGAACTTGCTGCTAATCTATATGAGAAAATCGATCTTACGAAAAAATAAAATACAAACCACAATTTTTTTTTAATTTTCTATTTATTATTTTTTACCTTCTATAAATAAAAATATACAGTATATAATAAAATCTAAACATTTTTAAAAAATACATATAAATAAATTTTAAAATACATTTATATTACGTAATTTATAAATAAACAATTATCAAAATACATTTATATTACGTAATTTATAAATAAACAATTATCATAAATTTAATTTTTATAATTAACAAAATATTATTATATTAATATTATTACAATTTAAAATTATAAAACTTAAATAAATAATTATTATTTAATAAAATATAATTTATAATTAATTTTTATTATTAATTAAAAATTAAAAAAAATTAAAAATACCCTGACAAAGCGGGGACTTTATTTTAGTAATGTTGGATTTTGAGTCTGCATCTTATTATATCAGTAATGCTAGTGAAAATGTCAATGGTTATTCATGGGAGCTTTATATTGTTAAAATTGATAATCTCGTTCTATGTTACTTGTATTCGGAAATGCGTGTCGAAAACGTACATATATTGGACACGGGTATATTCAATTTTTTTTTTTTATATATTTGAATAATTAGATTTTCATATCCATGTTTACCGGATATATGTTGGAGAAAATAAAATAAAATTATAACAACATAGGTCTCATTTGAGTTATTCGAGTTTCAAAAAAAAAAAAAAATGAGTTCACACCCATGAAATTAGGTGAGGTAAACCCAAATGCAGAAGACCCATTTCTTCAGTTTTCATTGCCACTTCCAGGTCAGATTCTCCAATTCTTTGTTCCTTTGGTCTAGGCTTCAAGGTCTCCAAAGACTTCCCATTAATACTGGCAATATTGAAAGTAAACGCATAAGGGAAGCAACTTTTCGTTTTACTGTATTGAAGCAAAATTTTTTTTTTTTCCAGTTTATTCTTTTAGTTTTAGGAGAGTACATATAGTATTTATTTACAATTATAAAAAATAAATATAATAAAATCAAACAATTTTTTTAATCAATATCCCATTGTTAGTGAGTAGGAAAAAAAAAAGAAAACTAATTAAATTTGGGATTTCTTCCCATATTTAGAAACTCCACTTTGCAATGGGCAGAAAACTCCTATATATCTTTATGAATTTGATAATAATTGGTTTCAACAATTTCCCCTTCATTTTCAATATATACTAACACACAAGCATTTTAAATCGGTAAAAAAAAAAAAAAAATTATCATTTAATGGGTGGTGTGTTATAACTTATAGACAAGAGAAGTGAATATTAACCAATTTGGTCTAGCCTTTGAATATGAATTACTTATCAAATAAAGCTGAAATTTTAGGTATCAAAAGAAACTATAAACCTTGTTACCATTTTTCTTCACCTCAAGACACGGCATGAGGATTTATCAATGGACAGTTTACTTTTTGTCCATACTCAAGTCTCTATTTTTAGTTAGCTTTCACACCAATTAATTTCCTACCAATCGGCCCTATAAATATCTAACAAAACAATAAGAAAAGTCACAAAAAGAATTGCAAAGGAAAGTTTTATGTAATTTTATATAACGGTAATATTATCTGTTTATTATTATTTTATTTTATTTTTTAATAAAATAATTTAAATCTGATAATTTTGAATATGATAGATTATACGACACAGAAAAAGAATTAAAACACGAAATAAAAAAAATAATATGAACATAATACGAATACATAAATCTATCAAAATTTATATAAAATAAATTATTAACGTATTAAAATTTATATAAATTAGATAAAACGTGGATAGGAAAGTGGATAGGCAAGGGGATGTCGGTTGGAAATGGTTAGAGAAGTGTATGAGTAAGCGGGTTGGTAGGGGATTATGTCCCTACTGCTTACTCTCTTTTATTTCAATCGGTTAATATTTTTTAATTTGCAGCCAAAATTCTCTTTTTCTGTTTCTTTGCTTTATTCTTCACTGATATGCCCATTTATATGGTGTGAAATAACCGAAAAGGAGGTGGGGTGGATTTGGGATGGGATCATGGCTAGGGATGGCAATGGAGCGGGGTGGGGGCGGACGGATTTTACAGTATCCGCCCTCGTCTCGCCATAGTACTGCTCTGTCCCGCCCCCCGCCCTGCTCCGCCGTGGATGTTGAAATTTCAATACCACTACCACCTCCATGGATGTCGGTTACATTCATAACTGCCCCGCCCCGCTCCGCTCCATTTGATATTTATTAATTTTTTTTTTTAAATAATAAAGCATTTAAAAAAAATTTAAACATAAATTAAATATAAACATGTTTCTAATATAGGAAGAGAAAAAAAAAAGTATTAGGTTTAAGTTTTTAAAAATAAAAACAAAAATAATAAGTTTAATTATATTATTTTATTATTCATTTAAAAGCTAAATATGTAAGGGTAAAATTGTAATTTTAGTATTCGGGACGGGGCGGTGCGGAGCAGGCAATTACCACAACTGCTCCATCCCCGCCTTTCAAACAAAAAAAACCGCACCGCCCCGCTCCGCCTCCATTGTTCAAAAAAAAAAACCTCTCCATTTGGATCGGATCGGTTCGAAATCCATCGGTCGGATCGGGTTTTGCCATCCCTAATCATGGCCATACTTCACACAGTTTTTTTTGGTCCTTTTCTAAAATTATTTCCCGCAAAATCCTCTTTCTCTATTCCTTTGCTTTGCTTTTTACCGATATGCCCATTGCATGTTGCGAAAAGAGAGAAAATTTTCCTATATTTAATATATTGATATATAATACCTTAAACACGATTATGAAAAATGAAAATATACAGAAGCGACATGAATACATGAATTACCAAGTCTAAAATAACTTAAATTTTCTCACCAACTCCTCTATTTATCTCCATCATATTTTTTTTTAATTTTTAATAAAATAACTAAAACTTAAATTTAAAATAATAAAAAAAACGAAAAAATAACTAAAATATGACACACAAAAAAAAACACAAACACGATACGAATACACTAACATGTCAAAATTCATATAAAAGGAATTGTTAACATATCAAAACATGACATAAAAATACACGAACACGACATAATACACGAATTACCACATCTAAAATAATTTAAATCTTATCATCAACTCTTCCATTTTTATCTTTAATAAAATAACTAAAATTTAAATTTAAAGTAATAAAAAAATAAAATTTAAATTTAAAATAATAAAAAAAGAGCAAGGGTTGTGTCACGTGAACATTTTTCTTGAGCTCAAAAATGTTCAAAATTTATTGTAAGGATATATACTAATTTCGAAGAAGCATTTTAAATTGATAAAAACAAAAAAAATATATCATTTAATGGATGGTGTGTTATAGACAAGAGACGTGAATTAATCAATTTGGTCTAGCCTTTGAATTTGAATTACTTGTCAAATAAACTGAAATTTTAGGCGTCAAAAGAAACTAGAAGCCTTGTTACCATTTTTCTTCACCTCAAGACACGGCATGGGCATTTATCAATGGACAATTTACTTTTTTTCCATAGTCAAGTCTCTAATTTTAGTTAGCTTAGAGTCTTAGACACTAATTAATTTGTACCAATCGGCCCCTATATATATCTAACAAAACAATAAGAAAACTCACAAAAAGGAATTGCAAAGGCAAGTTTTATGTAGTTTTGCTTCAACTTTAAACAATGTGTGCAATGGTATTTCCCTTTGTTTACTGCCAATTGGCTGTTCTTTTCTTTAGCATTATGCTGTTGCATGCAACAACTTCCGCTGCCACAGCCAATTTTTTGATTAGAACCAATCCTGGAAACGAGACAGATCGTATTGCATTGCTAGCTTTCAAGTCAAAAATCACACAGGATCCTGGTGGGGTGATGAGCTCGTGGAATCAATCTAAAGATTTCTGCGAATGGGAAGGAATAACATGCAGTCGCAGGCATAGAAGAGTGACCATCTTGAACCTTAGGTCAAGCAGATTGGTTGGTTCCATCTCACCTTACATTGGCAACCTCAGCTTCCTTAGGGAGATCAGGCTCGAAAACAACACCCTCCAGGGTGAAATTCCTGAGGAAATTGGTCGTCTTTTCAGGTTGCGATTTCTACATCTGGGCAACAATTCCTTGGTTGGACAAATTCCTGTCAACTTGTCCCATTGTTCCAGGCTCTCAGATTTACGTGTTGGTAGGAACAAGCTTGTTGGGAAATTTCCCTTGGAGTTTGCCTCCTTGTCAAATCTCAAACAACTAGCCATACACTTCAATAATTTGACTGGAGGTATACCGCCATTTCTTGTGAATATTTCCTCTCTCGAAGCTCTATCTGCTTCTTATAATGCTTTCGGAGGGAACATCCCGGATTCATTGGGTCAACTAAGGCACTTAACATCACTTGGATTTGGTGGAAATGACATCTCTGGTACAATACCTCCTTCCCTGTATAATCTTTCTTCTCTTGCTATTTTTTCTGTGTCTGAGAATCGACTTCATGGAAGTCTTCCATCAAACTTGGGCCTTACTCTTCCTAATCTTAGTCGGTTTCAAATATCTAGCAATAGCTTTAGTGGATCAATCCCAGTCTCGTTGTCCAATGCTTCTAAACTTGAATTTATTGAAATGTTTGGGAACAACCTTTCTGGAAAATTAGCAGTTGATTTTGGAGGCATGCAACAGCTTAATCAGCTGAATTTGGGTAGAAATGGTCTAGGAAGTGGAGAACCTGATGAAATGAGATTTATCAATTCTTTAGCCAATTGCAGCAAATTGCAATTTTTGACTTTATCAGACAACAGATTCCAAGGCGTATTGCCTCACTCATTTGGTAACATCTCCACTCAACTTCTAAGCTTGATCATTGATGGTAATCAATTTCATGGAACCATCCCTTCGGGGATAGGTAATTTTGTTAACTTATATTTGTTAGGAATTGGACGGAACCAATTTACAGGTAAAATCCCTGCAGAGATTGGGAAACTTCATAAATTACAGTGGATGGATCTTCACAGTAACAAACTTTCAGGGGAAATTCCTCCCACCATAGGAAACCTGACATCGCTGCTAGAGCTTCATCTGCTAAATAACAACTTACAAGGAACCATCCCTACTAGTCTTGGTAAGTTAAGAAACTTAGCAGCATTAGATCTTTCCCGAAATGGCTTATGGGGGACCATACCTGAAACAATTTTTCATATGTCACCTCGCACAATCTCAGTAATTCTATCTCGAAACTATTTGGTTGGAAAAATACCTTCAAGCATTGGCAGTGTGAAGAATCTAAGGAAACTGGATGTATCTAATAACAACTTGTCTGGTGAAATTCCTCTTGAACTCAGTAATTGTGGTAACCTTGAAATTCTGTACATGGAGGGAAACTTCTTTCAAGGATCCATTCCTCCATCTCTTAGTTCTTTAAGAGGTATCCAAGTGATGGATCTTTCTCATAACAACTTGTCGGGCCAAATTCCTAAATTCTTGGAATCATTGGGCTTGATATATCTAAACTTATCCTTCAATGATTTTGAGGGTGAGGTACCAGTGAAGGGAATTTTCACCAATGCAAGTTCAATGTCTGTACTTGGTAATACAAGACTTTGTGGGGGCATACATGAACTGCAGCTGCCTAAATGCAACACCAACAATAAAGCCTTCCCATTTAAGGTAGTAATCTCAACATCATGTGCCTTGTTGGGAATAGCCATTGTTGCCTTTCTGATTTTTTGTTGGTCCAAAAGGAGAAGAGAGAAAAAATCTTCTAGTCCCATGCTGAGGAAAACCCTTCTTCAATTATCATATGAAAGGCTTCTTAAAGCTACCGATGGATTCTCTTCGACAAACTTGATTGGTCTTGGTAGCTTTGGCTCTGTGTATAAGGGAGTCCTTAATCAGGATGGACTTACAATAGCAGTCAAAGTACTTAACCTTCAGCGCCAAGGAGCCTCCAAGAGTTTTTTGGCCGAGTGCAAAGCCTTGACAAATATCAGACACAGAAATCTTGTCAAAATCATAACTTCTTGCTCAAGCATTGATTTCCAAGGTAATGATTTCAAAGCTCTAGTCTACGAGTTCATGCCTAATGGGAGCTTGGAAAAGTGGTTGCATCCTGCTTCAGAAGGAGAACAAGCTGAAATTCCTAATCTTAGTCTTGTTCAGAGAATAGAAATTGGGATCGATGTGGCAAATGCATTAGATTATCTCCATCACAATTGCCAACGGCCAATCCTCCATTGTGATCTAAAGCCAAGCAATGTTCTTCTGGACAGCAACATGACTGCTCATGTCGGTGATTTCGGCCTTGTGAAGTTTCTTCAGGAACACTCAAATCCAACTCAAAGCAGCTCACTTGGAATTCGAGGAACAATTGGATATGCTGCTCCAGGTAACCACAATATAAACATGCCTTCAACATTTGCAACACCAATACTTCACTTTATTCTAATTCAAAATTTTCATGTGAAAATTTCTGTTAATGTCAGAGTATGGTCTAGGAAGTGAGGTTTCAGCATATGGAGATGTCTATAGCTATGGGATTCTTCTACTGGAGATGATAACAGGGAAAAAGCCAACAGATGCAATGTTTGAGGGAGTCCTAAACCTTCACAAATTTGCTAGGATGGCCTTGCCAAACCAGGTGATGGACATTGTGGACCCAAAACTGCTAAATAATGGTGGAGAAGTGACAGCAGAAAACCACAGGCTGAGACAAGCAAGTTCTGATAGAATAAAGGAGTGCTTAATTTCTGCTGTCAGGATTGGAGTGGCATGCTCAATGGATTCACCACAAGAACGTATGGAGATTAGCAATGTTGTTTATGAGTTGCAATTGGTGAAAAAAGCACTTCTTGGACCTCAGACCAGCCACTACATACAAAGAGGTAAAAGGGAAAAAAATTTGCTAAAACTTTGAATTAACCTAATCCTTTGTTAATGTATCCTTAGTCACAAACTTAATACATGTTGAATAGAACTTTGATTCTTATAAAACTGCAGTCTATTGCTGAACAGGCAAAAAAAAAACTTGATTCTTATTCACATTTTTTACTTATCTTGTTTTGAATTGCAGGGGAATGATCTGCAAAGGAAAAGGCAATAGACAATTATATGCATGGATTTTGAACTCTGGTCCTCCATGCATCCATTTTTGTTGGAGATTCTTTTTTTTTTTTTGGCCAAATATTTAGTTATTGATGTAATTCTCTTAATCTGAAGTTTCAAGTACTTAAAAATTTAGAACCTTCATACTGATATTTCAATAAAATTTTAAATTGCTCATTAAATATTTTTCTTTGAGCCATTTTAACCAAGTTCTAGATTTTAAGATTGAAGAAAATAATCTGAAAGTTTAGGCAAGAAATATTTGGTGCTGATCCTTCATCATGTTCATATATAAATGAAGCAAACACTAATCCCAGAAGCTTCCTGATGATTGCTAAAGAAAAATCTCAAGTTTTCTAACAATTAAACAATTCAATTTAATCCATTTAGTTGAAACACTGAAGGGAATTTTACAAAATTTCTATAAATGCTTGCTTCCAACATCAAAGGTTTCAGAGATAAGAAAAGATAGAGGCCATGCTTAAGCAATAAGATAATAGAAGAAATTTTAATTTTTTAATAGGCATAAGTCAGCATTAGCACCTATGCCTTACAAATTTTTAATGGAATGATGTGCCAAAATTCAGCGATTTCAGTTTCTCCACAGTATATGGACTTAAAATACTAGATTTCTTCTCAATCTATCACATTTATGAAGGAAAGAAAACTAACCAAGCAAATAAGAGGTTTTCAAGGCTAAAGGATTCTGCTTTATATATACCTCAGACGCACCCCGAGTATTTGGCTCAGTGGTTGGTGAATGATATATCCGTCTCAAAGAGTAGGATCGACCTGGATTTCTCTTTATCCAAATCAAGAAAATATATACCTCAAACAAGAATTCCTAAAATTGCATGGTGTGAACAGATTATGGCCTTTGAGTAAATTCAAAGGTCTAAGAGATTCTTGTTAACCAAGTGTGTTCAGATCTAATTGTCTTTTTTCAACGTAATTTGAAGAGGTGACTTAGTAATCAATAATATAGTATAATACTGGACATGACATATGATGAAATAAATTAATACTCTTAAATTAAAGTCTTTGATTCTTTAAGACATAAGGTACAAATGTACAATGCTTTCTTTCACAAGATGACTTTGTCACTTTCCTTAAGCATCAGCAAAATTAGATTTCCCATTGATAATTTCCTTATTTTATGTTACTGTATGTTGACATAAATAGATTGACAGACAAGAACCAACTACCTAGCTTCTGACTTTCTGAATTCAGACATGATTGAACCTATCCCAAGTTTCTTGTTATGTCAGTTTCTGTTTAAATATACTACTGAGCTAAGCTGCTGCAAATTTTCTTTCTTTCTTCCCTGATCTACACTAATCTAGACATTAGAAGGCTATGAATGGAGCACTCAAAAGTTTGGATATTACATATCTTCTTTCTATTTCACTTAAACTATGCATCTGCCATGCTCGGGAATGAAACTGTCAACTCTCCTTGCTTGCATTCAAGAAAGAGATAATTGAAGATCCCTTTAAAGTTTTGAGTTCATGGAATAGTTCTCTTAATTTCTGCATATGGCAGGGTGTTACATGCTGTCGCAAACGACAACGAGTAACTGCATTGGACTTGCAATCTAAAAAACTACAAGGAAGGCTATCTCCTTCCATAGCTAATCTCACCTTCCTCCAAGTCATTAACCTTGAGGACAACAACTTTCATGGAGCAATCCCATTCCCACCACAAATTGGCCTTTTGTTCAGGTTAAAATATCTGTACTTGACAGAAAACTCTTTCGAAGGGGAAATTCCAGCCAGTCTCAGCAATTGTTCAGAGCTCAGAGTCATCCATTTAAATTTCAATAAGCTTACAGGAAGAATTCCAAAGGAGCTGAGAAATTTGCCCAAGATTGTTGCTTTGCACATTGCTGCTAATAATTTGACAGGAGGCATAACACCATATCTAGGAAACCTTTCTTCTTCCCTCTTAAATCTCTCTTTAACTAGAAATAATCTTGGTGGAAGCATTCCTGATGACCTCGGACGGCTTGCAAGTTTAAACTTTCTTCAGGTTGGTTCAAACAATCTCTCAGGAATCATCCCAGCCTCAGTTTTCAACCTCTCAGGAATCAGTATTTTTGCAGTAGCAGATAACAAGCTAACAGGGAGCTTTCTGCGAAGTTTGGGTATTAATTTTCCAAATCTTCAAATACTTGCAGTTGGAGTAAATCGATTTACAGGACAAATTCCATCTACATTATCCAATGCAACAGGTCTTCTACAGATTGATTTCCCAGATAACAATTTTGTTGGAAAAATGCCTACTGATCTAGGGGGCATTAAGAACCTGCAACGGCTAAATGTTGGGCGCAACAGACTTGGAAGCGGAGAGGCTGATGATTTGATTTTCCTGAATTCTTTGATCAACTGTAGCAAATTGCATCTGTTGGGTATAGATAACAACCACTTTGGAGGAGTTTTGCCAAACTCTATAGGTAATTTTTCTACTCAACTTAAAACACTACTAATAGGAATCAATCAAATATATGGAAGCATTCCTTCAGAAATTGTAAACCTTGTAAACTTGAATAGTTTGTACATGGAGCAGAATATGATTACTGGTACAATCCCCACTGAAATATGGAAACTTTCTAGTCTAAGACAATTGTTCATGAATGGAAATAGACTATCTAGCAAAATCCCACATTCCATTGGCAACATTACTGAACTGTTTGAACTTCGATTGGATAGAAACAGCTTGGAAGGAACAATTCCTTCAATCTTAGGGAACTGTGTGCATTTGCAGCTGCTTAACCTTTCTCAAAATAACCTTACTGGTACCATACCAAAAGAAGTTATAGGTCTTGCCTCTCTATCCAAATCTCTCAACCTTGCTAGAAACTCATTGAATGGCATCTTACCAGCGGAGGTGGGTAACTTGATTAATCTCAAAGAATTTGATGTGTCAGAGAACAGATTGACTGGTAACATACCCAGCACACTTGGAAATTGCTTAAGTTTTGAGCTTCTTTTTATGGAGGACAACTTGTTTGAAGGAAATATTCCATCAAGTTTGAGTTCTTTGAAAGGTCTTCAAGACCTTGACCTGTCAAGAAACAACTTGTCTGGACAGATTCCAGAATTCCAACAAGGATTTATCTTTCTGCAGTACTTGAATCTTTCTTCCAACAATTTTGAAGGTGAAGTACCAAGACAAGGATTCTTTACAAATATTAGCACTAGTTCTCTTTTTGGGAATACTAAGCTCTGTGGGGGAATCCCTTCTCTGCAATTACCCCCTTGTCCGAATCAGAAGTCCGAAAAGGAAGGAAAATCTTTCAATCTTAAACTCACCATAATTACAGTTAGTGTTGTTCTTTGTTTTGCTCTACTATCATCTATTTTAACTCTTTTTGTAATAAAAAGGTCAAGAAAGAAACCTTCTTCTACGTCTCCCTTGGATGATTGGCATTCGGACATTTCCTATAAGGACCTGCATAAAGCAACTGAAGGGTTTTCCCCAGCAAATTTGATAGGTGTAGGTAGCTTTGGCTCTGTGTTCAAAGGGATTCTAAATGATGGCAGAACTATTGCTGTCAAGGTACTCAACCTTCAGCAGAAGGGAGCAATCAAGGTCTACATGACTGAATGTGAAGCTGTGAGGTCAATTCGACATCGAAATCTTGTCAAGATCTTAAGTTGTTGCTCGAGTGTGGATTTTACAGGCAACAATTTTAGAGCTTTAGTTCTCCAGTTCATGCCAAATGGGAGTCTAGAGAATTGGCTGCATTCAGAAACAAATGAGCAGGACCGACAATCGAAGCTTAATATTTTCCAGAGATTAGAAATTCCCATAGATGTTGCTTCTGCACTGGAATATCTACATCACCACTGCCACACTCCAATCATCCAATGTGACTTAAAACCAAGCAATGTTCTTCTTGATGCTGATATGTATGCGCATGTAAACGATTTCGGTCTAGCAAAGTTCCTTACCAAATGCACAGATATGTACTCTCAAAATCAAACCAATTCAATTGGTATACGAGGATCTATTGGCTATGTTGCTCCAGGTATTTACTTCATCCCTTCACTCCCTCAATTAGTTTATTAGAGTTTCCTCTGGAGTAATTCATATGTAGAAACTTAGACGAAAAGGCATCTAATAAAAAATCAGTATAGAATGACAGGCTAAGTAAGCAACTTTTTAAGTACAAACAAAAAGAAATTTCTACACCAATTCACTGAAACAGCCTTATTAACAGCAGAATTTGAAACTCTATCAGCAGTAATGAATCTAAGCAAGCAGTCAGCAATAAGAGAAATTTTGTATTTTGTATAACCCTATTATTCATTGTTTTTCAATGTGCAGAATATGGTATGGAAGGGGCAGTATCTACTTATGGGGATGTCTACAGTTATGGGATCCTGTTGTTAGAGATGTTTACAGGAAAAAGACCAACAGATGAAATGTTTAAGGATGGATCAAACCTCCACAATTTTGCAAAGAAAGCTATACCAGAACAAGTTATGGGAATCCTGGATCCTGCAATGGAGCTTGAAGAAAATGAAGAAGAAGGCCTATACAAATTTTCAAGTAATGGAAGAGATAAACTAGAGCAATGTTTTGTTTCCATACTTAAAATTGGAGTCGCATGTTCTGCAGAACAGCCTAGAAATAGAGTAAACATGAGAGAAGTCAGTAGGAGCTTGCAGGCAATCAAGGACAAGTTTATGGAAATAAGTTCCCGGAGGAGTAGGCAAAATGATGATTAATAGCCTATTTTTAATTGGTTTTTTCTTCATTTTTTGTTTTCTGATACTTATCATTTCCATTGCTAACCTAAGAATCCAGAAACTTGAACTGCTTGGAGGTTCTGGGGGGTGAGTTATATCTGTATAATTTGGAAGAAAAAAAAGAAAAAAAAGCCTGCTCATTTGACTTTTTCCCATTGATTTTTTTTTTATTATAGTAAATGAGTAAAAAGATTGTTATAAATATATTATTATATATTACAATCAGGATTCATGCTCCTAACACCAACATTTATTAACAACTGAATCTTGCACTCTCACTTTTTAGAGTTTTATGATCTAATTAAGTTACTTGAGAATCTAAGTATGGTCTAATTATCCATTTATAGGATTTAGGCAATGTCAGGACTAAGTACAAATGCAATCTTAAAGAATTCGAGACTAATCCAATTAGTTTATTGCGTTATTTTTAGTAGGCTATAATAATATCTAATAGATTTGAAGTTCGAATTTTAATATCTACAATCCGTTTTTTTCTTTTGTAAAAAAAATAAAAATAAATAAATACAATGTTAAAATTATTTAATTAATAAAATAATTTTTTATTTTATTTTAATTTTAATTGTAAAATACATTTAAGATTTTTAATACATAAAAAAAATATAATTTTCAAGTTCGACCAATCAGACATTAAGTAAGGATTTAAAATGTCCATCCGAAATTGATGTGATCTATAAACATTTTTATTTATAAATTATCATTTTTCACGACATTTTTTTTCTTCAAGGAAATGCTCATAACGCTCCAAACCATATTGACAAAGTTCTATTTATTAAAAATAAATAAATAAATGTAATAATATTTCTCAAAAAAAGAAAAAAATATTTATCAATTGCAATTAATAAAAATATAGAAGAAAAAAAAAATCTACAAAAAGAGAGTCACACAGAGCCAAACCTTTCTGTCTCTCTGTCTTAATTATTCGATTCCTCCGGCAATTCAAATTAAAGGTATGGCGAGCCTATGGCGGGCCGCGATGGCGCTTACAGAGAAACCGAACGACTACGACGGCGTGGAATTCTGGTCGAACCCGGAACGAACCGGCTGGTTAACCAAACAAGGAGAGTACATTAAAACCTGGCGTCGCCGCTGGTTCGTTTTAAAGCAAGGGAAGCTATTCTGGTTCAAGGAATCGTCTATCACACGCGCTTCTCGTCCACGTGGCGTGATCCCAGTTGCTACCTGTTTAACCGTTAAGGGAGCCGAAGATATTCTGAACAAGCAATATGCTTTTGAGCTTTCGACGAGGAACGAGACGATGTACTTTATTGCGGATTCGGAGAAAGAGAAGGAAGACTGGATCAACTCGATCGGACGGTCCATAGTTCAACACTCCAGATCCGTTACGGATTCCGAGATCGTTGATTATAATAGCAAGCGATGATGATCCAATGGTTAGATCCATTTTTCTCTTTTCTTTTTTACTTTCTAAATTGAAATTTATGTAATTGAGTTCGTGTTATAATTCTGTTTTTTTGTAAATTTACCCTTTTTTTTAATGTTTTTATTTATGTAAGGTGAAATACTCTATCTGTTTGGCAATGATCAGATTGTTAATTGTGCCTTTCATTTATATATATATATATATATATATATATATATATATATATATAAAGTTGCTTTTTTTTTTTTTTTTGTCTTAGTCAAGTGTCAATTAATCTAAATTTTGCTGTGAATTTGTTGCTTGATTTTAGTTTGGCTGTTAGTTAAGGAAGATTGGTGTTCGTAATTTTTCTTTAAGATTGAAAGAGAATGTATTTTAAGAGAAATGCAGTTTAGATTAATTTCCACGACGAGAAATGGCATACTTAGTTGTGCCAATGAAGATGTTCAGACTTCAGAGTGCAAAAGTAATGTCATTGGTGATATTGAATCGAAATTCTTTACGCGAAGTTGATTGTTACGATTTCTTTGTGAATGCAACTGGTTTCCTAGATTGGATTTAACCTTAAAGATTGCAGCTTTGAAATGACTGATAGATTTTGCCTAAGCAGATGACTCTTCATGTTTGGGGGAAGATTCTGATGGTGCGTTTTCTATAGGAAATAGGATGTTTTGAAACTAGTTTCTATAAAAGGTTGTGCTATGTTGCTCCGACTCTTCATTTTTCTTGAAGTACTCGTGTCCGACACCTATGTCCGACGCATATCCGGATATGGGTATGGGGATATGATCCTCCAAGTACCCTCTAAATACATGGAAATCTTAGAAAAAATTGAATATACCCGTGTCAAACACATACCCGTGTCCGACACTTACACTCGAGTCCAAGTAACATAGAGGTTGTGTACTCACTATTATGATTTAGTCAATTTTTTTATGTGTTATTCCGATAGTTGGTATCGGAGGAGCAATCTAGATGTTACTATATGAAATTTTGTAACTGATGGCAGCTATTGGAGTTTCCTTATAAGAAAATTTTCTTGTATCGGAGGACGGAATAAGCCTGCCAAATAGAGTTAGCCAGTAGTTCAGAGACTGGCTATATTACAACTTTGAATTAACCTAATCCTTTGTTAATGTTTTTTTAGTCACCTTGTGACTTAATTTAATACATGTTGAATAGAACTTGATTCTTATAAAACTGCAGTCTATTGCCGAACAGGAAAAAAAAAAACTTGATTCTTTTTCACATTATTTACTTATCTTGTTATGAATTGCAGGGGAATGATCTCCAAAGGAAAAGGCAATCGACAAAAATGTCAAGTTGACCTTTTCCCAGGTTTGGAGAAGAAACTATTTCTGTACTTACTGAGGACTGTCCATAAAACCATGTTCTACCCACACAATGTCTGCTGTATTGTGTTAAGATATATATGAAATTCCGACCATTACTATAGCTTAATGCCTTGCATGTTCCTCTAAGAATCGTGTGTGATAGGTTCACTTTTCTCTCGAGTTCCTTCAATATTTCTGTATGAAAACTAAGTTGAAGATGTGCTGAAATAGGGATGGTATGAATTGTTGTCTTCCAGAGCAAGTTATTGCAGGTTGGGCAAACTGAAGCCAGCATCATCATATTATAAATTTTCCTTTAAGCTGATTCATTACTCTTTCAGAGCGTGGGGTTTGGTCAATCTAGATTGAAAAAGGACTCTTACTGATCAGCTTGGCATCTTCTAGGACTAGATAATGCTATCTTCTCATCTTCCCAAGGTTCTTTGATTAGCTTATTATTGCCCAAGCTCTTCGGAGGCTTGTTTCGAAAAGCAAACTTGCTAGCAGCAATGCATTTTCCCTTCATCTTCTTCACAGAAGAGACCAAAGGACATGGGAGAACTTAAGCCCAGTCCAGAGTCAGACATATAATTCATATTTTAGAGCTATTGATATGTAAAATGCCAATTTTCAGATGAAAAGAAAGCTTTAGTATCAGTTTATTGGTACAAAACAAAGACGATGTAACATGCGTATAAAACTTAATCTCAATTCACCAGCTGATGCGGCCTACATTTAGCCCTTCCTATGGGTCAACCTTGCCTTAGTTGCTTGTAATTTTGTGATAGCGTCTTTGATTCTCATTCTTTCACCAGGAACTTCTGCAGAGCATGCAACTCCTATTTTCATAAAAGAAACCAAACACTCCCATATCTCTTCTTTCTGTTGGCTGCTTATTCTCTCCATGTTTTCACCAATTTGTTCAAGCAATCGAAAATCGAAAATGTCCTTCAACTGTTGTGGTAGTGCCATCTTACAGAAATTGTGAAGGCTTAAGCCGTCGTGAAACATACCATCTGTTGGTCGCTTTCCAGTTATCATCTCCAAGAGCAAAATTCCATAGCTGTAAATATCACCTTCTGGAGAAGCTATCCCTCCCATGCCATATTCTGCAGTTGTTTATTATTGTAAGTCAGTACTCTTTTAATCAAGGATTTAAATAGTGGTTGCAATGCGATATTATTATCGTTATTTTAAGATTTCGGCTCTCTACACTGTCGATATTTATCGCAATTGACTGGAACTGCGATAAACGCGACGTGACCGAAAACGTTTCTGCGACCGCAATTTAAATTCCTAGTTTAATACCAACAATAAGTCTTTAGCTCTAGAGTTGAGGCTTGTGATTAATGAATATATAAAAACATTAATCATGGAATCTTTCCAAATAAGAGACACAGAAATCGGGAACTTTTCCAAACAATTCTTCTAGCCAAAGAGAGAGATGAAACTATGCATATGCAGATTGATTATGCTTGCAACTTGAGCAATGCATAAGATAGTGAATAATACTATGAATATTGGCTGGATTCAAAACCAAGATTCTGACAAAATGTTCTAGTAAACCAAATCACTTAACAATAAACGGTAATATCATAAGCCTTATTTAAAATTTGACAAAACAATGTATGAAAAATAAGACAAGAACACATGAAATTTACCTGGGGCGAGATAGCCTATCGTTCCCTTGATCATCGAGGAACTTGTTTGATAAACTCCCATATTGCCTGTGTTGCTAGATAGAAGCCTAGACAATCCAAAATCACTGACATGTGCGACCATGTCATCATCAAGGAGAACATTGGTAGGCTTTAGATCACAGTGAACAATCAACATTTCACAATCATGATGAAGGTAATCTATGGCATTGGCCACATCTATAGCTATGTCCAACCTTTGAACAAAGTTCAAATACCTTGATTCAGAATACTCATGCAGCCAGCTTTCTAGACTCCCATTAGGCATGAATTCGAAAACCAAGGCCTTGAAATCATTGCCTTGGTAATCAATGCTTGAGCAAGAAGTAATAACTTTGACAAGATTCCGATGTCGAACTTTTGTTAAAGCCTTGCATTCAGCCATGAAACTTTGTGCAGCCCCATGATTTTGAAGATTCAGTACCTTTACTGCAACAGGCTTCTCTTCCTGATGAAGAACACCTTTATATACAACGCCAAAACCTCCAGCACCGATCAAGTTGGAGGAAGCAAAACCTCCTGTAGCTTGAAGAAGCTCTTTGTAGGATACACGCAAGTAGCCATCACCCAATGAAGCTACAGGAATAAGTTCAATTCTGGACCTTCGCTTCCAACAAAAATAAACAATAAGCAATGCCAAAAAAGAGGCAACCAGTAGGCTGAGGATGATCACAATAATGACTTTGGTTGACGGAACATTTGATCTTTTCTTTGGTTCTTTATTGAAGCACTTTGGAAGCCTTATTTCTGGAATTCCCCCACAAAGTTTTTTGTTTCCAATAATAAAAAATCCACTAACATTTTTAAAGACCCCTTCTTTTGGAACTTCACCCTCCAAATGGTTAAAAGAAAGATTTAAACTCATTAAAAATGGAAGTTTTTCAAGTTCATGTGGTATGGTGCCAGACAATTCGTTACTAGAAAGATCTAAGTTTTCGAGAGATCTCAAAGAACCAAAAGATGTAGGAATGCTACCTTGAAATGAGTTTCCTTGCAGGTAGAGGATTCTTAATCCTGAACTGCCACCAAGATTCTTGCCTAGGAAACCAAGAGCAGCTTCTGCTGGAGTAGCAGATCTTATGAAGAATCTGAAGACAAAGAGGAGAGGGCCTATTGACAAAGGAAAAAGGACCAGTGCAAAGGTAAATCCCACTACCTCAGGAAGTTCCTTGCCTAACCAATCCTAATGAATCTATTCATATGGAATGTAAGGGGATTCAATCATTCCCTTAAACAAAAAGATGTAGTTAGTAGAATAAGAAAGCTAAGAGCTGACATTGTCTGTCTGATTGAGACTCATGTCAAGCTTCAGAATATGCAGCAGATTTTAGATAAAAGTTTTCCAGGATGGAGCATGTTCCATAACTATTCTGAGGCCAATAATGGAAGAATCTGGTTTCTTTACCAAAGCCATGTGCAGCTGAGTCTGGTTGCTTCAATGGATCAAAGCCTTACATGTAGCATATCTTTCACAGGCAAGAAGTTCTTATTCTCTGCCATTTATGCTTCTAATGAGGGCATTGAAAGGAGAAGGTTATGGAGCCATTTAGTTCATCTAAATAGCACACTGTCTAACCTTCCATGGATGCTAGCTGGAGACTTCAACACTATCATTGACCCCTCTGAAAGCTCAAGTTATGATGGATCTCAAGCACCTAGCACTGATATAAGGGATTTTACTGATTGCTTACAAGTTCTATCTTGTTTTGATCACACATTCATAGGGCCTAGATTCACATGGTCTAACAAGCAAATTGAAGGTTTCCTGACAAGGAAGTTAGATAGAGTGCTTATTAATGCAGAATGGCTCACAGCATTTCCAAAGTCTCATGTAGAATTCCTTGCTCCAGAAATTTCTGATCACAGCCCAGCATTCATAAAGCTTGATATGGTGAGTGCCTCTCCACCTAAACCTTTCAAGTTTTTTAACTATTGGACCAGACATCCAGAGTTTATGCACATTGTTGAGAACTCTTGGAGGGTACCTACTGGTGGTAATCCCATGGTCAGGTTGCATACCAAAATGAAGAGATTAAAGTCAGTATTGAAGAACTTTAATCATGCTTATTATGGTAGCATATCTGAGAAGGTTACAACTAAGAGGAAGGAGTTAGAGGATGTCCAAGTAGATCTACTCAGCCATCCTTCTGATGAATTGGTAGAAAAGGAAAGGATGTTAGCTCAAGAGTATAATGAACTGAGGAAAGCTGAAGAGAGTCACTTCAGGCAGAAGTCAAGGGTTCAATGGCTTCAAGAAGGAGATCAGAATACTGGATTCTTTCACAAGATGGTTGCAGCTAGGCAGAATAGGGGCACAATGAGAGTCCTGTATGATGATAGTGGAAATAGGCTTGAAACCTTTTCACAGATATCTCAGACAGCAGTCTCTCATTTCCAGAAAATTATTGGCACTAAGGACTATAATGTTGAGGGATGTACACGGGAGTTTCTACGAGAACTTTTGCAGTTCTCCTTCTCGGATGCAGAGAAGTTTGAACTCTCAAAGCCAATATCCAGGGAGGAAGTCAAGGAGTCCATTTTTGCCATCAAGGGGGACAAGGCTCCAGGGCCAGATGGTTTCACATCTCACTTCTTTAAGGAAGCTTGGACAGTAGTAGGGGAAGAGTACATTGATGCCATTCTTCATTTCTTCCAGACAGGAGATTTGCTGGCAGGCTTTAATTCCACAATTGTAGCTCTAGTGCCAAAAAACCAAAATCCTACTTGTATTAAAGACTACAGGCCTATTTTCTGTTGTTCAGTAGTCTACAAAAGTATTACATCTGTGATGGCAAGAAGACTAAAAAAATTCCTGCCAACAATCATCAGCAAAAGTCAAAGTGCCTTTGTGGAAGGAAGGAATATCTCAGATAATGTCCTAATGGCACAGGCGTTAGTAAGAGGCTATGCCAGGAAAACTCTGTCACCTAGAAGTGCTATAAAGGTTGACCTTCAAAAGGCTTTTGATACACTTGACTGGGACTTCCTGTTGCTGGTTCTTGCAGCTTTGAATTTTCCAACAGAATTTATAACATGGATCAAGAGTTGCATCACTGGTCCTAGGTTCTCTCTATCAATTAATGGAGGCTTGGTGGGCTACTTTAAGGGAGAAAGGGGTATAAGGCAAGAAGATCCTATCTCCCCCTATCTGTTTGTGCTTGCTATGAATGCACTTTCTAAGCTTTTGGATGCTGCTACACAGCATAAAGTCTTTGATTTCCATCCTAAGTGCAAAAGGATTGGGCTCACTCACCTATGTTTTGCTGATGACTTGATAATTTTCACTAAAGGGCACCTGAAATCCATCCAAGGAGTGCAGGATATCCTGGAAAGTTTTTATAAACTTTCTGGTTTGCAGCTCAACTGTGCCAAAAGTGAACTTTATTCTTCTGGGATCAGTAGAGCTCAGCTTCAGGAAATCCAGAGGGTGACAGGCTTCAAGCTAGGAGAGCTGCCAGTAAGGTATTTGGGGGTTCCCTTAGTAACAAAGAAGCTGACAGAAAAAGACTGTGTCCCACTTATCTCAAAGATTACTGCTAGGATCACTCACTGGACATCAAAGATTCTGTCCTATGCTGGAAGATTTCAGCTTATCCAATCAGTTTTGTTCAATATACAAAACTATTGGTGTAGAATCTTTATTCTACCTAAGGCAGTGCTCTCCAGAATTAATCAACTCTGTTCTCGATTCTATTGGTTAGGGAAAGATGTAGAAGCCAGAGGAGTAAGGGTGAGCTGGCAGAAAATTTGTTGTCCAAGATCAGAGGGAGGACTTGGCCTGAAGGATCTAGGTTCTTGGAACAGGGCAAGCATAATGCAGATAATATGGACATTGCTTTTTAAGGCAGGTTCATGGTGGATTGCTTGGATCCACAACTATGTTCTAAAAGGCACCTCATTCTGGCAGTTCCCAATCACCCAGGGAAGTAGCTGGATTTGGAGGAAAATCCTACAATTGAGACCATTAGCAGCTCAATTTACCTATCAGAATAATGGAAGATTAGCTTGGAAATTTCCTGAGGACAGGTTTTCAGTGGCTAAAGTGTGACAGCAAATCAGGCCAAGGCAGCCAAAGGTGGATTGGGATAGATTGGTATGGTATGCCTACCATATTCCAAGGCATTCCCATATATCATGGATGGCAATTCAGAACAAGCTCCCTACTAAAGATCGATTGATGGAATGGGGAATGGAACTTAATGGAACTTGTGATATGTGCAGTTAACAAATGGAGACTCGAGACCATTTATTCTTTGAGTGTGAGTATTCTAAGGCAGTATGGAGGGAGATTCTACACCTATGTAAGCTTCATAGAGTCATCAGAAGCTGGGACTTTGAAGTTCAATGGGCAAAGAGGAAGCTAAAGGGTAAATCTCTTATTACTACAGTGCTCCGAATTGCTTGGAGTGCTATCATATATCATGTATGGAGGGAGAGGAATAACCGCAGGTTTGGTAAACAATCTCAGCAATGTATGCAAATGCTTGAGAAAATCAAGGAGGAGGTTAGCTATAGACTAGGGGGGATGAAAATCATAAAGGATGATACTGTTAATAGAGATTTGCATGTAGCATGGGGGTTAAAAAGCTCACTGATAGCATAATTGGTTCTTAGCTATGTAAAAGAAGACATTGTAAAATAGTACATTTGTTTGCCAGCTATGCTGGTTGTTTTGATGTAGCAGTGCATGCTGCTTTTGGATAAATAAAAACTTTGCTTATCCAAAAAAAGATTCTTGGGAATTTCACCAAAGAAATTGTTGTTATCAACATATAATTCTACAAGATTCTTCAAATTACCCAAATCTAAAGGAAGGAGATTAGTGAAAGAGTTGTGAGATAGGTTAAGATAAAACAAACTCTCAAAAGCACCAAATAACTGAGTTGGTATACTACCAATGAGTTTATTTTGTGAAAGGTCCAATTTCTGCATCCTTTTGCATTTCGCAAGTGACTGCAGAATTCTTCCTTTAAAACTGTTTTTGGATAAATCAAGATTAGACAGTCGAGAGAGATTGCTCACTGAGGATGGAATTTTGCCAGATAAATGATTTGAAGGGAGATACAGTCCTTCAAGATTTTGAATCTTTCCTAGGAAACAGGAATGATGCCTGTAAGGAAATTTAACCCCATGTGGATGATATTGAGGTTAACAAGATTGCCAATTCCTTCAGGAATACTTCCAGAAATATGATTCCCTCCCATATAAAAAACTGTTAGCCTTGCTGATAAATTAGCAATGGAGTCTGGTAACCTCCCACCAAATCTATTCACATGTATAACCAATGATTTCAATAGGCTGCAGTTGCTTAAAGAAGAAACAAAATCCAGGTCTCCTTCTTTCGCACTTCCAAGGTCGTTGTAGTCAAGGATCAATACTTGCAGATTCTTAAGGTTTCCCAAATTGTCAGGAACAGAACCATGGAATCCGTTTGAAAATATGTCAAACTGTTGCAGGCTTGAGATATTTGATATTGACCTTGGAATGGTTCCAGTGAATTGGTTATCTCCAATAACAAGAAGCTGAAGATTTGGAAAAGCAATGTCTATTTCAGGCACAAGACTCCCAGATAATTTGTTCATATGCAAGTCCATAAATTCCATAGACGAAAGATTGTAAAGTGAAAGAGGAATAGAACCAGACAAGTTGTTTTTACCCAAAAGAAGAAATTTCAAGTTCGATGCCCTGCCTAGAGCATCAGGGATTCTTCCCTCCAAATGATTTACTGCTAGTGTGATATGATTCAATGATGAAAGGTTCCCTAAAGCAGTTGGAATACCCCCTGTGAAACGGTTGACAGCAAGAGAAAGTCTACTGAGCTGCGACATAAGGCCAAACCAAGATGGAACTTCTCCTGTGAGCCTGTTGCTGTTTAAAATGATTACCTGGAGGTTTGAACAATTGGTAATCTCTTCAGGAATTTTACCTTGGAGCTTATTTATATAGAGATAAAGAACACGAAGCCGCCTTAGATTACCAAGTTCCTTAGGAATCTGACCTTGCAATCTGTTCTCAGAAAGATCAATTTTCCTGAGGAAGGTTAAATTGCCTATTGAAGGTGGTATTGATCCACTTAGTTGCAGACCATATAATTCCAGAGTAATTACCCTTTGGTGCCGACGACCACAGATAACACCTTGCCACTTACAGAAGTGGAAAGAAGCATTCCACGAATTTAGAGCTCCCGGTGAACCACCAACAAGCTGATCCTTTAGAGAAAGCAAGGCTAATCTGTCGGTTTCGTTCCCTAAAGGCCAATGCAAATTTCAGGGACCCTGATACAAAGCTGAGGATAATAGTGCAAAGGAGAAAGTTATTCTTAAGGCTGCATAAGTTTTCTAAGCATGATTTATCCATTTTTTTGAAGAAAATTAGTTGGGGAGAAGAAGTGAACGAGCAACAGGCAGGTTCAAACGTACAAATACACATTCAGCTGAGATAGTGACAATTCCCAATTTTCTTAAAGAGCAATAACTTCCCAGAGTAGTTGAAGCTGGAAATTTCAGCAAATGTAAACATCAAATTAAATACATCAGAGAAAAATCATAGTTGTTGAATTTCGGAGCTTAATCAATGCAAATAATTCGAAATTTAAAAGAAATAGATCATCTGTACTCAGCAGGAATTTCTACTATTTCATTTAATTTCTACTATTTCATTTAAGTCATAAAAGTGATTGTGAACGAGCACCCAAAAAAATTAAAAATGAGTCTAGTTAAAGTTACTTTAATCAAACCTAGTAGGAACTAGGAAATTATCTCCCCTTTGTCTAATAAAGTGGTTGTGAAAGAACAGCACTCACAGCTTTTTTTTTCTTTTTTTTTTTGGTGTTAAAGAAGAGGTTTTCAGGTGCCTGGTGATTGTTACAACTCAATGGTAGTCAGTTCTTTACTGGGTATGCCTTTTTTTTGTGTTCTAACAGTTGTATAAATTGCCTGTTAGGAATTTATGTTTTGTTGTCTGTAAAGAGCCATGAGCCTAACCTCTTTACTCGCGCCGTCGTCTAAACCCTAAACACCCACCGCAACTTGCCAGCAAAAAAGAGCCGCCCCGACCTCACGCGTGAGTGAAGTACTCCCCTCTTTACTCGCGCCGCCGTGACCCCATTATTTTACTCGCCGTCCCAAACTCATACCTCTCCATTTCTCCATCCCCCGAACTCACGCGTCGCCTCCCACCATCCTCACTAGGCGACATTCTCCGCTACCATATCCTCCTACAATACTTCTCCTGGACCGACCTCCTCCAGATCCCACCCTCAGGCGTCCTCGTAACCACCCTCCTCCAAACAACAGGCCGAGCCCATTCCAACTTCGGCGCCGTTAATATCACCCGTAACCCTTTAACCAACTCCATCACAATCGATCTCTTACCAGTTGACAAAGGTAAAAAACAAACAGAGACCGATTCTGCTGCGCAAAGTGCCGATCTTGGCAATCAAAGTCCAGATCCAGTAGCCAGACGCCAATTTCGGTCTCTGGTGCGCTAGATCTAGGCTGTCAGTGACCGATTCTGGTTGCTGTTGCATCGGATCGGTACTTTAAGCGGCCATTTGTGCTCTGATCTACAACTTTGACCACCAAAAACCCCATCACCGATGAAGCTCGTCCTTCATTTTGCCGAAAAGCGGACAAAAGTACACTGATCTGTTTAAAACTGAAACTTTCTTCAAAGTAGCTGTGGAAGAGTTGCAGATCTGTTGTGTGGCTTTGGATTCTAAGTTGTACTACAAAATATTTGTTTTCATTTCAATCAGTGAAAAAAAAAAATGCCTCATCGAACCTCCCCAAGTTGTAATTAATCGCCACCAGAACGTGCAAGCACATCGCCAGAACGTGCAATGGCGGATGTTAATGGTGGTGTGGAGGATTTTCCTCTTCTGACAAGCTCCGAGCAGAATAGGAGGGGGAAAATTACTGATGGTGAAAGATCTGAAACGGCTAGAAATGCTTCTCTTGATTGGAGGAAAATCTTCTCTGTTCCTAGTGATAATTCTTTGCAATATTTTGCCCCTGAAATCAAGAATGGAGCAATTTCAGTGCAACCTCCAAATGATGTTTTTGAGGAAGGTATATCTCAATGGCAGAATGCATTGGTCGCCCAATTCATTGGCAAAATCCCCAATTTCAGCCTTTTTCAGAGACTGATCTCTTTGTTATGGGGTAAGGACAGTCCTGTTGAAATCAAACTTGCTGGTATGAATCTTTTTATTATTCAGTTTTCAAATCTTGAGGCTAGGGATAGAATTCTTGAATCTGGACCTTGGCACATTCAGAACAAGCCCCTCATTGTCAGAAAATGAGAGCCAGGTATGAAAACCCTTGAATTTAGCATGGATAAACTTCCAATTTGGGTTCATCTAAGAGAAATCCCTCTTGAGCTCTTTACAAGGAAGGGTTTGAGTTATATTGCTAGTGCAATTGGTATTCCACTCTACATGGATAAGATTACTGCAGCTCAGCAACGCCTGGCTTATGCAAAAATCTGTGTCGAGATTAAGGCTGATTCTGAGCTCCCACGAACTATTGAAGTGTTGCTTAATGATGGTACTGCTGTTACAGTTCAGGTGGAAGTTCCTTGGCTACCGCAGAAGTGTTCTTATTGTAAAATTTTTGGTCACATTGACAAGCACTGTCCCAAAAAAACTACAGCAGCTACAGGGAAAGTTTGGATGCCAAAGGTTCAGACTGACAGGGAAATAGTAGAAAAAAGTTGCAGAGGACATGAGGATAAAAGTTACTATCCAGAAGTGAGTAGCAAGGGTCATGAAGAATTCACTGATCAGACTATTCAGGCAAACAATGTACAAGCTGTTGTTGATTGTGATAAAAGAAGTGGTAGTATTACCAAATCCTCTTTCAGTCAGGCTGCAGGTCAAGTAACAGCAAGTTCTAGTTCTATCAATAGATTTGCTATCTTGGAGCAGACTGATGACACAGAGAAGGACAATGTTTCGGTTGGTCATAAAGACTCCACTGAGAGTGCGAGTTGCCACAGACAACCTAGAGCAGCCTCTGCTGGTGTTGCAGACTTAATGAAAACACTGGAAAGCAAGAGGAAAGGGCCAATTGATAAAGGCAAGAGAGATAAGGTAGTCATATCTACCTCGAGAGGTAATTCTCCCCTAACTTCTCATTGAATTTCTTTTTTTGGAATGTCAGAGGATTAAACAATCCTCTAAAGCAAAGAGAAGTAGTTAGGAGGATAAATAGACTGAATGTGGAGGTAGTTTGCTTATTAGAAACTAGAGTCAAGGTGAATAACATGCAGAAAATCCTTGACAAGAATTTTCCTAGTTGGAATCTTTATCACAACTATTCTGAAGCCTATAATGGTAGGATCTGGTTCCTATGGAATAATCACCTACAGGTGGACTTGATGAGAGTTACAAGCCAAATCATCACTTGCAAATTCACCCTCAATGACCATGAAGTTTATCTTACTGCTGTTTATGCTAGTAATGAGGGATCTGACAGACGTAGCTTATGGAGACACCTTCATTCCCTCCATTGTTCAATTTCAAATAACCCTTGGCTGATTGCAGGAGACTTCAATACTATTGTTTCTCCTTCTGAGAGTTCTAACTCTATTGGTTCCCACTCTTTGAACTCTGATATTACGGATTTCAGGGAATGTCTGCAGCAGCTGTCTATCTTTGACCATGCATTTTCTGGTCCTCTCCTCACCTGGACAAATAATCAAATTGAGGGCTTCATTGCTAAAAAGCTTGATCGAGTTCTTATTAATGAAGAGTGGCTCTCTTGCTTCTCCAATTCTTATGTTGAATTTCTTGCTCCAGAAATTTCCGACCACTGCCCTGCTCTAGTGAAGCCATGCTTTCTCAGCCACTCACCACCAAAGCCTTTCAAGTTCTTCAATCACTAGGCTAGGCACTCTGAATTTCTGGAGGTGGTGGATTGCTCTTGGAAGGAACAGGTTTCAGGGACCCATATGGTTCGTCTTTATAAGAAACTAAGGCGGCTTAAGCAAGTTCTAAGATATTTCAACGTCACTCACTTCGGGAGTATCTCAGATAAAGTGGCGATAAAAAGGAAAGAACTTGAATCTATTCAGATTGCTTTGCTGGATCATCCCTCCACTGTTCTACTTGAAAAGGAAAGAGCAGTATCTCAGGAATTCATTGAATTACAGCTTACTGAAGAGAGTCATTTCAGGCAAAAATCTAGGGTTCAATGGATCCAAGAAGGCGACCAGAATACCAAATTCTTTCACCGGATGGTAGCAGCCAAACACTCTAGAAATACAATTAGAGTGCTGTATGATGAGGAGGGTAACAGGCTTGAATCCTACTCACAAATAGTTGATTACTCAGTTTCCTACTTTATCAGAGTTCTAGGAACAGCTGATGCTAATGTCACTAGTAGCTCCAAAGACTTCTTGGAAGAACTTCTTCAGGTTTCCCTCACTGAAGATGAACAAGCAAGCTTAAAAAAAGAAGTGACTGCGGAGGAAATCAAGAAAGCTATGTTTGCTATTAAAGGGGATAAGGCCCCTGGTCCAGATGGGTACACTTCTCAGTTCTTCAAGACTTCTTGGGACTTAGTGGGCGATGACTTGACAGCTGCTGTGCTTAGTTTCTTCAACTCTGGTGACCTTCACCCAGCTTTTAATTCCACTATCATTGCTCTTGTGCCTAAAAGTCAAAGTCCTAGAAGCATTAAAGAATATAGGCCCATCTCTTGCTGTTCAGTGGTTTACAAATGTATATCTTCAATACTGGCTAACAGGCTAAAGCAATTCCTAGGCTCCCTTATCAGCCATAATCAAAGTGCTTTCATAGAGGGCAGAAGCATTACAGATAACATACTAATGGCCCAGGAACTGGTGAGAGGATATAATAGATCCTCTCTCTCCCCAAGATATGCTCTCAAGGTGGATCTTCAAAAGGCCTTTAACACTTTGAATTGAGATTTTATCATTTCTGTTCTTGATGCTATGGGATTTCCTAAGGAATTTGTTAAATGGATCAGCTGCTGCTTAACTACTCCCAGATTTTCTTTGTCCATCAATGGAGGGCTAGCTGGTTACTTTTCTGGAGCAAGGGGTATTCGTCAAGGGGATCCCATTTCTCCTTACTTATTTGTTTTATCCATGAATGTGCTTTCCAAACTTTTGGACACTGCAGCTAGCATGGGAGTTTTTGCATTCCATCCAAAATGCAAAAAGATTAGCCTTACTCATCTCTGTTTTGCAGACGATTTGCTTATCTTCACAAAAGGCAATCTGGAATCCATCTCTGGGGTTCAAAATATACTTCAAGCCTTCTATTCTATGTCAGGTTTGCAATTGAATTGTGCCAAAAGTGAGCTTTTCTCTTCAGGCATAAACGATGATTCTTTACAGCTGATCTCCCAAACTACTGGATTTACGTTGGGATCCCTACCTGTTCGTTATTTGGGGGTTCCATTAGTCACTAGGAAGCTGACAGCAAGGGACTGCGCTCCTCTTCTTGAGAAAGTGACAGCAAGAATAGGGAATTGGTCTGTTAAGTTGCTTTCATATGCAGGCAGGCTTCAGCTCATCCAGTCAATTTTGTTTAACATTCAGAATTACTGGACCAGACACTTCATACTGCCAAAATTTGCCCTGAATAAGTTGAACCAGTTGCTCACAAGGTTCCTTTGGACTGGTAGTGACTCATCTGCAAGAGGGGCAAGAGTGGGCTGGCAAGATATTTGTTTCCCAAAGTCTGAAGGAGGCCTGGGCATTAAAAACCTCTCCATTTGGAACCAGGCATGTTTTCTGCAGCATATATGGGCCTTGTTCTTCAGATCGGGCTCTCTGTGGATAGCTTGGATCCATGCTTATGTTCTCAAGGATAGGTCATTTTGGGAGGTTACTGAAGCTCAGGGTAATAGTTGGACCTGGAAAAAACTCTTAAAATTGAGGCACTTGGCCAACCAGTTCATTAGCCATCAAGAAGGAAGATGGATTTGGAAATTCCCTGGAACCACATACTCAGCTGCAAAAGTGTGGCAGGATCTTAGACCAAAGAAGCAGAAGGTTAAATGGGATAGACTTTTATGGTATTCTCATCATATCCCTAAACATTCCATTATTTCCTGGATGACCATTTTGAACAGATTGCCTACAAGCATGAGACTTCTGAGCTGGGGGTACGAGGTAGATGTGAATTGCAAGCTTTGCCTCTCTGAACAAGAGACCCGGGATCACTTGTTCTTTGAATGTAGCTTCTCCAAATTTGTTTGGTTGCAGGTAATGCAGTCATGTCAGTTGCAAGTACGTAGTTGTAGTTGGAACAATGTGCTTGAATGGGCTGTGCAGAAGCTCAAAGGTAGATCATTGCTTACAACTATTCTCAAGCTTGCTTGGAATGCAACCATTTACCATGTCTGGAAAGAAAGGAATAGAAGGATACATGGAAGTCCATGCAAGTCTCCATTGCAGGTTTTTGAAACCATTAAAGAGGAGATCAGATTCAAGTTGGTAGGCTTAAAAAACTTAGAACTGGATAATGTAAATGCTAACCTCTGTACTGATTGGGGCTTAAGCAACTCTATTTTTCTTTCATTGATGTAAAGCTAGCTGAGTAGCTAGTTCTTCAGTTTTGATGTAGCAGAGATATTCTTTGTTTCTTGGATATATAAATTGACACTTATCCAAAAAAAAAAAGTTGTTGTGAACATAAAAGTTTAATAGACTAAGTAAAAGCATTTTTCTTCGTCTTATTATAAGACTGATTGGGGACAACAACAAAGTTAAAAAAGAACAAAAAGAAATTTGAACAGTGTAGTTAAAGCCACTTAATTTCTTCAAGCCAATAGGAAATTTCTCATAATTTCCATGGCCATCTAATTATTGAGTCAAGTCTACAAATGCAGAAGTTATTATAATCAAACCAATACTTTGATGGACTATTTTTTTTTTAAAATAAAAAATTGAAAAACACATGCAGGTATTATTGAATTAAATGCTTAGATTCGATCACCTGATTAATTGTTCTTAAATTTAAGAATAGAAACTTTTAGTTAATATATACAAATACAAGTATAGTTATTTTATTAGAAAAAGTTTTGAAATTTGAAATTACAGAGTCAGAAAATTTTATGGAAATTGTGGATCTAATATGGAAGAGAAAAAGATAATGTGTATAAATATAAGATATAACCATCTCAAACTTAATTGTATTACTATTATTCAGAAAATTGGCTTTTGGTTTTCATTACAGGGATAAATATCTTTTCTTTATATAACTTGAAAAGAGAAATTCATAGTCAATTCTAAGAAACTTCCTTCTCATTGCAAGGATCTCTCTTCAACAATATCCGCATGTTAATAGTGCAAAGGAGAAAGTTAATCACGCCAGTAGTGGGAAAATTTTTCGTAGTCTTATACAATTTATTGTAGCATTGAAGATTGAAAAAGAAACCAAAAAAAAATCAGAAAATTTGAAGTTACGTTAATCAAGGCAGTAGGAAATTTCCCCATTGCCTCATAAAAATTATTGTAATTTCGAAAGAAAAAAAAAATGGCGTTGACAAAGTAGACTCTGAATTCTCCATTGTCTCATAAAAATGATTGAAATTTGGACAAAAAAAACAAAATTGGCGTTGATGAAGGATAGTCTGAATTTTTTAGTGCTTTCCTTAGCAGTCTTTTGTCTTCCTAATAGTGTAACATCCGGCCCAAAAACCCAATTTTTAAAGATTAATTTTAACTTAAGCCCATCAGTTAGTATTAAAATATTATTTTTTTATTTAAAAAAGAGAATTATCAACGGGTTTTATTTAGATAGACAAAATTAGAGGATAAGGGAAGAAACCCTACAGAAAGAAAAAGAACTCTTATTCTAAGTGAATAAAAAATGAGACTGATCGGTCAGTCGGACAGGTTAAATCGAAAATCGATGGTCTATTCAGTCCGACGGATGTAATAAAATAAAATCGGCCAAAAACCGGTTCAATCGATAAAAAACCGAGAAAAAAAAACCGTTTTATATTTTTGTAATTATTTTTTTCAAAATTTTTTTTGTAAGTGATGAGATTTGAACCTATTGTTAGAACTTATATAAGAAAGTCCCACATCGGTGGGAGCAACGAAGGAGTTCCTCCTTGAAGGCTATATAAAAAGCCTTAAGGAGAAGTATTAAAACCATCCCAAGAATTATCTCTTCCTCTCTTGTATACTTTCTTATATTCTTTGTGAGGTTGTTCTCTCCTAGTATTTAGAGAGAGGTGTTGTAATATTTTCTCATAGTGAAATTCTTCTAGTCTTGCCCCGTGGTTTTTCCCTTTATTCATTGAGGGTTTTTCCACGTTAAATTTTGTGTGTTCAGTTCCTATTTTCTCATCTCTTATTTTAGTTGTGAGACACTATTCCGTCACTCTGGTACCTAACAGTGGTATCAGAGCCATTGGTTCGTGGTCCTTATTCCGCTGCAGTGAAAGTGTTGGTTCTTAGTATGCTCTGTGGTTACAGTATTGTCTGATCTTCCACATCAGAAAAGAATTATTCTTGTTGCTGGAAATAAAGTGTGGTAGTGTGAAAGTGTCTAGGGAAGTTCTGGCTAGGAAAGACTTGGTATTTAAGTGTGTCTATCAGTGACCCACCTCTCTTTCCTGGGAACCTACCTGGTGCACTATTCACGGGCTACGGTCACTGTTCCAGTATACGGGCTATTCAATTGTACTGTACTATTCACAGATACGGTTATTATTCATACGTGTGGTTGTATACTTTTGCAGTAATTGTTAACGTATACTGGATTTGTTCTAGTGTACGACATACGTACAATACTGTTCACGTATACGGTACTATTCACGGTGAAATAGTGTAACTCGCTTCAGTTCGTGTACAACCATGGCAGCAAAATTCGAGATAGAGAAGTTCAGTGGGAGAAATTTCTCCTTGTGGAAATTGAAGATAAGAGCAATTTTGAGGAAGGATAATTGTCTAGAAGCAATTGAAAGTAGACCCACAGAAATGACTGATGAAAAGTGGAAAGAGAAGGATGACAATGCTGTTGCCAATCTGCACCTAGCAATGGCGGATTCAGTTTTGTCAAGTGTTGCAGAGAAGAAGACTGCAAAGGAGATTTGGGATGTTCTAAACAAATTGTACGAGGTGAAGTCACTTCACACCAGAATATTCTTGAAGAGGAAACTCTACACTCTTCGAATGAGTGAATCCACGTCGGTAACGGATCACATCAACACTCTGAATACGCTATTTGCTCAACTCACAGCATCAGATTTCAAAATAGCAGAAAATGAACGTGCGGAACTTCTACTTCAGAGTTTACCAGATTCGTATGATCAACTCATCATCAACATCACAAATAACAATGTTAGTGACTCTCTTCACTTTGATGATGTTGCCGGTGCTATTCTTGAAGAAGAATCCAGGCGCAAGAATAAGGAGGAAAGGTCAGAAAATTCAAAGCAAGCAGAGGCTTTAACGGTGATGAGAGGCAGATCAACAGAACGTGGCTCCAGTGGGAGTCAGAATCATGGTAGATCAAAATCTCGAAGAAGGAAGAATCTTAAATGCTACAATTGTGGCATGAGAGGGCACTCGAAGAAGGAGTGTTGGCATAATAAGAAGGGTGGAGAAAAGAATTCTGAAACATCAACCTCCCAAGGTTGTGTTGCAAGTACCTCAGATGATGGAGAAATCTTGTATAGTGAAGCAGCGACTAGTTCTAAAGGCGGAAAGAAACTCAATGATGTCTGGATAATGGATTCAGGTGCGACATGGCACATGACTCCACACCGAGATTGGTTTTGCACTTATGAACCTATTTCGGAAGGATCTGTGTTCATGGGAAATGATCACGCCTTAGATATTGCTGGAGTCGGTACCATCAGATTAAAAATGCATGATGGTACTGTTCGCAAAATTCAAGGGGTACGACATGTGAAGGGCTTAAAGAAGAACTTATTGTCAATTGGACAATTGGATGATCTCGGGTGCAAGATCCACACTGAATGTGGAATATTGAAAGTAGTGAAAGGAAACCTTGTGGTGATGAAAGCAGAGAAGATCACAAGCAATCTATACATGCTTTTGGGAGAGACGTTGCAAGAGGCAGATGCATCAGTTGCAGCAGCCAGCCAAGAAGAAACGACGATGATGTGGCATCGCAGATTAGGCCATATGTCAGAGCGAGGCTTGAAAGTCCTTGCAGAACGCAATCTCCTGCCCGGGCTCAAGATGGTCAATTTACCTTTCTGTGAGCACTGTGTGATAAGCAAGCAGCATAGATTGAAGTTTGCTAAAGTAACTACAAGAAGCAAACACATACTGGACTTAATCCATTCTGATGTGTGGGAGTCACCAGAAATATCCCTGGGTGGAGCAAAGTATTTTGTATCATTCATTGATGACTATTCCAGGAGATTATGGGTGTACCCAATCAAGAAGAAGTCAGATGTGTTTCCAGTATTCAAGGAGTTCAAAGCACAAGTAGAGCTTGAAACTGGGAAAAGAATCAAGTGCTTGAGGACAGACAATGGAGGAGAATATGTAGACGGTAACTTTCTAGCATTCTGTAAGAAAGAGGGTATTATGAGACAATTCACGGTTGCACATACGCCTCAACAGAATGGTGTAGCAGAGCGGATGAACAGAACTCTCCTAGATAGAACAAGAGCCATGCTGAGAACAGCGGGATTGGCCAAATCTTTCTGGGCAGAAGCAGTCAAAACCACCTGTTATGTGATAAATCGATCACCATCAACGGCGATTGGTTTGAAGACGCCTATGGAGATGTGGAAAGGAAAGCCAGCTGATTATTCTTCTCTACATGTGTTTGGATGTCCTGTGTACGTGATGTACAACTCCCAAGAAAGAACAAAGCTGGATCCAAAATCCAGAAAATGTATATTCTTGGGTTATGCTGACGGTGTTAAGGGGTATCGCCTGTGGGATCCCACTGCCCGCAAGGTTATTGTCAGCAGAGATGTAGTTTTTGCAGAAAATGAACTGCAAAGTGAGCAAACAAATGACAACACTTCAAAAGAGACTGCTACAGTGCAGATGGATAGAAATTCTCAAGAAGATGATTCTTCTGAAGCAGAACCAGAGCATGAGGTACCAGAACCAGTTGAGTCCGAGGCTGTAGAAGTTCGACGGTCAACTCGTGAGAGAAGGCCTCCAAATTGGCACACGGAGTATGTTACTGAGAGCAATGTTGCATACTGTCTTTTAACAGAGGATGGAGAGCCATCAACTTTTCATGAAGCTACTAGTAGCCCAGATGCTTCTCTGTGGATGACAGCAATGCAGGAAGAAATTGAAGCTCTTCACAAGAACGAGACATGGGAACTGGTGGAATTACCACGTGGCAGAAAAGCCATTGGTAACAAATGGGTCTACAAGATCAAGCGGGATAGCAATGATCAAGTAGAACGATATCGTGCTAGATTGGTTGTAAAAGGATATGCTCAGAAAGAAGGTATTGACTTCAACGAGATATTTTCTCCAGTTGTCAGACTTACTACTATCAGAGTAGTGTTGGCTATGTGTGCTGCATTTGATTTACATCTTGAACAACTAGATGTAAAGACGGCTTTTCTACATGGAGAGCTTGAAGAAGAAATTTATATGCTCCAACCAGAAGGTTTTGTTGAAACAGGCAAAGAGAACTTGGTTTGCAGGTTGACCAAATCTCTGTACGGTCTAAAGCAGGCGCCCAGATGTTGGTACAAGAGATTTGATTCTTTCATAATTAGCCTTGAATACAACAGACTGAGTTCAGACCATTGTACGTACTACAAGAGGTTTGATGATAATGATTTCATTATTTTGCTGTTGTATGTGGATGACATGTTGGTGGTAGGCCCCAACAAAGATCGAATCCAAGATTTGAAGGCACAGTTGGCTAGGGAGTTCGATATGAAGGACTTGGGACCCGCAAACAAGATTTTAGGGATGCAAATTCACCGAGACAGAAAAGACAGGAAAATTTGGCTTTCTCAAAAGAATTATCTGAGGAAGGTCTTGCGACGCTTCAACATGCAAGACTGTAAGCCAATATCTACCCCACTTCCTGTCAATTGTAAATTATCCTCAGGTATGAGTCCTAGCAATGAAGCAGAGAGGATGGAAATGTCTCGAGTACCGTATGCATCAGCGGTGGGAAGCCTTATGTATGCTATGATATGTACAAGACCAGACATTGCACAAGCAGTGGGAGCGGTCAGTCGATTTATGGCAGATCCTGGTAGAGAGCATTGGAATGTTGTTAAGAGGATCCTTAGATACATTAAAGGAACCTCAGATGTTGCATTATGTTTTGGAGGATCAGAACTTGTTGTCAGGGGTTATGTTGATTCAGATTTTGCAGGTGATCTTAATAAAAGGAAATCCACTACTGGCTATGTGTTCACACTTGCAGGAGGAGCGATAAGCTGGTTATCTAAGTTACAGACTGTTGTAGCTTTGTCTACTACAGAAGCTGAGTACATGGCAGCTACCCAAGCATGCAAGGAAGCAATATGGATACAAAGGTTAATGGAAGAACTCGGGCACAAGCAGCAGAAGATTATTGTGTATTGTGACAGTCAGAGTGCCTTGCACATTGCAAGGAATCCAGCCTTTCATTCCAGGACAAAGCATATAGGTATACAGTATCACTTTGTTCGAGAAGTAGTAGAAGAAGGAAGTGTGGATATGCAAAAGATTCACACCAAAGACAACCTAGCAGATGTTATGACAAAGCCAATCAACACTGACAAGTTTATTTGGTGTCGATCCTCCTATGGTCTATCAGAAACGTAAGCAACATGGAATGGCAAGACAGAAAGAGTGGTGTGAAGATATGATTGGTTTAATCAAATCTTCAAGTGGGAGAATTGTTAGAACTTATATAAGAAAGTCCCACATCGGTGGGAGCAACGAAGGAGTTCCTCCTTGAAGGCTATATAAAGAGCCTTAAGGAGAAGTATTAAAACCATCCCAAGAATTATCTCTTCCTCTCTTGTATACTTTCTTATATTCTTTGTGAGGTTGTTCTCTCCTAGTATTTAGAGAGAGGTGTTGTAATATTTTCTCATAGTGAAATTCTTCTAGTCTTGCCCCGTGGTTTTTCCCTTTATTCATTGAGGGTTTTTCCACGTTAAATTTTGTGTGTTCAGTTCCTATTTTCTCATCTCTTATTTTAGTTATGAGACACTATTCCGTCACTCTGGTACCTAACACCTATAAACCCTTGAAATTATACTAAAAACCATACCACCAACCTAAATGCTTATTTTTATTTATTATTTACTATACCTAAATACTAAAAATATTTTTTTGTAAGTGATGAGATTTGAACCTATAACCCCTTGGAATTATACTAAAAACCATACCACCAACCTAAATGCTTATTTTTATTTATTATTTACTATATTTAATATTTATTTAACATTAAAAATATTTAAAAATATCATTTAAAGTGTCCAATCGGTCCAACCGGTTGAATCGAGAACTGGAGGTCATACCGATTTGACCTCCGGTCTGATTTTTTCAACCTTGCTTATTCTTCTTCCTAAGTTTGGAAAAATACAATAGTTGGTTTAGGGTTTATTTGGATGGACGGTGAAATTAACTCCGGTGAGATTAAAAACAGCGATGGTGGTGAGATTAATTACTGTAGCGATGAGATTGGATACTGTAGCATTGAGATTAAAATCAATAGTGAGATTATGTGTTTGGATTCAAAAACAGCGGTGGTGATGAGGTGAATTATAGTAAGAAGAGAAAATGATTATTAAAGATATTAGAATAAAATTTATATATAATTAACAATAATATAATTACACAAATTAAAGCTTAGAAAGTAATATTTAAGTATTTATTATCTTTTATGTATTTTTATAATATTTTAATTTTATTTAACATTTGAAAATTTTAAAAAAATTATTCACTTAAAAATATTGACACAATATAAATTTGAAAATTTGAGAGAATTAATAAGAATAAATAATTTGAAAATTTTAAATAAAAAAAGACATAAAAAAATCAATAATATAAATTTATTTCCCATTCAGATAATTAAATATTTATAAAAAGTAATAAAAAATAAAAATAAAGGACAAAAGTGGAACAAAACTCCACTAGTGAAAGAAAAATTTCCACTGAACGTTAAGGTCCAGTAGAAATTTTGGCTCCAGTGCGTTTTGGGGTGCTTAATGCATCGAACTGAAGTAACTGATACTCCAGTTAAAACCAAATGAAGCCTTAGTCTATTAATAGTAAGTAAAAGTCTTGTTTTAGTTTGGAGAAAACATTTTGTTGATTACTGAATTTTTTTATTAAATTCACGGAAAAAAAATCCCAAAAAAAAAAATCTATGAAATTTCTTATAATTTTCCTTAATTGATTTTGGTAAAGTTATAAAGTTTTGCTCTATCATTCATTGAGAGTTAAGCATGATTTTTTATTAGATTTAAGGACAGGTAAAAAAAATAGCTCAAATTGTTAAAAAATAAAAAAGGGGAAATTCGATCTTGAATGTAAATATTGTTTGCAATAGTAGATTAGAATAATATTCTATATTAATCTGTAGATTTTCACCATAAGTATTATATATGGTTGGAAAGTTGTTTTAGTCTACTTTCTAATGAGATAAACAAAAGTAAATTTCATATGAAAAAAGAATCAGTTTTTACACACAAAAAAATATGCATATTATTAGAAAGCAGCAACCGAGATGATTTACGAAAATTATTGCATTTTATGTAAAATGTATAATGAGATGAGCTTTATGTGTTTGAAAAGCTTATGGATTCTAGTTTCTAATAGACTAAACAGAACTAAAATCTAATTTTCTAAGTGGACACATTTTATTTTTAGAAAACATATTTGAAGACTTCAAGGTGCCTGGCAGCAGTACCATAGGGTAATTTGATTCCAAATGACCAGTTGTTGCCTTTGCCGTCTATCTTCTGTCCCCAATATAAACCCCTATGCGAAGCAACCTTGCCTTAGTTGCATGTAGTTCTAAGATAGCGTCTTTGATTCTCATTCTGTCACCAGGTACTTCTACAGAGCTTGCCACTCCAATTTTAGTGAAAGAAACCAAACACTCCCATATCTCTCCTTCCATGTTTGGTCGAGTTCTTAGTCTCTGCATGTTTTCACCAATTTCTTCAAGCAACCGAAAATCGACAATCTCCTTTAACCGTTCTGGTAGTGCCATTTTACAGAAATTGTGAAGGCTTAATCCATCATGAAACAAATCATTTGTTGGTCTTCTTCCCGTGATCATCTCCAAGAGTAGAATCCCATAGCTGTAAATATCACCTTCTGGAGAGACTGCCCCACCCATGCCATATTCTGCAATAATTTGGCAACTTATTTAAACATTTTTTTTCCAGCTTAAGAGATAAAGTACCCTCTGAATCTGCACATTGATTAGTTTGCAACTTGAAGAATGAATTTGCAAGTGAATGCTATAAATCTGTCAAGCTGCAGGGCTGCAGGTTATCAAGAATATGATTCTACAGAATATTGTAATAAGCCAATTCATTTAACCAAGTATAGAAATCTGATGGAGCTACTTTGAACAACATATCAACAAAATTAATAAAAGAAACATATGAATTTTTACCTGGGGGAACGTAACCAATTGTTCCCTTGATCATTGAGGAACTTGTTTGATCACTACCCATGTTGCTTGTGAAGCTAGACAAGAGCTTAGCCAATCCAAAATCAGCTACATGTTGTTGTGCGGAAGCGAATTGATATTACTAAAACCGATTTAAACACACTGAAAAAACACCGATATTTTACGTGGTTCGGCAACTGTGCCTACATCCACGGGAGGAGGAGCTTGAAGCTTTGTATTAATGGAGTTTAGAGTACAAACATATACAGAATTCAAGGTGCTACACAAGCACTGAACTCACAACTCAACACAATACCGAATTACTCTATAAACACAGAGTATTTGCTTCAACAATTTAGCTCTAACACATACTCAACTCTTCTCTACTCTCTCATCTCTACATGGCTATTTATAGCCATAATATCAAGGTGTGAACATACATCAAGTGGCAGCCACCATAGCCACCTTCCACCACCTATCTTGGTGTGAACACATTGCAAGTGGTAGCCACCATAGCCACCATCCATTTGCAAGTGGTAGCTTCCATTATTGGTGGTGCAAGTGGTGCAAGTGGTAGCTCCATTAATGGTGCTAAGCCACCATAGGTGACTTTGAGCCATATTCAAGCTATATTCAAGCCATATTCCAACAATCTCCACCTTGGCGAGAATCCACAGAGAGAATTCACAGATCAGAATCCACAGAGAGAATTCACAGATCAGAGCTTCCTCTTTTCTCCTTCAAATGTACACACCATTACTCACATATCAGGGCACCTACTGCATTGGCATGATTCATCAATGCACTGAGCCTGAGTCAATTTTTCTGTCTACTTCCCAGGAATTTTCTTAGTTTCTCCAAGATCATCTCGAACTCTGAGCTCAGTTGAGCCTTCAGCCTGTCGATCTCCACCTTGCCTTTTTCAGCAGATAGACAAATGATCCATCTTGAAGTTTCCGGAAATAAACACAGTGATCAAATTGACTGTGTGTGTACTTTTCATCCTGTCTTGAAACAGTCCAACCGTTTGTACAGCTGTCACGGGATTGTTTCAGACCACAGTGATCGGTTCAACTTGCTTTTGTAATCTCTGCGACCGGGGACTCCAGAACCATCTGGTTGAGTCATACAAATTTCCTCCTCTACGGAACCATGGAGGAATGCAGTTTTTACATCAAGTTGAACTATCTCTAGGTTATACAGTGCTACTAAAGCCAATAAGATCCGAATAGATGCATGCTTAACAACAGGTGAAAATACCTTATTGTAGTCTATTCCTTCTTTTGAGCCTAACCTTTGGCTACCAATCTGGCTTTGTATCTGATGCTGTCTTTGCCGGTAGCACCCTCCTTTTTGGCAAAGACCCATTTGCACCCAATTGATATCTTGAGTGTTGGAAGTGGAACCAACTTCCAAGTCTGATCGCCTCCTTCCACTTGGCATGCACAGGGCTGTTTACAGCTTCTTTGTAATTGATCAGAACATCATCATCAATTACTGGAATGGCGTATGTCACCACGTCTGTGTATCGAGCAGGTTTCCGAATATGTCTATTCGGTCTACTGGTGACAACTGATTCAAGTTGCTGAAAGATTTCCGGTGATGACTCCTCCACTTCAATTAAGGTGTCATCAGATTCTGATTCAAACTCCACCTGCTTTAGAGAATCTTGGTTCACATTCTCTGGAGTTGACAGTTTCAGCATTACAGATTCGTCAAAGGCAACATCTCGGCTTACGATGACTCTCTTTGACTCAAGGTTCCACAATCGGACTGCTTTTACTCCTTCACTAAAGCCCAAAGAAGACAGCTTTCTTGGCTCTAGGATCCAGTTTTGCATCCGTAACTACGAAGCCGATCATATTCAATGGCAGAATATCCGGACTACACCTCTATGGGAGTCTTCCCATCAATTGCGGTGGAGGTTAGTCAGTTGATAATGTGGGAGGCGAACAATAAAGCCTCCGCCCAAAATGCTTTGCTCAAGCTCGACTGGGATAACATGCAGCGAACTTTATCAACCAAAGTTCGGTTCATCCTTTCTGCAACTCCATTCTGCTGGGGAGTGCTAGGAACATTGAAGTGTCGGATTATCCCATCATTCTGTGAGAGGCTGCTGCTCTGCCTGTCACGGTTTCTCTGTCAAGGAGATACAGATTTCCCTTCATATAACCCTTCATTGCTAAGAATGCTCCACGTACAACTCTCAGGACTCCATTCTGAATGGTCACCTTGTAACCATTTGAGTCTAAGACCCCCAGTGATATGAGGTTCTTCTTGAGATCAGGGACATACCTTACGTCTGTAAGTTGTCTGATTGTACCGTCATGCATTTTCAGTCGGATCGTTCCGATGCCTCTAGTGTGACAAGTATTGTCATTGCCCATATGGACAATCCCTCCATCAAACTCTTTGAAGTTTGAGAACCACTCTAGGTTCGGACACATATGGTAGGAACATCCGGAATCCAGAATCCATTGATCTGAAGAGTGTGTTGTTGTGGAAATCGTAAATGCAGAGTCTTCCTCTCCCTCAGATTCTTGAGCTACACTCACAATCGACCTCTCCATGTTGGGACAGTTATTCCTCCAATGCCCTTTCTCATGGCAATAGGCACACTCGTCCTTTGAAAGTCGTGTTTTTGATGATCCCCTCTTTGAACGGGATTTACCTCGCTTGTTTTCTCCGGCTCCTTGGTTGTTCGTCCTGCCTCTGTACACAGTTAAAGCTTCTGGTGCAGTATTCTGGTGATCATGCTGATCCTTTTTTCGATACTCATTATTCACCAGAGCATTACTAACATTAACATATTCTATCTCATTTTTACCATACAACAATGTAGTGGTTAAATGATCATAGCTATCAGGCAAGGAATTTAACAGAGTAAGAGCCTTATCTTCATCAGAGATATTTGCATCTAGATTTTCAAGATCAGCGAGGATTTTGTTAAAACTTACTAGATGCTCCTGCATGGTGATACCTTGCTTATACTGGAAGCGGAACAGCTTTTTCTTCAGATAGAGTCTGTTCTCCATGCTTTTTGTCATGTACTTGTCCTCAAGTTGTTTCCAGAGAGTTTTTGCATTATTCTCTCTCATGACAAAGTACTTCTGGTCCTTGGCTAGGCATAACCGGATTGTGCCACAAGCCTGACGGTTGACAAACTTCCAGTCATCTTCAGAAATATCTCTGGGCCTGTCTTCCAGAGCGATATATGAACCCTCTCGAAATAACAGATCCTGAACTTCGCACTGCCACATGCCAAAGTTGTTGGTGCCATCAAATTTCTCCACCTCGAACTTTGCAGTGGTCATCGAGTTCTTTCTGTTGTAAGAACTTGATGGTGCGCTGCTGGTTGTTTCATGTGTCTCTAATGATTCTGCCATGGTAATAAAACAAAATTACCAACTCAGAGTTTTTCCGTTACCTGTATGGAAAAACGGATGCCGCGGTTGAGTCCGAAATAGTCGAAATAGCCAGGAACGGGTCCAACTTTGTAAATTTTGGACACACGGTGAATATTCTGCTACAAGTGGCTCGAAATGGACTCGGTTTAGCTCAACCGGCTCGGAAAAGTCTCTGAATAGTGTTCTGAAACGGCTCAAAAAATGGCCCGAAAAAGTTGGTCGGAGCTGCGGCGGCGCGTGGGCGGCGTACAGCGGCGCGTGCGGCGGCGCGTGGAGCGCGTGGAGCTGTTTTGGTGGCCGGCGCGTGTGGCGCGTGGGGCGCGTGGGCTTCACGTGTCTTCAACCTCTGGAGGCGCGTGTGGCGCGTGGGTGTCACGCGTCTGCAACCTCTGGAGGCGCGTGCGGCGCGTGGGCGCGTGGGGCGCGTGGGCGCTTCTTCTGGCGGCGCGTGCTGGCGCGTGCGGCCTCCTCTGGTGCTCCGGTTGATTCTGCTGCACTCCTCTCAACGACCTCTTCAACCTGGTATTTTCAAAACACAAATTGGAGCACTTTTGAAAAACGGACAGAATCGAACAAACTCGGTTTTACGTAAAAATTGGCTCTGATACCAATTTGTTGTGCGGAAGCGAATTGATATTACTAAAACCGATTTAAACACACTGAAAAAACACCGATATTTTACGTGGTTCGGCAACTGTGCCTACATCCACGGGAGGAGGAGCTTGAAGCTTTGTATTAATGGAGTTTAGAGTACAAACATATACAGAATTCAAGGTGCTACACAAGCACTGAACTCACAACTCAACACAATACCGAATTACTCTATAAACACAGAGTATTTGCTTCAACAATTTAGCTCTAACACATACTCAACTCTTCTCTACTCTCTCATCTCTACATGGCTATTTATAGCCATAATATCAAGGTGTGAACATACATCAAGTGGCAGCCACCATAGCCACCTTCCACCACCTATCTTGGTGTGAACACATTGCAAGTGGTAGCCACCATAGCCACCATCCATTTGCAAGTGGTAGCTTCCATTATTGGTGGTGCAAGTGGTGCAAGTGGTAGCTCCATTAATGGTGCTAAGCCACCATAGGTGACTTTGAGCCATATTCAAGCTATATTCAAGCCATATTCCAACACATGTGCGACCATGTCATCATCAAGAAGAACATTGGAAGGCTTTATATCGCAATGAACAATCAGTGTCTCACAATCATGATGAAGGTAATCTATAGCATTAGCCACATCTATAGCAATGTCTAACCTTTGAGCAAAGTTCAAACACCTTGACTGATCATGTTGCTCATGTAACCAGCTTTCTAAACTCCCATTAGACATGAATTCAAAAACTAAAGCCTTGAAATCATTGCCTTGGTAATCAATGCTTGAGCAAGAAGTTATAATCTTGAGAAGATTCCGATGTCGAACTTTTCTTAAAGCCTTACACTCAACCATGAAACTCTTTGCAGCTCCATGGTTTTGAAGGTTGAGTACTTTCACTGCCACAAGCTTTTCTTGTTGATGAAGAATTCCTTTATAAACAAAACCAAAACTTCCACTGCCAATCAAGTTGGAAGAAGCAAAACCTTGGGTGGCTTGAAGAAGCTCCTTGTATGATAGTTGCAAGTAGCCATCACCCAACAAAGCTACGGGGATAAGTCCCCTTCTTGACTTTCGTCTCCAGGAAAGATAAATAAGAAGCACAGTCAATATAATAGAGCCAAGCAGAATGCTGAGGATCATAGCAATAATGACTTTGGTTGAAAGAATCTTTCTTTTTTTCTTTGTTTTCTCATTGAAGCACTTCGGAAGCTCTATTTCTTGAATTCCCCCACAAAGCCTTTCATTTCTGAAAAACGAAAATCCACTGACATTTTTAAAAACCCCTCTTTTTGGCACTTCACCCTCCAGTTGGTTGAAAGAAAGGTTTAAACTCACTAAAAATGGAAGTTTTTGAAGTTCAAGTGGTATGGTGCCAGACAAATTGTTATTGGAGAGATCTAAGTTTTCAAGAGATCTCAAAGAAGCAAAAGATTGAGGAATATTACCTTGGAACGAGTTTTTCTGCATGAAGAGGATTCTCAGACCTAAACTCTCCCCAAGAGTCTTGGGAATTTCACCAAAGAAATGGTTATTATCAACGTATAATTCAATAAGATTCTTCAAATTACTCAAATCTGATGGAAGGGGGCCAGTGAAAAAGTTGTGAGACAAATTAAGTTCAAACAAGCTTTGAAAAGCACCAAATAGCTGATAAGGAATACTGCCAATGAGTTTATTTTGGGAAAGATCCAACGTCTGCAATTTTTTGCAATTCCTGAGTGATAATGAAATTGCTCCTTCAAATCTATTATTGGATAAATCAAGATTAGATAGTCGGGAGAGATTGCCAATGGAGGATGGGATTTTACCAGTTATGTGATTGAAAGGGAGGTGCAATCCTTCAAGATTTTGAAGATTTCCTATGGAAACAGGAATTTCTCCAACAATAAAATTTATCCCCATCTCCCAAAGATCGAGGTTGACGAGATTGCCAATTCCTTCAGGAATACTTCCAGTGATCTGATTCCCTCCCATGATAAGAACTTGGAGCGAGGTTGATAAATTAGCTATAGAGTTCGGAAACACCCCACCAAATCTATTGAAATTTATAGCCAAAAATTCCAACAGGCTGCAGTTGGTTAAAGAAGAAAGAAAATCCAGGTCTCCTGCTTTCCCACTTCCAAACTGATTATAATCAATGATTAAATCATGAAGATTCTCAAGCTTTCCCATATTATCAGGGATCGATCCGCTGAAACCATTTACTGCAATGTCAAATATTTGCAGGCCAGAAATATTGGACACTGACCTTGGAACTGTTCCTGTCAATTTGTTGTTTGCAAAAAATAGTCCAAGAAGATTCGGAAACACAACGTCTATGTCAGGTGGAAGCCTCCCAGATAATTGGTTCTCAGATGCACTAAAAGCTATCAATGACGAAAGATTGTAAATACTGGGAATCGAACCCGATATCTTATTTGAATCGATAGCGATTTGTCTCAACTTAAATAATCTGCCAAGAGCATCAGGTATAATTCCCTCCAAATTATTATGTGCAATAGAGAGGATATTCAAGGATGAAAGGTTTCCCAAAGAAGATGGAATTCCCCCAGTTAAATTATTGTAAGAAAGATAAAGACCAATCAGATTCTTCATATTCCCTAACAGGAATGGAATTTCTCCTGTAATGTTATTTTTACTTAAAACAATCATTTGAAGATTTGAGCAATTGGTAAGTTCTACAGGGATTTTACCTTGGAGATTATTAAAACTTAGACGTAGAAAACGAAGTCGCCTCAAATGACCAACTTCGCCGGGGATGCTTCCTTGCAACCTGTTAGAAGTCAAATCAACATCTCTAAGGAAGGTTAAATTCCCGATTGAAGGAGATAAGGAGCCAGCTAAGTTCAAGCTACTGACGTTCAAACTGATTACCCTCTGGTGCCGGCGACCACATCGAACACCTTCCCACTCACAAAAATGGAGAGAAGTATTCCATGAATTTAGAGCTCCAAAAGAACCACCAACGAGCTGTTTCTTCAAAGTAAGCAAAGCTAGTCTGTCAGTTTCGTTCCCAAAGGCCAAGGCAAGTTTGAAGGGTATTAAGAGGAAGATGATCAATGTAACGATGCAAAGCTGAAAGTTTGCCTGCATCATCCATTGGCTTTTCAAGCAGGATTTATCCATTATCAAAGGAAGAAATCAAGAAAAGGGATGTCAAAGGGAAATAGACAGTAATGAAAAACTAGCTGTTTTGGTAGCAGAACAAAATCAATATCTAGAACTTATATAGGAAAGTTCATGATAAAATCATAGTCAACAATCTCCACATCCCCTTTAAAAGTGAAACCAATGACTAAAACGCTCAAGTAGACTACTTTACAGAGTCAATAAAATTATTGTAGCCAAAAGGACATAAAACCATGAATCATTCTTCACTCAAAAGGGACGGTATTGCGCTGGAAACGACGCACACCCACATATTTTTCTTTCTTTTTTTGGCTATTGAGTTAGGCCTCGTATGAAAGCAAAAACATGTGCCATTGGACCACTTTTTTATGGTATTTGAATAACACCGTTTATAGTGGAATGGTGGAGCCCCGTTTGTTCACGATAACTTTTATGTCCATTTTAAAATTTTGCTTTCCCACGGTATCTTTCCTCTCAATTATGTTTTTTTTTTCTTAAAGTTATAATGATTGAATAACAATATTCGTATTACTTACTTTTCATTTATTTAATTTTAATTTTAAAATAATTTTATTTATTTAATATAATAAATTTCCCTTAAAAATGATTCATTACTACTTAGTGAGCTTCAATTTATAAGTCATAAAAGTGATACTGAATTATCAATTGAAGAAATAGATAGCCACCAGGAAATATCTCCCTAGTCTCAAGAAAGTGATTCTGAGAAATGAACAACCAAGTTTAAAGTAAATAAAATGAAATAAACAAAGGCAAAAAAAATTAATGATCAGTCTATTTGTCAAAAGTAGTCACTTTAAATGAGCCAGTAGGAAATTTCTTCATAGCAAAACAAGAGCATCAAAAGAAATTGATCGGTCAAGTTAAACTCAGGTCAATATTCAAGCAAATAGGGAATTTCTCCGTAGTTGCAATCTGATTACAAAGCTAATCCACCAATAAGAAAGTTGCTTTAATCAAGCCAGTAGGATACTTGATGAACCACTCAAATTGTTCTTGAATACAGGATCATAAACATCGAATATTATGTATTACATTATCTAAAGCCAAATCTTTAAAAATTTCTGCTGACAATCCTAGTTTAAAGGGTCTGAAAACATGCAAAATTATGTTGAAATATATCAATTGTTGATACAAAACATAGTGGATGCAAAGCAATACATGAGTAAAACTTGATTCCAGTTCACCAGCTTTTGCTGCCTATCTTCTGTCCCTTCTATAAAAACCAGTCCGAAGCAATCTTGCCTTGGTTGCATGTAGTTCTATGATAGCATCTTTGATTCTCATTCTTTCACCAGGCACTTCTGCAGAGCTTGCAACTCCAATTTTAGTGAAAGAAGCCAAGCATTCCCATATCTCTGCTTCCATGTTTGGCCTACTTCTTAATCTCTGCCTGTTTTCACCAATTTCTTCAACTAAGCGAAAATCGAGAATCTCCTTCAAGCCTTCTGGTAGTGCCATTTTACAGAAATTATGAAGGTTTAAGCCATCATGAAACAAATCATCTGTTGGTCTCCTTCCGGTTATCATTGTTGTGCGGAACTAGATCGAGATTACGAAAACCAATTTAAACACACTGAAAAAACAGATATTTTACGTGGTTCAGCAAGTGTGCTTACATCCACGGGAGGAGGAGCTTGAAGCTTTTGTATTAATGGAGATTGAGTATAAACATATACAGATTCAAGGTGCTATACAAGCACTGAACTCACAACTCAACACAATACCAGAATTACTCTATAAACACAGAGTAATTGCTTCAACTCTTTAATTCTCTACTCTCTCTCAACTCAACTCTACATGGCATTTTATAGCCAAAATATCAAGGTGTGAACATACATCAAGTGGCAGCCACCATAGCCACCATCCACCACCTATCTTGGTGGGAACACATTGCAAGTGGTAGCTAAAGTAGCCACCATCCATTTGCAAGTGGTACCTTCCATTATTGGTGGTGCAAGTGGTAGCTCCATTATTGGTGGTAAGCCACCTATGGTGAATTTGAGCCATATTCAAGCCATATTCAACAATCTCCACCTTAGCGAGAATCCACAGAGAGATTTCACTGAACAGAGCTTCCTCCTTTCTCCTTCAGGTTTCATACACACATCAAGGCACCTACTGCATTGGCATGATCCATCAATGCACTGAGCCTGAGTCAAATTTTTTCTGTCTATTCTGATCTCCTTCCCAATAATTTATTGGCTTCTCCAAGATCCTTCATCTCGAACTCTGAGCTCAGTTGAGCCTTCAGCCTGTCGATCTCCACCTTGCCTTTTTCAGCAGATAGACAAATGATCCATCTTGAAGTTTCCGGAAATAAACACAGTGATTCAATTGACTGCGTGTGTACTTCTGATCCTGTCATGAAACAGTCCAACCGTTTGTACAGCTGTCACGGGATTGTTTCAGACCATACAATGACCTTTTCAACTTGCTTTTCTAGTCTTCGCGACCGGGGACTCCAAAACCATCTGGTTGAGTCATGTGAATTTCCTCCTCTAATGAACCATGGAGGAATGCAGTTCTTACATCAAGTTGAACTAACTCTAGGTCATACTGTGCTACTAAAGCCAATAAGATCTGAATAGATGCATGCTTAACAACAGGTGAAAATACCTCATTGTAGTCTATTCCTTCTTTTTGTAGCCTTTGGCTACCAGTCTGGCTTTGTATCTGATGCTGTCTTTGCCGGTAGCACCCTCCTTTTTGGCAAAGACCCATTTGCACCCAATTGATCTTTTGAGTGTTGGAAGTGGAACCAACTTCCAAGTCTGATTCTGATGAAGTGATGTCATCTCTTCATCCATCGTCTCCTTCCACTGGGCATGCTCTGGGCTGTTTACAGCTTCTTTGTAATTGATCGGGACATCATCATCAATTACTGGAAGGGCGTATGCCACCATGTCTGTGTACCGAGCAGGTTTCCGAATATGTCTTTTCGGTCTGCTGGTGGCAATAGTTTCAGGTTGCTGAAAGATTTCCGGTGATGACTCTTCCACTTCAGTTAAGGTGTCATCAGATTCTGGTTCAGATTCATCGGAATGTTGACCAGCATCTTCTGATTCAAACTCCACATGCTTTAGAGAATCATGGTTCACATTCTCTGGAGTTGACAGTTTCAGCATTACAGATTCGTCAAAGGCAACATCTCGGCTTACGATGACTTCTTTGACTCAGGGTTCCACAGTCGGAATACCTTTACTCCTTCACTAAAGCCCAAGAAGACAGCTTTCTTGGCTCTAGGATCCAGTTTTGATTCACTTACGTGAAAATATGCTGGGCATCCGAAAATACGAAGCCGATCATAATCAGTAGTAGAATGTCCGGACCACACCTCTATGGGAGTTTTCCCATCAATTGCAGTGGAGGGTAGTCTGTTGATAATGTGGGAGGCGTACAATAAAGCCTCCGCCCAAAATGCTTTGCTCAAGCCCGACTGGGATAACATGCAGCGAACTTTATCAACCAAAGTTCGGTTCATCCTTTCTGCAACTCCATTCTGCTGGGGAGTGCCAGGAACAGTGAAGTGTCGGATTATCCCATCATTCTGGCAGATTTCCTTCAGTGGATCTGATTTGTATTCTCCACCGTTGTCAGATCTTAGTCTCTTGAGCTTTCTCCCGCTCTGGTTTTGATCATCTTCTTCCATTATTATGGGAGACTGCTGCTCTGCCGGTCACAGTTTCTCCATCAAGGAGATACAGATTTCCCTTTATAGAACTCTTCATTTCTAAGAATGCTCCACGTACAACCTTCAAGACTCCGTTCTGAATGGTCATCTTGCAACCATTTGAGTCTAAGACCCCCAGTGATATGAGGTTCTTCTTGAGATCAGGGACATACCTTACATCTGTAAGTTGTCTGATTGTACCGTCATGCATTTTTAGTCGGATCGTTCCAATGCCTCTAGTGTGACAAGTATTGTCATTGCCCATAAGGACAATCCCTCCATCAAACTCCTTGAAGTTTGAGAACCACTCTCGGTTCGGACACATGTGGTAGGAACATCCAGAATCCAGAATCCATTGATTTGAAGAGTGTTTTGTTGTGGAAATCGTAAATGCAGAGTCTTCCTCTCCCTCAGATTCTTGAGCTACACTCACAATCGACCTCTCCATGTTAGGACAGTTTTTCCTCCAGTGCCCTTTCTCATGGCAATAGGCACACTCGTCCCTTGAGAGTCGTGTTTTTGATGATCCCCTCTTTGAACGGGATTTACCTCGCTTGTTTTCTCCAGCTCCTTGGTTGTTCGTCCTGCCTCTGTACACAGTTAAAGCTTCTGGTGCAGTATTCTGGTGATCATGCTGATCCTTTTTCCGATACTCATTATTCACCAGAGCATTACTAACATTAACATATTCTATCTCATTTTTACCATATAACAGTGTAGTGGTTAAATGATCATAGCTATCAGGCAAGGAATTTAACAGAGTAAGAGTCTTATCTTCATCAGAGATATTTGCATCTAGATTTTCAAGATCAGCGAGGATTTTGTTAAAACTTACTAGATGCTCCTGCATGGTGATACCTTGCTTATACTGGAAGCGGAACAACTTTTTCTTCAGATAGAGTCTGTTCTCCATGCTTTTTGTCATGTACTTGTCCTCGAGTTATTTCCAGAGAGTTTTTGCATTATTCTCTCTCATGACAAAGTACTTCTGGTCCTTGGCTAGGCATAACCGGATTGTGCCACAAGCCTGACGGTTGACAAACTTCCAGTCATCTTCCGAAATATCTCTGGGCCTGTCTTCCAGAGCGATATATGAACCCTCTCGGAATAACAGATCCTGAACTTCGCACTGCCACATGCCAAAGTTGTTGGTGCCATCAAATTTCTCCATCTCGAACTTTGCAGTGGTCATCGAGTTCTTTCTGGTGTAAGAACTTGATGGTGCGCTACTGGTTGTTTCAGTTGTCTCTAATGATTCTGCCATGGTAATAAAACAAAATTACCAACTCAGAGTTTTTCCGTTACCTGTATGGAAAAACGGATGCCTCGGTTGAGTCCAGAATAGTCGAAATAGCCAGGAACGGGTCCAACTGTGTAAATTTTGGACACACCGTGAATATTCTACGAATATTCTGCTACAGGTGGCTCGAAATAGACTCGGTTTAGCAAAACCGGCTCGGAAAAGTCTCGGAATAGTGTTTTGAAAAGGCTCAAAAAATAGCCCGAAAAAGTTGGTCGGAGCTACGGCGGCGCGTGGGGCGCGTACGGCGGCGCGTGGAGCGCGTGGAGCTGTTTGGTGGCCGGCGCGTGGGGCGCGTGGGGCGCGTGGGGCGCGTGAGGCCCACTCGTCTTCAACCTCAGGAGGCGCGTGCGGCGCGTGCTGCGCGTGGGCTTCACGCGTCTTCAACCTCTGGAGGCGCGTGCGGCGCGTGGGCGCGTGAGGACCACTCTCACTCCTTCTGGCGGCGCGTGCGGGCGCGTGCGGCTGCTTCTGGCACTCCGGTTGATTCTGCTGCACTCCTCTCGACGACCTCTTCAACCTGGTATTTTCAAAACACAAATTGGAGCACTTTTGAAAAACGGACAGAATCGAACAAACTCGGTTTTACGTAAAATTTGGCTCTGATACCAATTTGTTGTGCGGAACTAGATCGAGATTACGAAAACCAATTTAAACACACTGAAAAAACAGATATTTTACGTGGTTCAGCAAGTGTGCTTACATCCACGGGAGGAGGAGCTTGAATCTTTTGTATTAATGGAGATTGAGTATAAACATATACAGATTCAAGGTGCTATACAAGCACTGAACTCACAACTCAACACAATACCAGAATTACTCTATAAACACAGAGTAATTGCTTCAACTCTTTAATTCTCTACTCTCTCTCAACTCAACTCTACATGGCATTTTATAGCCAAAATATCAAGGTGTGAACATACATCAAGTGGCAGCCACCATAGCCACCATCCACCACCTATCTTGGTGGGAACACATTGCAAGTGGTAGCTAAAATAGCCACCATCCATTTGCAAGTGGTAGCTTCCATTATTGGTGGTGCAAGTGGTAGCTCCATTATTGGTGGTAAGCCACCTATGGTGAATTTGAGCCATATTCAAGCCATATTCAACAATCATCTCCAAGAGCAGAATCCCAAAGCTGTAGATATCACCTTCTGGAGACACTGCTCCACCCATGCCATATTCTGCAATAATAATTTGTTATAAACTTAAAAGAGTTTAGTAGGAGTCGAGACTTGAAATATTTTGTCAAACAGTTTTGCCAGTGTTAGAGACAGAGTATCCTCTGCATCTGCACAATGATTAACTGGCAACTTGAAGGATGAATTTGCTAGTGAATGCTATAAATATGTCAGGCTGGTTATCAAGACTATGATTCTACTGAATGATCTAATAAAAAGCCAATTAAAATAATTTGATGGAGCTTTTTTGAGAATTCAAAAACAACATATCAACAAGAAATTTTACCAGGGGGAACGTAACTAATTGTTCCCTTGATCACTGAGGAACTTGTTTGATCGCTACCCATATTGCCTGTGTCGCTAGACAGGAGCTTGGCCAATCCAAAATCACCGACATGTGTGACCATGTCATCATCAAGAAGAACGTTGGCAGGCTTTAGATCGCAATGAAAAATCAGCGTCTCGCAATCATGATGAAGGCAATCTATAGCATTGGCCATGTCTATAGCAATTTTTAGCCTTTGAGCAAGGTTCAAATACCTTGACTGATCATGTAGCTCATGTAACCAGCTTTCTAAACTCCCATTAGGCATGAATTCAAAAACTAAAGCCTTGAAATCATTGCCTTGGTAATCAATGGTTGAGCAAGAAGTTAAAATCTTGAGAAGATTCCGATGTCGAACTTTCCTTAAAGCCTTGCATTCCGCAATGAAACTCCTTGCAGCCCCACGATTTTGAAGGTTAAGTACCTTGACTGCAACAGACTTTTCTTGTTGATGAAGAACTCCTTTATATACAGAGCCAAAACTTCCAGTTCCAATCAAGTTGGAAGAAGCAAAACCTTGGGTGGCTTCAAGAAGCTCTTTGTAGGATAGCCATCACCGAACAAAGCTGCGGGAATAATTCCCCTTCTTGCCTTCTGTCTCAAGGAAAGATAAACAAGAAGCACAACCAAAATAGAGCTAAGCAGAATGCTGAGGATCATAGCAATAACGAGTATGGTTGATAGAACCTTTCCCTTTTTCTTTGGTTTCTCACTGGAGCACTTATGAAGCTCTATTAATGGAATTCCCCCACAAAGCTTTTTGTTTCCGAAGAAAGATAATCCACTTACATTTTTGAAAACCCCTTCTTTTGGCACTTCACCCTCTAGTTGGTTAAAAGAAAGGTTTAAACTCACTAGAAATGGAAGTTTTTGGAGTTCAGGTGGTATGGTGCCTGACAAATTGTTATTGGAGAGATCTAAGTTTTCAAGAGATCTCAAAGAGGCAAAAGATTGAGGAATGTTACCTTGAAATGAGTTTTTCTGCGTGAAGAGGATTCTTAGTTCTAAACTCTCCCCAAGTGTCTTGTGAATTTCACCAAAGAAATTGTTATTATCAACGTATAATTCAACAAGATTCTTCAAATTACTGAAATCTGATGGAAGGAGACCAGTAAAAGAGTTGTGAGACAAACTAAGAAAAATCAAACTTTCAAAAGCACCAAATAGCTGATATGGGATACTACCATTGAGGTTATTCATGGAAATGTATAGCTTTTGCAAATTGTTGCATTTCTTGAGTGATAATGGTATTGCTCCTTCAAATCTGTTATTGGATAAATGAAGATCAGATAGTCGAGAGAGATTACTAATGGAGGATGGGATTTTACCAGTTATGTGATTCAAACCGAGGTACAATCCTTCAAGATTTTGAAGATTTCCGATGGCAATAGGAATTTCACCAACAAGGAAATTACCCCCCATCTCTAAAAGATCGAGGTTAATGAGATTGCCAATTCCTTCAGGAATACTTCCAGTGATCTGATTCCTCCCCATGATAAGAACTTGGAGCGAGGTTGATAAATTAGCTATAGAGTTCGGAAACACCCCACCAAATCTATTGGAATTTATAGCCAAAAATTCCAACAGGCTGCAGTTGGTTAAAGAAGAGAGAAAATCCAGGTCTCCTGCTTTCCCACTTCCAAACTGGTTATAATCAATGACCAACGCTTGAAGATTCTTAAGCTCTCCTATATTATCAAGAACCGATCCGCTGAAACCATTTACGCCAACGTCAAAATCTTGCAGGCTTGAGATATTGGACAATGACCTTGGAATTGGTCCAGCAAGTGGTTATCTCCAAGAAATACTACTTCAAGATTTGGAAACCCAACGCCTATTTCAGGTGGAAGCCTCCTAGATAATTGGTTTTTAGATGCATCAATTTCTACCATAGATGAAAGATTATAAATTGGAGGAATTGAACCTGATAAGTAATTCCCACCGACATAGAGGTATTCCAAGTTAGATAATCTGCCCAGAGCTTTAGGTATAATTCCCTCCAAATTATTACTTTCAAGAGAGAGGACATTCAAGGATGAAAGTTTTCCCAAAGAAGATGGAATACCCCCACTTAAATTATTTATAGAAAGATGAAGCTCAATCATATTCTTCATATCCCCTACGTGGAAAGGAATTTCTCCTGTAATGTTATTTTTACTTAAACCAATCATTTGGAGATCGGGCTCTCTATGGATAGCTTGGATCTATGCTTATGTTCTCAAGGAAAGGTCATTTTGGGAGCTTACTGAAGCTCAGGGTAATAGTTGGAGCTGGAAAAAACTCTTAAAATTGAGGCACTTGGCCAACCAGTTCATAAGCCATCAAGATGGTAGATGGACTTGGAAATTCACTGGAACCACTTTCTCTGCTGCAAAGGTGTGGCAGGATCTTAGACCAAAGAAACAGAAGGTTAATTGGGATAGACTTTTGTGGTATTCTCATCACATCCCTAAACACTCCCTTATCTCCTGGATGGCCATTTTGAACAGATTACCTACAAGCACGAGACTTCTGAGTTGGGGGTTAGAGGTAGATGTGAATTGCAAGCTTTGCCTTTCTGAACATGAGACCCGGGATCACTTGTTCTTTGAATGTAGCTTCTCCAAATCTGTTTGGTTGCAGGTTATGCAGTCATGTCAGCTGCAAATACGAAGTTGTAGTTGGAACCACGTGCTCGAATGGGCTGTGCAGAAGCTCAAAGGTAGATCATTGCTTACAACTATTCTCAAGCTTGCTTGGAATGCAACCATTTACCACGTCTAGAAAGAAAGGAATAGAAGGATACATGGAAGTCCATGCAAGTCTCCACTGCAGGTTTTTGCATCCATTAAAGAGGAGATTAGATTCAAGTTGGTAGGCTTAAAACACTTTGAACTTGATAATGTAAATGCTAACCTTTGTTCATATTGGGGCTTAAGCATCTCTACTTTTCTTTCATTGATGTAAAGCTAGCTGAGTAGCTAGTTATACAGTTTTGATGTAGCAGATATTCTTTGCTTCTTGAATTAATAAATTGACACTTATAAAAAAAAAATCATTTGGAGATTGGAACAATTGCTAAGCTCTTCAGGGATTTTGCCTTGGAGATTATTGGAATGTAGACGTAGAGAACGAAGCCGCCTCAAGTGGCCAACTTCCCTGGGGATGCTTCCTTGCAACCTATTATGAGAGAAGTTAACTTCTCTAAGGAAGGTTAAGTTTCCGATTGAAGGAGATATGGAGCCAACTAATTTCAAGCTACTCACATTCAAAGAAATTACTCTCTGGTGTCGGCGACCACATCGAACACCTTGCCACTCACAGCAACCGAGAGAAGCATTCCATGAAGTTAAAACTCCAGGAGAACCACCAACAAGCCGATCCTTCAAAGCAAGCAAAGCTAGCTTATCATTTTCGTTGTTCGTCAAGGCCAAACCAGGTTTGGAGGATATTAATAGCAAGCTGAATACAACTAAAAGAAGAATCATCCATTGGTTTTTCAAGCAGGATATGTCCATTACTAAAGGAAAATGGAGGTGAATTGAGAAGAAATATAGATGAGTAACAAGCTGGTTCGATGACAAAAAAAAAAAGCAAAAATGGAGGTAGAATTGATCCCTGATTCTTGTACTAATCTTAATTTCTACTATTTCATTTAAGTCATAAAAGTGATTGTGAACGAGCACCAAAAAAAATTAAAAAATGAGTCTAGTTAAAGTTAATCAAACCTAGTAGGAACTAGGAAATTATCTCCCCTTTGTCTAATAAAGTGGTTGTGAACATAAAAATTTAATAGACTAAGTAAAAGCATTTTTCTTCGTCTTATTATAAGACTGATTGGGGACAACAACAAAGTTAAAAAAGAACAAAAAGAAATTTGAACAGTGTAGTTAAAGCCACTTAATTTCTTCAAGCCAATAGGAGATTTCTCATAATTTCCATGGCCATCTAATTATTGAGTCAAGTCTACAAATGTAAAAGTTACTATAATCAAATCAATACTTTGATGGATTACTTTTTTTAAAAATAAAAAATTGAAGAACACATGACAGGTAATATTGAATTAAATGCTCAGATGCGATCACCTGATTAATTGTTTTTAAATTTAAGAATAGAAATTTTTAGTTAATATATACAAATACAGAGTATAGTTATTTTATTAGAAAAAGTTTTCGAAATTGAAATTATAGAGTCAGAAAATTTTATGGAAAATGTAGATCTAATATGGAAGAGAAAAAGATAATATATATATATATATATATATAACCATCTCAAACTTAATTGTATTACTATCATTCAGAAAACTGGCTTTTGGTTTTCATTGCAGGGATAAATATCTTTTCTTTATATAACTTGAAAAGAGAAATTCATAGTCAATTCTAAGAAACTTCCTTCTCATTGCAAGGATCTCTCTTCAACAATATCCGCATGGAAGGTTTTCACTTTGACAATTACAAAATCAAATTCCAAAATTAAAAAAGAAAAAAGAAAAAACAGTACAAATAATAAATTACATAAAATAAAGAAGAGCATGATTGAGATAAAGTTGGTAATCAAACGAAGACAATAAATAAATTAAACATAAGATAAGGAATTAATTAATTTGCATAACATAAAAGAGGGATCTAATTGAAGATGATTTCAATGGAACATATTTAAACTGGTATGGACATAAAATAAAAAAAAAATACTATGTAAAAATTCCATGTGAAAAGGAGACTACTGTCAATAGAAGAAGGATTAAAGCTAGAAAAGAGGTAAAGAAAAATAAGAGTTCGTTAAAATGTTTTAACTCTACAAACAGAATTAAAAAAGTTTCACATGTCTTATTTCTTTTAATTAATTTTTTAATATAACTTAAGAGATATATTACTCTACTAACTCGTTTGTGGAGTCTAAAAACTTTACTGGCGATATATAAGATAATTTCTTTTTAAAAAATATATTAAAGAGAATTTTAAATATATATATATAATACATTCATGTAATATTATTCTTATAACACTTTATGCTAATTAGAAAGAAAAAAAAAAGTTCATGTTTCTGTAAAATATTGCAAAAGTACTTTTATTTTTAATCAATTATCCACTTCTTAATTTTTATCCAATTTTTAATCAGTGAAAAGAAATTGGCTCTTGTGCTTTGGTTACAAAACGAAATTGCTTTTTCAGCATGAAAAAATATTGATAAGTTATCTTATTTATGGTCGTTAGAATTTTTATATTTTACAAACAGATACATATTTTTTTAAAAATATAATTAAAAATTAAAATAAAAGTAATTTAAAATAAAAGTAATAAGACAAATATCAACATTTTAATCCCTTCAAATACGAACTCAATAATATTTTACTCCAAAAAAAGAATTGAATTGAAAAGAAAAAAAAAATCAGAGTCTGGCTGTGAAAGTCTTCTCTCAAAAAAGATGGGCCATCGCTAGGAAAAAAAATCTTGACCGCACTGCCATCAAAAAGACGCCCCCCATATATACGAAACTGACCTTTGTCTTCTTCGCCTTTTATTTTTATTTTCGTTTCTTTTCTTAAGATAAAAATTACTTAATTAACCAAGTCAAGCTAAATTAATGTCACAGTTCGCACACGTCCGAGTCCAAAAGCTGCACAGATTTTTTTTTTCTTTTTTTTTTTTATGCATTGGTAGAATTACAATCATTATCAAATAGCTTTTAACATACGAAATGAACAAAAAAGCAAAATTAATAACGAAGAAATTAATATTGAATTGGACGAAATTTATAATTGGTAAAACTTGAACAAGAAATTTCAAAGTTTAAGCAATCACTCACTGGTCAATTAAAGAAAAGAGTAGAGTCATAAGAAATTTCTATGGTTATACGTTTGGTAAGAAAGAAAAAAGTTCTAAATAATTGAACTCTAAAGTATAATAAATTTTTTTTTTTGGATAAGCAAAGTTTTTTATTTATTCAAAAGCAGCATGCACTGCTACATCAATACAACCAACATAGCTGGCAAACAAATATACTATTTTACAATGTCTTCTTTTACATAGCTAAGAACCAATTATGCTATCAGTGAGCTTTTTAACCCCCATGCAACATGCAAATCTCTATTAACAGTATCATCCTTTATGGTTTTCATCCCCCCTAGTCTATAGCTAACCTCCTCCTTGATTTTCTCAAGCATTTGCATACATTGCTGAGATTGTTTACCAAACCTGCGGTTATTCCTCTCCCTCCATACATGATATATGAGAGCATTCCAAGCAATTCGAAGCACTGTAGCAATAAGAGATTTACCCTTTAGCTTCCTCTTTGCCCATTGAACTTCAAAGTCCCAGCTTCTGATGACTCTATGAAGCTTACATAGGTGCAGAATCTCCCTCCATACTGCCTTAGAATACTCACACTCAAAGAATAAATGGTCTCGAGTCTCCATTTGTTGATTGCACATATCACAAGTTCCATTAAGTTCCATTCCCCATTCCATCAATCGATCTTTTGTAGGGAGCTTGTTCTGAATTGCCATCCATGATATTTGGGAATGCCTTGGAATATGGTAGGCATACCATACCAATCTATCCCAATCCACCTTTGGCTGCCTTGGCCTGATTTGCTGCCACACTTTAGCCACTGAAAACCTGTCCCCAGGAAATTTCCAAACTAATCTTCCATTATTCTGATAGGTAAATTGAACTGCTAATGGTCTCAATTGTAGGAGTTTCCTCCAAATCCAGCTACTTCCCTGGGTGATTGGGAACTGCCAGAATGAGGTGCCTTTTAGAACATAGTTGTGGATCCAAGCAATCCACCATGAACCTGCATTAAAAAGCAATGTCCATATTATCTGCATTATGCTTGCCCTGTTCCAAGAACCTAGATCCTTCAGGCCAAGTCCCCCCTCTGATCTTGGACAACAAATTTTCTGCCAGCTCACCCTTACTCCTCTGGCTTCTGCATCTTTCCCTAACCAATAGAATCGAGAACAGAGTTGATTAATTCTAGAGAGCACTGCCTTAGGTAGAATAAAGATTCTACACCAATAGTTTTGTATATTGAACAAAACTGATTGAATAAGCTGAAATCTTCCAGCATAGGACAGAAACTTTGATGTCCAGTGAGTGATCCTAGCAGTAATCTTTGAGATAAGTGGGACACAGTCTTTTTCTGTCAGCTTCTTTGTTACTAAAGGAACCCCCAAATAGCTCACTGGCAGCTCTCCTAGCTTGAAGCCTGTCACCCCCTGGATTTCCTGAAGCTGAGCTCTACTGATTCCAGAAGAATAAAGTTCACTTTTGGCACAGTTGAGCTGCAAACCAGAAAGTTTATAAAAACTTTCCAGGATATCCTGCACTCCTTGGATGGATTTCAGGTGCCCTTTAGTGAAAATCATCAAGTCATCAGCAAAACATAGGTGAGTGAGCCCAATCCTTTTGCACTTAGGATGGAAATCAAACACTTTATGCTGTGCATCAGCATCCAAAAGCTTAGAAAGTGCATTCATAGCGAGCACAAACAGATAGGGGGAGATAGGATCTCCTTGCCTTATACCCCTTTCTCCCTTAAAGTAGCCCACCAAGCCTCCATTAATTGATAGAGAGAACCTAGGACCAGTGATGCAATTCTTGATCCATGTTATAAATTCTGTTGGAAAATTCAAAGCTGCAAGAACCAGCAACATGAAGTCCCAGTCAAGTGTATCAAAAGCCTTTTGAAGGTCAACCTTTATAGCACTTCTAGGTGACAGAGTTTTCCTGGCATAGCCTCTTACTAACTCCTGTGCCATTAGGACATTATCTAAGATATTCCTTCCTTCCACAAAGGCACTTTGACTTTTGCTGATGATTGTTGGCAAGAATTTTTTGAGTCTTCTTGCCATCACAGATGTAATACTTTTGTAGACTACTGAACAACAAGAAATAGGCCTGTAGTCTTTAATACAAGTAGGATTTTGGTTTTTTGGCACTAGAGCTACAATTGTGGAATTAAAGCCTGCCAGCAAATCTCCTGTCTGGAAGAAATGAAGAATGGCATCAATGTACTCTTCCCCTACTACTGTCCAAGCTTCCTTAAAGAAGTGAGATGTGAAACCATCTGGCCCTGGAGCCTTGTCCCCCTTGATGGCAAAAATGGACTCATTGACTTCCTCCCTGGATATTGGCTTTGAGAGTTCAAACTTCTCTGCATCCGAGAAGTAGAACTGCAAAAGTTCTCGTAGAAACTCCCTTGTACATCTCTCAACATTATAGTCCTTAGTGCCAATAATTTTCTGGAAATGAGAGACTGCTGCCTGAGATATCTGTGAAAAGGTTTCAAGCCTATTTCCACTATCATCATACAGGACTCTCATTGTGCCCCTATTCTGCCTAGCTGCAACCATCTTGTGAAAGAATCCAGTATTCTGATCTCCTTCTTGAAGCCATTGAACCCTTGAATTCTGCCTGAAGTGACTCTCTTCAGCTTTCCTCAGTTCATTATACTCTTGAGCTAACATCCTTTCCTTTTCTACCAATTCATCAGAAGGATGGCTGAGTAGATCTACTTGGACATCCTCTAACTCCTTCCTCTTAGTTGTAACCTTCTCAGATATGCTACCATAATAAGCATGATTAAAGTTCTTCAATACTGACTTTAATCTCTTCATTTTGGTATGTAATCTGACCATGGGATTACCACCAGTAGGTACCTTCCAAGAGTTCTCAACAATGTGCATAAACTCTGGATGTCTGGTCCAATAGTTAAAAAACTTGAAAGGTTTAGGTGGAGAGGCACTCACCATATCAAGCTTTATGAATGCTGGGCTGTGATCAGAAATTTCTGGAGCAAGGAATTCTACATGAGACTCTGGAAATGCTGTGAGCCATTCTGCATTAATAAGCACTCTATCTAACTTCCTTGCCAGGAAACCTTCAATTTGCTTGTTAGACCATGTGAATCTAGGCCCTATGAATGTGTGATCAAAACAAGATAGAACTTGTAAGCAATCAGTAAAATCCCTTATATCAGTGCTAGGTGCTTGAGATCCATCATAACTTGAGCTTTCAGAGGGGTCAATGATAGTGTTGAAGTCTCCAGCTAGCATCCATGGAAGGTTAGACAGTGTGCTATTTAGATGAACTAAATGGCTCCATAACCTTCTCCTTTCAATACCCTCATTAGAAGCATAAATGGCAGAGAATAAGAACTTCTTTCCTGTGTAAGATATGCTACATGTAAGGCTTTCGTCCATTGAAGCAACCAGACTCAACTGCACATGGCTTTGGTAAAGAAACCAGATTCTTCCATTATTGGCCTCAGAATAGTTATGGAACATGCTCCATCCTGGAAAACTTTTATCTAAAATCTGCTGCATATTCTGAAGCTTGACATGAGTCTCAATAAGACAGACAATGTCAGCTCTTAGCTTTCTTATTCTACTAACTACATCTTTTTGTTTAAGGGAATGATTGAATCCCCTTACATTCCATATGAATAGATTCATTAGGATTGGTTAGGCAAGGAACTTCCTGAGGTAGTGGGATTTACCTTTGCACTGGTCCTTTTTCCTTTGTCAATAGGCCCTCTCCTCTTTGTCTTCAGATTCTTCATAAGATCTGCTACTCCAGCAGAAGCTGCTCTTGGTTTCCTAGGAGAATGCTCTGTCCTATTTTCATCTTCAGTAACTGCCCTTGTATCATTCCTGATCTCAGGCTCAATTTCTTCCCTATCCTCTTCCTCAACTACTTCTTCCAAAATGGCATATCGATTGAGTGAACTTGCCTTCCTGGTTTCAATATTTGTTTTTTGGTTTGGCATCATAACTTCCTTATTGATGAAGCTTGACATCATATTTTGATTCTTGGGGCTTACTAATGAAGTTCCAGCATCACATTCAGCTCTTTTGCCATTCTCCTCAATAATTTCCTCTGCTATACATTCTTCCTGTCCTTGCTTCTTTTCCTTTGGCCTCCAAACCTTTGCTACAGCATTAACAGTCTTAGATGGGCAAGCTTTATCCAAATGGCCAAAAATCTTACAGTTTGAGCACCTTTGTGGCAGCCAAGGAGCTTCAACTGTTATGGACGCAATGGATCCATTCTCCAACACAACATCTATAGTGCTTGGAATGACAGTTGTGGCTGCAACTTCAATACACACTTTGGCATAGGCCAATCTCTGCTGGCTGGATGTTATTCTGTCCATGTAGAGAGGAGTGCCCAGCGCACTTGCTATATAGCTCAATCCTTTTCTTGTATAAAGCTCCAATGGAACTCGACCTAAATGAATCCAAATAGGGAGTTTTTCCACACTGAAATCCAGTGTTTCCATCCCTGGCTCCCATTTCCTGACAATAAGTGGCTTATTGTGGATATGCCAAGGGCCAGCTTCAAGAACTCGATCTCTTGCCTCTGAGTTAGAGAATTGAATCACAAAAAGATTTAGCCCAGCTGGCTTAATCTCCACAGTGCTATCTTTCCCCCATAGCAGTGTGACCATTCTCTGAAATTGACTGAAGTTTGGAATTCTTCCAATGAACTGAGCCACCACAGAGTTCTTCCAATGCTGAATTCCTTCTGCAAAAACCTCACCTGGAGGCTTTACTGTCACAGCTCCATTACAGATCTGAGGCGGAAAAAACTGCAAAGTCTGATCAGCAGAGGCTGAGAAAAGTTTCCTCCAATCAGCTTTTTCCACCTCACCAGAAGTTGTTGTAACTGCCTCTGTCCTTTCCCCCCTTCGAGCTCTCTTCTGCTCTTGATTTGATTTTGTAATGTCACCATGAACAATCACGTGATCTGAATATTCCATCCATGTCCGCGCCTGATCTGAAGCCATTGAAGAAACAAGGATTCCAAATCGATCCAAAAACCAAAAACAGCTTCAAGATGCAGTTTTGCGAAAATCCAAGAAAGAATCCAGGAAAGAAGCACCGATCGACTAAATGGATGTGAATCTGTCCTGACAAACTTGTTTGGAGATGGTGACTGGATCGCAGAGAAAAAACAGCACCAGAGATGAAAACCAGCAAATTAAGTTCCTTACTGATGATGATGGCAGACTAGACTACTGGAAAAGAGCCACTCAAAATGGGTTTTGTTTGCCTGTCCTTGATTCATCTTAAACTTTGAGCAAATTTCAGCGCGCTTAGAACCTTAGCTTGGTGTGAATGCAGATCTAGTAAAGAAAAGGCCTGCTCTGCCTCATCTTCTTGGCCAGCCTGAAGGTCTTGTGTGAAGGCATGTTTGGCAATTGGGAGGGATGCGGCGCTCGATTTCCAGATTGTTGCAGATCAGGCGAATCGGGAACAAGAGGAGATCACAGGGGCAGCAAACACAACAAGCACACAAAAAACAAAAAACAAAAAATCAAAATTTTTTTTTTGACAGAGCGAATTCGGGCTTTAAGGGATTTTTGGGTTTGAGTCGATTTTGGGAGGGTGAAACCTTGAGGAAGACCAGGAGAAGCTTTTGTGAGAATTCGGTAGCCACCCGACGGTCGTCGGAGAAGATCTAGAGGGTGGAAAGTCGCGGGTTCGAGCCTAGATCTAGGCTTTTTCGGGTTGATTTTGGGAAAACTAAGTGGGTATTGGGGTTCAGGAAGCCAAAAGGAAGATTTTGGTAGAAACCGGGAATTTTTTGGGTTTTTGTCGGCGACGAGCGGCGACAGTGAACGGTGGTGCACGGCGAAAATGGGGGTTTGGGTCAAGGTTGGGGGGAAAGCATATGGGCTGGAGTTAATGGGAAACAGTATCCATCCAGAGCCAACCCCTTAGCAGAGAGCAATTCTAAGGTATAGGTATGGAGGAGGTACTTGGTGGACTAGGTTGGTCTGGTGCTGGTGGCGATTTAGGTGGTGGGGGTGGCGGAGGTGGTGCTGGAGGTGGGGGTGGGGTGGGGGTGGCAATGGGGGTGCTGGATTTGGTTTTGGGGGTGGATCTGAAGCTTACCGCAGCAATTACTTATCAAACGCAGAATTTTTAAAGAAGCTACAGTTTTTTTAACCAAAAGAGAGAATATTAGAGAGGCTACAATTACTTATAAATGAGATTGTGAACACTGCAGATTGAACAACTATGGTAGAAAAAAGGGCTCACCTCACCTTAATCACACCAGTAGTTGGAAAATTTTCCATAGTCTCATATAATTGACTGTAGCATTGAAGATTGAAAAAGAAACAAAAAATAAAGCACAAAAATTGAAGTCACGTTAATCAAGCCAGCAGGAAATTTCTCCATTGTTTCATAAAAATGGTTGTAATTTGGACAAAAAACAAAACAAAATTGGCGTTGATGAAGGAGAATCTGAAGTCTTTACTGCTTTCATTGGCAGTCTTCGGTCTTCCTGTCACCTCTGCCACAGCAAATTTAAAATCAAGTAGCAATGAAAGAAAAAAAAATGTCAATTGATTAACAATAATTAATAAAAAAATCAGTTGTTTATAATCATGATTATGTAAGCTAAGATTTTTGATTAAATTGTTTTTTTTTTTAGATAAGCAAAGTTTTTATTTATCCAAAAGCAGCATGCACTGCTACATCAATACAACCAGCATAGCTGGCAAACAAATGTACTATTTTACAATGTCTTCTTTACATAGCTAAGAACCAATTATGCTATCAGTGAGCTTTTTAACCCCCATGCAACATGCAAATCTCTATTAACAGTATCATCCTTTATGGTTTTCATCCCCCCTAGTCTATAGCTAACCTCCTCCTTGATTTTCTCAAGCATTTGCATACATTGCTGAGATTGTTTACCAAACCTGCGGTTATTCCTCTCCCTCCATACATGATATATGAGAGCATTCCAAGCAATTCGAAGCACTGTAGCAATAAGAGATTTACCCTTTAGCTTCCTCTTTGCCCATTGAACTTCAAAGTCCCAGCTTCTGATGACTCTATGAAGCTTACATAGGTGCAGAATCTCCCTCCATACTGCCTTAGAATACTCACACTCAAAGAATAAATGGTCTCGAGTCTCCATTTGTTGACTGCACATATCACAAGTTCCATTAAGTTCCATTCCCCATTCCATCAATCGATCTTTTGTAGGGTTAATTAGGAGAGACGTTGGAAGATGGTAGGAAATGGGAGCAAAGCAGGAAGGATTGCGACTGAGATTAAAAAAAAAAAATGTCAGATTAACAGAAGGCTAACATGAGGGGATCATGGTTGAGGAGAGAGCATGATTAAAACTTTATTAAGCTCAAATGACTTAATACTAATTGATAATCTCGAAGAGATGAGGAGTTTAATTAGTCTGAAAGATAACTTTATTATATAACTAATATAAAAAGTCTATTTGTCGAAAGTAGTCACTTTAAATGAGCCCAGTAGGAAATTTCTTCATAGCATAACACGAGTATCAAAAGATATTGATCGGTCAAATTAAACTCAAGTCAATATTCAAGCAAATAGGGAATTTCTCCGTAGTTGCAATCTGATTACAAAGCTAATTCACCAATAAGAAAGTTTCTTTAATCAAGCCAGTAGGATACTTGATGAACCACTCAAATTGTTCTTGAATACAGGATATTAAACATCGAATATTATGTATTACATTATCTAAAGCCAAATCTTTAAAACTTTCTGCATACAATCCTAGTTTAAATGGTCTGAAAACATGCAAAATTATGTTGAAATATATCAATTATTGATACAAAACATAGTGGATGCAAAGCAATACATGAGTAAAACTTGATTCCAGTTCACCAGCTTTTGCTGCCTATCTTCTGTCCCTTCTATAAAAACCAGTCCGAAGCAATCTTGCCTTAGTTGCATGTAGTTCTATGATAGCATCTTTGATTCTCATTCTGTCACCAGGTACTTCTAAAGAGCTTGCAACTCCAATTTTAGTGAAAGAAACCAAGCACTCCCATATCTCTGCTTCCATGTTTGGCCTACTTCTTAATCTTTGCCTGTTTTCACCAATTTCTTCAACTAAGCGAAAATCGAGAATCTCCTTCAAGCGGCCTTCTGGTAGTGCCATTTTACAGAAATTATGAAGGCTTAAGCCATCATGAAACAAATCATCTGTTGGTCTCCTTCCGGTTATCATCTCCAATAGCAGAATCCCATAGCTGTAAATATCACCTTCTGGAGACACTGATTCACCCATGCCATATTCTGCAATAATAATTTGTTATAAACTCAAAATTTTTAATAGAAACCATGTGCTTTCTCCCCTAATTAAGAGTCGAGACTGAGTATCCTCCGCATCTGCACAATGATTAATTGGCAACTTGAAGAATAAATTTGCTAGTGAATGCTATAAATATGTCAGCCTGGTTATCAAGACTATGATTCTACAGAATGTTCTAATAAAAAGCCAATTAATTCAAAAAGAAATTTTACCTGGGGGAACATAACCAATTGTTCCATTGATCACTGAGGAACTTGTCTGATCGCTACCCATATTGCCTGTGTCGCAAGACAGGAGCTTGGCCAATCCAAAATCAGCGACATGTGCGACCATGTCATCATCAAGAAGAACGTTGGTAGGCTTTAGATCGCAATGAACAATTGTCGTCTCACAATCATGATGCAGGTAATCTATAGCATTGGCCATGTCTATAGCAATTTTTAGCCTTTGAGCAAGGTTCAAATATCTTGACTGATCATGCAGCTCATGTAACCAGCTTTCTAAACTCCCATTAGGCATGAATTCGAAAACTAAAGCCTTGAAATCATTGCCTTGGTAATCAATGCTTGAGCAAGAAGTTATAATCTTGACAAGATTCCGATGTCGAACTTTCCTTAAAGCCTTGCATTCCGCAATGAAACTCCTTGCAGCCCCACGATTTTGAAGGTTAAGTACCTTGACTGCAACAGGCTTTTCTTGTTGATGAAGAACTCCTTTATATACAGAGCCAAAACTTCCAGTTCCAATCAAGTTGGAAGAAGCAAAACCTTGGGTGGCTTCAAGAAGCTCTTTGTAGGATAGACGCAAGTAGCCATCACCGAACAAAGCTGCGGGAATAATTCCCCTTCTTGCCTTCTGTCTCAAGGAAAGATAAACAAGAAGCACAACCAAAATAGAGCCAAGCAGAATGCTGAGGATCATAGCAATAACGAGTTTGGTTGATAGAACCTTTCCCTTTTTCTTTGGTTTCTCACTGGAGCACTTAGGAAGCTCTATTAATGGAATTCCCCCACAAAGCTTTTTGTTTCCGAAGAAAGAAAATCCACTTACATTTTTGAAAACCCCTTCTTTTGGCACTTCACCCTCTAGTTGGTTAAAAGAAAGGTTTAAACTCACTAGAAATGGAAGTTTTTGGAGTTCAGGTGGTATGGTGCCTGACAAATTGTTATTGGAGAGATCTAAGTTTTCAAGAGATCTCAAAGAGGCAAAAGATTGAGGAATCTTACCTTGAAATGAGTTTTTCTGCATGAAGAGGATTCTTAGTTCTAAACTCTCCCCAAGTATCTTGGGAATTTCACCAAAGAAATTGTTATTATCAACGTATAATTCAACAAGATTCTTCAAATTACTCAAATCTGATGGAAGGAGACCAGTAAAAGAGTTGTGAGACAAATTAAGAAAAATCAAACTTTCAAAAGCACCAAACAGCTGATATGGGATACTGCCATTGAGGTTATTCAGGGAAAGGTTCAACTTTTGCAATTTTTGGCATTTCCTGAGTGATAAAGGAATTGCTCCTTCAAGTTTGTTATTGGATAAATCAAGATCAGATAGTCGAGAGAGATTACTAATGGAGGATGGGATTTTACCAGTTATGTGGTTCAAACCGAGGTACAATCCTTCAAGATTTTGAAGATTTCCGATTGAAATAGGAATTTCACCAACAAGGAAATTACCCCCCATCTCTAAAAGATCGAGGTTAATGAGATTGCCAATTCCTTCAGGAATACTTCCAGTGATCTGATTCCCTCCCATGATAAGAACTTGGAGCCAGGTTGATAAATTAGCTATAGAATTCGGAAACACCCCACCAAATCTATTGGAATTTATAGCCAAAGCTTCCAACAGGCTGCAGTTGGTTAAAGAAGAGAGAAAATCCAGGTCTCCTGCTTTCCCACTTCCAAACTGGTTAGAATCAATGAACAACGCTTTAATATTCTTGAGCTTTCCTATATTATCAGGAACCGATCCGCTGAAACCATTAGCGTCAATGTCAAAAACTTTCAGGCTTGAGATATTGGACAATGACCTTGGAATTGGTCCACTCAATTGGTTACTTCTAAGAAATACTCCTTTAAGATTTGGAAGCCCAACGCCTATTTTAGGTGGAAGCCTACCAGATAATTGGTTTTCAGCTGCATCAAGAACTATCATAGACGAAAAGTTGTAAACTGGAGGAATAGAACCGGACAGATTATTCCCAGTAATCAAAAGGTATTCCAAGTTAGATAATCTGCCTAGAGAATTAGGTATAATCCCCTCCAAATTATTACCTCCAAGTGAGAGGACTTTCAAGGACGAAATATTTCCGAAAGAAGATGGAATACCCCCAATTAAATGATTGCGACTTGCAAGAAATTCAATGAGATTTTTCATATCACCAACGGAAAAAGGAATTTCTCCAGTAAGGTTATTGACTCGTAAATCAATAATTTGGAGATTGGAACAATTGCTAAGCTCTTCTGGGATTTTGCCTTGGAGATAATTGAAATGTAGAAGTAGAGAACGAAGCCGCCTCAAGTGGCCAACTTCCCTGGGGATGCTTCCTTGCAACTTATTATAAGAGAAGTTAACTTCTCTAAGGAAGGTTAAGTTTCCGATTGAAGGAGATATGGAGCCAACTAATTTCAAGCTACTCACATTCAAAGAGATTACTCTCTGGTGTCGGCGACCACATCGAACACCTTGCCACTCACAGCAATGGAGAGAAGCATTCCATAAAGTTAAAACTCCAGGAGAACCACCAACAAGCCGATCCTTCAAAGCAAGCAAAGCTAGCTTATCATTTTCGTTGTTCTTCAAGGCCAAGGCAGGTTTGGAGGATATTGTTAGCAAGGTGAATACAACGAATAGAAGAATTACCCATTGGTTTTTCAAGCAGGATATGCCCATTACTAAAGGAAAATGGAGAAATGGAAGTGAATTGAGAAGAAATATAGATGAGTAACAAGCTGGTTTGATGACAACAAAAAAAAATAAGCAAAAATGCAGGTAGAATTGATCCCTGATTCTTGTACTAATCTTAATTTATGCTACTTCATTTAAGTCATAAAAGTGATTGTGAACTAGCACCACAAAAAATTAAAAATGAGTCTAGTTAAAGTTACTTTAATCAAAGCTAGTAGGAACTAGGAAATTATCTCCCCTCTGTCTAATTAAAGTGGTTGTGAACATAAAAGTTTAATAGACTTTTACTAAGCAAAAGCATTTTTTTCCAGACTGATTGGGGACAACAACAAAGTTAAAAAAGAACAAAAAGAAAATTGAACAATGTAGTTAAAGCCACTTAATTTCTTCAAGCCAATAGGAAATTTCTCATAATTTCCATGGCCATCTAATTATTGAGTCAAGTCTACAAATGTAGAAGTTACTATAATCAAACCAATACTGACTACTTTTTTTAATAAAAAAAAAATCGAAGAACATATGCACGTAATATTGAACTAAATGTTCAGATGCAACCACTTGATTAATTGTGTTCTTAAATTTAAGAACAGAAACTTTTAGTTAATATATACAAATACAGAGTATAGTGTAGAAGGAGAAAATTTGTAACCAATTACAAATTGCCTCAATTGAAATTCTTTTAATTAAGAAATTTTCAATTAAATTATACATTACCATGTGAAATTGATAATATCATATTATAATTAATTATTTTATAATTAATTAAATATGTACACATGGTTTGACCAATCAAATTGCAAGGATTCATGGGTTATCCAATCAAATTTCACCCATGTGTCATAATTATTTTACCTCTAATTAAATTAAATTAATTAAGAGATAAATAATAAATTTTTATCTCTAATTAAATTAAATTAATTAAGAGATAAATAATACATTTTTATCTCTAATTAAATTAAATTAATTAAGAGATAAATAATAAATTTTTATCTCTAATTAAATTAAATTAATTAAGAGATAAATAAATATTTTATCTCTAATTTAATTAATTAATTAAGTGATAAAAAATAAATATTTTATCTCTAATTTAATTAATTAATTAAGGGATAAATAATAAAGTTTTATCTCTAATTAAATTAAATTAATTAAGAGATAAATAAATATTTTATCTCTTATTTAATTAATTAATTAAGTGATAAAAAATAAATATTTTATCTCTAATTAAATTAAATTAATTAAGAGATAAATAAATATTTTATCTCTTATTTAATTAATTAATTAAGTGATAAAAAATAAATATTTTATCTCTAATTAAATTAAATTAATTAAGAGATAAATAAGAAGATATTATCTCTAATTAAATTAATTAAGAGATAAATAAGGAGGATGAGTTCTTTTAAAACTCTCTTTCACCTGGCTAGCTACCACTATAAATAGAGACCTCCCCTTAACACAAATTCACAATTCAGAAGCCTGAAGAGAAGAAGATTTTGAAGAGCCAAATCCTCTCAAAATTCTTAAGAAGAAATTAGAGAAATTCTAAGAACGCGGTGCTTGTTCTTGAGAATTCTCTAAAAAGCTGCTCTCCGATCTTGTTCATCGAAGGAAAGGAGATAATTCCTGTTTTTCAAGACCAAGTCTAGAAGACCCTTGAAGCAGATCTCACCGATTCAAGATCAAGTCGTGAAGACCCTTGGATCAAAGTTTTACTGAAGAAAAGAATCAAATGATTTCTTTCTTTAAGAATATTCAGAGATTGTAACCTCAAAGTTTGATTAATAAAATTCTTATTTGACTGTAAATTTTCCTTGTCATATTTTTTGACATAAAATTTGTGTGTACAAATTTTGGCACGCCCGGTGGGACCATCTCTGTCTTTCATCTCTTTTCTTCAAAACTCAAGTTATCAAGTTACAATGGCTCCCAAGAAGAACCTTGCTAACAAACCAACTCTCAAGCCTGCTCGAGCTAATCCTGCAGTCTACCCCACTTCATCATCAAGCGTTGATATCCCCGCTCATCCTTATGGCACTAGGAGCAAGACCAAAACTCTTGCTGAATTGTATGAGCAAACTTTTCCGATGCTCAATCAAAACCCTCTCTATGACACTTCTTCTCCAATTCAAGACTTAGAAGAAGTTTTCGCTGAACAAGTCGATTCTCCTCGAGGATCAAGTGCAAGTCGTCAGTTAACATACAAAGAACAAGATAGCTACTCAAGCAACAAGCCTATTCCATCATCTACTCCAAAATCAAGTTCTGGAGTAATGGTTGTCATGACAACTGGCACCACATCATTGGAAGAACAAGTTGCACTTCTGGCAAAATCTGTTGAAATTCTTTCAGCAAGTATCAAAGAGAAAGATAACCAGATCTCTTCCATGATGGACAAGATCGCCGGTCTCACTGGAAAAAGGAACGAAGCTTCAAACCAGAATTGGCAATCAATCTTTCAAGATGATGGTGAGAACTCTGGCAAGGAAGTTGCTAAGGATTCTGAAGAAAAGATCAATGAACTCGTCACTACCAGTCAGCTCAAGGATCTTATCAAGGAGGCTATCAAAGATCAAGTTGAAAGCATCACTCGACCTTCATATACATATGCAAAACCATATTCTCAAAGGATCGATCGTCTGAGGATGCCTGGAAACTATCAACCCCCAAAGTTTCAGCAGTTCGATGGAAAAGGAAATCCACGCCAACATGTTGCACATTTCGTGGAAACTTGCAATAATGCTGGTACCTATGGGGATCTCATGGTGAAGCAGTTCGTTCGCTCCCTAAAAAGCAACGCCTTTGATTGGTATACTGATCTTGAGCCTGGGACGATTGACAGCTGGGAACAACTTGAGCGTGAATTCCTTAATCGATTCTACAGCACTCGTCGCTTAGTCAGCATGATCGAACTCACAAGCTCACGTCAATGGAAGGATGAGCCAGTCATTGATTACATTCACAGATGGAGAAATCTGAGCCTTAACTGCAAAGAAAGACTGTCTGAGTCTTCTGCCCTTGACATGTGCATCCAAGGCATGAATTGGGGCTTGCGTTACATTCTTCAAGGCATCAAGCCTAAGACCTTTGAAGAATTAGCCACTCGTGCTCATGATATGGAGTTGAGTATGACAGCTGCTGGAAATCAAGAACCTCCGGTGCAAGAGCCAAAGAAAGCCAAGGAAAAACAAGATACCCGCAAAGGGGGCAAAACCTTTACCAACAAGGGAGAAAGCAAACAGTCCATGGCCGTGACTACCAAGCCTCTTAAGATATCTCCCAAGTCAAAACAGTCTCAAGAGACGAAATCTTCTCCTTTCCAAGACAAAGGTAAAGGCAAGATCACTTTGAAGGAGAGGCAAGAAAAGAAGTATCCTTTTCCTGATTCTGATGTTTCAAGCATTCTTGAAGAACTTTTAAAGACTAAGCTGATTCAGTTGCCAGAAATGAAGCGACCTGAAGAAGCTGATAAAGTAGAAGACCCCAATTATTGCAAGTACCATCGCTTGATTAGCCATCCTCTGGAGAAGTGCTTTATTTTGAAGGATAGAATCATGCGACTCTATGAAGAAGGGAAAATCGAGTTTGAAGAAGAAACGGTGTCGTCAAATTTGGCATCAGTCAATATGGTTTCTCAATCCAATTTGCTGGATAGAACCATAAAGTTTGGCTCTTTTGATCCTATCATACTGGCTCCAAGTACAAGTACGATGGTGGATCTTCAGAGAAGTGGGGGCAACCATTTGCTTCAAAGACAAAATCAAGATTACGATGGTTGGACTCTAGTCACACGCTGAAGAAGCAAAAAGAAGAATCTTCCAAAACTTGTGAAAGTGCTTACAAGAGCTAAGATGATCAAACAACCATCTAAATCTCTAAAGCCCAATGTGCCTCAAGAAGCAAAAATGCCATCTCAGAGTAAAAATTCAGTAGGGAGAAAGTCAAGGAGGCAAATCACTTTAAACGAATTCATGCCAATTCAGCTTAGAAATGAAGATTTGGTTTTCATGACTTGTTACCATAACGGTGGCAATGAAGATAATGAAAACAACATTGACTCAGTAGCATTTGAAGTTGATGATCATTCTTATGCTACGAAAATTAACTTTTCTGATGAAGATCTGTTGCTGGGGTCAACCCCTCATAATCGACCGTTGTTCGTCGTAGGATATACTCGGGAACAGAAGATCAATAGAATCTTGATCGATGATGGTTCTGCTGTCAACATACTCCCGTTGATGACAATGAAAAAATTGGGAGTTCCTTTGGATGAGTTGATGCAAAGCCGCTTGATGATCCAAGGATTCAACCAAGGGGGACAAAGAGCTCTTGGAAAACTTAGACTTCAACTTTTCATTGGAGATATGGAGTCAAGTCCACTTTTCCATGTGATCGATGCCAAAACGACATACAACATGTTGTTAGGACGACCGTGGATACATCAAAATGGCGTAGTCTCCTCAACTCTGCATCAATGTCTCAAGTATTGCAGAAACGGTCAAGTCAAGACGATCCTTGCAGACGCTAAGCAATTTACTATAGCAGAAGCACATTTCGCAGATGCAAAGTTTTATCTAAAAGATACATTTATCGAAGAAGTAATGCCCAACCCGATGCAAGAATTAAAGCAAAAGGGAAAGAATTTGGCTTCCTCCACAGTTGGAGAAGATGAAATTGCTCAAGGTTTAAAGGATCTGACTCTTCCCCTCACTAACTTAGAAGAATCAAGAGGCCTTATACCTCCGCTGTAAGGATTTGTTAGGCCAGTAGAAGAACCTCTTTATGAACATCAGGATCTTCCTACTCATCGAGCTAAAGATTTTGATCCTAATGCTTATAGATTGCTTGTCAAAGCTGGATATAAACAAGAGGATGTTGCAAAATTGGCTCACGAGACAAAAGAGCCTAGCAAAGAAAAGCCGCAAAGTTCATTCAAGATCCGACAGGTCTGGCAAAAGAAGATGGATCACATCGGAACTTCTAGAGAAGGGCTTGGATATTCTCCATTAAAATTGAAGATTCATAAACAAACTTCGAGATACATAAATGTGGAGGAAGTTCCCGAGGAGCCAGAAGATGCAGTGAAGCCACCAGGACTTTCAGTATTTGATCGCTTAGGGGCACGCTCAACATGATGTTCAGTGTTTGATCGTTTGAGCATTCAATCATCACGAAGGTCAGTTTTTGAACGAATGGGAGAAAAATGCAGTGAAGTTTCTGTAAGTAAACCAATTTCCATTCAGTCAAGGCTTGGAAGTCTGTACTCTAAAGAAGTTAACTGTGGTCGAAAAAGAAAGTCTTCCACTTTAAAGGAATCAAGGGATTTTCACAGCAAAATTCCTTCTCGAATGAAAAGGCAAAGCGAATGGAAGGTAACTACTGGTGAAGTTTTAAAGGCTAGAAAGCACACAGTGGTTATAACCAAATCAGTTTCATCCTCAGAGGAAGAAGAACTTGAAGAAACAGAAATCTTTACTTCTAACCATGTATCTGTAAAGGAAACTGGTGAAAAATCTCAAGAGGAAGAAGCCCAAGAAGCCCCTTCATCTTTTGAAGAAGGAAATCAAGCTACTATTGACGAACTAAAGGAGGTTAACATCAGCACTAGTGAAGATCCACGACCGATCTTTATTAACGCTTGCTTACCACCAGAAGAGGAAAAAGCCTATCTTGATCTTTTGATAGAGTATCGAGATATCTTTGCTTGGACTTACAAAGAAATGCCGGGACTTGATCCAAAAGTAGCTATGCATCATCTGGCTGTCAAGAAAAGTGTCTGACCTATCAAACAAGCTCAACGACGTTTCCATCCTGACTTGATCCCCCAAATTGAAGCTGAGGTCAATAAGCTCATCAAAGCTGGCTTTATTAGAGAAGTCAAGTATCCCACTTGGATCTCAAATATTGTTCCAGTGAGAAAGAAAAATGGTCAACTTCGAGTTTGTGTAGATTTTCGAGACTTGAACAATGCTTGTCCAAAGGACGACTTTCCTCTCCCTATAACAGAAATAATGGTGGATGCTACAACTGGCCATGAAGCTTTGTCATTTATGGATGGATCATCTGGCTATAACCAAATTCGCATGGCTCCAAGAGATGAAGAACTTACTGCATTTCGAACTCCAAAAGGAATATACTGTTACAAAGTTATGCCGTTTGGATTAAAGAATGCAGGTGCTACTTATCAAAGAGCAATGCAAAAGATCTTTGATGATATGCTTCACAAGAATGTCGAATGTTATGTTGATGACTTGGTAGTAAAGTCAAAGAAAAAATCCGATCATCTTGCTGATCTTCGCCAAGTGTTTGAAAGATTGCGTAGATACCAATTGAAGATGAATCCGCTCAAGTGTGCGTTCGGAGTATCCTCGGGCAAATTTTTGGGGTTCATCGTACGACATCGTGGGATTGAGATCGATCAATCAAAAATAGATGCAATCATGAAAATGCCTGAACCGCGCAATCTGCATGAACTTAAAAGTCTGCAAGGAAGATTGGCATATATCCGACGTTTTATCTCAAACTTGGCTGGTCGATGTCAACCATTTAGCCGGCTAATGAAGAAGGATGTCCCTTTTGTCTGGGATGAGGCCTGCAGTAATGCTTTTAAGAGCATTAAGACCTTTTTGTTACAACCACCTATTCTGAAGGCACCTATACCAGGACAACCGTTAATCCTTTATATTGCTGCACAAGAACGTTCCTTAGGAGAATTATTGGCACAAGAGAATGATGAAGGAAAAGAAACTGCACTCTACTATCTTAGTAGAACTCTAAATGGTGCTGAATTAAATTATTCTCCCATTGAAAAGACTTGCTTGTCATTGATGTTTGCAGTTAAAAAGCTGAGGCATTATTTGCAAGCTCATTCTGTTCGTTTGATTTCGCGAGCAGATCCCCTCAAATATCTCATGTCCAAGTCTGTGCTCAGTGGAAGATTGGCAAAGTGGGCTCTTTTGCTACAAGAGTTCGATATTACTTATATCCCACAAAAGGCCGTTAAAGGGCAAGCACTTGCCGATTTCCTTGCAAACCATCCGATTCCAGATGATTGGGAATTCTCTGAAGATCTCCCAGATGAAGATGTTCTTTTCATCGAAATTCCCAGGCCATGGAAACTATTCTTCGATGGGGCTGCCCGTCAAGATGGAGCTGGAGCAGGTGTTGTCTTTGTCACTTCAGAAGGAGATGTATTGCCTTATGCATTTACTCTCATTGAAAACTGTTCCAACAATGTAGCAGAATACCAAGCTCTGATTATTGGATTGGAAATGGCAGTGGATATGAAGATCACTCAACTTAAAGTGTTTGGGGATTCCAAATTGGTCATCAACCAACTTCTTTCACTTTACGAAGTTAAGAAGCCAGACCTCTTACCATATGTCAACTATGCGAAGAAAATTCTGGAATGGTTTGACAATGTAAGCTTGGAACATGTACCAAGAAGAGAGAACAAGCAAGCAGATTCTCTAGCTAATCTAGCATCAGCTCTTGCCATGCCAAGTGTAGAAGTAAAAGTCCCTCTTTGCAAACGATGGATTTTACCTCCAGTTGATTTTAAAGATGACAATACGGAATCCAATGTTGTTTCAGTTTGCGAAGTTGAAAAAGAAGATTGGAGACAACCATTGATTGATTATTTAGAGCATGGGAGGCTACCCAATGATCCAAGGCATAAAACAGAAGTGAAACGTCGAGCTCCTCGATTTATTTACTTCAAGGGTACGCTCTATCGCCGTTCTTTTGATGGTGTCTTCCTTCGATGTTTAGGAGAAGATGAAGTATCCAAAACCTTACAAGAAGCTCATTCAGGAATTTGTGGTGCACATCAGTCTGGAGCTAAATTGCATTTTCAAATAAAAAGAATGGGATACTACTGGCCAACAATGGTAAAGGATAGCATGGACTACTCCAAGAAATGTCAAGCTTGTCAGTTTCATGCAAACTTCATCCATCAACCTCCTGAACCATTACATCCGACAGTCACATCTTGGCCGTTCGATGCTTGGGGACTTGATTTGGTAGGACCATTACCTAAGAGTTCACTAGGGCATATGTACATACTTGCCGCTACAGATTACTTTTCAAAGTGGGCAGAAGTGGCACCTTACAAGGAAGTAAAAAAAGAAACTGTTGCAACTTTTATCAGGACAAACATCATTTATCGGTATGGTGTACCTCGTCACATCATAACTGATAATGGGAAGCAGTTTGACATGAGCAAATTATGTGCACAGTTTGACTTCAAGCAGTACAAGTCTTCAATGTACCATGCTCCAGCAAACGGATTAGCAGAAGCTTTTAACAAGACTTTGTGCAATCTTCTCAAGAAAGTTGTTAACCGTTCAAAGAAAGATTGGCACGAAAGGATAGGAGAAGCTCTGTGGGCTTATCGAACTACATATCGCACACCAACTCAAGCCACTCCATATGCACTTGTTTATGGTGTAGAAGCTGTTCTGCCACTTGAGCGACAAATTCCATCATTAAGGATTGCAATCCAGGAAGATCTTTCTAGTGAAGAGAATGTGCGCTTACGTTTGGAAGAATTAGAAGCACTGGATGAAAAAAGGTTGGAAGCCCAACAACGCTTGGAGTGCTATCAAGCTCGACTATCCAAAGCTTTTAATAAGAAAGTCAAGCAACGATCTTTCCAAGTTGGAGATTTAGTCCTTGCTGTAAGAAGACCCATAAATACTTCACATCGTATTGGCAACAAGTTCCTTTCAAAATGGGATGGACCATACGTTGTTCGAGAAGTTTATACCAATGGTGCATACAAGATCGTTGATCAAGATGGTGTCAAAGTTGGACCGATCAATGGAAAATTTTTGAAGCGTTACTATGCTTAAAGAAGATACTGCTCCTAAGCAAGAGCTTAAACTGTTGTATGTTGCTCCTAAACACGAGCTTAAACTGTACATCAAAAAAAAAAAAAACCCGCTATGTTGAAAATCCTTTCTAGGACAACTTAGGCAAAAGTTAGGGCACAAAAAAAAAATTGATGAACTACGTTATGACTTGATCCTTCAAATTCGAGGGTACGTAGGCAGCTTGGTTTCATTGCCAAGTTCAGTCCAAACAAAAAAAAAATTCAAATATTATCTTTTGTTCACTTGAAAGTATCATGATAATTCTCCATTCAAATTTCATGATTCAAATTATTTTTCAAGTAAAACAAATCTTTTGCAAATTAAAGATCTTTGGGAATTTAATTTGTAGTCCATACATGATACAAAAATGCTTCAGAAAGTGCAAAAGAAAGATGATATATGGAGAAAAAAAATTTAACTTCATTTCAAACTTGAAAAGAACTTACAATAAAAAAAAATAAAATAAAAAAAAAACTAGCAAGCCTAAGAACTAATATAAATTTCAAAAAAAAAATTTACATCAAAAGGGAGTCAGGGCTTCCATTTGAAATTCTTCAAGTCGTCTCGAGAGGCTTCCAACATATTTCGCAACAAATCTAAGTTTTTGGCTTCATCCTCAGTAAGGGTAGTAATAGACTCAACAGAATTCATCTCTTCACGAATCTTGGAGGTGTCGGTTCTTCTTCTTTTCAGTTCATCTTCAGTTTCTTGGAGCGAAGACTCAAGTCTATGTTTTTTGCGTTGCAAAGTAATGAACTCTTGCTCTATATCTGCCAAGTTCGACTGCAAGGTATTAAGGTTCTCAACAGTCTTATGTTCAAGTAACATTGAATCTTTAAGTCGAATTTCAAGTGCTTGAAGTCTTTCAATTCTATCCTTGGATGAAGAAATGGAAGATTCAAGCTCATTAAACTTCTGGACTTGTGTAAAGTAGTTTTCCACCATGCCTTTCAATAAGGATGAATCAACGGACTTGATTGCTTCTATTGCATCAAAGATCTTGTGAACATCACCACTAAGTGAAGAAACCCGATCAAAAGAAGCGCGAATAATCCTTGGTTGAATGCTTTCCCACAAAATAGTTGCAAGCTTCAACTGACTATCGGATATCACTTTTTCAGCACTAAACTTAGAAAATTCTGGAAGGGCGAGATGACTAGCTTCAACATGAGGGCCTGTGGGAGTCTTCACTATAGAAGAAGTATTATTAACAATCACAGTAGGGCGAGCATCCTCTTGGTTGGAAACGGTACTTGAAATATTATTTCTGATTTTAGCTGCAAGTTTGTTGAACTCATGCGAACTAGAAACTGAAGCTTCACTTTTGGCGGGGGATATATCACCTTGAAAGGATTTCCTTGGCCTAGTTCGCTTCCAATGTCTTTCATGATCACTCTCATCAATTGAATCTTCAACGATCGCATTATCCTTCCCTTCGATGACTTTCGGTAAAACCCTTTGTCCTTCATCAACTAATGACATTGATCGAGGAACTTCTTGTGAAGTCTTCACATGATCCTCTGTTAAATCTATGGTGGACGAGACTTTGGCTTTATTGGATTTGTCTTGCGAAATCTCTAAAGACTTTTTCTTAACATCCTTTGGAGGTTTTCTTCTCTTCGATGGTGATGTACGGATGCTCGAAATCAAAATATCAATAGAATGCTCAAGATATGGCTCATGAACTTTCGACCACCATTCTATGTATCTTGCGGTTGCATGATCATTAGGATTTAGAGAACGAGCTGGAGAGATCAATCTGGACTTTGTATGAGAACGAGTGCAAATTCTCCAAAACCTACATAAATCATCCACAGATCCAGAACGAATATCTTCCTTAAGAGCTCCGGAAATATCCTGACAAAACCCAAATTGTCTCCCAAATCGATTAGGACTGTAAGGTTCTACAATGATGGCTTGGTTACATCGGGCAGGCAAATAGCTCGAACGAACATTAACAAGGTAGCCATGATTGATCTTACTAAGAGTGTCATCATCAACAATCACTTCATGCCTATTTCTGGGATATAAGTTAGCATTCCACACTATGCCACTATGAATTAACTTGCGGGCGTCATAATCCTCAAAGTATTTGGCTCCACCTTCTCCTGAAAACTTGCTCATCAAAGGCCCATATACATCATCTGGATTTTGAAAGTGAGTCCGAAAGTAATAACTTAGTCACCCATAAATATAGTGAATTGGAAAACACGCATCTGAAGAGCCCGCTTGAGCAGAAAGTGTAATTCGGTTTAGTCCATGGTAAATATTGGCTAACACCGGGACCGCGAGATTAACAGTTCTCCCAATCGCCATCAGGCTGGCTATCTTAAATGTCTCTGGCCGAACAAATTCTGAATCTTTACTTGGAAAAACGAAAACACAAATCCAACAAGAAAGGAAGGCAGCTAAATAAGTGTCTGTTGTTAAACTGTCTTTGATTCCAAGTGCAGTGAATGCTCCATCTCCTGCCATTCCCCGACCTTGGTATTTTCGAAGAATCCCAGTAGGGTTATGTGTAGCTTTTGGACAAACAAGCTTCTTTGCTTTTCGAGCAGGTGGTTTGGTGTAACGCAATTTCCCTTGAAACCAAAAATTGATCCAATCCTCAATAGACACCTTATCCTCCTTGCCTTGCTTCAAAAGATGGAATGCAGCAAATAGATATTCACAACATCTCGGGATGAATCTTCCCTTGTTATCAAAGCCAATCAATTCGGCAGCACAAGGAATGACTTCATCATAAAATATGCCGTGAATAGGTAAACCGCCTAGTCTATGCAGATCCCATAAGGAGATGGAAGTTTCCCCAGTAGCAATGTGGAGAGTGTTGGTAGCCGGGCACCAAGCTTCACAAAAAGCGCGAATGACGTCCTTGTTGTGATCATAAGTGTATAATGATGCATAAACAGCATCATATATACTAACAGTCGTTAAATTTTTGTTGAAGTGGTACAACACATCTTCAGCCCATTCCCAGTACTTTGGTATGTAACCAAACTCTCCAAAAATCTTGAAGGAAAATCCCCAATATGACCTTTCGGAAATGATACGGCTTCCCAACGTGTCAAACTTCTCATGATTAGAAGTATTAACGTGAAGATTAGATTGAAGAGATCTCGCCTTTGGAGAAGATTGTGAGGTTGGAGAAAGTTCTATCGACCAATCTTCCAAAGTGGTAGGAAAATCAAATGATTTCCAAGCGGACTTATATCTACCCGATATGGGCTTGTCGGTGGAGAGATATAATCCTTCTTTTATGTATTCGTCTTCCTTGGAAAGAATCACAAGATAATCTTTGTGATCTTTGAAGTACACCATGATGATTCTACAAAAACAAAAACAAAACAAATAAAAAATGTCAAAGTAGGTAAAAAAAAAAGTTCAAAAAAAGTTCAAAAAAAAAAAAATTTGTTGAGACTCCTATAAACTATCAAGTAAACGGGGTCACGGCTCTATCGAAAGATGACTGCTTTCATTTAGTCAATTATTTCCATTAAGCACCACTAAATGAAAGAACCCTTTTACGTGCTTGGTTTGGGTGTTGTCATGGCCCTCTTTGACAAGTGGGCCCGTAACCTTCCCATGGCCCAACCTTTCTACGCTGTCAAGTGCAACCCCAACCCAACTTTCCTTGGTGCACTGGCTGCCCTTGGCTCGGGCTTCGACTGCGCAAGTAAGGCCTTGAATCCGTAACTCTTGCTACAGTCCTGACTGTTGGGATGATGCTTGTTCAACTGTTTCATTAACTTCACGAAACCTGGCCTCAAGGTCAATTTTTTTTTCTTCTGAGCCTCTTGAATGCGTTGTTTCGCGCGCTTGTGAAGCCGGTTAAATTTTGAGTCAAGCTCACTGTACTTCTCCTCACGATCTTTTATTTCTTGATCCAACTTTTGTTGAGCTTCAGCAAGCTTGCCAGAGAGTTCTTGAGCTTTGCCATCTGTTTCTGAGTAGACTTCTCGAAGATGCTTTAAAGCTTCCTCTGCTGCAGCTCGTGTTTGTTTTTCTTCATTAAGTTCTCTGCTCAAAGATTCTATCCTTTCATGCAGTTCTTTTACATCTGCTGATAAACTAGTTTCCTGTCCGCTTGCTTTAGTTTGTTGGGATGGTTCTGATTGGAAAATTTTCAAGCCCTCCAGCTGAGACTTTAGGAAATCATTCTCAAATTTGAGTTCAGTAACTGTCTGTAAAAGCTGATCATGAGTGTCATATGAACTCAAGTTGCCATCAACCACACCATTTTCCTTGGAAGTATTTCCATTTGTTTCAAAAATTTGTTTCTCAGGCTTCAAAGAGTCATCATCTACCTGAGTTTCTGGCACTTAAGTAACCTCACCTCCCTCCACCGAACAAAAAAAAAACCGAGTCAAACACTCCCAATCGGAACACTTTCCAGCAAATCAGAAATAATAATCCACGCGTCACAGCCATACTACAGATTCGAACCATCTGTTGAATGCCCACTGGTCATTAAGCTATCCATCCACTCGTCCGAGTCGAACTCATCACTCGAACCACCAGCAAAATACGAGAGCCGAAACCCACTCGGATGATGATGCTCCATGTTAGGGAACTGAAACCCTTCCCCAGTATCCCCTTGAAACGTGTCAAAAAAAAACTGGTCCCGAAATCCCATAACCGATATTAGGGGAGTTGGAAACGCGATGGATGGAGGTTGGGTTCCTAAGGATTATCTGGCTAGACATTGTTTAAAGATAAAAAAAAAAGGGAATTATTTCGATCTTCTGCCGTGGTTAGTTTTGCTTACGGTTTTGTTTCCTTTTGGCGACAATGGAACTATTATTTTAAAAGAAACAAAATGAATTAATGCACTCACAATACTTCAGTGGTTAAGTTTCGATCCGATTACAGCAGCTTTAGTTGGTAGCGTCCCGATCCCTGGTATAAAAAGACAAACGCTTTGGAATCTTCAAAAAAAAAATCAGATTAAAAAAAAAATAAAAAAAAATAAAGAGCGAAGTGATTTCAAGAAGTTACGAACCTCGGTCAAGAGAATTGCTGATGCTTTTTGAAAATACAAAAATTCAAAGAGCCATGGAGTATATATAGTGCATCAGTTTAAATCCCAATAGGACTACAAATCTCAATTAGACTTTGAGTAGATATGGAACCGACCTAGTTTCTATTCTAGAAGGTCTGTGTCTCTATGTATCAAAACTGAGAATTATGTTTTGCATGAGTGGTTGGGTTCCTTTACCAAGTCAAACTCTTTGAAAAAAAAAACTTTAAGTTTGGCTTAAAACCATTTTTGTTACGTAGGCCAACATTGGCCTATATTTTCTTTACGTAGGCCAATGTTGGCCCAATATCCATTTTTTGCTAAACCATTTAGGGTGGGCCGATCTTCCATTCGTGGTCCATTTTGATGCATAGAAAATTATATTTGCTAAATCAATTTTTTCGTCTCATATACAAAATTATATGAAGATAATTAATTGGTGTAAATAAATTCTGGCATCAAAAGCAAATTAAATTTCAAGACTTGTCCACTTGCTACACTAAAAAAAAAAATCGTGTACGTAACCAAGTCTTGAGGGGGCATTTGTAGAAGGAGAAAATTTGTAACCAATTACAAATTGCCACGTGTCAATTGAAATTCTTTTAATTAAGAAATTTTCAATTAAATTATACATTACCATGTGAAATTGATAATATCATATTATAATTAATTATTTTATAATTAATTAAATATGTACACATGGTTTGACCAATCAAATTGCAAGGATTCATGGGTTATCCAATCAAATTTCACCCATGTGTCATAATTATTTTACCTCTAATTAAATTAAATTAATTAAGAGATAAATAATAAATTTTTATCTCTAATTAAATTAAATTAATTAAGAGATAAATAATAAATTTTTATCTCTAATTAAATTAAATTAATTAAGAGATAAATAATAAATTTTATCTCTAATTAAATTAAATTAATTAAGAGATAAATAAATATTTTATCTCTAATTTAATTAATTAATTAAGTGATAAAAAATAAATATTTTATCTCTAATTTAATTAATTAATTAAGGGATAAATAATAAAGTTTTATCTCTAATTAAATTAAATTAATTAAGAGATAAATAAATATTTTATCTCTTATTTAATTAATTAATTAAGTGATAAAAAATAAATATTTTATCTCTAATTAAATTAAATTAATTAAGAGATAAATAAATATTTTATCTCTTATTTAATTAATTAATTAAGTGATAAAAAATAAATATTTTATCTCTAATTAAATTAAATTAATTAAGAGATAAATAAGAAGATATTATCTCTAATTAAATTAATTAAGAGATAAATAAGGAGGATGAGTTCTTTTAAAACTCTCTTTCACCTGGCTAGCTACCACTATAAATAGAGACCTCCCCTTAACACAAATTCACAATTCAGAAGCCTGAAGAGAAGAAGATTTTGAAGAGCCAAATCCTCTCAAAATTCTTAAGAAGAAATTAGAGAAATTCTAAGAACGCGGTGCTTGTTCTTGAGAATTCTCTAAAAAGCTGCTCTCCGATCTTGTTCATCGAAGGAAAGGAGATAATTCCTGTTTTTCAAGACCAAGTCTAGAAGACCCTTGAAGCAGATCTCACCGATTCAAGATCAAGTCGTGAAGACCCTTGGATCAAAGTTTTACTGAAGAAAAGAATCAAAGGATTTCTTTCTTTAAGAATATTCAGAGATTGTAACCTCAAAGTTTGATTAATAAAATTCTTATTTGACTGCAAATTTTCCTTGTCATATTTTTTGACATAAAATTTGTGTGTACATATAGTTATTTCAATAGAAAAAGTTTTGGAAATTGAAATTACAGAATCAGAAAATTTTATGGATTTTGTAGATCTAATATGGAAGAGAAAAAGATAATTTTTATATATATATATATATATATATATATATAACCATCTCAAAATTAATTGTATTACTATTATTCAGAAAATTGGCATTTGCTTTTCATTGCGGGGATAAATATCTTTTTTTATATATAACTTGAAAAGAGAAATTCATAACCAATTCTAAGAAACTTCCTTCTATTGCAAGGATCTCTCTTCAACAATATCCAGGCATGGGAGGTTTTCACTTTGACAATTACAAAATCAAATTCCAAAATTTAAAAAGAAAAAACAGTACAAATAATAAATTACATAAAATAAAGAAGAGCATGATTGAGATAAAGATGATAATCAAATGAAGACAATAAATAAAGTAAAGATAAGATAAGATAAAGAATTAATTAGTTAATGTGCATAACAAAAAAGAGGGATCCAATTGAAGACTGCTCACGGGCCGGACAGCCCGTCCTAATCGTACTGGACTGGTACAGGGCAAAAATAATATTATTTTTTAAAATTTAAAAATATATATATATATATATATATATTGAACATTAACTTCAAGCCACGAGCCTGCCCAGAACCGGATCTGGGTAAGGAAAGAAAAAAAAATCGGGTCGCGATCCGACCATGAGCAGGTCTTGAAGATGATTTCAATGGAACATAATTAAAGTGGTATGGACATATAAAAAAAATACTATGTAAAAGTTCCATGTGAAAAGGAGACTATTGTCAATAGAAGAAGGATTAAAGCTAGAAAAGAGGTAAATAGAAAAAAAAGTACTTTTTTATATATTGATAGTGAAAGGAATTAAAAAAGTTTCACATGTTTTATTTTTTTTAACTAATTTTTTTAATATACTTTAAGAGATGTGTCACTCTATTAACTCGTTTGTGAAGTTTAAAAATTTTACTGATGATATATAAGATAATTTCTTTTTAAAAAATATATTAAAAAGGTTTTTAAATATATATATATATATAATACATTCATGTAATATTACTCCTATAATACTTTATGCTAATTAGAAAGAAAAAAAGTTCATGCTACTGTAAAACTAGGTGACTACCTGTTGTGCGGAACTAGATCGAGATTACGAAAACCGATTTAAACACACTGAAAAAACAGATATTTTACGTGGTTCAGCAAGTGTGCTTACATCCACGGGAGGAGGAGCTTTGAAGCTTTGTATTAATGGAGATGGAGTATAAACATATACAGATTCAAGGTGCTATACAAGCACTGAACTCACAACTCAACACAATACCAGAATTACTCTATAAACACAGAGTATTTGCTTCAACACTTTAGCTCTAACTCACACTCACTCAACTCATTTTTTCTCTCTTACTCTACATGGCTATTTATAGCCAAAATATCAAGGTGTGAAAATACATCAAGTGGCAGCCACCATCCACCACCTATCTTGGTGGGAACACATTGCAAGTGGTGGCTAAAGTAGCCACCATCCATTTGCAAGTGGTAGCTTCCATTATTGGTGGTGCAAGTGGTAGCTCCATTATTGGTGGTAAGCCACCTATGGTGAATTTGAGCCATATTCAAGCCATATTCAACAATCTCCACCTTGGCGAGAATCCACAGAGAGAATTCACAGATCAGAGCTTCCTCCTTTCTCCTTCAGGTGTCATATACACCATTACACACATCAGGGCACCTACTGCATTGGCATGATCCATCAATGCACTGAGCCTGAGTCAATTTTTCTATCTATTCTAATCTCCTTCCCAAGAATTTTCTTAGCTTCTCCAAGATCTTTCATCTCGAACTCTGAGCTCAGTTGAGCCTTCAGCCTGTCGATCTCCACCTTGCCTTTTTCAGCAGATAGACAAATGATCCATCTTGAAGTTTCCGGAAATAAACACAGTGATCAAATTGACTGTGTGTGTACTTTTCATCCTGTCTTGAAACAGTCCAACCGTTTGTACAGCTGTCACGGGATTGTTTCAGACCGTATAGAGACCTGTTCAACTTACATGTCTAGTCTTTGCGACCGGGGACTCCAAAACCATCTGGTTGAGTCATATAAATTTCCTCCTCTAATGAACCATGGAGGAATGCAGTTTTTACATCAAGTTGAACTAACTCTAGGTCATACTGTGCTACTAAAGCCAATAAGATCTGAATAGATGCATGCTTAACAACAGGTGAAAATACCTCATTGTAGTCTATTCCTTCTTTTTGAGCGTAGCCTTTGGCTACCATTCTGGCTTTGTATCTGATGCTGTCTTTGCCGGTAGCACCCTCCTTTTTGGCAAAGACCCATTTGCACCCAATTGATCTTTTGAGTGTTGGAAGTGGAACCAACTTCCAAGTCTGATTCTGATGAAGTGATGTCATCTCTTCATCCATCGCCTCCTTCCACTGGGCATGCTCGGGGCTGTTTACAGCTTCTTTGTAATTGATCGGGACATCATCATCAATTACTGGAAGGGCGTATGCCACCATGTCTGTGTACCGAGCAGGTTTTCGAATATGTCTTTTCGGTCTGCTGGTGGCAATAGTTTCAGGTTGCTGAAAGATTTCCGGTGATGACTCCTCCACTTCAGTTAAGGTGTCATCAGATTCTGGTTCAGATTCATCGGAATTTTGACCAGCATCTTCTGATTCAAACTCCACCTGCTTTAGAGAATCATGGTTCACATTCTCTGGAGTTGACAGTTTCAGCATTTCAGATTCGTCAAAGGCAACATCTCGGCTTACGATGACTTTCTTTGACTTAGGGTTCCACAGTCGGAATGCCTTTACTCATTCACTAAAGCCCAAGAAGACAGCTTTCTTGGCTCTAGGATCCAGTTTTGATTCACTTACGTGAAAATATGCTGGGCATCCGAAAATACGAAGCCGATCATAATCAGTAGCAGAATGTCCGGACCACACCTCTATGGGAGTTTTCCCATCAATTGCAGTGGAGGGTAGTCTGTTGATAATGTGGGAGGCGTACAATAAAGCCTCCGCCCAAAATGCTTTGCTCAAGCCCGACTGGGATAACATACAGCGAAATTTATCAACCAAAGTTCGGTTCATCCTTTCTGCAACTCCATTCTGCTGGGGAGTGCCAGGAACAGTGAAGTGTCGGATTATCCCATCATTCTGACAGATTTCCTTCAGTGGATCTGATTTGTATTCTCCACCGTTGTCAGATCTTAGTCTCTTGAGCTTTCTCCCGCTCTGGGTTGCGATCATCTTCTTCCATTGTTGTGGGAGACTGCTGCTCTGCCGGTCACATTTTCTCCATCAAGGAGATACAGATTTCCCTTCATAGAACCCTTCATGGCTAAGAATGCTCCACGTACAACCTTCAAGACTCCGTTCTGAATGGTCATCTTGCAACCATTTGAGTCTAAGACCCCCAGTGATATGAGGTTCTTCTTGAGATCAGGGACATACCTTACATCTGTAAGTTGTCTGATTGTACCGTCATGCATTTTTAGTTGGATTGTTCCGATGCCTCTAGTGTGACAAGTATTGTCATTGCCCATAACGACAATCCCTCCATCAAACTCCTTGAAGTTTGAGAACCACTCTCGGTTCGGACACATGTGGTAGGAACATCCGGAATCCAGAATCCATCGATTTGAAGAGTGTGTTGTTGTGGAAATCGTAAATGCAGAGTCTTCCTCTCCCTCAGATTCTTGAGCTACATTCACAGTCGACTTCTTCATGTTAGGACAGTTTTTCATCCAGTGCCCTTTCTCATGGCAATAGGCACACTCGTCCTTTGAAAGTCGTGTTCTTGATGATCCCCTCTTTGAACGGGAATTACCTCGCTTGTTTTCTCCGGCTCCTCGGTTGTCCGTCCTGCCTCTGTACACAGTTAAAGCTTCTGGTGCAGTATTCTGGTGATCATGCTGATCCTTTTTCCGATACTCATTATTCACCAGAGCATTACTAACATTAACATATTCTATCTCATTTTTACCATATAACAGTGTAGTGGTTAAATGATCATAGCTATCAGGCAAGGAATTTAACAGAGTAAGAGCCTTATCTTCATCAGAGATATTTGCATCTAGATTTTCAAGATCAGCGAGGATTTTGTTAAAACTTACTAGATGCTCCTGCATGGTGATACCTTGCTTATACTGGAAGCGGAACAGCTTTTTCTTCAGATAGAGTCTGTTCTCCATGCTTTTTGTCATGTACTTGTCCTCGAGTTGTTTCCAGAGAGTTTTTGCATTATTCTCTCTCATGACAAAGTACTTCTGGTCCTTGGCTAGGCATAACCGGATTGTGCCACAAGCCTGACGGTTGACAAACTTCCAGTCATCTTCCGAAATATCTCTGGGCCTGTCTTCCAGAGCGATATATGAACCCTCTCGGAATAACAGATCCTGAACTTCGCACTGCCACATGCCAAAGTTGGTGGTGCCATCAAATTTCTCCACCTCGAACTTTGCAGTGGTCATCGAGTTCTTTCTGATGTAAGAACTTGATGGTGCGCTGCTGGTTGTTTCAGTTGTCTCTAATGATTCTGCCATGGTAATAAAATAAAATTACCAACTCAGAGTTTTTCCGTTACCTGTATGGAAAAACGGATGCCGCGGTTGAGTCCGGAATAGTCGAAATAGCCAGGAACGGGTCCAACTGTGTAAGTTTTGGACACACGGTGAATATTCTGCGAATATTCTGCAGGTGGCTCGAAATGGACTCGGTTTAGCTCAACCGGCTCGGAAAAGTCTCGGAATAGTGTTCTGAAACGGCTCAAAAATTGGCCCGAAAAAGTTGGTCGGAGCTACGGCGGCGCGTGGAGGTGGTTTGGTGACCGGCGCGTGTGGCGCGTGAGGTCCACGCGTCTTCAACCTCTGAATGGCGCGTGGGCTCGTGCGGCGCGTGGGCTTCACGCGTCTTCAACCTCTGGAGGCGCGTGCGGCGCGTGGGCGAGTGAGGACCACTCTCACTCCTTCTGGCGGCGCGTGCGGGCGCGTGCGGCGGCTTCTGGCTCTCCGGTTGATTCTGCTGCACTCCTATCGACGACCTCTTCAACCTGGTATTTTCAAAACACAAATTGGAGCACTTTTGAAAAACGGACAGAATCGAACAAACTCGGTTTTACGTAAAATTTGGCTCTAATACCAATTTGTTGTGCGGAACTAGATCGAGATTACGAAAACCGATTTAAACACACTGAAAAAACAGATATTTTACGTGGTTCAGCAAGTGTGCTTACATCCACGGGAGGAGGAGCTTTGAAGCTTTGTATTAATGGAGATGGAGTATAAACATATACAGATTCAAGGTGCTATACAAGCACTGAACTCACAACTCAACACAATACCAGAATTACTCTATAAACACAGAGTATTTGCTTCAACACTTTAGCTCTAACTCACACTCACTCAACTCATTTTTTCTCTCTTACTCTACATGGCTATTTATAGCCAAAATATCAAGGTGTGAACATACATCAAGTGGCAGCCACCATAGCCACCATCCACCACCTATCTTGGTGGGAACACATTGCAAGTAGTGGCTAAAGTAGCCACCATCCATTTGCAAGTGGTAGCTTCCATTATTGGTGGTGCAAGTGGTAGCTCCATTATTGGTGGTAAGCCACCTATGGTGAATTTGAGCCATATTCAAGCCATATTCAACACTACCCACGCTTTGCTGCGAGCATACTTTGTATATATTTTTAAAAGATTATATTTTATTTTTGTTAGCAATTATTTTTAAATTAAAATTTTAAAACCTTTTACTAATTGTCAAGCATAATATATATCTCTACTCATGCAACTCATTCATCTAAAATTTAAATGAAAAAACATGTTTAAGCAAACTCAAACAAACAGTAAAAAAAAATTAAAACTCCATAAAATTGAATGAACGTCTTTTGTTAAGTTTCAAATTGATAATAAAAATATCTTTGATAGTGTTATAAAGTCACTTTTACACTAAAAAAATGCAATGTCTATAATATTAGTGTACCTGCAACGAAGAAGAATCTAAAGAGAATCTAATTTAATCAACATCTTCAACATTTTTACAAACAGTAAAAAAAATTAAAACTCCATAAAATTGAATGAACGTCTTTTGTTAAGTTTCAAATTGATAATAAAAATATCTTTGATAGTGTTATAAAGTCACTTTTACACTAAAAAAATGCAATGTCTATAATATTAGTGTACCTGCAACGAAGAAGAATCTAAAGAGAATCTAATTTAATCAACATTTTCAACATTTTTTTTGTAGGAATTTCATAAGCTGATAAATAGCAATCTCATATTCCAGCTCTAACTCTAATGAAGACGAATCTACGTAGAATTGATTCTATTATCAATAAAAGGAATGTTCATTGACATAAATACTATATTAATCAATCATACGAAGATTAAACAATCAAGATTATAACATGCAAATAATCAATGTTCATTGACATAAATACTATATTAGAATTGAATATGAATTTCTCTAAGAAACTTCCTTCTCATTGCAAGGATCTCTCTTCAGCAATATATATATATATATATATATATATATATAAAGATATTTATCCCTGCAATGAAAACCAACTGCCAATTTTCTGAATAATAGTAATACAATTAAGTTGAGATAGTTATATATATATATATATATATATATATATATATATATAACTTGAAAAGAGAAATTCATATTCAATTCTAAGAAACTTCCTTCTCATTGCAAGGATCTCTCTTCAGCAATATCCAGGCATGGAAGGTTTTCACTTTGACAATTAGAAAATCAAATTCCAAAATTAAAAAAGCAAAAGCAGTACAAATAATAAATTACATAAAGAAGAGCATGATTGAGATAAAGATGATAAATGAAGACAATAAAGAAATTAAAGATAAGATAAAGAATTAATTAATGTGCATAACAAAAAAAAAAAAAGGAATCCTACCAATTCAAGATGATTTCTATGGAACATATTTAAAGTGGTATGGACATAAAAATAAAAAATAAAAATCCTATACAAAAATTCCATGTGAAAAGGAGACTATGGTCAATAGAAGAAGAATTAAAGCCAGAAAAGAGGTAAATAAAAATAAGAGTTCATTGACATTGAAATTTTTTAATTTCATAAATAAAATTAAAAATTATCATATATTTTATTTTTTTAATATATTTTAATAGGTATGTGTTATTCTCTTAAAAATCGTTTGTAGAGTATAAAAATTCCACTGAGATAATTTTTCTAAAAAAATTAAGACATCACTTTATAATAATATGGTTTTTTTTAAAAGAATATATTAAAGAAAGAAGCAAGGTTAGAAGGAAAGAAACAAGATTAAAAGGATGACATATATTCTTTTAATAAAAAAATATTAAATAAAAAAAAAAATGAGATATGGAACAATTTTTTAACCAATTTGTAAATTAAAAAATTTTACTGTCAATGTATCAAAGACGAATTTACATATATATATATATATATATAATACATTCATGTAATATTATTCGTATAATACTTTAATCTAATGAAAAAAAAAGTTTATGTTATTGTAAAATATGGCGAAAGTATTTTTTATCTATTATCCACTTTTTAATTTTTATGCATTTTTTTAATCAGTCAAAAAAAATTGATTCTTTTGTTTTGGTTAAAAAAAAATTGTTTTTGAGCATGACAAATATTTACTCCAAAAAGAATTGAATTGAAAAAATTCAGTACATGACCGAAAGTCCGAAAGTCTTCTCTTAGAAAAGATGCGTCTTCTCTTCGCTAAAAGAAAAATCTTGACCGCACCGCCACCAAAAAGACGCCCCCCGGCCCCCATATCTACGAAACTGACCTTTGTCTTCTTCTTTCTTCTTCTTCTTTTGATTTTATTTTTGTCTTTTTTTTAGATAAGTGTTAATTTATTTACCCAAGAAGCAGAGGATATTTCTGCTACATCAAAACTGAAAACTAGCTACTCAGCTAGCTTTACATCAATAAAAGAAAAATAGAGTTGCTTAAGCCCCAATCAGAACAGAGGTTAGCATTTACATTATCAAGTTCTATGTTTTTTAAGCCTACCAACTTGAATCTGACCTCCTCTTTAATGGTTTCAAAAACCTGCAATGGAGACTTGCATGGACTTCCATGTATCCTTCTATTCCTTTCTTGCCAGACGTGGTAAATGGTTGCATTCCAAGCAAGCTTGAGAATAGTTGTAAGCAAGAATCTACCTTTGAGCTTCAGTACAGCCCATTCGAGCACATTGTTCCAACTACAACTTCGAACTTGCAACTGACATGACTGCATTACCTGCAACCAAACAGATCTGGAGAAGCTACATTCAAAGAATAAGTGATCCCGGTCTCTTGTTCAGAGATGCAAAGCTTGCAATTCACATCTACCTCTAACCCCCAGCTCAGAAGTCTCATGCTTGTAGGCAATTTGTTCAAAATGGTCATCCAGGAAATAAGGGAGTGTTTAGGGATATGATGAGAATACCACAAAAGTTTATCCCATTTAACTTTCTGTTTCTTTGGTCTAAGATCCTGCCACACTTTTGCAGCTGAGTATGTGTTTCCAGGGAATTTTCAAATCCATCTTCCATCTTGATGGCTAATGAACTGGTTGGCCAAGTGCCTCAATTTTAAAAGTTTTTTCCAGCTCCAACTATTACCCTAAACTTCAGTAAGCTCCCAAAAAGACTTTTCCTTTGTTTCTTTTCTTAACATAAAGATTACTTAATTAATCAAGTCAGGCCAGCACCTGCAGAGGAAAATTATCAAACGGAAATTTTTTAAAGAAGCTATAGTTTTTTTAACCAAAAGAGAATATGAGAGGCTTCAATTACTCAGAAGAGCATTATTCGAATCCTCTTTTTCAATTTTTCAAAAAAAAAAATTGCAGCCAATCCTATTTTAGACTTTAGAACATTAATTACTGGTATCTAATGAAAATGAAACTTGATGTAACATATATTAAGCTCAAATGTCTTAATACTAATTGATAATATCCAAGAGATTGAGAAGTTTAATTTGTCTGAAAGAGAACTTTATTATATAACTGATATAAAAAACTTAATAATTTACATTCTATGGTTCCTCTTTTCCCCTCTCTTCCCAGGCTATAGGTAACTATATTTCAGACAATTTTCCAAGTAACAGAAAGAAAAACTTGAGCTGATCATGGTTACCCAACAACTCCTTTGGTTAATAAAAGTTTGCATCATTTATTAACGAACGCAGACTCTGCCAAGTCGATCGAACGAGCAAGGCCAGCAGCTTTGATTTCGCATTCGCGGTGCTCGGCATCAGGATCGCTATCGGCCACTATACCGGCGCCGGCTTGAAGATAAGCTACCCATTCTTGGCGTCGGCCAGCATCTTTGTACGAGTACATTGTGTCGTAGCGGGTTCCCGTAGTGAATACCATGGTCCTGAGAGCCAAGGCAATATCCATATCGCCATTGAAGGAAATGCCCCCGAATCCTCCGCCGTAAGGGCCTCGTCTTGACACCTCTAACTCATCAATTAGCTCCATGGCCTTCACCTATATCAATATCCCAATCATGATGATCAAAACTAAGGGGGGAAAGAAATACTTCCTAGATTAAGGAGACTGTCAGCGAATACAACGCATAGCAATGAGCAATACTGCTGTGACTTGTAAGAAGTCCACGGAACTGTTGCAACTCGAGCCTACTTATGGTGGCTGGACTATAATGCCAAAATTAAGGCAAACTTGAAAGCTATGTTACTCGGATTTGGGTATGAGTGTCGGACATGGGTATGTGTCCGACATGGGTATATTCAATTATTTCCAAAATTTTCATGTATTTGGAGGATCCTCATATCCTTATACTCGTGTCTGAATATGCGTCGGACACCGGTACTTAAAGAAAAATGAAGAGACGGAGTAACATAGCTTGAAAGCATGCAATCATCATTTGAGAAAACAGGATTCGCATAAAACATGTATATGACAAGTACTGAACCTTTGGTGCTCCGCTAACAGTTCCGACAGGAAGTGCAGCACGGAGGGCATCCCAACTAGTGAGATGATCTTGCAACTCACCAGTAACCTGCATAATTTAAGTTTCAAAAAGAAAAAAGATCATTTACGTGTATGTCGCACTACTAAAAGAATGTTTAAAACAATTCCTTGGATTGTGAGACATTAAGAAACCGAAATGAAGCAAACAACTAGTCAGAACATTCAGAAGTATTTGAATGCACAAGTTTGTTATTTGAATCAGAACATATCAGTTAGACAGAAATAGAAAAGAGGAAATGATAAATCCTTATATCACTTGCTCCTATTAGATATGCCATATAAATTATGAAATAATGCTATAGATCCCAAGAAATTGCAGTCCGAAAATGTCTTTAACAAAATAAAATGACATTCTATGTAGCATACTGCATACACCACATTATATGACTATTTTATTCGAATTATGATACCTTATAAAAACCGCTACTATTAATAACACCTAACACAAATATGTATTTTCCAATCATTAGTAAGTGTTATATGTCTGACAGTATTTTAAGTCACAAAAGTGCAGCAAAAGGAAAAATGGACTCAAAAAAGAGTTTCATATTAACCCACTTGACAACAAACTGTCTCATGCCTAATCCTAATAGAATAAACCGACTAAACCTAAAGCATCGCACTTGAATCTTGATTAACATCACAAAATGTGTGATAGAATAAACAAGTTTTTCTTTTCTTTTCTTTTAAGCCAAAGGGCAATTTTGGAGCTGCCATAAATGATCTATAGAGTTTAATATTTATTCATCTGGTTATGCTAGAGACACTTCCTTAAGGGTTTATCAAATCAAGGTCTTCTCAGATCTACAATCTACATAAATGAACAGTAGCAAGTATCAAAATAAGAGGATTTCTTTTTCTTATGTTTTCTTTCCTTTTCTTTTGGATTGAGGAAGAAAATAACAAGTTGGAAGCACAAAGTATTTGCTTGACGTAAAACTAACCCTAAAGAAGAACCATACATGTTTCATTTCATGTCAATAAGTCAAGAAACGTTTAGATGATAAAAGCATAGATTCTTACCGTGGAGCATATGTGCATCACATGTGAATATCGTTCGATATTCATCAGCTTCTCCACGTTTACAGAACCATATTTGGAGACCTACACCAAAAATATGCATTTAACAACAACTGGTTATACTCCTCTCTCGAAAAGGAAAGACATGGCCTTTCCAAGGTAATAAAAGAAGAAACATTAAGTTTTAAGTGAAATTACAATATTCATTTCTTTAGAAGGAAATTCTGTCATGCACAGGGAAAAGTTGGAATGAAACACCAGACTATAAAGCTAGAGCACAGAGAAAAAAAAAAAAAAACTCCAAAAATGCATGGCAAGATTACATAATTGAAATTGCTTTGGAAAGACCTTTCCGACATCATTGCGTCCCAAATCAACAAGCATGATGTGTTCTGCACATTCCTTTTCATTACTTAGCAATTTCTTTTCTGCTATCTCATCTTCAGCTGGTGTTTTTCCTCTCCTTGCCGTTCCCGCCAATGGCCTATTCACAATCTTATTCTATTCATGCCGATAGCAAAATTTGAGATCTCAGAATAGCTAAGTGTAGTGCTTCATAATATCAAATCAGTAACAAACAAACCAAAAAAATCAGTAATCAAAAAAGTATAAAATTTTACCTTCTTTACCCTGGTAAGAATTTCTGGACTTGAAGCAACTAGAATACCTCCTCTAGCCTGAAAGTGAAAGGGCATATCAAATCATAAAATTCATAAAGTGCAACTGCTGAAATAATTCACAGATTCACAACTAAATAATTAAAGAAGAACAAACTAACTTGCAAGTAAGCCATATATGGACTTGGATTCACAACTCTCAAAGCTCTATATATTTCAAAGGGGTCAGCAAATGTTCGTCGTTCAAAACGTTGACTTAATACAATCTGGAAAATATCCCCTGCCAGGATATGCTCTTTAGCCTGTAGTACAGCCTTCTTAAACTCTTCACTTGCCATATTTGACTTCTTTAAAGAAGGGCCAAAATGATGGGTTTGTAAATCTACAGAGCCTGGAGATAGCTTTGGGCTAAGAATAAAATCAGAACAAATTGATATGTCAGAGAAATTAAAAGGCATCTAAAGTTAATCAAAACCAATGCTACAGTATGCTCACTGGTCAACATCCTGTACTCTAGCCACCAACTTCTCTAGGTGTTCAACTCCTTCATTGTAAGCTTTTTCAACAGAGGAGTGTCGGTCTAGCCTTACCCAGTGAATTACATATGCTTTCTGCAAATAAAAGGAACTGTTAATATTACTCCATCATGCTGTCTATATTTCTAACAGAACTGATTGATAATTGGAACTAAAATCCTGAAATTAGTACCCCATGCAAGACAAAGTGTATTGTCGATGGAGTAAAGGAATACCTTTTCCACATGATCAAATACAATCACATCGTTGTAGAGCCCTAGATATATGTCTGGGAGGTTTCTGTCATCATGTGGCGCCTTTGAGAATGGAAGCTTTTTCTTCTCCACATAGCGAACTGTATCGTAGGAGAAATAACCAATCCATCCACCTACACATCACAGGAATTACTACAAAGTGTGAATTTAAAGATTTTATAGAGAAACCATATCAACCAACAATAAGGCGACATCTGAGTTTTCCTTCACTATTATGCAAACTAAGTACTTACAACAGGAGAATCTTATTAAAATTACGCACCTAAGAGGTTAAGACGCTAGACAAGTCACACAGTTCAATACCAGAAAGGAGCTTCATTTCAAGATACTTGATTACTACGGCGCGCATAAATCTACATATTTGCAAAAAATGGTACCTTCGTTCAAGTTTTATCATTTCTAGCCAAATCTAGAACTTAGAGTGCATTTGAGCCTACTTATTCAACTATTCTAACCTTCCTTTGCATGAATCAGCACTGCACACATCACAGTTATAATGCCCAAATTCTTTAAGATTTCTTTGATCAATAAATGTAAAAGGATCTGTTTTTACGTTTATATTCCCCATAATATAACAGGTATTCATTCTATACTAATCCATCATGCACTTTTGAAGCACTCAAATCCCAAGATTTTCTAAATTCAACCATTGATCATTAAGGGTGCCAAAATCATCTGGCAAACAAATGGTATTCAATACACATCATATAACATACTATAGCCATAAAACGTCCTAGAAAATCATGACAACCATGCATAGGCTCTTGTGCTATATGACAAAGGGTAGTCATAGAAAACCAGCTACCTAACTGATCAAACTATAACTGTCAAAACAATCAAAATAATTACAAGAATTAGAGATAGATATAAATGTTGAAAATCTTTCAATTGCCTTAAAGTGTCGTGACTCGTACGACATATGATCATATGTCGTTACTACTAAATATTAACTTGTAGTCTCTTCTTTTCGACGGAAATAGAGCACATGTTTTGAACAAATCATCATTCAAACCGATTGGTGGCATCGAATAACTCCAAATATTGCAGTATTTTACATTCTATCCAAAATAAGAAACTTGTCCCTTTTTTTCAGATGTACAAATATACACTCAAAAGTTTTATGCCAAAGCATCAATCTGCAAGTGTCATTAAACAATAAATAAGCCATTAAATTACCGACAAGGCGACAACAGCTAACTACCTATCTACTTTCCTTAAATTTGAGCATAGCACATCAAAGCAACCAATCAAGAAACATCACCGGAGATCAAATACGGCACGAATTCTGAACCACTTAAAATATTGCAATCGATCCATATTTAATAAAGATTACTGATGAGAAATGCAAATCATCAGCATATTGTCGTCACTACGCAAAACATATCGAATAGAGACTTATGACAATTAGACATGCAAAAGGCCAATCATTCTCACCGCAAAATGCATCAGGAAGATCATCAATAAGTTGGGGTTTCCAACTCTCTGAGATTCTCCTAGGTATCAACATCGGATCTTCAACAACCTCCTCAGTCAAACACCCTTCCTCATGATCCATAACCATAACCTTGTTTTCTTTGGCCACAACTTCCATTGTCGGTTGAGCCCCAACCACACTATAACGACCCTAATACAATCAAAATCCAATGTCAAACAAAATTATAAAACTAGATATAACCCTGCATATAAAAAAAGAAACAATTAAGCATATAGTTAAAGCTCTTACAACACTACAAACCCGAGAACCAGGCTCCACTGACTCAAAAAGAAAACTTGGAGCCTCTCTATCATCTTCTTTAACCAAACACCGGTATGCAAGCACCGGAGTCAGCTGATCAGAGAAAATGCAACGGTAAAGGGGCACTAAATTTCCTTTTTTCGCTGCCTCCACAAACTTCGTTTCATCATTAACTAAAAAAACCAACCAAAAAAAGTCACTTTTCACTTTGATTGAATCTAAAATATAATTATATCAATAAAATCAAACCTCAAAAAAAAAAAAAAAAAAAAAAAAAGCAATTTACTATGCCTACTTAACTCTTTAAATCGTTCCTTTTTCTATAAAAAAATTTATAAAAAAAAAAGTTCAATCCTTCTTTTCCGCATTTTCTCAGTAACCAAAAGGAAGGGAAATCAAATTTATTAAAATCTCAGAACAATTCAAACTAAAGCAAAATAATAAAAAATTTAAAATAATTATTACTATTTACTAGCAATAAATGATTAAAAAAATTAAATATGAATCAAATATATTTCAATTTCTCATTAGTTTATCTTTAATAAAGCAGTTCACTTTCATCATTTTATTTCAGTCATTTCTTTCATTCAAAAAATAAATAAAAGCCTATCAAAACTTTCTTCAAGTTTCCCGCATTTTCTCAATGGCCAAACAGTACAAAGAAAAAAAAGATTTATTTTTTATTTTAAAAAATAAATTAAATTTACCAAGTGAGGAGCTTGAAAGAGAGCTTCTGCATTTGAGTGAAGTACGGAAACAAGTTGAAGCGGGAGAAATGCGGGTGACCGGAACTTGAGAAAGCCGGTGACTTGAAGGAACCAGTCGGTGAGAGAATCCAAGGCTACTACTTTGCATTGGCATTTTTAATGTCGAGTTCATCGAGGTAACCGAAATTTCAAGTCGCCGGTAATCAACCTGGATTTAAATTTTTGTGAAGAAAAGGGGCTGAAAAGCTGAGTTGGAAACCAAGCCGTTTGAGACACTTATGAAGGTGTGCATGTAATAGAAGAATAATCATTTTTTTCCGATTTTACCCTTTTGATTTTTTTGTACTTATCTTTATTTTTTTATTTTTTTTTTTTAGCGTCTTTTTTACTTTTAATCTTTTTATTCTTTTTGGTAAGAAATTTATGAATTTTGTTATATTGAATTTTTATTAAAGCTTAATTTGGCTTTTCTTAGTAAGATAATAATATATAAAATTATCTGATCCGTGATCAATGAAGTTTTTAAATTTCACAAATAAAATTAATAAAATAACACATACTTTTGATGCCATTTGTATAATTAAAAAAATTTATCAATATATCAAATACAAATTTTAATACATAAATATTTTTTAAAAGGACAATTGTCGTGCGAATTTATCGATTAATTTTATATATGATGCAATTTCAAGAGTTTTTTTTATCTTAGAGGATCTTCTTCCGACTAGTTAGAATATAATTATTTTGTCAATCTTATGTATCAAAAGAAAATAAAAAATAAACTATACATAAATATTTTTATTTCCTTTTTGTTGTGAAAAAAAAGATTTGATTAATAGATATTCACCAACTACTTAAGTAAATCCTTGAGTGTAAATATTTTCAATTTTCAAGTATTAATAATATAAACTTATTTTTGTGAACACACTTTTGCTTTGAGAGGTAAAAAATATTCAACAAGTAATTGCTTGGAAACTTTGAATGGTCCAATGAAATAAATTAAATTTTCATTTTTTTCTTTCTTTTATCCAAAATCATTTATGAATTTTGATTATATTACATTTAATTTAATAAATAAATTATTATTTCATATATCATGACAAAGTTTTAAACTTTACAAACAGATTTACAATATTTTTATGTGTCTTTTTCTTTATTATAATACTTTATTATAACTTTTTCAAATTTACTTTAAATATCAACCCTAAAATTTTCAACATTTCTATGGTGAAATTCACATGATGTATGTCATTGAAATAATGCATCTAGAGAACCTAAAACTTTGAGGAAACCAAAATCTTAATTAATAAGTCTAATTTGTAAAAAAAATATTAACTGATATCTAGTGGCACTGGTTAAGATTATATATATATATAATAAAATATGTAATTAATGTATTATTATTTTTTGAATTCAATAAAAATAATTTACTAAAAAAAAAAATTTGCTAACGAGTGCTTTAAGAGAACTCTTTAAAATTACTATATATAGCAATATCTTCATTTAATGCATTGAAAATGATGAATAAAATTGTTAACTTTTGTATTTAATAAAATTAATGTATTAAATGCAAAAAAAAAATTCATGAAATAGTTAATAAATAATCCTCAATCAGTGCCTATAGGCACCGGTTAAGCAGACCCGTAATATATTAATTAATCTTAAAAAGTGTCCTAAGGACCATGGTAGTCGGTACGGTATCGGGTATCGATTTTAAGGTAAACGGTACCAGTTGTGTACCGTTTCGATTTTTGAACCAATCCGTACCGGCCTGTACCGATCTGTACCAGTCAGTACCGGCACGTACCGGTTGGTACAAAATTTTAAATTTTTTTTATTCATTTGATTGTCTTAAATCAATTTCTAATATTTTCTCTATCATGTTCATTTTTATTTTTTTCATAATTACATTTAAAAATAAATATATTTATTAAATTAATCTATTGAACTTAATTAATAATAATTTACTATATATTTTATTTATTTGATGTTTAAAAATTTTGGATATTAAATATTTAAAATTTCATATTTACATATAAATATATATATTATGTAGGTAATTGAGGTATATTTGCTTATGTATATAATATATATTTTATTGTTAAACTTGAAAATAAGTTATATATATATTTTTAAAATATCGATAAATCCAGAACGATACATCGAAACACATCGATACACGTACCAGTACCAGAACAAAAATAGTACGTCCTCCAGTACGATACTGACTACCTTGCTAAGGACACTTATTAGTAAAATTCAAAATAAAAAACTTTTCTAAAATATTTACAAAATAATTCGTAATTGATGTTTATAAGTATCAATTAATCAAACCTAATATATATATATATATATATATATATATATATATAAATGTTTAGTTTTTATTGTGTAAGTCAACCCAAATAAATGAAGGAAAAAAAAAACCTTTTTTTATCTTTTTTTAATTATCTAAAATTTAATAGCCGGCTATACAGACATGCATTGATGGTAGCCTAACTAACAAGAATACCATAAGTCATCATCAACATTAAATTTGTTACTTTAATTTTGAGAAACTATGATTTTTCACATTTTCAACTTAATTTTATTTTTAAAACTCCACCTTCAATATATAAAATAACAATTCTTGAAATTCTTTTCAAAATAAACCAAACTCCATTTCATTTATACACTTATCATTTTAAATTTGTTATATTTAACAATTAAATAGAACTTAAATAAATATTGTATTTGCATCATTAGTTTGAATTAATCTCGACATTTTATTTTTTAAAATAAATAAATCCGTTAATTTGATACACTATATAGTTGATTAGGGAAGTGCTCCATTTCTCAAAATATAACTTGTTTTCATTTTTACAAAATCTGAAATATATGGTAGAAAAAAATTTGTTGGGTCAGTAGTTTAAATCAGTTGATTCATATAATTATTTTTAAAATATGACATTCAACAAATCTCGAATTTAAATCTTAAAATTTACTATCGTTTTTTTATTCTCAAACTAGGACATTCTTTATATATATATATAAATAAAGAATGAAGGAGAAAAGATAATAAGGCATTGACATATCCCATTCAATAGCTAAATATATCTACTATCCTATTGGTTCATAAGATTTTGGTTACCTTTTCAACCTCAAATCCTTGAAAGTAACTTTCATCCAAGCTAGAAGAGTTTCCACGTTTCTTGTTAAATTTGGTTTGAAATCACAATCCCAAATGTTAGTAAGTTAAATTTATATAAATGATCCATTAATTTATGCTTAAATACTTTTTTTAGTTGTCTTGTGAAAATATGAGAAAACTACAAAAACAAGTTAACAACTAAAACCTATTTACTAATTATATATCAAGGAAAAATATTTTATTAAAAAAATAAAATTTTGATATTTTAAAATAATTTAAATTATATTAAAGTCATCTGAAAAGGTGGATCTATTATTAATAATAAAATTTAATACTCAAATATTGTATAATATTTACAATAATAATCTTTAAAGTTTTTTTAATAATATTATCATTTAAAATATTTAAAAATATGTGTATATTAATATTAAATATTTTTAATATTTCAAAAGTATTATTTAAAAAATAAAACTAGCTGAATATTAATATTTTAATATTTTTAAATATACTTATTTAATAAAATTAATTAAAATAATTATTTATAAATATAATAATATATCAAGTTGAGTTTAAACTTAAAATTTTTGTCCAAAACTTGTCTTGTGGGTAAATCTAATTTGGGAAAAAAACTTATTTTGTGTTTGGATGAGTTTAGAAATCATCTTTTCTTATCTATAAAAAAGTAATTTCTAAATTTTCAGTTATTTTTTGTAAACCTCAAATGAATTTTCATTGTCATTTTAATTTTTTATTATCCTGATATAAAAATTGTATAAGTCAATATATATGAAACAAATAAAATATAAAAAAGAGAGACAAAAAACTCTAGATCCTCTTAGAGTTTTAATAAAACCTGAAATGTCGACAAATAATCTAACTCATGAATAAGTCTAATAAAAAATATAGTAATTATTTAATATTTCAAGTTGATTTTTAATATTTTAATTATAATTCATATTTCATAATATAATAATTATATAAAAGTTTTTATGACATAGATAAATATTTTTCTTTATCACCCTTCTATGTAATTCTTTTAAACAAGATAATTTTTGTTGCATTTAATGAGAGTTTGCATGGATTGCATGGTAAAAATTTTCACTGTAGTTAACATCCGTTAAGCGGATCCAAAATATATATATATTATATTTAAATATTATAAAATATGTTAAGTTATTTGTATTTTAAAACTTAATAAAAAGAAAAAAAATATTATAGATTAAATAAAAAAATCATGTTTTTATTTTGTTTCTGTAAAAAAAAAAAAAAAAAGTTTATTTAAATGGATCAGAATTGTAATAGAGATGTCCATGGGTCGGGTTGGGTTAGGTTCTGACCGGGTTTAAATATGATATCAATAACATATATATATATATATATAATTGCCCAAGTCAGATCTGACCCGAAATATGGGTCTCAAATTCTGTACAAATTCGTCTATATTTGTAAATGGATAGCCTAGGCCCATCTGGATTTAAAAAAACATGTTATTTTTATTTTATCTTTATTAATTTAATTTTTTTATTTTGTATTAAGTTTTAAAATATAAATAACTTAACATATATTTAATGTTTGCATTATGATATTATAAATATATTTATTTTTTATATGATATAAATTATACATATATAAAAATATTAATATTAAAATAATATATTTTATATAATTGAAAAAATTGGTCAAACCGAGCCGAACTCAGGGCCTTGGGTATTGGAATCAAGGCCAGCCCGTTTTTTAAACGGGCTTTATTTTTTTTTCAAGCTCATTTTTTGGGCTTAATATTTTTGTCCAAGTCCTCTTAAATATTGGACGAGCTTTTGGGCTTGGACGGATAGCCCGGCCCATGGACAGGTCTAGATTGTAAGATTTAGTAGTATTTGATTGATTTAGACAGAATTTTGAGCTTCAATTGTTGATCGGATCAGGCTTGAGAAAGCACGTAAAGTGTTGATACCATGCCTAAGTCCAACATAAACCTCGCCTGACCTGACAAAAAAAATATATAATATGTTTATAGTTTTACCATTAAAATAAATGTGTTAAGATTTGAAAAATATACACTAAAATCAACATGTTGACAATGTTGGACATGATACGATTATATGATACGAGAAAAATAACTAAAATACGATACAAAATACGACACAACACAAAAATTACATGAATGCACAAACGTGTGAAAATCTATATAACACGAATTATTAACGTGTATATAAACATATAACAGCATAAACACGATTATGACACGAGAGATAACACGAACACGATACGAATACACGAATTACTAAACTTACATGTGATAAGTTTATTAAAATAAAAATGTATTTCTTAATAAAACAATATTACAAATTGACTCGAGCCTAACAAATTTATTCTCGAATTGGCCAAACTCATAAACTTGATAAGTAGCTTGATTCATAAATAAATTTAATGACAATATCTTATTTAATTAATTTTAATATTTCATTTCATTTTTAATAAAAAATTTGTAGTAATAGTAACACAAAATATTTTTCATCCTTGAACTTTTTTGTAATTTTCTTAAATAATAGAATTTTGATTTATTATCTAAGAGAGCGCACGATTCCCACGATAAAAGTTTTTATTGTAGTTGTCATATTTGATTTGGTTTGATTATTATAATTAAAGATGCATGAAAACAACGTTACGAATCAAACTATCAGACCTTACAATAGAAAGTTTGAAAGTGAAAGATGCATCAAAAGGTTGCCTCTGAATAATGCTTACATTTGGTTTGGTGGGTCCAAAAGGTAATTTGATTTGGTGTTTCTAAGTTTCTTGACCATTAATTAATATTTATTAAAAGTTAAATTCAGATTATTCACATGCAAAATTAATCATCAAAACTCATTACCAATGGGAGAGCAATTAAAACCACATGAAAGAAACAAATTTTGGGATTATTTTTTCAACGCCTAAGTCTTTTTCTTTGTCCGTCCTTCCAATCGGCTTGTTATTCACGTGCTTATTTATCTTACTATTTATCAACAATCCCTTCATTGTTATTTTTCTTTTCGAGCATATCCACTACAATTATCGCATTATCATTAATTAATTATAATTTAATATTATATAGGATGCATCAAAATTTTGTATAGAGTTCACATTTATAAATAATAATTTTTTGCATAATGTTTATCATAATTGGACAATTGTAAGATTGTAACCAAAAAAAAAAAAAATTTATAAGTGAAAGTAGAACGACAAACCGATAGAATCAGATCATTTTGAGTTCGAATTTTTTCGGATTTCAATCATTTAAAATTCGATTTTTTTTATTCGTGTCATTTCAAATTTAAATCCTTTTGAGTTTAGATTGAATTCAGTTTCGGACTAATCAGATTAACTTTAAATTTTATGGAATATGTAACCATTTCAACATTTTTTTGAGTTTAAGTTTTGATTTTTTTTCGATTTGAAGTTTCTCAAATTTAAATCTTTAATTTTTTTTCAATCAAATCAATTTTTTTTCGAACAAATTTTCGGATTCTAAATAATTTTGCCACCTATAAGTAAAATACTTGCATTTTTTTCGTGTGTTTTTTTAAACTTGGTTTCAAGACAAAGGACGGTGGAAACAAAAACAACAGAAAAGACCAAGGTTTGAGTGTTTCATACGTAGTATATATATAGAGTTTGAATTTTGCATATAACAACAATAATGTCCTTTCTAAAAGTTACATCATTCATACTCTCCACTTTATTCTAATTTTCTTACCATGTTATATACATTTAGGACATTTTAAATCTCCAAATTAATGTAAAAAGTAAATAAAAGTATAACAAATCCGTATCGAATATATGAATCTTAATATCTAGCATAGGATGTTGAGTCCATATAATGAAAGTATATCTCCTATAATTATTACATTACAATCAATCAATTATAATTTTAAATTAAGTAAAATTCATAAAATTATTATATGAAATTCACATTTATAAGTTATGGAATATGAACCCTCAATTACATAATATTTATTATGATTGAATAATTGTAGAATTATAATAATAATAAAAAAAAGTTATTGTTGAAATGCTGCCTAACCAAAAAGCTTATGTTCCAACATTATTTTAATATGTTAAATATATATATATATATATATATATATATATATGTTCCACACTGTTTCCTCAATCACATTTTAGCAAGATAAAAGAAGAAAAAAAAAAAAAACACGAGGAACAACTACCAATTCAGAGAATTTATTACCAGATATATATTATATATTTATGTTATTCGAATTTTACATTTTCTTTAAAATGTATCCGAGACATATTCAAACATAAATATGATCCTTCAAATATATATAAAAAAAAATGCACATATCAGACACATCCATATTCGACATTCATCCGAATCCGAGTTCTATTAATCATCTCTCAACAACATAATTTAATTCCTTTACCTCTTCAACTGTCTTTTTAAGATATAGACAAGTGGAGGGGAGGGGGGCAATGGGTAGATGCTGCTGTGACATCTAGGGATGGCATGCTACATACATACATACATGTATAACCTGACATCTACCTTTATATACTATACCTAAATGTATTACCTTATATCATCCGATAATGAAAAGGAAATATCGATATCGACTGTTCCCAAACCTTAATATCAACCAGCTATGGCCCAGGAAAAAAAATAATTCAAACTTTAGACCTTTGCCCTAGAGATGGGTGTTTCTGATAAAGATATGTTATGACAGACCATGACTTTTAAAAAATATATATATATCCTTAAAGCTTTTATGAAGCTGAAATGTCCCACACCTAATAATAACCTAGCTATAACCCAAATTCCTTTTGATTAATTAATACAATCATGTTAGTATTTAAGAACAACATTCACTGTTTATCACTTTCACATGGCTGCCTATCTTATTTATTTAGCCTTTGACCTGCCAATAAGACAATTGCTTGTTAGCCTAAATCAAAGTTAAAAAATCAGATCGAATATCAAAATCGATTAGATTTTTGGTCACTATTGATTATAAATTTAAATATTAAATATAATAAATATTTAATAAAAATATGGTATTTTTTTATTATAAAATTAATAAATTAATAATTTCAAATTTAATTACTTATAAAAAAGTTTTCTTAAAAAATAAAAAATAAACTTAAAACCAATCGGTTCATAAAATATTCGGTTCTAAAATATATATCGAATCGAACAAATCTCTTGTTTTCAGTTAAATCTATCCGATCCGGTTCAACACTAACCTAAATGAAGCAGAGTTTTGATCCAAGACCAACTTGCACTTTTACAACTTCTTTAAACAATTTCTGCGACTAAAATTCTACCTTGCAAAGTTATGCACTTATATTTTTTGGTACTCGAGGTTGTTGAAGATTAATTTTTGATCGCTAAAATTAAGAATCTATCTTACAAAGTTATGCACTTATACTGGATCTTGATTTTACTAACAATAAATTCCTCGTCATCAATAAAATACATTAACACTCTGTTTCATAAGAAAGAAAGAAAATGAAAAAAAAAATAATAAATAATAATCTAATGATTGAATTACATAATAATATGTTATTTCGTAGCTCAATCAAATCAAGATAAATGTACAGAGGAGGTGCTTGGTGAGGAAGATCCCAAGTCAGAAAATAAATTGAAATCTACAACTATATTAAAATTAGTGACAGAAATTCATCCAACAATACTCTCTACAGCCCAATGCTTCTTCTAAATCCCATAGAACATGTAAATCCATGAAAAAAAAAAATCCCCTTTTTTTTTCTGAGAGGGGCAGCTTGTATATTAACCAAAGAGCTGTTTAGTGAGCAGTGGTTCAGCCTATGTTGCTGCTACTTTTTATTTTTCTTGAAGTACTCGTATCCGACACATATCTGGACATGGGTATGGGGATATGACCCTCCAAATACATGGAAAACTTAGAAAAAATTGAACATACTCATATCGAACACATATCCGTATCCGACATTCACACCCAAATCCGAATAATATAGGGTTCAGCTATTAATTTCAGCTAGCATATGTTTCACACTGATCATTACACTTTCCAAAATAACTAAGCCATCACTCTCAAAATTATTGATTCTATATCACTAAGCCATCACTCTCAAAATTATTGATTCTATATCACTATCATGTAATTACAGCCACTTGACAATACAATTTGTGTATATCATTTCATGGTCATTTCCTCTGACAAATCTTCCTAAGAAAGGACTTCTAGGTAGGTTTGATTGTGTAAACTATTATCACTAAAAATCTGTATTAATGGAGTCATATGTGAAAGGGAATGGATACGGTAAGCATACAAGCAATCCCAAGATTAAAACTAAAATTCCAAGGGCAACATACTTGTCTTCAGGATCAGTGATTTCCTCGGAGAGTGGAGCAATTGGTCCCCTCTGCAAGAAAATTATGAGAACTACCCAGTAAAATGCCACATCATTGAACAATGAAGAGAGTCCTAGCAGCACAATGGAGAGCCCTGTGAAGCGAGCTGAAGCCTGTCCAATTAGAAACTTGGTCAATTTTAACTCTTTGTTATTCCACATTAAGTCAATGTCTAACAAAAGAAAAAAGAAAAGAAATTTTACAAGTGATATATTATGTCATAAGACTCATAACAATAAGAGGTTTAGGTGAAGGGTGTAAAGCTATGTTGCTCCGAGTCTTCATTTTTTTTGAAGTATCCGTGTTCGACATCTATATCCGACGCATATTCGGACATGGGTATGGGGATATGATCCCCAGAACCCTCCGAATACATGAAAAAACTTAAAATAAATCAAACATACCCGTGTCGAACATATACCCGTGTCTAACACTCACTTCCGAGTCCGAGTAACATAGATGTAAAGTCTGTTTGGCTTAAGAATTCAACTCTAACATATATATTTGTTTTTACTTGAAATGAAGTACCTTTCTTCCCCATATTGCAAAGGAGATTCGCCCCCCATCTAGTTCCCCTGCAGGGATGCTGTTGATTGCAGTAACGAGAAGTCCAGCCCATGCCCAAATTACAAATGGGTTAACTGATATAGGAGTGCCTTCCTTCAATACATCACCTAGAAGAAGCTTTGCCGTAAAAGGAGAGAAAACCCACAATAAGAATATATATTTCTGACCTGAAGATGCTAAAACATTTTTCGAATGATAACCTGATTGCTGAAAAATATAATGCATGAGGTAGGGAAGAACACGAATGAAATAGCACCATTTAGCAAATGAATATAATTTAAGACTGGCACTTTAGTAAAGCATCAGAAGACCCGTTACCATTCAAACATGTATATACATGAAAGCAAACTGTCTCTGAAAGCAGAAGTGCTTGCCTACACCCCCAGCAAGAAATGATTCATGAAACACAGAAGCATCAACAACAACTCCAATACCATCACTAGGTGGCAAGATGAAACCAAGAAGGAATAGAATAAAACCCAAAGAAAAGCCAGCTAAAGGTCCAGCAGCTGCAACCTTCAGAAGGTCTTCGCGCTTGGGTACAATATTTTCTATCCTTGTTATGGCACCAAAAGAGCCTATCTGCCATCGAAGCAGTCCGTTAGACTTGCATCATTGCATTTTTATAAAGCATCAAATAGATCAGAAAATGGTGGTGCAATTTATGAATTTATAAATAGACAACACAGTCATAAGAAGCAAAGTGATACTGGTAACAAGGCTGTTTGTCATATAAATTCCTTCGGTGTGAGTACTTATGTGCTTCACGTAAAGAAAGTACAGAAGTAAACGGGATTGGGATCTACATAGAAATGAAAAATTGGAAATCTCACATGGATTGTGCTCTAGCGATATACGTTTCAGGTTAATGCAAAGAGGTAAAGGTGATGCTCTTATTTATGATTTCCACACTAGATTGCAACAAATATTCCCTTACTAGAGATAAGATACGAACTAATAGGAACTCAAAAGGGAAAGGGAAAGGAAAACAGAAGTGGATTGTTTTTAAATAAAGGATTAGCGAAAAGAACCATATACATCACCTGCCAACGGGAACAAAGAACGGAACACCAAGCTTAACACCTGTGCTCTTTGCTACTAAGATGTGGCCAAATTCATGTACCCCCAGAAGAAGTGCAGTAACAAAGGCTCCAGGTAGACCATCCAATAACAAGTTGAGATTGTCAAAAGTTGATCTGGAGCATTAACAATACCATTGGCAGGAATACAATAAGACAAACTGAATGATCTGATGAAAATTGTCATAATTTAAAGAAAAAGGAAGCACAGAAAAATATCAGAAACCATAGTGTTAGTGTGCAACATAGACCACAAAAATTATCAACTTTAACTTTCTTATTACAAGAACCAACTATGTTAGTGAAAAAGAAAATGAAGATAGAAAGGAAGGAAGCCTCCTTGAAAAAGAGGAAGATAGAGAGGGAGAGTGAGAGTGAATAAGAATAATGAAGAACCTCTTTGTCAAGAAAGCCAGGACAGATATTGTCAAAAGGGATAAAAATGCAGCGACAAGTCTAATGTATTATATATACCATCTTAAAATACTCAGACTGAAACAAAGTGATTAGTCAAATAATTATGAGCTTGCTACAGCCTAAACCGGAGCATTTTTGGTCTTTGTTATGCTTTGATTATGATCAAAAGAACAAGCCACAGTTAATATATCTGTTTAGGAGGTCAGAATGAAAATTGATAGAAATTTTTTTACAATAAGTTGGACTGTAGTGCAGGCACGTTCCGAAGAAGTAAGGTAAACACTGTTACCAGACCAAAAGCCCCAGCTGCAAACCACTCAGGGACCGCTGCAAAAATGATAGTTTAGGAAGTGACAGGGATTTCGATGTACAACAGTGAACTTTGATAACATAATAGCATAGCCAACTACCAGTTGTCTCTGGTTGCAAAATCGCTTTTGGAACAACAACTGCCACTGGTTTGTCATCTTCAGGATTGACGAGATGGAAAAGCTTATATTGATCGCCAAATTTGTTCTTGACATTGATTTAGAAGAAATTGAATAAAGAATCAGTCATTAGCCTCCACAATAGTGCAATGGAAGAAGCAGAGTAAACATACCTGCATCCTAGTAGATATTTTTTCATAACTTCTGGCAGCCAATCCTCGCAGGTTTCCTTTGAACAAAATTCCACCCTATACATAAGATCATTTAGAACCCACAGTTGGGCAAAAATAACAAAATAAAATTGTTAATGGTTTTCTTTTACCTTATTCCCAAGAACAATATAAACCTATCCAGGGGAGAAATTCAATCTATAGCTATGTTTGCAAAGATTATTAATCTTCATGAAATTGTTATAAAGTTCAATTGCAGAAGGTTCCTATAATTCAACTTTATTTGATTTCAGCCCCTTCAAATACATGTTTGAAAGAAGGGTTCAGGAAGCCAAGAGCAATCAAAATAGCTAACTTACTTCATATGGCTCCTGGCTTGTCACAAAGAAAGTATCAAATGCAAATACTTGATCCTTGAGAATTTCAATGGTTTCCTTCGGAATCCTCATTGATTCATGCAGTTGCTCAGGCTGTTCAGGAAACATGGGAAGATGTAAAAGAAGAAAAAGGAAAAGAAGATCTCTCTTGTAAATTTCAGTGCAGGAAGTGATACAGCATCATGATCACCTTCACACCTGGCAGAGGCGATCCATTAGTAACTTCAATATATTCATCCTCCTGTATCAAACACAGGCATAATATAATAAAGGTCAAGCAAGCTAAATACCTGGGTAATTCCTCTTCAAATTAAAGCCAAAAAGCAAACCAATAAGAAAAGTTTGAGCCAGAGCTTAGAACAGACAACCTCTTATTTTATGAATTGACATTTTGCAGATTATAAAAAAAGCAGCTCAATGTGGGATTGATGCACCAAAATACTTCACATTGTAGGTATTAAATATCATGTCAAAAGTAGAAGCTTATATGCTACATGCAGGAGCCAATATTATCATGTAGTATAACATAATGCTAGGTGTTGCTATAGCTAAATAAATCTTGAGCTTTCAATTGGAAGAAAGCATATTTTGTCAAGATAGAGAAAGGAGTTTAAAAATCAATTTACCCTAGTTAAGAATTAGGCAATGACTGCGAAATCTATCTAAGTGGTGGGCCGAAAACATCAGTTGCATGATCTTCCTTTGAGAACCAAGGAAACTAGGAGCTTGCCTATTGCCCTATTCTGTCGCCATACAGATATTATTACAAAATTAAATACCTGGACACCACCTTGAGCTTTAGTTTCCGCGTCATTATTGTTTATTTGATCGACAATCATGGGCTGAGAATCAATCTGGGAATCATTTTGCTCTACAGAATCAGTAGTTGCCGGCTTTTCTTCACCTTTGTGCTCTTTTTTCTCCTACAAATTAACATACAACATCTTACATCAAGAACATGTTGATTTTTGACTCTCGGTACCAATTGTAGTTTTGTGCTACAGTACCGATTGCTACAGTAACTTTCTCGATACGCTACAGTAACTTTATCTCGGGATGCTACAGTAACTTTATCTCGGGAATTAACTTCCGAAAAACAACTCTTTTATTAATATGAGAAAAGACCAAATATACACTAGACACACTCTTTTAATATGCACTCACAACTTCACTCTTTTTCTTCCTTTTTCTCTCTACTCACCACACTTCTATCACACAACACACATCTCTATTTATAGCTCTTCAAGTTGGTGTTGTAGCCAACTTAGAATTCTCTAGATAGCTAAGACTTTGATTATTCAATGAAGAAAACTGAAGAGATTTCTGGAACTAGAAGACTAAGGAGAAATTCTAAAGAAAAATCTAGAGAAAGAACAAAGAAGAGAAATCTAGAAAACTTGAGTAGAAGAAAGATAGAGATGATTCTAGAAATAAGAGAGAGGAGTTGGTGTAACTTTCAACACTCCCCCTCAACGACTACTCTCTCTTGATGCTCGCTTGGTTGTCATTCCAGACTGTCTTCTGGACTTATCAAATCTTGCATCAAGTATCTTCTCTTTTTCTTTCTCTTTTTAAAATTCATCAGCATCATTAGTTCTGCTTCATCCATTGTTGATTGCTCTCTTCTCTTTTGATCCTTGATTTTGTTCACTTCCGTCTTTGCTTCAACACTATTTCTATCTTCGTTCTTCTTGATTCTCTCTACCAACTTGTCTTTGATTTTGACATACTCGACTTTGTCAACTACTATTAATTTGTTGACTTCACAATCGATCTTCATATCTTTCACGCCTTTGTAAGTCTTAACAGTGTCGATGACCTCGTTGTCATCTTTCTCAATGTTGACATCAGCTGCAAGCTTCTTCTCGACTTCTAGAAATAACCTTTCTTCTTCAAACATATTTTCTGGTGGCTGAAATAGAGACTCGTTTCCTTCCTTTGACGTTTCTTCTGTTACCTTCTGTCTTGGTTGAATATTCTCAAAATCAATTTCTTCTTCGTCTTCATAAATATTTTCTTCTAACTCGGTGGTGCAACCAGATACGAGTTCTTCGCATTCTTCAATAGTAAATGCTGTCTCAAAATCCCATTCTTCTTCATAGTTATTCTCCTGTCGTGAGAACACTGTTGCATAGCCTTGCACTTGTCTATATCGACAATCTCGAGCATAGTGACCAATCTTGCCACAATTGAAACACTGAACGTTTCGACGATGAGACCTCACATTTTCGCTATCGTCTCTATCTCGAACAATTTGAGCTCCCCCTCGCTGAAAGCTCCTCCGTTGCCAAGCTTCTTGTTTGTTTTGAACTTCAATGTCTTCTATTCCTTGGCTCATAGCAACTTTACCTCTTCTATTGCTAAAGAGGGCTTTCTCATAATCTTTTATCATGACTTAGACATTTGGTTATCTAAAGCCTCTTGATTGGCTAGGATATTTTCCAACTCAGTTAAAGTTGGTTCTTTGCTCCATCTACGAGTTGCAGTAACAATCCCGTTGTATTCAGGTCGCAAGCCATGGATGATAATTCTTCTCATCCTCGTTTCGGTAATGGCATTTTCTGGATCTAATTTTGAAATTTTATCACAAAGAGTTTTAACTTTAGAAAAATATTCGCTTACCGACATATTTTGCTGCGAGATTGACAGGAGTTCATTCTCCAATTGTTGGAGCCTAACATCATTTTTCCTCGCGAACAGCATTGTGAGTGTGTCCCAGGCTTCCTTCGGTGTCTTTGCATCCTTGATGCGTTGTAATAAACCATCCTCAATGGTGACTGATAACACGTACATGGCCTTACCGGCTTTGATCTTCCATTTTCTTAGTTCTCCGGCATCAGTTGGTGGTGTTGAAGCTTCACCGTTAACAATATCCCATAAATCTTGCCCGAGCATGTAATATTGCATCCGGATGCTCCACGTATTGTAATTGTTTTCATTGAGCTTCTCGATGTTGCTAGCGGAATTAGAAATATCTGCCATAGTGTTTTGAGAGTGCCCTGCACTTACCTCAAATTTGATTCTCGTTCACTTAATTTCACAGTCCCTGACCGTGTACCGGCAGAATTTCCACGTCTCCACGAACTACGATCCTCGATCGTCTTGGTCCCAGACCGATTAACTTCACAGTCCCAGACTGTGCACTGACAAATTTCCAGGTCTTCTCGAAAAACGATCCTTGATTGTCTTTATTCGATACACGTATTCCGGTCCCTGACCGTCTAGCTCTTTCTTCTTGCGGTGGCTTTCACTCTGATAGTAGGTAGCCCTTTTCACCTCTTTTGTGACGGCTCTCACTCTACTCCAGGTAGGTAGCCCTTTTCACCTATTCTCGTGATGGCTCTCACACTACTTTAGGTAAGTAGGTAGCCCTTTTCACCTGTTCTCGTGATGGCTCTCACACTACTTCAGGTAGCCCTTTCCGCGACTCGATCTATCATCGATAATTACAATTCTCGATCATCTGATTTCGAGAAACTTCTGGCTTCTTGTCTTTTCTCCGATGCGCATACTACGATCCCTGACCATCTTGATCTGATATTCCAATCCTCTGGATCATACTGCTTTTTACGATGGTCCTCTGGATCGTCCCGTTCTGATCGTCTAACTCTGATACTCTGGTCCTCAAGATCGTCTGACTCTGATACTCCGGTCCTTAGGATCGTCTGGCTCTGATACCACTTTGTTGATTTTTGACTCTCGGTACCAATTGTAGTTTTGTGCTACAGTACCGATTTGCTACAGTAACTTTCTCGATACGCTACAGTAACTTTATCTCGGGATGCTACAGTAACTTTATCTCGGGAATTAACTTCCGAAAACAACTCTTTTATTAATATGAGAAAAGACCAAATATACACTAGACACACTCTTTTAATATGCACTCACAACTTCACTCTTTTTCTTCCTTTTTCTCTCTACTCACCACACTTCTATCACACAACACACATCTCTATTTATAGCTCTTCAAGTTTTTTGGATAAGCAAAGATTTTATTTATCCAAAAGCAGCATGCACTGCTACATCAATACAACCAGCATAGCTGGCAAACAAATGTACTATTTTACAATGTCTTCTTTACAAAGCTAAGAACCAATTATGCTATCAGTGAGCTCTTCAAGTTGGTGTTGTAGCCAACTTAGAATTCTCTAGATAGCTAAGACTTTGATTATTCAATGAAGAAAACTGAAGAGATTTCTGGAACTAGAAGACTAAGGAGAAATTCTAAAGAAAAATCTAGAGAAAGAACAAAGAAGAGAAATCTAGAAAACTTGAGTAGAAGAAAGATAGAGATGATTCTAGAAATAAGAGAGAGGAGTTGGTGTAACTTTCAACAGAACATTTCTTTTTTTCCTCCAAAAATAAACCATATTCTGCTAAGTGGATTCCCCATTGCAAAACTATCACATGTTGATTGTTGAGGACGTGTTCATTCGCACAAGGACGTATGCTTTAACGCGTGGTGGTTCATAACTTCTTGGATAGATTCATTAGTGAAAATGCAATGAATCACAAAATTTATCATAAAAATAGAAAATATTCTGTTTTACATTTTTCATTAAAATAAAAGAAAGGAAACATCAATTCTTCTCTTCTTTTTGAACAATAGGAAAAAGATAGAGATTGAAAAACGTATTGATGCAAGTATAAAGCTAACATAATTTCATGCGCATTTAATACAATTATAATTCAAGTAGAATAATATTCAAAATTCCACAATAAAGCCAAAAAAAAAAAAACTTTTTTCTTGACAGAAGGAACTAATTTTAGTGATAAATAATTACCTTATCATTATTACTATCTGGTTCAGTTTCTGTCTCAGCTACAAACAATCTCTCTTTTCCTGTAAAATCTGTAAGGAAAAAAAAAAAAGAATTTTCAATAGTTTTTCTTCTTTAGCAGAAACATTTAAAAAAAAAAAAAAAAATTACCTTGAGAGCTGCGAAAACTTCAAGTTCCTTAAGCGAAACCGTTGCAACTTAGCAAGATTTGGAGAAGATAACAATGGCTGAAACCGAAGATCACAACAAGAGCTACACTGAGATAAGACACCAAAGTTCCCGCGAAAACTTGCTGCTAAATTCATTTTTCTTTTTTGAAATCCTAATTCCTCAAAAAGTTTTAAAAAATTAATTCAAGTGAAGATTCAATTCCATTGGAAAATTCAAAGTTTTTGGAGAAAATTTATTCGCAGATTTGAAATGAGAGTTTGGGTGTTTTTTTTTTTGGGGGAGTCTTATCCGTTTTCTTGTTGTTCGTTCACTTCGTTGCTTTGAAGGAGTACACCCGCGAGAACGATATTTTTGGGGAAATCTGTAAATATTGAAGGGCGAAACAGCATGGACCAATTATACTATGACACATGTCTTATAAAATTGCGTCGGACAAATCTTAATTTTGAGTGACTACCTAGATATTTCAAGCATTATAATAATTAAATAAACAATTCTAAATATATTTAAATAGCTAACATTTTCCCCCTATTTCTCTCTCTTTTTTCTTTTAAACCTTACCAAAAAAATTTTCAAATTTCAAGTAAAAAAATATAAGAAAAACATTTGTAGATATATCAATAATTTTAAACATTTGTAGAGAGAAAAAGAAGTGATCATCCAAATATTTAAGGCATCAAAGCCGATAAACTAAACTCTTAGTTCCAATAATCATGATTCAATTCCCGACAGCTTCTATTATCAAAAAAGGCAATGAACTGAAAAGTACTTTAGAATTGGATTATAATCTGATTGTTGACAAGATATGCAATTCATCAACTCTTACATTCTAAACAATAATACTCTTTCATTGGGATTTCCATAGGCAGAGTTTTGAGTAAAATGCCAGTAAAAATATACCTATTTTGTTAGCTTCAAAAGGGAGCAAATAAGCTTTCATCCTAAGAGAATTTACAAGCTAAAAGAGATCACATATCCTCAGGTTTTACATCCCACCTTTTTCTGTGCTCCCTGAAACTTGAAAGCCAGTTTTCTATTTCTTCTGCTAATGGTCCTGGTCTTAGCTCCACAAGATCTTCCTCATCATCACTGCAAATCCAGCCATAGTAAGGCCTGCGCTTCGCGGTTGAATTACTACCTGGCAGTGGTGGCGAGTTATGACTACGAGGTGGAGTAGAGTGGCTAGTGCTACAAGGATACTGAACATGCCTTCTATTAGAACCTTCGGCTTCGACTGATGGGAGATGTTTACCTTCTTGAAAAACAAAGTATTCACAATGTGATGATAATGAAATACATTGGTAAAACTTGGATGCAATTCTGGATATTGGAACAAAATGCATGATTATATACTGTGTTATGGTAACATGCCTTGTATTCAAACATTGCCAAGTTGAAGAGTGTTAAGGTAGAAAACTAATGAAGTTGAAGATTGTTTAATGCTATGTTGCTCCGGCTCTTCATTTTTCTTGAAATACCAGTGTCCGACGCATATTTGGACATGGGTATGGGGATATAATCCCCCAAGGACCCTCCAAATACATGAAAAAACTTAAAATAAATCAAACATACCCATGTCCGACACATACCCGTGTCCGACACTTACACCCGAGTCCGAGTAACATAGGTTTAATGCATCTGTATGCTTCTCAAATTTATAAGTAAAAAGGTGCTAATTGATTCAATTGACTCAGATAAATTGACCGAAACCTGTAGGTTTCAATGGGAAAAACCAAAATGGAAAGCCTGATTACCAGATTCATTTGTCAGTTTTGCAGTGCACAAAGCCTCATTAGCCTCTGATGCATAGTCCAAGCCATTGCTGGTCTGCAATGCAGTGTTAACAGGATTCACATCAGAGCATGCAGGTTCAAAAGTAGACCCACTAGAGGTCTCAGCAGCTGGTTTCTTTGAGCCATTGCTGGTTTGCAATGCAGGGTTAACAGGATTCACATCAGAGCATGCAGGTTCAAGAGTAGTCCCACTAGAGGAGGTCTCAGCAACTGGTTTCTTGGAATCACTTGTTCCTTCTCCATTGTCCTTCAAAAACAGGATAAACAAAATGAATATTGAAAACAGTCAATGAAATCAACAATATGCTTACTGATGATGTAGAAAGTAAAAGATATGTTCTTTACAACCAAATGCTGAAATTTCAGGTGGCTCAGGCATGGCCTAATTAGTAGCCAACTCTTTTGTTGCTCCAACTCTTTATTGTTCTTGAAGTATTCGTGTCCGTCGCATATCCAAACATGGGTATGGGAATATGAACCTCCAAGGACCCTCCAAATACATGGAAAAAACTTAGAAAAAATTGAACATACCCGTGTCGGACACATACTCGTATCCAACACTCCACCCGAGTCCGAGTAGCATAGCCCAACTCTCCTCCAAAAGGGAGGCCCAAAGTTCAAAACTTCCCAAGTAATGGAATAGGGTAAAGCTCTGACCAGGTGAATCAAGCCACATAATTCACCAGCTTCCATAGAAGAAAACAACCAAGCAGTCCAGAAAGCAACACAAGCAATTCATGAGTAACAGATTGGATGAAATAAGTCACTAATAGCATCAAAAAAGATTGCTATCTCAATAGATAAAGGCTGCTATAATAATATTATGTCACCTTTGCTTTATGAGCATCACAAACAACAATCTTCAACAATGATCAGTCACAGAAAATAAATAACCAACAAGAGATAAAGTTCATGTAAGTTGAATACAGAACACAATATCCAATATCCAACAATCTGCTGAGGATATGCAGCATGTTAAGACAACACAGTCAAAGAAACAAAAACAAACTCAGCATATCAGCTAGGAATGACAGCAGATCAAATCTCCACAATATCAGTTGAACAAATCTCTTTGATTCTATATCTCGTTGTAGTTTAATGTATTTGAATTTTCTGATCATGTAACAAACTTTTAAATTTACATTTACACAATCAAATTCATTATGAGTGGAAGATGAACTGAAAGGTTAATAATTTGGATCTTGACAAGCAAGATCAGGAAGCAGTATATCAGCCAAGAAAGATTTCTATATATCACTTGGAAGAAAAATCAGTTGATGGGGGAAGACAACATTAAAACATAAGGACCAGACATATAACTCCTCAAATCATGAAGCCAACGAATTTCAGCTTTTGCAGAGAAAAAAATGCAAGTTTTATAGGAAGCAAAAACAAATAAAGTTTCTACCTTTTCAAGTATAGCTTCAAGCAAAACCTTGTAAGAAACCTCCTCAATGAAGGGCCACCCTTCTTCCCCATACACCTGAAACAAAATAAACCCACAAAAGTTTCCTTTTCTTTGCTTGTTATTTAACCCAAAACAGGAACTCAAAACTTCTAAAACTAAATGTTTTCTTTCTTTAAAAAAAAAAACCCACTTTTAGGAGTTCCTTTATGGTTTTAACAACCACGTTATTAGGGAATCCAAATGGCTTCATTGCATCAATGGCTGCATCCATTCTTGTATTAGACCTCTGCAACAAAAATAAAATAAATAAAAGGCATTAAAAACAAGAAGGACGTGAAAGATAGAGAAATAACAAGAAAAACAAAGAGGGGAGAGTAAGAAAATGCAAAAAAGAAGAAGCTTTTTTTGAAATGTTAATGAAGATGATTGCTAGGAAGAACAGAAGAGAAAAGGACAGAAAAGAAAAGAAAGGAAATTGGAGGAAATTGCCTTTCTTGGACGTCTTCTTGGAGCCATTTCTTCGTTGTCTCTTGTCACTCTCACTCTTTTGACACTGAAAAAAAAAAAAAAAAAAAAAAAAGCAAAGGAAAGGAAAGGAAAGGAAAGGAAAGGAAAGGAAAGATGGGAATTGACAAAGAGAAAGGAGTTGAAGAGGCAGAGCAAGAGTGAGTAAGAAGCCAACAATGAAAGGAGAAAGTTACTCACGTCTTCTGAGTTTTTTTCTTCCTTTGTCCTTTTTCTTGTACACGTGGAAGCATGGGTTTAGTCCAAAGTGTACGGTTGAGATAAAGAGCCAACTCACCTTAAATCAAAATGAAGGGTTTTGATTATTGTACCTCAGTGATGGGTGGTGGCTGGCTCCCAAAAATATGAAAGAAATTAGATAAACTTGACAATATATTTTTTTTAATGTTATAATCGTGTTTAAAATGTTATATATTTTTATGTATTTGTATAATATTTGTATTATTTTTTATATAATATTATATATTTATATTGTGTTTTAGTTATTTTTAAACTTAACAAGAAAAAGCTTGATTTATGGGTGGATCAAGTTTTTCAAAAAAATAGTAGAACTCCAGTTTCTACAAGTAGATGATCTCTGGGACAAAGCTAAAGAGTTGAGGAAAACAATGGAGGAATTGCAAAGCATGGGGTAAAATGTGATTATGTTGAGGAGAAGATTAGTAGAATTAACTGATGTGGTAATAGGGCTTAAGCTTCCCCAATTGTAGATAAAAGGGTTAAGGATTAAAGCTGAGAATCATAGACTAGAGAGCAGTAGGCTTGAGAGTATTGCTTTGAGGTTGCAAGAAATGAAGAAATTATCAAAGGAAGAGAAAGAGAGTGTGGATAAAGTGGTCCTTACATTTCGTAATTCGTATATTTGTATGGTGTTCGTATTATTTTTTTACATTATATATTTATATAAAATTTAATATGTTAATAATTCGTATTATATAAGTTTTGATATATTTATTTATTCGTATCGTGTTCTTATTATCATGTTGTTTTTTAATTATTTTTTTATGTCGTGTAATCATATCGTATCTAAAATTATCAAGTGTACGAAGCTGAAAAAAAAAATGAGTTACCAAAGTTTGATTCTTGGTTTGCCATCTCTAATTTAAATTCCAATCATTTTTAGGTGTTACTAATATCTATCTTTAGTAGCCTGGATCTTCATGGAATGTATCAAATTTCTGTTTTTTTTGCCCCTCAACTCCTATAGATTACTAGCTTTAGGTATTATAGCCTTTGAGGGTTACCATATATGAGATGAAAGTAGTTTGCTGTATTATTTTGCCCAATGTAATGACAGATTTAATTATGATTTTTTTGCAGTCTCCCTTGTTCCACTCTTTTTCCTTTTCATTGCAAGAAAATCCCATTAAGAAGAACAACTTAGTACAACCAATGGAACATGGGAACTGTTGGTTTAAGCTGGCAAAAAGGTTTCTCTGCTCCGAATGCTTGCTCAAATAATAGATTTCAAATATTATTTTTTTTCAAATTTAAAAAGAAAACATTTTGAATTTGAAGTTTAACGTAATTAATTTATGTAATCATTTTTAAGAAATGACATCCAGTAAATCTAAAATTCGAATTTCAGCGTTTGCAATCTTTTTTTTATTATTTCAGTTTACGATCTCTTTTATAAAAAATAAAATAAAAAAAAATTTCTAAACTGCATTACCATATAAAGTTCCAAGTTAATAGGCAAAATCTTATCTTTACATTCCATTAAGGAAATCCAAATCCTTCAATCTACATAAGGAAAGAACTTTGAAGCCTGCATTTGTTTCGGCTCAAATCCAGGCAACAGTTAAAGCCCAAAACAGAGTTAGGACCTCAAAGAAATGGATATTGGAGGCTAAGGAGGAGAAGAAAAAGTGGGAAAATTTTGATGTTTACTATTACAAATCACGCCCAATGATTATTTAAAGTCTTAGTAGAGGGGACCCTTTTTGCTTCCAAGTCAAAAGATTTAATTAAAAAAGTGAATATGATTAACACCATCATGAAATAGACTCTTCTTTTCTTCTCAAAAAACACTTTTTTATGCTCTTTAATACATGAAAAAAAAAAGAAGTTAAAAGAACTCATGCCTTTATTTTTCTCAAAGCACATTTACTTAAAATTGCTTTCTATAAAGTTTGTTTTTACCAAAAAAGAATAAAAAAACAAAGAAAGAAAGGTTGGAAATTTTCTCTTTTGTACATAAAATTTGGTTGTTTTCTTAATCAAATTTGCCATCTCACTTTCTCATTACTTTTCAACTTAAAATTTTTAAAGAGAAAACATCTCCAAAAAAAAAAATCCAATCTCATGATTATCAAGAATAGACTACAAAAAGATATAAGATTTTTTTTTATGTTTATACCTTAATTATTAAATAAAAATGTAATTAAGTAATATGTTTAAAAACATGTTTAATTATGATTTAATATAGATAGAAATTTTTTATAAACAAAGAGTTGCCTCATTTTGAATCCGAAAAAACTTAATCCAGTTGATTCAAGTAACCACCTTTAAAAAAAATATTCAATAAATCTCTTATTCTTAAGTTGCTACCTTCTTTATATAAAAAAAAAAAATGGATTGCATCATCTTCCTTTAATAGTATGTCTAACATGACAAAGAAAATATACTCTACAGTATTTAAAGTTTCAGATTCTCTTTTTTTTTCTTCTTAAAAAAGATAAGCAAGATTGTGTGAAAATGAAAGTTGACTAAGAAAGAGGAACAATGAAATAAGAAGGAAAAAAAGTTTCACTAAATGCTAAAATGAACAGCAACCAGAAGCAAATATTCATAGGCATGGGGGATGAGGATAAAGATGAAAGTAAAAGGCACCCAAATCATTGAAAACAACCATTTTAGCAACCCAAAAATCAGGGGCCCTTTTTCCAATTAGTTCCAAACTTGACCAGTCAAGAACTTCCAAAAGAGATCAATTGAGTTTTAACAAGAAGACATTTTAGTGGTGGGTTCATGTGAATAAGAAAAAATAAATAGCTGACACATATGAAATGGGCCAAAGAATGTTGATATTATAAGATCATAAATTGTAATTATATGGTTTTTGGATTCAGATGAACTCACATGCAAAAGGGTTCAAGAGAGAAGCTAGCCAAACGTACAAGAAATGTGAAGAAATACCAGCCTAAAAAGATTACTTTTGCTTCCATTGACAAAAGATATAGATACTTGAGGGAATACAACCATTCACAATCACTAATTACTTGTAGAGCAAGGTAGAACAAACAGAGGAAACTACAGCACACCGAATATACGGGCGAAGCCGGTGCCTCCCGGAATATGATGCAAGAGAATAGATGCTATAATGCACTGTAGTTGGAATATAAACAAACAAAAAAAGGTTTCAGGTTTGAATCAAACTTGTAATTCAGTGATGTTTTGATGAGGGTGAAGGTGGGCACTGGTAGCACTTAGCAAATAGCCCGAATGTATCGACTTGCTTGATGAAATTTGTCATACTAGCCCAACCTCCCAAGCCAAAGCCAACTACAAACACCCATATCACAATAAATGTGTTCACTGCATACACTGCTGTCCAGCTTGGGAGGAAAAAAGGAAGCTTCTCAGCTGCATTCTGCTCACACAAGAATATTTACCAAAGAATAAAAAGTAAGTTGACAATTTACACAATTATGATGATTTTGTTTGGAGGTCTAAAGGGTTAATTTTGTTTTTGTTTTGATCTGTTGTTAATGTGAAGAAGAATTAAGACTTGATGGTTTAGCCTACCCGCTACTTTGAAGATGTGGCCAGCAAAAAAGTTAAAACTTAGTGACAAGGAAATGCCACCAACCTCATCTTTGTTTCATAAATTATTTGTATCTGTGGTGACTTAGGAAGCGAAATTGACCTACAATCTTATGTCTGGAATCAAATCCGCAAAATAGTACTACTAGTTTTTCAACATGACAGAGCACCCTGAGTAATTAACAGCCTCTTTGAAAATGATTTTGTTGTAAGTTCAATAAATTTGTAAAGACTTTAAATACACCTAGAAAACTCTCTGACTTGTCACAAACTACTAAAAACCTTTGCATAATTGCTTCTCTAAGTTATACCAGACATAATTAGATACTAGGAATTATGATTTTTTTAGCAATCAAGATCATCTAATAAGGTAAGTCAGTAATCAATCAGGACCCTCGGACAAGAACAGATCGAGGTGCTTCTTAAACATCAAAATTAACACTATAAAGTCTATCCTCAGGAATCATCCTATGTATCAAACTGGTTTTGATCATGATGGCTAGGAAAGGGGTGGCTCATAATGATAAACTAGCAACATAATTGGGGCATTCGACAATGCCAGCCGGATTGCACAAACATTTGGTAGAAAATGAAGATAAGAAATGAAGAAATTGGACCATTTACAGATTTACCTGTCGGGAAGAGGCTGATTTATAAGTGAGCATATGAGCTAAGGCAGGGATGATGTAGACAGTGAAGCTGACCAGAAGAGATCCTACAGCCGAGTTAATGGGACCAAAGAAAGGAAATACGATAGCCAAGAACCATATAGGTATCACCACAGGTAACCGGCATATTGCTCTCAAACATATGCTCTTTGTGTCATGCATCCCCACCACTTTCTCCCACACAAAGTACAATGGCGTGCACGCAAACCCGAATGTAATAAACTGCGAAATTGGAAGCCGAAACAATTTATCGTGTCAATTTAACTAATCCAATAAGGCTATAATAGCATAAAAATTGGTCTGCAGGATATCCGCAAACCTGGTGGATTAACATTAGGGCAACTGCTGCATCACGCCACGCAGTGCGTGGGAGGAGTGAAAAGGCATTGGAATGATTAAGGAGTTGATCACCGAAAGCCCAGTAGACGGAAGCAGCCGATGGGATGGTTAGGGTGAACACATAGAGGGTGGCCAATAGATATAAGTACTTGAATTTTTGAGGCTTCCACATTGCATGCATAATTTCACTGCAAAACATCAAAATTACTCCAAAACTCAGTTTTACTCAACTGCTGTAGTAGTCTGGTCAAAAGTGACCAAAGGGACAAGATTGTCACTTTTTAATAAGGTAACAGAAATGTCTAAAGTCTCCTAAAGCTAAAGAGAAGAAAAGGAAAAAAACCTTGGTTAAAGTAGCAGATGACCCCTTGTAATTATCATGATGCAAACCCTACTCAAATAAGTGGATTTTAAAAAGCTCAACTCAATCAAGAGTACAAGTTTCATTATTTCACTTCTTCATCATATTCTTTTTCCCTGTTATATTTATTTTGATAATTTTGACTTCAAGGATAACTTTACCAAATGAACAAAGGCATGTCAATGAAATTGTTTCTTAAATTTGTCTGTGTCTCAAATCCCAAAAATAGTAAAAAAAGCTGCTAACAATATCCTACTATAAGAAATTTATTTTACTTCATTTGCAAAGTTTCTGTTCAATAAAATAAAGCAGAAATTATTTATTTATTTTTGGAACAGTATTAATAATAATAACACCTACACTGTGACAGCATGTCCGCCGAAAGTATAGAGGATATTGGTGGCGCCAGTGAAGTACAAAACCAACTTAGTTGGACCTTGGTGAGTTACACCTTCCACCTGTAAAAACATAATTTAAAAATTTTTAAAAAAAAATTAAGATTAAATAAAAAACTGAGGAAAGATCAAACCCATTTCTTTGTTTTACCTGGCCATTGACAAGGGCTGCAATGGTCAAATACCATGCAGTGTAAGTGGTCATAGCAAGCCCCAGAAAAGACCAGATTCTATAGTTGTGAAATGAGGGGATGAACACTGTTGTGGCACAACAAGCTCCAAAGATATAAGTCCATGTCCTCTTGTCTAACTTGTCATTTATATAATATATGTTGCTGTAATCATTTCATAAAGAAAATTCAGAAATCAGTTGATTAAACCATCAAAGTTGAGAATTTAATTGGAAAAAAAAAAGTTCAAGGGAAAATTAAAGAAATGGGATCACCTGGCACAAGCTATAAGCTGAATGACAGATCCAAAGAGCAGAAAAGTGCAGTTAAAAGCCAATCCAACAGCTTTCCAGTAAGGTCCCAATAGACCATCTAACACTTCAAACCACTGCATATTAAAACAAAAACTATACATTTTTTAGAATATGTTGTGAAATTGTTTTGTTTTTTGTTAAGTATATTTTTTAAAGGGTCTGTTGATCTTGAAAAGCTAACCTGTATGACATGGTTCTTGAAGCTGACATTCTCTTTCTCCTTTCTGCTTCGATACTCAATATACAGAACACTGATGAGATAAGCAGTCCAGCTTCCAAGAACACCATAAAAAATCTGCAGAATAATCCCTGAAAGCATTCCCATTTGAGAGAAAGAATATGGTAGTGTTAATAGAACTTGAGCCACCTGCAACCCCAACACCAAAACAAAACAAAAAAAAAAGAATCTTTATCAGTTTGAAAGCAGAAAAAAAACCCAGTTTTTTACACTACTTTGATTACAATTTTGAGTTTGGGATATTTTAGTACCTGATTTGAAGCACAACTAAACCAGGCATCATAAACAGAACCACCATGCCAAAGAAGGCTCTTAACACTGAAAATGGAATGATCTCCTTTCTCTTCCTCTTTTTCTTCATGCTCATTAGTCTCATTAAAGCTTGGAACAATCGGTTCCTCTGCCTGTTTCTGTCCTGACATTGCTTCACTTCTCTATAGATCAAACACAAAATCAAACCAAACCCACTACCCAAAACCGAGCAATTTTAGAACAGGAACCTCAAATATTTGACTATGCTACCTTATTTCAGGGAGGCCAATTGGCAGTGACTTATAATAGAGAAGTAGTTGATGAAAAAGACAGATTGTTGACAAATGTGAGACTACCCGCAAATCAGCTTAGCTTCTTTATAACTGATCTTAAAGAAAGACTGGGAGAGAAAGAGAGTGAATTTATCTCGCTTTAGCTTTAAGAGCAAGAAACCACAGTTTTTGGGTGGCTGTTACAGCTTTAATTTTTTTCTGGTTCAAAGGAGGTTAAAGATTTATAAATGCAGACAGAAGAATCCCAACAACAAAAAAATAAATCATAATTCCAATGTTGGCAGTGCCTTAATTATCCCTCAAAAAGCCAGCTAAAAACCCTTTTTTTAATCCTCAGGGTTAAGCTAAACTATCAAAAATCATTTCTTTTTCACACTCAAAAATCCGACAAGCAATAAAAAGATTTCCTTTCCTACTCTTGAAGAAGAGATAAAATCATAAAAACCCTTTTTTTTCCTTGAGAAAAACGAGATCTGCCAGAGAAAAGCAGCACCTGAGGAAAGGAAAAAAGGGAAATCAGCTAGTCACTCAGCTACTAACTAGGAAACTAGAAAAGGGTAGCTTTGCTTGCTTCCTTTTACAGTGTTTTTAAGCAAACGAGTAGAGAACAAAAACAAGAAGAAATCTTTTTTGTTTTTGTTTTTAAAAGCAGTGTCTGAGTTTTTTGTTAAGACATAAGAATGGCAGAGAGATCTTTCGGCTTCTTGTTTTAACACTGTTTCATAGCCTCTGGGTGTTGTCTCAGTTACTAAATGATCCAAAAAAATAAGCCTTTTTACATTGCTTTGTTCATTGGTAGCAGTACCAAAATATTTTACTTTAAAGTTTAACCTTTTTTTAAATTCAAAAATTTATACTTTTAATTCCAATGCTAATGTCAATTTTTATTCCAAGAACATGTAATTGAATAGTTTGGAACTTTTTTTTTTTTGAAAAGACAACATAATCTAACCATTAGCATTTACTTGTTTGATTACAACTGTTAATCAAATTGTTCATATAAAAATAAATAGATGAATATATATATATATATGTATAGGTAAGAAAAAGGAAGGTGAAAAGAAAATTAAAGAATTGTCACTAGACTTGTTTATGGATTGGGCAGTTCGTCAGATCCAGCAAGTCTGACCCGTATTAGATCGAACTTAAATAGGATATTTTTAATTCGGTCTGGTCCGACCCGATCCGAAATAATTTTTTTAATTATAATAATATTATTTAATTTTAATCATAAAAAAATAAAAAAATAAATTTTTTTTAATATTATAAACAATAAATTCGGACCTGTCGGATCGATCCGATAGCCGGACCTAAATAAAAATTTAAAAAAATAGACCGCGACCTAATTCTTTTCGACCCATAATCAGATCTAATTGTCACCGTAGATGAAAACATCATGATTCATGATAATGAACTGCATGGCTTCTGGTAGTAGTCATAAATTAATTGTAAATCACTGCCACTTTCATAAACTATAAGCCTACAGCCATGATTGCCAAAGCATCAATCATCAACATCAACATAAAATACAGAAGTAAACTCAGAGCATTTCAATGATTTTTTTTTTTTTTTTTTGTAACTTTTTTTAAAAAGCTTGTCAAATTATACTGTCAAAAAGTGATAGTATATGAAAATTGAGTCAATTGATTATTCATATTGTAACAAATCCAAAATATTTTTTTTTCATTGTAAAGAAAGATTGAATTTACTGATCAACAAGAAAATTGCACCAATTTATAGCATAAGATCTAATAACTTTCTAGATATGTTGTTATTAATTTGAGTCTTGGAGGATTTAGTTTGATATTGTAGCTAGTCTAAATCCCAAGCATAAATTTATGCATAATATCAAACTCAAAAAGAAAAAATATATCAAATAATTTGTTTGAAAATAAGTGACCCAAAAATACCCAAAAAAAATATATGAAAAATTATCTCAATAATCGTGTAAAATTTAAAAAAATCCATCAAAGAAATTAACATATAACATATATTCATGTAGTATATTAAAATTTAATATTATTATATTTTATGAGAGTAAATGGAGAAAAGCTGGCAAAAGTAGGTAGATGTAAGGCAATTAAATTTTATATTATATTTTATGGAATTATATGTATAAATAAAATTATAATTACAATCAAATAAATTTTTTTTCGAAATAACCCATGGTTACTAATTATATTTTGCCTAAGAAATGAGTTAACAAAACTTTTTTTTGGTGGAACTGATAAAATAAAAAAGCAATGCTATGAGTATGAGTATGAGTGTTGTTTATTATTAATAATGGTGTGCATGCAAGAGAGAGTTAAAGTTAAACTAGAGATGCTCATAAGTCGGGTCAGGTTTAAGTATGATATCAATATTATATTTTTTTATCCAAGTTCGGTTCGAAATATGGGTTTAAAATTTTGTCCAAGTCCGTCCATATTTATAAATGAGTAGTCCAAACCCGTTTAGGTCCGTCCATATTATTTTTTTCTAAAAAAATTTAAACAAATATTTTTTTATTTAATTTTTGATAATTTTATATTTTGTTATTAGGTTCTAAAATATGTATAACTTAGCATATTTTTAAATATTTACACTATAATATTATATATATTAATTTTTTATATGATATAAATTACATAATATATAAAATATAAATATAATATATTATAGAAATAAAAAATGGGTTGGGTTGGGTCAGGTTCGGGCTTGAAACCTATGTCTGACTCATTTTTTAAATGGGTTTCATTTTTTTGCCCAAACTCATATTTCGAACCTAATATTTTTGTCCAAATCCTCTAAAATATGAACGAATTTTCGAATTTGGATGAATAACTCAGCTCTTGAACAGGTATATGTTAAACCTATGAAAATTAAATACTCAAAGGTTTAAATTGTTATTATGATGCCAAAATAAAATCCACTGTAGGCAAAGGCCCAAAGGCATTCAAATGAGTATCGCCAAGCCATTCCTCCACTCAACTACAAATGGTCATAACTTGAAATCATTATACCTTCAAATGCCATTGACCATGAATATGGTTCGGTACAAATGATTCACCTATTTTTTTTAAAAGATGGATTTTTGTAAGTCTAAAATTCGATCATCAGCACTTGTAAAAAAAAATTTCCTCGATTTTTTCCATAAATTTTGGCATCTTTTATATATATATATATATATATATATATATATATATATATATATAAACCTATTGATCACCATTGCTAGATTACCATCTTTTGAGAATATACCAATATTATTCTAATATCCTTGCATTTTTTTAAAAATTGTTCATTCTTTTTTATTAAGAGATACTATTTATTTTTTCAATAGTACTTAAAAAAAATTTGAAAAAAAAAAGACCATACTTTTTTTGTTTAATTGGGCAAGGTCAAGGTGTAGGATTCAAGGATTTGTGATATACAAAACCCTAATTCGCCCGCTTATGTAACAACTATAATGATAATAAATATAGTCAACTTTGAGTCGTATTGAGAATCCAACAAAGTTCAATAATCCTTACATCAATAAATTGCTGAATTTTTTTTTTTTTTTTAAGTTTCATTAAACAAAAAAAAAAATGTATTCTTTTAATTCAATTTTGATTTTAAAAGATATAAAATTAAAAAAAAAAAAAACCGAGTTCAAATTAAGTTTCGAACCTAACTTAAACCTTTTATTTATATCAATTCATGAAAAATAGTCATGAAAAAACTTTCTCACCAAAAATTCGTTTTAAATCATTTTCCACAATTATTTTTCAAATGATTTTGAAACATATAAAGGAAAAAAGAAAAGTAGGAAAAAGAAGATGAAAAAGGAATTGAAGTAAGCAAAACAGGTGAGTGAAAACGACCAGCTCTCATCACAATGATTTTGGTGAACTCTTTTTTGAGTCAAAAGTTTCCCAAAGCATCTAATCTAATACACTTAATTATCTTTAATTAATTGTGTCATTAACGTGTTAATTTCCCCCTATAATTAGCTAAATAAACATGTTTAGTGGGTGCATGAGGGACCTCTTCTCCCCTTCTACTTTCAACTTTATTTAACTTTTTCCTTAATATGCTCTCTTTAATTCTCCCTTTATCTCTTACTCTTGACTAACAATTCTTTGTTAAAATTGATGTGCTTCCTTCATTGGTGATCTTAAAGAATCATTTAATCCAACCATATTACTCCATTAATCGTAATCTATTTCGTCGTTAAATGAGTTTATGAATGAGATTAAGCAAAGGTTACTTTGTTTTTAGACATGAATTTTGAAACCAATCATGTGGGAAAAGTTATCTAAAGGAGACAAAGAAGGTTATGCATCACATCTTGATTGTTATATAAATTATTTACCAACTTTATTTTATATAAGAAAAGCCAAAATTTAAGGAAAATTGAGAATAATGAATTTGTAAATGCTGGAATCGAACTCTGATCTTACAGGAATTTACCTCCTTACGAAGCTAGATGAACCATTTGAGTTAAGTTTAAGTTTTCTTTTTTTGTATAGAGGAGATCGCAGCTGAGGATAAGAGAATGGACCGCAGTTGTTGGGGTTTGAATTCCAAATTTACTGGATGTCACTTTCTTAATGAGTGCATAAACCAAGTAGAATAAATCTCGGATTCTTAAGCTCAAATTCTTTACCAACCCTTTTTGTTAGCTTATGAATTGTTCTCGATTTCACCAATAATTAACTATGTTTAGTTTTTAAGCTTGTCTGAGTGATTAGTGGGAATGATAATGATTAATCGAATGAGAAGATTTGGGACCCTCGTTCCTTGCTTAAGAAAGTTCAAATAATTAATAGTGATCATAAGCCTTGTACTGGCCAGATCTGGACAGGTCTTTTAGTGATTTGGACTGGGCCGGATTGGATCACTGTTCTCACAATAAAAAATAAATTTTTTTTTAAATTTAATTATGAAAATATATAAAAAAATATTATAAGAAAATATTTTTCTAATATTGTGAACAATAAATATAGGCTGGCGGGCCGAGCTTAGGTAAAGAAACATAAAAAAATTCAGCCCGACCCAATCCATGAGCAGATTTACATAAGCCTAACACCATCTTCATAATAATGTAATTAAATTCCCAAATGATAGTTTAAATTTGGATGTTGATGGCCTTAAACAAATTGAGATCATGACAAATAAACTTAGGTTAGGAAGATGTCCAAATCCTTGATGATTAGAAAGAATTTGGGTAGCTAGTAACAATTGAAAAAAAAAAAAAGGAATATTTTGCTTGAAATACTAATGGGATATGAAAGAAAATGGATTTGTTTTGGCTTTTCTTAATCTTCAAAAGTTTTCTCTTAGGATTTACAGTAGTGAGAGAGCTGAGCTTCAAGCTTTTCTTTCTTTAATTATCCTTTGGTATTTTCTGTCACTTCCTAAGCCTCAAGAATCTATTTGATTATGGGTCCAACAAGCATCCCAAGGCATGCTTTTGTCCCTATTTTTCTTTTTCTTTTTTTAAATTAAGTCCCCACAAGAAAACTTCTTTAAGGGTTGTATTAATTAATACTAGAACTGAAAATTCAAATATGTGTTGTATTTCGTATTTTTATGTATTAAATATATAAATATAAATATAAAATAAATTATTAAATATATTAAAATTTTAAACACAAAATGATAAATATATTAAATGAATCGTGTTAATCGTATTTATTATACTATTTTCATATCTATTAAACATGTAATATCGTGTTCAAAATTATCAAATTTAATTAATAGCTTGTACATTAATGTCCACTAAACATTTCGTTTAGACATAAAGTGATAAAATTGCAATGAAACCGATCCATAAAATGTATGGCATGGGGCTTTAATTATGTCATTTCTTAAGACATAATTTAGAAACTTAGTTAATCATTTTGATTTATTTTCAAAGAAATAGAAAAAAGATTGTGTCTGGTTTTTTTTTTTTTTTTCTTTTTAATTTGAAAAAAAGGTCATAGCCTTATCATACCAATTGTTAGGATTATCTAGCCATCATTGACAAATACTAGCCTGACCATTTTATAAAATCACTATGCTACTAATATTCAAATAATTTTTTAAAAGTTTCAAAAATTATATGTATGTTACGTCTTCGATCGTATGAACAAGTATAAGATCAATATATGATTGAAAATAATAAATTATGACCGTTAAAAATATATGCAGTATTGTAATTATTTGATCTAAATTGTTTATATAATTTATGAATTCGTTTTTGATACATTAACAATGATTTTTTTTTTAATTTTATAAATAAAATTAAAAATCTATCACATATCTCATTTTTTTTAATTAATTTTTTTAATATATTTGTTGATGGTATTTTTAGTGTTGGGTGGCTGAGGCCAAAAGGAGAGTGAGGAATGGTTGCAGAGTGTGGAAGAGGAGAAGGGAAGAGAGTAGTAGGGAGGGAGAGAGGCAGAGAAGAGGCAAAGCAACTATGGGTGGTTTCTAGTTTTAGGTTCTCTAGGGCCTTTTGGTGGGTATGGAAGTCCTATTTATAGTTTTAACTGACGGATCGTCAAACGACACGTGCCAAGCCTTAGTAGAGGACAGATGTGCTAAAGCTCCACGTGGATTCTGAAGTAACGTGATGGGAGGCGATGTGATAAGCAAGCGGTTGTCGGAGAGACCACGTGACTATTTGAGGTGATAGGCGAGCGATTTCTCCGAAAGTGATAGGCGATAAGTGGTCAGGGTTCACCCGATTATCCACAGTCAGGCAAACCCCTACTGATTAGGGTGATGGCGAGCCCTCTCTTGGGTCTTCCGCCTTGGTCCAGGCACCAGGTATTTGTTGGATCCAAGACTTATTGGACTTGGGGCCCAATAGTTATAATATTTGGTAGGACCATTATATCTTGGGTTTAACAATATCTTAAAGGTATGTGTCACGTTTTTAATTTGACTTGTGAAATCTAAAAATTTCATTAACGATGAATGTGATAATCTTTCATATATTCGATGGATCACATATGAAATGTATTCAATTATTGAAATTGAATAATTGTGAATATATATATATAATATGTATACTCATAAGAGAACTTGAATGTGGCTTATCCAAAACTTGAGCTTTGGACCCATTTGTAGATGTTTTAATTGGAACGCTAATGGTAGATATTATCAAGTGACAAAAACATTATTGTTGATGGGGTCAACCTTTTTTTTTGGCAGAACTCTTTTCATCATTTAAAGGCTAACTTAGTGGAGCAAATTTCCCTTTTAAGGGGCTTGAGGATGTGTCAACATTGAATTTGCCTTAAAAAAAGGACAATTTGAAAGCCTCAAAGAGAAAACTTCTTTGACATTGCTGAAAAATGAAAAATAAAAAATAAAAACCAATCCCTGTGTTATATTGTAAAACTAGGAAGATCTTTCAGAGTTTGGTTAATTAAATTAAAGACCCTAAAGTAGATTTGATGATTTTTTATATATATCGTGTCTCATTTTTTTTGTTAGTCATATAAAGATAAATAAAATATAAATTATCAAATGTGTTAAAATTTTAAATACAAATACGATACATATATTAAACGTATCATGTTAATCGTGTTTATTACATTATTTTACTATTTTTTAAATATATAAAGTTTATATTATATATTTGTATCGTATCTAAAATTAATACATCTAATCTAAAGTCAATAAAAACCTACATTTACAAAATCTAATCTGCATTGTCATGAGATCAAGAAACCAAGAAAATCTTGATGTCATAATCCATTTTACTATCAGAAATCATAGTCATTTTCTTGGGTGGTTTTTTTCCCACTAATTCTAGATCATTAGTTATGACCAAAACCTTAAAATGCTGTCCAATCCCACTTATTGTATAATATTCAACCAACCACCATATATAGCACTAAATGTTCTTGAAGAACTTGAGAGTTTAAGATTACGTGATCAAGTGAATTTGAGGATTCAAAATCAAATTTAAAGAATGCCAATTAAAAATGAAAAATCCAATTCTCGATTTGATTGGTTGAAAAATCATTTATTTCAAAAGTTCAATCTCTCAAAAGATTTTTGTCAAGTTATCAACATCGTCCAACTCTGCAATAGATTCAAAAGCAACATGAAGCTTTAGAAATTTGATTGATAGCCAAATATATATAGGCGAAATGAATCCAGAGAAGATAAGATTGTTCCAATCCTTGATTAGTAGGATGTAGATGTGCATTTTTCGTCTTAACGGGAGCTTATTATATTTTGGATAGCGCTAACAAGTAGGGTCGGGTCGGATCTAGTCGTGACTCGATTTTTTTTTTAACCCAAGTATTTTTCGGATCGAGGCTGAGTCAATTTGAAAGTCTGTTTCATTATTCAAAAAATATTTTTATATTTTATAATTAAATTTAAATAAAAATATTTTTTATTTAATAAATAATCGGCCCAAATTATAAAATTCCTTATTAAAGTCCGATTCAATTCGGACTGGACAGATAATCTGATCCTTTAACAAGTCTATCAACAAAAGATCATCGGTGCTTGAACCCAAAATCTTTTACCGTCAACATGAATGAACAAATTGATTGAATCAATCTTTCATTGTTGGTAAATATATCCGGTTCTTAAAAAGAGAAATTATGTATATTTCTCAGTTTTTCTAATGTTTTAAAGCCATCATGGCCTTAAGAAGCAGGTTTTTTTTTTTTCGTTCACTTTGCAAAAACACCTAATTAATTCAGATTCATACCATGTTCAGCTGTTCTACTTTCTACCATTTGGCTGATTCTTTTTTTGTTCAAAAATTCAAAGGCCCAACTTATTGTCGACACTAAAATCAAAGAAATGGCTACATCAACTGATTGAAATCCCTGACAAATCCCCAATTATCCTTCTTCCACTCAACAAGCTCATATGCCCACTAGAACCAGCAATCTTCACCAAATTTAGCCTTTCCCCTTTTGCAATATCTTTCTTACACAACAATGTTATTACATGGAGAGCCTTTGTCTATGATTTGTCTATTTATGAGGGAATCTTAATGATTTTTTTTTTTTATTTTATAAAAAAGATCATAATTTAAAGATAAAAAAAATAAAATGTAATATTAAAATTCAAAATTTAAATTTATTAAATATTATCTCTTATGAATAATTATATGAATTAATTGAATTAAACTCAAATTCAATTTTAATGCATCAAATTCTACAGTATCCCATTGCTTGTCAATCTTTTCAATGACTAGCTTCCAGTCTTCCATACTCTCTTACCAAATCTATCATGGAACATGAAAGATTTGAAGATTTTTTGTACTGTGTCTGCCATTACTGGATATTTCTTGTTTCCAATAATGAGTCTTGAGAAGAAAGAAAAGAAAAAACCAAATAAACTTAAATCAATTGCCAAGTTGCAATTTCATTCACTTTTAGATGGTGGATATCTAAACATTAAAAAATTGAAACCAAGTAACATTTTACCAATTACCATCTCTTTTCCAATTTTTTCCTTTCAATGATGATAATTGGTGTAAATTAAATTGAGGTTGTCTTGTCTAGTATAATCAGGAACATTTAAAAGGGAAACAAACTAATAACCTAAACATTAGTTTTTCTTCACTTTTAAGGGAAAAAAAAAAGGCAATACTTGATATTTATAGCTTGAAGGCCCTTTAATATAAAAAAAATGTTAGTAATTGATTGTGCCCCCATTAAGAGGAAGCAAACATAGAGGTGAAGTTCTTTTGGTTATTTTGCAATAGTAAACTCAAAATTCTATTTGAATTTTCAAGGATGCAAAAAGGATTACCCAATTCCTTTTTTATTTATTTATTTAGGAAAGGAGAAATTCGAACCCTACTTTTTAAACCCGACTTTTTGAGTAAGATATCATGTTTCAACGACTTAATTAAATAATCGAGTGCAAAATTATCCCCATTACTTATTTATTTTAAAAAAGAGGATTCGAATCTTATTTTTTTGAGTAAAAAATCATGCTTCAACAATTGAGCTAAATACTCGAGTGCAGAATTACCCCCTTACTTGACAAAGAATGTAGCTCAAGTGCCCCAAAGGCTTTTAGTTTGAGATCACAGGACAAAAGCTATAAGGTTTGGCAGGCAACAAGAAAAAAAAAAAAAACAACTTTTAACCTAGTCAAAAATTTAAAGAAGAATCTTAGCAATGTGGAAGTCTCTTAGCCTAAATTCCTTTCTGTAATAATGGAACTTCATATAGCAAAAGAAACAGAAAAGTTTGGTTCATTTCTTTTTCCTTCCCTTTATCTCTTTATCTCTCATTCATTTCTCATCCCTTTCCTGTCACAGGCAGGAAATGACCTGCCTTCATAAAGGGCTGCCTTCAAATCCAAAAAAAAAAAAAAAAAACAGATCTTCTATTCACCAATAAAGTGAAACAAATTTCAGCCTTGTTAAAATATGATCTATGATTTGTTCTCAATCTTAAATATTTTCTCCGATCTTTTATTTGTCTTGAAATACTCATACCATACACGACGGATATGGATATAAAGATTCAATACTTTAAATATATGAAAAATTTAATAAAAATTATATATATCCGTGTCGAACATTTACTTATATCCATTACTCACTTCCAAATCTAAATAGCATATGGATTAATTGTGTAAAAACCAATACTTGGCAGTGGAAAGATCTCATGTTTTCAGGATAGTTTGGGTCAAAGTACTTGATAGGTCTTTATACTATATCATCTAGTGCAAATTAGTCCATTTATTATAAAATTGAATAATTTAATCTTTATTCTTTTAAAATTGAAGAAAAAATATAAAATCATTAAATAAACTGTTTAAAAAACTGACGTGGCATTTAACTTGTATTTAATTGATAACGTGGATATTAAATACTGACGTGGCACCAATAAAATATATTATTTTAAGATGAGTGGACAAAATAAATAATATATTTTCAACATTTGATATGGTATTTTCAACAACTTGGTTATTTATTTTGTTCACATCATCTTAAAATAATATATTTTATTAGTGTCATGTCAACATTTGAAATCCACGTCATCAATTAAACACAGGTTAAATACCACGTCAGCTTTTTAAACGATTTATTTAGTGATTTTATCTTTTTGTTTCAATTTTAAAAAAATAAAAATTAAATTATTTAATTTTATAATAAAATTAATTTACACTAAATAATATAATAAAAAGATTTCCTAAATATTTTGACCGGTTAGGTCGTCACTTTGTTTAAAAAAGTTATTTGTTTCTAATGCGTATATAGGCAGTCAAAAGTCTATAATGGGCCTGGCTTCCAGATTCTTTCGTTCTCTTATTTCCCACTTGTTTTCTTTAACAATTCTTTTGTGAGTCAGAATGATTGAGGCCAACAAAAGATTAAGAATTTTGGGTTTGAAAAAGAAGATTCGAAGAAAAAGTTTACATCAAACAACTTAGTGGGATTCCCATCATTTTCTTAAAATCTCTGTTTAGTTTATTCAATCTGCAAATGAAGTTTAGTTGCTTTGATTCAATGTTAAGCATTTAGCAAGACGTAGTAGTAATCTTGGATTGAATATTCCGATCTTGAGATTTAGAAGACAAGGCAGAGGCAGCAAAAGGAAAACTATCCTTCAATCCTCAGTAACCTTCCCTACTTTAATGCCCATTTTTCTTGCCTTGAGACATGGACAAAAGGCTCTTACTCTGCAGCCATAAGACCTGAAACATATCGATACAGATTCGAGAAAGGAATCTTCTACCTTTGGGTGGACATGTTTTGGCTTCTTTGACTGGCAGTAGGGGCTTAGCCTGGACATCACTATTCAATAAGAACATAGTGGATTCAGACTAGAAGACCATTAATACTTTAATCAGTCTAGATAATTCAAGGCCCTCAGTCTCCCAGTTCATGACAATCTTGGCAAAAAGGATTTAAAAGGAAGACACACTACAAGTCTACAATCACCTATTGTCGGATATAATTAAGAGTGTAAATGAGACATCTGTGCTCGCAAGCTACTCGAGTTTGGCTCGAAAAAAACTCGAATTTGGCTCGATCATTATCTAGTCGAGCTCGAGCTATCGAGCGAACCGCATTCGAGTATCCTAATACTTGACTTGAGTAACTCGAGAGCCTAATCGAGCTTTTTTATTTTTAATATATATATATATATATACTTTATTTTAAATTAGTACTGAAAAATCTCAATTCGAACTCGAGCACAAATTATCAAAGCTTGAAATCGAGTATGGAAATCAAACTCATTTTTTACTAGGTAAACGAGCCTAATCAAGAGAGATCTAGCAATTCGAGTTTTATCTCGAATCGAGCTCAAGCTTTAAAAGTGAAACTCGATCGAGCTTCTAACAGCTTGAGCTCGGCTCGACTCAGTTACACCCCTACATATAACACTAACAAGTACCTTCAGTTGATACATAAAAAATAGCATGAAAGATAGGAGAAGAAAATTAATCATTTTGAATTATAATAATCATATCACCTGATATCAAATTTATCATTAGTCGCGATTACAACGACCTCTTGATGCACAAAATGGGTTCTCAACATGGTCACAAGCAATATGGTATGGTGTAGTTATGTTTCTATCAACACAACTAGAAGCCTGCAACTTTTTTACAAGCTAGGGCCATCTTAAAATAACAGCAAAGCCAATTGAATGAATATAGATAATGAATATGACAAAGTAAGTCATACATGGATGTCAACTCCATGCGGCGATAAGCAGTATATATTGGAATCTCAAGTTACCACATTCAAGCCACGAAGATGATGAAGACCACCAGGAAAAAGATGATTGCAGCAAATATCTTGATTAAAAGCCACCTATTTGATGATATTTGGTTAAGATGCCTCAATAGAGCACTGCGAGCACCTTCAACATTAGCTAATGATTGATCCATGTCCTCATCAATCCTGCTCACAAGTCACATCAATTAGGCAGATTCTTAAACGACTAAAAATGCATAATTTTTATATAACAAACACTTCAAACTTATGATATGCCAAGAGAAATGATGAATTTAATTTATTGTTTCTTTTGATGGAAAAATAGCAAGTTGCCACATCTAAACATGAAAAGAAATTAGCAAATAAATATGAGCAAAAGCAGGCAGACCTGATAGCTAGTTCTCCTTGATGTGCAACCATTGTAGCCAGATGTGTAAAGATCCCACTAAGTTCTGAAATTGTAGATTCCACATTCTGAAGAGCAACTGCCCTACTTTGAGAGTAATCCTCTTGCCTGGGAACTACCTGCTGCAACATGGACATTTCCATGTGGTGGGAAGGTGTGCCATCCACGGCTGGCCTTCGTCTATAGGTGTCATACAGTAAAATATAACAAATAGAGACATGGAAATGAAACAACAATGAGGCCCATAGATATAAAAGAAACAGGCATGAGTTGGAGATATATCTACATATACATAAAAAAAATTTCAATCTCAATGCATGCTAAAGGATAAGTACCCACGCTTCTAAATTTCATAATATGACATAAAGATGTTACTGCATCTAGTTCAGTAATACGACCAATCAGTAGAATACGTGATTTATGGGGAAAATATAAACCTCATACTTCAATCAAACATAACAAATACACACACCTCAGTTGGCTTCCAGCTTGCACTCCATTTGGTGGCAGTCTGGTTAGAAAGAAAACAAAGACATTAGTCAAACAACAAGAGTAGGAGAAGCTATCATTTTGCATCGACAAAAATGGGCACACACGCAAAATTAAATGTCAAAAGAAATTATGATAGGTGTAAGTAACTATCCGCAACAGAATATTTTTGAGTTAAAGTATAACATCTAAAGTGGTCAGTACAGCATCTATGCTAGATGTTAACCTACAGATAATCGATGTTATAGATTAAATTATAGTGCACTAATAGTCTAGCACACCAAACGAAATGATTCTTTTAGATTCAGAAATAATAGCCTGGAAATAACTTGATCCTGGCTCCTACACACGAAGACAGGGTAATCAGTTGGCTCCGACTCTTCATTTTTCTTGAAGTACCTGTGTCCGACACTCGTGTCCGACACATATTCGGACACGGATATGGGGATATGATCCTCCAAAGACCCTCCAAATACATGGAAAAACTTAGAAAAACTGAAAATACCCGTGTCGGACACATATCCATATCTGACATTCATACCTAAGTCCGAATAACATAGGTAATAACTACCATAGTAGCTTCCTATTCTGATGTTTACTTAAATCTCCTAAACGCAGCACCAAGAAATGAGAGTACCCACCCTGACGGTGGCAAACTCTCGGAGACATTTGAAGAACTTGACCAAGGAGGCGGCTCAGTCACGGATTCTGTTTGACGCTGAAACGGGTTCTGTCTCGATGTACTTTTAGAAAATATCTGTTTCCTGTTTTCATGAGCCTTAATATTCTGCACAACAACACATACAGACCAAAAGAACAACATAAGTAACGCGATAGCCACAAATAATGCTTAGTAGTTCTCAATCCTCAATAAACAAACTACAATTCTAGTGTAGCAAAGAAAAACCTCAGTTCTTGCAGTTAACACATCTTGAAGATGCTTTGTAGCACCCATTAACTTGCTCTTCAAGTCATCACAAACCGTTGTCGAATGAACAAATCTATCCTCAGAGTAATTACCATCAACAATCTCCATGTTTTGAAGTGTTTGCAAATCCGAAAGTGCCATATTCAAGGTGGTAATATCAGTCTTTACCAAAGCAGTTAATTCCTGTATTTCCACAATCGGATCATCGAACATCGATGACCTTTTTGCCACTGCAACAATTACAAAACATCAAAGATAACAGTATTCAGAAATCCCATTGCAAAATCAGCTACTAATCTGGTTCTTCCTTTAAAAAAAAAAAAAAAAAAACCCATTTATTCAAATTTTAAAGTATATTTAGCATTCCCAATTTTAAAATCAAGATTACTATTTTATCTTTTACTTAGCACACTAATTATACATATATTTACAAAAAAAAAAAATAAAGCAACTTTTTATTCCATTTTTAATTTTAGCACTTAAATTAATCAAAATTTTATTCCCAATACAAAAAATCTAGATTATAACATATTTGAAATGGATCAAATATTAAGCAAAAAAAAAGGAATAAATCATTAAATAAAAAAATTTAAGCTAAATAAACAATTAAAAGAAAGAGCTTACATTTGGCAAGTCGAACAATTTTTTGAGAGGTTTCATGGATACCCGACCCGATTAGGGAAGCCTTTTTATTGAACTCGGATCTGGAAGAGAGAGGCGGAGGAGGGGGTTTAGTAACGTGGTCGTTTTGGAGATGATTATTATTGACGGCTGAGATCCCTCCGATCTTTTGAAGCGTTTGGGACAGTGATCGGAACTCGGCTGTCCGATCTCTGTAGGGGGAAGCCATGGAGGAAAACGGCGTCGTCTAGAAGTCGGCCTCGAAGGGAAAATTGGTTGTCGGAGAAGAAATATTAATAAGGAATGTGTAGGAATTGGAGGGAACTGTTACCTGAGAGAAACAGAAAAAAAAATGAGTGAGTGGTTTTTGGTCGTTTTAGTGGGGTCTTCTGTTGTTGACGTTGTCCAATCAGGTTTTGCCATGTCAACATAATGAATATGGCCCGCCATCTAACAGCGCATTTTAGTTATTTTAGTCCAAAGCCCAGGCCCATATAACAAAGAGTTCCCAAAACCCGAACCAAAGCCCACCATAACTTCAAAAAAAAACCTAAAAATAGTTGGAACTAATCTCAACCGTCCGATAAAGGACCATCCCAAAACCCTAATTCCCCTTTCATTCCCCTTCTACTATATAAACCAACTGTAACCCTAGTCTCCATTTTCATCTGCCTCCTAATCCCTCAAGGGTTTTTTCTCTCTCTCTCTCAAACCACTCTCAAATCGAAGAAGAGGTTAAAGAGACGGCGCCGATTCGCTGTCCGCCTTGACTTAGCATCCGGCATCGTCTTGGCCCTCGATTTTGCCCTCTTTAAAACTTTTGTATCTTTATTACTAACCCTTTTTTCCGAAATGGTAGGGAAACCCTCAAAGGCCGACAAGAAAATCGCGTACGACGCGAAACTATGCCGGCTCTTGGACGAGTACACCCAGATCTTAATCGCCGCAGCCGACAACGTGGGTTCAAACCAGCTGCAGAACATTCGCAGTGGTCTCCGAGGTGACTCAGTTGTTCTAATGGGTAAAAATACTATGATGAAAAGGACGATTAGGATTCATTCTGAGAAGACCGGGAACCAAGCTTTCCTTAACCTTATCCCTTTGCTTCAGGTACTTTAAAAGGTTAAATCTTTTATATATACAATTTTTGGGTTTTTAGTGTTTGATAAATAAATAAAAGTAACCCTTTTTCTGATATTTTTGAATCAGGGAAATGTGGGTTTGATCTTTACTAAGGGTGATTTGAAGGAAGTTACTGAGGAAGTTGCCAAGTACAAGGTGTGTTATTATTTCTTTCTTTTTTTCATTGATGGAAGTTGGGATATTTGATATTAGAATTATTTTGTGAATTGTTTTTAGTGATGATGTAATTAATGGAAAATTGAAGGACTTGCTTTTACTATAATTTAAGAACATGTAAACTTGTTTGTTTTTATTCAGTCATAGGAAGTTAAAGTTTTTGTTATGCAACTTATAATTTAGTATAGTTAGCGCAAGAAATGGAAAATATAAATTTCATACTCTAGGTATTTATATTCTTTCTCATTGATAAAATAGCAACTTTTTATAATTTTGAGATCGAAAGAAAGCTCATTTTTCACTATGCCACTCATTGTTATGTTGCATTTTTAAGTACTTTTGGGACTCTTCGCTGCCAGCTGATTCCTTAGTGTACTTGTTTACTTGAACCCATCTCATTGCATGCAAGGATAAACTATTTGTGCATAAATTAAACAACATATTAGTTACCATTCTCTTTGTTGTGTCCAATTCAGTGTTCTTTTGGTTATGGTTTAACATTGTCTTTCAAAATTAAAACCTACTATTGCAATTTTCTTCCCGATGTTGTTTCTTGCTATTGCTTTTGCACTTTTGCTTAAAATGCTTGGATCTAATATCATATTTTCTTATGAACAGGTTGGAGCTCCTGCTCGTGTTGGTCTGGTTGCACCCATTGATGTGGTTGTCCCACCTGGAAACACCGGCCTTGACCCCTCACAGACCTCTTTCTTCCAGGTACTGCTATTTTCTGGCAGTAATGTTCTTTTTATGTGATTTTGGGAGCTATTTATTAGAGTCATTGCTCAATTCTTATTATCAAATTTCTGTTACATTTTAGGTGCTCAATATTCCAACCAAGATTAACAAGGGTACTGTTGAAATTATCACTCCTGTGGAGCTTATCAAGAAGGGTGAAAAGGTTGGGTCTTCTGAGGCTGCACTTCTTGCCAAGCTCGGGATTAGGCCCTTCTCGTACGGTCTTGTTGTCCTGACTGTTTATGACAATGGGTCAGTCTTTAGCCCTGAGGTGCTCAATCTTACAGAGGATGACCTGATTGAGAAATTTGCTTCCGGTGTCTCCATGGTTACTGCACTGTCTCTTGCCATCTCATACCCAACTCTTGCTGCTGCACCACACATGTTCATCAATGGCTACAAGAATGTGTTGGCTCTCGCAGTTGCAACAGAGTATTCCTTCCCTCAGGCTGATAAAGTGAAGGAGTTCTTGGCGGTATGGAATTTTGTCTCTTTATCTGGTTATTTACTTTTGAATTTCCATAATGTTGTTAGCTAAATTAAGTGTTGCATGCATCCAGGATCCAAGTAAGTTTGCAGTTGCTGCTGCCCCCGTTGCTGCTGCTGCTGGTGCTGCTCCTGCCGCCGCTGCTGCTGAGGAGGAGAAGAAACCAGAACCTGAAGAAGAGTCGGATGACGATATGGGATTGAGTCTCTTTGACTAAGTTTATCTATCTGTATTAGCATAAAAATTTAGGATTTTAAGACTTTCAGTTATCATGGTCTGCTTGGATTATTTCTCGTAGTTTCTTTTTGATGTGTTATTTCATTGCTTTTAAGTTTGGAGAACTCATAAGTTTATGAAGTGTTAATTGTCTTTTGCGTGTTATCTCCTCTTTTTCAGCTTATATATATTTTTCTAGGAGAGCTTGCCTTAAATCAGCTTGTTTGGACATGGATTTGACAAATTCGTCACAGTCCACTAAAAGAAATAGATATGTCATTTAAGCCCTTATCCCTAACTTCGCCATGACATTTGGGCTTTTCTTGATTCATATCAAAGGTTCCTCACTGTTCAAACATGATTGACACAGTTAGGACAAAGGAATATAAGAAGAAAAGAAGAATATTTCTTAAACTGTTTAAGTCTTGCACGAGAAAATGGCGTTGTTGCTATATAATTGTAAAGTCTCTATCTGTTATTCCCTCTGAAGTTAAAACTTTGAAATAAAAGGGGGTTTTCTAACATTCTTTGATCAAAATTAAAGAACAAAGTTGGAACAAGGAAGCAAGAAAGCAGGGTGACGTAATGTCCTAATTTTAATTTGATTTGGTTCAAAAAAAAGTCTCTGATGGTGTTGCATGATTGATGCCTACTTGTATTAAGAATTAGTGACCCCAACAACTCAAATCCTTGATCTTGGTAATTATCTTAGAATTCCTTTTTGTGGGGTAGGTGATGAGTTTTTGGAGCTTTCCTTACATTGATGATGAAAGATTTGTTTATCTAATGCTTGAGGTTATAACGTTTTCAACTAAACTTAAGGATTAAATTTAGTTCAAATTCAGATTCTTTTCTCGTTTTCTCACAAGTAAATATAAAATTAAGATAAACCCTGAAATTAATATTCCAACATTTGCAAAAAAAAATGTTATTTTTAGATTACGATTTTTTTTTTTTTTATATCAAGTAAAATAAAATGAGCATTTTCTTTTAGAATAATTAATTACGAAGATTTTGAGATTTGTTTTTATAATTAATTAGAAAGGTGCTTTCTCCATCTAAACATGAACATCTAAATTTAATAGTCAAACTTGCAATTTGTCTAAACTTGCACTAATTAAATTAAATTCGAAGATAAACTGTAATACCTGACCATAAAGACAAAATCTCATTGACGAGTGAGAACTAAAATCTTTATATTTTTACTTATCAAAAAAAAAAAAAATCTTTATATTTTTATAAGTTGTAAGTTGCTTTTCATTCTAAAGGAGATAGATGGGACAACTCTTTGCCAAATCAACCACACATGCATCGATCGAAGTTTAGATTTCATGGTCAGTTCCTTTGGCGGATGAGATCAGACATTGAAAAATAAATGTGCTATAGGATAGAGCTTGAGCAAAGGCAAGGCAATTGATAAGATTTTGTCCCTTTTCTCTTTTATGATTCTTTATGATTCGGATATACTCTTCCATAACACAAGGAAATTAATAAACCAATAGCATAATATAGTCCTTCGAAATCAAAATTTACTATTTTTGTCTTATTAAATTATTGGTATTAAATGCTCAATTGATTTTGCTTTGGAATTTGAAGCATGATTTTCCAAAAGTAGCTAAGGAAATATATATGTTACTAACTTTAGTCACATCCATTAGCATCGGAGAATCTTGTTTATTATCGAAGTATACTTGATAATTTGTGATTGTCCGTTGTATTTCGTGTTTTTTATTTTATTTTATTAATTGTATAATTATAAATATAATATAAATAATGATATTTGTCGAAATTTTAAATACAAATAAGATACGTATATTAAATGTAACGTATTGATCGTGTTTAAACGTATTGTATTTATTTTATTTTTTTGTGTTTATTCGTGTCATGTTTTCACATTGTGTCCAAAATTACTAATATATATCGAATTATATTAAATTCAAACACTTAGAGTAAATAAGTTTTATGTTATTTAATTTTTCAATTTAATTTTTTTGTTTTAAAGGAAGTAATAGTTTGGGAATAAAGAAGAAGTTACAAATATTGAGATTTGAATTCAAATCTGGTAGATAATATCTCTTAAAAGAATAAAAATGATTGTATGAAAAAACTAAATTAAATCTTAAATTCATATTATATGAATAAGAGAAATCGAAATATTTATTATAAAGTAATAGAATCAATTAGAGGTACGTAAGAAGAAGGGATGACTTGAACGACTTGCCCAAGTTGTTCGATATTCAATCGTCTTGGTATAAAAGCCCAATGATTGAACCAAAGTTTGATATCAACTTAAAGCTAGATATTGATCTAATCCAACCAGCCTAAAACTCAACAAATAATTTGCTCAAAATACCTACAAATTAATGAATAGGATATTATGCCTAAAACTCAAAGCTCGATATTGATCTAAACCCAAACTTATATTATTGCCAACTAGCCTAATACTCGAAAAAAAAATTTCTCAAAATTCCTACAAATGACTCGAATCCAGCTCAAAATTACCTAAACATAACTTGTTTATCCAATTGTAACCTCTAAAGAGAACATTAAATTAAGCAATTATAACAATTAATATCCATTTTCCCCTTACCATGACAAATTCTAATTTTATTGTTTTTCATAATTTGAGGTTAATTAGCACTTTTTATTTAGTTATGTTAAACCCAATAGGTCCTTCAGATCTAATGGGCCCTCCAGGCTAACTGTTAGGCCCATCAAACCCTTCAAGACGCGGACCAGGGAAGGAGACCCAAGAATAGGTTCACCAAGATTCGAACCAACAAGGGCTCGTCAAACCTTGAACTACCAGACGACTCCTACCACTCATCACTTCAAAAGATCACGTGACATTTCCTACAGTCGCTTTGTTTATCATATCGTTGCCCATCACATCAGAACCCACGTGGGACCTCAACCACTTGCCCCTAACCAAGTCATAATACGTGGCGCACGATGACCCATCAGCAAAAGTATAAATATCCCCTTCAGACCAACTCAAAAACTCTAAACACTTTACACATCAAACCCTCGTTGCTCTGCCTCACCTTCTCCCTTAAAATCATCCTACACTCAAAAGACCCTCAACAAGTTAAAAACTGGGTTTCCTGAAAAACAGTTATCAGAGCTGGCCACAACAAATTCCATAGTGGAAGAAGATGATTTTGACATTGAAAATTTGATCATTGGTTAAGACCCTTGAAATTAAACCTTTATTTGGATATTAAACTGTGATCAAGAACATTGAAAATTACCATGGTTTAGTTTGATTTGCTTTAAAACCATAATAAAAATCAGCAGGAATATTTTGGATAAAATAATTGGTCTCGTTAATATTGGTTAGGCTAAAGTTTGGTCTAATATAGATAACATAAATTGCATTAGCTAGTTCCAAGATTTTTTTCTAGGTTTCTAATGGCCCATATTTTTTTCATTATCAAGGGGCCTTAAAATTTCCAATGGATAAACAATAACTTATCAAATCGATCACTAGCTAGCTACTAGGTAGAGATAAATGTGTGGTTCAATTATATATAGATAGAGAGGATCACTTTAATTGGTTCAAGATATTGATTCACCTAAATATAATATAATTCAAAATTTGATATTCAATGGATTTGTGAGTTTGGACAAAATTTTCAAAGAACATGTCTAGTTATTATTATTATTTTTTAAAGATAGAAAATGAATTGCAGGTGCTACATTTGAATTTTATATTTGTTGAGTGTCATCTTTTAAAGATAACAATTTGAATCAATTGGATTAAATTTTGCTTCGGATCATGTACGTCTAATTTTTTTTTTGGGTACATAATAAGAAAATCATAGTATGAGGATAGGGAATGGATTGGAAGTGCTTGGTTTGAATTTCATACTTATTAGATGTTATCTTTCAAATATGACAATATGAATCAACTGAATTAAATTATGGATTTGGGTCATATCTAGTTCACAAAGGTTAGACCTTGGTCTAACTCTTTTTTTCTTTAGAAAATGGTAAAATCCAAAAAAAAAAAAAAAAAAAAAACCTTTAAAATCAATGGTAAAGACACTTTGATCCCTCTTATTTCAAAATGTTCCTTGATTCATGTAAACTGTATTAAAGTGCATGCATAATCCTAAAAAAAAGAAAAATTAATTAAGTGCATGCATATAAATTATAATTAAACCCCAACTAAAACACACTAATTATTTTTGCTTTAACTTTGATTGGTAAAAACAATAATTAAAATTCAAAATTATGATAACCTATAGAAAGGCTGCTAAAATTAAGGATAAGGGGGTGGTTCTCTCCCTTTGCCTAATTTTTCACAAACACTTGGGTCCCCCATCTACCTTAAATTGTTAAAGTTTTTTGGAGGCAAATGGCACCATATTTTTGTTCAATGCCTATCCACTACAAAAGATCATGCTTAAACAAGGAGGCAGACCGGTCGTACCAAGTTTTATTTTGCTACTATTTATATATATATATATATATATATATATTAATTAATTTGTCTAGGAGACTTTTTGTTTCCTAATTAATTAATTTATTCTTAATTCTAGCAGTTAAGCCGGTCTTCTTTGCAATTTTTTTTAAATAAATTTTTTTTCGATGTTATCCTCCAACAAATTAACAATATTGTTAAAAATTAATTATAATGTTCATTAATTTTATATTGAATAAAATATATAATGTTAAAAATTAGTGTAATGCTTATGACCTAAACTCTTAATTAAGGGAAGGATTAACTTTAGTAATATGGTTCTATGTTATGTATATTTTATTTACTTCTGATAATATTTATTTGAAATTATGTTTATAAGGATAAGTAGTTACTATTGTTTTGAGCTTATTATCTTATTATCTTATAATTTATCATTTAGGAATTATTTTTAATAACAAAATTATGAATTTGAGTTCACTCCAAGAGCTTTTTTTTTTTTTTTTTTTTTTTTCTTTTTTTATTCATTTTTTTTGGTGTACATCATTTGATATCAGAATCAAAGTTAAGAAAGAAATAGAAGACAAGCGACTTAACGAGCTTGAAGGAAACATTGACAAACTCTTGCAACTAACTATAAATATGATATTTCGCTTGGATCAAATGATTTGATTCAAAGTAGATGATTTCACATATGAGAAATTTTGCCACCATCTCAATTTTGTGTTCAACAAATCTTTTCAAAAGAAGAAAAAAGCGTTAAGGAACAACTTTGTTTTAGCTTCAATTATGTTATTTTTTATGAAGCTTTATCGCCCAATGTTGCTTCAAGATAAGTATAATTAACATGAACTTTGAGATCTGTTCAAGATTAAAATATGTTAATCTGTTCAAGAATTTTGACTCCGAAATTTCTAAATTACTCGGTTGTTGAAGCATGAGAAAATAAACCCCAAAATATTAATTATATTTAGTTTGTTTGCTTTGTTGTTTTAAGACCGTTTCCAATGAAAATCTCTTCTGTTAAGGAAACCCTAATATGAAGACTTAGTCACCAGGCTTTTAAATGCAATATTCAAACTAAATTATACCGTTAATTTCCCATAAATATGCTAACCTTCTTCATTTTATTTTATTTTTCTTTCTTTTTTTTAAACTTTTGTGAATAATCAAAACAAGCTATTTTGAAGAAGAAGTTGATGGATGATATAATTGATAAAGTTTAAACTTTAACTCGACAAATTAAGATAATTTTGGATAAAGGAGACAGGTTAGCAAAGAATGGCAACTAAATCAGACAGAAAATCGACAAAATAAGAAACACAAATCTCTTACATATTCTAAATGTCTTAACATATAATAATACCATAATGACAAAAATTAAAGTAACAAAATTTGAGTTTATCATGCTGCTCTTTTAGCCGTTTTACTTTCGGTCTTTTTCATCATAACATTATTTTATTGCAAACCCAATTTTCAGATTGTCTTTTATATTTTTTATATTAAAATTGAGTGAGATTCAAGTCCTATTCTTTGAATAAAAAAAAATATAATAATTATTGAGTCAAATACTCTAATATTTTTTTTTTTAACTAAAATCTAATATAGTCATACACTCATATGCAATAGTTTGCAGTTTTAATCCCATAATGAGGTTTCAAGAATAGAGATTGTTAAAATAATATTAATTCATTTGAGGGAAAGGAAAAACCTTATTCCAATAAAAAAAAATGAAAAAGAATTTTCATATCATATCCAGCTGTGCTATAGCAGTATAAAAACCTTTATCCCCATTCTTCAAAGAAAAACAATGGGTTCCCACTCCCACACTCACAAACTCGACCTGTTGCTTGCTAAGCATTGCTTACCCTCACAGCAAAGCATCTAAAAGTAATAATTGAATAACCCCCCTTTTTTTTATTCTTCCCCATCTAAATTTGGATAAAAAGGTTAAAAACAGAAAAAGGAAATTATTCTATATATTCACAATAAAATTTTAGAGAAATGACATGTCTTATATTAAGTATATAAATATATATGAAAAATAATAGATTTTTATAATATTTGATTGGATACATTATAATATTTCAATTTTATCACGGTTGTTTTTTTTTTTTTGTATTTAAGATGATTAAAAATTTAAATTTTGATTATTAAAATTAAGAGTTTAGTATTATATTAATAGATCACATAATTTTATTGTTGTTGATGTGTTATATAATAATAATAATAAAAAAAAATCATGTACTTATAAAAGAAAATGAAAAAAAAAAAAAAAAAGGTGGATAAATGAGGGGAAATTGGGCGGTGCTTCAAATTGGATAAACATTATTTGACATCATGGTGCATGTTTTCTCTCACACATGCCCCCTTGAATAAACGGCTGCCACGTGTCGTGGGGAGCGTGATTATTTGGCGGAACAAGAGTGGCCTAGTTGGAGAGCATTATAGCCGAGTCGGCTCGAGAAAAGAGCAATGGGAGAATGACACGTGTTTTTGAGGCGGTAAACGCGGAGAATGAGTCCAATTAAGCGAAGCTTCAATGGGCAACAAGGAAGACTTATCCACAAAAATTTAAATCAATTTGATGGAGCTAATGAAACGCCCATATCTTAATTTTTTGAATTAAAAAAAAAAAAAAAACAAATTTACATTCAAAATATTTAAAAGATAGACAATTAATGAAAACCATTTTATCATATTTTAGTACACAAAATTTTACTCATTATTATTGTAATTAAACCTTAGTTGCTTTCAATAACAATTACATTTTATTTACAAAATATGAAGGGTAATTAAATTGATATCTCCCTATTAATTTGAATAATAAAATTAATTTTGTTAAAAAGATTATCTAATATATCATCTCGATAGAGTTTTAAAACTTTTTCATTGAAAAAATTAAACCTTGCTTAAAAAATTCATTAACAGTATATGAAATAATAATCATTTATCTATACTAATATTAAATTTTTGATTACGTTGATGTCACGAGTTAATCAAAAATCAATTGAATTAATTAAATTACTTAAAAACTTAATTAAAATAATATTATTATGGTCACTTATGTATTTTTATATACTTTAAAAAAATTTACTCACATATTTAAAAACTATCAATTTTTTTTAAAGAAACTATCCTACTTAACTTTTTTTTTTTCTTGTAAAACATTTTTTTCACATCATTTTTTTTCCTTTCATCCATATAGGGAGTGTACATATTTTTAATTAAATATAACGTGTCATTAAGATTTATGAAAAACATGCAATTTTGTTTGAAGAAGAAAATTTGAACTCTTTATTACATAGTAAAGAATCAAAATCCCTCAAGACTTTGCTATAAACATTTCATGTCAAACTTATTAAACGTGTAATAATTGTTAGCAATGAGCATCAAGTAATTGTTAGTATGGCTTTCAACACAAGAATATGAGAATATTTGAAAAATATGGATTAAAAAAATGGGTAGTCATTAACATTTTTGTTTTTCTTTTTTGGTGGTTGAACACCATTTAGAAACAAATAGAATAGAATATTGACATATTCCAAATGTTTTTTACAACTAATATAAGACTAAGTACTAAATAGTGGGGTTGATCCATGCATTTGAGGCCAATTCATTTTTTTTTGTTTTCTTGAGCTAAAAAAGCAAAAGAAGCCAAAATTGGTAGATAAACAAATTTGTTATCTGATCCATTTGTGCTTATTAACCATTTGATTAATCAAACTCCCTTATTCAACTCATTATTTGACTTCTAGTTTAGGAAGGTATGAATACCATCCTCATGAGTCATGACCCACAAAAAATATAAAATAAAAAATAGCTAATCTTTTAAGGCATGGCTCATCCTATATTTGCTTATTAAAAATCAATTCTATCTCCTTATTGGATTTTCTTGAGAAAATATATCAAATTAACTTTCAATAAGTGAATATAAATCTCACAAAGATTAGTCTAGCTGTTAAAGAGTTGAATTCTCTTTCTTTGTCGATAAAGGTTAGATCCTTGTAAGAAGTATTAGGAAAATAAAATTCTTAATACATCATATCAATATAAGAAAGTATACGATCTTAAAATTGTTTAGAGAGAGAATTTAACTGAGACAAAGTTTAAGAATATCCCTAATCTTATTATATAAAAAATTCAAAAAACAATATAACCAGAAAAATTAATAATGAGCAATTTAAATTTGTTTAATAAACCCAAATTTATGGATGTTATTCTAAGGCGTACTCTTACTCCATGTTATGCCCTTTAAGTTACAAATATTGGAATTCCATATATATTCTCACGAAAACTCAATAAGGAGCTATCCAAAATCAAATTTCACTTAAAATTGTTTGTTTTCTAAAGATTAATAAATGCAATGTTATATATAAAATGTCTTAATCCATACTATATATGTCTCCAAGTTAATTGGAGTTAATTAAAACTTATTTGAATAAATTGGCTTTCAATTAAACCTTTCAAAACCCTTAAATGGATCTGACTTTTCATGACTTGTTTGGTGCAATGTTAGCTACATAACTTTGTTAGTTTGCAAAAAAAAAAAAAAAACTATGTTTTTTGGGCAGCTTTCAAGTCAATCAAGAAGGTGGGCTACTGCCATTTTCTAATTTGACCAAACATAAAATAGTGGGTAAATTTGAAGTTTTTTCGGTTAAAATAAAAAAATAAAAAACCCAAAATTTATCATTTTTCTAAATAAACTATTATATTTTTATTGTATTAAACTATTCAAATAATATCTTTATATTTCAATTTATATACAAATAAATTCTTATTTCAAATTTGACTTCTATTATAGTCAATCAACTGGATTTTTTTGTCTACAAAAATCTAATGAGGCTTGCTGATATGAATAAAAATTAATTATTATTTTTAAAAAAAATAATTTTAAAATTTTTAATTTTGGACCACATCAACTTTTATTTAAACAAAAAAAAATCATTTGAAGTTAACTGTAACAAAAATCAATATTCGTTAGAAATAATAAGTATTTAAATATAAATTAAAATTAAAATTTGAATATAATAAAAATATAAGCTGAAAAAATTCATGCTCATTTAGTATTTTAGTATTTTTTTTTATATATATAAAAGCTGGTAAACCGACAATGGCATAATCGTAAATAGTTGGAAAAGATAGGATAATTTTGGATAAGTCAACGGTAAGCAGTTGACATTTGACCCAATGGAGGACTACTTGTCTGTTTGTGAGAACACTGAGGATTGAGGAAGCATCCCAAGAATTGCATAGGAATATATGTTCCACTTTGGTAAATGATCAGCTACAACATTGCTTATTTATTTAATCATAATCTCATTTAGCAATTTCCTACTTTTTCATGAAAAGTATGTTCAAAATTTTTTCTAAATTATATTCTATTTTGCTTGACTTATTCCTTTTGACTCTTCTCCTTTGAATGTTAATTTGGCATAAAGCTTGTGTCTTGAACAAATTTGATCATTATAAGAAAAAAAAATAAGAAAATTATGTAAAAGATGTACATAATTATTGACTAATTACATCAATAATAAAAAATTTTGATTGAATTTGATATTACGAACCAAATGACATCAATTTAATTAAAAATTAACAAAAAATCAAATTATAAAATACAAAATATGTATTGATAATTTAGTTTTTTTAAAGAAAAAAGTTAGTTCCCACTTTTTTAACGCATTTCTTCCTATTTTTTTAATCTAAAAAATTGTACATGCAACTATTTCACTTTATATTATATATAATTATTTTTTATTAATTTTAATAATTATATTATATAAATATCCAATTATTTATTTGTTCTATCATATAGTGAGCGTGTATAAGATTAGTTAGTAAAATTCAATTATTAAGGTTCCGTCAGACAATTTTTTTTAATAAAAAGTGAAAAAACAAAAAATTAATTAAATAAACAAAGAATAAAAATATTCATCAAAGAAATCTAAAAGTTTTAGAAGCAATTTTTTTTTTACTTACTTCTCTTTTATCTTACAATTTATATTAAAAAAAATTAATATCTCAAAAATTGAGATAGATTAAAATAATTAACGATTTTATTTGTAATAGTTTAGTTAGTTGTTGTAAAAAAATTGTATTAATACACAACGGATCAGTTCAATTAGAAAGGGAAACAACTCTCTTTTCTTTTCTTTTCTTTTCTTCTCTTTTATATATCTATATATAATTAAAAAAAAAAACTCTCTTTTCTTCATTAAATTGATAGAAGAAAATATATTTTTAAAACTTTTCAAAAAAATATCACGTCGGTCTAGATAAAGAAAATACCTTGACCGTTGTAAAAAGATATGTAGTAATATATTTACTATCTATAATATTAATATTGTTATATTTGGTACCACCGTACTCACTTGTTAGTTGTTATTAATAAGAAGGGGTGAGCAAAATCCGACTCGATTCGAAAAAATCGATTAAAATTTCAAATTTTGGTTTAAAAAGTTCGAATTATTCGAGTTATTCGAGTTTTCGGATTGACTCGAATAAAAAAATCGAGTTATACGATTTAGCTCGAGTTTAGATTTCACAGTTCGAGTTATCCGAAAATCCGAATAGTAAAATCCAAAACGACGTCGTTTTGAACTAGGTTCTTGGGTAAATTTGAAAAACATGCTGTCAATAACCAAATTATTATTAAATGGTATAATGAGTAAAAATTATTTGAAAAAGAGAAATAAAAATAAAAAATTATTAAGAAGGAAATTGTATTTCCCCCTTTTTTTCTCTTTCTCTTCGGTCTCTATCTCTCTTTTACGAGTAATATGATCCAAAATCATTGAAATTAATAATAATTAAAATGAATTTGGTAAATAATTTTTTTCAATTTTATTTTAATTTATAAAGAAAAATAATATTATATATGGTATTATGTTAGTTATAAGATGTATTCACGTATCTGTATCTAATTTTTGAATTTTTTTAATTGAGTAAGCAATTTAAATTTCACCATAAGCCTTGAACTTTTGACATTTGCTTACATTTTCATTGATTTTGATTTAGATAATTGAACAATTTCATTTACCCAAAATTTAGTTTTATCATGCTTAATTATAATTGAAAATTTATAGGATTTGTTTTATCATGCTTAAATATAATTGAAAATTTATTTTAACTCGAATAAATATATTCGATTCGACTCGACTCGACTCGAATTTCTTTTCACTCGACCCGATTTGCTAAATTTTCAAATTCAGTTCGGTTGACAAAATAGGACTCGTAAACTCGACTAACTCGAATTTTTTTCACTCGACTCGACTCGATCGAACGCTCACCCCTACTAATAAGGACACATTTATTTATTTTTAAAGTTTGTAAGGTGAACTAAGTGGCGTAAGATAATTGGTGATGAGACGAATGGAGAAGCTAGGTAGAAATGTAGTTGATCAACTTGCTTAAGCGGACTTTAATTGAAAACAAACGAAAGACCAAAGTCCAAGTTGGAACCGTTCGCTTCCACTTTTCCGAAACACCCCATGACATGAGATTCCAACACGACCAAAGTTTAATTCCAAGGTTTGGTCTGAAATCAATTTTGGATAAGCTTCATTTTTTTTTTTTCCTCCCTAAAAAAGTAAAAATTTCGAAATCCTCGTTCTTCTTTCTTTCCACACGCCTTTTTCCTATTACGCTATTGCCAGTACCGAAACTCCTGCCTTATAAATAACCTATCTCTCTTCATTTCCTTCAGTCAAGAAAATCCCAAGCCTTAGAACCCAAGTAAAAAAAAAATCGAAAATTTCTTCTTCTTTATTTTTTTTCCCTTCATTTTCTGGAAATGGTTGATTTAGATTGGAATGCAAAGATGGTTTCTTCCAATATCCCAAACAAATCCCCAAAACTCTCTAATAAACTCCAAGTTTCTATTCCGTCGACGTTGCGCTTCTCTAATATTTCATCTCCGCTTTCGACTTCCGCTTCGGCTTCCTCAGCTTACGACTATTATCTGCGGCTCCCGGAGCTGAGAAAGTTATGGGAGACAAAGGAGTTTCCAGCTTGGCAAAACGAGCGCGTTTTGAAGCCGGCTTTGCACGCTTTGGAGATCACGTTCCGGTTTATTTCGATTGTTTTGTCGGATCCTAGACCGTATTCTAACCGTCGCGAGTGGACGCGTCGACTCGAGTCACTCACCACGAGTCAGATCGAACTCATCGCTATGCTCTGCGAAGACGAAAACGAAGACAAAACGGCTGGAATGGCTCCGATCGTTGATCTGACATCGTCGAACGGAGTACTTGCTCGTGAGAGCAGCTCCGCCGAGGTGTGGAAGATTCATGGAGAAACGACGGTGGTGAACCGAACCAGCGAAGCCAGCTTGTTGCCTCGACTCGCCACATGGCAGAAATCCGAAGACGTAGCACAGAAAATCCTTTACTCCATCGAGTGCGAGATGAGGCGGTGTCCGTACACTCTAGGTTTGGGAGAACCGAACCTATCCGGCAAACCGAACCTAGACTACGACGCGGTTTGCAAGCCGAACGAACTCCACGCGCTAAAGAAGAGTCCGTACGATCACATCGAGAACCACGAGAACACGACGCTTTACACGACGCATCAGATTCTTGAATCGTGGATCCAAACGGCGAAACAAGTATTGAAACGCATCGTTTTGAGAATCGACGCTGAAAGTTTTGAAACCGCCGCGAGCGACTGTTACTTGATAGAAAAGATCTGGAAGCTTCTAGCGGAAATCGAAGATCTCCACCTCTTAATGGACCCCGACGATTTCCTTCACCTGAAAAGCCAGTTACTGATAAAATCGGTGAACGAAACGGAAGCGTTTTGTTTCAGATCGAAAGGGTTGGTTGAAATTACCAAAATGTCCAAGGAGTTGAAACATAAGGTTCCCTTTATTTTGGGTGTCGAGGTGGATCCTAAAGGTGGGCCCAGGATTCAAGAAGCTGCAATGAAATTGTACGCAGAGAAGCAGGAGGGTAATAAGGTCTTTTTAGTACAAGCTTTGCAAGCCATCGAAGGAGCCTTGAAACGGTTCTTTTACGGGTATAAGCAAGTGCTGGTGGTGGTTATGGGGAGTTTAGAAGCGAAAGGGAACCGAGTCGTGACGAGTTCTGATACGGGCGACTCGTTGAGTCAGATATTTTTGGAGCCTACTTATTTTCCTAGTTTGGATGCGGCTAAAACTTTTTTGGGCGAGTTTTGGAGTCATGAACAGGGTGGGTCTGGGTTGACTCGGTGGAAGAAGTGATGCCTCGGCCTACTCATTTTGATTGGAAACTTTAATTTGGTTTAAGAAATATTACAGAAATGAAAAAAAAAAAAAAATTAATTATTCTTTGTAGTGTTTATGTTTGGAGGGTCAATTATTGTATATATTATAAAAATTTTGTACACTTAAAATGGGAAATTCATGATTTATAAGATTGTACTCAATTGCTAGAAAAATATTCTTATTATTTCTTAATATTGCTTCGTAGATTTAAATTCGAATTTTTTCATTAGAAAAACAAATATAAATTGAAAATTTTAAAAGGATATGACCGCTGGAATGATATTAATATATTTATTATAGGTTCAATTGCCAATTATATATTGACAATTCGTATCATGTAAATATAAATATTACATAAATTAATAAATGTATCAAAAACTTAAACACAAATATGATATATGTATTAAATGTGTCATGTTAATTATATTTAAACATGTTGTGTCGTATTTATTATTTTGTTTTTATGTTTATGCCACATGTTGTGTTCTATCATATTTTTTTTATCGTATTCATAATTATCAAGTTTAGCTAATTAGTTGTGATTTTCTTAGACATAAAAAAGATTTAGGGAATCCATATTCGCAAATATTTTAGCTGATTTTTCCTTAATAAATTGTTGTATCAAAGATATGTAATCTTCTTATTACTAAAGGGCAATATTGATTCATACCCAAAGTCCAGATGAGAACAGGGCAGCAGAAAAAACCTAATTTAAATTTTTTTTATTTGTTTTTTATTTTCAAAATTTTGGGCATTAATAAACTATATAGAGGAATATATGTTATAGTGTTGTTTTCATCATCTAAGTATTGCCCCATTGATGTCTAAATTTTTTAAAATCCGAACATTTTTGCCTTAGATGTCATAGAAAAGAAAGTGTTGTTAACGAGTGTATTTAGAATTCGTAATGATTGCGGTTAACGAGTGTATTTAAATAATATTTTTTTATTATTAATCGGATTGTTGTTGAAAGTTAGAAGTAGAATTGTTTATTAATCAGATTGGATTGGGGTAGATCCGTTTGACATTTAAAAACTTTTACCCTAAACCCGATCTAGCACGTGGATTTATTGAGCTAAATTTTTTAATAAAAAATATTTTAAAAATAAATAAAATGTATTTATTTGTTAAAAATTTTTTTGAGTTAGATTCAAACTTAAAACTCTTGTTCAAAGACTGACCTAATTAGGATCGGATCCATCAAATTGGATGATCCGTGGATTGAAAGAATGGCATCTGAAAATGGTAATGAGTTATGACAATGATAGGATCCAATTCACGTGGCTTTAAAACGTTTAATTTCCATTTTCAGTCGCCATTGATTACAGTTATTGACATTGAATTCCTTGGGAAGGTTGGGGAGTGCATTGCCCCATTGCCAACTCGAAGAGTTAAACCAAGTATATATATATTTATATATATATATATATATATATATTGCATGTGAAAATTGTCAGCACATCATGGAAAACGAATTCCATCAACTGCTACAAATGGATAAACAGTTAACAATAACATCACAACATGACAACATTATGGTACTGAAGAACGATCTGGTAATTAGAGCACAACATTGTTGAAAAAATTATGGTTTTTTGTCAGATATAAACGTGGTTTTTCACATTTGAAAGTTATGTCTGCCATGTAGGAAGGATATGGGATTATATAATAATCTTGTTCTTGAATGATGGTTGTTGGAATTTTATTATTATTATTTTTTTTAAGTTTGTTGGGAAGTCGGCAATTCCAGGCACAGTTACCAGAGGAGTTTCAACTTTCAACTTCAATTGGTGGTCCAAATTAGGGAAAAAAAAAAAAAAACCAATCCAAGATCTAAAGTTTTTTTGTTTAATTAGTTTCCCTTTGAGAATTGGATATATGCTCATATTTTCTTTCATTAATGAAGAAAACAGGCTAATTTGTGCTAAATGAATGCTGAATTAAGATGCTCCCAGGCTCCAGCTTCTCAGTTTTTTTTAATCAAAACTACTAAGAATCGAATTTGATCACTAAAACTAAGAATTCTAACAGGACTGTTGGCAAAGTATGAACAGCTTCTCAGACTTTTCAGGCCTGGATTTGTTTTAACTTCAGCACAAATCTGCTAGTAAAACTTCACTCCAGTGAGTCTAGTTCTAACAGTTTCTGGTTCTGGCTATCCAAAACTGGCGCTTTTAAAGCACAAAATATCAGTTTGGAAATGTCAAAGAACAAACTCGACATATAGCTCATTCTAGATCTTAGAAAAATCCCAATTCTTTTTTCATGGTTTTTCAGTCAAATGTAATACCCAAGAGCAACGTGTCTCTGATAATTTTTGTTACTTTTTTGTTATTAGAATGCCAAGTGTAATAGCAAAAATCCTGCTGGTTTATTTTTGTTTCCAGGTTTCCAAGCTACTTTTGCTATTTTCTAGCACATGACTCGGAACTGAACCGCCTAAGCTGAAAGCCCTGCTAATTCACCTATATCAGCAAACAATGAACTCATCCCACGTGGTATAATTTCCAACCACCGAAAATCACGACCTTGGACAACCAGTACTAGAAAAGGAAACTGGTGAAAAAGAGTTTTTGAATGATTCTTCCATTCACTAATCTTTCCTTTTTTATGGAAAACCCAAATTGATTTAGAATGAACAGTGGTGAGAGCCTTTGACTCTTTAATTTCATCTGATGTGAACCCAAAGTTTTTTTTTTACTTTTTTTTTCTTCTTTTCCCCAGCAAAATATCCACATTCTGGTAAGCTTTTCAACTCCATTTGATATTTTTTCCCATACTTTTTTTATTTTTATGGTAAGGGGTATTTCAAAGTTTTGTTTGAGGGTAATTACTTCCTACCATATCAGTACGATGTATTTAGAATTTTATTTTCGAAATACTTTTACGAAATCTGAATCCTGATGGACAAAGAAAGATATCTCTTATCTTCATCAACTGGATTAACCCTTGAGTTCCCTTGTGGGTTTTTTAGTGGTTATTTAATTTCTTTCATGTGAATGGATAGTGGAAGTACGGGAAGAAAATGTCCCCTTTTTTTTTTTGGGTACAAATAAGGGAATAGTTGCGGATGCTGTGAATGCCACTTTTTAAGGATTGATATGCATGAACCATAAGGATTAAGTCTGGATTAAGTCATGGGTTCGAAATTGCCCCGTTTTGAGATTGTGATCTGTTGTTTTGACTTTTAACAGATTTGCTTTTATCTAAACTTTCAGGTTGGATTACATTAAAAGCAATAGCAACATCTACTTCTAGGCCTTGTTAGGATCTGATTTGGGTTTATATTATATCATATAGAAAAAAAAGTTTCAACTCTTGGCACCTTTCTTTACACGGGGATCATGGGATTTTTTTAGTTTTGACCAATTCCCCTATTACTTCTCTTATTTATTATTGTTTGCCAGCTTAAATCCCTTCATTGCTTTACTAGTGTTTTCTCTGGTTTTTTATCTTGTTTTAGCAGATTGAGACCAGATTAAAAGTAATGGAACTAAATTTTGCACCAAAGAGTATGCAGATGTTGATACTCAAAGTCCCACAAAAATCAGCTTCTTTTATCTCTGATTTATGGTTTGCAACTCATGGTGGATGCAACCAACCTTTGGCCTATTGCTCGGTTCATCGTTCAAGTCTTTTTAGCTCAAGAAAGTTTAAAGGACATAACCTGAAACTTGCTTGCTGTGCAAGATTCAATGATTTCTCCCATGGAGAATTGTTGAAACGGATTGAAGGAGAGGTCCAGCCATTTGATGTAGAAAACAATGAGAAGGTTTATGAAAAAGGTGGTCAAATGCAGATTTTACCATCAAAGATTGAGTTTCCTGACCCTACTTTGCTCGGAATCTGGCCGGATCCGCCGGATTGGCCCGAGAGAGATGAGATTCGTAGGATTAGTATTGAGCAGAAAGCAAATAGTTTTGGAATTCCCCTTTCTCTGAGGATAATAAAGAGAAAGCAAAGATGGAAAGAGGGTTTTGTGGATGCAGGGGAGTTTGCATACTGCTCTGTTAAAAAGGCATTTTCTTCACTAGTATTTATCATCAGAGAGCTTCAAAACTACACCTTGGTTATAAGGGAAGGTCTATACTGTGAAGATTTAATGGAGGTTATGAATAAGATGCAAAGAGACATGACTTTAACATTTGTGTGGCTATTTCAGCAAGTTTTTTCAAAAACGCCCACTCTTATGGTCTATGTGATGCTTCTTTTGGCCAACTTTTCTGTACATTCTATGACTGATAAGGCCTTTTTTGATGCTACTCAACAACCAAGATTCACTCGAAAGGCGATTGCGGCGACAACCATGTCCATTATAGAGGAGGAGAGTGAAGAATATCTTAATGTTGTTCCTTCTTTGCCTGCAAAGGTTGATGGAGAATTAGGCTTATGGAAGTCAATGGTGGAGGAAGCTTCAAGGATGCAAGGAGAGTTATATTATACGGTTCTTGATCATCAGATTAGGCAGCAATTGGTGTCTCCTCTAAATGTGAAGCTCGAACCAGATAACTACGAAATGCATTTGAGAACGAACCTCGTTTATCAGATGCGTGTGGCTGAGGAGCCGAATAATCCTCTTTTGCTTTCGAATTATGCTCAGTTTCTTTCCCTTGTTGTCAAGGACCATGACAGGTAATTTGATTTTGTATTCGAGCTCTTTTCGGTCTCAGTCCTTTTATGAATGGTAGGATTATAACTTGAGTGGTAGAAGTAAGTTTATCATTCTTGCATATGGCCAACTTTAAATGTTCTAGTTAGTCAGATCAAGTTTTAGGAATCCACATTTAATACAAGCTTGAGTGTTCAGATTTTAGTAGGAGGATATTATGGCCTAATTCACTTGTAGTCTAGTTCTTTTATTACTAGTAGAAGATTAGTAAACTTTTGCAGCTCTTACCTATGTTGCTCCGATTCTTCATTTTTCTGGAAGTACCCGTGTCCGACGCATTTTCTCCCAAGGACCCTCCAAATACATGGAAAAACTTAGAATAAATCAAACATACCCGTGTCGGACACTCAAACCCAAGTCCGAGTAACATAGGCTCTTAGTCTCTTACTGCATCAGAAAATGAAAATAGCTTGCTGATTTTGTTGGCTTATCGATCTTTTGGGATTCTACAGGGCAGAGGAGTGCTTCAAACGTGCTATTCAGGCAGAACCGCAAGATGCAGAGGCATTGGGGCTATATGCAGACTTCTTGTGGCAGGTAAGGAATGACCTTTCGGAGGCAGAAGAAAGATACTTGCAAGCAATCTCAGCTGACCCGAAAAGCCCTTTCCATGCATCCAAATATGCAAATTTCCTTTGGAGCACTGGTGGTGAAGGAACTTGTTTTCCTCTCAGCTCTTCTTCTTATGACAGCTATAATAAAGTTACTTAAAATCTAGGACAACTAAGATTATCTTAATAGCAATAAGTGTTTTCCTGGGTTTGTTCTTCATCTGATATTAGTATATCAGATCAGGCAAAATACCCTAAAATTTGTCATCCAACTTGATCAATGCAGTCAACCAAATATCTAAGAAGATAGAAATTTCCCAAAAGAATTTGTGCACAAACTGTGATGCTTTTGGAACTAAACAAGAAGAAGTTCAGATGTGTAATTGGGACAAACCTGGTATGGTATTGAAGGCGTCCTTCAAATTTTTGTTTAATTTTACCACAAAAATGTCTTATATATATATATATATAATATGAGTTCATGCAGATGGAAACTGTAATAATGCTAAGTTTCAAATTGCTTCTTAACAATAACCTTTCAAAGTTCTGGTCTAATTTCAGCAGCAATGCTAATGCCCTAGGTAAAGCCATGCCATGCCATTTGAGCATTGTTCTTGGCTGTCCAACTCTTATCTTATGTTACCCAAATTTGAGATGAGTGTTGGATATGAGTATGTATCCGATATGAGTATACTCATTTTTTAAAAAAGTTTTTTCATATATTTGGAGGATCAAACCTCATATCCATAGCCGAATATATGTCGAACACAAATTTTCTAAAAAAAAATGAAAAATCCAATTAACGTAACTCTTTTTTTTTTATTTATTTATTGTGTTTAGTAATAAAATTACACTTTTATTTATAAAAGTTTACATGCTTTTTTTTTTTTTTAAATTTCATCCTAAACGTTTAAAGTTTTTTAATTAGTAATAACCTATTTAATCTGCAACAAAAATAGAAAAGAAATAGTCAACATAGATGAGTTACCATGCAATCTTAAACTGATGAACTTAATTACTTGAGCTGAAATTATTATGGCTAAAAAATCTTGGTTTTAATTTATCCTGGTGTAGAGCTAAAAAAAATTGTCTCCTGACTTATTTATCTTTATTATGAATAGATATAGTAATTTTGAATACGATATGATTACACGACATGAACACAATACAAAAAAAATAATTAAAATACGATATGATACACAAATTGTCAAGTCTAATTGTCAAGGATATGGTCATGTCAAGCCAATGCAGCTGTAAAGCCTAAAAAAAGGGGTTAATGGGTGGAAATATAATGTGATTTTTTGACAAAAAGACAATATTTTGGTAAAGTTGAAAAAGAAAGCTCGCAACTATATTGTTTATGATAGGATGATGAAGATTGACAATTTTAGCAAAGTTCACAAGTTTGCTCAGTATTATAAATTCAATCTCGATAAACACTTTTTTCTTTTAATTTTAGAACTGGTCAAATGTTCATTTAGTTTATTTAATAAATTTGGATCCTCTAACATTACAGATATCAGATCATTTAATCATTTAACAATTAATCAGTTTCTACATTTTTTATGCAAGGGGAGAGGTTATGTTATTTGAAATTTTCATTTTTTTTATATATTCGTGTTCGATATTTGTGTCTAATATATATTTTGATATAAGTATGAGAGTATAATCTCAAATATATAAAAAAAAATTTTAAAAATTAAATATACACGTATCGAATATATATACATATCTGATACTCATATCCAAATCCGGATAACATAAAGAAAAAGGGATGTTTTAAGGTTTCGATTTAGTTTTCGTTTCCCATCTTTTGTAAAAAAAAAATTAATAATCAGTTACTAAATGATGAACTGGAAGGGAATAAAACCTGTTTACTAGCAAAAATTATTTTGTAATTATCTGTATCCAAGATTTGGACTCCCAAATTTAATATAAAAATAATAATTTTACCTTCATGGCAATGGCAAAAATCATCAAAAACTTTTAATTACTATGGATCCTTGCTCATTTTATTACTATAAGGAACCAACAATAAATTCAGTTTTCAATTTTCATCAGAAAGTTACTATCATTTTCATAAACCACTTCAGTTTCTACATTTTTCTCAGAAAAAAAAGAGATTATCATGATATTTCTTCACCTTTGACAGTAAACCTCTTTTCAGCCTTTTTCCTTATCCCGTGACCAGGCAACTATTTTCGGCTGAAAAATGGCGAAATATAACGATTTATGCCCTAATTTCCTCCACATTTTTGTATGTTCTGAAGAGCATGAAAAAAAATCTAATTATTGTAAATCTAATCCCAATATCAGCTTTGACAAGAATTTCATTTTCTTTGTTAGCTAGCTAATGAGCATCAATTATGTTGCTCCGATTCTTCTTTTTCTTAAAGTATCCGTATCAGACACGTATATCCGGACATGGGTATGAAAATATGACTCTTCGAGGATCCTCCAAACATATGGAAAAATTGAAAAAATTAAACATACTCATATCAAACATATACTCGAATCCGACACTCATACCCGAATCCGAGTAACATAGAGCATCAACAATGAAAGAAAAGAAACAGAACATTTCATAAGATCTCCGAACCGGAGACGAATAAGATTCGGTTTCTACAACATGATCGGAAAGCATTAATCTGGAAAACAGAATCAGTAGTAACCTCAGATGGCGACTGCCATGTTGTTACACATGTTAAGAATACAAGAAAATCAGGCTACATAAAATTTTCAATATTTATACAATTCCAGACAAAAAAAGTAGAGTTGGAATACCTCAACTGCTGATTGAGCCAAAAAAGTGGAAATTTTAAGATCGAAACGTGGTGGAATCTCTAGCATCACCAAAACCAAACATTGCGGCTATCGACAGCCTTCATAGAAGTCGATACTAAGGGCATTCGCCCAAACTCCGCGACAAATTTGTTAACACATTCAGTTCTTTTTTCACCATGACCTCCCAAGCTGCTAATGCCAGTTGAACCAATCTCAAATATTTTACCTAAGATTGGAGCACAAGAATTTAATTGAATTTATTTAACATATAATAATGTAAAAGCCTAAGAGGAAATACAACATAAAGCTTGTTCAAAGTTTAGTAAGCAACAGCCAGTTTGCAGATTAAATTTCTTTCTGCCACACCATCAAATGACATCTAAAAGCCTAATGGTTTTAACTTCAAGCATCTGGAAGAAAGAACTCAAGAAAAATATCTTTTTGAGATATAAAAACAAACAAACATAATTACTTGTATAAGCTTTAGCATTCATTTGCCAAAATGAGTTGAATTCATTTCTATATATAGATCTCACTCACAGGGCTTCTGAACGATAAACTCAAATAAAGCATCTACCGGAATAAAATATAATGGCATGTCTGTAGGTTCAAAGAAGTATAGTCTAAGAGACCACAGTTTTTAATGGCAAACATCATCTTTATTATGTTATCCATTTTTACCCATTTGCAATTTTGCTTCTTCAAGTAGAACTAAACTATGACTTGTCTTGTGTCTACTCTGTCACAGCATATGGATTGTTACTTCCTTGATGCCTGATGATTTGCTCTTTGGAAGAAAAATGCAAAACTGGCTTCCAATTCTGTGTTAACTTTCATTCCATTTTAAAGTTTTGTACGCATGTCTCCAATAATTTTCATTTACAGAACATGAAGTTCACAGAAGAGAAAGAAAAAAACAGTATATTATGAAGACTCGTCTAGATTTACCTTTCACCCATATAGGAGGAGCACCAGTTGCATTTGCAACAAGAAATGACATTGCAATATCTTCACAATTCCTGGTGAATCCAGCCTAGGAATTAGTATAATAATAAACGTTTAACATGCATAAAATGATGAAACCATTTAAAAAGTCTGCGACAGTAGTAAATAAAAAGGGACCTGTTCCTGGTTATGTATCCTTTAAGTGATGCAGGCATCTCATCAGTGTAAAGTTTGAGATACTTTTTGTGGAAGAAGGCAGCCTTTGAGAGTACCATGCTGTATGTCCCAGTCCACCAAACAGACCACCATCCACCATATATGTATTTATCCTTGCCTTTCTGCATAAAGATGAACAAATCAAGAAGGTATTTTTTTGACTAATTTGGATAGTTAGGACTCCACAAGGTTTATGATCCTCAAATTTATGCTAACAAAGAAAAGGCTTTCATGTATAATCTACACTAGTTGATACCAAGTAAGAGGTTATAAACTTTGTAAAGTCTATAAACTAAGTAAAAGTTTCAATCAATTCTAAGCTTCATATTAAGATACTGATAAAGCTACAAGCTTTGCTTTTGTTTGTATATTATACTTTTTCCTTTCTTTTATGTCAATGTGTAACTATCAGCAAGGCCATCAGCACTAGAGTTCGTAGCACTCCATGCAGATCGAGAGAAATGGAAGTAAACTGAATTGGAAACTTCAAGATCCAATACAATGAGCCATTTCGGTCGATTAGAAGCATAAGTTTAGACTTTTAGTCAATGTTTATAAGTTATAATGTTAAGTCACAGGGATTTCTTCTTCTAAAACAGAGAACAATGACAATAAATATGAAGCTTAGGCCAGAAATAGGCCTATTTCTAATCACATGTCTGAAGTCTGAAACTCTATGACCATTAAACTTAACAAAGGAAACTAAAGAAACTCTAAGATCAAAATAAACTGCAATAAGTTATTTATTAAAACTAAAAATTTGCAAGACAGCTGCGTACCGTTTGATCCGCCCAATGCATACGGGGAACATATCCCACCATTGTATCTGGGGCACTTTGCCAAACAGTGAAAGCAAATTCTACCGAAGTGCAAGGAAATATAACATCATCATCAATCGAAAAAACAGCATCAGTCTTCAAATCCTTAATTTCTTTAAATCTATTGTTCAAGCTATCTTCCTTATTGATATCAAATATCAACTTAACTCGGTGACCATTTCTAGAGTTCAACTGTACAACATCGTTAAGAAATCTTTTAAGAGAATCTGATGGAGGATCAGGCTCGCTCCACACAATATGTATAGATTCAAGCCTAGGACATGACGCATAGTGCGAAATGGACTTCTTCAAGAGATCATATCTTTTCCAAGTATTCATTACAATCGCATATCTTCCCCTGTATAAAAAGAAAAAAGGTTATGCAATCCAGCAATGAACATCATCAGTTTATCACCAAATTTCTTCAAAGCTACAAATCATGGCTTAAGCAGATTTCATTTTTCTATTGAAATATCAATCATTTTCTCGATATTTTTAGTAACATTTAAGCTCAAATTGATTTAGTTCAAGAATCAAGATCCTAATTTTCATTTTTAAATTTTAAAAGGTGTTAACCTTACTAAACAAAAACCTTCTAGCAATATTTCTATTAAACATCCAAACATAATAAACACTCAAAAAAGTTTAAGCTTTAAATTTTAAATTTGAATAACAATTACTTCTCAATATTTTAGTAACATTTTAAGCTGAAACTGATTTAGTTTCAGATCCTAACGGTTTTTACAGTTAAAAAAATATTAACTTTCCATAAATAAAAATCTTTTAACGAACTATATGAAAATCTAATTGAATTTTGAATAACACTCCTAATTTAGATATTAAATTTATTTAAGTTTACAAAAGAAAAAACGTTTTTAGCCACGGTTTATTTTTTCTATATTTAAACTTGGAAACTACTCAACAAAATCCAAAAGAAAATTCACTAATTTATCTAATCTAAACTTAAAAAACACTCTAATGAAAATATAAGATTAAGTTCAGAGAGATTATTAATTGCGAAATGCACCGTGGAGAAGAAGAGCGGTCGAGCGAAGCAACGTCACCGGTCCATCCCATCAAGGAAAAAGAACCGTCGCGGTTTCGGTTCGCAAGAACGAGTAGAGTTAACGCGACGCAACCGCAGAGAAGGATCTTGAGTTTCACCGATCCAAGCGTCGCGATCCCGACTTGACGTAACTTGAAAACCATTCGACGGTTATTCGGTAAACTGCCTCTCATCACCTTCTCTCTCTTCCTCACTCTCTTCCTTTTCTTTTTTTTTTTTTCTAATAAGAAAGAAAAAAAAATGGACTGATTCGGTCTGAACTCGGTGGTGTGACTCTGAATGGAGCCCGAGTCACGAAACGAAAATTTTCGTCCGGTTATTAATTATTTGCTATTTATATTTTATTGGTTCCGGAGCGGTGAGGGGAGGTACGGTTCTCGCCGGTGAGGAGGAGGGAAAGGGGGGGTGGTGAAGTGTAGGAAGTTAAAGAAGTAGAGTCCCATAAGATGGATTTAAGTGAACACGTGGAGGGCTACTATTGGCTGAAACTTTACGTTTATAATTTTTGGTTTTCATATCCAACGCAACGCAAGGCACGTACTGACGTACGCTCGTTCTTTTTAAGATTTCTCAGATCACAAGATGAGGAAAGTTGTTTTTTACCGTTAGATTAAAATCACGCGGTCAATTATGGCCTTTAAGGTGGACCCCAGAACAATATTGTTGTAGCCAGTGGGACCTACCGAGTTGGCCAATTCTCTCTTTCTGCTGAATATTACAAAGTTCTTTTTTTTATTTTTTATTTTTTACCAAAGAAGTTTACAAAGTTAGCTAATTTAATTAATTTTTATGCTTCACGAAAAAATATTTCCAAAATTTACATGTTTGCAAGTTGTTAATCACAATTACTTTATTTTTGTTTTTTTTTTTTTTTCCTTCTAAATTTCGGAGAAATGGATGGTCCGAGATATTATTTGATATTATTTATTAAATTTTTATTTAAATAATATTTTGATATAATTTTTAAAAATTCAAGTTTTAAAACTTTGATGGATCAAATCAAATCTTAAATAAAAATTTTCAAAAATTAATTCGACTCAATTTTGCTCATAAACACTTTTAATTATCGATCACCAAATTAAATGTTCATTTGTTATTATTTTCATAATATATAGCAACCTCGTTTGGTTTTCATTTTTCTTAGAAGTTTTTGAGAAATAAGTGTAACTTTCCATCATTCTTTTCTTGAAACTAGGTTATTACCAAAAAAGAATTTCTTCTTCATTGTTTATCCTTATGTAAAGAACAAAGAAAGTGCCAATATGCATTGTGGATAAACAATTACAAGTTACATTAATTCTTTTAAATAAAAAAGAAATTCCATTCACATATATTTATAGAGAAATATTACTATTCATAATCATATAGTAACTGTTATTATTTTTGAATTCCCTACTCATCAAAAATTCTTTTTAGTATAAAGTTCCATAATCAAGCTGGGTTCATCTTTGATCTCGATGGCAACCCACCAATCAGAAAAATGATGTAAAATAAGGGGTTGATAAAAGATATTGACAATTTATGAATTTTGGATTATATCTATTTATGTTATTCAAATTTTTTATTTTTTTAAAGTTTGAATATGGATATAAAAATATGATTTTTAAATATATGATTTTTTTTTTTTAAATTGAGTATACTCATATCGGACACATATCATATCTAACACTTACTTTCGAGTTTGGATAACATAAGTAGCCATTGAAAAATAAAATAAAATATTTATTTTCAATATAACATAAAAAAAAAAGAGAAGAATTCAATTTTTACTAATGGACAGCCAAAGGTTTGCTTGGAAGAATTAAAACAACTGCTGTTTTAAGAAGATAATTCTGTGGATCTTTTGTTTTGTTGATGAAACTTTTGTTCTAATCTTAAGGCTTGGCCGAAGTGGTTTAAGCTTTGCTCTTAGCAGGACTTGTTTTTGGCCCATTAAGAGATATGGGTTTGATAGACTATGCCCAAATCAAATTTGGGCTTCTAGCACATAAGATTAATCTAAAAACAAGTGGGGGAGGGGAGCGTAGACCTATCCAAGGTAGCCCGGCCTATATTGGTCCGGACCTGAAAAGGGTATTTTTCAATTCAGTCCAGTCCGATCTGAAGTATTATTTATTAATAAAAAATAATTTTTAATTAAATTTAATTATAAAAATATTAATATAAAAATAATTTTGTTAAACAGTAATCTAAGCTTTCGGATTGGCTTGGGCCCTGCCCATGAATAAGTGTAAGGGAAATCAAATTTGCCACTGTAGCAATTTCTATTTCTATTTAGTTATGCAAGAAATTTAAAGTTTCATGTCCCTAATGAGATAATTAAAAGTTGAGACACTAATGTGGAAGTCTTGAGTTCGAATCTTGAATTGGGACGGATGTAATTTATGTAAAATGAAAAAGGGTTACCTTCTATTCACTTTGTAACCTATGAAAAAATGTGTTAAGAAAAGCAATTAAAGTTTATTATATAGTATTCACAAGAGTTAATGTAATTGATAAGAAAAGGGATTTTCTATTTTACTCAACTCAACCAGGGATCGATCTTTGTCATGAGGAGCATTTCAGACATAAAATCTTGAATGTATCAAGTCGATATGAAAAATCTATCTTTAATTAGATAAAAAAAGAATTAAGTTCGAGCAAAACCTGAATATATAAAAACCCAATAATTTAAAAGGCATGGAACTTCAAATATTGATTTAAAAGGGTTTTATACATTATAACCTAGTAAACTATATTTATTCCCAAATCTTTAATTCCTTTTAAGCTTCAACCTTTCTTATTCTCATAAGACTTTATTTATTGAAAGGAAAAAGACTTATACACCTTTCTTATTTCTAATTAGTTTGTGATGAAAAAAAATTGCAGTATTAGGTCATCAACAGCCATTTTTTGAGGCTATATCATTTGGCCATAATTCAACGGGCGGTTGGGGGTGGATACTTAATCTTATCCTATGTTTTAAACAATGTTGTAAAAGCGACCATTAAACTTAGTTGTTAAATTATGATTTTAGGTATGAAATCATCATTGGACACTTAGCCACCCAAATATTTTTTAAATACATTTTGGGATGATTTATATGGTTGATTTCTTTATACTATATATGATGTTATTTTTAATTTGTTTAGCACTGTAATTAATAGATTTTTTTTTTTTGGTATAAAAGAGGTTGTAGTTTGAGGATAGAAAAAGAGATTGCAGATGCTGAGATTCGAACATCAAATTTATTGGATGTCATATCTTAAAGGTAATTATATGAACCAACTTAACTAAATTCCAAATTCCTTTAATTAGTAGATTAACATAAATTAAATATGTTCTCAATTAATTAAGTACAAAGTCTATAGTAATTAGTTTGAATCCTACTCATAATAAGATATTAAAAAGAGAAATTAGTCATCTTAATTTTTTAATTATTGGTCAATATCAAAGTGAAGGGATAAAACAATTTACAATATATATATATATATTTTTTGATTTGAGAAAAGAATTCGAATTCTTCTCTTCGAAAAATTGAAGGATGATGCATTTAATTACTGAACCAAATGCTCTATGCATGTAGTTCCTTATTTGAATACCCAAATCAGCAAAATAAATATAAATAGAGATTGAGTCACTTGCAAAGAATTTGAATCCCTAATTTAGGACGATAAAAAGAAGTTAAACTTATCATGAAAACCCAAATGCTTGAAAAAACCTCAAAAAAATGCCCCAAGGGGCCAATGCTACAAGTTCTGAACCTGGAAAAATGATCCCTTGTTGAGCTTGAAGCTTGCTAAGGATGGGGCCAAATTTGCATGTTACATTAAATGCCATTGTTTTTTGTTATCCATATACATGTCACAATCACTCCAATGACAGCAATTTACTTAAACAAAAGAGATTAGCTGATAGAAATTAATATAAAAAAATTCCGTTACTCAATCATTATCTTCCAAAAAGAACTGCCTGCCTGCCTGGATCACAGTTTCTTTTCTGCATTTCTTTGCACTTTTAGGAGAAAATCATTGGCTCATATAAAATCAAGATCAAATTAAAAAAAAGATCAACAACAATATAATAACTAGGTGGTTTGTCTCTAAAGAAATCTTCAAATCTAATAAGACTTATTAAAATAAAGAAAAGGAGTACCTAACCACATGCTTTCTCTATACATGAAAATGATCATCTTTTAACTCATTCGATTTTTTTTTTTCAAAGAAAGTCGTATTATGGGGATAAGTAAAAAGTGTTATAGACACTGAGATTCAAATTGTAGACATGTTGAATGTTATTTTGTAAAAGTGATTGTATAAATTAATTACTCATATGTGAATTTAACCTGGTGAAAATGGGAGAAAAAAATTATGGACTAGATTCATATTTTATTGTTAGAGGATGATTAATATGAAGAATTTTTCATATTGATCTTTTAGGTTAAAAAATGAAAATAAGCTTGGATTAGTTAATTACTTTTAACACAATGAAAATGAAATAATTCAAATTCTACATTAAAGGATATTCAAAGCCCAAAGGCATCTTGAAAATCTCAGATTCTTGCCTTTCAGTATCAAACAACATCTTTTATCAATACCAGCAGAAGAAATTCCTGACACCAAAAAAATGGCATTTTACTGCTAATTAATCCTACTTAGGATCTTTTAATTTTATTATTATTTTATAATAAGATCAAAATATCTTCAAATTTTATCTCGATTTATTTCTCTCGAATTATTTTAAAAACATATTTTCCCACATCAACTTAAGAGGATTTTACTCATTATTTTTTTTTAAAAAAAAGATTAAATTCCGATTAACAATTTTTTTCTTCTAATTAGCAACTAATTAATCAGTGTGGGTAACTTAATATTCCTTTAATGATGTTACTTTTTACCTATAACTAGATAAAAACTTGCGTTTCGTTGCGGCATGTTATTAGATTTGAATTATATTTTATAATAAATTTAAAAGATAAAAAAGCAAAATGAGTAAAGATAATTTAGAAAAATAATAACTTTTATCACTATACGACACTTGATATAAAATTGAGAGTTATTTGATATGGTCAATTAGATCCGGTAATTTCGAACACAACATAATTATACGATACGAACATAACATGAGAAAAATAATTAAAACACCACACGACACGAAAAATAAAATGAACACGACACAACTATACGAACGTGTCAAAATCTACATAAAACTAATTATTAACGTGTCAAGATTTATATAAAAAATAATAGTTGAATATGATTATGACAGAAAAATAACATGAACACAACGACAAATGACACAAAATTGAGAGTTATTTGAATAGTGTCAATTAGAGTTGACAATTTCGGACACAATATGATTATACGACACGAACAGAATATGAAAAAAATAATTAAAACACGACACAAAAAATAACATGAACACGACATAAATACACGAACGTGTCAAAATCTACATAAAGCCAATTATTAACGTGTAAAAATTTATATTACTTTAAACACACGATAAAATAACACAAACACGTTACGAATATGCATTTTTTTTTCTAAATTGAATTATTATGATAAATTATACAAAATATGGATGAATTGAAACACAACAAGAATACAACATGAAAAAAATAATTAAAATACGACACGACACGAAACGAAAAATAACATGAACACAATGCAAATACACGAATGTCTCAAAATCTAATAAAACGAATTATTAACATGTAAAAATTTATATAAATTTATAATACTTTGGACAAACGAAAAAATAACATGAAAACGACATGAAAAATAACATGAACACAACACGAATGTATCAAAATCTATATTAAACGAATTATTAACTTGTAAAATTTATAACACTTTGAACATACGAAAAATAACACGAACACGAATATTTTGAACACACGAAAAAATAACACGAATATAATACGAAAAATAATATAAACACGATACAAAATATTTGAAACCGAAAAGATCCTAATTCGAGAAGGTACGAACCCGAAAAGATCCAAACCCGATATGACTCAAACCCAAAATAATTTCAAGGTCCAAAATAATTTAAAATGACATAATTAATCTCAAAATCATATGGCAAAAGTCCAAATCAACCTTATTTTTTAATTGGATATCACAATTAACCCCCAAACTATAGCTTATGACATGTATTATATGATAAAAAGAATGTGATATCATAATTAATCTCCAAATCATAACTAATAACATATAATTATATGACAAAAAATATGTGTTTCAAAATCTCAAATTTTCAATCCTCATACATTTGAGAATTACTTTTAATGTAAGTTATAGATTAATCCTCTCATTATTATTTTTTTTCGATTCAATTCCTATGAAAGCCGAAAAAGGCTCCAATCTTTTTGTTCAATTTTTAACTAATAAGCTTCTTTTAATAGATGGTTAAAAGTCAAAACTAACCTCCTAATCATATTATATGACACATCTTAGTTGGCATAAACTTATGTTTGTCGAATTTTTAATTAAGCAACCACAATCAATTTGGGAACAACTTTTATTTTTTGGTTATCCAAAGTATAATCATGCTTCGTTCAGGATTAATCTTTCGAGATATTGTCGGACGTCAAAACGAGAATTTCTCTCAATTTTTTTTTTTTTTACGTTCACAAAAACTCAAATTCGAAACCACTTGCTTAAACTATCAAAATTCCTTTCACTCAAGTCAATTTTTATTAGTTGGAACAACTTTTATGGTTTTTTATAGATTTGCAATTCATCAACAGTATAAAAAAGCTTACGTGTTACTATACCTTCACCGCCCCATGCCCTGGAATTTTTGTTAGGTACAAAGACCCACGAGCTAAACATGGTCATCGAGTTTTTCAACAAAACTGAAAAACTTGGTCCTCCTTTCATGGAACTTGCTCGAACGTTAATAATGGCAATTGTCCTTAGGAAATAAATGTTTCTTTTTTAACATTTTCACTTGTCTTCCCTGGTAAGGCTGGCAGAGGAAAAACAAAGTTATTACTATAGCTAAGTGAATGTAAAACTTCCTCCAAATCAAGAGTCTTGAATTCTGTCACGATTTTTATACAATTTTTGACTAAGCTTTTGCCATTGAAAAAACACAAAACATTACTAATCATTCACTCTCCCTTCAGTCTTTACTTGACAATAGCGGGCAATGGGCGGTGCCTGATGATCTTCGGCTCACATATTTGTGGCCAAAATTAAGCCAACAAATTAAAGTTGTCTCTGCATAATCTAAACCCTTTGTCCTCATTTTTTTTATTTTTATTCGGGTTTCTGACTTTTGTAACGAGTCGCATGTTTATTTTTTTCTCATAATATCTGTTCGTTTTTAATGTTTAATCCGATTTTGTATCTAATAAAAAAATTGATTTCGTTTTAAAAAAATAAAAAAAACACGGATACAATAACGATGCAAATAAAAAAAACAGTGTTGTGAAATTTATCTATTCGATCATCGATAAAATATCAATCATTCGTATTTATATTTAATAGTTTCGTTAAACAATTAAAAATAAACGAATAAAAAATCGATACCGAATAAACAAATCTGTAATTCATTGCGAAAATAAGAATAGGATAAAAACAGAAAAATAGGGCAGAGAATTTCTATTCGTCTCTGCAGCCACCCCATTGTCGTAATTCGTAGCAAAAACATTCCAATGGGGTATTCATGTCATTTTCCCATTAAACCCCCAAAAAAATGCCAGAAAACGATTGGTCGGTCATAATTCATTATATCAACAATTAATTATACATATATACTAAGCTTAACCCCACCATTTTCTCATCCAACTTGGTATATAAAAAACACCCTACCAAAACCCAAACACCTCATTAACTCAAAAAATATAGAGTTTTCTTTCTTTGGCTTACAGTTTTTTTGTTTTCAGAGTCTGATACTAAAGAGCAAATAGGAAGGGAAATGGAGGGCAAGGAAGAGGATGTTAGATTGGGAGCCAACAAGTTTTCAGAGAGGCAGCCTATTGGGACTGCGGCTCAGAGCCTAGATGATGGAAAAGACTACACTGAACCACCACCAGCACCACTTTTTGAGCCTAGTGAGTTAACCTCTTGGTCTTTTTACAGGGCTGGGATTGCAGAGTTCGTGGCTACTTTCCTTTTCTTGTATATCACCGTTTTGACTGTTATGGGAGTTGTTAAGGAAAAAACTAAGTGCCCAACTGTTGGGATTCAAGGGATTGCTTGGGCCTTTGGTGGCATGATCTTTGCTCTTGTTTACTGCACTGCTGGAATTTCAGGTAACTAACTATCTCTATATATATCTCTTTTTTTCTTTTCCCTTGTTTGATTCTCAGGAAAATGAGAACAAGAAGCAGTTTTTACTTTCCTGAACTTGAATTCCCAAACTCATCATATATATGCTTTCCAGGGTTTATCCTACTGACTAGTGTATATTTTACCACAAAAAAGTGATCTTACTTGAACTGATCTTTGGATTATTGATGAATTATGGTGGATAGGTGGTCATATCAACCCGGCGGTGACATTTGGGCTGTTTTTGGCAAGGAAATTATCCTTGACAAGGGCAGTTTTCTACATGGTTATGCAGTGCTTGGGAGCCATATGTGGAGCTGGTGTGGTTAAAGGATTCATGGGGAAGAAACAGTACGGTGCTTTGGGTGGTGGAGCCAACTCTGTGGCTCATGGCTACACCAAGGGAGATGGCCTTGGTGCTGAAATTATTGGAACCTTTGTTCTTGTTTACACCGTCTTCTCAGCCACTGATGCCAAGCGCAGTGCCAGAGACTCTCACGTCCCTGTAAGTTATCTTTTCCTCAATTGCTTCCTTTACAATTATGTAAACTTTGAACAAAATCAGATTTATTTGTTAGAATTGAAAGATGAAGAAGCTATGGATGTAGTTAATGACTAATGGGGTGAGTTTAATTTTGTGTTGCTAGATTTTGGCACCTTTGCCAATTGGGTTCGCAGTGTTCTTGGTGCACTTAGCCACCATCCCAATTACAGGAACCGGTATTAACCCAGCTCGTAGTCTTGGTGCAGCCATCATTTTCAATAAAGACAAGGGTTGGGATGACCATGTAAGCCTCTAAAATCTTCTCACCACTTAACACTATTTTTTTTACCCCAAAAGTTTTGCTAACTGTGGATGATACTTATCTACTTTGGTTTGGTTGCAGTGGATTTTCTGGGTGGGTCCATTCATTGGTGCAGCACTGGCAGCTCTCTACCACCAAGTTGTGATCAGAGCCATTCCTTTCAAATCAAAGTGATAAGATCAACGGTCATGATTGTGATCTTAAGATAAACTAAAAAAAAAAAGGAAAATTCCACCCACCCTTTCAGTTTGTTTCCAATTTTCTTTTGTTTGTATGCCTGTGTATTTTTATGTAAGAAAAATGTAATATACTTCAAAGGAAGCCTTCTATCGTTTTACCTGTTTTTTTTTTTAAAGCTAAAAAAGGGTGAGTGCTGATGGCCAATGGACCCATCTCAAAGTAAATGGGCATTGGATTTGTATGGCTGTGATTTGTGAAATGTCATTTTCATAATAACACCGACCAAAACCTGCTCCATGGCTTTTGCTCTAAATTATGAAATTGACTTTGCCTGATTTCTCTCTTTCTTCTATTATATTGCTGCTATGAGGTGTGATACTGGTATGATAACAATTGAGATAAGGAAGCGATTAGTTGCTATATACATAAAAATATAGTCACTAATTTCTTGGATATGATAATTAATCATATCAATTTACGAGTGAATTATATACACTAATCATTGAGTCAAATATTTGAGTTAGATGGGAAAAATTTATGATTGTCTTTCTAACTCAAATAGTTTGTGTACAAGATATCAGAAAGAGAAGGGGTTAAAAATTGGATAGTTTGCAGAATTTGGTGTATTTGCCTCATAAAAAATTAGATGAACAAAATGTTATTCCTGATAAGATAACAAAACAAAAACAATTCAGCAGATAGAGAGCATCATTTCCTGCTTGCATCAACCAGATAGCATATGCCAAAGTTGGTTTTAGGTTCTGCTAGCACAATACTAGATATACTAACTAACCAGATTGTCATTTTCCCAAGTCTCAACACTTTCCACTTGGCTTAGAGCAATTGTTTTCTATAGTCTTTTCTTTTTATAATCTTAACAAGTCATTTTCAATAATCATAGTCACTCAAAAAAAGAAAAAAAAAAACTTAAGAGAAAGAAACCAGTGCCTATGTCATAGCTCTGTCAAATTATTACAAATGTCATCAGTTTGATTCTTTTTCCCAAATATTATAGTATCCTGAATGACACAACCTTATAGCTCAGGTCAGATTTCTTTTCTTTTTTTCAGCACAACAACAATACTAACACCCTTGGTTGATTGTTTTCCCTGCTTGAAATCCTCAACTAGAATATCTGAAACCTTATCATATAGCTTGTTCATAACAGCTTCTCCAAACTGCTGTGAAACCGTGGGTTCTGTAAAGGCTCTTAGGCCTTTAGCTCTTGATTCAGGGCCAGACCATACATTTTGATCTCCAATTTCTATTGCAATTGTGTCTATAAACTCAGTTGTGAAAGAACATTCCATATCCACCAAAGACTGAACTTCTTCTTGGGAAGGGGTATAATATGGTACATTGAAAAAGTCTAATTTCTCTTCATCAATGAGACCCTGTGGACCAACAATGAGTACAAAACTTGATTAAGCAAAAAAAAAATCATCAAAAAGTTGTCTAATTTTAACTGTGAAACCTTTCCCTTTGTGGTAGTACTTATTTCTTATGTTACTTGGATTCGGGTGTGACTGTCGGACACATATATGTTCAATTTTTTTCAAGATTTTCGTGCATTTGGACGGTTCTTGGAGGATCATATCCTCATACACAGTTCGGATATTTGTCGGACACGGATATTTCAAAAAAAAAAAGGAAGAGTCGGAGCAACATAGCTTATTTCTAATTAAGTAACTTAACCATTAAATGAAAAAATAGGTGATGGTGTTTCACCTGTGAAACCATGTAGGATATGGCCTCAGCTAGAACTTCCCATGTGTAGCAGCTATCTTTGCATGTGGGATCTGCACATTCCTGCACATTCCCGTCCGTGAATTATCAAAACGACCCGGCCATCAGGCACCAGCTCCGGTGATCGAGATTTCAAGAACACAAAGAAGTCTTCTTGAAACTGAGAAAGGTATGCCTTAGTTACTGCAGAAGAGCTGGTTTTGGAGATGTAGATCTTCCCCTTGTTTAGTGGTACACCTCCTTCACTTGTTATTTTTGGTGCCTTTTCATTCGAAGTAATCAATGTAAAGTTAGTACTTAATTAATTAAAACTAACATCAATTGGCCTAGTAGGTATTGCTTAAGGAAAACTGCTTACAAACTTTTATGTTTCTGGATCAAATTCTCTGTCAATCTATGTTGCTCCGACTTTTCATTTTTCTTGAAGTATTCGTATCCGATACCCGTATCCAATGCATATTTGAATATGGGAATGAGGATATGATCCTCCAAAGGCTATCCAAATACATGGAAATCTTAGAAAAAATTGAATATACCCGTATCAGACTCTTACCCATGTCCGACACTCACACCCTTGTCCGAATAACATACATGTCAATAATTGTACCTTAGAGAGCCAATGTACACTGTAAGAGGAATGCACAAGATGCATGGTGTTTCGAGGGAAAAGGCGGCCATGAAAGGAACCAGGAGCACCCATAGCAAAGCATGTAACAGTCTTGAATTTTTCTTGAACAATATCAGATACTCCTTTGAAGAGTGTGTTAAAATCATTCCCCACTAAATCATTCAAATAAAACTGAATTTCTGGTACTTGGCATTTTAATTCACTGCATTTCTCCACCATGCTTTCTATCACTGTTGACATCACTTTAAAAGTGTTGGGGCCTGAAGAACAACCCAGATCAGCTACATTTACAACTTGTTGGTTACAAGATTTTTCTCTTAAGACAGATTGAGCTGCCTTGTAAACTATTGGCTCAGTTATGGCTGCCACTTTTTGCTGCATTTCAAGATTAATTAGCCTGGTTAAAAATCAACCAAAATAATTCACTTGTAAAAAAAAAAAGATCAGATTAAGAGTAAAGAGCAAATACCGTATTTAGCGATCTCTTAATGTAGCTATTTTCTCCTTCTCCTTTGTTCATGAAGAGCATTTCCTTGACCTACATTGACATTTTTTTTTTTGTTTTGTTTCTCTAATGGAATGTTTGAAGTAATTGATTTATTTAAAAGCTTCTCTTTGTGAATTGGTTGGTCCCCTACTTCCCCTTGATTGTGCGCACCATTCACCTTATCTCTTTATTTCTCTCATGGCGGCCAAGTTGCTACAGCTGGCCAACATTTTGGAAACGTTTTTCTATTGGATTAATAAGCCTAATCCAAATTCAACGGACGAATAATTCGACAAATTTATTTTTCTTATTTACTAATTTGTCTTTTTATTAAATCATGCTTTGCGTCGTGTATAACTTTTAAAAAAAGAGAACAAACTTTAAGCAAATTATTAAGCACATCAATGTGCCCACTTACGAAAAACTTTTTGTTTTATTAACAAGATACACTTTTATAGAAAAGAAAAAAGTTAAAAAAAATAACACAAAAAAGCGCATGTCTGAAAATTACATTAACTAAAAGCCCTGTGTTTTTTACATTTTACTAAAATTTGAAAATATATTATATCAATTTTTTGGGATGTTACTTAACCATTTAATTAAGCATTTTCATATTAGTTTAAAATTAGGTTTTTGATCTTTGTACAACAATAGTAACTTTAAATATATAGTAATTTCATGTATCTAGTGATTTAATAATACAACCTTACTCTGAAAATTGGAATTCTCTTATCTAAGGTGTTACGTTATGAATGTATTAAACTTAAACATATTTCTTATAATTTAGATAAATTGTTTTGTTAATTAAAAGATTTACATATATGTCACTTATTGGAATCATTGACGAACGGAAGGATCATTTCATTACAACATTGGAAGTATAAGAATTAACAAGTCATTTTTTAAAATATAAGAATCAAAATAATAAGCTCAAAGTCTAAGAATCACGGGTACTATTTACTCTATAATAATCCTAAAAAAACAAAGATGTAATTATTTTGATTGCAAATTCAATTCCATCCATGCTTGAAACATAAGGATTTTCAATAATAATATTACAAGTTATTAAGAGAATATATTAATGTCATAGCAATTTGCCTAATGCAAAAAATGCAGACAATAAGCTTGGCTGACATTTTCTCTTTATTTCCTTAAGCAAATTAGTAATCTGATTCTTTTTGCCACATTGTTAATATTTTCTTCAATGTGAAAGATTGGCTGAGCTGAGCAGAGATTTTTTATTTATTTATCTTTTTAAGTACAAGAACAATACTAACTCCCTTGGTTGATTCCTTTCCCTGTTTGAAATCCTCAACTATAATCTCTGTCACCTTACTATATAGTTTCTCCATCACTTCTTCTTCTCCAAACTGGTATGAAATCATGGGCTCTGTAAAAGCCCTTAGGTTTTTAGCTCTAAGTTCTGGGCTCGACTGTGTCATATCTTTAGTGTCAACTGCAATTATGTCTATAAATTCAGTTGTGAAAGAACCTTCCTTGTTAACTAAATCCTCAACTTCTTCTTTCGATGGAACATAGTAAGGTACATTGAAGGAGTCTAATTTCTCTTCATCAATTAGTCCCTGTGGAACAAGAAAAAAAAAAATAACTTTAAAAGTAAATAATCATAAGTTACTCGATCTCAAGAGTGAGTTTTGGATATCGACATATGTTTTTGTTTATACATAAATTTCAAATTAATACGTACTAACATCGGAATCTAGCATGATTCTACTCCATCCTCTTCAAGCAATTGCAAAATTCTTTCAAGTGGTACCACTAAAACATGAGAACCTAGCGAATTAGCTAAAAAAATCCGCACTATCTATTATCTTCCCTAAAAATATGTTGAAATCCTTTAATCCATCTTTCCTTAGACATTTGAATACAGTCATTCACTAAAGTACTGGAGCAATGATGAGTTTGTTCAACCCCCTTTCTTCATGAAATTTATCCCCACTGTAGCATCAAGTTCAACAATTAACTAATAATGACTGAATATTAAGAGATAGAGCCAACGGTAATCCTTCCCTAATACCCCAAAGTCAATATTCAAAGCAAAATCTTTCACCCATTCTCCTACACTATTTCTAATGAGATGTTTCATTGCACCGTTAATATTTAATATGAAACAACCATGCTCAGGCGGTTTCCATTGGACCCATCTATGTTCCAGACTTAAGTCACCACTAAGTTTTTCTTAAATTAGATCTATACTTTAAATGTCAAATAAGTGTCACAAGATATTCGAAAGAAAAAAAATGACGAGTTCGAGTAATTAATATTAACTTTAGTATTCAACAAAGATTTGAGATTATTGAAAATTAAGAAGGAAAATTATTAATTTTGTCAATGTAAGAATTGTTGGATTGTATTTTGAGGTAATGTTCGAAACAAAAGGTCCTACTTTTCTTGAAATAAAATGTCTTTTTCTCAAAAGATAAAATTGTAAAAGCATATCATCAAGACACCTAAAAAGGGCAATATCTCATATCGGGACACAATTAATAATCATTGCATCAACAAAAACCTAACCATTAAACATATAAAGAAATTTAAAAGAAAAGGACAAAAAGTGCAAAATTTTGGCTCTTTATTTACCTGTGAAACCATGTAAGATATGGCGTCGGCTAGAATTTCCCAGGTGTAGCAGCTATCTCTGTCTGTGGGATCTTCGGATTCCCGTCCATGAATGACCAAGACCATGCGGCCATCAGTTACCAGCTCAGGCGATCGACATTTCAAGAACAAAAGGAAGTCTTGTTGAAACTGAGAAAGGTATGCCTTGCTTATGCCAGGAGGGCTGGTTTTTGATATGTAGATCTTCCCCTTGTTTAGTGGCAACCCTCCTTCACTTGTCAGTTTTGGTACCTTTCTTTCATTCGTTTCAAGTAATCAAAACGAATTTGATGAATTTTGTCAAAAAAATATAAGTAAGCAAGAGAAATTGTCTTAAGTGTAAAAGCAATGTAGCTAGTTTACTAGTTTCACTTCAAAAAGGAAATTTGGAGGAATGGTAAAAAGAAAATTGCAAAAAAAAAAATTCTTACTCAATTTGAATTTGACATATGCTACTTTAAATGTGGATTTGATATAATTTTATATTGGATTTATTTAATTATATGTTGGTTCGTTCATTTGTACGTTAGTTTATCTATTTGATTTAATTTTATTGATTTTTTATATGTGATACTTGAATCAAATTCTCATCTCAAAACAGCTTTTTTTTTTTTTTTTGGAATGAAGTCGAATTGTAATCAAAGAAAAAGAATAAAAATATGATCACCTTAGAGAGCCAATGTACAGCATAAGAAGAATGAACGAGATGCATGGAATTCCGAGGGAAAAGTCGGCCATGAAAGGAACCAGGAGCACCCATAGCAAACCATGAAACAATATTCTTAAATTTCTCTTCAATCACAGTTAACCCTTTGAACAGTGTGTTAAAATCATTCCCCACTAAATCATTCAAGTAAAACTGGATTTCTGGGATTCGACATTCCAATTCACTGCATTTTTTCACAGTGCTTTCAATCACTGTTGACATCACTGTAAAAGTGTTGGGACCTGAAGAACATCCCAAATCAGCCACGTTTATAACTTGATATAGGAAAGAACAATTCTTCTCAGAAAAGAGAGATTGAGTTGCCATGGAAACTATTTTTTTTTTTGGATAAGTAGATTTTCATTTATCCAAGAAAGCAGCAGTGCTGCTACATGTTACAAAGCTAGCTTAGCCTAGCTAAATAAATCAGAAAACCAATGCCATTAGACAAACATGTCTGCATTTAACCTCCAAGAATTACATAAAAACGTATTAACTGAATCTCTTTTAATCTTCCTAAGATCACTTAACCTGGTCGAGATCATGTCTCTCACTTGCTCAGTGAGGTGCTCCTCCTTTTGCTCAGTTGAGTTGAACAAATGATTGTTTCTTTCCTTCCAAACTAGGTAGATAACTGCGTTCCAAGCTAGCCTCAATATCGTTGTGATTAGAGCTTTACCTCTGAGGTTGACAGAGGCCCATTGAAGCTCTACATTCCAACATGCAACCTGCCTTTTTAACCTACAAAGTACCATCACTCTCTGCCATATCTGTTTCGAGTAGGAGCAAGTGAAGAATAGATGATCCCTGGTTTCCCTCTCTTGTTTGCAGGGCAAACATTTATCATCCACTGCCATTCCCCAGGAGATAAGTCTATCCTTTGTGGCCAATCTATTTAGGATTGCCATCCAGGAGAGCATAGAATGCCTAGGAATATTGAAATTACACCATACCAACTTATACCAAGCCACTTTCCCAGCTGAAGGTCTGATCTTGTTCCACACTGCTGACACTTGGTACTTTCCTTCAGGGAAAGGCCATTTGCAGCTTCCATCAGCAGTTGTGAGAACTATTCTGGCAGCCACCTCTCTCAAGTGCATGATCTTCCTCCAATTCCAACTGCTCCCACTCTGGATAGAGATGTGTCATGGATCTCTATCCTTCAACACATAAGTCTTGATCCAGGCTATCCATAGGGAGCCTGCTTCAATCAGTACAGCCCAAAAATTCCTTAGAATACATGCCTGATTCCAAGTGACAGTGTCCTTTACACCAAGTCCCCCTTCTGATTTTGGCAGGCAAATAGACTTCCAGCTAACTTTAGCTCCCTTAGCTTGGCCTTCCTTCCCTTTCCATAAGAAGCTTGAGCATAGCTGCATCAACTTCCTTATGCACTGCTTGGGCAGAACAAAATGTCTGCACCAGAAGTTCTGCAGGTGAAACAGAACTGATTGGATAAGCTGAAGCCTTCCAGCATAAGACAAGAACTTTGTTGCCCATCCTCTAACCCTTGCTGTCACCTTCTCCAAAAGTGGCTCACAGTCTGTCATGGTTAATCTTCTAGTGACTAATGGTACCCCCAGGTATCTGACAGGCAGTGTGCCTGTTTTGAACCCTGTGGACTCTCTGATGAGCCTTAATTCTTCTCTGTCAATTCCTGAGGAGAAGAACTCACTTTTGGTGCTATTAAGTTGGAGCCCTGAGTAGGTGTAGAATTGACTTAGCACTAGCTGAATACCCTTCACTGAATCAAGATTGCCCTTGGCAAAGATTAGCAGATCATCAGCAAAACTCAGGTGAGTTAAATGAAGCTTTTTGCACTTTGGATGATAAGAGAAGACCCCATACTGTGCTGCTGAGTCCAGCAACTTGGACATGACATTGATAGCAATCACAAAGAGGTAGGGGGAAAGGGGATCACCTTGCCTGACTCCTCTTGCCCCCTTAAAGAAGCCCATAAGTCCTCCATTAACAGATATAGAGAAGTAGCTGGTGGATAGGCAACTTTCAATCCAATCTAGGAACTGTTGAGGGACTCGCATTGCCTTCAAGACTGCATAGATGAATTCCCAGCTGATAGTATCAAATGCCTTCTGCAAATCCACTTTTATGGCACATCTTGGGGACAGAGTATTCCTACCATAGCCTCTGACTAACTCTTGAGCAAGCAGGATATTGTCTGTGATACTCCTGCCTGGAATGAAGGCACTCTGATTGGGACAGATCACCAATGGAAGATTGCTCTTGAGTCTGTTAGTCAGAATCTTGCTGATGCATTTGTAAAAAACTGTGCAACAGGAAATTGGTCTGAAATCTCTCATTGTGCTTGGATTAGGGCATTTTGGAATGAGAGCTACACTAGTTGAATTGAAGGCTCTGTGCATCACTCCTGTCCTGAAAAAGAACATTGCAGCCTCTGTGACATCCTCACCAACAACTTGCCAAGCTGTTTTGAAGAAGTGAGCTGTGAATCCATCTGGCCCTGGACTCTTGTCACTATAAATCGAAAACATTGCTGCTTTTATCTCTGCAGGAGTTACCCTTTTAACCAGTTCACCTTGGTGCTCTTCAGTGATGGAAGTCTGAAGAAGTTCAGCAAGCAAATCCTGATTACAGCCCTTGACCATATGGTCTTTGGATCCCAACAAGTTCTGGAAGTAGGAGACAGCTTCTGTAGCAATCTGATCAAAGTTTTCAAGTCTGTTTCCTTGTGCATCCGTCAAAGAATGTATGGTATTTTTGCTCAACTTTGCCCTCACCATCCTATGGAAGAAGCCTGTATTTTGGTCTCCTTCCTTTAGCCATTGAATTCTGGATTTCTGCTTGTAAAAGCTTTCCTCATCTTTGAGAAGATTATTGAAATCCCTGGAAAGGATATCTTTCTTTGCTGCCAGTTCAACATCTGCAGGCTTCCTTAGTAGTTGGAGCTGCACTTCTGCTAATTCCCTTCTTTTGGCTTGTACCTTCTTAGTAATAGCTCCATACTTCTCGAAATTGAAATTCTTTAGCTTATGCTTCACTCTCTTCAATTTGATATGCAAATTGGACATAGGATCGCCTCTGGTAGGTTCCTGCCATGAGCTCTCAACTATATCCATGAACTCTGCATCCCTAGTCCAGTAATTGAAAAACTTGAATGGTTTGGGAGGGGAGTGATTCTCCAAGCTGGTTTTGATTAGTGCAGCACAGTGATCAGAGGTTTCAGGTGCAATAAATTCCACATAAGAGTGTGGGAAAGAGAGGAGCCATTGATCATTGATCATGACCCTATCAAGCTTCTTGGCAAGATGATTCTCTTGATGATTTGACCAGGTAAAGATTGGACCAACAAATTGGTGATCCATCAATGCATTCTGTTCAATGCAAAGTTGGAAATCTTTCATATCTGAGGTACTGTGTTGGGATCCATTAAAGCATGAGCTTTCTGATGGATGAGCTACCACATTATAATCTCCTGCCAAAATCGCCATGGAAACTATTGGCTGAGTTACAGCTGCTATTTTTTGCTGCATTAATTTTAAAGACAAAATTAGTTAATTAACCTGGTAAATCAAGCTTAATTTCTAAATTACTTGTAAAAATCAAGGATAATAAAAAAAAAGAAAGGGTAGAGATGATCAGATCATGGATTACCGTATATCTTGAACCCTTGACATAGCTATTTTCTCCATCTCCTTTGTTCATGAAGAGCATTTCCTTCACCTCCATTATTGTTAACTTTTTCTTTGTTGGAACTTGGAATATTCTAAAGTGATTGTTTTCTTGGAATTTTTTCAAGTACTTAAATTATTTTGTGACAACCTTGATTGTATGGGTGAAATTAATCAAGGGTCCCTCTCACTTTATGTTTGTCGTAGGTAATAGCAACTTGCTTTAAGCTGGCCCAGGGTATTGCTATACCTTTTGCTTGGTGCATTTTCAAGATCATTTAAACATATGTAGTAACTAAAATAAACAAACTGAAGTAAATTAATTACTTGGAAAAAGTTAGATATTATATATATATATATATAGATATATGAACTAAATTAAAATTAGTTACCGTAATAATTAGTTTATTCGGTAATGAAAGTAGACTTGCTCATGGGCCGGGTCGGGCCGCGGCCCGATTTTTTTCATTTTCTTTGCCCAAGCCTGGCCCTGGATCGGTCCGGCCAGGCCCGTTAGGCCCGAATACACTATTCATTGAATTAAAAAATATATTTTTTTTTATTTTTTATAATTAAAATAAAATAATATTATTATAATAAAAAATACTGTTTCGGGTTGACTCAGAACACAAAATATCCTGCCCAAACTAGGCTCAATACGGGCCGAGCTTGTCGGGCTGGACGGGCTGACCAGCCCATGAGCAGGTCTAAATGAAATTAGTTTTTTTTTTTTTTTTCGAGGTTTGATTTTTATGTAGAGTATTTTAAAAATAAAATTCTGAATGCACTTTATATGTAAATGTGAACAACTTATCAGATATATTTTTAATTTTTACCATGTTTTCTCCTTAGTCATATCTCATAAGAGCATTTCCTTAATTAGTTTCTTTATAGCTCCATTTATATGTATCTAATGGAATGGAAATATGTATTAATTATGTATTACGGAATTGTTGGAATATATCATGAATTCTTTTGCAACATAAAGTTTGTGTTGTTTATTGATTCACTTAATCTTGTGGTGGTTAAAGCTTAGTTTATCGCCACCTAATTTGATTAGCATTTAAATTTTTTTTTTCTGGTTAAATCATAGCCACTTAATTAGAGGCTTAAAGTTATCCTTTTTTTCGCCTTTGACTTTTAAAAAAGAATAACCTTTTGGAAATGACGTGATTCACCATTAATAAATTTTTAGATTCTATAAACAGAATTAATAAGGTAATATAATTTTTAAGATATATTAAAAAATAATTAAAAATAAATGAAGCATATGACATAATGTATAAATACGAATTTATAAACTTTATGCAAAATAATTAAGCACATCAATGAAACGATTTTTTTTTGGTTTTTATTAACAAGATAAGATTGCACAACAGTCTTAATGGGACGTTTTAGTAGTTGAAGTTCGAAATTCTAACTTGGGACCTCCACTTCAAATTTTGTGATAGAGAAAGGTGAGACTTATGGTAGGAGTTTTTTTTTTTTCGTAATATGATCTGGGTATACTCAAATTTTTTAACTTAATCTCTTATCGAACGATTTTAAGGGCACACTCCATATCAATTTAATATATTCAAAATTTTATTTTCGAAATACTCTTCACAAAGATGAAATCCTAATTGACAAAAAATTGAGCTCCATATTCTGTAATCTAATATCATGTATAATGATAATAATAAGGAAGATTATGCAGTAAAAAGTATAACTTGTTAACTAAAGACTATATGCATTTTATAAATTAACTTGAAATTTCAAACTATAAATTTTTATTAAACTGTAAACGTTTCAATTTTGGCATATTTGCTCAAGTATATGAAGGGTGAAGAAGGGTCATTCCGTTACCCACCCAAAGTCTTGGAACATCTTATGATGGATCAGTGTGATAAGGCACATTGAAGGAGTCTTAGGGCCGTAATCTTAATTACTACTATGAGATGAGGATGGGGTTAGCTGCACATCCTTATAAATAGAATAGGGCTTTTAGCCCAATGGCTAATGGCTAATGCTGCTCACTTTTAAGAGGTAAAATTATTATAACACGATGCAATTATATGATACAAAAATAACACGAAAAAAATAAAACACGATACGATATAAACAAATAACATAAATACGACATGAATATATGAACATGTCAAAAATTTATATAACACGAATTATTAATGTTTCAAAACTTATATAAACACGATATAAATAGATAAACATATCAAAAATTTATATAATATAAATTATTAATATATCAAAATTTATATAAATATATAATATCTTAAATGCGATTACAACACATAAAAATATTTGAACATGACACAAATACAATTATTAAATATATGTAATTTGTGGGGCATGGCTTCTAGCCTGACTCGTGTATAGAGGTATGATCTAGGAGACTAGGACTTTATACCTTTTTACCTACCCCCTAAAAGGAGTTTAATTGGTTTTGGATCATTAATCTGGAATAATGATATTTTCTCTTCTCTTATTTGGTTTTGTAGGTTTAAATATCTAGTAATTTCACACATTCACCATTCTTATATATTCTTGAATTGGGAATCCTCCAATTTAAGGTTTCAAGTTGATTAAGATAATATATTAGTTATAATTTGAATATAAAATTGAATTATATTTATCACAAAAATTATTTGAAAATTTCTATAATAACACTATAAACAAGATATCCGTCAAAAGTCATGTAATTTGATTTGTCGCTAGGGTGACTGATTCTTAATTCTAGTAAATAGAATTTAATATGTGTCTCAATTTTTTTTAAAATTAATTTGAAATTAATTTTCAGTGCGATGTAGTGGTTTTAGAAGGTAGTCATACCTCAAACTTTGCCAAATTTACATTTATTTTTACAAAACAGATAATCATATATATATATATATATATATATATATATATATATATGCATATAAAGTATCCCCCAAAGCAATAGAATTGCTTAATTTGAAATTTAGAAGGGTTGGTTAGGAGACAACTAAGCAAATGAATAAACTATAATTTAGAGGGTAATTAGGGTATTGAAATCTTTAGGTGATTAAGTAATTTTAAGTTTGTTTTGTGATTAAGCATTGACTTCATTTAAAAATATTTTATTAATTATTTTTGTTTTAAGTTTAAATAATATATTTAAAGGGGTTGGTCTGCACGTTAAATTGCGGATTGATTTAGGATCCGTGACTCAACTCGCTCGAAAAAAGTTAAAAAATAAATAAATTTTATTAATTATTTTAATTTTAAATGATGTATTTAAAAGAGTTGGTCCGCACGTTAACTCGCGGGTCGATTTAAGATCCGTACCCGACCCGCTTGGAAAAAAAAGGGACTTGTTGCTAATCTATGTGATAAAATTGATTCTACGAGAGAATAAAATACAAATCATAATTTTATTTTCTTATTTATTATTTTTTACCTTCTATAAATAAAAATATATAATATACAATAAAATCTAAATATTTTTTAAAAATACATATAAATAACATTTAAAAATATATTTATATTAGGTAATTTATAAATAAATAATTATCATAAATTTAATTTTCATAATTAACAAAATATAATTATATTAATATTATTACAATTTTATATTATAAAATTTAAATAAATTATTATTGTTAATAAAATATAAAATATAATTATTTTTTATTATTAATTAAAAAATTTATAAAAAAATTAAAATTACCCCCATCGAAGCGGGGACTTTATTCTAGTATATATTAATGAAAGCCACTTGACATTTATAATCAAGAAAAAACAACTAGTAATTTTCAAGTACGTTCATGTCACAGCTCTGCCTAATCTTATAAAAAGAGTTTAGACAAGTGCAGCTAGCTGACATTTCTCCTTATTCCTTAGCAAATGAATTACTATTATTTCTGCCATAATTAAGTTTTGATTCGGTGGCCAAAACCTGATGAGTTTTCAGAATCAGATTTCTTTCTTTTTGAGCACAACAGCAATGAAAACTTTCTTGGTTGCTTCTTTTCCCTGCTTGTAATCCTCGATTAGAATCTGTTTGGCCTTGTCATATAGCTTGTCCATCACCTCTTCCCCAAACTGGTATGATAAAATGGGCTCTGTAAAGCATCTGAAACCTTTAATTCGTAATTCTGGGCTCGACCATGTATTTGTACCTCCAATTTCCACTTCAATTGTGTCAATGAACTCAGTTGTCAAAGAACCTTCCTTGTCTACCAAATACTGAACTTCTTCTTGGGAGGGATTGTAGTAAGGTACATTGAAGGAGTCTAATTTCTCTTCATCAACCACTCCCTATATATATATATATATATGAACCAACAATGAGAACAAACAAGCTTAATTAAGTAAAATAATCAAAAGTAGTAATTGACTAGTTTAATTGTTAAACTTTTCACTCTTTTTTGGGCATGTTACTTGAATTATTCAATGGTGAATGTTAGAACCGGATATGTGTTCGAACATAAATGTTATACGTTCATTTTTATCTAAATTTTTTTCATAAGATTACTGGTATATATATTTTAATGAAAACGAGGAGTCGGAAAAAAGTAAGGTGGAAGAAAAAACAAAGTTGAAAATTTGGGGAATAATTTTACCTCTGAAACCAGGTAGGATAAGCCCTCAGCTAGAAGATCCCATGTGTAGCAGCTATCTTTGTTTGCGGGATCTGCTGATTGCCGACCATCAAATATCAACACCATTGAGCCATTAGGTGCCAGCTCTTGAGCTCGGAATTTCAAGACTGAAAAGAAGTCTTCTTGAAACTGCGAAAGATATGCCTTTCTTACTGCAAAAGGGCTGGTTTTTGAGATGTAAATCTTCCCCTTGTTTAGTGCTAACCCTTCTTCGCTTGTGATTTTCGGTGCCTTAAAATTCAATCCAATTAGTAATTAATCAAAAAGTAATTAAAAAAACAATATCTAATCGAACAGAATTGCTTAATTACGAGTACGTAGTTGCACCTTAGAGAGCCAATGTACACTGAAACAGGAATAGACAAGATGTATGGAGTTTCGAGGGAAAAGCCGACCATGAAAGGAACCAGGAGCACCGAAAGCAAACCATGAAACAGTCTTAAATTGTTCTTCAACAACAACTGATAATCCCTTGAACAGTGTGTTAAAATCGTTCCCGGCTAAATCATTCAAGTAAAACTGGATTTCTGGCACTTGGCATTTCAATTCACTGCATTTTTGCACTATGGTCTCAATCATTGTCGACATAAATTGAAGAGGTTGGGGACCTGAAGAACACCCCAAGTCAGCTACATTAACAACTTCATGTTGGGTTGACGAAGAAGAATTTGCTGTGAAGAGAGATTGAGCTGCCTTGTGAAGTATTGGCTGAGTTATGGCTGCCACTTTTTGCTGCATTTTAAACATAATTTGTAGTAAATTAAACAAGTAAATTACCAAAAAAAAAAAAAATGAAAAAAAGAAAGAAAGAAAGAAAGGGTATCAGATTATATTGATGGAGACCGTCAATCCTGCAGTTTTAGCGTAGCTAGTTTCGCCTTCTCCTTTGTTCATGAAGAGTATTTGCTTCACCTCCATTGACAATTTTTTTTTCTTCCTTTCTTTCTCTATTTGCAATCCGAAATGATTGTATATATTCTTGAACTGTGTTGAATATTGTATACTTATAGACTAATCTCAGTCGATTCCTAGCCATGTGATCTTCAAAAATCCTTTTTCTAATTTCAGCTATCTTGAAACTTATCTCAGTGAATTCGTCATTCAGATTGTACAGTATTTACCTTTCCAATATAATGTGAACATTAAGTAACTGATATTCTTGGTATAGCCATATCTCCCATGGCCCCCCAGATCCTAACGATTGCCAGCCAATCTCCTCATTACAAAAAAATGGCCAAAATTCTTTAATTATTACAGGAAAAGTGGGAGTTAAACTTGCAATTGAAAGTAAAATGGGGAGTACCCGTTGAGACAGGCTTTAATTTTTCTTTCAAAATCAGCTGAAATTGAGGTAATTACATCATTGTAGAACATGCAGAAACTGTAGTAGAAAAAAAAAAGTAGCTGAATCCAATAACCATATATACAAAATCTCATGCATTATTATGGGTTAGTTTAGTATTACTGTTGAAAAAAACTTGTGTTGAAAAAAATTTGGGTTAAAACAAATATGGTGAAAAAATGTGATTTAAAAACTTTTAAGTGTTTGACATTATTGTGAAAAAGTGTTATGGAAAATTGAAATATCAAAAAAAGATATGTTTAAAATAATAAAAGTGTATAGATGTAAGGATAATAAAGTTATTTTATCAAAAAGCCAGCTTTTAAAGCTCAAAATCTATATTTTTTGGCTTTTTGGGTTGGCTTTTCAAACCATGGTTTTAACAGCAAAAGTCAATTTTTTTTATCTGTTTAACATTGCGTTTGTGGTGAAAAACAACTTTTGACCTCAAAAGCAGTTTCAAAAGCAATGCTTGCTGGTTTAGAAGACGAAGTGATTCATCATCTTTGCAAGATTAACACGTACCAAAGTTGCAACTTCCAACTAGACATGCTCAAAATTCGATAATCCATCCGGCTCGATCTATTTTCAATTAAGTTTGAATAGAGTTTTTTTTTTTATTTGAGCTGGTTCGAATTATTGTTCATATAATAAAAAAATACTTATTTAAATTTAATTATAAAAATATTAATATAAAAATATACTTTTTATTATTTTTTAAACAATGAATCAGATCGATGGATTGATCAGGACAGAGATTGGGTAAAAAGATCAAAAAAGTTCTGAGACCGCGACCAGACAATGAACAGGTCTACTCGCAACCAACTATAATTAGTATATCTTATATTTGTGATTTGCTTTCAACTCCCTTTTCCTCTTACCAAATATAGCTTAAGCCAATTTCTATTGGATGGTCATTATTCAAGAATTTTTTTTTTTTTTTACTTGAGACTGTCGAAGATTAAATTTTGATCATTAAAAGTCCAACACTCTACTGATAGACACTTGTTTGTTGGCTAATTAATCAAAATATTTATTCATAGGCATGGTTATTAAATTAAATTTTCTTTTTTATTTCTATCATGTCCCACTATTTAATAGGCTAATTAATGAACTATTATAGTTCTACCGATTGTATTAGTGCAATTGGTTTTGACTTATAAAACTTTAAAATATACCTAATTTATGCTACTATATATTAGTTCATGACAAGTTGAAAACATAATTTTTTTATACTATTTATAACTTAATTTTGATTGATTAAGTGGTAATTAAATGGTCATCTTAATTATTACTATTAGATAATAAGAGATATTAATATTAAAAAATTAATAATAATAATAATAAGAGATACTAGGTCTGGTTGGGGATGCAAATCCATAGAAATAGAGTTGAGAATTTCTTGATCAAATTCTTCTTTTGGGGTCAAAATTACTGTTTTGAGAATTCTCTCATCAAAAATGTTATATAAGTTGTTTAAAATAAGGTTAGTTATAATTTGGACAGCAAAAATACTTTTTTTTTATCACAAAATTACATGTTACCTAAAAATAGTTAATTGAAATTTTATTTGATACTAAACAAGATATAGATATGTAAATGCTTTATTACTATTTTAATTTCAATCTTTTTATTTATTTATTTTTCAAAATTTGACCCAAAATTTATTTTTGGCAGGCCAATTTACAGCAAACATATGACATATTACATAGTTTTAGCTTCTGCAATGACAACATAATTAATTTCATTAAATTTATTATTAGAAATACTATTTCACATTATCAATGCTTTTTTTTGTTGTCAAAATTACTATTTTGAAGAAACAAATAATATTTAGCTCAAACTCAGTTTAAGGAGAAGGTTGCACTACATCAAAATTAGTTTTAGACAACATTTTTTTATAGCATTTTTTAAATGTTGTTAAAAATAACAAAGGCAACACTTTAACAGCATTTTGCATATTGCTGTTATATATTATAATGACCAATAATTACAGCATTTTTAAATTTTTTAAAAGCATTTGATATGTGCGTTTATAAATCTTATTATATAAAAATATTTTTGGTAGCACTTATAATTGCTATCGTTGAGATCTTTTGCAGCAAATGAAAAATGCATGCAAAAGGTCATGAAAATCTGTTATAAAGTAGAAATAGCAACATTTTGATAAGTGTTATTATACATTTGTAAAAATGCTACTAAAGATATAAGACTGCGGCCACATATACAGCACATGAATAAATGCTGTGTTATCTTACAACAATAATTTTTTTAGTCTTCACAGCACTTCAAAATGTTGTTATATGTAAAATTTGGCGTAGTGTTGTTACCTACCTCTTTACATCAGGAAAGAATAAATGAATTATTTTATTTTTGGAAAATTATCTTATCTATGTATTTAGAATTAATTGTTATTACGTTATGTTTATCTAGGAAAATTATTTAGGATATCTTTATTATTATTTAGGTAGATATTATCTTGTTTTATTGGTGATAATTATCTTAAAAATAAGTTGTCCCTATAAAAGGCCAAATTCTTGATTTAAGAAATTTAATTAAAAAAAAAAAAAACCAAAAGTTGTATTTTCTTTTGAAAAACTTTTTTTCATTTTCTTTATTTTTTTTATCCAGTAACTATCAAGAATTTTGAGGAGCAAAGAAAATAATAAAAGGAAAATTCCTTTCAAGTTTCAATTATAGTGAAAAATAAAAGAAAATTATAGAGTATAATACACTACGCCAAATTTGACATATAACAACATTTTGAAATGCTGTGAAAATTAAAAAAAAAAAAAACTGTTGCTATAAGATAAGACAATATTTATTCATGTATTGTATATGTGGCCGCAGTCTTATGTCTTTAGTATCATTTTTACATATGTATAATAACACTTATCAAAATGCTGCTATTTCTACTTTATAACATATTTTCATGACCTTTTACATGCTTTTTTCATTTGTTGCAAAAGATCTCAATGATAACAATTATAAGTGCTACCAAAAGTATTTTTATATGATAAGATTTATAACAACACATGTTAAACGCTTCTAAATTTTTTAAAAATGCTTTAATTATTGGCCATTATAATATATAACAACAATATGCAAAATACTGTTAAAGTGTTGCCTTTGATATTTTTAATAACATTTGAAAAATATTATAAAAAAATATTGTCTAAAACTAATTTTGACGTAATGATATAATAGACTATTGCAAATTTGCAATTACCAAAATTTGTTTTTTGCTTATGAGCAATTAATATTTGTCAAAATAGTTATCCTTAAATAATTTCAGTGCTTTACCCTTTTTTGTAATTCCCCTTGCATTTACTTTACCTTTTCTTTTTGCTTTTTTTAATGAAAAAGTTTCAAAATGCCATTACTTATTTTAGGGAGAAAATAGGCAGCTTGTGACAATATTGTAAAAGGGGAAACACCAATGTATTTCACTTCACCCAGTTTCATCTCTCAAGAGAAAAGATATCAATGGGAAGAAATTTTGATTCCAAGGGAATGCTTTTATTTTTATTATTATTTATTTCCCTCAAGAGAAAAAGTTGGAAAAATATATTTTGAATTGCATAATTAATAAATGGAAGTAAGAAAGTTTCTTGATGAATAACTATATTATTTTTGTTATGAATTACCCAAGTTAAAAATTGCTGTTTAAATGCACCAAAAAAGTAGCAATAATTTGGCCAAAAATAGCAAGTAATTGGTTAAGTATCACTTTCATGAGAAAAATAAAGAGAATCGGTGAAAAAAACAATATATATATATATAAATATTTATATATATATATATTATGACCGATTGAGTTGGTACTACAAAGGTTAATCTTATTTTTTTTTAAATTACGATTTAATTTTTTTTAACTTGACAATTGTGCCTTTTTTTTTCTATTTTAAAATTTTATTTTCAATTATTTTTACTTCTTCTCTCTTTAAATATGTAGCTTTTTTTTTTTTTTTTAACATTTATTTAAACAATAGAATTATTTATTACTTCTTAACTCAAATTTTTTTTAATATAAGGCCCAGATAAATTGACCAGAAATGGGTCTGAGATGGATAATATAAGGCCCATAAAAGGGGCCCATATTGGGCCTAAGATGGTAATGTCGGCCCATATAAAACGAGCCAACATTTGGCCCCGATGAATCAACTACTAAAATTCCAATCATCTCCCCCAAAGCCAAAGCCAAAATCTATTCCTCTTTTTAGTTCACTGAAGTCTGAAACCAAAGGAGAAGATCGGGGAGAGAAGATGGCGGCCAGCGATCACACCGTTTTGCAGTTCAATGCGCCGTCAACGGCGAGCCTTTCGGCTAAGGTTCACCCTCTCGTCATATTTAACATCTGCGATTGCTACGTCAGGCGTCCCGACCAAGCCGAGCGCGTTATCGGCACGCTCCTCGGCTCCGTCTTCCCTGACGGCACCGTAGATATCCGTAACTCCTATGCAGTTCCTCACACCGAATCCTCTGAACAGGTTTCCTAATTTTTTTCTTCAAAATTTTGTAATTTTTTATTTTAAAATTTGTTTTTGGCTTGAGATCTGTTTAGCTTTTAATTAAATGTGGATGCTTTATCTGATTTTTAGAGCAATATGCTGAAATAAAAGGAAAAAAATAGAGATTAATGAGGCCAATATTGAGGTTTTGTTTAAGTGAATTAAATGTGTTGATTTTCTTTAGTTTTCTATTTTATTATTGTTCTTTGTACATTGAATTGTTTCTTAATACTTAATAGTATTAGAAATATAAATGATCGAGGATAGGCTTCGATCACAGATATGAATTAGTTTGGATTGAAATAATTTCATAAATTTGAAGACTTCGTAAAAAGAGAATAAATCATGCTTGAAAAGTGCATGCTCATGTTATTTAGTCTTGAATTTCTTGTGTGGTTTGCGTTCTCTCAAGTTATGGATTCTGGTTTTGTGGATTCAAATTGGTGATTCTTTTACCAAATTTGAAAATATTTAAGAATTCAATTTTGTATAAAGTGATAAGTAATTAAGTCTTACCATTGTCTGACTGATGAAGATGGAATCTTTTACATTCAGTACTTTGCTCGTTTGATTCATATTCATGTTGTTCATTACTGACTTTAAAAAGTTGACTTTTTAAGTGATGTGGTATAGTTATGTTAACCCTGAAGTCTGCTAAGTAATACTAAAGTTTACATGTTTTCATAGCTTAGCGCAGTTGAGTTTTCTTCTTTTTAATTGCTTTTGGTATGATTGCAGGTTGCTTTGGATATCGAATACCATCATAATATGTTAGTCTCCCACCAAAAAGTGAATCCTAAAGAAGTCATTGTTGGATGGTAAGTCTCATTTCCCTACCAAGTTTTATTGTTTCTCTCAGAAAAGAAAAAGAAATAGTTGTTGAAGCTCTTCAGTTCTATTAATGTCTTGTGTAAGTGTAAGACTACTCGTATTAAAACCATCTCTTCGTTATGTTCTTTTTTCCACTGTCACAGTTGAACTGATTGTCCGCCACATGCAAGTTTGTATATTTCCATAATAGTACCAACTTAGCCATTAATTCTAATTTCTATGTAACTTTGCAGGTATTCTACTGGGCTTGGAGTCACAGGCGGCAGTGTGTTGATCCATGATTTTTATTCCAGGGAAGTACCTAACCCTGTTCATCTGACAGTGGATACGGGCTTTAGGAATGGAGAGGGTACCATAAAGGCTTACGTTTCTGTCAATTTAGCTCTTGGAGACCGGCAACTTGCTGCTCAATTTCAAGAAATTCCTCTTGATCTACGTATGGTTGAAGCTGAGCGAGTTGGATGTATGTATACACTTAAAACTATATTAAATACCATCTTGTTTCCGTTAAGATATGTCTGTTCTCTCTCTCTCTCTCTCTCTCTCTCTGTTAATTCGTCAATTATTGGCCCCAATCATTACTCAAGGATCCTGAGAATGCGTGCTGACATCTAATACTGCGGTATAGTCAAGGTTCAAAGTCTTGTGTCTTTTATGATCTTTTTCTCTAGGGTGTTTAGAATGATAACTAAACTGTCATAGTAGCAGAATCTCAACATCCCCCCTCTTACATTTATTCTAGACTGCTTTCAGTGAAGCGGAATGTTTATATGTTAGTTGTTGAGTAATTTTGCCCTGCATGTTTTTATCATCTTTCTTTCACCCGTTACCACATAAAAAATCTTGATGCAATATAATTGAGAAGATTTTGCTTTGATACAATCTAATTAAAGAAATTTGTTGTAAAAATAGTTGACATCCTCAAGACAACAGCGGTTGACAAACTACCAAATGATTTGGAAGGAATGGAAGTCACAATGGAAAGGCTATTGGCTTTGGTAGATGATGTCTACAAATATGTTGACGATGTTGTGGTATGTAATTTTGCTCTATCTTTATTTTATTCTCAACTGCTGCCTTTTATATAACATTTGTTTTCGTTCTCAGGAAGGTCGCGTTCCAGCAGATAACAGCATAGGAAGATTTATAGCCGATACAGTAGCGTCCTTACCTAAACTATCTCCTCCAGCTTTTGATAAGCTTGTCAATGATAGTCTACAGGTAAGATTAAGTTTAATTAAGATTGATGTATAATTTTTAATTGTTAAGCTCCTATTGTTTCGCGAACGTTACATAAAACGTTACATAAAACGTCTGGCTCTAATTCTTTCGGCTCTTGCCCTCATGCAGGATCAGTTGCTGTTACTATACTTGTCAAGCGTCACCCGGACACAACTCGGCTTAGCTGAAAAGTTGAACACAGCTGCTCAGATCCTGTAACTTCTGTCCCAAGTGATTAATTTCTCTGCTCCTAGGCAATCATTCTTTGTGGATTGTAGCCATTTTTTCTCTGAGAAGGTTGTGAAATTCTTAGTCGAGGTTTTGAGTCTTTAAATTTGCCTTGTAGTTGCTAAGTTGCTTCTCTTAAACTATATCCTTCTTTCAGTGGGGTTGAATTAAGATTTGTTTTTTAATTCCTTCCCTTTTCTTTAGAAATCCTGTTTAATTTTGCTGTAAAGTTCTTATCTTTGAATGGAATCCGGCGTTTAACTTTTTCAAGGCAAACTAAAAGGTGCTTACCAAATTTCAGTGGGTGTAATTGGGCCCAATAGATATTGGTAGTTGACATTGGGCCCAAATGGCATTTGAATGATTGGGCTCAGAACTTCAGTTAGAAATTGAGATTTAGCTTAAATGGTTTATTACCGTGAATTCTCGTAAGATCGAAGTTCGATTTTTAATATTTAAATAAACTATTGGCTCTCTTCTGTACCAACAAAAAACAATGAGATTTAAATCTTTTATTGATTTTCAACGTCTAAATGTAAGGGAAATGCTATTCGTTTCAATTTTTTTTCATTTTAAGTGATAATAATTTATTAATGTGATCGATATATTTTATTCATAAATGATTTGATTTACACATATAAATAGACTCCAAGAATAACTATATATCATATCAAAAAAATATGAATATTTGAGTGATACGATAAGTAGCACGACTCAATAATATATGATCATTTTTTTTTTCAAGGTATTTTCAGGCTTCGTATAAGATTAATTATTCGAGATACTGTCGGGCGTCAAGGTGGGAATCTCTGCCAAAAAAAATTTGTTGCATCCACAAAAGCTCAAAATCAAGATCTCTTACATAATATGATCATTTATTTGCTCAATTATAGATAGAATTTCAATACTTGAAACATGATAAAGTGATTAACGCAAACTGATTAGCCATAGGTTCAATTTTGATTCATTTCCACACGAGCTAATCTCCTCAAGTGATCGGATGAGAAAAAAAAAAAAAAACCCACTTCAACCCATGAAACAAGGCCTCGAGCTTAAAAAAAAAAAAACATGGGTTGTCTTGTGATTGGTCATCATCAACATACAACCCATGTATAAGCTATATATTGTCCCCAAAACACTGTCATGTCCAGCATTTAAGTTGTCATTGCTTTATAAATGCTTCCTATGATTGGATCTCAAGAATATATATGTTTCTTGCCTGCTCCTGATTACACTGCCTGTTATCAGATCATCAATATCCCACCTTTTTCTCTTAAATAATATTTGCCTTTTAGATCATCTTCCAAAGTACAGCTTCTCCATTAGTGGGAATTCATGTATTTACCGACAAAGATGGGTGGAGACAAGATAAAAAGTGCCAAAATAAAGGAGTAGGGAAACTTGGGGGCGGCCTAGATTTCACGCGTGCCCTATATTTCTCTTTCTGTTTCTATCTTTACGTAATCTTTAAAAACTGACCCTTTAGGCCCTTAGGCTTAGGCCTTAGGTTAGCTTAGGTTTTCCTCGTTAGTTTCTCACTGATTAACATTTTTTTTTCCCTTTTGTCTTTGCATGTTGGATTTACTTGTCCTAGGATCTACGTGGATACATCAAAACCCGACAATCATACCAGACATTTTGGCTCTTTTTCCAATCTCACTCCTTTGGCCTGCTTGTGAGTTTTATTCGATTTTTTTTTTTTCCATATGTGAAAAAGAAAGTTTGAATTTTACTCTTTAAACACGATGGAGGAGACGAGGACCATATATCAACTATATATTAAATCAAATATTCGGATGTTTTATTAAAGCATTTTGAAAGTTAAAAGATCTACCAACAATCGTATAATCTATTGATAAAATACTATACTCTTAATTTTAATATAAGATCTTGAGTTTGATATTTTAGAAATATTATGGGAAGAAGAAAAAAAAGGCTAAAAAGAAGGTTTAAATTATGTTGGTGTGACATAGTGACGGCAGTGCAAGTGCTCAAAGGGTAGATAGTCTAAAGAAGGGATGGAAATTCAAAGAAAAGGATTAGGTCTCTAACTCCAAATATGTTTTATTATATACTAACATGCCTAGAAGTTAGAACGCACTGCCAAGTGCTAAGAGACAAATTCTTGTTCAATTTGTTTATGGAACATCTTTGGGAATTGTAGAAATGCACCCAATACACAATTTTTTGCCCTCTAAACTTCTTGACTAAAACAAGATGTGATCTGAAACTAGCTAGACTTCTATCAAGTTAATCTTTGATTAATGTTACCGAGGCAAAGAATTGATATGAATATGTCAATTGTATTGAAAGATTGTCTTAATTTATATCACTCTTATAATACCATTAACATTGTTTTAGAGCTTTGTCTGGATCTTATAATCTTCTTTCTGAGTAATTTTAAGAATATACTCTTTCATATCGGTTTTATTTTTGCAATGTTTTCTAAACTAATCAAATTCTTATTAGTAATAAAAAAATTTCTCTTTTTATCAACTAGACTAATCACTACGCCAAAATTAGTTTTAAACAGCATATTTTTTATAGCATTTCTCAAATGTTGTTAAAAATAACAAAGGTAACACTTTGACAGCATTTTGCATATTGCTGTTATATATTATAATGGCCAATAATTACAGCATTTTTAAAATTTTTAGAAGCATTTGACATGTGCTGTTATAAATCTTATCATATAAAAATACTTTGGTAGCACTTATAATTGCTATTATTGAAATCTTTTGCAGCAATTGAAAAATGTATGCAAAAGATCATAAAAAGCCGTTATAAAGTATAATAGCAGCATTTTGATAAGTGTTATTATACATATGTAAAAATGCTACTAAAGACATAAGGCTGCGATCACATATATAACACATCAATAAATATTGTCTTATCTTACATTAACAATTTTTTTAGTTTTCATAGTACTTCAAAATGCTGTTATATGTCAAATTTGGCGTAGTGAATCCATACGAGCTTAATTTATATCAAATCGACTGTGAATCTACACTACGCCAAATTCGACATATAATAACATTTTAAAGTGTTGTGAAAACTAAAAAAAATTGCTGTTGTAAGATAAGACAACATTTTTTCATGTGTTGTATATGCGGCCGTAGCCTTATGTCTTTAGTAGCATTTTTACATATGTATAATAACATTTATCAAAATGCTGCTATTTCTACTTTATAACAGCTTTTCAAGACCTTTTACATGTATTTTTCAATTGCTGCAAAAGATCTCAATGATAGCAATTATAAGTGCTACCAAAAGTATTTTTATATGATAACATATATAACAACACATGTCAAATGCTTCTAAAAATTTTAAAAATGCTATAATTATTGGCCATTATAATATATATAACAGTAACATGCAAAATGCTGTCAAAGTGTTGCCTTTGCTATTTTTAACAACATTTGAAAAATACTATAACAAAAATGCTGTATAAGACTCACTACACCAAAACTAGTCTTAGACAGCATTTTTGTTATAGCATTTCTCAAATGTTGTTAAAAATAACAAAGGCAACACTTTGATAGCTTTTTGCATATTACTATTATATATCATAATGGCCAATAATTACAGCATTTTTAAAATTTTTAGAAGCATTTGACATGTGCTGTTATATATGTTATCATATAAAAATACTTTTGGTAACACTTATAATTGCTATCATTGAGATCTTTTGCAACAATTTAAAAAAGCATGCAAAAAGTCTTGAAAAGCTATTATAAAATAGAAATAGCAGCATTTTGATAAGTGTTATTATACATATGTAAAAATGCTTCTAAAGACATAATACTACGGTAACATATACAACACATGAAAAAAATTCTGTCTTATCTTCCAGCAGTAGTTTTTTTAATTTTCACAACACTTCAAAATGCTGTTCTATGTCAAATTTGGCGTGGTGCTAGAATTCAAATTTCAATTCAATTCACTCATGAAATAACAATAAATTGATGTTTGAGAACCATATCCTTTATATCGAACCAAAAGTTTCAATTCCCATGCCATGCAAAGTCTCCAAAGTTTTGTCATCTGTCCCCCTCTTTTCAAGACTTGGTGAGTTTTCAAAATTCTTGCTGAAAGACAAAGCCTAAATTACAAAGCAATCACTTTTTTGAGATTACTATAGTTTTTCCTCTTGCCTAAGATCAAACTGATCAACTTTCCTTTTTAAATTTAAAGCGACCAAAAATGAGTTTAAAAATGGAGATGTAGTTGCCTAAAGACAGGAAGCACAATGACATAAGAAAATCCAAGTTGCTTTTTCTCCTTTTTGGCTGGTCATGAGTTGTCTGTCTGATCTCCCGAATCTCAATTTTGGTGGCTTTATTGTCTTCTAGTTTGTGATTGTGTTCCCACTCCCTTAAAAGAAGTTAGTTTTTTACATATTATTACAATCCCTCAAACTTTTTTTGACTGACAAATGTTATGTACTACTCATTGAGTCAACCTAACTCAGTATATCTCTGTCAGTAGTTTCGATCACAACCCTCCAAAGAGGAACCTAACAATGTGAACTTTGACTTTCACTTGCATCAATATTCTTTGTCAGTCATGTAAAAAACTACTATTAAGTACTTCCATCACTATAATCTTGTTACATCTTTTCTATATATGGAGGAAGTATAACATTTTAGATTTGAATTTTGATGTTTGAATAAGATGAGTGGACCTTATTGAAAGGGAAAATTATGTTAGGTATAAAGTTCAGCCGTGTGATATGTTGATAAAGTGCTGAATTTTTAATTTCAATAATTAAAGATCAAATCTGATAATTTCAAATAAAAAAAAATAAAAAGACTGTAACCGTATCACAAATATATACATACATCTATATATATATAATTTGAGTTGAATATCAATTAATCTTAATTGATAATATGAATATTATAATAAGTATATTATATTTCATATCAAAAGGAATAATTGTAAATTCATTGACAAGTATATATACCACTTTGATTGGTTTTTGCCCTACCTAATTAAAACAAATTTCTTGCTTAGCTAATTAATCACCACTTGAAATATTAAAATTAATTAATACAAAGATTGAAACATTATTGCATTCTTTAGCATAGATTTACTAATTAATTTAGAAGCAAATCTTGGATTATTCACATGTCGTGGTGGGTGTTGGACTATACTCCATTAATAAAGCATGCACAAACACAATAAATAAATAAATAATAAACCATAATTTATATATAGTGGAAAGTGTACACTTTACTGAAAAACACAAAACCCTCTTTCTATACGTGCAGAGGGTTGAACAGTGGCAGCTTTTACGCATGTCTCTCTCTAATTTGCACAAAAAACCAGACGATCAAATCAAACCCCTTTCATAAAAATCAATCTCATGAACCCTAAACTCAAAGCAGAACTGATATAAATAATCAAATAATTAAAGGGTTGGTTCTACTTTGCTTTGATCACTAATCAGTAAAAACAACAAAAAAGTTAATATATATATAGATATATATATATATATATATATATATATATATATATAAAACACGAACTCGTGTCTTTTCAGTTCAGATTCAGAAGTGAAGAAAAAAGAAAAGAAAAACAAAGAAACTTTTCTGGGTTTTCTGATTTGATTTGGAAATGGACGAAGGATTGTCAGGGTTTTGCATTAAGGGGAGTGTTCGTGGCAATGGAAACAATGGAAGTACTGGAACTAAGTGTGGGAGATGGAACCCTACGACCGAACAGGTTAAGGTTTTAACTGACTTGTTCAGGTCAGGACTTCGAACTCCAAGCACTGATCAAATCCAGAAGATTTCAACTCAGCTTAGTTTTTATGGGAAGATTGAAAGCAAGAATGTTTTTTATTGGTTTCAGAATCATAAAGCTAGGGAAAGACAAAAGCGTCGAAAAGTCTCCATTGATGAAAATGACTTCATTTCTAGAGACAACATCAACAACAAGATTTCTTCTTCAAAACGTAGGTTTCTGTCTTTTTTTCTTTTTCTTTTTCTTTTTGGGTTTTTTTTTTATTTATTATTCTCAATTTTCATTAGTTTTGATGAAATTTATTTATTTTCTTTGATTTTTACAGGGTTTTTTGAGGTTAAGGAATATCAGTCTGATCAAAGGGTTATTGAGACTTTACAGCTTTTTCCTTTAAATTCCTTTGATGAAACTGGGCAAGAGAAGCTGAGATTCCATGCAAACGAAAGTAGGGAAACATCAACATTTCCTTATACAATCAGTAACCCAGAAATGGATCATCCACCATTGGATCTTCGTTTAAGTTTCCTGTGAAAAAAATCAAATCACCAAAGTTTTAGGTTTAGCCATGATGAAATTAGGGTAGAATTTTGATGTTGTAGTTGAAGATTTTTATGCTGTAATAGTTTCTTTTTTTTTTTTTAAAAAAAAACTTTGTTAAATATTGAAAATCATATCTGTGCTTCGACATTCCTCCTCTACATGCTCATAAAAAAGAAAAAAATTTAGTTTTTTCCTCTCCATGTTTACACTGTTGGACTTGGTTTTCAATGAAATTAATTGCTAGGAAATTGGGATTTGCTTCCTCTCATGAAAAATGTATGTTTTTCCTTGAAGTGCATAAAAATGTATGATATAAAAATAGATTCTGCCTTGGGTCTGCTTCCAATCTTTGAATTTCATATATATATATATATATATATATATATATATATATATATATATATATATATATATATACCAATTATCAGTTCAATGAGTTCATGAACCTTAGTCAAGTAAACCACTGTTTGGGTTTGGTTAGACGATTAAGATTAAGAATATAGGTTTCCTTTGCCAAATCTTTTTTTTTTGTGGATAAGTAGTGGTTTTCTATTCATCCAAGAAAACAGCATAAGCTGTTACATATTACAGCAATTGTTCATCATGAACAAATAGGAATTCAACTAGTGAACCTGCAAACTCAATTAAACAACAATAAGAAATCTGATTAGAAATTCAGCTGCCAGGCATTGCATAGGTCAAGATTCACTTTATTCATCTTGACTTTGCCTAGGTTGTGAAGTCTCAGCATAACCACATCCTTGATGAATTCCACTTGTTTGTCCTCTGGAAGCTCAGCTTTTGTATGGTATCTAGTGTTCCTCTCCCTCCAAATTGAATAAAGAAAGGCATTCCATGCAATGCGTAAGATGGTAGCACTTAGAGCATTGCCTCTTAGCCTTGTGATTGCCCACTGCAATTCTTCCTCCCAGCAGCCTATCCTGCGCTGAATTTGGCTGAGGTCCAGAACTTTCTGCTATACAGCTTTGGAATATCTACAAGAGAAAAAGATGTGATCTCTTGTTTCCCTTTCAGTTTTACATAATAGGCATTCTTCCTCCACTGTCATTCCCCATGTTGCAAGTCTGTCTTTGGTAGGAAGCCTATCAAGAACAGCCATCCATGAGATTAAGGCATGTCTGGGGATGTTCCACTTGAACCATACCAGTCGATGCCAAGGAACCTTTTCAGCTTTTGGTCGAATAAGATCCCATATAGCAGCCACTGAATATCTGTTGGCAGGGAAAGGCCAATTTCTCTGATCATTAGTAACACAGCCAGCAGCCATTTACCTTAGTTGCAAAATTTTCCTCCAATTCCAACTGCTACCACTGTGAGCAGAGATTTGCCATACATCTCTGCCCTTCACTACATAGGCCTGCATCCAAGCAATCCAAAGGGAACCTGCATTCATTAAGACAGACCACAGGTTCCTAATGATGCAAGCTTGGTTCCAGGAAATAACATCCTTTACTCCCAATCCTCCCTCAGATTTAGGCAAGCACACTTTCTTCCAGCAGACCTTAGCACCTCTAGCTGGCCCCTCTTTTCCTGTCCATAGAAAACTTGAGCAGATTTGTGAAATTTTCCTTAGGCATTGCTTTGGAAGAATGAAATGTCTACACCAGTAATTTTGAAGGTTGAAAAGCACAGATTGAATCAATTGTAGCCTTCCTGCATATGAGAGAAATTTTGCAGCCCAGCCATTGACTCTTGCAGTCATCTTAGCTATCAGTGGCTCACAGTCATTCACTGAGAGTCTTCTAGTAACCAGAGGAACTCCCAAATAGCGTACAGGCAATGTACCTAATTTGAAGCCAGTGAAATCCTGTATAATCCTCAATTCGTCACCCCTAATGCCAGTGGAAAAAAGCTCACTCTTTGAGCTGTTAAGCTGCAATCCAGAAAAATGGTAAAACTGGTCAATGACAAGCTTGATTCCTTCAATTGAGTCAAGAGTACCTTTTGCAAAGATCAAGAGGTCATCTGCAAAACATAGATGGGTCAGGTTGAGCTTCTTGCACTTAGGGTGATGGGAAAATAATCCATGTCTAGCTGCTTGGTCAAGGAGGTTGGAAAGCACATTCATGGCTAATGTAAACAGATAAAGGGAGAGGGGATCCCCTTGTCTGACTCCCCTAGCTCCTTGAAAGAACCCCATAAGTCCACCATTTACACATATGGAGAACATAGGAGAAGTGAGGCATTTCTTAGTCCATTGCAGGAATTGCTCAGGGACTTGCATTGCTTCCATAACTCCCAAAATAAAGTCCCAGCTGAGGGAATCAAATGCCTTCTGGAGATCCACTTTTATGGCGCATCGAGGGGAGAGAGATGATCGACCATATCCTCTGACCAATTCCTGTGCCAAGAGTACATTATCAGTAATGCACCTGCCAGGGACAAATGCACTTTGATTTGCACAGATGACTGCTGGCAACCCTGTCTTTAGCCTGTTGGCCAAAATCTTGGAGATACATTTATAGAATACTGAGCAGCAAGAGATAGGCCTAAAACCCTTCATAGTGCTAGGATTAGGACATTTAGGCACAAGTGCAACACTGGTGGATGTAAAAGCAGGATGCAGGAAACCAGTTTGAAAGAAAAATTGAGCGGCCTCAGTGACATCTCTCCCCACAATGGACCATGCAGTTTTGAAGAAATATGCAGTGAATCCATCTGGACCAGGACTCTTTCCACTTTTGGAAGCAAACATAGCTTGCTTGATTTCCTCATTGGTCACAGGTCTTATCATAGCTTCCTGTACTTCAGAGGAAAGAGGGAGTATCAATTCTTGAAGAAGCTTTTGAGGGCAATCTGAGATGTTGCAGTCAATGGTCCCTAATTGGTTTTGAAAATATGTGACAGCCTCATTTGCAATTTGAGGAAAAGTGTCCAGCTTGGTCCCATCTGAAGCATAAAGAGATTTTATGGTGTTTTTCCTTTGCTTGGATTGTACCATCTTATGAAAAAATCCACTGTTTTGGTCTCCCTCCTACAACCATTGGATTCTGGACTTCTGTTTGAGGAAGCTCTCCTCTGCTTTTACCAGGTCTTGGAGCTCCAAAGCAATGGAAGCTTGGCAGGTAACCATATGCACAGCAGTTGGGTTATTGAGCAAGAAAAGTTGCAAATCTTCCAATTCTTTTCTTTTGGCTTGAACTCTCCCAGAAATGTCACCATAGTGAGCAAGATTAAACTTTCTAAGCTGCTGCTTCAGCTTTTTCAGTTTAATATGTAGCTTTGTCATGGGGTTACCTGAAACATGCTCCACCCAAGAATTCTCTACTATATTCATGAAATCTGCATTCCTAGTCCAGAAGTTGAAAAACCTGAAAGGCTTTGGTGGGGAGGATGTCAATACTGTAGTTTTGATTAATGCAGGGCAGTGATCTGAGGTCCCTAGGGCAAGGAACTCAGTGTGAGAATGGGGAAATGAGGATAACCACTGAGGATTTATCAATACTCTATCAAGCTTCTTAGCTAGAAGGGCTTCCTGACGATTTGACCAGGTGAAGACTGGACCAACATAACAGTGGTCATCAAGAGAGTTCTGTGCAAGACATTCCCTGAATTCAATCATGTCTTGTGAGCAACTTTGAGAACCAGTAAAGTTAGAACTCTCAGATGGATGAGCAATTACATTAAAATCACCAGCTAACATCCAAGCCTTCCCTTGAATCAGACCAGTTACAGTCTGTAAGTGTGACCACAGACTTCTCCTCCCAATTCCATCATTCTTTCCATAGATGGCTGTTAGACAAAAATTCTGATTTGCATAGCTCACTTGGCAGGTGATAGACTGATCTGTTTTCATCATCAGATCAACAGATATGTCTATTTTGCTAAGCATCCATATTCTTCCATTCTCAGCTTCCAAATAGTTATGGATAATCTTCCATAGTTATGTTTAAATTCCACAAGCAGGTTAGCATGATAACATATATCCTTTAAGATATATTGAAAAAGATAATTAAAAAATAAGTGAGATACGTGATAAATTTTTAAACTCGCTTGTGGAGTTAAAAAATTCACCACCAATATATCAAATACTAACTATTTTTTATATAAAAAATTGATTATTAGTCCAATTATGTTTATTTTTAAGGACCGAATCAAACCAGTGTATCCCAAGTCTTTGGTAAAACCATTTATGTTTTGTTATCCGAAATAAGAATCCGAATCTAACAAGTTTAAATTTCAATACTGTATAAACATAAAATTAAAATATGGAATGCTACTCACTTAGAAAATCAATACTCTATATATATATATATATATATATATATATATATATATATATATATATATATATATATATACGAACTGATTACACTTTATAATAACAGAACCGAATATCATAAAGAACATTTACAGATTTGAAAAAAAATATAAAGATCGAGTCAAAGTTGAATCTCTGACCTTAAGACGAATTTTGCCTGCCTCTAAGGTGCTTGCAGAATGTATGCAAATCGTCTCCTAGGTCTCTTCGATTACGTTGCTATAGAGGACACACTCGAAGCAACACAACGAACCGGAAAAGATGAAGTCGGTCTCTCTCACAAGACAGTATACAAAAACCGAGAAGAAAGAAAATGTTTATGAGTGTCTATAACAGGCACAGTCTTCGGCTTTATATAGAAAACCAAAGGACTGTTCGGAACAGTCAGACTAATTGGAAGAAACCGGATCCGCCAACAAATAGCAGACAAAACAGTAGGAAGGAATGGTTTAGTTTGGACGAACCGGTTGATCAACAGACAAAACAGTTGAAACAAGAAACGGTTCGGTCCAGAATCGAACCAACATGTCTTAAACAGATTGAATTAAATGGTTGGTCGGTTTGGGCAATAAAAAATTAATTATTGATCCAAACCCAAACCCAAACCGACCCGACACGCGTGTGGTCCAGCCTAAGTTTGTGTAAATCCTCACTCACTACAAAACTTTGGTGCCCCTCGGGGTCCAACCCAACATTGAACATAAGCCTATATAAATTACAAGAATAAGATATGTGATACAATGTGGGATTCCACACCAAGCTAAACATCAACCATTTTTTATTCCTCTTCAAGTGAGTGTTTATGAGATCAATTTCTCATTTAATATTGATATCAATTGTGTACATAAATTATACACCATGTATCTACTTACGATAATCTACGTATTCATATACGCATTTCATATTTATACACATAAATTAATCATTGATATCCAACATGTTTTTGGTTATTAAACATGCTTTAATATACAAGTCTAACAGATGTTCATATATTAATGACAGTAAACTTTTCTTAGCCACATTTTTTTTGGTTATTAGTCACATGCATTAGTTTATGAAATGAGAGATAATCATAGTTTGTTAAATAAACCAAAGTTCAATAAGAATCTTAATGTACCAAAAAAAAAATATTTTCTTTAAAGTTTAATAATTAATTTTTATGTGAAATTTATGAAATTTCATTATTTTTAAAAATTATTTTTTCGTAAACATTTTTATAAATCTGTAAAGCTTTATTTGAATGGATGGTAAATGACGTGAGAACCACAATGACCTTTCGAAATATCATTGGACGAAGCGCACTAGTTACCCATCCAAATTAAACATGTCCAAGGACCATCCAAGGTACTATCGTCTAAGTTTGATAGGCCACTTGATATTTGAAAGAATTCGGAAAAAAAAAAATATTAACTATGTTTAATAGACATGGACAAAAATACGAGGCTCGTTTTATAAACAATCCAGGCTTTAGCTCCAACGATAAAGGTTCGTGTCTCCTGGCTCGAGAATTAATATAATATATATATGTTATATTTTGTAAAAGATAAATATATAATATTATAAGTATAAACATTAAAAATATACTAATATCCATATTTAAAATCTTAATAAAAAAAGAAATAAAGAAATAAAAAATATAATTTTTTATTACTTTTTAAAAGCTATTTGAACGAGCTTTGGCTATAAGATATTTATAACTGAACGAGTTTGGATAAAAATTAAAACCTAAATAATCACGTTGAGTCAAATTGAGCAAACATGTGATTAGTTAATACTTTCTCTAGGCTTAATACTGGCCGACCCATAAATAGCTACAATCCAAATGAACCTTTTAAGTCTTGCTTTAAAAAAAAATAAGTTAGCCCTTCGTCCATAAAAAAATGTTCTTTAGGCATGACTATAGATATCCATTTCAGCCCAAAGTAGTGGTAGTCCAAATTGAGAATGTCCAATTTTTATTTGGATAATGAAGCCCAAATTCTGTTGTCTACTTGAGACCAAAATAATACAAATTTTCTCTTTATTGGGCCAATAGCCCAATTTATTTGATTCGATTAGGCCTTGGTACTATTAGTTGAGCCCAACAGCCCATTAATTTAGGCCGAGTAGGCCCACATCCTCCCACAAAATGTGCCCTGAAGCCCAATTTCTTGGGCCCAATAGTCCCGTATCAAACCCATAAACAAGGCCCTGAACAATTACCAAGATTTCCTGGAGAAGAACTGAAGAAGCATTCAGAAAGGAAAAAAAAAAAAAAACAGAAATTCAAAAACGAAGAAGGATATGGGAGATGGGAGATTGAAGAAGGATGGATGTGATAAAAACGAAGGAGATCTCATCGAGACTGATAGAGAAAGTGATCGTACACCCTTTCATTCTCCTAAGCATAGTCGATAGCTACAACAGAGTCGCCAAAGACACTCGCAAGCGAGTCGTCGGCGTCTTGCTCGGTTCCTCTTTCAAAGGCACCGTCAATGTATTAACAGCTACGCAGGTTTTTTTTTTTTTTTGCAATATGCTTTTGCTTTTCTGAAATGGAAAATCAATCCGGAGCGAAAGTGAGAGAGTGCTTGGATTTTTTTAATTTTGTTATTATCTTTCTATGAAATTATTGAAATGTAGTATATTTCTTTAAAAATTCAAATTTAGGTCTTATTTATGTTTTTTTTTTCTTTTTTCAATTTAAAGAAAGAATTTTTTTATTTTTATTTTTTTATAATTAAATTAGTAACTGTTTGTTTGACTTTATTTGATGTAGATTTTGTTTCTACGATTTGCTTGATTTAAACTTGCTTGGGATTTTGTGTATGGGATCAAAGTGGAAAATTTTAGCTTTGGTACTTGCTTGGTATACTTGTACTTTTGTAGGCCAATGTATTAATTGTGATAAAGGTGTGGTACCATGTATTGGGGAGCCTTTGAATAGCATATACTGGATGGCCATCGATAGAGGTGTAAACGAGACACCTGTGCTCGCAAGCTACTCGAGTTCGACTCGAAAAAAACTCGAATTCGATTCGGTCATTATCGAGCCGAGCTCGAGCTCGAGCAGCTCGAGCTATCGAGCGAGCCGAGTTCGAGTATCTTAATACCCGATTCGAGCAGCTCGCGAGCCTAATCGAGTTTTTTTTTTTTTATAATATTTTAATTATTAATTTACTATTTTACCCTTAATATATATATATATACATACTTAAAAACCCTTAATTCGAGCTCGAGCTCGAGTATGTAAACGAGCCTAATCGAGTCGAGCTCGAATAGTTCGATTTTATCTCGAGCCGAGCTCGAGCTTAAAAAATGATACTCGATCGAGCTCGAACCGAGCTTCGAGTTTCGAATCGAGCTCGAGCTCGAGCTTCTCAGTATTCGAGCTCGGCTCGACTCGATTACAGCCCTAGCCATCGACAGTGAAACCAATTGTATTAGTTACTACCAAGTGGTGTTACTTACATATTCGGAATTTAAAGTAATGCTGTTTTTTCGCAATTTTAATGACTAATTGGTGTGAATTTTTCTTAGTATGTACATTATAGATTCTTTGGATTTTACGCATTATACTACTACTTGGGTTTCAATAGCATGTGTATTGAGGTAAACCTGGCAATACTGGACACGATAAGATTACACGACACTAACACGACACGGAAAATATAACTAAAAATACGACACGAACGCGACACGAAAAAATAACACGAACACGACACGAATACACGAATATCTCAAAATCTATTTAATACGAATTATAAACGTATTAAAGTTTATATAAATATAAAAACCTTAAACACGATTATGACACGACAAAATACACAAACACGACACGAATACACGAATTGCCAGGTCTATATTGAGGTTGTGCTTTACCTTGTATAGCATGCTTCTATTAGGCTTTGCAATGAGGTACCTTTGACAAATCTTCTTTGCTATGTTACTCGGACTCGGGTGTGAGTGTCGGACACGGGTATGTGTCGGACACAGGTATGTTCAATTTTTTCCAAGATTTCCATGTACTTGGAGGATCATATCCCCATGCTCATGTTTGGATATGCGTCGGACACGGGTATTTCAAGAAAAATGAAGAGTTGGAGCAACATAGCTTCTCTGTGTTGGAAAGCTCTTCTGCTTCTAGATTGAAAGCATCAATCAATGCATTTGATATTTCAAACCATTGCAGTGCCGTTTGAAGAAGATGAGAAGGATCCAAGCATTTGGTTTCTTGATCACAACTACCAGGAGTCCATGTTTGCCATGTTCAAGAGAATAAATGGTATTATTTTGAACACCATCTCTTGGCTTATGTAAACTATATTCTGGAACTAATGTTATTATATTGATATTTTACTTCTTCAGCCAAGGAACTTGTTATTGGGTGGTATAGTACAGGCCCTAAACTACGGGAGAATGATCTGGACATTCATGGATTGTTCAATGAGTACGTTTGTCATCTGTAATTCCATCTTTAATACCTTTTTCTTTCTTTTATCCTTTTCCACTTAGTTGTAGTCCTGATATTACAGCTATGTACCAAATCCTGTCTTGGTCATCATTGATGTCCAACCTAAAGAGCTGGGAATACCCACAAAAGCTTGCTGTGCTGTTGAAGAAGTGAAAGAGGTAAGGAAATAAGTTTGTATTGGTTGAGATTTCCAAGCACTCCTCATAAACAGCCTCTAGGTATGGTCTGAATAAAATTCTAACTGGTGTCCTATGTGGTCTCAGGATGCCACACCCGAAAAGCCAGAAAGTGTTTGTGCATGTGCCATCGGAAATCGCTGCTCATGAAGTTGAGGAAATTGGTATGTGGAATGTCTATGTGTTAAATATTAATCCTTTTTTTTTTGTGTTTAATTGCAAGCTAGGTGCAACATAGATAATATTCTTCATTTATGATCTATTGGATCACCATGGCTATTCATTTTTGGTTTTCATTTATATTTATTGCCCTGTTTGACAGGTGTGGAGCAATTGCTCAGGGATGTGAAAGGATACAACCATTAGCACCCTTGCTACAGAGCTGACGGGTAAACTCACAGCCTTGAAAGGATTGGATGCTCGACTTCGAGAAATAAGAAGTTTATCTTGATCTTGTAATTGAAGGAAAACTGCCACTAAACCATGAAATTCTGTATCATTTGCAGGTTGGCTCAGCATAATAATAGATAATAGCTCTTTTCAGCATCCAATTTTTTACCTTCTCTTCCATGTCATTTCTAATTTGCCTAGGCAAAGTCTGTTAGTTTTGCATGTTAGGACCATGTCGTGCAGTCTTTCTGATTTCATGCTCGTATCTCTTTATAATTCTGTAGGATGTGTTTAACCTACTTCCTAATCTCAATGTGGGGGAGTTGATCAAGGCTTTTGCAAGTGAGGGTACATATAGAAATTTTCTTCTGCACTATCTTTCGAATAATAATTTTTGGGAAAAGGAATTTGAACTTGGAACTCCTCTGTAGATGAGAGGTCGTGGCTGCTAATAACATTATGCTTCAACTTAAACTTATTTATTTTCAATAAATGTTCTAATTTCTTGGATTGCTCTTTTATTGTATATCTTTCCACAGTGAAAACAAATGATATGATGTTGGTGATTTATCTTTCTTCTCTCATTCGAAGTGTAATTGCTCTTCACAATTTGATCAATAACAAGGTGAGTAAACTGTTCTGTATCGTGGCAAAAATAAAGTATTTTTGCATAATGCTTTTAAATCATAACTTATTGACCTAGTCATTGGGTTTAACCTGAATTAAAAGTTGCTGATACTATCAAAAGTTGTTAATGCTGATATTCATCTTCAAAAGTTGGCATGCTGACAGAATAGTTGATACTCTCATATTACTTTGAGTTTGTTGGAGTGTCATTCTGATCTTTGTTAAAGGGATTGTGCATGCTGTCGTTGTGATTGGCGATCTTTTAATGAGATATCTTTATTTTGAGAAATTTTAAACAGACAGTTCTTAAACTGTTTACAGTATCCTTTTGATTTTGAATATAAAATCAACTTTCAAACCTTCCAGGAGGACCAAAATTTCGATATTGCTGCTAGCACTGTCCAAGGCCATCATGGATTCCCATTTCTTTATTTTCATTCTCATTCCATTAAGCTGAAATTATCATTTCAGTTATCTGGAAAAACATGAACACTCTATAGTTAGCTATGTGGTTTATGATCGTTGCATAACCTGGTTTAATTCATTTTAAAAATCTTTTCAGATTCTTAACAAAGAGCATGAAAAAGCAGTGGACTCAAAGCCTATTGCTGTACAAACTGCAGCTGGAAGCTAAATATAAGGATCCTACCGGCCTTGGATATTCTGAGGGAGGAGCTCTGAAAGAGAATCTGGGCTATGTTGCTTCGATTTTTTATTTTTTTTGATGTACCCATGTCCGGCACCCGCATTTGACGTATATCTGGACATGGTACGGGGATATGATCCTCCAAAGACCTTCCAAATACATGGAAATCTTGAAAAAATTTGAACATGCCCGTGTCGGATACATATCCATATCCGACGCTCACACAAGAGTCCGAGTAACATAAACTCTGGGTACTTTCTGAAAGAGAAGAACAAAAGACGGCAGAAAGATGATGACGAATAGCCGGTGGGGCCTTTCGGAAAACGTGGCTCACCCATATCATCTTTCCTTGCATTTAGCCTTTTGAGTAAGTGTTTTTGTGATCACACATTTGGCACTTGAATGCTATTACCTTGGTTTTTTAGATGCAATATTTTCTTCCATTTGTCACATAAACCTTTTTGAATCCTATGGATTAATGAATTTGAAGAACAGTTGGAACTATCATGTTTTTAGATGAGTAAAAGCTTCTGGTGATTTGCCATGCTAGTGGGCCTAAGCAATAAACTATTCATGTGCCTTTAATCAGACACTTGTTAATACCTTTGTAGAAGCTCAAATTTTTCTTCTTGATTGAATCATCAACCATGTGCCAATTCTTTTTCCAAATGCTGAGCAGATAGATGGCAAACTTTCTTTTCAGTCTTTTCTGAATTAGTGAATGAATAAAAACCTAATTTGAGATTGAGATTGAGATTCAATGAATACACCCAGGGATTATCATCCAAATGAAATCTGCATGGATAAGTGATTGAAATTGGAATTTTAACATTGAATGATTGCTCTCTATTTGAGATTTTATTATTATTATTATTCTTGTTTTTTTCTTCCTTTTCCTCTCTACCAATATTGTGACATCAATTGCCACTGTAATGGCACTGCTGAGGTCTATTGAGAATTACTGCAGAGTTTGACCAATTCATTCATTCATTATTTTTATTTATTTAATTTTGTTAATGAGTGATTTAAAATAGGGGTGACAATAATTTGGTTCGGTTTTGAAAAAAATTTACGATTAATGTATAGTATTATGATTTTTTTAAAACCAAATAGAATAATATCAAAAACCGAGCTGACTCGAGTCGAATTTTACCGGATCGGTTTGGTTCATTGGTTTTTAAAATTACTTTTTTATAATATTTTTAAATTTTTTTCACTAATTTAGAAATAAATTTTATTTTTATATTATAAAAATAAAAAGCAATTAAAAAACCAACTAAACAACAGAATTTGATTTGGTTCGAATAATTACGATTTTTTAATTTATGAATCGAAAATTAAACTAAACCGATAAACTTAATTATTATTTGAACCAATTCGAATCGAATTTAATATAAATCGAATAAAAACCGAATCAAATACTACAATCTGAATCGGTTTTCGATTTTTTTCAGCCGCATTTGAATAATACTATTTAAAGTTATTATATATAATAATATTTTTATCAAATATATTAAAAATAATAAATAAAATTATTAATTATTGTATTAATATAATAATATTATTATAAATAATATATTAATTGATTTTAAATAATATCGTGAACAAAACTTTTTTTTTTTGGCTGGGAGTAACATACATTTCCAATTACTTTTGACTTGCTTTGTTTTTTTTTTTTTTTTTTCTCAACTTAAGATTATTTTTTTAATGGCTAAATCCAAAACCCACATTAACTTCTTCCTTATCCAACATCATCACTGCAGCTTTTCTTTCTTTCTTTCTTTTTTCTTTCTTTATTCTTTGCTTTTGAATGAGAAAGTTTCATCAATGACTTTAAAAGGTACATATTTGCAGTACTCTTACTAACAATATCAATTTTTATGAAACTCAATTTAAATGGTTTATTCATCTTTCTAAATAGGTGAATTTTCGCAAAATTAAAATTCAATTCTCAGTTTTTATAATTTTTCTTCCCTTATTTCTTTAGCTATCGGTTTCCCTTTGTAAAAAAAATGTCAATTTCTCTTCTTTTAGATGGAGTTGTGCTAATTTGGCCAAAAATTGATAATTAAATGCCATTCAATCTTATAGCACTACTTTTAGAAAACATAGTTTAAATTTACTGATTAAAAGGTTCAAAGCAGAAGACTATTCCAACAAAAAGAAAGAAAAAAAAAAAAAAAACCTCAAATCACCCTCAAGACCGTTAAAATTAAAACCCCAAAACCCAAAATTTAATTCGTGACATATTGCATGAACTCAAGATCAGATTCAATCCCAGCCATAGTTTCAGGCGCCAAAACAACTTCCAGATCGACGCTCCCACTGCCTTCCCGCCCAGGAAAAGCCGAGATCTTCCCATCAAATTTATTGGCCCCACCGCTCCTAACCGCCAACGGCCGACCCCACCCAAAATCATTGTCGTACATTGGAAATCTCGGAGAACTCCCCATCGTCGTCGACGCGCCGTTGAAGTTCCCCAACGGAAAACACCGCGGATCCTTCTCCCAATCCTTGATAAAACGACGCACCGTTTCGTCTTTGTGGGCCCTCACGCTATTGTTTAACTGCTCAGCACACCAGCGTAGATCACGTGACGTGACGTCACCTGCTGACGCGTACGTTGGAATGCTTTGAATCGCGTTCCCGAAATATAAAGGATCCAGCTTCGGGTTCAGCCTGTGACGACAATTCACAGCCATTCTAAACGTCGTTGTTTTGGACGACGGAAGCTTCCTCGCACGTGTCACCGCTCGCCAGAGGAGAGCGGAAAGTGACTGAAACGACGAAATCTCCGCCGTATTTGAAACCGGAGCGGTTTCGAACAACCAATTTTTCCCGTTATTGTTAAGGTATTTGTCGTTACTTTGCTTCCCGAGAATTTCAACGGCGTTAAAGTCTCTGTTAATCAGAAGCTCCTCTTTTTTGTTGTTAACTTTGGCTTTGAGTTCCAAAATGGCTTCTCTACTGAAACTGAAAATTCTCTCTCGTAACGGCTCGTTTTCGTTAAACGTAACTTTGGGCCCACCTTCTGGGACTCTTAAAATCGCCGATGAAATCAAAACCGAGTCCCGCGAAAAATCCGGTTGCCTCGCGATTTTTTCAATGCTTTGATTATTATTATTATTATTACTAATTTTTCTGCAAATTTCAGCGAAAGTGTTGAAGAAATTCCAAAACGACGTACCGTCAGTCACCGCATGGTTAACTGAACATCCGATGAAGATTCCGTCACCGAGCTCAGTGACTTGGACGGCCATGATTGGTTTAAAATGGCCTTTGTAACTAACCATCTTGTCTAAACAGAAAAACTCCTTCACAAACTGTGGAACATCGAGTGAACCAATCACGTCACGGATAAACAAACTTGTACACGTGGCATGGTAGAATTCAACGCCGCCGTCGTTGCAAGTTATGTAAATGTAACCGTCTTGGTCGGTGTAAAGACGGCCGGCGAGAGGAGGGAAAAACGATAGCGTTTTGGATAGGGATTGTTTGAGAAGGGAAATGAGTGAGTGGAAGGGAACGGGAGGGCGCGTGAAGAGACAACCTTTTTGGATGTAATGACAAGACAACATTGGGAGATCTGAAACTGAGAGTTTAAGGTCTCCTAAACTTGATTTTTGGTCTGGGAAAATCGTTGATTCTGAGACCAAACTAATAGGCAAAGCTGAAGAAGACATGTTTTTGCTTTGTTTGTCTGATTGGGAGAGTGGGAGTGAGGTAAAAGTGAAGGAATTGGAAAGGGTATTTATAGGAGTTGAGGTGCATGCACTTAAATATGATGAGGTGGTTTCTTGCCTTAATTTATTTTATTAAATTGATTTAATGATGGGTCTTTTGTTTTATTATATTTTCCTAGCCTCAAAGATTAAAATCTTTAGTAGTTTGTTCTTGTCTCATATGACTAAAGTTTTCTTCTTTTTTTTCCTTTATTTTTCTTTTCATAACCACCATAAAATCGTAATCATATAAATTAATCCTCTCATTGTCAATAATATCTTTTGACGGCAATCTGTAAGTTTAATACAAATTTTCATTAAGATTTATAGCATATTGAGATAACTTCTCCTCGCTAAAAGTTTTTATCACAAAATAATAATAATAATAATAATAATTTGTACAAATTTAAGCAATACTTCTCGACTTGGAAGTTACCATTCATACCAGTTTAACTTGATAGTAAATTTTTTTTTTTTTAAACATTAAAATCAAATGTTCTTATTATATATTAAGATTAAGTATTTGAAAATTATTTATTAAGAGTAGTCTTGGCCTTGCTATTTTTTGGGAAAGCTTCATTTCCACTATTTCATAAGTAATGAAGATTTTTATTATTTTATCCATGAGTGATTAATGAACTTTAAACTAAATTTAGGGTTAATATTTGTTCAAATCATTTTCTAATTAATTTTCACATATATATCATCATACTAAATCTAAATCATTAAAATTTTAGTTGTAGAATAATTTCAAAATAAATTAATTGATCACCATTGGGTAAAGTAATGAAAATCTCAAATCTCCATTACTTTTTAAATAGTGGAAAAGATCTTTACCCCTAAATTTTTTTTATATTATGTGCTAGTTGTTATTACTTTAAGCTACTTAATTAATGATTTTAATTTTACAAGTTTGCTGCTAATTGAGCAAGTGGGAGTAGCCAGTGGGTAATGAAGAATTATTGAAATTGAAGGAAGCTATAGCTAATTGAGAAAAAAAAAAAAAAGCATTAATTTTTAAAGTTTGGGGATGAAATCTGATTTGGAAAACATTAAGAAATCCTAAGGGAAGGAGATTTTTCCTTCATATCTCAGTAATCTATCAAAGCCTATATATATCTTGGATTAATACATAACCAAAAGCCCACATATGCGAGATTTGCTTGCCTCACGCCCATCCATCCAATCCATGCACCAAATCTCTTCTCATTTTGCCATTTAGTTTACAGATTTTGATTGGAATTGAGATATCCTGATTGTATTATAAAAAATGATATTAATTATAAAGATTAGAAAAATAATTAGTACACTACTATGATTTACTAGTTGTAATACACAATATTAGTAAATTTATTTTACCCATAATATATTGTGAATATTTATAAGTGTATATATTATTATAAAAAATGATATTAATTATAAAAAATGATTGTATTATAAAAAATGATATTAATTATAAAGATTAGAAAAATAATTAGTACACTACTATGATTTACTAGTTGTAATACACAATATTAGTAAATTTATTTTACCCATAATATATTGTGAATAAATATAAGTGTATATATTATTATCTCAACAGTTTGACTTAAAATAACACTTGTATATTTTTTTTGATAATACGATCAAAGACTAATTTTTTCAATCATTCTAAGAGCACATTCTCTCTCAATCGATCTGATGCATTTAATATTTTTGCTCTTGAAATGATTCCCAAAAAAATCGAACTTTGATTGACAAATAAATCCTATTATTCTTCTTATCAATTAAATTAACTCATGTGGTATAACATCTTAATATTTGATAAAATGACAAGTATATATATTTTATGTTCAAAGAATTGATTTGAATCTCTTTTTTGTTTCAAATAAAAATAATAATTTGGCTTAAAATAAGCTCTTATCTGTTCTCTATAACAGTCTCAAGATTCCATGACAAATCAAAATTTTCATGCAAAATACTAAGAATCCATCCCAGCTGAGTCTTTTACATATAATTCTGTATGTTGGTTGTCACTCCCAATCCCAAGAAATGAGAATTAAAGAATCTTAATTGTTTTTAGCTAATCTTGAACTGTCTCATCTGATTTTAATTAAATTTCAGTAATAATAATAACTATATCTTATACTCTAATTATTAGCACTATTATTATTTGATTTACAGTTGAAAGAAAGTCGGTTTATTAAGTTAGGAAGAATCTCTAAAAACCGCCATTTTCTGATTTGTCGGCGTGTGGGATTATTATTTAAAAGGAAATTTTGGTTTTATAAAGCTTTAATTTAAGTTCAATTGCATGTTTGTAGCTTACTTAATGGTTTGACTTAGAGTTTAATAATTTAATAAATAAATATTTTAAGATTGGTAGGAACTTGGTGTATGTCCAAAGAGAGGTTAATTTTATAGACAAACGACCATGACAATTTGCCACGTGTATGACAGTTCAATATATACCGACCATGAATAATTCCATGATTTAATTATTGTTTTCTTTTTAATTGGCTCTAATTTAATTTATTTGTTTAGTACATGAAGTGACTGTTGCAGTGAACCTTGGCATGCATCTGAAGCCAAGACAGTTCAAGAACAACCATGAATAAGTCGGTTAACAATTTGGCTACATTCAGGTATCTGCTGGAAATTAATGTTAAGGTTCCTGTAAGAAATATAAATGTTTTGCCAAGTCTGTTGATTTATTGGAAAAGTATTAAATTTTTAATTTAAGTGATCAAAATTTAATTCATAATAATTTCAAATGTCAAAATAAAATATATAATGTTTCTCTTGATCCTGTAATTTTCATTAATTATAATGTGAAACACAATATTTTTTTTTTCTTCTCATTATTTTGAATGCAGTGAACATTATATGATCGATTTTGATATAAGTGGGATTCATGATATCATTTGATCCATTTTATTGACTGTTTTAAGAGTACGCATTCAATAATATAATGAGAGTTTTTTCTCATTGCATTTGGCAGCACTAACAAACGGGCTTTAATTTTTTTTTTTGGTACAAAAGAGACTGTAATTTGAAAATAGGAGAAATAATTACAGATACTAAGATTTGAAATCTAGATATACTGAATATTACTTCTTAAAGATGGCTACATGAATCAACTGTTTTAAACTCTGAATTGAACGACTCTAAATTTTCTTCAATGCATTTTTGTGGAATTCTTTATCATTTGACATGTCATGTAAACTATAAAAATTAATTGATTTATCATTTAACAATAATTAAGGGTTGTTGTAATTTTTTTTGGTTCATTGAACTCTTTTGCATGGATTCCCACTTCAGCTTGTTTGGACTATTGCTGCTTTGATAGGCCGGCCACCAGGGATGATTCAACAATTATGATTTAATTAAAGCCGTCTTTTGAACTATAACTACGTACGTACAAATGATCAAATGAACTAAGTCGTCTTTTGAGAAGAAGATTCTAACAAATGCATGCCAACTTTTGCCCAACACTCAACCGACAAATTAAGACAAAATACAAAACAAAACAAAAATGCTTAGGTCGTTCCAATTAATAATTATAGTTTATATACAAATTAAGTGAATCGAACCGTACATCAATGGGGGTTTGTATAGGTGAAGTAAATGATCATCAAATGGCTTGAACTTGGTCGAACTCTATCATCAAAATCATTCAGAGATTAATAATTGCATGGCTAGCTTAGCTACCTACACTTTGAGACATTAATGAATATGGTTAAGCTACCACACGACCAGCTTTGCCTTTGCTTCCAAAAGAGAAGGGAAAATTGGAGAAAGATTATGAATGTTTTAGCTCTAAAAAGGGTCGGTTGGAGATTAGTCAAATTAATTTGACAAAAATATAAGAATAAATGCTAATAATTACTTTTGGTTATTGAAAATTTTAGGCATAATGTAATCTTATCAGTCAAAGATCCTCTTCATTGCTAGAGACACATCATGGTTATATATGTAGGTTTTTAATTTCAATTTTAGTGATTTTTCATAATTAATAATTGAATATACACATATGAAATATATATATATATATTCTCTGCCTAAAAATTGGTGTTTGAATTTTCATTCCTTAAATAAATTAAAAAAATTGGTAGAACGGGAGAACATAAATATTTAGAACTTAGAATTATGAAAATAATACTTGATATAAAGTGTCTTAAATCCAAGATGGTTATTTAGTTTACTAATAATTAGTATGTCAAATATATTAGATAAAACATCCTTATCTCGAACAACAACATCATGACCGTTATAAATCAGCTCAACCCTGAATCCCGGACCCACCATACTTAAAGACAATCATCCAATGACCCAAAATAAAACACGTGATAATTTAAAAATACATCTACGCCGTTAAAATTCGCCGCGATTTAATTCCTTACATATTGCATGAACTCGTGATCAGACTCAATCCCGGACATCGTTTCTGGCGCCAAAACCACCTCCAGATCAACGCTGCCGTTCCCTTCCCGCCCTGGAAAAGCGGAGATCTTCCCGTCGAATTTATTGGCCCCACCACTCCTAACCGCCAACGGTCGACCCCACCCGAAATCATTGTCGTACATTGGAAACCTCGGAGAACTCCCCATCGTCATCGACGCGCCGTCGAAGTTTCCCAACGGAAAACACCGCGGATCCTTCTCCCAATTATGAACAAAACGACGCACCGTTTCGTCGTTGTGAGCTTTGACGCTTTCATTCAATTGCTCGGCGCACCAGCGTATGTCGCGTGACGTGACGTCACCCGCTGACGCGTAAGTTGGAATGCTTTGAATCGCGTTCCCGAAATATAAAGGGTCCAGCTTCGGGTTCAGCCTGTGACGACAATTCACCGCCATTCTGAACGTTGTCGTTTTGGAAGACGGAAGCTTCCTCGCATTTGTCACCGCTCGCCAGAGAAGAGCGGAAAGCGATTGAAACGACGAAATCTCCACCGTGTTTGAAACGGCGGTTGTTTTAAACAACCAGTTTTCAAAAATTCCTGTTAAGTTTTTGCCGTCTTCAGTACAGTACTTGTCGTTACTTTGCTTCCCGAAAATTTCAACGGCGTTAATGTCTCCGTTAATAAAAAGCTCCTCTTTCTTGTTGTTAACTTTGGCTTTGAGTTCCAAAATGGCTTCTCGGTTGAAACTGAAAATTCTCTCCCGTAACGGCTCGCTTTCGTTAAACGTAACTTTGGGCCCACCTTCTGGCACTCTTAAAATCGCCGATGAAATCAAAACCGAATCCCGAGAAAAGTCCGGTTGCCTTGCGATTTTTTCAATACTCCGATTATCATTATTAATTTTTCTGCAAATGTCAGCGAAAGTGTTGAAGAAATTCCAAAACGACGTGCCGTCAGTCACAGCGTGGTTAACTGAACATCCGATGAAGACTCCATCAGCCAGCTCGGTGACTTGGACGGCCATGATTGGCTTGTAATGCCCCTGATAACTAACCGTTTTGTCGAAGGTGAAAAGCTCCTTAACCAACTCCGGTACATGAATCGGACTAATGACGTCCCGGATGAACCACGTGGCGCACTTCGAATGGTGGAACTCAACGCCAGCGTCGTTGCAAGTTATGTAAATGTAACCGTTTTGGTCGGTGTAAAGACGGCCGGCGAGAGGAGGGAAAAACGAGAGCGTTTTAGAGAGGGATTGTTTGAGAAGAGAAATGAGTGAGTGGATGGGAATGGGAGGGCGCGAGAAGAGACAACCTTTTTGGATGTAATGGCAAGACAACATTGGGAGATCTGAAACTGAAAGCTTGAGGTCTCCTAGACTTGATTTTTGGTCTGGAAAGATCATTGATTTTGAGACAAGAATCAAAGGAGAGGAAGGCATTTTTTTTCTTTCTAACTTCTGGGTTTTCTTTCACACTTCACTGGCTTCGCTCTCTTTTGGTTTTGAGTTAATTTGGGGATTGAGAGAGGTATTTATAGGGATTTGGGTGCATGAATATGGCAACTCTGGGTTATTTTTTAATGATTAAAAATGTGATGGATTATTTTATTTATTTTATAATTTGACAGGAAAAGAAAGGATTTTTATACTGAGTTGGCAAGTTGTGCTTTTAAGTTTTTATAACAATATTATTGAAAAATAGTTAAAATGCTTCCGTGAATTTATAAAATCTAAGAGAATTAATAATTTGAAATAAGATATGATTTGAAATATATTTAAATTTGTTAGATTTTATGAGTCCACGTCAGCATTTTAACGATTTTTCATTAAAACCGTTATCAATTTTATTTATTTGCACATATTTTAATTGTATAGATACTAAATTACTCACTTTTATAATATAGGAACTAATTTATTTTTTTCACTACAGTACAGAGATTACGTGTGTACTTAAACCCAAACGCTAACAATAGCTTCATTTCATGCCATTTAACAAAATTCTATAGATAGATATAGCTTAACTTCAAATCAGTTGTGTATATGGGAATTGGGTTCTTCTAGCTAGCTAGGATGTGAGAAATTATTAAAAAAAAAAAAAATCTATGCTAGACTTTACACATCTTAATTGTTTACTGTACCAAAAAAAATTCATGAGTAATTAGTATTTAAATAGTTGCTTACCAATAAATATTGTTATATATTGCATTAAGTTTTATTATTATTATTTTGGTTTTTAAATTCGAATTAGATAGATTGTTCAATCTTCAGTATCAAGATAAAATGTCAGTACTCTATAAAAATCTTGCATTCAAGATTAGTATCAATAATGAATTTATTGATAAGATCTAAAATTAAAATTAATTATGTCGAAACGAATGAATTTATGAATTGAGTTGATGCTTGTTGATCATAGTACTTAGTGTTTGAGATTAAGAAAAAAGAATGTATAGTAAGAAGTCATTTTCAAATTTAGATAATATAGTAATTTCCAAAAGTAATAAATATTAAAGATCATATTTTATTAGACAACAATTTTGAAAATAAAAACTCTTAAACATAAAATATATACTCAATTCTCACTAAATCTTTTTTTGATACATATAAAGATTAGTTTTATGAATGCAAAACTTAATCCAATTAATTCATGTAATCACTCTTAAAAAATAAAATATATTAAATTTATATTCAAATCTCAACATTTATAAATTTTTTTTTTATTTTTTAGATTACGATTTTTGTAAAAAATAAAATGTTCTATGTACATCCACAAATTTAAGATATATTCCATATTTATATTCCATGGCAAATCAATTTCTTTTCATGCAAAAATTAAATAAGAATCCCACTAGGCTGCCACAAGTTTAAGTTCTGTATGTTGGATTGGCTGTCATCCCCTAATCCCAAGCAAAGTCGGCTCAGAATCTCAACTGTTTTAGCTAATCTTGAACTGTCTCATCAGATTTAGTTTGGCCCTTAATTATTATCCAATATTGTTTCTAGTTTTCTAGTACTTTAATAATTATAATACTATGTCTTCTTCTCTAATCTTAATTCAATTGCTATTTATTTTAGTCCACTACTCAAAAAAGTCGGTTAATTAAGCCATTTTTTTATTTGTCGCGTGTGGGATTTATATTTTAAAAAATTATTAATGAGTGTTTTTAGAATATTTTTAAAATTAATTAATATGTTATTTATAATATATAATATGTTTGTATTAAATATAGTTATTAATAATTAATATGATAGTTTCAATATGTTGGAAAAAGATATATTTTTTAATATTTTTGTCTTAAGACACTTGTAGAATTGTTCATGGATCAAATCGAGTCAATTTTGGGTGATAAAAGATTTAATTATCCGAGGCTCGATTTGATCCATCGGGATTTTGATGCTCTTTTTTTTTTAATATTAAAAAATTGAATTTTTATTTTTTAATATATTTAAAACTAAATAAAAAAAAATATATCCAAATCAGATCAAATTGAATGTAGTTACTCATTAGCAAAATTCATAAAATAAATTAACCACATAAATTTTGTATTGTTTGACTTAGGGTTGATGAATAAATATTTTAAAATTTTGAAGGACCTTTGACATATGCCACGTGTATGACAGTTCAAGACCAACCCATGAAGGATTTCACTAATTGCTTTTATTCACTGGTCCTAAAATATTAAAATATTAAAATACATAATGTTCTATATTTTTAATTGATATTTAATATTAATTATTCCCTATGTCCAAGAGGTGGGGATTAATGGAGTGAGAGAGTTGAGTGAACCTTGGCATCAGCAAATTACCAGCAAATGACAGTTCAAGAACAACCATGCAAATTAAAAGGATTTTCAAAATGCATTAAATTTGGCTAACATTCAGTTTTCTTGGATGTTTTAAGCTCCTTCCAAGATATTGGTAGGACCCAATTCCATCTTTTCTTTCTCACCACATTTTTATATATTTTTTATCAAGTTGCCATGGTCAAAGAGTAGAAACCACTTCTTCAAATGTTCTTTTTTTAGAAAAATAAAAGTTAACTAAGAAACTATTAAAGTCATATATAGTTAAGTCACTCAAGTGTTAGCTAATATATATATATATATATATATAGGTGTATATGATTAAAAAATTATGCTTAATAATATTTATATTGTTTATGATTAAAAAATTATAATAAATTATCTGAGTATTTGATTCAATAATAAACATATATATTCCTCGTTCAAAGAGAGGGATTCTTGCAAAGTTGAGGTTTGATCCTAATATTTAAAAATGTCCCCTTCCTCAATTTTGCCTAAGTTTTTGCCTTCTTTTGCACCAGAAAATTAAAACCTAAAGACTATAAGTGAAGAGGGTCAGTCAAATTTGGTCGGTTTCATGCACAATTCCATCAAACTCAGCTTAAAATTAAGAACCGATTGTCAAGATTAGATCCAAATGATTAAGAATCAAACCAAAACCAGGATATAATAAAGTCAAATTTTAGTTTCTCGAACCGAATGTAACTTATTTATCATTATTATGTTATTTTTTTCAAGTAATTTAAAATTTTAATAATTCATTGTGTATAATAATGGAATCAAGTAAACAAATGATTAAAACTAATAAATTAGGCATGAAATTTGATTTGTTTTTTTTGATTTGAATCAGTTTGATCAGTTTCTAAAACCTGATCGAACAGAAGAGAAAGTAGATTGTTCACGCATTATTGCAAATTACATCTCCATATATATATATATATATATATATATATATATAAAGTAATCAATAAATTAAATCAAATGGTCGAATCAATCGTTAATCGATATTTAATTAGATAAATTCAATATAAAATTAGACAAATTTCACACATGATAAAACTTTAAATCTAAGATCTCAAAGTCTTGTTCTTTGTTTTTGGAATAAACGATGTCGTAATCTAATAATAAAACAAAAGATTATAAATGTCGAAATTCGAATTTCGATCTTACTAAATACTATATTTTAAAAGTAATTGCATGTTAAATTTTGAATTCTTCATAATCTCGTCTCATCACTAAAACAAAACCTCTTGACAACAATAATTTTGGACATATTAACGTGTAAAAAAAAAAAAATTACCTTATAATTTGTCGTCAAATTGAAAAAGGAGGAAAACAGTCGTGGGCCAAATTAATCAAGTGATAAATGAGTTTGCCCCATGAAAAGATGACAAGCACGAGAGACAGTGAACCCTTTTTTTTTTTAAACAAACAAATAAGCCTCTTTGTTCATGGTACCTACTGCTTATTTGATGTTTATAGCTTAATTTATTAGCAACAAATAATTAATCTTCACTTTTTTTGTTTTTTAATTTTTTTCACGACTACTGCACTAGTCAACGTTTCAAGTATAAACACCAACTTTTTCAAGTTAACAATAATTATTGGGTTTACGTTGTAAGCATTCATGTACCTAATATTTCAAACTTTTTTTTTTTGCATGGATTCCTTTCGACGTTCTTTGAACTAGGGATAGGTCGGTTCACCCGCCCTCCTGCTGGTTCAGGGCACCAACCTTTGAGGAAGTTTAAGAAATGAGTGAGGATTCGGACCTTCAACTATTGTAAACTTTTTTAAGTTTGATTCAAAACTTATGTTTATATTCTTTTTCTTGATAATACAATCACATATATTCCAAGTTTTACTTAAACCTTCTTTTTTGGATGATCACCAAAGTGTATTTTTTTTTTACAAAAGAAGCACTACGTCAAAACTAGTCTTAAACAGTATTTTTTTATAGCATTTCTCAAATGTTGTTAAAAATAGCAAAGATAACACTTTGATAGCATTTTGCATATTGCTGTTATATATTATAAGGGCCAATAATTATAGCATTTTTAAAAAATTTAAAAGCATTTGACATGTACTGTTATAAATCTTATCATATAAAAATACTTTTGGTAGCACTTATAATTGCTATCATTGAGATCTTTTGAAGCAAATGAAAAATGCATGCAAAAAGTCATGAAAAACTGTTACAAAGTAAAAATAGCAACATTTTGATAAGTGTTATTATACATATGTAAAAATGCTACTAAAGACATAAGAATGCGGCCACATATACAACACATGAATAAATATTGTCTTATCTTACAGCAACAGTTTTTTTAATTTTTACAGCACTTCAAAATGCTGTTATATGTCAAATTTGGCGTAGTGAAGTGACAGCTTGAAAATAAGAAAAGAGATTGTAGATGTTAGGATTTAAACCTCAAGATATCACCTTTAATTATGGATATATGAACTAACTGAGCAAAACTCATAAATGGGCACTTTTCTACATCAACCTAATACATTTAAAATTTTATTCTCGGAATACTTCCTACGAAAATTAATTAACAAAAATAACTGCTCTACTAATTGAGCTAAAGCTTAATTTGGCATTGCTATTATAATTGAAAAATGGTTTGATTGAAAAAAAAAATGCATTTGAAATTGCGGTGAGAAAAAGTGTGATTTAAGAGTTTTAAGTAGAGCTGCTCATGGGCCGGGCCGGGCTGCGACCCGATTTTTTTTAAAATCTTTACCTAGGCCCGGCCCGGTAGGCCCGAATTTACTGTTCATAATATTAAAAAAATATTTTTTTTATTTTTTATATATTTTTATAATTAAAATTAAATAAAATAATATTATTATAATTTAAAAAATACTGTTTCGGGTCGGATTAAAAATATCATGCCCAGGCTCGGCCCAATACGGGCCGGGCCTGTCGGGCTAGGCGGGCTGCCCGGCCCATGAGTAGGTCTAGTTTTAAGTCTTTAGCGATGAATTAAAATATTCAAATAAATATACATATAATAATAAAAATTTAGAAATAAAAAAATAAATTAGGGACAAAGATAGATATAAATATAGTGATTCTTATTTAACTTGATTTTCCATTTTTGTTTGAAGCTCTTTTTTGACGAGTCCAACCTCATACAAAACTTTTGGACTGATTGGAAATTCATGAGAAAGACAGGACATAAATTGTCCAATAAAATGAAAACAGTTTTCAATCTGAATTTGGTTTGTGGTAGTCTGATAGTCTCCAGTTGCAATTTTAACAGTGTTTGCAATTTAAACGTGTAAAACAACAGTGGTTGAATTAATTAGGGTTCATCAAGAAAAATAGCTATTAGTGTGTGAATGCTGAGGCAAATTAACAAGTTATCTACTGATATAAATCTAGTGGGTAGGGGAAATTTTAATTATTTTATTTTTTTCTATTTAATCTTATGATTTGTAAGAAAAATGCAACCCACATTCTCATATTCAAAGTTATTGGTGTACTAATTAATATTGTAAAAATTATATGCAAATTGAGTCTTAATTATTATTACTTATTTTAATATGGATCTGTTAAAAGTTAAATTTTGATGACTGAAATTAAGAATTCATTATTCTACCAAATTTACACAAATTTTGTTAGTAAATTGAGCATGAATTAACTTATTAGGTCTTTTGGTTATAAGACAATAAATCCCATAAATATTATATCTCTATATATGAATTAAAAAACTCTAAAGTGGAGTTTCAATATCTAACAACTAGAATATACTTTTGGAGAGTTGATTATCCAATCTTAATCATGATATAACATCCAGGTACATGTACTATGAATTACTATAAACTAAAAAAATTGAATTTCAACGGCATTTGAACATTTAGCACATTTGGTTGGTGCATGATCATTTTCTTTAAAGAGTAGGATTCAAAATTTTCATTTTTCAACTAAAAAAAAAATGATTTTTTGCCCAATTATTATCATTCCTTTTTCGATGTTGGCAAATACATACCAACAACTAAATTTGATAATTTTAAATATAATATGAAAATATCGTATGAATATGACACGTTTAATAAACACGAAAATAGTGTAATGAATACGACTCGACATGTTTAATACACTCATGTTTAAGATTTTAACATATTTAATAATTTATGTTGTGTTTATATTTACACGATTAACATAAAAAAATACGAAACACATACATAAATTACTAAATCTACCAACAAACTATAAAAGATGCTCCAAAATTGATAATTAGAGGAGTTTGCAACCATGACAATGATGAAAAATACGAGCCAATGAACCTTTTTTATCAAACAAAATTCATGGAACCTAATACATACTGCATAGTGCATATGCCGATGTTGATTAATTGATAGCTTAATTTCTTTCCAACAAATTAAATTTAATTTATATAACTTCAGTGAGTCAAAGGTTCCACACCAAAAGTTGGAAGTCGTTATAAAAAAGGAAAATAAGAGTTTATATAAATACAGTAAGGTATTAATTGGCATTCATGCATGTACCTAAAAAAACTCGATTATGAACTTTGCATGGATTCCCATTTGATATGTTGTATGAAACTAGGCGAGCTTGGCTGGGCAGCCATGCCCCCACCTTGCACCTGCTTGCATTCAACCAACCAAACTCATCGTGGAATTTACATTTCAAATGCAATAATGGCCTTCTTCTTTTTTTCTTTGGAGATACGTATACGTATTTGTTTTGCTATTCTATCAGATATTTTAGCCCATTTCTAAGTCATGTCTTTTCTAATAAAATTTTATGGTTAGGGTATTTCCTGATTTTTTTTAATGAAATGTATCGAGTGGGAAATCTTTCTTTGCATTTTAAAATATTCGAATATAATTAAATTCAAAAATTATTGATATATGCTCTTGGTAATTTGAAATGTTGGGGACATTTGTTCCACAATTGAAAAGTAAAAAAAGGGGTACTTTTATTATTGTTTCTATGTACCAACATTATTAGAATATAGTAAACCTGCTCACAGGCCGGGCAGCCCGCCAGGCCCGTATTGGGTCAGGTCTGGGCTTCAATATTTGTGATCTGAGCCGGCCTGGTCTGATCCGGATCACTGTTCACGTATTTAAAAAATGTTATTTTTTAAAAATTTAATTATAAAAATATATATAAAAAAAAAATTTTATTAAGAAATAAACAGTGATTCGGACCCACAGGCTGGCCCTGGGCATGAAAAATAAAAAAAATTGGGCCGTGGTCCGGCCCATGAGCACCTCTAGAATATAGTAGACAAATAGACATATGTTAGGCAAAGGTATACTTGTACATGGATTGGGTCGCGGCTTGAATTTTTTTTTCTCTTACCCAAGCTTGGTCTAGGCTCGGGTCGGCTCGTAAATCCGTTTTATTGTTCATAAATATTAAAATATTAAGAAATTATTTTTATAATTAAATTTAAATAAAAAATATTTTTTTATTGAATCAACAATAATTTAGGCCAACCCGAATTGAAAAAAATAAAAACCTTGTCCAGACTTGGCCCAATTCGATCCGACCCTTGGATAGGTTTAGGCAAAGGACTGGGGTGGACATATTAGACATGTTATATATATTGGATTTTGATGACGAGGTTTAATCATTTAAAAAAAATTATGACACTTTATTTTATATGTTAAAGTATTTTTTTTTAATTTAGAGTTTAATTCAGTTGATTCATATAATTATCATTAAGAAGTGGCATTTAGTAGGTTTAAGTTCAAATCCCAACACTTGCATTCCCTCCCTTATTTCAACCTCCTTTGTATTACAAAAAATCATTTTTTTAAAATTAAGACATTATTATTTTAGTGAATAAAATTAAGTGAATATATATATATATAAATATACACATAGGCGTAAAAGTCTTTAATTCATCATAATCTATTCATTCTAGTTATTTGTTGTCATATATCTTCGCTTATAATTGTCCAACATTTTTAGATATAGTACTCTAAGGTGTTTTTTTTTTTTTTAATGAATCATCAATATCAAGCAAATATTAAAAACATGCCCAATCTTAATTTCAATTTCAAGCTGTTTGACAAAATTTATTTGGCGCTAGGTGTAATGAAAAATTTTGGTTAATTATTTAGTTTCACATAATATATATATATTTATTTATTTATTGATGATTGAATTTTTCTGACTTCCCCCACCTACAAATGATCAAATGAACAAAGACATGTACTTTTAATTTAGTTGGTCATAAAAGTTTTGGACATTTAAAGAAGATAATGAAGAAAATGATATGTGCATGGACGGTTTTTGTCCATCTCCAACAGACAAACAAAAAATACCCTTTTTTCTCAATATGAGATTCCAAAAATTCCAATTAAAAGGATAAGTCATGATCAAAATTCAAAACCTCCACGTTTTTGTATAAAACAAAGACCGTTGGTTTTGAGGTCGCTTTCGTCGCACTTACACAAAATTTGATTGCCCGAACATGGTCGATTCCCGTCACTATAGCAGCTTCTTAAGCAGATATATTTATTTTAACATTATTTTCTGTAAGAGAGAAAAAAAAAAAAGGAAAAAGAAGAGAAAAAGAAGAAAAAATGATGTACAACTGTTCGATTTTTTTTCTTATTTCAATTTTGAGGAAAATATTCATTTTATTTATAATTTAATAAAAATCTCTTTCTTTCTTTATTATTATTATTTTTTATCCAACATCATATTAATACAAGAAACGGAAAAACAACTTTTCCTCTCTTTTATTTTTTCTTTCCTCACATGTTTTTATTTCCCACTAATATAGTGTAAAAAAGAAGAGAAATTGAAAAAAATTGTGAGACAAAATGAAAATAATATTATTTGTTCCACTTGTTGATATAAAAGATTATTCAGATATACATAAGAATTATTAATTTATTAGTGAATCATCATAAATCAAATATTTAAACTTGAATCAATAAATCGTTGTTACATTACGTTAAATAAATAGTTTAGACGACGATAATAATTTTATCAAAATGGAGAGAAAAAAGAAACTGAATAAATACTAGAATATATCACTTTTAGCATGTGTAAAAAAATTATATACTATCAATTTTATAAAGATTGGATGTGACAAAAAAAATAATAAATTGGACTCATATTCTTTGAGTAAAAAGGAGATTTGAGAGCAAACAAGTAGACGACGGAACTGATGAAGAATAATATAATTTGTAGAGCATATTTTTTCATAAGAATTTAAATAAATATACTATCAACTCAATTTTGCTTTTATGATTATGTCAGAGAGCTTTATGTATATTTTTCTATCATTTTCTATCTTTTATTCTTTAAATTAAGACCTTTAATTTAAAGAATAAAACTAATTTGTTTCAACTAGTAGAGCTAAACTATTGAGCATATCTTCACCATCGTCATTCCTATTTCAAAAATGAGACAAAATGTCTTATCAAATCCTCATAAATAAGGTCTTATATATACCTTAAATAATTATATATACTAATTAATTAAATGTAATTTTAAATCCGGGTTTAACTTAAAAAGTTCATTTATCGATGAATTCCAATAAATTTGAATTCGATTTCCGACACTTACAATTCTCCTTCTTTTTATATATATATATATATATATATATCTTAAATTTCGAACTCCTTTGTAACAAAAAAAAAAAAAAGAAAAAGTAATTAAATGTAATCTTCTTTAATCTTCTTCATGATTTCAGCTAGCCTATGGATTCATTTATAGGGTAAGATTATGAGAAAATATATACTCCCCAGGGACCACTGGTAATTAATAAATATTGGGTTGTAGCCACTACATATTAATAAAGGTGTGAAATGATTTTGGAAGAAGAGAATTTTCATAAGCTGCCCAAATGCATGCATACTTTTTTGTAATTGAGAAAAATGATAAATTAGACAATTATTAAGCTACATGAAGACTTATTCAAGGATCGGATTATTCGTCTAAACCCAAAAGTCCATCCGATATTTGGAAGAGTTTGGATAAAAATATTATGCCCCAAAAATGAACCCGGACAAAATGAAAAACCTATTTTCTAAATTTGCCGAGCCTTTGAGTAGAGAATTTTAAGTTTGGTTTTGACCCGGCCTGAATAATCATTTTTTTTTTATTACATAATTATGAGATTTTTCATTATTATCCAAGAAGTGGCTTCTTCGGTTATAATTATACTTTGCGACTAAACTATCACAGCTTGCATTGAGCATTCATTGACTCCAATACAGAAGAGTCTATGCAAATCCATCAAACTCATGCTAGAACAGTACCCATTTCTGTCAAACAGATTTACTTGAAGCATTTGAAGATTATATGAACAGAGAAGGTGCAAGTAATATAAAGCTTACTCATGACCATCTTGCAAACTTACCTGTAAGAATTGATAATCCTGCTTAATGAGAATATTGAAAGTACTCATGTAAGTCAGAAATGAAAAGAAAAAAAAAATGAAAACAGAGAAGAAGCAACGAAATGCAATGATATCAAAACATTTATTTATTTGCATTTTATGATCTAGGAATTTTAGAAGCGTAGGTTAGTCATATCAATTAGGGTACCCTTTTGGCAATTAAAACATTTATTTTTTTAATAATATTTGGGCGGGTTGGGCCGGGTTTGGATATCCTTTTGGCAATTAGGGCCGGACCTAGTTACATAATGATGTCCATATTTCGAGCCGGATCGGGCCTAATCAGCAGACATAAAAAGTGTTAGTATCCTGTCTGGATCCCACCCGAATCCGATCCGGCTCATGAACAAATCTAACTGCATGCAAGGTTGTTGGAAAAATGGTATGAATATTGCAGAATGCAGATTTTTACAGGTTTTTGTATCCATCAATTTTTTTTTATACATTTGATCATAAATTTCTTTTTCATATGAGATTGAAATATGCATGTAAATCTCAACAAATTAATAAATTTCTCAACTCCACTCTTCGATATGATATCGAGCTCGATCGATATCCTTAATTAATTTGATCACCAACATGCACACTTTTTTTCAAGGTCGAAGTATCAAAATTTTGTTGTTTAATTTTGTTGCATCCTATAATACTACTATATTTTTGTTGTTTACTTGTCGTAGTATATATCTTTTGACAAATTAACCACAAAATCTCTTAGCCAACTCTAGTATACTCATCTCTCTTTTGTAATGTTGCAGAAATTTTACTTTCATATATATATATATATATATATATATATATATATATATATATATATCCTATAATGCTATACATAAGCTTCCAATTAATATAGTATCTGACACTATACTGCTTTTTTGTTCTTATTTTTTCTCCTTCAAACTTATAATTGCATTGACCAATAAGATTTCCCTAGATTTCTTGTTCTTGGATCAGTGGCTGTTAAGTTTCTTCCCAGAAACTTTTTGTTTTTTTAAATTTGAAAAAGGGGAAATTCGAATCTTGTTATTTGAATAAATAATGAATCATACACTAACTATAAAGCCAAATGTTCAGATACTTTACAAGTATTTTTTTTTTTATATAAAGGAGATTGCAGTTTAATATGTAATAAAAAAATAGATTGCAAATGTTGAGATTCGAATTTCAAATTTATTAGATGTCACTTCTTAAAAGTGGTTGCATAAACCATTAGATTAAATCCCCGGATTTTACGAAATCATTTTTTACTTTTGAGATGATTAATTGTTTGTATTAAATTTAAGATATAGGTGTTGCATTTTGCACATGATGAACTTTAGAAATTAAATAGGCATAAATGATTATAAGTTATGATTACCAATAACCATGTATTGTAACTAAGATGAAAAGTGTTATTTAGTCAAAATGTGTTGGGGGAAATTAAGAAGCATTTTCATGGAAGGAGAGCTTAATTACCACCCAAGAAAACTAAATCTAGTCAAATTAATTTGCTGATCATGATCACTTTTTTATTGTATTCTGAACTGTCTTCCAGGTTTTATATACCAAATTTCCAATCAAATTATGTACTTTTATGAACACTCTCTTTGACAAGTCCAAGTTAATGTACTCTTTTTGGCTGTTTTAGTTTTAGGGATGGAATATTGTCAAAAACAAAACATTTTATTTGTGCTTTCTTTAATGGAGAATACTATTTGTAATCTACATAAGGTTCTAGAACTTTTCATAATTAATTTTCTTTCACAATAGTGAGGATATAATATCATAACTATACCAATTCTTTTGTTTCATTGAATCTTATTAGAACCAAATAACTATTTTAAATTGCAAAAATATTATACCAATTTTTACTTCAAAAACTAATTTATTCAATCATAATTATCTTGCATTTATTATTTAACTTTCTTCTATTACTCATGGTTAAGTGGCTTATAATATAGCTAAGTTGGGTGTCTTTACGGAGCATATCACTTATAATAATAACATCAAAATTATAAGCAATCAGAATACAAAATTACGTTCATCAAAATATTATGTGAAATAGACATTTATAAGTAAGAAATTCCTACATAATTCTTGAATGTAATTGATTAATTGCAAGATTGTAATAAAAAAATTATCGGTGAAATGTTCCCTTATCTAAGAATACTCACAAATGAGGTAACTGTTTTAAGTAAATGAAAATATATATTTCTTATTTTCCATCAAAAAGAAATTATGGAATCATAGCCTAAATATATTTACTTCGTTTTTCCTTAATCAATGATGAATATATATGTTGGACTTTTAATGTGGAGTCTAGTTTTTCTTTTTATGTGTGGTGATTCGATTTAATGATTCGATCTGATAAAATTATTACGAATCTGAAAAAGGATTTTCAAGAGACTTACTTCATGGAATAGAGGTGTGGAAACCCGCACGAAACCTGCAAGGTATTGTCCGCTTCGACTCGAAAATCTCACAGTTTTGTCCCACAAAAGGTGCCTCTTGTGGGATAAAACCGTGAAACCTTCGGGTCAAAGCAGACAATACCTCGCAAGTTGGGTGCGGGTCTACACAAGAGATGAGGGCTTGAGAAAAAAAATTAGGGGCATTTTTTATTTTGACCTGGTTTATGAGATATATTTTGTACCTAATGTTTTGTAGCATTTGAATAAACTTGTAGTTACATGTACTTTTCCTTTTGAATAGTAAAAAAAATTTGTAACTCCATAGAAGTAAGCACAATTGACGGAATCATGTAAATTCTTGTGTTATAACTTTTTTTTCTCTATTTCTTTTTGTTCCTAACATTATATTGGAGAAAAAATATCTTCTCTTTTCTCTTTTAAGTTATTTTTGGATTCAATCATTTCGTCTCAAAAATTCATATACAAATTCAACTTGATCTCTTGCTTCTTTTAAAAAAAGGATACTCATTTTTTAATACTAAAGTTGATGAGATCATTTTTATCTCGTATGCCATTAGAGTCTACATAAACAAACATTCTAAATTTCAAGATAACATTTGAAACTTTTTCAAGAAAGGAAATACCAACAAATTAGCTAGCTCCAAATTTTAGACTATTTTTTTCATAATGTCATTATTCGAAATGACAAAATCATGTGAACTCTTTCGTTTTAAGATTTAAGATTTAGGAACACTAAAAAATATTATTAAGATTCAAATATTGAATCTTATGGCTTGAGTTATGATCAAATGGTAAATTAAAATGATTGTAATTTTAAAAAACGACAAAATCATTTAAAATTAAATTCGGATTGAATTTGAAAAAATAAATAAATTGAAAACCACTAAATAATGACTAATTTCGATAATCTTGACTCCCCTAGCAACAATGATCAAGAATTAACAATGACGTTTTGGCAGTTTGATTTTTTGTTGACTGTTAATAAGATCATTCAATCTCTAGAAGATAAGGATCCATTAAGTCAGGTAAATTTGAAATGCAAACAGTTTGTTTTCAAAGATTGACTGTGTAAGATGTTGCATGTTTATAGATAAACTAATAGGTATGCAGATTTTTTTGCATTTTTTTATTTAGCAAAATAGCTCGGGACTCGCGTGTTCAGAGCAAACTCCTTTGCAGATAGTGTATTGTATGTTAGAAGATTGTTGGAGTATTAAAATGACGACGTTTTGTAGGCAAGTAGAAGTGCTCATGGGCAGGCCGGGCCGCGTCCCCAATTTTTTTGAATTCCTTTGTCCAGACCCGGTACACCAACCCATATTTACTGTTCATTACATAAAAAAATTTATATATTTTTAAAATTAAATATAAAAAATATTATTTTTTATTAGATTAACAGTGATTTGGGTCGATCCGGATCACCAAAATTCTTATCTAAACCCGGTCCAATACGGGGCGGGCTGCCCAACACGGGGCAGGTCTATAGGCAAGCGACAGTTTATCTATTATTTGTTTTCTTCTAGGCATGGATGGATGATGAAGAAGGTGATAATATAGGATGGATATGGCTCTTTATCCATCTTTAACAGACAAAAAAACAAGTGCAAGACACATTATCTTCCAATTGAGGATTCAAAATTGTCAATGAAAAAGTTAAGTCATGAACCCTTCACTTCCCACACATTGTGGCTCATGGGAGTCTGGTCCCATTCGCTAATTCACTTAACCAAATCTTAATGGCCTGAAAGTGGTCCCTTCTTGTCACCATTTGCTTATAGTCTATCTAGGTAGCCTTGACAAAAAAAATATATATATATATATATATATATATGGGAAAAACTTTCTTATTGATCTTTGCTAGCTTAAGAAGATAGAAAAAAAAAATGTATAACAATTAATTATATGACTGAGAAATGGGGTGGTGGAAGATGGTCCAAATGGAAGAAAACATAATAATAAATGGAGTAAATTTCACAATTAGTAATTGATCTTTTCACGAAGTTTTTTTTTCATTCGTGATTTAAAAAATTCAACTTTTTTCATCATAATTTATTGAAATTATTTTAAATTTATCCATATTCATCAAAATATATATTTAAAATTTAGATATATAGAATTTGTCACATACATGTTTACCAAGCACTATGTGACAAATTTTATTTCATCGAATAAATGCATGACATATTTGATACTTGGTAAATTCAGGTTAATCATTACAAACTTCTTTTTATAGATACGAAGAATTTGAGTGCAACAACTAGACGCAACTCAGCAATAATTCTATGGATCTGACATAAGAATTTGAATTTATCAACCAAGCTAGCATTGTTTCATGCATTATCTTGGTAGCCTGATTTTGTCATAATGGCAACTATATCCAGCTGGGTTCAGGGATTTAAATAGCGGCCGCAACACGATGTTACGGTCGTTATTTAGCGGTTGCGGTTCCCTCCGCCGTCGATATTCGCGACCGATATTTACTGCAATTGACCGCTGTAACATTCATTACGTCCGCAACCGCGATAAATACAACGTGACCGAAAACGCGTCCGCGACCGCAATTTAAATCCCTGGCTGCGTTAATAGGTTCTATATTGGCTAAGACAAAGATCAAAAGCAAAAAATTAAATGCCCATGATTCATCAATATACTTACTATATAGCTTGAAGATCTTGCCCAAATCCTTATCTTTAGGTCCTAGCTAGCTTCTAATTTTGAAAGGACAAATTGCATAATCCTACTCATTTCATTATTTTAGCCCTATATTGATTCCTTCTAGCTAGTACAAGAGTGTAGCAAATATGCTTATGAAAGGTAGATGATTGTGGCAGAAGAAAATCCAAAAGTTGCTAAATGCAATGCACGTTCTGCTGAACTGATGATGACAGTCATTGAAGCTGTCAAGGATTTAACAGAACAAAATTTGCTGAATAAAGTTGTCGGTATGGCAAATTCTGCCAAAACAATTCTCTGTGCTTAAGAAAAACAATAGTGATGATGTTCATTAAAGTTATCTGCAATAGCAGTAAAGTTCTATTGAAATTGATTTTGATTTTGAATGCTTCATAAACTTTTTTAAAGCTATGAGGAAAGATAGAATAGTAGGTTCAAATTTCATAAGAGAAATAAATACACCCTTGTTATAGTCTATTGATTAGCAACCAGCTTTTGAAAATTAGTCAAGAGATCATATTAAACAGGTTAATTTCTGACAATTAAAGTTGGTAAAACTGATCCAAACCCCCAAAAAAAAAAAAAACTTTGTCCAATTCATCCTAATTCGAAATTGATCTAATTCAATTTGATAAAAAATTCAATAATTTTAAATATAAATTTAAGCAAACTTGAATCGATCCAAATTTCTTTCGATACTAAGTAATATGACTCAAATCCGATCCGATCTGTCCAATTGGCACCTCTTTAACAACAATATATAGTGATACAGACATGCTAAAACTTGAAGCTATATGTTGAAAACTTAAAAAAACTAAGTGGATATGTACAATTTCAACTTGTTGGGGGGTGGGGCATTGGGGTTCATTCGCTTCCCTGAATCAATTACAACAAAGAATAAAAAAGCAATCATGAGAACCAAACCAAGCACTATATCTCTTTAGGTACATGTTTTAATATCTTTCTTTCCACTAATGGAGGAGCACATCCATGGTTCCACCCAAGAATGGAAGAAGCACAAAGGTTGTCGAGTCGTGCAGTAATTGAATTTTGACCAAAAGGGAAGAAAAACATCATGATTTTGCTGTCTAGTTTAATAATTTATGTTCCTTTTCTTATTTTTCTTTCTTTTTAAATCCCAATATCTTTTTATAAACTAGACCAAGAAACTTCTTAGTGAACTCTAGTGTAGTAGTGCTCATCTCTTTGCTGCATTAAACTACTGTTTTCTGCTATTTTTGTCACACTTCTCACGGAGCTGCATTTGTAATTTTCTTTTCTTTTTTATTTTTTTATAGATTTTCCTAAAGCAACAAAATCCCATCATTTTTATGTCCATATACTGTAAAGTTAATGCACTCTTTATATATATATATATATATATATATATATATATATATATATACTCTACAATTATCAATCACTGCTGATCAGTTGCTGGCATCATTACTACTTATCATCGCACTTATTTTTCAAAATCTACTTTAATCTTTCTCGATGTCATCTCTCTACGACATTTTATTTTATTGATTTGTAACGTTTACTCACCCCATAAAAAAAATTAAAAAAAAAAAAAACCATCTACACTCTACAATTATCAATCACTGCTCAGCAGCTGGTATCAGGAAAAGCTGATGTTTTCCATAAACAAGTTTTTACAAAGTCAAAACTTCAATCTTCTGAATCTGAATTGCCTGGAAAGTGAAACCCCCCTCCATATTTCAGAAACAACTATGGGTTTAGTAAAGCATCATCATCATTGAAGAATATTGAAACTTTTTTTTTCTTTACAGGTGGCATGAGCTAGTTTATCCAAGCTTACAAGTTCAACTTTTTTTTTTATAAGTGTCAATTTATTTATCCAAAAAGCAGAGAATATCTCTGCTACATCAAAACTGAAGAACTAGCTACTCAGCTAGCTTTACATCAATGAAAGAAAAATAGAGTTACTTAAGCCCCAATCAGTACAAAGGTTAGCATTTACATTATCCAGTTCTAAGTTTTTTAAGCCTACCAACTTGAATCTGATCTCCTCTTTAATGGTTTCAAAAACCTGCAATGGAGACTTGCATGAACTTCCATGTATCCTTCTATTCCTTTCTTTCCAGACGTGGTAAATGGTTGCATTCCAAGCAAGCTTGAGAATAGTTGTAAGCAATGATCTACCTTTGAGCTTCTGCACAGCCCATTCAAGCACATTTTTCCAACTAAAATTACGAACTTGCAACTGACATGACTGCATTACCTGCAGCCAAACAGATTTGGAGAAGCTACATTCAAAGAACAAGTGATCCCGGGTCTCTTGTTCAGAGAGGCAAAGCTTGCAATTCACATCTACCTCGAACCCTCAGCTCAGAAGTCTCATGCTTGTAGGCAATCTGTTCAAAATGGTCATCCAGGAAATAATGGAATGTTTAGGGATATGATGAGAATACCACAAAAGTCTATCCCATTTAACCTTCTGCTTCTTTGGTCTAAGATCCTGCCACACTTTTGCAGCTGAGTATGTGATTTCAGGGAATTTCCAAATCCATCTTCCTTCTTGATGGCTAATGAACTGGTTGGCCAAGTGCCTCAATTTTAAGAATTTTTTCCAGGTCCAACTATTACCCTGAGCTACAGTAAGCTCCCAGAATGACCTTTCCTTGAGAACATAAGCATGAATCCAAGCTATCCACAGAGAAAGTTCAACTTTCAATTTGAATCTGAATAACCCAAAAAAAAAAACCATCAAGATTCATGAATCAGACTATGAATTGCTACATTAAAAACCATTTAAATGATGTGGATGCAACAACTATCACTAACAACCAACTAGCTAATAAAAAAAATGTAATGCTAAAGGACCTGAATTTACAGAAACCTGAAATCAAAACATTAAGAATTAAGTATGATTATCATAGTTTAAACGTTTTTAGAGCAGTGTTAGAATAGTCTAGACTTGTTTAGTCAAAAAGACTAGACAAAGATATAGTTTTAATTTCTTCTTAGCTATAGATTAAAATTAGTTAAGATTCCACTCTAATCTGTCAAATATGGATAAGCCAACTTTAATTTGCAATTATGCAAATGGGGAGGGGGATTTGTACTTTGTGCAAAGCTCATGATTGTCAAATATCTCCAATAAATCCTGAAATAAAAAGGGTGATAAGACCCCTAGAGAATGAAGGGGGTGAATGGTGGAAAATTCCAAAGGAGGGAAGCTAGGGCTCCAATCTTAGGAAAAGACAGTGCCTTTAATTTTGAGGAAAATATGCATTGGACACCAATATTTGTGTTCCTATACAGAAAAGTAAAGGTTGTGGAGCATAAAATAAAGTTTGAGATTTTAGATTTGCTGTACAAAATGGGACCCCTATATTGTAAAGTTAAGCTTAGCTCCACTCAATTTCTAAGCATAATTTTTTTTTTCTGCTTGATTATGGTGCATGTATAATAACAGATGACTTCATCAAAAGAACTGCCATTGTTGTCATCCTATCACTATTTTCTCCAAGAATTTAACTTGTCCTGTGGGAAGTCTAATCATTTTGAAAGTGATAACGATAATGATTACAAAATACTGTATATAAAATAATCACATTTAAATTTTGTCCTATCTGCTATAATATAATTTGTGTTTTTTTTTTTTTTAAAAAAAAATAAATCATAGTTTGAGAATAGAGTAAATAATTGTATACGTTAAAATTCGAATCTTAAATTTATTAAATATTATTTTATAAAAATAATTACATTAATCAATTGAATTAGATGATAGAATAGTTAATGCTTTAATGACTAACTCACAGATTGCCATTTCCAATATTGTATCCTTTCAATCAAAAACAGAGTAAAACATGTATGGATTAGACAAGTTGATATCTCCTCCAACATTCTTTCTTCTTATAGAAAAAAGTTTTAACCTTCCAACTCTCTAGAAGTAAAATACAAGTCTCCGTTTAGAACTCATATATCTATATTGTGGAATAAAAGTAGAAATTCCAACAGGTGTGGTCTATTGTAGAGTTTTGAGATTTTAATCAAAATACCGTATCGCTGAACATATCATTTTTATTTTTCGATCTTGGTATGCTAGGCTGTAACATAGAAAGAGATTTCAGCCCAAACTGATCTGAATCATGACCCAAACCAAGAAAAGAAACAAACGAACCTCTAATTTTACAAGCGAACAGCATGGGCCCGAGACAAAATCATTGGGACATCTGCACCCTGGTCTCAAATCCAATGCTCTCTACCACGAAAACAACTCTTCACTTCAAACTAAATCCAAAATCATTTTGATTTTTTTTCAGAAACGGGTAATAGTCTGTTAGGTCCAAAACAATTGCAAGGTTTTTGATAATTTAATTGATAAAAATCTGATGGGTAGAACTAGAAATGGCTCATATACAGTATAGCAAGACAAAATGAAGATTACAAAGTCAGCGAAACCCACTAGACAATTCAAACTCTACTTGAAATTCTTCAAAAAGTTGAAACAGCCTCTTTTTGTAGTTGTACAACTCTTTCTAGTGTTTTCTTGAGTTCCTATCTATAGCTTGAGAAAGAAAACTGTCAAAGGTTGCAATTGAAAATAACCTCCAGCTCCATGTTCATTCCCCAAGTTTTGAGAAAAGAGAAACTTTGGCAAATTCTGGATTGTTAAATCTGGAGAAAAGAGGGACATCAGGATGCTAAAAATCATTAGATGATAATGACTCAAATGTAAACTTACCCCTCGAGCAAGACTGAACAACCAGGTGTACATATGGTGCCCTTAAAAGGTCCAAAAAACCCGAAAGAGCTTCAAAAATGACGTCAAATTTGTGTTGGACCAAGATGAATGAGATCAAGAAGGCAAATTTGTTGACAATTTGCACTGTCTCAAAATCTCAATTCAAGCACAAGTATAAAGCAAGCATTCAGTAGAAGAAATTGAAGCTCTTAAAGATTAGTTGTTCCTCCTTTTTGTATAGCTAAAACTCCAATTCAGCTGTGGCATCGTTCTAGCAGTAGGGTCATCATGGCCTTTCCTAATATCTGTCATTCCCACTTAACTCTCTGTTTAGTCATCTGCTTTCCTTATACCAATCACTTGCATCTTCATTCCCTTCATAGTAGCAAATTTAAAAAGTCAAAGCTTAATCTCTAGGTTTTGGCTAACTGATACTAAGTCGCATTAAACTTTGCAAGTAAAAAGCTCATCTATAATGTAAGAAATTTTTTTTTGCATTGGTCACAACCTTGACTGTAAGACCAGAAATTTCGTGGGAACTTCTTTTATTGGTGAGAAAGAAGATATCAGAAGCACCCATAATCTGCAGGTTCAGTAGTATCAAATCAGTCTACGCTGAATTTTCATGAAAGTTCCACGAAATGTGCAAAATCAGTCATATAATTGTAAAATGCATAAGGAAAGTAAGTTCATGATGCACCAAAGAAAGTAAATTCTCCACCTTTGAGAAGAAAGATTGCATTGGTTACAATTGATTTTAGAACCGGACATGTGACTCAGAACTTTTTCTGCTGGTGACAAAGAAGATACTTGAAACACCCATAATCTTCATGTTCAACAGTATCATCAGATTAGGCTAATGCTGAATTGTTCATGAAAGTTTCAGAAAATATGCAAAACACATGGTCAATAATTCTAAAAGGCATAAGCAATATAATTAGAAATACACTGAAGAGAAGAGGCTTTTTTTTTTTTTTCCTGTATTCCAAGATAAAGCATAGATTATAAGGAAAACCAATCTCAAACATAAGCAACCTTCTAATTAACATATAGCGAATAGGTGGAAGGTTTACCTTTGCTAACATGAATGAAAATCAGAAATCAACCAATACCTGAGAGGGAAATAAGGTAATCATGAATTGACAACATATTCACTAACAAAAGCAAAAGTTTTACACAAGTTATGTTACTTTTAGAGGAAATATGAAATAGAAATCAATGGATCAAGAAATCATTACAAGATGATTAAATCTCCACTACCATTTGTTTGGTAAAAATTGGAGCCTATGGCATGAGCAGCAAAGCTGGAACCCAAACAATGAAGCTGAATGAAGTCCACCAGTGATCCTATCAATTAAAACCAAGCAATAACTAGTTAACTGTGAAAAAGAATTAGCTATGAATCTTGATATCGGAATTTTGGCACCCACCACGTCCTCCTGTGGATTTTTTATGAACTCCAAAGCAGAACTTTTTTGCTAATGCATTGAAATCTCCAGCTGCCCTCCAATTTTCCCCAAAATTAATTAATAGGGAGAATTTCCTTCTTGGAGCATCTAGACCTACAAAAGAAGACAAACAAAACAGGGTAATGGTGAGGAGGAAAAATTAAGCAACTATCACAAACTATAATTTCTGGAAAGAAATGCAACTCTTAACTCTTGAACAAATTTCCTTTTTTAATTGATTTTTAATTAAAAAAAATTCCTCCCTTCCACCTTTAACATTTACAATGTAGAACTAAAACTTTTCATTTTCTAAAAAATGGTATAGCACTTTATAAATGACAAGCAATTTATAGAGCAGAGCAAATTAGATGCCATCCTGGTTGTAAAGCACTTCATCTTCTATCATAGGCAATTTGCAAGTTGAAAATTTACTATTAACAATGGCAGAAAAGTAAACTAATATGACAAGTGAAATGAAACCCGCTTACCTCTGCATTGGGATGACATTATTATTGAGAACTTGTATCTCCTCAAAAGCAGACCCACAGATCGAAAGAAATAAAACTATTTCAATCGTTTAGGCCCTCCTTCTCCTTCCCCTTTGCCATCATAGCTCAAACTTCTTTTGTGCCCAGGTCTCGTAGAATCGTCATGGACTTTCTCAATATTAGCACCTTCTTTGGAGTCAAAATTCTCGTTAGATTCATCAGTGCCCATCTCATCAGAGTTGAACTTTTCATTGGATTCAACAGCATTATCAGTATTACTCTCTGCATCCACATAAAATACATGAACACCACATTTCTCCACCTTGATATCATCGACTTCGGTTCCTTCATCTTTATAGGAATCGAACTTTTTGATGTAGAATTCAAATGATGCCTCCTCATAATCCTTGTCTTTTTTAACCATATCGCCACTAAACAGAATGAACACGTGATCACCAATGTACTTTGACTTATAAAAAATTGACCTATAATTATATAGTTTTCTCCACCTCCTCACACTTTTGAACTTTTCATAATGACCACCAGTGGCTTTCAATTGGTATTCACAGATAAATCCAATATCTTCGTATTTATGGCATTGATTGAGATTGACCACAAGGCATAGAGCAAAAACCAAAAATCTGCTCCCACTACAACTATTAGGGACTATCTTCAAATCTATTGAAGAATTCGTGCTCTGACACGTGAACTTATTAGCTGAAATTTCATTTCCTGATAAACAGAAAAACACGTTTTTTTGATCACCTGGATATATACCTACAGATAGCTTTGCTTGGGATTCAATTCTGCGCATGGCATTTTCTACAATGTTGTCAACTGAATCTTGATTCAAGCGGAAGCAATTAGAGAATATGAAAGCGTCACAAAAATGTTTGAGGTCATAAGTATATTGATCTGAGAATGACACTTTTTCTAATGATGTGCAGTCATGTACATTCAAGTGTTGTAGACCTGGCGGAAGCTCTGAGAGTAATTTAAGGCTCTTGCAATGAGTCATGTTCAATACACTAAGGTTTTTAAACCTTGAGATTGATGAGGGCACCACCGAATTTAATTCAGTGAAGTTTTGGCAGCCATGGAGATCGATACTGCACTGTAGATTTTGAATACTTGAGCCGCTCATACTTAAGAGCCAAAGATTATTTAGACACCCGATAGACGAGGGCACTTCTTCAATTTGAGTCTCAGATAAGATTAATGCTGATATGCCACTTGGGATTTCTGGAAATTTAGTGACTGGGCAATGACTAAGATCTAGAGTATAAAGAGATTTCAACTTAGAAATATTGCTCGAAACATCTTTGACTCTTGAGTTACTCATATCCAACTTTTGAAGTTCGTGGAAATGCTCAATTGAATCAGGCACTTCTTCTATCCCAGTATTTTGTAAAGTTAACCAACAAAAATGTGGGACCTCAGGAAACTTCTTGAGTTTATAACATTTCTCAAGTTCTAGCCCTTTAAGAGATGTCAAATGATTGAGGCAAGGAAGTTCAACCAAACTTTCGCATCCAGTAAGACGTAGCATTTCAAGAGATGTCAAATGATTGAAGCAAGGAAGTTCAACCAAACTTTTGCATCCAGTAAGAAGTAGCCATTTAAGAGATGTCAAATGATTGAGGCAAGGAAGTTCATCCAAACTTAAGCATCCAGTAAGATCTAGCTGTTCAAGAGATGTCAAATGATTGAAGCAAGGAAGTTTAACCAAACTTTCGCATCCATCAAGATTTAGCACTTTAAGAGATCTCAAATGATTGAGGCAAGGAAGTTCAACCAAACTTTCGCATCCAGTAAGATCTAGCATTTCAAGAGATGTCAAATGATTGATGCAAGGAAGTTCAACCAAACTTTCGAATCTACTAAGATCTAGCACTTTAAGAGATGTCAAATGATTGAGGCAAGGAAGTTCAACCAAACTTTCGCATCCTCCAAGAATTAGCCTTTCAAGAGATGTCAAATGATTGAGGCAAGGAAGTTCAACCAAACTTTCGCACCCATGACAACAAAGACTTTCAAGGTTCATGGCTCCTGATAGATTAGGGATCTTCCTTAAATTCTTGCAATCAGAAAGGTCAATTTCGCTTAAATTAACAAGATCCTGTGCAATGAAAATGTAAAATAACTATATTACTTCAAAGCATCATCTACTAACTTTGGGCCGTACTGAAAGTGAAAAAAAATAAAAATAAATAAAATAAATATAACGGTTTTTTTTAAAAAAAAAATTATCGGATGAAGAAAATATGAAAGAATACCTGATGATCTTCATTCCAAAGTTGTTCCATGTTGCCATGCCTTAATATCAACACAACAAGGTTCTTTGGATTAAAATTTGATGATAAAGATTTGAAGGGGTAATAATCCCACCAGAGACACCTTAACTCATCAGGAAGAGATACAAGATCAACTTGGTCTGCATGCAGCCACTTATTGCAAGTATTCATAACGTCGTCAGGCAAATAAAACTTGAGAAGTCTAAGATTATGCATGTTTTCAAAAACAGTAGAGCATATCTGTAGCTCATCAATTTGAGACATGTCTAACCTTATTCCTTCAATTGATTCAGTCCCCTAATAATCAAAAAACAATTAATTCATCAAGTTTTATTAATATGACATGAAAAAAAGTAAAAGGAATATAAATGCAATTAGCGCTATTACCTTATTATATTTCAACACATCATACACATCTTTAGGTCTCCATAACCTACTGCGCTTTCCACAATCTTTAGATTCTTGTCGAACAATGTCCATGCCCATTTCTTCCAGCAAATCATGCATACAAATATTAAAAATGTCTGCGTCGCTATCAAGTAGGCACTTGTCGACTAGGCTGCTTATTCCACACAGTGCACCGTTATAACAACTTCTTAAAATTTTTACTACAAAATCTTTGTCTTCGAAATTAAAGAAGCATGCAATATCAAGAAATATATTCTGGTATACTTCATCCAGCCCATCAAAGCTAATCTTCAAAACCTTTATAATTTTTGATTCGGGATATTCCTTTAGTTTATTCAATGCACTTTCCCACACTTCCCTAGGCTTTAGATATAGGTTAGAACCCAAAACTTTAAGAGCAAGTGGACTGCCTTGAGCATATTGTACAAACTTGTTCGATAGATCCAGAAAATCAGCAACAGGATACAATTGCTTAAATGCAAATTTAGAAAAAAGTTGAAGGGAGTCATCCCCATTTAACCCCTTTACCCCATGTATTTGGTCAACTCCATTCTCAAGTACTTGTTTATCTCTAGATGTTACAAGTATTTTACTTCCTTGACCAAAATGTTTAACACCAAAACACTCTATTTGCTCCGAGTCATTAACATCATCAAGGACGACAAATAGTCTTTTATTGTGGAGCCTATCTTGGATTAAAGTGTATCCTATTGAGGGAGTGTCAATATGAATTTTATCATCTAATAATTTGGAAACAAGTTCATTTCTTAAAGATTCCATCCCTTGTTTTTCTAATTTATCCCTAACATTCTGAAGAAAACAGCGACCTGCAAACTTTGGAAAGACTTCATAGTAGACAGCTTCAGCAAGTGTTGTTTTGCCTATGCCACCCATCCCCCAAATTCCTATTGCACGAGAGTCTTCTTGTCCAATCAGCCTCAAAATCGTCTCTTTCTGATCATCTATTCCAACCAATTCTCCAGAACCACTTTCACACTTGCTATTCAACTTTTTTATAACAACTTTAACGATATCTTTAATGTAATCAGTTTCAGATCTAGCAAGTAAATGAAAAATTATGAAAGTTAAAAAAATTAATAAATAAATAAACATGTTCAACATATACAAAATGGATTATAGTTAGTTTCAAGTGGAAAATGTTGGAAACCAATTAACAAAGGATCCATAAAAAGGATAAAACAAATTAAGATAAGTTAAATCTAAGAAGATGGGAAAAAATAGAGTTACCCTTCGTAGATGCCTCCTTTTATATGCCACCCTTTTAATTTACCGACTTCAGCAAAAGCAATTTTCCATCGTTGTACTTCATCTGGCCTCTTTGATTCATGCTCATCAAAGGATGTTTTAAAACTCCCACCAAGATTCCTCACATCGGACGGCTCAACATGGTAAAAGATGGGAAGAGCAATTTGTTCTTCATTACGCTTGAGGTGCATGATCTCAGACAGTTCTGCCAAGCATGATTTTGAAGAAGCATAGTCTACAGATAAAACGATTATTGAGATATACGAGGATGCAATTGCTTTCAAAAGTTCTTTAGAAAGTTCCTCTCCCCTTTCCAGTGTTTCTTCGTCCAAGAAGACATTGATTCCCTTGTCTTTCAAAGCTTTGTGTAGATGACTGGTGAAGTTATAGCGTGTGTCTTCACCTCTGAAGCTCAAAAAAACTTGATGCTTCAGTTGACGAGAGGAGGAAGAAGAAGAAGAAGAAGCCATGAAAGAGTAAGACTGTAAGACAAAAGAGATGATTAGTTGTGTGATTGAGAGACAAAGAGAGCAAAAACTACCAAGGCAACTTTGCTTTGCTTTGCTTTGCTTTTCTAGTCTTCTTTTATTTGCATGGCAAATGATGTGTGAAAGTGTAATCTCAAAGTCAAGGTCTTCTACTTGGACAAAATTAAGACGCAAATCCCACTAAAATTGGTAAAGATTTTTTAACTGATTAAAAGATATTAATCGGTATGGTAATCAAATTTACTTGATAGATAAAAAGATTTATTAAGTAAGAATTTTTTTTTAAAAAAAATTATCGATGAATAAATTAGTTGTGCTCAAGGGAATGGTCTCTAACTCGAATTTAGTTGGGCAAGTTTTTTTTCTTGGATTTTTCATATGTCAGTCGTACTATAATGTTTCTTTTGACGGATCAAATCCAAAACATTTCACCTATTAGAAAAACACAATCAACTCAAAGTCTAGATGCTTCCACTTATTTTATTTTTTTTTTCATTTTCATATGTCGGTGCGCTTTTAACACATCAATCAGAGATTATCTTATCGTATTGTAAAATCGTGTCCAATACGTAAAAGCAATTAGCTTAAAGTCTTTAGATGTCCCCCACATAGCTTTAATTTTTTTTCTTGTCTCTTCAAGAATGAATGGGATGGGGACATTACATAAAAAAGAGGAATTTGGTGAAACGTTAAGAAAACTTGTAGGCTAAGAACGGCTGTTTAAATTTGCATGAGAAAATATGAAAAACATATCTTTCATAAAGAATTATTGTGAAATAATATAATAAATAAAAATTATTTGAAAAAAAATAAATTATTATAAATTATTATAAATGATATTGTAAAGATAAAATTATTAATGAAAATTTTTTTTTTTTATTTCATTAAGGATATATTATTTTTTATAAATTTTAATTGAAAATAAATTTAAAAAATAAAATATTTAAATTTTTTTTTTTTAAATTTAAAAAAATTTAAAAAAATTTAAAAAAATTTAAAAAAATTAATTTTAGACATATTATTTTTATTTTTTAAAATTTTTTAATTAAAAAAATAAATAAAAAAATTTAGAAATTTATTTTTTAAAATTAAAAAAAATTTATTTTCAGATTTTTTTTAATTAAAAAGTAAATAAAAAAAAAAAAGTTTTTTTTATTAAGGATAATTTTGTATTTATAATATCTTTTATAATAATTTTTAATTATTAATTTTTTTTAAATAACTTTTATTTATTATATTATTTTACAATAATTAATAATTTTTAATGAAGCGCATGTTTTTCGTATTAATCCATTTGCATTCCATGAATCGTGTCCAATACGAAAAAGCAACTGGCTCAAAGTCTAGGTGTTCCCACGTAACTTTAATTTCTTTTTCTTCTTTTTTCACTGGAATGGGATGGGGACATTACAAAAAGAAATGTATTTTCAGTTGTTGTATATTTAGTATTTTGATCTAACTCATTAATCGAAGTTGGAAAGTGAATGAGATATTTGTGTCTTTAAATTATTTAAATTTATTTTAAAAAATTAAATTATAGTCAATTATTGTCGAGTCGAGTTTGAGTTGTTTGAATTATTAAATGAGTTGAATTCGAGTATCTTAATACTTGATTCGAGTAGTTCGCGAGTTTAATCGAGTTTTTTATTTTTAATATATATTATTTTATTTTTAAGTAATATTGTAACATCTCAATTCGAATTCGAACTCGAATTCGAACACAAATAATCGAGTTTGAATTCGAGCATGAAAATCGAACTCATTTTTTACTAAGTAAACGAATCTAATCGAACAAACTCGAATATTTCAAATTTTATCTCGAATCAAACTCAAACTTTAAAAATAAAACTCGCTTAAATTCGAATCGAAATCAAATTTCTTATAATTTTAGCTCAATTACACCTCTCATTAGAGCTTAATCATAAAACAATAATATGATTGGTTCACCGAATAACAAATAATATTAAAAAAATTTGCTTTCCCTCCCCCACATGTCCCTTATCGATCATTTTTTCTTATTCTTTGTTTTTTACATTTTTTCCCCTAAAATTAAATGGTTTCAATAAAATTTCAACAAATTCAATTAAAATGTTTATATCTTATTAAGGCGTCAATAATATACACCTATATTTTTATTTTAATTTCATATAAATCTATTAGCAAATATACAAGTCTCTGTTTAAAATAAACATATATCTATATTTGGAATAAAAAGTAGATATTTTATCAGAAAAATACTTCTTATGAGAAAAGTTTACTCCTTAATAACTTTAAAACTTTTTTTTACCATTCATGAATTTAGTTTTGATGGAACTCCCTACAACTTTCTGAAGAATAATCTTCACTTCCCGAAATACACAATTTGGTTGAACTGAACTTGACTCAAATATGTTTGTGTAATCTATTGGTAAAATTCTGTCGCAGTCTTATAGGTCCAAAACAATTGCAAGGTTTTTGATAATTCAATTGATAAAATCTATTTTAGGGAATTTGATAATCTAATTTGCAAACGGGGATTTTGGCAGTATAGTCAAACTTTGAGATCAAGGTGATATATATATATATATATATATTTTAATATCAATTTTTTTTATTAATAAAATATTTTATTATAATTCAATAATAATATATTAAATTTATATACAATCAATACATCAAATATAAATTATTTATATTATTGCTACCTCGTTAAAGTTTTAATTTTAAGGTTTTAAAAAATACTACTTTATTCGCTTTTGACAAAGTCAAGGTCTTCAAAGGGAGAAAATTGTGATGCAAAGATATTAAATAGATTTGGTGAGATTTTTTGATTGACTAAAGATATTAATAGGTATTGTAATCAAATTTACTTGATCAATAAAAAGATTTATTAAGTAAGAATTTTAAAAATAAAATACCGATGAGTAAATTAGTTGCGGATGATTATAAATATAAAGGTGTATTTAAATTAGGGTGTAATCGACAGGAGAAGTCGAACTTTGTAAAAAAATATAAGTTTGATCGAGTGTCACATTTAAAATTAAATTAGAATTAGACAAAAATTGAATTGATCGAGCTCGTTCGATTAAACTCAATTAGAATCTTTTACCTAATAAAAATAAGCTTGATTCTCATGTTCGACTTCAAACTCGATTATTTATGTTCGAACTTTAATCAAGTTCAAATTGAGTTTTTTTAATACTAATTAAAAAAAATAGATTAGAATACTCGAATTCGGTTCGCTTAATAGTTTGAACTCGATTAAATAATGATCGAATCGAATTCAATTTTTTTTAACGAAATTCGAATAATTTACGAATATAAATATTTTATTTACACCCTAATTTAGATGAATGATTTTTTTTAAAAAAAATTTATTTATAAATTAAAATTAAATGTTAAAATACTTTTTTTTTATTTAACAAAATAAAATTTGAAAAGGGACTCAAATCAATTGGGTACATTGATTGGTTTTTCTTGGATTTTTCATATGTCGTACTATTACGCTACTTTTGACACATCAGCCAAAAACATTTCACCGTACTATTAAATCGTGTCCAATACGAAAAATCATTGACTCAAAGTCTAGGTGTTCATATAACTTTAATTTCTTTTTCTTCATTTGTCACTTCATGAATGGATGGGGACATTACATAAAGAGGAATTGGGTGAAATGTTAAAAGAAAAATCGTGTCCAATACGAAAAAACAGTTGGCTCAAAGTCTAGGTCTTCCACCTAACTTTAAAATTTCTTTTTCTTCTTTATTCACTCATGAAGATAAAGAAGATATTAATCGGTATGGTAATCAAATTTACTTGATCAATAAAAAAATTTAAAAAAGAATTTTAAAAATAAAATATGGATGTGTAACTTTGTTGCACATGATTATAAATATAAAGGTGCGTTTGTTTAAATCAGGATGTAATCTATATAAATCGAGTTTGAATTGTAAAAAATTTTAAATTTTATTGAGTTTTATATTTAAAGTTGGTATTGAATTTGAGATAAAAATTAAATTATTCGGATCTCGATAAAGATCTTTTACTTAATAAAAGATGAGTTTGATTTTCATAATTTTAAATTTAATTATTTGTACTCGAGTTTGAATTTAAATTCAAATTAAATTTTTTTAATACTAATTAAAAGTAAAATTAAAAATCGATTATATTAGTGATCAACTTGAGTCAAGTATTAGAATATTCGAATTCGACTCGTACAATAGCTCGAGCTGGACTAATGATCGAGCAAATTTTGAATTTTTTTAGTTAAACTTGAATAACTTGCTAATATATATTTTTCTTTTACGTCATAATTTTGATGAATGATTTAAAATAATAAAAAAAATTATTTATAAATTAAATGAAAATTTTAAAATAATTTTTTTATTTAACAAAATTAAAATTTTGAAAAAGGACCAATATTAGTTGAGTAAATTGGTTTTTTTTTTTTTTTTTTGGATTTTTCATATGTTAGTCGTACTATTATGCTTCTTTTGACACATCAGCCAAAAACATTTCACCGTATACTGTCAAATCGTGTCCAATACGAAAAAGCATTAACTCAAAGTCTAGGTGTTCCCATATTACTTTAATTTCTTTTTCTTCTTTTGTCACTTCATGAATGAACATGATGGCCATGGGGACATTACATAAAGCGAAATTTGGTGAAATGTTAAATCAAAACGTGTCGGTTGAGGGTTAGATTAGAATTATTATTAAAAAAAAATTAGATTAAAAAAAATTTAAATTAAAAGAAAAAAATTTAAAAGATGTGATGAAAAATATATTCTGGTATACTTCATCCAGCCCATCAAAGCTAATCTTCAAAACCTTTATAATTTTTGATTCGGGATATTCCTTTAGTTTATTCAATGCACTTTCCCACACTTCCCTAGGCTTTAGATATAGGTTAGAACCCAAAACTTTAAGAGCAAGTGGACTGCCTTGAGCATATTGTACAAACTTGTTCGATAGATCCAGAAAATCAGCAACAGGATACAATTGCTTAAATGCAAATTTAGAAAAAAGTTGAAGGGAGTCATCCCCATTTAACCCCTTTACCCCATGTATTTGGTCAACTCCATTCTCAAGTACTTGTTTATCTCTAGATGTTACAAGTATTTTACTTCCTTGACCAAAATGTTTAACACCAAAACACTCTATTTGCTCCGAGTCATTAACATCATCAAGGACGACAAATAGTCTTTTATTGTGGAGCCTATCTTGGATTAAAGTGTATCCTATTGAGGGAGTGTCAATATGAATTTTATCATCTAATAATTTGGAAACAAGTTCATTTCTTAAAGATTCCATCCCTTGTTTTTCTAATTTATCCCTAACATTCTGAAGAAAACAGCGACCTGCAAACTTTGGAAAGACTTCATAGTAGACAGCTTCAGCAAGTGTTGTTTTGCCTATGCCACCCATCCCCCAAATTCCTATTGCACGAGAGTCTTCTTGTCCAATCAGCCTCAAAATCGTCTCTTTCTGATCATCTATTCCAACCAATTCTCCAGAACCACTTTCACACTTGCTATTCAACTTTTTTATAACAACTTTAACGATATCTTTAATGTAATCAGTTTCAGATCTAGCAAGTAAATGAAAAATTATGAAAGTTAAAAAAATTAATAAATAAATAAACATGTTCAACATATACAAAATGGATTATAGTTAGTTTCAAGTGGAAAATGTTGGAAACCAATTAACAAAGGATCCATAAAAAGGATAAAACAAATTAAGATAAGTTAAATCTAAGAAGATGGGAAAAAATAGAGTTACCCTTCGTAGATGCCTCCTTTTATATGCCACCCTTTTAATTTACCGACTTCAGCAAAAGCAATTTTCCATCGTTGTACTTCATCTGGCCTCTTTGATTCATGCTCATCAAAGGATGTTTTAAAACTCCCACCAAGATTCCTCACATCGGACGGCTCAACATGGTAAAAGATGGGAAGAGCAATTTGTTCTTCATTACGCTTGAGGTGCATGATCTCAGACAGTTCTGCCAAGCATGATTTTGAAGAAGCATAGTCTACAGATAAAACGATTATTGAGATATACGAGGATGCAATTGCTTTCAAAAGTTCTTTAGAAAGTTCCTCTCCCCTTTCCAGTGTTTCTTCGTCCAAGAAGACATTGATTCCCTTGTCTTTCAAAGCTTTGTGTAGATGACTGGTGAAGTTATAGCGTGTGTCTTCACCTCTGAAGCTCAAAAAAACTTGATGCTTCAGTTGACGAGAGGAGGAAGAAGAAGAAGAAGAAGCCATGAAAGAGTAAGACTGTAAGACAAAAGAGATGATTAGTTGTGTGATTGAGAGACAAAGAGAGCAAAAACTACCAAGGCAACTTTGCTTTGCTTTGCTTTGCTTTTCTAGTCTTCTTTTATTTGCATGGCAAATGATGTGTGAAAGTGTAATCTCAAAGTCAAGGTCTTCTACTTGGACAAAATTAAGACGCAAATCCCACTAAAATTGGTAAAGATTTTTTAACTGATTAAAAGATATTAATCGGTATGGTAATCAAATTTACTTGATAGATAAAAAGATTTATTAAGTAAGAATTTTTTTTTAAAAAAAATTATCGATGAATAAATTAGTTGTGCTCAAGGGAATGGTCTCTAACTCGAATTTAGTTGGGCAAGTTTTTTTTCTTGGATTTTTCATATGTCAGTCGTACTATAATGTTTCTTTTGACGGATCAAATCCAAAACATTTCACCTATTAGAAAAACACAATCAACTCAAAGTCTAGATGCTTCCACTTATTTTATTTTTTTTTTCATTTTCATATGTCGGTGCGCTTTTAACACATCAATCAGAGATTATCTTATCGTATTGTAAAATCGTGTCCAATACGTAAAAGCAATTAGCTTAAAGTCTTTAGATGTCCCCCACATAGCTTTAATTTTTTTTCTTGTCTCTTCAAGAATGAATGGGATGGGGACATTACATAAAAAAGAGGAATTTGGTGAAACGTTAAGAAAACTTGTAGGCTAAGAACGGCTGTTTAAATTTGCATGAGAAAATATGAAAAACATATCTTTCATAAAGAATTATTGTGAAATAATATAATAAATAAAAATTATTTGAAAAAAAATAAATTATTATAAATTATTATAAATGATATTGTAAAGATAAAATTATTAATGAAAAATTTTTTTTTTTATTTCATTAAGGATATATTATTTTTTATAAATTTTAATTGAAAATAAATTTAAAAAATAAAATATTTAAATTTTTTTTTTAAATTTAAAAAAATTTAAAAAAATTTAAAAAAATTTAAAAAAATTAATTTTAGACATATTATTTTTATTTTTTAAAATTTTTTAATTAAAAAAATAAATAAAAAAATTTAGAAATTTATTTTTTAAAATTAAAAAAAATTTATTTTCAGATTTTTTTTAATTAAAAAGTAAATAAAAAAAAAAAAAAAAAGTTTTTTTTATTAAGGATAATTTTGTATTTATAATATCTTTTATAATAATTTTTAATTATTAATTTTTTTTAAATAACTTTTATTTATTATATTATTTTACAATAATTAATAATTTTTAATGAAGCGCATGTTTTTCGTATTAATCCATTTGCATTCCATGAATCGTGTCCAATACGAAAAAGCAACTGGCTCAAAGTCTAGGTGTTCCCACGTAACTTTAATTTCTTTTTCTTCTTTTTTCACTGGAATGGGATGGGGACATTACAAAAAGAAATGTATTTTCAGTTGTTGTATATTTAGTATTTTGATCTAACTCATTAATCGAAGTTGGAAAGTGAATGAGATATTTGTGTCTTTAAATTATTTAAATTTATTTTAAAAAATTAAATTATAGTCAATTATTGTCGAGTCGAGTTTGAGTTGTTTGAATTATTAAATGAGTTGAATTCGAGTATCTTAATACTTGATTCGAGTAGTTCGCGAGTTTAATCGAGTTTTTTATTTTTAATATATATTATTTTATTTTTAAGTAATATTGTAACATCTCAATTCGAATTCGAACTCGAATTCGAACACAAATAATCGAGTTTGAATTCGAGCATGAAAATCGAACTCATTTTTTACTAAGTAAACGAATCTAATCGAACAAACTCGAATATTTCAAATTTTATCTCGAATCAAACTCAAACTTTAAAAATAAAACTCGCTTAAATTCGAATCGAAATCAAATTTCTTATAATTTTAGCTCAATTACACCTCTCATTAGAGCTTAATCATAAAACAATAATATGATTGGTTCACCGAATAACAAATAATATTAAAAAAATTTGCTTTCCCTCCCCCACATGTCCCTTATCGATCATTTTTTCTTATTCTTTGTTTTTTACATTTTTTCCCCTAAAATTAAATGGTTTCAATAAAATTTCAACAAATTCAATTAAAATGTTTATATCTTATTAAGGCGTCAATAATATACACCTATATTTTTATTTTAATTTCATATAAATCTATTAGCAAATATACAAGTCTCTGTTTAAAATAAACATATATCTATATTTGGAATAAAAAGTAGATATTTTATCAGAAAAATACTTCTTATGAGAAAAGTTTACTCCTTAATAACTTTAAAACTTTTTTTTACCATTCATGAATTTAGTTTTGATGGAACTCCCTACAACTTTCTGAAGAATAATCTTCACTTCCCGAAATACACAATTTGGTTGAACTGAACTTGACTCAAATATGTTTGTGTAATCTATTGGTAAAATTCTGTCGCAGTCTTATAGGTCCAAAACAATTGCAAGGTTTTTGATAATTCAATTGATAAAATCTATTTTAGGGAATTTGATAATCTAATTTGCAAACGGGGATTTTGGCAGTATAGTCAAACTTTGAGATCAAGGTGATATATATATATATATATTTTTTAATATCAATTTTTTTTTATTAATAAAATATTTTATTATAATTCAATAATAATATATTAAATTTATATACAATCAATACATCAAATATAAATTATTTATATTATTGCTACCTCGTTAAAGTTTTAATTTTAAGGTTTTAAAAAATACTACTTTATTCGCTTTTGACAAAGTCAAGGTCTTCAAAGGGAGAAAATTGTGATGCAAAGATATTAAATAGATTTGGTGAGATTTTTTGATTGACTAAAGATATTAATAGGTATTGTAATCAAATTTACTTGATCAATAAAAAGATTTATTAAGTAAGAATTTTAAAAATAAAATACCGATGAGTAAATTAGTTGCGGATGATTATAAATATAAAGGTGTATTTAAATTAGGGTGTAATCGACAGGAGAAGTCGAACTTTGTAAAAAAATATAAGTTTGATCGAGTGTCACATTTAAAATTAAATTAGAATTAGACAAAAATTGAATTGATCGAGCTCGTTCGATTAAACTCAATTAGAATCTTTTACCTAATAAAAATAAGCTTGATTCTCATGTTCGACTTCAAACTCGATTATTTATGTTCGAACTTTAATCAAGTTCAAATTGAGTTTTTTTAATACTAATTAAAAAAAATAGATTAGAATACTCGAATTCGGTTCGCTTAATAGTTTGAACTCGATTAAATAATGATCGAATCGAATTCAATTTTTTTTAACGAAATTCGAATAATTTACGAATATAAATATTTTATTTACACCCTAATTTAGATGAATGATTTTTTTTAAAAAAAATTTATTTATAAATTAAAATTAAATGTTAAAATACTTTTTTTTTATTTAACAAAATAAAATTTGAAAAGGGACTCAAATCAATTGGGTACATTGATTGGTTTTTCTTGGATTTTTCATATGTCGTACTATTACGCTACTTTTGACACATCAGCCAAAAACATTTCACCGTACTATTAAATCGTGTCCAATACGAAAAATCATTGACTCAAAGTCTAGGTGTTCATATAACTTTAATTTCTTTTTCTTCATTTGTCACTTCATGAATGGATGGGGACATTACATAAAGAGGAATTGGGTGAAATGTTAAAAGAAAAATCGTGTCCAATACGAAAAAACAGTTGGCTCAAAGTCTAGGTCTTCCACCTAACTTTAAAATTTCTTTTTCTTCTTTATTCACTCATGAAGATAAAGAAGATATTAATCGGTATGGTAATCAAATTTACTTGATCAATAAAAAAATTTAAAAAAGAATTTTAAAAATAAAATATGGATGTGTAACTTTGTTGCACATGATTATAAATATAAAGGTGCGTTTGTTTAAATCAGGATGTAATCTATATAAATCGAGTTTGAATTGTAAAAAATTTTAAATTTTATTGAGTTTTATATTTAAAGTTGGTGTTGAATTTGAGATAAAAATTAAATTATTCGGATCTCGATAAAGATCTTTTACTTAATAAAAGATGAGTTTGATTTTCATAATTTTAAATTTAATTATTTGTACTCGAGTTTGAATTTAAATTCAAATTAAATTTTTTTAATACTAATTAAAAGTAAAATTAAAAATCGATTATATTAGTGATCAACTTGAGTCAAGTATTAGAATATTCGAATTCGACTCGTACAATAGCTCGAGCTGGACTAATGATCGAGCAAATTTTGAATTTTTTTAGTTAAACTTGAATAACTTGCTAATATATATTTTTCTTTTACGTCATAATTTTGATGAATGATTTAAAATAATAAAAAAAATTATTTATAAATTAAATGAAAATTTTAAAATAATTTTTTTATTTAACAAAATTAAAATTTTGAAAAAGGACCAATATTAGTTGAGTAAATTGGTTTTTTTTTTTTTTTTTTGGATTTTTCATATGTTAGTCGTACTATTATGCTTCTTTTGACACATCAGCCAAAAACATTTCACCGTATACTGTCAAATCGTGTCCAATACGAAAAAGCATTAACTCAAAGTCTAGGTGTTCCCATATTACTTTAATTTCTTTTTCTTCTTTTGTCACTTCATGAATGAACATGATGGCCATGGGGACATTACATAAAGCGAAATTTGGTGAAATGTTAAATCAAAACGTGTCGGTTGAGGGTTAGATTAGAATTATTATTAAAAAAAAATTAGATTAAAAAAAATTTAAATTAAAAGAAAAATGTTTAAAAGATGTGATGAAAAATTATGATTTAAAATTTTTTAAATGTTTAATATTGTTATAAAAAAATATCATAAAAAATTAAAATATTAAAAAAATATATATTTAAATAATAAAAATATAGAGATATAAGAATAATAAAATTATTTTATCTAAAAATCAACTTTTAAAATTTAAAAATTATAATTTTTAATTTTTTAAATTATAATTTCAAAAAAAATTTATTTAATATTACGTTTATTTATAAAAATCAACTTTTAATTTTAAAAGCTGTGAGTTACGTTGAACAAGCCTAAGAATGGCTTGTTTAAATTTGCATTTCACCGCACTGTGAAATCGTGTCCAATACGAAAAAGCAATTGGCTAAAAGTCTAGGTGTTCTCACATAACTTTAAAATTTCTTTTTCTTCTTTTTTCACACATGAACATAAAGAAGAATTTGGTGAAATATATTTTTTTTTTTCATTTTCACACATGAACATAAAGAAGAATTTGGTGAAAAAGCAATTGGCTAAAAGTCTAGATGTTCCCACTTAACTTTTTTTTTTTCTTTTTCATTTTCAATACGAAAAAGCAATTGGCTTAAAGTCTAGGTGTCCCCACAAAACTTTAATTTCTTTTTCGTCTTGTCTCTTCAAGAATGAATGGGATGGGGACATTACATAAAAAGAGGAATTTGGTGAAATGTTAAGAAAACTTGTAGGCTAAGAATGGCTGTTTAAATTTCATTTCATGAAATCGTGTCCAATACGAAAAAGCAACTGGCTCAAAGTCTAGGTGTTCCCACATAACTTTAATTTCTTTTTCACTCATCAATGAATGGGATGGGGACATTAAATAAAGAAATATCTTTTCGGTTGTTGTATATTTACTATTTAGATCTAAATCACTCATTGGAGTTAGGAAGTGAATGAGATATTTATGTTGGGTTTGATTTAAAATAATTTAAATTGGTTATTATCGAAACGAGAACTATTTAAATTATCGAATGAGTTAAATTTAAATATTTTAATATTTGATTTAAATAGTTTGTGAGTTTAATTAAAATTTTTATTTTTAATATATTATTTTATTTTTAAATAGTATTGTAAAATATCAATTCGAATTCGAATTCGAGTTCGAACACAAATAATTGAGTTTGAAATCGAGCATGAAAATCGAACTCATTTTTTACTAAGTAAACGAATCTAATCGAATGAGCTCGAATATTTCGATTTTTATCTCGAATCAAGCTCAAATTTTAAAAATAAAACTTAATCGAGTTCGAATAAAATCAAATCGAATTTCGAATTTTAAATTTCGAGTCGAACTCAAACTTTTTATAACTTGACCTCACGAGATTACACCTCTCATTCGAGCTTGAATCATGAAACAATAATATGATTGGTTCACCGAATAACAAATAATATTAAAAAAAATAATTGCTTTTCCTCTCCCACGTCCTCTATCTGTCATTTTTCTTCTTCTTTGTTTTTTACATTTTTTTCCCTAAAATTAAATGGTTTCAACAAAATTTCAACAAATTCAGTTAAAATGTTTATATCTTATTAAGGCCTCGTAATATACACCTATATTTTTTATTTTAATTTCATATAAATCTATTATCAAATATACAAGTCTCTGTTTAAAATAAACATATATCTATATTGTGGAATAAAAAGTAGATATTTTATCAGAAAATACTTCTTATGAAAAAAGTTTACTCCTTAATAACTTTAAAAGTTTTTGTTACCATTCATGAATTTAGTTTTGATGGAATCCCTTACAACTTTCTGAAGAATAATCTTCACTTCAAGAAATACACAATTTGGGTGAACTGAACTTGACTCAAATATGTCTGTGTAATCTGTTGGTAAAGTTCTGTCGCAGTCTAGTAGGTCCAAAACAATTGCAAGGTTTTTGATAATTCAATTGATAAAATATATTTTATAAGGAATTTGATAATCTAATTTGCAAATGGGGATTTTGGCAGTATAGTCAAACTTTGAGATCAAGGTGATATATTTTTTTTTCTATATCAATTTTTTTATTTTTTTATAATTTTTTTTATTTTGCTTATTAATAAAGTATCTTGTTTAATTCAATGATAATATATTAAATTTATACACAATCAATATATCAAAATAAATTATTTATATTTTTGCTACCTCGTTAAAGTTTTAATTTTAATGTTTTAAAAAAATACTACTTTACTCGCTTTTAACAAAGGCCCCCTTTGGTTGCCCAATTTGCACCAGTTCGATGCGGTTGGGACATTTTTTTGCCCCAACCGCACCGGCTAGTGTGTTCGGGTAACACAGCACCAGCACGATGAACAATATTTCACTATGTGCTATTTTTTTCCACTTGAGCTTCAAGCTCCAGTAGGTTAAAATGCCCTCCGATGGGAGGGCATTTTCCAACTTTGCTCTTACTTTTTTATTGTATATGAACAGTGCAAATACATTTTTATCCCTAACACTTAATTTTTTTATTATGATTTTTTATTTAAAAGTGAAATAATTTTTAATTTAATATAATTAATAAAGTTATTATTATATAATAAATTAATAAACATATATTTTATTATTATATATTTAATATAATTAATTATAAATAAGTAATTATAAATAATACAAAAAATATATTTTATTTTTTTAAAATTTTAAAATATTTAGTTTATTAATTTATTTTTTGACATAAATATAATTTTAATTATTATATTTTAATATATATTTTATTGTTGTTATAAATATAATTTTAATATTTCTTAATTAATTATCATACATATACATATTTTAATCTAATGTCTTTAATGGTCAGTTTTTTTCTCATTAATTAAAATTCACCTCACTGTAATCGCTGCATTTACATTCAAACACATATCCTACCGTTGATTTTAATCTCACCATTACAATATTCAATCTCACCGTTACAATAATTAATTTCATCTTAATCATTATTTTTAATCTCATCAAAATTAATCTCACCGATCATTAAATTAAATCAAAGTCAATGACTTCAAAGGGGCAAAATTGTGATACAAATCCCAAATAGATTTGGTAAGATTTTTTGATTGACTAAAGATATTAACGGGTATGGTAATCAAATTTAGTTGATCAAAAAAAAAAATTATTAAGAATTTTAAAAATAAAATATCGATGAGTAAATTAATTGTCTATGATTATAAATATAAAGGTGCATTTAAATTAGGGTGTAATCGATATGAGTCGAACTTAAGTTATAAATTTTTTTAAGTTTGATCGAGTTTCATATTTAAAGTTTAAATTAAATTTGAGATAAAAATCGAACTGATCGAGCTCGTTCGATTAAACTCAATTAGGATCTTTTAAAAAATTAGCTTGATTCATATGTTCGATTTCAAATTTAATTATTTATACTCGAACTCGAATCAAGTTCAAATTGAGATTTTAAAAAATATTAATTAAAAAAAATCGATTAGAATACTCGAATTCGACTCACTCAATAACTCGAACTCGATCCGATAATGATCTAATCGAATTCAAATTTTTTTAGCAAAATTCGAATAGTTTACGACTATAAATATTTAGTTTAACTCTAATTTGGATTTTAGATGAATGATTTAAAAAATATATATTTATAAATTAAAATTAAATGTTAAAATACATTTTTTTTCTTTAACAAAATAAAATTTGAAAAGGGGCTCAAATTAATTGGGTACATTGATTGTTTTTTCTTGAATTTTTCATATGTCCTACTATTATGCTACTTTTGACACATTAGCCAAAAACATTTCACCGTACTATCAAATCGTGTCCAATACGAAAAAGCATTGACTCAAAGTCTAGGTGTTCCCATATAACTTTAATTTCTTTTTCTTCATTTGTCACTTCATGAATGAATGGGATGGGGACATTACATAAAGAGGAATTTGGTGAAATGTTAAAAGAAAACTTGTAGGCTAAGAATGGCACTGTGAAATCGTGTCCAATACGAAAAAACAATTGGCTCAAAGTCTAGGTCTTCCACCTAACTTTAAAATTTAATTTTCTTCTTTATTCACTCATGAAGATAAAGAAGATAATAATCGCTATGGTAATCAAATTTACTTGATCAATAAAAAAAAATTTATTAAGTAAGAATTTTAAAAATAAAATATGGATGAGTAACTTAGTTGAAGATGATTATAAATATAAAGGTGCGATTGTTTAAATTAGGGTGTAATCGATATAAGTCGAGTTTAAATTGTAAAATTTTTTAAGTGTGATCGAGTTTTATATTTAAAGTTCGTGTTGAATTTGAGATAAAAATTAAATTGTTCGAATTCGTTCGATTAAAGTTTTTTACTTAATAAAAGATAAGTTTGATTCTCATACTTGACTTCAAACTCAATTATTTGTATTCAAATTCAAATTCAAATTGAAATTTTTTAATACTAATTAAAAGTAAAATTAAAGATCGTTTAGACTCTCGAGCAACTTGAGTCAAATATTAGAATACTCGAATTCGGCTCGCACAATAACTCAAACTCGACTCGATAATAATCGAGCAAAATTCAAGTTTTTTTTTAATCGAACTTAAATAGCTTGCGAGTATATATATTTCGTTTACATCATAATATAGATGAATGATTTAAAAATAAAAATAAATTATTATAAATTAAATGAAAATTTTAAAATAATTATTGTCATAACGGTTTTTTTGACCGCTACGACGATTTTGATGAAAACACAAAAAATGGAGTCGCCACCAATCTTTTTTTGCTAGGTGTGATTGGCCACCTATTAAAACCGATTTTAGCAAAATATTTTAAAATTAATTAAAACATTTTTAAAACCAATTTCGAAGTCCGCGCTTTGAACCAGAGAGAAAACAAAATCGGGTTCGGGAGTCGGTTACGTACGGGGAAGGATTAGCACCCCCGCCACGCCCGTTTAGAAAACGGTACCACTTGATTACGTGTTATCTTTAATCTCGATTTAATGGATTTAACATCGGTATTTAAAAATAATTCTCTTTTATTTTTTTTATTCTTAAAAAAAAAAACATGTTTATTATTTTTTGGATTTTCTTGAACTGTTTTTTTTTTTTTTTTTTTTAGAAATCGAAAGTGAACATAAATTTATTATCGAAAATACTCATTAAATATTTCCGACACTCTCGGTGGTATTTAACGAGATCTTCTCACCTCAAGACATCTTAGGAATCACAACCGTGATACCCTTCGAATTCCGTCGTCGGCAATTTACATCCATTTTTATTTAAATGCGTATGATGCGGATATTTAAATATCGGATGCACACGACTTGGCACATAATTATAAACTTAAACATGCAACTCATAATATTAAAAACACGTGCATGGCAAAATATCGAGCGCAATAAACATTCGCTCTTTATTCATTTTTTTTAGATTATTTCCATTTTTTTTTTAAACGAAAATGAATTTTTGTATTGAGCTTGTCGTTAAATATTCCCACCACTCGTGGTGATATTTAACGAAATTCTCTCACCTCAAGATATCTTAGGAATCACTACCGTGACGTCCTTCAAATTCCGTCGTCGGTTACTCACATTTATTAATTTTTTTTTTTTTTTTTTTGCGAAAGTTAAAATGCTTTTAATAAAATTATTTTTTAAAACCGAAACAGAATAATAAAAAATATGTCTAATACTGAGCAAAAATAAATAAACAAAAATAAATAAGAAAATTAAAATCATACCTGAAAAATACCGAGTATCCAAAAATTAAAATGTCGTACTTGATCTTTGTAAAATCACCTGAAAATGTCAAAAATCCAAAAAAGTCAAAAACGATAATTGTGAATTTTTCTTTTTCTTTTTCTTTTTGTTTTTTTTTATATATTTTTATATTTTTTAATATTTTTGATATTTTTGATTTTTTTCTTCCTCTTTTTTATTTTTATTATTTATTTACTTTTTAAATTTCTTTTTGTTTCTTTTTTTTTATTTGGCCTGGCCCAAAACCAGGCCTGCTGAGCCAGGCCTGGTTCTGGCCTGACCTGCTGGGCCAGGTTTGGCCCAGCTTTTTTTTTTCCTTTTTTTTTTTTTATAGCCCAAAGGGAGGACCCACGCGGACCCCGGGTCGGATCCGGGTCCAAACGCGGATCCTCCTCGGGCAAAACGGCGCCGTTTCGGCGCTTACAAAACGGCGCCGTTTCGGCGCTTACAAAACGGCGCCGTTTCGGCGCCTTTCTCTCTCTTTTTTTTCGGGTCGGACGCGCGGACCCCGGGTCGACCCGCGGGTCCACGCGCGGACCCTGGGTCCAAAACGGCGTCGTTTTGACGCCGTTTAAAATTTTTTTTAAAAAAAATGGGTGACCCGCGCGGACCCCGGGTCGACCCGCGGGTCCAGGCGCGGGTCACCTTGACCCGGCTCAGGGGGGCTATATAAACCCCCCTTTTTTTTTCTCTTCATTTCTTTTTTTTTTTTTTCTCTCTCTTTTTTTCTCTCTCTCTTTTTCTCTCTCAGCCCAGAACCTCCCCAGAAACCCAAAATCCGACGGCCGGCCTCCGCGCCGGCCGTCGTACGCCGTCGCCGGCCGCCGTCGAACGGCGACCGGTTTTCTCCAAAACCTCACATCCGAGGGGTTTTCGACCCCCTCGTTACGGATCCGGGCTCCGTTTAGCCCGGATCCCCACCGAATTTCGTAGATCTAGGTTTGACCCTTCGACTTTTTTTGTTGTTGCTGGATGTGTTTTTTTTGTATGGTTGCGTTTTTGTGTTGAAGAAGGGTTTGGGGAAGCCGATTGAAGGGGTCCGAATCTGGCTTTCGGACCCCGGATCCGGCCTTTTTGGTGAAGGAAAAAAAAGAGAAGGGGAGGGGGCCGATCTGTTTTTTTTTGCTTAGGGGAGGGAGTCCGAACCAGTGGGGGTCCGATTTGGGAGGTGTCTGAATCCGGGTGAGGGGCCTCCGAATCGGTGGATCTCCTCTTCTTCCTCCACTCTGATCTGTTGTCTCTCTTTTCGGTTTTATGGTGGGGAAAAGGGGGGGTTGGGTGTGGCAGGTGGGTGGCGTGTGGCAGTGGGTTAGTCCGAAAGGGGTATGGAGTGTGAAGGGCTGGTGGACTGGGGCTTCTGACAGGTTTCTTTTTTTGGGGGTGGCGTGAAGGGGTGGCTGCCAGAGGGGGGTTGTGGCAGGCGGCGGCGGCAGGTGCAGGGGGGTTAGGGTTTGCTAGGGTTTCTGTGTTTGAAAATGGGAGTGGGCCTGTTGGGCTTACTGGGTAGCAGGCCCTATTGGGTCTTTGGGGAAATGGGCCCGAAATTAGGCCTGGACAGCAAATTGGGCCTGCTGAATAGAAGGCCCGGTTCGCACTTGGTCCGGGTCGGATTCGAATCCGACCCGGACGAAAATTGGTTATTACAATTATTTTTTATTTAACAAATTAAAATTAAAATTTTGAAAAAGGACTCAAATTAATTGAGTAAATTGGGTTTTTTTTTTTTTCTTTCATATGTTAGTCGTACTATTATCTTCGTTGACACATCAGCCAAAAACATTTCACTGTATACTGTCAAATCGTGTCCAATACGCAAAAGCATTGACTCAAAGTCTAGGTGTTCCCATATTACTTTAATTTCTTTTTCTTCTTTTGTCACTTCATGAATGAATGGGATGGCCATGGGGACATTACATAAAAACGGAATTTGGTGAAATGTTAAAAGAAAACGTGTAGGTTGAGGGTTAGATTAGAATTATTATTATTATTAAAAAAAATTAGATAGAAAAAAATGTGTTTAAAAAATATAACGAAAAATTATAATTTAAAATTTTTTAAGTGTTTAATATTATTGTGAAAAAATATCGTAAAAAATAAAAATGTTAAAAAAATATGTTTAAATTAATAAAAATATAAAGATACAAAGATAATAAAATTATTTTATTCAAAAGTCAATTTTTAAAGTTCAAAAATTATATTTTTTATTTTTTTAATTTAATTTTTTAAATTATAATTTTAACAATAAAAATTTAAATTTATTTATTTATTTAATATTATATTTATAATAAAACTTAATTTTTGATCTCAAAAATTATGTCAAAATCACGTTAAATAAGCCTAAGAATGGCTTGTTTAAATTTGCATTTCACCGCACTGTAAAATCGTGTCCAATACGAAAAAGCAATTGGCTAATCTTTTTCTTCTTTTTTCACACATGAACATAAAGAAAAATTTGGTGAAATATCTTTTCAGTTGTTGTATATTTTAGATCTATCATGTTTTTTCTTCTTTGAATTTTACATTTTTTTCTATAATTAAATGCTTTCAACAAAATATCAACAAATTCAATTAAAATGTTTATATCTTTTTAAAGCATCAACAATTTACATCTACTTTTTTTTTTTTTTCATATAAATCGATTAGGAAATATACCAGTTTCTGTTTAAAATAAACATATATCTATATTGTGGAATAAAAAATAGATATTTTATCAGAAAATACTACTTATGAGAAAAGCTTACTCCTTAAAAACTCCAAACTTTTGTTACCATTCATGAATTTACTTTTGATGGAATTCCTTATAACTTTCTGAAGAATAACATTCACTCCAAGAAATACAGTTTGTATGAACTGAATTTGGTTCAAATATTTAGTGTAATCTTTTGGTAAAATTCTTTGATAGTCTCGTAGGTCCAAAACAATTGCAAAGTTTTTGATACTTTAATTGATAGAATTTTTTTTTTTTTTAAGAAGGAATTTGATAAATCTAATTTGCAAACTGGGATTTTGGCAGTATAGCCGAACTTTTTTTTTTTTTGATAATTGGGTAAGGGGAGGGGTTGCTTGAATTTGAACCCAAGATTTCATGTATAGATATCCCTTCAACACAACATAGGTCGTCGAAAGGATCTCGGAGACTCACCAAAGCACGAAAGCCAGGATCTTTCAGAAAATGGATTCCTATTCGAAGAGTGCATAACCGCATGGATAAGCTCACACTAACCCGTCAATTTGGGATCCAATTCGGAACAGTTCGTCTTGGACCAGATCTAGAACTACCCTCAACGGTTTGTGTAGCCATAAATCTTATTTTGTATTCAGTGAGATCTGTTGACTTTGTATATCATTCCGCTGTAAATAAACGATCTTATCATAGATCCATTGTGATCTTGAAATTATATAATAATGGAAACAGCAACCTTAGTCGCCATCTCTATATCTGGTTTACTTACAGTGTAGCCAAACTTTGGTGTAGCTTTAGTATTTGAAAATTAATGGGAAATGCCCATTACTATTTCACTAAACCCTCTACTTTCCTCTATTTCACACAAGTCATTTAAAGTTTGAATGCAATCACACCTAATAAATCACATTCCTCCCGTTATAACATTGAAAAGTTTATATGAAAGAAAACAACAAAGGGAAACTAAAAAGCAGAGAGTAAAGAGAAAGAAGAAAAAAAAGAGTAAAAAGAAGCATGGCAACGAAAGAAGATAGCATATACTAGCAAAATTTTGCAAGCAATAAATTCGAAGATGACTTTCAATAAATTTAAAATTCGAATCTCAAAATCTTAAATTTTTTTTTTATTCTCAGACTTCGATTTTTTTTAAAAAAAAAAAAAAAATTGCAGGCAATGGCAAACATGCTGGGATGACATAGTCAACATCTCTGTTCTCTTGGCACCACAAATAGTTTCTTTTCTCTTGCACCCACTGTGATCACTGCTCATTCAAAGACTTCAACACACATTCAACGTCATGCCAACCTTCATTTCCCGAAATTAAACTATAAAATTGCGTTTGAAAACTTGAATTTTAAATAATGAATTTGAATTTTAAAAATAATATAATTACGTAATAAAACATATGTAAATGTAATATTCATAATTATTTTTCAAATTCATGACTTTATTCGATGCTTATGTAATAGTAAATTTAAAATACCTATAAATATTTATAAATTTGAAATTTATGTTTTTATACCTTTCAAATATACAATCATGTTGAATTTTAACTAATGTATGCATTTCATTATCATAATTTATATAACAAATAAAATCCAAATCTAAATTCTCAAGTTCATGCATAGCATAAATGATTTTGTTATGTTCCAAAGCACAAGAGGGCACCATAGATGGATAACTTTCCGAACACGAGCACTTGTTAACTGCTTGGATATATATATATATATATATATATATATATATATATATATATATATATAATCAGATCACAAGTCATACAAAGATTTCAAACACACATGTAACAGCATGACAACCTTAATATTCTCGAGTTAAACTAAAAATGCTTTTGTAGGTTCCAAAGGACAACAGGACACCATAGATAACTATCTTCCTTAATATGAGCACATGTTAACTACTTGCATAAAAGAGCATAAGGAATGTAACATACAGAAAAAACACATGTTAACTACTCGAATAAACGAACTTGTATATGGACCCAATTAACAGCTTACCTTTCTCTGGACTTGGCCTTCAAATACTACACACCACACACAAGGCTAAATAAATGTTTTCATAAACAAACAAGTGGACTGGGAGGAGCTCACAGCAAGGCATGTAATATAAGCAAAAGAAAAAAACTTCATTAAGCATTCCAGGCATCAGAAGCGCCAGCAATTTTATTACAAGGAAGAAGTAATCTGGAGGAGCTAAAGCTGTAACTTCCAAAATAGAACAAGTCTGCAAATATGATTCCAACTTTTACAAACCCATTAACCCTTCTTTGTTATAAAAAAAAATGACTAAATTACCCTAGCTATGTTACTCAGATTCGGATGTAAATGTCGGACACAAGTATGTTTATTTTTTTTTTCAAGATTTCCATGTATTTGGAGGGTTCTTAGAGGATCATATATCCCAGTATCTATGTCCGGATATGCGTCGGACATGGGTACATCAAAAAAACTGAAAAGTCGGAGCAACATAGACGGACAGAATGTGGTTCGTAATTCAGCTCAATACCCCATTAACCCTCCCAACAAGAGTCACCAACATAGATAACATCACATGAAAATCGCATTCTACCGTAATATTATAAATGCATCCAGTTTAACATAAGCAGATAAAAGTCTTTCAAGCATCATCAGGCAAAGCACGATCAAAGCAATTGCGAACCACCCAGTGTTAATCCTAATTTTCAAGTTCAATCACCTACGATCATATTCAGTAAGTCAGAAACCATTTATAATTAACTAACAAAATCTGAAAGATTAAACATAAAACTAATAACAAAAGCTAAAACTTTGAAGTAAACACTAACGATTTATTCTCGTAGCAGAAGAAATCAGCACATAATAAACATCAAAAGAGTTATTCTCAGCTCACTCTTTCTCTGATCATTTTTACCAACCATTAAAAACACTAACCCATCATCAGATCACAAATGATTTACATAAATATTAATTGATTATATTTTTTTTTGACAGATTAATTGATTTTTAAGCATATATAAAGCACATAGAAACGTTTCCCAAAAAAAAAAGTAATGGTGTTGACTTCAATCATTCAAATAGCAAATATATATATATAGGAGTGACTACATTGATAAAAATAAAAAGTAATTAGAGAGTAATAACCCTAAAAGATTTTATTGGCAATTAATTAACAGTAATTAAATTCCAATAAGAACCAAATATTCAAAACTTAAGTTCTTGCTCAAACTTGTTCACCTCTTTAAAGAACTCCCAAAAAAAATATCAAATTGAAAAATAAAAACAAAAATACATTCAAGTTAACTGTTTATCCAAACACATACATGCAGCACATGATATGATAGAACGGAAGTGTATATTGTCATTCCATAAACATCCTTTTTGATTGAAGCAAAGTAAATACTTGAAGCCTTTTCTTACAACATTGCAGCAAAAACATAACCATAGAGTATCGCTTCCTATGCATCATCATCTTCAAGATTGTTTACCCATTCACATTCATCAATCTATTCATTATAGTAGAAGAAAACAGAGTTATATGTAAATAATGTTAGATTTTGCCTTTAATTTAGATGATATAATATTGGTGATTATCTGACATGTTAGGATGGATAATTTTTGGGCTATTTAACTTATGTTAATCTAAAAAAATCATATAATTTATTTCAATTAAATAATAATTAATATATTTTTAAAATTCTAAGAAAATATAAATTTATGTTTGACTTTTCAATAATCTGATATTTGATATACTAAAATTATTTTTAGTATTTTAAGTTAGTATATTTGCTCAATAATGAAATTATTAATAAAAACTACAAATAAGAATCGAGTCATACGATTCTAACAAATTCTTTTCAACCAACATTTGGTAGTTCACTACCCCCATCACTCCCCATCTAATTGATGGTGTTATGTAGCCCACAATATCTTTATAGTATATATTTCAATAACATAAAAAATAAAAATACAATAAAATTTAACACAAATATTCTAAAAAAAATTGACATTAAAAAAGAATTACATGATGCCATGCTTTTGCAGTCTTGCATACCTCACAAACTTCTGTTGTCACAACGGTTTTTCGACCACCAGATGATTTTAAAAACACAAAATAGAGTCATCATTATTTTTTTGTAGGTGTGATTGACCACCTATTAAAACCAATTTTAGTAAAATATTTTAAAATTAATAAAAACATTTTTTAAAATCAATTTCGAAGTCCGCACTTTGAACCCCAGAGAAAACAAAATCAAGTTTGGGAGTCGGTTACGTACAGAGAAATATTAGCACCCCCGTATCGTCCGTTTAGAAAACGGTACCATTTAATCACGTGTTATCTTAAATCTCGATTTAATGGACTTGACATCAACATTTAAAATTATTTCTTTTTATTTTATTTTCAAAAATATGTTTATTTTTTGAATTTTTTTAAGAATTGCTATTATTTTTTGAAAATGAAAGTAAACGTAAATCTATTATCGAAAACGCTCATTAAATATTCCCAACACTCTTTGTGGTATTTAACGAGATCCTCTCACATCAAGATATTTTAAGAATCACAACTGTGACGTCCTTCGAATTCCATCGTCGGTAATCCGCGTTCATTTTATCCTTATGTTTATTTTTTAAAATTAACTTCTCAGTATAACACTTCAAACTTCCCACAACAAACTCATATTTATGACACTAACATATTCTATTATATTTAAACAAATAATGAATACCAATAACATAACACATTAAAATAGGATGATAAATAATAACCACAAACAAATAAAATATACTAAAAGACACTACAATATTAAAACACAAATAATATAATATTTAAAAATGAATAAACATTAGTAACAAAATTGATTAAACACGTTACAACATTAAAAAAAAAAACTTATAATATAATATATTGTTAAAATATACTATCATATTCAATAAAATATATATATATATATATATATTTAAAACATGTTATGACATTAAAATACACAAGTACACAAAAATAGTAAAACATATTAAGATATATCATAATATATAAAATATATATAAAAATAAGGAGATATATTGAAATATGCCTTGATAGTTAAACAAATAATAAAAATAAAAGCGAAATAAAAACAGATTTTTACCTATTAGACTTGAAGTCCAGCCGGGGTTCGATCGATTTTGGACTCAGACTGGGTGGGCCAATGGGTCCAAAAAGCAGCAAGGTGGGCTCGAGCCCAAGATCTTTTTGATTGATTTTTTTCTTCTTTTCCCCTTTTTTTTCTTTTTTCTTTCTTCTTTTTTCTTTTTTTTCCTCTTTTTTTCTTCCCTGCCCGCGGGTCAGGCGCGCGGACCCCGGGTCGGATCCGGGTCCACACGCGGACCCTCATTTGGCTGAAACAACACCGTTTTGGTGCCTTATAAATAGCAAAATTTCCTCTTTTTTTATTTCTCCTTTTCTCCTCTCTCTAGTTTTTTTTCTCTCCCCTCTCTCTAAACCTGCCCAGAAACCGACAGCCCTAAACCCAAAATTCGGCGCCGGACCGTCGCGTCAACCGCCGCACCCCCAAATTTCACACCCGAGGTGATTTCACCCCTCTTTTCTTGGATTTGGGGTCCGTTTTGCCCAAATCCTAATCGAAACCCCTAGATCTGGGTTTCGAAACCCATCCAACTTTTGCTTTTTTTTTGTTTTGTTTTTGTTTGTTGGTTTTTTTTGTTTGATGGCTGTGGTTTTTTTTTTTTTTGTTGGGTGGTGGGTTCGATTGGAGGGGTCCCGTGAGGGTTCTCCCTTTTTGGTAGGGGGAGGAGGTTGTGGTGGTTTTCGGTAAAATAGGGTTTCGAGCCGAACGGTGGAGGGTTTTGGGGGGTCTTGTGGCTGTTGTTTTTTTTCTTAGTTGTGGTGGGGCTCTTGGTTACTAGAGGAACCGATTGGGGGCTGGGATTCGATTTCTTTTTAGGGGGAAGTCGAATCAGGCTCGAATCTGAAAGTGAGGGGTTTTTTTTGGTGCAATCGTTTCCTCTTTCTTTTTTGGTGAGAGCTGATCATCCCTTTTGAAGGATTTGGGGCTCAAGGAGGGTTGCTTGGAAGCAACCGCTGGCATGGTAGGATTGGTGGCGTGTTTGGGGGAACGGGGTTGATGTGAGGGTGAGAGTTGGCAGGGGCAGGGCAGTTGTGGCGTGTTGCAGGCTGCCATGGTGGCTAGAGTTGCAGGGAGGGCCTGCCTAGGGTTTGGGTTATAGGGAAGGGCTTGCTGTTGGGTTAGGGTTTGGGCCCTGCTAGGCCCAGTTGGCTTAGTTGGGCCTGGATGCTGGTTGGGGCTTGTAGTGGTGTGGCCTGTTTGGCTCTTGATGGGCCTGCTAGGATTCGAGAGGCCACTGGGCCTTCAGGACTTCTGATCTGTTATCCTGTATGGCTCGGTGCTGGGCCTGTTAGGGGGGAGAGGTACTATCGAGCCTTGCGAATGGTCTGGGTCCAACTCGAGTTTGGCCCGGACTAAATTCGGTTCCTACATCTGTAATTCACAAACCACAACATAAACAAATTTCTCATTCTCGACAATAAAAAATAAATAAAGAATTGAAAAAGCCAACAACATAACATAATCATTCTTCCCATCTAAATTCAAGCCAGAATGAAAAGGTAACATCTTCAAATGCAAAAATCTATAATTTATGACAATAAAAGGTAGAAAATAGAGTGAAATGTAGCAACTTACTTCACTCTTTCAAAGTTAAGATCCATTTTTTATACTAATCTTTTCCTGTAGAAAATAAACAGATAAAATGAAAATGTATTAGCAATTCACTAATTCAATTAGTTAACTTTTCATTTCAAAGGGGAAAAAAAGAATGGCATCATAGATTAATAGGCAGAGAAGCAGGAAGAGAACCTAGCGAATTAAAGAATCTGAAATTTTCAAAAGATAAGAGATTGAATTTTGGGGTTTTAGCCTTATAAATAAAAAAAGCAAGAAACAGTAATTGCTTCTTAAATTCGACCACAAAATAAATGCAAGCTTTCACCATTATCTCTATTCCCTTTTATTCTCATGTTCTTTCAGCTTCCATATAAAATATGAATAATTTTATGTTTAAAGCAAAAATAGGAAACTTTATATTTAACATCTAGAGGAAAGAAAACATTAATAAGAGTTAATGGTAACGTTTAGATAAAATAATTTTAGGTTTAACATTAAAACATTAATCATGTGTAACGTATAATGGTAAACACTATCATAAATGAGAGAGTAAATAGCATTAAAGTAAAATACAAATGCCTAAATTTAATAGTGAATGAGAAGTCCATTATATCGCTATTTACTCTAGATAGGAGCTGAAAATATATGATTATATATAAATTATATAGATATATAGATTATAGAATATAGATTTTGGAGTCCAGCAATTGTTACAAGTGAAAATTTTAGAATATGTAACCTTACATATTTCAAAGGCATGGGGTGATTGTCATGTCTTAGACATGGGACGGGATCGTGATATAGCTCAACCAAAGTTTTCGAAACCCAGAAAAATCACGTGGGACCTCGGGAAACTTCTTGAGTTTATAACATCCATGAATATCTAGCCTTTCAAGAGATGTCAAATTCTTGAGGAAAGGAAGTTCAACCAAATTTTCGCATCCACTAACATTTAGTGTTTCAAGAGATGTCAAATGATTGAGCCAAGGAAGTTCAACCAAACTTTTGCATCCATGAAGATTTAGTGTTTCAAGGTTGATGGCTCCTAATAGATTAGGGATCTTCCTTAAATTCTTGCAATTCTTCTCAGGGTCAACATTAGACCAAGGAAAATTGAAAATGAGAATTCTAAGATTATGCATGTTTTCAAAAACAGTAGGACATAACTGTAACGCATCAATTTGAGACATGTCTAGCATTATTCCTTCAATTGATTCAGTCCCCTGATAATCAAAAACAATTAATTTATCAAGTTTTATTAATATGACATGAAAAAAAAAAAGTGAAAGGAATATAAATGCAATTAGCGCTCACCTTATTCTGTTTGAACACATGATGCACATCTTTAGGACTCCATAACCTACTGCGCTTTCCAGGACCTTTAGATTCTTTCCGAACAATGTCCCTACCCATTTCTTCCAACAAATCATGCATAGAAAGACCGTTATAAGAGCCGATTGAATCAAGTAGGCACTTGTCGACTAGGTTGCTTATTCCACACAGTGCACCGTTATAACAGCAACTCAGAATTTCTTCTACTTTTTTCTTAGGATACCCTTTAAAGAAGCATGCAATATCAAGAAATATATTCTGGTCTACGTCATCCAGCCCATTAAAGCTAATCTTCAAAATCTTTATAATTTTTGGTTCGGGACATTCCTTTAGTTTATCCAATGCACTTTCCCAATTTGCTCTAGGCTTTTGATATAGTGTAGGACCCAAAACTTTAAGCGCAAGAGGATTGCCTTGAGCATATTGTACAAACTTCTTCGATAAATCCCGAAAATTTATCTCATGTATTCAATTGCTTAAATGCAAATTTAGAAAAAAGTTGAAGAGAGTCATCCTCATTTAACCCCTTTACCTCATGTATTTTGTCAACTCCATTCTTAAGTACTTGTTTATCTCTAGATGTTACGAGGATTTTACTTCCATGACCAAAATGTTTAACACCAAAACACTCTATTTGCTCCGAGTCATTAACACCAAATTTTGTCCTATCTGTTATAATCTATTTTTTATATATATATAATGAATCACACTTTGAAGATAGAGAAATTAATTGTAGATGTTGAAATTTAAATTTTAAAAATATTAGTTATCATTTTATAAAGATGACTGTATAAATCACAGATTGTCACAGATTGTCAATGCTTAATGACTAAGTCACAGATTGTCATTTCCAATATTGCATCCTTTCAATAAAAAACAGAGTAGAACATGTATGGGATTAGACAAGTTGATATCTCCTCCAACATTCTTTCTTCATATAGAAAAAAGTTTTAATCTTCCAACTCTCTAGAAGTAAAATACAAGTCTCGATTTTTTTCCACTAAAGAAAACTGATTTTGGCGCGTCTGAAAATGCTCTCAACTCAAGATAGCACTTTATCTTGAACTGAAGAATTTTCTTGCCGATTTCTTCCTTTTCTCTTGATTTCCATTTGAGAATTGATCCTAGTCTCGATTCTTTACTCGATCTCCCTCTTTCTTCCTTCTTCTTCTCCTTTCTGGTTGATTCAATTCTCTGATTCCTGCGAGCTTCAAGCTGCGAATTCACTGAGTTGAAATGAATTCTCTTCGATCTCCACTGAAGATTGCTGATGAAGGTTCTGGACAGGGGAAAAGGAGCTTCAAACAAGTTATCAATGGTGATCAATCCTCAACCTCCATTGATCAAAGGAACCTTGGGGAAATTCCAGCGGAAGCAATAAGAAATCCAACTCAGAAAGAGTTAGTTATAACTAACTCTGTTGACGTGGCAAGTGCTGATTGGAAAAAATTATTTGCCTCGTCAGAATCTCAATCCCTGCAGTTTTTTCCTCCGCGGCAAACGGAAGGGAAAGTTATGGTGAAACCACCCATTAAAGTGTTTGAAGAGGGTGATCTTCAATGGAAAAACGCCTTAGTTGCTCAGTTTCTAGGGAAACCTCCAAATTTCAGCTTGTTTCATAAACTTGTCAATCTGCTGTGGGGCAAAGATGGTTAGATCGAAATCAAACCTGCAGGAATGAACCTATATGTACTCCAATTTCCTCTTTCTGGGACTAGGGATTGGGTTCTTGAGCACGGTCCATGGCACATCCAAAACAATCCAATCATTCTTCGCAAGTGGGAACCAGGTATGACTTCCCTTGAATTCAACATGACTAAGCTTCCAGTTTGGGTTCATCTAGGGAACATACCATTGGAGTTGTACTCTTCGAGAGGTTTGAGTTACATCGCAAGTGCATTAGGAAATTCTTTATACATGGATAAAATCACTGCGAACAAACAGAGGCTTGCTTATGCCAAAGTTTGTGTTGAAATTGAAGCTGCTCAGGAGTTGCCAAAAACAATTGAGGTTGAGACTCGAAATGGAGTTGTCATCTCCATTTCAGTGGAGATCCCTTGGCTTCCTCCTAAATGTTTGCATTGTGGTATTTTTGGACATGTTGAAAAGAATTGTCCTAGCAAGCCAGCTAAGGAGCTTGCACAGGTTTGGGTTCCAAAGAGAATTCCTGAAGAACAAACAGTGAAAAGTATTCAGGATGAGCCATTAACCAGGATTTCACCTCAAAGTGAGCACCAAAAAGATGACAATATTCATGTTAAAGCCAAAAGCACTGAGATTTTACCAGTTGAACATGATCGAGGTCCATCGTCATCAGGTTCCTATGGATCAGCTAATCGGTTTGCAGTCTTGGACTCAATTATTGAGGAAGAAACAGATTATGGTCCTGAACCTGGAATGGGGAAAAATCCTGAGGAGACTAAATGTGCTTCCCCTAGGAGGCCTAGGGCTGCTTCTGCAGGTGTAGCTGACTTGATGAGAAATCTAAAGAGTAAAAAGAGGGGACTTCAAGACAAAACTAAGGTTAAGGCAGTCACTGCTGCCTTGGGAAGTCATGGTTCACCCCACCTCTAATTATCTTTGTGTGGAATGTAAGAGGACTAAATTGTCCTCTTAAACAAAGGGCAGTAGTAGGAAGAATGAGATATGTTCAAGCTGATATAGTTTGCTTACTTGAGACTAGAGTAAAGTTTCCTAAGCTGAAGCCTATATGTGAAAAGTTTTTTGAAGGCTGGAAGATTATCCATAACTATTTGGAAGCTGAGAATGGAAGAATATGGATACTTAGCAAAATAGACATATCTGTAGATCTGATAATGATGACAGATCAGTCTATCACTTGCCAAGTGAGCTATGAAAACCAGATTTTTTGTCTGACTGCCATTTATGGAAAGAATGATGGAATTAGGAGGAAAAGTCTGTGGGCACATTTACAGACTGTAACTGGTCTGCTTCAAGGAAAGGCTTGGATGTTAGCTGGTGACTTTAATGTGATTGCTCACCCCTCTGAGAGTTCCAATTTTACTGGTTCTCAAAGTTGCTCACAAGACATGATTGAATTCAAGGAATGTCTTGTACAAAACTCTCTTGATGACCACTGTTATGTTGGTCCCCTCTTCACCTGGTCTAATCATCAGGAAGCCCTTCTTGCAAAGAAGCTTGATAGAGTATTGATAAATGCTCAGTGGTTATCTTCATTTCCCCATTCTCACACTGAGTTCCTTGCCCCAGGGACCTCAGATCACTGCCCTGCATTAATCAAAACTGCAATACTGACATCCTCCCCACCAAAGCCTTTCAGGTTTTTCAACTTCTGGACTAGGAATGCAGATTTCATGAATATAGAAGAGACTTCTTGGGTGGAGCATGTTTCAGGAAACCCCATGACAAAGCTCCATATTAAACTGAAAAAACTCAAGGAGCAGCTTAGAAAGTTTAATCTTGCTCATTATGGTGACATTTCTGGGAGAGTAAATGCCAAAAGAAAAGAATTGGAAGATTTGCAACTTTTCTTGCTCAATAACCCAACTACTGTGCATATGGCTACTTGCCAAGCTTCCATTGCTTTGGAGCTCCAAGACCTGGTAAAAGCATATGAGAGCTTCCTTAAACAGAAGTCTAGAATCCAATGGCTGCCGGAGGGGGACCAAAACACTGGATTTTTTCATAAGATGGTGCAATCCAAGCAAAGGAAAAACGCCATAAAAGTTCTTTATGCTTCTGATAGGACCAAGCTTGACACCTTTCCTCAAATTGCAAATGAGGCTGTCACTTACTTTCAAAACCAATTAGGGACTATTGACTGCAACATCACAGATTGCCCTCAAGAGCTTCTTCAAGAATTGATTCTCCCACTTTCTTCTGAAGTTCAGGATGCTATGGTCAGACCTGTGACCAATGAGGAAATCAAGCAAGCTATGTTTGCTTCCAAAAGTGGGAAGAGTCCTGGTCCAGATGGATTTACTGCACATTTTTTCAAAACTGCATGGTCCATTGTGGGGAGAGATGTCACTGAGGCAGCTCAGTTTTTCTTTCAGACTGGATTCATGCATCCTGCTTTCACATCCACTAGTGTTGCAATTGTACCAAAATGTCCTAATCCTAGCATTATGAAGGATTTTAGGCCTATTTCTTGTTGTTCAGTATTCTATAAATGTATCTCCAAGATTTTGGCCAATAGGCTCAAGATAGGGTTGCCAGCAGTCATTTGTGCCAATCAAAGTGCATTTGTCCCTGGCAGATGCATCACTGAAAATATACTATTGGCACAGGAATTGGTCCGAGGATATGGTCGATCATCTCTCTCTCCACGATGCACCATAAAAGTGGATCTCCAGAAGGCATTTGACTCCCTCAGCTGGGACTTTATTTTGGGAGTTATGGAAGCAATGCAAGTCCCTGAGCAGTTCCTGCAATGGACTAAGCAATGCCTCACTTCCCCTATGTTCTCCATATGTGTTAATGGTGGACTTATGGGATTCTTTCAAGGAGCCAGGGGAGTCAAACAAGGGGATCCTCTCTCCCCTTATCTGTTTACATGAGTCATGAATATGCTTTCCAACCCTTCTTGACCATGCAACTACACATGGATTATTTTCCCATCACCCTAAGTGCAAGAAACTCAACCTGACCCATCTATGTTTTGCAGATGATCTCCTGATTTTTGCAAAAGGTACTCTTGACTCAATTGAGGGAATCAAGCTAGTCCTTGACCAGTTCTACCACTTTTCTGGACTTCAGCTCAATAGCTCAAAGAGTGAGCTTTTCTCCACTGGCATTAGGGGTGAGGAATTGAGGAATATACAGGATTTCACTGGCTTCAAATTAGGCACACTGCCTGTACGCTATTTGGGAGTGCCTCTGGTTACTAGAAGACTCTCAGTGAAGGATTGTGAACCCCTGATAGCAAAGATGACTGCAAGAGTCAATGGTTGGGCTGCTAAATATCTCTCCTATGCAGGAAGGTTACAGTTGATTCAATCTGTGCTCTTCAACCTCCAGAATTACTGGTGTAGACACTTCATTCTTCCTAAGCAATGCCTAAGGAAACTTTCACAAATCTGCTCAAGTTTCCTATGGAGAGGAAAAGAGGGGCAGCTAGAGGTGCTAAGGTCAGCTGGCAGAAAGTTTGCTTGCCTAAATCTGAGGGAGGATTGGGAGTAAAGGATGTCATTTCCTGGAACCAAGCCTGCATTATTAGAAACTTATGGTCTGTCTTAATGAATGCAGGTTCCCTTTGGATTGCTTGGGTGCAGGCCTATGTAGTGAAGGGCAGAGATGTATGGCAAATCTCTGCTCACAATGGTAGCAGTTGGAATTGGAGGAAAATTTTGCAACTGAGGCAAGTGGCTGCTGGATGTGTCACTAGTGACCAGAGAAGTTGGCCTTTCCCTGCCAACAGATATTCTGTGGCTGCTGTATGGGACCTTATTCGACCAAAAGCTGAAAAGGTTCCTTGGCATCGACTGATTTGGTTCAAGTGGAACATTCCCAGACATGCCTTAATCTCATGGATGGTTGTTCTTGATAGGCTTCCTACCAAAGACAGACTAGCAACATGGGGGATGACAGTGGAGGAAGAATGCCTACTATGTAAAAATGAAAGGGAAACAAGAGATCACATCTTTTTTTCTTGTGGATACTCTAAAGCTGTATGGCAGAAAGTCCTGGACTTAAGCCATATTCAGCGAAGGATAGGCAGCTGGGAGGAAGAACTGCAGTGGGCAATCACAAGGTTAAGAGGCAATGCTCTAAGTGCTATCATCTTACGCATTGCATGGAATGCCTTCATTTATTCAATATGGAGGGAGAGAAATACTAGGTATCATACAAAAGCTGAGCTCCCAGAGGACAAACAACTGGAATTCATCAAGGGTGTGATTATGCTGCGATTACACAACCTTGGTAAAGTCAAGATGAATCAAGTGAATCTTGACTTATGCAATGCCTGGCAACTTAATTCTAATATGGCTTCTTAGTCTGTTTGTTTAGTTGAGTTTGTAGGCTCACTAGTTGAAAACCTATTTGTTCATGATGTACAACTGCTGTAATATGTAACAGCTACTGCTGTTTTTCTTGGATGAATAGAAAACCACTACTTATCCAAAAAAATAAAATACAAGTCTCTATTTAGAATTCATATTTCTATATTGTGGAATAGAAAGTAGATATTTTATATGAGAAAAGTTAACTTTTTAATAACTTCAAACTTGAGAATTCAATCCCTGATAATCTTAATATCGAAAAAAAAAAAAAATTGATTCAAATTTTCAATGCTCAAACAACATAGAAATAGGTTTCAGCCCAAACTGATCTGAATCATGACCCAAACCAAGAAAAGAAACAAACGAACCTCTAATTTTAAAAGCCAATAGCATGGGCCCGAACCAAAATCTTTGCGACATCTGCACCTTGGTCTCAAATCCAATGCTCTCTACCAAGAAACTAAACCCAAATCATTTTGATTTTTTTCAGAAACGGGTAATAGTCTGTTAGGTCCAAAACAATTGCAAGGTTTTTGATAATTTAATTGATAAAAATCTGATGGGTAGAACTAGAAAAGGCTCATATACAGTATAGCAAAGACAAAATGAAGTAAAATACAACATTCTTTCTTCATATAGAAAAAAGTTTTAATCTTCCAACTCTCTAGAAGTAAAATACAAGTCTCTGTCTAGAATTCATATATCTATATTGTGGAATAAAAAGGAAATATGTTATCAGAGAATACAAGTTATGAGAAAAGTTCATTTTTTAATAACTTCAAACTTTGTTTCCATTCATGATTTTCCTTTTGATGGAACTCCTTATAACTTTCTGAAGAATAATTTGGGTGAACTTGGCTCAAATATTTCAACAGGTGTATTCTATTGTAAAGTTTTGAGATTTTTATCAAAGTAATCAATACCGTATCATTTTTAACAATTAGAGAGGCTGTAACATAGAAAGAGGTTTCAGCCCAAACTGATCTGAATCATGAATTCATGACACAGTCCAAGAAAAGAAACAAACCAACCGCTAATTTTACAAGCCGATAGTATGGGCCCGAGACAAAATCATTGCAACATCTGCTCCCTAGTCTCAAATCCAATGCTCTCTACCATGAAAACTAAACTCAAATCATTTGGATTTTTTTCAGAAACGGGTAATAGTCTGTTAGATCCAAAACAATTGCAAGGTTTTTGATAATTTAATTGATAAAAATCTGATGGGTAGAACTAGAAAAGGCTCATATACAGTATAGCAAGACAAAATGAAGATTACAAAGTCAGCGAACCCCACTAGACAATTCAAAATCTACTTGAAATTCTTCAAAAAGTTGAAACAGCCTCTGTTTGTAATTGTACAACTCTTTCTAGTGTTTTCTTGAGTTCCTAGGTTGCAATTGAAAATAACCTCCAGCTCCATGTTCATTCCCCAAGTTTTGAGAAAAGAGAAACTTTGGCAAATTCTGGATTGTTAAATCTGGAGAAAAGAGGGACATTAGGATGCTAAAAATCATTAGATGAACTAAATCATAATGACTCAAATGTAACTTACCCCTCGAGCGAGACTGAACAACCAGGTGTATATATGGTGCCCTTAAAAGGTCCAAAAAACCCGAAAGAGCTTCAAAAATGACGTCAAATTTGTGTTGGACCAAGATGAATGAGATAAAGAAGGCAAATTTGTTGACAATTTGCACCGTCTCAAAATCTCAGTTCAAGCACAAGTATAAAGCAAGCATTCAGTAGAAGAAATTGAAGCTCTTAAAGATTAGTTGTTCCTCCTTTTTGTATTATAGCTAAAACTCCAATTCAGCTGTGGCATCGTTCTAGCAGTAGGGTCATCATGGCCTTTCCTAATATCTGCCATTCCCACTTAACTCTCTGTTTAGTCATCTGCTTTCCTTATACCAATCACTTGCATCTTCATTCCCTTCATAGTAGCAAATTTAAAAAGTCAAAGCTTAATCTCTAGGTTTTGGCTAACTGATACTAAATTTGCAATAAACTTTGCAAGTAAAAAGCTCATCTATAATGTAAGAATTTTTTTTTTTGCATTGGTCACAACCTTGATTGTAAGACCAGAAATTTCGTGGGAACTTCTTTTGTTGGTGAGAAAGAAGATATCAGAAGCACCCATAATCTGCAGGTTCAGTAGTATCAAATCAGTCTACGCTGAATTTTCATGAAAGTTCCACGAAATGTGCAAAATCACAGTCATATAATTGTAAAATGCATAAGGAATGTAAGTTCATGATGCACCAAAGAAAGTAAATTCTCCACCTTGATATGTAATTTCGCAAAATGTGACTCAGAATTTGAGAAGAAAGATTGCATTGGTTACAACCTTGACTTTAGAACCGAACATGTGACTCAGAACTTTTTCTGCTGGTGATAAAGAAGATACTTGAAACACCCATAATCTTCATGTTCAACAGTATCATCAGATTAGGCTAATGCTGAATTGTTCATGAAAGTTTCAGAAAATATGCAAAACACATGGTCAAAAATTCTAAAAGGCATAAGCAATATAATCAGAAATACACTGAAAGTGAGAGAAGAGGCTCTTTTTTTTTTTTTTCCTGTATTCCAAGATAAAGCATAGATTATAAGGAAAACCAATCTCAAACATAAGCAACCTTCTAATTAACATATAGGGAATAGGTGGAAGGTTTACCTTTGCTAACATGAATAAAAATCAGAAATCAACCAATACCTGAGAGGGAAATAAGGTAATCATGAATTGACAACATATTCACTAACAAAAGCAAAAGTTTTACACAAGTTATGTTACTTTTAGAGGAAATATGAAATAGAAATCAATGGATCAAGAAATCATTACAAGATGATTAAATCTCCACTACCATTTGTTTGGTAAAAATTGGAGCCTATGGCATGAGCAGCAAAGCTGGAACCCAAACAATGAAGCTGAATGAAGTCCACCAGTGATCCTATCAATTAAAACCAAGCAATAACTAGTTAACTGTGAAAAAGAATTAGCTATGAATCTTGATATCGGAATTTTGGCACCCACCACGTCCTCCTGTGGATTTTTTATGAACTCCAAAGCAGAACTTTTTTGCTAATGCATTGAAATCTCCGGTTGCCCTCCAATTTTCCCCCAAATTAATTAATATGGAGAATTTCCTTCTTGGAGCATCTAGACCTACAAAAGAAGACAATTAAAACAGGGGAATGGTGAGGAGGAAAAATTAAGCAACTATCACAAACTATAATTTCTTGAAAAAAATGCAACTCTTAACTCTTGAACAATTTTCATTTTTTTAATTGATTTTTAATTAAAAAAATTTCCTCCCTTCCACCTTTAACATTTACAATGTAGAACTAAAAGTTTTCATTTTCTAAAAAATGGTATAGCACTTTATAAATGACAAGCAATTTATAGAGCAGAGCAAGTTAATGCAATCCTGGTTGTAAAGCACTTCATCTTCTATCATAGGCAATTTACAAGTTGAAAATTTACTATTAACAATGGCAGAAAAAGTATGCTAATATGACAAATGAAATGAAACCCGCTTACCTATGCATTGGGATGACATTATTGAGAACTTGTATCTCCTCAAAAGCAGACCCACAGATCGAAAGAAATAAAACTATTTCAATCGTTTAGGCCCTCCTTCTCCTTCCCCTTTGCCATCATAGCTCAAACTTCTTTTGTGCCCAGGTCTCGTAGAATCTTCATGGACTTTCTCAATATTAGCATCTTCTTGGGAGTCAAAATTCTCGTTGGATTCATCATTGCCCATCTCATCAGAGTTGAAACTTTCACTGGATTCAACATCACTATCAGTATCACTCTCTTCATCACTCTCTGCATCACTATCAGTGTCAAGTTCTAGAGTGATAAGAGATGTCAAATGATTGAGGTAAGGAAATTCAACCAAACTTTGGCATCCATGAAGATCTAGGCTTTTAAGAGATGTCAAATGATTGAGGCAAGGAAGTTCAACCAAACTTTTGCATCCACTAAGATCTAGCGTTTCAAGAGATGTCAAATGATTGAGGCAAGGAAGTTCAACCAATCTTTCGCATCCATGAAGATTTAGCATTTTAAGAGATGTCAAATGATTGAGGCCAAGAAGTTTAACCAATCTTTGGCATCCATGAAGATTTAGGCTTTTAAGAGATGTCAAATGATTGAGGCAAGGAAGTTCAACCAAACTTTCGCATCCACTAAGATCTAGCGTTTCAAGAGATGTCAAATGATTGAGGCAAGGAAGTTCAACCAAACTTTCGCATCTACGAAGATATAGCTTTTCAAGAGATGTCAAATGATTGAGGGAAGGAAGTTCAACTAAACTTTCGCACCCATTACAGGAAAGGTCTTTAAGGTTGATGGCTCCTAATAGATTAGGGATCTTCCTTAAATTCTTGCACCCATAACAATCAAGGCGTTCAAGGTTGATGGCTCCTGATAGATTAGGGATCTTCCTTAAATTCTTGCAATCAAGAAAGTCAATTTCTCTTAAATTAACAAGATCCTGTGCAATGAAAATGTAAAATAACTATATTACTTCAAAGCATCATCTACTAACTTTGGGCCGTACAGAAAGTGAAAAAAAAAAAAAATAATAATAATAAAATAAATATAACGGTTTTTTTTTAAAAAAATTCTCGGATGAAGAAAATATGAAAGAATACCTGATGATCTTCATTCCAAAGTTGTTCCATGTTGCCATACCATAATATCAACACAACAAGGTTCTTTGGATTAAAATTTGATGATAAAGATTTGAAGGGGTAATAATCCCACCAGAGACACCTTAACTCATCAGGAAGAGATACAAGATCAACTTGGTCTGCATGCAGCCACTTATTGCAAGTATTCATAACGTCGTCAGGAAAATAAAACTTGAGAAGTCTAAGATTATGCATGTTTTCAAAAACAGTAGAGCATATCTGTAGCTCATCAATTTGAGACATGTCTAACCTTATTCCTTCAATTGATTCAGTCCCCTAATAATCAAAAAACAATTAATTCATCAAGTTTTATTAATATGACATGAAAAAAAGTAAAAGGAATATAAATGCAATTAGCGCTATTACCTTATTATATTTCAACACATCATACACATCTTTAGGTCTCCATAACCTACTGCGCTTTCCACAATCTTTAGATTCTTGTCGAACAATGTCCATGCCCATTTCTTCCAGCAAATCATGCATACAAATATTAAAAATGTCTGCGTCGCTATCAAGTAGGCACTTGTCGACTAGGCTGCTTATTCCACACAGTGCACCGTTATAACAACTTCTTAAAATTTTTACTACAAAATCTTTGTCTTCGAAATTAAAGAAGCATGCAATATCAAGAAATATATTCTGGTATACTTCATCCAGCCCATCAAAGCTAATCTTCAAAACCTTTATAATTTTTGATTCGGGATATTCCTTTAGTTTATTCAATGCACTTTCCCACACTTCCCTAGGCTTTAGATATAGGTTAGAACCCAAAACTTTAAGAGCAAGTGGACTGCCTTGAGCATATTGTACAAACTTGTTCGATAGATCCAGAAAATCAGCAACAGGATACAATTGCTTAAATGCAAATTTAGAAAAAAGTTGAAGGGAGTCATCCCCATTTAACCCCTTTACCCCATGTATTTGGTCAACTCCATTCTCAAGTACTTGTTTATCTCTAGATGTTACAAGTATTTTACTTCCTTGACCAAAATGTTTAACACCAAAACACTCTATTTGCTCCGAGTCATTAACATCATCAAGGACGACAAATAGTCTTTTATTGTGGAGCCTATCTTGGATTAAAGTGTATCCTATTGAGGGAGTGTCAATATGAATTTTATCATCTAATAATTTGGAAACAAGTTCATTTCTTAAAGATTCCATCCCTTGTTTTTCTAATTTATCCCTAACATTCTGAAGAAAACAGCGACCTGCAAACTTTGGAAAGACTTCATAGTAGACAGCTTCAGCAAGTGTTGTTTTGCCTATGCCACCCATCCCCCAAATTCCTATTGCACGAGAGTCTTCTTGTCCAATCAGCCTCAAAATCGTCTCTTTCTGATCATCTATTCCAACCAATTCTCCAGAACCACTTTCACACTTGCTATTCAACTTTTTTATAACAACTTTAACGATATCTTTAATGTAATCAGTTTCAGATCTAGCAAGTAAATGAAAAATTATGAAAGTTAAAAAAATTAATAAATAAATAAACATGTTCAACATATACAAAATGGATTATAGTTAGTTTCAAGTGGAAAATGTTGGAAACCAATTAACAAAGGATCCATAAAAAGGATAAAACAAATTAAGATAAGTTAAATCTAAGAAGATGGGAAAAAATAGAGTTACCCTTCGTAGATGCCTCCTTTTATATGCCACCCTTTTAATTTACCGACTTCAGCAAAAGCAATTTTCCATCGTTGTACTTCATCTGGCCTCTTTGATTCATGCTCATCAAAGGATGTTCACCAAGATTCCTCACATCGGACGGCTCAACATGGTAAAAGATGGGAAGAGCAATTTGTTCTTCATTACGCTTGAGGTCCATGATCTCAGACAGTTCTGCCAAGCATGATTTTGAAGAAGCATAGTCTACAGATAAAACGATTATTGAGATATACGAGGATGCAATTGCTTTCAAAAGTTCTTTAAAAAGTTCCTCTCCCCTTTCCAGTTTTTCTTCATCGAAGAAGACATTGATTCCCTTGTCTTTCAAAGCTTTGAGTAGATGACTGGTGAAGTTATGGCGCGTGTCTTCACCTCTGAAGCTCAAAAAAACTTGATGCTTCAGTTGACGAGAGGAGGAAGAAGAAGAAGAAGCCATGAAAGAGTAAGACTGTAAGACAAAAGAGATGATTGGTTGTGTGATTGAAACCCATCCAACTTTTGCTTTTTTTTTTGTTGGTTTTTTTTGTTTGATGGCTGTGGGTTTTTTTTTGTTGTTGTTGGGTGGTGTGTTCGATTGGAGGGGTCCCGTGAAGGTTCTCCCTTTTTGGTAGGGGGAGGAGGTTGTGGTGGTTTTCGGTAAAAGGGGGTTTCGAGCCGAACGGTGGAGGGTTTTGGGGGGTCTTGTGGCTGTTTTTTTTTTTTCTTAGTTGTGGTGGGGCTCTTGGCTACTAGAGGAACCGATTGGGGGCTGGGATTCGATTTCTTTTTAGGGGGGAAGTCGAATCAGGCTCAAATCTGAGAGTGAAGGGTTTTTTTTGGTGCAATCGTTTCCTCTTTCTTTTTTGGTGAGAGCTGATCCTCCCTTTTGAAGGATCTGGGGCTCAAGGAGGGTTGCTTGGAAGCAACCGCTGGCGTGGTGGGATTGGTGGCGTGTCTAGGGGAACGGGGTTGATGTGAGGGTGAGAGTTGGCAGGGGCGGGGCAATTGTGGCGTGTTGCAGGCTGTCATGGTGGCTAGAGTTGCAGGGAAGGGCTGCCTAGGGTTTGGGTTGTAGGGAAGGGCTTGCTGTTGGGTTAAGGTTTGGGCCTGCTAGGCCAGCAGGCCCAGTTGGCTTAGTTGGGCCTGGATACTGGTTAGGGCCTGTAGTGGTGTGGCCTGTTGGGCTCTTGATAGGCCTACTAGGATTCGAGAGGTCATTGGGCCTTCAGGCCTTCTGGTTTGTTATCCTGGATGGCTCGGTGCCGAGCCTGTTAGGGGGAAGGAGTCCTATCGAGCCTTGCGAATGGTCTGGGCCCAACTCGAGTTTGGTCCGAACTAAATTCGGTTCCTACATCTGTAATTCACAAACCACAACATAAACAAATTTCTCATTCTCGACAATAAAAAATTGAAAAAGCCAACAACATAACATAATCATTCTTCCCATCTAAATTCAAGCCAGAAGAAAAGGTAACATCTTCAAATGCAAAAATCTATAATTTATGACAATAAAAGGTAGAAAATAGAGTGAAATGTAGGAACTTACTTCACTCTTTCAAAGTTAAGATCCATTTTTTATACTAATCTTTTCCTGTAGAAAATAAACAGATAAAATGAAAATGTATTAGCAATTCACTAATTCAATTAGTTAACTTTTCATTTCAAGGGGGAAAAAAAGAATGGCATCATAGATTAATAGGCAGAGAAGCAGGAAGAGAACCTAGCGAATTAAAGAATCTGAAATTTTCAAAAGATAAGAGATTGAATTTTGGGGTTTTAGCCTTATAAATAAAAAAAGCAAGAAACAGTAATTGCTTCTTAAATTCGACCACAAAATAAATGCAAGCTTTCACCATTATCTCTATTCCCTTTTATTCTCATGTTCTTTCAGCTTCCATATAAAATATGAATAATTTTATGTTTAAAGCAAAAATAGGAAACTTTATATTTAACATCTAGAGGAAAGAAAACATTAATAAGAGTTAATGGTAACGTTTAGATAAAATAATTTTACGTTTAACATTAAAACATTAATCATGTGTGACGTATAATGGTAAACAATATCATAAATGAGAGAGTAAATAGCATTAAAGTAAAATACAAATGCCTAAATTTAATAGTGAATGAGAGGTCCATTATACCGCTATTTACTCTAGATAGGAGCTGAAAATATATGATTATATATAAATTATATAGATATATAGATTATAGATTATAGATTTTGGAGTTCAAGCAATTGTTACAAGTGAAAATTTTAAAATATGTAACCTTACATATTTCAAAGGCATGGGTTGATTGTCATGTCTTAGACATGGGAAGGGATCGTGATATAGCTCAACCAAAGTTTTCGAAACCCAGAAAAATCACGTGGGACCTCGGGAAACTTCTTGAGTTTATAACATCCATGGATATCTAGCCTTTCAAGAGATGTCAAATTCTTGAGGAAAGGAAGTTCAACCAAATTTTCGCATCCACTAACATTTAGTGTTTCAAGAGATGTCAAATGATTGAGCCAAGGAAGTTCAACCAAGCTTTTGCATCCATGAAGATTTAGTGTTTCAAGGTTGATGGCTCCTAATAGATTAGGGATCTTCCTTAAATTCTTGCAATCAAGAAGTTCAATTTCTCTTAAATTAACAAGATCCTGTGCAATGAAAATGTAAAATAACTATATCACTTCAAAGCATCATCTACTAACTTTGGGCCGTATTGAAAGTGAAAAAGAAATAATAATAAAATAAATATAACGTTTTTTTAAATAATTCTTGGATGAATAAAATATTAAAGAATACCTGATGATCTTCTTCAATCCAGAGTTGTTCCACCTTGCCATGCCATAATTTTAATACAACAAGGTTCTTTGAATTAAAATTTGATGGTAAAGATTCGAAGGGGTAATACTCCCACCAGAGATACCTTAGCTCATCAGGAAGAGCTACAAGATTCTCCTTAACATTAAACTTATTGCAATTCTTCTCAGGGTCAACATTAGACCAAGGAAAATTGAAAATGAGAATTCTAAGATTAAGCATGTTTTCAAAAACAGTAGGACATAACTCTAACACATCAATTTGAGACATGTCTAGCATTATTCCTTCAATTGATTCAGTCCCCTGATAATCAAAAACAATTAATTTATCAAGTTTTATTAATATGACATGAAAAAAAAAATGTAAAAGGAATATAATGCAATTAGCGCTCACCTTATTATTTTTGAACACATGATTCACATCTTTAGGACTCCATAACCTACTGCGCTTTCCAGGACCTTTAGATTCTTTCCGAACAATGTCCCTACCCATTTCTTCCAACAAATCATGCATAGAAAGACCGTTATAAGAGCCGATTGAATCAAGTAGGCACTTGTCGACTAGGTTGCTTATTCCGCACAGTGCACCGTTATAACAGCAACTCAGAATTTCTTCTACTTTTTTCTTAGGATACCCTTTAAAGAAGCATGCAATATCAAGAAATATATTCTGGTCTACGTCATCCAGCCCATTAAAGCTAATCTTCAAAATCTTTATAATTTTTGGTTCGGGACATTCCTTTAGTTTATCCAATGCACTTTCCCAATTTGCTCTAGGCTTTTGATACAGTGTAGGACCCAAAACTTTAAGCGCAAGAGGATTGCCTTGAGCATATTGTACAAACTTCTTCGATAAATCCCGAAAATCAGCAACAGGATTCAATTGCTTAAATGCAAATTTAGAAAAAAGTTGAAGAGAGTCATCCTTATTTAACCCCTTTACCCCATGTATTTGGTCAACTCCATTCTTAAGTACTTGTTTATCTCTAGATGTTACGAGGATTTTACTTCCATGACCAAAATGTTTAACACCAAAACACTCTATTTGTTCTGAGTCATTAACATCATCAAGGACGACAAATACTCTTTTATTGTTGAGCCTCTCGTGGATTAAATTGGATCCTATTGAGGGAGTGCCTATACGAATTTCTTCTTCTAATAATTTGGAAACAAGTTCATTTCGTAAAGATTCCATCCCTTGTTTTTCTACTTTATAACTAACATTCTGAAGAAAGTGCCGACCCGCAAAGTCAAACTCTTCATTTGAAGAGACTTCATTAAACACAGCTTCAGCAAGGGTTGTCTTGCCTATACCACCCATCCCCCAAATTCCTATTACACGAGTGTCTTCTTGCCCAATCAGCCTCAAAATTGTCTCTTTCTGATCATCTATTCCAACCAATTCTCCAGAACCACTTCCACACTTGCTATTCAACTTTTTTATAACATGTTTAACGATTTCACTAATGTAGGCAGGTTCAGATCTAGCAAGTAATTTAAAAAATTATGAAGGTTAAAAAAAAATGAAAAATAAACATGTTCAACATATACAAAATGGATTATAATTAGTTTCAAGTGGAAAGTTGGAAACCAATTAACAAATGATCCATAAAAACTAAAAAGGGTAAAACAAATTAAGATAAGTCAAATCTAAGAAAATGGGAAAAATAGAGTTACCTGTCGAAGGTGCCTCCTTCTATATGCCACCCTTTTAAAGTACCGATTTCAGCAAAAGCATCTTTCCATCGCTGTACTAATTCATCTGGCATCTTTGATTCATGCTCATCAAAAGATGTTTTAAAACTCCCACGAACATTCCGCACATCGGACGGCTCAACATGATAAAAGATGGGAAGAGCAATTTGTCCTTCAGTGCGCTTGCGGTCCATGATCTCAGAGAGTTCTGCCAAACATGATTTTGAAGAAGCATAGTCTACAGATAAAACGAGTATTGAGATATTTGAGGCTGCAATTGCTTTCGAAAGTGCTTGAGAAAGTTGCTCCCCCTTTTCCAGTTTTTCTTCATCGAAGAAGACATCGAGTCCCTTGCCTTTCAAAGCTTCGAGTAGATGACTAGTGAAGTTATGGCGTGTGTCTTTACCTCTGAAGCTTAAAAAAACTTGATGCTTCAGTTGACGAGAGGCGGAAGAAGAAGAAGAAGCCATGAAAGAGTAAGACTGTAAGACAAAAAAGATGATTGGTTGTGTGATTGAGAGACGAAGAGAGCAAAATCTATAAAGGGAGCTTTCTTGTGATTTGCTTGACTAGTCTTCTTTTATTTTCAGCATTACTTTAATCGCTTTTGGCAAAATGATGTGTAAAAGTGTAATTTCAAAGTCAAGGTCTTCTAATGGGACAAATTTGTGATACAAATCCCAAATAAAATTTGGTAAGATTTTTTAATTGACTAAAAGATATTATTAATCGGTAAGGTAATCAAATTTACTTGATGAATAAAAAGATTTATTAGGAAAGAATTTTTTTTAAAAAAAATTATTAATGAGTAAATTAGTTGTGCTTGTGGATGATTATAAATATAAGAGAATGGTCAATCCAAAACATTTCACTTATTAGAAAAAAAAATCAACTCAAAGTCTAGATGTTCCCGCTTAACTTAATTTTTTTTTTTTTCCTTATCATCTTATCTGTAAAATCGTATTCAATAAGAAAAAACAATTGACTCCAAGTTTAGGTGTTCCCACGTAACTTTAATTTCTTTTTCTTCTTTTTTCACTCATCAATGAATGGGATGGGGACATTACATAAAGAAGAATTTGGTGAAACATTTTTTTAGTTGTTGTATATTTACTATTTAGATCTAAATGATTAATTAGAGTTAGGTTGTATATAAAATATTTACTATTTAGATCTAAATCATTAATTAGAGTTAGGTTGTAGATAAAATATTTATGTTCGCAAGTTATTTGGATTCAGTTTGAAAAAAATCAAAGTCGAATTGATAATTGTCAAGTTGAGTAGAGCTTGAACAGTTCGAGCTATCGAACAAGTAAAATTCGAATATTCTAATACTTGACTCAAATAACTCACAAGCCTAATCGAGTTTTTTTATTTTTAATATATATATATTATTTTTAAGTAATATTAAAAATATCAATTCGAACTTGAGTTTCAACTAAAATACAAACAATCGAGTTTGAAATCAAACATGAGAATCGAACTCATTTTTTACTAAGTAAACGAGCATAATTGAACGAATTCGAACAATTCAATTTTTAGTTCGAATCAAACTCAAGCTTTAAAAATAAAACGAATTCGAACCAAATTTCGAATCTTGAATTTTGAATCGAATTCAAACTTTTTATAACCTGAGCTCGACTAAATTACACCCCTCATTGGAGCTTGAATCATGAAACAATAATATGATTGTTTCACCGAATAATAAAATAAAAAATTTATAAGAAGAAAAACAACAAAGGGAAACTAGAAAGCAGAGAGTAAAGAGAAGCATGGCAAGGAAAGAAGATTTGCATATGCTAGCAAAAAAATTGCAAGCATTAAACTCGGAATATAACGTTAAAGTGACATCCAACATATCTGAAATTCGAATTACAACATTTACAAACATCTTTTTCTATCCCCAAATACCAAAAAAAAAATTGTAAAACAAGCTGGGATACATAGCAACATTTCTGGTCTCTTGGCACCACAAATAGTTTCTTTTATCTTGCACCCGCTGTGATCACTGCTCATTCAAACACATTCAACATCATGCCAACCTTCATTTCCCGGAGTTAAAACTATAAAGGATTTTGTTAGTTTCCAAAGGACAAGAGGAGACCATATATAAATAACTTCCCAAACACGAGCACTTGTTAACTACTTGAATAAAATAACATAGTATGTAACACAAACACATGTTAAACAACTAGAACGAAAACCGTATATATGGTGCCGACTGACAGTTTACCCTTTTTGTCTTGCATCCATTGTGATCACAAGTCATACAAAGATTTCAACCCACATGTAACTACTCGAAAAAACGAACTTGTATATGGAGCCAATTAACAACTTACCTTTCTCTGGATTTGGCCTTCAAATACTACACAGCACACACAAGGCTAAATAACGTTTTCATAAACAAACAAGTGGACTAGGAGGAGCTCACAGCAAGGCATGTATAGAAGCAAAAGAAAAAAAAAAAACTTCATTAAGCATTCCAAGCATCAGAAGCGCCAGCAATTTTATTACAAGAAAGAAGTAATATGGAGGAGCTAAAGCTGTAACTTCCAAAATAGAGCAAGTCTGCAAATATGACTCCAACTTTTACACACCCATTACCCCTTCATTGTCATAAAAAACATGACTAAATTACCCTAATAAGGTGTCACAGGCAGCTATGTTACTTGGACTCGGGTGTAAGTGTCGGACACGGGTATGTGTCCAACACGGGTATGTTCAATTTTTTCTAAGATTTCCATGTATTTGGCGGGTCTTGGAGGATCATATCCCCATATCTATGTCCGGATTTGCGTCAGACACGGGTATTTCAAGAAAAATGAAGAGTCGTAGCAACATAGACGGGCAGTAATGTGGTTCGTAATTCAGCTCAATACCCCCATTAACCCTCCCAACAAGAGTCACCAACATAAATAACATCACATGAAAATCGCATTCTACCGTAATCTTATAAATGCACCCAGTTTAACATAAGCAGATAAAAGTCTTTCAAGCATCATCAGGAGGCAAAGCACGATCATGCAAAGCATTTGTGAACCACCCAGTGTTAATCCTAATTTTCAAATTCAATCACCTACGATCATATTCAATAAGTCAGAAACCATTTACAATTAACTAACAAAATCTGAAAGATTAAACATAAAACTAACAACAAAAGCTAAAACTTTGAAGTAAACAGTAACGATTTATTCTCGTAGCAGAAGAAATTAGCATATAATAAACATCAAAAGAGTTATTCTCAGATCACTCTTTCTCTGATCATTTTAATCCCCAAGCATTAAAAACACAAACCCATCATCAGATCACATATGATTTACATAAACATTTATAAATATACGCCATGATCATAAGAAACGATCAATAATCCGGACGATGATAATCACTATAATCATCCCTCTCCCTTGATGTCACGTCATGCTCCACCCTTTCACCAATCTTTTCTTCTTCATATTTCAATCCTTCTTCTAATGCCAGTCCACCTAAAGTCCCCGCGACCGCTCCAACAGCTAAACCGGTTCCGAGCCCAATTTTAGGGCCTCCTCGAGGCTTCTGATCGTACGGTGAGTAATCTACTGGCGCCGATGGGGTGCCATAGCTGGAAGACCGCTCGAAGAAGGGACGTGGAGGCATAGGCGGGGGCGGAGAGGAATAGTAATGGCTGGAGTAATAGGGAGGATAAGCGCCGGGGATGGAGGAGTAAGGCGGCGTTGGAGGAGGAGGAGAGGCTGACGGTGGAGGAGGCGGCGGGGGAAGAGAAACGTAGGGTGAAGCAGAGTATCTTGGTGGAGGAGGTGTATTTGTGTAATAATAGCTAGAAGGAGGAGCAAAATGGTAATCTTGAGGTGGAGGAAGGGGACGTTCGCGGATTCCGAGTTTCACGCGAATCTTACCTTGGGGGCGACCCGATGGTCGGAGGAGAGAAAAGGTTCGGATCTTGGAACTGTCATCCGGATCGGGTAACTCTTTGAGTTCAACCCGGAGGGTGGCCACTAAAGGTTTCGGAGTTTCCGAGGGTTTGGAGTGGAAGATCTCGAGGGTTAAAACGACATCGTGGAGATGATCAATGAGGGGAAGGGTGAAACGCTCGTTCCAGACCGGTTGGGTGGAGCCCGAATCGTCTGAGCGGGTTGAGAGACGTCGGTCTGGATCGACCCAGAAGACTGCGTAGGGTTTGAGATCGCCGTTTCGCCAGTTGACGTTTTTTAGATGCTTGGCTGACACGATCGTGAGTTCGAGGTCGAGTGCTCTTGGTGGCGGCGGTCGAGAGGAAGTGGCCATGACGGTAGCGGTAGCGGTGGCCGCGGTTTTTGGTTGGTGATGATGCTAAAGTGCGCCGGATAAAGTGGTGCGTAGGATAGTCTGACTTTTTGATAAGAGTTTTGAGAGGGGGGGAGAAGATGGTTTGCTTAGGAAGGGGAGAAAAGAAAGAGTAGTGAAATGACGATTTTAACCTTGTTGGTCGCAGAGTTTCGACGTGATTTTCGGACGTGGCGAAAAGGTATTGGTTTGCAATTTGCAAAGGCAAAAATCAAATACTCAATTGCTTGAAAGAAAAAAGTACGTAAGATATAAACCTTGCTTAATTTTGTTGTTTTGATGTAGTAGATAAGATAATTAAGGTATATTAATTAAATATAATTAAGATAAGTTTAAGTCACAACAAAAATTTAACACATATTCTTGATATATATTTAAAAAATATATAATAAAATAAAATGATAATTTTTTACTGTTTATAAAAATTTTAAAAATTTATCGAAAATGTATGAAATAATAATCATTTAGATAAAACTATATCATGAAATCAAAATACTTTTAATAAATCTACGTAAAAATTCTAGAGAGATCGAAGCCAAAAACTAAAAAATGTATTAGTTTTTTTAAACAGTTATGTAAATGTATTAGCTTTCACCAAAATTCTTTTTACATGATCCACTTTTTCTCACTATATAGTTTAAATTTTCATAATATTTTAAGTTTTATTTCTTTCTTTTTTTGCTTTTAGTGAAACTATTTTTTTATATGCTAATTTTATGATAAAACAAAAAAAAGGAACACAATAATTATTTTGAATCCACATAATGCATAATAAATAAAAATATACTATAATATTCAACACAAAACCAAATTTTATATTAAAAACATAGAAATTTAATTAATAATGTAATTATTAGAATTTTAAATCATAAATTTGAAAGTACTTAATACATTAAAATTTTAAATAGTAACTACCTCTACAGAAATTAAAATCATAAAATTTGTATTGCAAAAAAAAAAAAATACATAATTTTATGTTAATCTTTCTTAACCCATTTATAAATGTATATTGGCCCCTCACCTTACACGTTCACCTAGTTTATATACTTATTCAAAGATTAAGCTACTCGTCGAATCAATCTGATTCGAATTACTATTTATTAATATAAAAATTATTTAAATTTAATTATAAAATATATATATATAATAATAATAATATTTCGGGCTTATGGGCCAAACCGAGTCAAACTTGAATAAAAAGTTTGAAAAAATCTGAACCGTGATCCGACCCAATCATTAACACCTCTATGACTATTTCTATGACATAAACTCCTAATTTAAATATCCCAAAAGAAAAATTATTTCAAAGAATTTCACCAGTGTTCCCTTACTAGTAATTTCATAGTAACTGTAATATGCCCTTCACCCATAGTTGCCCCTTCAACAAACCTGACGAGTCCAAGTCTCCTGCATTGTTTAATCCCCGGTTCTTTGGGCAAAGGGACCTTGACTCTGCCCACCACGACCACACCCCTCGAAGGCCCTGGATCACAATTGGACCGCACCCTAATCACTTCCAGGCTCAAAAAATTAGATTGCAAGTTAACAATATTGTTCAATGGGATGTCAAATTGTTCGTCCCATTTAAGTTTACGAAACCCTTTTACTTCATCTGTAATGTATTGATCTTCAGGATTAATCCATGAGAGGACTCGATAGTTTCTTCGAGTGACGCCTGGGTATTTGCTTGGTGGATCAATCCCTTCAGCATTGTGAATGATTAGTTGCAAAACATAGTTTCGTTCAGGAATTGGGTCTTCTTTCCTTATTTTTTTCATGGAAACAGTTGGATTAATCAATTTGATAGCATGTTGATCAACTTTCTTGTTTTCCATGCCAATCTGCAAAAATAACAAAGAAAAATTAAAAAAAAAATAAATTGAATACAATCCTATTTTTCAGCCTGTTTTGAAAGTCTAAAGATTGGGTTTTGACTTGGAAGTCAAGCAGTCACTTTATAAAATTAGGGTTTTAGCCCTTTTGCTATATATTCTACGTGCACCATTAAACTCAAGCAAAACTTAAAAATATTTGAGATCGAATTATCAAAATAAATTTATTGGTAATTTTTGTGCATGAAATAAGGGGAGAAAAGAGAGAAAAAGAATTGTTTAGAAGAAAATTACCGTCTTGTTTTGGTTCGATTTCACCATGCTTGAAGAACCAGAAGAAGATTTGCTGATATTGGATATTGGCTATGGCTAGTTAGAACCAGAAGAAGAACCTTTAATTTGTTGATATTGGATATTGGCTATGGCTAGTTAATATAAAGGTGATTAATAAAACAGTTTAACTGGAAAAGAAACTCTCTCTTATATAAAAGATTATATTAGATAGATTGTTGTATTTAACTAGGGTTATATTGGATATTGGCTATGACTAGTTAATTATAAAGGTCATTAATAAAACAGTTTAACTGGAAAAGAAACTCTCTCTTATATACAAGGTTATATTAGATTAGATTGGTGTATTTGATTAGGGTTTTTTATTGATAAACGTACTTAATTAAGGTTAAAAGGATTTCAACGATAATAACAAATATAGTACAAATTTAATTGAAAATTTTTGCACTTTTATGGTACAAGAAAAAAACTTTAAATTAATCTATAAAAAATAAAAAAATAAATGCCTGATATATCAAGTATATGCTTTTGTAGTTTTGCCAAGTATAGTTTAATTTATACATATATATATATTATACAAAAAATTATTTTAATCATAATTGCTACAAACTAAAATTGATTTTTCTTTTCAATGATAAAATTATAATTGGATAAAAAAAATTCCTTCTTTTGCTAATAACTAGGCGATCACCTGCGCTTTACAGCAGGATGAAACTGTGTTTTAATTTTTCAAATTAAATTTTTTTCATTTAAAGATAGTTTTTAATGTAGATATAGATTATTTATTCTATTTGGCACGGTTATTGTTTTATTATCTCTACAATCAAAATATATTTATATACATAAGATGAAGGCAATTCTTATGCCATCCAGGGACAATTGCTTCACAATTGTTTGCCACATAATTTGTTTTTGATAATTAAAACTATGTTAAAAAAAAAAAAAAAAAAAGCCTAAACAACATCAATTCCATTACATAATTAAAAATAGCAACTATGTTTTTTGATAAAAAAATTTAGCAACTTTTTTAGGTTTTTTTTATCTAAATATAGCTAAAAAATTTTTTTTACCAAAATACCGTTCTTTTCAGATTAATTCTCAAAATTCGCTCTTTTTAAATCAGTTGGGAAATCGCCATGGGCCATGGCGATTTCCCAACTGAAATTTTTAATTTTTTTTAAAATACCAGTTGAAAAATCGCCATGACGCATGGCGATTTCTCAACTAAAAATTTTCAAAATTTTTTTTTCCCATTGGGAAATCGCCACCGTGGGTGGCGATTTCCCAAAGGGAAATTCACAAGGGTTTTACTTTTTTTTTCTTTTTTTTTTAATTCTTTTAATAAATAATAAAAATAAAATAAAAATTATATAATTTTAAATTTTAAAAAATAAAGATTTAATAATTTTAATATATAATTTTTATCCATGGTGGTAGAAGTGTTCATGGGCCGGGCCGGGCTCATGTATGGTATCAACACCACATTTGCTTGCCCGAGCCACGGTGGCAATTTTTCAACATTTATTTATTTTTTAATTTTATAAAATTATAAAAATTATATAATTTTTAATTTTAAAAAATAAAAATATAACAATTTACCAAAAATTAAAAAATTATATTCGTAATTAGGCCTGCTCATGGGCCGGGCCGCGACCCGAAATTTTTCAATTTCCTTGCCAAGGCCCGGCTCGCAGGCCTGAATTTAATTATTTTAATATATAAATAGTGATCCGGGCCTGGTCGGACGGGCTGCCCAGCCCATGAGCAGGTCTATCCGTAATGTCAATCGAATTCTTTCAACTTGTATTCGTAATAAATGGACCTCCGAGAGAAAGGCCAACCAGAGTGTCGTATTAGTCCGGGCTTGGACAAGTGTTTTTGTAATTTTATTAAATAATAAATTTTAAATAAAAATTATATAATTTTTAATTTAAAAAAATTTAAATAACAAAATTCAAAAAATTATAAAATATATAAAAATATATTTTTAATAGTGAAATGGGCTTTCGGGTCGGCACGACTCGAAATGGGCTTGGGCAAGGGAAAAAATTTCGGGTCGCAGCCCGGCCCATGAACAGGTCTAATACGAATATAATTTTTTAATTTTTGGTAAATTGTTATATTTTTATTTTTTAAATTAAAAATTATATAATTTTTATAAATTTAAAAAATAAATAAATGTTGAAAAATTGCCACCGTGGCTCGGGCAAGCAAATGTGGTGTTGATACCATACATGAGCCCGGCCCGGCCCATGAACACTTCTACCACCATGGATAAAAATTATATATTAAAATTATTAAATCTTTATTTTTTAAAATTTAAAATTATATAATTTTTATTATTTATTAAAAGAATTAAAAAAAAAAAAAGTAAAATCCTTGGGAAATAGCCACCGTGGGTGGTGATTTCCCAAAGGGAAAAAAAAAATTTGAAAATTTTTAGTTGGGAAATCGCCATGGGCCATGGCGATTTCCCAACTGGTATTTTAAAAAAAATTAAAAATTTCAGTTGGAAAATCGCCATGGGCCATGGCGATTTCCCAACTGATTTAAAAAAAAAAAGCGAATTTTGGAAATTAATCTGAAAAGAGCGGTATTTTGGTAGATAATTTTTTTTCTATATTAGAATAAAAAGACCACTTTTTTATTTGTTAAAATAAGACATATATAAAATTATTAAAATATTAAAAAACTATTTAATTTTTAATAATACAAGCGATTTTAGCACACCTTCCAAGAAAAGGGCATGTATTATAATTTCGGTAGTTAATCAATAAAGGCAGGCATCAAAGCTACCTAACTGGCTTTTAATTTGGGGTGAACGACATAAAAATCAAAGGAAGTAAAAATAACTCCTACTAAGTGATAATTTATATATGGATTTTGTTAATAAATTTTATAAGGTTAATTTTTAAAATCATTATATAATAATAATAATTTTGTCAAATATATTAAAAATAATTAATAATATTATTATAAATAATATATTAAAAATATTTTAAAAGCGTTCAGTAATAAAATACTCAATATATTTTTAGCACTAAATGCTATCATATAGATTAGTCATAGGATGTTACTTTACTTTTATATATATTAGAAAAATACTCGCGCTTCACTATGGATATGTTAACGGATTTGAATTGATATTTTGTAATTAATTTGAAAGATAAAAAAGCAAAAGAATATGTTAATGGATTTAAATTGATATTTTGTAATTAATTTGAAAGATAAAAAAACAAAAGAAGTAAAAATAATTTTAAAAAATAATAACTCTCATCATTATACGACACCTGATATAAAATTGAGAGTTATTTGATATGATCAATTAGATACGGTAATTTTGGACAAAATATAATTATATGATACAAATATAACATGATAAAATAATTAAAACACGACACGAAAAATAAAATGAACATGATACAAATATATGAACGTGTCAAAATCTACATAAAACGAATTATTAACGTGTCAATATTTATATAAATATATGATAGCTTCAATACTATTATGACTGAAAAAATAACTCGAACGCGATGACACGTGACACAAAATTGAGAGTTCTTTGAATAGTATCAATTAGATTTGATAATTTCAGACACAACATGATTATACGATACGAACAGAATATGAAAAAAACAATTAAAACACGACACGAAAAATAACATGAACACTACACAAATAGAGGAACGTATCATAATTTACATAAAATCAATTATTAACGTGTAAAAATTTATATAAATTTATAATGTTTTAAACACGTGATAAAATAACACTAACACGTTACGAACATATATTTTTGTTCTCTAAATTGAATCATTATGACAAATTATGTAAAATATGGGATGAATTGAGACACGATACGTACATACAAAAAAAAATTAAATTGAATCACAATGACAAACTATACAAAATATTTGGATGAATTGAAAACGACACAAATACAACATGAAAAAATAATTAAAATACGACACGAACGATAACATGAATACAAAACAAATATACTAACGTCTCAACATCTACATAAAACGAATTATTAACATGTAAAAATTTATATAAATTTATAATTATTTGAACACACGAAAAAATAATACAAATACGACACGAATTTGTCAAAATCTATATAAAACGAATTATTAACTTGTAAAAATTATATAAATTTATAATATTTTGAACATAAAAAAATAACACGAACACGAATACTTTGAACACACAATAAAATAACACAAATATGAAACGAAAAATAATATGAACAGGACACAAAATATTTGAAACCGAAATGATTTGAAACCAGACAAATTTCGAATCCGAAAAAGTACGAACTCGAAAAGACCTAAACTCGATATGACTCGAACCCGAAATAATCCGAGATCCAAAATATCTCATTAGTGTTAATTAAAAGACAAAATAAACACACAAAAAATTCTAAAATGACCTAATTAATCCCTAAATCATATGACAAAAATCCAAATGCTATAATTATCCTTCAAACTATAGTTAATGACATGGCTTATGTGACATACAGATGATGTTTTAAAATTATAAATTCTCTACTCTCATGCATTTGGAGATAGTTTTTATAGTTAGTTATTATTATAGATATTTTTTAATTAAAACCTCTTGCTAAGCTACCTAATAATATCCCAATTACCTAAAAAAACCTAAAAAACATGATTAATACCATTGCTATGGTGGCAAAAAATTATGACTTCAATTTCTTCTATCAAAGTATTAGATTGAATGTTGGGATAGTTTTATAGTACTCTACTAGATAAATGTTCGCGTTTATCGGATTTGAATTGATATTTTATAATAAATTTGAAAGATAAAAAGCAAGAGGGGTAAAGATAATTTAGAAAAATAATAACTTATATCCTTATACAACATTTGGTATAAAATTGAGAGTTATTTGACTATGATCAATTAGATCCGACAATTTCAGACATAACATAATTATACGATACAAACATAACATGAGAAAAATAATTAAAACACGACATGACACAAAAAATAATATGAACACGACAAAAATACACGAACGTGTCAGAATCTACATAAAACGAATTATTAACGTGTCAAAATTTATATAAATATATAATACCTTGAATACGATTATAACAGAAAAATCAACACAAACATGACGACGCGCGATATAAATTTGAGAGTTATTTGAAAAATATCAATTAAACTTGGCAATTTTGGATACAACATGATTATACAACACGAACACAACATGAAAAAATAATTAAAATACGACACGAAAAATAACATGAACACGACAAAAATACACGAACGTGTCAAAATCCTACATAAAATGAATTATTAACGTGTAAAAATTTATATTAATTTATAATACAACACACGATAAAATAATACGAACATGTTACGGACGTACAATTTTCTCTAAATTGAATCATTATTACAAATTATGCAAAATATGGGATGAATTCGGACACGACATGAACACACACAATTTTCTCTAAATTGAATCATCATGACAAACTATGCAAAATATTTGGATGAATTGAAACATGACACGAACACATGGAAAAAATAATTAAAATACGACACAACACGAAAATAACATGAACACAACAAAAATACATGAACGTGTCAAAATCTACATAAAATGAATTATTAACATATATAAATTTATAATATTCTGAACACAAAAAAAAAAAAAAACACGAACACGAAAAATAATATGAAGACGAACGAATATTCGAACGTGTCAAAATCTACATAAAATGAATTATTAACATATAAAAATTATATAAACTTATAATATGTTGAACACATGAAAAAATAACACGAACATGATACTAATATGCTAACATGTCAAAATCTACATAAAACGAATTATTAACGTGTAAAAAATTATATAAATTTATAATATTTTAAATATACAAAAAATAATATAAATACAAAAAAAACACGAATTCACAATTTTGAGATTACTTTCAATGTTTGTAATATATTTAAGAAAAAGGTGTTAAAAAAGTATTGAATGTGATAAATTTTGAAGTTGATAATTAAGATATCTACATTTATTTTTATATTCTCTTAAACATGTACCTATAAATATTGAATAAAATATCACTTTTTATAAATGTCACTTTTATCAAATTCATGAAGAAAATAATAAATCAACAAAACTATTTTTCCATATGTAAAACCTCAATTTTACAAGTTTCTAACAAAAAAAAAAGTCTATTCTTATAAACACTTATCAATATTTTTTTTTTCTTAATAGGTATAATATCTTTTTTTTTTCTTTTATAATCAGAGGTTCTGTGAATGAATATTTATAAAAATTAATCAATTTTTTTTTATATAAAAATTACTCCATCTGAACTAATAACAATAAACATGACATGAGTGATGGGTAGCATTTTACTTATTTATTTTGAATGATTTATAAACTTTTATCATTATTAACACTTAAAAAAAAAATAGTAGTACATTTATACGAAATTAAAACTGATATATCCATTTATGACTTATGAGTATATATTTTGGATGGAAAATGATTTTTGACATTTTTGTTTTGAAAAATAATTTAGTCAATAAAAATATTTTTTTTTTTATAAAAATTGGAAGATATTTTTCGAAAGATAAAAAATACAAAAAAGCTACGTAGGGATTGATCTCTTAAATATATAAACTAAAGTAAAGAAAAAATGAATGATTTCTAATAATAGAGAAGTTGAAGCAAAATAAAAAAAAAATTGATCAGTTAAGTATATAATCACTTTTTATATTAATACAAAATTTTCAAAAACACAATCAAATAACAAAAAATATTTTTTATAATATTATTCAAATAATAAAATATAATTTTTTTTTTTTATAAAAAAAGTAAATTTTCAAAAATTATTTTCAAGAAATCAAATTGCCTTTCATTTGCTGTCTTAAACGGAACGAAAACGACCAAAATGTAAAGAGAGAAACGAGTAGTTCGATAGCAAAAGCCCCTTCCCCAAATGTCTTGTACGCTTCTTCGCTACATCCAAAGTCAGAGATAGCAGCGACTGCTTCTCTTCCTCCCTCTCTCTCCAAAACGTTAGATCTCTTTTCTTCTTTTTTCCATTTTTCTTGCTCCTCTTTACAACGTCTTCAAACACCGGATTTTCTCGAGAAAATATTGAAGTTTTTTTAAATCATCCGTTTTTTCTGGGGGATCAAAACGATGTCGGACGCTTTAATCAATGGACTGGCGGGAGCCGGTGGAGGGATCATAGCTCAACTCATCACGTATCCTCTTCAAACTGTACGATTCCCTTTTCAAATTTAATTTTTTTTTAATTTAAATTTACTTTTAAGTTTTAACAATAATTTTCTGTTTTTGCTTTGATCTGCAGGTAAATACTCGACAACAAACAGAGCGTGATCTCAAGAAAGAGAAACGGAAACTTGGAACCATTGAACAAATGTGCCAGGTTTTTTTTCTTTTTCTTTTTCATTTTTTTTCGGTTAGATTACGTTATAATTAACGGAAGGTTCTTAACATTTAACGGAATATGCTAATTGAGCTGTTTTAAGTTAGGTACTGTTTGTTTGTTGAATTTTCAACTAGTTTTTTTTTTACATGTTTGGATATAAAGGCAAATAACGTTAGCAATTATATTAAAACTGATGCTGCATCTTAATCATTTTTTTCATTTCTGATCAATTATGGTTTTGCTTTTGCTTTTCAACTATTTTTTGAGAAAGCCAAAAGCAGCAACAGTTAAACGGAGTCTTAGTAATTTTGTGTTTAGTCTTGAATTTGTTTGCTCACTTTTGTGAATAGGTTGTAAAACAAGAAGGATGGCAACGGTTGTACGGAGGCTTAACGCCTTCTTTAGTTGGTACAGCGGCATCTCAGGTGACGACCTTTTAGATTTCTAGCACAATTGTTCTTGTATTGCTTTAACTAGAGTAATGGTAATTTTGCCAAGTGAAACAAACAAAATTAAATTTTCAATCAATAATGCTGGGAAGTATTTTTTTTTTTGTTTGCTTGTTGTTTTAGTACTGTTTCATTGTTTGTTTGGTTGCTGAGAGTGTGATGGGAGAAAAGAGAAGTGGATTTATTTATGAACTTCAGAATCATTGGAATGCACCCAATTTGATATGTTATGCTTTAGTTTTACGTTGAAAGTTGAAACTGAGAAAAGTTAGTAGCTTGCCCCAGGTGTTTGTGATCCTTACCTTGATAATAGTACTTTTTGAATGTATACTATTTGGCAAATGGCTACTGTAAACTGGCTAAGAGCACTTATTGATAAATGAATTGTGACTTTCAATGTTAAGGGTATGTGGTCCCATGTGGTGACAGTTTTGTCATTACTGCATTTATTTATTTTTTATTTCTAGATTTTTTCTTCATTCTTTAATTTTGTTAATATTTGTGAAAACTCATATCCTAAATACCATATACCATATAAAACCCAAACTGAAGCTGGTTTTGAGATTAATTACCATACAAGTTAGGATTCATTGTGCTTATTGGTGTTAAGATGCTATTGAGCTAAGTAGAATTCCTGAATTCTGAATCTGATCACTATCTTGCGACCTCTATGGAGAATATTTGCATGGAGCCATTTTGTTGCTTAACTACATTCTTTTTAGATTGTTTTGCAAACTGGACTTTCTTACTGATCTATATTTGGAATGGATTCATGCTTTTGGCTTGCATAAACTGTTTTTCTATTTGTAAAGTGACTATGTAAATTTGCTGTATTCTGTTTGTTTAGTATTTTTTCTGGATTCATAAATACTTACTATTTCTATGATACAGGGTGTTTATTATTATTTCTATCAAATATTCAGGAACAAAGCTGAAACTAGAGCACTTGAAAGCCAGAAAATAGGGATTGGTGATGGATCAGTTGGGATGCTTTCTTCACTTATTGTAGCAGCTTTATCTGGGTAAACTAGTTTTATTTATTTTTAATGTTACCCCAAATCTGATTGCCTGTGGCTGTTGTTGCATCAGCTTTTTAAAAGCTCTTTTATAAATGCGCCGATTTCTTTCAGATAATATCCACAAATGAGTAGTAATTTTCTCTTCTCTGTATATCTGTGAGCTAAATATATGCTTAATCATTTCTCTGTGTAGGTGTGTCAATGTGCTGTTGACAAACCCCATTTGGGTAGTTGTGACACGCATGCAGGTAAAAAGCAAATATGCATTTCAGAAAGCTTCTTATTTGCTGTAAAACACATTGTATGCATTCTTTGCCAAGTCCACAAATAAACTTATAGCTGGATATCCATTACATAAGCATAAGCTTTGGATCTAAGCCAATGGCATTCTTTAATTATCCTAGATTCCCATGCCAAAATTATGCCTTGAGAAACTAGGGGCAACTGATATGGCCTCTTGGGTGTGATAAACGTGTTCTTGATCAGTATGCCTAACATTAGTTAATGCATAGCATCTGCACTTTTGTTTTAGATCACACATAAAGATTTGTATTTCTCTTAAGTTTTGAATTAATCACTGCAATTTGAAAGTATCTATTTCTTTTTCCGTTTACATGTTTGTTCATACTTAAATTAAACAATTATTGTGCTGCAGACTCACACAAAAATCTCCAAGAAAGACCATCCTAATAGGTTGGCAACTACTGCTCCAGAGGAAACCGTTCTTTCTGTCATTGAACCTCTTTCTTATGGAACGAGCCATGTGGTACGCACAGTTGGTCTATATTGTTTATCTAGTTCACTTATAACATTGAAGCTCTTTCAAGTTATCTCCAATGGAAATAGTAGAATATTGCAGTTTTGAACTCTATAATGGGAAATACAAAAATATGAAAGCATTAATTCACATCTCTCCTATTTGATAAATAATGATGCTTGTGCTGTGTGGTGGAATAGCTACAAGGATAGGACAGTTGATAGGGTTGCTGATTGATGATAACTTAAAACTGATGAAGAAAATGAATGATGGGCGTTTATTTCAATAAAAGACAAATTTTCTAGGTATTATAGCAAGTGTAGTTAATAACTTAAGGTCTGAGAATAAAGCGGTGATTGTGGACTTTTAATAGTGAAGAACTTATTGCTTGAAAATAATTTGTATGAAGTTGGAATGCAGTAAAAATAGCAATTGTCATATCATATTGTAACTTGTAAGTATTTTCTTATTGTTTGGAGATGGAGTTTGGTTTTATTATGTTTGCCTGGTCGGTACTCGGTACTCATAAATATCTCAAAATTTTGGATTAATTACTTTGAAATTTTGTTTCCTTATTGATGTCAACCAAAATGCAAGAATTTTTTGTTACATTCTTTTGCATATGGAATACTTGCAGATTCAAGAAGTCTATGATGAAGCTGGATTTCGGGGCTTCTGGAAAGGTGTATTCCCAACATTGATCATGGTATGTAAGAAGTAAAAATGACATTACATCTGCTAAGGGTGTATCATTGATTGTTCCTGATGTTTCTCACAGGTGAGCAATCCTTCTATGCAATTTATGCTGTATGAAACGATGTTGAAGAAGCTGAAGAAAAGACGATCTCTTAGTAAGCAGGGCAACAATGGAGTAACTGCTTTGGAGGTTAGCTCTGAGTTCATCTCCCTTTACTAATAATTATGTCGTCTTCTTATGTCAGTGTTCCTTGAAAATGTCTTTTCTTCTCTAATTTTAATCTCTGCTTGAGCTGTGTCTAATTATGCTAGATATTTCTTCTTGGAGCTTTGGCAAAACTTGGAGCTACTGTTGTGACATATCCTCTTCTCGTTGTAAAGGTATGATCATGTGACATGTAGACGTGCATTTTTTTAGAAGAAAAACCAACTTGTTCTTAACCATTCTGAATCAGTTGAAATTGGATAAATGAATTTTAAGAATCTCTATGAGTATTAGAAGACTACGGAAAAAGAAAAAATCCTATTGCCTGCCAAAGTCATAACCTATATTGCTCCGACTCTATAGTTTTCTTGCAGTAACCGTGTCCGACACCTGTGTCCGACCCATATCCGGACATGGTTATGGGGATATGACCCTTCATGAACCCTCCAAATATATGGAAAAATTTAGAAAGAAATGAACATACCCGTGTCGGACACATACCCTTACCCGACACTCACACCCGAGTCTGAGTAACATAGATCATAACTATAAACCATGGCCCCTTTAATTGTTCATGATAAGTGATGAACCTTTCATTATCACTTGAAAAATGAGTGAAAGTCTTATCCATTTCTTTGTTGCCTTTACAGTCAAGACTTCAAGCAAAACAAGTTACAACTGGGGACAGAAGGCATCATTACAAAGGTTTGAATCATTATGATCAAGTTTACATGATATGAATGTTCGAACAATTAGCTCAAAACTTCTGGGGTCGTTAACTTCGCCATCTTTTTTTCCGGATAATTCTATCCATGACATTTACTGGTAATAGGGGCAACCCGATAAGGTTATTGCTTTAGGATTGGTCCTTCGGAAAAACAAAAGCGGATGATGAAATCATGTTAGAAGATCAAGGCTAATTTACTTTAGGGTTTCTATGAATGCACACTCTGCTTGTTTTTAAGTTTCGATTTATTCTACTTTCCATTTTTTTTAAGCTTCAGATTAATTTCTTTTATTTCCATCATGTGCATCAATATAGGGACTCTGGATGCTATTCTAAAGATGATCCGCTACGAAGGTTTCTCCGGCTTTTACAAAGGTATGAACACGAAAATCGTACAAAGTGTTCTTGCAGCTGCTGTCTTGTTCATGATTAAAGAAGAACTTGTCAAGGGTGCTCGATCGTTGCTTATTAACAATGGCATCCGTACCACGAAGCCAAAGCCTCCTTAGACAGTGAAACTCTCTTGCGTCTCATCCTCCAAACTCTATTTATTTCAACACTAATGAGTTGTTGGTCAAAATATTCAACTTGGATTGTAGCACATGTTAACCTTGAAATGAAAAAAAAGGATCTAAAAAGATTACTTTTTGAAATAAATCTGTAACGGTGAACAGAATTTGCAAATCCCAAAACTAAATTTGATTCTATATTGATGTTCAATTTTTGTACATGGGAAAAACAGCAATTAGTTAACCTGTTTTCCTTCATAACTCATGAACAAGTTCAATTGTAGGTAACTAGTTGTGTTTAGTAAGAACAAAGAGGGAAAAAAAAGTTAAGCAAAAACCATTTCCCCTCTTTGGTGAGAGCAAAAAGTAAATGTGAAAATAATTAAGAAAGAATTAAGAGTCCGTTTTTTTATTCATGGTTGGTGAAGATTTTAAATTTCACAAGCGGTTAAAAAGTTATTACTTATTAGTAATTTTTTTTTTTTACTGGTGGTGGAGCAGTGTGGTATATGAAATAATTTTTAAAAAATTAATATAAACAAGGTTAAAATACCAAATAAGCTTTTGGTTTATTTTTATTTTTTAAAGTAAATTTTTATATTTTTATTGGATTCAAATAAGTTTTTATATTAAATAAAAAATTTATTTTTTGAAAAATAAAAAAAATAATTTAGGTACAATAATTAAGAGTTTATTTGAGTACAAATTAAATATTAAAAATTTATATAGGTACAAATTAAAGATTAAGAATTTATTTGGATATAATAAAATATAGGAGTTTAATTAAGAAAATATAAAGTTAAGGGTTTTTTATTAACAAAAACTTTCATTTTTTTATAGCTACAATTCGTTTTCAATTTTTAAGATAAAAGATTTAATATTGAACTTCAAAAAAGAAAAACAAGCTCAATAGCCTAATCAAAAGACGTCGTCGTTTTAACACTTCGTAAGACCACTTATTTATAAACCTTGACTTCATCTTCGTGCTAGTCTCATCCAGTCTCAGAAAATCAGCAGCGCCATTTCCTCCTCCCCCCAAAAAAAAATGCAAGAAAAGAAGGCAGAAACGGGAAGCAAAAACGCGAAGAAGGCGAATCTCTTAGATCACAACTCCATCAAACACATCCTCGACGAATCCGTCTCTGAGGTAAAAAAAATTGAAAAAAAAAAGAATCAAAACAACCCTAGATCCATTAATCTTCACAATTACAGCTTAATTTTTGAATAATTATTCTCTTTTTTTTTTTTTTTGGATTTTAAATAGATTGTTAAGAGTCGTGGATATGTAGAAGATGTGAGGATGAGCAATGTCAGATTATTGCTTGGAACGATTATTATTGTAATCGCACTTTTTGCTCAATTTTACAAAAAGAAATTCCCCGAAAATCGTGATTTCCTCATCGGTTGCATCGTATTATATCCTTTTTTCTCATTATTATTTTATAGAATTTGTTGTTTTGGTTTATTGTAATTGCTACATAAATAGATATTTAAGAACCTTTTGGGTAAATTTGAATTGAATTGCTATTTTTTTAATTTAAAAATTGTGATGATGAACTGGAAAGAATCTAATTTAGGCTCTGTTTGGTTGTTAATATTGTTATTTAATAGAAACAAGTTGTAATATGAGAAATTATATTTATTGAAATGAGCAAATATATAAAATGTAATACATATCTATGTATAATTGATCCATATGAAAGTGAAATCAGTTACTTTATTATTCACAAGAAGTTAAAATTTTAAATTTTAATTATGTGAAAGTATTTTAGCTTTTGTAACCAAATGAGCTTTTTGTTTTTTACTTCTAGATGTAAAACAGAGCAGCAAAAGCAACAGCTAGACTGAGTCTTAGATTATGAATATATTTCTTTTGGTCTGATCATATGGAATGGAAATTGTGTTTATGAAACAAAATTCTGTTGAAATTCCCATCTATTTATTACTATTTTTAGTGATTAAGAGCTTTGAGGAGGAAACTGTCCCCTACATCCGACCTTGATTCTATGTCTGGCTTCTTTGTGTTAACTTGTGAAGAGAGACCAAAACTGTAACAATCTTTTTTTTTTTTTTTTTGTAGTTTCTAATGCTTAAACATGAAACCAATTGGTTAGAGTGTATCTACTATTAAGACGAGATGGTGTTAACAATTTCATCTTAGTTTCCCTTTTTTCCCTTGCTTTGTTGGCAATCAAAGAATGTTACTTTCATGTTTGTTTGATCCTTGACTCTGGCAAGTATGTCGTTTTCAATGGATTACTCCAGCTGATCATCTACACAAAAGAAAAGAATGCAATTCTATTTACTTATCCCCCTGCTGTAAGTTCCTTCGCTTTCCAATCGAACATTTCCTTATGTTATATCTTGTGCTATGCATTGATTTCTTTTTCTTTAAGCTGAGATTATCTTCATGCATGATTAGTTTGGACTTTGGTCTTGACATGCTTAAGCCTGTGATGTTGACTCAATATTTGCATGTTTACTAATTCATGAGATTACCATCTAACTCTGTTTTATCTTATTGGCATGATGATGTAGGCTCGATTTTGGCACTTTTTAATGCGAATTCGTTGTCGTCCAACATTGTGGCCTAGTTTTTTAAGAAAGTTAAAAAATATTTGCATCATAAATGAAATTGAAGAAGAGTAATTTAATCTTTTGCATGTTTTGTTTTTTGTCTATCATCAGCTTAGTTCTATGCTGTTCATTCTACTGCCACATGGCTCATAAGAGTTTTTTCCAATCCAAAAGAAAAAGAGTTTTACGACTTTATCTACTTCTATTGTGTGTTCTTTATGGTTAAACTATTACATTTCATACTTAACTTATTTCAATGTTGCCTTTTTTTAGTGTGGAATAATGCCTAACATCCCAATAGATATCTAGATTCTTGAATATTGCCCAAGGTAATTATGTTTCTTGTACAAACTCAACATAAACAAACCCCTATTATTGCCTAACCTCTAGGATCTTTCAAAAAAGGGCTTACATAGTGTGGTGCTGTGACTTTGGCTGAAAGGAACTTACCAAATTACAAAGATTAGAATTAAATCCACTATAACCAATGGACCTAGTTTTTGAGGTTCCTAATATGCCCTTTGTGTGTGCTTGTGTACAAAACCCCGTTTTGTGTTGTTTTCTACATCTAAGTACTGATTTCATCATGTTTTCAGGGATCCGTCACCAGCACCGGTTTGGTGATCTCTTCAAAGTTGCCAAGATTCTCTGATCTTTATACACTTACTATAGCGAGTGCAGATCCTGAGTCAATATCTGCAGGGAAACCGGTAGAGTTTACCAAAAGTGTTACCCAATGGTATCTTCCTTTTCCCTTATTTCACTCTCTACTCTCCCTTTGCAAACCTGCAATCCCTTTACACTTCTAAGTTCTAACCTGTTGAAATATTGCAGGTTCACTAAGGATGGAGTATTGGTGGAGGGCCTATTCTGGAAAGATGTTGAAGCATTAATAAACGATTATGCGGCAGAGCCAAAGAAAAAGAAGTGATCTAGATAGTAAGCCTTACTTTGATAGGTTACTGTTTAGACCGCGAATTCTGGCCATGTTGTGACTTTGATATAGATATGTTCACTACAATTATTGGTCTTGTGTTGAAAATTTTAAACTAAAAAAAAAAATTAAAATCAACTTTGCCTGAAGTTTAGGAGACAATTTACATCGTTAGTGAAAAATGAATTCCTGCTAATGAAAAAGATTTGGCATCTTTAGTTTTATTGAATGTTGCTGATGATAATTCCAAGTAACTATCATCTATCTTCCCAACTTAATTGCTGTTAGGACCAGCTTTGGATGTCAAAAGCAAATTTCTCTTGCCTTGGTTGCCCGGCTACTGATCTTGTATAGATAGGGATGACAAAATCCGATCCGATCGATAGATTTTGCACCGATCCACTTCGAAATGAGAGTTTTTTTTTTTTAAAAGCGGGGAGAGGTGGAGCAGGGTGGTTTTGATAAATGTTTGTTCTGTTTCCACTCGACTTTTGAAATTACTATCTTACCCTTAAAATATATTTTTTTTTTTTTAGTATATATATTAAATATATATATTAAAATTATGTTTATGAATAAATTACAATATAATTTTTTTTATAATATTAAATTAAAAATAATTAATAAAAATTTAGATGTGGTGGAGTGGAGTATCATGGAGTGATTATCGATGTTTTTAATATTCATGCAAGATAGAGACGAAAGTGGATACTCTCACTTCGCTCCATTGCTATCCGTGTACATAGACGTTGCGCCTGCCTTGTTGCCTAACAGATGCCAGAGGGTTAGCACTTAATTTCTATGTTTCCTACGGCATGGTTAATTGATTTGGTTATTTATTACCTTATTGGTTTTGCTGTTTATTTTTGTTAGTTATTTTTAAAAAAAGAAAAAATTGCTATAAAATAAGTAAAAAGAAGAATACATGCTTTATACGTAAAAATACGTGGAGGGCACTTGAATTTTACACTTCAAAAACTTCTAAAATGGACCTCACAATTACATTCTAAGTCCTCCCACCAAACATAAGCCACCGCCATCATAAAGCAATTTTCCCAAACTTAAAACAAGATCCATATATTAATGGACTAATATGTCATTTTATATATATATTTTTTTAATATAGTGAGAGGCATTTTTAAGTTTTATTTGAGTTTTATCTTTTTGGAGTGATTTTAAAGAATATATTTTTTCGCATTGATTAATGCTTCAAACAAGGATTGAGTCTTGGTCAATCGAATTTTTAATTTTTTTTTTTTACCATTTGTTAGATAAATTTAAAAAAAAAAATTAGATGAAGAATTTCATAATCAAGACATATTACGGGTTTCACATGTATTTATATTATACTTACAGTCTTACAGATCACCAAACACACATCAAAAGAGATCATTAGCAAGGAAAATCGAACTTAAATTTTACACGCAAAATATTTCATCTTTATCAATTCAATCAATCGTTAGCAATTTTTTTTTATTTTTTTTATTTTCATAGTATTAAGTAATCAATTAGATCAATTTACACTATTCATTTATTTATAAAATTTTGTTGTTATTTGCCCCTTCAACTATCAATTAAGGGTCTATTGGGATGGACGGTGAGATTGATTTCGGTGAGATTAAAAATAGCGATCGATGTGAAATTAATTAGTGTAAAAGTGAGATTGAGTATTGTACGGTGAGATTAAAATCAATAGTGGGATATGTGTTTGGATTCAAAAACAGCGGTGACAGTGAAATTAATTATAATGAAAAAATAAAATGACTATTAAGGATATTAGATTAAAATGTGTATATATAATAAAATTTTTAGTTTATTTGATATTTATAAAATTATATTTATGTCAAATAATAATTTTATTAATAAAAATTATAAAAATATATCAAATAATATTTTTGTATTTATTTTTTATTACTCATTTTCAATCAATTCCTATTAATTTTATAAAAATAAAATTTATATATTTATTAAATTATTATATAATAATAAAATTTATTATATATAAAATAAAAAATAACCATAAAAGTAATTTTGAAAAAAATCCTCCCATTGGAGGATTTTTTTTTTCACTAGAGCTTCCGTGAAAAAAAAGATCAACACGATAAAATCGTGTAGACCCTTATTATTCAAACACTCATCTCAATACAATTAAGATAAAAAAAAAAAAAAAAAATCTCCAACCACATCGAAACGAATGTAATCCGGCATCCATTACCACAACCATTTTTAATCTTTAATGACCCCACTGATAATGTTGTCTGTCCCTAAAAACTTTGAATCTTCTACTCTTAAAAGCCACGGATATTCCCCAACTACCTCTCAGATATCCTATTACCACAACTATTTTTAACCTGTCATTTTCCATGCCCTAATTATTAGTTTTTCTTCTAATATTTTCTTTTCTTTTTCTTTTCATTTCTCGGTCCCCAAACAAAGTCATTAAAAAACAAACTAACAAGTCGGTCCTTCATTGTCAGTCGCCGCCCCTCCCTCCCTGACGTGGCTTTTCTATTCGAGTAGGGTCCACACAACTAAGAAATAAAAAGCTGACGTGGATAATAATAAGTGAATAACCCAACCCAATCAAATCAAAGCACGGATCTCAAACTGACAACAATTAATCGTATTCCATAAAGCAGCTTGACGTCCGCCAGATTTTTTTTTCTTCTTCTTTGTATAACTAACTGCAGGGTGATTTCCTCATCTTTTGTTGCACTAATTTTTTTTTTTTTTTTGTGAAGGAGATATTTTGTCTCTCTCTAACATTTTCCTCTCTTTCTCTCTCTAAAAAGCCTCCCTCGAAGTTCGCCATTCGATCTCCTCGATCTTCACGCTTTTAGTTCTATTTTTCTATTCATAATCAAATCTATTTTCTTAATAAATCGAAGAATTTGAAAGAATTTGATTTTTGAGGGGTTTTTTTTTTTTTTAAAAAAAATTGTTTGAATTCAGCGATGGCTAATGCTAGAAACCGAGAATTTGTTGATGATCTCGTGGATCAAAACGATGACGAAATAATCGATTCATCGGATGCATCGTCGTCAATCAACGGCGTTGTTGAGACCTCTACCGTTGGATCTGGAACAACATCGAGACAAAACAGTGAGGTAAGGAACGAAATCGGACTCACGGAACGATTAACAGACATATTCGTAGAGGAAAACGACGGAGATTTGTTGCTTCAACAAAGCGATCGAGAAGATAGGGTTCTGCAATGGTTACAAGCTTTAGATATACAAGTAATCGGCGCTTGTCGAACCGATGAAAGGTTAAAGCCTTTGTTGAAAGTCAATGTTTCAAACGGCGTCGTTGAGGATCGATTGTTAGCTCATTTGAGTCAGGTATTTTTGATAATTTGGAATTTCAATTAATAAATTGGAAGTTTTAGTTTTTCCATTTTAATCAAATTCTAAGATGAAATATAACTCAAATTTGTATGTTTTTCTATTAAAAATTTTAACTTGGCTGTTTTGTGTGTTTAATTTCATTTGTTTCAATAAAATTTTCAGCACTTTGAGCCATCGGAAGTTGGTATGCTGGCGAGGTGTTTTTGCATACCTTTGGTTTCAATTCGAGTAGGGAAGATTAACAAACAAGGGGTTCATTTTCAGCCTACTGCCATAAGGTAATTGAATTCTGATTGATACAGGAGTCTTTGATTTATCATAGATTAACCTGATCTGGATATCATGTTCAGTCTACGTATGCATGTTATCTTTTTTGTTGCAAATCATTAGCATTTATTTATAACATATGTCACACAGCCATATGCTTAAATGTTGACAATTTCCATAGAATTTTTACATTCAACTCTCTCTAGAAACTAACCTTTTTTGGTTGATTTTTCTTTTTTCACTTAAATTTGGAATTATAAAAATTAGTTAGCTAATGCTTGGTTTGAAATATTAAAGACCAATTATAGATATAGCACACTTTTTCTCTAGTTTTGGATCCAATCATTCATATTCATTCATGATGCCATTGTAATGGTTTCATTCATTTGATCTTTCATAATCTTTAAGCATATAGCATTTTGGCAATTTACCTTGGCTTACTACAACTCTTTTCTGCCCTTTCTGTCTCTGTTTTGGGAATTAAGATGGTATTAATTGATTGCATTATGCTATACGGTAATGCATTCAATATTCGATGCAGGCAGCTGGTTTAAAATACACATGATTTAGAATGTTCTGGTCTTTCGCAGTATGTTACACATGTTTACTACCTGTAAGTTTGCATGGCATGTATTGTCACATGATTATATGTACTGACATTTGCAAGTAGCTTATTTCTGTGTGTTTTTCTCATATTACTCTGCTAAATTGGGGGTACCGACCCTTTTTTTTTATCTCCAGACTTAGTCGGTTATCCAAGTGCCATTGTACTCTATGTTGGATTATTTCTTAATTGTAGTGACTGTTTATCTTTTGATTATGATCCAGGTTTACTAAAGGCATTCTTGTTTAATTTAGCCTTGTGTTGAGTCCATATTGGATTGATTTTCATGATTTATTAGATTGCTGCATCTTTTCTGGTTGCATTTCAGCTTAGCTAGAAGTTCGGAGGTTGGTCTATTTATTATGTTTTGATAACTGTTGTCTGCAAAGAATCATATATCTGGATCCTACACTATAAGTTTTTCTCGATAGTGCTTTGATTTAGCAACTACTTGAATTGATTTCATGTGTTGAAATATGTCCTTTAGTACCAGGTTTACCCTACACTATAATTTGAATGGAAGGTGTATATTTAGTGGCTAATAGTTGGTAGAAATTGCAGGGTTCTATTTTAGTTTGTTGTTGGTCATCATGTCCTTGCTTCCAAATAAATATATCTTTTGACTTGTAGGTAAAGTGGGCGTATTCTATAATGATCTCTGAATTATGAGGATGTAAAGGTAGTTTCATCTCCTATATTAAATAGTTTGCTGCTGCTGTTTTGTGGATATATAGGGTTGACATTCAATGAATTAATTATGAGTAGAATTGGGTGCTAATGATGTTGTATGAATTACAATTATGCTGCTTTTTCAGTGTCAGTAGTCTTCACTTTGCTGTAAATTTGTTGTAAATATGAACTGTATATTTACCGTTCCATTCTTTATTATCTCAAGGTTATTCTTTTGCTATATACTGCCATTCATTGTTTTGGTTGATGATTTTGTTTTATAGTCGTGAATTTGATCAAATTCTGGACGGGGATAACCCCCTATACCTGTTCATATTTGTCCATGTTTGTGTAAAAAGAAGTTTGTAAGATGTGTCACATGATATAACCCTGATTGTTTTTGAACTGCTGAATCCATAAAAACAATATGATTGGAAAATATATAGAATACAAGACTGGGTCTTTAGTTGACATTAAAGCATTGAGTAGTGGCGTCTTTTTGTTGGTTTGTTTGAACAAAAACCAAACATTAAGTTCTATATGGTTAATGTTCATGGCAGATGGTACTTTGTGAATCATGTGTGATTCTTGAGATAGAACTGAATTTTTGTAGGGATTTGTTGTATTGAATTTATTAACATTAAGCTCTCAGCCTTCCCTAGACATCCATAATAAAAGTCCTCACCAAAACCTTTCTTTTTTTTATTTTTTTTTATTTATTACCTGTATTATTACTTTCTCCGGTGATCTCTCCATTTAGAATTCCCACTAAGGCTTTTTTTGGATGATTTAAACTGCTGAATCTTACAGCTTGCTACATGCAAGGTGTAATGTAATAGATTTGATATTTATGCTTATAACTTGATTTTCTCTTATTGCTGTTTATACTTTACTTGTAATTGCCCTCTTTACTTCATCTAAAATGTTTACTGATCTTTTTGAATTGACGCAGGGGAAATTTGAGTCTTACACTCTTGCCAACATCAGACTTGCGCCTTTCGTTTGTTGGGGATGATGGTCAAACAGAGAGATTGTTTACCTTGAGTGGCAAACCTCAGTGTGCTGCTGTTTCCATCAATGAGATCCCAGCAGACAATTCTGGGCGATCTTTCCTTGTGAAGATCCCAGATGGCAAAGTTTTTTACTATTGGTGCTCAGAGAAGTCAAAGCTCTTGGGGGTTGAATTGCTCTCAAAGGTAATCGAGGTTTTCTCATAGTAACTGTCCTCTGCATGTACAGACTTGCATACCTACAAAAGAAATAGAATTTTCTTAAATATGTTTTCTGTTTATACACCTAGGATTGATGTTTAACTCTTTAATACTCTCACTAACAGATCTATGCAAATTGCTTTGTTTGTCATGATTGCCATCTAATATTGTGTTTTTTCATGATAGATGAAGGATTTAATCAAAAGAAAACCATCTATAGCTGCATTAACTGGAATAAGCGAGTCACGACTAGGCTGCTTTGCAACTCAGCTTCGTGCCTATCTTGTAGGATCAACAGTGAGTAGTACACAAGCAAGTTGTTCTAGTTCACCTTCATCCAATACTGTGCTTGACACCATCGATGGGCAATCTTCATCGACTACATCAAAATCTTTGCGATCCCGGCACTCTAGCAGTCAAGTACTCAAGGTAAATGCACTTTATCAAGGTAGCTTAAGTCCAAGATCAAGTTCTTTCAAAGAGGGTTTGACCCGAAACTTATCTTTCCTGAGGAGCACTGTCAGGGATAAGTTGCGAAGGCGTGGAGATAACCATCTTCCAGTAGCTGAGAGCCTTACAATTGCTTCACCTATTACAAATGATTCTTCTAATTGCAGCGAAGCTGAAAACGTCAAGCTTCCAGATGGCAAGAGTTGTCCATTCACTCCAAACTTCCTTGAATCACTTGGAAAACTTGCTGTTCCACCACCTCTAAGCTGCGTTTCTCAAGTTTCCTCCTTCGGACCACCTCTCTTTTCTCCCTACTATTGTTGGTGCCCCCCAGGATCGTCAACTCTGCAACACTCGGCTGCTTCTGAACTTCCAATCTCATCCATCGGATCTCTTAAGCTTCCACCACTTTCGTCAATATTGCCAACGAATGGTGCTTCCAGCTTGTTGAAACCAACACCACCTCTTGATCTGGCTGATTTTCCTTCGTTGGATTTTCCAGCTTTCTTCCCAGAACCGTTGGTCCGAATGCCCTTGGCAAGCTCGCAGCAAATTCCAACCTTCACACCTTTGATTTGTGATCCCATTGTTCATATTCCAGTCATTGATATTTGCTCTTCAGGACAAGGTTACTTGGTTAGTGCTGGTCCTACTATTTCAACCACAATTCCTTCATTGCATCCAAAACTTGTGAACCCATTATTACCCGATACTACTGATTCCGTGTTGGAAAAAGGTGCAAGAGAAACTCTTCGGCTGCTCATTAGTGGTTCAACACAGAGCAACCCGCCATTGATCGATGTATTACCGGCATTTTTGTCTAATGCCGATGAGAAAAAAGGTATCCTTGTTGCCGGAAGCAGAGGTCTATACAGTGGAACTAGAGACGTTAGCGGTATTGCCGATGACTTTGCCACCATGAGTTTGGTTACACTTTCTTCCAGCTCCATGATAGATAGCTTTATAAAACAATGTAGCAGCAGCAGCAGCTGTGAGAATCCTGATGCGAAGAAGCAGGTGGGATGTAGTGGTTTGGAAGGATCTTGTTCAAACGGTGATGGTGCTGCTAAACTTTCAGACTCCAGAGAAGAAGGTAAGTAGTGATAAAATAGGTAAATGTTATTGTTTCTTTTGTAGATCTTTTTTGTTCGTTTAAAATGAAAATTGTAGATAATGTATCTGCAGTTTTGTCATGTTTTAATTGTAATTAGTCCCAATCTTTACCCATTTGGGGATTTGTTCTCGTCTTTGTAGTATTTCCTATTGTTGTTACTTGTTAGTGAGCTTTTGCCTTTTGGTTAGAAAAAAATGTGAATGGGTTTTTCTACATTTTCCACAAACTTCTTTATTTTTATATTTTTTTTGGGAGCACTACTTTGATGATATGCTTTATTTTTTGGGTAAATAAATTATTAAATAGTTTAATGGATAAGAGTTATTTAAAAAAAATTGAAAAAAAAAAGTTAAAAAGTTAAAAATTATTACAGAAGATATTGTAAAAATAAAATTATTTTTAATAAAAAATTTATTTTTTTTTATCTTTCATTTAAAAAAAATTATTTTTTAAAAATTTAATTAATAGTAATTTTTTTATATTTTTATTTTTTAAATTTTAAATTTTAAAAAAAATAATAAAGAAGTTTAATTTTAGAAATATTATTTTTTATTACTTTTTATTTTTAAAAAAATTAAATTAAAAAATAAAATATTTAAATATTTATTTTTTTAAAATTATTTATTTTAAAAATTTTATTTTTTAATTAAAAAATAATTTAAAAAACAATAGGAAAATAAAGATGAAAGTTTTTTTATTAAAGGTAATTTTGTTTTTAATAATTTTTTATTTTAAAATAATTTTTATTTATTATATTATTTAATAATTATTGTATTATTAATGGTATATTTTTTAAATTTATCCTATTTCTTTTCCTTTGCAATTTATCATGGAAAGGAGATCACTATTATTGTGATATACTATTAATGGTTCAGGAAAGGCTGCAGTGGAGAAATTGCAGTGAAATCATCACTCTTTATTAGGTAGAATTGGAAATTAATGTGTCGTATTTTGTGTTTTTTAATCGGTTGTTTAAATATAAATATAATGTTAAATATGAATATTTTATGTATATTCGTGTTATATTTTATTATATTATTTGTGTTTATTATATTTATATTGTGTTTTCGTATCTAAAATTATTAGATTTAATTTCAAGTAGTAAAATCTCCTAACCACCATGAAATCATGAGGTAATTGTAACCTGAAAGATAGCTTTTCTTACATGGGTGAAGGTAGTTCATTTGACAAAAATTAAAAAAAAAAAAAAATCTTAATCAGTGACTAATGACATTATTAAGGTGATATTTTAATAAAAAAAATATAATTAATGTATTATTTTTTAAAATTTAATAAAATAACATATTAAATAAATAAAAAATAACAATTAAAGAATCCTTGAACACCAGTTAACCGGATAAAAAAAAACTTGTCGATGTAATAATCACACTACAATAGTCTCTCAACATCAATCAAACTTTTTCCATGGCAATTAACGATTGGAAAGCCATGAAAGTAAGCAAAATTTGTATCTATGGTAGGAATTAGGAAACCATCTGCATCATAATTCAGAAATAGAGGTTTGCATGAGCATTTAAAAAAATGGGGTTTTGGTAATGAGTGTTTTTAAGACATTCTTTAAAGTTGGTTAATACAATAAGAGTTTTGCTAACAAGTGCTCTTAGGGCACTCTTTAAGATTAGTTAATATACTATTTATAGTAATAACATTGTATTAAATGCAAAAGATGATAACTTTATTCATCATTTTCAATGCATTGATTGAAGATATTACTATATTTAGTAACCTTAAAGAGTACCCTTAGGGCACTCGTTAGCAAAATCCATATAATAATATCTTCAATCAATGCATGAAAAATGATAAATAAAATTGTTAACTTTTGTATTTGTAGTAATTGAACTATAAAGAAAAGAAAGAAAAAAAAAAAAAACAATACCAATTCTTCAAACTTCAATTAATAGGGTGATTCATTCAACAACGTAGAACGTGGCCAGTTCGACATGATTGTCACCTTCATTTATGAAAACCAGGTACTGATATGAAAACCCAAAACCCAAAAATAAAAAATAAAAAAAAATGAAGCCTTGTTTGCCAGACATCAACCAACAGATGGAAGTTCTTGGTTTTAAGATTAATGCTGATAAAAATGCCACCAAAAGAGACATAAATCTCTTCCCAACTTGCATCTCTGTTTCTTCCATTTTTCTCTCTCTTTGCCTGTTTTTATATTATTTTTATTTTTTTGGCACTCTTTCCAGTGTTATAGAAGGATTTAATACTATTATGTGTCTACATCCGTGCATTTAATTCAATGATATATATATATATATATATATATTGTTCAAAGAGCTATGCTCAAGTATCTCATTCCCAATGAAAAATAAAAATTAGGAAAATATTAATTAGTGTTATTAGACACTGATTAATGTGATATATATAAAAATAAAGGATTTCATTAACAAGTGTCTTAAAGGTATTTTTTAAGATTAATATATATATATATAGTAATATCTTCATCCAATACAATGAAAATGATGAATAAAGTTATCAACTTTTATAATTTATAGCTTTTGTAATTAATACAATATTATTACTATAAATATTATATTAACTAATCTTAAAAAGTGCTCATAGGGTATTCGTTAGCAAAATCCAAAAAGAAAAGTATAATTAATGTCTTACTTTTTTTTTAATTAAGTAAAAGTACATTATTAAATACAATAAACTTTCTTAAATTGGTGATAAAATAATTCTTAACTGGTGACTATTTGAACCCTAAAAATTATAGAGTTTTGCTAACGAATGCCCTTAGTCTTTAAGGTTAGTTAATATACTATTTATAGTAATAATATTGTATTAATTGCAAAAATTGACAACTTTATTCATCATTTTCAATGTATTTGGATAAAATATTATCACATATAATAACCTTAAAGAATATCCTTAGGGCATTTGTTAGCAAAATCCAAAATTATATCTTATGTCCTAGGTCCTAGGTCCATATTCGAACATTTAGATCAATGATTAATGCATTTTTTTTTTCATTTAAAGAGCTTGGTTCAAATACCTCCTCCTCAATATATATTTACCTTAAATAGAATCCTAGGAAAATTTGTTAACAAAATTCATATAAAAATATGCCCTATGTCTCTTAGGCCTATATTCAAATATTTAATTCAATAATTGATTGTTTTTCCTTACTCAAAGAGTTTGAACTCAAATTCCCATCCCCAATATAAAAAGAAATAAAACCTGCCGAGATTCCTTGCTGTAAACTGTCTTACCTGACCTGGAGGATTGGGTTCTTAAATAATAAAAGCATATTCAATAAGAGTAGTTTTGATGACTAACATGACACTGCAAAAATTGAAAGCTATTTATTTGCCTAACTATAAAACAAAGAAAAAAACAAGATTTTGAAAGCAAAAAGAAGACCCTTATGGTATTCAGGGTAGGCTAGTAAGAAGAATTGTGTTCAAAGTGAAATTAAATCTGAAAAGAAAATTAGATGAATTATAATGAGTTCAACTTGGGTCCATTTGGATCTCGGTATGAATATCGTTTTATGATTTGATCCCTAAATATTCAACACAAGCAGCTGTTTTTTTTTTTTTTTCTCCCAAAATGAGAGTTTAAAACAGTTGAAAAGAGGAAATGGTTATCAGAATCAAAGTTATAAAATGGCAGGTTTTCAAGTTTCTACTTCTAGCTAGGTAGGAACTAGGAAGTTGGAGCTAAGTGTAAATTGATGATAGATTCGGCAGCCAGCTTTGCTTTTTAATATTTAAATGGAAAATTGAATGGAGACAGCATCTTCTTATCTTTCATGGCAGAGACTAAAGATCAAAAGCAACCAGGGAGCAATAGGATTGGTAAAACCAACCAAAATTGGATTGGATTGGTGAAACTTGAAAGAGATGACAATGTCTAATTACATGGTAGCTAAGCTAAGCTAAGTTAATCAAATGCTTTTTTTCCACATGATACTACTCAGAATTATAATAATGAAAAAGTTAGAAAAAAGTTTTAACTTATTCTTATCTCCTTGACCAAGAAGTTTAAATGTTGTATGTTGAATTAATGGCTAAATGGTTGGATACAATCTCATTGAAATCAATGATATGGATTCAAATCTTCAATGCAAAGGAACAAAATTGAATATGCAATTTTTTTTTTTTTTTGGAAATCTGGGTTTGCTTCAGAATGTTGTTTTCTAAATAAACTAGATGAAATATAAATATAAAAAACGTGATAGTGGGGAATAATAACACCAGTAGTCTATTATGCTCTTTTTTTCCCCCTCAGTGCCAATAACAATTAAATTCCAACATAATAAGAAGGGGGAGCTGTAGTCCATTGGTCAAAAGTATCTGAATTTTTTTTACTATACTATCTAATATAAATTAATCTTTTTACTATAAAACTGAGTAATTTAATTTATATATTTTTAAAATTGAAGCAAAAAGATGAAATTACTAACTAGTGTAACGAAAACTGTTAAAAAAACTGATGTAGCATTTAATCTTGTGTTTATTTGATAATGTAGAATCAATAAAATATATAATTTTAAGCTGGCGTGGACAAAATAATAAATTAAGTTAGCAAAAAATAATTTGATGTGATATTTTTATCAACTTAATTTGTTATTTTATCCACGTCAGCTTAAAATAATATATTTTATTAGTGTCACGTCAGCATTTGACATTTACGTCATCAAATAAATACAATGTTAAATGTCACGTCAATTTTTTAATAATTTATATTACACTAGTTAGTGATTTTATTTTTTTACTTCAGTTTTAAAAGTATAAGAATTAAATTACTCAATTTTATAGTAGAGAAGCTAATTTATACTAGATAGCAATACATTAAAAATAATGAATAAAATTATCAATTTTTACATTTAATATAATAGATTTTGCTCACGAGTGTCCTTAGAGCACTCTTTAAGGTTAGTTAATATACTATTTATAATAATAATATTATATTAAATACAAAAATAAATAATTTTATTTATTATTTTCAATACATTGAATAAAAATATTATTATTTTTAATAACGTTTAAAGAGTGTACTTAGAACACTCGTTAAAAAAATCTTTATATTACATAAAAATTAATAATTAGTGCATAAAAAACAAAGTCACGTGGCAAAAGTTAACTGATGCGGTTGGCTAAATCAGATGACAGCTGTAACGCAAAGAATGATTGTGGTCTGAAAAAGTCAGAATTAAAAACTATGTATGACGTGGAGGTTGAGATTCGAGGTTCTATGACGAGGTATGTTAAAATTACGGTGCGAAGATGCTCTTTACACGTGGCAACCTACAATTGGATGTTATTGATGTGAAAGCTGAAATTAATTATTGATGTCATGTCAATAAAATTTGCTAAAATTTAAAAGAAAAAACATGCGTTTATATGAAAAACATGCACTCTAAAATAAGTATTTGTTAAATGATATAATGAATAACAATTATTTGAAAAAAAGAAATGAATAATTAAAAATTGTTATAAAGGATATTGTAAAAACAAAATTATTTTTGATAAAAAAAATTTCTCTTTCCTTTTTCTTTTATTTTTTAATTAAAAAATAATTTTTCTTAAAATAATTTTTTTTTAATTTTAAAAAATAAATTTTTAAATTTTTTATTTACTTTTTTTAATTAAAAAAAATATTTTTAAAAATAATATGACTAAAATTAATTTTTTTTTTATTTTTTTAAATTTTTTAAAATTTTTAAAATATATATATTTAAATATTTTATTTTTTAAATTTATTTTCAATTAAAATTTTTAAAAAAATAATATTTTCTTAATGAAAGAAAAAAGAAAAATAAGTTTTATAATATCTTTTATAATAATTTTTAATTATTTATTTCTCTTTTTCAAATAACTTTTATTCATTATATCATTTAACAAATACTTCCTTTGGAGTGCATGTTTTTCATATTTACCCAAAAAACATTACTATTACTTTATTTTATATTTTTTAATGAAATTTGTTAAGGAGTAAACATTTTTTAAGATTATTATATTAGATAAATTATAATTTTTAATGCATTAAAAATCAACATATTAATTATCAATTATAATATAAAAATATTATTATAAATAACAACTTAATTAATTTTAATAAATGCTCCTAAAACATTCGTTAATAAAATATTTTTTATATATATACATGTTCCTTATTTTTTTTTTCTTAATCTCCTCTCAATAATTACATAATCAATAGATTGTATGTAAATAATGAACTTAATTCAGTCTTATAATTAAATATATATAAAAAATGAGAAAATTAATGAAAGTTTATGAATTACTTCTCCACATGAATATTTCAGGGGTATGTAAATATTATTTTAAAAATAAAATAAAATAAAATTGCTCATCCAACTTATACATGAAATTATGAATGCTCGTAAACTAATGCCAATCCTTAATGTTCCATGCTAATGTAATAAAATATGTTTTTAAAATTAGTCGAGAAAAAATATTAAAATTTAAGCAAACCTTGAAAATATTTTTGATATATTATCAAATAAATAAAATGTTATTTATTTTTTTTATTTTTTTTGCTATTGGGTAGAAGAGTATTCGAAGTTTAAAATTCATTTTTTTGAAAAGAGAAAAAAGCGTAATCATTAAATCAGATACTCATATATAAAATATTATAGTATAATATTGTCTAAAAATCATATATGTCTTTTGTCGAATTGAGTTTGTTTTTCAATTATATAACTCTTTTTGACATTAGTGAAATCCACTTTATTAACAACAATAATAGTAGTAATACACAATAAAATATTCATTCACTTTACTAATTTTAGATCTTTTAGTTGCTTGAAACTAGATCTACTCATAAGTCGGGTCGCAATCCGAATTTTTTTTACCTTGTCCAAACTCGTAGGCCATATTTATTGTTCATATTATTAAAAAGTTTTTTTATATTAACATTAACATATATTTATAATTAAATTTAACTAAAAATATAAATTTTTATTGTTTAAACAGTGATCCATACTTATTCGAATTATTAAAATAAATATTCAAATCTGATCCAATATAAATCAAATCGAACGAATTGTTCGACCCATCTGCTTGAAACTTACTGTGGTCTATTAAAGAATCTAATAGGATTATGATTTCTAGCCTAGCAACTAGGGAATTTAATTTATAAAAATAAATCACCCAAATGTCTACTTCTAGATTCTAATAATTAAACCCATAAAATTGCTTGCCACTTGCAACTTTCTAATTCTCAAATATCCTTGTTTTGTCTAATATCTTCGTACATATTTTGACCATTTTGATTGTTTTTGTTTGGTCAAAAAGGAAAAAAATAATAATAATAAAAATCCAAGTTATTTTTGTCAAGCTTTCCATTGTTAGTCGAAATATTTGCTTGATAAAAATAAATTCCATTGATTAAGGATATAATTATCATCATCATCATCTACAACCTTTCATTAATAATCAACCAACAAATAATCATCCTAATTCTTTTTTACTTTTTGACTTTTAGCATTTGGTGTTTGTCATGATTTTAATCATCCATTGATCTTGATTATTAGCAAGATTGTACAAAAAAATATATGTATAAACCATCATTAAAAATTTAATGAAATATGACACGTGGACAATCTTATAAGACGTGGCAAAGATCCAAATCAAAAATTAAGTGAATTGAGATGGTAAATTTTTACATTTAATACAATATTATTACTATAAATAGTATATTAACTAACCTTAACAAGTGCCCTAAAGACACTCGTTAGCAAAACTCTTTTATTATATTTTAATGGCAGGCCGCATCATTGATAAATTTGAAACATGTTTAAAAAGTCACGAATCCAAAATTGAACAATTTGTAATATTACAAATAAAAATAAAATATTACATAAAAAAATCATAAATATGTAAATAAGATTTACTTCAAACTTCAAGATTTTTTATTATTTATGAGTAGTCAACCTCTTTATTGAACTTTGAGATAAAAGGCAAAAATATATTTTCCTAATATTGAATTGTTGTAATCAACTAAGCTTAAGCTTGACTTGAATGAAAGGGATTTTGGTCACTTAAATAAAAAGTTGAGCTTTTATGGATGTAACAAATTTTCTTGAGAAATATCTTCGTCTTGAAACCTAACAATACCTCGAAAGATTAGTCCTAAGCGAACCTTGAAAAATCAATATATATATATATATATATATATTGAATGTTGTAATAATATTTACGATTTTGTTAATAAATGTTTTAAAAATACTTTTTAAAGTTATTTTATATAATAATATTTTTTTTCAATGCATTGAAAATGATTAATAAAATTATCATCTATAACATTTAATATAATATTTTTGCTATAAATAATATATTAATTAATTTTAACGAATATTTTAAAAATATTAACATTTAACTCGGATATAGAGTTGGGTATAATTTTAATGTACTGTAACTAAGCCATTTGCTCGAGTTCCTTTGGCTGATGGGAAATGGCCAAATCAAAGGGAAAAAAAGTTACCAAAAATGGTGGGGATGTTGGCTGGGCCTGAGCGGCAAACCTGATAACTTTATTTTTGTTTTTTTTCGTATTCATATATTTTATCGTATTATAATCATATTTAAGATATAAATATAATTTTGATATTGTAATAATTCGTATTATAATTTTTAAAATATTCGTGTATTCGTATCATGTTCGTTTTATTTTTTTTATATCTTATCGTATTCATGTTATGTTTTTAATTTTTTTTTTGTATCGTATAATCGTGTTGTTTTTAATATTGTCAAATTTAGACGGAGAGATTAAGGTCCGAACCAGGAATTGACATGGACTAGGTGGTCCTCCACTTTTACAATAACACTACAACATGGTCCCTCGACTTCGACTTCACCTGTTTATAATTAACAATAATCCATTGCTCTTTTTAATGAAGATTAAGTCATTTTAACTTCCTTGATTACCTTAGATTTCACTTCAAACATCTTGTCTTTCAATTAAACAATTATGTTTAGTTGTCTTGTTTTAATTTTATATTCTGTTATTTTTTATTATTATTTAAGACCTCTTGGGGGAAAATATGTTTTTATATAAGACAAACTTTGCCTTTGATTGATTGATACATTCCGTTAACGTTACGCATGTTCGGTATAAATATATGTTTTATTTTTTATATATTTAAAAAATTATATTTTATTATTTATATTTAAATATATATCGAATAAAAATAATTTAAAAAAAAAAATTCGGATACATAACTTAATATTAAATATTATGATCGATCGGATTTCAATCCATTACATTTTTATTTATTATTGTTAATATATTTATCAATACTATTCATTCGTGTAAAACACTTTCTAATTATGAAACACCGTGAAAAAAATCATCAAAAACCATTTTGTTGTAACGTAACTAATTGAAATTTCACTTGATTATGATCCAAACAAGAAATTTCATTTGATTGTACGTTATATAAATTTCATTTCGTTAATTTCAATCCAAAACATTTAGAATAAAATCTCAAATATTAAGTGTTGCAATCTCATTTGAAGACTTGTATAAATGTATGGTACTTAATTACTATATACATTGAGTTAATGCCCCAAGACATTTTATCCTGCATTAAGTTATATATATATATATATATATATATATATATATATATATATATATATATATAGAAGTAGATGAAACTTTTTTCCCTCAATATGTAACTTTGCCTAATAAAAAGCTCAACCCTCTGAAAATATATCCTTGCTGTTTTAACACCTAACTTGACAATGACAGTCACAACATGGACAAAATTGTACTTTCATATATATATATATATATATGGTTTTGTTAATAAATGTTCATATGATTTTTTTTTAAATTAATTAATATATTATTTATAATAATAATATTATACGAAATGCAATAATTGATAATCTTATTCATTATTTTCAATACATTAGATGAATATATTATTATATATAATAATTTTAAGGAATGTTCGCACTCATTAATAAAATCTATATATATGTGTGTGTTTGTGTAATTAAAATGGACAAATGCCTTTTTTTTTTTTTTTCTTGTTTCCTTCTTCAGGGTGAGTCACAGTCATATGATTGAATCAGGGTTCAATAATAATCTCTCATTGTCCTCAATCTACAGCCTCCTCTCAATTTGAAATATCTCAAAGTCTTGGTGAGGAAATTTTCATTGCTACAAGTAAAGAACCAAGTTTTTCTGGTGTTTATTCTTTTCCATAATGCATAACTAGACCTGTTCAAGATAGGCCCCACCTGTATTGGGTCAGATATGGGCAAAGATTTTAGTGATTCAAATTAGTCCGGTTCGAATCATTGTTTATATCATTTATTTTTATAAAAAAAATTAATTATAAAAATATATAAATAATTTTTTTAATTTTTTATTATTTTTAAACAGTGAACCAGGCATAAGTAAAAGAAATTAAAAATTTTGAACCGCGATACGACCCATAGCAAATCTATGCATAACTACATAGATAATTGTCTTCACATTTTTTTCTTATTGACCTTGTTTGTGCAGTAGAATATTATTTTTTTGGTAAATAAAATATAAGGTAGATAAATTGTTCAGTCTCTTAGATCAATGCAAGATGTATTATATCCTGAGTTATCGATGCCGTATCGGTACCGGCCGTATCGATCGGTACGTATCGCTTTTAAGGTAAATTGAAATGGTACCAGTCTCGTTCCGTTTCGATTTTGGTACCGGCCCGTACCGGTCATACCGGCCAATTCCGATCCCTACCTGTTGGTACAAGATTTTGATTTTTTTAAATTTTTTTATTTGAATTTTTAAATCAATTTCAATATTTTTTATGTCATGATCAATTTTTTTTCATAATTATATTTAAAATATATATATGTTCATTAAATTAGGTTAATAATTTACTATCTTTTTTAACATTTTAATATTTATTTTACCTATTTGATGTTTAAAAATTTTAGATATTAAATATTTAAAAATTGTATTTGTATAAAAACATATATATGCATGTAATAGATGTATATTTGCATGTGTATATAATATATATTTTATTAAAAAACTTGAAAATAGACTATACATATAGATATATAAAAAAAATATTTAAAAAATATCGATAAACCCGAAACGGTATGCCGAAACAAATCGGTATCGGTACGTACCAGAACTAGAACAAAAACGATACGTCCACCGATACGGTACTGACTACCTTGATTAAATCTCATATGATTCGTGCATTCGAAATTAACATCAATAAAGATATACCAATAAAATTCGAACTCAAAATTACTTACGTTAGACAAACAAACTTATTGATTGAGTCTAACTCTTTGTTAGTTGCAAGATAACAATTTTGTAATAATAAAAAAAAAAGGTTTCACAATTTTAAATGGAAAATATGCAAATTGGATTAATACATTGATAACCGGATATCTCTTATTAACTCGAAATTTAATCCAGTTGATTCATACAACTATTCTTAAGAGATGACATTCAACATATTCGGGTTTTGAATCCCTACATTTGTAACATTGTAACCTCTTTTGTAAAAAAAAAACTAGACATCACTTATATGGTAAAATTTTTGTTTCTAAGTTATTGAGGACTAATAGCAAAAGTAGAAGAGTTGCCTACTTAATGAAAAAACTAAAGTAATCAACTCTAGGAATACTACATAACACAACTTTGATGTAAAAGAAAATCTTTTACTTGTTTAGTCCAGGCAGCTAAGGTTAATGGTATAACATAATTTTCACCCTTGAATTGAGTCATCAATTTCAACTCCTAAGCAAGGTTTCAATCCCAACCAAGAAAAGGTAAAAAAAAAAAAAAAAACCCTCCCATGAGTGGGTATTTGCCAATTGAGTATTTGGGAATATTTAAGATTAAGTAAAAAATAAAAAAATAAAAAGCATCTTCCTTTGGGTTTGGAAGGCATAAAGTTTAAGTTTCCACAGCTACAAGGACCAACAGTTCCCACCAATCAAGCTACTGAGTTACTGGGCAAGAATAAACTTTTCATTTGCTTTTTTTTTTTTAAAATATATTTTAAGGGTTTAACTAACAAGTGTCCTTATGAAATTTTTTAAGGTTAGTTAAATAATATTTTTAGTAATAATATTGTATTAGAGTTTTGCTAACTAGTGCCCTTAGGATACTTTTTAAGGTTAGTTAATATACTATTTATAGTAAAAGTATTGTATTAATTATAAAAATTGATAATTATTACATATAATAACCTTAAATAGTGCTCTTAAAACACTTGTTAGCAAAATCCATAAATAAAATAGAATTACTTAGCATTTCACACAAATTTTTTTATTATAATATTTTAATTATCCAATTACAACAATAAATTATATAAGGATCTATAGTTTTTAACTTATAAGCGTTAGTTCCGTACTAAATTCAGATACAATTTTATTGAATACTTATAGGTGATATGATCAACTTGCAATGTTTGATAAAAATCAAATTTAACATTAAAATAAATGGGTTTATTTTAATAAATTAATGAATACCAATTAAGTTAATCATAATCTGATATAGTAAAATTGCTTTTGAATTAGTTATTGAATTTTGCTATCAAATACTTTTAAATTTTTTTTTATAATTTTGGGATGAAGGGATTCAAATTCTGGTTTTTTTTAAGTAGAGAAATATGCATCAATCATTGAGTCAAAGGTTCGGATGCAAAATACTCTTAAGTCGGTTATTATATAAAATAATATTTTTACTAAATGTATTAAAAATTATAATAAAATTATTAATCATTATATTTAATATAAATTTATTATTATAAATAATATATTAATTTTAAAAAATATGATTAAAACACTGTTAACTAAACTTTGAAATTGATGCAAGTTTCAATAAAAAAAAAAAAAAAATTGATGCATGGCTGAATTTCTCATTCATTTAATATTGCAGCCATTTTGGCCTTTTCACAATTGTCAGCTCCCAAAAGTCTCTTTCTTATTTGAACTTTTTTATTTGATTTGAAGGTGACACCTTCTCTTTATACTTTCTTAGCAATCTATGAAAGAATTAAAAAAAATAATACTACTTACAAACTTGGACAACAAAAAAAAATATATAGAGATTATACCAGTTCATCTGGATAAAGTATTTTTCGATTCAGACAGAAAAGGTCCGATCCGAATTATTATTTATATAATAAAAAATTATTTTTTATTTAAATTTAATTATAAAAATATTTATATCAAAATAATTTTTAAAAATTTTTAAAATTATTTAAATAGTAAAAAGGGTGTTTTGGGCCCATCCAAGATAAAGCATGAGTCAGAAAAATAAAAAAAATTTCGGACCATGACTCAACCCATAAGCAGGTCTAATAGAGATAATCTTATTATATTTTAAAATTCCTAAAATACTTATAATATATATTTAATGTATTTGAAATTATCAAATTTTGAACTTTAATCATTAAAAAATATTTATAATAATTTTTTTAAAAATATTATGACTTACACTTTTGGACCTTTACTTCGGTTGTATAAAAATGTAATGGTCCATCTCTTTTATATATTAAAAGATATTTACTTTATAGTAAAATTTATTAAAAGATATATCAAGAAAATTCAATATTTTAAAAATGAGATTTTATAGTCAAAATACAATAAGTAATAAATAAAAATGCACAAAATTCATTTTCCCTTACGAAAAAGTAGTGGAAAGATTGATGACATCTTTGATTTTCCCACTTTCCATAAGTCCCTTTTTTTTATATATAATATTGAATAAATTATTGATGTAATTGATCAATTTTGCTTAAATAAATAAAAGGATTGGTAAGCATTGAGTGGACATCTTTGTCTTTAAAAGGAAAAAAATATAACTTTTTTCTAACATTAAATAAATTATTAATAAAATCGATTAAAATCTTCACATATCTTGGCTCCACTTTGCTATAATTTTTATGTATTTTAATTAAACATTGTCAAAATTGTTGTCTCTTATTTTATTCATGATATATGACCAATAATAAATACTAATTTTAATGAAATATTTCAAATGTCAAATTTGTTGGTCTATATAATAAATTTTTATTGCAGTTAGTTTTGGCTATTTGCAATCAATTTAATATTATATATATGTATAGTAATATTTTCATTAAATGCATTCGAAATATTAATAAAAGTATTAATTATTTATTTAATATAAAATTATTACTATAAAAAAATGTTAATAAGTGTCTTGTGACATTAGTTAATTTAAAAAAGAAAAATGCAGTTAATTGGTTAAGGTGATATTTCAAAAAGGTAATATATTAAATTTAAAAAACTTTTATAAAATAATAATGAAAGAATTCTTAATTGTAACATATAAGCATCGATTAACCGAATCCTACTATAAATAATATATTTATTAATCTTATAAAAACGTTTTAAGTGTACTCGTTAATAAAATCTATACTATAATAAGGATATCTTTTATCACCAAAAAATTTCATAAGCATGCATTTATAATTTCTTAAGTTAGAATTTGAGATTTAAATCCTTAATCTTTCCTTATAATTAGTTATAATTTCTTATATGTTAAAAAAAAAAAAGGCATTTTTATGCTATCATCAATGAGCAAGGTCATATTGTCAATTAACTTATCATTTTTAATTATAAAAATAAATACCTAGTTTTAAGATAAAAGTGTTAGGGTAAATTCTAAATACTAGTATTTTCATCAAAGCAATTATTCAAACTACAAGAAAGAAAGAATAAAAAAGGAATCTTTTTTACATATTAAAAAGATATTACATTAAAAACTTATTAAAAGTGAACAACTTAAATACTTCTATAAAGGTTTTTTTTTTTCCCTCTAAATTAACTCAAGATATGGCAATGTTTACTTTACTTATTCTTATTCCTTTTCAAATTTGGTTTATTTTATTATTTTTCAGTACAACATTTAATTCATATTATTTTATTTACATATTCTTTTGTCCATATAAATCTATATAAAACCCACTAATTGATTGAAAGCTATATGGATCAAAGATGAAAGACAAATTAAAAGAAATATATTCTTAAGATCATGTTTTGGCAAAATAGAATAAACACCCAGAATGTTTGGGCAAAAAAAAAAAAATACTAGAAATTGCTTTTCTTTTTTATGGAATAGGAAAAATAAAAAGAAGATAGAATAAATAAATAAATAAATGTCTTTGTTTTTGTTTACAAATTTTTTTTTTTAAGAGAGGCAATATTATTCCATTTTAAGATCAGTGCATATCGCAGGTATTGTAGAAGACGTACATTATATATATTGAACTTACAAATCATTTATCAGAAAAGATTATAGACAGCATGAATTGAACTTAGATGTTATAAATGAAGTATTTGATTTTTACCAATTCAATCAACTCCATTGACGAATAAATGCTTTTGTAATTTTTTTAATCATTTTTGGTGGATTTTATAAGAGGAAAAATAAATCCCACTAAGTATATTGCTTTATTCTCATTTTTTTGGTTGGAAACAAAATAACATGATTTTATTGCAAAAAATATAAGGTTTCTATATGATGGCAATCATCAATATATATATATATATATATATATATATATATATATTTCCTTTTTGGATGGTTTGAAAGTTGAAAGTTGAAACTTAAAACTTCAAAGGACTATTTATTTTTTTACTATATATATATATAATGTAAATGAATATTTAAGTCTCAAATCACTAATTTTCTTGTTTACTTGTTTGTCTCAAGTTTGGAACACTTGTTAAATTTTTTAATTCAAAAAAAAAAATTAATTCAATTAGTTGTATAAAAAAAATTATAAAACCTTTTAAGCTTAAAACGAATTATTGTTTTGGATAAATAAAATAAATTAATTAAGAAGTAATTTATACTTTTATCCTTTTTTTCCTTTCTAACATTCACTTTTTCTTACCGTTAGAGATTTGTCCCAAACCATAAAAAAAACGAAATACACCATAAGACAGGAATCTACTGCACTAAAAGTACCATTACATAGCTAGCACAAGCAATCAAATCCTTCCACGTCATATTCCACCCAAATTTATTGTTATATTAATCCATTTTTATTATTTTTTGTCGTTTTCCTTGTTTTGTTTTTATTTTTTAAATTTGAGAGCCGCACTGATCCCATAATTTTATTTTCTACCGTTTGATCTTCTTCTCCAATCAATCTCCACCGTCCGTTTCTACTCTAAGCTTTATCTACTAGAAAATTTTCCCAGCTCTCTTTTCTTCAATTTTCTGTGTGCGCTCTCTCTTCTTCTTCTTCTTCTTCTTCTTCCCCCCTTTTCTAGCATGACTTGTCAACCCGATCCATATCTGACCCGATTCGTTTTATCCCTGGACGAAGTCCGTTTCGTTTCAGATCCTACCGCCGTTTTTTTTCTTCTACTTCCGTGAAATTAAAGAAAGTTCCAAAGAAAACGTTTCTTGCTTTCTTACTTTCTTATCCAGATCGGTCTTTTTCCCCGTTTCTCGTTTTTGCTTGAAAGAAAAACGTTTCGATTTTTTTTTTTTATTATAAAAAAGATCGGATTTGATTATTGGATGGAGGAAAATTATAACAAGTCGAATAAAATGATGACGTCACATACCGGTATGTCCGACGTCGTATTAGGCTGCGTGATGCCGTACATCCACGACCCGAAAGACCGTGACGCCGTTTCCCTCGTTTGCCGACGTTGGTACCAGCTCGACGCGTTGACACGTAAGCACATAACGATCGCGCTTTGTTACACGACGAGTCCCGATCGATTGCGACGGCGTTTCCCACACTTAGAATCGTTGAAATTAAAAGGAAAGCCTCGGGCGGCAATGTTTAATTTGATACCTGAAGATTGGGGAGGGTACGTGACGCCGTGGGTGAATGAAATAGCGGAGAATTTCAATTGCTTGAAATCTGTGCATTTTAGAAGGATGATTGTTAAAGATTCGGATCTGGAAGTTTTGGTTCGGTCTAGAGGGAGGGTTTTGCAGGTTTTGAAGCTTGATAAATGCTCTGGTTTTTCTACTGATGGACTCTTGCACGTTGGCCGCTTTTGCAGGTAATTTTCTTTTCTTATTTTAAAAAATTTATTATTTGTTTAAAATTCTATTGTGTAATTTCTGGGTTTTTTTTTTTTTTTTTTTCCTTTGTGGATTTGTAAGCTTGATAGTGTTAATTTAACATATTAAGCGCGATGAAATTCGTTCTTTAATTCGATGTTTTTTTGGAATGAATAAGAGGGATGGAGCATCTTTATTAAAAAAAATATGGCTTGAAGCCTTGAACTGAGTGGAATAGTGTAAAAAGGATTGATTTAGTCATTTCCAACTACTTGGGTGTTCAAGCTTAGTTTAGTTGACTTGAATTGGAGGAAATATTTGCTTTATGTTTCTTGGGAAAATATGGAAGTGATTAAGTTTGAGGAACCTGTATTTAGTTAGGGTAATTGAAGGATTCTAATAGACTCAGATTCAAGCTCAATGTCTTACATTTGTAAATTTTCTATTGTTTGAAAGTGAGGTAGATCTTTATTTTCCTCGGTGAGTAAGCATCGCATTTATAGATGTGACAATTGCTTCATCATGTGAATCATTTATAAAATGCATGTGCTGTGGTCCATCTGGAGATAGTCAGAGTTGAGATTTCATACAGTAAAAAAGGTTTCTTAGTTATTTAAAAACCTAAGATGAATCAGAAAAGTGCATATAATGGCTGAATAGACAATTGAAAGAAGTAAAAGAAAAAGGGTTAGCTAGTTATGCTCTTGGTGTAATATTAGTAGTTATCAACATTAATACTCTGGAAGCATGTCTATTCCAACTGTATTTAATCTTACCATTTTTGCCTCAAGGACATAGGTCTAGTTATTTTAGTTCCATTTTCCCATTAGTGTGCACTTACATGAGGTTTTTGTGGAGGACAACTACTTGTTTATTTTAACTTTGATGGTCATGTGATTTACTTTCACATGTTAAGTAAATTACTTGTTTGTTTTCTCCTCTGTGAATATATCCAGCATCATGTTGGCTCTGTGTGGGAAATAGAATATCGTATTGACTATAGATCAAGTTACTTCAGTATTTAATATATTGCTGATCGGCTTCTGCTTGTCCATGAGTATTTTTCATGCTTAGCGGGTTTATAAATGTTCTTTTTCACAATCTTCAGCTATAGATCACTTGTTTGTTTGTTTTGGAGCACTGCTAGATAGACTTTGTTAATTTATGCCTTTCAATCCTTGTTTATGACTTATATCTTGATATGTTTCCTCAGGCAATTAAGAACCTTGTTCCTAGAAGAGAGCTCAATTATTGAGAAAGATGGTCAATGGCTTCATGAGATTGCAATAAATAACTCTGTTCTCGAGACTTTAAACTTTTACATGACTGATCTTGTCAAAGTGAGTTTTGAAGACCTTGAACTTATTGCCAGAAATTGTTGCAACTTGGCCTCTGTGAAAATTAGCGATTGTGAAATTTTGGATCTTGTTGGCTTCTTTCGTGCTGCTTCTGTTTTAGAAGAATTTTGTGGTGGTTCTTTCAATGAGCAAGAGCAACCAGACAGGTATACTGCTGTAACATTCCCCCCAAGGTTATGCCGTTTGGGTTTAACATACATGGGGAAGGATGAAATGCCAATTGTGTTTCCTTTTGCATCGTTGCTTAAAAAGTTGGATCTCCTCTATGCATTACTCGACACAGAAGATCACTGCTTGTTAATTCAAAGATGCCCCAACTTAGAAGTTCTCGAGGTAGAGTCACAAAACTATTGTCTTAATATTTTGCTGCACTTTTTTCTTGGAATTGCAACTCTTATCTTGTTTTTTTTTTGGTCTGGCTATTATTTTTTGGGGTTCCAAGTGGACTTTTTAGTTTTTTTAATAAAGTTAGCATTTTATTGTTTGACTTTTTCCTTTTCTGAAATGTTTCTTAAAATGTGGGTCCATTATTAAGTCACTTTTGACCTTGCTTTCTGGTCTGAGCTTTAGCATAGTAGTATGTTATTGAATGTTTGCATTTTTTATGTGGCAAATTTAATCTGGCATTGAGATTTCAGTAGTTGGATGTACTAAATGATCAAAAGAGGTCTTGGAAATTTTTGGATAATGCAAAATGCCAAAATGCAGAGGGATATTCTAGAAAGGACATGCTGTTATTTTTCATGCTAGTCTTCAATTAAGACTTATTAAATGTATTTGCTGGATGGACAGACAAGGAATGTTATTGGAGATAGAGGATTAGAAGTTCTTGCTCAAAGTTGTAAGAAACTAAAGAGGCTTAGAATTGAGCGAGGTGCTGATGAGCAGGGAATGGAGGATGAAGAAGGTGTGGTTTCACAAAGAGGATTAATGGCTTTAGCTCAGGGATGCCTTGAATTGGAATACTTGGCTGTTTATGTATCTGACATCACCAATGCATCATTGGAATACATTGGGACTTACTCGAAAAATCTCTGTGATTTTCGTCTAGTCTTGCTTGACCGAGAAGAAAGCATAACAGATTTGCCTCTTGACAATGGAGTCCGGGCTCTATTGAGAGGCTGTGAAAAGCTTAGAAGATTTGCTCTGTATCTCCGACCTGGTGGTTTGACTGATCTGGGCCTCAGTTACATTGGGCAATATAGTCCGAACGTGAGATGGATGCTTCTGGGATATGTAGGAGGGTCAGATGCCGGACTTGTCGAGTTCTCCCGGGGATGCCCTAGCTTGCAGAAACTAGAAATGAGGGGTTGTTGCTTCAGTGAGCGCGCGCTAGCAGTTGCTGTCATGCAATTAACTTCTTTGAGGTACTTGTGGGTACAAGGATATAAAGCATCACAATCCGGTCGTGATGTGTTAGCCATGGCTCGTCCATTTTGGAATATTGAGCTAATTCCTGCAAGACGAGTAGTTATGACTAATCAGGTTGGAGAAGCTGTTATGGCTGAGCATCCGGCTCATATACTCGCGTACTACTCCCTAGCCGGACCAAGAACAGATTTTCCAGATACTGTTATTCCTTGGGATCCATTAGTTGCTGGCGTAGAGCTGTAAATATGATCTTTTTCGAAGTGTCCATTTTTCCCGTCCACGTCCTGTTTATAAAAATTATGTACCTTATTTTTCTTTCTTTTTTTTGGTTTAGAGGGTTTCGATTTTCGATTTCATTTCTAGACTTTGTCATGTAATAAGATTGTGTGTTTCCTCTGTAATTTTGAAAGAACTTGCAGTCTTGCATGCTTGTGGGCTACTGTATTTGTCCCTTTGTCCATGAAAAGTAGCTTAGATATTAAGCCTTTACTGTAATTTATATTGATTCTGCTGAATGAATCTTAACTGAAAACTTTTGATAGTGGCAGACATTGGAAATGTTCAATTAAAAGTATTTTTTTTTTTGTTGTTGTTGTGACAGATGGAAATGTTATTGCATAAGAATTCATTTTAACATTGATCTTTATATTATTCCTGCAGATGATTTTTGTTTGCTTGGAATGTTTCAATAAAACAGTTGGTGGAATAATTGAAAAAGTGTTGGAAAAAAGTTTTTTTTTGGATAAACGTGTCCAGCTACAAGAAGACTAATTGCCTGTGAAAGATGCCAAAGAAGCCATCAATATTGGATTTGCTGTAAAGGAGCCATAGTTAGGGGTGAGTTCGGTTCGGGTCGATTATTTCGGGTTTTATAAATCGAATTGAAAATTTTGGTTTTTTTAAATGGGTAACAGAAATCGAACCGTAATAGTCAAAAGATCGATTATAACCGAACCGTCGTATCTCAGTTCGGTTCGGTTATCGGTTTTTCATATTTTTTTGGGCTTTTGAATTTTTGGACTTTATTACATGCTATTTTAACAGGTTATTTATGCCTAACATGCTATTTCCACAATCAAAGTATCTTAGTTTTTAAAATTTTTAAAAATTGTCTTTTTTTTTATAGTATTTTTTTCCACTAATTTAGAAATAAATTATTTATTTTTATATTATAAAAATAAAAAATAATTAAAAAATCAATTAAAAAATAGAATTCGGTTCGGTTAATTACGGTTTTTTGACTTATGAATCTAAAACCGAATTGAATAAACCGAACTAATAATCGAACCGAATTTTAACCGAATTAAAAAATTCGAATCGAAACCGAACCGAACACTACGGTTCGGATCGATTTTCGGTTTTCTCGATTTTTTTCTCAGCCCTAGCCATAGTGGGGGAATTAATCAATTAAAACTTGATATCTGAGACAATTTATAGTCAGAAAAATACAGTAGAAAATGATGAACTGACCCTTTTTTCAAAATCGTTTATTTCTATTTTTCCCACTCAAGATTTATTTGCTTGGTTTTGACTCCTTTGTGCGATGAGAGAGCTTTCTCACTGCAATGGAATGTTTAAACAGCCGTTTAAGCACTCTAGCGCGATGGGAAAACATCTCTCACCGTCCATTAAAAGGGAACTAAAGCTATAGACTATAAATGGGTAATTTATATTATGAGTTATTGAACTTATTATTAATTTTTCTGTAGGTCACAAACTTTTAATTTCATCAAATTATATCATTGAATTTTCATTATTAATAAATTAAGTCACTTATGCTAATTCCGTTAAGTAATTATAACGAAAAAACTGATTCAGCATGTATACATGACTTGTTAGGAGATAGAAATACTAATTTTTCTAATAATTTACTCAAAACGAAGCTTTAAGAAAACCCTAAAAAAATTGGACCGACAAAACCATCCGTTTTCCTTTCTAAAATGGATCTTACAAATTTCTCAAAAAGAAAAAATAATGGATCTTACAATGCCAGCATGAATTTTTTTTTACCTAAAATATCAACTAGGTATTATCTTGATGAGATATAAAAAATAAACTATACTAAATCAGTTTTTTCATTAGAATTACTTAATGGAATTAATATAAGTGACCTAATTTATTAATAATAGAAGTTCAGTAATATAATTTGATAAAATTAAAGATTTATGACTTACATAAAAGTTGATGCTAAGTTCAGTAATCTAAAATGTAAATTACCCGACTATAAACATATAAAAAGGAAATTACATGGGAACTAAAGCATCAAGCTGCATGAGGTTTTGGTATGATGTTATCTAGTGACATATATTAAAGGAATCAAAGTTTTGCTTTGAAGATTCACAGTGGGGAAACTGCATGCTGTCAAAGTCTGCAGCAATCTTTACCAGCTGATGCGGGAGATAACTTTCATGCATGTCATTGAAAAGAGAGGCTTCATTGCTTCACATATGACGAGCCAGGGTAAACCTTTTAATAACTTTTTTTTTTTGTGTGTTCCGACATGAACCTGATTGAAAAAATCAGCAATTCCTGACATCAGGAACTTGTTTTGTTTTGCGCTACTTGTTTTACTACCTAACTTGTAACTTGCAATATTAGTGTTGTCTTGCTGGAAAGTTTGTGGTTAGAAACAACTTTTGCCCTGATTTGCTGATCCTAGTTTTGGAAAGTTTGAATTGTTTATGGCATTGAAAATGACAGTCAGGGCTGGTCATTATCATATATATATATATATATATATTTCCCAAAAATTTCTAGTTCTTTGTTGACATCAAAGAGTTCAAGCTTTCATTAAACAGAGCTAGAAGGACTTATGGGACTTTAGATGAACAAAATTGAAGGTACTGTATTTACAAAAGTTCTTTCCAGACAATGCAGGTGGCTAAAGTAAGTGATCTGTATTGCATGATATTGACCCTTAAAAATTCCTGAACCATTATCTTTTCTCTTTCCTGTCATTTTCTTCATTTCCACAAGGTAGAAAAGTATCCAATCATAATTATTACCTTTGCAATTCAGTTTTATATTTGAGTGTATTCCAGAGATAAAGACCTGTTTCAAAGGTTTGCAACAGCAGCAGGGCTAGGAGGCTAAAGCAATTAAGATATATGTTTCTCGGATTTATGTATTTGGAAGGTCTTTGGAGGGTCATATTCTCTTATTCTTGTCTGAATATGTGTCGTCCACGAATATCGGACATTAAAATACTTAAAAAAAAATAAAAAATCGGAGCAACATAGATTAAGATATATTGTACTTATAGATTGTAGCTGCCGCATCCAGTTCGTAGCTTGAAGTAAAAATGGGGTTTTGGTCGTTTGAAATTCTGATCAACACCCATACATTTTAGCTGGTTTGGGCCCATAACATTCGCTGACAGTTCAGGGCTGATTCTGGATCATATTAGCTTCAGTTTTAGGACCCATTTCAGATTATTGCAATTGCAATTGCAGTTTAGAAATAGCTCTTAAGGTTGAATATTAACCATGGAAAATTTATGTTTAAAGAAAGTATTTCTAGCTGTGAACTAGTAAGAACTATAACTTGAGAACTTAAACATTTCTACTTTAATTACAATTGTCAAAAAAGTTGAAGGAATTCCTTTTTGTGACCCGAATATGAAGCCCTCGTATTGCTTGGTGTCCTAAGCCAAGAATCAAACCTTCAATTATTACCGAAGTCATTAGAATTAGACTAACACTTGAGAATACTTTAATAGAACCTGAAAATTAACGGCACGATAGAAAAAATGAAAGCTAAAGCTGTCTTACATCAAAAGACTTGATTTACTTTCATAGCAGCTTCTAAAACTATGTCAAACCATGAATATATAAATAAAGTTTATATCTAAGTGATAATATCAACACAACTTTAATCCCTTGCGTGAGATCTGACGACAAAAAGTACTAAAACCAAGATTATCCTTAAATAAAGTAGGCCAGCCAGTCTGTAAAATATATCATGCTATTGTAATGGGAGGATTTGTATATATATAAACAGGTAGGTCTTAATATTGCATGGTTCTTCAAAAGGAATTTTGAAGGTGGATCATTGGGTTATTACTAAAGTAAAGATTGCCCTCTTTTATTTCTGGAAATTAAAACAAGGAAAGATGACCAAAAAGTTTATGGGGTAACCTTCTCAAAAGGTTTTGATTGAATTTAGAATAAAGTAGGAAAGAGTGCTTTCTTATGCAACTTGCAGAAAGGCTGCTTCTCCTTAGAAAAAAAAATATAATATGAAGTAGATAGTTTTTGTCATCTTGTGAGAAAGAAAAAAAAGCAAGTTGGTAAAAACAATCATGTTGATCATGTTTGCTTTGAACACTTAAAATTTGTGTGGCTTAAAAAATGATAGATATACATGCAAAGTGACATGGGTAAGGCACTAGGCCATTTCATCATAGTTGCAGCAGCAATAACAGTAGCAATGGTGGGGGGTAGATCCCACAATGGCAATTTGAAAAGAAAACAAATACAGTGACAGATTTTTTTTTTCATATGTGGAATGCCTATTTGCCTACCTATGAGATAGAGTGATCATTATCATCAATCCATTCATTTCATTAAGGTCCCACATTAAAGATCTTAAGAGTAGTATTTCCTCCATTTTTTTTTTGTACTGTTAACAGGAGTTCAGTAAATCTTGGTACCTGCAAGATATGGATATGGATTGAGTTTAGGCTCTCAGGATAAAGAATCAAATCCAAATATGCTATGTTCTTATAACATTTTTTTTATTTTTTTATAAATATTCGTATTCAATACATAATCAATAAATTTTCATATGATATATAATCGATAAATTTTCGTATCTGATACTTACCGTGAGCCCAAGTAACATAGTAAGTTGCAGATATTTGGTATGTTAACCCATTTTCCAACCAAGAGTATGTAATAAAGATGATTTTTCATATTTTCTAAACTATTCTTTCTTTGTCTTGGATCATATAATTGATTAGCCATATGCAAATTGAAATCTGATAAGAATTATACTTGGGGGTGTACACTGTTAAGGAAAGGCTTGTTTTTATTTTTGGTTTGTATCAATCTGTATCTGCAAAGAGCTGATATTTTCAACAACCCTCTTTCAAAATATGATTTATGGACTGTTTTCTCAGCTTTTCATAATCTCATAAACTATAGTATTTTGTCAGATTCTTATCAGAAGATTAGCTGTAGTTTTTCTTGGAACGGATTGTAAGCTGATGCTGCTAAAACATTAAAAGTTATAGTAGCCATTTTGTTCCATTTCCAGGATCATTTGGCACAAACTTAAGCACCTAAAATAGTAAATGAGCATAGCTCCAATCCATAAGGAAGAATCTCAGAAGGATTTTAGGACATGTGGAAGGGAAAAAAAGAAAGTAAAATCATATTCTTTCCTATATCAATAAGAAAAAAAGAAAAAAGAAAAATATTCTCTCATGGTCAAGGAGAGAAGGTCAACATCTGATTCTGCCTAATTTCAAAGCTAGATTTTGTATTCCTTACAAGCACAGTTAGATTCTTTATTTGGTTCTCAAGTAAAAATATGAACAATAAAAAAGACATAAGAAGCTACTATGCTAATGAATCAGTCTTGCCACCATTGACAATTGGGTTGGCAGAAAGAGAAATATCAAAGAAAAAGGCAAAATTAGATTGGACTAAAATAAAGATGGATCAGAAGAAAAAAAAAAAAAAAAAAAATATATATATATATATATATATATATATATATATATATATATAAACCTCATTGCACCTTTCTATATTCTGTAACAGATTAAAGCATGTGATGCTGAATTAAGTGGAATGCAGACTCAGCTTCGACTAAGTGATGGCAATCAAGCTCAGTCAACTTGGCCATATTGAATCCATAAAAGGTGAAAATGGCGGAAAGGGTCCTAAGGCTAAGAGAAAGTAAGCAATCAGATACTGAGGAATTTCCAAAGGAGTGCCAAGTGAGTCAGCCAATTAGACCAAAATCATCAAATAACATGGCGGCGCGTAAGAAACCATTACAAAAAGCTATTATAGTTTGTAAGTAAAAGAAGCACAATGTTCTTTCTGATAACTCCTTGACAACTGCAGCAAAATTTTTAATAATCTCAGTAACAAATCATTGATCTTGCCTCGTACACGTCCGGTTGTCTTTTGATTCTTGGCCTCACAAGGTTCAGTTCAGTTCAGCTATGGACAAATTGTCAATTTGTCATAATCATCCAACAAGGCTTTAGCCTGCATACAGTGGAGAACAAACAAAAGCTAGGAAAATTAGCAAAGCTAATGAGAATCCAGCACTTGGATAAATGTTTGTCTGACAAAGAAATGCAGAAACAATAAGGGTCTGAGATGTTTTTTTCTTCTTCTTTTATTCATACCCTCAAGTCCCAATAGCGGTTTTTCATTGATAATATGAACCGGATAAATTTGTCAGTAGAAGAAGGGGAAGCAAATTATTTCAAATTTACAGTTTGAACACATGATTTCACGATTGTTTAATAAGCAAACAGTTTTATCTATCACATAAGACGATCAAAAAGAGCATTTTGAAAAACCCTTCTCAACATTATTAGGTTTGAAATTGAAACGTCTGAGTACAACAGAAAACAACTGCCTTATATATCCATGCATTTCATATCCTGTGTTAAGGGTTTAAAACACTGAGCTTTGGGGTTTGATATGAGCTCCATGATAAGCACTGCCATACAGATTTTGGCCCTGAAGTCTCAGGCCATTTGAAGCAGTCTGGTATTGAGATGATGTAAACCGGTTCCCATGAGCTGAATCGAAAGCCATAGCCGATACATCATTGGGGTGATTCCAATTATGGCCTACTTTCGACATGCTTACCAGCTTCTGCTGCAATGCAAGCACATTAGACTGATTTACCGAAGGAGGCTTATGATTGTCCGAAAAAGCAGTGTTCGAGAGATTGACAGTCGTAATGTCATGGATGCTCGGTCTTCTCTTATCTTTCCCTCCTGAAAGCTGCCTCTGATAATATTTTTGAGCATGGCTAGCAACTTGAGTTGGAGTCTTAGAAACCACAAAATTCCTAGAGATATTTCTCCAGTCCCCTTTACCATACTTTACAAGTCCCATTAGAAAGCGCCTATATGTAATGATCAAAGCAACCATGGTTAAGCACAAGAACAAGAAATCACCTAAGTTTCAGGTTAGACAGTAAAGAAAAATACAAAGTTATTTAGAAATTTTTAACTGAAACTCATAGGAATTTGAATGAATTGTGAAATGGAAAATCAAAACATTGAAACTTAAGTAAAATGTACAAAACCATAATTCAACTTCGAGTTTCACAAAATTTATAAACTTGACAATTTTACTATCCAATATGAATTATCTCAAGAATTGACAATTTACTTCATTCATACTTTTACCACTAATCAACAATTCTGAAACTTTAAACTGATATCATTTCTCTTTGCCTGATCAGCCATTTTAGTACCTAAGCTAAAGTTCATCAAAGTTTTCAACATTATCATTTATCACCAACAAAAAACATAGTTTTTAAAGTAAATTTTTAAACTAGTTTTTGAAGGGAAAGTCACCTGTGTTCTTCTTCTGTCCATGGCACCCCTTTCTTCCTTTCCTGATCAGGACCTTTAGCCCCGTTAGACCTCTTCCTATAGGCATCAAAATCACGGTTATCAACCAATTCTAATGTAAAAGATGAGCTAAGATAACCTGGTATCGGAACTCGCCCGGCTTCTATATCAAAAACATCTTCTTCCAATTCTCTGTACTGTTTAATCACATCCGAAACAGATTTTCCTGGTATCATTGCTGCTATTTTTATCCATCTATCAGGAACATCTTCACCATATATTGCTAAAGCACTTTCAAACCTTTTGTTTTCTTCTTTAGTCCAATATGTGTTGTTGCTCTCTTGATCAAACCAATCCAAATTCGACATAAAAGAAGTTGCAAACAAAGTTTCCATACTTGAAAATTTCTGACACAAAAAAAGAGAAGAAGAAGCAATTTTAACTTAGAAAAACAGTTTTCATATTGGAATTAAAGAAGTGTGAAACTAAGTAAGGAAGAGAGAGTACTAATTGCAGAAGCCAGAAAGTAAATAGTTTTAGATGCTTAAGAGAGCATTAAAATCAGAATTATTTACTTGGGAATCAAGAATCAATCTTTTTTTTTCAACAGCATAAACGGAAGAATCTAAAAAGACAATCTTTTAAAGAATCAAGAGAATCTTGAAAAAGAACAAGGCAGGAAAATCTGGGTTTCTTTTATTTATTTATATATAACAATAAAACAAGCTGAAACCCTTGAAGAGTTGTAAACAAACCAAGCTTGGAACTTAGAATTTATACTAAAAACAAGGCAATAAAGTGAAAAAAGAAAAGAAGAAGAAAAAAGCTAATAAAGAGCAAGATGATGAAAGATGGTGAACAAAGACCCAGTAAATGAAAAGATGATTCTTTGGATAATTAAAAAAACTAATAGAAAATAGCGGGAAAATGGGTTTTCTTTGATTGGTTTTCTTTGAAGAGAAGAAACAGAATTTGATCAAAAGGGAAATGTAAAAGAGAATTGAGGAAGAAAATAAGGAGAAAAATATTGGTTTTAACTGTTGGGAAGTGGATGAGTTCAAAGAGACAAGAGTTGGACAGAGAAAAGAAAGCTAAGAAAAGTGCCTTGTTAGGATTGGATTGGAGTGTTATAGTGAAAATTTCCCCTCTTCTTGTTATATATAAGGAGTTGATTATGTTTTTTTTATTTTTTATTTTTGGGTCAAAGGTTTGATGTAGTGGAACTTGGTTTAGCCAAAAGATTATAAAGCTGTAATGATAATCTTGAAAAGAAGATAGAAAAAAAAAATTATAAAATTATAGAGTTATTTGCTATTTAATTAAATTTGATGATTTATGTGTATTATTGTATTTCATATTTTTTTATCAATTGTATAAATTATTAAATATAAAATAAATTATTCAATCATTTTATGTTAAAAAATATAAAATCTACAATTAATCATCATCAATTTTGTCCTTTTATGAACTTTTAAAAAATAATAATGTCCATCACGTCATCATATCAAAATGAACATAAACTGTCACAACCTTTAACATAAAGATAAAAATATCCTATACTTTGTAATTTCTTGTAAATTTTAATAAAAAAACTACCAAATATTATATATTCATAAATTGCAACAACCAAAGCGCCTGTAGCTCAGTGGATAGAGCGTCTGTTTCCTAAGCAGAAAGTCATAGGTTCGACCCCTATCTGGCGCGTTCTGATAAATTTTTCATGTTTTCCCGAATTATTTTCTCTAATTTTTTCATGTTTTCCCGAATTATTTTCTCTAATTTTTTCCTGTTTTCCCGAATTATTTTCTCCCGTTTTCCTGAATTTTTTTTCTCCCAATATAGATACAATTCACTGAAAAATAATGGCTAAAGTAATTACAACATACTTGCAAAACCAGTAAAAAGATTCAGAAATGAAGAGCTTCCAGTTTCCAAGCTTCAATTTCACCATAAATTTTGATTGGAACTCTGATTGATATATATATATATATATATACTTGCTTTACTTACATACACTCAAAGTATATATGACCCCTCCACCGGTCCACCCCACCAAAAACTCAAAAAGATTGAAAATGTAAGAGATTATTACATGGATTCAAATTATACAACTTAAATTAATGTTTAAAAAGAGAAAAAAAAAAAAAAAAAAAAAAACAACAATCCTTTAATCATCTTCTGTTTATTAGCTTTTATCAAATCTCTTTCTCATTGTTTTCCAATCACAAATTTTTCACATTTCTACTCGCATCTGATTCTCCTGTCTCTATCCTCAAACTTCGATTCTCAAAGCTGCCTAGGAAATTTGTCTAGCACTGTGGAAGATCACTTGGAGGCGGTAGAATTGACTGGTTTGGGCCTTCGCCATTGTCCACCAAAAATGCCATCTTAAGTCCCCATGTTGTATGAACTTCCAAATGGCAATGGAAAAACCAGACCCCTAAAAAAACACCAAATTATAATGTTAGAACATTTCTTTTTAAGAAATTTTGATTGCTGCTTGTCAAAGCAAGCTGAATAGACAGTTTATGAAGACCTTGCTTGCTATGGAAGAAAATTAGTGTTAGATTTTTCTACAAAAGACAAATAGAAGATGCAAGCTCCTTATCAGGAATAAGATTGATAGCAACAAACACAAAGCATTAAGTTTCTATAGTGAAGCCTTTTAGAGAAGAAAAAAAAAAAACTTTGTTTTAATGTACCTGGATTATCTGCCCTGAATCTGATTGCAGTCCATCCTGCAGTTGGTACACTTACCGTGTTCCTTTCGACCGGATCAACTAGATTGAATTTCAATGGATCTTTCTCCGGATCGAAATTTCCTACCCCTCTACCAACTACATAGAAGTTGAATCCATGAAGATGGGTTGGATGGCTCTCAGGTGCTAATATAGAGTTTCCTTGAATTACTAGTTGAACTGTTGAATTATAGGCCACTCTGTATACCTTGGTGCCATTTTTTGTTTGTAGATTGGATGGTGGAGTACCAGTATAATTGAAAGGTATTAATGGCTTCCCAGGAAAATCATCTGTGAAAACCCCATTTATGCCAAAGTAATGTGCTTGAAGGAGAGCTGTAGTGGGCATGACAAAAGAGACATTGTTAATATCTGCTACAGCTCGGGTACCATTAAAGCATGTGGTACAAGGGTTAATCCCAACCCCAATGGTGAAAAGCAGTGAATGATCAATTGTTAAAGGGACATTGGCAGGATATTTTTTCGAATTAAGGCTTCGAAGAGATTCGGAAAAAACTGATGTCACTGATGTTGCATTTACAGGAGGAATGGTGACCAAGGTAGTTGGTGTAAAGGCAAGGGTTTGGTTGTAACGTAAGAATCCAATTCCAGTTAAGTTGTCAACTGCAACAATGGTGTCCATGAATGGAGATATGGCTATTAAATACTTGCCAATGCCCTGATCTGATTTAAGAAGTGCAGTTGTTGTTTGTCCTGGACCAAGAAATAATGTATCAGTTTTAAAGGGTTTAGTGTAAGCTGCATCGACTTCGACAACAGTTAGATTGTGGTCTGCAATTTTTAAGAAGAGCTCATCATTCACAGCTGCATTGATAACCCGTAGTAAATAGGTCTTGCCATTTTGTACATGTAAAGTATATGCACCTGCATTCACAGAATGATACAACTTTGTTAACTCAACTGGGGCATGAACATGTGCTACTCGGACTCGGGTTTGAGTGTTGGATACGGATATGTATCCGACACGAGTATGTTTAATTTTTTTCTAAGATTTTCATGTATTTGGAGGGTTCTTGGAGGATCATATCCCCATACCCATGTCCGAATATGCGCCGGACACGGGTGTCGAACACAGATACTTCAAGAAAAAATGAAGAGTCGAAGCAATATAGCATGATAGTACCTTCAGAAGAACAGTTAGGAACTGGCCCTGAATGGCCATTAATTGTGTGTGCATCTGATATATTTGGAGGCAAACCAGTTTGCATTGCTTGGTTGACCACAACTTCTGTATCTGCTTTCCACCATTCCCCTAAAATTCAAAGAAAATAATCCACTCTATCAACATATTAGTCTCATTATATTTTTTATGCGGGCCAAACTATGTTACTCGGACTCGAGTGTGAGTGTCGGACACAGGTATGTGTCCGACACGGGTATTTTTGATTTATTCCAAGTTTTTCCATGTATTTGGAGGGTCCTTGAGAGATCATATCCCCATACCCATGTCCGAATTCACGTCGGACACAGGTACTTTAAGAAAAATGAAGAGTCAGAGTAACATAGACGAAAACAGGCTTCAAGGTAGCCGAAGCTCACCTAATATGATTATTTTTTCCTTATCAGGTTTGGGAAATGGATAAGGGACACCTTTCTTAGGCAAGATAACAATGGCACCATACATGGTTGTCCTGAGCCAGGAAATATGTGCATGCCAAAGGAGTGTCCCTCTTTGACCTGTAAGGGTGAAGTTATAAAGGAAGTTCTGACCAGGCTGAATTGGGCACTGTGTGATATATGCCGGTCCATCAGACCAACCGGTTCGAAGTTGCCTCACCCCATGCCTGCATTAATAGCAAGAAGAAACAGGTTTATCAGGCTGCAATTTGTAGATTATAGCTATGTTACTCGGACTCGGGTGTATGTGTCCGATACGGGTATGTGTTCAACACGAATATGTTCAAATTTTTCTAAGGTTTTCATGTATTTGGAGGGTCATCGGAGGATCATATCCCCGTATCCCATGTCCAAATATACATCAGATACGGATATTTCAAGAAAAATGAAAAGTTAGAGCAACATAGGATTATAGTAAATTAGTTATTAAGTTGTACGGGATCTTTCAAATAAACTTGCTTACCAGTGGATTGTAACATTGTATTGAACATGATTGGTGACCCTTACGAGTACGTTATCGTCCTCTCTTGCATAAAGAGTTGGCCCTGGAAACTTCCCGTTGACAGTCACAATAGGCTTGGTGGCACAAAGCCTTGTTGTGTTTTTCAAGACCACCTGATCAGATGCATTTTGCCAACAGAATAAAGATAAATTTCTCTGTTTTTTTTTTTCTTTCTTTTTCCTCCATTTTTACAGTTATGTCTGGACTGATAAATTTCTTTTATTTCAAACAATGTGTAAAAACAATAGTAGTCCTATATGTTGAGAACTTTTAAATGTAACAAGATACAAAAATACGATATGGACATAATACATTTAATAAACACAAAAACAGTGTAATAAACACGACATGATACGTTTAAATACGATTAACACGACACGTTTAATATATATCATATTCATGTTTAAGATTTTGATGTATTTAATAATTTGTGTTGTGTTTATATTTACATAGATGACACAATAAAATACGAGATAACACACATATACGAATTGCCCAGTCTGCTTAGTCGTTTTCTTGGCTGAAAATGAAGAGTTCAAATGAGATAGGTATATCATATATGGAAGATGACAAGAAAAGTCAAATCCATAAAGTAATATTTATGAAGGGGAATTTATATAAGAATAGATAGCTTGGCTTCATTGAGAAAATAGGTCAATATTTCCTCCTGGTCCTGTTAGATTGCCCTTGGTAACAACTTTTTGCCCCTTTTAAACTCAAAAAGTTAAAAACAAAAAAGAACCAAGAAGCAAGAATTTTGCTTTTGATAGTCAATGATTAATCTCTCTCTCTCTCTATATATATATATATATTGTTTACTTATAAAAGGTTAAAGCAAAACGAAAAAAAAAAAAAAAGACTTTCTCAATGAAATTATCACTATTCTTAAGACTTTCTCAATGAAACAAAACAATTTCCTACCATGTTCCTTAATGGTTTTTTTTTTGGTACTATTGAATCTTGATTACTGAAAAAATCTAATATTCTACCAACAGATCGCACGGCTTTTGACGGAAAATAGAACAGACATAAGCAACTGCAAAAGACACCAATGAAAGTACTTACATTGAAATTGTAATGCCGAATCTTACACTCTACCAATGCCGGAAATATTAGAACAGACACAAACAGCAATGCCTGAACCCAACAAACCATCCTTGCTAGCTCTCTCAATCTCCCTTTGTCTCTAAACTCTGTCTGTCTCTTCAAATATTGATTTATTTCGAGCTATATTTAGAAGAAACCAATGTCTGACACACCACCTTTTATAACTTACTTTCATACATAAAGGAATAAAACCATTGATGCAATGTCATTTTAGCTGGTTAGGTGAATGAAGAAGAGATGCCAGAACCAGACAGGTATTTTTTTTTTTTGTTTTGAAAATCAAAGTTTTCTTGGATGTTACACAAAGTTGCAAAGTCATCGTACGTTTTTGAAGTTGCCATTGTCAACTGACTGATACTTCATATGAGTTTGAAAATTACTTCCCATCTGCACATCTTTCTCTATCTCTAGTTCTCTACAATATAATCCTGTTTTTAAACTCTTCCTTCTTCATTACAATTTTTTTTTTTTATAAATTTCATGTAGCTTTTTTCAACATTAATTAAGGTACAAGTTGTACATGTCTTTCTCTATTACTTTTCGTATTATTAGAAAAACATTTCAAGGTTTGTAATAAACAGTCCCTTTTAGCTTATATAAGCATATAGTTTAATACCATTCAATATCTTTTTAATGGCAATGGCCCCATATATTTGTGTACGAATTAAGGATTGTTATATATAAGTTTTTTTTTTTTTTTTTATATTTAGAAAGTCGTATCTTTGTGTTACGCACCATGAATGCCTGTCAAAGTTTTATATAAGATGTGTATTAGGGGGAGCTTGGCTAATATCTTAATTGAGGCTGAGGCTTGTGACATGTGATGAAACTTATATAGGTTTTAAACTTTTCAAAAGTGCATATTCACTTCTAGTTCTAGAGTTTAATTATTTGATATTATTTTTATAATATGATCATGGATATTCCCAGATTTTGCTACGGACTAATCCCTTTTTTGAAAGATCTTAAGTAGGATTTAAATAACGATCACAATGCGACAATACGGTCGCTATTTTGCAATTTCGACTTTTTCTACCATGATATTCAACGCAATTGACCGTCATAGTATATGTTACGTCTGCAACAATGATAAACACGATGCGATCGAAAATGCGTTCGTGATCGAAAACCAGCTTTTCTTCCTACCATTGTGGGTAATTAATTGTGTATGGCATCAATAATTGTTGTCCAGGCTGAAAGATGATTATAGATTTTGTATAGCTGAAGCTTCTGAACCTAAGATTTTATAACAGCAGCCGACCTTCCAGAAGAGTATAAATACATGCAAATATAGAAGATATAGGCAACTACGGTGGTGGGTAATGGTCAATATGATGTATAAACGTATTGATGTTGAGGAATAAGAGATAATTTTTATAGTTGAGAAATGGCTTTCAAAGATAATAGATCAATGGCCTGGTCAGCTATCTAGAAACTTTGAGAAATTTAATTAGATGGGTTTTTTTTTGGCACTTTGTAGTAACAGCTCAACTTGCCTAGAAATTGATTTCAAATCTCACATCTTTTTCACCTTGAGTTTCTTTTACTTTTTTTTTGGTCTTTCAAACCCCACATTTTTTTCACTAACAAATAACCAAGCTACTTGTTTTAAAGGTGGTGAATTTTTTTTGGTTGGGATTCTTGGCCTCAAAGACAACCAAAATTGATAGTTGATTAATTAGTAATTTTGCTAGCAGACCTTAAGGATAAAATACACCACCTTAACCTCAAAAAGCTTAATAAATGAGTCTTATTCCCATTTCTATGCAGATGAGTTGTGCATTTTCTTTCCAGTTTTTTATTCTTCTGAAAGAATATTTGCATTTGACATCCTAACAAATTGACACTTATGAACAACCATTTTTTTTTTTCAGATGAAAACACAGGATTGTTACTGAAGTTTGTATGAGTACATATTTCCACTAGCAGTTCAAGCTCACCCGTGTCTGACACATTAGGACATGCATATGGAGGTATAATCTTTCAGATATATGGAAAAACTTTAAAAAAAAAAAAATTTGAGCATACCTGTACCGGACACATATCCGTATCCGAAACTCACCCCGAATCCGAGTAACATAGTTGCATGCTCAAAATGCTAAACATATGTCATTCATAAGAGAAGGAAACTGAATTAGATAAGTTGGTGCATAGCTTTCATTTTATTAATTTATGACTTTTAGGTTGAATGGTTTTCTACTTTTAATGTTTGAGCATTTTGTTTGACCTAATAGATCAATCCTTCAAACCTGTAAAAGTCCCAAGATTCGATGTGAGGAAGTGTGTTTGAGTTGTCTCCAAAAGGATTTTACCTACAATGTCTGACCAAAAAACACAAAATCAATTAAGAAACCTGTTCTGTTTTCCTAGGAACATGGACAATTCAGCATCTAGAATAATGTTTTCCTACAGCAGACTAATTAAATTATATATCTATAGAGACTGACACCCAACCTACGAGGTATTATGTGAGACTGGAGCGTTACAGTATCATAAAATGGTATTATCAAGGTAATACTGTACAATTCTTGGAAGTTAAATTTGCCTCCAAAAATTTCTTGAAGAAGGTAATGAAAGAGTCTGCAATTGTATGATAAATTGATAGGAATTAATTTACTCTTGGTATTGACAAAAATGTTGTAATGTTACAGTCTGCAATTCTAATGCTTAGAACAGTCCATACTTTATTATGAAGGAATCTTAGAAAAAAGTGTCAGGCTTTGGCATGATCCTTTCATTATACCAATAAGAGTATGCAAGAGGGGGTCAAATCCTAGGATTAACTTCTTAGGAATTTACTATATTTTAATCATAATTCTAGGTGTTCTTTATTCCTTAAGTCCTTTCAACAGTTAAAAAACCTTGATTTTTAGGACTTACTATAACCCATGTCAGTGACTATTTTCATTTTTTTGGATTTAATTGTATTGTCTAGATAGATCAATCTGATAATTATTCTAAAAGCAGACGTTATTCAATGACATCTAAAGAACAAAATATGATGAATTGATTAGTTAAAAATGATTTAAATGTTTCTTACAGTTTACAGTTCTTCTAATTAAGGGAAATGGAAAACTGAATTGCTTCCTATAATAGGAAGATGTTGCTTCTTATAGCATCAAAGTTGTTCTTCTTATTCCAACTTAAAAATGATTGGAATTGTGAAAAGAAAATTGTTGGTATTGTTTTTCTAGCCAGTTTATAGAGCTATTCCTTCTATGGATATTCAACCTGTTGGGCAACCGAACCCGAAAGTCTAAGTTAGATGAATATAACTTGGAAACAAATTCATAGAAGAATGAGGTTCATTGGCCCTGGAATAATTTTATGAGCACTTCTGCTTCAAGTCTAATTTGACCTAAAGAAGCAAATTGTTTTCAGGAAAAAAATATGCCGAATGGAGCTCCGCTTATGTTACTCGGACTCGAATGTGAGTGTTGGATACCGGTTTGTTCAATTTCTTTTAAAAAGATTTTCATGTATTTAAAGCGTCCTTAGAGGATCATATCCCTAAACTCATATCCAGATATACGTCCAACACAGGTGTCGAACACGGATACTTCAAGAAAAATGAAAAATCGGGACAACATAAAGCTCAGCCTTTTATAATTCTCAGTCTCATCATAATTCGAGCATTTCGTCCACTATTTTCACAACTTCTATATGGAATAGCTTAAGTTTTTTGAGAGTTGAGACAGAAAGAAAAGAAGAAAAAAAAAAAAGGTCTGAAAGGAAAATAAGTAAACATTGTTGCTTAAGCAGCAGCTCCAACAGGGACACCTGATGTGAGCCTTGAGGAACCGTATAGAGTTTCTTCGAACCGGATAATCTCATTCTTGGAACCATATGCAACTTGAGTTCTATCATCAAGATTATTGATCACTTTGTCTAGTACTGACTGATGACCATCACTACTGTAACCACCAGCTTTCTCAATCAAGAACCCCAATGGAGCTACCTCAAATAACAATCTCAGTTTGGCTTTGGCAGATGGAGATATCACATTTGTAAAGATACCTTTCTCTTTCACAATGATCTGTAGATAAAAAAACAAAAAAATAGTAAATCATTTAAAATTGAAAACAGTATGAACCTATGTTGCTCCGACTCTTCATTTTTATTTGGACATGGATATGGGGATATGACCCTCTATGGACCCTCCAAATACATGGAAAAACTTAGAAAGAAATGAACATATCCGTGTCGGATACATACCCGTACCTACACTCATATCCGAATCCGAGTAACATAGGTATGAACTATAAGGAAAACCAAGGTATGGAAGAAGCTTGGGATATACCTGGTTGACATCAGGCACCATTCCACCAGTGTACCTCAATGTGTATTTCTCTTTCACATAGTAGTTGATCAACTGTTTTTTTTTTTAAAAGGTAAAAATTACTAAAATTATGGACATGTTAAGAGATTTGCTGATGATAAATAAGAGTTAAAGCAATAATATCCCCCTCAATAAAAGAATTAGGAAAAGTTAAATATAGTTGAACTTGAACCTTATCATATTCAGGGTTGTCAAATGTGGCTCTCAAATTTCCAGGGGAGAACATTTTTCCCTCACCAATCTCTGTGGTATCCTTGACATGTTGCCATTTTCCTGATAAATGCACCAGGGAAACATCATTTTAGAGTGAAAAAACAGGAATTTAGGTACTCAAAACTTACTCCTTAATCCTTGGCTACAATTGTGTAGAATAATATCTCAAAAGGTTAGGTACTGCTTCTTCTAAACTGAAGCTTATCAAAACTAAATGGGATGGTCATTTTCTGATTGCAAAATTTGATACTAAATATTGTTGCAACTTGAAAGTACCTTCATCAAGGAGGAGGAATTCATGGGTGCCAGGGCTGTCCTTAAGTGCAAGAACATATGTAGTTCGAGGACCGAAAATTCCCATTGCTGCAGCAACTTGATCTCTTCCTGTTACACCAGTTAACTTATCACCAGGCCACACCCCAAAGATGGTGCCTACGGTGAAATTTGTATCGACAATACTAGAGCCATCGAGTGGATCAAAAGCAACACTGAATCCACCTGTTTCATATAGTGGATAAATTATGACTAGACATTCAGTTTTACGTAACCATATAGAGTCTACAAGTTAGTGAAAAAAACTTTGAAGAGGTTGAAAAAAAAGCAGACCTTCAGCAGGGCCTCCCATGTCTTGAAGCTCAGGAACTTCTTCTGAGCATGCGTATTTGCAGAAGTGTGAGTAAGTCAAGGCCTATATATGGATCATAACCAAAAAAACCATTAATTTCAAATTTCACAAACAAATTACTATAAAATATGGACATGAATGTTTGTATAAATCATTGTTCATTAATGAAAATAACTTAACAATTGAAAAAATAAAGAAAAAAAGTTGGGTGGCAGAAAAGGGCATTCCTTGCACCATATCTAAATTAAACAGATATATAAACTCTTAAAATATGATTATGGAAACCTATAAGAAATCATTTTTAATATTCTTCACCAAAATGCCATCTGAAAAGCTTATAGAAGCCCTTTTTTTTGTTGTTAATTCTAACCTCAAAAAGAAGCTTGTTGGCAAGCAAATCCACAGCAAGCTGTTCATCTCCAAAGGAATTGACACAAGCTGTACCTCCACATGAAGCTGTCCTAACCTTGAAAGCAATAGTTCTTAATGCTTCTCCCATGCACATCATTAATCTAATCAGTCCCTTGTCTGAGGTTGCCTTTGTAAGGAACTCTTCCTACAAAACCATATAAAACCATTCAAAATCAACTTTTCTATATCCAACTAATCACTGATTCAATAACTCAAAATCAAATATTGGCAAATTTTTTACTATGTTAATTTACCAGACTGTCTCCAATCTCACATCTTGTCACAAGGGAAGAAGAGTTCTTTGTCTTTGAAACCTTCAATGATGATCTTGGCAAAACCCTCAGTGATTCCCCAAATAGCGAGCTTGATTTAAGGCTCTGCCATAAATAGAATACAATCCTTCATTGCAAAATATATACTCATGGGAAAACATTAAGGCTTCGTTTGAAAGATGCTTAAACCGAGTCTAACTTAATTCATAACATGATGAACATAAGAAAAGGAAGCTTGACATGAATTAATGCAAGCCAAACATGCATGATATTTAACTGAAATGTATAATCATACCCTTGAGCTGAAGGAAGGAGATATTGATGCTGGGGAGACTAATGCAGTGGAATGCTTAGAGGAGACACTAGGAAGAACAATCCCACGCGCATAGCACGTGACACCAGTCTCCATAGTTGGCAAAAAAAGGTTTTTTCTGAACAAATTTAGAACTTCAAAGGAAGATTAAGCTTGATGTCAGTCTTCAAAAAAATCTCTTGCTTGTAGTAAGGGAATGCTTGAGAGTTGAGAAGGATAGTAGATAAGCAGTTAACTGTGTTGTGACACGTGGCAGATGGTGATATGATAGGCCTAAAATCAAGTGGGAGAAGGAGGGGAAGAGAAAGGGAGTGAGCTTAAATTAGCATCTCTCATTAAATGTGTGGCTATGGTCCAATATTTGAAGAGATTGTGATAGGGAAGGCTTTGCTGCTGCCTGCTTCTATGATAAAATGTTGTAAAGGCTAAGCCTTTGGGACTTGGAAAAGGGGGCTTTTTCTTTAACTGCCATTGTTTCTGCATATGTAAGTATGTTAGCATGGGAATTGGAGGGCCACAATTACATCACCAGTTTCTTCATTCATTGTATAATGTGCCATTTAATTTTCAGATATTTTCTTCAAACTTATTAGGGGGAAAAAGAAGCTAAGATTAATTACTGGTGAGTGGCTAATATGATCTTTCAAAGATGGAATTAAGTGAAATCTTCAATAATAGATCATTAGACATTAAAGATTGAAATAATTCAAAATTTTAAGATTTAGATTTCATTTGAATAGACCGTGCAAAAATCGAAATCTCAAAATAGTATTTAAGGATCTAATGATAAAATGATGCTTTTTTACGATAATAATCTCTTTCTCATTTTTATCGTCCATCCAAACGAAACATTATTTATTTAAGTAAAGTGATTCTAATAAACAAAAAAATTTATGTACAACTTACCATATGCAATAATTACAAGTTCAAATAAGTGGAATTATAAGTAATATTAACTTTGATATTGTAATATCAAACTCAATCTTGATTTGTGATATTCAACTATAAGATTTATATATTAACTTTGACTTCAAATAGACAGTAACATATTATTTAATCTTAATTTCCGATATTTAGTTACCAAATTATTTGAAAAATATTTTGGATTATATTTATATATAGATGATATTAATGGATGATTTGGATTTTATTTTTATCCTCTCAAGTTTTTTTTTAAGTTAATCAACGCAAATTAATTGATGGGAACACAAATTAAAACCAAAAAGGTTTCAATTTTCCAAGAATCAAACCCACTAAAATTTAGATTTTTTCTACTATATGGGCTGGATCTTAAATTAGGCCAAAACAAAATTTAAACCCAAAAAATAGTACCCAATTTGATTGGGTTTTGGGGATTAGGGTTTATACCTCACAAATACAGCTAAGCACACTCCATCACAGTTCGAAATCTAATTAAGGCTTAGTTTAGCATTGCTGTTAGAAAAAGCTTGGGTTAAAAAAAGCTTGAGTTGGAAAAAGTGTGTTTTAAAAGTGTGGTTTAAAATTTTTTAAGTGTTTAGTATTGCTGTGAAAAAGTGTTGTAGAAAATTGAAATATCAAAAAAAGATATGTTTAAAATAATAAAAGTGTAGAGATATGAGGATAATAAAGTCATTTTATTCAAAAGCCAGCTTTTAAAGCCCAAAAGCTATATTTTTTGGCTTTTTGGTTTGGCTTTTCAAACCATAGTTTCAACAGCAGAAGACAATTTTTTTTATCTGTTTAGCATTGCGTTTGCGGTGAAAAGCAGCTTTTGACCTCAAAAGCTGTACCAGAAACAATGCTAAACGAGGCCTAAAAGAACAAGTTAACCTGAGAAGTGAAATCAGAAGCATGGAAGCTCAGAGTCATTCAACCCAATGCCATTAGTTTTTCTCTTTGAAAAAGCTGCTATCAAAAAGGTAAAAAAAAAAAGGTTTTGAAGAACATTGCTGGATGTAAATTACGTTGGAAAGAAAATTCAGCTAAGCCCCCAGGTTCCCGGATGACCAGTGTGTTTAACTTTGTTACAGAACAAATTTGAAGAACACTATGCAAAAGAACAACCTAAAGGATCATATGATCTAATGTGAAAGTCTCCAGCTTTCAATGTGATTTTTCAAAATTATAATATAGAGGGTTTGGAAGCTTAAAAGCACGTATTCCCAAAGACAAGCCTGTTAAAGCATCCATTTGGCTGCTAATCACACTGATTATTTGAGTACCTTCTTTCTTCATTGCTGCTCTTCGTCTAGAAAAGTATTCGCTTGTATCCATTTCCATTTCTCTATCCAACCTGCAAGAGTTTCCTGGAAATTTTAACCAGCTGCATTGAATATATACAAAGCTGATACCCATGTCCGACACTCATGTTCGACACATATTCGGATAAGGGTATGGAGTATGATCCTCTGAAAAAACTTGAAAAAAATTGAGTATACCCGTGTCGGACACATACCCGTATCCGACACTCATCCCGAATCCGAATAACATAAATTGATACTATTATGGTCTCAAATGAAATAAGCATCATTTCATCTCATCCTCCATAAAAACAACAGCAAGTACCTTGAGTTCAAGAAGAACCTTTATTTTGTAAGATATGTAGAGGTGATAAGCAAACATCAAAAAACTTAAAAAGTACATGCCATTTAACTACTTATGCCAGTAAGATCAAAAAATCGAAAAAGAAAAAAGTTTATCAAGAAGGTTTAAGGAGAGGAGTACCAACAAAACAATACCTCATAATCAATGAAGACCAACCACTATATCCTGTAGAATTAAGGTGTTCAATAGTGACATTTCGTTGTCTCTCAGGCTTCCTTGATAACAGAATCAAAGACCATCCTCTGGACCGAAGTTTTGTGTACATTTCGAGAGTTCGCAGGTGCTTCAGATAGGTTGCATCTTCAATGCAGCCACTAGGCTCATTACAGCCATGTTGGTTGAACCTGAGCCAAAACACGATTTGAGTCCTGTTAAGTGATGTATAAGCAATAAGTAGTTTTACTAGCAGCAAAACGAAAAGGCAAAACCAATAGAGAAGAAGAACATAAAATGTTCTAATCCGTGATGTACAAAACTGAATTGGTTAAGATTAAGAAAAAGGGTCAAGAAAAAAGTCGTTTTTTCCAAGTTTTAGTGTCCTTTAACCAGCTATGAAGGCATATCACGGTTTACCCAAATGTTCTACCCATAAGAACATTAGGAAAACAAAGAACAGGAAAGGAAATCAGGAAATATTATCCAAATATTAAAGGGGGTTAAGGTAAAAGAGAGAAAAAAAGTGAGAATGATTTTGGTAAGGAACTCGAAGATAATGGTTTCAGTTATATTCCTCCCGACTCTTTATTTTTCTTGAAGTACTCGTGTTCGACACCCGTGTCCGACGCATATCCGAACATGGGTATGAGGATATGATCCCCGAGGACCCTCCAAATGCATTGAAAACTTAGAATTAATCAAATATATCCGTGTCAGACACTCACACCCGAATCCGAATAACATAAGTTTTCAGCCTAGACAAAAAATAACATGGATGAAAGAGGAAATTTTATCCAAATGCAGCAAATGTGTAAAACGATTGAGGGGATTACTGTTTCATTAATTGATTGGAGTGCCGAGGATCTGAAGCAAGGAGGATGTCATCTAAGTCCATTAACACCACATCCAAATGATTATTTGAAGGTGAAACAGTATTGAAAAAACTTTCAATCATCCACATTGTGAAATTTAAGTCTCTTGCATATTCTCCTCCTTTGATGTATTGAACGGCAAGACTCCTGCAGACCGGAGGAACCTCACCGGCGCCTTCCAAGCTGTTGAGCTCCCAATGCAGCTCAAAAATCTTGCAATAATGGTAGTAACTATCACTTGTTTTTTCAATCTCCACAATTCCCTTGCTCTTACTTTCACAGGATTGCAACATTACTGCTAATGTGACCACCAAAGTTACTAATAGAACCCCAACGGTTACAAGAGCAGCAATGAAGATTGTTGCAGCAAAAGATGTCATGTAGATTCCAGATTCAACCATATATCGGCTTCCCATCTCCGTTCCTAATTAAGGATTACGACCAAGAAAGATTAATATGTGTATATATATATATATATATATATATATATATATATATATATATATATATATATATCAGACATCAAAAGGGTTTTGGAGTAACAATCATAAAAAGAAACATCTATTGATGGATCCAAAATCCAATGTTTCATACTACATATATTTCCCTGAACTATTTAGATCTTTGGAGGAATTAGATAACAAATTCAACCATGATATTATCAGATTCAGTCCAGGCATGCCAAATGCTTAAAATCCTCTCAGGAAAGGGTATTCTAAGGAAAGTAAAATCTAATCAAGTAATGCATACCAGTATCTACCCTACTTAAGAGACTCTGAGCGGAGAACTCCCGCTCCATTTGATGGGCATAAGCTGACATTGTGATTCAATCTTAGCCGGATAGCAGGCTGCAAATATCTCAAGATCCAGATCCAGATCCCTTCCAAATCATATAAGGGTCACCTGCAACAACAAATAACAACCGATTGATATATAAATTCTCCCATTAGCTGCTATAAGGTGGCAATCACAGGTTTAATAGTCAAGAAAAAATCCCAACTAAATCAAAAAGCAACTTCATCTACCATGGTTTGAGCTACCAGTAGCTCATCTCAGCTTCATTGCCCACATTTTTAGGCACATAAAGAGAGAAAAGAAAAGGCTAGAAATAAATAAATAAATAAATAAATAAATAAAAGAGTATTCCTTAAAAGTAGAGGTGGCAAAATGAACCCGAACCCGAAAACCCGCCCAGGAAAACCCGAACCCGAACCCGCCCAAACCCGATTTGACCAAAAAGTCAAAAACCCGAACCCGAAAAAGCCCGAACCCGATGGGCCCGAACCCGAATGGACCCGAACCCGAATGGGCCCGAACCCGAATGGACCCGAACCCGAATGGACCCGAACCCGAATGGGCCCGAACCCGAATGAGCCCGAACCCGAATGAGCCCGAACCCGAATGGACCCGAACCCGAGACCGGCCCGAACCCGAACCCGAATTTAATACTAAAAATAAAAATAAACAAATTGCAATTATTTTTTTTTTTTACAAAGCAATAACTTTAAGTATTAATTTTATTTTAATTTTTTTTAATAATTTAATTAAAATTTAATATATTATATATATATATGATGAAATAATAATTTTATCAAAAAGTAAATTATATTTTGTACTTATAAGTTATAATTTTAACGTCTCATATCATGATGAATTTACAATCTAAATATTTTAAATTCTTGAAAATTTTAAAGCTGTGAAAAAAAATTTGACAATAATTCAATTAATCTATAAGGGTAAAAATATTGACAATAATTCAATTATTTTGGCCTTTTGGGTTATACTTAGACCTGCTCACGGGCCGGGCAGCCCGCCCGGCCCGTATCGGGCCGGGCTTGGGCAGGATATTTTGTGTTCCGGGCCGGCCCGGCCCGGAACAGTAATTTTTATTATAATAATATTATTTTATTTAATTTTAATTATAAAAAAATAAAAAAAAAATATTTTTTTATTCCAATGAACAGTGTTTCAGGCCTAAACGGGCGGGCCGGGCCGACCCAGGGCCAGGCCTGGGCAGAGAAAATAAAAAAAACTGGGCCGCGGCCCGGCCCATAAGCAGCTCTAGTTATACTTATGCGGTTAGGTTAGGGTGGGTTTAATTGGATTATGGCTTTCATGTGATTTTATTTTAGCGGGTGGATTTAATGGGGTTTTGGGTTTTATGGCCTTTTGGTTTTGGGTATATTTATTATATATTAATAAATAATCATATTAATTATATATTTATTACGTATAATTTAAATATAAATTATATTTTTTAGTACTACTTTATAATTTATATTTTATACTGATGAAAAAAATATAAGTACTCGATATATATATATATATATATATCTTGACTATAAGCATAAATTTTTTGCATTTTATAAGTATATAAACGAATAGATGAAGGCCAGGATTTATTTTTATAAGTTTTTTATTTTATAGTGAATATAAATTATAATGTATTTATATTTTGAAATTCGAGCTCATCAAATCAATTATTTTAAATATCAATATATTAATTTATAATATATCATATTTTTTATAATAAATTATTTCAAAATTTGATTTTATATAACAAATTAATTTCTTATTCTTTTGGTGCTAACAAATATTAATTTTAAAAAATAAATATAATTAAAAATATCATATAATAGCAAAAGTATAAAAATAAAAATAATAATAATAATAATAATATATTAATAATTTGTTTTTAGATATAAATATTTAAATTACGTAAAAATGATTACATCTAATATAAAATAAAATAATGTAAAACATACCCGTACCCAGATCGAACCCGAACCCAGACCGAACCCGAACCCGAACCCGAATGGGCCCGAACCCGAATGAGCCCGAACCCGAATGGGCCCGAACCCGAATGGGCCCGAACCCGAATGAGCCCGAACCCGAATGAGCCCGAACCCGAATGGACCCGAACCCGAATGAGCCCGAACCCGGATGGACCCGAACCCGAATGAGCCCGAACCCGAATGAGCCCGAACCCGAATGAACCCGAACCCGAATGAACCCGACCCGAACCCGCCCGAACCCGCCCAATTGCCACCTCTACTTAAAAGCTCCTCATCTTTCATATATTAGAATTCAGAGAATTAATCATTGACAGAAAAGAAAACTATATTGATAACCAAGATCATGACAAAACCAACTAATGCTCCATTTAAATTAAGATACATTCAAAAGGATGAAAAGGGTACAAATCTTTAACTTATTAGATATAATCACAACAGTCCAAAATTTGCTGATCAACTCAATGCTTAACACAGCAGTTTGGTAAAAAGAATAAAACAAGATTTTAAAAAATGAAACAACTTCACAACTTAAGCACCATAAGCCATAAAACAAAGCAGAATCCAACCAAATCAAATTCTGATGCAATTATTTAATGCAAAAAACTGATGTTTTTCTCACTAAATTTCTCAAACAACCTTAAATAAGACAAACTGTGAGAGAGAGAGAGAACCTGAGAGAGGCATTTGAAGAAATGGGAAACAGTGGAAGGAAGATTGCAGAAGATAAGAAAATGAAACATTAACTAAACTAAAGTTTAAACTGATCAAAGACAAGCAAATAACAACTGTCTTTCTCGTGGAGAAGCTTCCTTCTTTGTACTGTGTTGATGATATTGATTGCCAAGGACGATGATGACTTTAATATGTGATATTTGTCGAGTCTTTTACTTTAAAATCAAGGGTAGTTTTGACACCAAGGAGATTATTCCAGGGCCATATAAGAAATTAATTTTTGTTACAACTTTCTTTTTCTAAATTAGTAAGTTCTATCCAAAAATCTTAATTCTTGGGGTCCACCACCTCAATCATGCAAAGTATTTTTGCATTTCATACCACCAATAATGTGCAGAAAAGAAAAAAATATTTAATGTTGTTGTTGTTTCGTAGTCAAATGATTCTATCTGGTTTGTAAGGTGATGTGCATGAAATTCTAGAGGTACAACTGGTGCAGAGCAGAATCTATCTTAGAAACGTTTCAAACTTAACTTTATCTGATCTTGGTAAAGATTGAAGGGTAAATTCTAGAGTAGAAAAAATGGTAGTAGTAGTAGTAGTACTCAATTACCAAGTACAAAGTTTTACCAGTTACTGAAAAACATGGTTTTGTTGCAAATTTGCAAAGAAAGATCCTAAGTTTGACCAAGAATCTTCTGGGGAAAATGGGGTGAAAAATTGGGAACAGAAGGATGAGCACAAAAATTTCAAGGTTTTTTTTTTCTCATTAAGACTGCTTACAAAATCTCAGCTCAGGGTTCATTCCACCAATATATAGTCCGCTTCGATCGAAAATCTCATGGTTTTATCTTACAAACCATCGTCCTATGTGGTGCAAGGAACACTAAATTGCCGGTTTAACAATTAGTTTCATCTCATGGCTAACTCTTTCAACTGCATGTTTCTAAGACCTTGGTTCCATTTATCATGTTCACGGTTGGATCTACTGTCCTGGCTAATTCAATTGCTGCTCCGACATAGGAATGTGGTGTTAAGACAAAAGATGATTTCTGATTTATCAGCATGCTGCATTTCCTTAAACCGAAAATTGTGCAGCTTCAGGGTTTGCCTGTGAAAAGACCATAAGGCTATTACTAAAGAGAATTCTTGGAAAGTTTTGCTGAAAATTTTTCACTCATTATTAACAAAATTAATGGGCACTAGTCAAAATTCTCCATGAAGAAGTTAAAAGGGAACACTACTTTGAAGAAAGAGTGAAATGGTATGATAAATACCTGCAAACCAAAAGAGCTGCACTAGAGATTTTTAAGGTTACCAAAAACTTGAAGAAACCAAATTGGCAAAGCCTGAAATGTGAACAGTAGAAGAGACCATAGCAGGTTATCAGGAGGAGGCTAACTTTTTGGGTTTTGAGACCCAAATGCTAAATCCATTTGGCCCAGCTTAAAAGTTGGTCAGTTGTTCATTAACCCCCAAAAAAACTGAACATACCCATCAAACATTCCCCAATCCCCATCCCAAAATTTGGCCCATCAACTTCATCTATGCTATGGACCATTACCTTGCTTGTTCTGCATGAAACTTTCAATTAGCCACATAAACAAACATGCCTACGAGTCCAATTACATATCTTAGTGGCCTCAAGAGGGTTAAACTAAAACTTAGCCTCAGCCTCAAGGAGTATTTATATCCAGCCACCATTTTTTTTTTTTACAACTTTGTTTCAACAATTAAAATCATCATGGCAAAGCTAGAATGACAAATGAGAAATGACCCATTGTACAAAACAAGCAAAGCTGAAACGATATGAAATTACCAAAAAGATAAACAAGAAATAGTAATATGAAGAACAAAACCAAAGTCTCATTAATCAGAACTTTACATTCAAGTACATCATCATCAGGTTCATGATAGAAATCCCTAACTAGCTAGTCATATATCCACTAAAAATTGCTAAAGATTTAGCCCCTAAAACTATGCAGAAATGTACATCACGCCTTGCCTTCATTAAAAAAAAAAAATCCCCAGAAAAACAATAGAAACATCAAAGGGGATGCCACTATCATCTCTTCTACAAATCAAACAGACAAAAACCAGCTACAATGTTCAAGAATCTTCAACTGCCACTCCTAAAATCTCCAAGAAAAGGGTCAAAATTCTGCAAATGCCTCAGAGCCAGGTCCAGTAAAGTGAAAATGGCAATTAAAAACCACATGACGACAAGTACCAAAAAGAAAACCTCATGACCACCAAGAAAATCCCCATCAACCCAGAATTCTTAGCCGCACCAGAAATCTCCACATTATATTTCCTAGTCATGTTCTCCGATAAAATGCCCCATTTCCTCCCTCTTTCCTTATCCGCTCCTTCATGATCCATCAACTCATAAACATAAACCTCCGCCACCCCATCTTTCTTCAATGGCGTACCAACCCCTGACTTCAAATGTCTCACCAATCCCTTCAAATACATCTCCGCATAAACCCCATTTGCCTCAACTTCCCCAGCCTCACCTCCACCGCTCGGCCACCCTGTTTCTGCCACGACCACCGGAATATTCTCGTGCCCCATTACCGCCATTGCTGTTAACACAGCATCTGCCATCATGTCAAACAGGTTGAAATACCTCACCCCAGTGACCAAATCGTCTCGGAAATTAAAAGGGTAGTCTTGGAATAAAGCAAATCCAATTGGGATTTCGCTGTTGAGACGAAAAAGATTGTAGGGATAAAGGTTGATCAAGAAAGAAGAATTTGTTTGTTCCAAGAATTGGAGTAAGGGTTTTATGATGAGGTCACCGGCGGGTTGTTGGAACTCGGCCGAGGAAGGCGGGAAAGCGGTGGTGATTGTGGAGAAGAAAGAGAAAGTGGTGGAGATTGGGATTTTGTTGATACCCAGTTCGTGAAGTGCCAGGTGGAGGTTTCTCATTGCCGGAAGCAAGAAAGGGGAGAAGTCTTCTTGGGTGGTGGAATCGAGTACGGCGTTGCCTACGGAGATGAGAGTAATTTTGGAACGAGGGTAAAAAGGGAGGACGTGGCGGTAGAGCCAGCGGAGAGCGAGGGAATGGTTGGAAGCAATAGCCGGGAGGAGAGGGTTTGGGATGGAGAGGAAAATGGAAGTGTTGGTGAATGCGAAGGCTCTAATGAGAGATGGTTCGGCGTCTGGGAGGCGGACGCTGGTGATCTTGAGGGCGGAGATGGTGGTGGAAATCTTGTCGGGCGATGGTGGTGGAGGGACGGTGGTTGCGGCGGCGGTGGAAGGGGAGGAGTAGGTGACTCCGATGGATGGGAGGGAGGAGGTGAAGTGGACGAAGGAAAGGAGGAGGGAAAAGAAGAGAAAATAAGGCATTTTTCTTGGTGTTTTGAGAGCTTTATCTTTTCTCTGTTTGGGAAACGAAATGAAAATGAAAGTAAAGAGTACTGAAGAGGGAGTTAGTTAAGTAGAGGCAGTTGGAGTTCGTTACTTTGGGCGGGAATGTTTAGTTATGGAGGTGGGGATTAGGTGCGGAAGGGTGTATATTTAGTTTTCATCTGAGCCGTTCGCTAGAAAACCATTTTTTATGATCGAGTGGTTGATGTATTTGGACTCGGATCCAAATACTATTTCGACTCAGCTCGTATGTATTGGATCATAGAATAAAAATAAGGATCGGGTTATGGGCTAGATATGTGATTCGGGTTCCAATTTTGGTCTGTCCAACAAGCAAAATGTTAACCAGCCCACTACTTGTTATTGATCTATACTATTTAAAATTTCTGACACCAATTTAATTAAAGAATAACAAAATAAAATTAGAAAATAAAATAATACATATTAAGAGATTATGTCAATAATTTAAATTTTTTTATTTAAAAAAATCAGTATGTGTAGTTAAGTAATTAATGAATATAGAATAAGAGGTTAAGGCTTTAATTAAAGTGAATAAAAATATGAAATTTTCATATAAATTATAATCGCACATTTTAATAAAAGAACTTTTTATTGGCCAAAAATTAAACAAACTTTTAAAAAACAAAATAAACCCAAAAATTTATTTAAGTATAAATATATTTTTATTGGTAATACAGTCAGTCTCAGATTTTGTCCCTTTTTTTTTCTTTCAAATTATCTTAAGCACTTATTCTCTTACATTAATTTGGTATATCACAATGAGCAAAGCTTGATTAACAAAGCAAATTTAAGTATCTATACACTATTATAAAAAGGAGTAGTTGAATTGGTGTCACGAGTCAAGTGACATCAACTCAGTTGGTAAAATTACAAAAAAAAAAAGCAATTAAATTATTATATCAAATGACATGTCAAGGGTATTAATGTATTTTTAATTTTATATATAATTTTTATTTTGAAAAAATTTACCAAATTTTTCTTAAAAACTACCAACTTCTTTTAAAAAAAAAAAAAAATTCCATATACATACAAACTATCCATTAATCAATTTTTTTTAACATTGTTTTTTTCTCACTTTTTTTCTCATCCATCCACATAATCCACATAATGAATGTGTTATAATCTAATATTATTAAAAAAAATTATTAAAAAAATTAAATAAAAAAAAAAGAAAAGACACCCATAAAGTTCCTTTTAACTTTGTTTGGTGATTTCATGTAATAAATTAAAAGGTCATGAAATAGAAGTTGTCAACAGCGTGGGCAATGACATGTGAAAATGTCCGCACGTTTTTCAGCTTTTTCGTCGTTCATAATCCGACTGGACTGGACTGAACTGGATCTCTCGCTCCATCAGCCACATACACATTGCAGCCAAGACGTGGCCCAACGTCTTACTTTAAAAAATTCCATGATTTAACCTATTTTTAATCCAAATCCTTTCATTTTTCTATATCTATCGGTGTCCTCATTTTGGTGAGTGAGTCCGTTTTTCTCGTCCTCTTTGTATTTGTTTGTTTTTTAATATTTAATCTGATTTTTTATTTAATAAAAAAAATTTATTTTACTTTTAAAAAAAATACGGATACAAAAACGATACAAATAAATAAGATGGTTTCGTGGAATTCGCCTATTCGATCATCAGTAAAATATCGATCGGTTATATTTGTCTTTCGTAACCCCTGTTAAATAGTTGAAAACAAATGAGGAAGAAAGCGATACCGAAAAAAGGGATCCGTATCTCGTTACGAGAGTGAAAACACGAATAAGGGTAAGAAAATGGGACAGAAGATTTCTATTTCTTACTCTTTCCTCTAAATTTAAACCAATTATCCAAACAAAAACTTTTTTTTTTTTTTGGATAATTGGAAACAAAAACTATTACTATTTCAAAATTTGCATTATCATTTTTTTTTGTGCTAAACATTTGCATTATCATTTAAAATAAAGTTTTGCATATTTCCTCCATTAAACAAAATTTTTTCCATCTATTTATTATAAATTAACTCTTGTATATGCATGGGATATATCTAAGATAGAGTCAGGTAAAAATATCCTAACATAAAAATTTTGTTTTGTTTTATTTTAAATTTATATTTGATTTAATCAGAAAAAATTAACCATTTTTATTTGTCTAATTCAAATTCTAGACGATTCCAAAAATTAATATGAAAGAATTTTTTATTTTAAAAATTAATAATTTAAAATTAAATAGATTGAATCCAATGATTCAAATTTAATAATTTAAGTGTCAAATTCGAATATCAATATCTAAAACATCTAAATTTTTCTTTGAACTATTTTTTTTTCTTCTTTCAATCCAAAATCATGATTCAAATCCAAATCAATCTAAAAATTTTTTGAGCTGAATTTCTTTCTATCCTAAATGACCCGACTTTCACTAACCTAATTATCTAATCTAAGGTTCATATTGCAAATTGGCAAAAACAGAAACAGATTGCAAATTAGTTGTTTAAGATTGTACCAATATACTATTTGCATTACTTTTACTTTCTATTTTTTAAAGTATGAAATAAATTATTACTAAATTTCAAACATAATTAAAAAAAATCAAATACTTTGAATTTTCAACTATCCTTTCACATGAAATGCATTTACAAATTTTATTATATAACATAACATAAAACTCACTCGCATTTAGAGGTGTCATAGCCATGTATGGTATCAATATTATATTTGTTTATTTAAATCCAACTTGGTTTGAAATATGAGTTTCAAACTTTATCAAAGCCCGCCCATATTTGTAAATGGATAGCCCAAACCCGTTTAGGACCGTTCATATTATTTTTTTTTATATTTTTAAAAAATATATTTTTATTATTTAATCTTTAATAATTTTATATTTTTTTCTTTTATTAAGTTTTTAAACATAGACAACTTAATATATTTTTAATGTTTACACTATAACATTATATATATTTAATCTTTATATGACATAAATTATATAATATATATATAAATTATATATTATTTAATTAGAAAAAGGTTCGGGCTGGACCGAGTTCGGATTTTGAATGTTGAAGTTAAGACCCGATTCATTTTTTAAACGGACCTTAATTTTTTTGTCCAAATCTATTTTTCAGACCTAATATTTTTATCTAAATTTTTTCAAATATGAACGAACTTTCGAATTTTGAACGGATAACTCGACTCTTGGTCGCATTATAACTAAAACCTTGCTTAAGTTTTAATTTCACAGATAATTAAATATCTCTTAAAGAAGAAAAAAAAATCTAGAAAAAAATCCTGACAGGACAACATTCAGTTAAAAGTAACGTAAATCTTAAAAAAAACAGGACAACGTTGTCAATTTTATCTCAAACAGCAAAAGCCACCTTAGTTGAGTTTTCGTTAGGGGTGTGCATAATTCGGTTTTAACCGAATTAACCGACCGAATTTTAATTCAGTTCGGTTAATCGGTTAACCGAATAAAATTCGGTTCGGTTAACGGTTAATGGTTTTGAGAAATTTCGGTTTTCGGTTAATTCGGTTCGGTTAAGCGAAAATAACCGAATTAGACGAATTAACCGAAATGCTTAAAACAACAAGATTTTATAAGTTTAGATATATATATATATATATTTTTAAATTAATTTATATATTAAAAACTAAAAACCCTAATAACCTTTCCTATTTAATTTAAAAATTAAAAATTAATTTATATATTAATTTAGATATATTTTTGAGTCTTTGAGACTATGTAATGTTCATGTTTTATCATTTTTTTTAGCTGTGTTTGTTTCATATTTGGATTTTTTTTTTTTTGGATAAGTAAAATTACAAAGTAAACGCCGTCTATGGGTTCATATTTGGATTTTATAATATGCTTTGCTTTTGGATTTTGATTGGTTGGACTTGGATGGATAATATGGATACAAAATCATATAAAAAAATAGATTAGCAAAATAAAATTTTTATTTATTTCGGTTAATTCGGAAACCGACCGAATTAACCGAAATAATTTCGGTTCGGTTAATTAATCGAATTAATTATTCGGTTCGGTTAACGATTAATTGGAAAAAAAATTCGGTTAATTTGGTTTTGGATAATTCGATTCGATTATTAACCGAATTAACCGAATAAACACCCCTAGTTTTCGTTGGTTGAAACAAGACCATGTAAATCCGAACCTGTTCCATCCAGCAAAAAATAACAGGAGATATTATTCTCTTCTTTCTTTTTAAGTTAAATTAAATCCCAATAATTTCTCATTATCTCTCTTTTGATTTTTCTGTATCTTACAATCATCAATCATCATCATTAACTTCAACAGCATCTGCTCGCTACAAAAAGTACCCAATCCCACCTCTCTTTGTCTTTCTCTTTTCCTTTGTTTTTTTTTTTTTTTTTTTTTTTTTTCTCTTTTATCTCAGTCTCTTCTAAATCCCCAGAAGACCCTTTGACTCTTTAGCTTTCATTTTCTCTTTTTTTTCTTTTGGTTCATCTTATTTCATAGATCCAGGGCTTCTTCTTCTTTCAAGGTACATTTTTTTAATTGCCTCTTCAAGTTTCAATGTTTGACCCCTTTTTTTGTTTACTGTTGTTACTATCTATTGTTTGATCATTTCTTTTTGGGTACTTTTTTTTTGGTTCTAAGTTTTTCAAATTAGATCAGCTAACTGGGATTTGCATGGGATTTTTGTTTTATTTATCATTCTTTTTGAAGTCCCAGATCAGGGGGTTTTGAGGATGCAAGGAAAAAGAAATGAGGATTAAAGTTAATGAAGTTTCTGAGCTTATGTTTTGTTTGTGTTGCTTTTACTGTTAAAGTTTAGCTTTGCTTGTGTTTAGGTACCCAATATTGGCTCAATGGATTGCCATTTATGGTTTCTTTTAGACGCTAATTAATGATGAATAAACTGATTCAAAGTTCTAAACTTTATAGCTAATTTTGTTGGATTTGACATAATCTGATTCTGAATTGTGTTTTTGGTTGTTTGTTTTAACATCTTTTAGCAGTTAATATTTGCAAATATAAGATAGGAAATTGAATTAAACCCGATCCATTGAATTGGATAAAGAACATTAGGGTTAGATCTAAAGCATATTCGAGCCATGTCTTTTATCGGTACCCAGCAGAAATGCAAGGCTTGTGAGAAGACTGTTTATCAAGTGGAACTTTTGTCAGCAGATGGGGTTCCTTACCATAAGTCTTGCTTCAAGTGCAGTCATTGCAAAGGGACGTTAAAGGTAATGTCTTTTAATTGCTTCCCATCATTTTCGGCTCATTTGTTTGAATAGATGAAAATGTAGTTAATTAGACATGCTTGTTTTGTACAGTGATCAGGTTTAAGGAAAATGGGATATGAAATATCTATTGCCATTCATTCGATTTAATGCTAAAGTTACTAACCCTTTTCATTTTGTTCGCTGGTTAATTTAGTCGCTCTTAGTTAAAATGTGTAATCAAACCGTGTTCGAACTGTGTTATACACGCTCATAATTGGTTAGTTTGTGTAACGAAGTTTCGGCTCCTAACTTAGCAGCTTTTTCTTATATATCTCCAGTTAGGTAATTACTCCTCAATGGAAGGTGTCCTTTACTGCAAGCCTCATTTTGAGCAACTCTTCAAGGAGACGGGTAACTTCAACAAGAATTTTCAGTCACGTAAGTCTTTTTCTTTCTCTTGCTGGATGAAATCCTTTTGTATGATTTCTTGATAGTTTTGTTTTGTCGGTTTAATTTGCCATTAATTTTTATTGTCAGCAGCTGCAAAGTCGGCTGAGAAGAAGTTAACTCCTGAACTGGTAAATCTCCCTTGCAACACTGCATGTGTTTGATTAAGTAGAAATTTTCATTATAGGGTTTGTTGTAAGGTTGCTGGATGTTTCTTGCTAATTCCCAATAGCTTGTGTTGATTTCAGACAAGATCACCTAGCAAAGCTGCCAGCATGTTTTCAGGGACACAAGAAAAATGTGCTACTTGTGGCAAAACTGCTTATCCACTTGAGAAGGTAGAATTCGAAGATCCCAATAAGTCATTGTCTTAATTTTTTTTTTTTTCTGCAAAATGCAAGACTTCAATTTCTGCCAGCCCTTCCGCCTCTTTTTCACTCTCATTCATTTTAATTTTTAGTCCTATGTTGCTCCGACTTTTCATTTGTCTTGAAGTTTCCGTGTTTGACACCCATTTCCGTTGCATATCCGGACATGGGTAGGATATGATCCTCTAAGGACCCTCCAAACACATGAAAATCTTAGAAAAAATTGATCATATCCGTGTCGGACACATACCCGTGTCCGACACTCACACCCGAGTTTGAGTAACATACTCCTAACTTATTGGCGTGTTTATGCCTAGCACTTTCTTCTGAATCTTTATGAGGTTTACTCCCAGTGAAATATGTTTTGTTTCACTTTTGCATACTTAGGTGATCTTGGAGTATCCTTGTTTGTGTATTCCTTCTTAAAGGGTGTAAGACTTAGTTTCTAAAAGTAAAATTTCTGGCTGGGCAAGTTCTTGAACTGATGAAATCAGGCAAAGGGTTAAAGCCTGTAATAGTTTCTTTAGAGATGCAAGATTAGCACAGCTAGGTTTCCTTCTACATTATGCTTTTACCACAATGCAGTTAGGTTGATATTGTCATGTTAAAGGGGCACCTCATGGAAAGGAGAGGTATAAGCTATGTTACTCGGACTCGAGAGTGAGTGTCGGATACGGATATGTGTCCGACACAGGTATGCTCAATTTTTTCATATATTGGAAGATCGTATCCCCGTACCCATGTCCAAATATGTGTCGAACACGAGTACTTCAAGGAAAATGAAGAGTCGGAGTAACATAGGATATAAGTAGATTTAGAGTGCATGGGTATGCTCAATTTTTTCATATATTTGAAAGATTATATCTCCGTACCCATGTCAGAATATGTGTCGAACACGGGTACTTCAAGGAAAATGAAGAGTCGGAGTAACATAGGGTATAAGTAGATTTAGGCCTAGTTTAGCATTGCTGTTGGAAAAAGCTTGGGTTGGAAAAAGCTTGAGTTGAAAAAAGTGTGTTTATAAAGTGTGGTTTAAAAACTTTTAAGTGTTTAGTATTGCTGTGAAAAAGTGTTGTAGGAAACTGAAATGTCAAAAAAAGATATGTTTAAAATAATAAAAGTGTAGAGATGTGAGGATAATAAAGTCATTTTATCCAAAAGCCAGCTTTTAAAGCCCAAAAGCTATATTTTTTGGTTTTTTGGTTTGGCTTTTCAAACTATGGTTTCAACAGCAGAAGCCAAATTTTTTTATCTGTTTAGCATTGCGTTTGCGGTGAAAAGCAGCTTTTGACCTCAAAAGCTGTGCCAGAAGCAATGCTAAACGAGGCCTTAGAGTTGTGCACGTTCCATTCGAAATAATCAATTGCTCTCATAAGATGAGCAATGTCGTCAAATTAGAACTGATTCTTTGCCTCCTTTGGCTATTCCAACCCATGAGGAGCTTGAAATCATTTTAATCGGTTTACATTCGAGTTAGACAAAGGACTTGTCTTGTTCGAGATGGTGTCTATCAAGACTCAAGAGCGTTGTACGAATTGAAGTTTGGTTTCAAGAAAAACTGTTGGTATTTATTACACCACCGATGATTTTTAAATTCCCAATCGGTTAAAACAACTGCATGCTTTTGCAACTATATTCGGCTTATAACATCGTTGAAATGCTTAAAATGCGCAAAACCATTTTTATTTTGCTTTGCAAGTGTCAAAGTTTTAATACCCTCTAGTTTCTCTAGTAAAATGTGGCTTCTTTTGTGCCAAATTTTGACAGGTAACAGTGGAAAGCCAGTCTTACCACAAGTCATGTTTCAAGTGCTCTCATGGCGGTTGCCCTATAAGTCCATCAAATTATGCAGCCCTTGAGGGGATTTTGTATTGCAAACATCATTTCTCCCAGCTTTTCAAGGAGAAAGGAAGCTACAATCATCTGATCAAGTCTGCATCCATTAAGCGCGCCGCAGCTGCCGCCGCCTCTGTTCCAGAAGCTTGATCATCAGATTCATATGATTTTTCATGTTTTTTTCTTCTTTCCTTGTGCTTGCCGGGTGATTTCTTATGGATCCCTTTGATTTATATTTATGAAAAACAAAAGACAAAAAAACTCAAACTTGTGTTCCTCTTTTGCTCATTCATCTGCGGATATGTAATGGTATTTGATTGATGTATGTATGGGATGGGGATATGCATTCTCCAAGTTAAGTTGTAAAACGACCTTTTCTTTGCTTGCATGATACTTTCATGTAGATTTACTTTTGATGTTTTGCTTTGTTTTAAAATTCCCATCATCTTCATGTAAATATATATATATACATGAATCTATCATGATGACCATGTCATCATGAATATTTGATGAAAAAATGGAAAGAGTCAATACCCTGGCCAAATTTATATATATATATATATAAAGAGACTATATTAACACATTAAACAATAATCTGGTAAACTTCTGATTTTTTTTCTTCCATTAATTAATCAATACTAGAAATGTTAATAACAGATTGACTGTGTAAAGACCAATTCTACAACCTTTTCCTGAAAGAATAAAAAACATAAAATGATATTCCTCTAAAACCCCCAAGCTGGGAATGATAGAGACCAATCAGTCACTTATTGAAGTTTTTCTAATTCTTGACTAATCCTGCAGCTGTTGCTGAAAAAAAAAAAAAAAAAAAAAAAAAAAACAGTTTCCCAGTCTTCCAGGGAAAACAAATTAGAATCTAGGGTGCAAAATCCATGGCATCATATATGCTTACCACATGGCCAAAACTTTCCCTCTTTGAACATTGTAGCTGTTCTTGCAATGAAGGAAACAAAATATACGATGATCGGACAGATATCGTGTTCCCGGGATGACTGTCTCATTTGCTTCGTTTCTTGGCTTCGCTGTAGAGTATAACCCCGAAGACTGTGAGTGTATAACCAAGCATTCCGGTGACGGAGACCGGATTTCTAAAAATTAAAATCGAAACCACCACAGCTACAGCTCCCTTTGCATTTCCTAGAACCTGCAAGAGCAAACATCTCAGTATCTCAAAAAAGCTTAAATTAATGTCTGTTTGAATATCTGCAATAGTGATGCAAAAATAAAGGAATTTGTGCATAAGAAATGACAGGCAGAAAGCATAATTAACCATACAGTACAAATGGTCATTCCTATGGAAAGTTTATAAAGAAGTAACACTTGAAGTAACAATGCTGATTTCTATAAACAACTAAAAGATTGGTACAATTCATAATCATAGGAGTTCGAAGTAGTCAAACCTTCATAATCTAATACAAGGTTGAAAAAACCGGACCGGAGGTCAAACCGGTATGACTTCCGGTTCCCGGTTCAACCGGTTGGACTGGTTGTGCACTTTAAATAAGATTTTTAAATATTTTAAAAATAATTTTAATGTTAAATAAATATTAAATATAGTAAATAATTAATAAAAACAAGCATTTAGCTTAGTGGTATGGTCTTTAGTATAATTCTAAAAAGTTATGAATTCAAATATCATAACTTACAAAAAAAAAATTTGAAATAAAATAATTAAAAAAATAAAAAACGGTTTTTCGGTTTTTTACCGATTTTTTACCGTTTAAACCGGTTTTTGGCCGGTTCGATTAAATCTAATTTTATTATACCCGCCGGACCGGATAGGCCACCGATTAACGGTTCCCGATTCAACCAATCCGACTAGCTTGTCCGGTCCCCTTTTTATTCCATGATCTAATAAGTGTACTTGTGTTAATTTAATTTCATATCGAATAAAAGATTTAGACAATCCATCCTCTTCAATTTTTCTTGTAAAGAAAAGGTACAAAATAAATGTAGCAAATGTCTAAAAGCCAAAAACTTCGGGGAAAAGAAGTTGAGAAAAGCGTGCTATAAGTATCACGCATGTCATACCTGCAAAGTCAGGGCGCTGGTGTGTTTCGTGACCAAAAAGTTGGTCAAATTCACAAAATATGCTAGTGCTGAATTGAATAGTAGATACCAAATGATCTTGATGTCATCTCTGGCAAGGGCAAGGGTAATGCCAACCACATTTTCTTCCATAATGAGTGTCGCAGGAAGTAGAAATACAACGGCGATTGGAGCCATGTAGAGAAGGAGGTTCATTGAATTCAGCTTCTCTCTAAAACAAAATTACGAGAACTTTTCAGCGCTCGTTTCTAGTCTCAGAACTAAACGTAAATATATAAAAACTTATGCCATCAAACCACAAAGCAGAAGCAAAGGCATAAAATTTCCTCACCCTTCAGAAGAAAGCAAAATTCCTTGTAAAACTGACTTGAGAGCTCTTGCAGCTGTAGCTGAAATGCACATGATAAAACCAAATAGATGGAAACTTGGTTCACCCTATGGCCATGTAAGAAAAATGAAAAAGTAACAATCAGAAAAGTAGATTAATTAAATGAAATAAAATAATGCGAATAATGCAGAACACAAGTTTTAGATTTATAAAGATAAAACGAGGACATTTGAAGGTATTTTAAAATCAAATAGAGGGGCAAAACTAAAGACCACACATTACTGAATGCCTATGTTACTCGGACTCGGTTGTGAATGTCGGATACGGGTTTATGTCCGACACAGGTATGTTTAATTTTTTCTAAGTTTTTTCATGTTATTTGGAGAGTCATATCCCCATACATATGTCCGGATATACTTCGGACATGGGTACTTCAAAAAAAATGAAGAGTAGGACCAGCATAGCTGAATGCCACAAACAAAACATACAATATGAGAAATGCAGGGGAAAAGGAGAGAAAGGAAAAGTTAGAAAGAGAAAGTATAGAAGAGAAGCATTGATGAATCATAAACAATAGCACGGTTTTCATATCAGAGTTAATGATTTTAATAATCCATTTGAAACCAAGTAAAAGGAAAAGATAATCCACAAATTGTGATCGTTATTATTGGAAAAAACCTCCAAATTAAGCTAAAAAATTTGGGCATTGCCATAAGTTCCAAATAACAAGATATCTAATTTTAAATCTTGCAGTTCTTTTCTTTCCATTCATTGTTTCAGCAACTGAATAGAACTTAAAGCAAATACTTCAATTCATAATTCTAACTTCAAGCAAATACTTCTATTCAAAATTGTAACTTTGACGTACTGCAACCGTTCAACTATTAATGGATTCTTTAGGCTAAATGATGCTCATGAAATCCAAATGAGATTTAAAAATCTACTTCTTTACAACTAAACAATACTTTGAACCTCTCATCTCACATCAAAATAATCATATTAGCCTAAATGAGATGGTGGGAATTAGCATCAGATTCATCATTTCCCTCTCTATTATCACTTGAAATCATATAAAGCCAACACAATTCAATAAAATAAAGTAAATCCTTTCCGCATTCCATTCAAATCCTCCATAAATACAAAAAAAGAAAAAGCTAATAGTTCCATTATCCAATAGAAAATATAAAGCTTAACAAAATTAGCAAATCAACACAATTTTGAAGAAACTAAAGCAAACTAATTTCCACATTCCAATCAAATCCTCAATAAATCCCCTGAAAAAGCTACCATTTCCATTATTAACCAATAAAAATATAAACCCAACAATTGGCAGACAAACCAACAAAAATTTCAACAAAATTAAAGCAAAAGTCATTTCCACATTCCAATTATATCCTCAATAAATCCCCCCCCCCCAAAAAAAAAAAAAAAAAAAAAACTACCATTTTCATTATCCCCTTTATCATCACTTAAAATTCTATCAAACCAAAAAAATAAAGCCAACCCATTCCACACAAAAAAGGTAATAATTTCATTAACCAAGAAAAAATAAACAAAAATTAGCCAAATACATACCCCACTGGCAATGATAACCCCAGTAACAACAGGAACAAGGGTAAGATAAGTAAGCCAAGCCTCACTCTTCAATGTAATCAAGTAAGCGAAAACTGCCGTAAAGAAGGGCGTTGTAGCACCAATAGCCTGATTAAAACTAACCGGCAGGAACCTCAAAGAAACATTTCCAAATACCACCGACACACAAAAGACCAAACTCAAAGCCGAGATCTTGAAAAACTGAACCCTAGATCGAATGGTCTGCATGGGAACCATCTTCATCCATGCAATTGCGATGTAGCTTAACAAAGAACAAGCTGTCATGTGACACATGGTTAAGAAGATTGGGTATTTGAAACCGTAATTGCTTAGTAAATATTTGTTTAACAACAAGACACCAATGTTGGACGAGTACCACGATGTTACTAGCCCGATCGTGAATAATTGCGATTTGTTTTTCATGTTTTTTTTTTTTTGAGGTTCTGAAGATCTGGGTATCTTTATTTTGAGGGAAAAAGACTGGGTTTTCAAAATAAGAAGGAAATTGGAATCACATGAAGGTGGATCTGAGTTGAGTTTGGGAAATTATGGGTTTTTTTGGTGGAAAAAAATGGATTTTTTGGAATGGTTTGATGGAATTAGCTTCCATGGATCTGATTCAAGTTTCTCATTAGAAAATCAAGGAACTCCCAAGAGAAGAAAAATTAGAATTTTGACTCTAAAAAAGAAATATAAAAAACAGCTTTCGGGTTTTGAGGAAGACCAAAGGAAAAGAATGTGGCTATCTCTCTACAAATTTCTTTGAGAGAAGAAGAGAAATAGACAAAAGGATTTTAAAGCAGAGGAGGTAAACGCGTTTGTGTTTGTGTTTTTGATTTTTATGTTATTTATTTGGTTTTTTTAAAGGGAGAGGGTTATTGATTAATTCTTGAGGGTTATTTTATTTTAGTATTTTTAGTTTTTAATTTAAGTATTTTTTTTTTCTTTTTGGGTTTGCTTGAAAGGTCAATGTTAATGGTGGGAAATGTAAGGTATAAGGAAGGGAACTTTGACTTGTAAGTTTGAGAAAATTTGTAAAAAAAATTTTTTTAGTGGTAATTGTAATGTGATTTTATATGTACTTTCAATGTGTTGGGTTGATAAATAAAATTGTTTTTTGCTGATAATTATTTGTGGGGTTTGTTTGATTTAAAGTAACTAGGTTTTTTTAATTTTTTTCTTTTATATATATATGTAAATTCATTGAAACCTTTTTTTTTTTTAAAACAAAATTTATTGAATCTTAGTATATGTTTAGTATTGGTTTTCCATTATACGTCTAATATAATTATTAAATAAAAAAATTTCAAATAGATGCATGGATTTCATGGTTTCTTTTGTTTAGTTAAGGCAACAATTAATAAAGAGGGGGCAGTTTTGATTTGAATTCATTGACCCAAATTAAATAGGCACCAAAAACAGAAAAAGAAAGTCTAATATTGCTTTCCATTGATTACACTTGCCAGTTGCCACAGTTCATAAATGTTCCTTTTCTTCTTTCAAAACTATCTTTCATACATTTATTATAATTTGCCATAATTTTTCGATTAATTTGAAATTTTCGTCCCATAAATAACATGCAAATATAACACGTACTAAAAGAATTACAAATTTAAATTAGTGCATGTGACATTTAAAAGATTTGAATTTGAATTTTAATATTTGTAATGTTTGTTTTATCTAAACTGTACTCTCTTTATAAAAAATTAGAAACTTTAAATTTTTTAAATAAGGATTACGAAGTGATGATAATTCAAAATATAAAAATATTTTTTTCTATAAAAAAAGTTTACTTAATTTGGATTTTTTATAGGATTTTGTTAACAAGTGTTTTAAGGACACTTTTTAAAATTACTATAAATAGTAATATTTTTATCTAATACATTGAAAATGATGAATAAAATTGTCAATTTTTGTAATTAATACAATGTTATTACTATAAATAATATATTAATTAACTTTAAAAAGTGTGCTAAGGGCACTCATTAACAAAACTTTTTTTTATATGTTGATTAAAAAAGAAAAAAAAGAGAGAAAACCCTTGAAATACCAGTTAGTGCCCTTTGAGTGTTCTTTATTCAATTTATGAAGCCGGCTTATTAAGGCTTCTCCACGTGCATGCACCATGCATGTAAGATGTAATTTACTTAAAGTCACCTTGGAAGCAACCAATTGCACAAATTTATGCAAATCATTTTCTTGATCTATTCTTTTCTTCCATATTCATCTAAGTTTTGCTATTTTTTTAATATTTAAATTTATCAAAAATTAAATCATGATCACTTCAATTAAAAGTTTAGCACTTTACTAATAGATTACGTAACTATTGACTATAAATTTTGTAATTTTATTATTTTTTTATTACAAAAAAGATCATAACTTGAGGAATAGAGAAAGAGATTACAGTTATTGGGATTCGAATCTTAGACCTATTGAATGTCACTTTTTAAAAATGATTATATGAACCACTTGAATTAAGTTTCGGGTTCAATTTCACTCCTTAATTAGTATAAAAAAACAAAAATATATAGGTATGTACATACGTTGTCACGTATGTTTATACGTATCTTAATCGTAAAGATAATAGTCATTAGTTTTGGTAGAAGATATGAAATATGCACATTACATCGACAATGTATAAGTTTTTCTGAAGATATGGTAAATACTTGTTTATATTATTTGCTAAGTAATATTTAGGGATGAAAGTGACTAATTTCACTCGAATTATGGATTTAAAACTATATATCAAATTGCCATTAGGACTAATGGGTTATTAGGGTCTTAACTCTTACCTCTTAAGGCATTCCTAAATCCACCTATATTTATTTATTTATTACTTAGCTTGCTTGCTTCCTTCCTATATTAAGATCACTTAAGTTTTTAATGACATCAAAAATTAATATAAATACGATACGAATATACAAATTATTCGACTTACTCAAAGTTGATAATAAAATGAGCTTAAAGCTCCAATCTTGATCAAGAATTTTCTAACATGTGGAGTCATTTTCCCGCTTTTCTTTTAGTTCAATTAAATGCTACAATAATTCAAGCAGTTTGAACACAAAAAAAAAAAAAAAAAAAAAATTGGCACTGAAGCAGAGAAGAAGGGGACCAGCAGCTTGTTAATTTGATTCTTAGCTACAAAAATCTGAAATGCTTTTATTGTACAGAAACAAAACTTCTCAGGCTATGAAATTACAGAAGCTTTTTGCAACTGATCACCAATTTTACATATATAGAGAAATTTTATCTGTCGAGCTGAAGCTGAGTCGAGAATTTTTTAACTTCTCATACGTAATTGAAGCAATGGAAGGCCTTAGCTTTTAGAGGTTTTATCAGACCAAAAAAAAAAAATAGCTATATAGTGTAACTATAGACTATAGAGTGAGGAATAACATTATTTGTAATTTGTTGTAAAACAAGGGTTAGAGACGGGTTTATCCTAAAGTGTGCATGGATCGAACCGTGTCATATCCGAATAGTAAATAATTTGTTTGTTCAAATTTGACCCGAATTTGACTTAAAAATTACTTTTATTAATTAAAATATATTAAAAATATTTTATATTTATATTTATATATTTTTATAATTAAATTATTGATTAAATAATAATCCGAACCAAACAAAATTGGTCCGAATTACAACAAACTCGACCTAATTTGAATTAGAACTACGAGCCGACCCGTGAACACGTCTAGTTTATCCTAACTATTATTACAAATGAAAAATGTACTCATTTTGTTCCAACAAACAGGATTGTGCATTTTAACATTTCATCATAAATTCAAACAACTTAAATTGAGTACCCCCAAAGAAAAAAAGAATGCCATTGATTTGCACATTTGCCCAAACTTTGAAACTTTGTCTATGTTATTCGGATTTGGGTGAGTGTCAATACGAATATGTGTCCGACATGAATATGTTCAAGAAAAATAAAAAGTCGAAGCAACATAACTTTTAATAATCGAAAATCGATTGCATTTACCAATCTTTGCCTACAAAACTATGATGTATGCTTCAGCCAAACACAAAAAAAAAAAACCTTGTTCTTCATAAAGGAAAGGAAATTACACTAGGAAAAACTCACATTACTTTAATGTTAAGATACTTTGTAGTTCTTTTGCACCATCAAATCTACAAGGAAAAGAACGGGACTTTCCTTCTCTTTTGGGAAAGAAAAACAGATCAGAGTATTAAAATGGTAAGAACTACTATATTTTTTAATTATACCAGTCAAGAAACACGATTGAAAAGGTAAGTACAAAGAGAAAAAGCAATAGAAAGGTCCTGCTGCTGCTATTCCGTTGGATAGCTTGAGAAAGCTCTTTATTACCGAGCTCTACGTTTTTCGTCGCTTCAACCGCCTGCAGGAAGACATAAAGATGACAGTGTCGATTTAGACTATGTTGCTCCAACTCTTCATTTCTCTTGAAGTATACGTATCCGACACATATCCGGACATGGGTATAGGGGTATGATCCTTTAAGGGCTCTCCAAATACATGAAAATCGTAAAAAAAAATTGAACATACCCGTGTCGGACACATACCCGCGTCCAACACTCACACCCAAGTCCAAGTAACATAGAATTTAGAGGTTGCATAAGAGGAGGAAAAATTGGAAATCCAATGAGAAACACAATCTCATGTCTAATGCCTGATTCAATTACTGCAACGAACTATCCAGCCCTAGATGCTTCTCTCATAGCTTATCTGGAGCAACTAGAGGTGTGAGCAAATTAAACCTATATATATTTAAGGAAACAAAAACTATAGGCCAATAAACAAGCAAAAGTTGTCCATCTTGGACAAAAGTGGTATCCACTTCCTTTACTTTTCGATGAAAATAACATTATAAGCTAGAATTACCATCCAAAATAGGAAATTCAGCTTACACGATCAACTTACTCTAATCAGTTTCATAAATAAGCTTGATGGTATCAATTGAATAAGTTTTAATGAATTAATAAAGAAAAAAGGAAAATAGGAGGTTAATGGTGGTGCGGAAACATTAGCGACATATATAGGCAGAGCAAAAAGAATGTGAATGTGGAGGGGAATATTTTCGCACCTGATCGTAAAGATGTTCTATCTGTTGAGCTTGTTGCAGAACATGTGTGGACATGAGGTGATTCAGTGCAGACATCTCCACCATCTTAGTTTCAGTTTCTTGAACGGCATCTAGAAGACTAGTCAACTCAACCTATATAATAAGCAGAGCAGTAAGCATCTTCAGTTTATTAGGATTTCAGAAAAATGAATTAGATCATTTAAGGAAAGGCATGATAGAAAGGGCCTATATGAAATCTTCATGAAAAGTATTCTGATTACCTGAAGGGAACGGGTTTCATTGTCCAGTAATTCCTGTTGGACTCTAAGAGGTTCGGGTTGAAGCTCATTGGTCTCTCTGAGCTCCAAATTGACTGGTTTAGAGGTATCTAGAGAATTTGAATCAACAACCCGCTTAAGTTTTCTTCTTGGTGTCGCTCTATTGAGAGCATCTTGGAAACGAATGGCTCTCAGCTGATCAAACTGTGCTGTGACTGAATGAAGTTTCTCACTTAAAATTAGTACCTGAATGTTAAGGAAGGAGCATGAATGTTCATTCAGCAAGCTAACAATACCACTAACTTTTTTTTCTTAGAGAAAGGGAGAAAACAGTACCATGCAGGAATAAAAAGTTATTAAAGAAATGCCAATGACATAAAGTATCACTACAAGAGAAGTTGAAGTTATCATGTAAAAAGATGAAAAGAAAACGATAAAGACTCTTGAATCTTGGTAGGATCATTTATCTCCAGAAAACTGACATATGGGAAATTTACTCTTGTTGCCACATTGAGGGGACAAAATATAGGTACTATCAGAAAGGAGGAAAATTAGAACTATTTCCACTGGAAGCCATCAAGATTAAAAGTGTAAATCAATCAACATAGGATAGACATTTCAAGAAAATAGACAAAGTCTTAGAACCAATATATTTCAATAAACAGTACGAAGAATTTAAACTTACCACTCCATGTTTGTGTGCTATGGTATCAGCATTTGAGGTATCCCTGATTCCAAGCCAGCCCTTTGAGCTTGCCACTTCATCATTTATGCTATCTTTGAGAATATCTATTTGATCTTTGCAAGCTTTAATAAAAGCAGTAACCTGCATCAATTTTGACTTTTAGTAACATAGGATGTAAACAAACTACTGCTAACAATCATGAACCTTCTTTTAATTGAAAAATAAACCATTTTCTTGTGAATCAAAAGCAACCAAGAATCAAAATGCGAATGCAATCGAACACTTCATCTCGGGAGTTAACTGCTATAAACTCTAAAATCTGATCACTTCCATTTGGCTTGGCAAGCAGAAAAACAAAATGCATATATCCCCAATCATCAAAATTCACAGTTTTCCATTTAGTACAATTCAATCAAGAACACAATAACACCAAAATGCGAAACCAGCTACAAATTCTTAACTCTTTAGATACATATCCAAAGAAACAACTTTTACCACATCAAATGCATTACTACCATTGAGTTAGATCGGTCAAAGTTAAAAACTTTGAATCTGCTTAGCATTAAAGTACAAATTTATAATCTAACCACAATGTCAAACTTGGTCTAATAATCAAAATAGATCAAACGCGCATTTATTTATCTTTAGAGAAGTCATTCGATCAGAAAAAACACTAAAAAAGAAAAAATCCAAAATTTTATTAATCAAACTAAAGAACAATTGTAAATTTTCCTCAGTAAAGAACACTATAATGTCTGAAACTAAAACATGTAACATTACTTCATGTTCAATGCTGTCCCTTTCTTGCTCCGTTGTCCGGTGACGATCCACGTAATCTTTCCGGTGCTTCGACATGAACTGATCCAAAGCTCCAATACTCTCTAACTAATTAAAACAAAAAACATAAAAAAAAAAAAATTAACACAAGATTTCTCCTTTAAAAACAAAAATTGGAAATTTTTTACAATTTACCGTTTTGAGTGCAGATTTAGTAAAGGGAGTCGTTTGCCGTGGTTTATGGATTATGAAAGACGCCATAATCGCTGCCAATTTAGACTGTAAACAAAAAAAGAAAATCAGAATATAACAAAATTTGAAATTAAAGAGAAATTGTAATAAAAAAAAAAAATAGAAGATTGAAATTATTAAAAATAAGGAAATATAAAATTTTTACCTCGTTGTAACCTGATGAAATTGCGGAGTGTCGTACAGCATCTTTGAAATCTTCAGTTCGATCTCTGAATCTCGACATGTTTGTAACTTTCAACTGCTTTTTCAAATTTTGTTGAGTTTTTAGGGTTTTTTTTTTTATATTTATAAAATTCTATTTAAATGCTTTAGTGAATTGGATTGAAATCTAGAACTCAAGGGAAGATTTAAAGCAAAGGGGGAAGAAACGAAAATCTAGAGAGAAGAAAGAAGGCGAAATTGTGGGGAAAATACTATAAAAGAAAATAAGTGAAAAAGGGTATTTTTGTCATTTCAATATTGAAATATAATTCACGTCGTGACTATAGATTTTTTTTAACATTATTTTTGTTAAAGGATTTTTATTTTAGCAAAAGATAAATTTCATAATTCGCGTGTTTTTTTTTTTTTATATGTGTAAATATAAATACAATATAAATTATTAAATATATTATAATTTTAAATAAAAATACAACACATATATAAAACTTGGTTTATCAGCTTGTTTTCAAGTATTGCTCCCTTAAAAAAGAAGGATTAATTACACTCGGAGATTATTATCGTTGGAAGTTTTATACCTTCATGGTTTTCCATTGTTTTATAGTGTTCATTTTCTTGTGAATTATTAAGTTTCTCCCTTAAGCAATTCCACATATTTCACCCTTATCAGAACGGAGATGCTCATTTTTGCTATGAATTTAACTGTTGCAGCCATTCTTGACATTCTTAGAATGTGATTTCTGATGTGTTCTTTATTTGCAGAATTCATGAAGTCGATGAACCAGGAAAATAGGACTTTGCAGAAGGTTTTGAGAAAGAAACAAGCATTCGAGTTCAGAAACTAGCTGATCCTGTATCCCCATTTTTAAAATCGAATTTTTGGTGTCATTATGGGTTTGAATCAAAGTATTCATATCCGACACCTGTGTCGAACACATATTTGAACATGAGTATGAGGTATGAATATCATCCAAATATATAAAAAAAATTGAACATATCCGGATCAAACACATACCCGTATCCAACACTCACCTTGATTCCGGATAACATAGGTGGTAAATATTATGGATCAAGCATTTGTATCATTGGGACAGTCTCTCCAGTGTCATTTTGAAATATACAATTTATTTGGCACAACTTAATTGCTGCCCTATGAACATGATTTGCAAGGTTCTACTCATGAATGTAAATCTGGCAATTCGTGATCCGTGTCGTGTTTTTATATTTTATCATGTCATAATCGTGTTTAAAGTATTTTATATTTATATAAACTTTGAAACGTTAATAATTCGTATTAAATAGATTTGAGACATTCGTATATTCGTGTCGTGTTCGTGTTATTTTTTCGTGTCGTGTCATATCGTGTTGTGTTTTTAGTTATTTTTTTTCGTGTCGTGTCCAGTATTGCCAGGTCTAATCCATGTATCTGTACATAGTAATTCATGTACATCTGAAAAGGAATTACATTACTGCTCCAGTTAAGAGTTAACAAATTGTATATATACTGTATAATATGGTAAATCTAAACCAAGGGTCCAAATCAAAAGCTGAAAGAAAAGAAGTCTGATTCAACAGCTAATTGAATTAAAGGATTCAAGTAGTTTAAAAGAATACACACTTTAGGCAAATGACAAAGAAAAAGGAAAAGAATCATTCAAGAAATGGGACTCTAAAAAATGCTAATTATGTGTAATAAAGATGTTTTTCGATATCAGAGATCAGCAAAAACATGATATTCTTTGGAATCCACAGCTATGAGCCTTAAAGCTGCAACTGTTGCTGCAATAGACATGAGACCAAAGAAAGCAACATTAAGCCAATGCCAGAACCGTTGTGAGGAACTCATTTTGTTCTTTTTCGCAACGAGATACATGTGGTTTGCAAGGATAAATGTTAGAGGGAATGTGCTCAATGCCCCTGTAAGGCTCTCGAAATCTCCGAGGAACGGGAGAAGAGCCGAAACCAGTGTACTGATAACGAGGTAGCCACCTCTTGCTGCAATTCTGAAGGATAAGTTTTTCAATTTCAAGGCACTTCCTCTAATTCCAAACTTCGTGTCCAAATACTCGTATGTCGGACTCGCAAATATCTACAAGCAGTAAGGAAGGCAATCACGTTCGTGGAGGCGTTGCTAAAAACGGTTAATAATAGGATTTTGCTAACAAGTGCCATAAGGACACTTTTTAAGGTTATTATATGTTGTAATATCTTCAACCAATGCATTGGAAATGATGAATAAAGTTATCAACTTTTGTATTTAATACAATACTAATACTATAAATAGTATATTAACTAACTTTAAAGAGTGCCCTAAGGGCACTCGTTAGCAAAATCTTTAATAATATTATTGAAAAGCAGGAATTACAAAGAAGTACACTTACATGCAAAGCAATGACTGATTGCAGGAAGGCAGAAATGTTAGCAGCCGCCTTAACCCAAACTGGGCCGCTTACACTATTAAGCAAATATGTCGATGTTGAAGCTCCGTAAGCCCAGTAGCCAATAAAGGTAACGGCATACATCGGAACAACTCCGACGGTGAACTGAAAGTACAAAGCTTTCAGCATGTTCTTCACAGCAGGCTGCCTCACTGTTGCCTGTTATGAGAAAAATGTTCCAGAAGCAGAGACAAAATTAGATACAGAAAGATTGTAATCAGAACAATGAAGGAGATAAAAGGAGGAAAAAGGAAGGAGTGCAACATGGCCATGAATTCAACCTATGTTTAGAAGGCAAAAAAGCAGAACAGCAAACAAACTTGAATGAGTGGAAAAACAACAATTTTGTCAAATTCCACAGGAATTCTCTTTAACGAGTAAGAGTTAAATCTAGGAGCCACCCTAACCCCACCCATCTTTCCATTTGAGTTTAAACAGATACACTCAAGATCTATGTTACTCGGACTCGGGTGTGAGTGTCGGATACGGGTATGTGTCCGACACGGGTATCTTCAATTTTTTCTAAGTTTTTCCATGTATTTAGAGAGTCCTTGGGGATCATATCCCCATACTCATGTCCGGATATGTGTCGGACACAGACACTTCAAGAAAAATGAAGAGTCGGAGCAACATAGTTCAAGATCGAAATACATCCAGATGGATCAGTACACGCATGGCTGAGCCAACTGACTTCCAGAAGGACAACCAATTTAAACAAGTCTTGAAGCAAATACGAAGTGCCATATATAGAACTGATCTATGCACTCAATTTTTCTTCTCATCATTGGAACAAGCTAAAGTACATGCAAAGATCTAAGCTTTTTTTTTTTTTTTTTTTTTTTTTTTTTTTTTCTGAAATGCAAATAGATTAAAGAAGAAGTTTTGCCTGTGAAACTAGTTCATAATGGTTAGGAAGAAGTTTCAAGGTTCTCTGACTATCCATTAGAAGGCAGAACTTTTAATCATTAAAATAATCCGGCCCACCTGAATTTCTGGAAGCATTCCAGTATTGAAAGCAAACACAAGATTTGCAGATGCCCCTATGGTTGTAAAAATTCTGCTCGTTGATGTCCCGTGTATGCTATAATCTCTGGGTGGTGCATTGATTCCTATAACGGCATGAGAATCATTATTGCCGAATAAACGCGGCAAAAAACATAAATTTGCATCAGCAATATCAGAAAAACAAAACGAGTACATCAGGGTTCCAAATCAAACTCGACTGATTAACATGAGCCACTCATACCTATGTTGCTCTGACTTCATTTTTCTTGAAGTACCCTTATCCGACACCCGTGTCCGATGCATATCCGGACATGGGTATGGGATATGATCCTCCAAGGACCCTCCAAATACATGGAGATCTTGGAAAAAATTGAACATACCCGTGTCCGACACTCACACCCGAGTCCGAGTAACATAGACTCATACAAATAAGTTATTCTTGACTAAGGTTTTCTACCCTACTCCTCAATATGCAGCAAATTTATTATGCAACGCCAGATTTCAACTTATAAGGAAAAGTAGCAGCCTTATTGGAACTAGATGACTGATAGAGCAAATTTCCCTCAATGTTGCAGGAGCTAAGCGGTGGCCAACTTAATTTGATAGACGACAGGCAAATATCTAGCCAGTTTCTTGTGTATATATACAAATGAAGCTCAAAAGCTTTTTACGGTTCAAACTCGGAAACATCAATCAAGATTATAGTTACTTGAAACCATGATTTGACTGGCAATATTCAGCACCATAAATTAAAGCTCTAAAGCGATCGACTTCAAGGTAACTATCTCTTGTTTTGAAGTAGAAGACTCCATCCAATTGCTTGCATTTGCATACTTTTATTTTGTCCAAAAGTATATGAGACAAGCTAACAACAAACACACCAATGCCTACCTCATAAATCAAGACAATATTCCAAATCCGAGCTAGTGGAACATTCAACATAGTGGTTCCCATAGGATAACACTGACCTAAATAGGCCAAAAGGTCAAAATTGCTTTTACCCTCTCGGAAAGCCCTCATTTTAATGAATCACATAAAGCTGCTCACATACAGAGGTTTAGAGGCTGGAAACCCACCCAAACATCAAGTCAGAAATCAATGGAGGCTTGAATTTGTACAAGTGTATTTCACACAAGAGAACCAAATTGTCAAGAGGCTTGAATATTTTCTTTACTTTGTGAGGAAGGTTGCTCATTCACTACGGGTCATTTTATGTTAAGGCTCATTCTTTACAAAAAACGACAGATGGGAGTTAAACGAGAAGTTGAGAAGGAAAATTATAATTTATAAGTAACTGATTTAGTAAGGATTCTATCTGCATTTTTGTTTACACTTCAATAATCACCAGTTCATAGTATTAAAAGAAACTTTCCATGTGGTAAAAAAAAACACAACAGCATAAAATATCAAATGTTAGAACTTACCATCTTTAGCTGCCAGCACGCACGCGACGATGATATATATCAGGCTGAGAACTGTCGAACATCCTAACCATACTCTTAGAGATGACAGATGGGGTGTTGCTATGGCAAACAAAGTACACACAAATCCAGCTATGGCAATAAAGTACGGAAGCTTCATGGTATGGTCATCCTCGAAAAGGACATAATAACAAGCCTGCATTGCATATTTCGTATGTTAAAGATTTCGGAAGAAACTTCAAGGAATTTTAACTAAGATATCTATGAACTTCATATAAATGATTACACAAAGGTAATTAATAAAGCGGATAACTAATATAGAAAGTAGTAAATGTCAGAACCGCAAACTATATTTCAAATCCTCTTTCAGATATTCTGCAATCTTTTGTAACATTTATCTTTACCTTTAAAGCAGAACCACCCAAAATGAGATATCCAATGTTAATCATGAACAGATTGACATATTGCAATGCCCATGTAATAGAATAAGCTTTCCTACCTGTTGGAAAAAAAAAAGCTAATCAAGCAACAAATGAAATCAATAATTACAAGTTTACAACATTAAGATTCAAACTAAATGAGATTCTACAATTTTCCTTTTACTTATGCTCGTACCGTATATTTGTGCTGCAAGATCTCTGTATCTGATATGCCTCTTTCCTCCAAATTCGTGGAGCTTGGCAACAAGCATATTTGCATATAACGATATCGCGGTGGCTAAAAGTAAACCGACTACACCTCCTATCCAGCCAAGAGGGACCATGATGGTTCCAGAATAACCCAAGACAAATACGCTGTTGATACCAGTGGTCAAGACGAAACCTGCCTGGAACCACGAATCTGAAAACTCGTGAAAAAGGTCAAATGAGCTCAAAAGGAAAATGGAACATCATCAAACAAAAACTCACCCAAGATCAAGTATTATAGAGAATTGGTTTCTACTTATTTCACTATTATGGAACATGTGTTTCCAATTAGGCAAAGCAAAATCAGAGAACTATGAAAAAATATGAAATTCAAGAAGCCAATGAAGAACTTAATTCCAACAAAGTACTCATCTTTAAGGTGCCAAATATATATTCTAAAAATATACAGTTTAAAAGAGACTATTTGGGTATATCCTAAGTTTACTTTAAACTCAGATTTTTTTTTTTTTTACAAAAATAGAGCTCCAAACAGAAAAAAAAAAAAATTATAATGACTACAAAAATGCCAGAAACAAAGAAAATGATCAAATTTTGCAGCATCAAATACAATACAAAAAGAGATAGAACAAGAAAAGTGTTGAACTCCTGCAAAATATGCAATAAAAGACCCTAAGAAAAATCATTATCACAATGAAAATCCCACAAAGATGAAATTTGGTGGCATCAAAATATCAAATAAAATAACAACCAGTAGACCCAAAAGAAACTACTTTTCACTATGCAGATAATAAGAAAAACAAAATTCCAGGATTCAAAATAAACAATCTTTCAGAATAAAGTGTTGCAGGATCAAAATATCAAATAAAATACAATAGGAGACAACAAAAAAAAAAAAAACCCAGAATTAGAAAAAGGAACAATCTTTCACCAAAAAAAAATGGCTAAAAAAAATACCAGTGCTAATTTGATGGGCAGTTTCAGGGACCTCAACAGGTAACTTATCATCCTCAACCATGTTTGGCTCTCTCTTTCCTTCCTCTACCAAAAGGCAAATACTTTCCCCTCCTTGGTCTTCTTCTTCAAATATATTTATAAAAGCCAGGGTTTCTTATTGGGATTCTAGCTTTTTTTTTTTCCTTTCTTTTTCTGGCTTTCCTCTTGAATTCAATGCCAGAATTTATCACAGCCAATAAAGAACCTTATTTTCCAATTATAGAAAAATATGGGTTTTTTTTTTCAAAGAATCAAATCGATGCTCCTTGTTTGGTGCGTGCAAGAAATGTCTCAGCAACTCCTCCCTCTGTTTTTCTTTCATAAGCACACATTTCCTTATATATATAAAAAGATAGCAGCACTGCAGCAGCATTATTTTCCTGGAAAAGAAAATCTAAACAAAATAACAAATTATTTTTTAATGGTGTTTTTACTGTTTCAATCATTGGTTGTATTCTTTAATTTTCTGGGGTCAAAACTATCCTAAGATAATGGTAGTTTCATTCTTTTGTGGATCTTTGATATCAATGATTTTGATCATTGATGATGTTGATGATCAAACGGTGAAAGAGGATTTGAGAGAATGGGCTTAATGAGTTGACAAGTAGAGAATCTTCTAATCCATAAGTAAGAATTTCCTTGTACGGTTATACTACTAGATTTTACTGTTTTTAAGGAAGATCTGTTTGTTGGCTGTCAAAGAAGCAACAACAACCTAGTCAACCGACCTTCAAAAAAAAATAATTTTTTTACATGATATTAGTATGTTTTAATTTTAAGAAAATGGTTCTAATTATTGATTCTTGTTTGCTTCTTTGTTCTTTATTTTATTATTAAAAAAAGACTTCATTTTGATCAATAATCATGTCTTTAAATTTGAAAACATAAGAAATTTGGGAAATTGGGTTCACCAATTTCTGGTTTTGATCAAAAATAAAAAAGGAAAAGAAATAAATTTTAGATTTAATCCGAAATAAAGTATAATAAAATTGTAAGCTTGATATTTTTCCATTTATAATAGCATCCCATCTTTTCTAATATTTCTAAATGGAAAGCATAATATTATTTCAATGGATGACTTTAATTTACCTTAAAAAGTAAAGTCATAAGAAGGTTTTTGCAAAAAGTAATAGTATTCCCTTTTATACAAAGAAAACAAAAAGACTTTTAATTATAGAGAGAAAGTTATCATATCATTTTTAATTATTCTTTTTTTTTTTGTTATTTTTTTCTATTTTTTTTTTTGTTATAAATCTAATCTACTCTTAATTTCCAATTTTTATTTACTTAACTCGAGAAAAACATTACACATTTATTTTCTCTCAAATTTGTAACCTCTAAAATCCATCTAAATATACATACCATTTGAGGTAATACTCGGTTAATATTTTTTCGAATAACTTATCTTATCATATAATAAAGGTACTAAAGAGTCCACATCCTTAAAAACTCTAGTCATTGTAAATTGATGTGAAGAAGAATTGTTACGTGTGTAAATTGAAGGCTAAGTTTTAGCATTATTATAGGGATTGTGATTAAAAATAATCCCAAATCAAAATGACATACTTTTGTGATTGAGAACAAATTCTTCCTAATCAAAATTTGATATTTACTTTTTTTTTTTTTTTATTTATGAAATTTTATTTTATTTACAATCAAATTTGATAATTGCTATCAAAGCATAAAGTAATTGCAATGGCAAACTAGGTTCAAAGTCAAAGGTTAAGGGAGCACTTTTGCAATAGGCCTTAAGACTAATAAATTTCATATTTGCTAGTAGTTTCCTATTCATTTATGGAGATTAGGCAAAAAAAAGTACAATTCATGCTGCAATAAATAATTAGGCAAAAAAAGTAGAATTAAGGTACTCACAAATAGAAATTCCAGAGGAAAGCTTGTTAAAAGTAAGATTAGAAAAATTGTTGGTGCAATTTGTTTATATTTTAGCCAAAAAAGCATTTTTCCTGGCAATATATATAAACAAGTTGCTTTTAGATTTGAGAAATTATCTCATCGAATTTTTTAAATTTCAAAAGTGAGATTAATAAGATAATGCATACTCTTAGATATATTAAAAAAAAAAAAAAAACTAATTTAAAAAAGGATCCGATTAACGGATACCTATAAACACAGTTAAAGATTATTTAATTATAATTTTAAAATTTTTTGTTGTATTTAATACATTAATTTTATTGAATTCAAGAAAAAAATGCATTAATTATTATTATTTTTTATAAATATCTAATGCCACCACAGATTGATTAACATTTCATTTTAAAAAAAATTTGAAACATATTATAATTTTTTAATTTTATTTTTAAATTTTAAAAAAGAATTTCAGTGTTGTTATATAAAAACAAACTTTTCAGATTTTAGAGATGAAAAGAAAAAGTGAAAGCTAGATAGGGCAGTATTGCCAATCAAATTGACCAATTAACCCTAAGTTCACTTTTGTTGATAGATATGGCAGGAGGATTTTGATGCTTATTTCTATGACTGGTATCATCCATTGCCTTGTGACATTGTGACATTTATCAATTATGTTCCTTGAAGCTGCCACTCATGCTCCCAAAATTAACCAGTTTGATACCAACTTTCCCACAAATGCTACATGTCCTAGTTCTTTGTCAGCTCCTAAACCCTCATCATGGAACTGCATGTCTTGCTTGAAAGCAGACTGCAGCTTTTGCGTTAATGGGGTGAATGAGGCAAGTATATATATTTAGTTTTTTACGTTTGTCAGTCATTGATTAATCCAAACTTAATCATTTATATCATTTCCAGATACACTATAAGGTGTAACACCCATCAATCAATCCATTAGTTGAATCTTTGGGTAAATTAGTATTAGAAGGCCTTTCATAACTGCAGAACTGTTGATTTTGATTGCTATTAAAAATTTAACCAATTTTGTGTGATTGGTTTATTCCTCTCTTTGTTCAGTACTCTCCTGGAACATGCCTGGCATTCACCACAGGCCTAAGAGATTCATGCTGTGGACAACATCGTACTTGGTTCAGGTTGTTAAAGGGTGAAACCCAACATTGCTATTAAAAATTTGAGCAGATGTTGGGGACCGGTTATAAGCCAAGATTATTGAGGGGAGAGTTAAAGGGTGAAACCCAGTTTGCCTAAGCAAATGTAGTTGGCAAGAACCTTTTTTTTCTCCTTTCTTTTCATACATGTTGGTAAGAACATATAGTTTGTGAACCGAGACTTAATCCAGTTGTTTTATGCAATCACCCTTAAAAGGTGACATCTAGCATGTCTGACGTTCGAATTCCAGCATCTGTAACTCTTTTCCCTATCCTATCCCCAGAGTGCGGCCTCATTTGTAAAAAAAAAAAAAAAAACATATAGTTTGTTTTATGTCCATTTCTCAAATTTTGTTATTATTAAATCACAGATAAACTTTTGTTTTGTACAATCACATAAATGTAAGTGATGAGATTAGGAGGTTGTTTAATGAAAGAGTGTTTTACTGCAATTTAATAATTTTCAGAATTCAGAGTTGGAATGAGTTAAAATTGGATGAGGCTCTACTCCCCAATCAAAATTAAGTGATCAGCAATGATATATCAGATTTTGTTATTGTACTTGGCTCAAATTTGGCACATTTTGAAAATTTCTCTTCTGCAAATGATCAAAGTGGGTTTTAGTTCTAAATTCCAACAGGCTCTTTCAGAGGACAGATTAATTATCTTCTGTTCTACAATTTAATCTTGTCTCCATGCAAATGAAACAATAATTTCACCATTTACCAAAAAGAAGCAAGATTTTTCAGCCTGTATCAATGGAAGAAGTAAGGACATTTGTTGAAAGAATACAGGAATAGTTAAAAGCAAAAAGAAAAAGTAGAAAGGCGAACGAATAGATTCACTTGAAATCCAATGAAGCAAAGCAAAAAGAAATGGCTGAGGGGTGCAGGATAAGCAAGTGAAAAAAAGATAGCATTAAGCATATAAAATTCAATAATAGTTTGGTCTTTTGGACAAACAGCAGCCCTTACTGGTGAGTTAAGCTGTCAGCATCAGTTCTAATTTAATATGATCAAGTTAAGACCTTTAACAAGGTTGAGGACCGATCCTCTGCTTAATGTTACCACAACTCCAAGAACATTGAGGAGGAAGCAGAAGAGATAAATTATGGAGACAAACTCAGTCCCCAAGTCTAGAGTTAATACTTGTGCAAATAATATAAATCACTGAGTTATAAGTGAGTCTAAAGAACAGTGCATGCAAAAGATATCATGCTTCCACTAATCCAACTCAAGAGTCCTATGTTACTTGGACTCGGATGTGAGTGTCGGACACGGGTATGTTTGATTTATTCTAAGTGTTCCATGTATTTGGAGGGCCCTTGGGGGATCATATCTCCATACCCATGTCCGAATATGCATCGGACACGGGTACTTCAAGAAAAATGAAGAGTCAGAGCAACATAGCAAGAGTTTTCAATCAGATCCAAAAACCTGTAATGCACCTTGATACCAGTGATGGATTATTAAGGATGTATTTTTTTCATTAGATGCTAGAACTAAGCATGCATAAACAGTCCCAGAACACAAGTTGGAACTTACAACAAGGTAGAACCAGAGAATGGAAGGATTGACAAGGTTTCATAAACTGGCGGCATGCTTGTATATAGATTCACGACAGGAAAAGCCGTGGTGGGTGGGTAGCTAAAATGCTTATTCAAAAACTAGAATACCTATTGTATGGATTAAAAAGCTAAAACACAATCCATTTATGAACTTTCAAAAAGAAGTATTTATTGTGTATGACTACTTGCAACCTTGTCAACAAGATTATGAACTTTCAGAAGAAGCATTTCTTCATAATATTACAGAACTTTTTCTGTTTTTGGCTCCTCCTCTACAAGACATTTCTTGAATTTCGAAGACGATATAAAGATTGAACTCAAGACCAAGCAATAGATCTTGCATTTCTAAGAATGCATTCCATCCAAGCAACAAAATTGCTAATAGTGGCATTAAGATTTAAGGGTTATATGCCTTAAAAAGGTTTTCATATATCATAATGTTCAGAATGTGCTACATCAAAAGCAATGACTACATTGCATTACAGGCTACATACAACAATGCACAACAACAAAATACAAAGTTTGTCACATAACTACATAAGTTAGTAACAACAACAACAACAACAATAACACAAAATTCATACCTAACTTTATAAAGCTCCATCTGCTAATCCTTATCACATTGATTGTCCTTCTCTACAATCACATTGACCTTTTCATACCTGAAATCTCCGGGACCTGCTCGACACTCCACCGGGAATACCGTGTGCCTACCAACCAAAATTGCCCACATAAACAGCATCACAAACGCGAACAAGGCTCCGCATCCGGTAGCAAAAATTAACCCAGCTAAAACTGTCAAAGCACAAAACTTCCTCCTTTCTGCTCTAAATTCATGACTACCCTTATCCACATAACCTCGTGGATCTGCAGGCAATGAATGCATCCAACTTGAAACATCCATAACCCTAAATCTCCATGAATAAACATTGCTACTGCCCTGTGAAGATTCCTCATTGGCTGTTGATATTATGCCTACAAAAACATCCTTATTACCCCACATTTCTAACAAATCAATATGGCATGCTATAATTGGATTGAAAGGCCTCTTGTCATCCAATTTACTCAATCTAACTTGTAAAATTTTGGAGCTTGAATCATAGTCAACCCAAGATTTCAATACCTCTCCATTGTTTAAGACCAAATTCAGAGATGACAAATTTCTAACTTTAACAGATTCAAGATTCCCAACATCGATTCCTACATGATTTGCATTAAAGTCACCAACTTTATCATCTTTCTTTGTATCAAATTCAATACCCAGAAACATATTTTCACCAGAAAGACCAAAAGACCCTTGACCCTGAAACCTTGTCTGAAAACCATTAGGAATAAGAACAAAAGCTAAACCATCACCATTACCAGGAGACAAGGAAAATGAAAACTCAGTTGAAAACGACATCGGTCTACCCACATTCCTTTCCTCCACGAACTTGAAGGGCTTGTCCAGCAATAAAAGTCCAGAACTCGACGCGTGATGGCGCGTGAGCTGCACATGGGAGCTTCTATCTTCAACCCTGGCATCACCGAAGAGGGAAATGTGGGGACCGAAGCTGGGGTTGTTATCAAGGGCTTGATGGGCAAAAGAGGAAACGGGTTTTGCTGTAAGGAATAGAAAGATGAAGATTTGAAGATTAAAAGAGAAAGTGTAGCTGTGAATGGAAAATGTAGCCATTTTTTTTTTTAATCTTTTTGCAGGTTTTTGGGAAGAGGTGGTGTGAGGATGAGCTATCAGGGGCTCCAAATCAAAAGAGTTTCAAGGCTTGGCAGTTGGCAAAGATTCCATTTTTGGGTTATGGAAGTGCTTTGGACGACTAAATTTTGGTTTATTTATCCAAATAATTTTAATTCAGGATGAGTTTTAAGGCGTATTACAGTTTTCCTTTTTCTCCTTTTTGTTGACTAATAATTATTTTTTCATGAAAAGATATAGTTATTTTTAATTGAAAATTAAGGGTATATTTGATGAATTATTAAAAAAATTTAAACATTTAATAATTCCTATAAATTTAAAAAATCAGAATGCATTATATAATTTAATTGTTCTGTTAATCATTGATAATTTGCAATTTATATTGATATTAAAAAGTTGTTAATTTATACTAATATAATAAAAACGACTGAATTGGTGTTACGAATTAATCAAATACCAATTCAATCAATAAAATTACTTAAAAACTTATTTAAACTGATAATATTAAGGGTAATTACGTACATTACTATTTTTTTTTTTTTAAAGTTACTCACATATATTTAAAGTTGTTAATATTAAATAGAGGCATTACATTTTGATTTGTTAAATAAAAATAATCTGGTAATAAGTATTTTTACAAGTAATATACTAATAATTCGTATATCAAATATATAGATTTGTTATAGATAAAAAAAAATGGCCAGTAAAAATGGTTATTTTTAGGTTTATATTAGGTGCAATCTTACCTATTATTTGCATAGCTAAATACTAAATTATTCTAGTTTCTAACTTAAGAAACTATATTTAAACATTTACTAATTTCCTTCTCCATTAGACTATGTATTGTTATATTTATGAGGCATATATATATATATATATATTCGTCTGTTAGATCAATTGCTAAGAAGAGGATTCTATTTTCTTGTTAATTTGGTTCGATTTTTGTGGGAAGCATGTCGAAATTAAAATTCTTAATGCATCAAATTAATATGGAGAGTGTACTCTTAAAATTGGTTAAAGTATTTAGATAGTCTTTATACTATAGTCAAAAATGCATTTTAGTCCCTGTACTATAGAAATGAATAATTTAATTTTTGTACGTTTGAAATTGGTGCAAAAAAGTAAAATTGGTAACTGTGTTAATGGAAAACCGTCTAAATGCTAACGTGAACATGTGAAACTGACAGAATAAATGACTTGAAAAAAAAAATGATGACGTGTCAATTTTTTTTTTGTTCAGATGGAATTTAGAAACCAACAATTTAGATGACTTCGAAAAAAAATGATGACATGTTTTTACGGGTAAGGGAGAAATTTGGGTAAATTTTTTTTTATATTTTTCAAAATTTCACTTAAGTAAAAAAAATTTAACACGTCATTATTTTTTTTTCCAAGTCATCTTTTCTGTCAGTTTCACATGTTCATGTCAGCATTTAGACGATTTTTCATTAACACTGTTACCAATTTTACTTGTTTGCATTAATTTCAAACGTACAAAGATTAAATTACTCACTTCTATAGTACAAAAACTAAAATGCACTTTTGACTATAATTTTAAGTACTTTGACCCTTAAAATTGCATAAAATTAAAATGGAGAGTGCGTCCTTAAAATTACTCGAGGGATAAATCATGTATTAACCAAAACTTTCATGTTTCATATATTTCAAAGATAGGTGCCTCTTTGTTTAGATAGCAAAAATAGTTGGTAGAAATGAAAATGTTGAACTGAAATCTTAAAAATAACTGTTAGTTAAAAAAAAAAAAAAACTCCAAAAAGAAAATTCATTAGACTTGCAATTTTTAAGGGGAGTTTGAAAAATCTTAGACCATCAAATAAAGACCCAAAGATATGCAAATGCAAGCTCAGCTTCCTTGGACTGATTCTCCTTCCACTCTGGCAATGAATAGCCATAGCAAACTGGAGTTTCTGGCCTTTTTTGAAACGACTGTTTCATCAGTGTCTTTTTCAAAACAAAAATAAAAAATAAAAAATAATTGGCCTCATAGTCTGAATCCAGATACTAAAAAGCTATACATATGTTCTTTTGTTAGTATTGTAGATGCCAAGCTTATGTTTTAATTGTGTCATGTGCTGCCATGCCAGCTGCAAACACTCCAAATAACATTACTGAAAAGGATGTTTCAGAGCTATGTTGTTTCAATTCTTCAAATTTTTTTTTTTTTTTAAGATTATAAATGAATAAAACGTTCGACGAACCGTTCGTGAACAATTCGATTTTTGTTCGTTTATTAAGCTAAATAAATGATTATGAATACAATTTTAATGTTCGTTTATTAAACGAACCGAGTTCGAACCGATTTGTGTTCGGTTCGTTTATGTTCACGAACAAGCTCGTTTATGGTTCGTTTCAAGCTCGTTTATTAATTTGTTTAAAACTCGTTTATGTTCGTTTATCATTCGTTTATAATATAATTAATAATAATATTATTATTATTATTTGTATTTTATTTATTTATAATATAATTAATATTATTTAATAACTTAAATTTAATAATTTAGTCATAAATTAAATTTAAATACGTTTGTATTTTATTATTTTATATTTAATAATAATTTAAAATTGACTTGTTTTATATTTGTTTGTTTGTTTATTGTTCATGAACATATTTTTAATTGTTCGCAAACATGTTCGATTATATGTTCATGAACATGTTCATTTAATGTTCACGAACAAGTTCATTTAAATTAAATGAACTTGTTCTTGAATATTAAATGAACGAACACGAACACACTCAATTTTAAACGAATAGAGCTTGAACACAATTTGAAAATTCTTAACGAACACGAACCGAACACGAACAAGCTCAAAAATAAATAAACGAACACGAACAAGGACTTGTTCGTTCAAGCCCGGTTCATTTACAACCCTAATTTTTTTGAAGTATTAGTATCCGATTTCCGTATCCGATGCATATCCGTACATGACTATAAGGATATGATCCTTCAAGGACCCTTCAAATACATGAAAATTTTGAAAAAATTAAACATACCCGTGTCCGACACTCACACCCAAATCTGAATAACATAGTTTCACAAAGCAATTGCATACACATTCTTAACTCTATGTGAAAATTACTGTAGGAAAAAAAAAAACCCAGTAACCCAAAAGGGTCAAGTTGAATATTTTTCCTGTCAAATTAAGTTTCTTAGATAATCTATTTTTTTATTATTTTTTTTTTCATTTTTTCCCTTCTTTGGTTCAATGGGCAGTATCCAAGGGAGCTAAGCCAAGTGAATTGAACCTTGGACTTGTAGCTTCTCACCACTACACAAATAAGACCCATGGTTATTAAGAATTTCTTTGTCAATTTGGATTCAATCCTTGTATGAGCATTTCGAAAGTAAAATCTTGAATGTATCATATCAATGTGCGAAAGTACGTCTTTAAGATCGTCCAAGAAAGGGATTAGGGTCATAAAAAAAGTTATAATAAAAGAAAATTAGCATTTTTGTGGTATTTATATATACTTGTTGATAACCAGTTTCTATCGATGTTGCTGTTGTTTTTAATTATTGAAGTTTGGGAAGCTGATATGTCTTCAATAATTTAAGTTTGTGAAGCTGATATATCCCAACAATTCAATGAATTGAAGACCAAAGAGGACTGTAGTGGGGAATACATGGATGCTGTTACAAATAGGATGATCCCTTTTCTGAATTTCTTTGATTAAGAAAGTTCATTAGAGAGAGAGAGAGAGGAGAAAGCAAAGTAGAACTGAATGGAAGGCAACTGAGTTGTTGCCTATGTTACTCCGAGTGTCGAATACGGGTATATGTTCGATACGAGTATATTTGATTTATTCTAAGTTTTTTCATATATTTGAAGGGTTTTTAGGGATCATATCTCATACCCATATTCGAATATGCGTTGGACACGAATATCGGATGCGAATACTTCAAAAAAAAAATGAAAAATCAGAACAATATAAGTTGTTGCGATGCTGCCCAAAAAAATATTAGAAAATCTGCTTGAAAATGACTTTGCAAATCCTATATCAAAGATACCATTGGCTAAAACCATATGAATTTAGCAGTCATCTAGGGTTGTAAATGAGCCGAGCTCAAACTGTAAGAAATTTGAGCTCGATTTAGTTTCATTTTTAAAACTCGAACTCGATTCGAGATAAAAATCGAACTGTTCAAGCTCGCTCGATTAAGCTCGTTTACCTAATAAAAAATAAGCTCGATTCTCATGCTCGACTTCAAACTCTATTATTTGTGCTCGAGCTCGAGCTCGAGTTCAAATTTGAATTGAGATTTTTCAATACTAATTAAAATAAAAAAGCTCGATTAGGCTCGCGAGCTACTCGAGTCAAGTATTGAGATACGAATTCGGCTCGCTCGATAGTTCGAGCTGCTCGAACTCAAGCTCAACTTGACAATGACCGAACTAAATTCGAGTTTTTTTCGAGCCAAACCCGAATAACTTACAAGCACAGATGTCTCGAGCCATTGCCAGTTTGCCAATATGTCATGTGGTGCAACATGCTTGCCTGGTTGACTAAGATCTTCTTCAAAATTGTAATTACAGACAAAACATATGTTTTTCAACAAAACCTTGGTGGATCTGTTAGTTACAACCTTGTTTCAAATCCTACCCCAAAACTTTCATAAAATCTGAAAATTTTTGATACAAAGAATAAGAGATCAAAGATCATAACTCAAAGCTCTCATTCTCCTGACAATTAATTATATATGATGATACCAATAATTCATTATAAGATGGAATAAAAGGTGGATTGGAATACATAGCATTTATGGAAGGAAAACTTGTTTCGGTCCTGTATCATATAATAAAGCTCTTCTCATTATGGAGGTAGCTAGGCAGTCAAATTTTTTTTTATTTTTTTATTTTATTTTTTATGTCATTGATTGTTCTTCTGCTGCTGGGACATAAGAATTTTGTGCCTGTCTCCATGCTTGCATTTTTGTCTGCTCAGTCCTTTTGAGAGCTTAAGGGATACTACCCCATTTCCAGGTTCTGAGCCACTGTGTTCCCTCGCCCTCCTATCTGAATATGTATGTTCTCTTTTGACATATTTTTTTAGTAAAAGTATACAGAATATTGGGAGGGCTTAATTAGACAGAGAAATCATAAATTTCATGGAACCTCTACATCCAAATGCTTCTAGTAAAATCCATTACTATGTTACTTTAATTCGGGTAAATATTAGATCTATATATATATATATATATATATATGTCCCGACACATGTGCGTAGTTTTAAATATATCCATATCTGTTTAATATGTACCGGACACAAATATTTGAGAAAAAATGAAGAATATGAGCAATATAGTCAATTAAAACTAAAACTTGACCTAAATAAGCAATCTATAATTTAAGTATGGAGAATTAATAGAAGATAAAATTTGGGTTCTAATATTTCATGTAAATAATTAAAAGACAAAAGAAAAAAAGAAAAGAAAAAGAATCATTTGGGATCTGAAACCTGAAATTCTAATCTTACAGACACAATGATGCTAGGTGGGGACTGTTTTTCATCTCTGACCAAAGACTTAGGCTCTTAGAAAAAAGTTATCCCTTCTGCTTGATGGAGGAATAAATTATAAACATGAGGTTGCAAAGCCAGTCAAATACAACATAATGGTGCAGAGGACAATTTGCAGTTATTGTTCCATTCAACTTAGGAAATAAAAAAAACAAAAAAAAAACAAGAGAGATCATGAATTTTTATTTCCTTTGATGATTTGCTTACCAACAAGGATTGCAACGACTGGAATTGGAGGATTCATGTTACAGAATCTTCCCCAACATCTATGGCTGGCCCATCCTTGTTATAAGTTCAATTTAAATATATATGCCACTTTGCTAATTTTCAACAGATTATTGTCAAATTTGTCATGTGAGTTGGTCTTTATATATATATATATAAATAAAGAATCTAATTATACTAATGTAAAACTAATTTAGTTTTATACATTTTTATAATTTTTTATACGATTTATATTTGTTTAATCTGACCGTCGTATTTCATGTTTTATTCACGTAAATAATGCACGTCGAGTTTCGAGTAAATTAAAAAAGTTTAACTATTTTTTCGATGTAAAAAACTTTCAACCGTTAAATATATATTAAAAAATAATATTCTAGATCGATATAATAGAGATATCGGATCAATTCAAAACTTTACGTGCACGACAAGTACGATTATATTGTTAAATCCAACAGTTAGTTTATTAAAATATAAATCGTATAAAAAATTATGAGAATGTGTAAAATTAATTTAATTTTACACTAATATAAGTGGATCTCTCCTTATATATATATTTGCATAAACTTTATTAATAAAAAATATTAAAAAATTAAGAAAAAAACTTAGGAGTAGTAGGCATGGCATTGTTAGAAAAAGGAGCTAGCAATCAAATAAGTTCTGTTGATTCAATTATTAGTGTCATTAATTGAATGGGATGGGACTTGTTGATTAATTGAGAATTTTGATTTACTCCTTAATAAAACTTTGAACAAAATTCTGTATTTATTCCAAATGGTTCATCCTCTTATAATTAAGAGGTGGATTGTTATGAGGTTGGAGTCAATTTCCGGAGTTTGCAAAATCTCATTCCTTCTTTTTTAAGATTTTGATCTCTTTTGTATTAAAAGAAAAACTTTAAACCCAAACTAATTAATTAAAGCCACTAGTATAAATTCTTATTAATTAGTATATATATATATTTATTAGGTACGGATTAATGTGATATTTATAAAAAAATTATAATTAATACATTAATTTTTCTTGAAATTTTATAAAAATAATGTATTAAATATAATGATAATTAAATAATTCTTAACTAATGCAGATAAGACACCCATTAACCGAACCTATATTTATTAAGTTTCACATGTTGATGAACAATTTAGTCCAAATGAAGAGTCACTTTGTTTTTTTTTTTTTGTTTTTTTTTCACTTCAAGACTATTTGAACATTGTTACATAACCAAATAAAGCTTTTTTCTCCAAACTAATCAAAGCCAATTGCATATCAGGAGTTTAGTTATGATTTTATATAAGGTCTTCTATAATTTGATTCCAAAAAAAGAAAGAAAGAAAGAAAGAAACAGGATTAGATGGATTATAAAAATATTGTTTGTAATAAAAATAATGATACAAAGTTAACAACTTTTCCAACACTGATGAGTACATACATACATCCCGATGATGTCTAGCAAATCAACAAGCTTCAATTCATGACTACAACATGAAAATGTGTTTCACAAAGTAGATAATTAAAGGGGGAATTAGAAGAAATTTTGGGTTTTTGACATTTAGTTTGAAAATGATAGGCTCATTCAAAAGATAGTATGATTATTTTTTTGTTGTTTTAAAATAATTTAAATAAATAATATTTTTTATTATTAAATATTTAAAAATTTCTTAAATTTCTTTTCATTGATTTGAAAAAGAATCTTAAAAATTATTTCACCTTAAAAATATTCGAGAGAAATTAATTTTTTCCCGGTGACTTGAAAAAGAAAAAAAAAAATCCATGGTTTTTCTTTTGGCAGTTTATGTGTCCTTCATAAAACTTGTGTAGTCCAAGGAGGAGACATTTGAACTACATATTTCACATTCAAAGGACAATTTGTACACTCTAATGTCCAAAAAAAATTCTTCTCTTCTGAAGGCAGGGACCCCATATTTTGCTTACCATTTTCATTTTCATTTCATTTCAGTAAAGAATTCAACTCATTTTTTATTTATACTAAAAACATAATGATCATTTCGACAGACCATCATGTTCTTCAAGAAACACATATATATATATATATATATATCTCTTCTGAACTTTTTTTCAAAGGTTTATATATAGAAAACTTCTGAATCTATTCTCTTCTTGTAAATTGAAATATTGAACTTTTGAATTTTTTTTTCTTCTTCTTCATGACATTATTCTATGTATATTTAAGACAAAACAAAAGAAAATTAACTATTTCATAATTCTTTTGAACACAATATGATCATGTCTCTTTCTCTCTTGGTTCATATCTGTAAGCAAATTAACTTGATTACTGGTTATTAGTTATTTCAAACCTCCATGTGGAGACTCAACTCAATGTAATTATTGTTTGATTTGATTTGAAAATTTTACAGTTTTATTTAAAAATTACTTTGCAAGTTGAGATATCCGCCCGACTTGAGCTGGAGCAAATAGAATTTTTTCAATTCGGATAAACATGGTCCGAATTGAATTACTGTTCATTAATTAAAAATTATTTTTTTATTTAAATTTAATTATAAAAATATATAAATATTAATATAAAAAATAAAATTTTAATATTTTAATATTTATGATCAATAAAGTAGGCCTACAAGTCGGCCCGAACCCGATTTAAATAAAAAAAATTTAAACCACGATCCACTCCATTCCATAAACAAATCTTTTCGAGAGTTCAAATTTCTTATGTAAAAAAATTCTCACAAATTCTTAACGTGGGATCGTGGGCATTACACTTCACAAAGGGGGAAAAAAAAGGCATAGTTGGAAGTTTCCAAGCATGATCAGGCACGCACATAAATGCACATTTGAAGAGACAATATTTCTCATAAAATGTGTGAAACAATACATTTGTCTCTCTGATGAGTGATAACTTTAATTACAAAGAAAGTGGAGTTATATTCATTCTCAAACAGTTAAAAGCATAGAAATATTATTATATATTATTCTGAAAGATTGAGTACAAGTCACTTGAACAGAAATGATGCATTGAACCAGAAAAAAAAAGTACTACTTGGTTTAGTAAATTATAGTAAAGATCATAAGAGTTAGATATGATAATTCGTGTATTCGTATTGTGTTCGTATATATTTTTATGTTATAATTTTGTTTAAAGTGTTTTATATTTATATAAATTTTGACATATTAATAAATAATTTGTGTTATATAAATTCTGATATATTTGTGTATTCGTGTCGTATCCGTATTTTTTATTTTATTCATGTTGTGTAATTGTGTGAGTCCAATATTACCAAATCTAATAAGAGTTTCAAAGCAATTAAGCGCCTGTTTAATATTTAGGTCTGATCTGATTATACATTTTCATGTTTAGTTGCAATCTTAATAGCTTACAGCTACTGATCAATCATATTGAAATGTCTTAGACATGTATGGTAAATGTAGCAACGGTTTTTAGCCCGGGTCGGATTCGAATCCGACCCGGGCCATTTGCAAACAGGGCCAGCAGGCCCAATCCGCAGGCCCACCAGGCCTGCTGTCCATTTCCCTATCCCTGCCCACAACAGGCCCAACGCCCAGGCCCAAGCCCAGCCTGCCCAGGCCCACTGGCCCATTTCCCCAAACCCTACCCCAACCTAACCTGCCAAAACCCTAAACCCTAGCCGCCTCCCCCATCTCCCTAAACCTGACAGCCCTCTGCCACACGCCACCTTCACCCAGACTCAACCAGCCACCCACTCCACCCAACCCAACCCCAAACACTCAACCCCCATCCATAAAACCCCAATCACCAGCAAAAACAGAGGAGGAGGGGACCCCGATTCGGACCCCTCCCAAAACCCCCCCAATCCGAACCCAAAAAGGAGGCCAAACCCATGTTCGGACCCCCCCTTCACCAAAAACCCCAGATCTGGGGTCCGAAACCCAGATCTGGACCCCCCTTTTCGAAACAAGATCCCCAGAAAAAAAACCCACCACCGAACCCCCACACACAAAAGCGTCTGAAAACCTGCAAAAAAAACCACCAAACAACAAAAAAACCACAATCCAAAAACAACCAGCAAAAAAAAAAAAAAAAAAAAAGAAGTCGAAATGTTTACCCTAGATCTAGGGCGTTTGACTCAGATTCGGGCAAAACGGAGCCCAGAATCGGAGAGGGGGGCTCGAAACCCCCCGGGTGTGAGATTTTGGAGGAAACCGGCCGCCGGCGAGCAGCGGCCGGCGACGGGGCACGACGGCCGGCAAGGTGTTCCGGCCGCCGGATTCTGTGTTTGGGGGGGTTTCTGCAGAGAGAGAGAAGGGAGGAGAGAGGGAGAGAGAAAAGAAAAAAAAAAGAAGAAATGAAGTAAAAAAAAAGGGGCCCGGGAGCGGGTCGAGTGATCCGCGCGTCGACCCGCGGATCGACCCGGGGTCCGCGTGGGTCACCCGCATATAAATTAAAAAAAAGGGGGCAAAACGGCGATGTTTTGCCTACCCAGGGTTCGTGCGTGGACCCGGATCCGACCCGGGGTCCGCACGCCGACCCGGGTGTAAAAAAAAAAAAGAAAAGGGCGCCGAAACGACGCCGTTTTGGCCCCTGACTGACCCGCGGGTCGACCCGGGGTCCGCGCACCCGACCCGTTTCGGGCAGAAAAAAAAAAGAAAGAAAGGAAGGTTCGGCCCACGCCGAACCAGGCCCAAAAGGCCTGGCCCCAGCAAGCCAGGCCTGGTTTTGGGCCCAGCAGCCCAAAACCAGGCGTTTTGGGCCAGGAAGGAGGAAAAAAAAAGAAAGAAAAAGGAAAAAAAAAAGAAAAAAAAAGAAAAAAAGAAAGAGAAGAAAAAAAATTAAATTAAATTTAAAATAGAAAATAGAAAAAAAGAAATAATAAAAAAAAAGGGTCAAGTAAAATAAAAAAAAATTTAATTAAAATAAAATAAAAAAAAGTTAAAAATAATAAATATAAAAAATATATAAAATAAAATAATAAAAAATAAAAAAAAATAAAAAAAATAAAAACAAAAAGAAAAAAATAAAAAAGGGAAAAATTTACGATTATCAATTTTGACGTTTTGATTTTTTCATTTGGTCGAGGACGAGCAAAGAATTTTACGGAGATCAAGTCCGACATTTTGATTTTTCGGATTCTCGACATTTGTCAGGTATGATTTTAATTTTCTTATTTATTTTCATTACTATTTGTATTTATTTATTTTTGTCCGGCATTCGATATATTTTTGTTATTCGGTTTTGATTTTAAAATATTAAAATAATAATTTTTCTAATTAATAGATGTCTTTTAAAATTATTTTCGGTAAATAAAATTCTCTAAAAACGGATTTCTTTCTCGGAATGGTCGGAACATCAATCGTTGTTTGAAATGGTCCGAGTAAGAATAATAAGCGAAACATTATCGAAATATCGGAGTGATTCGAGAATTATTTTTTACATAGATAATTTCTTTTATTTCAAAAATAATTATTAAAAGCATTTTAATTTACACTTTCAAAAGAAAAAAAGATTTTTAATAAATGCGAATAACCGACGACGGAATTCGAAGGACGTCACGGTAGTGATTCCTAAGATATCTTGAGGTGAGAGAATCTCGTTAAATATCACCATGAGTGGTGGGAGTATTTAGCGACATGCTCGATACAAAAATTCGTTTTCACTTTTTAAAAAAAAAAGAAATAATAAAATGAATAAATAGCGAATGTTTATGCGCTCGATATTTCGTTATGCTCGTGTTTTTAATATTATGATTTGCATGTTTAATTTTATAGTTATATGCTAAGTCGTATGCATCCGATATTTAAATATTCGGATCATACGCATTTAAATAAAAATGGATGTAAATTGCCGACGACGGAATTCGAAGGATATCACGGTTGTGATTCCTGAGATGTCTTGAGGTGAGAAGATCTCGTTAAATACCACCGAGAGTGTCGGGAATATTTAATGAGTATTTTCGATAATAAATTTGTGTTCACTTTCGTTTTCAAAAAAAAAAAAAATAATCCAAAAAAAAATCCAAAAATAATAAACATGTTTTTTTAATAAAATAAAATGAAAAGAAAAGAGAATTATTTTTAAATAGTGATGTTGAGTCCATTAACTCGAGATTTAAGTTAACACGTGATTAAATGGTACCGTTTTCTAAACGGGCGTTGCGGGGGTGCTAATCCTTCCCCGCACGTAACTGATTCCCGAACCCGATTTTGTTTTCTCTCTGGTTCAAAACGCGGACTTCGAAATTGGTTTTAAAAAAAATGTTTTAATGAGTTTTAAAATATTTTACTAAAATCGGTTTTAATAGGTGGCCAATCACACCTAGCAAAAAAGATTGGTGGCGACTTCATTTTGTGTTTTCAAATTCGTCACTAGCGGTCGAAAAACCATTATGACAATAAAAGCCCCATTTTCAAGGGTTAATGTTTGTTGCTTTGTCCTTTAAGGACGATATACTTGTTATTAATTTCTTCATTTAAGGAAAATAATCCCTTCTTTTATCAAAGGATATTAATACATACACATATACAATGCTTGGAGTAATTGAGCAAATGGGTAGTTAGTATTGTTGGGGCCATGTGACAAAAAAGATATATAATTATATATAAGGTAAAGATATTAGAATGTTGGGGTCATGTGCTTGGAGGGATCAAGAAAAAAAATAAAAAATTAAAGACCTTTTCTTTTTTCAAAATTGGAGTAGGGTTTTATAGGACCCTTTTTAAGTGTCTCTCATCACATGTAGGTGATTCCTTTGCCTTTGGGACACTCAATGTGAGAACCCAAAGTGGGGGGAAAAAATAATCCTTAAATACCATTCTTTCACTGCCTTGGATTCTAATTGAAGTCCTTTAAGCATGTGATTTGGAGTCTTGACTTAGGGCCACTAGGTGTGGTGTGTGGCCATGCTAGTCTGTTTATAGGTCAATTCATCCATATTTTTCATAGCTCCATATATAAGAACTGTTTAGGCAAAGCATAAAAGCAATGTTTGTCAGCTTAAACTTAGTTGAGCCAAAAAAAAAAACCTATAAAAATTCATAATTTGACAAGTTAATTTGCAGTGTTTAAATCATTTCTAGGAAAAAAAAAGTTACTTTTCAAAAAGGTTAAATCAAATTGTTGAAAGTATGTAATGATAAAAAAAATTAGTTTTTTTCCCCCAAAAATGGGATAATTTTTTTTTTTCTTTTTCTAGGCACTGTTTTATTCATAATGGTGTGAATAGCTAGCTAGCTAGCTTCCACTTGGTTATCTGTCAATGATGATTAATTCATGGATAGGGCAATGACTTATTCCCAATATTTCATTCAAGAAATTACATATCAAACAAAACAACCATATTTTTCCTCTCAAAAGTCCCCCCCCCCCCAAAAAAAAAAACTTATTTAATTTGCTTCTTCAAATTACATGTTTTAATGAATTAAAAGCATAAGGATTTTTGGGTTTTTCTAGTTCTCTAAAATAACTAAGAAATAATATTTAAGACCCTCCACTACAATACTCAAGATAAAATATAGATATTTCAACTTGCATGTTGCTTGAAATCAAAGAAAAATATATGCAAATCTGTTAAAAAGATCCTCACATTTCTCAAAGAGAGAGAGGTTATAATCATCTCACTTTCATCTTGCTAAAAAAAAAATACTAATTAATAAGAAATATATACTTGAATTTATAGCTTATGAATCGAGAGAAGAAAACATGCTGCTTTATAAAATAAGTGAAAAAAAAAAATCACAATATTCATGACAACTGTTAACAACTATACAATTTTCTTTGGGGACTGATCTCCCTTATCTATGGCCGAGCTATAAATTTTTTTTTTTTTTTCATGAAACCAGATCCAATATGTTCATCATCTAGGATTTTGGGTTCAATTAATTATGGGATTTCACTCATTTAACTTTAAATTAAACTTAATTACTTAGGCCAAAGGGAAATATAAGAAAAGAAAAAATAAACAAAAGTGTTTTACATATGAAGCAATAAGGGATGTTTTCCTAAAAAGAAAAAAACTAAAACCCCTATCAAAACCTAAGTGAAAACTCATGCAAAAGATTTTTAAAACACATGAAAAACCCACAAAAACATATATACTAGAAAGAGAGTTTTTGGTTTTTATGAAAACAACAAATCAAAGTGAAGATATTATATCAAAGTTGGATTGTGATAACTTACTTGATTTGGAGAGGAAGTTTAAAGTCTTTGGCAAGCCATTCTCCGATGAGTTTCGCGTTGAATCATCGGATTTTCTTGTTGTTCAAGGCAAGAAGCTAGCAAAGAGGGGGAAGAATATGCATCATATATATATATATAAATATCTTTGAAGCTACCAAAGGAGGAATCCAAAGGGATAGCATGATCCAAAATTGTGGGGAAAAAAAAGGTTGAAAATAAAGGATCAATGCGATCCCTTTGGATGCCTCCTCTAGTACTTGGCAGTGTTAACCAGGCTGCAGACTCAATTCTTCCCTTTCTTTTTCTTTCTCTTATAGAAGAAAGTGGTTTGAGGAGAGACCTCCAATATAAAAGAGAACAAAGACTAATTTTTTTTCTTTCTTTTTTTTTTTTTTTGGTTTTTTATTATATAAATTGAACAGTTAATTTTATCAAGAAAAAATGTTTTGTGAAAAAGATATTTTTTAATTTAAAATGTAGACCCATTCTCTAACCAACCAGACACATGGAAAAGGTTTTTACTAGTAGTGGGTCAGCTATCCCTTCTTAGAAATTCCCAACAAGTTTGGTGTGCAGTATTTATAATTTTCATTTTGTTGTTTGCTTATTTTAATGAAGGTTTGTGGTCCATTCCATGTTCCATCTCTTACACCAAACTCTTTTATATGCTTATTTTTTTAGGGATACATTCTCATTTTATAAATTTATTTGTTTGTATATCATATGATTAACAAAATTTAATATATATATATATATTTATTAATTAATTGATCTAAATTAAGCAATCCAAGCTGTGTGGGATAGAGAGGCTTATATCATCAGCATGGTCAAAGATATATGCATGATATTTGAGGCTCTTTCGGCTGATATATTGAGTAATTTAATTGGTCTGCCTGGATTTTTTTTATTATTTTTGTAGAAAAGATTTCCCTTTGTTACCTTTTATTGCTGGAGCAGATGTTTTAATGGCCTTCCAATTTGGTATATGTGAAACAAACAACACAATGTTCAACTTTCCAATAGAAAAAAACCAAAAATAAAATAAAATAAAAGGGTTTTAATCAAATCAGCCAATTTGTTTGACAAAGATCAATTTCCTTTCAAATATTTATTTGGATCTCAGTGCAGTGATGTAAGAAGGTGGATGTCATAATTTCATCACTTTGAAATTATGGTACTTTTTCATACTTTTTAATTGGATGAAGAATAATATATATATATATATATAAAAATATCTTTTAACTCAGAAAACTAAATTTCTGATATAATTCAAGTACAGTTAGAGAAAGATGATGCATGAAAGTTGATTAGGCAGAAGAATATAACCTTGATTAATTATTATAACCATGCATATACATGATGAATAATAATGTTAAATTTACATGGTCAATGATTCAATTCATATAGTATGGGAATTAAGAAATTAATTTTTTCATGTAGTTTTCACCAAATCCTGTAAGGCTACAAATCAGTTTCTTTGTATGTGGACTGAGGCAATGTATGAACTATATGTCATGTTTTACCTTTTCTTTTCTGTCAGTTTGCTGCTTTTTCCAAACTTTATCATTTATAGTTACTTCCTAACTAGAAAATGAGGGAAGAAGCTTATGGTTTCTATTTCCATTCTGATGATTTCAGTTATCCATGTGCATGTAAATAAACTCTAGGTCAAAATAACAAGATTTCTCTTTCTTTAGCCATTAGGTAGCCTGAAATTTTAGGACAGAAAAACATATGTATATATATAAGGCTAAATAGATTCTTCTTCTGTAAACAGCAATGGGTAATTTTTCCAGAACAAATATGAACCATTGGTTAGGCAATCCAATAACTATGAAGGGTCTCAGTTGACCTCCCAAGATCATGATGTATGGTGCTAGATCTTGTCCACACTAGTGAAACATAAATGGACCACATGCAAAGTGCAGGCTTTTCTTTTTCTTTCTTTCTTTTTTTTTTTTTTTTTTTTTTTTGTTTTTCGATGGTGCTATTAAGACCCCACCACCAAAAAATATTTACTCTCTAATGACTCTCGCTATGGAGAGACTTATACAGATTTTTTTTCTTCTTCATAAAACAGCAGAATTTCGTAATCTTTCAATATGAAATTTGGCGTCACATTGACACATCAAAAACATATAGTGGGAAGGGGAATTAATGAGAAATTAGGAAGAGGGTAAATATATATGGTTGGATGATAACTTACCGATTGTGATATGAAAGTAGGGTTTTTGGTAGAGATTTAAATTGCGATCGCGGACATGTTTTTGGTCGCGTCATGTTTGTAGCGGTTGCGGACATAATGAATACTATGGCAATCAATTGCGATAAATATTGGCCATGAATATCGACGGCGGAAAAAACAAAAATCGTTAAATAGCGGCCGTAACGTCATGTTGCGACAACTATTTAAATTCCTGGTTTTTGGTTGTTTTCCATCAGCTGCAGGGGGAAGGGTGGTGCACCTTCTGAGGACATATATGTCCCTTTGAAGGACATAAAATTTCATCCCCACCCAGTTTTGTTACCCATCTGGTAGAGCAAAGGAACCCTTGAATCAACCCTGCCGTTAGTTGCATATATTTAATGTACATGAAAATTCATATTACTGTTGGCATAATTTTTGAAGTAAAAAATTATGTTTTAACGCAAATGCAATGCTAAATCGATATTTTTTTTTATTTTAATTTTTTTGGTTAAAATTATGGTTTGGCAACCCAAACTAAAAAATTAAAAAAAAAATGGAGCTTTTAAGCCTGCTTAACATTGTTGTTGGCACAACTTTTGAAGTCAAAAACTGCGTTTCACCGCAAACATAATACTAAACGAGTAATTTTTTTTGGTTTTTGAGGTTATAGTTTGGTAATCCAAACTAAAAAACCAAAAAAAAATGAAGTTTTTGCTATTTGAAAACTGACTTTAGATGAAATGATTATATTATCCTTACATCTCTAAATTTTTATTATTTTAAATATTTTTTTTTTTGACATTTCAATTCCTCACATTATTTTTGCACAACAATGCTAAATACTTAAAAATTCTTAAATCACTTTTTTTTTTCATCAAATTTTTTTAACTTAATTTTTTTTCAACAATGATATTAAACAAGCCCATAGTGCCAATTCTCTCCCAACACAGTTTTTCATTCTTTTTGTTTGGATTTTCGCTGTTATTTAGAATGGACTTTCAGTTCAGTTGGCCTCACTCATGATGACATAATAACATCATTAAGTCACCCGATTACCTTTATTGGATTTTAGTGATTAATAATTTCCCTTTTTTTCCTTTTATCAAACAAGAAACTTCACTAATTATTACATGAAATTAACTTTGGGTGTCTGATTTGGTTTAATCCAAATTAATATCAGGTGATTTTAGGTATTGATTTAAATTTAAGCTAATAATTTGGGGAGTACATTATTTATGCCACTTGTTGACATTAATTCCTTCAATTCTTAAAATAGCCCCACATGTATAATTAATGAATTTTAATGCTACCATACAAATATATATATATATATATATATATATATAAAAGAAAACTTTTTGGATCTTAAGTATAGGAGAGAAAGAGTTTTTTTTTTAATATATTTGAGGTAATTAGAAATTACATCCTAATTAATAGAATTAAGAGTTGAACATTTTACTAATCGACAGAAAAAAGATTAATTAATTATGAATGATTGTTTGTTTAATTAAAGTTTTTTAATCTTAATAAACATTTCATTATTTCCTTGGGGGGTTTTCTAAATTTTGAATTCTTGTGCTTTTCATTCATTTGCAATTATCATTTGGTGGTCCTACAGCTTCTAACCTCTACAACTATTCCTTTATTGGATGTTTGAAGCTTGGACCACAAATTGCTGGCATCATTATTCTTTCGAAGATGAAAAAAATAAATAAATTCAGTGCTTCTGCCCCATAATTTGAACCAGCTGTAGCAAGATAATAAATCATAAATACTCTCATAGAATTTAGACATGTTCAAGAATCGGTTAGTTCAATTGGTTTAAATTGAATCAAGTTTGAATAAAGAATTTTGAAATTCGGGTCGGTCCGACTTGAAGTATTATTTATTAAATAAAAAATATTAAATTTAATTATAATATATATATAAATAGTTTTTTAATAATTTATAAAAAATAAAAAAGATTTACGTATCCGGCCCGAAATGAACTTGAACAAAGAAAAAAATTTGTACCGCGATCTAATTCGGTCCATGAATAGATCTACCATAAATATAAATAAATGATCATTGTCATTTATCTTCCTTTTCCTTCAATGCCACCACCTTGGTATCTTCTTGGTTCTTTGAACCAAAGTTTCGACCTGGATGTAAAAACTGCCTACCTAGCTTAGGACCAAAGCTTTTTTATTTTTTTATTACTTCAGATCTTTCAATATATAGCAATTTATCAATTTGTCTAGTAAATTAAGTCTCTGTATTATGTTCTGTATAGCTATATTTTTTCTGAAACAAGTATATTGGTTAGTATGTATATAAGGTGTTGTCTTATGGATTCATTTTCAAGTGAATATATGAGTTAATTAATTAAATTAGTTCAAAGAGGTTCATATTTGAGTAAATTTTACCATTAATTAGTTTATATCTTTTTTTAAGTTTTATTTTCATTCGTAATTTAAGAAACTCGGTTTTTTTTTTTCATTTATGAATTTTAAAATTTATTCCAAATTCGTTCATCCAACATATATTTTATTTAAATTTTAATAGAGCATTGACGGATGAATGGATTTGAAAGAAATTCAAAAGTCATAGACGAAAATGATACATTATAAAAAGATCAAAGACTAATGATATGCAATTTCCTCATCATACCTTATTGTGAACCCCAGATTTTAAAAATGAAGGAAAAAAGAAGAAGTCAATTCTCAAAAAAGGGAAAATATGAAAATTCTCCAATGGAATTAGATCTATTCAAGGGTCGGGTTGGGCCGCGGTCCGAAAATTTTCTTCTTCCCTTTCTCAAGTTCGATCCTGGACGGACTCGGATCGATCCACAAGCCCGTTTCACAATTTAAATAATATTAAAAACTTCATTTTTATGTTAATATTTATATATTTCATAATTAAATTTAAATAAAAAATAATTTTTATTATATATAAACAGTAACTCAGGCCGGACTTGAACCGACTCGAAATGAAAAAATCTTTATCCAGATCCAGCCTGTGTCTGGTCGGACAGGTTGCTCGACCCTTTAGCAAGTCTAAATGGAACCTACAAGGAGTTAAAATTTGAGTATAAGGGAATGAGAAACCCTAAATACATGTATAGGATAATGGGCTTATAAATGATCATTTAAGGTATTCAGAGGTACACATTGTTGTTTTTTCTCAATGGCACATGGACTTTCAATGTCACACGGTTCAAAATTAGGAGAGGGTCTTCATATAAAAGGACAATTCAATTAGTGCTAAGGACACTCCCCTACCCCATTCCCACCCCACCCTAGCTTGCCACAATTTGTTTGTTTGGCATCAATGTTTATAACTTTCAATCTGGTGTGTAAGAAGTGGGACATCGAGTGCCTGATAAAAAAAAAATTAGGGTTTTGGGACCCTCAAATACAAAGGATTAAGGGTTTTTTTTTTTCTTTCTATTTTGTCTTCCCTTCTTTTGTTCATATTCTTGCTTCTAGCAAAAATAAATTTGAATTTTGAAGCTGGCCCTAGTTGTTGTCATTATCAATCATTTTTGGTTATGGGGACTCTGTATTTTTTATTCTTCAGGTTTTGAGATATGTCTACCGACTTAGGGGGTGTTTGGTTTGAAGTCATCATCAGATTGCCTATGAAAGCTTGGAAATTAAATGTTTTCTAGTTTGATATGCACTTCTATATTTTGATTCAAATTGTAACTTTAATTCTTTGATCTTTTCATATTTTAGTGATGGAGGAAGCATTTTGAAACCAATCCATTCATCATGCAAATTGCAAAATTTACCTTTGTTTATTTTCTATAAATGTTTTTTTTTTTTTTGGATAAGCAAAGTTTTTATTTATCCAAAAGTAGCATGCACTGCTACATCAATACAACCAGCATAGCTGGCAAACAAATGTACTATTTTACAATGTCTTCTTTAAATAGCTAAGAACCAATTATGCTATCAGTGAGCTTTTTAACCCCCATGCTACATGCAAATCTCTATTAACAGTATCATCCTTTATGGTTTTCATCCCCCCTAGTCTATAGCTAACCTCCTCCTTGATTTTCTCAAGCATTTGCATACATTGCTGAGGTTGTTTACCAAACCTGCGGTTATTCCTCTCCCTCCATACATGATATATGAGAGCGTTCCAAGCAATTCGAAGCACTGTAGCAATAAGAGATTTACCCTTTAGCTTCCTCTTTGCCCATTGAACTTCAAAGTCCCAGCTTCTGATGACTCTATGAAGCTTACATAAGTGCAGAATCTCCCCCCATACTACCTTAGAATACTCACACTCAAAGAATAAATGGTCTCGAGTCTCCATTTGTTGACTGCACATATCACAAGTTCCATTAAGATCCATTCCCCATTCCATCAATCGATCTTTTGTAGGGAGCTTGTTCTGAATTGCCATCCATGATATTTGGGAATGCCTTGGAATATGGTAGGCATACCATACCAATCTATCCCAATCCACCTTTGGCTGCCTTGGCCTGATTTGCTGCCACACTTTAGCCACTGAAAACCTGTCCCCAGGAAATTTCCAAGCTAATCTTCCATTATTCTGATAGGTAAATTGAGCTGCTAATGGTCGCAATTGTAGGATTTTCCTCCAAATCCAGCTACTTCCCTGAGTGATTGGGAACTGCCAGAATGATGTGCCTTTTAGAACATAGTTGTTAGGACATTATATGATGAAAAAGATAGATAACTATATTATACTATGAATTTAATTATAAGTACTCTTTCTCTTTATAAAAAAAAAAAAAAAATTTGAAGATTAGTCCAATCGGTAAAGAGATTTTTTTTTTTGTTAATTTGAGTTCGATCCTTATAAAAATATTTCAACAATAATTTTGATTGTATCGATCGATATGGAGTATGTACACCCTTAAGATCTTCAAAAGAAAAGATCAAAACCAAACAAAATTCAAGGATATTCTTCATCTTAATATCAAAAAATATATATATAAAAAAAAAAATTGAAGGTGAATATGAAAGTGTCATCTAATTTAGTTGATAAAGTTATTTAAATTTATATTCATTAAAATTATAATATTTTTCATCTAGTTCATCTTATTATTCTACACTGTTAAAAGAAGAAATTTAATAGTCACCCAACAAAATCTAAATGCCAACAACCAATAATAAGGTGAAACATTATTTCTAAATTGTGAGGAACATCTTTTCAAATCAAAGTTAGAATATAGTCATTAAAATTTTTCATTTTGGTACCTAATTAATTTTTTTTAAAGGCAAAGCATTTGTTCAAGCAAATATATGGTCGTTGCTTAGTCCTACTTTAATTTCTTTCTCTTTCTTTTCTTACTCAATTCCCATTAGTGATCATTGGGACCCAAATTATTATTTTTTTGCTAGCAGCTTTGGAAAAACATTCTCCTAAGTCGGTCTGAGAAAAAACATCTTCTCAAATGTTGTTTTTCTCACTTTAGTTAACAAAAAATGGGTGCAAATCCGAGTCATGTCAAAGAGATTGCACGCCACGAATTTTCAGCCTTTCGTTTGCTTACTATGAGTTTATGACGATGAAATGCCTTTTTTTTTTCCTTTCTTGCGGGGGCTTTTATTTCTGTCTAAAAATAGCCATTGGCCCTCAACAATGCCACACCTACTTTGATTTTTGTGGCCTTTTTATTTATTTATTTATTTGATTTTAAGATTAAAATTTCTTTTGAAAACAATGGGGCAAATTAGAGATTGGAAACCTGGTCCATGGCACTTTGGTTGGTCGGAAAACATGCTCCGAAATATGTCTCTTTTGCTCTTTTTCATCCTGTTTCTCTATTGCTGGTTATAACCCAAAGTTATTTCCATGGATCCATCATCCATCAACTTCTTTTCTTTGCCTTTTGATCTATTAATTTATCATCTTTCTTTTCTTTTCTTTTTTCTAGCTTTAACAAAAGCTCTTGAAAAAACATGTAATGCTAGGGAAATCTGATGATAAAAATTTTGGGAGGCCCTTAGTGTTAGTGATATGAAACTTTAGCTGCCCCATAAATTTTTTAAGGAAATGGGACCATTAAAAAGAAAGAATATGTCGGCATTTGCCCAATCTTCATTTTAAAAACACAAAAATAATGTTATTGAGGAAATAAATGTTCAGGGATTTAAATAGCGATCGTAATGCGAAATTACGGTCGTTATTTTGTGATTTTGGTTCTTTCTACCGTCGATTACATCTTCAATCGCGATAAACACGACACGACAAAAAATATATCGGCAATTACAATTTAAATCCCTCCAAATGCTCCAAATTGAAAATGGTTGTGACAGAACAGCAGTTCAATACATTAATTTTGGATAAACAGTATATATATATATATATATATATATATATATATATATATATATATATATATATATAGAGAGAGAGAGAGAGAGAGAGAGTAGTATATGTTGATTTTTGACCTTCGATACCGTTTGTAGTTTTGTGCTACAGTACCGATTTGCTACAGTAACTTTATCTCGGGATGCTGCAGTAACTTCCGAAAAATAACTATTTATTAATATGAGAAAAGACCAAATACAATTGGTGTGAACACCAACTAACAATAGAGATACCCTCACACAAACTCTTTCTCACTTTACTATTCACTCACATATACCATACAACACCTTACACTCTAATATTTCTCACATCCTTATCTTCCTAATCACTCACGTCTTTTTCTTCCTTTTTCTCTCTACGTGACACCACTACTCTTTCTTATTTTTCTTTTCTTTCTTTTTCTTTCCACCTTATTTATAGCTTTCTATGTTGGTTACTAAACCAACCTAGAATGTTCTAGTGTGTTGGTTTAATATTCTAGAGAAAGAACAATAAAAAATCTAGAGAGAACTCTAGAAAGAAGACTTAAGAAAATTTTAGAAAAACCTAGAGAAATAATAAAGTTTGGAGAGAATTCTAGATGAGAGAATTCTAGAGGAGTTGTTGACTTTAACACTCCCCCTCAACAACTACTCTCTTGATGTCAGTTTGGTTGTCATTCCAGACTGTCTTCTGGACTTATCAAATCTTGCATCAAATATCTTCTCTTTTTCTTTCTCTTCTTAAAATTCATCAGCATCATTAGTTCTGCTTCATCTTTCATTGATTGCTCTCTTCTCTTTTGATTCTTGATTTTGTTCACTTCCGTCTTTGCTTCAACACTATTTCTATCTTCGTTCTTCTTGATTCTCTCTGCTAGCCTGTCTCTGACTTTGGCATACTCGACTTTGTCAACTACCATTAATTTGTTGACTTCACAATCGATCTTCATATCTTTCACGCCTTTGTAAGTCTTAACAGTGTCGATGACCTCGTTGTCATCTTTCTCAATGTTGACATCATCTTCAAGCTTCTTCGCCTCTTCGTGAAATAACCTTTCATCTTCAAAAATCTTTTCTTGTGATTGAAACAGAGACTCGTTCTCTTCTTTTGAAGGCTCTTCAATTGTCTCTTGTCTTGGTTGAATATTCTCAAAATCAATTTCTTCTTCGTCTTCATGAACATTTTCTTCTAACTCGGTGGTGCAACCAGATACGAGTTCTTCGCATTCTTCAATAGTAAATGCTGTCTCAAAATCCCATTCTTCTTCATAGTTATGCTCCTGTCGTGAGAACACTGTTGCATAGCCTTGCACTTGTCTATATCGACAATCTCGAGCATAGTGACCAATCTTGCCACAGTTGAAACACTTAATATTTCGACAATGAGACCTCACATTTTCGCTGTCTTCTCTATCTCGAACAATTTGAGCTCCCCCTCGCTGAAAGCTCCTCCGTTGCCAAGCTTCTTGTTTGTTTTGAACTTCAATGTCTTCTATTCCTTGCCTCATGGCAACTTTACCTCTTCTATTGCTAAAGAGGGCTTTCTCATAATCTTTTATCAAGACTTTAGACATTTGGTTATCTAAAGCCTCTTGATTTGCAAGGATATTTTCCAACTCAATTAAAGTTGGTTCTTTGCTCCATCCACGAGTTGCAGTAACAATCCCGTTGTATTCAGGTCGCAAGCCATGGATGACAATTCTTCTCATCCTCGTTTCGGTAATGGCATTTTCTGGATCTAATTTTGAAATTTCATCACAAATAGTTTTAAATTTAGAGAAATATTCGCTTACCGGCATATTTTGCTGCGAGATTGACAGGAGTTCATTCTCTAATTGTTGGAGCCTAGTATCATTTTTCCTCGCGAACAGCATTGTGAGTGTGTCCCAGGCTTCCTTCGGTGTCTTTGCATCCTTGATGCGTTGTAATAAACCATCCTCAATGGTGACTGATAACACGTACATGGCCTTACCGGCTTTGATCTTCCATTTTCTTAGTTCTCCGGCATCAGTTGGTGGTGTTGAAGCTTCACCGTTAACAATATCCCATAAATCTTGCCCGAGCATGTAATATTGCATGCGAATACTCCACGTATTATAATTGTTGTTATTGAGCTTCTCGATGTTGCTAGCGGAATTAGAAATATCTGCCATAGTGTCTTGAGAGTGCCCTGCACTTACCTCAAATTTGATTCTCGTTCACTTAATTTCACAGTCCCTGACCGTGTACCGGCAGAATTTCCACGTCTCCACGAACTACGATCCTCGATCGTCTTGGTCCCAGACCAATAATCTTCACAGTCCCACACTGTCTTTCTCCGATATGCGTACTCCGGTCCCTGACCGTCTAGCTCTTTCTTCTTGCGGTGGCTTTCACTCTGATGGTAGGTAGCCCTTTTCACCTCTTCTCGTGACGGCTCTCACTCTACTCCAAGTAGGTAGCCCTTTTCACCTCTTCTCGTGACGGCTCTCAAACTACTCCCAGTAGGTAGCCTTTTTCACCTTTTCTCGTGATGGCTCTCACACTACTTCAGTAGCCCTTTTCGCAACTCGATCTATCGTCGATAATTACAATTCTCGATCATCTGATTTCGAGAAACTTCTGGCTTCTTGTCTTTTCTCCGATGCGCATACTACGATCCCTGACCATCTTGATCTGATATTCCAATCCTCTGGATCATACCGCTTTTTACGCTGGTCCTCTGGATCGTCCCGTTCTGATCGTCCAACTCTGATACTCTAGTCCTCAAGATCGTCTGACTCTGATACTCCGGTCCTTAGGATCGTCTAGCTCTGATACTCTGGTCCTCAAGATTGTCTGACTCTGATACTCCGGTCCTTAGGATCGTCTAGCTCTGATACCACTTTGTTGATTTTTGACCTTCGATACCGTTTGTAGTTTTGTGCTACAGTACCGATTTGCTACAGTAACTTTATCTCGGGATGCTGCAGTAACTTCCGAAAAATAACTATTTATTAATATGAGAAAAGACCAAATACAATTGGTGTGAACACCAACTAACAATAGAGATACCCTCACACAAACTCTTTCTCACTTTACTATTCACTCACATATACCATACAACACCTTACACTCTAATATTTCTCACATCCTTATCTTCCTAATCACTCACGTCTTTTTCTTCCTTTTTCTCTCTACGTGACACCACTACTCTTTCTTATTTTTCTTTTCTTTCTTTTTCTTTCCACCTTATTTATAGCTTTCTATGTTGGTTACTAAACCAACCTAGAATGTTCTAGTGTGTTGGTTTAATATTCTAGAGAAAGAACAATAAAAAATCTAGAGAGAACTCTAGAAAGAAGACTTAAGAAAATTTTAGAAAAACCTAGAGAAATAATAAAGTTTGGAGAGAATTCTAGATGAGAGAATTCTAGAGGAGTTGTTGACTTTAACAGTATATATATATATAGAGAGAGAGAGAGGAGGAGGAATCCACTTTTTATACAATTTATATTTGTTTAATCCGATCATCATATTTCATGTTATATTCACGTAGATCATGAACATCGAGTTTCGAGTAAATTAAAAATGTCTAACTATTTGTTTGATATAAAAAACTTTCGACAATTAAATATATATTGAAAAAAACAGTATTCTCGATCGATATGATAGAGATATCAGATCGATTCGAAACTTAATTACGTGCACGACGATTATAATTATATTGTTAAATCTAACAATCGATTTGTTAAAGTAGCCCATTTTCTTTCTATCTATTCTTCCTCCCTCACTAAAGAGCATAGAATAAAGGAAAGACAATAATAAAGTCAAGCCAGCTCTTCCTGATCTGACATTGCCGGGACTGACATTGTCGGGAAAGAGATAAATATAAATTATATAAAAAATTATGAAAGTATGTAAAATTAATTTAATTTTATACTAATGTAAGTGAATTTCTTTCCATATATATATATATAATATTGGATAATATGATAAACCAAATAATGGGTTTTGGTATGATTCAATAATTGATTTTTACTTTGTAAAATGACAAAAGAACAAACGTTCTTTAAAAGATTTGTTCATCCATATTCTCTCTCTTTTTTTTTTTTCTTTTTTTTTCTTACATTGTTTTGTAGCCTAAATTTTCAAAAGCAGCTTTACATCGGGGCATGGTACTAAGGGAGGAATTTCTGGTTAGAAACTCAATTCTGTAAAGCCAAACACTGCTCCACTTTTCCATCTTTATAACTTTGAACAGATCAGATAAACATTTCACATAGCTTCATTTCATCAGTGTCATTCGTTGTGTTTTTCTTCGCCACGTACTATGCTTAATTTCTTTTATACAATCAACTAAATCACAATTATTCTTATATATTAGAAAACTGTAAGATGATGAATTCAGGTTAGTTAGATAGCCAGCAGCTCATTAGTCTGACTGATAAGGGAGGAGCTGATTCCTTGTCAATTCAGGATAATTAGAGCCAGCAACTGACCGACAAGGGATAATCTTGATTAAGAATTCGATCTAAAATCAATTGATAATAAATAAAAGAATTCAACTTGAATATAATTTAATCGATATGGGATAACACAATTTTAACAGATCCTATCACGTGACAAATTCATAACATAATTTGGACTCTGATATTATGTTAAGTATTCAACCTAAAACCAATTGGTAATAGATGAAAAGATCCAACTTGAATATAAAACTATAAAAACTAACATACTAAAAAAAACCCTTGAATTAGTATACTTTATTTAAATAAACCCTTATACTTTTATTGTACCTAAATAAATTCTTTTTCTGTAATTTCTACACATAAAAATCCTTAATTTTAATTATAAAAAAAATAACTCATGTTATTTTTAAAATTTCCTGAATTCTTTTGCTTGCAATTTTTGGAGAATTTACTCTAAGTATTACACCAGGAGAACTGACAGAAAATTTCCTGACAGGACTAATGTTCTTGTTCTCCTTCACTGTAATTTTCTCTTCCTTGACAGAGAGCGAACCACGTTCATTTCTTCCCTCAAGTTTAGTTGAGCTCCTTCGATACTTGGTTGGTTCATTGTTCTGTTCTTTCTTCTTGATATCCTTTACCATATTGTTGAATTTAGCCGGGTTGGTTATGATTGGAGGGAGTTCAAGCTCAGATAATTTGTCGAACTCATCTAGCTTGTTGAATTTCACTGTAATCTAATTTTTTTTAATTAAAATTAAGGGCTTTCATAAGTATAAATTAAAAAATAATGGCCTATTTAGGTATAATAAAAGTATAAGGGGGTGTTTGGTATGGGGTGATCATCCAAAAAACGAGGGTGATCTATATTCAGTAATTACATCACCTTATTTGTTAGCAATTTAAAAATCCTACGTGGCAGTAATCTTAAATCACTGGGTGATAAGATCACTGTCTTAAGGAGTGATCTAATTCCCATCGAAACGGATGGAAAATTTTTATCACCATGGAAAAATAATTTTTTATGTTATTTTATTACTAATTTGCCCTGATAATAGCGGAAAAAACACGTGTGAAAAACTGCTAGCTAATTTTTAGCGTAGACCTCTTCTAAACTTGGCCAAAAATTTGTGACTTTTGTGTTTTAAGGCGAAGATAGCAGTAACTTTGTTGCCTAATATTTTTTGTATTCTATCTTTATTATGGTATAAGTTTTATGTATTTTTATCCAAAAATATTTTTTGAAAAGCAAAAATCTGAACATTAAAAATAAAAGATAAATGAAAAAATGTCCATATAAGAAAAACAAAAAGAAATTTCTTTTTTTTTTCTTTTTTGGAAAGGTTAGTTTGGATATTTTGTACTTGATTATTTTTTTTCTTATAATATCAAACATTATAGTTTAATATCACTAGTGATTTATAATGTTATACCAAACATGGTAATATAAAATCACTAGTGATCAAATCACCTTTGTAGTCTTATTATCATAGTAATGAAATCACCACGGTGATATTGCAAGTATACCAAACACTACCTAAGAGTTTATTTAAACAAAGTGTACTAGTTAAAAAAAATTTAGTATATTAGCCAACTATAAACAATTTAAAATTTAATTGATATGCTATAACATCATTTTAAGAATTGAATTAATAAAGGAAAGTATTCTAAAATTAAAATCTTGAAAGCACCAATAAAAATTTGCTCTTTAATAGATCGGAAAAGAATTATATACAAATAAAGCCTAAAAATACTCTTGACCGACTTATAAAAAAAAAAAGTTGGCGGCAGCTGGCATCTTTGCTGAGTACATGCTAATAACAGGATTCTTAAGCTCTAAAATTTATTTAGATTGGTTAATATGTACTTGGCAATGGCATCTTTCCTTTAATAATGAGACAAGGAAAGACTGAGACAAGGAAAGACAATCTAACAACTGATAATTACTCAAAGCTTAAACAAGTATTCGACTTTTTTTTTTGTTCTTTATTAAAAATAATAATAATAAATGAAAGAGACCCCCACAATTTCATGTCTGCAAATTTAAGCTAAACAAGATAAGCTAGTTAATTACCGCTTTTTCAGGGGCAAGGAAGTGAAAAGGAAAGGCAAATGACAAGTACTTTGAATTAATATTTGGGGTAGTTTTCAAGTCAACTTTCTATAGGTGTGGATATAGTAAACAAATAATGCCATGGGCAAGTGAAACTTGAAAGGATTATTTGATTGGTTTTCGGAACAAGAAAACAAGTTATATTCTATGCTGTATTTTCAACATTTTGAAAGCAAAAAAAAAAAAAAATGGTAGTTGATGCAAAAATTGATTCATTTCTAGTCTTTACAGTAAGAAAAACATATAGTTGAGCAATGTACATGAATACATTTAAGCAATTGATAACTCTAGGAAATATAGTTATTTTGCCACTTTTTATGCTTTTAAATCGGCTAAATTTTTGAAGATTTTATTAGGATTTGATTAATTTTAGATGTTTTATATTTATTTCAATTATCCATTTTATGTTTAAAATAGTTATTTAGTTGTTATTTATGTGTTTTTATAGGTCCAATGTGTTCTGGAGTTTCGAGGTGCAAAACGATGAAAATCGGCGCAAACTAATGAGCAGACAGATTCGACTTTCGGAGTTTCTTTTAAGAAAAACTTGATCTTAAAGACTTCATTTGAGAAAACTTCCCTTCTTGATTTTTAAAGCTGACTTCCATACATTTCCAACGGTATAAGGCGAGTCAAAATCGGACAAGATTTGCCCAGTCAAAACAGCTGATGAATTTCGAAAAGACGACAGAGGCGAAGTGCAGCAATTCGAGAGTCAGCACTGCAGCGCCGGGGGTCGTGAATAGTACCGCAAAAAACATAAAAAAAAAAAAGGCAAAACTTACCTGTTTTGCTTGGGAGCGAAGTTTCGGACTCCAGGAGGCCTTGGACACTTTAAATAAGACGATTTTAGGTCAGAATAAAGGGGATTGGACATCTAAAAACCTAATTCTCTCTCAAGAAAATAGTAGCCACCAACTTCTCTCAAGAAGATTTGAAGATTAAAAATTCAAGAATTGACAACTCTTAGTTTCTTCTTTTCTCTTCTTTATTTTTCTTGTGTAGTTGATGATGGTGAAACTATTTGATTACTTGTTTTCATTAATTATCATGAACTAATTTTCTTTTACTAGGATTTCAATGGAACTCAACACATAGTTTGAATTTACTTTCTCTCTCTAGCTTGATTTAATGGTTTGTTGAGTTGTTTGTTTAATCTTGTTCTTAATGCTTCTAGTTGATTGGCAACCAATTAGATTGATTTGTTAACCTAAATACAACTTGGAAAAGGGAGTTTAGTGTTAGACATGGATTGAATGACACATGTTTCATATTCATTTATTAGGATGAATTGATTTGCAGGTACGGTAGGAATACACTTACTTGTCATATGTAATCATTGTTAGAGCCTAAGCTTAATGAGTTCTTCTTTAATTCAATTATCATAGAAATATAGTTAATTGGTTAAGAAAGATATTTTTATGAGACCATCGAAAGATCCTTATAAATAAGATAGAACTCTAGGTTAACAACTCAGGATTATTAATCAAGTGAAGAGGTAGAGAGAGATTCAAGCAAAGTGTTGAGGGAAGTTGTAATCCTAGGTTTTTATAATTAATTGAATTCAACCTTTTTAATTTTCTTGCTTTTAATATTAGTTTCTTTAATTTAGTTTTAGATTATCATCTTTAATTAGTTGTTTAGATAAGATTAAGTTGTGTTAATTTTAGTACTTAGCAAATTTAATAGCAATTCCTCGTGGGTTCGACTCTTTACTGTTCATTATATTACTTGTTACGGTACGTGCACTTGCGTGATTAAAATCGACAACATCAATATTGCCATGGTGTTGATAGTTTTCTCGATCAATAGAGGGATATATTCACAGTTGGAGAGATGTACAGTAAGGAAGCTTGAAGGATTGAGCTAAATAGAGTAAGATCTATAGTCACAGAACAAAGTCAGAGGGCGCCGATTTTCGAGGCGGATTCCGATACTTAAGTCATCTAAAATTTATCGTAAAAGAAAAAAGAGACTGAATGCAGAGAGAATACTAGAGAGCTAAAGAGAAAAGAGTGATAGAAAGCGTGATTTCCCTTCTTCTTTTTTTTTCCCTTAGCTGATATCTTATATATACCAATTCGAGGAATCTCGATCTTGTTATGGTCCTATGCCTCATGCTCAGGGGCGAAGTCAAGAATTTTATGTTGGGGAATAGGATAAAAGATGATCAAATTATAAAATTTTGAGGAGTCAATATAGGTTTTTATCAGTTTTTTTTTTTTTTTTAGTTAAACAATTGTTAAACCTAAGGAATTTGGAGGAACCATGCGGCTCATGCTGCCCTCATGTATCACGAGTGATCAAATTAGTTATGAACATGTGTTGCTATTTCTTTCGACCAACCGGTGATGTTTTGCTTATAAATTTCTTGGACTTATTCATAGATCGGACCGGAGCCCAACATATCATGGGTATAATAACACACAGCCCTGCCAACATCCAGACCATTTTCCCCACCACTGTACACCATAAAAGAAGCAGCCATTGCTCAGCCACCCATCAACACTGCCACTGCAAACACACTGCTCCGGTGGATTGTAAAACTGTAAATTGTACTATCAAGAAGCTCTGATGCGCCAGGCCTTAGTGTGTCTGTCTGTCAGCCTGTGAAATGTCAGTTTCGTGGCTTCGCGATTAATTAGGTATATGACTATGTGTGCACGCGCATGTAAGTTTATATTATGATAAACCTATTGTTTCCACGCTTTTAATCAGGAAAGAGTAGTTGAAATAAAGGTGAGATTAGGAACAGATCCCAAGCTTGATTAAAGGGAATGTTGTTTAAAAAGATTTTCTATGTAATGGATTTATGCTTCTCATGATTACAAGTCAACTTATACAGGTTAAATGTTTTTAAAAGAAATATTAATCAGTACTTAATAATACTGATTAAGATCATATTTATAGACAAAATTGTAATTAATTTATTATTATTTTTTTGAATTTAATAAAATACAATATAATTTTTTAAAATAATAATTAAATAATTTTTAATCAATATCTACCTATATTTAATTTAATTGCTGTGGATTAGTCATCATTAAAAGGGTTACACCAGAATCCATTCTGTTATTGATCTGGTATATATAAAAAGTTTCTAGAGTTCTTGGTTGGTGGAATCATCATTACTCATCAAGAACTTAATTGCTTTTTAGTGAATTTTATATCATGACCACTATGAATATTGGCTTCTTTTGTTTTGTTTTTTTTTTAAACAAATTTAGGTCTGTCAATAGGTAGGGAAAAGGATGAAGAAGATGAAAAAAGAGAAAACCCAAAAAAAAAGTTAAAAGGAGGGCCCCTGCCAGAGAATGCAAAATTGTTTTAACTCCTCATTTACAGGGTTATGGCCAATGAACCTTCCTATATATAAATACTAAAAACAGTTTATGAATAAATCTAGCTCCTTTTCTAAACTAGATTATTTTTGTGTTTATTGAATTTGATTTAATCTCAGCCCCCCCTTGAAAAAAAAAAAATTCCTGTATATTGTCCAGAAAACTGACTACAATGGTGAGAAATTATAAAAGTTCTTTCTGTTCTTATCTAGTCTCCTTGTTGAAAAGAAAGGAAAAAAAAAAAAAAAAAAAGAGTCAATTGAACTTGCTATTACTCTCAATCACAAAATTAAGCAGCAATCTTAATCTATTTTCTTGAAGGATCTCCTTAATCATAATAGCATAATCAAGAACTAGATATTTCTCCTTCCAACACTTTAAAACAGTCTTAGACTAATTGTTGCTAAAAATCATTTGTTGAAACTTGAAAGCATTTTGAAAGAAACAGAGATATCAGCTGAGTGGCAGGAATGATTCAAGAGGGACCATGACCATCGTCTATGTTGTTCCGACTATTCATTTTTTTTGAAATATTCGTGTCCGACACATATTCGGATATAGGTTTGGAGATATAACCTTCCAAATACATAGAAAAACTTGAAAAAAATCTAATAGACTCGTGTCGAACACATATACGTATCTGACACTCACACTCAAGTCCGAGTAACATAGGATACCATGCAAAGAATTGCTGCTTTGCTGACAGGATTCTTAAAGCATGGCCTGGTCTTGGTCTTCACAGAGCCCTCAAGTTTCACATATTTCGTTAGTTGGTTAGGCCAATTTTGGGCCAGTAGTAAATACAAAAAGCCCACTAAGTTTCAAAGTCTGGTTTAGGCCATAGGCCCATAGCCCAACTAAAAGCCAATATTTGAGACTCAAAGCCCAAAATCAGGGGCAAAAACGTAACTATGAAAACACAAGTCTATTTTATTCAAGTTCGAAAGATGAAAACTGAAGGCGGTTTCTTTGACTGTCTGGCCCACCAAATAATCGAACCATAATTCTCCAAAATACCCCAAACATCCGTCAATTTTTGCAACAAAAGCCTTACTAGGAAACAGCTAACTTTAAGGGTAAAACGTCATTGACCACCAACATACGGGGACCCAATTAAACAGAAGTCAACCGAAGTCAAAAACGACACCAAGAAAGTGACAAGCCTCACCGTTTTGAAGCGGGAAAGAAGGGACATAGCGGTCATTTTGGAAAATGAACACCGAAAAATATGCCCTTTAATAATAAAAAATCATATTGCAGTTGGGCAGGTAGGTAACAATAAAAGGGAAAGGAAAAACAAACTGAAAAGACCAAAAAAAAAAAATGAAAGAGGAAGAAAAAGAGAGTAACCGCCAGGAGCAGGACTCACCGGCGGCTGGGGGTAGCGGTTCTGGCAGTCTTGGGGATGAGATGGACCTTATTGTGGCTGAGTCAGAGCTTGCTGGCGGCGATGGTGGTGGCGGTGGCGGCGGGAGTAATAGTAGAGTGAAAGGGCCGTGGTCGCCTGAGGAAGACGCGGTGTTGAGTCGGCTGGTGGAGAAGTTTGGGGCGAGGAATTGGAGTTTGATCGCACGAGGAATTCCGGGTCGGTCTGGGAAATCATGTCGGCTTCGTTGGTGTAACCAGCTTGACCCTTGCCTTAAGCGCAAACCTTTTACTGGTAAAGTTCTCTCTCTCTAATTTTTTTAAAATGGGGATTTTTGGTTTTCTCTTTTGGGTTTTGATTGTTCTAAAATGGGTAGTTTTTGGTTTTTTGAGGCTTTTTTGTTATTTATTTTCTCTGTTTCGGTTGGTTGGAATGTGGGAAGTCAAGGTTGTTTTTTTGTTGATTTGAGATAGTAAAAAAGATTGCTCTTTTTTTCTGTTCTAGATTTGGATTAGTGTTGATGGCTTGATGCTCTTTGGTTTTTAGTTGGTTTTGACAAATGCTGCAAATATTCCAAGTTTTATTGGAGTTTGTTTTTGTTTCTTGATGTTCCAAATTTAGTACTCTGTTTGTTACATTGTATTGCAAAGGTTTTATCTTTGTTTCTTAGAAGGAAAGTAAATTCTAGAGTGTGATATCTATCAGTACTTAGTGGAAATTGGTGTCTCATTGACAAGAACTAGTTCAGGAAAAAGTTAAATAAGTAGATGATAGGATGTACGTGGGACGATGCCTATTATGGAGAACATGATTGTTATTCTTGTCTTATGTTTGTAGATGATAGGATGTATGTGGGAGGGATTTAAATAGCGGCCGCAACGCGACGTTACAGCCGCTATTTAGCGGTTTTGGCTCCTTCCGCCATCGATATTTATCGCAATTGATCGTGAAAGCATTCATTACATCCACAACCGCGATAAACGTGATGCGACCGAAAACGCGTCCGCGATGTATCATTAGGTGCCATTGGAAGTGAGTTGAAGCTGAGATGATCCTCCTCACCCCCACTCCACAATAGAATGTTCCTGGTAATTGAGGGTGATGTGTATATTTAGGAGATAAGTTTTATTTTGTTTTTTAAATTATATCAGGATAGTGGAGACTCAAGTCAGAATGCTAGTTCATTTTATTTGTAACCCTATTCTACTCTGTGTCGTACTTAGAACAATGCATCTTTTCCTAGTTGATCTTAGCGTCAGAGTTCCATGGCCTTATTTAAGTGTAAATCATCACATAGAGCAAAATATTTAACAGTGAGGTTGTTTTAGAGTTTCAAGGTTGTTTTGCCCTACTGTTAAAAACTCCATAATTCCAACTTCTTTTCATATGACACAAAAGGATTACTGAAACTGTTTCTTGGCGGAGTCTTATGTTACTAATATTTGTGGTCAAGGGATGTATGAAGTTTTAAATTTTTGTTCTTTTCAACTGGTGATGCATCAAGTTAGTCTTTGAATCATGAAACTTCAAAGTTCCTTTTTGAGGTGAGTCAGAGGTCTATTTTCTTGTCATTGTGCAGCTGTTGGAAAATATTACTTCATGTAGAATTCAAATCCTTATGATGCCAAACAAATGAATATTTTTTCTGATATGCAAACTCACTAGTAATTATAATCATCTAATATGTAAACCTCTTCAGATGAAGAGGATCGTATCATAATTTCAGCTCATGCAATCCACGGCAACAAATGGGCTTCAATCGCAAAGCTCTTGCCAGGTAGAACTGATAATGCAATTAAGAACCATTGGAATTCTACATTAAGACGTCGATGCATGGAACTAGGTAGGTTTAAACCTGGAGCTGCTGACATGATGGAAGATGGCAGCCTTGAGAGAACAAAAGCATCCTCAGAAGAAACGCTGTCAGTTGGAGATATAAACTCCTTCAAGCATCTTGAAGGAAGAGATGTGGTGATGGATGATAGACCCAACTTGCAAGAAGTCAAACCTCCGATGCAAGAGGATCAATCTGCTGGTGAACCAAAGGACCGTCCTACCATTTGTTGTCCAGTTGCCCGTGTTAGTGCATTCAGCCGTTATAACCCTCCTAGCAGTTCTAAAACTGAATCTGGAATGTCAAGTACAACCCTAATGCAAGGGCCTCTGGCTCAATCTTCCAGGCCAGACTGGGGAGTCGGAAAAATCCTAGAAGATCTTCGCTGTGAACCTGTCATTCCCTTGCGATGTGGGTTTGGTTGCTGCTCAACTCCTTGTAGGGGTCATTCTCAAAGTTCATTGTTGGGGCCTGAGTTCGTCGACTATGAGGAGCCCCTTGTTTTTCCAAGTCATGAATTAATCTCCATTGCAACTGATTTGAATAATATTGCATGGATAAAGAGTGGCCTCGAGAAAAGTTGCGTTAGGATACCAAGCAATGCAACAGGTCAGAGAATGTCTCAAGGGGCTACTCCTGGCATGCAAATAGGGATATCAGATCGATATATAAAGAGTGACCATATGCGCTTTGATGATGGACGGAGCAAGTTGACAGGCATGTCGACAGAAGTTCTACCAACACAGATGCCTAAACAAACTTGTACAATGCGATCTGAAGTGGAGGGTTTGAGCTAAAAATATTGGAGGGTATAGAATGGCGTAATTCTTTCAGTTGTCTTTTTGATTATGCAAAACTCCTTATTTGATCTTGTGGGGGGTGGTTACTTACCTCTGGCAAAGAGATCATTAATTATTGGTTAAGGTAAAGATGTAAAATATGTTGAGGAAGTTATTTTGTCAAGGAATGCGAATATGAGATATGTTCACATCAACTGTCACTTTGTCATCAATGTTGTTTCGATTTTTCATTTTTCTTGAATTATTCGTATCCGACACTCGTATCCGTCGTATATCTGGACATGGGTATAAGAATATGATCTTCTAAGGATCTTTCAAATACATGAAAATCTTTAAAAAAATTAAATATACTCGTGTTGGATACATATTCGTGTTTAACACTCACATCCAAATCCGAATAACATAGGTTACAGTCCGTAAAACATGTCTTTCGTTTATGGTTTCAGGGTGGATCCATCATTAGTGGTTAAAGCTTGTTGTGATGAAAATCATGGATATGTGGCCGTTTACTCAACCTTAGAACTTATCTGAAGGATGTGCAAACAAAAATATCCTGATTGGAATCTCTTCTCCACCTCAGCTCTGATGCAGAAGGTTTGCTGTCGGTTAATAGTGCTGAATATTAAGGTTTGCTTGCTTCTGGTCTATAATATGACTTTATCAGGTTTTCAGCATATGCCCACATGTTTGTATGAGATTTTATTAAGGTTGAAACAGTAAACCTGACCCTTTCATCCAAAACTAAATGCCTGGCATTAGATTCAAAGTAGGGTGAGAACTGAAGGAAGTTCTTAGGTCAATCAAGAGTCTGGGCAAAGTTCTTGGACCTGCTTGATTATCTTTTGGAAAATGAAAAAAATACTTTTCAGCTAAAAAGTAATGTAATGATATGTTTGTATCAACTTTAGGCCATAGCTACAGGCTGCTCAAAACTCATGAACTAGCAGGGAATTGAATGATTCATGGCAAAGTGGTTAAAATATAAGCTGCTATAATGAAAATTCAGGGTTAGTTTAGAATTGATGTTGAAAAAAGCTTGAGTTGAAAAAAAGTGTGTTTAAAAAATATAATTTAAAATTTTTTAAATGTTTGACATTACTGTAAAAAAATGTGAAGAATTGAAATATAAAAAAATATATTTAAAATAATAAAAACGTAAAGATGTGAAAATAATAAGGTCTTTTTATTCAAAAGTTAATTTTTAAAATTCAAAAACTATATTTTTTGACACTTTTTAAATCATAATTTTAACAGTGAAAATTAATTTTTTTTTTTTACTTATTTAATTACGATAAAAAATAATTTTTAACTTAAATAATTTCAAACACAATGCTAAAGAAGATTTGATATGCCCTCCGTTATTATTTCTTCTTATGTCAGAAGTATTATTGAGCTTTTTCATGAAGTATAGTACTTCCAAAATTTACTTTAATAAAGCCTTTATTTATTTACCCTTTGATTATTTACCACTGAAATAATAATTATCGGTTTTTTTATTACAATATAGCAAAAAAAAAATTACGAAATTACCGTTGGTTTTAGATTATTTTCCAAAATACGGCTTTTTTTTTCCTAGCTGAGAAATCGCCATCCCCCGTGGCGATTTCCCAGCGTTTTTTTTTTTGAAAATTTGTAAAAAACACCAAAGGAAATCGTCATGGGGGGTGGCGATTTCCCTGGGTGTTTTTTGCAAATTTTCAAAAAAATACCAAGGGAAATCGCCACCCCCCATGGCGATTTCCCTTGGTATTTTTAGCAAATTTTGCTAAAATCATGAAGGGAAATCGCCATGGGGGGTGGCGATTTCCCTTCATGTATAATTTTTTTTTTTAATTAATAAACAAAAATTAAAATTTAAACAAAAATTTAATTTAATTTGATAAATTTATTTTTAAAAATTATAAATTAAATTAAAATATTTTTTTATAGGTTTGGTTATTTATTTTTTTAAAATATATATTAAAAATGTAATTTAATTTATTATTACAATTTTATAAAAATAAAAATATATTTCTTATTAAAATTTAAAAAGAAGATTATATTTTTTATTAAAATTTTATATCAAAAATTTTATTTTTTATAATTTTGTAATATTATAAAAAAGAAAATTTAATTTATATCTAAAATAATTTAATGATGTAAAATGTAAAAAAAAAAAATTTAAAGAAATTTATCGAGTCACTTTTTTAAATAAAGAAGTTATTTTTAAGTTGGTATCGTAAAATAATTTTTTTAATTTGATTAGTTTTTTTGAGTTGGTATTCGATTAACTCGTGACATCAATTTAATCATTGTTTTTAATAATAGTATATATTGTTACAGTTTAAAACTAGATATTTGATAAAATAATTTTAGTTTAATTTATGATTAAAATTTTATTTCTTATTAAAATTTAAAAAGAAAATTAAATTAAAATGAAAAAAAAGAAAAGCAACTTATCATGTAATTTGGATTATTATATTAAAATTAAATAACAACATTAAGATATAAATTAAAATAAAATATAACAATTAATTTCCGAACAAATTTAAAATAAATAACATGAAATGCAAAACATATAAATTTATATTAGAAATTTAAAACACATTACAATTATTCTAATTATTGCGTGGTGTAGAGCAACAGTGTCGAGCTCTTCTAGTGCGTGGTGGTTGCACCCGTCGTTCAACCTCGTCAGTGGCACGTATTCGCGGTCCACCACGACCTCTTGCTATAACCGCCACTGGTTCCGGTTGTATGTCATCAGTCGTTTCATCCGTATCAAAAATTTGAAATCCACTGCTGGATGAGCCAACACCTAGTTCACCCATAACGGGAACCTGACTACTAGATGCACCCATAAATGATGTAGCATCAAATGTTGACGAAGGGGTTCCAAACTGATACATGGATGTTAAATATGCTGAACTTGGACTTAGGACGGGGAGCTGGTCATCTAACCTCGTTCTTGGCTGTGATGGTCGGTAACACTCATCAACGTCATATCCGGGGTGACTTACGGAATAACGATGGCTGGATGGTACTCCATGATCCCGTTCAGGTTCAGGATGATCAAATGACATCCTCGGTGCTGTGAACTCCGATGAGGTCGGTTGACGCGTTCGCCCACGTTGTCGGCGAGGTCTAGGAGCATCCATATCCTGTGTCGGAGGGACTGGAGCTGAAGTTTGTCCGGTAAATGGCATACTCCTAACATCCTCGTGCATCGACGGTGGACAAACGAAAGGCCGACCTTCATTTCTATACCATCTTATGTAATCAGCAGATGGGTTGAAATTATTACCAACAATCGGGTAACCTGTCGGAATTCGTTGAAAACGTATGTTCCACCATTGGATCCAATGTTCATGCTTCGCAGGCCAGAATTCATCATTACGACCACGCATGTCGACCTTGTGAAGCTTATCAAGGTTCACCGGGGCTGCAGGAATTGGTTGTTGCATCCCAAATTGTCGCAACACCCGGTCAGTTTGGTGCCACTCTACATATGAAAAGCATATCAATGCTGTGTTTGCTTTCCATATATTGAAATTATTGTAGGCATCCGATGGGAGGCATGCCATAATTTCACTCGAGGAATATGGCATCCACAGAAACTGCGAATAATTATTACAAATTATTAGTTTCATATGGATTAAATAAATAAATAAAAACTTCAATGTAACAATCGAAATATTTACCTTATCATATCCTAGTCGATCTAGTCGTAGTCTTATACTTGCAAGATCGGTCGGAGTCTCTGTAAAATCTCTACCCGTACTCCTACTCCACCTATTAAAATGCATATAATATCTTAATGACCTATAAAAATACAAGTTCGTACAAAATTAATAAAATAGTAAAGATTATTACCTGCTTGCAAGGGGGTATACAGCCGAAATATCCACGCGCGGAGCAAGAAATGGTAGCCGATACCAAGCCCATGATTGTAGAAGCACTAGACATCCACCTATGTCATGGATTTTTGGAACTGTAGCTCGGCAAAGTTCTCTATACAAAACCGCCAAACACGCAAAACCCCAACTATAATTTGCTGCTTGCTCTAAATCACGTAGCAATGGAAGATACATTAAATGTACCCGACTGCTCGATTTGTCAGGCATCAGTAATCCTCCAATCAAACGTAAAATATATGCTCTAGCAGCATATTGTATTTGTTGTTCGGTTGCATGTAATGGCAGATTTTGAAACGATTTCAACCAAGTCAGTCTCACCGTTGAGCCAGATACATAGTCTTCTGGAGGTACCTCACCCAATAGATCTTGACACACTTCATTCCAATCTAGCAGGCTTCCGCCTGTAACTGCATCGCCATGGATCGGAAGTCCAAGTTGCAGCGCAACATCTTCGAGACTGACCGTGCATTCACCACATGGAAAATGAAAAGTGTGCGTCTCGGGTCTCCATCGTTCGACCAACGCAGAGATTAAATCGGGTTGTATCACAAGTCGTCGAATTTGACTTGCGTGATAAAATCCGGCTCTTCTTAAGTGGTCGATAATATAAGGATGCGGGTCCTCCAATGTAAATTTTCTCGCACGTAATACGCGACGAGTTTCCTGTTATAATAATAAAATTTAATATATTAAAAAACTATAACAATTAAAAATTAATAAATAAAACTATAAAATAACAAAATAATAATAATATAATATAATATAATATAATATAATATAATATAATATAATATAAACAATAATAATATAATATAATATAAAACAATAATAATATAATATAATATATTATAATATAAACAATAATAATATAATATAATATAAAACAATAATAATATAAAAAACAATAATAATATAATATAATATAATATAATATAAACAATAATAATATAATATAAAACAATAATAATATAAAACAATAATAATATAATATAAACAATAATAATATAATATAAAACAATAATAATATAAAAAACAATAATAATATAATATAATATAAACAATAATAATATAATATAATATAATATAAACAATAATAATATAAAAAACTATAATAATATAATATAAAACTATAATAATATAATATAATATAAAACAATAATAATATAAAAAACAATAATAATATAATATAATATAAACAATAATAATATAATATAATATAATATAACACAATAATAATATAAAAAATAATAATAATATAAAAAACAATAATAATATAATAATATAAAAAACAATAATAATATAAAAAACAATAATAATATAACAATTTACTTACCTCGTTAAATATAACCTCCGAGATGTGATTTTCTTGTAACCTCAATAGTGAAGCCATTTCAAAATATTGTTGTAGAAAAAAAAATTTGTAAAAAGAAATTTTTTTTGGTAGAAAAATAAAAAATTGTTGAAACAATAATAATGATTTTAGCAAATTTTGCTTGCAAAAAACACCAACGGAAATCGCCACCCCCATGGCGATTTCCCTTGGTGTTTTTTACAAATTTTGAAAAAAAAAATGCTGGGAAATCGCCATGGGGGATGACGATTTCCCAGCTAGAAAAAAATTTGAGAAATAATCAAAAACCAACGGTAATTTGATTTTTTTTTTTTTTTGATTATATTATAGTAAAAAAACCAATAATTATCCCCAAAAAAAAAATCTGCCAACGTACATTTTCTTGCCTCTGAATTCTGATGGATTGGGTCTTCTCTTTTTTCTTTTCTCAAGTAGAATCATGTAAGCTGCTCAGGCCATGTCTGCCGCTGCTTTGTCTGGCTCCAAATTACAACTTTGACCCGATGTTAAAAGTTGAAGGCAATGCCTAATAGCATTGGGTAAAACCCTTTCACTTCAAAATCATGTTTGATTATGAAAGTAGTATCCAAAAAAATGTTTGATTATGAAAGTAGCTACTAATCAACAAAGCCTCAGCTTTTTATCAGAAGCCGAGAATACCCTACTTAACTAGAAATTTTATATTAAAAAATCAGGGACAATTTCGACTTTCCACCAAAAAAAAAAAAGTGGACTCCCCTAAGTCCCCCTTACCAAATTTTTGGGCTGTCGTATCTAAATCTCATGATGCAATTAAAGGAAACAGTAGCAATCATAAAAAGGCAACCAAGCTAAGACAAACACTTACATATCTGCTTTTTGAGTTTTGACATATCTAAGGACAAAATGACAGATTCAATTGGGTCACTTCAATCAAAAACCATCAGACTCTAAAAATCTTCAAACTTTCATTGTTTTTTTTTTTCCATGTCATTTTCCTAAGGTAAACACTACATAAAAGTATCTCCTCTTAATAAAAAAAAAAAAAATAAATAAAGGAAAACAGGAAAAGCCCATATTTCTCTACACTTTTCTTTACAAATCTAATGTATATTTCTACATGAGATCTTTCTTGTATTAATGTTTCTCTCTCTTGATATGTCTTGTTCTAAACTGACAGACAAAGAGAGAAAAAAGGGACAGTCGGGACAAGGAGTGATCACCTACCACTCTTAAACAGTACTAAATATCTCTAAGCAAAAATCACATTAACTTTCAGCTGCTGTTCATTCGCATCAGGTTTAAGAGAGCTAACACATAGTTAAAACTCAAGGGTGTGGGTTCTGATCAAACTGTCTGTAAGAACAATTACATGAAGATTAACTATCTGGGTCTTAAAAATGGAAGCTTTACCAAAACAAGCCCAAGGAGTTGTCATTGATGTTGTTGATGGAGAAGAGCAAGCAAACCAGACAGATAATGAGGAACAAGAAGGCAGCAGCATTAGGTGTTCCTCTTCTTTAACTGACGAGGCTGGGACAATTACTGAGATCATCAAGGAGAGTGGATCTTCTTTGTCGGATACTTCTTCTTCTTCTCTGGAAGTGGATCTTGAGTCTGGGGTGGTGACTGAAACCAAGCTACATTTGGATAAAGAAGTGGAGAGAGATTGCAGGATTTGCCATCTTAGCTTGGACCCAACGAATCACGAATCTGGTGTGCCTATAGAGTTGGGTTGTTCTTGTAAGGATGATTTGGCTGCTTCCCATAAACACTGTGCTGAGGCATGGTTCAAAATTAAGGGAAACAGGTAAGTATTATAGTGCAGATTTGCTTTTTTATTTGTTTTTGGAATTCCTTTGGCATTTTGTCTGATTATATTTCCCAGAGTTTTATCTTTATTGTCATGATATATTCTTCTGGATATATTGTGGTTTCTGGGAATTTTGTTCTTGCTGTAGAGTTTAGAGTACCAATTTGCTTGAATCTTAGTAATTTGGGGACTAAAATGTCTTGGATGTCACTGAAAATTCGAGGCTTATCTAAACTGTATAATATATTCCCTTGAAGATTGTAAAATTTGAAAAGTGGTCAAACATTGGTGGATTCATGATGTTTTTTAAGGTTATTTTGGTGCTGGTTTTCTTCCCCTTTTTGACTCTTGTGCCTTTTGGTTTGTTCTGTGAGAAAATATGGAGGAATCTTTGTTGTAAATACAGGCTAAAAGACCATGTTTAATGCCAAAAAAAAACACAATAGTGGGAATATAAACAAGAATAATTATCTCTACTTTGTTAGAATAAAGAGAAAGGTTAAAGGGGTGTCATATACTGATATACTAAATAAGACGAATCAAATGTTAATTACAAAGCAAAAGATGGAACCACCAGGATGTTTTGCATGTAGTTCCAGCTCTGGGAATCATTCTTTTCCCATTCTGTTTTTTGTTGAAAGTAAATTATACCAACAGATGAATCGATTGATTCATATAGTCGTCTTTAAGAGGCGTCATCCAGCAAATCTAGGTTTGAATTTCAATATCTGCAAATCTCTTTTTTTTATTGTCAGAAACATAAGTGTTATAGTATGTTGTCTTGTCAAGAAAGATGAACCAAAGAAAGTGGGTTTTCTCTTCAAAGGTGCAATAATCAAATTAAGAAAAGTTTTAGCTGGATATGGCAATTGCTTTGCACTTGAGATTTATAATATAATTATGATATATGAATACTATTGCATTATAGATTCGTGTACATCACTTACGACTATGAAATTGGGTAATTTGCTAGTTGTCACAAAAGGATTCGCAGTAATTGATTAAAAACAGTCAATCCATCACTATATTTTTATTTTTTTTTTGCATTTCTATGGCATCTTATTGATTAAATGGATGCACTCAAAATACCTCACTGTCGTCTTTCTTTGAATTCAGTATGAATATGGTCCACTATTTTCAAGTTTATTTCATAAAAATTTGCAAGATTCTGAACATGCTGACAGTTGTATGATTCTCGAAATATATGGAAAAATTTAGAAAAAATTGAGTATATCCGTATTAGACATATCCATATCCAACACTCACTCTTGAGTCCGGGACCGGGTAACAAAGAGTATAGGCCTCCTTTCTAGAAGTTATTCAATGGCATCCATGACTAAAATTCCAGTTGTATTGCAGAATTTTTTGGATGTTTATTTGCCTTGGTCCATTAATTCCCATACTGTATTTTGCAATATTCGTTCCCTAGATAAACAATCTGTTACCTTATATGATTCACTGTCCTATTCATACGAACTGTTTCTATTGTTACAATAATTTTCCTTGTAATTGCCTAACCTCAGAACTTGTGAGATTTGTGGATCAACTGCTCGGAATGTTGTTGCGGCTGCAAATGAAACGGACATGATGGAGCAATGGAATGAGGCAAACGATTCCACAGCCGCGGCAGCAGCAACAGCTCCGGTCACCATTCATGCTGCAGCAGAAACCCGAAACTTCTGGCAAGGCCATCGGTTTCTAAATTTCCTGCTAGCCTGTATGGTTTTTGCCTTTGTAATCTCTTGGCTGTTTCACTTCAATGTACCATCGTGAAAACTACCTATAAGCAGAGTTTGTGGCAGTTGTTTCAGATATGTGATGATCAAGAAGGTGGAGAAGCCAAGGCCAAGCCTCTTGATTTATGATTGAGCTTCAATCTCTCACCATGGAGATAGTTATAGTTATTCCTTAAGCATGCTGTTTATATTAGTATCGGAGCTTGAACAACTTGTTTAAGTTATGTTTTTGTTGGATTTAATTCACACATGTTATCAAACTCTTTGTAATTTATATTTGCATTGCAGCATCTTTACAACAGTCTCTTATTAATTGCTTCCTTTTGACCTCTTCCTGAATCTGGAAAATTTTAGTTTTTGTCAAGAAAGGAAAGGTATATTTTTTAACCAAATGATAATGATATTGATAAAGATAAAGATAAATCCCAAGTTGTTAAAAACTCTAAACCAGTTTCTTAACCAAATGATAATATGATAAATCCCAAGGTTTATCTGATTAAGTAATCATCATGAAATAAATGTAAATCAGTTAAGCAATGTCAATCACATACCAATTTTTTAATTTCATGGTAAAATAAATCATCTATCCAAGATGTTTAAGCTAAGCTGGTTCTATATATCTCAAATGATTGTATCTTTATCTGAAACAAGGATACAATTTTGAGTCATTGGGTTAAAGCATATAATCTCATTTGATATTTGATATATATAGTAAAGATAAGCAAAGAACATCATCAAAACTCAAACTCATGAACTATACAATTAAAGCATTGGGTGAAAGCATTTTACCTTCTTTTTATTATTATATAACTATGTAATATATAGGGATTCACCTGTGTTGATTCACATGATATTTCGAAAATATTTCGAACCATTCATGAACATCACATTAAATAAGATTAAAATATTTATAACTCCTACATAGATAAAAAGTTATACAAAAAAATATCAGAATAAAGATATACAAAAAAAAAAAAAACCAATTTCCATACAAAAATTAAATTAGTAATATCACCATTTATAAGTGTGGATTCCATATTAGATCCTACATAATTTCAAATTGTGATGGATTAATTATAATATAATAATTGTAAATGATATGCTCTCAAAATTGAAAAAAAGTTAGAAACACCATCAATTACTTCCAAAATCCAAAACCAAACCCATAAATTGATAAAAGAGAGACCACCTTAAAAGGAAAAACAAGAACAATTTAAGCAGAAGAAGAATAATTTCACATACATTTTTGTAAAGAAGAACGATTTTGATGAATTTGCTGTGGGAGAGATATAAGATGTTTGGGAAGTTTTGGATTTTTATTTATTTTTTTATTTAAAGTTATTAGGATCGAATTTTGATATTTTAGCCAAAATTTTCATTTGTATTTGGGACGGATGTTAGTTACGGGTTTGATAGAATTCTGGTTCTATAAAAATTGGAAACAATAAATCATATTTTGTAATTATAAAAAAATATATGTATTAATCTATATTATAAATTAATTAAAAATTTTGATAATTTTTTATTTTAAAGAAAATTATTGGACTTTTTTTTTAATTATAATATATATATATATATATATTTCATTCACCTACACGAAAATATAAAGCAACTTACAACAATTCTAAAATTTTCATTTTAAGAAATTTTTTAAATAAATATATTTTATTAATCAAATTAATTTAGTAAACAATAAGTGAAAAAGAAAATTATTTTAGGAGACTTTTTTAAAGTATTTATCTATTCCACCATAAAAGTGGTCGTATATAGACTTGTAGTCAGGTACTTAATTATGTTGAATAATTATTTCAAAAAATATATATGTTGAATAATCCCTTTTTAGAGTTCATAAGCTAACTGTTTGTTCCTAATCTACCCATTTTTTTACCATACCAAGTAGAAAATTTGTCCCATTAGGTTGCAGATTATAAGTTTTTTTTTTTTAATTTTAAAAAAATATAATTTTTTTTTGAGGTTTTTTCTATTTAATTTTATTGATGGACTTTCGCGCTGTTTCATGAAATCTCACCGCACTGGAGGTAAATTTACTCATAGATCGGATTGGGCGAATTTTTTTTCTTTGTCCAAACTCGTTTCAAGCCGACCTATAAGCCCGTTTTGCTGTTCATAAATTATTAAAATATTAAAAAAATAATATTAATATATATTATAATTAAGTAAAAAATTTTTTTATTTAATGAATAATAATTCGGGTCGAGGCAGGCCGAATTAAAAAAAATCTTACCCAAGTTCGGACTGAATCGAACCAACGAATAATCCATTCTTTAAACAAGTATAACTGAAAGTCTCAAATCTCAATGGACGAGAACTTAATACGTAAAAGGCTTTAGGCAAACATTGTATTTAACTATTTATAATATAATATCTTTAATTGTTCTCATAAAGAATATAGTTGAGGAAACCTTTTACAATCAAATACTCAAAATTTGGCATTTCATATGCAAAACTACAAATGGATACATATATTTTTGTAGTGTTAATAATATTTACAAAAATTATAAGAATAATCAAATTTACAACTCTTCATCATCCGATGATTCATCACATTCATCAACATCAATAGCAACTATTTTGGAAGCACTAACCTTATTATTATTATTAGACCCATTATTTCTAAGCTTGAATGGCAACCTTACATTATTATTATTATTATTATTATTATTATTATTATTATTACTTGCCACAATCCCAAACCCTTCCTGATCTTCTTTCTTCAAATCACCAGGCGGCAAGAAACAATCCATAGACAATCCTTTTATGTTAAAATCCACTTCTTCAATTGTCCAAACCTCTTCCATTCTTGTCCTAGAATGTCCCTCTGAGTTCTCTCCGAACCTAAACAATGAAACCCATGTCTTGCCGGAATGCGCAATGTTGATCCCATCTATGGTTTTATAGTTTTGAATCAAGGACTCCATTGTTGTTTCCCAGAAAATGCTGTCGTTTCCTTCGGGGGATTTGATTCTTAGAAGATGAGAGTCTTCTAGTTGGATTAAGAGACCTGTTTTTTGACTGAAGTAGCCCCAAACTGTGTGACGGATTATCTCTACATTGCTGCTGCTTCTAGCTCGCAGTGTTGAAGGTTCAGCCTCTAGTTTTAGGATGAAACAATCTTCTTCATTGATTGTTTTTTCACCTACACAAACTGAATTTGAGAACAAATTTGCTGTTGATTTTGGATCGAGACCCTGGCAAAGTGAAATGGAATGGTTTTTTTAGTGAATAAATCAAATTCAAAGAGAAACAAATGCAGATCATGTCTAATAACTAATTATGTTAGAAACGAATATCTGTTCGACACGAGTACTTGTGTTCGGAGGAACATAGGTAATGACCCTTTCTCATAACCAAGCTTAAAAGGTCTGCCAACTGTTGTTAGGACCCCTTAGATTAGAGATAGGAAACTATTGATATTTTTGTTAAGGTATGGAGTATGGACCAGGGTAGTGGCCCTACATGGCGTATGGAGCTAACTTACTGGGCCATAAACCCACGTTGAAGTGGGCCAGATAGTAAGTAGAAGGTCAAAAGTTTATTTAATAATTGTTCACATGAAACTGTGGCCCAAATTCTGAAAAAGTAAAAGAGAGATTCTTTGATCCAGAGCTAGACCAGAAAACAAGGTAAAATCCATGAAAATCAGTGAAAAACTGAAATAATAAAAGGGTTGTTTGCTAACTAGTGACTTAAGATATCCTTTAAGGTTAATTAATTATATTATTTAGAATTTTGTTAACAAGTGATCTAAGGACACTTTTAAGGTTACTACTTATAATAATATCTTTATTCAATGTATTGAAAATAATGAATAAAATTCTCAACTATTACATTTAATACAACATTATTACTATAAATAAAATATTAACTAACTTTAAAAAATACTTTAAGGGCACTCGTTAGCAAAACCCTATTATTTATAATAATAAAATTGTATTAAATACAAAATTTGATAACTTTATTCATCATTGGAATTTCCAATGTATTGATTGAAAATATTACTATATTTAATAACCTTAAACAGTCCTCATAGTACACTTATTAGCAAAATCCATAATAAAATTACCCAAACCAAAAACAGACCCCATACAAAACAGACCCATACAGTTAAAGGTCGAATCAGAATAATTAATACAGATAATGATAGCAAAATTAATCATCTAATCAATCCCATGAATCATTTCTCAAGAACAATCTGATAAGAAAGAGATTATTGGGTTACCTGCAAGAAACGCCTAAGGGGCCTAGGAGGGCCTCTGGAAGCATGAGAATTGTGCCATGGGGTCTGCCTCCAGGCCACTTTTCCATCACTGCCTGCACTGATTTTGCAACCGGAAACAACCAATTCCAGGCACCAAAGATCGGGCCTTTTCTGCCATAAGACAAAACCTCCCACTTCTCCACCACCATTTCTCAAATTCCTCACTTTAACAATCTTGTTATTCACACTGCCTTCCCCTGCACTGAACTCTGATGCTGCCATTTTCACTTTCCCCATTGCATACATACTATCTATAGAATTCAAAGCCTTCTCTCCACCAACTGCTGCTATATATTGCTTCACTATGTATTTTGCCATTGAAGCCTCCTGTATATACCAAAAAGAAACAAGTTTAAAAAAAAAACAGGATTGATATTAAAAAACCTTGAGTAAACTTATGTTACTCGGACTCAGGTGTTAGTGCTCGATACGAGTATGTTCAATTTTTTTCTATTTGGAGGGTTTTTGGAGACTCATATCCCATACCACGTCGGACACGAGTATTTCAAGAAAAATGAAGAGTCAGAGCAACATAAGAGTAAACTTTTTTAAGTAATAACTTGATTGGTGCCTTACAATGGGATGATCCTTGATGTTTTTGGTGATGGAATAATCATGATCAGGCTTTATGGGAAGAGGGATCAAAGGAGCTCCAATGACACCAAGCAAGAGCTGAATCTCGGTGTTTCTTCCTCCAAAAAGAGCTATCATGGAAGCCGAAGGCCTCTGATCAGAATTTGGTTTCAAATTCATCCATGATTTCATGTTCTGCCATGAACTGTGACTAGTCTTGTTTGAAGCAAACATTTCTTCAGGGATTGGAACTTCCAGGACTGTATCCAACCCATCTGGAAGATCATAATTTGGACAAAGTTTCCTCATTTGATAAACAGAAAAACAAAGAAAATAAATGTTTTTTTTTTGGCACAGAAAGATAGGAGAAGTATGGGAAGATTAGAGAGAGGGTTTTTTTTTTTGATAATTGGGTAAGGGGAGGGGTTGCTTGGGTTTGAACCCAAGACTTCATGCCCCCAAGACTCTTAGCCACTCAGCCAAGAGCTTGTTGGCGATTAGAGAGAGGGTTGGGTTTTGCTTTGCTTCGCTTTGCGAGAAGTGAAACAAAGTAGTAAAGAAAGAGCCTTGGATTCAAAGGGAGAAAAAGAGAGAGAAGCTGAAGCTAGCTGGTGAACAATGAACATCACCAACCGACCATTTGGCCCCCTAGAAACGTGGTTCGCTTTGTCTCTGTCGTGTTTGCACGCTTTCTCTCTCCCTCTTTGTTTCAAGAAAAAAAAAATTATTTGACAAATCTTGGTTAATTAACAAAAATATATATATATACAAATCTTTCTCATTTTTTTTTCTTGTTATTTTTGCATTTTATCTCCAATCCCATGTAAGATTAAGCCATTAATTCTTTTTTACTTATTCATTTGAACTTTTACAATCGAATCCAATAACATCCATTACCTGAATTTAAAATCGATTTGATACTCAATTGTCATTATACCTACTTAAAGGTTGGGTAACCAGCTCGACCTGACCTGTATTGGATCAGATCTGAGTAGAGTATTTTTCTATTCGGACCGGTCTGGTCTGGCCTGAATCATTGTTTCAATAATAAAAAATTATTTTTTATTTAAATTTAATTATAAAAATATAAATGTTAATATAAAAATAATTTTGTAAAAATACTTAAACAGTAAACCGAGTCAGCAAACCGAACTTAAGTAAGAGAAATAAAAAAAAATGGATCGCAGTCCAGCCATGAGCAGATCTAATTGTCACTTTAATTTGCATATTTTAATATAATTTTTTTTCCCTAAATTCTAACCCTATGTATTTTTCAATGATTGCTTAAGACCGTTGTACTTAATCTATAATAAGTAACACATTTTCAACTTTTTTGACTTATAAAAACAGGTAGAAAATGGAGCTGACATTCACATTGGATCAGATAAAAATAATGGTTTCGATCCTTTAATTTATAGTATTAATAATTTCTAAGTTTATGTGAACAAAACAAGGAAGTCAATGGGAAAATTTAACAATTAAAAGTAACCGATTATAGAAATTCTTTAATTTAATTAATTAAGTGAGTGGTTTTCTCTTAAAGGAACTTCTTTTTCAAAGGTTGAGGCTTGAAAATGAAAGCCTGGCTGAATAAGATATATCATATATGTGAGCTCACCTGTCTTCAGTTAAAAGGGTCCTACAATATTTGGTTTTTAATTGTACAAAGTACTTTCTTTCTCGGTTTGCCTCAAATAGATTTGTTCATGAGTTGAATCGGATTATAATTTAAATTTTTTTTCTTCATCCAAATCCGTTTTGTATCGAGTTTAGGCCAATTCGAAAATCAATTTTACTATTCAAAAAATAGTAAAATATATAAAAAAAATTATCTTTATATTAATATTTTGATATATTTTTAAATTTAAAATTTTTTTTAATGAATAATAATTCAGACCGAATTGATCCACATTACAAAAAAATTTATCCAAATCCGACTCAATTCGAATCGAACGAATAACTCAATCCTTAAACAGTTCTAGTTCCGAGTATATATTGACATCCCACTTTCCTCCATCTTTTTTCGCCTTAATTTCCTCCCATTCTCTAATAAGTGAAATTCAATTTTGACAGCTACTTACTACCCAATATTAGATCGAATTTTTATCCATAATAATCAAATAGTTAGGTTACATTAATTCCTTAGATCTTATAATATATATATATATATATATATGTAAAGTCATTAATCATTTATTTTGATTTTTATTTATTTCACCAATCATAGCAAAGGTTATTCCATGTTCATTAAAATTATTATTATTAACTAAATGTACCCAAAAAATGATTAACTAAAAATAATTATTAAAACAATCAAATCAATAAATTGAGAACATGTTTATAGATCTTGTACATAAAAAACAACAATAAGTTTTGTTATAAGATTCGATATTATTTATAAGGAGTATTTCAAAAATAAATTTTTGCATACTCCAGATTAATGTAAGAGAATACATCTTAAAAATGATTTGGTACAAAGAGAGAGTATACCTATTTAAGGGTTGGGCTACCCGTCCGGCTCGAATTGGGTCGAGTATGGATAAGATTTTTTGTAATTCGGGCCGGCACGAATTACTATTAATTAAATAAAAAAGTATTTAAATTTAATTATAATATATATTAATATAAAAATAAAAATAATTTTTTAATATTTTTAATAATTTATGAATAGTAAAACGAATTTACGGACCGACTTGAACCTTGTTCAAAATGAGCTTGGGCAAAAAAAAAAAAAAAAAAAATTCCAGACTGTGACCTGACCCGATCCATGAATAGGTCTAAGAGAGAGCTAGGGTCTGAAACTAAGATCTTTACCCAAATTTCATCTCTTTTTCATTAGACTTAAGATTAAATGATTGTTATATATAAATAAAACATATGATCCTCAACAATTAGGAAAGGGAAAAGGAAAAAGGAAAAGGAAGAGTTTGACACATTGCTGCCTTTGACAGCAGCAAATCTTAACCAAAACTTTAGGGAGGTTAATTGGATAAGTGTCATAACGATTTTTTCGGATCGCTACGACGAATTTGATGAAAACACAAAAAATGGAGTCGCCACCAATCTTTTTTTGCTAGGTGTGATTGGCCACCTATTAAAACCGATTTTAGTAAAACATTTTAAAAATAATTAAAACATTTTGTAAAACCAATTTCGAAGTCTGCGCTTTGAACCAGAGAGAAAACAAAATCGGGTTCGGGAGTCAGTTACGTGCGGGGAAGGATTAGCACCCCCGCAACGCCCGTTTAGAAAACGGTACCACTTGATCACGTGTTATCTTAAATCTCGGTTTAATGGATTTAACATCGGTATTTAAAAATAATTCTCTCTTATTTTCATTTTATTTTATTTTTTTAAAAACATGTTTATTATTTTTTTGAATTTTTTTGAACTGTTATTATTCTTTAAAAAAGGAAAGCGAACATAAATTTGTTATCGAAAATACTCATTAAATATTCCCGACACTCTCGGTGGTATTTAACGAGATCTTCTCACCTCAAGACATCTCAAGAATCACAACCGTGATATCTTTCGAATTCCGTCGTCGGCAATTTACATCCATTTTTTATTTAAATACGTATGATGCGGATATTTAAATATCGGATGCACATGACTTAGCACATAATTATAAAATTAAACATGCGAATCATAATATTAAAAATACGAGCATGGCAAAATATCGAGCGCAATAAACATTCGCTCTTTATTCATTTTTTTTATTTAGATTATTTCCATTTTTTTTTTTAAAACGAAAACGAATTTTTGTATCGAGCATGTCGCTAAATACTCCCACCACTCGTGGTGATATTTAACGAGATTCTCGCACCTCAAGATATCTTGGGAATCACTACCGTGACGTCCTTCGAATTCCGTCGTCGGTAATTCGTATTTATTAAAAACTTTTTTTTTTTGAAAGGTAAATTAAAATGCTTTTAATAATTATTTCTGAAATAAAAGAAATTATCTATGTAAGAGTAATTCCCGAATCACTCCGATACTTTCGATAGTGTCTCGATTATTATTCTCACTCGAACCTTTTCGAAAAACGATCGATACTCCGACCATCCGAGAAAGAGATCCGTTTTTAGAGAATTTTATTTACCGAAAATAATTTTAAAAAACATGTATTAATTAAAAATTATTATTTTAATATTTTAAAATCGAAATCGAATAACAAAAATATATCGAATGCCGGACAAAATAAATAAATACAAATAGTAAATGAAAATAAATAAGAAAATCATACTTGACGAATGTCGAGAATCTGAAAAATCAAAATGCCGGACTTGATCTTCGTAAAATCACCTGAAAATGTCAATAAAAAAAAAATCAAAACTTCAAAAACGATCATCGTGAATTTTTCTTTAATTTTTTTTTTATATTTTTTATATTTTTTTTATATTTTTTTAATTTAATTTTTAATTTTTCTCTTTTTTTTTATTTTTATACTATTATTATTTTTTATTATTGTTTTTTAATTTTTTCTCTTTTTTTTTTCTTTTCTTTCTTTTCTTCTTTTTTTTTTCTTTTTTTTTTTGGCCCCAAAACTCCTGGTTTTGGGCTGCTGGGCCCAAAACCAGGCTTGGCCTGCTGAGGCCAGGCCATTTGGGCCTGGTTCAGCGCGGACCGGATCCGGTTTGGGCCGGATCCGGTCCAGGCCTTCTTTTTTTTTTTTACTTGGTGGCCCGAAACGGGTCGGGTGCGCGGACCCCGGGTCGACCCGCGGGTCCGCGCGCGGGTCCTGAGGACCCGCTTTCAGGGACCAAAACGGCGTCGTTTTGACGCCTGTTTTTTTTTTTTTTCAGACCGGGTCGGGCGCGCGGACCCCGGGTCGACCCGCGGGTCCGCGCGCGGACCCTGGCTCCAAAACGGCGTCGTTTTGACGCCGTTTATATTTTTTTAAAATGGGTGACCCGCGCGGACCCCGGGTCGACCCGCGAGTCCAGGCGCGGGTCACCTTGACCCGGTTCCCTAAACGGTGTCGTTTCGGCACCGTATAAATACCCCAAACCCCTCTTTTTTTTTCACTTTTCCCCTTTTTTTTTTTTTTTCTTCTCTCTCTCTCTTCTTTTCTCTCTGGCTCTCTCAGCCCAAAACCTCCCCAGAAACCCAGAATCCGACGGCCGGCCACCGCGCCGGCCGTCGTACGCCGTCGCCGGCCGCCGTCGAACGGCGGCCGGTTTTCTCCAAAATCTAACATCCGAGGGGTTTTCGACCCCCTCGTTACGGATCCGGGCTCCGTTTAGCCCGGATCCCCACCGAATTTTGTAGATCTAGGTTTTTCTTTTTTTTTTTTTGGGTTTGCTGGATGTTGGTTTTTTTGTTTTTGCAGGTTTGGGTGTTGAAGAAGGGTTTGGGGAAGCCGATTGAAGGGGTCCGAATCTGGCTTTCGGACCCCGGATCCGGCCTTTTTGGTGAAGGAGGGGGGCTTTTTCGGATCTGCTGAAAAGGGGGGAGTTTCGATCTGGCTCCTCCTTGCTCCGGGGAAGTCCGAACAGTGGGGAGTCCTCCGAATCGGGCCTCCCTCCTCCCTCTTTTTTGGTGTTTTTTTTTTTGCTAGCTGAGGGGCCTCCTCCTTGGCTTTTTTTTTTTGTGGGTTCGAATCTAGGGGATCCGAATCCGGGGTCCCCTTTTTTCTTTTTTTTTTTTTTGCTGGTGATGGGGGGTTTTATGGGGGGTTGAGGGGTTGGTGGTGGTGGCCGGTTGAGTGTTGGGAGAGGGTTGAGTGTGGGGGAGGGTGGCGTGTCTGGGGTGGCCTGTGGGGTTGGTGGTTGCAGATGGGGGTCGGGGCTGTCAGGGGTAGGGTTTGTGGCAGGGGGTGGCTAGGGTTTAGGTTAGCTAGGGTTAGGTTGGTAGGGTTAGGGTTTGGGCCGTGGGTAGGGGTAATGGGCCAGTGGGCCTGGTTTGGGTTTTGGCTGATTGGGTCGGGCTTATGGGCCTGATTTGGGGGTTGAAGGGTTTGGGCCGAAAATGGGCCCATGGGCCTGGACAACAGATTGGGCCTGCTGAATAGCAGGCCCGATTCGTACTTGGTCCGGGTCGGATTCGAATCCGACCCGGACGAAAATTGGTTATTACAATAAGAATGTCTTTTATTTTATAATCTTTAATTACACCTTTGATCACCATTGAAAAAGTAAGCTGAAACATGGCTTATGCCGGAGCATGCGACCGACAACTTGATTGAGGTTCAAGCCATGGTGGTTTTGGGGAACAATCTTTTGCCTCTGCCGCCATTGCGGTGCGATATTCGCCAAATCCATACAGTTTTTAATTAAATTATTCTCAAATTATATCTTTATTAATCATTTTTTTTTTTTGTTATTTACATTTTTAATCAGAGAAAAAATATGAATTGAGGCTGAAGAGAATGAACCCAATCTCTCTTGAAATCTAATCATGCAATGCACGTTCATTGATAATATTTTAATAGAATTTTTTTATTTTATTTTGGGATTTAATTTTGGTTTTGGTTTTTATACATGGTTGTGGGTTTGTTTTATTTCAAAGATTCTTAGTATAAGAAAATTGATTCTTAATGTCTGAGATTGAGGTAATAAGACATTCTTTGTCCTGGATTGTTGGTAGTAGGGACCTACATCACTGATTTTTTGGATCTTTGTAAATAATTTTTGGATTTTAATCATGTAAAAAAAAATTATAATGTTTGTTTTTCTCCTTCAATTATATACATATAAGTAAGTTAACTACCTAATATTTACTATTTTTATCCAGTTAGAAAGCATATTGTTTTGCAACCGGATCTATTCACGAGTCGAGTTATTTGTTTGATCTGATAGATCCGATTCGAATTGAATCTGATTTGAAATAAGATTTTTATAATCCGAACTGAAACGGCCCAGATTACTATTTAATTAATAAAAAAATTATTTAAATTAAAATATATGAATATTTAATATAAAAATAATTTTTAAATATATTTTAAATAATAAAACGAGTTTTCTAGTCTGGTTTAGGCTTAGCCCGATCCGACCTGGTTCATGAACACTGAATTCTTTTTTATTTAGCTTAGTAAACTGAATTTTTGTAATTAATTTCTATATTAGGTGAAACAAATAGATTTTCATTAGTAATAAAGATAAATGCGAATACCTAATTATCAATTTTAGATTTTTAATATGTGTTACATCAAATATATAATATTGTTCAAAAAATGATCATATTATATAGGTTAATTTTTTTTAATAAATTAAGGGGAAGAAGATTGCTAGATGCAATGATGATATTTAATTTCCACAATCTTTGAAGTACTTATGTCAAATGATTTTACCGTAGGAAACAAGTGACCTTCCTTTTGGATTTTATAGAATAAATCTAAATTTTCATGCTTAACCAATATTAACTTCCCAAAACAAATTGCAAAAAAAAAAAAAAAAATCAATATATTTTTAAAACCACATGTTCTGACTCTTTGTAGGGTTTAGGGAGAGACAAAAAGCATAAAATCACTTACAATCTAGCAAAAATCTTGAGAAATCAAGTGTTACAAAAATCTTATTATAAATTCATGATGCAAATTTTTTTGGGAAATAATAATAATAATTTTATTATAGAAATGCAACCCCTCGTGTAGGATATAATAAAGCCAAAAATACATTATTTTTTCTTCAAAAAAAGGAATCCAATGAATAATTATGAGTGATCTCCCACTTATTGAGAAAAAATATTTGATTTTTATTTTTGAAAAAAAAAAAAAAACAGAATTATGGATGAAAATGATAAGGTTTGTTTATCCACCAAGAGCTACGTGTTATGGCTTTTGATTGAGAACTAAGACTAATCCTTAGCGCTAATCACGGCATGTTCATCGCAACAATTGGTGTCTTGACCTTAATTTGACTTCACCCTACCTCTCTTAGGATCATGTCAAGTTAAAGAGCCGAATAATCGGGTCGGATCAAGCCTAAACAAGTATGTGAATAATATATTAACATCTTATCTAGGCTCGATTTGAATCCATCTCAACTTGATCTGATCCGAGAACAATTCTAATTATATTTCCAAATCAAATTATTTTAAGTTTTATTTAATGAAGTTATTAATTAGTATAATGAGAAATCATAATAAGTATTACATTTTATGAAAGCAATCAATAAATTAAATTAAAAAATTTAATCAACCAACAAATTAACATATAATTAGATAAATCCAACATAAAATTTAACTAAACTCAATCACTTTCAATCACTTTTACCTTGAATTAAGAGTCAAATCATTGGTTTGAAAAAAAAGAAGTTAATTAATAGTACCAAACCTACCTTTGGATGGATCAATTAAAGACTTCTACCACTTTTTAAATCAAGAATGGAAGTGAGATTTGTACATTCACTAATTCATACATGGTTGTACCCAATTCTAAAATAATTGATCATTGGAATATGCTTTGCTTAGAAGTTAGAACTTAACTTAAATATATTAGTTAATGTAGAAGTTTAAGCTTTTAAGATACTTTGTCAATTTTGAAGAATGTTTCATTTTTTATTTATAGATAATATTTCCCTATTATTGATTGACAAAGTATCGATCTTAAAATTGAAGTTTAGTCTACAATTTGATGTGAATTTGAGAATTTATATTACTCCTGTTATTATGTCTTTAACAAATATGGAAAGAATTTTTCTAATTAATGTATTTTCTAGATGAAGTCTTGATTTAAAATTTAAAATACACGCAATTAATTCTTCTTCTTATAAGATTAGAAATTTAGCATGAATTACAGAATCCATATTAAAAATTATCATTATTTTAAAAAAAAAAATTTTTGATATTTGATATATATTTATATTAGATTAGATAAGAAACGGTTAATAATAAATCACTCAAGAACCAAAATTTGTGAGAGGACACTTGGGAAGTTTTTGAGGAAATTTGAGTTGCCTGAGAATGTTAATGTTGAGGGTGTTAGAGCTAAGATGGAAGATGGAGTTTTGACTGTTACATTACCTAAAGAAGTTAGAAAGGGTGATTTTAGGGCTATTCCTATTTCCAATTAAATCTGTTAATTTTAATTTTGTTTTTTTTAGGTTCTAATTTATCAGTAGTTTTTGCAAGTAATGCTGGTGTTTCTAATTAGATTTTCTATGTTTATTTGATTTAAATCCTTGTAATGTAGTTTCAGTTTGTTATTCTTGTGTTTGTATTTTGTTTGTTTTCATATAATTTCAATATATCTATTCTTAGATTAATTTGCCTGCATGCGCCATAATAAGTCATGCAAAATGCCAATTTTCAAGGGAAATTGGGCTTTTCCTTTTGTTTTCAATGATATTGCATTTAGATTTATCAAATTTGGTTGATGCAATTAGTTCAATGATCCATGCATGATTCTCTTTTTAATTGTCCGAATTTGTTGAGTTGATACCGGTCAACTGTCATGTAAGTGAGCTAAATTAACGGTGTTAGAGTTTGAGTAAAAATAATACATGATTTGAAAATTCAAATGCAAATTGTGCATTTTTTTTCTTTCCCTTTAAGCATCAATTTGTATTTTTCATTATGATTCGGATATCAAATGTATAATTAACTTTATTAATTAGTTCTAATCATATCAAATAAGACCTCTAAAAGTGTTTGCTTGTCAAAAATTAAAGGAAAATGAAGACATGGATCGCCTGATAACAAGTGTTCCAGGCATGGAAACTTTTCTTAGATGTCAAGATCTTCCTAGTTTCTCCCAAGCCAGTGACATAATGGATTCCAATTTCCAACTTATGGCCCAAGAGACAAATACATTTATTAAAGATCAAGCCATTATTCTCCAAAGTATTATTTTCCACGGTTTAAAGCCCAAGATAAAGCTAAATTTAATGAGACCCATGACCATGATTAACAGGCTGTTTAGATAAGTTCAAGACACAAATGTCACCTGTCTAAACAAGATCTAATGCATTGATCATGAAAGGACAAACGCATATCATATCAACGCTCATGATTTAAGGTGTAAAAAGCACTAAATAAAGTTTAAAAACTCAAATCATATTGTTTTTTTTTTTTATAAGCCATATGTTTATTTATCCAAAAGAAAGCAGGAATCCTGCTACAATGAATTAATTGTATAGTTATAGTGATCACTATACAACTGTATCAAGTCTTCACGAGTCTATAAGTATGCTATTTACAAAGCTATTACAAAAAAATTTAATTCCAATCTAGCCATTACATTGCTAGCAATGAGGTTAAAAAGTTCTTACACCGATCGATCCTACCCCGTGAAGGCTTCTATTCCTCTCTTGTTAGGTATAGTAAATGCAAGCATTCCAGACTAGCTTCAAAATTACTAAACTCAGATATTTGCCTTTGAATTCTTTTTCTACCCAGCTAAGCTCCTCTTGTCAAGTTCTCATTGTTTTCCTCTTTTCACACGCCAAAAGCAATATGTTCCACAGTTACTTTGAGAAATCACAATTGAAAAATAAATAATTCCTACTCTCTTCAATGCAATTGTAGAGAAAGCAATCTGTTGAGAGACTGATGCCCCAAGAACGAATTCTATCCTTTGTAGGCAAGCGGTCAAGAATTGCCAACTATACTATAATTGAATGTCTGAAGATATGAAAGTTGCACCATACCAATCTATGCCAATTGACTCTTTCGTTTTGGTATCGTAGCTCTTTCCCGATCATAGCTATCCTATATATAAGTTCAGGGATTCTCCAAATCAATCTATTTCTTTTCTGTATGATAAAGTTGAATGCTAGGCTTCTCTGATATTCTCTCTCTAATATTTTTCTCATCTTTTCCACTTCGAATATTCAATTAATTTGAACGCCAAAATGCACTCGATATCTTAATTCCGACGTCTTTGACCATTTTTTGCTCTTTGATATATAGATTCGGCTCATTTATCATTTTCAAACTTTCCTCAAACCCTTCTCCATAAATTTCAACATCACTATCATTTAAAATAACCCATTGAAGAAATTCCACATTTACTTAGACATTAATTTGGAAAATGACTAATCACTGAAAATATTTCAAGAGAATTAAGCACTATCAATCATAAACCTTAATTAAAAAGTTAATAATAGGAGAACTACCATTCATTGAAGGGATCCAATCGTCATATTGAACGAATTGAATTGACCGGCACCAAAAAACAAAAAAAAATAATAATAAAGGATTGAATTGATGCATAATTTAGTCTAAAGTTAAAGTAGTGTAGTAAATAAATAAAACGTTCATAAATAATTTATTTTTTATTTGTTTATATTCGTTATCAATTTAAATAAATAATTATAAACATGATTTTAAGGTTCGCTTATTAAACGAATCGAACTCGAACAAAGCACGTTCAGTTCATTTATTTTTACGAACAAAATCATTTTAAATTTTTTTAATAAATCTTTTAAAATTCATTTACTATTCAATTATAATATAATTAATAATATTATTATTTGTATTTTATTTATTTATAATATAATTTGTGTTTTATTCTTTTATATTTTATGTTTAATAATTTATTTATATTTATATTTATTTACATTTATATATTTAATAATAACTTAAAATTGACTATTTGTTTGTTTAAATTTATTTAAATTTGTTTGTTTATTGTTCATGAACATATTTTTAATTGTTCGTGAACATGTTCGATTATATATTCATGAACATATTCGTTTAACGTCCGCAAACAAGTTCATTTATTCTAAACAAACGAACTCAAATACATTCAATTTTAAACAAATCAAATTCGAATACACTTTTAAAATTCTTAACAAATACAAACCGAAATAAACTAAAAAATAAACAAGATAACGAATATATTAAGTCCGATTCATTTACAAAAGGCATAGGCATAAACCTTTAAAACTGCTTAATAATTTAACAATTACTTACCCATGGGTATTGGCTGCCAAACTGTTTGAGCTCAATTCTTCAAGCAAAGATGGAAAAACCAGGCCAGTCCCAAGCTTCTCCTCATATACTCATCTTCCCTCTCCCAATTCAAGGCCCTGTAAATGCCATGCTTAAGCTAGCTGAACTCTTTGCCACATCTGGTCTAAAGGTTAGTTTCCTCAACTCTGAGTATAACCACAATCGCCTTGTTCGTTTCGCCAATATCCATTCCCGTTTCGCAAAATACCCATCATTTGAATTCAAGACAATATCTGATGGTCTTCCCGGGGATCATCCAAGGTCAGGTAATCGATTCATGGAAAATTTTGAAGCCATGAACTTGAGAACCAAGCCACTTTTGAAAGAGCTTTTGCTTCAGATTTGCCCACCTGTGGATTGTCTTATAGGAGATGGGATCTTGGAATTTGTTCTTGATGTTGCTAATGAACTTGGAATTCCCATAATTAATTGCTGTACTATCGGTGCTTGTTATTTGTGGTCAAATTATTCTATCCCTGATATGATTGAAGCCGGAGAGCTCCCCATCAAAGGTAATTTGGATTATAGTAAAAAAAAAATAGTTTTTTGCCAATTTGGTCAACTAATCAATGAACAAATACAAAAATTTGAGAGAATTAAGCAAAAATTCCTAAACTGAAACCCCAATTCTGACAAAGATCAATATTGATGGGGTCTTTGAAACATCTTTTAGTGTTTTGTTATGGGTAGAATTCGTTCCTTCTGACAATTGAGTTTTTTCTAAAACATTATAGGAAGTGAAGACATGGATCGGGCTATAACAGCCGTGGTAGGCATGGAGAAATTTCTTAGATGTCGAGATCTTCCAAGTTTCTGTCGAGCCAGTAACATGTCAGATTCAACTCTCCTAAGGTACGGAACTGTGACACGAAAAAGCCTTACAGCCTGTGGAGTTATACTCAATACGTTTGAAGAACTAGAAGGACCTATTTTGTCTCAAATACGCAAAAAATGCCCCAACATCTACACCATTGGACCTCTTAATGAGCAATTCAAGATAAGATTGAGCCTGGAAAATGAGGTGCCAATGCCATCTCAATCTTCAAACTGTTTTTGGGAAGTAGATAGAAATTGCATGTCATGGCTTGATAAGCAGCCAAATCAATCTGTTGTTTATGTAAGTTTTGGCAGCATTGCTGTGATGTCAGATGACCAAATTATGGAGTTTTGGTATGGGCTAGTTAACAGTAAAAAAAAGTTCCTGTGGGTCGTAAGGCCAAATTCCGTAGCCGGAAAAGGCTTCCAGGGAGAGGATACTCCGGTGGAGCTAGTGGAGGCGACTAAAGAAAGAGGTTACATTGTCGGTTGGGCGCCACAAGAGGAGGTTTTAGGCCATCAGGCTGTCGGTTTGTTCTTGACTCATAGTGGATGGAACTCTACAATGGAGAGTATAGTGGCAGGGGTGCCTATGTTATGTTGGCCTTACTTTGCCGATCAGCAATTGAATAGTAGATTTGTTGGTGAAGTATGGAAACTAGGGATTGACATGAAAGATATTTGTGATAGGAAAATTGTTGAAAATATGGTGAATGATCTAATGGTGGAAAGGAAAGATGAGTTTGAGAAATCAGGTGCTGAAATGGCTAGGTTGGCTAAAGCATGTGCCAGTGTCGGTGGTCCTTCTTATTGTAATTTCGATCGTCTAATTGAAGACATAAAACTCATAAGTTTGAAGAATCATATGGTTAACTGATAGTTAGAGCTGTTCTGCTTGATGTAATAAAATAATTTGCAGTCACATGTTTGTTTTATAGTATAAGTTGGAATCTTTCTGATCTTGAACTTTGAAAAGAAAAAAAAATCAATTGAATAATTAATTAAATGCTGTCACTAGACTCAAATTGCAGGCTGATGTGATGCAACCAAAGATTTTTGCAATCTCTAAGTTTTAATTAACCCATTTCGAATCGACAATTCGATTTGTTATTATGATCAGTCCAAAACTCATGATTCATGATTGGTCATATTCATGCATGCCTACTCCATTAATTGCACATGTGGTCCTTTGTAAGATAGAGAGATTTAAGGGAATCAAGATGTGTGAGCATGGTAAAACTATTTAAGCCAGAATCATTATTTAAAAAATATTTTATAATTAAATTTAAATAAAAAATATTTTTATTAATAAATAGTAATTCAAGTTGGACGGGTCAATCCAAATTTTAAAAAAAAATTATTTAAACCCTGTTCAATACGGATCGGACAAGTAATTCAACTTTTAAATAAGTCTAAATGTTTATGAGTAAGCCGGGCTGGTCTATGCTCGATTCGCACTTCTCAATACCAAGCTTGTTCACTTAAGTTCGATATTGTTTTTAAATTATTAAAAATATTTTATTAATTAAATAATTTTTTCAAACGAAACAAACTCGAACTTGAAAATTCTATATAAGAGCCGGGTCGCCAGACTCCTATGTCTAGGAGACATCTTTGACCATATTACCAAAGAAAAAAAATAAACTACTTAACATGACTCATTTAGCAATTACAACAATTTTTTTCGGCCAATAATTACAACCTTAGATATAACCTTAAAGATTATATAAAGCTTGCCAAAATGTTGGGCACTTCCATTCAAAAGCCCCCTAAAAAAATCCTGTAAAATTAGATGGAAAAAGATCAACAATCACAATCTTGTCCTCATGTTCTCGTCTTCCCCCTCCCAATCCAAGGCCATGTAAACTCCATGGTTAAGCTAGCTGAATTGCTAGCTCTCACTGGCTTCAAAGTCACCTTCCTAAACTCCGAGCACAACCATGAACGCCTGATCAAGTACACCAATATTGCTTCCCATTTTGCAAGATATCCAGGATTTGAATTTAAGACAATACCTGATGGTCTTCCTGATGATCATCCGAGGTCAGGTAATTGGTTCCTGGAGATGTTTGATGGCGGCGCCATGGAAACGAAAACCAAGCCATTTTTGAGAGAGATGCTTGTCAATATTAGCCCACCAGTGGACTGCATAATTGGAGATGGTTTTTTAGGCTTTTCTCTTGATGTTGCTATGGAGCTTGGAATCCCCATCATTTATTTTCGTACTAGCAGTCCTTCTAGCTTCTGGGCTTATTATTCCATCCCTGATATAATCCAAGCTGGGGAGCTTCCTATTAGAGGTAAATCAACTTTTGTTAATTCAACTTTGTTTTCGTCTGAACTCTGTTTAGTATTGTTTCTGGTCTAGAGTTGTCTAAGTTGACTTTGAGCCTTAAAATTCCATCCATCTTGTCCGAATTTAAATTCGATTCAATCTGATTTTATCGAAGAAAAAAAAATCAGTAACTTAAAACCGTTCAACATGAATCCGAAATGATTGGAGTCTAAATTAACATGAAATAACCCGAGTCTATTCTTCCAAATCCAATGATCTAAACTCGAACGATTCGATGAACTGATTCGAAAAGATCTGAAACTAAATTCATTTTACTTAAAAACTTAATAATTTGCACCCGAAAATGACTCCAACATGATGATCTAAACTCGAATAATTTAAGCATTAAACTTAAAAAATTCAACATAAAATAACTTAAACCTGAATCCAAAACTATCAAATTATAAAGACACTATAGTTATGTTTGGAAACATGAATTTAGAAATTTGAATTTGTATTTCATTTATTATATAAATTGTGAGAATAAAATGCATTTATTATGTATAAATTAATTAGGATTCAATATGATTATATATTTGAAAGGTATAAAAACATGAATTTCAAATTCAAAAATAGTTATATGTATTTCAAATTCACCATTAAATAGACATCCAACAAATACATGTATTTGAAAAACAATTATCAATGTTACATTTATATATATTTTATTCCACAATTTATATTATTTTTAAAATTTAAATTTATTTTTTAAAATTTAAGTTCCCATGACCTAGCTGATCTTATCCAACTGGCCTAACTTTTTTTTTTTTTTAAATCCAAGTAATTCTTCAAACCTTGAAAGTAGTGAAGCAATTAATGAGAATGGCATTGAAATGGTTGATTTCCTAAATTAAGTTTTTAATGGTAATTATTATACATATCCTCTGACACTGGTAAATGGGTTTTTGTTAAAATATTGAAGGAAATGAAGACTTGGACCACTTGATAACAACTGTACCAGGCATGGAAACTTTTCTTCGATGTCGGGATCTTCCCAGTTTCTGCCGAGCAAGTGACATGGAAGATTCAAATATACAACTTGTTGTTAAACAGACACGAAAAACCCCGCAAGCCCATGCATTGATACTAAACACGAACGAAGAGCTTGATGGGCCTATACTATCTCAAATACGCACCAAATGCCCTCATATCTACGCCATTGGACCCATCCATGCTCAACTAAAAACCAGACTCAAGGCAAAATATGGAGAATCATCTGATCATCATTTCTCAAATAGCCTTTGGGAAGTGGATAAAAGTTGCATTTCTTGGCTTGATAAGCAACCAAACCAATCTGTCATCTATGTAAGTTTTGGTAGCATTACAATCACTTCAAAAGAGCAACTTATAGAGCTTTGGTATGGACTTGTTAACAGTAAAACGAAGTTCTTGTGGGTTGTAAGGCCAAATTCCGTGACTGAAAAAGATGGTCAAGGGGAGGATAATGTTCCATTGGAGCTTTTGGAGAAAACTAAGGAGCGAGGCTACATTGTCAATTGGGCACCGCAAGAAGAGGTCTTGAACCATCCGGCTGTGGGCGGGTTCTTGACTCATAGTGGATGGAACTCTACTTTGGAGAGTGTGGTTGCAGGTGTGCCTATGATTTGTTGGCCTTACTTTGCTGATCAACAAGTTAATAGTAGGTTTGTGAGTGAGGTTTGGAAAATTGGGTTGGATATGAAAGATGTATGCGATAGGAAGGTGGTGGAAAAAATGGTGAATGATTTGATGGTGGATAGAAGGGAGGAATTCGTGAAATCAGCAGCTAAAATGGCTAAACTAACCAATGAATCTGTTAGTGTTGGTGGGTCTTCTTATAGTAATTTGGACCGTCTAATTGAAGATATTAGAGTAATGAGCTTGAAAAACCCACGAAAACTGATAGTTGGGTAAGGAAGAAAATTACATATATGGCAAGCAATTTTCAAAGTTGGAAGATGTTTCAAATGTTGACAGATGAGTATCTGTTTTACAAATAAGTGCTTGGCACCACATGAATGTGTCAATATTGTCGATAATTTTCATGGTCTATCAGCAAATTCATCATCTGTATTACGATGTAGTCATTACATTTATTTTCAGATCGTAAGAACCAGACAGAGTTCCTTTATTACAGTTTAAATAATACTGTTGGGTCTTGGCAAAACTGTTCCATTGAAGATTATAAATTCTTCCTTGTGTTTCAATGTGAAGTATATGTATCTTATCGGATTGTGAACTTATATTGCTTTGACTCTTTATTTTTTTTGAAGCACCCATCTCCGACATCCATGTCCGACGCATATCCAGACATTGGTACGAAGATATGATCTTTCAAGTACCCTCCAAATACTTGGAAATCTTGAAAAAAATGAATATATCCGTGTCGGACACATACCTGTGTCCGACACTCACACCTGAATCCGAGTAAGATAGTTTTTAACTCTTATCTTATAGCAGATTAAACTGCTTGATGTGAACCCTAGGGGTTAAACCTTTTGAACCCACTAACAAATTGAAATACCTAACCCAGAAAAGCCAAGATTCAGGCAAAGAAAACTTAAACCCTTAAAAGCCTGTTTCAAAGAACCTAGATTAAGCATGTAATCTAAACCCTAAGAACTCTCGTTTCAAGAACCTAAGTTTGATAGGTTGAACGCCACAAAGAAGGAATTCTTTGATAAGTTCTTAAGTTCTTTCAAGAACTAAAAAGAGTGAAACACTCACTTTGAATAAATTCAAACTCAATTGATCAAAAGATAATTGAAGTAGGCGGCTAAGACATATATTTATAGCCTCCCTACGATAACCCTAATCTACTAAGTAATAATATGTAAAATATGGGCTGAACATGCTCAAGCCCAAACCTAAATAATTAAAAGATGTCCATGTTACATAATATAAGCTCAAATGCCTAAGTAATTATAAGAATTAAAATAAATCCAAATAAGCCCTCTTAATGTGCCACCTTGTGTTGTTGAATCACATGGATCAAACTTGGATGCAAGCCCATCTTGCATGTTGAAGCCTTTCTTAAATAACTTGCAACATGGCCCAAGTGAATTCCACCCATTCTTGCCATGTTTCCTAAATCTTCTTGGATCTTGGCCCATATAGAAATTGTCATGGGATTGGGCCATCTTGGTAACTTGCAACATGGCCCAAGTGAATTCCACCCATTCTTGCCATGTTTCTTAGATCTTCTTGGATCTTGGCCCATATAGAAATTGTCATGGGATTGGGCCATCTTGGATCCTATCACTGCTGGTAGTCTACATATATATATCTGCAGACAGAAAGGTAACCTGTTAGTCAATTGTAACTAGTTATAATCAAATCACCATCTATTGGAGTGATCCAAACCTCCAGGAGTCTGACAATCTAATTTTACATTCAAATTTAATGCTGTGTCTCCAGCCTGCATATTTTAGATATAATGCATCAGGGTTTATAATTATAAGGGATACCATGGTTTGAAGTTTGAACCAACATTCCAGCAGCCTTGCTCCATAACATTGTTAAGTGCACAATTAACTTTTGTTCAATGAGCTTTATTTTACTACATGTTTCCAACAATTTTAGTGTAGGATTGACTTGCAATTATGTAGTTGAATTGAGTGTTCTATACTATGCTTGTTGACTAGCCAAAGATGGAGCTTGAAGAAGCAATTGGAATTGAATAAATGTTTTAACTTTATTAACTATCAACTACCATATTTAATGAAAAAATATTATTATAAAAAGTATATTAATTAATTTTTAAAAAATCTCTTAAAACACTTATTAACGAAATTCATATATATCTTTAATTAGCAAAAGAAAAGAGAAAAGGAAAATTACTTGTAATGCTTTTGAAGTTCTATTCATGTAATTAATCCACACTTTAAATTGATAGCGGTGGACAAAATTTTATTATTTCAGTAACCAAATCACTGAAAATTTTATTGACTACGGCTTGATACGCTTATTCAATCTTTCTAATGAAAATAAAGCAAATTCTACTTAGAACTTTTCAATGAGTATGAAAAGTAAGTGATTCCAATGATAAAATGTGATGAACCAAGCTATCTAGAGATTGTCTTGAAGAACCACCTTGACTCAAGCATAGATTTGATTTCTCCTTTAAATACAAAATTCTCTCCCTTATATTTTCCCCATCTTTCTCCACCATCAATGTTTTGATTGTCCTCTCTATTTCCCCTCTCTCCACCCCATTCTCTAATTGCAAACCAATCTTCCAAATCTCACTTACATATCTTGCATTAACCCTTTGGTCAGTAAAACAAGGCATGCAAATCATAGGGACCCCTTCACATATACTCTCCAAAGTTGAATTCCAACCATTGTGACTCCAAAAGGCTCCCACTGCTGGATGAGCCAAGACTTCTTGTTGAGGAACCCATTTAACTATATGTCCCTTTCTACCCAATGTTTCCAAGAACCCATTGGGCAATGGTTCAATCCATTCTGAACCATGGATTAGTCCAGGCCTAACTACCCATAAGAATGGTTGGTTGCTGTTAGCTAGGCCCCAAGCTATCTCCAAAAATTGGGTTTCATTTATTGCTGCTAGACCTCCAAAGCTAACATAGATAACTGATTTTGACTCTTGTTTGTCTAACCAGGAAATACAACTTTGGTCTTGTGTTAATAATAAACTAGTTGAAGTGAGTGGAAAGCATTTATGAAATGGACCAATTGGGAAAACTGGAACCCCAAGTTCTTGGTGAAGTGTTTCCAAGGCAGTTTGTTCTAGTTCTTCGAAAGTGTTCCAAATTAGCCCTGAAGATGCTTTGCTTTGATTCACCATAGCAGCTACAAATCGATAAAGATCTTCCGGGTCATTTGTGCGGATTACTGGGAGGTCTTTGACTCTTAGAGGTGGAAGCTCAATTACTGGCTCCTCTAGTTGAGAATCTGTTGCAAGAAGATTAAAAGGCTAAAGCCATTTTCATACACAAAAAACTAAATCAAGAAAAGAATGTTACTTAGTTAAGTATATAACCTTAACTCTTGGAGCTGTTAATCTAATTGAGTCAAATAACTGAATGCTACTTTGGAATTCTTATATGAATGCTAAAATGGAAATAGTAGTAACATATATAGCAACCAAAGCTCACTTAAATCCTGGACCCTAAAATAGACTAAGAACTTGTTTAACATTGCTTTTGAAACAGTTTTTGGAACAGTTTTTCAGGTCAAAAGCAATTTTTCACCCCAAACAAAATGCTAAACAAGTAAAAAAAAATAGTTTTTGCTGTTGAAACCATGGTTTGAAAAGTCAAATAAAAAATCCAAAAATATAGCTTTTGGGTTTTAAAAGTTGGCTTTTTGATAAAATTATTTTATTATCCTCACATCTCTACATTTTTATTATTTTAAATATATCTTTTTTTTTTGACATTTCAATTCTCCATAACACTTTTTCACAGCAATATTAAACACTTAAAAGTTTTTAAACCACAGTTTTTCACCGTATTTTTTAAAAACATTTTTTTCAATCCAAACTTTTTTCACCAGCAATGTTAAACTAACTTTAATCCACACAGGTCAATCAAGGTTCAATCTGTGAAAAGCATTTTGGAGAATAAAAATTTTGAATACACTAGATCGATATGAGGAAATGCATTCTGAAAATCACTCAAAAAAATGATTAGTATCATTGGAGTTAAATGATAACATTGCTAATGCAGCTCCAATTAATTTGTTTCAATCCAAATATTACCAACTTATAATGTAATAGATTAGGCACAATCATACCTTGTATGGGAAGGTACCCTTTTTCCTTTAGAAGAGGAAAAGCAGTGAAAACACAAAAGGAGGAGGCAGCCCCAGTCCTCAACACTAAACTAGGAAGCTTAATTTCATTTGCAACATCTTGAGTGAAGTAAAGAACAGCATCAGAAATCAAGCAAGCAATAGGCTCCTCTGAAGTATCAGACAACAAATTAGCCAAGCAATCACGAAAAAGCGGTTCGCATTTCGAGTTAAGTAGGGAAAGAAAGGCAATGATATCTGTTGTAGAAGTTTGATTTTCAGGTAAGTTTTCGGAGATGAAATGGAAAGTGAAGTGAGGGTAGTTTGAAGGGTCGGGAGAGTTGAAGTTTGTGTGGATTATGGTGATGGAGAAGCCTCTTGAATGAAGAATATTTGCAAGGTTCAACATTGGATTAATGTGGCCTTGTAAAGGTAGAGGAAAGAGCACTAATCTTCGGCCCTTCCTTTGCTCCATTTGCGTACTGCTGATTTGTCTCTCCATTGTTTTCCACTGGCCTTAAAGATTAATCAATGTAGGAATATGCTGTGTTTAATGATCATTTTATAAAGACAAATGCATTAAATCTTGAACCTAATTTGTCCCTAATTGATGATTTCTCATTGTATTTTCTTATATTAACTAGCACATGGGTTAAGGCATCTTGAATCTCGATGCCTGGATTTTTCATTTCCAATGGAAATATTCCATCCGGCACCGACCGATGCACCCTTCCAGTTTTATTGGCTCCTCAAGTTTATCCTCAAGTATAATAAGTTTTAACAAATTTTAAGATTTTCCTTTTTCAATTCTTAAATTTTTTCAAATCACAAATATTTGAGTTCCTCGATATAATCATTATTCAGGGTCCGTTTGTTTAGGATGAAATGGCGGCAAATTTATCATAATATTGTTAAAAAAAAAAAAAATTCAAACTATTTATATTTCAAAATTATTTATTTTATTATTTATTAAAATACGTTTTAAAAAAATACTAAGGGAAGTCGTCATATCATATAACGACTTCCCATTATGTATTTTTTAAAAAATTAAAAATTTAAGAAGGAAAGTTGTTATATGATATGACGATTTCCCTCTATGATTTTAAAAAAAAAAAAATTAAAAAACTTAGGTCAAAAGTCGTTATAATCATATGGCGACTTCTGACTTAAGTTTTTCAAATTTTTATACAAATTTAGTTCAAAAGTCGCCATATGATATGGCGACTTCCGAACTATTTTTTTTTTAATTTTAAAATTATAACCGTTTTAAAACGGTAAAAAAAATGAAAAAAATACAAGGGAAGTCGTTATATCATATGACGACTTCCCTTGTACTAAATAAAATTATAACTTTTTTTTTAGCAATTTTCGAACTACATTTGTATTTTTTTTTGAAAAAACAAGGTCAGAAGTCACCATATCATATGGCGACTTCTGACCTTATTTTTTCAAAAAAAAAAATTTAATATGAAGTTTGATTTTCAATTTTTTTAAAAAATTACCAAAGAAAGTCGTCATATCGTATGGCGACTTCCTTTGGTATTTTTTTAAAGCGTATTTTGATAAATAATTTTGAAATATAGATAGTTTGATAAAAAAAAATAGCAATATTGATATAAATTTGCCGTGAAATGGCTTTCGAAAAATGTTTGGGTTGAGAAATTTGAGATTTAACTCTAATAGTTCACTCGTATCTTTTAAAAAGTACGTTTCTAACAAAAATTCATATCCCCGTCTTGAAAATTTGTTTGTACCCAAAAATTGATCTAAGAAAGAATAAAAATAAGCAAGTAAGAGTAGACCTATTTAAGGGTTGCATTATCCATTCAAGTTCGAAAATGGTTTAATATTTGAGAGGGTTTGAACAAAAATATTAAGTTTGAAATATGTGCTTGGACAAATAAATAAGGCCTGTTTAGAACAAGTATCGGGTTTTGACTCCAACATTCAAAGTTCGAGCCCAAATCAGTTTCATTTATATAATATATTATTTTATATTTATATATTATGTAATTTATATCATATCATATAAAAAATAAATATATATATATATATAATATTATAGTATAGTATAGTATAAATCTTAAAAATATATATATAATATTATAGTATAAATCTTAACAAATATGTTAAGTTATCCTGTTTTAGAATTTAATGAAAAATAAATAAATAAAAATAAAATATATTTTTTTTAAAAATAAAAAAATAATATGGGTAGGTCTAGGTTTGGACTATCCATTTATAAATATAGAAGGGCTTGGGCTAAATTTGAGACCCATAAGTCGGGTCAGGCCGAATTTAAACAAATATATATAATGTTGATATCATACTTAAATATGTCTGAATCTGACCCGACTTATTAACACATTTACCTAAAAGTATTACAAAGAAATTAAGAAAAAGATGAGGTACAAATATTTTTTTGATTAGACCCAGATTGGACCCATTGGCAACTAAATTGATGGCTGGATATGGGCCATAAATCAAGAAGAATTTAGATTGCAAAAAACCCCAAAGAGAAGAAATATATGCACCTAAGATTATCACTTTCATGAAGTCACAACTGATTTTTGTTTTTTTTAAAGATTTGGAGCACCCCATGTGCTGCTGACCAACTCTCTCAAATTTTCATGCTTTGAATCTTTGATAGACAGGTTTGCTTGCTTTTAAAACAAATTTCAAAATGGATCAATTTTAGAGTAAACAAAAGGATTTTCAATCTTATACGACTCAATAGGGCCATTGAACCTGAAATTTTGAATTGAGATCCCAATTTTTGGAACTACTCTTCAACCACTCTCACCATTTGTTTCCCAGCTTGCTCACTAATGAAAGTGATAGCATTTCCTTAAAAAGGAAAAAGAAAAAGGAAATGATTTGAATCTTATATTGTTTCAATATCCAATAGATCATAACACTAAGTTTTTAAATTAAAGTATAATATAGGTTGACTCAATCGATAAGTTTGTTCATCTCAACGTAAAATTATTTTGAATTCGAATCTTATTGATTATTAATAATTTTTTTTGTTGACAATAATCTCAAATGTACGAGCAGGTATGTCACATTTTATCTTGATCAGGAGGATTGAACAATCTATCTATTTGAATTTTTAAAGCAAAAAAAAAAGTATAACGATGTTTGTAAACCTGCTCAAGGGTCAGGCTATTCGTCCAAACCCGAAAATCCGTTCATATTTTGAAGGGTTTGGACAAAAATATTATGCACGAAATATGGATTTGGACAAAAAAAAAAGAGACCTATTTAGAAAATGGATCGGGCCTTAGCTCCAACAATCAAGGTCCAAACCTAACCATTTTTTTCATTTTTATAATATATTATTTTATATATTATGTAATTTCTATCATATAAAAAATAAATATATATAATATTATAATGTAAACATTTAAAAATATGTTAAATTATTTATGTTTTAGAACTTAATAAAAGAAAAAAAAAAGATAAAATTATTAAAATTAAATAATAATAATAAAATCTGTTTAATCTTTTTTTTAAAATAATATGGACGGACTTAAACGGATTTAGATTATCCATTTACAAATATGAACGGGTTTGGGCAGAATTTGTAACCCATATTTCGAGCCGGGCTTGGACAAATATACATGGTGTTAATATCATACCTAGATCTGACCCGAATCCAGTCCGACCCGATCTGTTTCATGAGCACCTCTAAATGTTTGTAATGAATGGACATTAGATAATTAAATCTTCTTTTTTTTCAACCTATTTTTTCAAATTCAATCTCAAACCTTTAAAAAAATGTTCATTCATTAACCTATAAGCTCATTGGCTTTGCTTTAGCTTTATTTACTATCAGTGGTGGTGTGCTAAATGATTAACAATCAATTGATAAACAGAACCTTATTATTAATATTTTATGTAAAAATATTATCTAAAATCATTGACTATAATTAGTACTGTAATTAACATGACAATAATAATATTCCATGCACTCTTTGAGATTAAAAAAAAATGTTGCTTTGCTTTGTGCCAAGGAACAGGACAATTGGACAAACCTTGTCTGAATTGATTAGGGGAACAAAGATCTAGTTAGAACAGTAATTAATTTAAACCTCAAACAGGTTCTTCTATTTGCACCATCCAAACCAAAACCAGATAAAGCCTGCTTCAGATAATTAATACTACGTTAATTAAAAATAAGTAACTTGATTGTTCCATCTGTCTCAAAAAATTGCATTCCTTGGATCATGAAGAAATAGAAGCACGATTTTCTTTTTCAATTTTTTTTTTTTTTTTGGAATAGGAGAAAAAAATTCAAATTTTATTCTTTTGAGTAAAAAAAATTAAAAAATCATGTATCAATCACTGATCAAAATGTTCAAATGCTCTTTCATTTTTATGATGATTTATGTAATCTTAATCTAAGTTTAATTCGAAGGTGAATTTAGAGAATTTTCCTTCATTTTTCTTTTTTTTTTTTTACAAAATGATTTGTTTTAGAACACCAAAATCTCATGTAAAAAAGTGTTTTAACCTTAGAAGACTAGGTGACAATTGGTGAATTTAGAGAATTTTCCTTCATTTTTCATTTTTTTTTTTTTTTACAAAATGATTTGTTTTAGAACACCAAAATCTCATGTAAAAAAGTGTTTTAACCTTAGAAGACTAGGTGACAATTGACATAGGATTCTACCCTTCTTACAATTTTCTTCTTGTCCTTTCGACCAAATTTGCCAGCTGTTTGGCAAATGTTTGGAATCTTTTTAACTTTCTAAGACTACAAATTAGGTTAAAATTATCATCATAAAACACAATGGGAATAAATAATGGAACGAAAAAAAAAAATTTATTAAAATTAATGAGCTTTTATTTAGTCAATGTCTCTTTCTTTGAACCCAACTCATTAATTATTACATTTCCCATCGTACATTTTGCTATCCTTAGCTCACATTTTCATTAAAATTTATGTACTGTAATAAAAAATGTAATCTTCCAGCAATATTAATTATTTTAAATACGATAAAAAATATAATATGAATATAATATATTTAATAAATATAAAAATAATATAATATATATAATATGATACACTTAAACACGATTAACATAATATATTTAATATAAATATCATATTCATATTTAATATTTTAACATATTTAATTTTTTATATTTTTTTATATTTACACACTGACAATTAAACACAATCTAAGACACGAAAACACAAATCATCAAGTCTACTTTTAGCCATCATGCTTTATATAGCCATTTTTTTGTAATAGATATCATATACTAAATGCCTACTAGCTTTTCTTTTTTTTTTTTGCCAAATGGCCTACTAGCTTAGGCATTGTCTTGTTTCACTCTTATTTTTCTTAAAATTAAATCAATCAAGATTAATTAAAAGAACAAATTCTAAGTACTTTGAAAGTTTTATTATGCTCAATATAACTATCAATTTTAATTGAACATGGATTTAGTCAATTAATTCATTCAGACACAGATGAGATTTAATAAACTCGAATTCAAATTTAAATTTCAAAATTTTTTTATTATTTATAAATTATGATTTTTAATACCAAAAAAATCTATCAATTTTTATTATGTGAATAAATTATTAATATCCAAACTACCCAATTGCCCCAATGAATTCCAATTATTAAATTCATAAAAGTGCTAAGAATAGAAGCATTTAATGCAAATATTTACTTTAAACACTAGAAAAGTTTGACTGAGTCAATAATGCAGCAACCAAAAAAAAAAGTTTCACTAGAACCGAAGATATTCTCTCTTGTTACTCTTGTATAACTTTTTTCAAATAAAAAATAAAAATTTTAAATGGCCACTACTAAATAAATTAAAATTATCCTTAAGCTAGAAAAAAAATGGGTCCCAATAAAAATTCAGTCGAAAAACGTACGGCAAATTTCATCCCACAATTTTATTTATTTTTTCATATTTTTCTGTCCCTTTCATGCCTGTCCTTGTCCCCACCACCGCTACTTCACGCTGAAGCAAAGCATGCAAAATTTCTTCTTGCTTTTGTGCTTTTACTTTTATCTAATAAAATAGTCTTATTTACCTTAGCTGATGATGATGATTATTAGCACAAACGGTTTATTTTTATTTTGAATTTGTTTGATTAAGCTAATTGCATGTTATGATATAGTTTGAAAATCAAATTTTAAATGTATCAAATTGATATAAAAAAATATGTTTAAAATTGTTTAAAATAATAAATTTTAAAATAAATTTTCTTATAAATATATATATATATATCTTAAAGATTGAGAAAAAAAATTATAAATGTTAAATGAAGAAAATTTTAAACTTATTTAATATCACGTTTCAAAAATAATTATATAAATTAATTAAATTTTTTTTTTTTTTTGAATAAGTAAGTGTTTTATTTATCCAGAAAGCAGTTAAACTGCTACATCCAACATCATGTGCAACATGTACTTAAAGCTATACATACTTAAACAATACTTGAACAAAAACTTAAGATCACTAATCAATCAGGGAACAATAGCAACATACTTCAGCAATACTTAAAGTTATACCAGAATGGACAAAGATCCTAGGAAAAAAGAGACAGTCCCCAATCTGCATCCAATCTTCGGTTCACTTCATCAGGACTAATGTTCTTGAGCCCCAACAATCGCATTCTGATGATCTCTTTTATCTGCTCAATGATGGCTCCTTGTGTGGATTGAAGGCGATTAAAACACCTATTATTTCTCTCCCTCCAGATCGAGTAAAGAAAGGCACTCCATGATAAACGCAAAATAACAGAAATGAGAGTTTTTCCTCTGATTCTGTTTACTGCCCATTGCAGCTCTGCTTGCCAGCTCCTTATGCTTCTATGAAGTTGACATAAGCATAGTATATGCCTCCAGATTTCCTTTAAATAGTCACATTCAAAAAATATATGATTCTGAGTTTCTTGCTCAGTTTGACATAGCTCACATTTGCCATCCACCTCCATGCCCCATGACATCAATCTGTTCTTTGTAGGCAGTTTGTCCAATATAGCCATCCAAGCTACCAGTGCATGTTTAGGAATATGAAATGGAAACCAGATCAGTTTATCCCACTCCACCTTGTCCTGCCTAGGCCTGAGATCATTCCAGACCTTAGCCACCATAAAACTGTTCCCAGGGAACTTCCAAGTTAGAGCACCATTCTGGTTGGAGGTGAACCTCAAAGCCAAAGCCCTCAAAGCATTTTACGCCATGTCCAGCTGCTTCCTAGGAAGGTTGAACCTGCCACACTGTTCTTCCTTTCAGCACATAGGCATGAAGCCAGGCAATCCACGATGAACCTGCCTAAGAGAGAAGTGCCCATAGGTGCTGAATAATGCAAGCCTTATTCCATATTCCCAAGTCTTTTAATCCAAGACCCCCTTCTGACTTTGGACAGCAAATGGAACTCAATTTGACTCTTGCTCCCTTAGCTGAGTGATGATTAAATAAACAAAATAACATAAAAGTAATTAAACAAGATATAAAAAACAATAAGAAAAGATGTTAAATTTTGAATTCAAAATACCTTTAATATACTCCAATAAAACTCGAGGAGATGGTATATTTAAATTCATTGAAAAAAATTAAATTACAAAAAAAAAATTAAAAACTTAATTGCAGTAACCAGAAATACTTAGGCAAAAAAAAATTTGAATAAAGACAAATTTCATATCAGTTTCATGCTTCATTTTTTTAAATAGATTTTGATTTATTATCAAATTCTTTATTGAAAAGATTCATTCGATGAAATTTGGCCACTTGGAAACTTTAATGATTAAAGAAAATATGCAATTAGAACAAGCATTTCAAATAACTTAATAAATAATAACAGCATTTCTTATTAGTAATATATTAACTGCCAAGAGATATTACAAAGAGGGTTGAGGATTTTTTCTTCCTTCTACAATCTTTTTCATTTTTAACCAAACATCCCAAGGACAAATCCAATTCAATTCCCCTCATAAAATTAGATGAAAAAAGAACCCATTTATTACAACAACAAAAGTAAAATAAAAAAAAAACTTCCCCTCCCCTATTTCTTTCCTATAGTTAATCCCAAAAGCTGCAATCTTCAAATCTCCTTGAATGAAAAGGGAAAAAAAAACCCTAAGATCTGTTAACTTAAATACTCTTTTATTTATTCCTAAACTACACTCACATTCTTGAATGCTTCCTTATATAAACCAAAATACCATATACCTATCAGAGAACTACTAACCCTACTACTAATACTGGCATTTTCCCAACAAAACAAACACTATTTTGAGAGAAATTTGGACTTAAATTTTTCCAAGGGTCAATAAGTCCACTCCTGAGGCAGATTTAGGCCTCCCTCTGGTCTATAATTTCTCCTTGCTTGTGTCAAGACTGCATTTCTTCTGGCTACCAAAGCATCTAAAAAAATTGAACAATCATAATCTCAGTAACTGGGAAGTTTCTAACATTGGTTCAAAATAAATTAGGCATGGGGGTTGCAAAAATGGAGTCCTGGGCTTTACCATAGTTTGATGCAAAACTAGCATTGAAATGAGGCTGAACATGACTGTTAGTATCATCAAAGTTCAGATTTAAAGCTTGAACAACCTTTGCTGGTAGTAACACTGTTGAGCAACCTGTTTCAAACCAGAAAAAAAAAAAAAAAAAAAAAAAAAAAAAAAACCAAAGCAAAAACACCAATTATTCTCTACTATGAGAAGAAAATTGAAAACCAAATACGTTGTTTCAACTGACGTTTTTTTATGTTTTCGTGTCCAAAAATACCCGTGTCTGACGTATTCGGATATGAGTAAGAAAATATGATCTTTCAAATACATAAAAAAAAAAAAAAAAAACTTAAAAAAACTGAAGATATCCTCGTCGAACACATTCTCGCATCAATCACATACTCGTATCCGACGTTCACATCCGAATCCAAATAACATAGCCAAATAACATAGGTTTCAAGTGTTCAAAAGACCCCAAAAGAAAGCTGGAAGTCTAGTTTTTTCAGTACCTGATTTCTTGCGAGGTTCAGGAAGGTTGTTTCCATATCTACGAGGTAAGAAAACACCAGTTCCAGCACACTCTTTTTTAATACTACCAGATCCACCAAGGAATATAGCTCTCATGCCAGATCCAGAGTTTTGCTGAGGCTGAACTTGAAGTGGAGGCCATGAAGATTGAGGCAACCCCAAAGGTCTTCCCCCGACAACATTATTCCTTAATCTACTTCGAATCTGCTGTTGTTGTTGCTGATGTTGTTGAAGCTGTGCTTGCCAGTTGCTTGCCTTAACTTGCCTTCCTAAAACGGCTCCGCACTGAGGTTTTAACACCTGTTCCTGCCTTCCATTATACTAACAAAACCAAAGAAAAAGAACCCCATAAGCCTAAAAACAGAAAAAGAAAAAAAACCCAACTTTTTTAAAGTAGCAACAAAAGCAAGGTTAAACTCCCAACTTAAAAAATCAGGCTTACCTGATTTGTTTGAGCAAGATTATAAGAAAGGCTTTGATTTGAATACAACCCACAGCTTGAGTTCTTCATGAAGGCATGATTTTGTGTCTTTGGTAGGCCTTTTCCATAGTTAAAGTTGGTGTTTTTGGGTACTTCGTTGCTCATTTTCAGCCTTGCAACTTGGCCAGCTGCGGCGTATATGAGATCCCAAGTGTCGTTTTGGGCACCGAAAGGAGTTGTTGGAGGAGAAGGAACTTGAGAAGGGCCATTTGGGCTGCCGTTGCTTGAAGATGACCAGCTTCCTTGCCCACTAAGAGTCGACCGTGGTGAACTCGCCGAAGCTCCATTTTTCTAATTAAACCCCCCCCCCAAAAAAAGAACCCAAATTTAAAATAAAAAATTAAACATCCTGAGCTTAAAAGACTCTACATAAAATAAAAGAAAACACAGAAATTATTTTACCTCGTTTTTGTCCAGGGAAAGGCTAGGAACAGTGAGTTTCTGACTCGTTGAGTGAGGGAGTCGGCGAGTCAACCCAGCAAGAAATTCATCCTCGTCACTGCTCTCAGTCTCCATAGACCCAACAACAGATTCAACAGGGGAGCTCAGAACAGAAAAGGAGTCGAATGAATCGAACTCGTAGGGGAACTCAGCTGGGAAACCATGACTGGATATCAACAACTCAGTGTTGTTTTTTCCACCGTTTTTGTTCTTAAGATTCTCTTCCTTCATAATAATATCATCATCCTTTAAAAACTTCGCCGGAAGCCAAAACTCAGCATCATGTATCTGCTCAGCCATGACAAAACAAAAAACAATAAAAAAAAAACAGAGGAAAACAGGGGAAAGAGATGGAAAGGAAGGGGAAATGAAGAGAAGTGAGGGGAAGGATTTGCTTGGCAAAGACGATTTAATAATGAGGCCAAGTTTGGGTTTTGAAAGAGAGAGGGACCCAACAAAAAGAAAGAGAAAGGAAAGGGGAGAGGAGAGGAGAGCAGTAGAGAATGTTGAAGACAAGCTGCTTTTATTAAGGTTTCAGGGTCACTTTGAGACAGAAAAAGCTTCAAAAACAAAAATCTAAACCTGGAAATAAAAATTGAAAATTTTTGGGCAATGTTAAGATGTGCAAACAACTGGAAAGGAATGGCGCAGTGGTTGGAGACATTTGTCTTGTTTTACAACACACCTGACATCTGTCCTCTTTTGGTTAATTAGAAACTTAATTAACAATTAAGAGTAAAGTACTTATTTGTTTAGTTGTTTGTTTATTACTAATTTGTTTTTGAAATTTTAAAATTTTTGGTACTAATAATTGGGGTTTTCTTAGGGGAAGATCTGATGTAATTAGTGGTTTACACCAGATTCTTTTTTAATCCTAATTTCACATGATTGATGGTCTTTTATTTTTCAAATTTTGCATGATTAAATTGGTTAAAGAGGTGGGGAGATTTTGGAAGGGAAGATTTTTAAAAGATTGTTTGGTAATTTGGGAATGGACATATTGAGGTTATTTATAAATTTGATAATTTTAGACATGATATGAATATATAATACGAATATGACATGTTTAATAAACAATAAATCATGTAATAAACATTATATATTTAAACACTATTAATATAATTAACACAATACTTTTAATACACATCATATTTGTGTTTAACTTTTTAACACATTTAATAATTTATATTGTATTTATATTTGCACAAATGATAAAAAAATACAACACACATACACGAATTATCATTCTCATTATTATATGATCTGGTTGAAATTTTCATATATTTAGTATTCTTACATCTCTATCAATCTTTCGTTCCTTTTTATTGCTTTTTTTTTTATGACAATCACATACTTCTTTGAGAGGGTGAAGTGTTCAATATTTTAAATTTGGTATAAATAGAGTTCATTAGAGTTTATAAGATTAAGTAAGCCATATTTAACAAAATTAATATAAATAAGTAAAAAAAATTGACAAAAAAAAAAACCATGTCAATAACAAAGAAAACACTAAGGGCAATTCATTTCCATTCTAGGAATGGCATGACATAATATTATTCTTTGGACAAGTATTTCTATCGATGCCTTGTTATATTGTTTCTTATGTTATGCTTAGTATATGATCAAATAGGTTATAAATATAGTAAAAAAATGAAAAGAAAAAAAAAAAGTAACCCTTCAACTATATTTTCAGCAATAAAGGTTTTGTGGTGATTCATACTCCACTATTAAACAAAACAGAAAGAAAAAAAAAAAGAGTTTTGAATTATTTGTATAGTAAGAAGTAAATATATTTTTACCAAAAAATAATAAATATATTTCTGAACATTTGATTCAATAATTAATTCATGTTATTTTGTTTCAAAGATTTTTTTATATATAAAGTGATCAAAGGCATTTTCAGGCTTTGTTTGGATATAATACTTTTTTGAACGATTTTAATGATGCATACATTCAAAATCTTTTACTTATAAAATATTTTTCACAAAAATCAAACATTGATTGATATTTTTTTTTTATCAATTGAACTAAATTTTTTAGTCTCTTTCGAGAAATTGATTTTAAATTCCTATCCTTAATTTTTTTTTTTTTAAATACTAAACAATTTACAATTAATTTGATCTTTATCATAATTATTCTTAGTATTTTTTTTTTTTAACCATGCTCATAGTAAAAAAAAAAATGATTTTAAAAACTTTGTTTTTCTGTCACCAATTATGTGTACAAATAGTAGATAGGTGATAACTACAAATGGATTATTGTCAATATCATGAATCAATCAAAGTAACTTGCAAATGAAGTAAGGTTTGAGAACTTGAAGTCAATTAAAGGCAAAGCTTCTCTAAGCCTAATACCATCCCATCCAAAAGGAATTTCCACCTCAGACTCTTTTCTTCTTCTTTATTCATAGTCATAATCATGTTAATCAATTCATCCAATTGGAGTAGTCTTTCAACAAAGACAAACTTGGTTTATCACTTTCTTTCTTTTTTTTTTTTATATCATATTTGGAGTAAATTATGAAATCTATTTAAGCTGGGAAAATCAAGGATAATAAATATTGGAAAATTAAGCAATTTTAACCCTAAGATTAAAAAAAATATGATTGAAAATACATGGTTTCATTTGGTTAAGTAATTAATGCTTAATCCTTTATTCAAGCAGTAGAATTCAAATTTTTCTTTCTCAAAAAAAAAATGTATGGGTTTTTAGATATTCAATTGGATGATAAAAACTAAATCTGACAATTTTAAATACCATATGATTACATAATATAAAAAAATAACTAAAATATGATACAGAACATGATATAAAAAAAATATGAATATAACACAATACAAATATGTCAAAATTTATATAGATATATAATCATTTAAATACGATTATGATACAAATATAACATTAATACATGGATTGCTAGCTCTAATGAAAACTGTCCAATAGGTATGTAAATTGATGCTTGGCACTCAAAAATTGCAAGTCTTCTTCTACCCTTTAAAATAAGTTAATAAACGACTATAAAGTCAAAGTCTATTGTTTAATTTTGGTATAATTGCAAAATTTGAAAACTCATGATAATAACGTATAAATCACTGCTTTTTGGATGGATTTGTGCTAATTGCTTAAAATTTGGTAATTTCACCATCATTTTTTAACACCCTTCTAGCCTAAGCCTATGAATGGTGGAATTAGTGGAAAGTGGGCAATAATGCAATAACAAGGAACTCTTCACGCAATGGATTAGATATAGAATCATGTTTAGGAATTATTTTAACACAACAATTAACTAAAAGGATAATATCCCCTTTTTTATAAAATTTATAGTAGATTATTAATTTATATAAAAACTAAATATCTTGAGACAAATGCTACTACCGAGTGGATGATCTTCAAGATATTTAAAGTTAGCACTAATCATCAAGAGTTATATCTCTTGATTCGTGATTATATATATATATATATATATATATATATGTTTGAGATTGTTAGTAATAGAATATTAATTGATTATTGAAATTAAAAGTTTAACATGATTGTTGGCAATTAATTCTTGATTTAATCGTTTTTTTTCTTTGATATTTCCTCTACTCCTATCTTTTTTTTATACTGTAATTTATTCGTGATATTATATAATTTTCTTTTTGTATGTGAAAAAAAAAAATCTTAAAATATCAATAGAATCAACAAAACCTTAAATTTTCATTTTTTAAATTATAATTTTTTTCTATGTAATTCAAAATCAAACATTTGGAAAAGCACAATTGCAATTATTGAGAAATGCAAAATCACGTTGTTGCTATATATGTTTTTGGTGAAGTGGGACAATTAGATATTTCCTCCATGTCGAGTAAACCCAATATATATAAAATTTTCAAACTCTTTTTTGACAAATTGGATTAAGACTTAATGTCATCTACAAGAGTTACAAATGAACCGAGATCCCTTTAGCAATGTCTATTACTCATCACCTTTTAGAAATATACTAGTTTTAATCCCGTGCAATGCACGAATGATAATTTTATTTTTTATATTATTAATTTTTCATACAAATATTTACATAACTTAAAAAAAATTATGAATTTATAAAAAAAAAGATATTTATATTTTTATTAATAAATTTTATATTAGTTCGAGTTTCATTCACGAATTTTTGTTAGAAAAACTTATCAAACAGACTTTTTAAATATTTTAAAAGAAGGTATCACTCAAAATTTTAAACAATGAACATTTATTCAAGTGGTTGAATATATTAAAATTTTGGTTATATGTTATTTTTTAAATAAAATATATAAAATCAAAAATATTAATTAAAAGATACATGATATTAATTTTGGTTATCCATGTGTAAAAAAATAGGCCATTCATATTGGATTTTTTTTTTATTTTTATCAAAGATTTTGACTTTTATATATTTATATAAGATATAGATAAATCAAGATACTTAAAAGGAAGAAAATGGTGATTGGTGTCCCACTTGTGTTTCGTTTTTCTTTTCTTTTTTTTGGTTTTTGCATGATTTGCATGTAGGAGCACATTTTCACAGTCTTCAATTACATGACACTAATCAGCCGCACTTTATGGCCACTAATTAAAGGAGAAAACATAATCATTAAGACATCCCTCCAATGCATTATTTGTTATGATTATCATTTGGTATTCCTCCCTTCTCCTTGGATAAGAAGAATAGATTTGGGATTTGTATATTTGTATTATTTTGGTGTTATTTTTTTTATTATGTTGCGTTTAAGATTTTAAAATATTAATAATTTGTATTATATAAATTTTAATATATTTATGTATTTGTATTATATTCATATTTTAATTATTTTTTTATATTATGTTTATATCATATATTATATTCAAAATTATTAAATTTATAGAAGAGTAAGATGCAAGTCAAAACATCTTGGGTCAATTTTATATCTAGCTTGTTGGGGCCACATATCCCATCACACTCATAAGTCATAAGTTATAGTAGATAAGTCACTCCACTACTTTAAAACAAATTTAACTATAAGAAATGTCAAAAAATTCGAAAAAAAATAGTTGTTAGTTCGTTTTTAAAATAAAATTTTAAATACATTAAGTTGATATAAAAAATGTGCTCCTAAGATCACTTAGAGAAAGAGATTAAATATGAACAAACTTCAAAATATTTTTTATCATCTTAAAAAAATTGAAAAAAAAAATCATCAATTTAAATATTCAACCGATCTAATGAAAATTATATATATATATATATATATAATTAGTACTAAATTTTCAAAAAAAAATGTAATTAGTACGATAAAATACGATTAGCGGGTGTTAATAAACATCAGTTAAATATTATTTAATTTTTTTTACGTTTAATATATTATTTTTATTAAATTCAAAAAAATAATATATTAATTATTTTTTTTATAAATATATCTTTAATTAATATCATTAGATATTAATTAACGTTTTTCATAAATAAACATTTACCATTAAAATCACATAATTTTAACGTACCCTTTAATTTCCGTTGTCTAATAATGGGGTCCTAATTTTGCCAGCTAACCTCGGTGTCACGGAATCCCCGTGAACTTTCGTGCAAAAATCATGGAATCTGAATCTTAGATGACGTGGCACCAGTAAAGATTCGGCAGCTTAACTGTCATATGTCCTTACTCCTTACCTTATCCCCGCCTTTTTTAACGGCTGTCTTTTTTCCACCGTCAACGCCGTTTACTCCCAAACCGCATTAAATTTTTTTAAAAAGTTCCAGCTCCGTTATAACGGCGCATTAATGTCCCGGACTTAAAGCCCAGTATCAAATCGGGTTCAGTAAATTTCCCGCCCAAAAAGGAAACTGCAAAGAAAAAAAAAATTTATTTAATGAAAAACCAAAACAGGGTGTGGTGTAGGCAAGGCTTTTTACCTGCTGAAAATGACAACACCGTTAGGCAAAAGGCGGGAAGCTTGGAGAAGATTTTATTTATTTATTTATTTGTTTTATTTTTTTAATTATTTGAAAATATTAAAATTTATTTTTATTTTGATTTGATGTAGATCTATCCACAGATATGTTATCCGCCAATTTGACGGGTCCACTTGTTTTTGGTCAAATTTTAGGTAAAATTTTTAAATTTTAAATTAAATTCGATTTGAGATATTTTTATGAATATTTTTTTAATTTTAAAATATTAAAATTATAATAGCTTTTTAATATTTAATATTTTTATAAAAAAATTGGTTCTATTAAGTCTAATGGGCTGGATCGAGCTTTAAACAAAAAAAATTCAAAAATTAACCATCCTAAACACCTCTAATTTGATAGACCATACTCTTGTAAGTATATACATAAAGTAGTAGTAGTATTTTGGATTTATCTTGCACATTTCTTAATATTTAAAATATATTTTACATGAACATTAGTAATATTAATTTTATTAATAGAGGGTTAAGAATTAAAATTTAAATTGTAAAGATTTCATTTTTCATTTTGATAAATTTTAAATGTAAAAAATTTAAATTGTTTTTAAACAAAAAAAAATACCTTTCATTTTGATATTTATCAAAAAATGAAAAAGGGTCTCCACTTCAAACTTCCCGCAAAATTTTTCGAATTTCTCGCCGAAAAAAGAGTTTGATATATCCTTTCAACGGTCTCTATCAATTAACCATATTTAACCAAATTAAATTCACAAATAGGCAAGTCTTATTTTTTTAAAAGTAAAACAATTGAGAGGTAATTTTTTTAAATTGATTAATTATAGGGTAAATATGAAAAAACATGCCTTCAATAATTGAATAATTGTTAAATGATTTAATAGTTAAGAGTTATTTGAAAAAGATAAATGAATAGTTAAAAATTGTTAGGAAGGATATTGTAAAGACAAAATTATCCTTAATGAAAAAACTTTTTTTTCTTTTTTCTTTTCTCCTTTCATTAAAGAATTATTATTTTTAAAATTTTTTAATTAAAAATAAAAAAATAATTAAATCATTTTTTTATTTTTTATTTTTTTAAAATTAAAAAAAAAACTTAATTTTAGAAATATTTATTATTTATTTAATTTTTTAATTAAAAAAAGTAAATAAAAGAATTATGTTTTAAAATTAAAAATTTTATTTTTTAATTAAAAATAAGAGAAAAAGAGAGAAGAAGGTTTTTTATCAAGGATAATTTTATCTTTATAAATTCCTTCCTAACAATTTTATATTTCTTTTCTTTAAATAATTCTTACTCATTATATCATTTAATAATTGTTGTATTGAAACCGGTATGTTTTTCAAATTTACCTTTAATTATATTATAAGTACACTTGATTAATAATTGATTAATCAACAATTTAATTTTTTTTCACTTTTATAATAAATTGTTTTGCATTGAATCATCATGATAATTATCATTTGTAATTAAAATTATTAATTTGGATTTTTTTTATGTAGATACTATTTTTTAATTTAAGAGCCAAAAAATAATTTATTTATTTTCAATTTTTTTATAAAAAAAGGTAATTCAATAGAATAATTTAATGAAAGAAAATTTTAAATTTATTTTTTGAATAAAAAATATATGCATTTATCATTAAATCAAATATTTAAATAATAATTAAATATGTTTTTAATATTTGAAAGTATCAAAAGTTAAAATTCAATACTTTACTAATAGATATATTAGTGATTTTAATTATGTATATGCAAGTAAAGCTATTCATGGACTGAGTCAATTTGAATAGCAAAAAAGTTTGCTATCTTAAGGTTTGATTCGGCCCGACTCGTTAAACACGAAAAGCTCATTTTATTATTTAAAATATATTAAAATATTATTTTATATTAATATTTATATATTTTTTATAATTAAATATAAATAAATTTTTTTAATTAAATGATAACAGCGAATTGAACCAGACGCGAATTTAAAATATTTCAAATATAACTTTTGAACAAATCAATTATATGCAAATAAAAATATTTATGGTGAACAGTTATTTGTTTTTTTTTTTCTTCTCTTTGTCATTTTGGTGAGATGAAAGTGTGATTCTTTGAGGTTAGAACTCAAGGGTTAGATTTGTTTTGCAGCTAATTCCCACTAGAAGGAAGTTCCAAATAAAATACTAGTTGAAGTACAAAAAAGTAACTCAACTATACTAAAAATTTCATTAATAAACTCAGTTGCTATCTCCAACACTATGTATAATAATAATAATTTAATTCTAGTTGGTTGGTAAAATATTATTTCGAATTTTCCATTACTTTCAAATTATTTTTTAAAAAAATTGCTACTTGTCTGCCTACTAAGATTTTTCTAATATATCCTTCATCTACATTTATATTAAAATATTTGGGTGGGGTAAATAATACTATGAGTAATGCTATTTGTCCCTCTGAACATTTGCAAAATTTAATTGGATAATCAAAGGATTAAATTTACCAATTTATAATGGTTTTCTTTAAGGTGTTTTAAAAATACTTTTTAAAGTTAGTTAATATTTTATTTATAATGTTAAATGCAGTAGTTGATAATTTTATTCATGATTTTCATCCATTAAGTGAAGTATTACTTTATGAATTTTACTACGAGTGTTCTAAAGGTACTCTTTAAAACTGCTATATATAGTAATATTTTCATTCAATATATTAAAAATTATGAAAAAAGTTATCAAATATTGCATTTAATGCAATATTTTACTATAAATAGTATGTTAACTAACCATAAAAATGTTCGAAGAGCACTCGTAACAAAAAACCTTACTTTATATAGTAACTTTAAAAAGTACTCTTTAAATATTCATTAGCAAAATTAAAATATGATTTTGCTAACAAGTATCTTTAAACATGCTCTATGATTAGTTAAAATATTATTTATAGTAATAATTTTGTATTAAATACGATGACAATTAATGTTATGAATTTAAATGCATTGACTAATAAATTATTTAACATTAAAAAATAATTTTAAAAAATATTTTTAAGACTCTCGTTAACAAAATATTTATAATTTTTACTTTTTGCATGGTTTCTATTTGATGCGAAGAAAACTAGTGCATTCTCAAATGTAGCAATTGACCCACTCAATTTTAAGCTAAAAGCAACAAAGATAGCAAATAGATTCAGGTCGAGTTAGGTACATTAACCTTTAAAAATATTGTCCAAGATTCGACTCGGCCAATCAAATTCAAGAGGTTCAAAATTTTTTTTTTTATAAAAAATATATTAAAATATTTTATAATTAAAATTAAATAAAAAATATTTTAATTTGAAACAGACCAAACTCGAACTTGAAAAACCTTGTCCAAGGTTTAGTCCAAATCGGACGCGAGCCCACTCGCCCGACCATTGGATATATTTAATAGCAACTTGAACTAGAAAACGAATGTGGTTACATGTTACAATCAAACCTTGCATAAATATATGTTTGTACTTTTGTTAAGTTTTAGCAAACCATTCAATTGAAACTTTGAAAAAGCAAACATATGTATAACAAAAACACCCAAATAATGAAATTGGGTCTTTGCGCTAGTTGAGTGGGGCACATTGTTTTGAAAGAGAATGAGAGGGAAAGAAAGAAATAGCACCAAAGAAGAAGTTTTGTTTCCATGATAGGGGAAGAAAGTGAAAGATTGAGAAAAAAAAATGTGGTGTCCTATATAATTAAAGGCACCTACCCTTACAACATTGAGCCTTAAGCCTCTTTTTCATTATAATCCTCAATAATTTTGGCTTGCTCCCACATGTCATGACAGATAGCTAACTTAACTTAATGAGGTAGGAGGAGTAGGAACAGTTGTTTTTATGTGTCCTAGGTTTCCTTTTGGTTTAAAAGGGGACCTATATATATTTGGAGGGTGAAAAAAATAATTAGAACCCTTTGATTTTAATTTTATAGGTTTGTAAATATCAAATATATTATAAACTATTCTCTACTCTATTAAAAGAAATGATTGAGTTGGTATCATGAATTAATCAGACACCAACTCAGTTGGAGAAAATACAAAAGAACCAAGTAAAATTAAAAAATTAAATAGAGATAATTATGTCTTTTAATATATCTGTAATAAGAAAATATCTATTTACTTTTAAAAAATACCCACTCTTCTAAAAAACTACCCACTTTAAAAAAAAAAAAATCCAATTTTTACTCACTTTTTAAAAAAATTATCCACCTAAAAAGATTACTCATTTGTTATATTTAATTTTTTTAAACATAATTTTTTTTTTCAAAATATATTTTTACTCACATAATAAATATCTCAAATTCTAATAATTATCAATTTTAATTTAAAGTCTTAATAATTATTTTCGATCTTCATTATACCTCATCACATTTTTACTAATGAAATATTGACTTCCTGTTAATTTTAATCTTATCATCATCATTATTTTCAATTTTATCAGACCAAACTCCTTATCAGAAAAATGAAGCATATCAAAGTGACAAAAAATATATACCTAAGCCATGATTTTGCTTTTGAAACTTTGTTACTTTGATTTCAATTTTTTTTTTTTTAAAAAAACCCTAGTGGACCCTCAATGTCACATGCATAGGATACCATTTGATTAGATTTGTAAATATTGATTGAAATAGTAGTATATAGTTAAATGCATTACACTAGCTAACTACATAGGGTCACATGCTGAAACTTCAAGAAAAATGTTTTGGTCAATGGTCAAATTCTTGGGAGTTGTGTTTGTGTTTTTTAAAGAAAAAGCTTTCCATACAAGGAAATTGATAGAAAAAATCTTCAATTATAGGTTTTTAATATGGAAGAAACCTAACTTTTATACATGTCTTGCTCAAACATGTAGATCCAACTTGTCTAAACTCTAAATACAAAGATATTTGTGAAAGTATATATTCAAGTTATATGTTTTAATGGGAGAAAATCTATTTTAACCCAAAAATGAGATAATCTATATATTAAAAGAAAACTGCACATCTAAACAACTTATTTATTTTTTATTCAAATAACAAAAAAAAAGTTTTGAACTTTATTATTTTATCTAAGTAAATTTTTATACTTTTATTGTACAAAAATAAATCTTTAACATTTAATGTGCACCTAAATAGCCATTAACCTTTAGTTTATACAAAAACTCTTTAACCTTTAATTTGCATCTGAATAAGTTTTTAACTTTTAATTGGTATCCAGACAAGCATTTAATATTTAATTTATACTTAAATAAATTTTTAACATAAATTATTTTTTATATTTAAAATAAGGACTTATTTTTGTATAAATCAATAGATATATCTTATTTAAGTACAATAACATATAAAAATTTATTTTAAAGAAATTGGAATAAATCAATTTTTTAAATATTTTAGTTTTTAGCTTTGTATTTCTTTTTATTTTTTTACAAGAAAAAAGTGTACCAACTGCCTTTATATTATTATAAGTAAAAATAAAAAAAAAAAAAATGGATTGTGCAAAATTTAAAATCTCTTACATTCAATGGCTTTGTGCATGGGATCAATGTATCTTTTTCTACCTTTTGACTAAGATCAGATTTTAATTGAGCTGTATATATTTCACAACCTTTTTTAAGTTCTACACACATATATATATATATATATATATTTCAGCTTTGGGAATGTTCTAAAAACAAATTTGTACCTATCAACCAATGTGAATATGTTGCTCACTAGCTGCTCATATTCTAAAGATTACTCACTAATTTTATTGTCTAAAATTAGAACGATACAAAGAAAATTAAAGGCCATATGGATGTCATCGAATATCCGTTTCGATGCAGTTGAGATATTTTTTTATTCCAAACGCACCAATATCATTGTTTGGATACCTCTTTTTTTCACTGGAAAAGAAAAGGCCTTCCGATGGAAGGATCTTTTCCTAAAATAATCTTTATAATTTTTTATATATAATAAATATATAATAAATTTTATTATTATATAATAAATATATATTTATTTTTATATAATAATTTAATAAATATATAAATTTTATTATTATAAAATTAATAGGAATTAATTAAAAATAAATAATTACATGAATAATAAAAAAATACAAAAATATTATTTGATATATTTTTATAATTTTTATTAATAAAATTATTATTTGACATAAATATAATTTTAATTATTTATTAATTTTTTAAATATCAAATAAAGTAAAATTTTTATTATATATACACATTTTAATCTAATGTCCCTAATGGTTATTTTATCTTCTCACTACAATTAATCTCACTGTCACCGCTGCTTTTGAATCCAAACACATATCCCACCATTGATTTTAATCTCATCGCACAATACTCAATTTCACCTGTACAATAATTAGTTTCACCTCAATCGCTGTTTTTAATCTTATCGGAGTCAATCTCACCGCTCATCCAAATGGACCCTTAATGATTTTTGCGCAAAGATGACAAGCACAAATAAAAATATAATTCAAAATTTTTCATAAAAAAATTATTTTTTATAATTTATTTTAGTAAATGCCAACTAACTAATTATACTACGATATAATTTCAAACCAATTGCAGTATGATAAAATTTAAAAAAAATCTCATAATCATAAGAAACGTGCCACTACAAAAAGCTATTGATATGATGTGACATATAGCAAAATTAAAAATGGGATTATCGATTCATGTTATGTTAATTTTGATCGGATATAAGTATTTATTTTATATGAATATGTTCAATTTTTTATATATTTAAAAGATGATAATTTATATTTATATTCGAATATATATTAAATATAAATATTGAATATGTTTATTTTTTAAAAAATAAAAAATTCGAATAATATAAAGTTTATTGTAAACACATACACATGCTAAATTGGTATACATCACTTTAGACATTACAACTTCCACAAAAAAAACATAAAAATCCAATGAAAACAACTTATCCAATGTATTTAGCTTACTCATCTTGATAGACATAGATCCAACATTGTCATCAGATCAGCTTACCAATTGAAATTTTGGATCACAAAAAACAATCATTTACTACTATTTATTTATTTATTTATACTCTTATACTCAAGCAAATGCCTGGTTTTATATACTTTACCTGAAAGACAAAAAAAGAAAAATAATAAAATTGGGATCTGATTTGGGTTTTTCTTTTTTGGAATTGTTTACACTGAATTTGGACCTCAATCTTCACCAAAAAGAAAAGAAAAATAGAGAATGAAAATGTCTGAAACTTTTGTAGCAGAGCTGATGTGATTCCAAGCAATCAAGTCTATAATTTAGTGTTTGTCAAATGTACTGTAGTTATGGGCAACTAAGCCCATTGGAGTGGATGCACATGCTTTGTTTTTTTTTTTTTGCCTTCCTTTGCAGGCAGATTAAGATCGCATTGTTATAATTTGTGTATTTATATTATATTTATGTATTTTTTTATATTATAATTATGTTTAAGATATTTTATATTTATATAAATTTTGACATGTTAATAATTTGTGTTATATAAATTTTGACATATTTTTTAATTCATATCGTGTTCGTATTCGTGTTTTTATTTTATGTCTTGTTTTAATTATTTTTTTATATCGTGTAATCACATAAATATCCAATATTATTAGTTCTAGTTAAAGGTCTGTTAAGAAAATGGCATGGAAGATAGATGAAAGAAAAGAACAGGAAGAAAGTACTGATCCATGTGTCAGTTTGGAGCAACCTAAGACAATGTTTTTTTTTTTTATGTCATGTTTCTTTGCATGTTCCTAGATGAATCTCTAATATTCCTGATTAGAAAATTTTATTTTTGAATCAATAATTAATCATTTAGATCTTTCATTACCTGATTTTGTAAACCTCTGATTAGAAAACAGCTGTCTAACAGTTCTTTGAGAATCTCAAAGTTAAAAAATTGGAACTTTGAAGTACTTTAAATCATTTATAGTGCAAAGAATATAAATCTATCCTCTAGATTTTAACTTGGGTTCTTACAGGATTTCGATATCAAAGTTACTAGGAACAGCTCATGTTTTTTCATTTTCTATCAACGTTTGTTTCACATACATTGAGTTCTTGAGAGTTCAAATTGGATAATAAATGTTAAGCTTTCAAATTGATTCTTTTCCAATTTTCTAACTCAAGATGAAACTTAAATAAAGATTTTAGAATCGAATGGTAAAATTTTTTCTTCGTATGAGAATTATTATCTTTTGGCTAATAATTATGTATTTATTGGTAGAGTTTTGAACTTTCAATTTAAGTGATTATCAATTTAAATCTATCCAATATGAATCGGAATGTTCGTCAAGCTTGAAGATCGGACTCGATGAGAGTTAGATATTGGATTGAGATTTTAAGATATAAGTCTCGTTCGAATTATTATTTTATTACTAAAAATAAATTTAATTTTACAATATTTAAAAATATTAATATAAAATACTTTTTAATTCTTAATATTTTTTTGAATAGTAACAGTTTATATATAATTTAAATGGACATATCAAATCGTGTCTTGAGCAAAATTTTGAAAGTATAGACCTGAATTACAAATATTTTTAATTCAATATAGACAGCATAATTTTATATATGGGTCTGTTTAATTGGTGTCTATAGGCATTGATTAAAGATTATTTATTTATCATTTAAATTATTTTTTTTGCATTTAATATATTATTTTTATTGAATTAAAAAAATAGTGCATTTATTGTATTTTTATATATATATATAGCACCTTAATAGTGTCTATAGACACTGATTAATATTTTCTTATATATATAGAGTTTTGCTAACGAGCTCTCTTAGGGTACTATTTAAGATTAATTAATATGCTATTTATAGTAAAAGTATTATATTAAATACAAAAGCTGACAACTTTATTTATCATTTTCAATACATTGAATGAAGATATTACTATATATAATTTGTTAGCAAAATCCATATATATATATATATATATATATATAATCTTCCAATTTTGGTACTATGAGGAAAAAAGAAATGATTAAATGGCACCAAGTTATGGGGTTTGTGTAAGCGAAGGACATGGTGTCATTGTTATTCGGGAAATAGCAAAGGTGTGTCGGAAGGAAGCCTTGGCAGTGGCACCTTGTTTTGGGAGATTCTTGGAAATGATTTCCACTATTAACACTTTGCATCACAACTTTTGACCCAAATGCCAAAAACAAAAAAATAACTATTATCTCGCCATTTCCATTTCCACTTCCACGTCTCTGTCCACAACACCACCGCCACCGCCAGCGCCACCGCCCATCACCTTCTTCCACTTTGCTAAAAAGAATATGATAACATTTGTTCATTATCCTTCAATGCTTTAATTTAATGCCCACATTTTGGCATTTAATATCCAATTATACAAAAGACAAGTCCAAATTCCTTATTTTCTTTATTTGATAATTAGATCAGGTGTGGTCTCAAAAGTGTGGGTTAGAATAGAAACCCCCTGCTGGAACAAGGGGGGTTTACGCCAAATTTGTGGCTTTAATTTAAGCCTTTTATTAACTTACTACACCATTTTTTGCTGCTAGAGTTTTTGCACATGGTTTGCATTTTTTTAAGGTATAAACGCACCCATGGTTTTAAGTCTGCATTCAAATGCTTTTCTAGCTTTTATATGATAATAAATTACATAATAAAGAGTAATCCCTTCTCATTTCATAAATCTCATCCCATTCATTTCAATTCAAACTTTCAAAATAAACCCTTAAACTCTAATATTGACGACACGACACGACTTATTTGACGTAAAAGGAATCTATTTAATAATTTCTTCTTTCTAGTTTGGATTGGGGCTTTACAACTACATAATTCAACTATTGAATGGAACCATTTCGGCATGTTGAATGATTGAATCTTGAGGGCTAAGCCAAAAAAAAAAAGAAATAATGAAGTGATGGATCAAACATGGACAAGAGGAACATATAATTAAGGAATAAAAATTTTAATCAAAGATCAAATTGGTGTGATCTTTAATTATCAAATTCATTTGATTAGATCCATTTGATTCAATTAAAAAATTTTAAATATATAATTTTAATATTAAACAAATATCAAATATAGTAAATATTCAATATATATATATATATATTTATGATCTTTAATATATAATTAAAAAAATAAAAAGTTCAAATCTCATCACTTACAAAAAAAAAAAAATTATTATCAATTTAATTTGGTTTTATTGGTTTAACCGATTTTTTATCGGTTCGATAAAATCCCAATTTTATCAAACATATCAAACGAAAAATTCTCGATTGAATCGGTCCAACCAATCAATCCAATCCGATTTTACAACCATGCATAAAGGAGAGTAAAATTATCCATGAAAAGAAAAACACTTGATCTTTCATTCATGTGAGTTAATATAGATTTGAGTTTTAACAATCTTGGTACAATTAAGTTCCCAACACTGTCAAAGAAATATAAGAAATAAACAATTTATTATACAACAATTATTAGATATTGCAATATACAATTCATGTACAAAATGAATGCACTTTTGTACAAATGCCTGTAATTTGCAGATTAAAACCAAATCATTTTTTTTTTGTTAACATAAGCAAGTCTACAACATACGAGAATATTATTCCTTCTGAAAGCTTACTATACACAAAGCTTGAAATATGTGCTGTGCAGAAAATGATGAGAGCAGCTGAGCTCGATGAACGGTTGCGAGATAAATATCAGGTAATAATATACAAAGTGCAGAAAAATCATAACACAGGGTAGTTCTGCTTCCGGCTCTCCTCGAGAGATATCTGCGTAGGAACATAGCAAAGCCCAAACAAGTGATGAATAATGCTAGGCCAATACGTTGCCTTTTATCTCATGTAAAGTTTGAAGTAATCTGGATGAATATTTAATCTTTTAAGTAACTTAGTCCACATGGGATCTAGGCTCACCCCCAGTGTTGTTAAGGCGTGCGTCTAGGCACGCTAGACAACAAAAACACCTCAGACCTTTTTGGACAAGACGTGATCAGACGCACGCTTGTTGTGCCTAATCGCACTTTTTTGTAAGACGATTGGTGCAAAAAAAATCCGTCTGATTAAAGTTCTCTTCAATTTATTTTTCATTAACTGTACTTTTTACTAGTAAGAAAGGGGGTAATATCAAATGTTTTAGAATTTATTATCATAAATATATATCTTAAGCTTATTTTATACATATACACAAACACACACATATTTTGGGCCTTACTTCACTCATATGAGTGCTTTTTTTTCGCTTTGAGCCTCAAGCAATATAAGAGTTCTAGGGCCTAGCGTGTGCTTGCACCTTGACAACACTGCTCAGCCCTGCATATTAGATTCAGATAAATTTTCTCTCTTTTTGTAACCTAAAGTTGAGTTTATTAGGACATTTAACTACCAGCTTTGCAACAATCAAACATCTCCATAAATTGAAAATCATATCACTACCTCCTGGAGACTGGAGAAAAAAAATCTTTACAAAAGATTCGTACTGGAAAGGATAGACTCGTGCACATTCTCTTTTTAATCTTTTTAAATCCTTGCAGGAAGGAGCCACCGAGGCACCGACTACTGATTGTATTAAATATCTTGTCCAAACAAAATAAATTATAGGAATAAATGAGTCTTCAACTAGAGACTAACGTTGGCCAAAAAAAGCTAGACTACGACAATGAGAGGCAGTTAAAGGCTCAGTTACTCTCGTTTGCACAGCAATGTGAAACAAAACATGCAGGGAAAAGCGTTTCAACCAACAATGATGAGGTATTATGATGCAAGATGGTAAAGGCAAAAGTTTTATTGTTTTATAGATAAATTACCAGAAGAAGATCTTCGTCAGTACCGAAGGATTTGCGTGCTTCTTCGAGGCACTTTGATGAGACCCTGTCATGTTTCCTGCACATATTCTTTTCTCAAGTTTATGCTTCTAGCAGAAGATGAAATAATTTCTAAAGGACAAGCTTGCAGAGTTGATGAATTAACAAAATTTTAATGAAGAATGTGTAGTTTAACACATTAATCTTGCTAAGTATGCTTCTCCCTCATTCATAGCTGTCAGATCAACCGGCTATTAGTAGGCAATTACTTTGTGAAACCGCATGGTTCTAATCTATAAATACATTTAGCCAAGGATGACATCAAAAAGACTTTCAATAAAACTCAATTGAAACATTCAGCTAAGGAGAACAACAATATTAATAGAACACAAAAATCAGAAAGCTTTTCACATATATGATAATATCTAATCATCATGATGTGATCACAAGAATAATAATAAATTCATAGAATATTGGCTAAAACTGACAAGATAAAGACTCATAAAAGTAACAAAGGAAACTATGACTTTGACGAATGATAGCAATAAGGAGACAGGAGTTGTTAGAAAAGTGTGGAAAACAGGATAATGAACTGAATGGTCACTGAAGTCTCCAGTCATCCACAAGAGTTACATAATTTAATATGATCCAAAATCTTCATATATTTTATGAACACATGTATTGCTCTAATTACCAAATTATGCCATGAAATTTTTAAAATCATTTGCAACTTCTTATGTTAATGCAAAATATGATATAGTAAGATTTTTGTAGATTGATTGTAACATTGGTAGATGACAGTTCCCTGAATCTTAACTTGTTGGATAATCCACCAGTATTAGTTTAAAACGAATTTTTGCATTCAATATATTGGTCCTGGCATTGATAAGCCTGGAAAGTGCATATTGGCATTCCAAGTGTCAAGAAACGGCTGCCTTAAGTCAAGCTTCTTAACATGCTTATTTATGAACATTAGTGTTAAAAAGCACCAAGAATGATGACCTTAAGACGGTGACTAAAATGATTATATGACCTTGAACAAAAAAAAAAAGAGATTATATGACAAAGACATTAGGGAGCTGCCAAGCAGTGATAAAGAAAGCTTAGATAGTACCTAGAACTTGCAGGATCTCTAATCTCAAACTCTTCTGCTTCAGCATCATAGCCACATATCACGACATAGTGACCTACAAAGAGAGCAAACTCCTTAATAACGAGATCGGATGTAGATTGGTTGTAAAAGTTCATAGAAAATATATAACAACGTTTGAGGAATTTTCTTGAGCAGGAAAAGATTGAATAGGACATGAAGCAATGAGTACTCAAAGGAAGAAAACCCTTTGTTCTAACTATGAAGTATAAACCATCTGTTATTAGCTGAATCACAAATTATCACAATGATTTCCAGGCTTGATAGTGTTTAAGAAACTTATCCACAAGCATATATTTATTTTCTTGACAAACCATTGCATCTATTACACTGGAAATTGTCAATCAAACACAAAGTACCAAGGATATGTATTCTCATATTAACATTCTAATTTGTATTTTCAACTTGAATATGAAAAACAACATTCTAAAAGCGTGCAACACTCACCAGTGTATCCTACATCATTTCCATGAAATCCAGGGATGATGACACCCCCCATCCAAGACTGACTGCAATGCAAGATTTTGGCAGAAGAATTCAGCACTAGGATATCATCACTAGATAAGAAGTCATTATCATGCAAGAACTTAACCCTTTGTATAATACCTGCTCAAATACAGAGGCACAGAAAGGAGGAAATACAAAACTCAGGAAACCAGATATATTAATATTAGGAGTTTCATTTCAGTGTCTGAAGGAAACAGCAGAAGTTGTACAATAACAGCCAACTAGGAAAAAAATCCCAAAAAGAGAATATTACCTCAATTTGTACTGGTCAACCAAAGCAATCGCAATATACTTCCCTGACAAGATCCAGTGAGAGATTTCTTCTCCACTGATTGACCTGCCCTGTAAAATGGGGGACAGAGTTCATAACCCCAAGAAAAAAGTTAAATTGTGGCAAAGACCGTCGAAATTATGCCACACAGAGAAAGACAGAGTAAGAGGAGCGGAAATTTTCATCAGCAACAAGGTTTTTGTTTTGTTTTTTCTTTAATTAACATGAACAATGGCCTACTTCAATATTAAGCATTCGACTAAGTTCAAAGAAACCAAAATATAAATATGAAATGAAGGAATCCAATCTGTTTAATTGCAAGTATTGGATGTTACCAACCATTTTCCTTCTTTAATATGAAAACAAACCATTGGCTATTAACATTTAAAAGGAAAAGTTTATCACTACAGCGATCAAAATGCAGTCAGAATATAATGTTCCTTCCTACAACAATTTAATGTATCGAGATAAAAGCAATTATGCTCTCAGATGAATACCCTTATCTTGATTCCTGCTTCCACTGCTTTTTGGAATAGTGTATCTACTCGAACCAGATCAGTAGGCAATTGTTCCTGCAGATTACTCAAAGTAATATCACTAATTATTATGTTTGCAACAATAATCTCACAAGTTAATCAACTGAAAAAGATAAATCATGAGAACTTTAATGAGACTACAATCTCCTGACACATCACCATTGGAAGGAGGAAAATCCCACAGAAAAAATTCAGATCTAATTTCCTTCCAAGGATGCAAAACAAAGAAAATAGAAGCAGCGTGCCACATATTCATGTTGCTGGAAAGATGTAGTCATGCAGAAACATCACATAGCTAATTAGATCTACTATAATACAAGCTAATGGAAAATCACACACTGGCTATTTAAGCAGTTAATAAAGCAGGCATATTATTTAATCTATAATATAAATCATACAAGTCAAGGTGCAGAGCTTGAAGCAATAAACAAGAATGCCAACATGATACTCCCTTATCAATTCGCAACCAAGCAAAAAGCCATTAGCACTGACACAAAATAATTACAAAAATGCATATGGTACAAAGATTAATTACCTTGTAATACGTCTCACCAGAGTAGTTCGGGTTAGCTCCAAATGTTACAGTATAATAAGAAAACCTAACAGAAAACTTTTGCAATAAGTAAGCCAGATCTACAGTCCAGATGCTGCATACAAGATGTAAACAATAATATTCATCAGAAATGGCTCATATCAGCTTATATATCCAAATGCAGCCTATCTTAAAGATGAAATGAAATGGTAGGAATGTATATCATGTCCAAATTTTCCTGGTTCTATTTCTATATAATTCTTCTCATAAATTAAACAAATAAAAGTTTTAACTTCTGACTTCGTAATGACAACATACCTAGTTGTGCTGCAAAGCTCAGCCAAGTTCTGAATACTAAAGTCATTAACGCCAACAGTAGTCAAAGCCATCAAAACACAAGCAAGCCCACAGTCCCAAGAGAACAGTTGGTTTACATGTGGAACCTATAAACACCAAACTTCAGTTTAGAGAGAAACAAATCCCAATCACAGCATTATAAACTCTATATATTGAAACATAAGCAAATAAACTTGCAACACAAGGTAACTTAAAAACCCTAATGCACTCACTTGAACAAAATGAGATCGAGGCAACACTGCCTCGTGGCTAATTCGATTATCAGATGATAGCTCAAAACGGCAGCATCTTGCTGCCACATTCATGTGATCCTCATCATTTCCTTCTTCATCATCTTCATCTGTTTTAAGAATCTTGTTTGACAGAAAATATAAAGGCCACATCAGGTAACGCCTCCCTCGATTAAATTACAATAATGCCACTGAGATGTTATTTAATCAGTTATAACAACCTTCAACAACAAAACCATCAAATCTTCTTCCTATTGCAGCTTTTCCTGCACAAAACAAAATAAAATAAAAATTATGAATTTTACACGCAGTTTTGACAATTGAAACTTATTTCTAATAACTAATACTAGCTCATTAATATCACAAATTTGGTTAATTAAGAATCTTGAATACGTTAATGTTAAAATTAGCTTTCTTTGAATCAAAATTTAACGTTTGGAACCTATTTACATCTGATTAGACAGAAAATGAAGATTTTTAGGCACTAAATTGATTAGTTAGTTAATTAATTAAGGGAAAAGTAGCCTAATAAAAAGCAACGAAATTCAGGGAAAAAAAGAGAACCAATAGCTTTCAAAAAGTCAAACAAAATGTTAATAAAAATAAATTCTTAATTTATAATCTAAAACACGAAATATTAACTAAGAGTTATTGATCGGGGATGAAGAAACTCAATCAATTAAAAAACCCGAAAATTGAAAGAATTAAAAAATTGTAAATAAATAGCGATACTTGAAAAAAAAATGAAATAAAGAGAGAAAATAAAATACCTTTGAGAGGGAAAAGATTGATTTTTGGTTTCGTTTGTCTGAGAATGAGGGGAAAAAAAGCAGAGAATTTCAACTGTTTGAATCTTATTGGCGACTTTTTTTAAAAAATTTCTTTTTTCTCTGTTTTTTTCCGACTTTTGCGGTGGTTTTTTGTTCTTTCCAGTTCTAAGAATTAAAAATGAAAACGACTTTGCTGGACAAAATGACATGTGGCGGACTTTCATTGGACCCTTAAAAAAAATAAAGGTACTTTTGGTATACCTAATTCTAGAATTAATTTTTTAATTACATTTTATTATTTATTAATTAATAAATAATACCATTAATTCGGCTCCAAACCCACACATACATTGTTTGGTATACCGTACATTACCATAATGGGCCCAGTTGCCTGGACTGGATCTAAGGTCTAGTCGTTCAGGTCCAGGCACTTAGGCGCTCGGGATAAAAAGGGCCCAAGCATCTTGACCTCAAAAGGCCTAAGCCCCAAATGCTTTGAACCTCAAAATAGCCCCTAAGTTGAAGCTCCCAAGTGGGCTCTCACGATCGGTTTTTTTTTTATTTTTTATATATATATATATATTTAAAGTTGTCAGAGTTTGATCTCTGATCATTGAAATTAAGAGTCCAGCATTTTACGAACAGGTCACATGACTATCGATACAAAAGTTTAGGTGAGGGAAGGTTATCTCGGTTCAGGGTTTGGGCATACCATAGTTCACCCACCAAGTGAAACTGTTAGTGAGACTCAAATCTTAGTGCTAGCCAAGGCGCTAATGAGTACTCAACCAATCGCAGAAAAGCACAGGTTTGAGCTTGAACATCCCTGACAGCTACTACTCTATATAATAACACAAGTTGGGTACAATGTTGTTTCTTGATTTATGATTCATTTGGATGATCGATAAAAGCTTCTTTTATCGCGTTACATTGTCGTTTTGTCATTAAACTTTTAAAAATCCAATTACAAAATAACATGGATGACGCGATGAGAAAGACTTCCACCGACCATTCGAATGAAGCATTAAGTATCAAAGAGGGAATTATAGGACCCCTTGTTTTGCATGTCTAGACGAACTCACAAGCAGCCTTCTAGTTCCTTAACTAGCCAAGCTCAACCACAACTCCTCTAGACCTCAACATATATGATGAATTTTATTCAATTTTGTATAAGGGGGCAAAAACTCAAAGAGTAAAACAAAAGAAAAACTAGTAACTAAAAAACATTATGTTGATTTAAGTCTCATTGGGTTCATTTCAACTTTATGTTGATATCTTTAATTAGTTAGTTTATTTATTGATTTCTTCAATGAATGTAATATTTGGTATATATGAAATTATTTATTTGATTGTAATAAAAATTTATATTTGTAATTGTAACCAATCAACAAAGAAGAAGAAGAATAGGCCAACAATGCTTTTAAGATCCTTTAACTTGCAATTCAAACCTTAACACTATGTTTGGTAGTAAGAAAGGAATAAGATGAAGAAAGAAAAAAGGAATGAGAAAAAAGAAGAAGTTATTTTTCTTTCATTGTTTTTGGTATAAGAATGGACAATAGAGGGAAAAAAAAAAGAGAGATTAAGCATAAAGTTGTAAATAAAATTATTAATTTAAGTTAAATGGGTATTTTTTTTTTGTCACATTTGAAAGGAAGGGAAAAGTATAAATCTACTCATTTTCTTTCACTCCTATTTCTCCCCTACCTAGCGAAATAAAAATTGAAAAGAAAATAAATTTTCCTTCCACACCATTTTCTTTCTCTTTCCCTTCTACCAAACAGTGTAAATTTGTATGCCATGAATTTTTTTTGTCAACTTAACAAGCAAAAGCCCTTACCCCTTATCAATGTTAATAATGGACTGTAGTAATTTCATTTTAATTCAATACAGCTAGCTGATCTCATATGAGCATACAGCTTGCACCCTTTTAGAGTTATAGTAATTATACAAAAATTTATTGAGAGGTCCCAAGCTTGGGTTACTTAAAAACTAGTTAATAATAGTTCATATAGGCTCATTACTCATACATAAAAAAGGCTGGACCCTGTCTTAACCACCAATTTCTTAGTTTTGAAACCTTAAATTGGGGGTGTTTGTGGTCATCAAAGGAACCATGATTGAGAGTGGTTAGATGTAGGGACCTTAGCTTCCATATGGAAAATAATGAAAGTCAAGAAGCACATAAAATTTAGGAAAATATAATATAATAAAAGATTTTGTTAACGAGTGTCCTGAAAGTATTTTTTAAGGTTACTAAATATATTAATATTTTCAATCAATGCATTGAAAATGATAAATAAAATTATCAATTTTTGCATTTAATACAATGTTATTACTTTAAATAGTGTATTAACTAATCTTAAAGAGTACTTCAAGGACACTCGTTAATAAAACTCTATAAGAAATTGGTAGTTAGTATTTTTTTTCTTCTGCCATGCAAGAGGGGAAATAAACAACATTTTTTGAACATTTTAGTACTGAAAAATGGCTGCCATAAGATAAGAATCAACTACTGCATTAAAAATATTGTCAATGCCAAAAGGTCTTTAGTTTTTTTGTAACTTTGGAAATGTAAACTCTTAACTCTCCTTATGCTTGATTCTGAAGTCAAGGATTTATTTGTTTTTGGCCTTTGGCAATTGGTATGCTGCCTTTTCAAAATATATATATATATATATATATATTATGAATTTTGTTAACGGGTACTCTTTAGATATTTTTTAAAATAACTAAATATATTATATATAATAATAGTTTTATATTAAATGCTATAATTATTTTTTTAATATATTAGATAAAAATATTATTATTATATTTAGTAATTTTAAAAAAATGTTTTAAATACACTTATTAACAAAATCATATATATATATATTATTTCCATTTTATTTACCTGGGGTTTGTGAACTTGAATCAAATGTCAATAGCTTGAAGTTAAGGGGGTTCTTTTGCCTTTACTTTTTTGCTATAGTTACAAGTTGGGAAGATAGGCAAAATGGAAATATGATATATATATATATATATATATATATATATATATATATGAAATTCATGCAAGAAAATATTGAAAACAAATGTGTTAGAGGAGTTGCATGAACAAGCCCAACAAACGATTTGAATATAAACATCAAAGTTAAGTATAGCTTCAATTTGCATATTGAGCTGCAAAAAAGGAAACACTAAACTCAATAATGGATAAAATGTAATAGATTTTGCTTGAACCTAATACTTTTTTTAGTTGAAAAATAATGATTCAGATCTAATTTTTTAAACAAAGAATACATATCCTTAAAATATGACATTAAATATTCAGATACAATATTATATTCAGATAAATAAATGATAATAATTAGATCTGATATTTTTAAACACGATACGATATCTGTTTTTTTTTTATCTTAATACTGCTGTTTTTATTTTTATTTATCGAAATACTGTTGGTTTCAAATTATTTTTCAAAATCCATTTTTTTTAAAACCAATTGAGAAATCTTTAGGACCCATGTCAATTTTTCAAGGTAAAAAATCAAATTCTTTTAAAAATTAAGTTGGAAAATCGCAATGGTTCATGACGATTTTTCAACTTTGTTTTTTTTATAAAATAAAATTTCTGTTGAAAAATCGTCATGGTGATTTTAAAAAAAAAAAATTTTGAAAAATAATTTAAAACTAACGATATTTAGTAAATAAAATAAAATCAACTATATTTGAATAAAAAACCTACGATATCAATATACAAATTGCTAAGTCTAGTAACAATATACTAACAGTTGGAGTTTTCAAATTTGCTCACTTTTTTCCATAACACTAGACTTTTTATAGGATTTATAAACCTACTTTTACATTTCATATAGTAAAACGGTTCTTACTTCTTAGGTTATAGTCCTTACTTTTTTTTTGTTGTTGCAAAATTTAGGCCAAAAGTAACAAAAGGGCTCTTTTTTTTCGTTTGTTTGAAAAAAGGGCTCTATTTTCAAACAACAGAAAAGGTCAAAATAGTAGATAAGAGAATAGTCATATATAGATTAATAGGACAGGCAAAAAGGCAAAAGTATTTTCTGTCTTTTTTTTCTTTCCCCTAAACGGCTATATTATATATCATCAAAACCTTTACCCCCAATTCAAATATCCCATACCCCATTTACCATTCAACATTTATTCGGCCAGTAAAAGCCTCGGTAGATTTCATATATTTGTATTATTTTTATTATAATTGTGTTTAAAATTTTATATATTGATATAAATTTTAATATATTTATAATTCGTGTTATATAAATTTTTATAATTTCATGTATTTATCTTGAGTTCATGTAATTTTTTCGTATCGTGTCTAAAATTATTAGATCTATTAACAATTGTAAATGATAATTTTTTATTTTTAATAGAAAAGGAAAAATAAAAAATAAAACAAAAACACCAACAAAAGGAGACCTTAAACTAATCTATCTTTGCAAACAAACCATCTTTTTTATTTTTCTCGACTGTTAAATAAATTACTTTCAATCTCTTTTCACTGTCAATTATATATATATATATATATATATATATATTATGACACATGAAGGCTTTATATTAACAGTTATAAATGGTAGTTACATTTGAAATCAACATTATCCATTGGTGGGCTGCTGCTATCAATCAAATCTACATTAGATTCCACTTGCTTAACTGTTTTTTTGTTTTGTTTTGTTTTGAAAATTTTACCTTTCTTCACTCATTTGTGTTTTACTTCAATTGTTTCTTTTCACATCTCTCCTATTATAAAGAAAATAATTGAGTTAATATCATTGAATCAAATGATATCAATTCAGTTAGTAAAATAATTAAAAAATAATTTTAAAAAAATTATAATAATTATAGATTAAGAATATTAATGTATTTTAATATTTTTTAAAACAGAATTTTTATTTAAAAAACTTATAAAATTTATTTATTTTTATACTAACAACTACTTAAAAAATAACTAACTTTTGTTAAAAAAAAAAACTAACCACCATGTTGTGACAATTCGGATTTTATTTGAATTTAACTTTCTTTTCGAACAATTTTAAAATTATACACTTCACATCAATTTAACGCATTTAAAATTTTTATTTTTAAAATGTTTTTCATAAAGATCGAATTGATAAAAAAAATCTTCTCGTCTGTGTACAAATAAATAATGAAACTTGTGGGTCCTTATTAGGTTATATCTTAATAATATAGTTAATTGTTAGTTATCGATTGAAGTTCTCTACAACTTTTAGTCGTTCCCAAGTTACTATCTTAACAAAATTGATGGTCCATTTTGTATTGTATGAATCATTCTTATAACTTATTTTGTTCAATATGTCTATTTTAATTTCATTCCATATTAAGATAATTTTTTTTTTCAATTGAGTTTTTTTAGTAACTTAATAATTCTTGAATTCTTATATGGTTAGTTCTAGGTGTGTATTGATTAATTGAAAGTTACTCCAAAAATATAAAAAGGAACTTTGATTGACCTAAAAGTTTAAACATTTTTTTTGGTTTAAATAATGATTTTATTATCCAAGAAAGAGTAATATGCTGCTACATCATACTGTTTATAGATAAAGAATTAAGCATAAAAAATGTGACTTGTTAAGTCTCAAGTTGTACAAAGATTAATATTTACAACGGCTCTACTTTTTTTAGTTTTGTTACCCTTAATCTAACAAACATTTGGTTATGTGAAAATATTTTGATTTTTTGGTAATATAATAAGGTTGCGTTTGGGAACTTGGATTTCAAAAAATGAATTTGGATTTCAAAAATAGTGTAAATTGTGAATAAAACACATGTAAAGTAACAGTGATGATTATGTTTAAAATCCATCGATTTGTTGGATGCCTATTTAGTGGTGAATTTGAAATACGTATAGCCATTTGTGAATTTGAAATTCATGTTTTTTATCTCTTACAAATATATAATCATATTGAGTTTTAACTAATTTATACATAATGTATACATTTCATTCTTACAATTTATATAGCATATAAAATTCAAATCCAAATTTTCAAATTCAAATTCTCAAACATAGCAATTAGCATTATGATTTTCTTAAGATTTTATCTGAACATAATTTTCTTTTCTGACGATTTTAATAATGCATTATCTCATATTAATTTAATGCATTCAAAATTTTACTCTCAAAATACTCGTCGATTAAACTCGGATCAACAAAGAAAGAGGGCTCCTCTCTTAATCAATTAAGCAAACCCCTTATTGGTGTCAAAATATTTTGATGATTGCACTGATTTTTTTTTTTTTTTTTTTACCCTTTTGATTGGTTGGCATTGTAATTGGGCCAAGTTGGGTTTTGATGACTAAATTGACCACAAAAAAAATTGAACAAGTGAGTCCCACTAATTAATAACATGGGCTGGAATTGAACAAATGATAATTAACATCTTTTAAAAGCCACAACTCAACTATTAACCTAACACAACTGTTTACATGAATTCTACTTTTCATTCATTTTCCTTTAAAAAGCTTTATTTATTTATTTATTTATTTATTTAAAGTATTAACTTCCTAATTAAGCACATGAAACACCAACAACACAATGATATCACATGTATTGAACAAATAACTTTTTTCGAATCCGATCTTGATTCAGTTGGTTTATACAATTATTTTTAAAAGATGACATTCAATAGATCTAAATTTCAAATTTTAACATTTACAATTCATTCTCTTATTTTCAGACTATTACTTTCTTCATACCAAAATATAAAAACAAATAAATTTGTTCAAACAAATATTATTGAGCTCAACTATTCAAGTTTAATGATGCCAAGAAATTAAATATTTTCTTTTTACAATTTTGAATATTTAAAAAAGATTAGCTATTATAATCTTGACATAGACCAACAAAATAGTACTATACTTTTATTGATACTTACTTGTCTAGTTATTTCTATAGATACTCTCAAAATCACTAGCTAGTAGTAAAAATGATTTTCATCAAAGTTTATTTTCTTTAGAAAATGAAGGAAAATAAAAAGGTGATTAATTCTTGACTACTATTAGCATTTTTACAAAAAAAAAATTTATTACTTTAGAAAAAAAAAGTTTATTTTCTTTAGAAAATGAAGGAAAATGAATTTGAAGGAAAATAAAAAAATAAAAACAAAACAAAGCAAAATAAAAAATAATCAATCTTTTAAGTATCGATCATTTTTATATCAATGTAAATTTTTCAAAAAAAAATCAAACAATCAAAAATATTTTACAGAAAATCATTCAAACAACAAAAAAGTTTCAAAAAAAAAAATTTAATTTAAAAAAATTATTGTATGTGAGATAAAAGGTCAGTTACATATTTTTGTTACTATAGAAAACCGAAAAAAGTTTATTACCTTACTATAATTGGGAACAGGGTAAAAACGTAAGTTCACGTGGATTGACCCATCCATCGGCTCTAAACTTGCTGACGACTGACCCACCGCTTCTTATTTTATCATTATTCTCAACGTATTCTCTACTCACAAAACTGAGAGCGAAAGCTTAAAAAAATGCTGCTTTAATCCAACAAAAGAAACGATAAAAAAAAAAAACAATTTTTTTTTTCTTTTTTCAAAGAGAGACGTTAGTACGTTACCCCAATGGCACGTGCCCCTCTCTTCTTCTTCTTCTGATAGTTCAAAAATCAAATCTTTTAACTCTCCCAACCCTTCAGCCCTTCAGCAAATGTCTTCTCTTTGTAACTCAAAGACTTAGCCTTTTTTGTTTTTGGGTATATGTTTTTTCAGAGATAAGGAAAAGGGTAGTTAGTTAAGTTAGAACCCTTTTCAAATATGGAGGTTTTGTTGAAGAAGAAAGATGATAGGACTGAGTCTGTGACTGTGAGTGAGTTGAGTAGTTGTAATGGTGGTGAGTCTAAAGAGAGTAGTACTAGTAATAGTAGTTCCAGTGGATCAAGTTCAGGGAATTTGGTTGATAAAGTTAAGGTTAATAATAAGGCTAGAGGGTCTGCTTCAGCTTCACCTCCTCCTCTTTTTGGTTGGCCTATAAGGAGAGCTATTACTACTACTACTGCTACTCCTTCAGTGTCAAAGAACTCAGATGTTTCTAATGGAAATGGAGATGAAGACAAAATTAGTAATGAAGATGAAAAGTTTAAAAAACTGGGTTCAATGATTAATGGTTAGTAATGTTGTTTTTAAGTTCAAATTTTCGATTTTGGTTTTTCTGATGTTTGGTTAGGTAGGCAGAGGTAGCTTTCTGCCAATCCATAAATCCCACATGAATTTTTTTTGGTTTGGCCAATTTAGACCAAACTTTGAATTTATTTTTTAGAGTTTAATTCTTTTTCATTTTGGAATTTTAAGTAGAGATTGATATGATGAAGGAGAGGTTTGCAAAATTGTTGCTTGGTGAAGACATGTCAGGGTCAGGAAAAGGTGTTTGCACAGCTTTGGCTATTTCAAATGCCATTACCAATCTCTGTGGTATACTCTCTCACTCTGAATTTATATGGATTTTTGAGGTTTTTGTTCCAATTTAATTAATTTTGTTTCTTTGTGGATGTAGCTACTATATTTGGGCAATTATGGAGATTAGAGCCTATTCCTGAGGAGAAGAAATCCATGTGGAAAAGAGAGATGGAATGTCTTGTTTGTGTTAGTGACCACATTGTTGAGTTTATACCCTCTTGGCAAAATTTTCCAGATGGAAGTAAGCTTGAGGTAATTGTCATCTTTTAGTCTTAAAGTAGTCCAGAATCAATTTTTGTTCCATTAAAAGGAAAAAAAAGAAGAAATATTTCAGAATCATGTGAAATTTTATAAGTTACTTTCTCAGTCTGTACAATCCTCTTTGTTTGCTGGGATTGAAAGCATGGGAAAAGAAATCTTTTAATCATTTGGAATTTTCATTGTTTGTAATTGAATGGTAAAGTTTCACTAAATTAAAGCTAATTTGGCTGTTTTTAGCTATGAAACTCAACAATCAGAGAGCATTTTTTCCAAATAAGATGGCACCAATTTGAAGTTTCTTGTCTTTTAACTGTTTATTCTGTGTTTTCTCATAGGTAATGACTTGCAGGCCTAGATCAGATATTTTCATAAATCTCGCCGCCCTGCGTAAACTAGATAACATGCTTCTGGTAAGAACTAACAATGCTTGCTTTTATGATTCATGGTAGTCATAATTTTGGGTAAAAGTTCATGTTTAAAACTATAAAGCTGGCTTTTGCTATGCAGGATATATTAGATAGTTTCACCAGCACAGAGTTCTGGTATGTTGATCAAGGGATTATAGCCCCAGATGCCGAAGGGTCTTCCTCCTTTCGAAAAACACTGCAACGCCAGGAGGAGAAGTGGTGGCTACCTGTGCCCCGTGTGCCTACAGGCGGTCTCAGTGATAATTCAAGAAAGCAATTGAATCACACGCGTGAGTGCACGAATCAAATATTGAAAGCTGCTATGGCCATCAACAGCATTTCTTTATCGGAAATGGAAGTTCCCGACTCGTACTTAGACACTCTTCCAAAGGTTAGAAAATTAGAGATAATTTGATGTCTTGTTATGTCTTCTGTTCATGAACTGCATTTAGGTAGACTACAATGCCAAAAGTTCATACTTGATCTCTTAAATCTTACAAACCGGTTGTTAGTTATGCCAACTACCTCCATTAGGAGAAGAAAATTAATTTTCAATTGATGTTGCTGCTTTGAAGGAACTGAACCATCTTGTTTAATTGTTATAGATCAAATATAGATGAGAAAAATACTACCATGGTTTTATGTTGCTCCGACTCTTTATTTTTCTTAAATTACTCGTGTCCGACACCTTTGTCCGACACATATGATCCCCCAAACACCCTCCAATACATGAAAAACTTAGAATAACTATGTCGGACACATACCCGTGTCCAACACTCACACCCGAGTCCGAGTAACATAGCTATTGTTAGTTATTTACCTTGTACTATTCAAAGGTGATGTTACATATAGTTTTCCAAAATTTTATTGCAGAATGGAAGAGCTTGTCTAGGACACCTAATTTATAGGTATATTACCTCTGATCAATTCTCAGCCGAGTGTCTGCTTGATTTCCTCGATCTATCCTCTGAACATGTTGCTCTTGAGATTGCCAACCGTGTTGAAGCCTCAATATATGTGTGGCGTCGAAGATCTCATTCGAAGCCCCCAATCAATCCGAACCGATCTACTGCAAAATCATCGTGGGAAATGGTAAAAGACCTGATGGTTGATGGAGACAAGAGAGAATTTCTAGCAGAAAGAGCTGAAAATCTCCTGCTTTGCTTGAAGCAACGATTCCCTGGTTTGACTCAAACTACCTTGGATACCAGCAAAATCCAGTGCAACAAGGTTTGAATTCCATTTTCCAAAATGCTACTTCATATATTCTCCCTCCAAATGTTATTCAATTAATACCTTATTTTCGAACTTTCAGGATGTTGGAAAGTCCATTCTTGAAAGCTATTCAAGAGTTCTCGAAAGCCTGGCGTATAACATCGTGGCACGCATCGACGATCTGTTATATGTAGATGACATAACGAAGCATTCAGAAAAGTTGTCATCGGTTCCTACAGTTAGTGTAATTGCACACAAAAAGGTTTCTATCCCATATTCGGTGCCTGTCTTGAACACTCCCTACAAAACAGCAATCACCACCACACCAAGCTTTTCACCTGCGCCGCTGATCAGCCCTGCAAGGGGAGAGAGAACTCCTTTTCTCAAGGAGAACAACAACAACAACAGCAAGCCTCATCGCCGCGGCTTTGGAGTGAAGAGGGTTTTGACTAATTATCTTGGAGTTGATTCAAAAGGAAAGATATGTGGTAATCCAACAGATGATAGTTCATCAATTCTGAACTCTAACAGTACAGATAGCTCAAGGAATCAAAAGGGTCAAATTACATCAAAACAATCATCATCAGCAGCATACCAGAATGGAATCAGATTAATGCGACAAAATCCTCCGCGATATACTGTCACTTGAGATTTTTTTTCTTCTTCTGAGAAGATGAAAAGAATAAGATTGTGACAAATAGAATAGTACTTAATGATCAGAAAACTACTGGTTGTAGTAAAATAGTGAAGTGTATGAGTTAAATTTTATATATTTTTTTGGTTGTGTTCCTCATTCTTGTAGTTAATTTGAAGCAGCTGCTGCTATTTGTATCAAAACAGCCTACTTTTTTTTTTTTATAGGGTGTTAACTGTGTGTTAATGTCGAATGTAAACTGAGATGAGATAAAAAAAAAGCCATGAGATTGAAATGGGGTTTATAACTTTATTGTCATAAATGGTTATAAAATTTTAAAAAATGAGGATCCAAATTTGCACTTATTCCGAGCAACAAACTTACTCGTAAAATATGATGAAAACACAACCAAGTACATATATTGTCCAAAAACAAAAAAGGAGAGTAATTTGATCTTAGTATGTTTTAATCTAATTTTTCCTTAAAGCAGTTTAAGAAGCAATTCAAGAGTTATTTCAACAAAGTCGTTGTAGTATAGTGGTAAGTATTCCCGCCTGTCACGCGGGTGACCCGGGTTCGATCCCCGGCAACGGCGTTCAATTTTTAAACTTCTTTTTTTTTTTTTCCCAAAAACAGCTTCTTTCGAAAAGGAGAAACTGTTGTCTTCCTCACTGAACTTTTTCTTTTCTTTACTACACATTTTCCGGGAAAAAGAAAAAGAAAAAGAAAAAAAGGCCATAAAACTTTCACAACCTTAGACAAACAATACGAGCTAAAACGCCAGAGAAAGATCTCCACCGTCCGATCTTCCTGTCGAAAACTCTTGACTGTCCGATCATGACAACCAGCATCCATGTCACCGCTTTGGACAGCGTCGTGAACGTGAACTCCCTCTTCACACTCGCCGTCTTCATCGGTCTAACCTGGAACCCTTACGATTCCAGCAACATCCTCGTAGACCCAGGTAGCCGATGTTTCCCAGACTCAAAAATCGCCGAAGACTTGATAAAATTCCACGTCTACTCCTTCAGCTCTTTCCTCTTCTCCAGCCTCGTCGCTTTAGCTATCAAACAAGCAATCAAGATCTCCAAATCCCATGCTTTCAACATCCACATTAGTTTCCGCGGATCAGAGTTTTTGGAACATGTTGATGTTAATAAGACATTGCTTCGGGTCGGTATGTTGGTTTCGGGTGCTGGATCGGTTGCGGGTTGTGTGTTTTTGATGTTGGCTCTGGTTAATGTAGTTCAGATAAAAGTTGGGACTTTGGCTTGTGGGAGTGGACATGCGTTTGCGGCGATTGTTCCTCTTGTTATTTTGGTCCCCCTTGCTCTTTTGATCTATGTTTGTGTCGGGCTTTATGCTTTTACTCGTTAAGATTTTGGTCTTCTTTTCTTCTTTTGGTTACTGTTTTATTGTATGATTTAGGGGGAAATATAATGGATGAAGGGAAAAGATTGGAATTTTGAGAACGCTGTAACTTGGGTTTTTTTTAGTTGTTGTTGTATGATCTAGGTGGTATTATAATGAATCAAGGAGAACAAAAAGTTTAAACTTTGAGTCTTTGAGAATATTGCTTGGATTTTTCTTAATTTGCAGTGTTTTTGGTTATATTTTGCTGTATGACCTAAATTCTAAGGTGGAATTATAATGGAACACGGTTATAAAGAGTGGAACTTTGAGAATGTTGTTGATGTTTCACTTGTGGGTATCTTTTTCTTGTATGATAAAGGTGTGAAATTATGATGAAACGATGGGAAAAAGTTGAAAAAAAGTGTTGTTTGATACTGTATTTTCACTTGGGCTTTGATTTTGTTGTATAATCTAGTTGAGATTATAATGAAATATGAGAATATAGGATAACCTTATTCTCTTCTGGATGTGATCATATTGAAACTTTAACTTGTAGAGGATTAACAATTGTGTCCTTTTAGTACGAGTAAGGAGAAATCACGATGAAAAGGGGAGGTTTATTGTCATAAAGATGAGACAATGAATATCTTTGTTAAACTTTTAGTTTGTAGTTTGGGAGATCCGTTTGGGTTTGAAAGAATTGGTAAAGAATTGAAAGTTGGGTCAGTGTAGGTATCAAGTAGGTTAGAGATTAGCTCCAGGTTTCAGAACAGTGAGTAGTGTTTGGCAAATTGCTGGAGTTTGTATTTCAATTGACAAATGAACTGGGAAATGAGTTGCTACTTGAGATTACTGAGGACATTAAACTCTGGGTTGTTTTTAAACTGAGTTACAGACAAGAAAGCAGCATGAAGAAAGACCCAAATTTCTAGCTGAATGCCCACAGAAACAAATTAAAAAAACACAACTATATATAGAAAAACAAAAACCACAAGCTTATCAGCCCACAAAGATGCTGTGAGGTAGAATAGAAGTAGGTAATGTAGGCAACTGATTGACTAGGTTTTTATAAGCTAACACCGGGTGGTCGGTTTGAAATTATGCCTTCTTTCAGTTGTTTAGGTTTTTATAAGCTAACACCGGGTGGTCGGTTTGAAAGTAGGTAATGTAGGCAACTGATTCTATTGCTGTATTAACGTTGGCTTGCGCTGCATGATTCTAGTTTGCATGAATGCTTAAACTGTGGATGAGTTTCATAAGGTTGTTAGGGAAAGAGAATCCAGTGAAACGAGGTGTAATGGATGACTAGATAGTCAGGTAACTCTGAATCCATGTTCTGGAATAGTAGGTGCTGCAGCTGACAAAAGACTTTTTTCTCTAGTTCCATGTCCATTGTAATTGATGGAATTCACATGTATTTGTCTATTTTTTTTAGCTATTTGTTTCGGTATAAATTGTTGAGAAGTGTCTTTGTTTCAGTACAAGTTGTTTAGAAGTGTCTCTGAATTGCATTGAAGAAATGGAAGCTCCAATGAAGTACATCTGTGTTCTAGTGTTTCTTGTGATTATGACCATTGCAGGGTTCAATGGAGTAGATGGATATAATAATTATGGTCCATGTGGGAAACATGATATCGAGAAGGAAGCTGAGAAGCTGGCTCCTTGTACAAAGGCAGCACAAGATGTGAAAGCTCCAGTTTCCAAGCCTTGCTGCACTGTAATGGAGAAAAAACTCAAGAATCCAAGCTGCCTTTGTGCTATTATGTTTTCTCATACAGCAAAGAATGCTGGAGTCAAGCCAGAAGTTGCCGTGACCATTCCGAAACGCTGCAACATCGCTGTTCGTCATGTTGGTCACAAGTGTGGAGGTAGAATTTTTGTTACCTTTTCTCCTTTGCTTTTACATAATGTTTCTAGGTGTTAGTTTTTTTCTCATGAAATTATTGTTTATTTCTTGCAGCTTTCCCACTGGTTTAGGTGTGAAGACTCCCATGGTTCATCTTCCTGTACTAGACTACTTGGTGTTAGCTGTATAAGTATGCTGGATTTTGTCATTGTTGCTAGTCAATCTAGTTGATGAGTTTCACTGTGAAATCCAGCCGTTTGAGTAATAAATAAAAACTGCAGTTGAACTTTGAATAATAAATTAAAATGTAGTTGTTTCTTTGAATAATACTAAATAAAAGGTTAGTTGTCTTTGCAAATCATCTACTTCTTGTTTCTCAATAACCATTTTCTCCAATCTATCTTGTCAAAAGGATCAATAATGGATAGAATCACTTTGAGTTGAACAGTATAACTGATATCATTGACTGTTTATATGATTTTGTTCAATTAATGAGGCTTGAAGGATGATTTCATTTTGAAGTGAATAAAATTGGGTGGAGACTAGAAACAGGAAAAATGTTGAGTTTCCTCTGTTCTTGTTTATTTTGAGGTGAAAATCATAGCTTCTAAAATGATCAGCCATCCAACTTTCAATTTAGTAATGTGAGTGAATTTTTCTTTGATGAACAATTGACTAAGCTAAAAGAACTTGACTGTTCTGATGGTAAAGGATTTTAAAAAAAACCAGAAGCTCTTCCCAAACTGCAAAATTTGTTGGTGTATTATCCCTTCCTTCCCTATTATCTACCTTAAAGAAACCCACTAAAGAAATGGTTGATTACTTTGAAATTATAATAAATTGTGACAGAGAAATGGGGCTATAAAAGAGACAGGAACAGGATAAAAGCAATAAAAAAGCATTTAAAAGAATTGGTAGGTAATATATAGAACCCTATAGTGTAGAATATACAATTCTCAGCCCAAAATATCAGATCCTAAAGGATATGACATGCAAGTTGCAAGAAGAGAACAGTTGGTGATTCTGCAAATAGAGTAGACAAGTTTGGTTCTGGCATGAAGGTGAATAATGCAGCAAGTGGTCCCATTAAGAATTCACAGGTTTTTTACAAGACAATAATGGTTAAACAAGGGTTAATGCAAATTGGTCTAAATTATACATTTTTAACGATTTGATACTTAAAAAAAAAAAAAATTATGATTAAGTATCTGAACTTGTATTTCTTAATCAAGTTACCCCAATGGATTAACGCTTTACATAAATGCTAACGTGGCCTGATTGATCAATACTAAGTCGTCACATGTCAGGTCAACGTCACGTCAGCATTTAAAAAAAAAAATTAAAATAATTTTTTTCCAAAGTGGCATTGCTGACCTATAAAAAATTGCCCAATGTCAATTTTTTATTGGACAAAAAAAGACACATCATCACACCGTTAAGTGTTGTACCAATTTGATTGATAGAATATAAGTTAAGATACCTAATTATGAATTTTTTCTTTAAATATCAAATCGTTAAAAAAAATATAATTCGGAGGTCAATTTACATATTAACTCGTTGTAAAGACTGTTTTTGATCGGGTGAGAAAACGTTGCAAACCAGTAAAACGAGATGTCGTAGGGAGATGGCAGAGAAAAAGATTGGAGCAGACCCTGAAGAACAAGTGCGGTGGCAGGAGGTGGTGATGTAGGCTGTAAGTGGCTGAGGATGGTGAAGGTTATGGTGGCTATGATAATTTAGAAAAAAACCTCACAGAGAATTCTTATTGATTGAAAGTTTGTCAAATGACCAAAAGTTCCCAAATGAAACTTTGAGACTAGTATTTATAGCATCTCTTAGGAAGTTACCAGGATAGGTTACTAAGAGAGTGGAAGGTTATTTGAAGACCACTCACGTGCAAGTAACACACATCATGGGTAATGGGAGAGAGTGGAAGTTACCAAAGTAGTGGATGTCATGAAGGTTATTTGGAGGTTACACTTGAGTAATGTTTCGTTAATAGGAAGTGAAGAAATATTACGTGACAGCACGCCTAAGAATGCATTGTCTGTTCAGCGGGAAAGGGAAGCACTTGTGTTATAGGGAAAGGTTAAGAAGCGGACTTCTTAACAGTCTCCATATCTGAGCCTCCAAGCCATGCTCTCCAGGACATTCCAAGAGTGGAGCAAACCCAAGAATCCTGCCAACCTTCCCTGGTTAGCTCCACAGCCTTCACGTAGTTGTGTATTACTACAAGAAGTCCTACTGCCAAGAAGCGACGTGCCAAGAAGTGACGTGCCAAGCGACGTGTCAGGAAGCGACGTGCCAAGAAGTGACATGCCAAGCGACATGCCAAGAGACGAGCCAAGAAGCGACGTGTCAGGAAGCGACGTACCAAGCCACGTGCCAGGAAGTGACATGCCAAGCGACGTCAAGAGACGTGCCAAGAAGCGACGTGTCAGGAAGTGACATGCCAAGCGACGTGCCAAGTGACGTGTCAAAAAGCAACATGCCAAGCGACGTGCCAAGAAACGACGTGTCAGGAAGCGACGTGCTAGGAAGCGACATGCCAAGCGATGTGCCAAGCGACGTGCCAAGTGACGCGCCATGAAGGGACGTGCCAAGCGACGAGCGCTGCTGACAGGAAGACTATTACTAAGGCCCGCTGCATATGAGATTTGTGCCTGCATGAAATGTTATTGACCAAAAACGAGTGTCTACACCCTTTAAACAACTATTGGCCATTTTATCTGGTGATCTAAAAAATTTGGAATTTATAAAGCAAGACAATTGCCAACAAGGGAGTGGTGAGAAGGAAGATTAGGGTAGCTAGCTCTGTGGAAGATATGATTAAAAAATACAAAAAGAAATGAGGGTTAGCTTATTAGGAAAAGATAATTTAGAATTTTGGATTAACACTAGCAGGAAAAGAAATAATGAACACTGATTGTTTGATTCCCACTTCTCATCAAGTTAAAGACAAGAAAATTTGTATTTTCTAACAGATATTTCAACTGAAATGGGATTTCAATGATGTTGCTAATGAGGAAATTCGGGTTCTAGACTCTAGAGAAAGAGGATTCTAATGGATATGTTAGTAGATTTTGAACTTGTTAGATGCTATGATGTCAGCTTCTCACAAAAGATTTCTTTGTGCCCCTTCAGGATAAAGAAGTAGTGGCATTACAGTAATGGCTTCAGCAAGCAATAATAATCATTGGCTTAAAATAGCCAGGTAATTCCTAAATACATGTTTTTTGGAGTAGTAGGTGCTGCAATAAACAAACACTTTTCCTCTAGTGCTACCTCTACTATGATTTGTGGGTTTCATATGTATTATTACTCATTAAAAACCATTTTACTTGCTTGGTTTCACTATAAAATTTTGAAGTTCACAAGTGTTTATGCATTGCAATATTGAAGAAATGAAGTACATATGCTTTCTGGTGTTTCTTGCTATTTTAGGCATTGCCTTGCTCAATGTAGCAGAAGGAGCTGGTACTTCCTAAACGCTGCAACATTGCTGATCGTCCTGTTGGTTACAAATGCGGAGGTATGTTTTTTATTCGCAATAGTATTATTTACAGATTCTTTGCTGATTTTTTCCTCTTCTTCATAAGATTCTCCGAGTTTCGAGTCTCATTTTCCTTATTCATTTGCATCACTTGAAACTGTTTTTTTATTATTTATGTTTTGCAGATTACACTTTGCCTTGAGCATGAAGACACAAGTCACGGTTCCTGGTGTTGTGTGCTTACTAGTTGAAGTACCCGGATGCGCTGGATTTTGTGCTTTTCTTTGGCTAGTTCATCTAGCTAATGAATTAACTGTAACATCCGGCTATTTGAATCCTTACTATAAATATTAGAAATTTTGGAGAGCAAAGAGGGTGTCCACGTTTTTTTTTTTTCAGATGAAGAAGAAGAAGAAGAGAGGGAAAGAAAGAGAGAAAAGGAGAGAAAAAAAAAATTATATGTTCATATTATTTTTTGAGTTTACAGTATTATAAATTTATATAAATTTTTACCCGTAATAATTCGTTTTATGTATATCTTTAAACGTTTGTATATTCATGTCATGTTCATTTTATTTTTAGTATTGTGTTTTAATTATTTTTCCTATGTTGTGTTTGTATCGTGTCTCAATTTATCTCATATTTTGCATAATTTGTCATAATGATTCAAAATTTTGTGTGTTTGTGTTATTTTTTTGTGTTTTCAAAATATTATAAATTTATATAAATTTTTACACGTTAATAATTTATTTTATGTATATTTGTACACGTTCATGTATTTGTATCGTGTTTATGTTATTTTTTTAATTATTTTTTCTATGTTGTGTTCACGTCGTATCTCAATTCATCTCATATTTTGCATAATTTATCAGTATGATTCAATTTTTTAAAAAAATTATGTATTTATGAAGTGTTTGTGTTCGTGTTATTTTTTTTGCATTTTCAGCATTTTAAACCCAAATACCTCAAATGATATAGATTACCGTTTTCACTTGACACATTAATGTTGTCAAATTATGAGAAAATATAAATAAAGAAACTAATCATGTGAGCAAAGACACATTAATGTTGTAATAACCAATTCTCGTCCGGGTCGGATTCGAATCCGACCCGGACCATGTGCAACAGGGCCTACTATTTAGCAGGCCCAATCTACTATCTAGGCCCAATTTCTGGCCCATTTCCCCGAACCCAGACCCACTGGCCCATCAGGCCCAAACCCTACACCAACCTAACCTGCCAAAACCCTAGCCTAACTCCTGCCACACGCTTCCCCTACCCTTGACCAGCCACCATGACAGGTCACTTTTCCCAATTTTCTTTCTTTACCATTTTTTTTTCCTTTGGCAGACCGATAATCCCGAAAATTCTAGGATTGCCTAGAGATGGAGACCCTAAAGTTCTACAAAAAGAACTCAACAGCTTAGAGAAAAGGAGGATCCAAAAATAAAAAAACCTGAGACCCATTACCCATCCAGAAAACCTTTCTTTCCCCAAACCCTACCCTAACCTAACCCCTCTGCTGCTAACTCTAGCCGTCTCCCCCATTTCATCCTAGCTCAACCTCCCCTGCACACTCAACAGCTACCTTACCTCTCCTACCACAGTCACACGCGAGACCCCAAATCAAACTCTCCCAGCTCCCACCACCATCACTTGGCCCCCCCACCGCCACAGCTTCAAGCTCCAGCGCCGCATCCCTCCCGACCACCAAACATGCCTTCCCACAAGACCTTCAGGCTGGCCAAGAAGATGAGGCAGACACCAAGCCAAGCCATTGTTGCAGTTGCTGTTGGATTTATTATTTATTCTGAGGTGAAGTAAAAGGTGAGAGAAGATGTTTTTTATAGAAAAATGTTAAAAAAAGGGAAAGTAGCCATAGGGGGGAGACGACAGCTACAGGGAATAAAATGGGAGGAAAGATGTTATTTAATAGAAAAAGGCTTTAAAAAAAAAAAAATGAAAGTAGGGGGCATCGGGTACAGGGAAAGCAAGTTTGTTTCTTACAAAGAATAGTAATAAAGTAAAGGAAGAAATAGTAATAAAGTAAAGGAAGAAATATGGGGAAACTAAAGAAAGCAGTATTTTTTTTTTATTCATTATACTTGTTTTTATTGTTTTATTTTTGATTTTTGTATATTTGGTGTTTGATAATGTTGTTTGCTTTGGTTATAATCTATTGTGGTGCATGCTTGATGTCTATGTATTTTATTTTTATTTACATTTACTTTTCATGTTAGTTCATAAACTTTTTTATCTAATTAGCTTATTTATTATAATAATAATAATAATTTTTTATTATTATCTTATCTTATCTTATCTTATCTTATCTTACCTTATTTTATTTTATTTTTTATTAAATGCATTATTAATCTTTTAAAGAAATAAAAAATGATATTTTGGGTGCTTACATAATTAAACGTGGATGTAAATTACCGACGACGGAATTCGAAAGATGTCACGGTAGTGATTCCTAAGATATCTTGAGGTGAGAGAATCTCGTTAAATATCACCACGAGTGGTGGGAGTATTTAACGACAAGCTCGATACAAAAATTCGTTCTCATTTAAAAAAAAAATGGAAATAATCAAAATAAAAAAAATAAATAAAGAGCGAATGTTTATTGCGCTCGATATTTTGCCATGCTCGTTTTTTAGTATTATGATTTGCATGTTTTATTTTATAGTTATATGTTAAGTCGGGTGCATCCGACATTTAAATATTTGCATTGTACGCAATAAAAAAGATGAATACGGATTAGCCGACGACAGAATTCGAAGGATATCACGGTTGTGATTCCTAAGATGTCTTGAGGTGAGAAGATCTCGTTAAATACTACCGAGAGTGTCGGGAATATTTAATGAGTATTTTCGATAATAAATTTGTGTCCACTTTCGTTTTCAAAAAAATAATAATAAAAAAATTCAAAAAAAATAATAAACATGTTTTTTTTATTATAAAATAAAAATAAAAGAGAATTATTTTTAAATATTGATGTCAAGTCCATTAAATCGAGATTCAAGATAACATGTGATTAAATGGTACCGTTTTCTAAACGGGCGTTGCGGGGGTGCTAATCCTTCCCCGCACGTAATCGACTCCCGAACCCAACTTTGTTTTTTTTCTCTCTGGTTCAAAGCGCGAACTTCGAAATTGGTTTTACAAAATGTTTTAATTAATTTTAAAATATTTTTCTAAAATCGGTTTTAATAGGTGGCCAATCACACCTAGCAAAAAAGATTGGTGGCGACTCCATTTTTATGTTTTCATCAAATTCGTCTTAGCGGTCCGAAAAAAAACGTTATCACAGCTTGGCGACTCCACTGGGGACTTCGAGAGTCGAGCCATAAATTAGTCATGAGTTATCTTAAAATCTCGATTTAACGGATTTAATCGGTATTTAATTTTAATTCTCTTTACTTTCTTTCTTTCTTTATTTTTATTTTGCTTGCAATTACACTTTGATATTCGTTAATTCTTGATTCATTTTTTTATGTCGTTTATTTTTTTTTTAAATCGTGGAATGTTTAGAATAAAGAGTCGTAGACAAATAGTCGAAGGTTTGCTTGTTCCTTCTCACACACAAGCACGTACATTTCATACATAAGCTCTGTACCCGAGCTTTATCCCTTTAGGTGGAAGTAAAGTACCTACGCTCTCGTGAGGCAATAACCTCCGCATGGGCTAGCGAAACACTTTCGGAGTAATAAAGTACCTACGCTTTCGTGAGGCAATAACCTCCGCATAAGCCTGGAAAATATACTCCAACAAATTGAACCCGTTTAAATCGGGATGCCTTACCAGCCTTCACGGGCGACAGTAAGGAGCAATTTGGAGCCTTTTAGAACCTAACTCAACCTCATGTAGTGAACTTGAGTAGAGCCATATCAAATTTCCGATCGGATATCCTCGAAATTTGGAAGGAACATGGTGATTTTTTTTGCTATTTGTTTACACTCCGAACAAAAACTGTAAACCGGGTAATGATGAACGCCCATCGTGCTACCCGCAATAAGTTTCATTTTTCGCTCCGAAGGCACCATGACGCTTAAATAAGTTGATACTGTCGGAGCAAATGTTCGTTAACTTTTTGAGTTTGTAAATATAAAAATTCTTTCTTTTCGTACATCTCGTACATTTCATGCATTGATGCACTTGTAAATAAAGCATGTACATTTATAATTATGTTTTTGATTTCACGGTAATAATAATCTCATTTGAAAAATCGCATAAACACTTGTTGTTGATTAAATGAGAATTACAAACCGGTAGTGTTGAATAAATACTCGGACATTTGTGCCGTAATAAGACCCACTACCACAAAAGTTTTTGATAAAAATTGTTTTTTTTTATAATATTTTTATTTTTACGAAAAAAATGTTTCAAAAAATAAACAAAAAAAACAAAAACAAAAAATTTTGTGGATTGAATTTGGAGATCAAAGTTTGTGCAATAAAATTGTTGAATGATCAAGTTCAGTCCAAATCATGAATAGTTTTCTATATATATTCATGCATTAATTTGTTTATTCTTTAGACAAATCAAATTCGCATCATATTACAATCATAACATGCATGGTCATTCATTGTAGAATGCATTAGTGACATACATGATCATTCTCTGTATATACCAGTATATCATTTTATTTATTCTTTACATGCATCATATCAACATCGTGATTGCATTCATTATAATAAGGTCTTGCATTCGTGACATACATAGTCACTCATTGTACATGTTCATGCATTAATTTGTTTATTCTTTACATGCATCATATGACATCGTGTTACGTTCGCGACATTCATAGCTCATGCATCATAAAGCACACTTGAGGAATAAAAAAAAGAAGCCGGCTTAGTTTTGAAAACTGAAAGATCCAGACAACTGAAGCATGCAGACAACTGAAGGAAAAGATTGAAGGTCTTGTCCATGACGGCACTTTGACTCCAGAGCTAGTTGAACAGTGGAAATCCGCATTGCCATAAATCGGTTTCTTTGCCACGGGTTTTGAGGATGAGAATGGTTACCTCTAAAAGCGTGTCAACAAGCATTGAAGAATATGCATGTAGTTCTATGCCTCATCATGAAAGCACTTGTCTTATATTGGAATCCACATGAAATAAATAAATTTTGAATTTCAAAAAGCTTTGTGTTTGTTGTGCTTTAATTTGAATTTGCAAAAATAAACATTAAAGAAATTCTTGATTTTGAAGAGCGCGTTTTTAAAAGAAAAAATCTTTCTTCACGTTAGGAAATGATGAGGAGTCTTGAGATTATTGATGATCAATGTTAGAAATGACCCAACATCCTTCCCTCTCTTTCGGACTTGCCCATGCTTGAATCTTTTGAGTATGAAAAAACCAATGCTTCCAGGAATATATTGTTGAATTTCAGAAACCATAGTCAGTGCAATAAGAAAAATGCAGATCCTAATTTAGGTTATGAGCAATGGAACAAACTTCTTGAAAAAATTCGAGCTTTTTGTGTCTCAAACAAGTGAAACTTCTTTCAAGAATCTGAATTATGGTAAATTGATGTGTGTCAAGGTTATGCCAAAACCATTCACATCCTTTTCCGTAACCACAAAACAAGAGTTGCCCAAATGTCCCTTCATGATAAACATCTCGGGTAACAATGATTAAACCTGATTTTCTCGTGTTCCTAGAAAAAGCTGTTTTCGAGCCATATTCTTTCTTGTCCCTTCGAAGAGCAAAAAGATTCGAGGTGTTCCTCGTTATGATACGAATTCTCATTTGTATGACCAATCAAATGGTGCATCATTTGTAGATACGGAACACGCGTGGTGGATAAAGATGAAGTAATTTTCGGAGCATGCATCAACCAAAAAAAAAATGATGAAAAAAAATGAAAAAAAAGAAAAAAATGAAAAATGAGTGTGGCATCATGCATTTATGAAATTCAAGACGGTTTCAAGAAAGAAAAAAAAACCTTTTCATTATTTTCCTCTAAGGAATGACTCTTCGATTTACGTGCTTGTGTTCGAGATGAAAAATGGCCATCTTTCATCATCCTTTCACAAAATAGAAAATATCCTTTTGCTACCCCTTTTGAGCCTAATGAATACTTTCGTTCTTTCAACCCCGATCAAGGATCACCCTCCACACTAGGGGGCAAATTAGAGGAAAGATCTTTTCAAAGGTCAGAGATAGTGAAATCTTGGTTCAAAAAAGAAAAAAGAATGCCTTGAATCAAAGAGAAATTTGAGCTTCCAAATAACGACGGGCTCACCTTGTCAAAATAAGAAATGCAAAAAAAAAAAGGGGAGATAAAAAGAAAAAGGAAAGCAAAAAAAATAGAAAAGGAAGAAAATAACGGATGAAAATCATCGAACAAAGAAAAGGCTCAAAAAAGACAAATGTTTCGAAAAGAATCCTCCTCATGAAATGATCATTGATTTGATCACCTTAAATACATGTTTGGGCCTATTTATCTTTTTTCAGAACCTCGAACCTTGGCCTACATTACGTACCTTGAAAAGACCATTTTGATCGAGCATGGCCATTTAAATTGATGAGTCTATTCTTAGAGAAATGCATGAGACTTCGGTCTCCCTTCTGGTTAAAAATCCTTTTTGGATAAATCTTGATTTCTGGAATGCATGGTGAAGCATTTAATGAAAAAATGAAAAAAATGGAAAGAAGGAGACTCTAGGGTGAAAACCCAACACGGGTAGTCTAGAGTAAAATGGGAGAATTTCGGTGCTGCTTATGGTATTGTCGAGGCCATAACAAAAGAAGAGGTCATTTTGAAGAAGTTAAGGAACATCTGAGAATTCCAAAATATCCCAAAACTGTTAACGCTCGTCTGGAGGTTTGACTTTAAAAGCTGAGATCGTTTTCCTTTCCAGAATCAATTCTCCAGTCTGAATATCCCAGCTAGTCTCGACGTTTGTCAAAATGCCATAATTTGGAAACTAAAAGAAGGTTGAATTTGTTTGAGTGCAAAAAATCATGTTCTATAAAATTTGTTCCATTTGTGAATCTAGAAAGGATATACATTTTTCCTGTTGCAAAGTCTCCGTTGGATCAACCAAAATCTTGTGGTACCAAGCCTTCCGACTCAATTTGAAAAATCCGAATTGACACTCAGAAAAACTTCTAACAGTGATCATCAATCTTCAAGAGATATGGATATCGCAATATCAGACGATGACATTTTCAACTCAAAAGTTTTCAGTAAATAAGCAAACATTTTTCAAAAAAAAGGGAGCAAGCAAAACAGATAAATGAAAATATTTTTGGAAGAAACCATTTCCGATGTTGGCATAAGACGAAGGTTCTTCTGGCCCAGAGGTATGGAACTATTGAGGTAGAAGAAATGAACACTCGGACTCCAGTGGATAAAATTTTGAAAAACGATCGGGGCAAAGGGATAGTTCCAAAGTGAAGAAAAGGGTTGATCTCTTACGAGGCACAAGCGTTTCAGTATACACTCTGTTTCGAAGAGGAAAAACGATTTGGAAAAGCTAAACCAAGATCAGAAAAAAAAACAATCGGGAGCATTCGTATCATTCATGAACATTCACATATTTATTAAGTTTTGCATCTGCATCGTGTCGTAAAATGTGTACAATATCCGAAGGTACTTGCACATGCATCATCAGGGGCATACGCATTGACATCGCATGACATTCACATTTCATGCATGACATTGACTATTTGAAATTTTGACATTTGAATTCGAACATCCAGCGAGATTTTCTTCCAAGATATGATCTTCAGGTATGATCACCAAGACCTCCGGGCACCTCTTTTAAAACCTCCGGGTTACATTTTTAAGTCCTCCGGGCACAGGAAAAGAATTTATTTTCAAAGTCGTAGAGCCTCTGATGAGAGGAGCAATTTATTTTCAAAGTTGTGGAGCCTCTGATTAGAGGAGCAATTTATTTTTCAAAATGATGGAAAAAAAAAAAGATGACCTCCGGGCATCTGTTTTTAAAACCTCCGGGTTACATTTTTAAGTCCTCCGGGCACATGAAAAAGATTTATTTTCAAAGTTGTGGAGCCTTTGATGAGAGGAGCAATTTATTTTCAAAGTTGTGGAGCCTCTGATTAGAGGAGCAATTTATTTTTCAAAATGATAGAAAAAAAAAGAAGACCTCCGGGCATCTGTTTTAAAACCTCCGGGTTACATTTTTAAGACCTCCGGGCACTAGTCTCAAAAAAATCCATGGATAAGACCTCCGGGCGCCATTTTCAATGAAAAGACATTTTTAAAGACCTCCGGGCACCTCTCTTAAGACCTCCGGGCGTCATTTTCAAGGAAAAGACATTTTTAAAGATCTCCGGACACCTGTCTCAAGACCTCCGGGCACTATTCTCGAAAATCATGGATAAGACCTCCGGGCATCATTTTCAAAGAAAAGACATTTTTAAAGACCTCCGGGCACCTGTTTCAAGACCTCCGGGCACTAGTCTCAAAAATCCATGGATAAGACCTCCAGGCGCCATTTTCAATGAAAAGACATTTTTACAGACCTCCGGGCACCTGTTTCAAGACCTCCGGGCATCTTTCTAAAAAATCATTGATAAAGACCGTCGGCATCATTCTCCAAGTCAAGAATAAGACCTCTCGGCACCACTTTCAAAGAAGTAACGTTTTTAGACCTCCAAGTATCTGCTTTCAAAAACCTCCGGGTAACATCTTTTAAAATGACATTTTTCAAAACCTCCGGGTACCATTTTCGAGGCTTGCGAAGTCAAACTCGTTACTTTAAGAAAGGTCGAGCCTCGGTACGATTAGTCAAGTGGCGATATCTGAAGAATCTGACAAAAAATTTCAAAACTAAACGAGAAAGAGATGGGATATCCAGAATGAGTCTTCACTTTCGTAAGACTAAGGTAGTAAGTGAGGTGATGATCTAAGTTGTGTTCAAACTCATTGTCAAAAATTCAAAGTTCGTTTTTAAATTTTAAAGTTGTGGAGCCTCTGATGAAAGGAGCAATTTATTTTCAAAGTTGTGGAGCCTCTGATGAGAGGAGCAATTTATTTTCAAAGTTGTGGAGCCTCTGATTAGAGGAGCAATTTATTTTCAAAGTTGTGGAGCCTCTGATGAGAGGAGCAATTTATTTTCAAAGTTGTGGAGCCTCTGATTAGAGGAGCAATTTATTTCCAAATTTGTGGAGCCTCTGATGAGAGGAGCAATTTATTTTCAAAATTGTGGAGCCTCTGATGAAAGGAGCGATTTATTTTCCAAGTGGTAGAACCTCTGATAAGAGGAGCAATTTATTTTCCAAGTGATAGAGCCTCTGATGAGAGGAACAATTTATTTTCAAAGTTGTGGAGCCTCTGATGAGAGGAGCAATTTATTTTCAAAATTGTGGAGCCTCTGATGAAAGGAGCGATTTATTTTCCAAGTGGTAGAGTCTCTGATGAGAGGAGCAATTTATTTTTCAAGTGATAGAGCCTCTGATTAGAGGAGCAATTTATTTCCAAGTGATAAGAGCCTCGGATTAGAGGAGCAGTTTATTTTTCCAAGTGATAGAGCCTCTGATTAGAGGAGCAATTTGTTTTTCCAAGTGATAGAGGCTCTGATTAGAGGAGCAATTTATTTTCCAAGTGATAGAGCCTCTGATTAGAGGAGTAGTTTATTTTTCCAAGTGATAGAGCCTCTGATTAGAGGAGCAATTTATTTGCCAAATGATAAAGCCTCGCTAAAAATGGATCTCAATAAACGGACAAAATTGGTTATACTGTCTTTGCCCTATTCCTGATCCTCAGCAATGTGCAAAGAGGGACAGCTGTAATAACCAATTCTCGTCCGGGTCGGATTCGAATCCGACCCGGACCATGTGCAACAGGGCCTACTATTTAGCAGGCCCAATCTGCTGTCTAGGCCCAATTTCTGGCCCATTTCCCCGAACCCAGACCCACTGGCCCATCAGGCCCAAACCCTACACCAACCTAACCTGCCAAAACCCTAGCCTAACTCCTGCCACACGCTTCCCCTACCCTTGACCAGCCACCATGACAGGTCACTTTTCCCAATTTTCTTTCTTTACCATTTTTTTTCCTTTGGCAGACCGATAATCCCGAAAATTCTGGAATTGCCTAGAGATGGAGACCCTAAAGTTCTACAAAAAGAACTCAACAGCTTAGAGAAAAGGAGGATCCAAAAATAAAAAAACCTGAGACCCATTACCCATCCAGAAAACCTTTCTTTCCCCAAACCCTACCCTAACCTAACCCCTCTGCTGCTAACTCTAGCCGCCTCCCCCATTTCATCCTAGCTCAACCTCTCCTGCACACTCAACAGCTACCTTACCTCTCCTACCACAGTCACACGCGAGACCCCAAATCAAACTCTCCCAGCTCCCACCACCATCACTTGGCCCCCCCACCGCCACAGCTTCAAGCTCCAGCGCCGCATCCCTCCCGACCACCAAACATGCCTTCCCACAAGACCTTCAGGCTGGCCAAGAAGATGAGGCAGACACCAAGCTAAGCCATTGTTGCAGTTGCTGTTGGATTTATTATTTATTCTGAGGTGAAGTAAAAGGTGAGAGAAGATGTTTTTTATAGAAAAATGTTAAAAAAAGGGAAAGTAGCCATAGGGGGGAGACGACAGCTACAGGGAATAAAATGGGAGGAAAGATGTTATTTAATAGAAAAAGGCTTTAAAGAAAAAAAAAAAAGAAATGAAAGTAGGGGGCATCGGGTACAGGGAAAGCAAGTTTGTTTCTTACAAAGAATAGTAATAAAGTAAAGGAAGAAATAGTAATAAAGTAAAGGAAGAAATATGGGGAACTAAAGAAAGTAGTATTTTTTTTATTCATTATACTTGTTTTTATTGTTTTATTTTTATTTTTGTATATTTGGTGTTTGATAATGTTGTTTGCTTTGGTTATAATCTATTGTGGTGCATGCTTGATGTCTATGTATTTTATTTTTATTTACATTTACTTTTCATGTTAGTTCATAAACTTTTTTATCTAATTACCTTATTTATTATAATAATAATAATAATTTTTTATTATTATCTTATCTTATCTTATCTTATCTTATCTTACCTTATTTTATTTTATTTTTTATTAAATGCATTATTAATCTTTTAAAGAAATAAAAAATGATATTTTGGGTGCTTACATAATTAAACGTGGATGTAAATTACCGACGACGGAATTCGAAGGATGTCACGGTAGTTATTCCTAAGATATCTTGAGGTAAGAGAATCTCGTTAAATATCACCACGAGTGGTGGGAGTATTTAACGACAAGCTCGATACAAAAATTCGTTCTCATTTTAAAAAAAATAGAAATAATCAAAATAAAAAACTTAATAAAGAAAGCGAATGTTTATGTGATTCGGTATCTTGACATGCTCGTGTCTTTGAACATTATGTCGTGCGTTTGATCGTATAATTAAGCTTTTATTCGTATGTGTCATATGCTAAATCGTGTGCATTTAATATTTTACTTGCATCATTCGCATTTAAATAAAATTGAGGAATACGGATTAGCCGACGACGAAAATCGAAGGACGTCACGGTTGTGATTCCTAAGATATCCCGAGGTGAGAGAATTTCGCTAAATATCACCACGAGTAGTGGGAGTATTTAGCGATATGCTTAATACAAAAATTCGTTTTCATTTATGAAAATCATCAACAAAAAAAGAATGAATAAAGAATAAATATTTACACATTTGATATCTTGCTATATCCGTGTTTTTTAATTTGCATATTTAATTTTATAGTTCGGTATTTAATCATATGTCTTATATGCTAAGTTGTGCGCATCCGATGTTTAAATATTTGCATCATACGTTTTTAAATAAAAAATGGATGTAAATTGCCGACGACGGAATTCGAAAGATATTACTGTTGTGATTCTTGAGATGTCTTGAGGTGAGAAGATCTCGTTAAATACCACCGAGAGTGTCGGGAATATTTAATGAGTATTTTCGATAATAAATTTATGTTCACTTTCGATTTTTAAAAATTAAAAACAGTTCAAGAAAATCCAAAAAATAATAAACATGTCTTTTTTAAGAATAAAAAAAATAAAAGAGAATTATTTTTAAATACCGATGTTAAATCCATTAAATCGAGATTAAAGATAACACGTGATCAAGTGGTACCGTTTTCTAAACGGGCGTTGCGGGGGTGCTAATCCTTCCCCGCACGTAACCGACTCCCGAACCCGATTTTGTTTTCTCTTTGGTTCAAAGCGCAGACTTCGAAATTGGTTTTACTAAATGTTTTAATTAATTTTAAAATACTTTTCTAAAACCGGTTTTAATAGGTGGCCAATCACACCTAGCAAAAAAGATTGGTGGCGACTTCATTTTTTGTGTTTTCATAAAATTCGTTGTAACGGTCGAAAAAAAACCGTTATGACAAATGTTTTCTTTAATTATGTTATGTGTATTTTTCATAATAAGTAATTTTTCATTAAATGATATTTACATGATATCAGATCACCAACAAATGAATTTACATAAAAAAAATATATTCTAAATTGTTTTATATAAATTTTCTTTTAATTTTAAATAAAAAAAATAAAAAAGGTAATCTGAGATGAAAAAAAATGAAACAAATGGAGTGTGAGACATTCCACTTTGTGTCCATTTTAGTATTTTTTTTTTAATTTTTTGACTTTGACTCAAATACATTAATTATAGTGTTTCCTTTTTGCTTTTTTTCTTTTACTGTTGCTTTTTATTTTTTTGTACTTTTACCTAAAACACAGATGTAAAGTGATTTACTTCTTTCATTTAAAAAAAAAAAAACTTTGAGATTTGGGAAAATTGGTGGGTGAGAAAAATCTTCATTCTTTTCTTTTGGTTTTCCTATCATCTCTCTTCTGCTCTTCATTTCTTTTCTTCAACAATTTTCATTTTTTTTTTTGCTAAACCAGCTCTCCATTTTTTTTTTCTTATCTTTCTCATCATTTACTTCTTTCTCTCTTCTAAAAACCTAAATCCCTCTTTAACATTAGAGGATTTTTTTGCTTGCTTAGCTTGATGAAGAATCTGGGTTTAGATGATCAGATTACCAATTGATCATCCATTCCAACAATAGGGGGAAAATGAAGATGTAAAATGATGAATAAAGAAAAATGAAAAAAATGACAGAAAAGGTATTATGTTTGGTAAGATTTCTTTTATTAATGTTTTATATTTTTTTATTATTCCTTAACTTCAATTATGCTTGAAGGTCTTGATTTCAAAAATTAGTAATATTTTGCTTTGTTGATGCCAGTAAAATTGTTTTTTTTTTCTTCTCAAACCTGTACTTTTGTATGAGTTTATAGAAATGGGTTTTTGGTTTTATGATTTTTTATTGAGTATTTGTAGTTGTTTTGATTGATGCTATTAGTTGATTTTTTTTAAGGTGAAATCTATGTGACATTTGGAACTTTATTCATTGCATTTGCATTTTAAATATCTAAAGGAATATATAATTTTTCGATTTTTCTTCGATTTTGTAGATAGTTCTTAGATTATTTTTTAATGAGATTTTGTTCATGACTTGGTGATTTCATTTTATTTAATCTCCAGCAAATCATGCCTTTGGATAGTCAGTTTGGTTTATTTTCCTACGATGAATTTGTCTTCATTTGATCATTTCTTTTCCTACAATGAATTTTGAATTTATATTGATATGTGTGTTTTATTCCAGAAAATCTCTTTAGAAGTGCTCCTATTATAGAAATTTTTACTTTTCTTCAAGGTAAGTGGTAACTATTTGTTGTTAATTCTTTTCTTAAATTTTTTTATTAAATTTTTTTTTTTGCATTATTATATTTTATTACATGGACTAAAGAAAATAATATTGAGATTTGATAATAATTTTTTTGCATTCTGCTATAATAAAGTTGTTTCCTTCTTTATATATCTTTTATGTATTTAATTTGAATGTAACTTTTAATACTCTTATTTTTGTTTTGTTGAATTTTTTACAGGTCCACATATGACTTTTAAATATAATATTTTAGATACTTTATTTTGTGTTCTATTGATGAATTTTTTTGTAGTTTAAATTTGTTTGTGTCAATTATTGTTTTCAAATTGTTATTATGTTCTATTAACAATACTTGCTTTGTGTTTTTTATTACTTTAGGTACTTCTTTGGTGAACAGTTTCTTGAAGCTAAGTGTATTCAGGTTATATTCAAAACTTTAATTTTTGTAAAAAAGTTCAAAATTACATCATTTATGATCATTACTAAGTGTTTGTATTTCAATTAATATTGAATCTTAAATGTTAAAATATTTTCATAGCCTTCACTTCTTGTTGGAATGTTTTGTTCACAGAATTTGTTTCATATAATTGATCTATCATTGAAAAGGTAAGTCCATGAACAAGTTATTTGTTTAGGTGAATTGATAAGCACTTATATGTTTTAGATATTCTATTATTTATTGATTAAAATATTATCTCACTGTTGCTTTCTTTTGATATAAACTATTATTTTTTATTGTATTTGCTGCAAATGCATTATTATTATTATTATTATTATTATTATGTATTGTCATTTGTATGTGATTTTCTGTCAGGGAACTAAATATAGTTTACAAAGCACCAAAAATTGAAACAAGAATATGGTGCACAAAGAAATTTTTGAGAACCTAGCTTCAGGTTACATTATTGCTTCTTACTTTCATTTCACTATTTCAATTGTTTAGACTTTTATTATATTCTCTTCAATTCTTAACTATATGTTTGACTTAGATACTCCATATATTACCTAAGCATTATTATGATCGAATACTCCAAATATTGTATTGTTATTTTCAGCATTCTTTAATAGTTGATTTGCACCTTCTCTTGAAAATGTACCTCTTTCGTTTTAAAACAAAAAATTAATGTATTTTAATATGATGCTATAACAGATTAATAATGACACATCAATACTTGAATTAGTTGCAATTATACAAGTAATCAAAGCCAATTAAAGTCGGAATCATTTGTCTTTGAGAATTGATTAACCCAAAAGAACTAGAAACTTTATTGAGTATTGATTTCTTAGCTTTTTATACTAAGGTATTTTACAAATTTATCTGTACTTTTATATTAATTCATACTTGACTATTTGACAATAGATTCCATTTAATACATTCATTCAAGTTTCATGGTATTTGTAGGTTATTTAATTGAAATATTAAGCAAGATTTGAATGGTATTATTGGGATATTTATTTTGAATAATTGTGATTGAATGGTTTTGTTGCAAATTAGATAATTTTTGTTTTTGTTTGGTTTCCGAGAAATTTGGGAGAAAAGTGCAGCTTTTTAATATATGATCTTTGAGTTTGTTTTCCTATTTGAATTTTCAGCAATAAACTCAATTCAATTAAAAATGGATACTTTTTTTTATCCTTCAATTTTTAGTAGGAAAATTTGGTATCTTGGATTGTATGAGGTTTAAATGAAATTAATACTTATTTTCAGTTGAACAATGAATGTGTATTGACTGGATTACTTTGTTGCTTTTATAGTTTTGAGGATGGTACATGTTCGGTACTTAATTTCTAGCTAAAATATGTCATTACAAGATTTGAACTTATCTCAATATTCAAAATTTTGTTGTTTTCATAAATTAATGTTTATTGCTTGAACATATCTAGCAACGTCTCTGAATCCAAAAGCTTTTCAATGTTGCAATTTGTTTTTACCAAAGGACTAAATCAACAAATTTCACAGTCACAGATACCTTTAGGTTCCTTGATTCTTTGAGATTTTTTATTTTATTATTAAGAACTTATATCAAGTTGTAATTTTCATATTTGTGCCTTTATATTAGTTTTTAGGAATTCACTTCTCAATTTTCTCTATATTTTTTTGCTTGACACGACTACAACTTTCGTAGTTGCTTTGCAAAAGTAGATTGATTATTTGCATGTTATAATCTTGATTGTTTAATCTTCGTATGATTGATTAATATAGTATTTATGTCAATGAACATTCCTTTTATTGATAATAGAATCAATTCTACGTAGATTCGTCTTCATTAGAGTTAGAGTTGGAATATGAGATTGCTATTTATCAGCTTATGAAATTCCTACAAAAAAAGTGTTGAAGATGTTGATTAAATTAGATTCTCTTTAAATTCTTCTTCATTGCAGGTACACTAATATTATAGACATTGCATTTTTTTAGTGTAAAAGTGACTTTATAACACTATCAAAGATATTTTTATTATCAATTTGAAACTTAACAAAAGACGTTCATTCAATTTTATGGAATTTTAATTTTTTTTTTTTTAATGTTTGTTTGAGTTTGCTTAAAAAAGTTTTTTATTTAAATTTTAGAAGAATGAGTTGCATGAGTAGAGATATATATCATGCTTGACAATTAGTAAAAAGTTTTAAAATTTTAATTTAAAAATAATTGCTAACAAAAATAAAATATAATCTTTAAAAAAAATATACAAAGTATGCTCGCAGCAAAGCGCGGGTAGTCACCTAGTGATAAATAAAAGCTTGAAGTTGAGAGAAGGGCATAATATATATGTCAATATTATCTAAATTTCCTGGGTTGGATCAGTGTAGGTATCAAGTAGGGCAGAGATTAGCTCCAGGTTTCAGAACAGTGAGTAGTGTTTGGCAAATTGCTGGAGTTTGTATTTCAATTGACAAATGAACTGGGAAATGAGTTGCTACTTGAGATTACTGAGGACATTGAACTCTGGGTTGTTTTTAAACTGAGTTACAGGCAAGAAAGCAGCATGAAGAAAGACCCAAATTTCTAGCTGAATGCCCACAGAAACAAATTAAAAAAACACAACTATATATAGAAAAACAAAAACCACAAGCTTATCAGCCGACAAAGATGCTGTGAGGTAGAATAGAAGTAGGTAATGTAGGCAACTGATAGACTAGGTTTTTATAAGCTAACACCGGGTGGTCGATTTGAAATTATGCCTTCTTTCAGTTGTTTCTAGTACTATTCTATTGCTGTATTAACGTTGGCTTGCGCTGCATGATTCTAGTTTGCATGAATGCTTAAACTGTGGATGAGTTTCATAAGGTTGTTAGGGAAAGAGAATTCAGAGAAACAAGGTGTAATGGATGACTTGATAGTCAGGTAACTCTGAATCGATGTTCTGGAATAGTAGGTGCTGCAGCTGACAAAAGACTTTTTTCTCTAGTTCCATGTCCATTGTAATTGATGGAATTCACATGTATTTGTCTATGTTTTTTAGCTATTTGTTTCGGTATAAATTGTTGAAAAGTGTCTTTGTTTCAGTACAAGTTGTTTAGAAGTGTCTCTGAATTGCATTGAAGAAATGGAAGCTCCAATGAAGTACATCTGTGTTCTAATGTTTCTTGTGATTATGACCATTGCAGGGTTCAATGGAGTAGATGGATATAATAATTATGGTCCATGTGGGAAACATGATATCGAGAAGGAAGCTGAGAAGCTGGCTCCTTGTACAAAGGCAGCACAAGATGTGAAAGCTCCAGTTTCCAAGCCTTGCTGCACTATAATGGAGAAAAAACTCAAGAATCCAAGCTGCCTTTGTGCTATTTTGTTTTCTCATACAGCAAAGAATGCTGGAGTCAAGCCAGAAGTTGCCGTGACCATTCCGAAGCGTTGCAACATCGCTGTTCGTCATGTTGGTCACAAGTGTGGAGGTAGAATTTTTGTTACCTTTTCTCCTTTGCTTTTACATAATGTTTCTAGGTGTTAGTTTTTTTCTCATGAAATTATTGTTTATTTCTTGCAGCTTTCCCACTGGTTTAGGTGTGAAGACTCCCATGGTTCATCTTCCTGTACTAGACTACTTGGTGTTAGCTGTATAAGTATGCTGGATTTTGTCATTGTTGCTAGTCAATCTAGTTGAAAAGTTTCACTGTGAAATCCAGCCGTTTCGAGTAATAAATAAAAAGTTCAGTTGTATCTTTGAATAATAAATGTAAGTGAAGTTGTTTCTTTGAATAATACTAAATGAAAGGTTAGTTATCTTTGCAAATCATCTACTTCTTGTTGCTCAATAACCATTTTCTCCAATCTATCTTGTCAATAGGATCAATAATGGAGAGAATCACTTTGAGTTGAACAATCTAACTGATATCATTGACTGTTTATATGATTTTCTTCAATTAATGAGGCTTGAAGGATGATTTCATTTTGAAGTGAATAAAATTGTGTGAAGACTAGAAAGAGGAAAAATGTTGAGTTTCTTCTGTTCTTGTTTATTTTGAGGTGAAAATCATAGCTTCTAAAATGATCAGCCATCCAACTTTCAATTTAGTAATGTGAGTGAATTTTTCTTTGATGAACAATTGAATAAGCTAAAAGAACTTGACTGTTCTGGTGGTAAAGGATATTAAAAAAACCAGAAGCTCTTTCCAAACTGCAAAATTGCTGATGTATTATCCCTTCCCTATTATCTACCTTAAAGAAACCCACTAAAGAAATGGTTGATTACTTTGAAACTATAATAAATTGTGACAGAGAAATGGGGCTATAAAAGAGACAGGAACAGGATAAAAGCAATAAAAAAGCATTTAAAAGAAATGGTAGGTATTATATAGAACCCTATAGTGTAGTATATACAGTTCTTAGCCCAAATTATCAGATCCTAAAGGATATGACATGCAAGTTGCAAGAAGAGAACAGTTGGTGATTCTGCAAATAGAGTAGACAAGTTTGGTTCTAGCATGAAGGTGAATAATGCAGCAAGTGGTCCCATTAAGAATTCACAGGTTTTTTACAAGACAATAATGGTTAAACTAGGGTTAATGCAAATTGGTCTAAATTATACATTTTTAACGATTTGGTACTTACAAAAAAAATTATGATTAGGTACCTGAACTTGTATTTCTTAATCAAGTTACCCCAATGGATTACATAAATGCTAACGTGATTTGATTGATCAATACTAAGTTGTCACATGTCAGATCAACATCACGTCAGCATTTAAAAAAAAATTAAAAAAGTTAAAAAATTAAAATAATTTTTTCCAAAGTGGCATTGCTGACGTGTAGAAAATTGCCCAATGTCAAATTTTTATTGGACAAAAAAAGACACATCATCACACCGTTAAGTATTGGACCAATTTGATTGATAGAATATAAGTTAAGGTACCTAATTTTGAATTTTTTCTTTAAATATCAAATCGTTAAAAAGAATATAATTTGGAGGTCAATTTACATATTAACCCGTTGTAAAGGGTGTTTTTGATCGGGTGAGAAAACGTTGCAAACTAGTAAAACGAGATGTCGTAGGGAAATGGCGGAGAGAAAGATTGGAGCAGACCCTGAAGATCAAGTGCGATGGCAGGAGGTGGTGATGAAGGCTGTAAGTGGTTGAGGATGGTGAAGATTATGGTAGCTGTGAATAATTCAGAGAAAAACTCACAGAGAATTTTTTATTGATTGAAAGTTTGTCAAATGACCAAAAGTCCCCAAATGAAACTTTGAGACTAGTATTTATAGCATCTCTTAGGAAGTTACCAGGAGAGGTTACTAAGAGAGTGGAAGGTTACTTAAAGACCACTCACGTGCAAGTAACACACATCATGGGTAATGGGAGAGAGTGAAAGTTACCAAAGTAGTGGATGACATGGAGGTTAGTTGGAGTTTACACTTGAGTAATGTTCATTAATAGGAAGTGAAGAAAGGTTTAGTGACAGCACGCCTAAGAACAGGGTTTTAAAAAGCGGTGGCATAATGGTGTCGCAACCGCTATTTCGCGGTAGCGACGCCGTCCGCCACCGCTAAAAGCTTAAATAACGGTGTGAAAAAATTTCACACTAATATCAACCGATCGCGACCGCGAAAATCGGGGTAATGAAAAATAGCGGGCTTAACGGCACGCTATTTTCGCTAAACCGTTACACATTAAAAAAAAATCTTGTTCCAAAATCCAAATTCATAACAGAGTAACCAACGATTCACACGATAAAAGGATAGAAGTATTTTTTAGCAATGCAAAAGAACTCGGCAGCACTACAAAACAACTCACATAATCTTTTTTTTATCATACACACTTCACAAAAGCTTTTTTTAACAAAGAAAAATAAAAATAAAAAAAAAGCCAAGCATAAGTATTGTGTACCTTTTTATTTTCTTATTTCTACATTTGTGTGAACCATTGTGTTTTCAAGGTTCATGTGACTCGATCGGGAGAGTGACACCCATGGGCCATGGCAACGACTTGAACTTGAAGGTAGGAGGGGAGAGGCTGAGAGCCAAAATAGGGTTGACTGGCGGCAGGCGCATGATAGGAGCGCGACGACGTGTGGGTGGGTTGAAGCTTGAAGGCTGAGGGGACGGAGGCTGCTGGCTGGGTTGGGGCAGGTTGCTTGTGTCTGTGAGAGAGGCAAAGAGCAAAGAGGAAGAGCTTGAGCTTGTGTGAGTTGTGAGCCAAAATTAGTCAGTGTGTGAGTGAGATAGTGATGAAGAGATGAGAGACCAGAAGCAGAGAAGAACTGAAGAAGATATGAGAAAGAAAAGCTTGGAAAAAATGAGAAATTAGGATTTGGGCATTGAGGAATTTTGGGGAAGGAAATATCGGGCGGGATGGGGGACGGGTTAATGACAATGACGGATTGGGTCTGAGCGACCCGACAAATTTTATATATTTAAATGAAAATAATTATATATTGATTTTATTATTAATTATTTTATATTTTATATTTGAATTTGAGTAATAGTTTTTCCATTTTGATATTTGTATTGTTGTTAATTTTTTTATTAGATAAATTTTTATTATTATTTTGTGTAATTAAATAACAATTAAATTGAAAGTAATTTGTGATGAAAATATTAAATCAATTAATGTGCTAAAAAAATAAATTACTTAATAAATTGAACATTTATGATAGTTGAAATTTTAAATTATTATATTTTTAATTTTATAATATTATTAAATATGAATGCTTGACTTAACAAAAAATCATAAAATGTTATAACTATTTTAAAAATCAATAAACAAGAGTTTTTATGATTATAACTATAATTATTATATTTTATAATAAATTGTGCAAAATTTAAAAAAATTCACGACCGCGATGACCGCAATGACCTCGATAACATCAGTTAAGTCCGCAACCGCGATAAATGCAACGCGACCTAAAACGTGACCGCAACCGCAATTTAAATCCCTGCCTAAGAATGCATTGTCTGTTCAACGGGAAAGGGAAGCACTTGTGTTCCAGGAAAAGGTTAAGAAGCGGACTTCTTAACAGTCTCCATATCTAAGCCTCCAAGTCATGTTCTCCAGGATATTCCAAGAGTGGAGCAAACCCAAGAATCCTGCCAACCTTCCCGGGTTAGCTCCATAGACTTCACGTAGTTGTGTATTACTAAAGGAAGTCCTACTGCCAAGAAGCGACGTGCCAAGAAGTGACGTGCCAAGCGACGTGTCAGGAAGCGACGTGCCAAGAAGCGACATGCCAAGCGACATGCCAAGAGACGAGCCAAGAAGCGACGTGTCAGGAAGCGACGTGCGAGGAAGTGACATGCCAAGCGACGTCAAGAGACGTGCCAATAAGTGACGTGCCGAGCGACGTGCTAAGAGACGAGCCAAGAAGCGATGTGTCAGGAAGCGACGTGCCAGGAAGTGACGTGCCAAGTGACGTGCCAGGAAGGGACGTGCCAAGCGACAAGCGCTGCTGATAGGAAGACTATTACTAAGGCCCGCTACATATGAGATTTATACCTGCATGAAATGTTATTGACCAAAAACGAGTGTCTACACCCTTTAAACAACTATTGGCCATTTTATCTGGTGATCTAAAAAATTTGGAATTTATAAAGCAAGACAATTGCCAACAAGGGAGTGGTGAGAAGGAAGATTAGGGTAGCTAGCTCTGTGGAAGATATGATTAAAAATACAAAAAGAAATGAGGGTTAGCTTATTAGGAAAAGATAATTGGATTAACACTAGCAGGAAAAGAAATAATGAACACTGATTGTTTGATTCCCACTTCTCATCAAGTTAAAGACAATTTCTAACAGATATTTCAACTGAAATGGGATTTCAATGATGTTGCTAATGAGGAAATTCGGGTTCTAGACTCTAGAGAAAGAGGATTCTAATGGATATGTTAGTAGATTTTGAACTTGTTAGATGCTATGATGTCAGCTTCTCACAAAAGATTTCTTTGTGCCCCTTCAGGATAAAGAAGTAGTGGCATTACAGTAATGGCTTCAGCAAGCAATAATAATCATTGGCTTAAAATAGCCAGGTAATTCCTAAATACATGTTTTTTGGAGTAGTAGGTGCTGCAATAAACAAAACACTTTTCCTCTAGTGCTACCTCCACTATGATTTGTGGGTTTCATATGTATTATTACTCATTAAAAACCATTTTACTTGCTTGGTTTCACTATAAAATTTTGAAGTTCAGAAGTGTTTATGCATTGCAATATTGAAGAAATGAAGTACATATGCTTTCTGGTGTTTCTTGCTATTTTAGGCATTGCCTTGCTCAATGTAGCAGGAGGAGCTGGTACTTCCTAAACGCTGCAACATTGATGATCGTCCTGTTGGTTACAAATGTGGAGGTATGTTTTTTATTTGCAATAGTATTATTTACAGATTCTTTGCCCATTTTTTCCTCTTCTTCATAAGATTCTCCGAGTTTCGAGTCTCGTTTTCCTTCTTCAATTGCATCACTTGAAACTGTTTTTTATTTATTTATGTTTTGCAGATTACACTTTGCCTTGAGCATGCAGACACAAGTCACGGTTCCTGGTGTTGTGTGCTTACTAGTAGAAGTACCCGGGTGCACTGGATTTTGTGCTTTTCTTTAGCTAGTTCATCTAGCTAAGCTTGAAGTTGAGAGAAGGGCATAATATATATGTCAATATTATCTAAATTTCCTGGGTTGGATCAGTGTAGGTATCAAGTAGGGCAGAGATTAGCTCCAGGTTTCAGAACAGTGAGTAGTATTTGGCAAATTGCTGGAGTTTGTATTTCAATTGACAAATGAACTGGGAAATGAGTTGCTACTTGAGATTACTGAGGACGTTGAACTCTGGGTTGTTTTTAAACTGAGTTACAGACAAGAAAGCAGCATGAAGAAAGACCCAAATTTCTAGCTGAATGCCCACAGAAACAAATTAAAAAAACACAACTATATATAGAAAAACAAAAACCACAAGCTTATCAGCCGACAAAGATGCTGTGAGGTAGAATAGAAGTAGGTAATGTAGGCAACTGATAGACTAGGTTTTTATAAGCTAACACCGGGTGGTCGGTTTGAAATTATGCCTTCTTTCAGTTGTTTCTAGTACTATTCTATTGCTGTATTAACGTTGACTTGCGCTGCATGATTCTAGTTTGCATGAATGCTTAAACTGTGGATGAGTTTCATAAGGTTGTTAGGGAAAGAGAATCCAGTGAAACAAGGTGTAATGGATGACTTGATAGTCAGGTAACTCTGAATCGATGTTCTGGAATAGTAGGTGCTGCAGCTGACAGGAGACTTTTTTCTCTAGTTCCATGTCCATTGTAATTGATGGAATTCAGTCATTCACATGTATTTGTCTTTTTTTTTTTTAGCTATTTGTTTCGGTATAAATTGTTGAGAAGTGTCTTTGTTTCAGTACAAGTTGTTTAGAAGTGTCTCTGAATTGCATTGAAGAAATGGAAGCTCCAATGAAGTACGTCTGTGTTCTAATGTTTCTTGTGATTATGACCATTGCAGGGTTCAATGGAGTAGATGGATATCGTAATTATGGTCCATGTGGGAAACATGATATCGAGAAGGAAGCTGAGAAGCTGGCTCCTTGTACAAAGGCAGCACAAGATGTGAACGCTCCAGTTTCCAAGCCTTGCTGCACTGTAATGGAGAAAAAACTCAAGAATCCAAGCTGCCTTTGTGCTATTATGTTTTCTCATACAGCAAAGAATGCTGGAGTCAAGCCAGAAGTTGCCGTGACCATTCCGAAACGCTGCAACATCGCTGTTCGTCATGTTGGTCACAAGTGTGGAGGTAGAATTTTTGTTACCTTTTCTCCTTTGCTTTTACATAATGCTTCTTGTTTCAGTTTCATTCTCATGAAGCCATTGTTTATTTCTTGCAGCTTTCCCACTGGTTTAGGTGTGAAGACTCCCATGGTTCATCTTCCTGTACTAGACTACTTGGTGTTAGCAGTATAGGTATGCTGGATTTTGTCATTGTTGCTAGTCAATCTAGTTGATGAGTTTCACTGTGAAATCCAGCTGTTTCGAGTAATAAATAAAAACTGCAGTTGTATCTTTAAATAATAAATGTAAGTGAAGTTGTGTCTTTGAATAATACTAAATGAAAGGTTAGTTATCTTTGCAAATCATCTACTTCTTGTTGCTCAATAACCATTTTCTCCAATCTATCTTGTCAATAGGATCAATAATGGAGAGAATCACTTTGAGTTGAACAATCTAACCGATATCATTGACTGTTTATATGATTTTCTTCAATTAATGAGGCTTGAAGGATGATTTCATTTTGAGGTGAATAAAATTCGGTGGAGACCGGAAAGAGGAAAAATGTTTTGAGTTTCCTCTGTTCTTGTTTATTTTGGGGTGAACATCATTGCTTCTAAAATTATCAGCTATGTAACTTTCAATTAAGTAAATAGAAGGAGACCCGCGCGATGCTGCGAGAATAGTCGATTAAATTTAATTTGTTATTTTTTTAAATTATTTTACAATAGCTTTTCTCTTTGCTCTTTTTATTTTTTCATTTAGAGCTATAAAATTTACAACAAATAACAACAAATGAAAATAAATTTTAGGATGATTTTTAAAAATTGAAACAATGTGAAATACAGACTTTTTTTGCAGCCAACAATTGGAGAAATAAAAAGTATTATTTTGCAAGAGCCAGCCAAATACTACACTATTCAAAATTAAATGCAACAATTATAAGTATTTACAATGTTTAAAGTACCAAAAAATATAACTTATTTAACTAACATAGCCTTTTATTCTCTTTGATGTTATATTCTTTTTGGTTATCACATACAAAAAATATTTGTTTAAAGAGAATAACATTCACTATATTTGCTCTTAGCTTAACAATTTTCGTATCCCTTAAAGATGATAGAAACATAATTATGATCCTCTGAAGATCCTATAAATCATCATTTAAATCACTGATACTTACTATATTGGATAAATTCAACATCTATTCCTCTTTCATGGTCTCATCTTCCATTGTCTCATGCAGTTATTATTTTAACATTCTCTTTCAAAAACTAAGCTGGGAAACAACTAATTAGTAATATTAGTGTAAAGAGCTCATATCTAAATCATGCTACAACAAATTGTCACAACTCTCAAGTGTAAATTTATTAGTTCTTTTTTGAAAAACAAAAAGTTCCCAAATGTAGTAAAGTTGAGATAAACATAAAAGAAGCAGTTGTCATACGATGAAAAAAAATTCTTGTGAAACCCAAGCTTTTGCACCTCTATGGTTTATCCCTTTGATTCCATTGTACAAAACATGCAAAAATAGCCATAAATCATGGTAAACGATAATAATTCTTTAAAATACTGTTATATGATATCATTATTTCACAAAGGACTCTATGATGAATAATGAAGTGAATATTTTTCTATGTGTTTTTTCAATTAAAGCTCTATGTATTAGAGTTGAACCAACAATGAAGTTACTAAAAGACTAATATATATATATATATATATATATATATATATATATAGTCAAATCAAATATACTCTACACTTGCATTTAACCTTTAAATAAATTATCAAGTGATAAGAAGCCTTAACCCACAACCAAGGTAAATTTATAATCATATTTGAAAGTAGACAACTACAATTTAGTTTAATGAAAATAATGCATGTGATAAAGATATCCTATTCAAACATAAAAACATATAAATTAATAACTGAAACAAATAGAACATCCACTTACTTGACAAATACATAATATAGTTGAAATCCAAAAGATTGTCCTACACAGCAATTCATAAATAAAAAAAATGCAAGTGGACCTTTAATCCATATTGAAAGCAACACATTCTTCAGACTATTTCATAGGAAAATAAAAAGTAAACTGAAAAGTAATTAGAGATCTATAACTTGTCCAAAAGCCAAAACACAGCTACAACGCAGTAATTGAGAAAAAATTCATCCATCATGAGTAGAAGATCCAAAGACTTTATAATATACAAATACAAAGAAAAAAAATCAAAGTGAAAAACAGGAAAAGAAAATGAAGATCCTGCTTTATAATACTATCTTCAAGTAATTACTCTCTTGACTTACAATATACTTCTATTTTTAAAAAAATAGTTGTGATTGAGTTCAACTCCAAATGATATAATTTTGTATCCTAATAAACCATCAAACTATCATTATGGCATATTATAGCAATTACATTGAATGGAAACAATGAAAGAGGTTTAAAACAGTACATAAAAGTTGACATATAAAATATTTATGCTCACTTATATTTTCTATGTGAAATTGCTTTTATCTTATTAGAATCTGCAGATGATGATTTGAAGCCATTCGTGACTCAAAAACAACTCAAAAGTAAGCTTTTATTGTAATATTAATTAATCTAAACATAAAGCATCAATATATATTAAAAAATCTAAAATTACCATCAAAACTCAATACACGCACACACATATATTTAACTAATATCATGACTTCAACTAAGAACTTCTAAATAACAAATAGGCCCAATATCCACTAAATTGTCACCATCCATCATCGTAAGCAGAACTAAAATTATATAACTTTTTTAGGCAAAAAAAAAATATATATATAAATATGAGTGATGAATCAATAAATATAGTTGTATGGTTTGTATTATACCTCTTTATTATTAAATTGTGTAAGATGAATCAAGTTATTCCCTATTCAAGTGAGTCACATTTTACCAAATCCCTATTAAAAACAACACAAAAATGAAAAAGCAAAAGTTTATTAGTGGTAAAGATCAAATTTCACATAAAACAATATATTAAGTTTTGCTATTTAAAAAGTTTTCAATTTAAACTTGGTACTCAACTTGCATGTAAGATGTGCACAAAAGCTTATCAAAACAATTTTTTTTCTTCAGAATTAGTTATTTTGCATTTTCAAACTAATTTTGAAGTTGAGTTTTTTAAAGATTTGAAGTGGCTGCAAAAATGTTGTATATCCAACTTAAGGGGTAAGAATTACTTTAATATTCAACTTTTCCCTACGTAACAAAATAAGAATGAGCAGATGTTTCTTTCTATTTCTGTTTTTGATTTTAACATTTTGCTAGTAAATTATTTAGCACTTTTTTTTTTTACTCTTGCAATGATTTCTTTATTTATTTCATGATCATATAAAATCATATTGTATTGGCATATTGTATACATTAGTTTAAATAATGTAACCTTTTGGGAAAAAAAATTGAATAAAATGGATCAAATAATCTTACTTCTTTTGGAGTTATTAACATAATTCAAGGGTTAAAAGCTATGAAACTAACAAAGGATATGTTAGATTATACGCATCTTGTCTTCAAAGAAAAGTTATTAAATATGAGAAGAGCACCAAATTTATTTAATCCATTCAAACAGTCACATAATGGCAAGATAACAAATACTACATTACTAACAACTAAAAGGATCAATCGACTAATTGAACCTCTAGCTTAATAGCCTTGAAATTCTCTAGAAAAACAAATTGTAGAGAAGAAATAATAGTTCGAAGAATTGTAGCAATAGGAAACATTAGAAAAATGCGAAAAAGGCAATAGAGAATAATATAAAAGATGGAAATCTAATGTAAGATAAAAATAAGGTAAGATGGAAAGTTAAACTTCTATGTGATTGTTTATGCAACATACAATTTTAATGACAAGTTCAAATCCTCCTTTAAAAGAAGTTATTCCTCTGCCAATATTTGTGATGCTCCTCAGATCTAGTCCATTATTAGCTGGACTCTAAAAAACAATATACAATAAAAGAAAGTAGATATTAGAACAAAGAGAAAATAGAGACCAAAAGTAACAATATTATCAAATGAAAATACAAAAAGAGAAAATAGCCTAGATAAAGCTGTTGAAAGTTACACCAACTCCTCTCTCTTATCTCTAGAATCATCTCTATCTTTCTTCTACTCAAGTTTTCTAGATTTCTCTTCTTTGTTCTTTCTCTAGATTTTTCTTTAGAATTTCTCCTTAGTCTTCTAGTTCCAGAAATCTCTTCAGTTTTCTTCATTGAATAATCAAAGTCTTAGCTATCTAGAGAATTCTAAGTTGGCTACAACACCAACTTGAAGAGCTATAAATAGAGATGTGTGTTGTGTGATAGGTGTGTGGTGAGTAGAGAGAAAAAGGAAGAAAAAGAGTGAAGTTGTGAGTGCATATTAAAAGAGTGTGTCTAGTGTATATTTGGTCTTTTCTCATATTAATAAAAGAGTTGTTTTTCGGAAGTTACTGTAGCATCCCGAGATAAAGTTACTGTAGCAAATCGGTACTGTAGCACAAAACTACAATTGGTACCGAGAGTCAGAAATCAACAAAGTGGTATCAGAGCTAGACTGTCAGGGATCGGAGTACGCATATCGGAGAAAGACAGTCTGGGACTGTGAAGATTATTGGTCTAGGACCAAGACGATCGAGGATCGTAGTTCGTGGAGACGTGGAAATTCTGCCGGTACACGGTCAGGGACTGTGAAATTAAGTGAACGAGAATCAAATTTGAGGTAAGTGCAGGGCACTCTCAAAACACTATGGCAGATATTTCTAATTCCGCTAGCAACATCGAGAAGCTCAATGAAAACAATTACAATACGTGGAGCATCCGGATGCAATATTACATGCTCGGGCAAGATTTATGGGATATTGTTAACGGTGAAGCTTCAACACCACCAACTGATGCCGGAGAACTAAGAAAATGGAAGATCAAAGCCGGAAAGGCCATGTACGTGTTATCAGTCACTGTTGAGGATGGTTTATTACAACGCATCAAGGATGCAAAGACACCGAAGGAAGCCTGGGACACACTCACAATGCTGTTCGCGAGGAAAAATGATGCTAGGCTCCAACAATTGGAGAATGAACTCCTGTCAATCTCGCAGCAAAATATGTCGGTAAGCGAATATTTCTCTAAAGTTAAAACTCTTTGTGATGAAATTTCAAAATTAGATCCAGAAAATACCATTACCGAAACGAGGATGAGAAGAATTATCATCCATGGCTTGCGACCTGAATACAACGGGATTGTTACTGCAACCCGTGGTTGGAGCAAAGAACCAACTTTAACTGAGTTGGAAAATATCCTAGCCAATCAAGAGACTTTAGATAAACAAATGTCTAAAGTCTCGATAAAAAATGACGAGAAAGCACTCTTTAGTAATAAAAGAGGCTTTAATAAAAAAAGCAAAGTTGCTACAAAGCCAGGCGTGGAAGAAAATAAATTTCGAAGGCAAGAAACATGGTCAAAGCAAGGGGGAAGGAGTTTTCGGCAAGAGGGAGCCCAGCATGTTCGAGAAAGAGACAAAAATGAAAATAGGTATCGTCGTCAAAACAATCAGTGTTACAACTGTGGAAAATCTGGTCACTTTGCTCGAGACTGTCGGTTTAAGCAAGTCCAAGGCAACGCGGCAACCTCGTCACGAGAAGAGAATAATAGCGAAGAAGAGTGGGATTTTCAAGCATCAATTGCTATTGAAGAATGCGAAAAACTTGCAGCTGCTTGCATCACCGAGTCAGAAGAAGAGTGTTCACTCGCATCGGTGAGTAAATTAATCGACTATAATAATGATTGGATAGTTGATTCTGGATGCTCAAATCACATGACTGGAGATAAGGAGAAGTTGACTAATACCTCAACATACAAAGGAGAACGAGTTGTGGTAACTGCAAATAATTCAAGGTTACCTATTACTCACATCGGCCAAACAACTATTGTGCCACGATTTAGCCCACACCAAATCGAGCTGCAAAACGTATTCCATGTGCCAGGTATGAAGAAAAATCTGCTATCGGTTTCACAACTCACTGCCTCAGGAAATTATGTCGTGTTTGGTCCAAATGATGTGAAAGTATATCCAAACTTAAAGCCAACAAGTACACCAATAATGGAAGGGAAGCGTCTGGAGTCAGTCTACGTTATGTCCGCTCAGACTGCATATGTGGACAAGACAAGAAAGAATGAAACAGCTGACTTGTGGCATGCAAGGCTTGGGCACGTGAGTTATCTCAAGTTAAAGGTAATGATGAAAAAGTCTATGCTCAAAGGTCTTCCTCAATTAGACATTCAAGAGGACACGGTATGTGCCGGGTGCCAATATGGGAAAGCTCACCAGCTGCCATACAAGGAGTCAAAGTTTAGAGCTAAGGAGCCTCTTCAGCTAATTCACTCAGACGTGTTCGGGAAGATAAAACAACCTTCTGTCAGTGGCTGCCAATACATGATAACTTTCATTGATGATTTTTCAAGGTACGTCTGGATTGATTTTATGAAAGAAAAATCAGAGGCACTTACTAAATTTATAGAGTTCAAAGAAAAGGTGGAAAAAGAAGTAGGCCGAAAGATACAATGCCTACGCACAGATAACGGGGGAGAATACACATCCAAGGAGTTTTCAGAATTCTTACAGGAATGCAAGATACGCAGACAATTGACATGTCCGAACACTCCACAACAAAATGGAGTTGCCGAGAGAAAGAATCGGCATTTGGCTGAGATATGTCGAAGCATGTTACATGCGAAGAATGTGCCACCTCGTTTTTGGGCAGAATGTTTGAAGACTGCAGCTCACGTGACTAATAGGCTTCCACAAGCAAGACTTGGTTTTATCTCACCCTTTGAGAAACTATGGAACATCAAACCCACGGTGAGTCACTTTCGAGTATTTGGTTGCGTATGTTATGTATTTGTACCAGATCATCTACGCAGCAAATTCGACAAAAAGGCAATTCGTTGCATATTTGTGGGATATGACGACCAAAGAAAAGGGTGGAGATGTTGTGATCCAACAAGTGGCAGATGCTATGTATCCAGAAATGTTGTGTTCGATGAAGCTTCGTCATGGTGGTCACCACAAGCAGTTCTGTTGCCAGACTCAAAAGAAATTGAAGAAAAACTTCAAGAAAATATGGAGGAACAAATTGAGCTTAAAAAGACTCAACCAAGTGACGAGTATTCAGAAAAGGCCCTTGATGAGGAAAAGTCATTTCGAGAAAATGAGTTCGATGAAAGAGATTCTCAGCCACTTCTGCGCAGGTCATCACGACAACGCAAACCAAATCTTAAGTATGCTAATGCTGCTCTAATTGAAGAAATAGAGCCAACAACTTATGAAGAGGCATCTGAGAAATTGGAGTGGAGAAAAGCCATGGAAGAAGAAGTTCAAGCCCTGAAACAAAACGAGACATGGGAGTTGGTGCCAAAGCCGAAGAAGATTGAACCCATCTCATGTAAATGGGTTTATAAAATAAAGACTCGACCCGATGGATCGATAGAAAGGTATAAGGCTCGATTGGTGGCTCGCGGATTCTCTCAAAAGTATGGGGTGGACTATGATGAGACCTTTAGTCCGGTTGCAAAGATTACAACAGTACGAGTATTACTTGCCTTTGCAGCAAGCAAATCTTGGAAGTTATGGCAAATGGATGTGAAAAATGCCTTCTTGCACGGAGAGCTAGATCGAGAGATTTATATGGAGCAGCCCGAAGGATTCACAAGTAAAGTTCATCCGGATTATGTGTGTAAGTTGAAAAAGGCACTCTACGGATTAAAACAAGCACCGAGAGCATGGTACGGTAAAATTGCCGAATTCCTAATACAAAGTGGTTACTCAGTTGCAGCAGCAGATTCGAACTTGTTCGTGAAAGAAAAAGGAGGTAAGTTGGCAATAGTCTTGGTTTACGTGGATGATCTAATCATCACCGGAGACAACGAAGAAGAAATCAAACAAACTAGAAGCAATCTCTCAGTACGTTTTCAAATGAAAGAGCTTGGAGAGCTGAATCACTTTCTTGGGCTAGAAGTAATCCGTACCAAAGAAGGAATATTCTTATGTCAACACAAGTATGCAAAAGATCTTATACACAAATTCAGGATGACTGATTGCAAGTCGATATCTACGCCTATGGAAGCCAATGCAAGACTCTGTAGTGAAGAAGGCAAAGAATTGGAAGACTCAACAAGTTATAGGCAACTAGTGGGTAGTCTAATCTACCTTACATTAACAAGACCCGACATTGCATTCGCTGTTGGAGTAGCTAGCCGATTCATGGAGAAACCAAGAAAACCTCACTTAGATGCGGTTCGACGAATCTTGAGGTACGTAAAAGGAACTATTGATTTTGGACTTCTATACAAAAAGGGAGTTTCGTGCCAAGTTATAGGATATTGTGATGCCGATTATGGTGGAGATCATGATACAAGACGATCAACAACTGGCTACATGTTTAGCCTTGGATCCGGCATAATCTCTTGGTGTAGCAAAAGACAACCTACGGTATCATTGTCAACTACAGAAGCAGAATATAGAGCAGCAGCTATGGCAGCACAAGAAAGCACGTGGTTGATACAGCTGTTAAAGGACCTGCACCAACCGATTGACTCTCCAGTACAACTCTATTGTGATAATCAGTCAGCAATAAGCTTAGCTGAAAATCCAGTCTTTCATGCCAGAACCAAGCACGTAGAAATACATTATCACTTTGTACGTGAAAAAGTACTTCAACGGGATGTTGAACTGAAATACATCAAGACTGAAGAACAAGTAGCTGACTTGTTTACCAAGGGACTTAGCGGTGCAAAATTCGATGAGTTCAGAAGACAACTTGGCATGACTACCAAAGCGAGCATCAAGAGAGAGTAGTCGTTGAGGGGGAGTGTTGAAAGTTACACCAACTCCTCTCTCTTATCTCTAGAATCATCTCTATCTTTCTTCTACTCAAGTTTTCTAGATTTCTCTTCTTTGTTCTTTCTCTAGATTTTTCTTTAGAATTTCTCCTTAGTCTTCTAGTTCCAGAAATCTCTTCAGTTTTCTTCATTGAATAATCAAAGTCTTAGCTATCTAGAGAATTCTAAGTTGGCTACAACACCAACTTGAAGAGCTATAAATAGAGATGTGTGTTGTGTGATAGGTGTGTGGTGAGTAGAGAGAAAAAGGAAGAAAAAGAGTGAAGTTGTGAGTGCATATTAAAAGAGTGTGTCTAGTGTATATTTGGTCTTTTCTCATATTAATAAAAGAGTTGTTTTTCGGAAGTTACTGTAGCATCCCGAGATAAAGTTACTGTAGCAAATCGGTACTGTAGCACAAAACTACAATTGGTACCGAGAGTCAGAAATCAACAAAAGCTACCCAAATAACTTGCAAAATTAATTAATTAGAGATCACTAATTACTATAAAATCCAAGTCAAATAACTTTTTGGTTGAATATAAAAAAAAGGATTGTAAACACTATCAACGAATTATAGACATTAACAAGGATTTACATACAACTTTAGAGCATTCAAAATAATATATTAGCAACATTTCAATCACAAATAGAAAACAAGGTTGACACTTGTAGATCTGAATAGAAGAAAAATGTAACAAATATAAGAGAAATTCCTAATTAGTTAAAAGATAAGTATATGAAAACTTACCTACAAAATGTATAACACTATAAACTCAAGATTCCTGCACATTAAAACAAAAGACAAAAGATAATTTAGTTAAGATCAACAACAATGTGTAATACATGGGAACCAAGAGAAAGAAAAGGGAAAAAGAATTATGAAAAGCATAATTAGGCGTGCAATAGGATTCATTTAAGGAATTTAAAGTCTTCCAATGAAATTCAAGAACCAAAAAATGTTTGCTTAATAACACAATAAACTCAAATATAGAATCTGAGTAATTAAAGTTATGAACCAAACAATCTCACCTAGAGGGTTAACTGTTAAGAAGTTCAGCTGTTGAAAAAATTAGACTTTTTGGTGCATTAGTTTATCTTGGTCAAAATACATTTCAAAGATCACTTTAAGTATTTATTTGAAACACCTTTATATCTATTAACAAAGATAAAATAGGCAAATAGTTTAAAAAATAATAACATATTAATTTATTTATTTTAGTATCTAAAAGATAGACAAATTATTGTAACCTTATCACAGAAAATTCTTACCAGGGGCAGTTTTCTGGAGAAAAGTTTCTTTTTTGCAAATCTTCTCAGGAGTTGAAAGAAAATGCCAACACAGCCACCAAGCCTATGTGGCTTTTTCTCCGTTATAGCCAAAGTCTGACGCCATTTTTCCTATATGTTTATTCATTTGTCTTACCACCGGCACTTAAAAAAAAAAAACCAAGAAAAAAAACTGAAATTGATTGCAATGAAAAAGAAAAAGAAAATAAAAATTTCAACTAGTCTTAAATGGCCTTAAACTGACCTTTCTCTAGCATTATCTTTCTCCACCCCTCCCCCCTTTCCTCTACCGATTCATCAATTTTTTTTTTCAATTTTTCACATAGGAAAAAATGAGATGGTTGATAGAGAAAGGAAAAGAAAATGAAAAATTTTCAACCTCCCAATCTCTCTTACCCGATCATTCTAGTCAACTATTTTGACAATTTCACTCAAAAGATAAATAATACATTACATGGGTCTATCAAAATTGACTGAAAATATAAGGAGGAGGTGGGAGGGACTGAAAGAGATGGGAGCAGGTGAAGAATCGAAAGAAATAAGAGAAGAAAGATAGGAGCATGTTAGGCAGAGAAGAGATGTACCTGGCTACTATGTTTTTTACTTACCAAGGCAAAACATTTGGTTTTGGCAAAAGAAAAAGGGCAAACTCACACTACTGAGTACTGACCAAGCCAAAAGGGTTGGTTTTGCCAAAAGAGAAATTAATAATAATAAAAAAATGTAAAGTAGGGAAAAAGTAAAATTTATAATGCCGATGGTAAGAGAAATAAATGACGAACTCTTGCATTAACCTCTATTAATTTTTTTTAATATTTAAAAAATAATTTAAATTTAAAAAATAAAAAAAATTAAATTTAAATTTAAAATAATAAAAAGAAAAAAGGACAAACAGGAGACGTGTTTAAGGTGTCTTATATTTGTATAAATTTTATGTGTTAATAATTTGTGTTATATATATTTTGACATATTCGTGTATTCGTGTCGTGTCCGTGTTTTTTTTTTCGTTTTGTTGACACCCTCCTTAAACTTCCTCATATACAAAATTTATCTTACGGATATAATACCTTAAACACGATTATGATACATAAAATAAAAAATACACAAATACAACATGAATACATGAATTACAAAATCTTAAATAACTTAAATTTTCATACCAACTCTTCCATTTATATTCATAACATTTTTATAATTTTTAAATATTTAATAAAATAACCTAAACATAATTACAACATAAAAAATTAAAAATATACGAACACGATATGAATGCACGAATTACAAAATTAAAAATAACTTTTAATTTTTTTTTCATCAAATTCTCACCAACTCTTCTATTTATCTCTATCATAATTTTTTTTTTACTTTTTTATATTTAATAAAATAACTTAAATTTAAACTTTAATTTAAATTTAAAATAATAAAAAATAATTTAAAAAAGAGAGAAGGACATAATGGAGAGATCGGCACACTCCACTTTATCCCTCTTTTATTATTTAAAAAAAAAAAAGGCAAAAAATAAGATGAACAATATCCTTGCAAAAAAAAAAAAAAAAAATTATGTTACATGGACATTTTGACCAAAAAAAAAGAGCAAAAGACATCCCGACAGGTGAACAGTAACCAAAAAAAAAAAAATGTTGAACAGAACCGGGGCAACGTGGACACTCTGCTTGGCCTTCAAAACATCCTAAATTTATATATAGGATGTGAGTGAATTTTTCTTTGATGAACAATTGAATAAGCTAAAAGAACTTGACTGTTCTGGTGGTAAAGGATATTAAAAAAACCAGAAGCTCTTCCCAAACTGCAAAATTTGCTGGTGTATTATCCCTTCCTTCTCTATTATCTACCTTAAAGAAACCCACTAAAGAAATGGTTGATTACTTTGAAACTATAATAAATTGTGACAGAGAAATGGGGCTATAAAAGAGACAGGAACAGGATAAAAGCAATAAAAAAATATTTAAAAGAAATAGTAGGTAATATATAGAACCCTATTGTGTAGAATATACAGTTCTTAGCCCAAAATATCAGATCCTAAAGGATATGACATGCTAGTTGCAAGAAGAGAACAGTTGGTGATTATGCAAATAGAGTAGACAAGTTTGGTTTTGGCATGAAGGTGAATAATGCAGCAAGTGGTCCTATTAAGAATCCACAGGTTTTTTGCAAGACAATAATGGTTAAACAAGGGTTAATGCAAATTGGTCTTAAGTATACATTTTTAACGATTTGGTACTTAAAAAAAAAAAATTACGATTAGGTACCTGAACTTGTATTTCTTAATCAAGTTACCCCAATGGACTAACGCTTTACATAAATGCTAACGTGGCCTGATTGATCAATACTAAGTCGTCACATGTCAGGTCAACGCCACGTCAGCATTTAAAAAAAAATTAAAAAAATTAAAAAAGTTAAAAAATTAAAATAATTTTTTTTCTAAGTGGCATTGCTGACGTGTAAAAAATTGCCCAATGTCAAATTTTTATTGGACAAAAAAAGATACATCATCACACCGTTAAGTATTGGACCAATTTGATTGATAAAATATAAGTTAAGGTACCTAATTATGAATTTTTTCTTTAAATATCAAATCGTTAAAAAGAATATAATTCGGAGGTCAATTTTGATCGGGTGAGAAAACGTTGCAAACCAGTAAAACGAGATATCGTAGGGAGATGGCGGAGAGAAAGATTGGAGCAGACCCTGAAGAACAAGTGCGGTGGCAGGAGGTGGTGATGAAGGCTGTAAGTGGCTGAGGATGGTGAAGGTTATGGTGGCTGTGATAATTCAGAGAAAAACTCATAGAGAATTCTTATTGATTAAAAGTTTGTCAAATAGTCAAAAGTCCCAAAATGAAACTTTGATACCAGTAATTATAGCCTCTCTTGGGAAGTTACCAGGAGAGGTTACTAAGAGAGTAGGAGGTTACTTCAAGACCACTCACGTGCAAATAACACACATCATGGGTAATGGGAGAGAGGGGAAGTTACCAAAGTAGTGGATGGTATGGAGGTTATTTGGAGGTTACACTTGCGCAATGTTTCTTAACAGGAAGTGAAGAAAGATTACGTGACAGCACACCTAAGAATGCACTGTCTATTTAACGGGAAAGGGAAGCACTTGTGTTCCAGGGAAAGGTTAAGAAGCGGAATTCTTAACAGTCTCCATATCTGAGCCTCTAAGCCATGCTCTCCAGGACATCCGAAGAGTGGAGCAAACCCAAGAATCCTGCCAACCTTCCCGGGTTAACTCCACAGTCTTCACGTAGTTGTGTATTACTACAAGAAGTCCTGCTGCAAAGAAGCGACGTGCCAAGCAGTGACGTGCCAAGCGACGTGTCAGGAAGCGACGTGCCATGAAGCGACATGCCAAGCGACGTGCCAAGAGATTAGCCAGGAAGCGACATGCCAAGCGACGTGCCAAGCGACGTGTCAGGAAGCGACGTGCCAAGTGATGAGCGCTGCTGACAGGGAGACTATTACTAAGGCCCACTGCATGAGATTTGTGCCTGCATAAAATGTTATTGACCAAAAATGAGTGTTTACATTTTGTCCGCTGCATGAGAATTTTTTTTTTTTAAAGGATTCTGAAGTTTCTAAATTTTATGCAATTGTCCCACACATTTTTTTGTTGTTGTTGAATTTTACTTATTTATTTATTTATTTAATTTTTGTTTACAAGCCGTTGCATGCGAGGCAACTGCATACAGGGCGCCTGCATGCAAGGGGCGCCTGCTAGCCAGCCCGCCTGCACAGGCTGGGCAGCAACCCCATCTGCATGCAAAAACAACTAGAAAAGAATTTCTCATATGGCTTCTATATATTAATCAATAACATTAGACAAGAATTTATTATGGAAAACGTAAATGCCAACATCTATCTACTCGCTGCATGGTTTGCCTTTTTAATCTTATCTCGGGTAGCATTTTCGGGCCCTCCAAGATTTTCATAGTACTTTTGTTTGGCAGAGAAGTGTAATCATAGAAGAATGCATTAACTTAAGAAAAATTGAATTCCTAACCAAAAATAAATAAATTCTTTTATTGCCCATGGACTTGATGCATCGTAAAGGCACCTCAAGCTTGATTTTTTTATAGGTCTACGGGTCGAGCAATTATTTGGATACCAATAATTTGCTGATATCATGATCAGATGCCAAAACCATAGAAGCAGACTTTGCATGTATAACATTTATTAGGACAATAAGGAAATAAAGAAAAATACCTTTTCTCAGAGATATCATACTTTGCAATTCTCCATAGAAGTAGCCAACCAATAAAAATATGAACTACGTAATTCCATTCCTCAACCACAAGGTTAACATACCGCCAGCTCTTTTTTCGGGAACAAATCAGAAAAATGGAAGAAAATTCATGGTGCCATTCTGGAAGAAAATGCACTTGAACCACTCAATTCACATAGATGCAAATTAGGTGCTTCTTAAGGATACTTGAGATGGAGAACATCGAGACATACTCAGGTATGGAAGCAAGTATAGAGAGTTTAAAGTTTATGATTTAAAGAAATATAAATGGAAGGAAACAAAAGGAGGATTCGGATGGGTATGTTTATTATGCTTTTCATGTACCTGTGGTTAGCAGTTGAGAGAATTTTCTTATTCTGCTTGCAGGTGGGGTGTCCGCAGGCGGCAGCCAGCCCGCCTGCATGGCCCCTCTTTTTTTTTTAGGAACTTAATTTACGGCCTTATATATTTGAGAGATCAGATTTGATGAAGTTTTCTTTGACCAAGCAACGAAGTAGAAACTGACTAAGCATTTATTTTGTGCAAAGGTCAATGCCAAACAGATTCGTACACAAACATAAGCTGCATACATAGGCAACTTGACGTTATTGTGTGGGCAGGATATAGAAAACAAGGTGGTTAAAATATCAAATGATACAGATTACATGGCCCGCCTGCATGATTTATTATTACTATTATAAAATAAAAAAATAAAAAAATTTGTAAATGGGTCTATAAGCAGTAGGCAACCCGTCTGCAGGCAAGGCGTCTGCGGGCATCCCGCCTTCAGGCAAGGCCAGGCTCTATTTTCCATTTCCTTCCTAATCGTATAACCATATTAAAAGGGCAGAATTTGTGCATATAGACATCAATATTAGGAATTGAAATTCAAAGTCACAATATCAGTAAATACCATGTAATGCTGAAGAGCAAAAAGAATATAGGTTTCAATACAGGCACACTGCCTGTCAGATACCTGGGGGTTCCATTAGTCACTAGAAGATTAACTATGACGGACTGCGAGCCACTTTTGGAGAAGGTGACAGCAAGGGTTAGAGGATGGGCAACAAAGTTCTTGTCTTATGCTGGAAGGCTTCAGCTTATCCAATCAGTTCTGTTTCACCTGCAGAACTTCTGGTGCAGACATTTTGTTCTGCCCAAGCAGTGCATAAGGAAGTTGATGCAGCTATGTTCAAGCTTCTTATGGAAAGGGAAGGAAGGCCAAGCTAAGGGAGCTAAAGTTAGCTGGAAGTCTATTTGCTTGCCAAAATCAGAAGGGGGACTTGGTGTAAAGGACATTGTCACTTGGAATCAGGCATGTATTCTAAGAAATTTTTGGGCTGTACTGATTGACGCAGGCTCCCTATGGATAGCCTGGATCAAGACTTATGTGTTGAAGGATAGAGACCCATGGCACATCTCTATCCAGAGTGGGAGCAGTTGGAATTGGAGGAAGATCATGCAATTGAGAGAGGTGGCTGCCAGAATAGTTCTCACTACTGCTGATGGAAGCTGCAAATGGCCTTTTCCAGAGGGAAAGTACCAAGTGTCAGCAGTGTGGAACAAGATCAGACCTTCAGCTGGGAAAGTGGCTTGGAATAAGTTGGTATGGTGCAATTTTAATATTCCTAGGCATTCTATTCTCTCTTGGATGGCAATCCTAAATAGATTGGCCACAAAGGATATGCTTATCTCCTCGGGAATGGCCGTGGATGATAAATGTTTGCTGTGCAAACAAGAGAGGGAAACCAGAGATCATCTATTCTTCACTTGCTCCTACTCGAAACAGATATGGCAGAGAGTGATGGTACTTTGTAGGTTAAAAAGGCAGGTTGCATGTTGGACTGTAGAGCTTCAATGGGCCTCTGTCAACCTCAGAGGTAAAGCTCTAATCACAACGATATTGAGGCTAGCTTGGAACGCAGTTATCTACCTAGTTTGGAAGGAAAGAAATAATCGTTTGTTCAACTCAACTGAGCAAAAGGAGGAGCATCTCACTGAGCAAGTGAGAGACATGATCTCGACCAGGTTAAGTGATCTTAGGAAGATTAAAAGAGATTAAGTTAATACGTTTTTATGTAATTCTTGGAGATTAAATGCAGACATGTTTGTCTAATGGCATTGGTTTTCTGATTTGTTTAGCTAGGCTAAGCTAGCTTTGTAACATGTAGCAGCACTGCTGCTTTCTTGGATATATGAAAATATACTTATCCAAAAAAAAAAGAATATAGGTTAGCAGTAGGTGAAGATCGGCAAAAGATCTTTCGAATGCCAAAAAATAAAACCAGAACTATAATCCCAGTCAAAATTTTGGAATGTATCAGTTATTCTAGAAGTGTGCAGAGATAAATTTCTTAAAGCACAAGCTTATCAGCCCGCAAAGATGCTGTGAGGTTGAATAGAAGTAGGTAATGTAGGCAACTGATAGACTAGGTTTTTATAAGCTAACACCGGGTTGTCGGTTTGAAATTATGCCTTCTTTCAGTTGTTTCTAGTACTATTCTATTGCTGTATTAACGTTGACTTGCGCTGCATGATTCTAGTTTGCATGAATGCTTAAACTGTGGATGAGTTTCATAAGGTTGTTAGGGAAAGAGAATTCAGAGAAACAAGGTGTAATGGATGACTTGATAGTCAGGTAACTCTGAATCGATGTTCTGGAATAGTAGGTGCTGCAGCTGACAGGAGACTTTTTTCTCTAGTTCCATGTCCATTGTAATTGATGGAATTCAGTCATTCACATGTATTTGTCTTTTTTTATTAGCTATTTGTTTCGGTATAAATTGTTGAGAAGTGTCTTTGTTTCAGTACAAGTTGTTTAGAAGTGTCTCTGAATTGCATTGAAGAAATGGAAGCTCCAATGAAGTACGTCTGTGTTCTAATGTTTCTTGTGATTATGACCATTGCAGGGTTCAATGGAGTAGATGGATATCGTAATTATGGTCCATGTGGGAAACATGATATCGAGAAGGAAGCTGAGAAGCTGGCTCCTTGTACAAAGGCAGCACAAGTTGTGAAAGCTCCAGTTTCCAAGCCTTGCTGCACTGTAATGGAGAAAAAACTCAAGAATCCAAGCTGCCTTTGTGCTATTATGTTTTCTCATACAGCAAAGAATGCTGGAGTCAAGCCAGAAGTTGCTGTGACCATTCCGAAACGCTGCAACATCACTGTTCTTTATGTTGGTCACAAGTGTGGAGGTAGAATTTTTGTTACCTTTTCTCCTTTGCTTTTACATAATGCTTCTTGTTTCAGTTTCATTCTCACGAAGCCATTGTTTATTTCTTGCAGCTTTCCCACTGGTTTAGGTGTGAAGACTCCCATGGTTCATCTTCCTGTACTAGACTACTTGGTGTTAGCTGTATAAGTATGCTGGATTTTGTCATTGTTGCTAGTAAATCTAGTTGAAAAGTTTCACTGTGAAATCTAGCCGTTTCGAGTAATAAATAAAAACTGAAGTTGTATCTTTGAATAATAAATGTAAGTGAAGTTGTTTCTTTGAATAATACTAAATGAAAGGTTAGTTATCTTTGCAAATCATCTACTTCTTGTTGCTCAATAACCATTTTCTCCAATCTATCTTGTCAATAGGATCAATAATGGAGAGAATCACTTTGAGTTGAACAATCTAACTGATATCATTGACTGTTTATATGATTTTGTTCAATTAATGAGGCTTGAAGGATGATTTCATTTTGAAGTGAATAAAATTGGGTGGAGACTAGAAAGAGGAAAAATGTTGAGTTTCCTCTGTTCTTGTTTATTTTGAGGTGAAAATCATAGCTTCTAAAATGATCAGCCATCCAACTTTCAATTTAGTAATGTGAGTTAATTTTTCTTTGATGAACAATTGAATAAGCTAAAAGAACTTGACTGTTCTGGTGGTAAAGGTTATTAAAAAAACCAGAAGCTCTTCCCAAACTGCAAAATTTGCTGGTGTATTATCCCTTCCTTCTCTATTATCTACCTTAAAGAAACCCACTAAAGAAATGGTTGATTACTTTGAAACTATAATAAATTGTGACAGAGAAATGGGGCTATAAAAGAGACAGGAAGAGGATAAAAGCAATAAAAAAGCATTTAAAAGAAATAGTAGGTAATATATAGAACCCTATAGTGCAGAATATACAGTTCTTAGCCCAAAATATCAGATCCTAAAGGATATGAGATGCAAGTTGCAAGAAGAGAACAGTTGGTGATTCTGCAAATAGAGTAGAGAAGTTTGGTTCTGGCATGAAGGTGAATAATGCAGCAAGTGGTCCCATTAAGAATTCACAGGTTTTTTACAAGACAATAATGGTTAAACAAGGGTTAATGCAAATTGGTCTAAATTATACATTTTTAACGATTGGGTACTGAAAAAAAAATAAAAATATGATTAGGTATCTGAACTTGTATTTCTTAATCAAGTTATCCCAATGGACTAACGCTTTACATAAATGCTAACGTGGCTTGATTGATCAATACTAAGTCGTCACATGTCAGGTCAACGTCATGTCAGCATTTAAAAAAAAATTAAAAAAGTTAGAAAATTAAAATAATTTTTTTTCGAAGTGGCATTGCTGACGTGTAAAAAATTGCCCAATGTCAAATTTTTATTGGACAAAAAAAGACACATCATCACACCGTTAAGTATTGGACCAATTTGATTGATAGAATATAAGTTAAGGTACCTAATTTTGACTTTTGTCTTTAAATATCAAATCGTTAAAAAGAATATAATTTGAAGGTCAATTTACATATTAAACCGTTGTAAAGGGTGTTTTTGATCGGGTGAGAAGACGTTGCAAACTAGTAAAACGAGATGTCATAGGGAAATGACGGAGAGAAAGATTGGAGCAGACCCTGAAGAACAAGTGCGATGGCAGGAGGTGGTGATGAAGGCTGTAAGTGGCTGAGGATGGTGAAGGTTATGGTGGCTCTGATAATTCAGAGAAAAACTCACAGAGAATTCTTATTGATTGAAAGTTTGTCAAATGGCCAAAAGTCCCCAAATGAAACTTTGAGACTAGTATTTATAGCATCTCTTAGGAAGTTACCAGGAGAGGTTACTAAGAGAGTGGGAGGTTACTTGAAGACCACACACGTGCAAATAACACACATCATAGGTAATGGGAGAGAGTGGAACTTAGCAAAGTAGTGGATGGCATGGAGGTTATTTGGAGGTTACACTTGAGTAATGTTTCATTAATAGGAAGTGAAGAAATGTTTAGTGACAGCACGCCTAAGAATGCATTGTCTGTTCAGCGGGAAAGGGAAGCACTTGTGTTCCAAGAAAAGGTTAAGAAGCGGGCTTCTTAACAGTCTCCATATCTGAGCCTCCAAGCCATACTCTCCAGGACATTCCAAGAGTGGAGCAAACCCAAGAATCCTGCCAACCTTCCCGGGTTAGCTCCACAGCCTTCGCGTAGTTGTGTATTACTACAGGAAGTCCTGCTGCCAAGAAGCGACGTGCCAAGCGACGTGTCAGGAAGCGACGTGCTAAGAAGCGACATGCCAAGCGACATGCCAAGAGACGAGCCAAGAAGCGACGTGTCAGGAACTGACGTGCCAGGAAGCGACATGCCAAGAGACGTCAAGAGACGTGCCAATAAGCGACGTGCCAGGAAGCGACGTGCCAAGCGACGTGCCAAGTGATGTGCCAAGAAGCGACATGCCAAGCGACGTGCCAAGAGACGAGCCAAGAAGCGACGTGCCAGGAAGCGACATGCCAAGCGACGTGCCAGGAAGGGACGTGCCAAGCGACGAGCGCTGCTGACAGGAGGACTATTACTAAGGCCCGCTGCATATGAGATTGTGCCTGCATGAAATGTTATTGACCAAAAACGAGTGTCTACACCCTTTAAACAACTATTGGCCATTTTATCTGGTGATCTAAAAAATTTGGAATTTATAAAGCAAGACAATTGCCAACAAGGGAGTGGTGAGAAGGAAGATTAGGGTAGCTAGCTCTGTGGAAGATATGATTAAAAAATACAAAAAGAAATGAGGGTTAGCTTATTAGGAAAAGATAATTTAGAATTTTGGATTAACACTAGCAGGAAAAGAAATAATGAACACTGATTGTTTGATTCCCACTTCTCATCAAGTTAAAGACAAGAAAATTTGTATTTTCTAACAGATATTTCAACTGAAATGGGATTTCAATGATGTTGCTAATGAGGAAATTCGGGTTCTAGACTTTAGAGAAAGAGGATTCTAATGGATATGTTAGTAGATTTTGAACTTGTTAGATGCTATGATGTCAGCTTCTCACAAAAGATTTCTTTGTGCCCTTTCAGGATAAAGAAGTAGTGGCATTACCAGGGTTTCAAATAGCGTGGTGTCGCGGCTGCTATTTTGCGGTAGCGGCACCGTCCGCCACTGTTGAATGCTTCAATAGCGGTGTGAATTTTTTTCACACCAATATCGGCTGATCGCGGCTGCTAATAGCGGTGTAACGAAAAATAGCGGCCTTAACAGCCCGTTATTTCCGTTACACCGTTACCATTTGAAAAAAAAAAAATCATGTTCAGTGAGATGGGAGAGAGGGAGGCAGAGACCAAATAACATAATTCACAATATTAAAAAAAATAAGAAAAAAAATCAAATCTCAAGGCTTAAGCATAAATGTACGAAGTTAAGTTTAGCAATTACCTTTTTTTGATTTATTAAATCTGGCCTTTGGTTTGCTTGTCAAGCTTGAATGCATAAAACGGTTCGGGATTGGAGCAAGAGGGGAGGGGAGGGAAGGGCTGGAGCAGGCTGGGAGCAGAGTCAAACAAGACAGGAGGAGGAAGAGATGGCAAAGCTCTTGGCGCACAAAGAGAAGTGTGATTGGTGGTGTCATGGTGTGGCGTTAGCAAGGCTGTGTTTTTCATGGGATTTTGGCATTTGGGGGAATTGAGATTTTGGGTGAATTGAGATTTGAGAGAAATGGTTATCGGATGGGTGAGGTTGGTGGGGGGTTCTCACGTGATTAGAGATGAGTGATGGGTTGAGTCACTCAAAGTGACCCGATCCAAGTAATTTTTAGGGAAATTTTTAGAAGAATTTGTTAAGAAAAATTTGAGGGGAAAATTTTAGAAATTTTTTTATATATAATTTTATTTGGGGAAAAAATTAGGAATTTTAGTATACGTAAAATTTGTAATATTTAAATAAAATAATTAAAATAAAATAATTATATATTAATTTTACTATTTATATTTGAATTTGAGTAATGATTTTTTTTTTGTTTTGATATTTATATTATTGTTAATTTTTTTGTATTAAATTAAATTAATTTTTATTTTTATTTTTATGTAATAACAATTGAAAATAACATTCATTATATAATAAATTGAAAGTAATTTATGATAAAATATTAAATCAATTAATGTGTCAAAATTTTGTTAAATCAATTAAAAAGTAAAACTTAGAAAATTTAAAATAGATTCGATTTTTAATGATGGAATATATAACATAATTTATATATTTCTAAGTTTTAACTTAATTTTTTTTTTTTTTATAAAAACAAAATATCAAGCATGCCACCATGTGAAGAGTTCCTGAGTAAACATGAATGTATCATTCACCTCAAATGTATCTTCCTTCTCAAATTTATCAAGGTTATTTTTTTTGGACAAAGATCATGAAAACGGGATGAAGGTGGTTCTCAAAGTAAAAGTGGAACCGTTGTGGATTTGATCCTCTTCGTCATTCCACCATGTGATAAAAATTGGAGTATATATATATATATATATATATCGATATTTGTAGTAGATGAAATTTTTAAATATTATATTTTTAAGTTTGTAATATTATTAAATATGAATACTTGACATTTAACATGTTTATAACCCAAACAATAAAATTATTATATTTTAAGCTATATTTTATTTTTAAATTATTGTATAAATGAATCAAAATTATTTAAAATTGATAATAATTAAAAATAAGTAAAATATTTTTATAATATTAACGTACCCGTACTTTAGTTTTTTAAAATTTGCAATATTTCTTACTTGTACCTGTACCCGTACCGGGTACCCGTACCGGGTACCGGTACCGTACCCGTATCCATGCAACGTTGGCTGGAGTTTGTATTTCAATTGACAAATGAACTGGGAAATGAGTTGCTACTTGAGATTACTGAGGACATTGAGCTCTGGGTTGTTTTTAAACTGAATTACAGACAAGAAAGCAGCATGAAGAAAGACCCAAATTTCTAGCTGAATGCCCACAGAAATAAATTAAAAAAACACAACTATATATAGAAAAACAAAAACCACAAGCTTATCAGCCCACAAAGATGCTGTGAGGTTGAATAGAAGTAGGTAATGTAGGCAACTGATAGACTAGGTTTTTATAAGCTAACACCGGGTTGTCGGTTTGAAATTATGCCTTCTTTCAGTTGTTTCTAGTACTATTCTATTGCTGTATTAACGTTGGCTTGCGCTGCATGATTCTAGTTTGCATGAATGCTTAAACTGTGGATGAGTTGTTGTGCGGAACTAAATCGAGATTACTAAAACCGATTTAAACACAATGAAATAACACCGATATTTTACGTGGTTCAGCAAGTGTGCTTACATCCACGGGAGGAGGAGCTTGAAGCTTTGTATTAATGGAGATGAAGTACAAACATATACACAATTCAAGGTGCTATGCTAGCACTGAACTCACAACTCAACAATACCAGAAAACTCTAATAAGCTCAGAGTATTTGCTTCAACTCTTAAACTCTTAACTCACACATTTTTCTCTCTCACTCTACATGGCCTTTTATAGCCACCATCCATGGTGTGAACACATAGCTAGTGGCAAACAAAGTAGCCACCATCCACCAACTATCATGGTGGGAACACCTAGCTAGTGGCAAACAAAGTAGCCACCATCCACCAACTATCTTGGTCTACCATCCACCAACTTGGTTGGTGGCTCCTCCATTATTGACCTTGGTTGGTGGCCTTGGTTAATCTTTGAGCCATCTTCAACAATCTCCACCTTGGCGAGAATCCAGAGAGAGAATTCACTGATCAGAGCTTCCTCCTTCCTCCTTCAGGTGCTTTAAACTCGAGAGATATTGATCAAGTCCAAACAATGTTGAAACTTGACCCCAGAAACTATTTTTGTTAGCATATCTGCAGGATTATCTGCAGTCCCGATCTTCTGTAGTAGAATGTTTCCTTCATCTACTATTTCTCGGATAAAGTGGTAGCGAACATCAATATGCTTGGTCCGACTGTGATGAACTTGGTTCTTAGCTAGGCAAATGGCACTCTGGCTATCGCAGAAAACATCTACCTTTTCCTGTGCTATCCCGAAATCATCAATCAATCCTTGAAGCCAAATTGCTTCCTTGAAAGCTTCCGTTACAGCCATGTACTCTGCTTCTGTTGTAGACAGAGCTACCGTTGACTGTAAAGTTGATCTCCAACTTACTGGTCCTCCTGTTATGGTGAACACATAACCAGTAGTTGAACGACGCTTATCAAGATCTCCAGCATAGTCTGAATCCACATATCCGACAAGATGCTTGCCAATAGTTTTACTTCTCTCGAATTTTAAGCCTGTTTCCACAGTACCATGAATGTACCGTAGAATCCATTTCACAGCTTGCCAATGGCCTTTACCAGGATTATGCATGTACCGGCTTACCATACTGACAGCATGTGAAATATCAGGTCTCGTACACACCATTGCATACATTAGGGCACCTACTGCATTGGCATATGGAACATGATCCATCTGTCTCTTCTCACCATCTGTTCTTGGTGACATCAATGCACTGAGTTTGAAATGTGCCGCTAAAGGAGTACTTACAGATTTGGTCTTATCATTAATGCCAAATCTCTGAAGTACTTTGCTCAGATACTGAGCCTGGGTCAATTTGATCACACCATTTTTTCTATCTCTGCTGATTTCCATCCCAAGAATTTTCTTAGCTTCTCCAAGATCCTTCATCTCGAACTCTGAGCTCAGTTGAGCCTTCAGCCTGTCGATCTCCACCTTGCTTATAGATGCGATTAACATATCATCAACATATAAAAGCAAGTAGATAAATGATTCATTTTGGAGTTTCCGGAAATAAACACAGTGATCAAATTGACTGCGTGTGTACTTCTGATCCAACATAAAGGTGTCAAACCGCTTGTACCACTGTCGCGGTGACTGCTTCAGACCGTATAGAGACCTATTCAACTTACATGCCCAATCTTCACGACCGGGGACTCTAAAACCATCTGGTTGAGTCATATAAATTTCCTCCTCTAAGGAACCATGGAGGAATGCAGTTTTTACATCAAGTTGAACTAACTCTAGGTCATACTGTGCTACTAAAGCCAGTAATATCCGAATAGATGCATGCTTAACAACAGGTGAAAATACCTCATTGTAGTCTATTCCTTCCTTTTGAGCGTAACCTTTGGCTACCAATCTGGCTTTGTATCTGATGCTGTCTTTGCCGGTAGCACCCTCCTTTTTGGCAAAGACCCATTTGCACCCAATTGTTCTTTTGAGTGTTGGAAGTGGAACCAACTTCCAAGTCTGATTCTGATGAAGTGATGTCATCTCTTCATCCATCGCCTCCTTCCACTGGGCATGCTCTGGGCTGTTTACAGCTTCTTTGTAATTGATCGGGACATCATCATCAATTACTGGAAGGGCGAATGCCACCATGTTTGTGTACCGAGCAGGTTTTCGAATATGTCTTTTCGGTCTGCTGGTGGCAATAGATTCAGGTTGCTGAAAGATTTCCGGTGATGACTCCTCCACTTCAGTTAAGGTGTCATCAGATTCTGGTTCAGATTCATCGGAATTTTGACCAGCATCGTCAGATTCAAACTCCACCTGCTTTAGAGAATCATGGTTCTCATTCTCTGGAGTTGACAGTTTCAGCATTACAGATTCGTCAAAGGTAACATCTCGGCTTACGATGACTTTCTTTGACTCAGGGTTCCACAGTCGGAATGCCTTTACTCCTTCACTAAAGCCCAAGAAGACAGCTTTCTTGGCTCTAGGATCCAGTTTTGATTCACTTACGTGAAAATATGCTGGGCATCCGAAAATACGAAGCCGATCATAATCAGTGGCAGAATGTCCGGACCACACCTCTATGGGAGTTTTCCCATCAATTGCAGTGGAGGGTAGTCTGTTGATAATGTGGGAGGCGTACAATAAAGCCTCCGCCCAAAATGCTTTGCTCAAGGCAGACTGGGATAACATGCAGCGAACTTTATCAACCAAAGTTCGGTTCATCCTTTCTGCAACTCCATTCTGCTGGGGAGTGCCAGGAACAGTGAAGTGTCGGATTATCCCATCATTCTGACAGATTTCCTTCAGTGGATCTGATTTGTATTCTCCATCGTTGTCAGATCTTAGTCTCTTGAGCTTTCTCCCGCTCTGGGTTTCGATCATCTTCTTCCATTTTACGAAGATATCTACAACTTCATTTTTGTGCTTCATAGTATAAACCCAGACATATCTAGAGTAATCATCAATAAAGGTCACAAAATAGTGTTTACCTCCCAATGAAGCATTTTTGGAAGGCCCCCAGACATCAGTGTGAATGTAGTCCAATGTTGCTCTCGTACGATGAATTGCAGTGCCAAACTTGACTCTTGTTTGCTTGCCTAGGACGCAATGCTCACAGAAATCAAGTTTTCCAGTTTTGGCATTCTTCAGTACACCTTGCTTTATCAGGTTTTGCAAGGCCTTCTCTCCAACATGCCCTAAGCGCATGTGCCAAAGTCGAGAAGTGTCAGATTCATCGCCTCCATTGTTGTGGGAGACTGCTGCTCTGCCGGTCACAGTTTCTCCATCAAGGAGATACAGATTTCCCTTCATAGAACCCTTCATTGCTAAGAATGCTCCACGTACAACCTTCAGGACTCCATTCTGAATGGTCATCTTGTAACCATTTGAGTCTAAGACCCCCAGTGATATGAGGTTTTTCTTGAGATCAGGGACATACCTTACATCTGTAAGTTGTCTGATTGTACCGTCATGCATTTTTAGTCGGATCGTTCCGATGCCTCTAGTGTGACAAGTATTGTCATTGCCCATAAGGACAATCCCTCCATCAAACTCCTTGAAGTTTGAGAACCACTCTCGGTTCGGACACATGTGGTAGGAACATCCGGAATCCAGAATCCATCGATTTGAAGAGTGTGTTGTTGTGGAAATCGTAAATGCAGAGTCTTCTTCTCCCTCAGATTCTTGAGCTACATTCACAGTCGACTTCTTCATGTTAGGACAGTTTTTCCTCCAGTGCCCTTTCTCATGGCAATAGGCACACTCGTCCCTTGAGAGTCGTGTTTTTGATGATCCCCTCTTTGAACGGGATTTACCTCGCTTGTTTTCTCCGGCTCCTCGGTTGTCCGTCCTGCCTCTGTACACAGTTAAAGCTTCTGGTGCAGTATTCTGGTGATCATGCTGATCCTTTTTTCGATACTCATTATTCACCAGAGCATTATATTCTATCTCATTTTTACCATATAACAGTGTAGTGGTTAAATGATCATAACTATCAGGCAAGGAATTTAACAGAGTAAGAGCCTTATCTTCATCAGAGATATTTGCATCTAGATTTTCAAGATCAGCGAGAATTTTGTTAAAACTTACTAGATGCTCCTGCATGGTGATACCTTGCACATACTGGAAGCGGAACAGTTTTTTCTTCAGATAGAGTCTGTTCTCCATGCATTTTGTCATGTACTTGTCCTCGAGTAGTTTCCAGAGAGTTTTTGCATTATTCTCTCTCATGACAAAGTACTTCTGGTCCTTGGCTAGGCATAACCGGATTGTGCCACAAGCCTGACCGTTGACAAACTTCCAGTCATCTTCCGAAATATCTCTGGGCCTGTCTTCCAGAGCGATATATGACCCCTCTCGGAATAACAGATCCTGAACTTCGCACTGCCACATGCCAAAGTTGTTGGTGCCATCAAATTTCTCCACCTCGAACTTTGCAGTGGTCATCGAGTTCTTTCTGTTGTAAGAACTTGATGGTGCGCTGCTGGTTGTTTCATGTGTCTCTAATGATTCTGCCATGGTAATAAAACAAAATTACCAACTCAGAGTTTTTCCGTTACCTGTATGGAAAAACGGATGCCGTGGTTGAGTCCGGAATAGTCGAAATAGCCAGGAACGGGTCCAACTGTGTAAATTTTGGACACACGGTGAATATTCTGCGAATATTCTGCTACAAGTGGCTCGAAACGGACTCGGTTTAGCTCAACCGGCTCGGAAAAATCTCGGAATAGTGTTCGGAAACGGCTCAAAAAATGGCCCGAAAAAGTTGGTCGGAGCTACGGCGGCGCGTGGGGCGCGTGCGGCGGCGCGTGCGGCGGCGCGTGCGGCGGCGCGTGCGGCGGCGCGTGGGGCGCGTGGAGGCTGTTTGGTGATCGGCGCGTGGGGCGCGTGTGGCGCGTGAGGTCACGCGTCTTCAACCTCTGGATGGCGCGTGCGGCGCGTGGTGCGCGTGGTCTTCACGCGTCTGCAACCTCCAGCGGCGCGTGCGGCGCGTGGGCGCGTGAGGCGCGTGGGCGCTTCTTCTGGCGGCGCGTGCGGGCGCGTGCGGCGGCTTCTGGCGCTCCGGTTGATTCTGCTGCACTCCTCTCGACGACCTCTTCAACCTGGTATTTTCAAAACACAAATTGGAGCACTTTTGAAAAACGGACAGAATCGAACAAACTCGGTTTTACGTAAAATTTGGCTCTGATACCAATTTGTTGTGCGGAACTAAATCGAGATTACTAAAACCGATTTAAACACAATGAAATAACACCGATATTTTACGTGGTTCAGCAAGTGTGCTTACATCCACGGGAGGAGGAGCTTGAAGCTTTGTATTAATGGAGATGAAGTACAAACATATACACAATTCAAGGTGCTATGCTAGCACTGAACTCACAACTCAACAATACCAGAAAACTCTAATAAGCTCAGAGTATTTGCTTCAACTCTTAAACTCTTAACTCACACATTTTTCTCTCTCACTCTACATGGCCTTTTATAGCCACCATCCATGGTGTGAACACATAGCTAGTGGCAAACAAAGTAGCCACCATCCACCAACTATCATGGTGGGAACACCTAGCTAGTGGCAAACAAAGTAGCCACCATCCACCAACTATCTTGGTCTACCATCCACCAACTTGGTTGGTGGCTCCTCCATTATTGACCTTGGTTGGTGGCCTTGGTTAATCTTTGAGCCATCTTCAACATGAGTTTCATAAGGTTGTTAGGGAAAGAGAATCCAGTGAAACGAGGTGTAATGGATGACTAGATAGTCAGGTAACTCTGAATCCATGTTCTGGAATAGTAGGTGCTGCAGCTGACAAAAGACTTTTTTCTCTAGTTCCATGTCCATTGTAATTGATGGAATTCACATGTATTTGTCTATTTTTTTTAGCTATTTGTTTCGGTATAAATTGTTGAGAAGTGTCTTTGTTTCAGTACAAGTTGTTTAGAAGTGTCTCTGAATTGCATTGAAGAAATGGAAGCTCCAATGAAGTACATCTGTGTTCTAGTGTTTCTTGTGATTATGACCATTGCAGGGTTCAATGGAGTAGATGGATATAATAATTATGGTCCATGTGGGAAACATGATATCGAGAAGGAAGCTGAGAAGCTGGCTCCTTGTACAAAGGCAGCACAAGATGTGAAAGCTCCAGTTTCCAAGCCTTGCTGCACTGTAATGGAGAAAAAACTCAAGAATCCAAGCTGCCTTTGTGCTATTTTGTTTTCTCATACAGCAAAGAATGCTGGAGTCAAGCCAGAAGTTGCCGTGACCATTCCGAAACGCTGCAACATCGCTGTTCGTCATGTTGGTCACAAGTGTGGAGGTAGAATTTTTGTTACCTTTTCTCCTTTGCTTTTCCATAATGCTTCTTGTTTCAGTTTCATTCTCATGAAGCCATTGTTTATTTCTTGCAGCTTTCCCACTGGTTTAGGTGTGAAGACTCCCATGGTTCATCTTCCTGTACTAGAAACTTGGTGTTAGCAGTATAAGTATGCTGGATTTTGTCATTGTTGCTAGTCAATCTAGTTGATGAGTTTCACTGCGAAATCCAGCCGTTTCGAGTAATAAATAAAAACTGCATTTGTCTCTTTGAATAATAAATGTAAGTGAAGTTGTTTCTTTGAATAATACTAAATGAAAGGTTAGTTATCTTTGCAAATCATCTCCTTCTTGTTGCTCAATAACCATTTTCTCCAATCTATCTTGTCAATAGGATCAATAATGGATAGAATCACTTGAGTTGAACAATCTAACTGATATCATTTTCACTGTTTATATGATTTTGTTCAATTAATGAGGCTTGAAGATGATTTCATTTTGAAGTGAATAAAATTGGGTGGAGACTGGAAAGAGGAAAAATGTTGAGTTTCCTCTGTTCTTGTTTATTTTTGGGTCTGAACATTTGAATAAGCTAAAAGCAGTTGACTGTCCTTCCCAAACTGCTAAATTTGCTGGTGTATTATCCCTTCCTTCCTCTATTAACTACCTTAAAGAAACCCACTAAAGAAATGGTTGATTACATTGAAACTATAATAAATTGTGACAGAGAAATGGGGTTATAAAAGAGACAGGAACAGGATAAAAGAAATAAAAAAAGCATTTAAAAGAAATGGTAGGTAATATATAGAACCCTATAGTGTAGGATATGCAATTCTTAGCCAAAATTATCCGATCCTAAAGGATATGACATGCAAGTTGCAAGAAGTGAACAGTTGGTGATTCTGCAAATAGAGTAGACAAGTTTGGTTCTGGCATGAAGGTGAATAATGGTCCATTAAGAATTCACAGGTTTTTTACAAGACAATAATGGTTAAACAAGGGTTAGTATGTAAACCGATCTCAAATTATACATCTTTTAACGATTTGGTACTTAAAGAAAAGATATTATGATTAGGTACCTGAACTTGTATTTTGTTAATCAAGTTACCCCAATGGACTAATGCTTTACATAAATGCTAACGTGACCTGGTTCATCAATATTAAGTCGCCACATGTTAGGTCAACGCCACGCCAGCATTTAAAAAAATAATTAAAAAAGTTAAAATATTAAAATATATTTTTTCCAAAGTGGCATTGCTGACGTGTAAAAAATTGCCCAATGTCAATTTTTATTGGACAAAAAAGATACGTCATCACACCGTTAAGTATTGGACATTGATAGAATATAAGTTAAGGTATCTAATTATGATTTTTTTTTTTTATTTTAAATATCAAATCGTTAAAAAGAATATAATTCGGAGGCCAATTTACATATTAATCCGTTAAACAACTATTGGCCATTTTATCTGGTGATCTAAAAAATTTGGAATTTATAAAGCAAGACAATATGCCAACAAGGGAGTGGTGAGTAGGAAGATTAGGGTAGCTAGCTCTGTGGAAGATATGATTAAAAAATACAAAAAGAGATGAGGGTTAGCTTATTAGGAAAAGAGAGAATTTAGAATTTTGGATTAACACTAGCAGAAAAGAAATAATGAAAACTGATCGTCTGATTCCCACTTCTCATCAAGTTAAAGACAAAAAAATTTGTATTTTCTAACAGATATTTCAAATGAAATGGGGTTTCAATAATGTTGTTAATGAGGAAATTCGGGTTCTAGACTCTAGAGAAAGAGGGTTCTAATGGATATGTTGGTAGATTTTGAACTTGTTAGATGCTATGCTGTCAGCTTCTCACAAAAGATTTCTTTTGCCCCTTCAGGACTATGATTTGTGGGTTTCATATGTATTATTACTCATTAAAAACCATTTTACTTGCTTGGTTTCACTATAAAATTTTGAAGTTCAGAAGTGTTTATGCATTGCAATATTGAAGAAATGAAGTACATCTGTTTTCTGGTGTTTCTTGCTATTTTAGGCATTGCCTTGCTCAATGTAGCAGAAGGAGCTGGTACTTCCTAAACGCTGCAACATTGAATATCGTCCTGTTGGTTACAAATGTGGAGGAATGTTTTTTATTTGCAATAGTATTATTTACAGATTCGTTGCCCATTTTTTTTCCTCTTCTTCATAAGATTCTCCGAGTTTCGAGTCTCGTTTTCCTTCTTCATTTGCATCACTTGAAACTGTTTTTTTATGTTTTGCAGATTACACTTTGCCTTAAGCATGAAGATACAAGTCATGGTTCCAGTCTCATAGCCGGATTTTGTGCTTTTCTTTAGCTAGTTCATCTAACTAATGAATTAACTGTAACATCCGGCTATTTGAATGATAAATAAAAGCTTGTGTTCAGTTATCTCTCGATAACTTCAAGTATTTTCTTACTGCTCAATGCTCAAAAACCTTTCTCAATGGAATCCTGGAGACCTTTAGCTTGCATGGTTCCTCTATAAAATAAACTAGATTTACAGAAACTGGTATCCAATCAGATGACTTTAATTGGAGTTTTGTTAAACTAAAATGACATATTACTTCCCTTTAAGGAATTGGATATGTGGAGATTTGGATAATCAGTTCCAATTTTCAAGTTGAAATCAAAATTTCGCTCCCCGTTTCCTGAATTCTAAACTGGTTTAAGTTTGTGATCATTCATTGTATACAAGATGCTAAAATGCATCTAATCTTAAAAGTGAAAATCAAGTTATGAAAAGGGCATAATATATATGTCAATATAGAGTTATACTAATAGATTTCCTTGTGGGCAAAAATTCCCACAGAGCATAAAGTGCAGTACATGGAAATTAGACTAGTCAGGCAAAAGAAAAGTAGAAAAACTTATATTACAAGATTCTGCAAACTTTCTGCCCTAAATAAATATATCAGCTTACAGGGTGAGACTTGCTCAAGTGGAAGAGTAGGGACAAATAGAACCCAACAATTCCTTCCACAATTCCTAAGCTGTATTATGCTCTATATGCTTCTACTACACTGCTAGCTATCCTATGTTGCTCCGACTCTTAATTTTTTTGAAATATTCGTATCCGATATTCGTGTCCGACACATATCCGAACATGGATATAAGAATATGATCTTCCAAGGACCCTCGAAATACATGAAAAACTTGGAAAAAATTGAACATACACATGTTGGTCACATATCTGTATCCGACACTCACATCCGAGTCCGGATAACATAGTAGCTATCTACCAGTTTATTCCCATAGTAATAAGATTGATCATGCTGCTAGTATCCCTGCAAAATATTCGATAAACATGAATTTTAATCAGCTGGATCAAAGGAAATATGCTAGACTACATGAAGAATAAGAACATGAAAGAAAATTCTTCAAACTCTGATAGGATTCCTTAAAATAAGTTTCTGTTTCTTTTTCCTGTTACTATTATTATTACTATTTGTTTTGCTTGGCCTGTAACAGACATATTATATATACAAAGTCAAGCACAAAAACAATAGGTGGTTTTTCTTTTTCCCTGAAAATTCCATTTTCTATGAATGAATGAATTTTCAAACTGGTAAATGCAAATAAACTAAAATCCATAACAGAAGGAATCATATGCAGATAAAAGAATAAAAGAGATACATCAGACAATTTTTCATATATACCTTACAGTATTCGGATGACAAATTTGCATTGTTTTGGATTAAGATGTTAGTAATAAAGTGAGCCTGCTCAAACAAAGAATAATTGATTAAAGACTATTCAATACTGTCAATATATGGACAATGAAGAGTATTTTATTAATTTGTCACAAAAAGTCCACAGCTTTCATACCCTGCCACCAATTCCCTCTTGAAGCACCACTAGAGTTGCTTCCATTGGGATCATCATCTCCCCCCTCCTTTTTGAACTGTCAAAACAAATGACCAAGAACCGAGAAATCCCTGGTAATTAATTAGCATGTAGAGAAAGCAAGATGCAGGACCTATATACCCTAAAAAAAAGCACACAATATCTATGTTAGTCGAACTTGGGTGTAAGTGTCGGACACAGGTATATTTGATTTATTATAAGTTTTTCTACGTATTTGGAGGGTTTTTGGGAGATCATATCCCCATACTCATGTCCAAATATGCTTCGGACATGGGTACTTCAAGAATCGAAACACCATAGCACAATATCCTTACAAGTTTGGCATATAAAGGAGTATCAGTTAAGGAATATTGTAATGTGTATGTTATACTTACATACTGGGGAGACTGATCAGTGGTTTTCTTCCTTGGAGAATAATTTTCTTGACCTCCATAGTAGATAGATGAGCTTAAATAGCAAGGTTCCACTGTTTCATTCTGATAAAGGGATGAAGTACTCTTGTCTTTGTAAGTTGTGCCACTGCTTTGTCCCTTGCTATCAGTGGTATGATCTGAAACAAAAACATGTGCACATTATATTCTCTCATCCATCTTTCTCATGTCATTAGTTGCTTGAGAATCCACTAAAAACAGGCACTCAGACTTAATTATCATAATTAATTTGACTCCATATATAGTTTTCATTTTAACAAAAAAAAACTCAAGATTTCCTGCTACTCCATCTAAGAACCATCAGAAAAGGCAATGAAAAACTAAAACATTAAGAAAAATGGTGCATGAAAGGCATGACAAACCTGGATTTCCATATTTGCCGTGATGGGGCAAACCCTGATTATCCCATGACCCCCTAATTCCAGAGTGATTGGAGTCCCTCCCTAGCACCTGAAATCAGAAAGAGAAACAATATTTAGACCTTTTGCAGCACAATTTCCACTTAAAATTACCAGAAAAATCTATAAACATTAGAACAAAAAGAAAGGATAATCACAATAAAAACAAGCCATGCATAGTTAGAAGTCACCAGGGAATAGTTCCATTGCACAGTTCAAAGGATCCATGAAGTTGGAAGAAGAAACATACAAACTCTAAATACAATAAACCATCTTTATCCTATATATTAACTTCTTAACTTCCAATCAAGTATTAATTACCTCCCAGTATCAAAAGTTCACATATTTGCAAGTAAAACAGTTGCCTAAAGAGTAAAGGGTTTTTTTTTTTGGTTTCATTCTAAACCATCAAAATCAACAAAGCTGTATCATTTGTGAATACAAATTGATGAACAAAAAGTCTAAAAAACAAGTTTTTTTTTTACCTTTGATGGAGGAGGGAAAATACTCCCGAAAATGCTACTTGTGGAGGATGAAGAAGAAGAAGAAGAGTCCTTGGGACCAAGGAGATGATCCAAAGAAACAGATGATGATGAAGAAGAAGAAGAAGAATAAGAACCACTCACCTGCCTTTTGTTTTCCATACCAGAAAAAGTAAAACTTTTTTTTTTTTTTTTAAACTTTCTTAACTTGAAAGCTTTCTTTGTCAACCAACGAACAAAACTACTCTTTGATAGATATATATCTTAACAGGAAACGACCCTAAAAAAAGAGACCAAACAAAAACAACAAGGCTGGCAGTGTCAGGCCAGTGGATAAGATTTTTTTTCTTTATTTTTTTCAGAAAAGAAAAAACAAAACAAACAGATAAACTAAAGAGGGCAGATACAAATCGAAAGCAAAGCAAAACAAAACAGTGTAAGAGAGAGCTGAGAGCACGTGAAGACTGCAGATATGGGGAGATATTGTTTGTTGGAAAACGGTCTAAGCTATTTATAAGCCCAAAAAAGAGGTTTAGCTTCTTTTTCTTCAACTCATTTGGAGAGAAATGGCAAAGGGTATTGCTAAAGGCTGAAGGCTAAAGGTTAAAAAAACCATGTGAAGTCATTCATTATGTCTCGTTTTTGACTCATGGATGCATACATTTCTTCTGCCTCAAATCCAACCCTTGCTTTCCATGTGTCTCCTTTGGGTTTTTTGACCTTTGGTGTTTTGAATTGTTGGAATTTTGAGAGCATAAGATACAAATAAAAAAAATGAAAACATAATGTTTATTTAAGTTTTTTTTATTTTATTTTTTATATAGTATATCTTTTTGGACAATATTATTGTAGTCCAATTTTTTATTATCAAAATATTTTGATTGATTTTTTAGATTATCATGAATTGATTTTTGATTATTGAAATTAAAATATAATATTTTACCAACAATTCATATCATATAATAAATCATATCATATTTAAACTTATTTTGATTCTCTCATCCCATTTAATTTATTTTGATTTTTAATGTTAATATACAAGAGAAAACCATATCATATTTAAACTTATTTTGATTCTCTCATCCCGTTTTATTTATTTTGATTTTTAATGTCAATAAGAGAAAGAGAGTTTTTTGTTGTTGTTGTTATTGAGTAAAATAAGATAACCTATTTAAACTTATTAATTAAACATGAAGCCCATTTATAATATTATTTTGCTATACAACTTTATCAGAAAACTTAACGAAAAATACATATATAGCCCATATTTAATTTGCATTGAAAAAAAGAAAAGGAAATTGATATATATATATATATATATATATTTCATTTTCTTTTGGGTTGTTGGAGAAAGAGAGTTATGAAGAAGACTCTTGGCTGTTGATGTTTCATATTGTGATAAAATGGATAAGCCTAGTTGGGCTCAAGTTGATGCGTGGGATATGCCTTTGTTACGTAATAAACTGTTGACTCCTTAGTCTTTTCAACATCCTCTCTTTTTCTTGTTTTTGTTTCAGCTTTAAGCAGAATCAATGAAGATACCTTATGCCATGCAATGAAAGATATTATAGCAATCTATCTGTCTTCGCTACAATTTTTTGAAGAATCAAGGACCGAAGTAGGTTAATTGAATTGATAAGAATCGAATACTTTGCTTATAAAATTTAAATTTGATTACCATTGCTAACAATTTTTTTGATAAACGATTTTCGTTAAAGCCTGCAGCATGCTTTAATCTTTAAATTGCTAACTAATTTTTATTAAAAAAAATATTTTTGAGGGAGATCGAGAAGGTTTGAGATTTTGATTTCTTTTAACTTGGAGATGTGTCATTTTGATATTGGGAAATCAAAATGAAACGATTTTAAATATAAAAAAAGTTATGATATAGATTAATCATGATAAGTCAAATTAAAATTAGTTTAATTAATTCAAATATTATTATCTAATGTATTTTTTAATTTTATTACTGAATTTAATGAATTTACATATGTTCATCTAAGTTATATTAAAACTAAGATAAGCATGAAAGTTTGTCCTATCAAATTGTAAATAAATTAGATTTGTTAGTTAAACCTAGTCTAACAATAATTAACTAAAAAGAAAAAGATTCCAAAGTCGTAGTTTATTTGAATAATACTAAAAAAAGAAAAGAATAAAGAAATTGCGAATATATAATGACATAATAACTAATGGTGGATACATGGTTATCAGAAAAAAAAAAAACCTAAATTAAGATTTTATTTAAAACTTGTTATTGGAGTAATCAAGATAACTCTCTCAATTGATCTTCTAATCTTGAATGTTTCATACACATCTTTGATATCTTTCAAAGTTGACAAAAAGAAAATTTAAATTAAATTTAGATAAATATGAGATTTCTAGATAAGGTTCTTAAGCAATCAAAATATAAATTCCTACTTTATAACAAAGATGAGGATTAAGAGAGACCCTTTTAATGGAGTCATATCATAGTTAAAAACAAGCAAAGGTTGGTGAATTAATGTAATAATTTATTACTTTTGAATTAGCAAAAAATTCATAATTGTGTTACACATATAATCCAACATCTTGAAAGTACTGTTACTTTATAGGAAACTAATATATTTATCCAAAAGTACTTAAAAATGATTAAAAAAAAAGAAAAAGAAAAAGAGATTAGGGAATTTTCTTTGATATCATCAGTTCCTTTAGGTTCCTTTTGGATAGCTAAGGATAAGTGTTGAAGAATGTGCAAGAAGTTAACTTTTATCACATGCTACACCATTGGTTTTTTTTTGTTTGACAGCATATGCCTACTCTCTATCTCTCTTATCCATTTCTACTTTTTCATGCATGAACATGATACTTAGAAATTCTAACATTATTGATTTCATCCCTAGCCAATTGCTCATTGCAAAATCCACATCAAAGCTGAAATTTATGTTCTTGTTGAAGTCATAAGATTCTTATAGGGAGACTCCTTTAATATGTTAGGAGTAAAATGAATTGTCTTTTGGATCATAGAAGACGACTAGGTTCAAATGATCCAAAAAAATAGGCAATTACTAAAATTGCACAAAGAGCTTGTTAGGTGGCACATGATTAAGCATTATTTCTTTTAATTTTTTTATTTTTGAGGAAGGAAAGATTCTAACTTTGCTTAAAGAGCAAGAAGATTATGCACCAATAGACAAAATCAAATACTCGGGTGCATGCATTATTTGTGTGTGTATAGTCAACTTTTAGTATCTGATTCATGGATGCATAACATAATTAATGTAACATAACAAGAGATAATCTTCTTTTTGATCTCATCTTTTTTATTTTAAAATTTGAATTTGAGTCCTTCGAATTAAAAATTTAAATTTAAATTGGGTTTATTGAGACAAGTTAAAAATCTTAGTACCATATCATATCATATCATATATAACTGAAAATGAAATTAATAAAAAAAAAAAAAGTCATGGATGCAATTTATTTAAGGATTTGATTAGTTAGTATAATATTCAGGATAGTTAGTGCCGTATCAGTACCGGCCGTATCGGTAGATATGTATCGGTTTTAAGATAAAACGAAACGGTATCAATATTGTACCGTTTCAATTTTTGTATCAGTCTGTATCGGTCATACCGGCCTGTACCGGTCAGTACCGGCCCGTACTGGTTGCTACAACATTTTAATTTTTTAATTTTTTTCACTTATTTGATTGTTTTGAATCAATTTCTAATATTTTCTCTATTGTGATCATTTTTATTTTTTTATAATTACATTTAAAAATAAATATATTTATCAAATTAATCTATTGAACTTAATTAATAATAATTTACTATATATTTTTATATTTATTTTATTTATTTGATGTTTAAAAAATTTGGATATTAAATATTTATAATTTTATATTTACATATAAATATACATTTTATGTAAGTAATTGAGATATATTTGCATATGTATATGATATATTTTTTATTATGAAACTTGAGAATAGGTTTTATATATATATATATATATATATGAAAAAATATTTGAAAAATATCGGTAAACCCAAAACTGTATGCCGAAACACACTGGTACCAATACGTAACAGTACCAGAACAAAAATGGTACGCCCACCGATACGATATTAACTACCTTGATAATATTGCCACAACACTATAAGAGGACGGACTTTTATCGACGGAATATTCCGTCGGTAAAAGTCCAATTTTCGTCGGTGATACTTAAATCGGTGATACTCATTCGGTCGGTAAAAAACAATCCATCGGTAATTTTTTTTACCGACGAAATTTCACCAACGGAATATTCCAGCGGTAATGTATTTTCACCGACAGAATATTTCCGTCGTATTTTTCTTTACCGACCGAATATTATGTCGGAATATTCCATTGGTAATAGTTATACCGACAGAATATTCTGTCGGTAATAATTTATTACCGATGAAAAAGTCTGTATGTAATTATTTTTCAAATAAAAAAATAAATTTTTGAAAAAAATAAATTATTAAAAAACATTAAAAATTAAAAAAAAAATGTACATAATTATACCATACTAAATGAAATCCGTAAAATTATAAATAAAATAATATTCGAATGTATTTGTTGAATATAAAAAAAATATGCTGTCATCATGAGGTATTGCTTTCATCGACTTCACTGTCTATCTCGGCATTGCCTCTAGCATCACCTCCGGCAGCAGTCGATCCTCTGACAAAATGATTAAATAATATTAACTTTTTAATCATCATCATTCTCGTCGTTCTCATCAGCATCATTGTCATCGCTATCATCATAATCTACTTCTTCATCTTCAGCTTCATCGTCATTTTCTTCTTCATTTGTTCTCTGAACATTAACGTTCTTCGAAATCACCATGAACCAAAAGTTGAGGATTGTCAAGATCTTCTGAATATGTTACAATGGTGGGAGTAGGCACATCCATTTGTTGATAAACTCCTTCTTTTGGATCAATTATTTCTCCTGCACGAGATCCAATGTCAAATCTACTCCTAGCCTTTGTTTTGAACACAGCCCACTAGTCTCGACGTTCTCTTCTATTCGATGGATAAGAACTGTAATACACTTGTTGACATTGATGAGCTAAAACAAAAGGTTCATTAGTAGCAAGTATTGACCTGTACTTTATTTCAACAAGCCCATTTTGAAGATCTACACGAATTCCTTTATCCGTATCAAACCATCGACATTTAAAAAGTACGATCCGATTTCCACACCAAAATATTCTAACTCTACAATGTCTAACAACATTCCATAAAAGTCATGCGAAGAATCGTTATAATAGTCGCCTTTGACGCATACACTGCTATTCATGGTTTTTCGTTTTTTTCCATAATCTAAAGTATGGAACTTGAAACCATTAACGAAATATCCAGAATAACATCAACCCATATGTCCTGGACCATAAGATAACTCAACTATACGAGAGTTATGTTGAGTTGAATCTTGATGAACCTATGAACGGTGAACGGAAAACAATATTACATTCAATATCAAATTGTATCAAACATTAGAGGAACATAGAAATTTCCATACTTACGTAGTCCTTAAACCATTTTGTAAATCAACCTGCACGGACTTTTTCCAACTCACCATCAGTAATGTTCGGTGCATCGATTTTCAGTATCTCATCAAATATCCTAAAAATGAATAGATACATAATGAGTTACACTATATTTATTATATAACGTAATGTCACTATTAATATTCGAGAGAACGATAAATCTCTTACTCAATATAAGGTATGACTTCTTCTCAATTCATTAATACATAGAATTCAGCTGCATCGTACTCATAGTGCTCTAAGTAACGAGCTTTTGTTTTTTCGGACCAAAAGATCTTCCTTCATGTGTGAAAATTGAGAGTCGTCCCATGGGATCGACATCTCCTCCATCATCATTTCGGGGCACTCGAGTAAATATTGTTTCAACATTTGGTTCAAAATATAAGGCGCAGAACGATGAAAATTCTTCCATTATATACGCCTCACTATTGACCCTTTAACACATGCGAGATTTTTCACTTTTCTCTTTAGATGATGTAGAAATCTAAGAATCAGAAACGAATACTAAATTAACAAATGTTCAATTCAATAAACTTTCTAATCAAAAAGATTACGTACATTCTTTATTAACTATCTTTCAAATGGATACATCCATCGATAATGGATCGGTCCACCAACTTTTGCCTCATAAGGTAGGTGAATAGGCAAATGTTCCATTGAATCAAAAAATGCTGGAGGAAATATTTTTTCCAACTTGCAAATGGTCTCAACAATATTGGTTTCCAACAACTCCATCTGGTCCAAATGAATTTTTATAGAGCATAGGTCTTTGAAAAAATGAGATAGCTTCGTAATTGCATACCAAATAGTGTTAGGTACCAAATCTCGAAACGCAATTGGTAGCAACCGCTGCATAAAAATATGACAATCATGACTTTTCATGCCATAAAACCTCTCATCAACTACATTTTCACAACGGCCAATATTCGAGACAAATCCATCGGGAAGTCGTAATTCTTTTACCCATGCACAAACTTTTTTTTGATCTTCTCTATTTAATGTGTAACTGGCTTTAGGCTTGTACGTTTTTCCATTGCTTTCCACCAATTCTAATTTCGACCGTCTGCAAAGCAACGCTAAATGTATTCTAGCATTTATATTGTCTTTTGTTTTGCCCTTGATATCCATCATTGTGTTGAACACGTTATCAAATACATTTTTCTCAATATGTATCACATCCAAATTATGCCGAATGGGATTGGTATGCCAATAAGGTAACTCCAAAAAATACTCTTTTTCGTCCAATTATGATATTCTCCGAATTCAACCAACTTCTGTTCACATAATTTACTCCCAAACATGATATTCAGAATGCAATCTATCCTTTCTAAAATTGCCTCACCGGCTAATCGCTCAATTGGAGAGTCATGCTCAAGTCTCCGACAAAATTTATCTCTTTGTCTTCTAAAAGGATGATCTAAAGGCAAGAATTGGCGATGACAATAAAAAAAATGGTTTCGTGCCATAATGTAATCTGATTGACTTAACTTCTTCCATACAATAAGGACAAGCCAATCCTCCGTGCGTGCTCCATCCTGATAACATGCCGTAAGCAGGGAAGTCATTAATCGTCCATAACAATGCAGCTCTTAATATAAAATTGAGTTTTCTATACCCATCATAACTCGGAACACCATGATTCCATAATAATTTCAACTTATCTATCAATGGTCTGAGAAAAACATCAATATTCTGTGATGGACTATTCGGACCCGGAATTACCATAGTAAGAATTAAATATGGTTGCTTCATACACATCCATGGTAGTAAATTATATACACAAAGCATTACCGGCCAACAAGAGTTCGATTTCACTCCATGAGTAAACGGATAAAACCCGTCTGCGCACAAACCCAATCTGACATTTCGAGATTCCACGCAAAAGACGGATGCCTATAATTGAAGTCTTGCCATGCTTCACCATCAACAAGATGACTCAACACTCCATTATCCGTTCAGTTATGCGCATACCATGTCATATTCTCAGCTGTTACCGTTGACATATATATATTTGAAGTCTCGGAAACAATGGCAAATAACGGAGAAACTTATAAGGAATTCTCTTCGACTTTCTAACATTTGATTTGCTTGGTTTATAACGAGGATGGCCACATACGGAACAAAATTCTAAGTCAACCGAGTCGTTATAAAACAACATGCAATTGTTGTTGCATGCATGTATCTTCTGATAGTGAAGTCCAAATTTGGCCATCTTTTTCTTTATTCGGTAAAAATTATCAAGTAACTTATCACTTTCTGGCAACATCCCTTTTATCATAATCATTAAACGATTGAAACACGATTCACTCATGTTAAATTCTGACTTCACATTTAACAGTTGTAACACAGCAGATAAAGTTGTGTGTTTTGTACATCCTGACCACAACGATTCATCTGCTTCTTTCAACAACGAATAAAAGTTTCTTGAACTTAAATTCAGTTGATCATCTTGAATCATTGTCTCGTCAACATTGTAATTACCACCAACACCATGATTCGGGTTTAGAGCATCCATAACCATTCTAGCATAAGGATTATCTCTTTCAACGTCACTTCTCGTCTCGACTTCAATATTATACATCCTTAATGACTGACCTTCATGACTTTCACCATGTGCATCCCAAATATAGTAATTCTCCTTAAACCCTTTATAATACAAGTGTTTACGCATATCATCAAATTCTGCAGACTGATTATTCTGACACTTCACACAAGGGCATCTAATTCTATTGTCCTTTACATACTCGCTGTGAGCATATGCAAAACCTAAGAATCCTTCAACTCCATTTAAATACTCATTACTAATATATTGAGACTCCTCCAACCTCCTATACATCCAAGATTTATCGTGCTCCGTTCTGTAAGCCTAAGTAAGCTATGAACAATACAATAATACAATAAACACAATGACAAAATAAACAGAATAACACAATAATCACGATGACATAACAAACATATTATCAAATTTCAAAATAACACTTATTATAGAATTTGATAAATAAACTAATAAATAATTAGCAATTATATAAATAAAACACATTTTTATTTATAAATAAATAATTTTTCAATAAATTTCATAATATATTTTAAAACTAAACACAATAACAACATTATTAATGAAAATTATATTTTTAACAATAACAACCTTTTTCATAAATATTTTTTTTTATAAATTTCATAATATATTTTTTAACTAAACACAATAACAACATTAATTCCACAATTTAACAAATATATATTTTTTAAACTAAACACAATAACAACATTAATTCCACAATTTAACAAATATATATTTTTAAACTAAACACAATAACAACATTAATTTCACAATTTTACAAATATATTTTTTAAAACTAAACAAAATAACAATATTAATTACACAATTTAACAAATATATATTTTAAATATAATAAAATTTTTCGAAAATTGTAAATTAACAAAAATCTAAAACATAAACTTACATTGCGAAATTGATGAAGATGATGCTATCAAAATTCCTACAATCACAACAAAAAAATTTGATGGAGATAATGTAAAATTATTATAATACATTTGTTAAAAAAAATTATTAATGAAAATAAAAAATAAGAGAGAAGAGACTTACGAACGGCGACGGAGATGGGTGACAGTCGAACGGCGGTGGTCGTAGGCGATGGGGAGGGGAGAAGAGGAGAGAAAAGAGAGAGAAGAAAAGAGAAGAAAAGAAAGAGGAAAGGAGTCTCGGGCACGTTTTAATATGCCCCAGACTTTTATCGACGGATTTTTCGTCTTTACCGACTAAAAATTCGTTGGTAAAAAAATTTCATGATTTTCCATGAAATTCTGTCAGTAATGTTTTTACCAACTGAATTTCTTTACCGACGGATTTGAGTTATTACCGACGGATGTCCGTCACAACTTGTCACGGTTTTCAAAAAAATCCGTCGGTGATGTTTTTTCGACGGAATTATCTGTCGGTGATGTTTTCACCTACGGATTTAAAATTAAATTATTTATTTTTCTTTAAATTTAAATCTTTTTTATTTTAAAAAAATAATTTTTTGTCAATTTATTTACCGACAAAATTTTTCCAACGGTAAAAATGACATTTCCGTCGGTAAAAATTAAAAAATTACTGACGGACAATCCGTCGTTGGTAGTTCAAAATCCATTGGTGATAATTGTTATTACTGTTGGATTTAGTCCGTCGGTAATATTTTCGTCGCTGATTAAGCGTTCGGTACGCCCACCGATACGATACTAACTACCTTGTTAATATTGTCACAACTTAAATCCCATAAAACACTATAAACTCTTCATTTTTTTTTTTGAGTCTAAACCCAAGGTGTTCCAAGATGGCATAAATACAAATTTGGCCCCCGAAGTATGCAACATAAATCATTTTAGCCCTTATTATTTTATTTGGATCACTTTAGCCCTCATGCTATTATTTTCAGTCAATTTAGCCTAAAATTAATGAAAACGTTAAATTTTTGGTCAATTTTTAATAAATTTTTTGTTTATTTATGGTTTTTTTATATCAATTTCTTATAAAAATAGCCTAAATTTAACGAAATTGTTAGTCTCATACTCGCACGTTATCAATTTTCGTTAAATTTATACGATATCGACAAAAATAATAGATTGAGGGCCAAATTGACTAAAAAAAAAAGAATAAAGGCCAAAATGATTTAAGTTGTATAGTTCGAGGGCCAAATTTGTATTTATACCTTCCAAGATTCAAACGTTGATTCTCATCTTGAGAGTTGGAGCCACTTGACCACTCCAACCAACCAAATGTTGGTATAAACTCTTCATTAATTACATGAAACATCAGTTGTTTGATTGGTAATTTTTTTTTTTTTACTTTTTTACTTTTTTGCTTTTTGTCTTTTTTTTCAGTTTTTTTAATTTATTTTTACTTTTCATTTTTTATTAAAAAAAAGAAAAAAAAATCACCAACCAAACATACAATGACATGCCTTTCACTTCTAATACCATGCTTAGCTTGCTTGTCTTTGTAATTTTTTTAGCAGCAAATCTTCAATTAATTATAAAAGTGTGATCCTTTTTTACATTTGGAAATTACATGTCAAATAATTAATTTGTTATTATCATCTAGCTAGAAAACATAGGAAAAATTATAGACTAAAAAAGGGACAACACATTGATTTCCCTTGCATACTAAAAATGTGAAATGATTCCCTTGATATTCAAGCAAATTGTGATGTCATTGATGCCCACTTTCTCCTAAATTATTGCAAACTTGATATAACTTTCAGAAGCATAATTTTGTTAACTAATACGTTATGATTATATATTCTCCACTAATGTTTCATTATTTTTAGTAATTTTTTTGATGTGAGAAGAGAGTACTTATCTATATGCTACTAAATGGAAAATTTATAAGTATTTTATAATTATATTATACATATATATACATAATTATGTTATATATATATATATATATATATATATATATATATATATATATCGAGATTTGCTTCATTAAATGAATACAACTATTTTAAAAAATTATCTCATACACTTTATCAGCAGGGTTAGAGGATTGTTTTTTTTAGATAAACGAATTAAAAAATTATCACATATTCATTTAAGGTATATTAAAAATTAGTATAATAAAAAAATACACATAACAATTTTTTAATTTTACTTATGAAATTTAGAAATTCCAATGGATGAAATAATAAATTATATGTAAAAAAAACTTTTAAAAAAAGAAAAGAATTGGTTTCTTTTAGAAATTATGGACAATCAAAGCCTTCTAGATTCATATTGTGATGGTTGTCAAAAGTTCATAAGTTTTATGAATTTGAATCAAACTATAAGTATGAATGGTTGTAATTAATCCGAAATTCATTTAAAATTGGTCTAACATATCTATCAATTTATATAAAATTCTTCTAGAAATTCAAAACCCCACAAAGAATTTGATCCACTAGTCAAATTGCACAAAATGAAGAACATTCTTAGTTTGTCAGAATCTAAGACAATTTGCCATGCATGCATTTGTAAGTAATTTTCATGGGCCTAACCTTTTCACATTTTCAATATATATATATATATATATATATATATATATTGATTCTTGCAAGCTGGTAAATTAAATTGACTTTTTGTGTCTTTTTTTTTTCCTCAACTTTTTATGTCTTTGATAGTATATTTCTTTCAAGTATACTTAGCATTTTCTTAACCACGTGACTCATGCCACCTATTTTTTTATTTTATTTTATTGTTTATTAGGTTACGCATAATAAAAAGTGAAATTCTATATTCATTTACTCACATAAAGGTTAAAAATAAACGAAGATCGGGAACTTAATCCAAATAATTCATTCTTGGATTGCTAAGATTGAGATTTGATCCCAAGCATTGGCCTTAATAATAAGCAAATGTATGTATTTTCATACTCAAGGAAATAGATTCGAATCCCTCTAAGGTAATTGAGACTTAAAAAATCATAATTAATTGAAATTTAATTTTGATAAAATATATATAATTTAATGATTAGATATATTAATTAAATATTTTATAGCTTTTTTTTTTGGTGTGATTCATTTCATACCAAATCGATTGACGGGATCTAATCATTTATTTATAAACATTATGCAAGTAAATAATTAATTTTATACTACAACAGTTTTATAAAAAATTTAAATTGAGGCTTAATCCAAATGATTCATCCACCTCTTTTAAGAGGTAAGTAGATTCTATTAAAGCTGAGATTCGATCTCCGAAACTTATAATTTCTTTTTTTTTTTTTTAATTTTTCGTACACCTTGGTCTTCTTTGTAAAAAAAAAAAAATCTTTGTAAAAAATATGAATCTCACAAAAAATATATTTCAAAAGGTTGTAACATTTGAAAGTTCTTATATTTGCTATGCACTACCGTGAAGTACACTGCTTTGCTTCTCTTATTCAATTTATATATGATTGATCACTAGTAAAGAAGTAATTAAATTAATAACAAAAGAAAAAAAAGGTGACAGAAAATTACTTCCATGCATGGGTTGATCACATTGTGGTTCTATCTGATATAAAAGCAAAATCCATTTTTTCCTAAAAAAAAAAAATCATCATAAAAATTACAAGCAATATTTAAATGTTTTATTTTATCATAAAATAACTATATATTATTATCAATCTGAAATTGATAATCAAGCAACCATAATTTATAGTAAATGGAATAATATTTCTTTAGAAGGACTATGACAAAAAAAGAATACATAAAACATAGAATTAATCTTATTATTAGTATTATTATAATATTATTCATAAGATCAGACTGGTCACTGGTACTTCCATGGAAGGCATTGAAACTTTGGGCAAGAATAAGAAGCATTCCATGAGCTTCTGCATTCACCTCCTTCACCATTACAGCACTTGCATACAACTCCAAGGGTGGCCAATTTTGCATACCCTAATATATATATGAATCAGAAGATTTGTACATGAAAAAACCGAAATAATCTTATATTTTATTTGGATCTAAAAAAACATATACGCAAAATCATGAAAAATAAAAATAAAACAGATTTATTACTAACCTTGTTGATGAACACGTTTGAGAACTCTAGTTTCAACGTTCTTGAAATTCGAAAATGTTAGAATAATGACGATGAGCAAGATGAAGAACCCAAAATTTTTAGCCATAGCCATGTTTAGGAAGTTTGGACAAAAGTTTCAATGCTTTAATAATTAAGAAAAGTTTACAAATAAAAATGAGTAGTGGAGCTCTTTTTGTAATAAGATTGGGAGTAAGATTTTCTTGAACCAAGGGTTAGCCAATGAGCCACGCGTTTTCATCTGCCTCAAAGTCTCATAAGGTTGATTTCTCAGTACCTAAGATTTTTTTTTTTTATTTTTAAGTTTGCTCAATTATTTAAAAATTTCTCCCTTTTATTTAAAAAGTTTGATTCTACATTATCGACAACCATCTTTTTTACTTCAGAATTTTGGAAACTCAAATTCAAATATTTTTTTGACAAAGATAAACGAGTAATTGATTTGGAATTAAGTTATAATTTTAATTTGATTTTTATGTAGTTTTTTTTTAATTGAGTAAATGTCATTTAACTCGTGACACAAACTCAATCAATAACTTTATATATAGCATAGATTTATCAATAATAATTCACAATTTTCATCTGACCCCAAAATTTGGAGAGTTCAATCCTATTTTTTTCTTTAGGATAAGAAATGATTTAAATTATGCTTTTTGAGTTTTTTTTTTCTTTCTTTTAAAGCAATTAATTCTAAAAGTAAAATTTTCGTGTTTTTTTCAAAAAAAAAATTTCTACTATAAACTTTTGACATTGTCATTAATTATTAATGCTGATTAATTAGAATATAGTTTTCTTTCTCAATTCTCTATATTTACCACTTATAAATAAATTACCTTCTAGAGACAAACCCTCAAAACGAATTTTCTAAATATTGAGAGAAATAGTATCTCATCACATGCATTATTTCATTTATATATCCAATTTTGACTCAAACTTAAAATCTTAAAAGTTTTTTCTAAGAAAAAAGTATAAAATCAATTTTACATCACAAGGTTAATTATTTACAAATCCTCAATAACGTGTTCGTAGGTTAAAAGTATAATTCTAAAATCATTTTTACGTGATTTTGTCAAACTTGTTAATCGGGTCAAATCAATAATAAAATATTAAAATTAAGCCTTCTCATTCTAATTGAAGAGCTTGGTCATCTTTATGCCTTAATTTTGTGCCAAATGCTTCTTAATTAGTGGAATGAGTTAGAAATTTATGCCAAATGCCTTTTAATTGTTGGGATGAGTTGGAAAGAGAAAAAAAAAAAAAAAGATGGGTCAAAATTTAAAGCAAAATTTACCTGATTAAGGGTTAGTTTAGTATTGCCATTGAAAAAAAAATTTTGTTGAAAAAAAATGTGTTTAAAAAGTTGAAAAAAAAATATGATTTAAGAATCTTTAACCATTTGGCAATACTGTGAGGAATTAAAATATATAAAAATGATATGTTTAAAATAATAAAAATTTAGAAATGTTAGGATAAGAAAATCATTTTATCCAAAAGTCAGCTTTCAAACCGTAAAAGTTTCATTTTCTTGATCTTTTGGTTTGGATTGTCAAATCATGATTTTAACCACAAAAATTAATTTTTTTTTACTCATTTAGCATTTCATTTGCGGTGAAACGTAATTTTTAATCTAAAAAACTGTATCAACATTAATACTAAACGGTATCTAAGAAAAACAAGAAGAAAAACACATATCTTAGGAAAAATTCACTAAATTTCCAACACATTTAGGAGAATGTTTTCCATGAAATGAGTCACGATATTCGATTAAATCGCAAGTGGCAGCAGAGATTTGAATAAATTCATTTGACAGAAGATTTGCATACACACACCCTTTTCGCACATGCTTTATTAGTTTATGGAACAACAATTGGAAAAATTCCAGAGAATTTCTTTTAGTCAAAGGGAAATTGACAACTTTCCTCTCCATCAAATGAAATCCATGACTTCTTTTAAGGGTTATAAGAAAAAGATGAGTCCTTTGCCTTCGAATTCAATCCTTATTGTAGGCCATGAGTATCTAGAAAATTTAGAATCAAATATGTGGACCTTGAGTAGTGTGAAATCATCACAAATTTCATTTTCTTTTTTTAATTTTAACTTTGCTTATCAAATATTGTTGATTCTTTAATTCATCATGATTTGTCCTAAACTAACATAAAGCTGATAATAAGACGAGTTTTTATGAAACGATTTTTACATTATGTTTGGTAAGAAAGAAATGAAAAAAAAAGAAAAAAATTAAAATTTTCATTGTGTTTTATATGAAAGATGAAAAGTAAAAAGAAAAAAAAAATTAAGGATAAAATTATAAAAAAATTTATTAATTTAAATTGAATGAGAGTTTTTTTATTTATTTTTTTTTAAAGTTTTTTAGTTTAAAAATTGTTAAACTAGCTAATAGCCTAGTACCGTCTTTTTTAAGTTTGAATCTCTAAATCTCTCATTTGCTTAGTATTTTCTAAAATGCAAAGGTTGATTAGATATATTTTGAAGATACCGTTAAGTTAAGTAGATATGGTAATTCGTATATTCGTATCATGTTCGTTTATTTTATCGTGTCATTATCGTGTTTAAAGTATTTTATATATATATAAAATTTGATACGTTAATAATTCGTATTATATTGATTTTGAGACATTCGTGTATTCGTGTCGTGTTGGTGTTATTTTTTCATGTTGTGTCGTGTTTTTAATTATTTTTTTCGTGTCGTGTCCAATATTGCTTGGTCTACTGTTAAGGGAACATTTAAATTGCAATTTGCAATCAAATTAATTAGGTTAGAAAGTCCAATTGGCACATAAATATAGAAAATAAAAAAGCCACAAAAATAATCCGAATTCAATTCAATTGATTCATGCAATTACTTATAAGAAATAACATCGAATAAATTAAAATTCGAATATCAATATTTATAATTCATTTTTATATTTTTCAAATTACGATATTTTCGTTTAAAAAAGCCAAAAGAATTGATAGCATTGACTATGACTAGGCTCGATGAACAATATTATCAACGCCTATCTAGAATAATTTCGACAAGCCTAGCATTACAGTCATGCATAGGCTTGAATGGGTTTAAGTCGACAAATTATGGCGGTTTCGTTGAAAATGACAAATTATTACAGTAACAATTCACTGTGTGATTTAAATGTATACCCGACGAAGACATAAATATTTCTGTATAATCTTTTATTGACTTGTAATTAAAAAAAAAAAAATCAGAATTGAAGGTTTGGTTAGATCACCGTAGTCTGAGTGGATGCAATTACTGGAATTCAGAATTGAAGACAACTAGTTGAGAGAAAAATATTCCAGAAAGAAGGTACAATCCAACATTTATTGTTGCTAAAGTTTTTTTTTTTTTATTATCTTATTTTATCATTTTTGAACAATCTATCTATCTAACTATAATATAAAATGAACTACATGAAACTACATGGTGTTGACACATGGTATTTTTATTTTTTATTTTTTTTAGTAGAGAAGAAAGAAAAGAAAAGAAAAAAAAGGAAAAAAAGAAAGAAAAAAAAATTGTGTGTTCGTATTCGTGTTATTTTGTGTGTATTTAAAGTATTATAAATATAAAATTTTTACAAATTAATAATTCATTTTATGTATATTTTGACAAGTTCGTGTATTCAAGTAGTGTTCATATTATTTTTCGTGTTGTGTTTAATTATTTTTCCTATGCTGTATTCGTGTTGTGCCTCAATTAATTTCATATTTTGCATTGTTTGTCATTATGATTCAATTTAGAAAAAAATTTGTGTTTTCGTATCGTGTCTCAATTCATGACATATTTTATATAATTTTTCATAGCGATTCAATTTAGATAAAAATTGTGTGTTCGTGACGTGTTTGTATTCATGTTATTTTTTGGTGTTTTCAAAATATTATAAATTTATATAAATTTTTACGCGTTAATAATTCGTTTTATATAGATTTTGACACGTTCGTGTATTTGTAGAGTTCATGTTATTTTTCATGTTGTGTCGTGTTTTAATTATTTTCTCATATTGTGTTGTATCATGTCTCAATTCATCCCATATTCTGCATAATTTGTCATAATGATTCGATTTTAACTCTAAATTCGTTTACTTAAAATATTATAAAACATAAAAATTTATTTAAATAAATGATAATTATTAAATATGATTCAACTTAAATTTATTTATAATTATTAATTTCATTAAAAATTTATAAATATTTAAAAAAATCCCTAACGAAGCAGGGGAAAAATTCTAGTACCTATAATATATTTTTGACTACATGATTCTTCCATGTGCTGACACGTAGCTCTTAGCTTTTTTTTTTTTTAAAGGAGAAAAAAAAGAAGAGAAAAAAATATGATAAAAATTTGTGTGTTCGTATTCGTGTTATTTTTGTGTGTGTTTAAAATATTATAAATTTATATAAATTTTTACACATTAATAATTTTTTTTATATTTTTTTTACATATTCGTGTTTTCATGTTATTTTTCGTTTTTTGTTTTAATTTTTTTTCTTATGCAGCATTCGTATCGTGTCTCAATTCATTTCATATTTTGCATAGTTTGTCATTGTAATTCAATTTAGAAAAAATTTTGTGTGTTCGTGTCTTGTCTCAATTCATAACATATTTTGCATAATTTGTTATAGTGATTCAATTTAGAGAAAAATTTGTGTGTCAGTGATGTGTTCGTGTTTTTTTTTGTGTGTGTTTAAAGTATTATAATATTATATAAATTTTTATGACACATTCGTGTTTTCTTGTCGTGTTCATGTTATTTTTTGTGTCGTATGATTTTTAATTATTTTCTCATGTTGTGTTTGTATCGTATCTCAATTCATCCCATATTTTACATAATTTATCATAGTGATTCGATTTAAATTCTAAATTCATTTATTTACGATATAAAAATATAAAAATTATTTAATATAAATTCAACTTCTATTTATTTATGATTGTTAATTTAACTAAAATTTTATTTATTACAAAAATTCTCTAGCGAAGGGGGGGGGGGGGAAATTTATAGTACTTATTAAAATCATGTCAATGTTACCAACATTTGGTTGGTTGGAGTGGTTAGTGGCTCCAACCTCCTAGATGAGAACCACAGTTCGAATTTTGAGAGTCTTCAATGTTGAGAGGGCTTTACCATTACACTTCAGGCCCGACAGGGATTAGACTTCCATCAACCATAAAATGGAGATGGGAGGACGCCCTGGGTTTATACCAAAAAAAAAAAAAATCATGTCAATGTTAATAAGCAAGGAATCCTATATTATTAATATTCATATATCCTAAAATGTGATTTTTTTTTTTTTTTGAAAGGCTAAAGAAATCGATATTAAAACTATAGCCAAGCAATTAGAACATCGTCTATGTTTTTTATTTTATTTTAACATAATTAGATCCTTGTCTCTATAGTAGATCTGCTCACGGGTCGTGTAGTCTGTCCGTCTTGGCAGACCTGACTCGTACTGGATCAGGTTTGAGCAAGAATATTTGTACTTCGGATCAGCCCGGCCCTGTCCGAATTACTGTTCACATAATAAAATAATAATATTTTTTTAAAATTTAATTATAAAAATATATAAAAAATAATAAAAAATATTTTTTTAATATAAATGAACAGTGATTCGGGTCTGTCCAAGGCCTGACCTGGGCAAGGAATTTTAAAAAATTTTGGACCACGGTCCGGCCCGACCCATGAGCACCTTTACTCTACAGAATTTAGAGTCGAATTTGTTTGTCAAAGTTTATTAGGGAATAAGAAACTTTCTTAACAAAATACTAGTTTCATTAGGTGATTTGGTATTTATGTCTAGGGTAAAATTAAAAATAAGATTATTTGGAGAGAAGAAATTGTATGCCGGTTAAAAAAAAAAAAAACATGTTTGGTACTTGCTTGGAAACTTTTTTTTTTTGTACAAAGGGAGAATGAAGGAGAATTGTAAGTGTTGATAATTGAACTCCAACCTTGCAAGAATCCATCTACTAAAGAAAGTGGGTGAATCATTTGGGTTCAGTTCTAGGTTCAATTTACTTGAAAATTTGGAGTAGTCTTATTGAAAATACTAGAAAGTCAATTTGACTTTTATTAAATTTAGATGGTTTTGATTTAAACCTTGTAACAAATCTTTTGATTTTAAGAATTTATAAGTGATGATTGGTTAGTTTAATAACTAGCCAAAGAATAATATGGTTTTAGACCTGCCCAAGGGCCGGGCTACCCGCCCAAGCCCGAAGGCTTGCCCATATTTTGGAGGGTTTGGACAAAAATATTAAACCCGAAATATGAGCTTGGGCAAAAAAATAAGGCCCATTTAGAAAATGGGCCAGACTTTGACTCCAACAATCAAGGCCCGAGCCCGGTCCGACCCGTTTTTTATTTATATAATATATAATTTTTATATAATTTTTATCATATAAAAAATAAATATATATAATATTATAGTGTAAACATTTAAAAATATGTTAAGTTATTCATGTTTTAGAATTTAATAAAAAAATAGATAAAATTATTAAAAATTAAATAATAAAAAAAATATTTGTTTAATTTTTTTTTTTTTTAAAATGGGGCGGCTTAAATGGTTTTGAACTATCCATTTACAAATATGGGTGAGCTTGGATAGAATTTGAGACTCATATTTCGGACCGGGCTTGGGCAAGCATATATGGTGTTGATTAGGGCTGTAAATGAACCGGGATTGAACGAACAAGCCCTTGTTCGTGTTCGTTTATTTATTTTTGAGCTTGTTCGCATTCGTTAAGGATTTTCCAATTGTGTTCAAGCTCTGTTCGTTTAAAATTGAGTGTGTTCGTGTTCGTTCATTTAATGTTCACGAACAAGTTCATTTAAATTAAATGAACTTGTTTGTGAACATTAAATGAACATGTTCATGAACATATAATCGAACATGTTCACGGACAATTAAAAATAAGTTAATTAACAGTAAACAAACAAACAAATATAAAACAAGTCAATTTGAAATTATTATTAAATATAAAATAATAAAATACAAACGTAATTAAATTTAATTTATTACTAAATTATTAAATTTAAGTTATCAAATAATATTAATTATATTATAAATAAATAAAATAAAATACAAATAATAATAATATTATTAATTATATTATAAACGAACAATAAACGAACATAAACGAGCTTTGAACAAACTAATAAACGAGCTTGAAACGAACCATAAACGAGCTTGTTCGTGAACATAAACGAACCGAACACACATCTGTTCGAACTCGGTTCGTTTAATAAACGAACATTAAAATTGTGTTCATAATCATTTATTTAGCTTAATAAACGAGCATAAACGAACATAAATCAAACTATTCACGAACGGTTCGTCGAACGCTCTGTTCGTTTACAGCCCTAGTGTTGATATCATACCTAAACCGGCCTGGCTCGGCTCATGAGTAGAGGTGCTCATGGGCCGTGCTGCGGCTTGAATATTTAATTATTTCCTTACCCAAGCCTGGCCTTGGACGGGCTCAAGTCGGCCCGTGGCTCGGTTGAACAGTAAATCCTATATAAAAAAAATAAAAAATTTATTTTTTTATATATTTTTATAATTGATTTTTAAAAAAATAATATTATTTTATTATATCAACAGTGATCCGAGCCGGGCTGGATCATAAATAATCTTGCCCAGGCTCGGCCAAATATGGGTCGAGCCTGGTCTACTCATGAGCACCTCTATGTGATTTTAACCCCTCTAATATTGCAATAGATAAAATTAAGTTACGAAATCACATAAAAATAAATAAATAAAATTTTTTAATTTGAGGACATGAATTTAAATTTACTTAACATATATACTTAGGAGTTATTTTTTGAAATTTGGGGGGCCAAGCCCCGTCTGGCTTGTATTACCATTTGCCACTAATAGTCATGCAGAGGCTTGAATGAGGTTTAAATTGAAATGGTAAGGTATGAGTAGACCTGCTTAAGGGTTGGATAGTTCGCCCAGATCAAGCCGGGTCTGGGTAGCATTTTTAGTAATTCGGGAAAGCTCGACTCGACCCGGATCACTATTTAAATTATAAAAAAATAATTTTTTTATTTAAATTTAATTATAAAATATATAAATATTAATATAAAAATAATATTTTTAATAATATTTGAACAGTAATATGAGCTTGCGGGCAGGCTCGAACCCGTCCAAAACCTAGCCTAGATAAGATAAAAAAAAATTGAGTTATGATCCGACCCGATCCTTGAAAAAATCTACTAGGTATGAGACTTGAATCTCATATCGAAAATATGAGATATTCTCGTGGGATTTATGTGGACATCAATTCACCACCCTAATAGGAACGTAATTTCCTAAGATCTATATCATATTAATTAGAATAAAGTATACTTTCTCAATTCTATTTACCACTTATTTATAAATTACCTTGTAGAGAGAAACCCTCAAAACGGATTTTCTAACCATTGAGAGAAAATATTATCATGCATTATCTCATTTATATATCCAATCTAATACTTTTGACTCGAAATTAAAATCTTAAAAGTTTTTTGTAAGAAAAAAAAGTATAAACTTAACTTTACATCACAAGGTTATTGACAAATCCTCAATGACGTGTTCGTAGGTTAAAAGTATAATTTTCGAAATAATTTTTACCTCATTTTGTCGAACTTGTCAATCGGGTCAAATTAATAGAAGGTAGAAACTTAACTTTACACACCCTAACTCTCCCACGTGTTTCTTTCTGAAAGGCTAAAAGTTTGTTTATTCTAATAAACAGTGATACAATGTAGAACAAGAAATCCATATAAAAACTATAGCCAAGCAAGTGATCAAAGTTTATTAAGGAATAAGAAAATTTCTTAACAAAATACTAGTTTCATAAGGGTGATTATTTAAGGTCATGGCAACAGCTTATTTGTTATGTTGCGTGCTTTGCACGAGGCCACTAAAGGTTCAGCTTTGGACATAGTTATTAAAATGAGAACGTAACGATCGCGACGTAAAGGAAATGGAAAGGTTCGTATTACATTTAACTCGTTACGTAACGTCCGTGACATTATCAAATTCATTGAAACACTATTAAATTCACGTCCGCCACAACTGCGATGCGTTACGTAATGCTCGCGACACCCGTAACAGCAACACTGTAACCGCATCTGCGACCAAATCCGTTATCGTGATTTAGAACTATCTGTCACACCTTTTCCTTCAGTCATGTCAATTTCCTTTTCACCAACTCTTTTCCGCTCAAACCTCAAAGCACTGAATCAATGACCCCAAAATCAAACCAACGGCACGAGAACCTAGATCCATTCCCGGGCAAGGCCTCCTTCCCAGTCCAAATGGCATTAGCTTATAGTTAGCTTCATGATCAATTTCTCCATTTCCAAACCTCTCAAGCTTAAAACTTATTGGTTCATCCCACAACTTGGGGTCCCTGTGAATTGCACATGTATTGACTAACAACATAGTGTCTTTAGGAATGTGATACCCTCCCAGGGTACAATGATCGGAGGATATATGGGGGATTAAGAGTGTTGCTATCGTGTTTAATTACTCGAAGGGTCTCAGAGACTACGTTCTTTAAATAATTTAGTTTTCGAAGATCAACTTCGTCTAGCAATTTCTCTTCCCCAACAAGGAAGTCTAGCTCAGCTCTACTCTTTTCCATTAATGCATTTGGATTGTTGAGTAAATTGCACATGTGACACTATTGTATCCATTGATGCATTTAGCATGTCACCTTTTTCCCAATATTGTTTCGTTTTCCTGCAATCATTTTCATAATGATTTTAAATGTCAATTCTGACAACATTGGTTTCAACTTTACCTTAACGAAACCATCATCATTGCTAGAAATGCTGTAAATTTTATCAATAAAATCCTGGTTTCGTCATTGGTCTGAAATATACGACGAAGGTTGCGCCAATGATCACCATATGGAGCTAAGCCTACATTGGTGTAGTTGTAGCCAATGTATTTGCCTCCCCAAAAGAGAGGGCCGTTTGCAAAAACAATATCGTTTTTGGTGAAACATTCTTCAACGGCGGAGGGTGATGACACGATGACGGCAAGGCGTGAGCCGAGCTGGAGGGAGAAGATTGGACCATGTTTTTGTGAGAGGGTGAAAAAGGCATCGATGAAAGTGGCCTAGAATTGGAAGAGCAGGTGGACTTGGGGGTAGATTCTTGTGTTTGGTTCTTGTTCTAAGCAAGAGCTTGATAGCAATGATGAAAAGCAGAAAAAACAATGAATATAGTGCAACTTTATCTTCCATACTAAAAATGCAAAGCTTAAGGAATTTGCTATATGGAACACTTGCAGTCCTTTTAAGGAAGGCTCATGCAATATCTTAATTATGTAAACAAAAGAAAATAGAAGAAAAAAAGTGTTTAACAAACAACATATATGATCTAAATCTTTCTTGTTATTTGAATCCAATTTCATTGCCAATATTTAATTTCCTTTCATATATAATAAACTATTATTTTTTGTTTGAATACAAAAAGTCATTAATTAACTAATTAATCATATCAATGTCAATGATATTGATGATATCATGGTATATATCAATATTTTTTGCTTGGTCTACATACATTTTGGTCAATAGTTACACAACTCATATGTAAATAATTAAGTTTGATTAATTTTGTTTGATCTTTGAGCCATGCATTTGCATGCTTGATTGTTTGCTTATTGACATAATTAAGCAACTGAAATCTTTTGATTTTCTTTCAAGATTTATTATGAATTGTTAATTACTCTTATTTTTGTGGCAAGATCAGAAAAATATATAGTAAACTTCCATGTTGCATGCTTTGCCCTAAAGGCTTATCTTTGGGCATGTAATTACAAACGAAGATAAACATTATAAAAAGATTAAAAATTCATGATAACAATTTAATATATATATATATATATATATATAGATAGATAGATATAGTTGAATACTTTAACTGTTCAAGATAGTAGCTTTTTTGCGATGTTGCGTGCTTTGCACAAGGCCTGTAAAGGTTCAGCTTTGGGTAAATTTACGCCTTTCCCTTCTGTCATGTCAATTTTCTTCCCACTTACTCTTTTCCACTCAAAGCATTGAATCAATGACCCCAAAGCCAAGCCAACTACTCGTTGGCCTAAATCCATTCCAGGGCAAAACCTCCTTCCTAACCCAAATGGCAGGAGCTTATAACCCTCAATTTTGCCATTTTTAAACCTTTCAGGCTTAAAACTTGTTGCTTCGTCCCAGAACTTTGGGTCCCTATGAATTGCCCATGCATTTACTAGCAACATGGTATCTTTGGGAATGTCATGTTGTGCGGAACTAGATCGAGATTAGTAAAACCAATTTAAACACACTGAAAAACACAGATATTTTACGTGGTTCAGCAAGTGTGCTTACATCCACGGGGGGAGGAGCTTGAAGCTTTGTATTAATGGAGATGGAGTACAAACATATACAGAATTCAAGGTGCTATGCTAGCACTGAACTCACAACTCACACAATACCAAAGTTACTCTATAAAATCAGAGTAATTGCTTCAACTCTTAAACTCTCACTCCTTTTTCTCTCTTACTCTACATGGCCTTTTATAGCCAAAATATCATGGTGTGAACACATAGCAAGTGGCAGCCACCATAGCCACCATCCACCAACTATCATGGTGGGAACACATTGCAAGTGGTAGCTAAAGTAGCCACAATCCATTGCAAGTGGTAGCTAAAGTAGCCACCATCCATTGCAAGTGGTAGCTTCCATTATTGGTGGTAAGCCACCTTTGGTGACTTTGAGCCATATTCAACAATCTCCACCTTGGCGAGAATCCACAGAGAGATTTCACTGATCAGAGCTTCCTTCATTCTCCTCAGGTGCTTTAAACTCGAGAGATATTGATCAAGTCCAAACAATGTTGAAACTTGATCCCAGAAACTATTTTTGTTAGCATATCTGCAGAATTATCTGCAGTCCCGATCTTCTGTAGTAGAATGTTTCCTTCATCTACTATTTCTCGGATAAAGTGGTAGAGAACATCAATATGCTTGGTCCGACTGTGATGAACTTGGTTCTTAGCTAGGCAAATGGCACTCTGACTATCGCAGAAAACATCTACCTTTTCCTGTGCTATCTCGAAATCATCAATCAATCCTTGAAGCCAAATTGCTTCCTTGAAAGCTTCCGTTACAGCCATGTACTCTGCTTCTGTTGTAGACAGAGCTACCGTTGACTGTAAAGTTGATCTCCAACTTACTGGTCCTCCTGTTATGGTGAACACATAACCAGTAGTTGAACGACGCTTATCAAGATCTCCAGCATAGTCTGAATCCACATATCCAACAAGATGCTTATCAATAGTTTTTCTTCTCTCGAATTTTAAGCCCGTTTCCACAGTACCATGAATGTACCGTAGAATCCACTTCACAGCTTGCCAATGGCCTTTACCAGGATTATGCATGTACCGACTTACCATACTGACAGCATGTGAAATATCAGGTCTCGTACACACCATTGCATACATTAGGGCACCTACTGCATTGGCATATGGAACATGATCCATCTGTCTCTTCTCACCATCTGTACTTGGTGACATCAATGCACTGAGTTTGAAATGTGCCGCTAAAGGAGTACTTACAGATTTGGTCTTATCATTAATGCCAAATCTCTGAAGTACTTTGCTCAGATACTGAGCCTGGGTCAATTTGATCACACCATTTTTTCTATCTCTGCTGATTTCCATCCCAAGAATTTTCTTAGCTTCTCCAAGATCCTTCATCTCGAACTCTGAGCTCAGTTGAGCCTTCAGCCTGTCGATCTCCACCTTGCTTATAGATGCAATTAACATATCATCAACATATAAAAGCAAGTAGATAAATGATTCATTTTGGAGTTTCCGGAAATAAACACAGTGATCAAATTGATTGCGTGTGTACTTCTGATCCAACATAAAGGTGTCAAACCGCTTGTACCACTGTCGCGGTGACTGCTTCAGACCGTATAGAGACCTGTTCAACTTACATGTCCAATCTTCATGACCGGAGACTCTAAAACCATCTGGTTGAGTCATATAAATTTCCTCCTCTAAGGAACCATGGAGGAATGCAGTTTTTACATCAAGTTGAACTAACTCTAGGTCATCTGTGCTACTAAAGCCAATAATATCCGAATAGATGCATGCTTAACAACAGGTGAAAATACCTCATTGTAGTCTATTCCTTCTTTTTGAGCGTAACCTTTGGCTACCAGTCTGGCTTTGTATCTGATGCTGTCTTTGCCGGTAGCACCCTCCTTTTTGGCAAAGACCCATTTGCACCCAATTGTTCTTTTGAGTGTTGGAAGTGGAACCAACTTCCAAGTCTGATTTTGATGAAGTGATGTCATCTCTTCATCCATCGCCTCCTTCCACTGGGCATGCTCGGGGCTGTTTACAGCTTCTTTGTAATTGGTCGGAACATCATCGTCAATTACTAGAAGGGCGTATGCCACCATGTCTGTGTACCGAGCAGGTTTCCGAATATGTCTTTTCGGTCTGCTGGTGGCAATAGTTTCAGGTTGCTGAAAGATTTCCGGTGATGAATCCTCCACTTCAGTTAAGGTGTCATCAGATTCTGGTTCAGATTCATCAGAATTTTGATCAGCATCTTCTGATTCAAACTCCACCTGCTTTAGAGAATCATGGTTCTCATTTTCTGGAGTTGACAGTTTCAGCATTACAGATTCGTCAAAGGTAACATCTCGGCTTACGATGACTTTCTTTGACTCAGGGTTCCACAGTCGGAATGCCTTTACTCCTTCACTAAAGCCCAAGAAGACAGCTTTCTTGGCTCTAGGATCCAGTTTTGATTCACTTACGTGAAAATATGCTGGGCATCCGAAAATACGAAGCCGATCATAATCAGTGGCAGAATGTCCGGACCACACCTCTATGGGAGTTTTCCCATCAATTGCAGTGGAGAGTAGTCTGTTGATAATGTGGGAGGCATACAATAAAGCCTCCGCCCAAAATGCTTTGCTCAAGCCCGACTGGGATAACATGCAGCAAACTTTATCAACCAAAGTTCGGTTCATCCTTTCTGCAACTCCATTCTGCTGGGGAGTGCCAGGAACAGTGAAGTGTCGGATTATCCCATCATTCTGACAGATTTTCTTCAGTGGATCTGACTTGTATTCTCCACCGTTGTCAGATCTTAGTCTCTTGAGCTTTCTCCCGCTCTGGGTTTCGATCATCTTCTTCAATTTTACGAAGATATCTAGAACTTCATCTTTGTGCTTCATAGTATAAACCCAGACATATCTAGAGTAATCATCAATAAAGGTCACAAAATAGTGTTTACCTCCCAATGAAGCATTTTTGGAAGGCCCCCAGACATCAGTGTGTATGTAGTCCAATGTTGCTCTCGTACGATGAATTGCAGTGCCAAACTTGACTCTTGTTTGCTTGCCTAGGACGCAATGCTCACAGAAATCAAGTTTTCCAGTTTTGGCATTCTTCAGTACACCTTGCTTTATCAGGTTTTGCAAGGCCTTCTCTCCAACATGCCCTAAGCGCATGTGCCAAAGTCGAGAAGTGTCAGATTCATCGCCTCCATTGTTGTGGGAGACTGCTGCTCTGTCGGTCACAGTTTCTCCATCAAGGAGATACAGATTTCCCTTCATAGAACCCTTCATTGCTAAGAATGCTCCACGTACAACCTTCAGGACTCCATTCTGAATGGTCATCTTGTAACCATTTGAGTCTAAGACCCCCAGTGATATGAGGTTCTTCTTGAGATCAAGGACATACCTTACATCTGTAAGTTGTCTGATTGTACCGTCATGCATTTTTAGTCGGATCGTTCCAATACCTCTAGTGTGACAAGTATTGTCATTGCCCATAAGGACAATCTCTCCATCAAACTCCTTGAAGTTTGAGAACCACTTCCGGTTCGGACACATGTGGTAGGAACATCCGGAATCCAGAATCCATTGATTTGAAGAGTTTGTTGTTGTGGAAATCGTAAATGCAGAGTCTTCCTCTCCCTCAGATTCTTGAGCTACATTCATGATGCACCCAAAAGAGTGTATCTTATTTAACCTTGCACTAAAAAGATCAATTGTAAGTATAATGATTAGCAAGGGTCGAGTCCTCAGGGATTGGGTTTTAATCTATGAGTTATTAGTTTATAACTTAGGTTCAAAGAAAACAATAAAAGAAAAGGGGTTTTTGAAGCCAGATTTAAACTAAAGTAAATAATAAGAATAAGATGCAAGGCGGTATAACCAGCCAATAAAAATATATATACTAAATTAGGCGGTATAACCAGCCAATAAAAATATAACAAAGTTAATATACAAATTAGGCGGTATAACCAGCCAATAAAAATAAAACAAAGTTAATATACAAATTAGGCGGTATAACCAGCCAATAAAAATAAATATACTTTTAAAAATAAGCAAACTAGAAAAGTAAGAAAACAAGTAAGAAGAATCAAATATGAAAAATATGGTTAAGGTTTCATTCTCCACCACTAGACATCATTAAGAATCAATTTCAGATCTATCAATATCAACCAACTATCAAAGTTAACAACCGTAGATAACAACAAGCTCTGTTATCCCAATCTTTCCTTAGTTTGTCGTTAAATAGAACAAGCTCTCTATTTAATATCTAACCATTAAACAACCTAGAATAAGCTCTCTAAATTCAATTTAATGGCAGCTTTATGATGAGAAAGATAGGTTGATCTAAGCAACAAACACATAAGCTCGGATTGTTCAACTTAGGTTATGTTCCACTTTGCAATTATTGAAAACTTGACCATAATCATTAATCACAAATTGCCACTTATGAATAGGAAATCAAGACAATTACACGGATCAAGACTCCTAGACTAGCAATAGATAATTATCAAGATCTATCTAGTTGTACACCTAAATAAATCAAGACAACATCATGAACAATTCTTGTAGAAGAACATAAGCAACTTTGATATAAAATTAATGATAGATAGAATCTGAAAATCAATCACAAAACATGTCTAGAGCTTTGAAATCACCCTTAACCAAATAGAAGTTTAACCTAGCATAGGTATTGTAAACATAAACATAAAATTAAAGAGAATCTAAGAAGGAAATAAAAGAAAGAAAGAAGAAGAAGAATATTAATTATCCAACCTCTTGCTCTTTCTAAAGAAAAAGAAAACTAGAGAAAAGAAAGAAGAAGAAAACTTAGAGAATTTTATTACAATGGCTAATATCCTACCAATGTACAATATGATCCTCTACAATCATCCAAGGCCCTCTATTTATACACATTTTGGAGGGCTAAATGACAAGAGACAAGCTTTACAAATTTCAAAGGTAGGTATAATAGGTGGGTGAATTTTTCTAACAATTTTCGTCATATTGTATGACAATTTTGATCAGCCAACTTGATGGTCGATTTCGTCAATGTTGGAGGCCTGATCTGATCACATGGTCTTCTAGAAATATGTTCCCCTATCAGTTACGGATCCATAGCCGTTTGAATCAGCTCATTTGCTGATGTGGATAAGAAGATATGGGCAAAATACGAAAACAGGTCAGCACAGACGTCATTGCACATCAGCCACTTTAATGGTCGATTTCGCTAGGGAAAACGACTCCGTTTCAAGAAGTGTAAAACATGAAAAAGATAGATATGCCTCTTAGCTTTGCACGACTACAAATTTCAGCCTTATTGCTTCAGTGAAACTCCAGATATAGCTGATATGGCAAAAGGTGTCAGAACTGGAACTGAACTCGATTTGCCCTTAATTCTAGTAATCTGAAATCACTCAAAGAAACTTGTGAAAAACACCAAATTACATAAAAATATAAAAGATCATAAACACAATTAGACTAAACAATAATAACTCGTATTTGACACAAAACAATAATAAAACATAACTAAAAACTATATAATTATACGAGTTATCACACCCCCACACTTAGATTGTTGCTAGTCCCTAGCAACGACTCAATAAAAATAAAATAAGAAAATCTAATCTAATCCACTTTCGTAGGAAATCACGGTGGCACTTAGCATGTGACACAAGCCTTTAAACCCCTAGGTGTCCCTAGTGGACGAGTTTAGTCTCGTGAGGGTTTACTAGAACGATACCCACAAACATTGAAAAACTAAAATATAAATAAACTACATATACTAAAAATATTTACTCCTAATCCTTTCAATACAAATTAGAGACAATCTTTGAACAAGTCTTATAAACTAATCAATAGCTTAAAAAATTTCACAAAAAATCATGCTTGAATGTAAATTGTTTGAGTTAAGCCAATATTAGCATAACATATCTTAATCAAAATAGTGCATGTTCAAATTTAATTTCAAGTTCTCACATGGGATACCCTCATGATTTTCACTCTTTAAAGTAGTGGTGAAGTGTTTACACTCAATCAATCTCATGAAAACAGTTCTACCATATTCTTGCTTGTCCACCTATTCTCCACTATTTAGATCATACAACTTCATGAATCAAGAGGTCTTTAATCAAGGTTGTAATGGGGCCAAGGGGTTTGTAATGTGGTTGAAGAACAAAAGGATAAAGATATCACAAAGGTTCCAAAGAGTTCATAAAGTTTAGAGACATAAAAAGATCATACAAAGAAACTTCTCAAAACTCTTTACAAGTACATAGTCACCTAGGCCGGATATTCATGTTGGGCCTTTTCTTCATTCTAAACAACTTTATAACATCTTTTTCTTTTTCCACAAATTCAAGAGATGATTCATATTTTTTTTTTTTACATAGGAATGTATTTGCCCGTATTCCATTTCTTTTTCTCTTGACTTTTCTTTTCTTTTTCCCCCACACTTATTTCTTGTTTCTAACCCAAATTTTTAACTAAAAATATCACTTGTTTTTTTTTTTTTTGCAATATGTCTCAAAATATATAATCCATCTTTAGAACAAGGGTAAGGATATAAGTATATTTAGGCTAGGTGTAAGTTGTGGTTACCAATAAAACATCATATTTAATGTAGGCTCAAATTGGCTCACTAGTGGGGATGTTCTCTTAGAACATTAATAATGGATGGCTGTTTGGCTCTGGTTATAATCCTAATGCCTCTATCATATTCATGTTGTCACATGTATCAATATAGTCTCAAACGGTTTAAAGCAAGTTCTAGAGAATCATGTAATCATAAGAGCACTCAAGAAAGAAATTAGATTGATTTGTATAATGCATCAATCATTATAGGCTCAAAAACTCACAAGGATGATTATACAAGTCAGATTAAGTCTAAACATGCTTCTTTCTCAATCAACATATCATATTAACATTGGCTCATAAAAAGGTTGACATCAAGCTCAATTCTCATGAAAATCTTCTTACTAATAAATCTGTTTTAGACTTATGTAATTCATATCTCATCATTGTATTAAAAAGGAACTAAAACACACAAAAAAATAATAATAATAATAATAAAGACTCATAAAAAAAATAGTAGACAAAAATAAAAGAAATCCTAAATCATTCCCCCCACACTTAATTCTTACATTGTCCTCAATGTAAGTCTATTAACCCAAATGAAAGAATCATGTGTAAGAGAAAAGAACTAATAACATAAGAATAGGAACAACTAAGACTCAAAACAAAACAAACTCATGCAACCTAAATAATCCTAAAATACTAAACAAAAATTAACAAGTAAACATAAAAAGATTAAAATCAAACTGACAAGGTATGTCTCAAGTCTCCCTTACTCAGACCTTGTTCAGAATGAATACTTTTAAATGGCTTAAAACACAATTTTTTTTTTTTTTTGAAAAGAAGAAATCAAACTGACAAGGTATGTCTCAAGTATCCCTTACTCAGACCTTGTTCATAATGAATACTTCTAAATTGCTTAAAACACAACAAACTTTTTTTTTTTTTTTTAAATTAGCAAAATATGTCTCTTACCCCCTACTAAAATATGACATTGTCCCCAATGTCAAATTTTAAAGGTAGAATTTAGGAGATATTACCTGCAGAGGTTGCTAACCACTTATTATAACTGAGACACAACAAACAAAATGTTAGATAATGTCACAAAGACAAAGTGCAGTCCACTCCATGCTCGTCCATATCTCTTTTTCTTTTTCCGAGCGTTTGCGAAACAACCGTAGCAGATAAACACTCATAAGCTTTGAGCTTTTTGAGTAAATCTTCAATGGTTGTAGCAGAAATTATGGTTCTCCTTGCCTCTGAAAACATGAATCCATTATCCACAGCATTATCTAAATATGAAAGCAAATTACTAAAATAACCATTAATATTAAGAAAACCAATGGGTTTCTTATTTGTGACCAAAGAAGACCAAGAAGCCACGCAAGCTATTTCTTCCAATGTACCCAGACCTCCTGGTAAAGCAATGAATGCATCGGCAGAATGGTACATGATTGTTATCCGTTCAGGGATACTCCAGACTTGTATTTCCTTACCCAAGGTAGGTCCACAAAAATCTGTGAATAGTTTTGGCACGATTCCTAGAACTGGACTTCCTCCGGCGTGTGCTGCTGTAGCGACTGCTCCCATTAAACCCGTACTACCGCCTCCATAAATCAACTGGATCTTTTGTTGGGCAAGTATTACTCCAACTCTTATGGCTTCATCAGCGAATATGTTATTTTTCCCTGGATAAGCACCTCCAAAGACACAAATTTTTTTAATGCGTTGGGACGAAGTACTTTCCATTTTTTTTTCTTTTTCGAGTGCCTGAAAGAGAATGAGTACATGGTGTAATATATAGAGGACTGAGTAGTGAATCAGACAAGAGTAATAATGTCGCCGTAAGTGTATCTGACCTGTCAGAAGAAAATGTTAACCTAACAAAAGATTTTTGTGTGATTTCAGGAAGAAAATCAAAAAGAGAAGAAAAAATCAACCGTAAAAGACAAATAAAAAAAAACGAGAATAATTACACAAATCGAACAACACGTAAATTAAACCAAAATAAAGTTATTGCAAATCAAACCAAAAGCTGAGAAGTCATTTATTGTAGTTGTGATTGTGGCTCACATCTTCCTCTGGTTTTACGTCCAGAAACGGCTTAAACGCCTTCTATGAGTCGAGGATATGCTTCCCATCCAGTTTTCTTACAAGCTGGCAAACAAGGTCTTTTAACATCAGATTCCCAAGATGTTGCCATTCCCTTTGGAATTGCGGCCATAAATCAAGAATTTCTCTTTGTACGTCTCCACTAGGATGCGTCTCAAGAGAAAGTTGGATATTACCCAAATTCTCCTTACTCAGTCCATCCTTAATGAATTCAATTTTATCATCTCGATTAGAGGACGGAATCCCAATAGAACGACATTTACCGTTACACGTCCATCGTGCACATTTGTGGCAATTTGAACTCATGCGCTTTGCTCGTCGCTTCTTTGCAAAAGTGCTTCTACCTGTACCTGGTAAATGCAAAACAGGAAGATATTCATCTTCACGTACCTTGGCTTCAATTATCCAACGTATATCTCCAGGAAGTGCATAAGCATTCTTAGTCTTTCAAATCGAACTTGGTAAAGCTTCAGTAAAATATTTCGAGGAAAATGAGGAAATCGTTTCTGCAATCTTGTGAGAATATCATCCATCCTGAAAAAAAAAAAATGAAAAAAATTGAAAGAGAAATTGGAAGAGAAATTTATATACAATATCAGTTTTGTGGGTAGCTGATGGAACCGATTTAAATAATCACGGAGTACCGTTATCCGCCATTTAACCGGGGTTAAAAATAAAAATAAAAATTATATTTACATCTAGTTATTTTCAAAACAAGGATCAGAAAGAAAAACAACATAAAAAGACTCAAAAATAAAATCCTAAATTATTCCCCCCACTCATAATTTTTACATTGTCATTAATGTAATGCTATTATCCCCCAATGCAAGAATTATATGTAAGAGAAAAGAACTATTAAACAAAAGAAACTTATGCAGCCTAAATGAACTTAAAAACAGTAAACACAATTAACAAAGAAACATAAGAAATAAAAATAAAAACAACAAAAATAATAAAAGAAAAAGGAAAAGAAAGAGAAAGCAAATCTGAATATGGAAGGTTGGCAATTTCATCTTTAATTGGGCTGCCTTCCCAATTAACACTTGAGTTAGTGTTTTGAATCTAACCAACACCCCTTCTTGGCTTTTTAGGCTTGTCAGGCTCATACATGAAATTTCCCAAATTTATGCGTTTGAGAGGAAGCTTTCTTTGCACAGCAGTGGATGCATTCTCCATTACAAGTATTATTCCATCATCCTTGGTGGTGCATATCTCATCGAGGAATGGTGCATCTTTTGGTACTTGTTGAATGACATCCACAAACAAACTGTTTAAGGTTTCCAGCGTGTCTTGTTCATGTTCATCCTCCTTGAACTTTGCGAATCTACTAGGAAAAGGTGGAGAAGAAACATTAGTAAAAATTGGAATCTCAAACGTTACCTCAGGTGCCGAAATACTCTTATTTGGATCATTGGCTTCATTATCCTCAAGAATAGAATTCATCTCTAATTTTGTCTCATCCTCATCTTGTTCCTCATTCCTCAAGGTCACAATAGTAGCATTCTCCTTTAGGTTAATCATCGTTTGGGCAGGGAGTTCTTCAGATCTTTGTGCTACCCATCCCACCATACTATTAGTCAATTGGATCATTTGCTTTTCCAAACTCTGGATGCTTGCCCTTGTATTCTGTTGAAATTGCAAAGTATCAGTAACAAGAGAATAGACAAGATCTTCTAAAGAAGTACCTGAGTTTTGAGTCATATGTGGTGGTTGAAAAAGATCTGGTTCTTGGGACCATGATTGATTGAAGCTAGATGGATGAGTGTAATTGGCATAAGGATCTACTTCTTGGTAATTTTTCGAGTAGCCATAATTAGTATGATCCCACCATCCCTCATGGTAAGTGTTTGAGTAATGATCATACTGTTGGTCTTGGAACACTTGATGGCCTTGACATCCTCTCATGGCAAATTGTTGAACTGGGAAGGTGAGATTGGCTTGTTGATTCTCCATGTTCATGTATGCCACCAACTCTTCAAGTGTTAGATTGCTCAATTCCATCGTTTTTTTTTTTTTTTTTTTTTTCTTTTCAAAATTTGATAAGAAAAACCCGTATGTACAAGAAAATAAAACTCATTAGAACTGAAAATAAGAATAAACCAAGTAACAAATAAACTAAAGAAAGCAATCCCCGGCAACGGCGCCAAAAATTTGATGCACCCAAAAGAGTGTATCTTATTTAACCTTGCACTAAAAAGATCAATTGTAAGTATAATGATTAGCAAGGGTCGAGTCCTCAGGGATTGGGTTTTAATCTATGAGTTATTAGTTTATAACTTAGGTTCAAAGAAAACAATAAAAGAAAAGGGGTTTTTGAAGCCAGATTTAAACTAAAGTAAATAATAAGAATAAGATGCAAGGCGGTATAACCAGCCAATAAAAATATATATACTAAATTAGGCGGTATAACCAGCCAATAAAAATATAACAAAGTTAATATACAAATTAGGCGGTATAACCAGCCAATAAAAATAAAACAAAGTTAATATACAAATTAGGCGGTATAACCAGCCAATAAAAATAAATATACTTTTAAAAATAAGCAAACTAGAAAAGTAAGAAAACAAGTAAGAAGAATCAAATATGAAAAATATGGTTAAGGTTTCATTCTCCACCACTAGACATCATTAAGAATCAATTTCAGATCTATCAATATCAACCAACTATCAAAGTTAACAACCGTAGATAACAACAAGCTCTGTTATCCCAATCTTTCCTTAGTTTGTCGTTAAATAGAACAAGCTCTCTATTTAATATCTAACCATTAAACAACCTAGAATAAGCTCTCTAAATTCAATTTAATGGCAGCTTTATGATGAGAAAGATAGGTTGATCTAAGCAACAAACACATAAGCTCGGATTGTTCAACTTAGGTTATGTTCCACTTTGCAATTATTGAAAACTTGACCATAATCATTAATCACAAATTGCCACTTATGAATAGGAAATCAAGACAATTACACGGATCAAGACTCCTAGACTAGCAATAGATAATTATCAAGATCTATCTAGTTGTACACCTAAATAAATCAAGACAACATCATGAACAATTCTTGTAGAAGAACATAAGCAACTTTGATAGAAAATTAATGATAGATAGAATCTGAAAATCAATCACAAAACATGTCTAGAGCTTTGAAATCACCCTTAACCAAATAGAAGTTTAACCTAGCATAGGTATTGTAAACATAAACATAAAATTAAAGAGAATCTAAGAAGGAAATAAAAGAAAGAAAGAAGAAGAAGAATATTAATTATCCAACCTCTTGCTCTTTCTAAAGAAAAAGAAAACTAGAGAAAAGAAAGAAGAAGAAAACTTAGAGAATTTTATTACAATGGCTAATATCCTACCAATGTACAATATGATCCTCTACAATCATCCAAGGCCCTCTATTTATACACATTTTGGAGGGCTAAATGACAAGAGACAAGCTTTACAAATTTCAAAGGTAGGTATAATAGGTGGGTGAATTTTTCTAACAATTTTCGTCATATTGTATGACAATTTTGATCAACCAACTTGATGGTCGATTTCGTCAATGTTGGAGGCCTGATCTGATCACATGGTCTTCTAGAAAAATGTTCCCCTATCAGTTACGGATTCATAGCCGTTTGAATCAGCTCATTTGCTGATGTGGATAAGAAGATATGGGCAAAATACGAAAACAGGTAAGCACAGACGTCATTGCACATCAGCCACTTTAATGGTCGATTTTGCTAGGGAAAACGACTCCGTTTCAAGAAGTGTAAAACATGAAAAAGATAGATATGCCTCTTAGCTTTGCACGACTACAAATTTCAGCCTTATTGCTTCAGTGAAACTCCAGATATAGCTGATATGGCAAAAGGTGTCAGAACTGGAACTGAACTCGATTTGCCCTTAATTCTAGTAATCTGAAATCACTCAAAGAAACTTGTGAAAAACACCAAATTACATAAAAATATAAAAGATCATAAACACAATTAGACTAAACAATAATAACTCGTATTTGACACAAAACAATAATAAAACATAACTAAAAACTATATAATTATACGAGTTATCAATTCACAGTCGACTTCTTCATGTTAGGACAGTTTTTCCTCCAGTGCCCTTTTTCATGGCAAAAGGCACACTCGTCCTTTGAGAGTCGTGTTCTTGATGATCCCCTCTTTGAACGGGATTTACCTCGCTTGTTTTCTCCGGCTCCTTGGTTGTTCGTCCTGCCTCTGTACACAGTTAAAGCTTCTGGTGCAGTATTCTGGTGATCATGCTGATCCTTTTTCCGATACTCATTATTCACCAGAGCATTACTAACATTAACATATTCTATCTCATTTTTACCATATAACAGTGTAGTGGTTAAATGATCATAGCTATCAGGCAAGGAATTTAACAGAGTAAGAGCCTTATCTTCATCAGAGATATTTGCATCTAGATTTTCAAGATCAGCGAGGATTTTGTTAAAACTTACTAGATGCTCCTGCATGGTGATACCTTGCTTATACTGGAAGCGGAACAACTTTTTCTTCAGATAGAGTCTGTTCTCCATGCTTTTTGTCATGTACTTGTCCTCGAGTAGTTTCCAGAGAGTTTTTGCATTATTCTCTCTCATGACAAAGTACTTCTGGTCCTTGGCTAGGCATAACCGGATTGTGCCACAAGCCTGACGGTTGACAAACTTCCAGTCATCTTCCGAAATATCTCTGGGCCTGTCTTCCAGAGCGATATGTGACCCCTCTCGGAATAACAGATCCTGAACTTCGCACTGCCACATGCCAAAGTTGTTGGTGCCATCAAATTTCTCCACCTCGAACTTTGCAGTGGTCATCGAGTTCTTTCTGATGTAAGAACTTGATGGTGCGCTACTGGTTGTTTCAGTTGTCTCTAATGATTCTGCCATGGTAATAAAACAAAATTACCAACTCAGAGTTTTTCCGTTACCTGTATGGAAAAACGGATGCCGCGGTTGAGTCCGGAATAGTCGAAATAGCCAGGAACGGGTCCAACTATGTAAATTTTGGACACACGGTGAATATTCTGCTGCAGGTGGCTCAAAATGGACTCGGTTTAGCTCAACCGGCTCGGAAAAGTCTCGAAATAGTGTTCTGAAACGGCTAAAAAAATGGCCCGAAAAAGTTGGTCGGAGCTGCGGCGGCGCGTGGGGCGCGTACGGCGGCGCGTGGGGCGGCGCGTGGAGCGCGTGGAGGCTGCTTGGTGACCGGCGCGTGGGGCGTGTGGGGCGCGTGAGGTCCACGCGTCTTCAACCTCTGGATGGCGCGTGCGGCGCGTGGTGCGCGTGGTCTTCACGCGTCTTCAACCTCCAGCGGCGCGTGTGCGCGTGAGGCGCGTGGGCTCTTCTTCGGGCTGCGCGTGGGGGCGCGTGCAGCGTCTGGTGGATCTCCGGTTGATTCTGCTGCACTCCTATCGACGACCTCTTCAACCTGGTATTTTCAAAACACAAATTGGAGCACTTTTGAAAAACGGACAGAGTCGAACAAACTCGATTTTACGTAAAATTTGGCTCTGATACCAATTTGTTGTGCGGAACTAGATCGAGATTAGTAAAACCAATTTAAACACACTGAAAAACACAGATATTTTACGTGGTTCAGCAAGTGTGCTTACATCCACGGGAGGAGGAGCTTGAAGCTTTGTATTAATGGAGATGGAGTACAAACATATACAGAATTCAAGGTGCTATGCTAGCACTGAACTCACAACTCACACAATACCAAAGTTACTCTATAAAATCAGAGTAATTGCTTCAACTCTTAAACTCTCACTCCTTTTTCTCTCTTACTCTACATGACCTTTTATAACCAAAATATCATGGTGTGAACGCATAGTAAGTGGCAGCCACCATAGCCACCATCTACCAACTATCATGGTGGGAACACATTGCAAGTGGTAGCTAAAGTAGCCACCATCCATTGCAAGTGGTAGCTAAAGTAGCCACCATCCATTGCAAGTGGTAGCTTCCATTATTGGTGGTAAGCCACCTTTGGTGACTTTGAGCCATATTCAACATGTCATACCCTCTTATATTACAATGATCAGAGGAGACATGGGGAATTAGGAGTGGCGCTGCCGGGTTCAATCGGAGGGTCTCGGAAATTACCTTTTGTAAATAACATAGTTTGGGAAGATCGGGTTCATCTAGCAATTTATCATGACCAATATGGAAGTCTAGTTCAGCTTTACTCTTTTGCAATATATTTAAATTGTTGAGTAAATGACACATGGCCCATTCCAATGTTATAACTACTGTATTGGTTCCGCCAAGTAACATATCCTGCATAATAATAAAAACAGAAAGGCATTAATTATTATATTAATTATGGTTCTATCACAACGTGCGAGTTTGGAAAATCGATTGCTTCTACGATTTTGAAAAAAGAAGTTAAGATTGAAAGAAATTAATTATTTAATATCGGTTAAGTTGTATTATTCAATAACTGTTTTAAGCTACTCGAACAAAATGGTGTGTTTATCCGCCCTAAGCTAACAAATTATTATTATTATTTTTAAATTATCCTATATAGGAATAAAAAGCACTATAGGATAATGTTCACATTCAATGTTTAATTCACATAGAACACTTCAAATATTTTCAATGTGTGAATACCGAATACCATTATTCCAATAATTTTAGCTATTGGGTTCTTAAATATTTCATGTACATATATATATATATATTCTTTGCATATTTTATCTTTTTGTAAAGACTTGCTATAATAATACTCATATTAAGTTATACATAAATCTTTATCAATTTTGATCATAAAATTAAGCATTTTATCGAAATATAGAAATCATGGTATAACATCTAAGTTGATTTTGTTGTTATTAGTATTTCATGCTTTTCAACCTTAATTATGAATTACATACAATTAGAGGTAATTTAAAAAATTGAGAGAACTAATTAGAATGATGAGTAATTAAGGAAGTGACTTTATAACCTGGATAATTCCTTTGATAATTTCATCCGTATAATACTGAACTTGTGATTGTTGCAAACAAAGCAAATGGCTGATCATAGTATTCTCCTTCTCGAAAACATCTTTATTTCTTCGATGCTCATCGATCACACCTTGCAAGAATGCATCTATTTCTCCCGCTAATTTCACCAGATTCTTCTTGTATCCTTGAAAATCAGCCCATTGTAAAAAGGGAAAGAAATCTCCTATATTTGGTGAGATTCCCAATTTTAAAAGCTCTTGTACGAGGTTATGAAGCTTTATTGCTCCTTGTTTCCCACTTACTTCCTGACCATTGTATTGCTTGCCTGCAATCATTCTCATAATTATATTAAATGCCAGCTTTGACAGCAATGGTTTCAACTCTACCTTAACAAAACTATCATGGCTTGAAGCAAGATTCAAATTTCGCAATAAATTCTTAATTTCGTCTCTTCGAATACTTGAAGACAAGTTCAAACAATTGGTAGAGAATATTTCAAGCTTGCATATGCGTCTAAGGTTTCGCCAATGGTCACCATAGGGAGACATCCCAAGGGTGGTGTAGTCATAGCCAATATACTTGCCAACCCAAAAATATGGACGGTAAATGATATCATTTTTGGTGAAGCATTCCTCGACAGCTGATGATGATGATACGACGATTGCAAGTCGTGAACCAAGTTGGAGGGAGAAGATTGGACCGCATTTTTGCGAGAGAGTGAAGAGGGATCGATTGAAGGGTTCCTTGAGGAGATGGAGATGGCCTAGAATTGGAAGAGTTGGTGGACATGGTGGGAGATTCTTGTGTCTACTTCTTGTTTGATGCAAGAGCTTGATAGCAAGGATGAAAAGAAGAAAAATAATCAAATATAGCTCAATATATTCCATGTTAAAAATGCATATAGGAAAGGGAAGGAGATGATCAGTTGAGGATTGAGGCCCCTTTATATAAAGACTTAATATACTAGAACACGAAATCAGGAAATTGCTCAGTTTGGAAAACTGGCATCAATTCCTTTATTTAAGGAAGGCTCAATACGGCTCAAGAAACGTTTAAAATGGGGAAAAGAAATTTACACTAATTAACAAGTACATAACCTAATATAAACTCCATTATTTAATGCAAAAATGGTCAATATATGTATTCTTTTTTTTTTGTGGCTAAGCTGTCAATATATGTATGTATATATGATATAAATGTCTTTAAAATTTTGCAAACTATATATCAATGGAGGCATGGCTTGTAGCCCTAGGGGTTTGCCTTGCTCATCTACAATTGGTTTTAAGAAAAAAGAGAAGTGAATCCGAAAAAAAGGGTAAAAAAAACCAGATATTTTGATTCGATAGTATAATTAGTGCATGTATATGTATCATCTTATTCAAAGGGTTGGATTCAATTCTTTCTTCTAAAAAAAAAAATATTAGAAATGATTAAATGATCAAAAGGTCGAGGATGTGTAACTAGAAGGGTTCATAGCCTAGGTTGGGTCCGAATAATTTTTTTTGCTTGTTCAGCTTCGGTTCAGGTTAGATCGAACTTGAAAGCCTATTTTATTATTTAAAATATTTATTTTTATATTAATAGATTTGTATTATTATTTAAACAGTAATCCATATCTGTCCAAATTACTAAAAATTTATCTTAGACCTGATTCAATTCGGATTGGGCTTGTCGTGTAGGACGGATAGCACGATCGATAAACATGACACAAAAAAAAAAAATATAAACACGAATATACGAGTATGCCAAATTTTTTTTTTTGCTAAATCAAAATATTATTAGTGAAGCCAAAAGGCTGCAATAGAGTTGTTCTCACAAATTACAGCTCAGCAAAAACACCCAATCACAGTTGACTCCAAAATCATATTAAAACAGATCACCAACCCCATGAAAGAAGTAAAAAACAAAAACCATAACCCGAAACCAGTTTTGAGTTCATAAGCACCAGATTCCAAATTAATATACGTTCCTGCATCAGTATATTGAACCATAATACGATCAAACTGATTTTACCATCAAGTCTTGACCCCTTAAGCTCTATCAACCCCTGCTTTTGCCATTGCATCAACCATCCCTTTAGCTACTCTGTACACTTTTCATATCTCCATATGCCGAACCTGCTCACATTTTCTATCAATATCTGCTAAAACTTTTCATATTTTCCAAGGTCTTGATTCAATCTTGTTTAACCAGTTTATCGCAATCATAGAGTCAGATACACTCTTATTTCTCCCTGATTTGGCAAAGATCTCCATAGCATATTTAATAGCATAAAGTTCAGCCATGTTGGAGTCCATAATTCCCAGTGAACCAGAAAACATTGCAACCACCCATTCCTTATGATCTCTTAATACCCCTCCACAACCAGCAAGACAAAGATTTCCCCTAGCAACTCCAACCATAATAAATTTAAAAAATCTCTCAGTTGGAGGAATCCAATAAGTATTGGATCTGCATGGTTTCTTATTGGGAAATGGAATACACTCTGCTGTATTTCCACCAATCTGAATCTGATATTGTCTCCTTCAAATACGTTGCCTTCACCCATAGCAGAGAATGCAATTTAACCAGAACCAACATTCAACTTTTATTATCAAACATTATGTTCCAATTCCAACAGACCATAATCCCACACCAAATTATTAATAGATAATATAAATTATTAATGTGTCAAAATTTAAATAAATAGATAATACATTAAACACGATTATGATACGTAAAGTTAATATGAATACAACATGAATACATGAATTACTAAATCTAATCAATTATTAGTTTTCACTTCTTTTTTCAATTTGAGATAGAGGGGATTTGAAACTTATTCTTTATCAACCGAACCAAATGCTCGGATGCTATTTTAACTATTTTAAAAAGCTCTAAGATAGCAGCTTGTTTGCAATGTTGCGTGCTTTAAACATGGCCTCCAAAGGTTCAACCTTGGGCATAGTCAAACCTTTCCCTTCGGCCATATCAATTTGCTTTTCATCGACTCTTTTCCATTCAAACAACTGAATCAATAACCCCAAAACCAAGCCAACTACACCTTGGCCTAGTTCCATTCCTGGGCAAGACCTCCTTCCAATCCCAAATGGCATCAGCTTATAACCCTGACGACCATCATTTTCTCCACTTTCAAACCTTTCAGGCCTAAAACTTGTTGGCTGATCCCATAATTTGGGGTCTCTTTGAATTGCCCAAGCATTGACAAACAACATGGTGCCTTTAGGAATGTTATACTCTCCTACAGTACAAGTTCCAGAGTTCATATGAGGAACTAGGAGGGGCACTGCCGGGTTCAGTCGAAGGGTCTCTAAGACTACGTTTTTTAAATAATGTAGTCTGGGGAGATCTGCTTCAGCCAGCAACTTCTCTTCGCCATAATAGAAGTCAAGCTCAGCTCTAGTTTTCTTCAATGCTGGTAAATTGTTGAGTAAATTCGACATGGCCCATTCTAATGTTACTACTGCTGTATCTGTTCCTCCAGTTAGCATGTCCTGCATAAAAAAATGTCAACAATAAATAAACTTACGTACATCACAAAAATGTTTTAATTGGTGGTTTGACCTGGAAAGAATTAAGATGACTGAGAAAAGAAAATGAGTAACCTGCACAAGGCCTTTGATGATTTCATCCGTATAGTACTCGGGCTGTGATTCTTGGGAAGAAAGTAAATAGTCGATCATACTGTTCTCTTTCTCAAAATCACCTTTTCTCCTTCGATGATCATCTATCAAACCTTGCAAGAATGCATCTGTTTCCTTGGTTAATCTCACCACATTCTTCTTATATCCATGAAAGTCAACCCACTGCAAGGAGGGAAGGAAATCTCCTACATATCCCGAGGCTCCCAATCGAAGAAGCTCTTCTATAAGCTCTTGAAACCTTGCTTCTTCCTTTGAATTTGTCGTATTATTGTCACCTTTAAATTGCTTTCCTGTAACCATTCTCATTATTATATTGAATGCCAGATTTGTAAACATGGGTTTTAACTCTACTTTAACGAAAGTATCATGGCTCGAGGCACGGTATAGGTTTTGCAATAAACTCCTAGTTTCGTCTCTCCGAATTCCTGATGACAACTTCAAGCGATTCGGAGAGAATAGTTCATGCTTACATATCCGTCGAAGGTTGCGCCAATGGTCACCGTATGGGGATAACCCGAGGCTAGTGTAATTATAGCCAATGTACTTGCCTGCCCAAAAGGGAGGCCGGTTTGCGAAAAGGATGTCATTTTTGGTGAAGCATTCTGCAATGGAAGAAGGTGACGACACGACAACCGCGAGGCGTGAACCTAGTCGAAGGGAGAAGATTGGACCGTATTTTTGTGAGAGGGTGAAGAAGCATCGATGGAGGGGTTCCTTGAGAAGATGGAGGTGGCCTAGAATTGGAAGAGCAGGGGGACTTGGTGGTAGATTATTGTCTCTCGTTCCTGTTCGATGAAAGAGCTTGATGGCAAAAACTGAAAAAAGAAAAAGCAATGCAAATAGCGCAAGATCTTCCATGGTAAAAAGTCACGGGGAAATTTTAAACTTCATATATATCTAGATGAAGACCTTAATTATCGAAGTTGTCGTTACAAGAAGGCTATATATACACTCACACTCGAATGATAAAAATTTTAAACTTCATAAACGGATTAAAAGGATTGATCACATGCACTATATGTTTTACGTATAAATTTTGTGTTAAATTATTCTAATTGATTGTTACGAGCTTGATTATCCATGTGGAAGAAAGATCTTATAATTATTCGTTGACAAAGTAAAGCTTTGATTGGATATTATATGTTAGAAATTAACTTGATTGAGAAGATTAGCAGTATGTTGATTTTGAAGCTTGAAAAAAGCATTTTTTGAGGTTTTATAATACTTTCGGGATATAACAAAATCATAAACCTTTCAAGTAGAATAATAAATAATGAAAGAATAAAAAAGTCTCTTTTATAAATAATGCAAAATTATATCTGTTACTACAATGATTTTTGGCATAAATTGTGTTATTACATAAAAACTATTTTGATAAGAATTGTTTTTTTACAACACAACTATGATATTCAACTAATTGCCAAGAATTATAATTTTTTAATTAAATAATTATAATTTAATTATTTTTGAGAAAATAAAAAATTAATTACATTAAGCTCAATCTGTGACTTTATATAAAATAAACCCATTACCCATCTAGCATTTAGCCCAATTTGACAAACAAATTAATAGAACAAAAGAGTATTAAGTACTCTTTAATCTTTGACTTTTCTAAACAATGTAGGATTAACTTCTTTTAAACTACTAACATTATAGACTTTCAATCAGACAGCTCAAACGTATTACTTTGTTTCATTGTTAAGTTGTGTGGCATGAAAGTAATACACTTTTTTTAATTACTATCAATTGCAGCAAACGAGACATTTAATAAGGTCCAAAACAAGTATGGACTTTGTCACTCTGTTTTAGAGTGTTTGAAAAAATGAAGTATCTCTCATTCTCTATCCCTAAAAAGAATTATTTCCCAAATAATTATTTGTGACTAATTGTTTTCTATATTACCCTTCTACTCTATTTTCTTAATTTGTTCCTGTTAAACTTTCAAAGAAATTGAAAAAAAAAAGTTTAAATTTTAATGTATTTTACATACTAAAATTAATTTTAATGGAAATATAAAAAATTAGAAACAATAGGTGTTCAAAAAAAGAAAAAGAGGACATAGTAATCCTCTTAATTTTTGTTATCAAACTTTAACTGGTTGAAAAGTAATTAATACACAAAACACTAATTTTTTCTTCATGCAATAATCATTATATTAAGTTAATTATTTGAACAAGTTTAATATCACATACTAGAGCTTTTAGATGCATAACTTACAAATAAAAAATTTATTTGAATATTTTTACCCTTTAACAAGAAGAAAAGTGCTTAATACATAGAACACTAGTTTTTTGGTTCAGACAACAATGTTTTACACTAAGTTGTGCAAAATAAAAAAAAAAAAAATTATGGCCACAATGACCGTAATGATCCGTTACGTATGTAACCTACGCGATCAAAAACGCATCACCGATCACAATTTAAATCTTTGATACCCACCAAAAGAAAGAAAATGATGACAACAGATTTATGAATATTTGTATTTGATTAGATGTGATGAATCCCATGTTTATTATTTTTATTTCATATTTTTTAAGCCAATTTGGTTTGATATTGTTCTTTGATCATTCTTCTGAGAAACCAAATGCAACAACAGGACTTCTCACTTGATGCACCCCATCATCCCAAATCAAAGAACCAGAAACCAAGTTGTTCTCATCCACTTTTGCTGTAACTTTCACAACAAAAGATTTCTTCTGCCCAACAGACTTGAATGAAAGTACCCTTGGTTGAACTTGGATTTTAAGTCCTGAAGGAGCCTTCACTATTGCCTTATAAATGGAAACAGCTGATCCAACATTTGTTACTGTCCTGTGAAAGATTCGCCTGGTAGAATTTCCAGGGCTAGCGGATAAAGCAAAAGAAGGGTAATTTAGATCCCATGCAGTTCCATTTATTGCTTCCGAACAGCTGCTTCGATCTCCAGTAACAAGTCTAAGAGTTTTAGTACTATATCCTTGTCCACACAAAAATTTAATGTAATCAATCTCTCCAGCATCGTAAATCAATCCAGGATTAAGCGCGAATGAAGGAATTAGATGACCTGATCCGAATGCAAACTCAGCATCGGTGTTGGTCTCCACACTTAATGGAACAGCTGCAGATCGAACACACCAAAATCAGGACAAAACAAAACAGTAGTTGTCTGTAAAGATATCGGAATATGTAACTTTGGGTTTTGGTTTTAAACCAATATACATGTTGTCATTAGAGCAGATTTAATAGCAGCAGGTGACCATGTCGGATTAAATGACTTGATGTAGGCTGCTGCAGCAGTTGCATGTGGGCAAGACATGGATGTGCCAGACAGTATATTGTATGGAACTACTCTATTGTCCACTTCAGATCCTGTTATAGTTGCAGCTTGAGACCAGGCTGCCAAAATGTCAACCCCTGGTGCTGTTAAATCAGGCTGCAGATGCATAAATTAAGAAGGATGTCCCAAGTCAGGTGTAAGAAAAAGGCTGATACATTAGATAGGAAACAGCAAGGTTAAAAAAAGGGACCGGAGGTCGAAACCGATCAGAACTTCAATTTTCGGTCCAATCGGTTTGATATAATTTTTTTTTTTATTTTTTATATTTAAACATTAAGTTTAATATTAAATAAATATTAAATATAATTAATAATTAGCAAAAATATGCATTTGGTTTAATGGTATGATCTTTAATATAAAACTAAGAGGTTAAAGGTTCAAATCTCATTCATTATAAATAATATTTTGAAAAAAAAAATATATATATATATATATATATATAAAACCAATTTTTTACTGGTTCAATCCGGTTTTGAACCGGTTCGACTAAAATCCGATTTTATTATACCTGTTGGATCGTCAACCGATCCGACCAACCGATCCGATCCGATTTTTTATTCAATGGAAAGCAGTGAAATTTATTTAATATATTTACCTTGAGAATGTCCTTTGTAATAGGGTTAGGCCCCCTTGATGAAAATGAAATTACATATGGGGCCAGTTCATCCTTTTCTTGAATACTTTTGAATATTGTTGCTGTTGGTTTTCTATATTGAAACATATCAAGAAAGATAATTTAATCATATCTTTCACAGTTTCATTAATGAATTATATATGGGAAATAATAATTTTTTGTAAAATGAACCTTGTTGAGTTCAAGTAGCTTGAAACTTCACTTCCATCATCGAATCCCAAGCACGAAACAGGTAAGGGAAAATTGAAGGCAGAATCCAGCGGGTAATCCTGCATTATAGCACCAACTGCTCCTGCAACTGATGCACCTTCTCCACCATTTACCTCATCACAAAGAACAATTTTTCCTTCTACTAAGGTCTTATCCAATGAGTCTTCCCAGCAATTCCTGCATTTGAAGAAACATTTTTGTTTAAGTATAAACATTCATTACTCAAATTCGAAATCAATTACTTTTAGCTACCAAAATCCAAATAGGAATTAAAATTGAACACTAAAGAAAGAATCAACTTCAAGATTAGATTCGTATAATCTTTATATTACCTGGATTGGGAGCTATCATATCCTTTTTTAGTATTTGGGGCATCTCCACCATATATGAAAGGGTACATCTTGTCTTTTAGTTCAATAGTATTTATAGATATTCCCTTATAAATTTCACCATTACCAAGCTTCACCTTAGTGACAAACTTTCTATCTATAGTACTCGCAGCCACTGAGAGAGACCAAGGTGAAACGTTTGTGATTGTTGCAAGCTCAGGGCCTCCATTACCAGCAGAATTCGATGTGAGTATTCCATTCTTCATTGAATGGAAAGCTCCAATAGCAATGGAATCATTGAAATAATCCACAGCAAAGAACCCTCCGACGGAAAGAGAGATTATGTCAACTCCATCAGCAATTGCATCATCAAATGCTGCTAGAATGTCTGCATCTGCGCAACCATCGGACCAGCATATCTTGTAGACAGCAATTCGAGCAGATGGAACCCCTCCACGAGCTGTTCCTGAGGCAAGACCAAATAAGCTTGCCTTGCTGACTAAGGCACCGGCTGCTGTGGATGATGTATGAGTCCCATGTCCTTCTGAGTCTCTTGGTGATTGGATATCTTTTGGACCAAAGTTTCTATCAGCCTTATAATATCGGGCTCCGATGATTTTACTGTAAGAAATTGCAAATTTTGTCAAAATTCAGTCAGGGTTTAATTTCAATTGTTTTTTTTTTTTTTGGCAGGATTTTGTTAAAGTACTATGACTTAATTAATTTTATTTACTTGTTGCAAGTGAAATTTGATGACTCTTGGCAGGTGCCTTTCCATTTTTTTGGAGGTGGACCAAATCCTTCATCATTAAAACTTTCTGATTCTGGCCAAATTCCTGTGTCTATCATTCCAATAATGATATCACTTTCAAGACTTGTTCTTCTAACATTTTGGGAGAAGCCCATGAAATCCCATGACCTTGTTGTGTGAAGCTGCTTCTTTTGACTAGGGAACACTGACACAACCCCTTCCATGCCTGAATAAATTATAAGTTCCATTGTTATCTTAGGTTTTTTTTTTTAAAAAATTTAATAACCTTGAATAATAATCTCATAAAAAATTTCTGCTAACATACTTGCCAATTTCTGAGCATCGTCCTTGGTTAACTTGGCAGCAAATCCATTGAAGCTCCTGTGGTAGCTGTGGAGCAAAGATTTTGATCCACCACTGTTGAAATGTAATGCATAAGCGAAGTTAGAATCTTCATAAATCTTAATTCTTATATATATATATCATCAATTTTTATTTTTGGGCAAGAGTCCTAATTTTAGGCTGCATGCCACTTACTGTTAGCATATATCTTGAGGAATGAAAATAGTACACTTTCTATTTATCTTTTGAAACCCATTTAAAAATTTCCATTAAAGCCTACTAAAATGTGTGATATAACCTGCCAATAACTTCTTCTAGGATGTTACTATGAAGCCTTTCTGCAGAGAATACCCCATTCGGACGGTCACCCATATAGACAATATAAACCTGCAGCTTCAACAAAACAATTGAACATGTCAAAAAATCAATTCCACTAAATTAAAAACAAACCCTTGTGCATTAGAAACTTCCTTTTCCTTTTTCTCTGGATAATTTTTAAAACCAAATTCAAGTTTCTATCAGGCCAACAAGCCATCACCAGACACAGAGTTCATAGCAGTGTTAACTACAAAAAAAATAAAATAAGAAGGAGAGGGTACTCCAGAAATGCCTTTCGATCATCGTCAGACGCTGCCTGGCAGGAAATGGGCATACAAAAAGTGAAGATGAAAAGAAAAAGCCATGTCAAAGGAGAGGACTGGATTGCCATTGGAAAAGTTTACTGTGAGATCGACTGCACTTGCCTTGTATAATTGTATAACAATAAGCTTTATATAAGGTGGAACTTGAAACTATGCACCTTTTTTTAGATCAATTGGAATTCAGATTTCACAAACGGCTAAGTATTGTTAACCCCGCCAGGCATATAAAACCGTCCAAAGCCGGTGTTACAATGTTCTTGTTCCAACGCGTTGTTCTTCTCTGATTGTAGAATATCGAAAACCCGGTTTCTTCATGATTTGCTTGATGTGGAAATGATACCAGAATATGGTCAAAATGCTTGAGGAGAAAAAAAATTGCTTAGAATGCTTGTTAGTAAATGTACACGCAAATTTTATGTCAAAAATATGACAAGGAAAATTTGGAGTCAAATAATAATTTTATTAATCAAACTTTGAGGTTACAATCTCTGAATATTCTTAAAGAAAGAAATCCTTTGATTCTTTTCTTCAGTAAAATTTTGATTCAAGGGTCTTCACGACTTGATCTTGAATCGGCGAGATCTGCTTCAAGGGTCTTCTAGACTTGATCTTGAAAAACAGGAATTATCTCATTTCCTTCGATGAACAAGATCGGAGAGCAGCTTCTTAGAGAATTCTCAAGAACAAGCACTGCGTTCTTAGAATTTCTCTAATTTCTTCTTAAGAATTTTGAGAGGATTTGGCTCTTCAAAATCTTCTTCTCTTCAGGCTTCTGAATTGTGAATTTGTGTTAAGGGGAGGTCTCTATTTATAGTGGTAGCTAGCCAGGTGAAAGAGAGTTTTAAAAGAACTTAATCTCCTTATTTATCTCTTAATTAATTTAATTTAATTAGAGATAATATCTTCTTATTTATCTCTTAATTAATTTAATTTAATTAGAGATAAAATACTTATTTTTTATCACTTAATTAATTAATTAAATTAGAGATAAAATATTTTTTTTTATCACTTAATTAATTAATTAAATTAGAGATAAAATATTTATTTATCTCTTAATTAATTAATTAATTAAATTAGAGATAAAATATTTATTTTTTATCACTTAATTAATTAATTAAATTAGAGATAAAAATATTTATTTATCTCTTAATTAATTTAATTTAATTAGAGATAAAACTTTATTATTTATCCCTTAATTAATTTAATTTAATTAGAGATAAAAATTTATTATTTATCTCTTAATTAATTTAATTTAATTAGAGGTAAAATAATTATGATACATGGGTGAAATTTGATTGGATAACCCATGAATCCTTGCAATTTGATTGGTCAAACCATATGTACATATTTAATTAATTATAAAATAATTAATTATAATATGATATTATCAATTTCACATGGTAATGTATAATTTAATTGAAAATTTCTTAATTACAAGAAATTTCAATTAACACGTGGCAATTTGTAATTGGTTACAAATTTTCTCCTTCTACAAATGCCCCCTCAAGACTTGGTTACTTACACGAATTTTTTTTTTTTAGTGTAGCAAGTGGACAAGTCTTGAAATTTATCTACATCAATTAATTATCTTCATATAATTTCGTATATGAGACGAAAAAATTGATTTAGCAAATATAATTTTCTATGCATCAAAATGGACCATGAATAGAATATTGACCCACCCTAAATAATTTAGGACAAATGAATATTGGGTCAACATCGGCCTACGTAAAGAAAATATATATATAGGCCAATGTTGGCCTACGTAACAAAAAATGGTTTTAAGCCAAACTTTAATTTTTTTTTTTTTTTAAAGAGTTTGACTTGGTAAAGGAACCCAATAGCCCATGCAAAATATAGTTCACAGTTTGAAGACTTTCTACGGCTCCAAAGAATTTGAGTTTGATCTAATCGCTTCTTTGCTCAAATTAATTTCAATTAAAACTCAACTTCTAGTTTTAAAGAAATTCTAATGCAATTAGAAGTTCTATTCCTTGACCACTTGAATTATTTTCCCTATAAAAGCAAGGCCTTCTCAAGCTAATTTGCATATTAAATTGATTCTCAAAGGTTGCTACGCTGCTCAGCAGGTGAGTTCTTTTTTCTTTTTTTTTTTTTTTTTTTTTTTTTTCGTCGCTCCTGTCATGGTTTCTTCACCTCTTAGGCAGTTGTTGAGGCTGATCGAGTCTCATCCCTTATATTGTTTTCTGCCCGGTTTCCTCATTCCTACGTATGCCAAGCACCAATAAAGCCCAAGTCTTCCAATATTCAGTCTCCCAATGCCTCCCTAAAAGCTAGCATTTAAGTTTCTCTTCTCTCGGCCTTTTTCTCATGGCTCCATGTTCTGTTTCTTCCTTACCGACCCCTGCCACATCAGCCTTTTTATTCGCAATGGAAACTTTATCAACTCAACATATTTAGGAGTTGAATAAATTTAATTGCAGAAGTTACAAATATGTAATAAGCTTCTTTAGTTTATAAATTGAGTACAGCTCTTGGATATCGATGCTCTTAATTAAAAGGCATCCCTAGGCAGTAGGCACCGCACCAAGAAATTAATTACTTAGGCACGTAAATGCACATACAACAACGAAGGGGAAATCAAGATTCAAGGGTAGACATCAAGTCATCAACCCAGGGCCAGTGACGAACTTTAGCGCTGGCCCTAATCGATAGCCGTTAAGACTTTCAAGTTGTCAAAAATCCCCTAAACAAATACAAACAAAAGTATTATCAACCATCTATGACTATATTCCTATCTATAATCTCAAAACTATCCATCAATCATTGTTTCATTCCTTTCTCTCAGCATCTTTCTGCCAACCCCAATTCCTAAGCTTAACTAACAGCTGTGTCGCAGCTGTCAAAAACCTCACATTCTGCACCGGATTCAGTATCTCCACCGCCTTCATTGCAGTGGTCATCCTCAGCAAATCAGCTCTTGCCACCACTTCCTCCACTGCCTTCCTCAAGGTGACCAATGCTTCCTCTTCTCCTGCAATCTCCACATTCATCACTCGTGCTTGTTTCCTGGCCAAGTCCCATGTCCTTGGTTCTGACGTTCCTACACGTGCAGAGTATGTTAACGCACCGCTAGCTGTGCCAGAGGGTTATCCGCTCCTAATCGAGTCCATGGCCAATGCACCTTGATGTTATTTACTTGTTTCTATTCTATGTTTATTATATTTATGATTATAACAAATTTCTTTAAATCCAAAAAAAAAAACAAAAAAAAAACTAAAAATCATGCAAGCCCTCCATGCACCATTTGTCTCGCCATGCATTATTTTCTTTGGTTTAAAACCATGCATGTTAAAACAAGCTTGATTGTTCTACTTTAAAGCCATGCATAGTGACACGTACCATAGCACTTTGGTTTCTTGTTCTTTTTACCATCATTTTTTTTTTACCTACTTTGACATTTTTTGTTTGTTTTGTTTTTGTAGGATCATCATGGTGTACTTCAAAGATCACAAAGATTATCTTGTGATTCTTTCCAAGGAAGATGAAGACATAAAAGAATGATTATATCTCTTCACCAACAAGCCCATATCGGGTAGATATAAATCCGCTTGGAAATCATTTGATTTTCCCACCACTTTGGAAGATTGGTCGATAGAACTTTCTCCAACTTCACAATCTTCTCCAAAGGCGAGATCTCTTCAATCTAATCTTCACGTCAATACTTCTAATCATGAGAAGTTTGACACGTTGGGAAGCCGTATCATTTCCGAAAGGTCATATTGGGGATTTTCCTTCAAGATTTTTGGAGAGTTTGGTTACATACCAAAGTACTGGGAATGGGCTGAAGATGTGTTGTACCACTTCAACAAAAATTTAACGACTGTTAGTATATATGATGCTGTTTATGCATCATTATACACTTATGATCACAACAAGGACGTCATTCGCGCTTTTTGTGAAGCTTGGTGTCCGGCTACTAATACTCTTCATCTTGCTACTGGGGAAGCTTCCATCTCCTTATGGGATTTGCATAAGCTAGGCGGTTTGCCCATTCACGGCATATTTTATGATGAAGTCATTCCTTGTGCTGCCGAATTGACTGGCTTTGATAACAAGGGAAGATTCATCCCGAGATGTTGTGAATATCTATTTGCGGCATTCCATCTTTTGAAGCAAGGCAAGGAGGATAAGGTGTCTATTGAGGATTGGATCAATTTTTGGTTTCAAGGGAAATTGCGTTACACCAAACCACCTGCTCGAAAAGCAAAGAAGCTTGTTCGTCCAAAAGCTACACATAACCCTACTGGGATTCTTCGGAAATACCAAGGTCGGGGAATGGCAGGAGATGGAGCATTCACTGCACTTGGAATCAAAGACAGTTTAACAACAGACACTTATTTAGCTGCCTTCATTTCTTGTTGGATCTGTGTTTTCGTTTTTCCAAGTAAAGATTCAGAATTTGTTCGGCCAGAGACATTTAAGATAGCCAGCCTGATGGCGATTGGGAGAACTGTTAATCTCGCGGTCCCGGTGTTAGCCAATATTTACCATGGACTAAACCGAATTACACTTTCTGCTCAAGCGGGCTCTTCAGATGCGTGTTTTCCAATTCACTATATTTATGGGTGGTTAAGTTATTACTTCCGGACTCACTTTCAAAATCCAGATGATGTATATGGGCCTTTGATGAGCAAGTTTTCAGGAGAAGGTGGAGCCAAATACTTTGAGGATTATGACGCTCGCAAGTTAATTCATAGTGGCATAGTGTGGAATGCTAACTTATATCCCAGAAATAGGGATGAAGTGATTGTTGATGATGACACTCTTAGTAAGATCAATCATGGCTATCTTGTTAATGTTCGTTCGAGCTATTTGCCTGCCCGATGTAACCAAGCCATCATTGTAGAACCTTACAGTCCTCATCGATTTGGGAGACAATTTGGGTTTTGTCAGGATATTCCCGGAGCTCTTAAGGAAGACATTCGTTCTGGATCTGTGGATAATTTATGTAGGTTTTGGAGAATTTGCACTCGTTCTCATACAAAGTCCAGATTGATCTCTCCAGCTCGCTCTCTAAATCCTAATGATCATACGACCGCAAGATACATGGAATGGTGGTCGAAAGTTCATGAGCCGTATCTTGAGCATTCTATTGATATTTTGATTTCGAGCATCCGTACATCACCGTCAAGGAGAAGAAAACCTCCCAAGGATGTTAAGAAAAAGTCTTTAGAGATTTCGCAAGACAAATCCAATAAAGCCAAAGTCTCGTCCACCATAGATTTAACAGAGGAGCATGTGAAGACTTCACAAGAAGTTCCTCGATCAGTGTCATTAGTTGATGAAGGACAAAGGGTTTTACCGAAAGTCATCGAAGGGAAGCATAATGCGATCGTCGAAGATTCAATTGATGAGAGTGATCATGAAAGACATTGGAAGCGAACCAGGCCAAGGAAATCCTTTCAAGGTGATATATCCCCCGCCAAAAGTGAAGCTTCAGTTTCTAGTTCGCATGAGTTCAACAAACTTGCAGCTAAGATCAGAAATAATGTTTCAAGCACCGTTTCCAACCAAGAAGATGCTTGCCCTAATGTGATTGTTAATAATACTTCCCCTATAGTGAAGACTTCCACAGACCCTCTTGTCGAAGCTAGTCATCTCGCCCTTCCAGAATTTTCTAAGTTTAGTGCTGAAAAAATGATATCCGATAGTCAGTTGAAGCTTGCAACTATTTTGTGGGAAAGCATTCAACCAAGGATTATTCGCGCTTCTTTTGATCGGGTTTCTTCGCTTAGTGGTGATGTTCACAAGATCTTTGATGCAATAGAAGCAATCAAGTCCGTTGATTCATCCTTATTGAAAGGCATGGTGGAAGACTACTTTACACAAGTCCAAAAGTTTAATGAGCTTGAATCTTCCATTTCTTCATCCAAGGATAGAATTGAAAGACTTCAAGCACTTGAAATTCGACTTAAAGATTCAATGTTACTTGAACATAAGACTGTTGAGAACCTTAACACCCTGCAGTCGAACTTGGCAGATATAGAGCATGAGTTCATTACTTTGCAACGCAAAAAACATAGACTTGAGTCTTCGCTCCAAGAAACTGAAGATGAACTGAAAAGAAGAAGAAACGACACCTCCAAGATTCGTGAAGAAATGAATTCTGTTGAGTCTATTACTACCCTTACTGAGGATGAAGCCAAGAACTTAGATTTGTTGCGAAATATGTTGGAAGCCTCTCGAGACGACTTGAAGAATTTCAAATGGAAGCCCTGACTCCCTTTTGATGTAACCTTTTTTTTTTGAAATTTATATTAGTTCTTAGGCTTGCTAGTTTTTTTTTTTTTTTTTTTTATTATTTTTTTTTTTTAAGTTCTTTTCAAGTTTGAAATGAAGTTAAATTTCTTTTTCTCCATATATCATCTTTCTTTTGCACTTTCTGAAGCATTTTTGCATCATGTATGGACTAACAAATTAAATTCCCAAAGATCTTTAATTTGCAAAAGATTTGTTTTACTTGAAAAATAATTTGAATCATGAAATTTGAATGGAGAATTATCATGATACTTCAAGTGAACAAAAGATAATATTTGAATCAAACAAATTTTTTTTTTTTTGTTTGGACTGAACTTGGCAACGAAACCAAGCTGCCTACGTACCCTCGAATTTGAAGGATCAAGTCATAACGTAGTTCATCAAATTTTTTTTTTTTTTTTTTTTGGGCCCTAACTTTTGCCTAAGTTGTCCTAGAAAGGATTTTCAACATAGCGGGCTTTTTTTTTTTTTTTTTTTTTGTTGATGTACAGTTTAAGCTCGTGTTTAGGAGCAACATACAACAGTTTAAGCTCTTGCTTAGGAGCAATATCTTCTTTAAGCATAGTAACGCTTCAAAAACTTTCCATTGATCGGTCCAACTTTGACACCATCTTGATCAACGATCTTGTATGCACCATTGGTATAAACTTCTCGAACAACGTATGGTCCATCCCATTTTGAAAGGAACTTGTTGCCAATACGATGTGAAGTATTTATGGGTCTTCTTACAGCAAGGACTAAATCTCCAACTTGGAAAGATCGCTGCTTGACTTTCTTATTAAAAGCTTTGGATAGTCGAGCTTGATAACACTCCAAGCGTTGTTGGGCTTCCAACCTTTTCTCATCCAGTGCTTCTAATTCTTCCAAACGTAAGCGCACATTGTCTTCACTAGAAAGATCTTCCTGGATTGCAATCCTTAATGATGGAATTTGTCGCTCAAGTGGCAGAACAGCTTCTACACCATAAACAAGTGCATATGGAGTAGCTTGAGTTGGTGTGCGATATGTAGTTCGATAAGCCCACAGAGCTTCTCCTATCCTTTCATGCCAATCTTTCTTTGAACGGTTAACAACTTTCTTGAGAAGATTGCACAAAGTTTTGTTAAAAGCTTCTGCTAATCCATTTGCTGGAGCATGGTACATTGAAGACTTGTGCTGCTTGAAGTCAAACTGTGCACATAACTTGCTCATGTCAAACTGCTTCCCATTATCAGTTATGATGTGACGAGGTACGCCATACCGATAAATGATGTTTGTTCTGATAAAAGTTGCAACAGTTTCTTTTTTTGCTTCCCTGTAAGGTGCCACTTCTGCCCACTTTGAAAAGTAATCTGTAGCGGCAAGTATGTACATATGCCCTAGTGAACTCTTAGGTAATGGTCCTACCAAATCAAGTCCCCAAGCATCGAAGGGCCAAGATGTGACTGTCGGATGTAATGGTTCAGGAGGTTGATGGATGAAGTTTGCATGAAACTGACAAGCTTGACATTTCTTGGAGTAGTCCATGCTATCTTTTACCATTGTTGGCCAGTAATATCCCATTCTTTTAATTTGAAAGTGCAATTTAGCTCCAGACTGATGCGCACCACAAATTCCTGAATGAGCTTCTTGTAAGGTTTTGGATACTTCATCTTCTCCTAAACATCGAAGGAAGACACCATCAAAAGAGCGGCGATAGAGCGTACCCTTAAAGTAAATAAATCGAGGAGCTCGACGTTTCACTTCTGTTTTATGCCTTGGATCATTGGGTAGCTTCCCATGCTCCAAATAATCAATCAACGGCTGTCTCCAATCTTCTTTTTCAACTTCGCAAACTGAAACAACATTGGATTCCTGGTTGTCATCTTTAAAATCAACTGGAGGTAAAATCCATCGTTTGCAAAGAGGGACTTTTACTTCTACACTTGGCATGGCGAGAGCTGATGCTAGATTAGCAAGAGAATCTGCTTGCTTGTTCTCTCTTCTTGGTACATGTTCCAAGCTTATATTGTCAAACCATTCCAAAATGTTCTTCGCATAGTTTACATATGGTAAGAGGTCAGGCTTCTTAACTTCATAAAGTGAAAGAAGTTGGTTGATGACCAATTTGGAATCCCCAAACACTTTAAGTTGAGTGATCTTCATATCCACTGCCATTTCCAATCCAATGATCAGAGCTTGGTATTCTGCTACATTGTTGGAACAATTTTCAGTGAGAGTAAATGCATAAGGCAATACATCTCCTTCTGAAGTGACAAAGACAACACCTGCTCCAGCTCCATCTTGACGGGCAGCCCCATCGAAAAATAGTTTCCATGGCCTGGGAATTTCGATGAAAAGAGCATCTTCATCTGGGAGATCTTCAGAGAATTCCCAATCATCTGGAATCGGATGGTTTGCAAGGAAATCGGCAAGTGCTTGCCCTTTAACAGCCTTTTGTGGAATATAAGTAATATCGAACTCTTGTAGCAAAAGAGCCCATTTTGCCAATCTTCCACTGAGCACGGACTTGGACATGAGATATTTGAGGGGATCTGCTCGCGAAATCAAACGAACAGAATGAGCTTGCAAATAATGCCTCAGCTTTTTAACTGCAAACATCAATGACAAGCAAGTCTTTTCGATGGGAGAATAATTTAATTCAGCGCCATTGAGAGTTCTACTAAGATAGTAGAGTGCAGTTTCTTTTCCTTCATTATTCTCTTGTGCCAATAATGCTCCTAAGGAACGTTCTTGTGCAGCAATATAAAGGATTAACGGCTGTCCTGGTATAGGTGCCTTCAGAATAGGTGGTTGTAACAAAAAGGTCTTAATGCTCTTAAAAGCATTACTGCAGGCCTCATCCCAGACAAAAGGGACATCTTTCTTCATTAGCCGGCTAAATGGTTGACATCGACCAGCCAAGTTTGAGATAAAACGTCGGATATATGCCAATCTTCCTTGCAGACTTTTAAGTTCATGCAGATTGCGCGGTTCAGGCATTTTCATGATTGCATCTATTTTTGATTGATCGATCTCAATCCCACGATGTCGTACGATAAACCCCAAAAACTTGCCCGAGGATACTCTGAACGCACACTTGAGCGGATTCATCTTCAATTGGTATCTACGCAATCTTTCAAACACTTGGCGAAGATCAGCAAGATGATTGGATTTTTCCTTTGACTTCACTACCAAGTCATCAACATAACATTCGACATTTTTGTGAAGCATATCATCAAAGATCTTTTGCATTGCTCTTTGATAAGTAGCCCCTGCATTCTTTAACCCAAACGGCATAACTTTGTAACAGTATATTCCTTTTGGAGTTCGAAATGCGGTAAGTTCTTCATCTCTTGGAGCCATACGAATTTGATTATAACCAGACGATCCATCCATAAATGACAAAGCTTCATGGCCAGTTGTAGCATCAACCATTATTTCTGTTATAGGGAGAGGAAAGTCGTCCTTTGGACAAGCATTGTTCAAGTCTCGAAAATCTACACAAACTCGAAGTTGACCATTTTTCTTTCTCACTGGAACAATATTTGAGATCCAAGTGGGATACTTGACTTCTCTAATAAAGCCAGCTTTGATGAGCTTATTGACCTCAGCTTCAATTTGGGGGATCAAGTCAGGATGGAAGCGTCGTTGAGCTTGTTTGATAGGTCGGACACTTTTCTTGACAGCCAGATGATGCATAGCTACTTTTGGATCAAGTCCCGGCATCTCTTTGTAAGTCCAAGCAAAGATATCTCGATACTCTATCAAAAGATCGAGATAGGCTTTTTCTTCTTCTGGTGGTAAGCAAGCATTAATAAAGATCGGTCGTGGATCTTCACTAGTACTGATGTTAACCTCCTTTAGTTCGTCAATAGTAGCTTGATTTCCTTCTTCAAAAGATGAAGGGGCTTCTTGGGCTTCTTCCTCTTGAGATTTTTCACCAGTTTCCTTTACAGATACATGGTTAGAAGTAAAGATTTCTGTTTCTTCAAGTTCTTCTTCCTCTGAGGATGAGACTGATTTGGTTATAACCACTGTGTGCTTTCTAGCCTTTAAAACTTCACCAGTAGTTACCTTCCATTCGCTTTGCCTTTTCGTTCGAGAAGGAATTTTGCTGTGAAAATCCCTCGATTCCTTTAAAGTGGAAGATTTTCTTTTTCGACCACAGTTAACTTCTTTAGAGTACAGACTTCCAAGCCTTGATTGAATGGAAATTGGTTTACTTACATAAACTTCACTGCATTTTTCTCCCATTCGTTCAAAGACTGACCTTCGTGATGATTGAATGCTCAAACGATCAAACACTGAACATCGTGTTGAGCGTGCCCCCAAGCGATCAAACACTGAAAGTCCTGGTGGCTTCACTGCATCTTCTTGCTCCTCGGGAACTTCCTCCACATTTATGTACCTCGAAGTTTGTTTATGAATCTTCAATTTTAATGGAGAATATCCAAGCCCCTCTCTAGAAGTTCCGATGTGATCAATCTTCTTTTGCCAGACCTGTCGGATCTTGAATGAACTTTGCGGCTTTTCTTTGCTAGGCTCTTTTGTCTCGTGAGCCAATTTTGCAACATCCTCTTGCTTATATCCAGCTTTGACAAGCAACCTATAAGCGTTAGGATCAAAATCTTTAGCTCGATGAGTAGGAAGATCTTGATGTTCACAAAGAGGTTCTTCTACTGGCCTAACAAATCCTTGCAGTGGAGGTATAAGGCCTCTTGATTCTTCCAAGTTAGTGAGGGGAAGAGTCAGATCTTTTAAACCTTGAGCAATTTCATCTTCTCCAATTGTGGAAGAAGCCAAATTCTTTCCCTTTTGCTTTAATTCTTGCATCGGGTTGGGCATTACTTCTTCGATAAATGCATCTTTTAGATAAAACTTTGCATCTGCGAAATGTGCTTCTGCTATAGTAAATGGCTTAGCGTCTGCAAGGATCGTCTTGACTTGACCGTTTCTGCAATACTTGAGACATTGGTGCAGAGTTGAGGAGACTACACCATTTTGATGTATCCACGGTCGTCCTAACAACATGTTGTACGTCGTTTTGGCATCGATTACATGGAAAAGTGGACTTGACTCCATATCTCCAATGAAAAGTTGAAGTCTATGTTTTCCAAGAGCTCTTTGTCCCCCTTGGTTGAATCCTTGGATCATCAAGCGGCTTTGCATCAATTCATCCAAAGGAACTCCCAATTCTTTCATTTTCATCAACGGGAGTATGTTGACAGCAGAACCATCATCGATCAAGATTCTATTGATCTTCTGTTCCCGAGTATATCCTACGACGAACAACGGCCGATTATGAGGGGTTGACCCCAGCAACAGATCTTCATCAGAAAAGTTAATTTTCGTAGCACAAGAATGATCATCAACTTCAAATGCTACTGAGTCAATGTTGTTTTCATTTTCTTCATTGCCATCGTTATGGTAACAAGTCATGAAAACCAAATCTTCATCTCTAAGCTGAATTGGCATGAATTAGTTCAAAGTGATTGGCTTCCTTGACTTCCTCCCTACTGAATTTTTGCCCTGAGATGGCATTTTTGCTTCTTGAGGCACATTGGGCTTTGGAGATTTAGATGGTTGTTTGATCATCTTAGTTCTTGTAGGCACTTTCACAACTTTTGGAAGATTCTTCCTTTTGCTTCTTCGGCGTGTGACTAGAGTCCAACCATCGTAATCTTGATTTTGTCTTTGAAGCAAATAGTTGCCCCCACTTTCCTGAAGACCCTCCATCGTACTTGTACTTGGAGCCAGTATGATAGGATCAAAAGAGCCAAATTTTATGGTTCTATCCAGCAAATTGGATTGAGAAACCATATTGACTGATGCCAAATTTGACGACATCGTTTCTTCTTCAAACTCGATTTTTCCTTCTTCATAGAGTCGCATGATTTTATCCTTCAAAATAAAGCACTTCTCCAGAGGATGGCTAATCAAGCGATGGTACCTGCAATAATTGGGATCTTCTACTTTATCAGCTTCTTCAGGTCGCTTCATTTCTGGCAACTGAATCAGCTTAGTCTTTAAAAGTTCTTCAAGAATGCTTGAAACATCAGAATCAGGAAAAGGATACTTCTTTTCTTGCCTCTCCTTCAAGGTGATCTTGCCTTTACCTTTGTCTTGGAAAGGAGAAGATTTCATCTCTTGAGATTCTTTTGACTTGGGAGATATCTTAAGAGGCTTGGTAGTCACTGCCATGGACTGTTTGCTTTCTCCCTTGTTGATAAAAGTTTTGCCCCCTTTGCGAGTATCTTGTTTTTCCTTTCCTTTCTTTGGCTCTTGCACCGGAGGTTCTTGATTTCCAGCAGCTGTCATACTCAACTCCATATCATGAGCACGAGTGGCTAATTCTTCAAAGGTCTTAGGCTTAATGCCTTGAAGAATGTAACGCAAGCCCCAATTCATGCCTTGGATGCACATGTCAAGAGCCGAAGACTCAGACAGTCTTTCTTTGCAGTTAAGGCTCAGATTTCTCCATCTGTGTATGTAATCAATGACTGGCTCATCCTTCCATTGACGTGAGCTTGTGAGTTCGATCATGCTGACTAAGCGACGAGTGCTGTAGAATCGATTAAGGAATTCACGCTCAAGCTGTTCCCAGCTGTCAATCGTCCCAGGCTCAAGGTCAGTATACCAATCAAAGGCGTTGCTTTTTAGGGAGCGGACGAACTGCTTTACCATGAGATCCCCATAGGTACCAGCATTATTGCAAGTTTCCACGAAATGTGCAACATGTTGGCGTGGATTTCCTTTTCCATCGAACTGCTGAAATTTTGGGGGTTGATAGTTCCCAGGCATCCTCAGACGATCGATCCTTTGAGAATATGGTTTTGCATATGTATATGAAGGTTGAGTGATGCTTTCAACTTGATCTTTGATAGCCTCCTTGATAAGATCCTTGAGCTGACTGGTAGTGACGAGTTCATTGATCTTTTCTTCGGAATCCTTAGCAACTTCCTTGCCAGAGTTCTCACCATCATCTTGAAAGATTGATTGCCAATTTTGGTTTGAAGCTTCGTTCCTTTTTCCAGTGAGACCGGCGATCTTGTCCATCATGGAAGCGATCTGGTTATCCTTCTCTTTGATACTTGCTGAAAGAATTTCAACAGATTTTGCCAGAAGTGCAACTTGTTCTTCCAATGATGTGGTGCCAGTTGTCATGACAGCCATTACTCCAGAACTTGATTTTGGAGCAGAGGATGGAATATGCTTGTTGCTTGAGTAGCTATCTTGTTCTTTGTATGTTAACTGGCGACTTGCACTTGATCCTCGAGGAGAATCAACTTGTCCAGCGGAAACTTCTTCTAAGTCTTGAATTGGAGAAGAAGTGTCATAGAGAGGGTTTTGATTGAGCACCGGAAAAGTTTGTTCATACAATTCAGCAAGAGCTTTGGTCTTCCTCCTAGTGCCATAAGGATGAGCAGGGATATCAACGCTTGATGATGAAGTGGGGTAGACTGCAGGATTAGCTCGAGCAGGCTTGAGAGTTGGTTTGTTAGCAAGGTTCTTCTTGGGAGCCATTGCAACTTGATAAGTTGAGTTTTGAAGAAAAGAGATGAAAGGCAGAGATGGTCCCACCGGGTGTGCCAAAATTTGTACACGCAAATTTTATGTCAAAAATATGACAAGGAAAATTTGGAGTCAAATAATAATTTTATTAATCAAACTTTGAGGTTACAATCTCTGAATATTCTTAAAGAAAGAAATCCTTTGATTCTTTTCTTCAGTAAAATTTTGATTCAAGGGTCTTCACGACTTGATCTTGAATCGGCGAGATCTGCTTCAAGGGTCTTCTAGACTTGATCTTGAAAAACAGGAATTATCTCCTTTCCTTCGATGAACAAGATCGGAGAGCAGCTTCTTAGAGAATTCTCAAGAACAAGCACCGCGTTCTTAGAATTTCTCTAATTTCTTCTTAAGAATTTTGAGAGGATTTGGCTCTTCAAAATCTTCTTCTCTTCAGGCTTCTGAATTGTGAATTTGTGTTAAGGGGAGGTCTCTATTTATAGTGGTAGCTAGCCAGGTGAAAGAGAGTTTTAAAAGAACTTAATCTCCTTATTTATCTCTTAATTAATTTAATTTAATTAGAGATAATATCTTCTTATTTATCTCTTAATTAATTTAATTTAATTAGAGATAAAATACTTATTTTTTATCACTTAATTAATTAATTAAATTAGAGATAAAATATTTATTTTTTTTATCACTTAATTAATTAATTAAATTAGAGATAAAATATTTATTTATCTCTTAATTAATTAATTAATTAAATTAGAGATAAAATATTTATTTTTTATCACTTAATTAATTAAATTAGAGATAAAAATATTTATTTATCTCTTAATTAATTTAATTTAATTAGAGATAAAAATTTATTATTTATCTCTTAATTAATTTAATTTAATTAGAGGTAAAATAATTATGATACATGGGTGAAATTTGATTGGATAACCCATGAATCCTTGCAATTTGATTGGTCAAACCATATGTACATATTTAATTAATTATAAAATAATTAATTATAATATGATATTATCAATTTCACATGGTAATGTATAATTTAATTGAAAATTTCTTAATTACAAAAAATTTCAATTAACACGTGGCAATTTGTAATTGATTACAAATTTTCTCCTTCTACAGTAAAAAAGAAAGAAAACAAAGTTCAAGTTCAATTTCTTTTGTCTGCTGAGTGCAGGAAAGTAGCAGTAGGCAGTAGCCGTAGCCGCCATAATGGCAATAAGACATAAGAAAGATTCCAGGAAAGAGTTTAAATTCCACTGATCTTTTGCAATGAAACATCATGAAGTTTCTCGTATTATCGTTAGTTTGTCACCATATATACTTCGACCTTACAATTCATATATTGTGTATTTTTACGGATCATAATCATATTTAAGATATTATATTTTTATGTAAATTTTGAATTTTGAATTATTAATAATTCATGTTATATAAATTTTGATATTTTCGTTTATTCATATCGTGTTTTAATTATTTTTTTCGTATCATATTGTGTAATCCTATCATATCTAAAATTGTTGGATCTTTATATACTTTGGATTTCAATCTTAAAGGCTCCATAATCTTTTTTTTTTTTTATATTTGAAATTGTCTGTAATTGAAATTGATCACAGCAACAGATTATGTAACTTTTGGCAAATTAATTACTCCATAATCACAATAATTGGTTGGTTTGTGTTTTGCTTTTTTGTTAAAAATCTCATTTGTTTTTTTTTTTCTTTTTAAATTTTACATAAATTTAAATTTTATAAGAGATTTCCAATTTATAATCTATAAAATTTAATTTCACAGGACATTTAAAAAAAAGGCCAAAGATCAATTGGTTGACTAGAAAAGTCAAATAATTAAAAACATAGTATGATTTTAGACAAAGGCAGTGGTCTATAATTTCTATTTGAGTACTTCATCAGAGAGCTATGCTCTCAAGAGCAAATTAATTAGATTATAAGAATACTATAGATAACTTCTTTCCTTTAATTGGATATGACTAAAAAACATAATTATAACCGAACGAAAAGAGATAAATTATGTTATTTTCTACTTGGGACAAATGTTTATTTCAATCTTAGCCAAACCATTGACTTTAGAATTATACAGTCAATGAATTTCATGTGTAGACTAATTTTTGTAATATTTTTGGTGAATAGAAAAAGAGAGCATTTAGAAGTTGGAAATGCTGCTAAGAAAGTGAAAGAGACAAGTAATTACTTTTCATAGGTTGGAAGTTTTTGGCTAATTTCTCTAATTTATGCCTCGAAAACAAAAATCTCTAATTTATGGTAGCTTTAAATGGTCTTATTATCTTATAATGTTTTTGGTACAATAAAAATGTCAAAGTATTTGATAGGTCCTTGTACTATATAGAATTTAATGTAAATTAGTCTCTATACTATAAAATTTAATAATTTAATCCTTAATCTTTTAAAATTAAAACAAAAAGGTAAAATTAATAACTGAGTTAACGTGAACAGCTAAAAATGATGTGCCATTTAAAATCTGTTAAAAAGCTGACGTAAATGTTAAATACTGACGTGACATTAATAAAATATATTATTTTAAAATGATGTGGATTAAATAAAGTCTAAGTTGTTGCAAATGCCACTATACTAGGATCCAAGCTTTCTTTTTTTATTTCTCCAAATGAGACTTTATTTAATCAACGTTATCTTAAAATAATATATTTTAATAGTGTCATGTCAACATTTAACATCCATGTCAGTATTTTAATATCATTTTTTTAACGGTTCACGTTAGCTTGATTACTAATTTTATCTTTTTACTTCAATTTTAAAAGATTAATGATTAAATTATCCAATTTTATGTAATGACTAATTTGCATTGGTTGATGTAATACATTAACCATTTTTTAGTCCTAATCTACTTTTAATACCCAATCTCTATCTACTTAATTCACTTGAAAAGATATTACCCGTTTAAGTTCTCTCGAACCCGAAACTTTCAAAAGTCTGTCCAACATAAATGTCATATGAGTTAATATTCATTTAAAAATGAAAACCATTTTTATTTATTCTTGAGGAGAATTTTCAATTTTCATCGGTTTCTTAACAGTAACATGCACATACTTGTTTTATTGGTGGTAATTGGGATTATGGTTAATAGGCGACAATAGGACTCCTTACTTTATGAACACCATCATCCCAAACCAAAGCACCAGAAACTATGTTGGGAAGAGCAACCTTTGCAGCAATTGTCACAACAAACGATTTCTTTTCTCCGACAGACTTGAAAGAAAGGACAGTTGGTTTAACTTGGATATCAAGTTCTTTAGGAGCCTTCACAATGGCCTTATAAATAGACACTGCTGATCCAACATTTGTTACGGTCCTGTGAAAATCACGAGTAATGTATGTGTTAAAGTCAACAACTCCTCTAGAATTCTCTCATCTAAAATTCTCTCCAAACTTTATTATTTTTCTAGATCTTTCTAGAATTTTCTTAGTCTTCTTTCTAGAGTTCTTTTTAGATTTTTCATTGTTCTTTCTCTAGAATATTAAGCCAACATACTAGAACATTATAGGTTGGTTTAGTAACCAACATAGAAAGTTATAAATAGGGTGGGATGTAAGTTGTTGTGTGAGTGAAGGAGTGAAGTTGTGAGTGCATATTAAAAGAGTGTAAGTGTCTAGTGTATATTTGTCTTAAATATATAATAAAAGAGTTATTTTTTTACTCTTCAAACTCCAACAAATTGGTATCAGAGCTAGACGGTCAGGGATCGGAGTACGCATATCGGAGAAAGACAGTCTGGGACTGTGAAGATTATTGGTCTGGGACCAAGACGATCGAGGATCGTAGTTCGTAAAGACGTGGAAATTCTGCCGGTACACGGTCAGGGACTGTGAAATTAAGTGAACAAGAATAAAATTTGAGGTAAGTGCAGGGCACTCTCAAGACACTATGGCAGATATTTCTAATTCCGCTAGCAACATCGAGAAGCTCAATGAAAACAATTACAATACGTGGAGCATCCGGATGCAATATTACATGCTCGGGCAAGATTTATGGGATATTGTTAACGGTGAAACTTCAACACCACCAACTGATGCCGGAGAACTAAGAAAATGGAAGATCAAAGCCGGTAAGGCCATGTACGTGTTATCAGTCACCATTGAGGATGGTTTATTACAACGCATCAAGGATGCAAAGACACTGAAGGAAGCCTGGGACACACTCACAATGCTGTTCGCGAGGAAAAATGATGCTAGGCTCCAACAATTGGAGAATGAACTCCTGTCAATCTCGCAGCAAAATATGTCGGTAAGCGAATATTTCTCTAAAGTTAAAACTCTTTGTGATGAAATTTCAAAATTAGATCCAGAAAATGCCATTACCGAAACGAGGATGAGAAGAATTGTCATCCATGGCTTGCGACCTGAATACAACGGGATTGTTACTGCAACTCGTGGATGGAGCAAAGAACCAACTTTAACTGAGTTGGAAAATATCCTAGCCAATCAAGAGACTTTAGATAAACAAATGTCTAAAGTCTCGATAAAAGATGACGAGAAAGCACTCTTTAGTAATAAAAGAGGCTTTAATAAAAGAAGCAAAGTTGTTACAAAGCCAGGCGTGGAAGAAAATAAATTTCGAAGGCAAGAAACATGGCTAAAGCAAGGGGGAAGGAGCTTTCGGCAAGAGGGAGCCCAGCATCTTCGAGAAAGAGACAAAAATGAAAATAGGTATCGTCGTCAAAACAATCAGTGTTACAACTGTGGAAAACCTGGTCACTTTGCTCGAGACTGTCGGTTTAAGCAAGTCAAAGGCAACGCGGCAACCTCCTCACGAGAAGAGAATAATAGCGAAGAAGAGTGGGATTTTCAAGCATCACTTGCTATTGAAGAATGCGAAGAACTTGCAGCTGCTTGCATCACAGAGTCAGAAGAAGAGTGTTTACTCGCATCGGTGAGTAAATTAATTGACTATAATAAAGATTGGATAGTTGATTCTGGATGCTCAAATCACATGACTGGAGATAAGGAGAAGTTGACTAATACCTCAACATACAAAGGAGAACGAGTTGTGGTAACTGCAAATAATTCAAGGTTACCTATTACTCACATCGGCCAAACAACTATTGTGCCACGGTTTAGTCCACACCAAATCAAGCTGCAAAACGTATTCCATGTGCCAGGTATGAAGAAAAATCTGCTATCGGTTTCACAACTCACTGCCTCAGGAAATTATGTCGTGTTTGGTCCAAATGATGTGAAAGTATATCCAAACTTAAAGCCAACAAGTACACCAATAATGGAAGGGAAGCGTCTAGAGTCAGTCTATGTTATGTCCGCTCAGACTGCATATGTGGACAAGACAAGAAAGAATGAAACAGCTGACTTGTGGCATGCGAGGCTTGGGCACGGGAGTTACCTCAAGTTAAAGGTAATGATGAAAAAGTCTATGCTCAAAGGTCTTCCTCAATTAGACATTCAAGAGGACACAGTATGTGCCGGGTGCCAATATGGGAAAGCTCACCAGTTGCCATACGAGGAGTCAAAGTTTAGAGCTAAGGAGCCTCTCCAGCTAATTCACTCAGACGTGTTCGGGAAGATAAAGCAACCTTCTGTCAGTGGCTGCCAATACATGATAACTTTCATTGATGATTTTTCAAGGTACGTCTGGATTGATTTTATGAAAGAAAAATCAGAGGCACTTACTAAATTTATAGAGTTCAAAGAAAAGATGGAAAAAGAAGTAGGCCGAAAGATACAATGCCTACGCACAGATAACGGGGGAGAATACACATCCAAGGAGTTTTCAGAATTCTTACAGGAATGCAAGATACGCCGACAATTGACATGTCCGAACACTCCACAACAAAATGGAGTTGCCGAGAGAAAGAATCGGCATTTGGCTGAGATATGTCGAAGCATGTTACATGCGAAGAATGTGTCACCTCGTTTTTGGGCAGAATGCATGAAGACTGCAGCTCACGTGACTAATAGGCTTCCACAAGCAAGGCTTGGTTTTATCTCACCCTTTGAGAAACTATGGAACATCAAACCCACGGTGAGTCACTTTCGAGTATTTGGTTGCGTATGTTATGTATTTGTACCAGATCATCTACGTAGAAAATTTGACAAAAAGGCAATTCGTTGCATATTTGTGGGATATGACGATCAAAGAAAAGGGTGGAGATGTTGTGATCCAACGAGTGGCAGATGCTATGTATCCAGAAATGTTGTGTTCGATGAAGCTTCGTCATGGTGGTCACCACAAGCAGTTCTATTGCCAAACTCAAAAGAAATTGAAGAAAAACTTCAAGAAAATATGGAGGAACAAATTGAGCTTGAAAAGACTCAACCAAGTGACGAGTATTCAGAAAAGGCCCTTGATGAGGTAAAGTCATTTCGAGAAAATGAGTTCGATGAAAGAGATTCTCAGCCACTTCTGTGCAGGTCATCACGACAACGCAAACCAAATCTTAAGTATGCTAATGCTGCTCTAATTGAAGAAATAGAGCCAACAACTTATGAAGAGGCATCTGAGAAATTGGAGTGGAGAAAAGCCATGGAAGAAGAAGTTCAAGCCCTGAAACAAAACGAGACATGGGAGTTGGTGCCAAAGCCGAAGAAGATTGAACCCATCTCATGTAAATGGGTTTATAAAATAAAGACTCGACCCGATGGATCGATAGAAAGGTATAAGGCTCGATTGGTGGCTCGCGGATTCTCTCAAAAGTATGGGGTGGACTATGATGAGACCTTTAGTCCGGTTGCAAAGATTACAACAGTACGAGTATTACTTGCCCTTGTAGCAAGCAAATCTTGGAAGTTATGGCAAATGGATGTGAAAAATGCCTTCTTGCACGGAGAGCTAGATCGAGAGATTTATATGGAGCAGCCCGAAGGATTCACAAATAAAGTTCATCCGGATTATGTGTGTAAGTTGAAAAAGGCACTATACGGATTAAAACAAGCACCGAGAGCATGGTACGGTAAAATTGCCGAATTCCTAATACAAAGTGGTTACTCAGTTGCAGCAGCAGATTCGAACTTGTTCGCGAAAGAAAAAAGAGGTAAGTTGGCAATAGTCTTGGTTTACATGGATGATCTAATCATCACCGGAGACAACGAAGAAGAAATCAAACAAACTAGAGGCAATCTCTTAGTACGTTTTCAAATGAAAGAGCTTGGAGAGCTGAATCACTTTCTCGGGCTAGAAGTAATCCGTACCAAAGAAGGAATATTCTTATGTCAACACAAGTATGCAAAAGATCTTATACACAAATTCAGGATGACTGATTGCAAGTCGATATCTACGCCTATGGAAGCCAATGCAAGACTCTGTAGTGAAGAAGGTAAAGAATTGGAAGACTCAACAAGTTATCACTACAGCAATTTTGGGTTTTAGTGGCATTTTACTGGCGGCGTTTTACTTAAAAACGCCGGCAGGTACCGTGTTTTTGTAAAGGGAGCGGCGTTTCTACCCTAAACGCCGCTAGAAATTAATTTAGCGGCGTTTGTAAGGAAGAAACGCCGCTAAATAAGATCAATTACTGGCGTTTAGAACAAAAAACGCCGCTAAATATTTCACAAATTACGCGGGTTTTTTTTTTACCGCTAAAAAATCATCCGCCATTTCTATTAAAAAAAATGCAGCGTTTTTATTAGTGTATTTAGCGGCGTTTGTTATAAGAAACGCCACTAAATGTTATCATATAGCGGCGTTTCTCAAACAAACGCCGCTAAATGTATGACATTGAAAAAATTAGAGGAAAACATTTAGCGGCGTTTGTCTCCATAAACGCCGCTAATGTTGCAATTTAGCGGCGTTTGTCTGAGAAACGCCGCTAAATGTATGATATTTCAAAAAAAAATCAGATGAGAACATTTAGCGGCGTTTGTCTACATAAACGCCGCTAAATGTTGCAATTTAGCGGCCTTTGTCTCCATAAACGCCGCTAAATGTTGCAATTTAGCGGCGTTTGTCTTAGAAACGCCGCTAATGTTGCAATTTAGCGGCGTTTGTCTGAGAAACGCCGCTAAATGTATGATATTTCAAAAAAATCAGATGAGAACATTTAGCGGCGTTTGTCTACATAAACGCCGCTAAATCTTGCAATTTAGCGGCGTTTGTCTACATAAACGCCGCTAAATGTTGCAATTTAGCGATGTTTGTCGCCATAAACGCCGCTAAATATTAAAAAAATTGAGCGGCAAAATTTACCGCTTTTTTTTAAAAGGAGATGAATAAATTTACAATTTAGCGGCGTTTGTCGAAACAAACGCCGCTATTTGCTGAAAATTTAATCAGTCTCAGACCCCTCTTCCTCTTTACCCAAAATACAAAGCTCATTTTTTCTCCCTCTCTCTGTCCATCCTCTCACACCCACCAGCTTTTAGGTCAAAGATTTAAGCAAAATTTTGTTAATCTCTTTCCATTCCTAGAAGATTATTGTTTGAAGGTAACAATTTTATGTTTTTGCATTTTGTAAATTGGAGATTTTAATTTAAGTTTTTGCATTTTTTTTTCAGGTTCTAAACATTGAATTGGAAGAGGCATTTTGACAGATGATGAACCTTGGAGGTCAATTCTTTTACTTTTGCTTTCATTAACTCTAATCATTGGTTGTTTTACAAATTTGGAAAAAAATTGTAATAACTTGTAATGTTAGTGCAGGATTGGCAATAGGAGTTTTGGTCCTTGCAATTGTTATATATTTACAGGTACAAATTAAATTTTATACTACCTTGTCTTGTCTTGTTTAATTTAAATTATATTTCAATTGTTATATGTTGATTATTTTGTGTTTTCTTAATAGAATTGCTGTATAATGATACTTTATAATATACTATTAAATTTTAATATATTTCTGTTATGTATTGATTGTAAACTATAATGTAAATTTATTGAATAATATTATTAATTATAATTTTTAAATAAAAGATTTTTTTTTTTTTTTTACAAATTCTGGAAATTTAGCGGCGTTTTTATAACACAAACGCCGCTATATTTGTGAATATTAAAGAACGAAATTCTAAAATTAGTGGCGTTTCTCGAGACAAACGCCGCTAAATGTTTCAATTTAGCGACGTTTTTTATCTACAAACGCCGCTAATTTATTCTCAAATACCATCCGCTGCAGTCCTACGCTGGCGTTTATAAACGCCGACAAATATCCCTACAAAAGCTGCTACATTAGCGGCGCTTTTGTTTAAAACGCCGGGAAAATTCCCGACGTCGTTTTTCTCGACACTTTTAGCGGCGTTTTTCAAAAATGCCGCTAAATTTTTAGCGGCATTTAAAAACGCCGCTATTATTAAAAAAAAAAGCCACTAAAGGCCTGTTCTGCTGTAGTGTATAGGCAACTAGTGGGTAGTCTAATCTACCTTACATTAACAAGATCCGACATTGCATTCGCTGTTGGAGTAGCTAGCCGATTCATGGAGAAACCAAGGAAACCTCACTTAGATGCGGTTCGACGAATCTTGAGGTACGTAAAAGGAACTATTGATTTTGGACTTCTATACAAAAAGGGAGTTCCGTGCTAAGTTATAGGATATTGTGATGCCGATTATGGTGGAGATTATGATACAAGACGATCAACAACTGGCTACATATTTAGTCTTGGATCCAACATAATCTCTTGGTGTAGCAAAAGACAACCTACGGTATCATTGTCAACTACAGAAGCAGAATATAGAGCAGCAGCTATGGCAGCACAAGAAAGCACGTGGTTGATACAGTTGTTAAAGGACCTGCACCAACCGATTGACTCTCCAGTACAACTCTATTGCGATAATCAGTCAGCAATAAGCTAAGCTGAAAATCCAGTCTTTCATGCTAGAACCAAGCACGTAGAAATACATTATCACTTTGTACGTGAAAAAGTACTTCAACGAGATGTTGAACTGAAATACATCAAGACTGAAGAAAAAGTAGCTGACTTGTTTACCAAGGGACTTAACGGTGCAAAATTCGATGAGTTTAGAAGACGACTTGGCATGACTACCAAACCGACATCAGGAGAGTAGTTGTTGAGGGGGAGTGTTAAAGTCAACAACTCCTCTAGAATTCTCTCATCTAGAATTCTCTCCAAACTTTATTATTTCTCTAGATCTTTCTAGAATTTTCTTAGTCTTCTTTCTAGAGTTCTTTCTAGATTTTTCATTGTTCTTTCTCTAGAATATTAAGCCAACATACTAGAACATTATAGGTTGGTTTAGTAACCAACATAGAAAGCTATAAATAGGGTGGGATGTAAGTTGTTGTGTGAGTGAAGGAGTGAAGTTGTGAGTGCATATTAAAAGAGTGTAAGTGTCTAGTGTATATTTGTCTTAAATATATAATAAAAGAGTTATTTTTTTACTCTTCAAACTCCAACAGTATGCTCCTGCAGGAGCAAATAATGTGAAAGAAGAGTAATTTAGATCCCATGCACTTCCATTTGTTTCTTTAGAACAACTGCTTTTATCTCCAGTAACAAGTCGAAGTTGTTTAACACTATATCCTTGTCCACACAAAAATTTAACATAATCAATCTCCCCAGCATCATAGACCAATCCAGGATTGATGGCCAACGATGGGTTTATATGACCAGCCCCGTATGCAAACTCGAGATCGGTGTTGGTCTTAGGACTTATCGGACGCGCTGCAGAAAAGCAGAAAAAAAATATATTGGTTAGTAACAATATATGAAGATTTAAAAGATGCTCTTGTGCTATGAAATTAGAGGTGTCCATGGACCGAATCCGGTCAGGCTTATGTATAGTATCAACTAAATATGTTCGGTCAAGCCCGGTTTGGTCAGAAACATGAGCTTCAAATTTTGTCCAAACCCGTTCATATTTGTAAATGGATAATCCAAACCCGTTTAGGCGGCTCATATTATTTTTTTCTAATTTTTTTTTAAAAAAAACATATTATTTTTTATTTAATCTTTAGTAATTTTAAATAATTTTCTTTTATTCAGTTTTTAAACATAAACAACTTAACATATTTTTTAATATTTACACTATAATATTATATATATTTAATTTATATATGACATAAATTACATAATATATATATATAAATATATTTTATTTAATTAGAAAACGGATCAAGTTCGGGTCTTGAATGTTGGAGCCAAGACCCGGTCTATTTTTTAAACCGGTCTCTTTTTTTGTCCAATCTTATTTTCTAAATTTAATATTTTTATTTAAATCCTTTCAAATATTGGACGGACCTTGCACATGTCTATATGAAACCATGTTTGATTCAAAATTGATTTCTTCTAGGAGTGCCAAAAGAACTCACAGCAACTATGAAATTCGTATACCTGTTGTCATTAGAGCAGATTTAATAGCAGCAGCGGACCATGTTGGATGAAATGATTTGACATAAACCGCTACTGCTGTCGCATGCGGGCAAGACATCGATGTCCCAGAGATTATATTGTATGGAACTACTCTTTTATCGCCTTCAACTCCTGTCACGGTTGTAGCTTTTGACCATGCTGCTAAAATGTCGACTCCAGGTGCTGTTATATCAGGCTGCAATATAATCAAAAAGTCACAACTATGAAAAGTGATCAAGGCATTAATAATATTAGAGAATCCTTTAATTTACCTTGAGAATGTCAAATGAAATAATATTAGGTCCTCTTGATGAAAATGAAACTACATATGGTGCGAGTTCATCCTTTTCCTCAGTACTCCTAATTATTGTTGCAGTTGGTTTTCTATCCAAACATGGAAAGAGTTAATGCAACTAAATTTGTGAAAAAAAATCCTTATCTTTCTGTAAAATAACAGGAAATTAACAAGCCTGCTTACCTTAAAAACTTTACCATTGCCCAACATCACCTTAGTTTCAAACTTTCTGTCTATGGTACTAGCACCTACTGAGAGAGACCAAGGAGAAAGGTTTACAACAGAGCCATAATAAGGACCCGAATTACCAGCTGAATTCGATGTTAAAATTCCATGCTTCATTGAATGGAAAGCTCCAATAGCAATTGAATCGCGTAAATAATCCAAAGCAAAGAACCCTCCAACTGAAAGGGAGATTATGTCAACTCCATCAGCAATGGCATCATCAGATGCTGCAAGAATGTCTTCCCCAAAACATCCATCGGACCAACAAATTTTGTACACAGCAATGCGAGCTGAAGGAACTCCTCCACGAGCTGTCCCTTCGCGAAAGCCAAATAAGCTTGCCTTGCTAACAATGTCACCTGCAGCTATTGATGCAGTATGACTCCCATGGCCTTCTGAATCTCTTGGTGACTGGAAATCCTCTGAACGATAATTCCCACCAGCTCGGTAGTATCTTGCCCCAATTATTTTACTGAATCATGAGATTGAAAATTTTGTTAATAACAAACAGATTTTCTATATGTTTTTTCTAAGGTTATGTTGTATTATATTTACTTGTTGCAAGTGAAATTAGATGACGTTTGACAAGTGCCCTTCCATTTCTTCGGAGGTAGACCGAATTCTTTATCATTAAAACTTTCAGATTCAGGCCAAATCCCTGTGTCAAGTACTCCTACGATAATGTCACTTTCTAAGGTCGTTCGTCTAGAATGTTGGGAGAAGCCAATAAAATCCCATGACCTTGTTGTATGGAGCTTCTTCTTTTGTCTAGGAAAACAGAAACAACCCCTTCCATCCCTGAAAGAAACAAAATTCAATTATCATCAGTAAGGATGAGACTTTCATTTGCATTAATCTAAATTCTATTCTGATAATTTCTTAAGGAATGATGGTAACAGACCAGCCAGTGTCTCTGCCTCTTCCTTAGTCAACTTGGCAGCGAAGCCAATGAAACTCCTTTGGTAGCTGTGTAGCAATAAGTCTGATGCACCACTGTTAAATTTAAATTTAGACGAATCTTAGTCAATCTGAGTAATTATTAACCATGCTGGCATGTTTCTCAACGATTGCTAGATTAATTAAAAGTGTGACAAACCTACCGACAACTTTTTCTAGCATGCTATTGTGAAGAGTTGCTGCAGAAAATTCACCCTTCGGAAGGTCACCCATGTATACAATATGGACCTGATTCAACAAATTAATCAATTAACCATTTTAAACATTCAATGTACCACTCTTTTTGAACACTCAAAAGTTTGCTATAGTTTCAAACTCTATGATACTGTAAGCACGATAGTTTATTACTCTAGACCTATTAATTTAATATGGGATCAGAATTGAAATGCAAAGGCCTTTTGAGAAATTGTATATAAATATATATGAGTTTGTATATGTATATTTATGTATAGAAATAAGTAAGAATAAATGCAGAAGAGGCTTTTGTGCCTTTCGATCATTGGATTCGGATGCCCCATGGCAGTTAATTACAAGCATGCTGAAAGCAAAGCTGATTAGCATGAGCCATGAAAAAAGAGAAGTCTGGATTGCCATTGGAGAGTTTCTGATGTTTGCTGATAGACTGGCCAGTGTGCAAACATGGGGTTTATATAGGCGGTGAATGTAGTAGGAATAATAGGAATTTATTTATTACTTTGCTAATCTCGCCAACAAACAAAAGCCTCCAAAGCCAGCATTTACTATGTTCTTGTTGCAAAGCTTAGTTGCATAAACTAGTGGATATTCACAACTTGGGATGATGTTGAAAGAACAGAAAATTGACTTAAGATGCAGACATAAGATTTATTACAAAATGGTCTGAGGTACAATTTAAGCTATTTCTGTTTGGATCTTAGAAAAAATGCAAAGAGAAAATACATATTATGTCTTGGAATTACTAGCTGGCATGAGAAGTGGTAGCTCTTCTGCCAAAACTTTTAAATTGTCCTTAGCTAGTTCAAGACATAGTGGAATTCAGCTTGGTTGGTGTTTTGGCAACATTCCAACTTCAGAAATGTCATCAACATAAACTTAAACCAATATTCCCTTTGTTTTAGTGTTTGATTTATAATGGTTAAAGTACTTAAATAGTCATTGTACTATACTCAAAAGTGCATTTTAGTCCCTATACTATAGAAGTGAGTAATTTAATCATTGTACGTTTGAATTTGGTGCAAAAAAGTAAAACTGGTAACAGTGTTAATGTGAAACCTTCTTGACATGGACATGCGAAACTGACAGAAAAGATAACTTGGAAAAAAATTATGACGTGTCAAATTTTTTTTACTCCAGTAAAATTTAGAAAAACATAATTTTTTAACCCAAATCTCTTCCTTGCCCGCAAAAACATGTCATCATTTTTTTTTTCGAAGTCATCTATTCTGTCAGTTTCTAAATTTCACCTGTGTAAAAAAATTTGACACATCATAGTTTTTTTTCAAATCATCTATTATGTCAGTTTCACATATCCACATGTCAGCATTTAGACGATTTTCCATTAACACTGTTACCAATTTTACTTATTTGCATTAATTTTAAACGTATAAAAATTAAATTACTTACTTCTATAGTACAAAGACTAAAATACATTCTTGCCTATAGTACAGGAACTACTTAGATACTTTAACCGATTTATAATATATATTTATATTGAAGAGAAATAAAAACCAAGTATCGAGTACATAGCAAGAAATTTCAAAATGCAAAGGGAAAATGAAAATAAGTCAAAATTGATGGATAAAAATATGCATAAATTATTGTACATATTGATTTATTTCATGGATATTTTAAGTAAAGTAAAATCAATTGATTTTTTTTTCTTTTTAGAATAACTAATTTATACTACGCGTGTTTTGCATGTAGATGATATAATAAGTCAATATTATTTACTTTAATATATATAATTCACTATTATATATATTTTGGTAAATTTGTATATTAGGTTTTTTTTTTTATTTTGGTATAAAATTATATCAAATGATATCAAAATTATTAAAATTGTTATCAAAATTATATCAAAGTTACTAAAACTATTAAAAATGTTAAAATTATTACAAAATTATCAAAGGTTACTAAAATTATCTCAAAAGTTATCAAAACTATATGAAAGGTTACCAAAATTATACCAAAGGTTACTAAACTTATATTAAGGGTTACCAAAATTATATCAATGGTTAACAAAATTGTATCAAAAGTTATCAAAAAGTTGTCAAAATCATATCAAATGTAAACAAAATTATATTAAAAGTTACTAAAATTATATAAAATGTTACCAAAATTATGTCAAAAATTACCAAAATTATATAAAATGTTACCAAAATTATATCAAATGTTATCAAAACTATATCAAGGTTATCAAAATTATATCAAATGTTACCAAAATTATATAAAATGTTACCAAAATTATATCAAATGTTATCAAAACTATATCAAGGTTATCAAAATTATATCAAAGGTTACCAAAAGTATTTCAAAGATTGCCAAAATTATACCAAAAATTGTCAAAATTATTACAAATGTTATCAAAATTATATCAAATTTAACCAAAATTATTAGAAATGTTATCAAACTTATTCTAAAGGTTATCAAAAATTTTACAAAGGTTTTTAAAATTATATCAAAGGTTACCAAGACTATATCAAAGGTTACCACAATTATATCAAGAGATACCTCAAAATCATATCAAAAGTTACCAAAATTATAAAAAAAAGCTATTGAAATTATACCAAAGGTTACCAAATTTTATCTAAGGTACCAAAACTATTACAAAAGTTATCAAAATTATTAAGGTTACAAAACTTATTTCTAATGTTACCAAAATAGCTAAATGCTCAATTTGGGACCAAACCCAAGATTAAAGCTTTTATTTGAGTTTATTAAGGATCCAACATTTTCAAGTTGCAACAAATAAGGATTTATCAATGTGTTTGACAGACACGGGCCAGAAAAATGAGCAATGTTAAAAAAGAATGCTAACATAAATTTTTTTTACACATTTGACAAGAGAGATGGCTACATGGCATGACAAATGGTCACATGTGTAATTTTAAAATATAAAATCTCTAATTAATTAATTAATCTAAATTTATTAATTAAAATTCCATCAAACAAAAAAATAAACCCACTACCAAAACCTCAAAATCGAAAACCAGGAAGATTGAAAAAACAAATCAATAATTTATTTTGTCATAACTCTTTTACATGCGAATAGAACCAATTCATCAAATATTCATCCTAATTGCTCTTTTTTTATTGTCAATCCTTATCTCTGTTATCATAAAATTACCATAATCACATTCTTCATCCTAAATTCTTAATTATCACAATTGCTAAACAAACCCAAATTTCTGGATAATTTGTAAGTTTTATTATCCAAGAAGCAGTATAGCTGCTACAAACTGTTTACAACATAGCAGCATAGCTGCTACAAAAGAACCATTTACAACATAGCAGGAAACAAACCATAACAACCAATTCTATCTAACAAACATATCAGAATTCAAGTTCCAACCATTGCATAGCTCGACATTGATTGAATCAGCTGCAATACAACGTAGCCCCTTTAATCTTATAGAGACCGAATCCTTGATTCTTTCCAGCACCTTTGATGAGGGTTCTTCAATCTTCTTGAAGATTCTGTTGTTTCTTTCTCTCCACACTTCATATACAAATGCATTCCATGCCATTCTTAGAATTATAGTGATCAGTGCTTTCCCTTTCAGCTTCCTAGTAGCCCATTTCACTTCCTCTTCCCATCCTTTCACTTTCCTCCTGACCTTGGAGCTCAGAAGCACTTGCTGCTATATAGATGCAGAGTAAGGGCATCCCAGATAGAGATGATCACGAGTTTCTTTCTCCTCTTTTCATAGAACACACAGTTCATCCACTGTAAGCCCCCATGATGCAATTTTCTCCTTTGTTGGCAGCCTGTTCAGTGCTGCCATCCAGGATATAATCGCATGTCTGGGAATGAGGTGTGGAGACCATACCAACCTATGCCATGCCACCTTTTCTGCTCTTGGTCTGAGTGCATTCCATACAGCTCTTACATCATAATTGTTTTCTGGAAATGGCCATCTGTTTCCTCCCTGCTGTGCTGGAAGTTGCTGAATCTTATGCCTTAATTTCATTAACTTCTTCCATGCCCAGCTGCTACTCTCAGGGACAGGGATTTGCCAGACATCCCTTCCCTTCAGCACATAAGCCTGGACCCAAGCAATCCACAATGATCCTGCTGATATTAGGATGGCCCATAGATTTTTCATCATGCATGCCTGATTCCATGATATGGAATCTTTGAGTCCCAATCCCCCTTCAGCTTTTGGCATACAGATTTGCCTCCAGCTCACCCTAGCTCCCTTTGCTGATCCCCCCTTCCCTTTCCAGAAGAAACAAGCACATATCTGGGAGATCTTCTTCAGAACTTGCTTTGGCAAGATAAATTGCCTACACCAGTAGTTTTGTAGGCTAAAAAGCACCGATTGGATGAGTTGTAGCCTTCCTGCATAGGAGAGCCATTTCACTGCCCATCCATTGATTCTTGCTAGGATTTTGCCCAGCAATGGCTCACAGTCCTTCTCTGTCAACCTCCTCGTCACCAACGGTACACCAAGGTACCTGACTGGAAGAGAGCCTAATTTGAATCCCGAGATTTCTTGGATAGAATCCAATTCAACTCTTTGGATTCCTGAAGAAAAGATCTCTGTTTTCCCACTGTTAATCTGAAGCCCAGAAAATGAGTAGAAAAGCTGCAGGGTGTGTTGAATTCCAATCACTGAGTCCAAACTTCCTTTGGAGAATATTAGGAGATCATCAGCAAAGCATAGGTGGGTGAGGTTTATCCTTTTACACTTGGGATGAAAGGCAAAGATCCCATGCTTGACTGCTGCATCCAGCAGTTTTGATAGCACATTCATGGCCAACACAAAAAGGTAAGGTGATAGAGGGTCCCCTTGCCTGACTCCTCTGGCTCCTTTGAAGTACCCTGCCAGAACCCCATTGATGGAGATGGAGAATCTGGGAGTGGTGAGGCAGTTCCTGATCCAACATATAAACTTCTCAGGAAAATTTAAAGCTGCTAAGACAGCCAGGACAAAATTCCAGCTAAGGGAATCAAAGGCCTTCTGTAGATCAATCTTGAGTGCACATCTAGGTGACAAAGAGGCCCTGCCATAACCTCTCACTAGCTCCTGGGCCAGCAACACATTGTCATTTATACACCTGCCCGGTATAAATGCACATTGGCTTTGGCTAACAATCGAAGGGAGCAACTGCTTAAGCCTATTGGCAAGATTTTTAGTGATGCACTTGTAGATCACTGAACAACAAGCAATTGGTCTGAACTCTTTGATATTGCTTGGATTCTTACATTTAGGCACTAATGTGATAATGGTTGCATTGAATGCTGGCAGCAGGTTCCCAGTATCGAAAAAAGATTGTATTGCTTCCAAGACATCATTCCCCACAATGGTCCATGTTTCCTGGAAGAATTTTGCTGTGTATCCATCTGGGCCAGGTGCCTTTTCACCGTTCTGTGAAAACATTGTGGCTTTGATCTCTTCTCTGGTGATTGGCCTTGTTAAGGACAATTTCTCCTCCTCAGCAACTGAAGCTTGGAGAAGCTCAGTTAAAATATTAGGAAGGCATCCTGTGACCCTAGTGTCAGCTGTGCCAATAAGGTTCTGAAAGAATCCAACAGCTTCATTGGAGATTTGCTGGAAAGTTTCCAATTTGTTCCCCTTGGCATCTGTGAGGGATCTTATGGAATTACAACTTTGCTTTGCAGCCATCATCTTGTGGAAGAACCGAGTGTTTTGGTCTCATTCTTGAATCCATCCTATTCTGGATTTTTGCCTGAAGTAGCTTTCTTCAGCAGCACTGAGCTCTTGGAACTCTTTAATCAAAATTGACTGTTGTGCTATTAGATCAGCTGTAGGATCAGATAACACTGCCAGCTGAACTGCTTCAAGTTCCTTTCGTTTTGCTGCTACCTTCAATGAGATCTCCCCATACTGATTAAAGTTGAACTTTCTAAGTACTTGCTTAAGCCTCTTGAGCTTTTGGTGAAGTTTGGACATGGGGGAACCGAGACTTCCTCTCTCCAGGATTTCTCAACAATGGCCTTGAACTCAGGATGTCGAGTCCAGAAGTTGAAGAACTTAAATGGCTTAGGAAGGGAGACTCTAGCCTTGTTCAGATTTATAAGTGCAGCACAGTGATCTGACACCTCAGGGGGAATGAATTCCACATAGGAATTAGGGAAGAGGGGGAACCAATCTCCATTAACCATAACTCTATCCAATTTCTTTGCCAAGTGTGCCTCTTGGTGGTTGGACCATGTAAATGGAGGGCCAACATAAGCATGATCATCAATGGATAACTGATGCATGCAATTCTGGAACTCTCTAATATCAGATGTGATGGTCTGATTTCCATTAAATGTTGAGCTTTCTGCAGGATGACTGACCACATTGAAGTCCCCAGCAAGCAGCCATGGCTCATCAGATATAGAGCTCTGTAGGGATGTCAGGTGGGCCCATAACTTCCTCCTTTCAATACCTTCATTCTTCCCATAGATAGTAGTTAGATAGAACCTGCAACCAGTCTGAGAAATCTGGCAAGTAATGGACTGATCTGTTCTTCCCATCAACCCAAGATTTAAATGGTCCTTCCAAAGCATCCAAATTCTTCCATTGTATGCTTCAGTGTAATTTGTTAACATATGCCAGCCACTAAACCATTTGTCAATGATAGGTTGCATGTTGTGTTGCTTTACTCTTGTCTCCAAGAGACAAACCACTTCAATCTTCAGTAATTGTATCCTTCTAACCACTGCTTTCTGCTTCATAGGGCAATTTAGCCCTCGACCATTCCACACGAGAATGTTCAGGATTGGCTTGTTGAAGATTGACCTCCAGGAACAGTCACCACTGTTCTCACTGACTTCCTTCCCTTATCAAATGGCCCTTTCCTCCTATTTTTAAGGTTTTTCATCAAATCTGCTACCCCAGCTACAGCTGCTCTTGGTTTTCTGGGGGAGTAACATATCTTACCTTCCCCTTTTGGTTCAGAGTCCTCTTCCATTTGCATGGCTTCTTCATTTTCATCCCCTGATTCTAAGACTGCAAATCTATTTACTGAGCCTGCTCTTCCTTGAGGGGACTTCTTTGCCTCAAATCCCTTATCAAATACCTGATCATTTGCCCTCCCGACTGTGTCATTGTCAGTAGGAGCCACTTCTTTCCCCCTTCTCCTTTGTTCTTCCTCTTCCCTAATGGACTCAGTGAGATCCACTGGTCCTGCAATCACCTCAGGGGGTTCCTTCCTCTTAGGTATCCATACCTTTGCACTAGCCTTCTTAGCCATGACTGTGCAGGTCTTCTCAGAGTGCCCAAATGTACCACAATAAGTACATTTTTGAGGCATCCAGGGAATAACCACCGAGATAGAGATTAGAGAGCCATCCTGCATCTCAACCTCTATAGTCTGTGGGATGTCAGTCCCTACATCAATTTCTACACAGACCTTAGCATAAGCTAATCTCTGTTTTCCAGCAGTAATTTTGTCCATATAAAGGGGGTTTCCTACAGCGCTAGCAATGTAGCTTAGGCCCCTATTGGTGTACAGTTCAAGCGGGACATTCCCCAAGTGAATCCAAATTGGCAATTTATCCATCAAAAATTCCAAGGATTTAATACCTGGTTCCCATTTCCGGACAATGATAGGCTTGTTCTGTATATGCCATGGACCATGTTCCAGCACCCAATCCCTAACCTCTGGAGAAGGAAGTTGAATGATATACAGGTTTGGTCCTGCTGGTCGCACCGTAACTTCACCTGCCTTTCCCCAAAGTAAGCTTGCAAGTCTTTGGAATAGGCTAAAATTTGGTGCTCTCCCAATAAATTGTGCCACAATCGAGTTCTGCCATTGTTGAGCCCCCTCATCGAAGACCTCTGCAGGTGGTTTCACAGTAAACCGTCCATCAAGTCTGTTTGGGGGAAAGAATTGAAGTGTTTGATCAGTCGTAGCTGAGAATAATTTTCTCCAATCATGAGAAGCCACATCAGCAGAGTTAGTTATAACTAACTCCTCCCCAGCTGGCATCAATGCTTTTCCCCTCTGCTTCTCCCGTGATTGGAGAGGAGGAAAATCACCATTGCTGAGCTCTCTTGATCCTTCTTGCTGAAACTCAGAACCTCTAACTGTCTTTATTGAGCTTGAGGAGGTTGCACTTATTTCCATGGCAGTTAGAAACCCGGTGATAGGTACACAGAAATTCTTTTGAACCAGATAATGACTTTGCGCAGATCAGAGCATCAGCACCCAAAAAACAGTAGCTTGAAACACCAATCTGGTGCACCAGCGGTCAGAGTCGGACACTGGCAGCCAAGATCTGAAGCGCCAGGGACCAGATCTGGCACTACCAGTGCCGATCTGGTGTGCTAGCGACCAGATCTAGTCCTTTGTTTCTAAGATGGGCACCTTGAGAACCAGAATCCTTCCCAATCCAAGTCGAAAATAAACTTCGGTGACCAAATCTATCCTAGCTGATTTGCGAGACTTAAAGTAGCTTCGTTTTAAAACGAAAGAAGTCTCAATTGAGCCCGGCCAGAACTGGAAGCAGAGATGCTGAGATGTAGCGGCAACCAGAAAGAAAGAAAGGAGAAGAGTTCTGGGTCCTCTTGCTGACTTTGGCTGGAGCAAAGACGAAACTAAATCTGGTTTAAGGGATACCAGATCTGGAACAATCCAAAGTTGTTAACTATTCAACCCCTGCAAAACTCAAACTCCAGTGTATGACCATACGAGATCTGAAGCAAAGGAAACGAAAAGAAAGAAAAGGATTCTGCTTCGCTGATTATCAGCATGGCCCCCCCTTTTTTCCTCTCAGAAAAAACCTCCAATAAACTCCTTCACTTTGAACTCCGGCAAAGCCAAAAGAAACAAACAAAACCCATTCTCTGAATAAGGAGAATCTCTTATTTTCTGGGTTTAAAGTAATATGGTTGTTGTTGTTCACCTCCTTTCTTTCCTTCTTCAAACACCAGGGAAAGAGAGAGGGAAGGTGATTGATGCAGGGCAGAAGCTCAACAAAGAAAGAAAATTTTGCAACAAGTGTAAAGGGAAATTTTCAAACCCAAATTTCCTTGCAAATAAAATCCCAAAATTTAGAAAGTAAGAGAAAAAAATAAATTTTAAATTTGTATATTCTGCAACTTGCAATTTTGAAGTTGTTGGTTGATGTCATTCCCTCAACTACCACCACCATCTACCACCATTGTCGTTTTTCTTGTCTCAAACTTCCTTCATCACATGACTCAACCCTTACCTTGCTTATAATGAGTTCATCTCTGACTCCTTCCTAAGCTCCTCCATTTTCACCTTTATAGAAGAGGTTGTAATGGAGGTTGACAAAGTCTAGAGGCAATTGACTAGGCATTCGCTGAGACACCAAGAAATTCAAAGCCTAGGCTTAGATTGGCTATCGTGATTGGCTATTGTGATCGATGCAAATGAGCACAGACAACATGTTCAGGTTATCGGTGGAACGATAGCGGCAAGATAGTAGTTGGATCTAAAGATTGAGGCTTTCTTTGTTGTTGATATATGAGAGAGTTGATGGATTTTAGAAAGGATTGTCTATAGAAGCAGATTTAGGATCATTATCTTAAGAAGTGAAATTTTTAGACATTAACAAAATAATGCCACATCATTTTTTTAAAGACATGTAATTGTTATTATATACTCATTCTCACCAAATATACTTTCTAATTCAATTTAACTCTAGTGAAATTATTTAAATATTAATAATTAATTAAAATAAATGAAAATAAAGAAATTTAAACGTAAAACTCTTAAACTTGGTCTAAGGTTTATCTAAAAAAAATCATAACCACTGACCGCAAAACCCTTGTTATTTTTCATTCTTTATATATTATAAACTTCTGAAAAAAGGTTCTTGTTAAAGAGAATTATTTCAAAAAAGATGGGTGATCTTCAAGTAGTTGGAGGAATCAAGAAGCTCAATCACAAAAATTACAACACGTGGAAGACGTGTATGATGTCTTACCTACAAGGTCAAGACCTTTGGGAAGTCGTTGGTGGTAGTGAAGTTACGAAGCCCGAGCAAAAAGATGCTCAAGGAACCTTGCGCAAATGGAAGATTAAAGTGGGTAAAGCCATGTTTGCCCTTAAGACCACAGTTGAAGAAGAAATGTTGGAACACATACAAAAGCTAGAAACGCCAAAAGAAGCGTGGGATAATTTAGATGCACTCTTTTCGAGAAAGAATGACACAAGACTTCAACTTCTTGAGAATGAATTGTTATCAGTTGCACAACGAGATATACCGATTGCTCAATACTTTCACAAGGTAAAAACGTTATGCCGTGAAATTTCTGATTTAGATCCTACAGCTGCTATTGGAGATACCAGGGTAAAAAGAATAATTATCCATGGTTTGAGGCCCGAATATCGCAGTTTCGTTGCCGCTATACAAGGATGGCCAACTCAACCATCACTTGTAGAGTTTGAAAATTTGCTTGTTGGTCAAGAATCTATGGCCAAGCAAATGGGAGGGGTCTCGTTGAAAAGTGAAGAGGAAGCACTCTACACCAACAAAAGCAAAGGCAAATTCAAACAGCACGTCGGTGGTGGATCTAAAAAGTATGGTGACAAGACAAAAAGTCATCAAGGAGAAGGGAGCTCTCGTCCAGGGGGAGCTTCAAAGAATCGTAGCAACAATAAAAGATTTGAAGGTAACTGTTACAACTGTGACAAGAAAGGTCACATGGAAAAAGATTGTTGGTTTAACAAAAGGCCCGCTGAGAGCAATGCTGCTACTTCTAGTACAAAGGAGAAAAGCGAAGATGATTGGGACGCTGAAGCATTTTTTGCTATGGAAGAGGAAGAGTTAGCTCTCACAGTAACAATGGCTGACCGAATTGACTATGAGAATGATTGGATTGTCGATTCAGGTTGCTCAAATCACATGACAGGCGATAAACAGAAGTTGCAGAACCTGTCAGAATACAAGGGAAATCGCATTGTTGTGACAGCTGATAATTCAAGATTACCGATTACTCACATCGGTAAGACGGTAGTAGCACCTCGATATAGTCATAATCAGGTACCACTACAAGATGTTTACCATGTCCAAGGCATGAAGAAAAATTTGCTTTCAGTGGCACAATTAACATCGTCAGGTCACCATATTCTGTTTGGTCCAAGGGATGTGAAGGTATATCGTGATCTCAAAATCTCAGGACAGCCGATGATGGAAGGACGACGTCTGGAGTCAGTCTACGTGATGTCAGCAGAGTCAACATATGTAGACAAGACAAGAAGGAGCGATACAGCAGATTTATGGCACATGCGGTTAGGTCATGTTAGTTATTCCAAGCTAAGTATGATGATGAAGAAGTCGATGCTTAAGGAACTTCCTCAGCTGGACATAAGAACAGACACAGTTTGTGCAGGATGCCAATATGGTAAAGCACACCAATTGCCATACGAGGAGTCAAAGTTTAAAGCAAAAGAACCATTAGAGTTAGTTCACTCTGATGTATTTGGGCCCGTTAAGCAACCATCAATTAGTGGAATGCGGTACATGGTGACGTTTATTGATGATTTCTCCAGGTATGTGTGGGTTCTCTTTATGAAAGAAAAGTCTGACACTTTCTCAAAGTTTAAAGAGTTCAAAGAGATAGTTGAAGGAGAAGTGGGAAAGAAGATATGTTGCTTGCGCACAGACAATGGAGGAGAATATAGCTCAGGCGAATTCTCTCAATACATACGAGAATGCAACATACGTCATCAGTATACTTGTGTCAATACACCATAACAGAATGGTGTAGCAGAGAGAAAGAATCGACATCTTGCAGAAATTTGTCGGAGTATGCTGCATGCAAAGAATGTACCCGGAAGATTTTGGGCCGAAGCTATGAGAACCGCAGCCCATGTGATCAACAAACTTCCTCAACCAAGGTTAGAGTTTGTTTCACCCTTTGAGAAATTGTGGAAAATGAAACCTTCAGTCAGCTACTTTCGAGTATTTGGTTGTGTATGTTATGTATTTGTTCCTGATCATTTACGTAGCAAGTTTGATAAGAAAGCAACTAGGTGTATCTTTATGGGATACGACAACCAAAGGAAAGGGTGGAAATGTTGTGATCCTACGAGTGGAAGATGTTACACTTCACGCAATGTGGTATTCGATGAAGCATCTTCCTGGTGGTCCTCAGAAAAGGAGGTGTTGTCAGATTCAAAAGAATTTGAAGACATGCTACAACAGAAAATGGGAGAGTATATTGTCCAACTTCAATCAACTTCAGACGAAGTAGAAGACCTATGTGATGATGATGATGACGAGCAAGTGTTAGTCCAGAGTCCTTGGCAAACTGGTGTGTATCAACCAGATGTTAGATCGAGTGAAGTGGAAGAACCATCTCCACAATCACAAATCCGAAGGACAACAAGAGCACGGAAGCCAAATCCCAAATATGCTAATGCAGCCATAGTGGAAGAACCAATTGCAACAGAACCTGAGACGTTTGAAGAAGCATCACAGAGTTCTGAGTGGATTATGGCTATGAAAGAAGAGATCACTGCGCTTGAGCAGAAGCAGACTTGGGATCTAGTGCCAAAACCAAGAGATGTGAAACCCATATCCTGCAAGTGGGTTTACAAGATAAAACATCGTCCAGATGGGTCGATTGAAAGGTACAAGGCACGGTTGGTGGCTCGTGGTTTCTCTCAGAAGTATGAGCTAGACTATGATGAAACGTTTAGTCCGGTGGCAAGACTTACAACCGTACGAGTCCTACTTGCCCTTGCAGCCAACAAAGACTGGAACTTGTGGCAGATGGATGTGAAGATTGCATTCCTTCATGGAGAGCTAGATCGGGAAATCTACATGATTCAACCATTGGGATTTCAAAACCAAAATCATCCTGAGCATGTGTGTAAGCTGCGAAAGGCACTTTACGGATTGAAACAAGCACCTAGAGCATGGTATGGTAAGATTGCTGAATTTTTAACTCATAGTGGTTATTCAATGACACCTGCAGATTCCAGCTTGTTTGTCAAAGCTAATGGAGGAAAGCTAGCTATCATATTGATATATGTGGATGATTTAATCATAACTGGTGATTATGAGGCAGAAATTCTTCAAACCAAGGAGAATTTATCAGTTCGTTTCCAAATGAAAGAACTTGGACAACTCAAGCACTTTCTTGGTCTAGAGGTTGATCACATACAAGAAGGAATATTTCTCTGTCAACAAAAATATTTTAAAGATTTGCTAAAAAGGTTTGGAATGCTCGAGAGCAAGCCAATTTCAACACCGATGGAACCAAATGGCAAGATGTGTGCACTTGAAGGCAAAGACTTGGAAGATGCAACTATGTATCGACAATTGGTAGGTAGCCTGATCTACTTAACCTTGACTCGACCTGACATTTCTTATACAGTTGGTGTGATGAGTCGGTATATGCAAAATCCGAAGAAGCCTCATTTAGAAGCAGTCCGACGAATACTGAGATATGTGAAAAGTACAATAGATTATGGTCTTTTGTACAAGAAAGGTGAAGACTGTAAGTTAGTTGGTTATTGTGATGCTGACTATGCAGGAGATCATGACACCAGGAGATCAACAACTGGGTACATGTTTAAACTTGGTTCTGGAACAATTTCTTGGTGCAGTAAGAGACAACCAACGGTATCATTGTCAACTACCGAAGCTGAGTATCGAGCAGCAGCAATGGCAGCTCAAGAGTGTACGTGGCTGATACAACTAATGAGTGATCTACATCAACCAGTAGATTATGCAGTTTCGTTGTATTGCGACAACCAGTCAGCAATTCGTTTGGCAGAAAATCCAGTCTTTCACGCAAGAACCAAACATAGAGAAATGCATTATCACTTTATCAGAGAAAAGGTTCTACAAGAAGAGATTGAGATGAAGCAGATCAAGACAGATGATCAAATGGCAGATTTATTCACAAAAGGTTTGAGTATCAACAAATTTGAAATGTTTCGTCGTCAACTCAACATGGTGCAAAGAGGAAGGGCTGGTATTGAGGGGGAGTGTTAAATTGTCCAATATCAGCCCAAGGAAAAATAAAAGCCTAACAATGTGTGGTTGCAATTGTGTGGTTTAATGTGTGGTTGTAGTTGTGTGATTTAAATGTGTGGTTGTTATTAAACAACAATGTGTGGTTGCAATTGTGTGGTTTAATGTGTGGTTGTAGTTGTGTGATTTAAATGTGTGGTTGTTATTAAACAACAATGGGTGGTTGTAATTTATTTAGATTTTATATTTGTGTGGCTTGTGTTTGTCTTGGTATTGTATAAATACCTCCCTCCCTTGCATTTGTAAATCATCAAGTAGTAAGCTTCAATAAGCAATAAAAGTTCTAAGTTTTCCTAAGGAGTTCTTCTCTAAAGAGTGTAGTCTAGAGTGAAGTGTGAGCATTTGTGAGTTTTCCTAAAATCTAAACTTTCTTCTTTGAGTGGTAAAATTAGAGTTATCTACTCTAAGTTTTTCTCAACAAGGAAGACCTTCTTTTTCATTAATCTTGGCAAGATATTTTAACAAAATTAGACGGACACAAGTTTTAATAGAATCTTACATTTGATTAAATTGTCAATTGTTTTTTTTTTTTATGAGTTTTTTTAATTTTTATTCTAACTAGAATTAAAAGGTGAGTAAATTGATTTAATAAAAATTAATTTGACGGGAGATGAGTATATAATAATAATTATGTCTTTAAAAAATATGACGTTTCATTATTTTATTGGTGCCTAAAAATATCACTTTTTAGATGATCCTCATATAAATTATTCTCGTATTTTATTTCTCCATCACAAATTCACACTTACATAATTTTCAACTGCTTTATTCTCGTATTTTATTTCTCCATCACACATTCACACTTACATAATTTTCAACTGCATGAAAACAATTGCATTTTCAATGAAATGTTGCATGCAAGATTCACTCATTATGAAGATGAAACTAAAAGAGTAAAATACATACAACAAACAGATAGAGCTAAATAAACATAACTCCGATATATTCTTCGAAATTCATTGCATTAACGAAGCATAAGCGACAATAGGGCTCCTAACTTGATGCAGGCCATCATCCCAAATCAAAGAACCAGAGATCATAGAGTTACCAACTTCAGCTCCAACAGTCACAACAAACGATTGCTTTTGGCCAAGAGATCTGAAAGAAAGTACACTTGGTTGAACTTGGATTATAAGCCCTGTTGGAGCCTTAACAACTGCCTTGTAAGTTGACACAGCTGATCCAACATTGGTTACTGTCCTGTGAAAGACTCTAGTGATAGATTTTCCAGGAGTAGCAGATAATGTAAAAGATGGGTAATTAAGATCCCACACGGTTCCATTTGTATCTTCAGAACAACTGCTACTATCTCCAGTTATAAGCTGAAGACTTTTAGGGGTATATCCTTGTCCGCACAAAAACTTAACATAATCAATCTCCCCAGCATCATATACCAATCCGGGTTGGGTTGCTACTACAGGATTTATGTGACCTGCCCCGAACGCAAACTCGCCTTCGATGTTGTTCTCAGCAGCAGTCATAGGAATAGCTGCAAAAAGCAGATGGAAATTTAGATGAAATATAGTTGGATGCTATGTTACTCGGACTCAGGTGTGAGTGTCGGATACGGGTATTTGTCCGACACAGGTATGTTCAATTTTTTTCTATGTTTTTTCATGTATTTGGAGATTCCTTGAAAAGTCATATCTCCATACCCATATCCGAATATGTGTCGAAAACGGGTGTCGGATACGGATACTTACAGAAAAATAAAAAGTCGGAACAAGATAGGTTGGATGTCAGAATTTAGAAAAAACTAATACACTACCTGTTGTCATTAGAGCAGACCTAATAGCAGCAGGAGACCATGTTGGATGAAATGACTTAACAAAAGCTGCTGCCCCAGTTGCATGTGGACAAGACATTGATGTGCCAGAAATAATATTGTATGGAACTACTCTTGTATCATCTTCTGTCACTGTTGTAGCTTCTGACCACGCCGCCAAGATATCAACCCCAGGTGCTGTAAGATCAGGCTGCCTCAAAATCAAGAAATTAGAACTTAGAAAAGAAGGCAATTAATTGAACAGAAAAATGGAGAATATAATAATTTCATTTACCTTGAGAATATCTGCTGTAATAGGGTTAGGTCCTCTAGATGAAAATGAAACAACGAATGGGGCAAATTGATTATTATCTTGGATGCTCTTGTATATTGTTGCAGTTGGATTTCTAATCAAAACATGACAGTAATGCAACTAAATTAATGTTATTCAGCCATGGATTAAGCTTTTATAAATAAATATTATATAAAGAACTAGTAATAAATACTCTGTTGTGTTCAAATAGTTGAGAATAATTCTTCCATCATTCATGTTCAAGTTGGAAAGAGGTAGAGGGTAACTGAATTCATAATCTTTGTTTCCTCCATCTTGAAATACCGCACCAACAGCTCCTGCCTCCATTGCACCTTCAGCATCGGTGAAGTATTCGCAAAAAACAATTTTTCCTTTCACTAATGTTTCATTCAATGACCCTGGAAAGCAATACCTATAACAAATTTCGTGACATCAAGATTAACATTCAAATATATTAAATTTTGTAGCATAAAATCTGCATTTTGCAATCTCAGTACTACCTGGAATCCGCAGATGTAGCGCCTTGTGAGGTGTCTGGAGCATCTCCACCATAGATGAAAGGGTACATTTTCCCCTTGAGATCAAATGTATTTATAGAGGCTCCCTATATGGAAAAAATTAAGGTATAATCAATGTTAAAAAAATCGAACCGGAGGTCAAACTGACCGGTTGTATTAAAAAAGGAATTGAAATATTAAACAGGTAATTTTAATGTTAAATAAGTATTAAATATAGTAAATATTTAATAAAAATATGTATTTAGCTAAATGATATGATTTTTAATATAAATTTAAGGAGTTAAAGGTTCAAATCTCATCATATACAAGAAGATTTTTTAAATAAAAAAGTAAGTGTAAAACCGACTTTTTTTTTGTTTTTACCGGTTTTTTATCGGGTCAACTGGTTTTCTACCGGTTCGAAAAAATCGAATTTTATGACATGCACCGGACTGTGCAGACCACCGGTTCAACCGGTTCGACCGGCCGATCCGATCCGGTTTTTTATTCCATGGGTATAATCGTCTAAAATACTGGTCAATTCAAGAGTTGGCATAAGTGTAGCAGAAATGAATCCCCTTAATTACCTCATAAATCTCACCATTACCCAGTTTCACTTTTGTCACGAATTTTCTATCTATGGTACTAGCTGCCACTGATAGAGACCAAGGTGAAAGATTCACAATCGATGCAGGATCAGGACCACCATTACCTGCAGAGTTGGATGTCAGGATCCCATTCTTCATCGAATGGAAAGCACCAATAGCAATCGGGTCTTCAAAATAATCCGATGCGAAGAAACTCCCAACTGAAAGAGAGATTATGTCAACACCATCGGCTATTGCATCATCAAATGCTGCAAGAATGTCTACATCAGAGCAACCATCAGACCAACATATCTTGTATACAGCAATACGGGCAGATGGAACCCCTCCACGAGCCGTCCCTTTGGCAAGGCCAAATAAGCTCGCCTGGCTAACTAAGCTACCTGCAGCTGTTGATGCAGTATGACTCCCATGACCTTCTGAGTCTCTTGGAGATATAAAATCATCCTGACTGGTTTCTCCATCAGCCCGGTAGTATCTAGCTCCAATTATTTTTCTGAAAGAGATCGATTAAAACATTGTTAAGACCAATTTCAGGATTTAATAAATTATTTCCATATGTATTTTTGTATGTTAAGGTTGTGTTTGAATCTGTTTACTTGTTGCAAGTGAAATTGGCTGAATTTTGGCAGGTACCCTTCCATTTTTGTGGAAGTGTAGCACCAAATCCTGTGTCATTAAAACTCTCAGATTCTGGCCAAATCCCTGTGTCAAGCATTCCAACAATAATATCACTCTCGAGAACTGATCTTTTCACTTTCTTGGAGAAACCCATAAATTCCCATGATCTTGATGTGTGGAGCTGCTTCTTTTGACTAAGGAACACAGACACTACCCCTTCCTTTCCTGGAAAGAAAAAAAAAAAAAAAATCCACAGTTAAATTAAGGAGAAATGGAAGTTCTATCCATAATTCACCAAAAATAATACTTAATCTCTTAAACAATTATCTCAAAAGTCAAAGACCACTCAGTTTGTCTGCCTCCAACTTGGTCAACTTGGCTGCAAATCCATTGAAGCTCCTGTGGTAGCTGTAGAGCAAAACGTCTGATGCAGCACTGTGGAATATTGCAAATCATAAATAAAAGTTACAAATAATAATGAATCGAAGTTGACTATATAACACTTCAATCCCACATTGAAAAACTTTGAGGTTTGTGGAGACTCGTACCCAACCTGCGAGATATTGTATACTTTAACTCGAAAATTTCACGATTTTGTTTCACAAAAGTGCCTCACAAGTATAAATTTAAGTGTCTACATATATATAATAGCGGATCCTTAGAGTTTTTCAATGTGTGATTGGGATGTTACAGACTAAAACTTGCATTCAAATGTTAGAATAATGAATGACAATTGACAAACCTGGGAACAACATGTTGAAGCATGCTGGTATGAAGGTTTGCAGCCGAGACGTCACCCTTTGGAAGGTCACCCATGTAAACAATGTAGACCTGGTTCAATCAACAAAACAATTAGACATGTTAGAAGACTAATTCTAATTTCTAAATCAGCCAAATCAGCTCAGCTGTCCCTAAATGAAAAATTACTGGAAAAGTTCATAAAAAAATTAAAAGAAAAGCCAAGGAAAAATTAATCTATTTGCCTGTCTCTCATTCTGATCAGAGGCTCCATGGCAGCCAACAAGGATGCTACCTGTGAAACAGATAAGCATAAGCCATGTCAAAGGAGAAGTCTGGACCGCCATTGGCGAGTTTTGTAGCTTGAGTTAGCAATAACCATTGCACTGAAAAGGGGCTTTATATAAGCATTGATTAATTGAAATAGCAAAAAGCTCCATGGATTAATTTCTGAAACAAAACTAATTAAGCATTGTTAAGCTCGCCAATGGAAGAAAGGTGTCCATGGCCGGCTTTTACAAATTATCTGCCAAAAGTGCTGATTATAATAAAATTTATTGAACAATTCAATATTTGTCGCATATAATTGGCATTTCGAATTGAACCGATCAAAACATATAGTACATATTGTTCTGCTTAAGAACTTTATCAAAGTACAATAAGTACTCTTGCTCTTGCATGAAACTTTTCTCAAGTCTTATGGATTGAATTTTTTTTTTTTAAATGAAAGCCTTTAAAAGTCTCTCTTTCATGTGTGAAATATATAGGAAAAATTGTTAACCAATGCTTAGTTTAAGACGACATGTATAAAAAATATATAATTAATGCATTTTTTTAATTCAGTAAAATAATGTAAAAAAAAAAAAATCAAAAATAATAATTAAAAATCCTTAACAGTGTTTATAGGCTCCTGTTAATTGGACCCAACATATATTAATAAGGTGGAATATTTATTAAATAGCTTAATAATATACTAGGCCAATTAATGGGCTTTTTTATTACAATATAGCCAAAAAAAAAAAAATTTATCAAATTACCGTTACTTTTTGATTATTTCCCAAAATACGGACCTTTTTTTTTCAGCTGGGAAATCGCCAAAAAAACACCAAGGGAAATCGCCATGGGGGATGGCGATTTCCCTTGGTGTTTTTTGCAAATTTGCAAAAAAATACCAAGGGAAATCGCCACCCCCCATGGCGATTTCCCTTGGTAATTTTAGCCAATTTTGCTAAAACCATGAAGGGAAATCGCCATGGGGGGTGGCGATTTCCCTTCATGTATATTTTTTTTTTTTAATTAATAAAAAAAAATTATATTAAAACAATATTTTATTTTAATTTGATAAATTTATTTTTAAAAATTATAAATTAAATTAAAATATTTTTTTTATAGGTTTGGTTATTTATTTTTTTAAAATATATATTAAAAATGTAATTTAATTTATTATTACAATTTTATAAAAAATAAAAATATATTTCTTATTAAAATTTAAAAAGAAGATTATATAAAAAATAAAATTTTTATATCAAAAATTTTATTTTTTATAATTTTGTAATATTATAAAAAAGAAAATTTAATTTATATCAAAAATAATTTAATGATGTAAAATGTAAATAAATTTTTTTTAAAAGAAATTTATCGAGTCACTTTTTTAAATAAAGAAGTTATTTTTAAGTTGGTATTGTTAAATTATTTTTTTTAATTTGATTAGTTTTTTTGAGTTGGTATTCGATTAACTCGTGACATTAATTTAATCATTGTTTTTAATAATAATATAGATTGTTACAGTTTAAAACTGGATATTTGATAAAAAAATTTTAATTTAATTTCTGATTAAATTTTTTTTTCTTATTATAATTTAAAAAGAAAATTAAATTAAAATGAAAAAAAGAAAAGCAACTTATCATGTAATTTGGATTATTATATTAAAATTAAATAACAACATTAAGATATAAATTAAAATAAAATATAACAATTAATTTCCGAACAAATTACATGAAATGCAAAACATATAAATTTATATTAGAAATTTAAAACACATTACAATTATTCTAATTATTGCGTGGTGTAGAGCAACAGTGTCGAGCTCTTCTAGTGCGTGGTGGTTGCACCCGTCGTTCAACCTCGTCAGTGGCACGTATTCGCGGTCCACCACGACCTCTTGCTATAACCGCCAATGGTTCCGGTTGAATGTCATCAGTCGTTTCATCCGTATCAAAAATTTGAAACCCACTGCTGGATGAGCCAACACCTAGTTCACCCATAACGGGAACCTGACTACTAGATGCACCCATAAATGATGTAGCATCAAATGCTGACGAAGGGGTTCCAAACTGATACATGGATGTTAAATATGCTGAACTTGGACTTTGGACGGGGAGCTGGTCATCTAACCTCGTTCTTGGCGGTGATGGTCGGTAACACTCATCAACGTCATATCCGGGGTGACTTACGGAATAACGATGGCTGGATGGTACTCCATGATCCCGTTCAGGTTCAGGATGATCAAATGACATCCTCGGTGCTGTGAACTCCGATGAGGTCGGTTGACGCCTTCGCCCACGTTGTCGGCGAGGTCTAGGAGCATCCATATCCTGTGTAGGAGGGACTGGAGCTGAAGTTTGTCCGGTAAATGGCATACTCCTAACATCCTCGTGCATCGACGGTGGACAAACGAAAGGCCGACCTTCATTTCTATACCATCTTATGTAATCAGCAGACGGGTTGAAATTATTACCAACAATCGGGTAACCTGTCGGAATTCGTTCAAAACGTATGTTCCACCATTGGATCCAACGTTCATGCTTCGCAGGCCAGAATTCATCATTACGACCACGCATGTCGACCTTGTGAAGCTTATCAAGGTTCATCGGGGCTGCAGGAATTGGTTGTTGCATCCCAAATTGTCGCAACACCCGGTCAGTTTGGTGCCACTCTACATATGAAAAGCATATCAATGCTGTGTTTGCTTTCCATATATTGAAATTATTGTAGGCATCCGATGGGAGGCATGCCATAATTTCACTCGAGGAATATGGCATCCACAGAAACTGCGAATAATTATTACAAATTATTAGTTTCATAAGGATTAAATAAATAAAAAAAACTTCAATGTAACAATCGAAATATTTACCTTATCATATCCTAGTCGATCTAGTCGTAGTCTTATACTTGCAAGATCGCTCGGAGTCTCTGTAAAATCTCTACCCGTACTCCTACTCCACCTATTAAAATGCATATAATATCTTAATGACCTATAAAAATACAATTTCGTACAAAATTAATAAAATAGTCAAGATTATTACCTGCTTGCAAGGGGGTATACAGCCGAAATATCCACGCGCGGAGCAAGAAATGGTAGCCGATACCAAGCCCATGATTGTAGAAGCACTAGACATCCACCTATGTCATGGTTTTTTGGAACTGTAGCTCGGCAAAGTTCTCTATACAAAACTGCCAAACACGCAGAACCCCAACTATAATTTGCTGCTTCCTCTAAATCACGTAGCAATGGAAGATACATTAAATGTACCCGACTGCTCGATTTGTCAGGCATCAGTAATCCTCCAATCAAACGTAAAATATATGCTCTAGCAGCATATTGTATTTGTTGTTCGGTTGCATGTAATGGCAGATTTTGAAACGTTTTCAACCAAGTCAGTCTCACCGTTGAGCCAGATACGACGTCTTCTGGAGGTACCTCACCCAATAGATCTTGACACAGTTCATTCCAATCTAGCAGGCTTCCGCCTGTAACTGCATCGCCATGGATCGGAAGTCCAAGTTGCAGCGCAACATCTTCGAGACTGACCGTGCATTCACCACATGGAAAATGAAAAGTGTGCGTCTCGGGTCTCCATCGTTCGACCAACGCAGAGATTAAATCGGGTTGTATCACAAGTCGTCGAATTTGACTTGCGTGATAAAATCCGGCTCTTCTTAAGTGGTCGATAATATAAGGATGCGGGTCCTCCAATGTAAATTTCCTCGAACGTAATACGCGACGAGTTTCCTGTTATAATAATAAAAATTAATATATTATAAAACTATAACAATTAAAAAGTAATAAATAAAACTATAAAATAACAAAATAATAATATAATATAATATAATATAAACAATAATAATATAATATAATATAAAACAATAATAATATAATATAATATAATATAATATAATATAATATAATATAAACAATAATAATATAATATAATATAAAACAATAATTTCGTATAAAAAAACAATAATAATATAATATAAAAAAACAATAATAATATAATATAAAAAAACAATAATAATTTAATATAATATAAAGAATAATAATATAATATAATATAAAACAATAATAATATAAAAAACTATAATAATATAATATAAAACAATAATAATATAAAAAACAATAATAATATAATATAATACAATAATAATATAAAAAACAATAATAATATAATATAAAACAATAATAATATAATATAAAACAATAATAATATATAAAACAATAATAATATAATATAATATAACACAATAATAATATAAAAAACAATAATAATATAAAAAAAAAATAATATAATAATATAAAAAACAATCATAATATAAAAAAATAATAATATAATAATATAAAAAACAATCATAATATAAAAAACAATCATAATATAAAAAATAATAATAATATAAAAAACAATAATAATATAACAATTTACTTACCTCGTTAAATATAACCTCCGAGATGTGATTTTCTTGTAACCTTAATAGTGAAGCCATTTCAAAATATTGTTGTAGAAAAAAAAATTTGTAGAAAGAAATTTTTTTTGGTAGAAAAATGATAAAATTTTGAAAGAAAATGAAAATTTGAATGAGAGTAATGAAAATTTGAAGAAGAGGAGAGGGGTATTTATAGAGGGTGGGGGGTGTGGGGGGGAGGGGGGACGTGGGGGGTGGGGGGTGGGGGGAGGGGGGATGGGGCAACGGTCATATGACCGTTGCCCCTTTGAATTTTTTTTTTTTTTTTTTTTTTTCATTTGAAATTTAAAATTTAAAAAAAAAAATCAAAATATTAAATTATAAAAAAATCTAAAATATATTTTACGAATTTTTAAATTTTTTTAAATTATAAAAAAAATATTTTAATTTAATTTATAATTTTTAAAAATAAATTTATCAAATTAAAATAAAATATTGTTTTAATATAATTTTTTTTTATTAATTAAAAAAAAAAATATACATGAAGGGAAATCGCCACCCCCCATGGCGATTTCCCTTCATGGTTTTAGCAAAATTGGCTAAAATTACCAAGGGAAATCGCCATGGGGGGTGGCGATTTCCCTTGGTATTTTTTTGCAAATTTGCAAAAAAACACGCTGGGAAATCGCCATGGGGGATGGCGATTTCCCAGCTGAAAAAAAAAAGTCCGTATTTTGGGAAATAATCAAAAAGTAACGGTAATTTGATAATTTTTTTTTTTTTGGCTATATTGTAATAAAAAAGCCCCAATTAATGTGCAAACATGGGGTTTATTAAGGGTAGTAAATGTACTAGGAAAGTAGGAATTTACTAGCCTCCAAACCCAGCATTTACTACGTTCTTGATTTGCAAACGATCTTCAGAAACTTGGGGTGGTGTTGAAAGAACTGACAATTCATGACTTTTGATTGCAGAAATATGATTTAGAGATTTGCTAGCTTTCTGTTTGGATCTTAGGAAAATTGAAAAAGAGAAAATCCATATTATGTCATGCAAATTAATAGCTGGCTGCTAAGGTGTCAGCTTGGTTTGCCAAAACTTTTAATTTGTCCTTAGCTAGTTTAAATACATTGCCTTGGAAATTCAGTTTGGTTGATTTTTGGAAACATTCCAACTTCAGAAATGTCGTCAACATAACCTTAAAATGATGACAAATTGGTGTCCGAAAGGATGTAACGACTATCTATTAGTACTAACAAAAACCTTGTTCAGAATACTAGAAAAATTCAATCTTATCAGTTCAGCTTAATTAGGTATTAATTGTTTGATAAACAATTAAAACCTTGCAATTTACAATGAAAATTTTAATTCTTAAAAACTGCAATTTAAAATATTTTTATTATTTGACTACATTACTCTTTGTTTTAATTAAATTTTTTTCTGTAATTTTCCTTCTATCTTTTGATTTTGCTTAGTAAGAAGGATGGAAAGGATTAGGGATGAAAGACTTATCAACCCAATGGTTAAGTTACAAAATAAGAAAATGGTTATAAAATCTAACCATTGAATTAATAATTTTTTTTCATTTTTACTCTATTTTCATCTTTCCTACCAAGTAAAACCAATCAAATATTTCTACAAAATACTATACCCTTTTTACAAGAATCATAATAAAAAAGTTTTAGTATTTAATTATCAGCAACCCGAATAATTTAACCGTAACAAATTAAGTCAATCTTACATAAATTTTTGATACTATACATTCAATATTGATAAAAAAAAAAAAAAATTCAGCAATATTTTTTAGTATTAATTTTCAGTTTATTGGAAAGCACCTTATTTTAGTATCTGACTTTATAAATTAAGAATTAATATTGAAGAGAATTAAGGCCAAGTATCAAAGATAGGGAATTATCATATTAGAGTTTTCACAAAATTGAAAAAGAAAAAAAAAAAAAAACTTAGGTAAAACAGAATTAAGTAATTTAATTCAATAATATATCTTGCTTTATATAAACTTTTATTATTTTTTTTGGTTTTTGGTAATTGAAACTTTATAGTGTAATGGTTGTAAACTAAGGCAGAATCAACAGAATTTCTTAAATAATCATATTTTAGAGTATCCAAAAAAAATATGTTTGTTAGTAATGCCACTGGCTGTTGTTGGATTTTTCTTTCTTTCTAATTTCTTCCTCTCTTTTTTTTTTTTTAAGAAAACTGTTGTGGTGTGACTAATTTAATCAAAATGTTGGGAATATCAAACATTATGGACAATTTTTTAGTAAGACGAATTAGATATACTGATTTTGATGACAATTATTTTTCCACTTTTCTTGATGAACCAAAAAAATAGAGTACATAAATTTAGGACATGATTAATGCTGTTTGCACTTTTGTTTTATTTTTCAAAAATTTTTTGGTACAAAGGAGGTCAATGCTTTAAAAAATTAGAAAAGAAAAATTTGCAAGTCTTGGATCAAACCTCAGCCTTACGAGAATTATCTCTCAAAAAAGTAAGTGAACCATTAAGTTCATTTTATTTCCAATCTCACTTACATGAATACAATTGCATCCTAATTCAATTGATTAGCATGTAAGATTCAGCAAGTAGATGAAACTAAAAGAGCAAATACAACAAATAAAAAGATGATTAAAATTATTTTCTTCCCTTGGAGTTAATTCATTAAGGAAGCATAAGCGACAATAGGGCTCCTAACTTGATGCAGGCCATCATTCCAAATCAAAGAACCAGAGATAATAGAGTTACCAACTTCAGCTCCAACAGTCACAACAAAGGATTGCTTTTGGCCAAGAGACTCGAAAGAAAGCACACTTGGTTGAACTTGGATTATAAGCTCTGGTGGAGCCTTAACAACTGCCTTGTAAGTTGACACAGCTGATCCAACATTGGTTACTGTCCTGTGAAAGACTCTCGTGATATTATTTCCAGGAGAAGCAGATAATGCAAAGGAAGGGTAGTTTAGATCCCACACTGTTCCCTTTGTTTCTTCGGAACAACTGCTGTTATCTCCAGTTATAAGCTGTAGATGTTTAGGGGTATATCCTTGTCCACACAAAAATTTAACATAATCAATCTCCCCAGCATCGTATACCAATCCGGGTTGGGCTGCTATTACAGGATTTATATGACCTGCCCCGAATGCAAACTCAGCTTCGACGTTGTTCTCAGAACTCATTGGAAAAGCTGGAAAAAAATTGGATGTGAGAGTTCAGATAAAGCCTGTTTGAAATTGCACATTGGCCATTCAAATGCAACTCTTGATCTTGCGGAAAACTATATATATATATATATATACCAGTTGTCATTAGAGCAGACTTGATGGCAGCAGGAGACCATGTTGGATGAAATGATTTAACATAAGCTGCTGCCCCAGTTGCATGAGGACAAGACATGGATGTTCCAGAAATAATATTGTATGGAACTACTCTTGTATCTGTCAAAGTGGTAGCTTCTGACCATGCTGCTAAAATGTCAACCCCAGGTGCTGTAAGATCAGGCTGCATCAAAAAAAAAAAAAAGTTTAGTATACTGAGAAAGAAGCCGGCTAAGGCAATTATAACAAGAAAATTCGAGAAATTTATTTCATTTAAATACCTTGAGAATGTCTGGTGTAACAGGGTTAGGCCCTCTTGATGAAAATGAGACAACGAATGGGGCGAACTGATTATCTTCTACGTTAGTACTCTTGAATATTGTTGCAGTTGGGTTTCTATATATTCAAACATGATAGTCAGTCCTGAAACAAAATTAATGATGTTTAACCATACTAATTAAGTTTTACGAATATATATATATATATATATATATATATATATATATATATATTGGTATCGAAGTTAGTAAATACTCTGTTGTGTTCACGTAGTTGAAAACAATTCTTCCATCATCCAAGTTCAAGTTGGAAAGCGGTAAAGTGTAAGCGAAAACATAATCTTTGTTTCCTCCAGACTGAAATACTGCACCAACAGCTCCTGCTTGGAGTGGACCTTCCCCATCGCTATCATAGTCACAAAAAACAATTTTTCCTTTCACTAAGGTTTCGTTCAATGTTCCTGGCGAGCAATACCTGCATTTCCATAACAAATATTTTGGCATATCAGGATAACATTCAGAGTTACTTTGTAGCAAAACTTTGAAATTATTGTTGAATAAAACTCCACAAAATACAAAGATATATACCTGGAATCCTCGGAAGTATAACCTTGTGAGGTATTTGGAGCGGCTCCACCAAAGATGAAAGGGTACATTTTCTCCTTGAGATCGAATGTATTTATAGAGGTTCCCTACATGTAGAAAATTAAGGTATTATAATCAGATAAATAGATTACTAGTCAATTAAAGAGTAGAAATGAACCTGCTTACCTCATAGATCTCACCATTACCGAGCTTCACCTTAGTCACAAACTTTCTATCTATGGTACTAGCAGCCACTGATAGAGACCAAGGTGAAAAGTTCGAAATTGATGAAGGATCAGGACCACTATTACCAGCAGAATTGGATGTCAGGACCCCATTCTTCATCGAATGGAAAGCTCCAATAGCAATTGTATCATCAAAATAATCAGATGAAAAACCCCCAATTGAAAGAGAGATTATGTCAACGCCATCGGCTATTGCCTCATCAAATGCTGCAAGAATGTCTTCATCATAGCAACCATCAGACCAACATATCTTGTACACAGCAATGCGAGCAGATGGAACCCCTCCACGAACCGTCCCTTTTGCTAGGCCGTGTAAGCTTGCCTTGCTAACCAAGCCACCTGCGGCTGTTGATGAAGTATGACTCCCATGACCTTCTGAGTCTCTTGGAGATTTAAAATCGTCCGGACTTAATTCTCCATTAGCCCGGTAGTATCTAGCTCCAATTATTTTTCTGAAAGTGATTTACAACATTGTAAAGACCAATTTCAGGATTTAGTAAATGATATCTATGTGTTTTTGTATGTTATGTTAAGGTTATGTTTGAATCTGTTTACTTGTTGCAAGTGAAATTGGCTGACGTTTGGCAGCTGCCCTTCCATTTTGTTGGAAGTGGACCAAATCCTGTGTCATTAAAACTTTCAGATTCTGGCCAAATCCCTGTGTCAAGCATTCCAACAATGATATTGCTCTCAATAACTGATCTTTTCACTTCTTTGTAGAATCCCATAAAGTCCCATGATCTTGATGTGTGAAGCTGCTTTTTTTTACTAAGGAACACTGACACTACCCCTTCCTTTTCTGGAAAAATAAATAATTAAACCCACAGTTACTAACAAAATGAAGGAGACATTGGCGTTCTCTTCAGCTGGATTAATTTTAACCAAAAATAATAATTTGTTAAGGGATTATCTCGAAAAACCTCTCAGTTTATCTGCCTCATCCTTGGTCAACTTGGCTGCAAATCCATTGAAGCTCCTGCTGTAGCTGTAGAGCAAAACATCTGATCCAACAGCACTGTTGGATGCAATTCATAAACAGAGTTAGAAATCTTGGTTAAAATATCCAAATTGCCTTGAAATGCCATTCAAAAGCTAGAGCAATTAAGTGAAAATGATAAACCTGGGAACAACATCTTGAAGCAAGCTGGTGTGAAGGCTTGCAGCAGAAACCTCACCCTTTGGAAGGTTACCCATGTAGACAATGTAAACCTGCAGCTTCAACAATATAATTAACATATCAAAAAAAATAATTCTGAATTTCTAAAATCAAACCAAATCAGCTCAGGTTTCATGGCAAGGAACCCAATGATGGAACTGTAACAAGAGTGAAAAGTTTGTTTGCCTGTCTGTTATCAGAGGATCCATGGCAGCAGATAAGCATGGCAAGAGTAAAACTGATAAGCAAAAGCCATGCCAAAGAAGAAGTCTGGGCTGCCATTGGTGAGTTTCTGCAGCTTGATTTTGCAATAGATATTGCACTGGAAGGGGACTTTATATTAGTTTTTGAGTGTAATGCTAGGAATAAGCTCCATGGGATTCGTTAATTTTTTAAACATCTTTATGGAATGCCGGCTTTTAAACATCTTTATGGAATAAGTTTATATATGTTTTTGAGTGTAATGCCGGCTTTTACTAATTAGTATGATCTTTATGGAAAATTTTATTTCTGTCAAATAGTCCGTTAAAAGTGTTGATTACAAGGGAAAATGTAAAGACAGTTCAATTCGACACATACACATTTGGCATATTTGAACCAAAAAATATGTCTTGGTTTAAGCAATTTAGCAAAGTATGCACCGTATAAAGTACCTTAAATTAAGTGTATGGATGAATACATGCTCTCACATTGAATAATACATTTTTCTAGAATTCATATATACTAAAAAAAAAAAAAAATCGCACTACGCTACAAGTGAAACGATTCACTTTCTATTTTTGTAATAAAAATGACAACAATGTTATGGAATATATAAATTAATAACGTGTAACATTAATTATTAACGTGAAAAAATTTATATAAATTTATAATATTTTGAAAGAAAAAAAAAAGCGAACACTAACACATTACGAAAATACAATTTTTTTTCTAAATTGAATAACTATGACAAATTATGCAAAATATGTCATGAATTGAGGTACGACACGAACACACCATTTTTTTTCTTTTTCTTTCTTTCCTTTCTTCCCTATTTTTTCTTCTTTTTGTTTCTTTTTTTTTCTCTCTCCTTTCCTTTCTTTCTTTACCTTTCCCTCCACCAAAAAAAAAAAAAATAAAGTGAAGAGTAAGGGGAGATGTGGATAGTCTCCCCTTGCTCAAAAAATCCAAAATTAATTATCTTTTGGATATATAATTTTTTAAACACGATTATAACACATAAAAGTATACAAATACGATATAAATACACGAATTATCAAATCTAAAATAACTTAAATTTTCTCACCAACTCTTTCATCTATTTTTATCACATTTTTTTATTTTTTTTAATATTTAATAAAATAACTAAAATTTAAATTCAAAGTAATAAAAAAACTTAAATTTAAATTTAAAATAATAAAAGAATGATTAAATAAAAATAAAAAAAAAAGAAATGAAAGGGACCTCTTTTATTTTTTCCCAAAGTCAAAAAAAAATGCAAGAAAAGAAGATGAAGACGTGGACCACTTCTCCTTACAAGAAAAGGTTCAAAATTTATTGTATGTATTCTTATATAAAAAAATATAATAAGTCCTGTATTTTATTTTTAGGGTAGTTGTAGTCCTTTTTAACTCCATTTGGTAATGCCCGTTACACTACGCATGCTGCATGCATCATGCATGCAGTTAACAATTATTTTATTAATTTCTTTTAGCATAGCAAATTCCATGCGTGCCTAAGTTTGAACTACTTAATACTTACTATGTTGGACAAATTCACATAATTATATTCAAAATTAAATGAGATTATTATTCTAAATCCGAACAAAATTATTAAAGTAAATTTAATAATTTTATTACTTTTGTGAAACTAAAAACTTCACTATGAATATTTATTTAAGATAAATTTAGAAATGAAAAAGAAAGAAAAGGAAAAACTAGCAAGTGGAACAAATTGTTTAATTAAGGCAACGGCTTGCATCAGTTCCTAAAATTTGGTCTAAAGCGGCTGGCGCCGGTTATTTGGATGACTAATGAGTAGAGCTGGCAAAGCAAGTCCAAACTCGATAATTCGTCTGAGTCGATCCGATATCGAATCTGATCCCATCCGATCCGAATTGATTTAAATAGTCAAAGGCTCGAATTTGAAAAAATTCGAACTCGAAAAAGCCCAAAACCGTCAGGATCCGAACCCGTAAAGACTCGAATCCGATACGAACCGAATCCGAGATCAATCGAATCCGAAATCTGTAAAAAATTGAATTTATAATAAAAAAACCCAAACTATAATTATATGATTTTATTTTAAATAAATGATAAAAAAATTTCTTAAATAAATATATTTATTTTATGAAAATGTTTATAATTATCATAAAATTATATTAATAATGTATCATCAATAAAAGTAATTAATAGTGAATTTTTATATTAGATTATGAAATAGAATTAATTTGAAACATATTAAATATAATATCAAATATTTTTTAGTATTATCCTTATTATATTTACAATAATTAATCATGAAAAATAACAAATAATTTTATTAATTTAATATTTATTTTTTATACAATAATCATTTACAATATTTTAATTTTAATACAATAATAATTAAATATACAAAAATAATAATTAAAGAAAATTGAACTAACTCTTATGAGTTGAAATTCATGCAGGATTGTTATATAATGGTCACACTTAGCAATATTGTTCCAAATATTAATTAGGTATACATGTACTGATCTTTTGATACAGATCATATTCATTTTATTTTTCTATTTACTTACTCATTTAAAAATCCAGAATTTGGAGTTTATATGTAATTAAAATTTAACTTTGGTAAGAAACTAAAGTATCTAATAAATAGTATTAAAAATCATAGATTATATATTAATATTATTTTTTTATTGAAAATAGAGAAACTTCATTAGAAATCAAGCAATCTTGAATCTGGATAAACCCTTTCGAAATCGATAGCGGCTTCAAACTTTAGCAGAATTTCATTTTCTTTATTTTCTTTATTGGACCAAATCTACCATAAAATGAAACTCAGCTACAGTTAGAGATTAGAGTGTTAATTTGGCTGGATCTGATCGGATTCGAAAGTTCATTTTATTATTTAAAAAATATAAAAAAATTATTTTTTATATTAATATTTATATATTTTATAATTATATTTAAATAAAAATATTTTATTATATAAACAGTAATCCAAAACGGATTGGATCACCCCAATTACTAAAAAGTAAAAACCAATGTTTAGGCATGTTAGGTCAGACGGATAGTTTAACTCGTAGACCAATCTACTAGAAACGTAACTGAGGGCAACATCTATCCTTAATGGGTTTTAGTGAATTTATCTTAGGTAAGGCCTAAAGATTACAACGAATGTTTAAGAGAATTCTCAATACTTTATATATTCATTTAACTAATATATATATACATAGTTACAAGATAAGGATAGCTGTCAATTTAAATACAAAAGAAGATTGAGATAATAGCACCAATATTTCAAATAGTTCCAATATGATAACGTATTGAATTCAAACTCTGAGTATTTTTCTTATCTTTTGCATTGTTATCCTTAACACTCCTCTCAAGCGAAGGAGAGATAAAGGGATTACTCCGAGCTTGTAAGTGAGACATTGAAATCTATCTCTGAGTAAAGGTTTTGTGAACAAATCAGCTAGTTGGGTTGAAGAAGGAACATATCTTGTGGTAAGATTACCCAACGCAACTTTCTCACGAACAAAATGGTAGTCAAGCTCAATATGCTTTGTTCTCCCATGAAATACCGGATTGATACTCATATAGAGAGCTGATACATTGTCACAAAATAGAGTTGGTGGTTTAGGTAGAGAGATTCCTAACTCACAAGGAATGGAACATAACCAAGTAACTTCAACAGTGGCTAAGGCCATAGAACGATACTCAGCCTCAGAATTAGATCTAGAAACAATCGGCTATTTCTTTGCTGACCAAGAGATTAGATTAGATCCTAAATAGACACAAAATCCAAAATGTGGAACACCTAGTCAAAGGACAACCAGCCCAATCAGCATCAAAAAATGCAGATGCATCAAATGTAGCATCACAGACCAGATGGATACCATAATAATAGTACCCTTACCATAACGCAGGACCCGTTTTAGAAGTTGGAAATGATATGTAGAAGGACAATGCATATGTTGACTAAGAATATTAACAGCAAAGCTGAGATCAGGTCGTGTCATAGTCAAATATTGCAAGGCTCCTACCATTTGGTGATAAAATCGTGGATCCAAGAGTTTGTTAGCAGAATTTGCCAACTCAAGTTTAGCTGGTAATGGAGTAAAAATGGCATTACAATCAGCCATTTGTGCTCGGTCCAGTATATCAGTGGCATATTTCTTTTGAGATAGATGAAGACCTTTATCTATAGGATGTACCTCAATTCCAAGAAAATAATGTAAGCACCCAAGATCTTTCATAGAAAACTCAATACTGAGAATGGAGATAACTTGCTCGAGCAAAGATGTGTGGCTAGCTGTGATGACAATATCATCTACATACAGAAGCAAGATGACCACTCTAGCTATCGAACGATGAGTAAACAGGGAGGAGTCATGTGAACTACAGGAGAAACCAATTTGCAAAAGATATGAGCTAAATCTATCAAACCATGCGCGGGGAGCCTGTTTTAAACCATACAGAGACTTATGCAAACAACAAACAGAGTCTGGATGACTAGATGACACAAAACCAGGAGGTTGCTCCATAAAGAAAGGAGTAGTAAGTTGGCTATGCAGGAAGGCATTCATTACATCAAGTTGTCGCATAGGCCAATGAAGAGATAAAGCAATACTCAAAACAATACGTATAGTTTACGGACGTACCACAGGACTGAAGGTTTCATCAAAATCAAGGCCTTCAATTTGATTATATCCACGAGCAACAAGTCTAGCTTTGAGTCGTTCTAATGTGCCATCAGCCTTGAGTTTGGTTTTGAATACCCATTGACAGCCGACCACATTCATATCAGCAGTGCGAGGTAAAAGAGTCTATATAGTATTTTGATTGAGAGCAGTGAGTTCTCTTCCATAGTTGATTTCCACCGAGAGTCTTTTAATGCACTTTTAACAGATTTGGGTTCCATAGGGATAATGGAAGATTGATGATGAAGAAGTCCAACACGAGCTTTGCCTCGAATGTGCATAGTGTGAATATTCAATGTGTAAACAGATAAGATAGACGTAGACGTGGAACCAGTCAAGGAATTGACCAACTGAGTAGAGGGAGCAGTAGAAGAAAAATTGTCAGCAATAGGAGGAACTGAGTATTAATGGAGATGGAGTACAAACATAAACACAGTTGCTTTCCCTCTACACAGATGTTTTACGTGGTTCAGCAAGTGTGCTTACATCCACGGGAGGAGGAGCTTGAAAGCTTTGTATTAATGGAGATGGAGTACAAACATAAACCGAATTCAAGGTGTTATGCTAGCACTGAACTCACAACTCACACAATACAAGAAAACTCTATAAATTTCAGAGAATTTGCTCAACTCTAATCACTCTCACATTTTTCTCTCTCTCTACACATTGCCTTTTATAGGCAACCACCATGGGTGTGAACACCTTTAATGTGGCAGCTACAAGCTGCCACCATCCAGCAGCCAACCACCATGGTTAAATGCATGGAGTTGAATTATGGTGCCATGGTAGCAAAAGTCATGGAAGCTTCCTTGACTTTGGTGGATGAGCCTCCATGGAAGCTTTCTTGACTTTGGTGGATGATTTGAGCCAATATTCAACAATCTCCACCTTGGCGAGAATCCACAGAGAGAATTCACTGATCAGAGCTTCCTCCATTCCTCCTTCAGGTGCTTTAAACTCGAGAGATATTGATCAAGTCCAAACAATGTTGAAACTTGATCCCAGAAACTATTTTGGTTAGCATATCTGCGGGATTATCTACAGTCCCGATCTTCTGTAGTAGGATGTTTCCTTCATCTACTATTTCTCGGATAAAGTGGTAGCGAACATCAATATGCTTGGTCCGACCGTGATGAACTTGGTTCTTTGCTAGGCAAATGGCACTCTGGCTATCGCAGAAAACATCTACCTTCTTCTGTGCTATCCCCAAATCATCAATCAATCCTTGAAGCCAAATTGCTTCCTTGAAAGCTTCCGTTACAGCCATGTACTCTGCTTCTGTTGTAGACAGAGCTACTGTTGACTGTAAAGTTGATCTCCAACTTACTGGTCCTTCTGTCATGGTGAATACATAACCTGTAGTTGAACGACGCTTATCAAGATCTCCAGCATAGTCTGAATCCACATATCCTACAAGATGCTTACCAATAGTTTTACTTCTCTCAAATTTTAAGCCCGTTTCCACAGTACCATGAATGTACCGTAGAATCCATTTCACAGCTTGCCAGTGGCCTTTACCAGGATTATGCATGTACCGGCTTACCATACTTACAGCATGTGAAATATCAGGTCTCGTACACACCATTGCATACATTAAGGCACCTACTGCATTGGCATATGGAACATGATCCATCTGTCTCTTCTCACCATCTGTACTTGGTGACATCAATGCACTAATTTTGAAATGTGCCGCCAAAGGAGTACTTACAGATTTGGTCTTATCATTAATGCCAAATCGCTGAAGTACTTTGCTCAGGTACTGAGCCTGGGTCAATTTGATTATACCATTTTTTCTATCTCTACTGATTTCCATCCCAAGAATTTTCTTGGCTTCTCCAAGATCCTTCATCTCGAACTTTGAGCTCAATTGAGCCTTCAGCCTGTCGATCTCCACCTTGCTTTTAGATGCGATTAGCATATCATCAACATATAAAAGCAAATAGATAAATTATTCATTTTGGAGTTTTCGAAAATAAACACAGTGATCAAAATGACTGCGTGTGTACTTCTGATCCATCATAAAGGTGTCAAACCGTTTGTACCACTGTCTCGATGACTGCTTCAGACCATATAGAGACCTGTTCAACTTACATGCCCAACCTTCATGACCGGGGACTCTAAAACCATCTGGTTGAGTCATATAAATTTCCTCCTCTAAGGAACCATGGAGGAATGCAGTTTTTACATCAAGTTGAACTAACTCTAGGTCATACTGTGCTACTAAAGCCAATAATATCCGAAAAGATGCATGCTTAACAACAGGTGAAAATACCTCATTGTAGTCTATTCCTTCTTTTTGAGCGTAACCTTTGGCTACCAGTCTGGCTTTGTATCTGATACTGTCTTTGCCGGTAGCACCCTTCTTTTTGCCAAAGACCCATTTGCACCCAATTGTTCTTTTGAGTGTTGGAAGTGGAACCAACTTCCAAGTCTGATTCTGATGAAGTGATGTCATCTCTTCATCCATCGCCGTCTTCCACTGGGCATGCTCGGGGCTGTTTACAGCTTCTTTGTAATTGGTCGGGACATCATCGTCAATTACTGGAAGGGCGAATGCCACCATGTCTGTGTACCGGATAGGTTTTTGAATATGTCTTTTCGGTCTGCTGGTTGCAATAGATTCAGGTTGCTGAAAGATTTCCGGTGATGACTCCTCCACTTCACTTAAGGTGTCATCAGATTCTGGTTCAGATTCATCATAATTTTGACCAGCATCTTCAGGTTCAAACTCCACCTGCTTTAGAGAATCATGGTTCTCATTCTCTGGGGTTGTCAGTTTCAGCATTACAGATTCGTCAAAGGTAACATCTCGACTTACGATGACTTTCTTTGACTCAGGATTCCACAGTTGGAATGCCTTTACTCCTTCACTAAAGCCCAAGAAGACAACTTTCTTGGCTCTAGGATCCAGTTTTGATTCACTAACGTGAAAATATGCAGGGCATCCGAAAATACGAAGCCGATCATAATCAGTGGCAGAATGTCCGGACCACACCTCTATGGGAGTTTTCCCATCAATTGTAGTGGAGGGTAGTCTGTTGATAATGTGGTAGGCGTACATTAAAGCCTCCGCCCAAAATGCTTTGCTCAAGCCCGACTGGGATAACATGCAGCGAACTTTATCAACCAAAGTTCTGTTCATCCTTTCTGCAACTCCATTCTGCTGGGGAGTGCCAGGAACAGTGAAGTGTCGGATTATCCCATCATTCTAACAGATTTCTTTTAGTGGATCTGACTTGTATTCTCCACCGTTGTCAGATCTCAGTCTCTTGAGCTTTCTCTCGCTCTGGGTTTCGATCATCTTCTTTTATTTTACGAAGATATCTAAAACTTCATCTTTATGCTTCATAGTATAAACCCAAACATATCTAGAGTAATCATCAATAAAGGTCACAAAATAGTGTTTACCTCCCAATGAAGCATTTTTGGAAGGCCCCCAGACATCAGTGTGAATGTAGTCTAATGTTGCTCTCGTACGATGAACTGCAGTGCCAAACTTGACTCTTGTTTGCTTGCCTAGGACACAATGCTCACAGAAATCAAGTTTTCCAGTTTTGGCATTTTTCAGTACACCTTGCTTTATCAGGTTTTGCAAGGCCTTTTCTCCAATATGCCCTAAGCGCATGTGCCAAAGTCGAGAAGTTCAGATTCATCGTCTCCATTGTTGTGGGAGACTGCTGCTCTGCCTGTCACAGTTTCTCCATCAAGAAGATACAGATTTCCCTTCATAGAACCCTTCATTGCTAAGAATGCTCCACGTACAACCTTCAGGACTCCATTCTGAATGGTCATCTTGAAACCATTTGAGTCTAAGACCCCTAGTGATATGAGGTTTTTCTTCAGATCAGGGACATACCTTACATCTATAAGTTGTCTAATTGTGCCGCCATGCATTTTTAGTCGGATCGTTCCAATACCTCTAATGTGACAAGTATTATCATTGCCCATAAAGACAATCCCTCCATCAAACTCTTTGAAGCTTGAGAACCACTTCTGGTTCGGACACATATGGTAGGAACATCCGGAATCCAGAATCCATTGATTTGAAGAGTTTGTTGTTGTGGAAATCGTAAATGCAGAGTCTTCATCTCCATCAGATTCTTGAGCTACGTTCACAGTCGACTTCTTCATGTTAGGACAATTTTTTCTCCAGTGCCCTTTCTCATGGCAATAGGCACATTCGTCCTTTGAGAGTCGTGTTTTTGATTATCCCCTCTTTGAACGGGTTTTACCTCGCTTGTTTTCTCCGGCTCCTCTGTTTGTCGTCCTGCCTCTGAACACAGTTAAAGCTTCTGGTGTAGTATTCTGGTGATCATGCTGATCCTTTTTCCAATACTCATTATTCACCAGAGCATTACTAACATCAACAAATTCAACCTCATTTTTACCATATAACAGTGTAGTGGTTAAATGATCATAGCTATCAGGCAAGGAATTTAACAAAGTAAGAGCCTTATCTTCATCAGAGATATTTGCATCTAGATTTTCAAGATCAGCGAGGATTTTGTTGAAACTTACTAGATGCTCCTGCATGGTAATACCTTGCTTGTACTGGAAGCGGAACAACTTTTTCTTCAGATAGAGTCTGTTCTCCATGATCTTTGTCAAGTACTTGTCCTCGAGTTGTTTCCAGAGAGTTTGTGCATGAGTCTCCCTCATGACACAGTACTTCTGGTCCTTGGCTAGGCATAACCGGATTGTGCCACAAGCCTGGCGGTTGACAAAGTTCCAGTCATCTTCCGACATATCTCTGGGCATGTCTTCCAGGGCGATATGTGACCCCTCTCGGAATAACAGATCCAGAACTTCGCACTGCCACATGCCAAAGTTGTTGGTGCCGTCAAATTTCTCCACCTCAAACTTTGCAGTGGTCATCGAGTTTTTTCTGACGTAAGAACTTGACGGTGCGCTGCTGGTTGTTTCAGTTATCTCTAATGATTCAGCCATGGTAATAAAACAAAATTACCAAATCAGAGTTTTTCCGCTACTTGTATGGAAAAAATGATGCAGCGGTTGAGTCCAAAATAGTCGAAATAGCCAGGAACGGGTCTAACTGAGTAAATTTTGGACACACGGAGAATATTCTGCGAATATTCTGCTGTAGGTGGCTCGAAATGGACTCGGTTTAGCTCAACCGGCTTGGGAAAAGGCTCGCAATAGTGTTCTAAACCGGCTTAAAAAATGGCCCGAAAAAGTTGGTCGGAGAGACGGCAGCACGTGGAGCGCGTGCGGTGGCGCGTGGGGACTGGTTGGTCACCGGCTCGTGGGGCGCGTGAGGCCCACTTGTCTTCAGCCTCTGGTTGGTGCGTGGGCGCGTGTAGCGCGTGGGGCTCACTCATCTTCAACCTCTGGAGGCGTGCTTGTGGGCGCGTGCGGGTGCGTGCGGACTCCGTTGGCGCTCCGATTGATTATGATGCACTCCTCTCGACGACCTCTTCAACCTTGTATTTTCAAAACAAAAATTGGAGCACTTTTGAAAAATGGACAGAATCAAACAAACTCGGTTTTACGTAAAATTTGGCTCTGATACCAATTTGTTATGCGAAAATAAATCAAGGATAGTAAAATCGACAAATACACACTAAAAACACAGATGTTTTACGTGGTTCAGCAAGTGTTCTTACATCCACGGGAGGAGGAGCTTGAAAGCTTTGTATTAATGGAGATGGAGTACAAACATAAACCGAATTCAAGGTGCTATGCTAGCACTGAACTCACAACTCACACAATACCAGAAAACTCTATAAATTTCAAAGAATTTGCTCAACTCTAATCACTCTCACATTTTTCCCTCTCTCTACAAATTGCCTTTTATAGGCAACCACCATGGGTGTGAACACCTTTAATGTGGCAGCTACAAGCTGCCACCATCCAGCAGCCAACCACCATGGTTAAATGCATGGAGTTGAATTATGGTGCCATGGTAGCAAAAGTCATGGAAGCTTCCTTGACTTTGGTGGATGAGCCTCCATGGAAGCTTCCTTGACTTTGGTGGATGATTTGAGCCAATATTCAACAAGAAGTTGGAGTAGTAGTAATACTTGTAACAATAGGAGTGGGTGGAGAGCCACTGTCATGTTGTAAAACAGAATATGAAGGAACTAAATCCAACACTGATATCGTATTCCAAAAATTAGCAGTAGAAGAAGATGTGTTTGTTTCATAAGGAAGCAAAGTGGGACAAATATTCAGCAAACTGTTTGTAAATGGAAATGTCTGTTCATCAAATACCACATGGCGAGAGATATATACTCTTCCAGTAGTGGGAAGCAAACATCTGTATCCCTTGTATGAAGAACTATAACCAATAAACACACACTATATAGATCTGGGAGAGAATTTATTTTCTGCATAGCCTCTCAAATATGGATAACAGCAACAACCAAATGTTATTAAAGACATGTAATCAGGAATTCTGTTGTAGAGAGCTTCAAAGGGAGTCTGCATCTTTAACGTCGATGATGGAAGCCTGTTTATAAGATATACTGCAGTAGAGAAAACATCAACCCAAAGAGTTTTTGGTGCTTGACAGTGAAAAAGCATTGATAGGCCAAGTTCCACAATACGACGATGTTTCCTTTCGGCAACACAATTTTGTTCTAGAGCTTTTGGGCAAGCAGAGAACTTTTGAATACCAACATCCTTGAACAATTATGGCAATTCCCCTTTATGAAACTCACGACCTTCATCACATTGAAAAACTTTAATGGTTGTACTGAAATAATTCTCCACCATTTTCTTAAAATGAATAAAACATTGTATGAAGTCAGATTTCTTGCGAAGAGGATAAAACCATGTAAATCTAGAATAGTCATCTACAAAGATAGCAAAACAACGAAAATTTTGCACAGATAACAGAGGTGCTGGTCCCCAAAAATCAACATGGACTTTGAACAAAATAGAGACAGAATGAGTTGTATTGATTACAAAAGGAAGTTTACAACTTTTTCCTTGTTGACAACTAGAATAAATAGTGGCAGCAGAATGTCTAGATGTAACAGGAAGTTTATTGTCTTTAATGAGAAAATTAACAACTCTGGAGTTTGGATGCCTGAGCCTATTATGCCAAATTTCTGGTGAGACTTGATGATGACGAATGGAGAATAAAGCTGTTGTCTGAGAGTCTGTTGATTGTGAGTCCAAGATATAGAGATCTCCTTGTTTAGTTCCCTTTCTAGTGTTGCCATTGACCGTAGATCCTTTAGAATAAAACCATGAGAATTAAATAGCACAAAGCAAGGGTAATCTTCAGTAAGTTGACCAATAGATAAAAGACTTCTTGTTAAGCTAGGAACTAGTAATACATTTTGCAAATGTAGAGGACCAAAGGATGTAGATATCATAACATCACCAATATGAGTAATGTTTAAAGAATGGCCATCTCCAATAGATATCTTATCTTTGCCGTTATAAGAAAGTGAATGGAATATACCTGGATCATTTATCATATGCGACGTTGCACCCGTATCAAGTGTCCATTCGGAATCAACAGGATGTTCAAGAGTAAGAGTAGCTAAGGCTTGTGGGATGGCAGTATCTTGGTAGGCATGATTGAAGCGATTTGAGCAATTCTTAGCACGATGTCCACGTTTGTCATAGATTTGACAAACTTCAACAGTAGGAGCAGGAAAACTAGTCTTGTCTTAAAAATATTGACTATTGGTGCCTCCCTTATTCTGTTTGAACCCTTGAGTCATGGGTGTAAACCCTCTACTAGAGGAATTAAATGATGTGTAGTTTCTTCTAAAATTGGGTCTATTGTTATGCCATTCCAAATGTCTTACCATGACGATTAGATCCATGAGCGACAAAAGCCTATTCATCATACACTAATGTGTTGAAAGAGTTTTTGCTACTCATTCGTCTATCAAATGCATTGATAGAAACTACAAACTGAGAGAATGAGGGTAGGGGAGGTCGTGCCAAAATAGTGCTAGTGAAACTATCAAAGGTGGAGTCAAGACCGTTGATTGCATAAACGACCTTGCCATCATCAGTTACAGGTTTTTGCATTGTTGCAAGCTCATCACAAATTGTTTTAAATTTGCAGAGATATACAGAAAGAGAATTTGTACCTTTCGTTGCTCAATGAAGTTGTCGAAGCAAATCAGCTTCTCTTTCTTTGGTCCTGCCAGCAAAGGCATTTTGAAGACAGAGCCAAACATTACAAGCTGTACCGAGTCCAACAACCAGTGAGTGAACTTGCTTGGATAGAGTGCCGACAATGAAGTTTTTTAGCATACGATCATCCGTATTCTAGATTAAAGATTCTGGATTAGTTTCTTCTTTATCACTTGTAGTCAAACGGAGCTGAGAAGTGTCTTAGTCTGCTGTTGACGGATGATTGTGCAGACCAACACTCTCAATCAATGGCTCAACTTGATCTTTCCATAACAGGTAATTCTTGTGGTTTAACTTGGTAGAAACAAGTTGCATCATGTGGGAAAGAACTGTGACATTGAGTGTTGAGGTTTGAGCCATTCTATGAAGACACGAGAAAAAAAATTAAACCACTTAGTGCGTGGTTGGCTTTGATACCATAAAGATTATAAAGAATGTGTTTAAGTGAATTCTCAATACTTTGTATATTCATTTAACTAATATATATACATAGTTACAAGATAAGGATAGCTTCCAATTTAAATACAAAAGAAGATTGAGATAACAGCACCAATATTTCAAATAGTTCCAACAGTATGATAACGTATTGAATTCAAACTCTGAGTATCTTTCTTATCTTCTGCATTGTTATCCTTAATAAGACCCTCGTCTCTGCTCATTTGAAGAAGGAGAACCTTTGGCTTCACCTTAGACCTGTTGATGGATTGAGTCGAGATCCAATTTTTTTTTATTTTCCTTATTCAGGTTCGGGTCGAGTTGGGTCCGGACAGATTCGAAAGCTCATATCACTGTTTAAAATAATATTAAAAAAATTATTTTATATTAATATTTATAATTAAATTTAAATTAAAAAAATTATTGATGAACAGTAATTTGGGCCGGATCGGCTCGAATTAAAAATTTTCTGTTCATGCTCGGTCCAATACTCGCCTGGCCTTTGAACAGGTCTACAGTTCACCTTGATTCCCCTCCTTTTCCTTCATTCCAATAACTACATGGAAGTACCAAAAGTAAAACATGGAGTCTTAATGAATTAAGAACTGCTGATGTTCTTGATGAAAATTTCAGGAGCTATTGTAGGTACTGCATGAGAGAGAGATGTTTAATTCCTTAAGTTGACAGGAATTTCAGTGCATTTTGTTAGATTTGATATTAGTTTAGGAGTATTATGGTAGTAATCTTCATATTTAGAACAACATAAATTGCACTCGCCAATTATAATGAGCGGCCTTCCAAATATTCAAACTCTTTTGTTGAAGTAAGAACTTTGAATTTTTTAATAATAAATTCAAATTAAACTGGTTTAAATCACTACGCCATTTTTTTATTTAGGCAGCAATTTTTTAGCAACATTTTATAACTGTTGTGAAAAAAATTTAGATAGCAATTTTGCAGCACTTAAGAAATTGATGTTATAAATTTAAACAATAAATATGTTATAGCATATTGAATTCTTTTGAAGTATTCTATGTATGCTGTCATATGTTTATAGAAAACAAACTAAAAGTAGTTAGTTATTTTCCAAGACCATTGTATACATACCATGCCAATTAACCATTTCCTTATAATTAAAAAAATTAATTAATTAAGTCCATAATTTTATGTCATTGCAATGTATTGCAGTGTATGTGCTTTTGGATGCTGAACATTTGAGTATCCGCTTTCTCTTAATTTTATGTCATCAACTATTTCTAATGACTTATAAATAATGAACATGAGGAATTTGATTTTCAAAAGTTTGTTTAAGTTTATGATTCTTTTCATGTAAAAGCTTTTGTCAAGAGCTAGAGTTTTTCTTTTTCTATTCATTAGATTTTGTTCTCTATAAAGAACATTGTAATAAAGTTGTTACAATAATAAAGCAAAATGATTACTTTATATATGATTGTGGTTAAAATACCATTTGTAGTTTTTTTTTTTAATTTAAAAAAAAAAAGACTCAATGACTAATAACACTATATGCTAATGGTTATCATATAACAGCATTTTAAAACTGATGGTAAAAGTTTAGGTGGCACTAAAATGTCCTTTAGCAACTGTCTATAATAGCATTTTTAAGTGCTATGAATTAAGTCTTTCAGTAGCATTTTGCAAAATGCATTTATAAGGTTAAAAAGAGTTGTTGTATAGAGTAGAAATTATATCATTCAGGAAATTGCTGTTATATGTATAAAAAAAATGTTGTTAGATAGGCTACGGCCACATATAAAACATATCTGAAAATGCTGTCTTTGTTCTATGGAATCATTTTTTTTTACTTTTAATAGCACTTTCTACATGTTATAAAAAGGCTTAGTTGGCGTAGTGTTTGTACTAGTTTTGGTACCTTAGATATAATTTATAACCTTTGATATAATTTCGATAACTTTTTTAAAATTTTGGTAACTTGATATGATTTTGGGGTATGCATTGATATAATTATGGTAACAATTGATATAGTCTTGGTAACCTTTCATATAATTTTGAAAACCTTTGTAAAAATTTTGATAACCTTTATAATAATTTTGTTTAACATTTCTAATAGTTTTGATAACATTTTATATAATTTTGATAACACTTGTAATAATTTTGACAACTTTTGATATAATTTTGGCAACCTTTAAAATAAGTTTGGTAACCTTTGATATACTTTTGATAACCTTAATATAGTTTTATAAAATTTGATATAATTTTGGTAACATTTGATATACTTTTGGTAATCTTTGATATAAGTTTGGTAACATTTTATATAATTTTGGTAACATTTGATATACTTTTGGTAATCTTTGATAAAATTTTGGTAATATTTTATATAATTTTAGTTACTTTTGATATAATTTTGGTAACATTTGATATACTTTTGATAATTATTTATATAATTTTGATAATATTTTATATAATTTAGTAACTCTTGAATAGGTTTACAGTTCACCTTGATTCCCCTCCTTTTCCTTCATTCCAATAACTACATGGAAGTACCAAAAGTAAAAAAATGGAGTCTTAATGAATTAAGAACTGCTGATGTTCTTGATGAAAATTTCATAAGCTATTGTAGGTATTGCATGAGAGAAATGTTAATTAATTCCTTAAGTTGACAGGAATTTTAGTGCATTTTGTTAGATTTGATATTTGTTTAGGAGTATTATCTATGGTAGTAATCTTCATATTTAGAACAAATTAAATTGCAGTCGCCAATTATAATGAGCGGCCTTCCAAATATTCAAAGTTCTTTGTTGAAGTAAGAACTTTGAATTTTTTTAAATATATTTTTAATTATAAATTCAAATTAAACTGATTTAAATGGACGGGTTGGAGGAGATCTTAACAAATTTTTAGAGATATCGATCAGATTTGTCTTGATTCATTGACCAAGGTTATTAGTACTGTACCAATGAGCCTATTGATTTTATTCAAAAGCCTGTACAGATCAATATTGATTTGTTTGATGTATCATTTTAAATTTATCGATATTATATAATATTTGTCTATTGAATTTATATATATACACACATACACACCTCCATTATATAACATTTACATATTCATATGCAAATACAAATACAAATTCTAAAAATTATAAATATATAACACCCAAAAGTTCCAAACATCAAATAAATTAAAGAGCTTTATAATTAATAGAAAGATATAATAAGTTATCATTAATTAACCAGTTTACTAGCCTAAAGTAATGGAAACATTTTATTTTTGGATCAAATCATAAAAAAAAATAAAAATGATAGTGAGAAAGAAATAATTAAGAATTAAGTAGAAAAAGTTGAATTAGTGAAAAACTTTTAAAAAAATTAAAAAGCAAAATCTTGTATCAATAAAAAAATGACATAATGAAGCGAATTGGTGAGATTAATATACTCAATAGGAAACAAAAAAAATAAAACAGAATGTAGTGTTTGGTGTATTGGTACATACCGTCCGATATGATCTATACCAATACAATATCCATAACCATAGAACTGACAATTCATGACTTTTGATTGCAGAAATATGATTTAGAAATTTGCTAGCTTTCTGTTTGGGTCTTAGGAAAATTGAAAAAGAGAAAATCCATATTATGTCATGCAAATTAATAGCTGGCTGCCAGGGTGTCAGATTTGTTGTTTTATAGTCCTTAGTTTTGTTTTGCAGCATGCTGTTTCTCTGGTTTGTAATAAGGACATCTTTTTTGCAATAAATCATGCTTTTCAAAAAAAAAAAAAAGGTGTCAGCTTGGTTTGCCAAAACTTTTAGTTTGTCCTTAGCTAGTTTAAATACATTGCCTTGGGAATTCAGATCTATTAGTACTAACAAAAACCATAGTCAGATCAGAATATTAGAAAAATTCAATCTTATCAGTTTAGCTTCATTAGATATTGTTTGATAAACAATTAAAACCTTGCAATTTACAATGAAATTTTTAATTCTTAAAACTGCAATTTAAAATATTTTTATTATTTGACTACATTATCCTTTGTTTTAATTAAATTTTTTTCTGTAATTTTCCTTTTAACTTCTGATTTTATTTGGTAAGAAGGATGGAAATTATTAAGTATGAAAAACTTATAAATTCAATGGTTAAGTTACAAAATAAAAAATTTATTATAAAACCTAACCATTGAATTAACAATTTTTTTCATTTTTATTCTTTTTCATCCTTCCTATCAAGCAAAACGGATCAAATATTTTTACAAAATAGTAATATACCTTTTTACAAGAACCATAATAAAAAAGTTTTTAGTATTTCATTGTCAGCAACCCGAATAATTTAACCGGCCGTAACAAATTAAGTCAATCTTATAAACTTTCGATACTATACATTCAATATTGATAAAAAAAAATCAGCAATATTTTTTAGTATTAATTTTCAGTTTATTGGAGTTCACTTATTTTAGTATTTGACTATAAATAAAAAATTAATATTGAAAAGAATGAAGGCCAAGTATCAAAGAAAGGAAATTATCATATTAGAGTTTTCACAAAATTGAAAAAACTTAGGGAAAACAGAATTAAGTAATTTAATTCAATAATAAATCTTGCTTTATATAAACTTTTTTTTTTGGTAATTGAAACTTTATAGTGTAATGGTTGTAAACTAAGGCAGAATCAACAGATTTTCTTATATAATCATATCCAAAAAAATATATGTTTGTTAGTAATGCCACTGGCTGTTGTTGAATTTTTCTTTCTTTCTAATTTCTTCCCTTTTTTAAGAAAACCATTGTGGTGGGCTAATTTAATCAAAATGTTGGGAATATGAAACATTATAGACATTTTTACTAAGACGAATTAGATATACTGATTTTAATGAGAATTATTTTTCCACTTTTCTTGATCAACAAAAAAAAAAAGAGTACATAAATTTAGGATGACTGTTTGCACTCTCTTATTTTATTTTTCAATTTTTTTTTTATTACAAAGGAACCCAATACTTTAAAAATTTAAAATAAAATAAAAATTGCAAGTGTTGGGATCAAATCTCAACCTTACTAGAATCTACCTCTTAAAAAAAGTAAATGAACCATTTGAGCTAAACCTCAGATTCATTTTATTTTTCAATCTCACATACATGAATACAATTGCATCCTAATTCAATTGATTAGCATGCAAGATTCACCTAGTAGATGAAACTAACAGAGCAAATACAACAAAATAAATAGATGATTAAAATTATTTTCTTCCCTTGGAGTTCAGTTAATTCATTCGATTAAGGAAGCATAAGCGACAATAGGGCTCCTAACTTGATGCAGGCCATCATCCCAAATCAAAGAACCAGAGATAATAGAGTTACCAATTTCAGCTCCAACAGTCACAACAAAAGATAGCTTTTGGCCAAGAGACTTGAAAGAAAGTATACTTGGTTGAACTTGGATTATAAGCCCTGGTGGAGCCTTAACAACTGACTTGTAAGTTGACACAGCTGATCCAACATTGGTCACTGTCCTATGAAAGACTCGAGTGATAGAATTTCCAGGAGAAGCAGATAATGAAAAAGAAGGGTAGTTTAGATCCCACACTGTTCCATTAGTTTCTTCGGAACAACTGCTGTTATCTCCAGTTATAAGCTGTAGATGTTTAGGGGTATATCCTTGTCCACACAAAAATTTAACATAATCAATCTCCCCAACATCATATATCAATCCGGGTTGGGCTGCTAGAGCAGGATTTATATGACCTGCCCCGAATGCAAACTCAGCTTCGACGTTGTTCTCAGAACTCATTGGAAAAGCTGCAAAAAAAATTTGGAAATTTAGATGGATTATTCAGATAAAGCCTGTTTGAAATTGCAGATTGGTCATTCAAATGCAACTCTTGATCTTGCGGCAAATCTATATATATACCTGTTGTCATTAGAGCAGATTTGATGGCAGCAGGAGACCATGTTGGATGAAATGATTTAACATAAGATGCTGCCCCAGTTGCATGTGGACAAGACATTGATGTTCCAGAAATAATATTGTATGGAACTACATCTTCAGTTTCTGTCAAAGTGGTAGCTTCTGACCATGCTGCTAAAATGTCAACCCCAGGTGCTGTAAGATCAGGCTGCATCAACAAAACAAAAAAAAAAAAGTTTAGTACTGAGAAAGAGGCCGGCTAAGGAATTATAACCAGAAAATTCGAGAAATTTATTTAATTTACCTTGAGAATGTCTGGTGTAACAGGGTTAGGCCCTCTTGATGAAAATGAAACAACGAATGGGGCGAACTGATTATCTTCTACGTTAGTCTTGAATATTGTTGCAGTTGGGTTTCTATTCAAAACATGATAGTCATGAAACAAAATTAATGATGTTTAAGTTTTACGAATATATATTTTGGTATCGAAGTTAGTATAAATACTCTGTTGTGTTCACGTAGTTGAAAACAATTCTTCCATCATCCAAGTTCAAGTTGGAAAGAGGTAAAGTGTAAGCGAAAACATAATCTTTGTATCCTCCAGACTGGAATACTGCACCAACAGCTCCTGCTTGGAGTGGACCTTCTCCATCGCTATCATAGTCACAAAAAACAATTTTTCCTTTCACTAGGGTTTCGTTCAATGTTCCTGGCGAGCAATACCTGCATTCCATAACAAATATTTTGGCTTCAGGATAACATTAAGAGTCTATGTTACTCGGACTCGAATGTAAGTGTCGGATACGAGTATGTGTCCAACACAGGTATATTCTATTTTTTCCAAGTTTTTTCATGTATTTGGAGGATCCTTGAAGTGTTATATCTCCATACCCATGTCCGGATATGCGTCGTACTCAGATGTCAAACATGAGTACTTTTTTTTTTTTTTTTTGAAAAGCATGATTTATTGCAAAAAAGATGTTCTTTTACAAACTAGAAAAACAGCATGCTGCAAAACAAAACTAAGGACTATAAGACAACAAATCTGACACCCTATTAACACCAGATTTGGCTAGCTTATCAGCCTCACCATTAGCCTCCCTCAAAATATGAAAAATTTCCCAGTTTTGAACCACAGTTCGAACAAACTCTAGAGATCTTATAATTCTCAAAATCCGCCATGGGGCTCTACTTGGATTCCTAACCCAATCAACAACCATCTGGCAAACATGAGTACTTCAAGAAAATGAAAAATCGGAACAACATAATTCAGAGTTACTTTGCAGCAAAACTTTGAAAATATTGTTGAATAAAACTCCACAAAATACAAAGATATACCTTGAATCCTCGGAAGTATAACCTAGTGAGGTATTTGGAGCAGCTCCACCAGAGATGAAAGGGTACATTTTCCCCTTGAGATCGAATGTATTTATAGAGGTTCCCTACATGTAGAAAATTAAGATATTATAATCAGATAAATAGATTACTAGTCAATTTAAGAGTAGAAATGAACCTGCTAATTACCTCATAGATCTCACCATTACCGAGCTTCACCTTAGTCACAAACTTTCTATCTATGGTACTAGCAGCCACTGAAAGAGACCAAGGTGAAAAGTTCGAAATCGATGCAGGATCAGGACCACTATTACCAGCAGAGTTGGATGTCAGGATCCCATTCTTCATCGAATGGAAAGCTCCAATAGCAATTGGATCATCAAAATAATCAGATGAAAAAATACTCCCAACTGAGAGAGAGATTATGTCAACGCCATCGGCTATTGCATCATCAAATGCTGCAAGAATGTCTTCGTCATAGCAACCATCAGACCAACATATCTTGTACACAGCAATGCGAGCAGATGGAACCCCTCCACGAACCGTCCCTTTGGCTAGGCCGTGTAAGCTTGCCTTGCTAACCAAGCCACCTGCAGCTGTTGATGAAGTATGACTCCCATGACCTTCTGAGTCTCTTGGAGATTGAAAATCGTCCGGACTTAATTCTCCATTAGCCCGGTAGTATCTAGCTCCAATTATTTTTCTGAAAGTGATTTACAACATTGTTAATAAATGATATCTATGTGTTTTTGTATGTTATATGTTAAGGTTATGTTTGAATCTGTTTACTTGTTGCAAGTGAAATTGGCTGACGTTTGGCAGCTACCCTTCCATTTTGTTGGAAGTGGACCAAATCCTGTGTCATTAAAACTTTCAGATTCTGGCCAAATCCCTGTGTCAAGCATTCCAACAATGATATTGCTCTCAATAACTGATCTTTTCACTTTTTTGTAGAATCCCATGAAGTCCCATGACCTTGATGTGTGGAGCTGCTTTTTTTGACTAAGGAACACTGAAACTACCCCTTCCTTTCCTGGAAAAAAAAAAATTTAAACCCACAGTTACTAACAAAACGAAGGAAACATAGGAGTTATCTTCAGTTGGATTTTAACCAAAAAAAATAATTTGTTAAGGGATTATCTCGAAAAACCTCTCAGTTTCTCTGCCTCATCCTTGGTCAACTTGGCTGCAAATCCATTGAAGCTCCTGCGGTAGCTGTAAAGCAAAACATCTGATCCAACAGTACTGTTGGATGCAATTCATAAATAGAATTCGAAATCTTGGTAAAATATCCAAATTGCCTTGAAATGCCATTCAAAAGCTAGAGCAATTAAGTAAAAATGATAAACCTGGGAACAACATCTTGAAGCATGCTGGTGTGAAGGCTTGAAGCAGAAATCTCACCCTTTGGAAGGTTACCCATGTAGACAATGTAAACCTGCTTCAAACAATACAATTTAACATATCAAAAATATAATTCTGAATTTCTAAAATCGAACCAAATCAGCTCAGGTTTCATGGCAAAGAACCCAATGCTGGAACTGTAACAAGAGTGAAAAGTTTGTTTGCCTGTCTGATATCAGAGGATCCATGGCAGCAGATAAGCATGGCAAGATTAAAACTGATAAGCAAAAGCCATGCCAAAGAAGTAGTCTGGGCTGCCATTGGTGAGTTTCTGAAGCTTGATTTTGCAATAGATATTGCCCTGGAAGGGGACTTTATATAAGTTTTTGAGTGTAGTACTAGGAATTAACTCCATGGGATTCGTTAATTTTTGAAACATCTAAGCCTTGTTAAGCTCGCCAATTGAACAATGTTGTAAATTGCCGGCTTTTACTAATTTATGATCTTTATGGAAAATTTTATTTCTGTCAAATAGTACGTTAAGAGTGTTGATTACAAGAAAAATTGTAAAGACAGTTCAATTCGACGGATATATTTGGCATATTTGAACCAAAAAATATGTCTTGGCTTAAGTAATTTAGCAAAGTATGAACCGTATAAATTACCTTAAATTAAGAATATGGATGAATACAATGCTCTCACTCCAAAAGATCTTATTTGAATTGGATCGGATCTAAGTAAAGATTTTTCTAATTCGAGCCGGCTCGGTTCGAATTATTATTCATTAAATAAAAAATATTTTTTATTTAATTTTAATTATAAAATATATAATAAAAAAATTTAATATTTAATAATTTATAAACAGTTAAATAGGTTTACGAGACAATCCAAGCTCGACTCGAAACGGGCTTAGACAAAAACAAAAAAAAACTTCAAGTCGCAACCCGGTCCGTCTCATAAATATGCCTATTTTCACATTGAATAATACATATTTCTAGAATTCATATATATATATATATATATATATATATATATATATATATATATACTTTGTAAAGGAGTAATTTAGCATCTACCAATATCAAATCAATCATAGCAAATAGCAATTGTTTCTCAAAGCCCACCAATATTATAGACTGCTTCCACACAGTTACATTATTATTATTTTTTTATAATATGGTCAGAATTATCTCAAATATTTTAATTTCTTGTCTTCACGAAATTTTAAAAGCATATTCTCCAACATCAGTTAAATGCATTCAAAATTTTGTTCCTGAAATACCTTGATCGATAAGGAAAAGAAGCTCTTCTTTTTACGAATTGAACTAACTCTTATGAGTTTAAATTCATGCAGGATTGTTAAATAATGGTCACACTTAGCAATATTGTTCCAAATATTAACTAGGTATACATGTACTGATCTTTTGATACAGATCATATTCATTTTATTTTTTCTATTTACTTGCTCATTTAAAAATCCAGAATTTGGAGTTTATATTTAATTAAAATTTAATTTTGATAAGAAACTAAACTATCTAATTAATAATATTAAAAATCATAGATTATATATATTAATATTATTTTTTATTGAAAAAGAGAAACTTCATTAGAAATCAAGCAATCTTGAATCTGGATAAACCCTTTCGAAATCGATAGCGGCTTCAAACTTTAGCACAATTCATTTTCTTTATTTTCTTTATTGCACCAAATCTATCATAAAATGAAACTCAGCTACAGCTAGAGATTAGAGTGTTAATGGCTGGATCGGGCCGGGTTCCAAAATCAATTTTATTATTTAAAAAATATAAAAAAGAATTTTTATGTTAATTATATTTATATCGGGACGGATTGGGTCAGTCCGAATTACTAAAATACATGTATAGACTTGTTAAGCTAGGCAAATAACTTGACCCGTAGACAGATGTACTAGAAATGTAACTGAGGGCAACACCTATCCTTATAGGATATAAATGGGTTTTAGTGATTTTATCTTAGGTAAGACCATCATATTTGCTCATTGGAAGGGCGAGAATTTTTGGTTTCACCTTAAACCTGTTTATGGGTTGAGTTGCGATCTGAAATTTTTTTATTTTTCTTACCCAAACCAGGATTGGGTCAGGTCCATGCTGGTTCGAAAGTTATATCAATGTTTAAAATAATATTAAAAATTATTTTTATATTAATATTTATAATTAAATTTAAATAAAAATACTTTTTTATTAATAAAAAATAATTCAAGCTGGGCCGGCCCAAATTATAAAAATTCATGTCCGGCTCGGCTCTTGAACAGATCTACAGTTCACCTTGATTCCCCTCCTTTTCCCTCATTCCAATAACTACATGGAAGTACCAAAAGTAAAAAATGGAATCTTAATGAATTAAGAACATGCTGATATTCTTGATGAAAATTTCATGAGCAATTGTAGGTATTACATGAGAGAGATGTTTAATTCCTTAAGTTGACAGGAATTTCAGTGCATTTTGTTAGATTTGATATTAGTTTAGGAGTATTATCGAAGTAATCTTCATATTTAGAACAAACTAAATTGCAGTCGCCAATTATAATGAGCGGCCTTCCAAATATTCAAAGTTCTTTGTTGAAGTAAGAACTTTGAAAAACTTTTAAATATATTTTTAATAATAAATTCAAATTAAACTGGTTTAAATGGACGGGTTGGAGTGGATCTTAACAAACTTAATTTTAGAGATGTTGATAAGATTTATCTTGATTCATAGACCAAAGTTATTAGTACGTACTGTACTGAACGTATTGATTTTATTCTAAAACATATGGTATGTATCGATTTGTTTGATGTATCGTTTTAAGTTTATTGATATTATATAATATTTGTCTATTGAATATATATATATATATATCCATTATACAACATTTACATGTTCATATGCAAATACAAAATTTAAATATTATAAATATTTAATATCCAAAATTCTCAAACATCAAATAATTAATAGGAAGATATAATAAGTTATTAACCAGTTTACTAGCCTAACGTAATGGAAACATTTTATTTTTGGATCATATCATAAAATAAAATAAAAAATTTATAGTGAGAAAGAAATAATTAAGAAATAACTAGAAAAAGTTAAATTAGTGAAAAACTTTTTTTAAAAATTAAGAGGCAAAACCTTGTATAAATAAAAAAATGACATAACGAAACGAATTGGTAAGATTGATATAATCAATACGAATCGACACAAATAGATATAAAAAATAAAACAGAACATAGTGTTTGGTGTATTGGTACATACAGTCCGATATGATCACTATAAATACAATATCCATCACCATAATACGGATACCTTTAATTGAAAATATCATATAAACAATACAATCAAATTTTATTATTAATTATAATTAAAAATTATAACCAAAACAAATTTATTAATTCGAATAAAAAGTATAAAATATTTCAAAATCTAAAATTTTGAGAATGTTTTATAATAATAATACTAATAATATTAGCTCTAGCAATATTTATAAGAATTCAAAATCTATCAGGACTCAAATTTTGTTGTAAATTAAACATATTGCATATATTTCGGTTAATTAAATAAATAATTGAAGTCAACAAAAATTCTATAAACCAATTGTAATATAGATTGGCGAACAAAAAAAAATCGTTTTTTTAAGGAAATCTTTTTTCGTCCAACAAAATATTATCATATATATTACTATCCGATAAACACAATTTTTTTAGTTTGAGAACATGGAAGAGGTAAGCAAGGTTTTGAGGTAGCAAAGCCTACCAAGTCTAAGGAAGAAGGAGAAACATTCTTGAAATCACTTCCTGGTTGGTTATTGAACACACAAAATTTTCTCTAAATTGGATCACCATGATAAACTATGCAAAATATTTGGGTGAATTGAAACATGACACGAACACATAGAAAAAACCATTAAAATACGACACGAAAATAACATAAACAACACAAATACACGAACGTGTTAAAATCCATATAAAATAAATTATTAATATGTAAAAATTTATATAAATTTATAATACTTTGAACATACGAAAAAATAACACGAAAACGACATAAAAAATAATATGAACACGAACGAATATCCGAACGTGTCAAAATCTACATAAAACGAATTATTAACGTGTAAAAATTGTATAAATTTATAATAGTTTGAACATACAAAAACGACATGAACACACAATTTTTTCTCCATCTTTTTTTTTTTTCCTTTCTTTTCTTTCTTTCCTTCTTAATCAAATTTTTTTTTGAAAATACCCAAACTAACTCCCCCAACTCTTTTAATATCCATGTTTAGTTGTCAACTAAGTATGGATTCAAAATCCTTAATCTTGCCTCTCATGCATTTGGGGGTTTTTTTTAATGTTAGTAATAGATTTTTAATAATAAATTCATATTAAACTGGTTTAAATGGACGGGTTGGTGTGAATCTTGACAAGCTTTTAAAGGTGTCGATAATCATATTTGTCTTGATTCATAGACCAAAACATATTATCGATTTGTTTGGTATATCGTTTTAAGTTTATCGATATTATATAATATTTGTCTATTAAATAAATATATAAACACCTCCATTATATATCATTTACATATTCATAGGAAAATACAAATTTTAAAAATTATAAATATTTTACACTCAAAATTCCTGAACATCGAATAAATTAAAGAGATTTATAATTAATAGGAAGATATAATCTACACCTATCCATTAAAAAAAATCTCCTTATGGGATGAATGCTTAACACGTGTCAAACTTTCTTTGCTTGACACATGACAAGCTTCTTCTTTTTTAAAATTTTAGCTTTTTTAGTTTATATTAATTTATTTTATTAATTATTTTTATTTTATTTTTAAATTATGTATTTAAAGGGATAAGTTCGCATGTTGATTCATAAGTCGGTTTAGGATCCGTACTCGACCTACTCGGGTAAAAAAATTAAAAAAACGGATTTGCTACTAACCAGTGTGAGAAAGCCGAAAAAATCCCTTAATGAGCACGTGACAAGCTCTTTTTTAGAGTTTCAATTTATTTTTTATTTTTTTTAGTTTTAGTTTTTATAGTTTTAAGTATTTTTATAATTTCTTTGTTAGTTTATATTAATTTATTTTATTAACTATTTTTTATTTTATTTTTAAATGATGTATTTAAAGGGGTTGGTCCAAATATTGACTCGTGGATTGATTTAGGATCTGTACCAGACCTCATCGGAAAAACGTTAAAAAAAAAAATTACTGTTAACTAGAGTGAGAAAGCTGATCAATCGAGTTAAATATAAACCATAATTTTATTTTAGTTTTTTTTTTAAATTAAATATGCAAAATAGAATATAAAATTGAGTTAGTAATTAATTAATTTAATAAATAAATAAATAAAAAATGAACTTGCTGGTTGCTACTAACTTTTGTAAGAAAATCGACCAAACGAGAGAATAAAATACAAACTACAATTTTATTTTGTTAGTTTTTATTAATTATTTTTTACCTCCTATACAACAATATACTCTGTACAATAAAATCTAAATATGTTTTAAAAATACATATAAATAAAAATTGAAAATGCATATGTATTACATAATTTATAAATAAACAATTATCATAAATTTAATTGTTATAATTAAAAAATATATAATTATATTAATATTACTAAATTTTAAAAATAAAAAAATAAAAAAATTAAATAAATAATTATTATTGAATAAAGTTTAATTTAAATTTAATTTTTTTATTAATATTTTTCATTTATTATTTTTTACCTCCTATATATAAAAATATACTGTATACAATAAGATTTAAATATATTTAAAAAATGCATAAAAATAATAATTAAAAATACATTTATATTACGTAATTTATAGATAAATAATTACCATAAATTTAATTTTCATAATTAAAAATATATAATTTATTAAAATTTTAAAATAAAATAAAATATTAATATTTAATATAATTTATTTTTATTATTAATTAATTAAAAAATTACAAAAAAATTAAAATAAAAAAAAAAAACCCCAAGTTAAACGGGGACTTAATTCTAGTTACTAGCAAGTTATCATTAACCAGTTTACTAGCCTAACGTGATGGAAACATTTTTTTTTTTTGATCAAATCAGAAAAAAAAATGATAGCGAGAGAGAAATAATTAATAATTAACTAGAAAAAAGTTAAATTAGTGAAAAACTTTTAAAAAAATTAAGAGGCAAAATCTTGTATCAACAAAACGAAACGAATTGATTATAAAATTAATATATATAATCAATACGAATCGACAAAAACAGATACAAAAAATAAAACAGAACGTAGTATATGGTGTATTGGTACGAATAGATTTATTCCGCCTCATTTGGTGCCCTTTTAATGTTTATTTGTCATGTGTTCAAATAAAAAATGTTAGTATTTAATTGTTTATAAATAAAAAATAACTTTGGACACGTATAAAAAAAATTTTGAAAGGCAGGAAAATGAGCACAGCAAAAAAAAATCTGTTCGTATAGGTACATACCGTCTGATATGATCAATACCAATACAATACCCATAAGCCATAACCATAGTATGGATACTTTTAACTGAAAATATCATAAGCAATACATTCAAATTTTATTATCAATTATAATTTGAAAATTATAACCAAAATAATTTTATTAATTCGAATGAAAAATAAAAAACATTTCAAAATTTTATAAAATTTTGATAATGTTTTATAATAATAATACTAATAATATTAGCTCTAGCAATATTTATAAGAATCCAAAATCTATCAGGACTCTAATTTTGTTGTAAATTAAACATCATTATAAAAATTGCATATATTTCGGTTAATTAAATAACTAGTTGAAGTCAACAAGAATTCTATAAACCAATTTTAATATAGATTGGCCAACAAAAAAAAAAAAAATCCTTTTTCCAAGGAAATCTTTTTTCGTCTAACAAAATATTATCATATATTATCTGATAAACACAATTTTTTTTAGTGTGAGACCATGGAAGAAGGTAAGCAAGGCTTTGAGGTAGCAAAGCCTACCAAGTCCAAAGAGGAAGAAGAAGCATTCTTGAAATCACTTCCTGCTGGTTATCGATTCAAGCCACGAGACGACGAGCTTGTTGATTACTACTTGAAGAGGAAAGTTTACAATAAACCATTGCCACCGAACAGAATCAGGGAGGCTCAACTCTACAACTATGATCCTGAAACTCTTACAGGTTTTTATTTCAAACCCTATTTTTTCTTTGGGTTTTTCTTTTTCTTTGTTTTCTTCAAAAGAAAAAAAAAATTGCAGATGGGTTTTTCTTTTTCTTTGTTTTCTTGAAATGAAAAAAAAAAAAAAAAAATTCCAGATATTTATGTAGGATTGCTCTTCGTAGGACTAACTAGGTTACCATTTTTTTCCTTTTGGTTCTTTTACATTATTAGTAGGCTGTATATTTTGATAAGTTGAGATAATTTAATTCAAATATTGATATGTGTTGTAAATCATCGAAATCATATTCTCAAAGAAGAAGAAAAAAAAGTTACAATTTCATGTCTCGCCCATTTTATCACATAAAATTTGGTATATGATCATAAGAATTCGATACAAACCTGATGGAAGTTCAAGAAAACCTAAGCAGGATATTCTTTTTTAATTATATGTATGTGTGTGTATGTTTAACATTGAAATCATATTCTAAAAAGAAAAGAAAAAACATTGAATCGTGTGTCTAGATCATTTTATTGCATGAAATTTGGTACGATATTCATACGAATTGCATAGATGATACAATCTTGATGGGGAAGTTGAAGAAGAATAGTTTCCTTTTGTATATCTTTTTATTATGATTTTTTTTTTTTCTTTTTGATAAAAGAGATGAGTAATAATAAATCGTCAAATGGGGTCGTGACTGAATGGTATTTCTTCACACCAAGAGATCGCAAATATCGCAATGGCTCAAGACCTGGGCGAGGAGCAGGTGATGGTTTCTGGAAAGCAACTGGAGCCGATAAGCATGTCATTTGTAAAGGAAATTTAGTTGGATTCAAAAAGACTTTAGTCTTTTACAAAGGTAAACCACCTAAGGGTAAAAAAACCAACTGGACCATGCATGAATATGTTTTAAGCAATCCTCCAGCAAGAGAAAGAGCTAGCAATGATGACATGCGGGTAACCCTTTTTTTTCTATCTTTTATGTTACTCCGATTTTTATTTTTTTATTTTCATTATCCGTTTGAAAGTTCGATCCTTCAAATATATTAAAAAACTTAAAAAATCGTATCTGACACTTATTTTCGAGTGTCTTTTATTTTTTCAGCTTGATGATTGGGTACTGTGTAGAGTATATAAGAAGCAGAAGGATTCAAAGCCAAAACCTGAAGCCCCACAGGTGGGAACTGATCAAAAACAAGAGGAAGCTGAAGATGGAATTCCAGTTCTCAATGAAACCCAAAAGCAAGAATATGGGATTCCACCTCCACAATCTGAACAGTTTCAAGTTCATCAAGACTTCAATATGCTGCCACAACAAGCTTTTTCAATGCCTCTTTACAATTATGCATATGATGATCACAATTCTACATTTGGAGGACTCCCAAAGTTGCCAGAATCTTTTGATCCTATGCTGGAAGAAAGCTCTACAATATTTGGTCAGCAGGCTGCAGCTTTTTCTGATTATGGTAATTTTATACCAATAGCTGCCCCATTGTCATCAATAGTACCTCTTGATCAGTTCCAATATTTCATGCCCAATGCTAATTTGAACATACATCAGCAGCAGCCGCAGCAGCAATTTTTAGGTGTCCCAAATAATCTTGATTTCTCAGCTGATGATGAATTCCTTTTAGATGTGGACTTTGACTTGCCATAACTTTAGGGTTTGAATTTTTTTTTTAATTTTGGATATGGTGTTAAACTTTGGGCAATGGAAGTTTTGCCCTTTTGACATTTCATTTTAAGCAATTTAGGCTATTAGTTAGGTCTGAAGTTGTATGGTTTAGCTTATTAAGACTTGGTTGGTATGTATGTTAGACAATTCAAGAACTACTGAATCTTCAAGTCCAAGGCTAAAGAATTTTTTATGTTTTTAAGATGCATATATAGTTGTTTGCAAGTGAAATTATCTGCTGCTACTTGGCAACTGCCTTTCCATTTGCTGGGAGGTGGATTAAGGCCTTTGTCATTAAAACTTTCAGATTCAGGCCAAATTTTGGAGTCTAAAACTCCATTAATAACATCACTTTCCAAAACTGCTCTTTCAACTTGTTTTGGATATGAAAAAAATAATTAAAAGTAATTAACAGTCTCTTCTACAATGTATAATTTTGTTGAGTTTTTTAATTTTATAAATTTTTAGCAGTGAAAAGAACATTGGTGTATGTTTATTAGTGCTTTCTTAATTGCAAAGCTAATTGTTAATGAATACTTAGCATACTTATAATAAATTTTATTAAATGAAAACTAATGATACATTAATTATCACTTTCTTAATTAGAAATTATAGGTCCAAAGTCAGAATCCCCTCTCTCCACTTAGACTTCATTAAATGTATCAAAAATAAAGTAATGAAATATCATTAATTAATCATTTTTATATTAAACAATAAACACTTTAACATAAATTTTCTTGCATGCATACATAAATACCTTGCCTAGCTAGCTCTTCAGTTTGCTCTTCAGCACAACTAATTCAATCAGCTAATTAATGATCTTAATTATCTATGATAATTATAAAAATGGTTGGATCTTTTCTTACTTTTTGTTTGTATTTAATGTTGTCTCATGCTTGAAACCTGTTTGATCTAGTATTTTTTTTTTTTTATCTATATAATAATTGTTTGATCTAGCGAATAATATCTAGACCCATTAATAATGAAAATTTTAACAGTCCAAAAGACCAAAAAAATGTAATTCAATCTTTGGTAATTATAAAGAAAATTATTTAAATTAAATGGCCTAATTTAACTTGGTTAGATCCCATAGAAAGACCGTTTTAAGTGCCTTTTCGTACGTTATTCTGTTTTCTCTCTTTGGCTATGGAAAGCAATGTTTCTTTTCTCTTCTCTCCTTCTCCTTCTCCTTCTCCTGAGGAGCCTTTCTCTCTCCATTGCAAGAACTTTCACCCAAAAAAAAACACCAAATTTCTGAATTATTTCACTAATTGCTATCAATAATCAATATTAATCAATCATCATTTTATGGTTAGTTTCTTCTCTTTTTCACACCTTATTTGTTTCTCAGGAAGATGAAAAAATAGAAACAAAGTAATGCATGTCTTTTTCTCTACATTTTCATTAGAAATAAATAGGTTCCTAGAATTTGGTTTTCTAGTTTCTTACATATATATATATATATATATATATATATATATATGAAGAAATTCAGGATATTGGGTAATAATTGTTAAGCCAACAAGTTTGGATTTTTTTTTTTTTCTGTTTTTTGTTGGATCTAGCAGGTTTTGGATACCGTAAGAGATAAGTGTAAATGGCATATAAAGTGGATCATGAATATGATTATCTATTCAAGATTGTACTGATTGGAGATTCAGGTGTGGGAAAATCTAACATTCTTTCAAGATTTACAAGAAATGAGTTTTGCTTGGAGTCCAAGTCTACCATTGGTGTTGAATTTGCAACAAGGACTCTTCAGGTTGCCTTTTTTATATGTATAATCCGATTTAATTGTGTTTACCATTTATGACTTATTTGCTGAATATTGTTCTACTGATCATTGCTGCATTTTTCACTCTCTGATTCTGATATTTTCTGTTTATTTAAACACTAAATTTGTGAATCAAGTGGCAGAACAATGTTTATGAAATCTGAATTACATAGAAAAACTATTTGTAGTTTTCCAAGAAGTCTTTCTTCTAAGGCCAGCAAGATCTATGTTATCCGTGTCTAACGCATATTCGGACATAGGTATGGAGATATGACTCTCAAAAGATTCTCTAAATACATGGAAAAACTTAGAAAAACTGGACATTATCATGTCGGATACATATCCGTATCCAACACTCACATCCGAATCTGAGTAACATAGAGCAAGACTATATGCATTAGAACAATTAGCCATTGATGATATAACTGATGACAGTAGCTAGACATATATAATTCCTAGTGCCTCCTAAATAAATAGAATACGATATGGAGCAATGGTGGTGGTGATTCCTGTAAAATCATGGTAGAAAAGAAGAAAATTTGCGTGAATTGAATAATTATGAAAGATCTAATTGGTTACTCTGTCGAATTCAGACAAAAGCATAACAAATTAACCATCTTGGTAGGAAAAAAAAAAGAGCAATCACTGATTGAGAAGATCTTTTATGCTTGAATTTTATCTAGTATTTGGATTAGTATATTTCTACCTGTGCTTAGGAGCTGTTAATTTCTTGCATATTTCAGGTAGAAGGGAAGACAGTTAAGGCACAAATATGGGACACAGCCGGTCAAGAGAGGTACCGAGCCATTACAAGTGCTTACTATAGAGGTGCAGTTGGGGCACTTTTGGTTTACGACATAACTAAAAGGCAAACCTTTGACAATGTCCTGAGGTGGCTACGTGAACTGAGAGACCATGCAGATTCAAACATTGTGATTATGATGGCTGGAAACAAGTCTGATCTGAATCATCTCAGAGCAGTCTCACAGGAAGATGCAGAAAACTTGGCTGAGAAGGAAAGTCTCGCATTCCTCGAAACATCCGCCCTGGAAGCTCTCAATATTGAGAAAGCATTTCAGACAGTTTTAATGGATATTTATCACATAATAAGCAAAAAGGCATTGGCAGCACAGGAAGCAACTTCCACCACTGGCCTTCCTCATGGCACTACCATTAATGTGTCCAATCTGTCAGAAAATGGAAACAAGAGAGCTTGTTGTTCTACCTAGAAGGGTATTTTGTTTTTTCTATAAGAGGTAAAAAAAAAATGTTGCATTGCCAGCCAATTTTATGCCCCCTTTGGGACAGACATGAAAAACACTTTGTTCTGAATATATATATATATATTCATCTCAAAGCAATGTAAGAAACAGGTTTTTTCTTCCTAAGAACCATAGATTAAGATGAAAAATGAGGATTTCAGCATGGGAAATTACCAAGTATTTCTTAGTTTTTCAACTTTTTTTTCCTTTCCCAGCCTTGCTTATGTTGATTTTCTGAACTTGCAATAAATTTTTGTTAATTATTCATGTTGTAAACCAACCCCAGTTACTCCAAAATTAGATCCATGAAATGAATGTGAGATATATAGTTGTTTGTAGATAGCAGATGAACTTCCAATTTCAAACAAAATCTCAACAAATTGTTTAATTTTCTAAAAAATCTAGTATTGGAGATTTGATTAGATTTATGGTTAGAGTATTCTTAGAGATTAAAATTTAACAAGATTATCTTCTTTTTTTTTGGATAATTAAATTTAACAAGATTATCATAATCTAGTCCATCGGATAAAACCAATTTTAAATCAGTTTGAACAGATTTAGCCAATATTATACAATTCTGTCAGCTTTTTTAGATAAAAACAGCATACAGCTTTGAGTTTTAAAATCTACTAAAGACAGGGAAGGGAACCTTTCTGTTTTTCACTGTCAAAAGATACAGGTATGGTAAAAAGGCAGTCAAAAGTTTAATTACCTAAGAACTCTTCAGTAAAATAAAGGGTGAACGAAACTTTTAGAGTGAGAACCGTGAAAAAAAATTTGGATAAAGAGCTAAAGTTAATTTTTAAGATAATTATAAAAAAGTCAATAAAAAAAATATTTGTGTTATTATTATAATAAAAACTTTATTAAAAATTAATTAAATAAGATATAATCATTAGATTTATTTATGGATCAAATTACTTATAAAATTTATGAGTTTGGTCAATTCAAAAATAAATTTATTAGATTTGAGCCAATTTATAATATTATTTTATTAAAAAATACATTTTTATTTTAATAAATTTATCACATGTAAGTCTAGTAATTCGTAACAGGTGCTGTCATACATTTATATTTGAAGCAAGTTGATCAACTCATTTGAAATTGCAAATCTCTATCATCTAATATCAAATTGGATGCTTAGTGTTGTCAATAGATTTGCCTGAGGAGGATCTATTTAAGTATCTAACTTCCTAATTTGAATGCTATCATCTTTCCATAGCACATAGACAAAAAGCCAGCTAGCTGCCATGGACAAGAAAGCAATTGAGTGCCAGTCCAGCAAACCTGTTTCCATACCCCAAAAGTTTCAAACTTTCAACCCTCCTATTCATGATAAATCTAACATGGGTAAATCTCAAATATATACTTGAATTGCCACCACTGATTCAAGCATTTAGCAAGTTTTAACAATTTAAGATTAGGTTACTGATATAGAATGTGTATAGTTACTTGATCAGCTTGGCTGATTTTATACGATGTAATTCGAGCACTTTTTAGTATAAAAGAAGTACTAAGCATACCCTCAACTTGCAATCAAAACTTTCTTTCTTAATTAGTAATGTCGCAACGAATCTTGCGACCCCGATATTTTAAAAATAATAATAATAAATGTGGGTAACAGAGAAAAATACGATTTAATTTCTTTTCGGAGTTGACTTTTTCAGATTGATTTTTTCGTGTTGACCTCCGAATCAAAGTCGTGAAGACTCATCTGTGGAATGAGAGGAGATTTTTTGTATTCCAAGAAGTTGAAAGAAAAATTTACCTCGTTTAAGAGGCAGACAAAATTAGGTGTCTGCAAGTAAACTTTAAATGGAGCAAGAAGCAAAGAGAAATGATGGTAAAGATGGAGGAAGAGATGAAGAGAAATGGGTTCATGATTCATCTGTAGATCATAAGGGAAAAGTTCCACCAAGAGCCTCAACAGATGTTTGGGAAAGCCTCTCTCTTTACCATTAGTAAGTATCAAGATTAAAACTCACAATAGTTTCCACCAGCTGATCTTTGACATATAATTCACTGTTTCAATACATTTATTGACCTATTATATTTTTATTAATGTCTTAACTCTTAACCATTAAGTCAAATGCAATTTTTGTTATGTAATTAATTACCGCATTTAATACTTAATCACTAAACAAAACATGTTTTCAACTGTAGTTCATTGTTTTAATCGAACCGGTCACTTGAACAGATTGGACCGGTTGAATTAAAAATTGACTCTCTTACTAGTTCAATGTCCGATCCAGTTATTAAATCATTGAAGATTTCAATCATATAATAGAGACTAAACAACAACTGAATAATTTATTTACCTAGTGACAAAGTGCTTCAGTTTGGAGGAGACAAAAATGTACATATGTTTTGAACTGATTTTTCATGTAAACAGTCTAAACTCATACTGTACATGTATTTTCGAACAATACAAGTACTAGAGATTTTGCCTTTAAAAGGTTTCATCATGTCATCAATAATACATAGTAATTAATATACTGTCTAGGGACAGTATAATGTGAATGGGATGAGGTCAGGGAAAGCCTCATGTCTGCCTTTTTCTTTACCAGAACTATTTATTGTTCAAAACAGTCAAGCTCACATGTGACATTAACTTCATAAAAGAACAAATGTCATTTGGCTCATCAGTGTTGTCCATTTTTTCTTCTTTGTAAGGGCATGTTTGGGTGTTAGTGTTTGTCTCTAGAGGTAAGCAATTTTGCCTCCATCAAGGTTGCCAGCCTCGTTGAAATTGGACAGCTCTTTGCTTTGAAATGAAATAAAGAAAGCTAAAAGACAGTGGACTTTTCTATTTCAAGGTCGCTATAGACTGAGGGGTGCCATAAATCTAGTAAACAAAATTGATCTTAAAGAAGGAAATGAACAAATAGAATACTGTTGAACTTTGCTCTTTAGGGAGTCTGTTTGTCCATGTTTATGAGTTGAGCAATCAGCCTTACAATTGATTTTCATACCTAACCATTGTGCTTCAGCAAGACCTGAAAACAGCTGCTTACTTCTTAGCCTATAGCCGGAGGGTTCTTACTTCTTAGCACATGCTTACTTGGGCCAGTTCACAATGGGTTCTACTTTCGTCCCTCATTCATCTAATGGTAATTGCACTTTGTAAATCAGAAACAAACACTGCCTTGATTTAAAACTGAAAAGATTTTATGACTAATGATATAAATCCCATGCAAACTATGTATTTTTTTTAATGTGAAAACCAGGGTCTGAGCCTCTTGACAATGTCTAAGTTCATCCCAGTTATAAAGACAAGCAATGCATGCAGGCATGTGTAAAAAACCAAGGAAAATTCATGAAGTGCTTTTCTTTGTTGCACTGTATTTTATCTCCCTTGAAACTGGAGGACACAAGACTTGCCTTGAGAGCTTTGGAGCAGATCACTTTGATGATAATCACTTGGAAGAAAGGAAGAAGAAGATGTCTTACTTCAACTGGTGGAACTTTGCACTTTGTTGTTACCGGTGTTAAACATCAAACCTAAAGTCAATTGACAATAAATGGAGAGACGTAATTTAAATATAAGACCACACATAATTTAAGATTTAACCGATTTAGAGTTCAAAATAAGTTTCACTAGAATTTCAGCTTAGGTAACATAGATCTAATCCATTTATTCTGATCAGCAGGTTTCTAGACAAAGCTGCAGTAGTTGGTCAAGACAGTGAAAGCATTTCAACTAAGAAGACTCATAATCCTTGGAGACTAGCAACAGTGACAAAAGTAGAGGAAATGAAGCTTGTGTTTAAGAATGATTCCCATTTGGCTAACATGTTTAATATTTGGAGTATGTGTGGCACAAGAGCTTCAACTTTCTTTGTCAAACAAGCCGCTACCATGGACTGAAAGATCAGCAACAAATTCGATATTCATGTGTTCTGGCTTGCTCCTCAATACAGAATCCATGGCCTGGGAGATGGTTTTTCTTTGGTTGGATTGCAAGAGTATTTCTATGATCAAGTTCCTGATTCCATGAGAAGCTTATTAGGAATAGCCTTTTACCTCAGTGTGATTGGATCAGTTGGAAGCTTCTTAAGCAACTTCCTAATCATAATTATGGATCACATCACAATAAAAGGATGGCAAAAGTTGGATTGGCAAGGATTTTGAATATGAGTCCTTTGGATAATTTCTATTGGATGTTAGCAGCCTTAATTGTACTAAATTTATGTGCTTATGAATTCTTGGCAAAAAGGTAGAAAGAGGGGTTCTAAGACTTCTAGTGACTCACTGCTCTGAAAGTGACGGGGCAGAGTTAATTGTGTAATTTTTTTTTTTATATTTATCAAAATTAAATCCAAACAAGTGATCTGAAATTCAAACCATGAATACACTCTGAATTTGGAAAAATTTTAAAGGAAATTTCTTTAAATGAGTTTCTCGTCAATTTTATTATATATAATTTATTATATTTATATATAATTTGTGTTATATTTATATATAAAAAAATTATATATAACAAAAATTACATAAATACATAATATATTTACATATTTATATATAAAAAAAATTATATATAAATAAAATAATTTTATATAATTTATCATATTTATATATAATAAAATTTATTTTAAACACATCCTAACAAATTTTACCACCGAATTTGATCATTTATAAAAGAAAAACAGGACAATACGCCTTTTTTATTAAATTCTATCTCTGAGTCTACCTACATTAATATTCAATTTACTTTTTTTTTATGGGATAATATTACCATCCATTATATTACCAATGTTTAATATACTGTAGCTGACTGTTGTAGGAAAGTCCTTTTATACTCAATGCCATAACAGAAACAAGAGTCCACATATTTGAGATTGAGTGTGTGACCTACATCTGTCTTTCATACTTCAGGTCCAGTCCTCTATCTGTACTAAAAACTGCACAATCCTGCAAATCACAGAAGATTGTTATCATATAACCCCTTTCATTTCCTTCATCAACCATTCTCTTCCTCTCCTTACTTTTTTTCTTTTTCATTTTATTCTCTCATTTCTTGTCTGAAACTCATCATCAGATCTTCATTTTTTTTTTCCATGGCAGGAAATAATGAACCCTTCCATATACCACAACAAAACAGAAGAAACAGGCTTAGAGTCACCATTGGAACTAACCAAGAAGAAGAACAAGCCTCACAAGCTCCACTTCTCCAACTAAACCAACCAGTATTACTTCCTTCTGATCATCATCAACCAACTTTCATGCATACTTTCCCACAATCCTTGTGCTCAAATACCATGCAAAACCCAAGAGATATTAACTACCAGTTCTCCAATGCCCAGGGTTTATCTTTGTCTCTATCTTTTCAACACCACCAGGATAATTACATGAATCTCCCTATGAGTTTGGATGCACAAAAAAACAATGGGAATTCAATCTTGGAAGGTTTTTTGAAGCAGAATGGCCAAATGAGAAGTTCTGTTCCACTTGGTCCATTCACTGGCTATGCATCTGTGTTGAAGAGTTCAAGGTTTTTGAAGCCTGCACAGCAGATTTTAGATGATTTTGTTGGTGTGGATTATAGATCAGTTTTAGACTTTCCATTGGAGAGCTTAGGTGATGGTGGAGTTGATAAGGATCCAATAACATGCAGTGACAGAATTCAGCATCGTTTGAAGAACTCAAGGCTCATTCTGATGCTAGATGAGGTATGCATATGTTTCTTGTCACTTTCACCTTTGCAAACAACTTGAGACTTTTCTATATCTGTCAATACAAATATTTAACTTGATTTATGTCAAGTTGTTTACGTTTCTCTTACATGCAGCAAAAGGTAACTTTCAATTCTAATACTGTGATTAAATACAAAAGACTGAGATGGTAATCAACAGGTTTAAACTATTTCCATGAAACACACGAATGGAGCTTAAGATATTAAACTGGTATAACTGCAAATGACAGTGGAAAAACTGTGTTTGATTTGAAAAGGAAAAAGAAAAGATGATAATTGTGATATATTTACTTCCTTTGAATTGAATTGAGTGTAAACTGATGATTTTAATTGTTTCTGTCAAGGGAATCAGTATCCTCGGGGTAAGATATCTGATTTTTTAGTAGAGATAGGAAAAAGATGTCTTGTCTTGTCATATTAAATCATGTTACTGTTCCTTTTTTGTTTTGTTTTGGTTTTGCATTTTCTCTTTGAATTGTTCCCTTTTAATCTCCTTTTCTTTGCATTTATTTTCTTTTTTCTTCTCTTATTTTCAATAAAGAAAAACCACTATAGCCATCATCTCTCTGTGGACTTGCTGACATCTTTCTTATTGTGTGTTATGTGAACTGCACTTACAAATAAGAATATAATACAAATTTTGTATAATATAAACTATTAATTTATCAAGATTTTATAATATTTTAAATATAATATAATATAAATACGATACGAATACAGTGAAAAGCTTTCATTTTTCTGTTAAGAGGCTTGTTGAGTTTGTAAGGGTGACATTGGAAGACACAAAAGGGGAATGTAGCTTCTTATTTGGGATTCTGATCATTTAGAGCATAATTCTATAAAGAAAAAGTAGGAAACTTTAGTAGGGGTATACCTATAGAGAAGAAAGAAATAGCCCTGAAAGGCTGAAACAGTGCTTAATTCTATTTGAGTATTCTTTATCTGCCATTCTTGAAATTTAAATTGATTGCATTAGATGAAATGTGGCAACAGCAAGGTGTTTTTTGAATGTTTAAATAGCTAGAAAAGCTAATCTAGGCATTTGGTCATTCAGGATTTACATGATATTGCAATCTTAAGTCTGTAAACCAAGGGAGGAGTAATTAAGGAAGAATTAACAGAACCCTTTAGGTATATATCAGTAATTCTTAGTCATACAGGAGAGGAAGATCAGTAACAGCAACAAAAATTTAGAATAATTATATTTTAGGATAATCTTCCCGGTGAAGTATGGAGTTATGTTGCTCCGACTCTTCATTTCTTGAAGTACCGTGTCTGACGCATATCCGGACATGGGTATGGGAATATAATCTTCCAAGAATCCTCCAAATACATGAAAAAACTTAGAAAAAAATTGAATATACCCGTGTCGGAAATATACCCGTATCTGACACTCAAACCCGAGTCCAAGTAACATAGGTATGGAGGCAAGGGGATGTCAAAGTTGAGTACTGTAAAATGATCAAAAGGCAGCATGTTACCTATAAATATAATATCTAAATTGTAGCAAACATGTACCCTGTTCTCTACAGCTTGGAACTGTAATTGATGTTTAATAACTATAAAATGTTTCCAAGATATTTTTTGGGTAAATACTATTCAATTTGGTATAAAAAAATTATTGATAGTTGGGGAGATTAATATGTTCCAATCTGTTTTTCCTTCATCTCCATTAGGTATACAGGAAATACAAGTTGTACTGCCAGCAAATGCAATCAGTTGTTGCATCATTCAAATGTGTTTCCGGACTTGGAAATGCAGCTCCTTATGTATGTTTTGCTTTCAAAGCCATTGCAAAGCATTTTAGTTGCTTGAAGAATGCCATTCTAGACCAAATTCGGTTCACAGACAAGGCTGTCGACAATAATGGCAGTGTCGGTAAAGATAATGTTCCGAGCCTTTTGACATCTGAACAAGGGATTAATAACCAAAATCCTATCCGGAACTTGACTTTTCTTCAACATCCTCTTTGGCGATCTCAAAGAGGACTTCCTGATCATGCAGTTGCTGTGCTCAAGACATGGCTGTTCGAACATTTCCTGCACCCGTAAGTGATAGTTTAGAAACTTTTCAATACTAAGTTGTCCTAATCATTACTCTCCATTGATACTTCCTTTAAAAAGCTTTCAAGTTATAAATGGTTGAGAAACAAAATCTATATTCATGGCAGTTATCCGTCGGATTCGGAAAAGCTAATGTTAGCTCGACAAACAGGTCTCTCTAGGACTCAGGTGAACTTTATCAACATCCTTTTTTCCTGAGAACCATAATTTTGTGCTATGTTGCTCCGACTCTTCATTTTTCTTGAAGTATTTGTGTCCGACACCCATATCCGACGTATATTTGGACATGGATATGGGGATATGATCCCCCAAGGACCCTCCAAATATATGAAAAAACCTTAGAATCAATCAAACATACTCGTATCGGACACATACTCGTGTCCGACATTCACACCCGAGTCCGAGTAACATAGATTTTGTTCTCTTCTGAATTGGCTAATTCAGCAATGAAAATGAGCTTTTTTGTACAGGTTTCCAATTGGTTTATTAATGCAAGAGTAAGACTGTGGAAGCCAATGGTGGAAGAAATACACACGCTTGAATTAAGGCAAGCTAAGCCTCAGACACCATCATCGGAAGCAACAAATCAAGATTCTAAACTGCCATCCGAGGTTCTTCTAGACAAATTGCCACACTTTACTGGAAGCCAAGAAGTTCAAAATATCCAAACTAAACGCCCGAGAAACAATATGTTCTACACAGATGAGGAAACTGAGCTGCAGAAGAGTGCTTCTTACATTGATCAGCTGCCAAGCAATCACCAAAATCTTGGAGTTGGTGGAACCAGCAATTTCTGTTTAGCATTGGGTCTCAACCAGAACAATGGAATTGAGTTGCCACAACAGCCCTTGCCAATGAACTTATGTCACAATTTCAACTTTGAAACTGATGGTGAGCTGAGTTTGAAAGCTGATTTTGATGTTGGAAGACAGCACCATGGGAAGAATTTTTAAAAGAAGTTTAAGGAATGGAGAAATGGAGAAAATATTTTCTTAAGGCAAAGCACAAATAGTTTTTTTTTTATGTTTTTATATATGTTATTTTTATTGCTTCTAATCTTGCCTTAGAAACTTGAAACTTGGAAGTCTTTCTTTTGCTATTTTATTTTCTTTTTTCATGAAATTGAATGTGCAATCATGTCTTGGTTCATATCCACCATAAACATTCCCATTTTCCATGAGCTAAATTTCAAATTTTCAAGGATAGAACTAAATTATTACACTGGTAAAATTTCTCTGTTTCACCCTTTTTTGGTCACACGTGCTGAAAAATCGACTAGTTTAAGTTCCAATTTTTTTAAATATACATTTAACGATTGAAATTTTTTATATCGAACAAATAATTAGACATGTGAAATACGAAGGTCGAATTAAATAAATATAAATCATATAAAAAATTATGAAAGTATGTAAAATTAATTTAGTTTTACACTAATATAAATAGATTTTTTTATATATTTTTATTAAATGCATTATTTTTTATATTTGATGAGAATAATGCATCAAGAAAATTTAATATTATTCACTCATAACAATATAAAAAAGAAAACAAAATTAAAATTTTGGTGTAATTATTATTCTGAAAATAAAATTGGATTTTAAGATTCAAATTTTCTCTAAATTAAAAAATAAATTTTTTTTTCATTTCAATATAAAACATAAAAATGTCTTACTAATGCTACGTGTGAGAATATTAACTGGCGATTGCAAGAGAGTAAGATAATCACTACTGCAGCTGATTTCTCGTGTAGATGAAGAAAAATATAGAATGCGGCTGGCGACATCTCGTGAGAAACCAAAAAAAAATATGTTTTCAACAAGGGATCCTCTGGCCCAAAAAATAAAAAAGGGATCCACGTGGAAGTATTTGAGTGGAGGACATTATTAACCGAACTTAAACTTAAACGTTAACTTTAACAGCTGTCATTCACACGTTATAAGAAAAACCCATGAAAGAATATTCGCTCCAGATATTCTACAGCTGTAATAATCACCTACCACCGTTACCATCATAACACATCATGAAATCCTAATATCATGATTATTTAGTCACCAACAACCGTTACCATTATAAGGTTTTAAGGTATGATGAATCAAATCATCATAGCTTTTATATTCTCCTGAAAATTATTAAATTCTATGGAGTAAAAGTTTTAATTTTTTATTTTGGAGAAGTTTTGATTTCGATTTTTGATAAAAAAAATAAAAACATATATTATCAATAAGTCATGTTTCGAGTATTTGATTCAATGATGTTAGAACTCATTTGATAATGAGCAAAATTTATTGTTAAATATTTTTATTTATAACTTAGATTCGAAATCTTTCATTATTCAAATAAAATATTAAAAAAATATATTGTTAAATATTTTAGTTGGATGATGTTAAGTAATTTGAAAAAAAATGCTATTAAAAGTGAGAGTAAGGAAAATAATAAAATGTATAAATGATGTTAAATTCAAGAGTAAAAGTTTGGTGTTTGATTATCTTTTTCAATTTGTAATTTATCATATTTGAAAATCTTGAAAAGGACAACAAAATGAAAGATAATGAAAAGTTTGTTTTTGTGTGATGCGAAATCCAATTAAGTTGTACATATAAAATCAATAATAATATGGGTAAGAAATGTTAAAAATTTTACAAACAAATTTATATATACATTTGTCATGTGTTTATGTAATTTTAAATAAAATCACGAAATTATAGTTAAAATAGATATGTTTATGAATTTGACACGAATCTTGAATAAGAGTTTTGAAATCTAGATCTGATTCGATTATAAATATTATTAATAAATAAAAATGTTTTTTATTTAATTTTATTTTTAAATATCTTATTTAAAATATTATTTAATTATTTTAATATATTTTAAAAAAATTTGAGCATATTAAGGCCTAGTTTAGCATTGTTGTTGGAAAAAGCTTGGGTTGAAAAAAGCTTGAGTTGAAAAAAGTGTGTTTATAAAGTGTGGTAAAAAAGTGTGGTTTAAAAACTTTTAAGTGTTTAGTATTGTTGCGAAAAAGTGTTGTAGAAAATTGAAATGTCAAAAAAAGATATGTTTAAAATAATAAAAGTGTAAAGATGTGAGGATAATAAAGTCATTTTATCCAAAAGTCAGCTTTTAAAGCCCAAAAGCTATATTTTTTGGCTTTTTGGTTTGGCTTTTCAAACCATGATTTCAACAGCAGAAGCCAATTTTTTTTATCTGTTTAGCATTGCGGTGAAAAGTAGCTTTTGACCTCAAAAGCTGTGCAGCTTTTGACCTCAAAAGCTGTGCCAGAAGCAATGCTAAACGAGGCTTAAATTCGACTCATCAGGCTTTAGGCAAAAATTTTAAAAATAATCGGATCTAATTTGGGTTGACTAATTAACATCTCTAAATTAAAAACCCTTAATTAAATAAATATTTAATAAAAAGTACGTAAATAATTTAATTTTAAAAAATATACATATCAAACGCAAAACACTATATTTTTGAATTCTTTAGCATTTTCTTAAATATATATTATTAATGGAGTTTTTATAAGGGAAAAAAAGAAGTCATTCAAGAAAAGTCTGACTTGATATAAAAGTCAAACAGATCAACGGCTGTAGACAACAAAGGAAGTCGGTTTAGAGGAGTTAGGTGATAAGTGATTAACGAAGAGATACGACATCGTCCCACTCAACCTTCAAAAGAGAATAAAAAAGATTAAAACTGTGTATGAAGCACAAGAAAAAGAAAAGCAAATAAACCAAGAAAAATTATTGAGATTCAATCTTCTTCTTTTTTCCTGTAAAACCAAAGCCTCGTATTTTTCCTAAGAAACTTTCAATCTTTGGGTAAACTTGTAACTTTTTGGGGATTAGATTTGGAGATGCAAACAGAAGCAAGAGTTGGGGTAGTAAATCCAGGCCATGGAGGAGGAGGAGGAGGAGGAAATAGTGGGGTGGAATCAACAAGCTTGAAATTTAAGCAGCAACAGCAAGAGTTATTACAAGCACAAAAAACCCAGATCGGGACTGTCTCTCAGTTGCTTGCTGGTGGGGTTGCTGGTGCTTTAAGCAAGACTTGCACTGCCCCTCTTGCTCGTCTCACCATTCTCTTTCAGGTTTTGCTTTTTTTGGCTATTTTTTCACCTTTCTTTAAGATAGTTTTGGGTGTTTGAGATGGTTTTTGGGTTAATGGTATATAGGTTTGATTTATTTATTGAAATTAGTATTATGAGGAATTTTGCATTAAAGATGATAATTTTATGATATATTAATATATGTTTTGTGAATTGATGAATGTGTATAGGGGATAAATAGCTCTGATGACTCTTTAGTCTGTTTCTTCTTTGTGAAATGTTGGTTATGCATTTGTAAGTCATTGGCACAAATTTTTTACACCCAAATTGGTCAATTAGAAAATCTGAAATGAGTTGATTCTTTTTTTTAGTCTATGGAGTTCAAAATATCTTGAGGTTGGTATGAATGCATATGAATTCTGGAAATCAATGCTATCACGGATTGAGAACATTGTCTTCGCCTTTTGTGTATGAACAATAATCTGATATGGAAAATTATGCATTTCAAATTAGTTGGGTAAACCATGTGATGTAATATGGTAATGTCCATGCAAAGAGCCTTCATGCATGTGTCCCGGTAAAATGTTGTTGTCCATCCATTATTTGTTGAATCCTTGTTTTTCTTACAGAACTAATTTTGTTCAATCTGTGTGGCATGTGCTTGATATTATAATTAGTTTGTCATATCGTGTAGTTTTCAACTTTTCATCGTTTAATTATGGTTTCATTAATTTGTTTGATCTTTTGGTTCTCTCTCTCTCTCTCTCTCTCTCTCTCTTTCTTTCTTTCTTTCTTTTGTGTCTTGAAATAGTTTTCCTTCATGAGTTGGCAACCACTGTGATATTTTACCTTATTTCATCTACCTTGTTTTTGTCATCATATCTCATAGGTGCAAGGTATGCACTCTGATGCTGCAACATTAAGAAAAGCTAGTATATGGCGTGAAGCATCACGTATTGTTGGCGAAGAAGGTTTCAGAGCCTTCTGGAAAGGAAATCTGGTTACAATTGCACATCGTCTACCATATTCTTCTTTAAACTTCTATGCCTATGAGCGCTATAAGAAGGTCGGTACTAAGATTCTAGACATCATACCTTCTACAATACAATGCTGTTTGTATTTTACTGAATTTTGCTTTGATCTGGTTAAGATTTGATACTCTTTGACCTTCTCCATGTCTTTTTGGGCATTTTTATTCTTACATTTTGATATTTATTCTTTGTTTCAGTTACTATATATGCATCCAGTACTGGAAAGTCATGGTAAGAGTATGAGTGCCGACCTTTGCATACATTTTGTAGGTGGTGGCTTGGCAGGAATTACTGCTGCATCTGCTACGTATCCACTGGATCTTGTTAGAACACGTCTTGCAGCCCAGGTTAGATCCATATGCCCTTCACAAAATATTCTCAGGCAAATATTTGCTTTCTTGTTATTAATATTTTATATTATTGTTGAATGTGAGGTTTGCAAAAAGCACTCATTGGCATTGTTTTGGATGGGTAGTGCTGCCTTTCTGCAATGTTATCCGATTTTTCTGTGCATTAGAATATTTTTTCCTTGCTTGGCCACAATTATGAGCAGGCTTGATTGCTTTAAGTAGGTAAATAGTGTTTTTCTTTTTTTTCTTTGTTTATGTTTCCTGATATTGACTGAACTTTTGTCATTAACTGCTAGTTTACATGAACAGAGAAGCATGTATGTGCCCCCATTTGGGTTTGAACTGGTCTTAGTGTGACATTGAGTAATTGCAACATCTAAATCGTAATTTACATAGCTGTGTACATCATTTTTGGTGTTTTTACTTTCAAAAACATAAGTTTGGTTCTTAGTTTACAGGTACAATTGATGAGTGATATTTAAACCTCTCTACTTTTCTTCTATATACAGACAAATGTTGCATACTACAGAGGCATTTGGCATGCTTTGCAAACTATTTGCAAAGATGAGGGTGTTTTGGGCCTATACAAGGGACTTGGAGCGACACTTTTAGGTGTTGGACCCAGCATAGCAATTAGCTTTTCAGTATATGAGAGCATGAGGTCTTTTTGGCAGTCACAAAGGTGATTACTCCTCTTGAACAATAAAATGTGCCTTCTTCTGATCATTATTTCATAGATCATCCTTTTCTAAGTCCAACTCCTTTCTCTTTTTTATAATTAACTTTCTATTAGGCCCCATGATTCCACTGTCCTGGTCAGTCTATCTTGCGGCAGTCTTTCAGGGATTGTATCATCAACAGGTGAGTGATTTTTAGACGAGCTGTGTTGGAAAACTTAATTGCAATTTTCAGAAATCTGTTGTGTTCTATTTTCATTCTTTTTCCTTTCTTTTTGGTTATTTACCATGTAAAGGAGAACTTTATTTGATCTTGCAATTGAAATAGAGTATAATTGTGGGTATATTTTACTGCGTTGTTCTATTTTTCCTGAATAGCTGTCTCTTAGGTAAATGTTTTGTCTATTGTCAGTTGTAGTAACAGAGATACGGCTGTATCATGTTGCGTAATTTGTCGCTCTTAATACTTCTTTAAACCATCAATTGAATGATTGGTGTAAGTGTGCCCAAAGCTTCAGCTACTCTATCAATTGTTAATTAACAATTTCGTTTTGGAGGAAACGTTTTTGGTTGAAATACTTACATTTATTTGATCTAACAATGTCATTATCTAACTATAGAGGTTAATCCATTAGCTGTTTACTATGCTTTTGATGCAGAGAAGCAGGCTGTGGTGCAGGCTCTGCATTAAGCATCTAAACCAGATTGAACCCTAGAGCCAGAGACCCAAAAGGGAGTTGTTTTTGGTCTGGCATTTGAGAACTTTAGTAAGGAAGTCAACAAGAAATTTACCATTTTCTCTATCATTCTCTACCAGTATTTATTCTTATGTAAAAATCATTCTTGGATTAACTTTGCTCTACAACATTTTCTCAACAACTTTTCTCCCCAAGGATTGCAGTTTGTTCCATAATAGGGTGGCTCTACTCTCAGGTGAACTAATACTGCTTCCTCAAGATATCAGTGTGAGAGGTATCCTCCTTGAGGTATGCTTCTCAGTTAGGTTTCCTTGCCCTTTCTTAGTGGATCGGAGTCCTTGTGACCTTGCTGGTGCAATTTTCCAGGAACTTTCCATCAATTTGTATCAGATGTGGAGTAAATTCAATAATTTTATTTTCCTTCCATTCCCTGAAGATAACTTAAGCCAGATGCTTTTACTAACAAAATAGTGATTCAAATGTGTGGACAAGGTCCAACAAGTAGTTTCTATTAATGGAAGCTAATTGGTGCTCCTCACTGAAATAGATAAGTCATATAAGTCTTACACCTTTTAAGCAGCCTGGATTTGGTTTCTGTCACATTTTGTTGTAGAGTTTATCTCTCATCCCTTAGGTTTCCTTGGGGTAGACAGGTAGTAACCAGGTTTCTAGCTTTAGTGTATTGATCACCTTGTTGGTTCTGTTTCATGGCTTGAACTTTTCACTTGCTACAAAAGGTCTATGAGGGGTTGAATGTAATACATATTTGGGCCAGTCAAAACCTGCATTAATATTACCTAGATTGCCAATGTCTTGTTGTTGGCTTTCCTAATAAGTCATGTCGACCATAGCACAATTTCTTCGCTTTCTCTTTTTTATGATTGAATGTTATATTATAGGTTTCTTAATCATCCAAATTTTATTTCTCTTAAACCAAAAAGATCTATTAAATCACTAACTTATTGAGCTGCAAAGTTCAATCTTAGAGTGCTATAGCAGCTCAACCATCAATTGCTTTCTCCTGGAATGACCACCCACACGGCCACACCGTACTAACTTTTCTTGAAGAGTGCAGTATCAATTCAACATCATTACTGAGTATTGGTGATGGCCTTGAGTTAAGGTTTTCTTGGTTGGCAGGAAAGTCTTTGTTGAAGGCTTTTTTCAATGTTAAATCACAAATTTGTTATAGCATGATGTTTATTTATTTATTTTAGTGTGAATAGCATGCTGTTTATTGATAGCTTGGATTGTTTACTTTAGCAGTTGAAACTTGAAACTACTTTTCGTAGCATTTACGAAAATTTGGATTCTTCACGAGCTTGACTATTTCTGTACAATTAGGTTTAGGTTATTTAGTTGGTTTGTCTTTCTTAAGTACAGCTACTAATTTCTTTTTTTATTATTATTTGCTTGGTGATATTTTCTTCTATGAATTGCCTTGTAATGTCTTGGATCTTTTCATTTGTGTTCTGTATAAATGCAGCAATATTTCCTTTGGATCTCATTAGGCGACGCAAACAGTTGGAGGGGGCTGGTGGTCGAGCCCGCGTTTACACAACAGGGCTTTTCGGTACATTTAAGCACATATTCCAGACTGAAGGCTTTCGTGGTTTATATAGAGGGATATTGCCTGAATATTACAAAGTGGTGCCTGGTGTTGGCATTTGTTTCATGACCTATGAAACATTGAAGATGCTTTTAGCAGATGTTGCCACAAAACTATAGTTCGTGATCGTTCGAATCCTGATGTTTGATCTGCAACTGAAAAGACGGGTTCGTTAAATTGGTTATGTGATAGCACAGCATATTTAACTTTTATAGCTCTTTTTGCAGTGGCAAATTTTGTGATGCTGCTATGAGAAATATATTTTTCCATGTAAATAGATGGATGGTGACTTACATTTCAAGTGTACCTCAATGATGTTGTTTGCATCCTTAAGGTGCAAATACCTATGGTGATCATCTTTGAACACCCTTTTACCTAATTGCATAAATCACTGGCATGTATCAATACATTTATAACTTCAAATTTTAGTCATATTTTACCTTATCTTACAGAAGATAATTGTTTCATGAGTTTTTGGTTATGTTACTCCGATTTTTCATTTTTCTTAAAGTACTCGGATTTGACATTCATATCCAACTCATATTCAGAAATAGGTATGGAGTACGATCTTTTAAATATGTGAAAAATTTTTGGAAAAATTGAGTATGTCCGTTTCAGACACATACTCGTATCCGATATTCACTTCCGAGTCCGAGTAACATAGGTCTTTTTGGAGTATGTCTTTTGTAATTTTATTATCAATGATTTCTGAAATTGCAGTTGCTGCTTTGTTCTCTGTAATCTGGTCTGGATATGTTTTGCAAAGCTGGCTTTCCTGATGTCAAAGTCTGTTTAGAAGACATTTGGGCAGGCCTTCCTTTTCTTTTAATTATTTATTTATTATGCACAAATTGTAGTAAAGCAGCCTTCGATCTCATTAGACGGATTGTATCAACAAGTTAACATTTACTCTTTTCCATGTTTTCTTAACTTCAGTATTGAATTTGAAGCTTACTTTCTTATGGTTGTCTGAATAAAACTTAACAAATCTCATTGCAAGCATGGTCCAAATCTTTTGTTTCTAAGGACATCTTGATTTATTTGGTTGAATTGGGAGTCAAATAAAACACCCAAAAGTTTTTCTGACATCCTCCATTAATACAGCTTGGATTTGGCTGTTATTGCCAGTTTCTCCACAAATTTCTTTTTCCAGGAAAGTTCAGAAGCATTTCTTACAGCAAGGACCAAAGGAAAAAAAAAAATTCTCTTATTAGACAACAATAAAAACAAGTTATTTTGAACTTGAAACATCATCTCAGCATGTATTGTCATGGAACCCCATGAAAATTTTGGGGAGAAGCTATTTCAATCTTCTGTCATGACCTCAATATTTTTGACAATTGACCCTTTTTTTTTTTTATCAAGCCTCGATTCTGAGGAATCATCACTGAGGTTTTTACAAAGGGAAATTCCCGGTCAGGCGAATGTGGTCTAAAGTACGGCGTAAACCATATTTATTAACAGCTGCATTGGCAGCTCTAAACCCTCCCCCATAGGCAGGGGAAGCATCATGGGCAATTTGGTGAATGAAAAACTCACCAAGCTTGTTTTCAACATTAGATTTTCCTCCTTTCTTCGACGATGAAGAAGAAGAAGATGAAGAAGCTGCTGATGTAGATGCCCTATTGCTTGATCCAGGCAATACTTCAGATTCAAGCCACATGTATGATAGTACTTGACAGATACCTTCCTCTACCTCGGGATTCAGATTTCTATATCCTGCATTATATATCAATGGAGAAAATAAAATAAAATAAAAATAGAAGTATTCAGAAACTTTATACAGGAATGTGGATTGATTGCATTTTTCTACCTTTGAGGCGTAACCAGCCATGCATTAACTCGTGGGCAAGAATAGCCCCAGTTAGTAGTCTGCAATCCAGCAAAGATATCAAATGAAGTGAGAATTACTGTTTGAACTTCAACAAGAGATAAATAGCATGCAGTAGATTTACTCAGTTCTTTATCAAGCAGAAGATTAACTACAAATTGTAGGAGATCAGCTATAAATTAACTTGCTTTCTTCAAATTCTGAGTTCTGAATAAGATAGAATCTGTTTAACTAAAATCTGAGTCCTAACCAGAAAAGATTGAACCAAATATTCTATTTCTCCCTAAACTCAAAAGAGTAATTTCAGATATCTGTTAAACAAGCTTGATATATTCAACAATATACATTGTCAATTGCATGCCTCTTGTTGACATGTATTACTCTCCATGGTCGTTACTCTAAGATATGTTGCCTAGACATGTATATATATTACAATATTTATCATAGTCACTCCTACATCTACATGTCTCATTCCATGTTCTAATCAGGAAGCCAGATAGTAGCATGTCTGATCTCTATCCAATGTAACTTGTTGTACACCATAGAACTATGTTACTCGGACTCGAGTGTGAGTGTCGGATACGGGTATATTCAATTTTTTTTAAGATTTATATGTATTTGGAGGTGTCCTTAGAGGATTATATCCCTATACCCATATCCGGATATGTGTCGGACACGAATACTTCAAAAACAATGAAGAGTCGGAGCAACATAGCCTTAGAAAAACAGTGCAGGAGTCAAAATAACATGGGGAGCCTCTGTCTTTTCAAATCATAATACACTTGATTGAAGTTCTAATGCAAAGAAGTATGATCATCAAAAATGAAAGATAACTTTTTTAACATAAGAACTGGTGCCGGTATTTAAACTTAACTCACAAATTAAGTACAAGGGGAAAAGAAGAAATTCCGTGGGATTGTACCTTGGAAGACCATAAAGAACTAGAATGGCAGTAACTTCACATTTCCTGGTCAGCTTCTGAGGTTGAGTTCTCATTCCAAAAAGTTGTCGGCCTCCAATTCGCGGTCTCTTTAGTATCTGTGATGAATAAATTGAAAGACAATGTATAGTGAATTGTCGTAATATAGTCAGACTTTATCTCAATCAACAAAGCAAAACCATGGAATTAGTTCAGTTTGACATACACTGGTAACTGTCTGCTCTTCAGAGAGACACAAACCCCTTGTCTCAGGCATGTGATGATATCCCTGGAAAGAAACCAAACTGAATCAAAGCCATTCCATAAAACAGAAGTGTAAAACATTGAGCAAGAGTTCATATTTTACATTTTTCTCTCCAACAATAGCTTCATTAAGTGCTTGTCTTTCAACGAGAAGCATGGGAATTTGCTGGTCTAGTTTCATATTCATTCCTTCATAATAGTCTCTGATGGCATGGTAAAGAGGTTGGCAATCACCAGTGTCCATGATTGCAGATTCCATACATTCAAAGCATAAACTCCGCCCATCTTCCAGCGAATAGTATCTTACATTCCTAGACTTTCAGGAGGAAAATTTTTGAAGAAAAAATGGGGGGTAAAGGAGAAAAACAAACAATAACCAACAGCAACAATTGTTAGCAGACATTTGAAGAAGATACCGCGGTCTAATCAAACAAATCCTAGAAGTGGCTTAGATTTATGTTATTCGGACTCGGGTATGAGTGTCGGTCACGGATATGTGTCCGACATGGGTATGTTTGATTTATTCTAAGTTTTTCCATGTATTTAGAGAGTCCTTGGGGGATCATATCCCCATATCATGTCCGAATATGCGTCGGACACGGATACTTCAAGAAAATTGAAGAGTCGAAGCAACATAGGCTTAGATCCATACCTCCAAACGTTCACAACTACAGCAGCGAGCTGTGTTATCATGCTCATGTGATGGACAATACTTTTGGGACCAAAATGGATGGCACCTATACTCTATTAAACCAGCTCCATTAGTGGGAATCTGAAATTTCGATGTAACTGAGAATAAGAATGTAATTCATAGTGCCAATAATTCAAATGATATAATCTAGAAAGAATACAAGAAATCCTTACAAATTGGAGACAAACTTCACATTTGGGATGCGTCAATTCTTTGAAGCAAGTTTTGTGATAGGGATCCCTTCCTGACAAAGAAAACTTGGATCGCCAGGAAAAAACAAGTTTAGAGCTATATGCTTAATTTCTCTTGTAACTTTGACAACAAAGAATAGGATATTTGAAAAGCTAAACAGAAAGAAGTTGGTCTCTTTTTGGACCAAAGATGAATAAAACTACCTCCTGCTCGGTAATCGGATAACCACAAGAATGGCATCGGAAGCAATTAGGATGAAAATATGCTCCCATGCATCCCAAGTAATTGCCATATCCAATTTCGCGATGACAACCAGCACATACTCTGCAAGTCATAGGCATAAACATATGTTACTCGGACTTGGGTGAGTGTCGGATATGGTTACGTATTCGGGTGAGTGTCGAATACGGTTACATGTCCGGCACGAATATGCTAAATTTTTTTTTAAGTTCTTTCATATATTTAAAGAATTGTATCCGAATATTCATATCCGAATATATATCAGACACGAGTGTCAGAGATGAATACTTCAGGAAAAATGAGAAGTTTAAGTAGCATAGCCAGCAAGTGCAAGATGAAGAAGAGGGAAGGAACCAAACAATGGTTTTGGAAAAACTTAATCTCACATTCTTTTTACAACTATGATTAAAAGTTTTTTTACCTGTATCCAGCAGGATGGTATTGCAAAGTGCCATAAGGAGGACATGTAGATGAATTCATGCTACCATCATCAGCACCCCTCGGTAAAGCTCCACCATAATTATCATCTGTTCGCCATTCATTGTAACCTGAAAAACACTAACACTGAATTAGTAAACGTAGATCGTAAGATTAAGAGAGAATAAAGATTGATGAGGAGAATCATGGAGGATCAATCAACCCTTAGACATTGTAGAACTTACCACTTGGTTTTCCCATACCCTCAGACAAAGAAAGCGCGATTGCATGATCTAATTCTTCTTGATCCTTCGTTGTCCTAGGACGATCATCCTATTGACATAAAACCAAACTAGATGTCAAAAATGTTTCCAATCTTCTAAGCAACAAAGAAACACATTGTTCTAACACACAAGTCTACAATTCAATTGAAATAGACATCTTTTTCTTCTTGGTTTCTTGGCAAACGCAAAGGGAAAAAAAATTGCAGAAAATAACTGAAATGGCTAAGCCAACTTTATTTCATGTTGCCAATCCATGGAGAAATCATGATTCTCCAGAAAAAAATTCTCCTCATCCTCTCTCTTTTCATGTAAAAGTTAATCTAATCTTTTGTTTATATGCTTGAAAGCTAACTTTCTTTTCTTACCATTACTACAAAAATATTTATATCAAAATCAAATTACTAGGAAAACAAAATAAAATTATAAAGTTACCGGTGTCCTAGCCGGAGCACGAACAACCATATTTTCTTCCCCTAGAAAATGTGGATTATAGCCACCACTGCCACCGCCTCGACGACCACTTGAATTGGTTTTGAAAAGCTTGCCCAGCCATTTCATAAGCCTTGATTTTCTCTCTGGGTATGCAGAATTAAAGTCCCCTGCTTTTCCATAAAAACTTCAATATATAACAAAAAGATATACTGAAAAAAAGTACCAAATGAAAAACCTGCACTAGAATACTATAAACAAAACAATTTATCGAACACATTTGAGTTGAAACAGAACGAAAAAGAAACTCTAAAAAATAAAAGTAACCCAAAATACTATAAGAAAAATTGTCCTAGTATAAACACATTTTATCAAACACATTTGAATTAAACAGAACGAAAAAGAAACTCGAAAAAATAAAAGTAACCCAAAATACTATAAGAAAAACTGTCCTAGTATAGAATACATGTGAACTGAAACAGAGACAAACAGAGGAAATGAAGCTAGAAGGAAGGGAAACAGAGGAAAACAGAGCGGAAAAGAAAGGCGAAGAACATACCGTAGATGCAAGGATGAGAGAGGTGGTTGACATTCGAGGGAGGAGGAGGAGCCATGGAGGTGGAAGGGAAGGAAGATATTTATCAATAATCGCCGGAATATATCGATGAAAACGACAGGAAGAGAGGGAAGAATGGGAGGAGAGAAAGAGAGGAGGGAGGAAAAGAAGCATTGTTAAAAGAAGGAGAGAAAGAAGAATCTGAAGGGGAGAAAGTAAGCAAAGCAGAGGAGAGGAGAGATTCTTGGCTTGAGAAAGTGGAAGGAATATTTGAGTAAAGGAAACCCAAAAAAAAATATAAAATTAATAAGAAAAAAAAAAAATCAAACTTTGTGGACGGTTTAGAATTTGCTGTTCCATGAAAAAGCTTTTGTATCATAGCTGGAGAAGGAATTTCATTTTATAGCTTTTCCAGATCGGGTGCTTTCAGCAGTTTTTTTTTATTTTATTTTTATGGTGGGATGTTATTTGAAAGGAATTTTTTGCCGGGTAACAGCTGAAGTTGATGGAAAATGACCATGGAATTCTTTTGATTTACATAATTGCCATCATAAGACTTATTCTGTTTCTTCCCGTCGTATTCGTGTTATTTTCTTACATCATATTGTATTTAAGGTGTTATATAGATTTTGATACGTTAATAATTCGTATTATATAGATTTTGATATATTCTTATATTAGTGATGTTTCGTGTTTTTTATTATATTTTAATTAATTTTTCTCTTATCGTGTAATTATATTATGTATAAAATTATCGAATCTAAATTGCTGTTTTGGAGGGTTCTATTTTGATTCGTGCAAAGTCAGATGATGGATACTTTTTGAGTTTTAGGAGAATGTTAGGAACAATGACAGCTAAATGAAACACCAACGTTGCTTTTCTCATTCCATTTAAATGTAGTATATATATTTTATAATTTAGTTAACCTTTACAGTAATTTAGATTCGAATTATTCATCTTTTATGGCAATCAAGATTATACAGTATCTATCATGTGTTTGGGGGTTAAAAAATTGGCCCTAATGTAGCTTTAATAGTGTTAATTTTATTGAAATTCTCAAATTTTGCTTAACCAAAGAGTACATATTTTGGTTGCCTTGAAATGAATGGAAAAGGATGAAACTAACTATGTTACTCGAATTTTTTATTTTCATAAAAGTATTTGTATCCCACACTTGTATTAATACATATTCGAATATGTATATAAGATATGATTTTTCAAATATATAAAATTTTTTTAAAAAAAAAATTAAGTATACTCATATCGGACACATACTTGTATTTATCATTCACCCGAATTTAAGTAACATATGTTACTAATAATGTTGGTGATGAATTGATTGTAAAGGCTATTGAAGACCTACTCAAGGGCCGAGCTACTTGTCCGGCTCGACAGGCCCGGCCCGTATTGGGTCAGGCTTGGGTAGGAATTTTTTCACTTCAAGCTGGCTTGATCTGAATTATTGTTTATGTAATAAAAAATTATTTTTATTTAAATTTAATTATATAAATATATAAATATTAATATAAAAATAATTTTTTTAATATTTTAATATTATTTAAATAATGAAACGAGTTTACGAGTCAACCCGAAGCCACTTAGAGCAGGGCTCGAATAAGAGAAAAGAAAATTTTCGGGTCCGACACGGCCATGATCAGGCTATTATAATGCCGTATAAATTTGGAGATATAATATTGGTACTTGTTAGCCAAATTTGCCAAGGCATAGTATCAATTGGTGAAATCACAAACTTAGTATTATTGAACTGAAAATACTACATCATTGCACTTGGAACCTAACTCTAGGCTTTGTTTCTTACAGGTTCACTTTGGTCTTAAACATTTTCTTGTTTTCATTTAACTTTTCTTAAAACCACTTTGTAAAAAAAAAAAAAAAAAAACAATCACTTATTTGAAGAAATTCAGAACCAATTTTCCAATAAAATCAACTTTTTGTTTTGTTTATTTACCATTACTAGCTAGTACATTATTAATTCTGATTCTTCCGCCACTTCTATGGCATCAAAGCTTGTTTGATGGCATATCAGAAGATGAATTACAAGTTTGTGAGGGTATGATTAAGTTTTTAGATTTTTATTTTTTGAGTGATTATCAAACGAAATTTTTTCTCCTTCATTATCAAAGTAGTAGTAGCTATGTTGCTTTAAGGTTTAAGTATAAAAAGTGCTTAAACTGAAATTAAATAATTATCTAAGTCCTTATCATTTTATTGCAATCAATTGAGTTTTCAAATATATTTTTTCATCAATTTGAGCCCTTAAGCATATATTTTCATCAATTTGAGCCTTCAAATATCTATTTTCACCCAATTGAGTTCTTGATTGGACGAAAATTGATGATGACTTTTAACCAAATTTTGTCCAATCAATGACTCATTTGGATGAAAATAGATGTTTGAGTGCTTAATTGATTGTAATAAAACGATAAATACTTAGATTATTATTTAGTTTTAATTTAGGGGCTTTTTTATATTTAAGCCTTGCTTTAATTCTTCATTTTTCTTGAAAAACCCGTATCCCACTAATGTGGGTATAAAAGTACGATTCTTTAAATATATAAAAAGTTAAAACAAATGAACTTACTTGTGTCAAATACATACGTCAATTCAACAGTCGCACTCAAGTCCAAGTAACAGGAAGCAACATTCAACGTTGGGTTGATTCTTGACACTGGAGAGTGATGACATGCTTATGTAATCGTTTAATAACAGAGATATTTTACTTCATTTCGGATTTATGGTGGCCTTCATATGATCAAGATATCAGCTTGAATATATTCTTTTGCTTGTTCCATAACTTTATTAGCCGTTGCTTTTAGAAAAGGAGATTTATTGTTTAAACAAAGATTGTTGCTATAATATTCTAGGAAAAATGAAAGTCAGTTCCTATTGTTCCCTGATTGATTAGTGGTCTTAAGTTTTGTTCAAGTATTGTTTAAGTATGTATAGCTTTAAGTACATGTTGCACATGATGTTGGATGTAGCAGTTTAACTGCTTTCTGGATAAATAAAATACTTACTTATCCAAAAAAGAAAAATGAAAGTCAGTTCCTTTCTTTCATCCTAAATAAAAACTTTGGGATCTTTTTCATAAGCCATTGCTGTATTACTGCAAAACAAAACTTTAAGATTTTTTAAGATCATTTTAAACTGAGATAGAATCATATTCCTTGACAGAGAGTTTGCCATTGCCATGTGGTCATCTGAAAACCAAATCAGATTTTTTTTTCTAACAGGTAGATTTCTTTTGTTAAATTTATCTTTGAAAAGGCTGATGATGTCGCCATTTGAGGATATGAAACACTTAAAAAAGATTCGTTTTTGTCAAATTTATTTTAGGAAGATTTGCAAAATCTGGGAAAGCAATTGTTGATTGCATGCAGGCATGTTTGCATCAGCATGAACATGAACAAGATGTTTAACAAGGGAGCATGTGTTTTTCCATGGAAAAGTAACTAAAAAAAAATGGTTACCCAGGTTAGTTTAACTGTTAAATGACTACTATATTACTCGGATTCGGGTGTGAGTATCAGATACGGGTTTATATCGGATACGGGTATGTGTCCTACACAGGTATATTCAATTTTTTCTAAGTTTTTCCATGTATTTCCATATATTTGAAGGGTCCTTGGAAGATCATATCCCCACACCTATATCGGACACAAGTGTCGGATATAAATATTTAAAAAAAAAAATAAAGAGTCGGAGAGCAACAAAAAAAATGACTATACTTTTCAATCCTTGAACCAATTAAAAATTTTGAGTTAGTTGAAAGATTTCAAGTAACAAGAATATATAACTTACGAACTATATTTGTTTAAACTCTTTATTTTTCTTAAAATATTATAATTGAATATATATTTGACAATTGAAACAGAATATATATATATATATATAGAGGGCTAGACCAAACCCGATTGCCACTTTCAGAGCCTTGTTTAAGGTTTAGCTTGTCCATTTAGATCTAATGGAACCCGATGCCATTCTAATAATATTAAAATTTAAAAAAAATTATTTTTATATCAATATTTTAAATATATCAAAATCATAAAAGGTTATTAAAATTATATCGAATGTTATTAAAATTATATCAAAGGTTATAAAAAATTATATCAAAATTTATAAAAAATTATATCAAAACTTATCAAAATTATATAAAATGTTATCAAATTTATATCAAAGGTTACCATAATTGTATCAAAGGTTATCAAAATTATATCAAAGGTTACCAATATTATATCAAAAGTTACTAAAATTGTATCAAATGTTATCAAAATTATATTAAAAGTTATCAAAATTATATTAAAGATTATTAAAAAAAATTATATTAAAAGCTATCAGAAACTATTAAAATCATATAAAATGTTATCAAAATCATATCTAAAGTTACTAATATTATATCAAATATTATAATATATTATATTATATAAAAAATTATGTGTTTATTGTTACTTATTATATATTTATGTCAAAATCATTCATGTCTAATCTTATATGATAATATATATTATTGTAATTTAACATAATATTGTGATCCAAGTGTCATATTATACTACCAATGTAATCTTAATTATCATCTTTGGTTATATTTTAACATTTTGATTCTCGTCAAGTAAATAATGTTTTAAGATTTTTTGTGACCTAATAATTAGATAAATAAAATTTTGATTCTTAACTAATAAATATTTTTATAATATTATCTCAAAACCTTATTAGTTATTATTATTGTTCTTAACAATAAATTTGGAAGTGTTACCTGCTCATGGGCCGGGTCGGGCAGCGGCCCTTTTTTTTTCATATTCTTTGCCCAGGCCCGGTCCTGAGTCGGGTTGGGCTGGCCCGGAAGATCCGAATTTACTGTTCATCGAATTAAAAAAATATTTTTTATATTTTTATAATTAAAATTAAATAAAATAATATTATTATAATAAAAAATATTGTTTCGGGCCGGAACAAAAATATCCTGCCGAGACCCGGCCCAATACGGGCCAGGCCGGGCGGGCTGCCCGGCCCATGAGCAGGTCTATGTTGTTCTCATAATTTTTTTAATAAAAAAAGAAAATAAATAAACAAAAATTACTTAATTTTTAATTTAAATAAAAAAATCATCAATTGAGAAAATTTTACTTTAATAAATTTTTAATGTTTAAAAGAAAAAAATAGTGAATATTTTATTAATTTAATAAGAAAATTAATAATTAATTTAATAAATTATTAAAGATATATACTCTTTATAGAAAAAACTTAAAAAAGAATGAGCCTGACAATGTGAAAGATATTCCCATGTGTTGATGACTCATGGGAATATCTTTGAGATAACTAAGAAAACAAATGAAGAAAAAAATGGAAAGGTTGCCTTTGAGATAACCAGCTAATGGGGTATCCTAATTCATCTTTTGGCCACTTTTTTCACTGTTCGACAGATGATGGGTATATATATTTTTTTCTATTTTGAATTGGAACATTTACATCACTTTTTTTTGCAAGTTGCAATTCTTGAATCTCAAAGAACATTTATCCCATTAAGTTCTTTCAATGAATTGAACAGAACAGAGAAATGAAAATGGCATTAGAAAGGGGTAAAAAAGTTGACTAATATGAAGATATGACTAATTATATATTATGCTATCCGAATTTGAGGATGGATGTCTGATACGAGTATATAGTTGACACAAGTATGCTCAAATTTTTAAAAAAAAAATTCATATATTTGAAAGATTATATTTTTATATTCATATCCGAATATGTATCAGATACATGTGTTACTTTAAAAAAAAAAAAAAGAGTATGGATAACATAAATTATTTATAATTCAATATGATCCACATTTGCCTGTACGGTCTAAGATTATGTTTCCCTTATTGTTGTTTATTGGACGATTTGCTGGAAGCATTTGGATAATTGCTGTCTTAATTCTGTTTTTCATTTTTTTTTCTTTGTACAGTTTGTTCATTTCTTCATCTAGAGAATAATTTTGTTTTCCAGGAGTTTCAGAAGCATTTCCGAAATCTATCTTTTACAAGTTTATGTTGGAATATGGTATGGCTCAAAGTCACATTTGGTGGCTTAGCACCAATAATGGAGCTACCACTTGCACCACCAATAATGGAAGCTACCACTTGCAAATGGATGGTGGCTATGGTGGCTACCACTTGCAAAGTGTTCACACCAAGATAGGTGGTGGAAGGTGGCTATGGTGGCTGCCACTTGCTTAGTGTTCACACCTTGATATTATGGCTATAAATAGCCATGTAGAGTAAGAGAGAGTTGAGTAGAGTTGAGTAAGTTAGAGCTAAATTGTTGAAGCAAATACTCTGTGTTTATAGAGTAATTCGGTATTGTGTTGAGTTGTGAGTTCAGTGCTTGTGTAGCACATTGAATTCTGTATATGTTTGTACTCTAAACTCCATTAATACAAAGCTTCAAGCTCCTCCTCCCGTGGACGTAGGCACAGTTGCCGAACCACGTAAAATATCGGTGTTTTTTCAGTGTGTTTAAATCGGTTTTAGTAATATCAATTCGCTTCCGCACAACAAATTGGTATCAGAGCCAATTTTTACGTAAAACCGAGTTTGTTCGATTCTGTCCGTTTTTCAAAAGTGCTTCAATTTGTGTTTTGAAAATACCAGGTTGAAGAGGTTGTTGAGAGGAGTGCAACAGAATCAATCGGAGGCCCAGAAGACACCGCACGCGCCCGCACGCGCCGCCAGAAGGGCTGAGAGTGAGCCTCACGCGCCCACGCGCCGCACGCGCCTCCAGAGGATGAAGACGCGTGAAGCCCACGCGCCGCACGCGCCTTCCAGAGGTTGAAGGCGAGTGGCCCCACGCGCCCCACGCGCCGCACGCGCCGGTGAGACAACAGCCTCCACGCGCCCCACGCGCCGCCGTACGCGCCCCACGCGCCGCCGCAGCTCCGACCAACTTTTTCGGGCTATTTTTTGAGCCGTTTCAGAACACTATTCCGAGACTTTTCCGAGCCGGTTGAGCTAAACCGAGTCCATTTCGAGCCACCTGAAGCAGAATATTCGCAGAATATTCACCGTGTGTCCAAAATTTACACAGTTGGACCCGTTCCTGGCTATTTCGACTATTCCAGGACTCAACCGCGGCATCCGTTTTTCCATACAGGTACCGGAAAAACACTTTGTTGGTAATTTTGTTTTATTACCATGGCAGAATCATTAGAGACACATGAAACAACCAGCAGCGCACGATCAAGTTCTTATATCAGAAAGAACTCGATGACCACTGCAAAGTTCGAGGTGGAGAAATTTGATGGCACCACCAACTTTGGCATGTGGCAGTGCGAAGTTCAGGATCTGTTATTCCGAGAGGGTTCATATATCGCTCTGGAAGACAGGCCCAGAGATATTTCGGAAGATGACTGGAAGTTTGTCAACCGTCAGGCTTGTGGCATAATCCGGTTATGCCTAGCCAAGGACCAGAAGTACTTTGTCATGAGAGAGAATAATGCAAAAACTCTCTGGAAACAACTTGAAGACAAGTACATGACAAAAAGCATGGAGAACAGACTCTATCTGAAGAAGAAGCTGTTCCGCTTCCAGTATATGCAAGGTATCAGCATGCAGGAGCATCTAGTAAGTTTTAACAAAATCCTCGCTGATCTTGAAAATCTAGATGCAAATATCTCTGATGAAGATAAGGTTCTTACTCTGTTAAATTCCTTGCCTGATAGCTATGATCATTTAACCACTACACTGTTGTATGGTAAAAATGATATAGAATATGTTAATGTTAGTAATGTTCTGGTGAATAATGAGTATCGGAAAAAGGATCAGCATGATCACCAGAATACTACACCAGAAGCTTTAACTGTGTACAGAGGCAGGACGAGCAACCAAGGAGCCGGAGAAAACAAGCGAGGTAAATCCCGCTCAAAGAGGGGATCATCGAGAACACGACTCTCGAGGGACGAGTGTGCCTTTTGCCATGAGAAAGGGCACTGGAGGAGAAACTGTCCTAACATGGAGAGGTCGATTGTGAGTGTAGCTCAAGAATCTGAGGGAGAGGAAGACTCTGCATTTACGATTTCCACAACAACATACTCTTCAAATCGATGGATTCTGGATTCCGGATGTTCCTACCACATGTGTCCGAACCGGAAGTGGTTCTCAAACTTCAAAGAGTTTGATGGAGGGATTGTCCATATGGGCAATGACAATACTTGTCACACTAGAGGCATCGGAACGATCCGACTGAAAATGCATGACGGTACAATCAGACAACTTACAGACGTAAGGTATGTCCCTGATCTCAAGAAGAACCTCATATCACTGGGGGTCTTAGACTCAAATGGTTACAAGGTGACCATTCAGAATGGAGTCCTGAGAGTTGTACGTGGAGCATTCTTAGCAATGAAGGGTTATATGAAGGGAAATCTGTATCTCCTTGACAGAGAAACCGTGACAGGCAGAGCAGCAGCCTCTCACAGAATGATGGGATAATCCGACACTTCACTGTTCCTAGCACTCCCCAGCAGAATGGAGTTGCAGAAAGGATGAACCGAACTTTGGTTGATAAAGTTCGCTGCATGTTATCCCAGTCGAGCTTGAGCAAAGCATTTTGGGTGGAGGCTTTATTGTTCGCCTCCCACATTATCAACTGACTACCCTCAACTGAAATTGATGGGAAAACTCCCATAGAGGTGTGGTCCGGATATTCTGCCATTGAATATGATCGGCTTCGTAGTTACGAATGCAAAACTGGATCCTAGAGCCAAGAAAGCTGTCTTCATGGGCTTTAGTGAATGAGTAAAAGCAGTCCGATTGTGGAACCCTGAGTCAAAGAGAGTCATCGTAAGCCGAGATGTTGCCTTTGACGAATCTGTAATGCTGAAATTGTCAACTCTAGAGAATGTGAACCAAGATTCTCTAAAGCAGGTGGAGTTTGAATCAGAAGATGCTGGTCAAAATTCAGATGAATCTGAACCAGAATCTGATGACACCTTAACTGAAGTGGAGGAGTCATCACCGGAAACCTTTCAGCAACTTGAATCAGTTGTCACCAGTAGACCGAATAGACATATTCGGAAACCTGCTCGATACACAGACGTGGTGGCATACGCCCTTCCAGTAATTGATGATGATGTTCTGATCAATTACAAAGAAGCTGTAAACAGCCCTGAGCATGCCCAGTGGAAGGAGGCGATCAGACTTGGAAGTTGGTTCCACTTCCAACACTCAAGAGATCAATTGGGTGCAAATGGGTCTTTGCCAAAAAGGAGAGTGCTACCGGCAAAGACAGCATCAGATACAAAGCCAGATTGGTAGCCAAAGGTTAGGCTCAAAAAGAAGGAATAGACTACAATGAGGTATTTTCACCTGTTGTTAAGCATGCATCTATTCGGATCTTATTGGCTTTAGAAGCACTGTATAACCTAGAGATAGTTCAACTTGATGTAAAAACTGCATTCCTCCATGGTTCCGTAGATGAGGAAATTTGTATGACTCAACCAGATGGTTTTAGAGTCCCCGGTCGCAAAGATTACAAAAGCAAGTTGAACCGATCACAGTATGGTCTGAAACAATCCCGTGACAGCTGTACAAACGGTTGGACTGTTTCATGACAGGATGAAACGTACACACACAGTCAATTTGATCACTGTGTTTATTTCCGGAAACTTCAAGATGGATCATTTGTCTATCTGCTGAAAAAAGCAAGGTGGAGATCGACAGGCTGAAGGCTCAACTGAGCTCAGAGTTCGAGATGATCTTGGAGAAGCTAAGAAAATTCCTGGGAAGTAGACAGAAAAATTGACTCAGGCTCAGTGCATTGATGAATCATGCCAATGCAGTAGGTGTCCTGATATGTGAGTAATGGTGTGTACATTTGAAGGAGAAAGGAGGAAGCTCTGATCTGTGAATTCTCTCTGTGGATTCTCGCCAAGGTGGAGATTGTTGGAATATGGTATGGCTCAAAGTCACATTTGGTGGCTTAGCACCAATAATGGAGCTACCACTTGCACCACTTGCACCACCAATAATGGAAGCTACCACTTGCAAATGGATGGTGGCTATGGTGGCTACCACTTGCAAAGTGTTCACACCAAGATAGGTGGTGGAAGGTGGCTATGGTGGCTGCCACTTGCTTAGTGTTCACACCTTGATATTATGGCTATAAATAGCCATGTAGAGTAAGAGAGAGTTGAGTAGAGTTGAGTAAGTTAGAGCTAAATTGTTGAAGCAAATACTCTGTGTTTATAGAGTAATTCGGTATTGTGTTGAGTTGTGAGTTCAGTGCTTGTGTAGCACATTGAATTCTGTATATGTTTGTACTCTAAACTCCATTAATACAAAGCTTCAAGCTCCTCCTCCCGTGGACGTAGGCACAGTTGCCGAACCACGTAAAATATCGGTGTTTTTTCAGTGTGTTTAAATCGGTTTTAGTAATATCAATTCGCTTCCGCACAACAGTTTAGTGCCAAAATGGATAAAGGGAAAAACTCTCTTCTAAGGACAATTGACAATGGTAGGTAGAAGAATCCAATATCAATCCGAGCAATTTCACAAACCAAATTTCCTGTATTCCAAGGCTTTAGGAGTAGGGATGGCAGCTTTTCGAATATCTATCTTTTTTGTAATATCTGAATTCGAATCCGTAAAATTATTTTAAAATTCGAATTCATTTATTATTCGCATTAAATCCAAATATTACTATCCGGATCTGAATCCGAATTAAATAACATTATGCGTCGGATATCCGAATCCGCAAAAGTAAGCGGATTCCGATATCCGTTATTCGTATAAGTAATGCGGATTCGGATAATGAATATCCGAGGTTTTATATCCGCATCCGCTCCAAATCCCTTGCGGATAGTAATTATAATATTCGAATCCGAATTTTATCTGAATCTGCAATATCTGAATTAGCAAAAAGTTTATCGGATAATTGCAAATATATGAATCCGCACTATCTATTGTCATCCCTATTTAGGAGGGGAAACAATATATGAAAAAAGCCATTTTTAGTAGACCTGTCCATGGATCGGGCCGTACCCCGAAAATTTTTATTCAAGTCGGGCCTATTGAGCTGGATGGGTAACCCAACCCTTGGACAAGTCTAATTCTTAGCCTTTTCAAATTCATTTTTGTAGTTTTATATGATACCAAGAAGATGATGCCACTATAAAATTAGACAGTTTATTACAAGGGCTAAAGTCCATACCTCCAAACTCTAACAGCTACACAGCACTGAGACATTGCTTTTTGGACCAATTTTCTATCAAGCTTCCTCCATTTCTAGGGTCTGAAATTCAGGACAACTTAAGAATACTACTCAGAATGCTTGCTATTCCAAGATATCATCTCGATATAACATTGAGCATGCTGATTGTCTACTGACTTTGCCTTATTATCATACTCGACAGAATTAAAAGAAGTGTTTCTGTTAGATTGAATGGTCATCATAATCTATGTGATTTGGATTCCGATATGAGTGTTGGATACGTGTATATATTCGACACGGGTATATTAAGTTTTTTCTAATATTTGGAGGGTTCTTAGAGGGTCATATCCCCATGCTCATATTCGAATATGCGTCAGACACGAGTGTCGGACAAAGATACTTCAAAAAAATAATAAAGAGTCATAGCAACATAAATCATAATTGAACTCACATCTTGTCACAATTATTCTGTTCTTCATACACACTTGGGAAAGATGTCTCAAAGCAGACACACATCAACCCAAACACCTTTCCCAGCCAATATCTCTCTTCAAAACAACTTTTCGACAGTTTATGTTACACAAAATTGGAGGTGAGTATCGGATATGGGTATATGTCCGACACAAGTATACTCAATTTTTTAAAAAGTTTTTTTATATATTTGGTGGATCATAATTAATACTCTTATATTCATATTCGAATATGTGCCGGATATAAATGTCAAATACGAATATTTTAGGAAAAAAATGAAAAGTCCTCAACTTTTGCACATCAGAGCATATTCATAAGTAAGAAAATGCATTGTATCTAATTCTTATTCACCATTGACATTAAAAAAGTATTAAATTAGTGGTATTCATATTGGACTTTCACTTACTAAATATATGGTTTAGTATCAGAACATTTTTTTCCTTGATGGTTTTTCCAATTTTGAGACTAAGCATCTTCACCTTTATATGCAACGCAACAATTTTGCCAAAATGAATTTTTAAGTTGTTGGTTTTAAATACTAATCAGCAACAAAAGAAATTTTCACCTTACCTATCAAATACCAAAATCACATTTTCCACATATTCAAAGCAAGATTTGGATTTTATAGGGGCTGCATAGGATTAGGACATCAAGATAAATATATTCCCACTGCTTGTTCCCAAATTTTATGAGCCATTGCTTTTGGAAAAGAGTTTTTATAGTTCTTAAAAGAGAGGATGTTGCTTTAACATTCTGGGAAATGGAAACGTGTTCATTTCATTCAAAATACACTTTCAGATCATGATAATTTAATATATAATTAATCATTATTAGACAAAACTTTAGATTTTAGCTAAGCTTTTAATTGCTGTAGAATCATATATATATTCCTTGACATAGTTTTCCATGTTTGCCATTATAGAAAAACAAATGGAATCCTTTAACAGATCAGATATTAATATCTTTTGTTAATTGACATTGGAAATGTTGTATGTCAGATTTGTGACTAATGCAATAAATGAAGAAAACGAAATGAAAAAACTTAGTCAAGACATTTTTAAGAAGCTTTTTTTAGGATAATAGTTTCTTTAACGATGAAACAAATATAATGTTAAGAGATTCAAAATTGCAATATATGAACAATAAACCAGAAAATGAGAGTAAGAGAGAGAGAAAGATTTAGTTGACAGCTAATGCTTTAAGTGCATCATTGTTCATTTTCAGACCTTGAGGAACACAATAGATAGGCATTAAAGTAGGATAAGCTCTCATTTCAGATTGAGATGCTTAATTTCGGCATCATTGATTTGTCTGGTTTAGTATTGTCCATATTTGATTTGAGTGGCAAAAGATTGGGGGAAGAAATAGTCAAATTTTGATGTCTTCATAGTTATTGGTAAGAACAGATTCCATTGTTGATGGTCGTCCTATGAAACAGATTGTTTTTGCATCATTTTGATTTGATCCAATACTAGAAGGCCGGTGTCTTTTTGTCCAATTGAAACTTTGCTTATTAACATCGAAGATGACTAGATAGCAAAGATGCTTTCAAGTAATCCGGGACTTAGCTCAATTGGTTGGAGTTCGAATCTCAATATCCGCAACCCATTTTTATTCCCTGCGGTCTTTTTTATAAAAATAAAATGCTTTTAAGGAAGCAAGACAAAATCCGGCATGCAAGAGCCACCCAGCTCTATGTTATAGGTTTCTTCTACTTTCTAGGTCTTTAGTTCTCTCTTTTTCATTCCTCTGGTTCACCTGCTTTATTCCACAGCCTTACTACAGTCTTTCCTTCATGTTCAATGCCATATATTCAAAATTTTGAACTATGAAACTCCATCATGATGTTATAATTGGAAATTTTTGCATCTAGTGGGGCAATTTGAATTGATGACCCGATCTGATATAAATTGTTATAAATTTAAAATGGGTTTTTTATGGGGTCCGGATACTTGTTTTTATTTGCCCCTATATTTTAAGGGTTTCATAGCTTTGGTTATAAAAATCTTATAATAGTTGTCGCAGAAAAATAGTGAAAATTTCTGCAGCTCTGTGAACGTAAGAACAATTGACCGAATCACATAAATTCTTGTATCTTTATTTTTTTTTCCTTGATATTTCTTCTCTATTATTATTGTTTCTCTACTTACAATTCACATACACTGGTGACAATCTGCTTCTCAGAAAGACATGCAAGTGATTCAATCCCTGGAATGAATCCCATATCAAGCCTGCTCCATACTGTAGGGGTCTGAAATTTTATTTTTTCTATAGGGGACGAGGGAATTATTCGTGTCAAATCTTTGAATGGAAAAACATACACTAATTATTGAACCAAATATTTCTGAAATTCAATACAACTTAAAATAAGAGTATTACTCAAAATGCTTATAATTCACGTATGTCATCTAGATAGAACTTAGAACATAGAACATGAATAGGGGTGTAAATGAACAGAGCGTTCGATGAACGATTCGTGAACAGCTCGATTTTTGTTCGTTTATGTTCTTTTATAAAGTTAAATAAACGATTATGAACACGATTTTAAGGTTCGTTTATTAAACGAACCAAACATGAACAAAGTCTGTTCAGTTCATTTATGTTCACGAACAAACTCGTTTATGGATCGTTTAAAATCCATTTAATAGATTGTTTAAAGATCGTTTATTGTTCGATAATAATATTATTATTATTATTTGTATTTTATTTATTTACTTATAATATAATTAATATTATTTAATAACTTCAATTTAATAATTAATTTAATTTAATTCCATTTATATTTTATTGTTTTTATATTTAATAATAATTTAAAATTGACTTATTTTTTATTTGTTTGTTAGTTAAAATTGTTTAGATATTTTTGTTTATTGTTCATAACATATTTTTAATTGTTCGCGAACATGTTCGATTATGTGTTCAAGAACACGAACACACTCAATTTTAAATGATAGAGCTTGAACACAATTGTAAAATCCTTAACGAACACGAACCGAACATAAAGAAACTCAAAAATAAATAAATGAACACGAAAAAAAACCTATTCATTCAAGCTCGATTAATTTACAGCACTAATTACATGCAGATTGTCTATGAATTTTGGCTTACTATCATACTCGACAGAAGTAAAAATAAGTGTTTCTGATAGATTAAATGGTGTTCATAATTGAACCCACATCTTGTCTTTAATGAGTCTGTCCTTCTTACACACTTGGGAAAGATGTCTCAAAGAAGACAAACATCAATCCAAACCCCTTTCCCAACCAATAACTCTTCAAATATAAATTTTTGACTCTTTATAAAGATCCTGAACTCGAATTTAATTTAATTGGTTCATGTAATTATTTTTAAAAAATAATATTTAAAAAATGACATCTAACAAGTTTGAGATTCGAATACCAACATTTACAACATTTTCTCTTATCTTCACACTGCGACCTCATTTTAAAAAAAATAAATATATAAAGATCTTGAATTTAAGCACAGAGCATACTTTAGCTTACTTCAAGAAGTACATATTACCAGACATTTAGATCCATGTTTGAGTAAGATAAAATATTATATTTAACTTTTTTACCATTGACATTAAAAAGCATAAAATTATTCATATTGGACTTTCACTTATTAAATATATGGTTTAATATCACAACATATTTGACTTAATAGTTTTTCTATATTTGAGTCTTAGCATCTTCACATTTATATACAATAATTTTAACAAAATTTACTCTTTAAAATTTTAAATTGATGGTTTTTAATTTTAAATACAAATAATCCGCAACAAAAGAATTTTACCTTATCTGTCAAAAATCAAAATCACTTTTTCCACATTTTTAAGCAAGATTTGGATTATATTGGACTGTAATAAGAACATGAAGATTAATATATTCCCATTGCTTGGTCCCAAATTGTATGAACCATTGCTTTCATAAAATAGGTTATTTTATCAGTTGTTAAAAGAGTTTTTATTAAAACATGAACTAATCAAGATGAAGGACATTAATTTTTCTTGTATATAAAACTATGTTATTCGAACTCTTTATTTTTCTTAAAATATTCGTATTCGACACCTGTGTCTAACATATATTATGAGACATGATCTTCCAAATACATAGAAACACTTATAAAAATTGAGTATATCCGTGTCAAACATATACCAGTATCCGACACTCACTTCTGAATTCGGATAACATAGATACTAAAAAAAAAAAGGAAGAGAGAGGTTTCTTTAAACAATAATCTTCTTTTGCTAAGGTTTTTCTAACAGATGATGAATACATATTTCCTTCCTGTTAGTGGAAAATCCACATCATTTTACCTCAATTTGCAATTCTTCATTCTCAAACAACATTTTTGCTAGTACTAGTACTATATTGCAATCCTTTCACTAAATTGAAGAAAATACAAAAATGGAAAACAAAATTGCTAGTTGCTACTGTATTTTCTGTTAATATTGAATTTTATTAATAAACTTTAATTTTATATCACTATTCTCTCAAATTTGTTGATTTTTGAACAAAAAATAATAGAATTTGTCAAAATTTATCACCTGTATTAACAAAATATTTCGTAAAATATTTTAATTTCATTATTTTTATAAAAAATTAATGAAATTGAAAATATAATGATTAAATTCAATATTATTAAAATACAATAATAAAATTTAATATTAAATCATAGTATAGTGACAAATTTAACTAGATCAGTGATTAAAAAATTGGACTGAAGGTTGACTGATTGGTGAAAACTTTGATTATCGATTCAATTGATTGATTCAATTATAAGAGAATTTAAAAAGTAAATATATAATTTTAATATTAAATAAATATTAAATTTAATAAATACTTAGTAAATATATATATTTAATTTGTTTTAATGGCATGATCTTTAATATAGAATTAAGAGCTTAAAAGCTCAAATCTCATCAGGTACAATACATTTTTGAATAAAAAAAATTTTAAATCGATTTTTTATCGATTTTACTGATTCACTAAAAAACCGATTTTAAAGTACATATGGGATCAAACAAGTCTTCAATTCTCAATTGAATCGGTTCGATCGGCTAATTCGATTCTCAATTGAATTGGTTCGATCGACTAGTTCGATCCAATATTTTTAACATTGGTCAAGATTAATAGATAAACAACAAACATCAAGGAAATTTACACAATTTTTTTTTTTGAATGATAGTGTATGAAATAATTTTTATAAAAATAATTTCTAATATAAATTCAAATTTAAAAAATGCTTTGATTTATGTTTCTCAAAAAATGATTTAAGTAGTTTTATATAGTATTCCTTTCCTTCTTTCCACTCTCTCTACTTTGCTTTAATAAAAAAAATAATAATAAGCTTTTAAAACAAATCTTAAAACCTAATTATTTTATACAAATTTTTTTATCTGTTGACAAAATCACAATTTTTTAAAAAAAGACACTCAAATGGTCGTCTCGTCGCGACCAATGAACCGGCCTCAAAACGGCCTATAAAACAATAACTCTTCATGAAACGGCACCGTTTCATAAAACCTGTTCGGTGTTCCTTTGAAAAAAGAGGAAATCAGGAAGATATTTCTCTCTTCGAAAAGAAAAAAAAGAAAGAAAAGAAAAATCAAATTATTATTTTATTTTCCCTTATCTTTCCTTTCCCACTCTTTTTTCTCAAACAAAATAATTTTATATTTTTTTTTCTCTAAAATACCATTTCCCCAAACTCTTCCATCTTCTAATGAAAAAGGTCTTTCTTTTTTCTGTGTTGAGTTTGTAGGGTTTGGTTTAATCAGGGCCGTTGAAGTAGGAGGATCTAATGGCGGCGGCACAAGGGCAGACGGTGATGATGGACCCCACAGTACTAGATGATATAATCAGACGGCTGACGGAAGTCCGATCAACCAGGCCAGGGAAACAAGTGCAACTATCTGAAATTGAGATCAAGCAGCTTTGTGGTGCTTCAAGAGATATCTTCCTTCAACAGCCCAATTTGCTTGAACTTGAAGCACCCATCAAAGTTTGTGGTAACTGTTTTGGAGCTTTTTTGGGGGTTAAACTTTTATTTTTGTGAATAAAATTTGAGCTTTATGTTTCTTTGGAGTTTGTTTTCAGAAAATATTTTGTGGGTTTTGAAGGAAAGTTGAGTATTTAATATGTAATAACTAATAAATAGGTTGTGGTAGAGTGGGAAAGGTTGCATTTTTTTATGGGTGAAATATAGTGTTCAGGGAATAAGATTCTGTTATTTTAATGGGGTTTCAATGGTTGAGACTTCTGAACCAGATAGAGGTGAATTTTACCTTTTTAAAGCCTAATTTACCTTTTATGGAGGGGGGATGGTGGAGGTAATTGGGTTGCTGTTGTTTTTTTTTTTAACTGTTTGATTGCTGAAAGCTGTAGGAAAATATATGAAGCAATTGAAATCATTTAGTTTGCATATGACATCTGTGATTATGATAGTAAATTCGAATGAAACTAAATGGGGATATCATTCAAATGAGACTTTTAGTACTACCATCATTGTCATGTATTTTATTGTTTCTCATTGTAAAATTTTTGTTTGTTTATTTAGGTGACATACATGGACAATATAGTGATTTATTAAGGCTGTTCGAATATGGGGGTTTTCCTCCTAGTGCCAATTACCTATTTCTAGGCGACTATGTGGATCGTGGCAAGCAGAGTTTGGAAACAATATGTCTTTTACTTGCTTATAAGATTAAGTATCCAGAGAACTTTTTTCTATTGCGAGGAAACCATGAATGTGCATCTATTAATCGGATATATGGATTTTATGATGAATGCAAGCGACGGTTTAATGTGAGACTTTGGAAAGGCTTTACCGATTGTTTTAATTGCCTTCCTGTGGCTGCTCTTATAGACGACAAAGTATTGTGTATGCATGGCGGTCTTTCCCCTGACTTGACAAACCTGGATCAAATTAGAAGCTTATCTCGTCCAGCTGCTGTTCCTGACACTGGTTTGCTGTGTGATTTGCTCTGGTCTGATCCTGATAGAGATGTTAAAGGATGGGGAATGAATGACAGAGGAGTTTCATTCACCTTTGGTGCAGACAAGGTGTCAGAATTCTTAACTAAGCACGATTTAGATCTTGTCTGCCGTGCGCATCAGGTTGTTGACTTGGCTATACTTTCCCATCCATCTATTTAATGCTGTTCTATGTTAATAGTAAACTGGTTATTTTTGTGTAGGTTGTGGAGGATGGTTATGAATTCTTTGCTGATAGGCAACTTGTTACAATATTTTCAGCACCTAACTATTGTGGTGAATTTGATAATGCTGGTGCAATGATGAGCGTTGATGAAAACCTGATGTGTTCTTTCCAGATTCTCAAGCCAGCAGAGAAAAAAGCAAAGTTCATGTCCACTAAAATGTGATGGTTGCAGCTATCAATGTATAATGGTTTACAAGTCTTTACCAAGGTCAGCTATCAATGTATCAGTGCTACTTTGTATTATTTACTGTGTCTCTTTTTCTCTAATGTAGTTGTCCTTATCACCCTCCAAAAATGGTTGAATCCGAAGATCGCTGGCTTCAGAACTTTTGCTAGAGGAGATGCAAGTCACGGCTTTATGGATACTGTTTGTAGGGTAAAAAGGTTTACAAGTCTGCTGTAGTGTAGCATAAGCCGCAAACGTATTTCTCTTATTCTTCTCTATATTCCACCTCCATGTTTATCTTTTCTTTATAGCAGTTAATCTGCGGTGCATATGTAGATATATCCGGTCTGGCAGCTCATAGCTATGCTTTGAGTTGTTCTTCTGAAGATTTTTGGTTTTTCTCAGAGTATTCACTGATTGAGCTGTTTGTATGGATATAATTAGGTGCATTCAAATGTTATAAGATGGTTATAGCTGCAATTAAGGGCCTATTGTTCACATGTAATGTCTCTTTGTATATGAGAATGAGTAATGCTTAAGTGGTAGCATCTTGAACTCCTTATTGCCAATTTTATAATTTTTGTTCATAGTACCTTAAAGATTCAGGTTAAGATTGGGAGATTTAGTTGACAGCTAATGCTTTTAGTGCAGCAATGTTCATTTATAGACAATAGAAAGCTCATAGCCAGAAAAGTATAAGCTAGCATATCCAGTGAGGATCCCTTCGGATGCGCGGTTGGAGGGATTTCCATCGTGCTTCACATTAGATCTGGCAATTCATGTATCCGTGTTGTGTTTGTGTATTTTGTCGTGTCATGATTGTGTTTAAAGTATTTTATATTTATATAAATTTTGATACGTTAATAATTTGTATTATATAGATTTTGAGACATTTGTGTATTCGTGTTGTATGTTAGTTATTTTTTTCCGTGTCGTGTTCAATATTGTCAGGTCTAGTAAACATTGTTAAAGTGTCGTTTAGAGTGTTCGTGTCTAATATTACCAGGTTTTAGCGGTCGTTTCCTAAACGGCACTGGGAGGGATTTCTCATCGTGCTTCACCGTAGAATGCCATTTCCTAAGCGGCAAAGAGAGCCTGAGATGCTTTTGGCATCATTGGTTTGTCTGGTTTAGTAGTGTCCTTATTTGATTTTATACTAGAAGGCTGGTGTCTTTTTGTCCAATACAAGCTTTCCTAGGTTTATAGTTCAAATCAGATACGAATATATGTCATAAGTTTAATAAATATAAAAATAATATAATAAATACGATTAATATAGTAAGTTTAATATACATAACGAATTTGTGTTTAATAATATGTTAATGATATTCATTATTCAATCATTTTTAAGAAGTTTAATTTCAATGGTTGTCCTATTAAAGTATAATCAAAATAATTATCAAATAAATACATATTAATTAGATGAATTTAATTTTAAAATAAAAAACTTTACTGTAAATATATAATAATATTTCATTCTTAAGTATTTCTCATCCTAGAAAATTTCAAAATACAGATATTTTGGCAAAGAAAAATGAAAATGCAAAGGATAAAATATTCTTAATAAAAAGAAAGAAATAAAAATTATCTTCAAAAACTCGAAAAAACAACGAAAATAAAGGAAAAAAAGGGCTAATAATAATTACAATAGCGTACAAAAGGCGCCCACTCTCCCATCATTTCTCCTCGCAATTTAAAATTTTTTTCGCCTCCCTCACTTCTCTTTTTTTCTCTTCTCACTCTACTTTGCCGTAGGGTTTACTTGCACTTTTTCTAATCACCAAATTCCAATTAAAATCAAATAATTTCCAAATTAATTTTTATAAATATCCTCATTTCCGTTTAAAATTTAACGATCCACTAAGTTTTCCTGGAAAAAAATTTTCTTTTACAAAAAAAAGAGAGATAATAATGAATTTACCGGATCCGTCGTTGGAGTTACTAGCAGCAAGCGGCGGCGACACCGTGAAGATCTTCGACATTAAGCTCGAACCGAACGATCCTTGCGTTTTAAGTTACTCGCCTTCTCCGAGTTGCCTTGTCAACTCGGTTAAGTGGAACCACACTAGTAAGCTCTCTTTTTTTCTTTTATTATTTTTAAAATTAAAATTCTTTTTTTCCCCATTTCTGTTGCTACGATCTGTACGGTTGCTGTAAATGTGGTGCCTTTTTGTCTTTTTTAAGATAAACTTTGTATTTTAAAATGAATATTTTTTGAATTAAACTGAATAAGTTCTTATTTTAAATCAATTAAGTGAAACTTTAAAATTTAGAACTTTATTTAAGATTAATTTAGCAATTATGCTGAGAATTTCAGTTTTTTTTTTTTAATATATATGATTGTTTGAATTGATTCCAGCTGAGTTACTGTTATGGCAGATTTAGTGGTGGCTAGTGCTGGAGAAGATAAGAAGATATCCTTGTGGCGGAAAAATGGGCAGAGGATGGGGACAGTTCCGGTTGCTGGGACTGATAGTGGAGATAACGTTGAGGTAATCCTCCTCTAGGTTTAGTGAACTGTCGAATATTGTCAAAGTACTTATAGTTTGTTTGCAGCGTAAATTTTTGGATTGGGATATAATGTTCATTTCCAGGTAGATCATGTATGTTAAATTCCAAAATTGTTATATGTTATGTCCCTATTGTCGATGCCATAAGGTTTTTAATTGAGAATACATACATGACGAAATAGAAGTTACCTATCGGAGGTGCGTTGTTGACTGGCAGCCGACTTAAAAAATACTTTGAACGACACTCTTTATAGATTATTAAATCATGTAGTAAATTGCGTCACTTATGAACGCAAGAGAGTAATGTAAGAGTTTCTAATTCTTGCGCTTTCTGTAAGTTTCTCTTTTTTCAATGTGGACGGTGCAGTTTATTGTTGTCTGTAGTCTAGGAGTATAGTGAACAAAATATCATTGTTTTCTCTTCAAACGCGCTCGTGGCTATCTGTATATACAATCACCATATGGTTCTAGCATCAATATAGGTACTTTGCAAGAGAGGAGGATGCGCTTAAGTAGCATGGATGGACAAGGTTGCTTCAATTATTTGGTGCTTTGCATTGCACTAGAATGATGTCCATTTCCTCAAATTTAGATGCTATAATGTTTTATGCAAAAATGAAAAAAAAAAAAACATTTTTCATGTGCTCTCATTTGCGAAACTAAAACCCTCAAGTTTTTATGACTCGACACTCAAAATTGATTATTCATTGATGACACCCAAAATTGCTTATTCGTTAATGCCAGTCCTTAATTGGTTTACAAGGCTACTGAAGTTTTATACAATTATTGCCATGGGCTTTCTTAGTCAAATTTATCAAGTAAAATTTCCCTTCTATTTGCAGGAGTCTATTTTAGCTATTAACTTTAGCAACAAGGGATCCAGATACATATGTTCAGGGGGAAGTGGTCAAGTTGTAAGAATATGGGATTTGCAGAGGAATTGTTGCATCAAATGGTTAAGGGGTCATACCAGCTCAATAACAGGTGTTATGTACAACTGCAAAGATGAACACTTGGCCTCCATCAGCCTAAGTGGGGATCTCATTCTTCACAACCTGGCTTCTGGGGCAAGGGCTGCTGAACTAAAAGATCCTAATGAACAGGTTGTTTAGTTTGTTGTATTTGGGTGCTTATATTAAGTTCTTATTCTTGTTTGCTAGCTAATTTTCCTTTGATGGGTTTTAAGACCAGGTACTGAGGGTACTTGATTATTCGCGGATTAGTCGACACGTTTTGGTGACTGCAGGTGATGATGGATCTATCCATTTGTGGGATACCACTGGTCGCAGCCCAAAGGTCCTTTTCTCTCTCTCTTAATATTCTTGATGTTTTAAGCACATAATTAATCGACTTGCCTTTTACAGGTTTCCTGGTTGAAGCAGCACTCTGCTCCCACTGCTGGCATTAGCTTCTCACCATCCAATGATAAGGTCTCATTGTTTCTTTTTTGTTTTCTTCTTTTCCTTCTTTCAGGCTTAATTAAAGGAATAGGCTGAGCTTTTTTGGAAGTTTGAGATGAAGGAAGCTTTTTTATGGTTAGGACATCTTTCAAAAATTTGTTAAATGTTCTGACGTTTCAAGTTTCTTTATCCTTTTTTACAGATAATTGCTAGTGTTGGGATGGATAAGAAGCTATACACTTACGACTCAGGGTCTAGAAGACCCTCAGCTTTCATTTCTCATGAGGCACCTTTTTCTTCATTGGCATTTAGAGATGATGGTTGGACAGTGGCAGCTGGCACCAGTAATGGTAGAGTGGTATTCTATGATATTCGGGGAAAACTACAGCCTTTTACTGTTCTTCGTGCTTATAGTAGTTCGGAGGTTGGTTATCTTTTCCTCTATGTATCACTTTTTAATATAAAAAAGGCCCCGACCATAATAAGTTCTTTTTGTTTGCAATCACTTTCTTTTTTTTCCAGAAGAACTCTAAACTTGATGTAGAATTTGAAATTTTGAATAGTATTAGTATAAAAGATCATGTTCTATTATGGCACTAGTGATGTCTAATGGGCTGTCACTGCTTGCTTGTTTGTGCTCCAACTTCAAAGAGTTTTGTGTAAATGGGACAGACTAATAATAATCTTTTTTTTTAGGTCATGAATTTGGAAGTTAATAACCTTGATTCCATTAATCGTTTTAAATCCTAAGTGTTTATAGCATCCATCAGGCTGTTTCAAGTTTATGCTGGCAAAGATCAAAACCAGCCATTGTTAATGAGAGTACTTGCACTGCTGAGACTGCTCTTTTGGGAGGTGCGGTGGAGGATTCAGTTCTTATGCCCGACCCACTTCCATCTGTGTCATCGTCAAGCCTTTCACTATCCACAGCAATTTCTGGTTCTCGTATCACTGGCCGTTCAGGTCCTGCAGAAGTATCTTCTCTTACAAGTAGTAGTGGATCAGTGTCAAGCACACTCAACCTGTCTTCTTCTTTGGAAACACCACATAGAAGCTATCTGTGGCCAGGTGGAACACTGACCAGATTACATGCTCGTTCTACGTTCAATTTCAAGGATGATATGGAGGTGTTTTCCCCTCTTGTGGATGTTCAGCCGATTACACCCTCGCTGGATAAGCTGTGGGATGGTCATGAGGGTGCAAAGAAAGAGCAGCTACTCACTGATAAGAAGCCTTCCTCCCTGCTGTTTCCTTCTAGCAGGAGGTTTGCTTTTGCAGATGATGGAGCCGGTGATCACCTGATATTTGATTGGAAGTCTAGTTCAATGTCTCAACAGGTTTTATGCTTTTTGATCTTTTATCATGGATTACAGCACTGCATGGCATATTTATTTTGATTTTGCTGCACAGGATATTAGTCTAAATCTTCATGGTAATGAAGTTCTAATTTGGTGTAACCATACGAGTTACTCATTTTTGCATAGAATGTGAATGTGGTGTCCATTTGTGCATTATGTTGTGTGTTTGAAGCATTATGAGTGTGTATATCAACAAATCCTATAGATCAACTGTGTTTTAATACATGCTTGTTTTGAGGATTTCTTAGATTTACAATTGCAGACAACTTGTTATTATCTGCAGTGAGCTCTCGTTTCTAACAATCTTCAATTTTCTTAATCAATTACTTAGCTGAGTTTGATTCAGGCTATTATCTCCTACGTTCTTTAGCCGTAGAACTGTTGCTGATACTTAATTTGGCTTTTTTACTGAAATTGATATAGGTATTCAGTCTTTGTCCCACATAAAGATGTTTGTATACCACTTATTTGTGCAGGATGATGCAAAATCTTTTACAGCATTGGGATCTACGCCTGCACCATCATCCAAGAGTGAAGAGGCCTCCATCACTCCTCCAGAAGCCTGGGGTGGTGAGAAGATATCTGATAAATTTACCCACCTTCGTCAGCTGCCATCTCGTTTTGGGATGCAGGCTTCTGGTGGTCTGACAACAAGCTCTATTTATTCTGGACAAGATCAGTCTTCAACGCTCAGTCAGACAAGTATTAGCTCATTAACAAGTTCTAACCTGAGCTATGAAAACTTGCGCACGAAAGATGTCTCTTCAAATCAGGAGACTTCGTTGGGATTTCCTGAACCCTTCTCCTCCATCTCCATGTCTGCTTTGTCTCTTGGTTCGAAAGGCATTACTGGAGCAGGCAGCCTAGACTCACCAAAACTAGCATCTTTAGCACCGCCTCGAAGGTTTTCAACATATGCTGAGAGAATTAGTACTACATCTGCCTTCAGTGATGGAACGTCCCATTTGGTGGCATCTCCAAAAACAAAGAAAACAGGAGCTGAAACCAGAGAAGAGCTGTTGAATAACTTGTTATCGAGGTCTGATTCATTGGCTGCAGTGGAATCAGGAATTCTTCCAGCTGTGAATGTATGAAACCTGGTTTGGTTAAATAATTGTTGGTTTCTACATTTAATTTCTTTTATGTCAGTTTACTTTTAAGAGTGGAGGTCTGGGTTGAATAATCCTCCTGCTTGGTCATCATGGATGGCTTCACTGTTTACAATATTCTGCTGTCACTTACACAGTGAAGTGAATCATCCATGATGAAGGATTTTTATGTATCTCTATGATTTTTTAGTTTTCTTGGGTCATGATGGTTCATTGATTATGACTATAATAGGGAGGAACATTACAACCCCACAAGGCTCCTCAACCAGATCCCCAGCAAGGAAGTAACTTTACTCTTCAGCTATTTCAACGTACTCTTGAAGAAACCCTTGATTCATTTCAGAAATCCATTCATGGAGATATGAGGAACCTTCATATTGAAATTTTAAGACAATTCCACATGCAGGAGGTATTTTGCCTATCATCTTTTTTTTTTTTTTTTGTTGTATTGCTTTGGCTTTCACGTAAGTATTTTAAGCTCTAATTTGTGGAATCGTTGGACAGATGGAGATGTCCCGTGTGATGAGCTCCATTCTACAGAACCAAGCTGAACTGATGGAAGAGGTTAAGTCTCTCCGGAAAGAAAATCAACAGCTTCGTCAATTGCTTTGAGTGCTGATTAAACCTATGTCACTTGGAATCGGGTGCAAGTGTTGGACACGGGTATGTTCAATTTTTTTTAAGATTTAAATGTATTTGAAAGGTTTTTGGAGGATTATATTCTCAAACCCATGACCGAATATGCGTCGAACACGGGTGTCGGACACAAGTATTTCAAGAAAAATGAAGAGTCGGAGTAATATAGGATTAAACAGCATTACTGTGTCCAGTTAGCGAATGCCTCTTCTGATCATCTCGTTGTTTCATTTTATTATGATTTCTGTTTCATCAGTAGGCTTGTCTCATTTTAGAGTTAAACTGCTTCTCGGCAATCGTTTATGCAGAAATGGGTAAAATATTGGGGAAAAAATGTATTTAATGGAGAAGAGTACAAATGTGGGGCTAAGAGATTTTTTTTTTTTTTGAAACATGTATAGAAATGCTTCTCAGTTGATTGAAAAATGAAGCTTTTAACAGTTATCTTTGTAGAACGAGTTCCCTGAAATTACTACATTTTGATTTGTAGCCTTATCAAATACTCATCTCGAAAGAGTAAAGGAGAATGTAAGATTGAACTAGAGGTGTTCATAGATTAAATCAGGTTTCGGTTCGAAAAATTTATTTTGCTTGTCTAAATTTGGTCCAGGTTGGATCCAATAGAATGTAAAATTGAATTAGAGGTTTTTATGAGTTAGGACAAGTTTGGGTTTGGAATCCTTTTTTTTTTTGTTCAAATTTGGTCTGGGTTGGATCCAAAAGCTTATATCATTATTTTAAAAAAATTAAAATTTTTTCATATTAATATTTTAATAATTAAATTTAAATATAAAATTATTTATTGCCTATAGATTGCGGCATGATGATTTTATTTCAACATTTTAAATCCAAATACTTCAAATGATGGAGATTGTCGATTTCTCTTGACACATTATTGTTGTCAAATTATGAAAAAATATAAATAAAGAAATTAATCATGTGAGCAAAGACACATTAATGATTTTTTATAATTATGTTATGTGTATTTTTCGTAATAATTAATTTTTCATTATATGATATTTACATGATATCATGTTACCAACAAATGAATTTACATAAAAAAATCTATTCTAAATCTCTTCTATTAAAGAACAAATTTTTTTTTTTTTAAATTAAAGAAAAAAATTGAACCTAATTCTTTCAATATATGTTGGTATATATATACTAATGAAGAAAAGGTAATGACTAATTTTTCTTTGTTTTCCTCCAGTAGAGCACTCTTTTTCCATTAAATTTGTTCTAACCCATTAATCTTGTTAGACACCTAAAGAGCAGAAACTGTGGCAATGGGTGCAATTTCCCTCATAGATTAGCATTAAAGCCTATAAAATAACATATATAGGTTGATATCAATGTTATAACATCAAAATGTTAGGAATTATAAAATTTTAAAAGCTAAAATTAATCCCAGAACTGATACAAATACAATTCATCTCAACACAAAAAATATAATACAATAAATAAAAAACATGAAAGAAAAAGGTCTCTAAAATGTAAAATGAAATTCAGAAAACATATATAACATGGAAAAATATCTTCATCCCTGAATTTGCTTCCTTCAAGTTCAAAATCTTAAATCAATGAACAATCAGTTAATTCAAGCAAATGGAGGTGATCCCCCCTATCCTTGCATTAATTGTTGCTCTTCTTTGCAGGCTTGCATTTGGAGATCAAATTAAGAAAGCATCCAACCCTGCCCATTACATTACCTGTACACCAACATGAAAATGTGATCATCTCTTATCTATACTAATAATAATTAAAAATAGAAAATAGTAATTATGAATTAATAAGATGATATTGATTATACTTTAGTTTTTCTAGAAAATCGAATTGAAATCCTTTTTTTTTTATATATTTTAAAAATTTATACGTGCAAGTTTTTATTATAATTAAATTGAGTAATTTTGTTATTATTATTGTTCTACCAATTATTTATTTATCTCAAGTCTCAACTATGTGGGTTAAAGGAAAATAAAAAGAAAAGAGAAATAAATAAATAAATAACTCACCTACTGCTGGCTCCAACTATTTGTATCGAGGATCATCAGGATTTGGCATTGCAGAAATAGAGTTTTCACTTCAGTCATCCAATGTGTCAATTATTTGGATGGAGGGAATGTGACGCACTTTATAGAAATCCTCTCCTTCTCTTCCATCTATCACTTGAACCCTCTCTACCAATGAACTCCTCATGCTACCTAATGTCAGTTCTTGGAGAGCAGTAATATACCTCAATCCTTCTGGAATCATCCTCAAATTGAAAACAGCATACAAACGTAAATTCCGGAGACGTGGCATTGCGCCCTCTTCTATCTCCCACTCTTCTAATCTATCAGAATCATGAATTTGAAGAAAATCAAGTTGAAGAAACCCATTGGCAGAGCAAATCAGTTTAGTCCCCTTATATGCTCCACTACATAAGGTGAGAATCCTCAAATGAGGCAGCTTTTCCAATACACCCATTGGATCCTGCTCCATCTCAGAACCAGACAAAGTTAACTTGACAATGTTTGGTGGAAGAAATTTCAAAACATGATGGCTCGGATGCGGATCTTCTTCTATCTTCCCTCTCAAGTATAGTTTGGAGAGGTGATGACACTGAGAAAGGGGTTCCAAGTCTGGATATGATGGGATTGAATCTTCTCTTAACACCATGCACAATGATCGAAGGCGGTGCAATTCGATTAGCGAATTTAGGATAGGCTTCACATCTTTTGATCTCATAAACACTATTCCTAAACTCTGAATATTAGTCAACCTAAGCATCGCTTTATTTTCAATTAACTTCTTATCGACCACTATGTACTTTAAAGTTTCAATATTTTTTGAAGTAAACCTTAGCCACAAACACATTCCATCGAAGAACCCTACGAAAACTTTATGACGTAATACAATATGCCTTAAACGTTCCAACTTGAATAGAACATTAGGAATTACTAAGTTCTGGCCATATTTGAGGTATAAAGTGTGTAAACTCTTCAACTTGCCAATAGCCCGTGGCAAGATGATTGCTGAATAACAACTTAATCTCAAATACCTCAAATGATGTAGATTACCAATTTCACTTGACACATGCCACTTGTCAACATCCTTTCTCAAAAGATTCAACACCCTTAAAAATTTGAAGTTTTTGCATTTTGAAATGTGCAGTTCTATCAGTTGCTCATTCTGAAAGAGCAACAGAGAACGTAATTTTGGATGTTCTCCCTTCAAACAAACATACCTTTTGCTAGGATGAATAGCAATTCTTCGTGGCATAGATGCTGTGGAGGTCACATCAAGATGACAATCATCGTTTTCATCAATTGATGGATGCCTAATTTCCAAGAAATTCTCCTCTCGAGCTTTATCCACGCACAAGTCCCTCAACAGATCATGTATGCGACATGTTTTCACACCTGTCCCTGTATAATCCCTCTTGCCAACTTGAACCAAACATCTATTTATTAGCTCTTCTAGGAATTGTTCAGCGACATCCTCCATCTTCATTTCTTCACTTTCCAATGATGGTGAAATGAAACCTTCAGCGATCCATAATCGAATGAGTTCAATCTTTGAGATCTCCCAATCTTCTGGATAATGACCAAGATATAAAAAGCATGGTTTTAAATGATAAGGCAACTCATTGTAGCTTAAAACCAAAATTCCATTCACCGCACCATATTGATGGTCTTGTTGAAACCCTTTTAAGTGTCCATGGATGTTTCTGTGAACCATCTCCCACTGAGCCCGTGATTGTTTTGTTGCTAGCAAGCCTCCCAGCACAACAATTGCTAGAGGTAGACCTCCACATTTTTTCACCATCTCTCTTCCAAGAATCTCAAATTCTTTTGAGCAAGCATGAGACTCTGTCTTGTTTCGTGGGAATGCTTTCCAGCTAAAAAGCTTCCAACTTTCATCATCTGTAAGAAGTGGAAGCTCTATTGGAGAGTTGCAAGGATCGGCAAATAAAGCCACATCCCTGTTGCGTGTTGTGAATAAAATTTTGCTTCCCTTTTTTCCTCGTGGAAAAGCAGGTTTAAGAATTTCCCAATCCTCGCTTCTCCAAATATCATCAAGCACCACCAAATATCGTTTTTCTTTCAAGACATCAAAAAGTCTTTTCAGTTTATCAATCTCCTCCACCAGATATCTCATAAGCTGGAAGACTCTTGGAAATGTGTTCAAGCTTGGTCTGGATTGCTTTGACCTGCACCCCGATTGTGTGCAAATGAGAAGGCTTGGTGAAAATGGAGGTGAATCTCTTGACGATTCCTTTAGAGCCTCCTTGATGTGCAAGTTTAAGAATGTAGGAGTCAATAACATCTTCAGAATCGTAAGCAAGATCTCTGATTTCCGCCACCCGATTGCGGAGACGCTCGTCTTGTTCTGGCTTACGGTCAGCATCTTTCAAGAAGCACTGCATCCGCTTTAGTTCAGCCTTTAGGCTCTCAACTTCTTCATTCACTTCATTCAAGAAAACTGCTTCATGAATAAGTAAATCCGAGATTCTTTCAATAGCTAAGGACACAAAAGCCTCTGCCATTTCTCCTGCTGATTGAAAACAGAGTCCAAAATTTTTTTTTTTTTTTCTTCTTGGATTTCAAACTGATTGATCCGCCTCTGTGTGCACAATCTTAACTTCTATGTATTTGCTGATTAACTATACTAGTTCTATGATTCCTTTTTTTCTTTTTCTTTTTCTTTTTGTTCTTTTTTATCAAAAGTTGTGAACTTCTTTGTCATTGTGGTGAGCCTGGTGGCTAATTAACATTGGACAGCAAAAAGCAAAAGCTGATTCTTCCCTCTTATTCCTTTTCTAGCTTTTCCTTTTGCCGATTCCTTGCTTTCTAGCCAAGCATTGAAATACCCCAAGGAATTCTCAAAGCATTTCTAGCAAGCTTGCTTCTTTACTTAAAAGTTTATCAGGGGCACAGCAGTTTACTTCGAAACAGAGCAAAACACTTCCCAACATATTTTCTTACAATATTGACAAAAGAAGCAAGCTATGCTTGAAAGAAAATGCTTTTCTCAACTGTAACTTTTTGAATAACTATCTGTCCATCTCTGAATTTTAAGCTTGAAATTAGGGTAAAACAATCTTTCATGGCATGGGCTAAATTATGATTTTACCACATTATTGACTCAAGAAACAGAAATTCTCCTTCTTTTGTTTCCTTTTCATCCCCTTTAACCTTTTCTATTGCTTATTCCATGATAAGAAGTAGAAGCATGGAATATCATATATATTGTAGTTTGGCAATAATTCTCAATGAAATCAACAAAAAAGAAAACAGGGAACCAGTTCTTTGCTGAAATGCTAGAAAGGGAATAACACTTTAATTTAATGTATTCCTTTAACATTAATTTTCTTTTCTGCTATGATCAGGGTGTCCTTAAACTTTACCTAAACCTAATCTCTTTGCGATCTTAAGAACGCATTCTACCACATCGATTTAATGTTTTCAAAATTTTACTGCCGTATTGTTTTTCACAGAGATCTAACCTTTATTTACAAGAAAAAAAAATCCTATCCTTACTGAACTAACCCTTGTGGATGTTTTACCATTAATTCCCTAACGTCAAAGCAGCGTTTTAAATACTTGAAAACAGAGATAAGGGAGCAAAGAATCTCTCTCATTTCCTTTTTCCCATTTTGAAGAATTTTATGAAGATATTATATTTGCAACAATCAATGTGTTTTCTGCTTTAGGAGAAGTCGAGGATGTTTGCAATTAAAATTTCATACTCCATTAGCTTAGTGAAAAGCCAAAGAAATGACTCACCAGAGCTGCAATAAGTGTTCCAGAATGTAGTTTGCATGTGGGATGAAGCACACACTGGAGAGAAAAAAAAAAATCTGCAAAAAATTGAAATTTGATCTAATGTAATGGTTAAGCAACTCAATTTCCTACACGAACAGATGGTATTAAGAAATTCAATGAATTGTTTTTTTGCATTTACTTCATTGCAGCAACAAGAACTTAAAACTTGGGTGAAATGGACAAAAAAAATTTACATGCAATTGTCAATTTGTCATTCAAAATGAATTGCACTGTTTTGTTGGATTTGTCTCAACTTGTTACCAAAACAATACTATTTCATTAATGAAAGTGTATACCTAAACCGAGAACCCCAGAAACTGAGAGCTTGGAAGCCCATTAGAAAGGCAGTTGAATTCCACAGAGAAGTTGTCTCGGTTGGAAACAACAATGAACCATTGCTGTTTGTCAACTGCACGAACATAGATGTACGAATAACTACAAGCAGATAGGGAGGTTCAAACTCATTTCTTGATTAATCTCAAGACATCGCCGACAAGATGCAAGGAACCAGTTACAAGGACCTAATCAATCAAAAGAAGGAAATTTTTAAAAACCAAGAGAAGTGGGAGGTGTAAGTATTAAACCCCAAACCCCAAAATAAAAATTTACAGCCGAGCCGAGACATCAATACGTTTTCAATCAGACCTGATAAACTACAGATGTAGTATGAAATAAAGTTAAACTATACGCCAAGTTCTCTCTATCATTGTCAGTTACTGAAAGGAAGGCTGGATTTGGATTTCATCAATCCTTGCAGAGAAAGTTCATCCAAAACGACTACATAAACTAGATGACCTGGTCCTTCTTCAAGAAATTATTTGCTACACCTAACCAAGTATTCCCAAGAACATAGGCTACAAGTCTAACCATCCAGTCAATATATATATGTATATATGTGTGTGTGTATTAAGGCTAACTCAGCCAACAGTTTTGTCGACAGAAATATTTCTTTCTTTCTTTCTCCCACCTCAAGAAAAAAATGTTGACTACCATAAAAGACAACTCAGTGTTCTGTAACCAGAACTAATGTTTCAAAAGAACAAGAGTCACCTAAAGCTCAATTCATGCATTACCCTATCTGTTCTAAGAACCTTCTAGGTCTCACAAGCTACACTTCAACAACCTCATGAGAAACAAGTTAGGATTCTAAGTTCTGAGACTACAGCCTGGAACTCAATCTAAGGTTCTCTAACCTTGTTATATAAAAGGCAGGCAAGTATTTGCAACAGCAGGCCATATAATCTCAAGCAAATATAATCCTAAAACACAAGCATTACCTGAAAACGAACAAATCGATCCTTCTGCGCAGCGTCCCTGAGCCATTTGATTGCCAATGGTAGAGAAGAAAAGACAGAACTGTTTTTGCAACTCCTAACGCTCATTCCAGTTTCATCTTTAACTTCTTTGCAAACTTGATCTATGTTACTGGCCTTCCCTCCTAGTAAACAAAGGAAACAAATCATATATATACCAAACTGATCTAAAGCACCCTTGATTGTGCTCCATGTCTCCAATAATTTTGCACATTTTGTGATGATCAAAATTAAAATCAATTAATTTATATCCTGAAGCACATAATGGAACTTGAATCCAAGGCAAGTAAATACCATAAGAAATCAGACTATGGCAAAAACTCAATTTTTTACAACCAAGAGGTTGCAGTGTCTATTAGTTTAAAATTATGAAATTCAACACAATTTCCAACCTATGAATTGTGAAACATATGAAGAACGTGATGCCAGGTATTAGACTGGTACCTTTATCACCCTGCATAAGCTTTTCCCAAACTCTTTGAAGAGCAAATTGCCATGACAAATCAACTTGAGGATCAGTTGTTGATAAAGCACGGGATCCAACCTTGTGATACACAGATATGTTCGGTACAAAAAGTGCCTTCTTGAAACAGACACCTGAAATATCAGTTAAATGCTTGTAAGAACCATAAAATAAGATATTATACTTTCTTTTTCCAGGCAAGCTTCTTGCTATCCCATTGACGATAAATGTAAAGTGTCTTCTTGTCAAGATGAATCTTAGGTTTTATTCAATCCAAAAATAAAGAAAAAGATAAATCTTATCTAGCTATAATAACCCTACAAACTTTCTAGAAAGAAATTTGAGGTAAAATCAACTCAACCTAGCCTAGTTTCAGCACTTGTTCCCTTATGATTGTTTTGGGAAGGCCTTAAAAGTAGAATGCAAATTAACAACAAATACATCCTGTGTCCTTTCATTTGACACAAGTAATGTTCTACAGTTAAAATTAATTTAGAACTAAAACGAGGACATTAATACCATTCTCATCTAGAGTAGAACAGGGCAGAGTTGGAATGCCATTCCTTCATTGTGTCATTAGGATGTTGAAAGAGCTATATATTCCTCCTACAATTAAAATTTGTCTAAAGCACTTTAACTATAATCAATCCCCTAGCAAACCATAAAATTAATTTTATGAACTTCAAAAGCATTTATGATGCTTTCTATTACTTGGCTATTAAATTCTATAAATCTAAGAAAACATATCTACACATGCCTCTAACCAAATTAATTACCTTGACTGGCACACATTCTCATCAAGCGTGGCAGAAGCAACTGTGGATCTCGCACTGACATACAATTGAAAAGCAGAATCTGAAAGTAATTCTCAAACTCTTTAGTCTAGCATCACCAAGATGCAGCCCAAATGCTTAGAGTACAACTTCAAGTTCAGAAAGGCATGATAAAACCAAGCAAGGAAATATAAACTAGATGAAAGATACAATGCTGAATGCATATATGTGCATGCAAATATATTAGGCAAAAGTAATACCAGTTTATAGCCAGATGCGAAAGGAATTATCAAAATATTGTTTACTTTTGACTCAAGTTATGTTTGAGCTTTATAAACTCAATCATCAAACTTCTGAAACTTTCTACAAGAGTGATACCCTCCTAGGTTTAGATATCCAGAATAATCCTAACTCATAAGCAGCAATGAAACCAGCACCGCACTCAACACATTTGATTGCTTCTTTATACTTGTTAAAATAGAAAAGCTTGAATAGTGAATATAATGAGCCCAGGTTCAATCATAAATAACACTGATTTCAGTAAGAACGGAGTACTCTTTTTACGTATCATCTAAGTTTCAAAAACTGTCAAACTAATGTGGCCTAAAGCAGGGTGCTCTACCTGGGCAGTATCCTTCTTAGATCTTTCGTCGGTATGCTGCTGTGCCACTTCATTTGAGGAATCAGTATAATCCTGTGCCTGATAATTCAGGTTAGGTTGCTGATTGTCTTCCTTAATGCAAAGAGAAAACCACTTGGCACATGCTTCCATGCTTTCAGGACTGTGGGCTCCATCCAGATAAAAAATCAGATCTCCAGGGTTTTCTATGTCAGTAAATTGATCACAGACAATCTGAGCCCGCCCTTGCAAACTTGCTGTTGTTAGGCCCTTGATGAACAGTTCAGGCAATGAACCCTATTCCGAGCAGAAAAATAAGTTTAAGCAAAATAAGAGAATAAAAATTAACATAACAACATGTGGAATACAGAAAAAGTCTACGATAGATAGAACTTACCTTTTGATTTAAGTTGGTGATAAGATGGCCAGTCCTCTGAAGCCAAGTAGAACATAGTGCAACAGCAAGACCAGCATTTAAATATTGATGTTCACCTTCAAGTGTGAGTTTTAGACCATTCAGCAAGCTTGCATCTAGTGGATGTGCCACTTGAAGGTGTACCTGTTAAGAACGGGATTTTCTTCAGGATTAGCATTGGACAAGGCGATCTTAAGAATTTGAATACAAGTTGAATCACGTATTTCCAATTCTTTATATCAGGGAACTCAGAGATGAAAGAGTTATGCAACTTACGTTCAACTTGGAAGCTTTCTCTTCAAGCACAAGCATTGCCTCATCAGGTTGAGGTACAGTAAAGGCTGGAATCCCATGCTGCATCACAAATAAAGAGAAGGAAATAGATTTAAGTATGTTGTAAAATGGAAACAATCTCTTATCGTAATGCTTTAACTCAATGTAATTCTAAAGAACACCTTAAAAATACCAGCTTTCTCCCCAGCAATTTCTCCCAGAGTATTTCCTGTTTATAGCATCCAGTGGAGAAAAGAAAGCAATCGCTTAGCATTAGCTTCAATTATTCTGAAAGCAAGAAGATATTTAACATACACCTAATGACATAATTCACAAGTAATTAGTTCCCATATGATCAGAAAGTTACACATAAGAACAAACATAACCCATACTTTTTCACATAATTCTGCATATTTTAGATTTTCTTCCATTTTAAGCTTAAAACTTCAAGCACTCCGAATAAACCTCACAGATGTACTGAAAAATATTATTGCCAAAATTAGGTTCAAAAAAGTCATTGATTGTCACAAAATTACTGCACAATAATAAATATAATGGAATACAAATAAAAATGCCTCTTTGTGATCCACACAGATCTTATTCAGCAATTGCAATCTGCCAAGTGACTTTCAAAGAATTACAAACTCAAAAGGCAAATAATAGAAAATTAATGACATGATAAATAATTAGGTTTACAGTTTACATCATGCTGCTTGTTTTCAACTTGGCAGATATTGCATTCACAAACCAAATTACACCATTAACTGCATGTTACAAAAGCTATTCAGAGATCAGTCATTTAAATTTAACTATGACACATTTATGAGCAATTACCCAAAGTAAATATATATATATAACACTAACCAAGAATTTCCATGTGGTCGTACCCAAGGGAAGATATACCACACACAATAGGCATCTGAACCTGAAAAAGTGACACATATTGACTAAAATTAGAACAAGTTAGGCACTAACACCATATTCCATCATTAAAATGGCCATAAATGATACGCTTAGCTATATATATAATGAATCAGTAGCATGTTTGTGAACTAAATTAGAAATGTACCACATTTGTCGCATCAAACTTTCCACCTAAACCAACCTCCAGGATAGCAACACCAACCTGCATAGACAATTTAAAGGCAATAGTTTGATTTCCACTTCACTAAGAGAGGATGCTAATGAAATGGCAGAAGCAGCATGGGATAACAGCTTCACGTGGAAGGGTCATAACAGACATCAAACCTGCTCTGCTGCAAATATCTTAAAGGCAAGTAGGGCTAGGAAATGGAAGTATGTAGGCATTGGCACATCATCATTGGTTTTTTCCTGCAAACCAACAAAGGAAAGGCCAAAAGGATTAAACACATTGTTCAAAGACAACTCAAAAATTGAAAGACAATACTGTTTATTTATTCAATGATAAATATGCAATTGGATCGAGGGAGAAAACATATTGCAGATGATTTGGTTTCAAGTTTTCCAGGACAGATAATCTAAGTAAGTCCATGTGGCCCATTCAGGTTTTTTCAAATGCTACACAACTGGATTCTGCAAAATCCTTATTCCATTTATTAGGTTGGTTGGCTACAGAAGCCCCTTCCAGAGAACAAGAATTCAACTTCATGTAGGCCATGTCGGATTCTCAAAAATTATTCCCCAAAAGGAAAAAATTCATTTGTATCCACCATGCAGCATTCTTACTTTTTAGTCTGCTGCTACTTTGTTGGAAACAGATAGTACAAGAAATAACCAGCAAATTCATTGCACAATGCTAGTCAGTGCCATAGAAAGTCTTTACTGTTGAACCTACTACTTACACTACTTTGGATAGACAATAATCCACATTTAAAAAAAAAAAAAAAAACAGCACTGTTCCACAAAACCCACTTAATAATGTACGAAACAGCCATGTATAATGGAAGAAGACCTGAGAAGGAGTTCATACACATATGAAACACAAGTGCAGACGTACCTTCAGCCTATCATAACACCACCAGAAATATTCCAAGAATTTCTCCTCACATATTTCCACACTGGAGCAGCCAAGCAAGACGAGAAATTTACCAAAGCATCAAAGCTATAATAGGAATAATTATATATATATATATATATATATATATAATTGTAAATAAACATAGATAGCAGTGGTTAACCAGCATTTGGATAACGGAAAGTAGAAGAAACAGTAGATAATAACTTGACCTCCTTCATAAAGATCAATCAAATACACATAATAGTGAATTGAAAGACTAACCCATCCAATCGAAATCTTTCTCGAACATCAATAAGGTGAGGAGATGTGAAAAGTCCTGTTCGGAATCCACAATTACGTAATATTGATTCTGCGAACGTGCACGTTGATCCCTTTTCAAATTCCAAATCAAAAGAGAGTTAGTTTCACAATTCACAAGCCATAAGCAAACAAGATAGGAAAACAAAATTTATTCTCTAGATTAAGTTCTGAAATAAATTATGTTTCACCAAAACCAAACATATCAAAATAGTGGATGATGTCACAGATAAATGTGGCATACAAAGAACATTAAGGGAAAAAATTCTTAAAGTTGAATAGTTAGAAGGCTACCTAATGGAGCTATTTTCCTATTTCTATCACATTGCTTAAGTAATTTACATAAGTCAGGTATTCCGAACCTATAATACAATAACAAATAAGATACCAAATTAAATAATTTCTCCTTTTTGTATAAAGATAGTAAAAGATCCCTGAAACCTGATCCAATTTGAAATATTGCTTATTCCTTCATAACCTATAACCTAATAAATTAAGAGTTCGCTTAACTGGTGCCTATTAAGGATTATTTAATTACCAGTTTAGGAAAGTTTTTTTTATTTAATACATTACTTTTACTGAATTCGAGAAAAAATAAACCATTAATTATACTTTTCTTTCTATATATATCACCTTAACAAGTCCTAGTGGAACTTGTTAACATTCCCCATAAATTAAAAGGGTGAAGCATTTTTAAAAAAAAAAACTATTTCTTAGTTAAAAAATTGAAAGACCTACCTATCTAATGACTCTTACAAAGGTACAACAAATAAAGTGTAATCCTAATCAATCAATAATATTATAGTAGTTTCAATAAAAACTTTTATCACTTTTTATATTTGCTTTTGATATTTGGTGAAAACTTTCTTACTTTATATTTAGCCATAAAAAAGGCAGAAAAATTAAATATCATGACTTTCATTTGTTTCATTCATTATAAATGCAACTAAAAATACTCAAAAATAGATTTAACATTTTCTAAATGACTAACGCAAAAAACTTAAAAGATTTTAATATAAATATAATATATCAAAATGAAGGAATAAATTTCAAAGCTAAAAATTACTAGAAGGAAAAACAAACAGAATTAAGATTGAGAAGACGAAAATTTCAGTACCTTTCCTTTAGTGCCAGCAACATGGATGATTTTCAACTGTGAAATTGCCTCCTCCAATTCCAAAATCTAAAATCCAATAAATAATCAGCTCAATTTAAGCTCGTAAACAATCCATTTCTAAAAAAAATACTCAATCAAACAGAATCAATTATACTTTCAAGTAATCAAAAAGCAAGTCAAATCGGTCCCCCCTATTACTATTATCAGCACGACTCCGTTTCGTTATCAAAGACGACAATGCATCCAACGTCGACTTGTATCGAGCCGCGGCAGAATCCGTCGATCCACCTACAAAAACAAAAAACGAAATTCGAAAAAGAATTCTTTAACCATGAACTCTAAAAGGCGGTTTTAATTTTCCATTTTTACCTTGGGCCATGGCGATGTGGAATTCAATGAAGAAAAGGTTTGAGAGAGTGAGGGAAGGAGTGGAAGGTGGTTGGGGAAGTGAGGATGAAGAGATTGGGTTGGACGGTTGAGAAGTTATAAGGAAAGGAATTGAAAAATGACATTTTTTTTGGTCACACACAGTCACAAAGATTGCCTGCTTGCACTTGCTTATTGGATTTATGGATCTTTTCACGCTTTTGAATTTTTTACTATCGATTTTTTGTTTTTGTCGGCTCCTTTTTACTTTTTTTTCTCGTAATTTTAAAGGATATTATTACACATACGAAGATGATTAAAATATAATACTGAATACGATAATACATGAAAAATAATATGAATAAATACATTATATCAATATGTTAAAATTTATATAACACAGTTTATTGATGTATCATAATTTATATAAATATATAATTTTTAATACAATTATGATACAAATACATTACAAATTCATATACGAATACAATATAAATACATAAATTTTGAAAGCCTCTAGAAAAAAAATACACTAATGACAATTTTTTTACGACTAAAACACTTGGAATATTAAGGGAATGAATTTGTAAAAGATTAATCTTATTATCATGTAATAATTCATATAAACCAGCCAACATCTTAGTTTAAAGAAAAAATAAAAATAAAAGAATTACGTGATCACCACCGTCCAAAGTTTTGAAGTCAACAACAAATCAACGGGCTGCAACTCTTTAAATCCTTAAACTCTTAAGCCCATTCTCTCTCTGCATATCTGATGGTATGCCTTCTCAGCCACAGCTGATACATCACCATATGAAACGCATCGTACGGCTGTGGCGTCTCGTTCCACACAAAATGCTTACATGCGACCACAGCTGATTCCCTCATATCCTCGTATCCTTCCACCACCACGCGCCCCAAAACCCTCTTGATCTCCTTGGCCCCACCGCTTGTCCCCACGAATACCGCAATCTGTTGCCACGTCAGCAAATCCATCAAGGGCAAGTCCTGGATCGGACGGTCAGTAATCACCACAGGCACGCACCCGAAACTCATCGCTTCCCCGATCCCCGAGATCTCGGGCCCGTACTCGAACAAACAAAACTTACTCCCGGCAAGTCTTTCCTCGTAAGACATCTGATCAGACGGCTCGGATTCAACCAAAATCTCGGGATCAGCTAAAAGCTGTTCCACCAAATTCGACTCTTTCACCCAATTATACCTCACGTAACCCAAATAACTCGAGCTCTTACTACCCGGAGCGTGAGCTGGCGCGTGAACGTTAGCAAGTGGGGGTAAACTAACATCCTTATGAGGAATAAACAACCCGGATGTTGTCGGAAAACACGAGATCTGAACCGAGTTTTTCTTTAACTCCACCACATTCCGGTCCGAACCGTGGCCAACACCGGAACAAGAAAGGAAAAAATGATCGGCTCCGAGAGTCCGATTCCAGTAAATGAATTCCGTACGGTAATCCCCGACCACACGCGCGGCTGAGCGTGTGGAAAGGTCGGAGTGGAAAGAGAAGGGAATGAAGAATAAATGGGCTTCTTCGGGGTTTTGAGTAATGAAGGGGCTGTGGATGAGAGAAGAGTAAAAGAGGGATTCAACTTTGGAGTCAAACGACAGCGTCTCGGGAGGGGGGTAAGTGTAAATTTTGAAGTTTTTTAGCATTTTTTGGTAATTTTGAGGGAGGATTGTGGGGGAAAGGTAAGGGGAGGAAGTGAGAGGAGTCGACAGTGGGAAGAAGGAAATGAAGAAGAAGAAGAAACAGAGGAAGAGAAGGAAAGACATTTTTTCTTTGGGGAAAGAAACACAGGGAAATATTTTGGTTGGAAATTAGGGGATTGTTTGGAAGGATTTAAAAAGGAGGTTTTTGGAATTTATTTATGGCGTTGAGAGTAACGTCGATGGCACGTGAAAATTGGGTGACCCATATGTCTATTTCGGGTACTGTTTGGGATGGTTACAAAAATACAAGGTTTTGATCAAAATAAATACTATGAAAAGTAAATGAATTTATTTGTCTTAAATTCGGATTATAAAAAATAAAAAGGAGGAAAAACTTAAATTTTGATGTATTCAATTCAGCCATTACTCCCAAATTTCATTTTCATGCTTCTCCTCCTCCTCCTCCATCTGATCTGTGTATTTCAACCTCACTACTCTGCTTTGTCCAGGTGCTAATGGGACCCCAAAAACTGGGCTTACTTTGGGAAGAATTTTAGTTCGATCCCATTTATCTTCTAGTTCATTTTTTGGTTACTACCCGTATAAATGTTAATGGCCCAGGTTTGGCTCGAAATGTAAATTTCAAATTTTAATTAAATTCATTATATTTATAAATAAATAATTTAATTCACTCATATTATTTATAAAAAATTTAATAAAAAAAAAACATAATTTTTATTTAACCTTTGATAATTTTATTTTTTTAAAATTTTAAAATATAAAAAATTTATTTTTTATATGATATTAATTACATAATATATATAAATAATATAATTTAAAAATAGATCTAACTCGAGCTTCAAATGTTGGAGCCGAGCTTGGCCAGTTTTCTAAATCAATTTCATTTTTTTATCCAAATCTATATTTTAGGCTTAACATTTTTATCTAAATCCTCCCAAACATCCGACGAACTTTGAAACTTGGACGAACAATTTGACCTAGGGACAGATCTACCATCAAACTTAGATACATATTATCCAGTACCAATGTGTTTAAGGATGGCAGCAGGTTGGATATCTGCATTTTTTTGTACTATCCGAATCCGCATATTATTATTCGAATCCGAATTAAATAACATTATCCGTCGGATATCTGAATCCGCTAAAAATCTGAATTCAATAAATCATTTTTTTAAAAATAAAAATAAAAAATAAAAAAAAAATTATGTGTTTTACAAATAAGCGGATTTAAATTCGGATAATGGATATCCGAGATTTCATATCTGCATCCGCTCCAAATCCGCTGCGGATAATAATTATAATATCCTACTCCGACTTTTATCCGAATCCGCAAATCCTATATCGCAAAAAACAGATCAGATATCCACGAATATTCGAATTCACATTTTAAATTGCCATCCCTAAATGTGTTGGATTGGAACTTTGTCAACTTCACCATGGATAGGGCTGTAAATGAACAGAGCGTTCGACGAACCGTTCGTGAACAATTCGATTTTTGTTCGTTTATTAAGCTAAATAAACGATTATGAACACAATTTTCATGTTCGTTTATTAAATGAACCGAGTTCGAACAGATGTGTATTCGGTTCGTTTATGGTTAGTTTCAAGCTCGTTTATTAGTTTGTTTAAAGCTCGTTTATGTTCGTTTATTGTTCGTGTATAATATAATTAATAATATTATTATTATTTGTATTTTATTTTATTTTATTTATAATTAATATTATTTAATAATTTAGTAATAAATTAAATTTAATTACGTTTGTATTTTATTATTTTATATTTAATAATAATTTAAAATTGACTTGTTTTATATTTGTTTGTTTGTTTATTGTTCATAAACATATTTTTAATTATTCGCGAACATATTCGATTATATGTTCATGAACATGTTCATTTAATGTTCACGAACAAGTTCATTTAATTTAAATGAACTTGTTCGTGAACATTAAATGAACGAACACGAATACGCTCAATTTTAAACGAACAGAACTTGAACACAATTTGAAAATCCTTAACGAACACGAACCGAACACGAACAAACTCAAAAATAAATAAACAAACACGAACAAGACTTTATTCATTCAAGTCCAATTCATTTACAGTCTTACCCATGGAAAACATAAATAAAAATAAAATGACATTAAATGGTTCTAACTTCATCCTAGCTGTCCTTGTTTTGCTGTTTCATTTCTTTAACCATGGTTGGAAATAAAATATGAGTTTATCACGTAAGTTTACTTTCCGGTTCAAAAAAAAATGTTTATTTTCAGTGCAAACTGCATACACCACGTAAACAGAAAACGAATATATATACACTTAATAATAAAAGTAGTCAATAACTTATACTAGAAGTTCTTTTACTAATTCCACAAAATTATAAAACACTATAAACAAGGCATGTATAAGTCTTTCAACTTTTCCTCCATTGTTAACAACAATAATGGCACCATTGCAAAGAGCTTCATCTGAAAAGCCTCATAGCTTTTTGCACTTCACTCATCCAAACCATCCTGTTACTGAGTTTTACTTAGCCCAAGAGTTCATTTGTGACGCTTGCAACACCTTAGGGCATGGAAAGAGATACCTTTGTTCCATGTGCAACTTTGATCTACAGGAGTATTGCGCCACGTGTCCCTCGACCATCGGGTTCCACCTGCACTCTCGACACGTGTTAACTCTCGTGAATCAAGTCGGTATGAGACACGTGTGCGATCTATGCGGCGAAAACGTTGATGGGTTATTTTACACGTGTCGTGTTTGTGATTTTGACGTACATCCTCTTTGCACTCAGGTAGCGTCGCACGTGCAACACGCGTATCATCCATGTCATCTCTTGATGCTTCAGTCGGCGGAGCCTAGGTGGTGTATGGTGTGCCGCCACACGTGCACATCGTGGCGGTACAGGTGTGACTCTTGCAATGTGGATGTCCATTTGGAATGTGCTTTTGGGCCACCGGAGACGGCCTCATGGGTTCCGCCGCCGACTCCTAGCACCGGACATGAGGTTGGAGTCCAAACCAATGGGCCCATGGGCCAAGTTGGAAACCAGGTCCAGAGTGGTGGAGCTGTCCAAGGGAGTCGGAGGAGAAAGATTTACTTTGCCGTGGGTAAGATTGCTACTACGGTGCTGATTAGCTCATTGTTGGGAGTCCCAACTGGTTGGTCTTAGAGTTTAAACTTAGAAAAGGCCCTAGGTTTGATTTCTTGCAATTTCAATTCGGACAAGTTAAATAATTAATGTGTAACATATATATATTATATAGTTATATACTATATGAATCTGAGACTTAATCCAGTTGATTCATTAATACTTAAAAAATAACATTTAATAAGTTTAAAGTTCGAATCTTAGTATCTGTAATATTTTTTCCTATCCCCAAACTATAACCTCGTTTGTAAAAAAAAAAATCATATATATTACATAGTACAGCTTGATGGTTTTTAAATTCCAAGTAATTTCTTAAGGTTGTGTTTGAGAACTTGGATTTCAAAATTAGTGTAAATTGTGTAATAAAACATAGACCTGGCAATTCGTGTATCCGTATAGTGTTCATGTATTTTATCGTGTCATACTTGTGTTTAAGGTATTTTATATTTATATAAACTTTTATACGTTAATAATACGTATTATATAGATTTTGAGACATTCGTATCGTGTTCATGTTATTTTTTTCGTGTCGTGTTCGTGTCTTGTTTTTAGTTATTTTTTCCGTGTCGTGTAATTGTGTCGTGTTCAATATTGACAGGTCTAATAAAACACATGTAAATGTAATATTGATGATTATTTTTCATATCCATGGATTTATTGGAAACCTATTTAGTGATGAATTTGAAATACCTATAACTATTTGTAAATTTTAAATTCATGTTTTTATACCTTTCAAATATATAATTATATTGAATCTTAACTAATTTATACATAATGCATATGAAATCCATCGCATTCTCACAATTTATATAGTAAATGAAATCTAAATCCAAATTTTCAAATTCATGTTTTTAAATATAGAATAAATGTTATCCTAATTAATTTGGTTTCTTTTTTCTTTTTCTTTGGCAAAAGCTAGCTCTTTTCCAAAGTAAAGGAAAACTTGCTTATCACTTTCTCGTATGATTTTTGCTAACGAATGCTACTATGACATCTTTTAAAATCACAAGTTATAATTTTTAATGCATTGAAAATCATTAAATTAATTATCAACTACTGTATTTAATATAAGAGTATTTTTATAAATAGTAACTTAACTAATTTAACAAATACCTTAAAACATTTGTTAACAAAATTCTTTTCATATAGCTTTACTGCTATTAAAATTTCAACTGATTTATGTTTTATAAAAATATGATTAAAATTTCAAAGCAAGGAATATCCAAACGAATGCATTACCCAAATAAACATTATGAATGCATCATCTCTTCTTATATGATATGTTAGATATCAAATTTGGTGTCGGACACAAATAAAATGAAGAATTTAGATCTATAAATTGTTTTATGTATTTGACACAAATTTTATAAGTATATTTTTCTCGAAAAATCTAACTACTTTTTTTTGGATTTCACTTACTTGGAACAAATATATTGAATGTTCCCTCTTTTTAGTCTAATGTGATACGTTGTTTGTAAAAATATTTATAAATAGAAAAAAAAAAAAAACTTTATCGATCAACTCTTTTTACCTTTTATTTAAAAAAAAAAAAAATTTTGTTGATAAAAAGCCATACAAACTTTTATTAATAAAAAATCAACCAAGTAGGCCCATTATTAGCACAAATCATGTGAACCTCGCTGGCAAACAAAAAAAAGCAAACAACGCGTGAAAGTCAGCGCTCCCAAAAGGCGCGTGCCAAGAGAGAGAGCGCTCCCAATCGTGTACCGTTGTTCAGTCAGGTGTTAAGTTTCCTTCCCTCGTCGTCTCCGTTGCTTCCAATTTACGGAAAAACGCACGTTTTTCTCTAAATAATTCCCACTTTGCGGAAGAAAAAAAAAAACACCCCAATTCTTTCTAAATAACGAATCAAAAAACTATAAAAAAAAAACCACTCTTTCTGTTAATTTCTCAGTTCGATCTATTATTTTCAATGGAGGAATCATCATATTCAAATCTTGCTACCAGTCATTTACTCGGCTCAGTTCCCGTAAGCTTCTTAATTTCCCTTTTTCTTTATTTTTTCAGTTAATTTGTAGGATTTTATTTCTTTCTTTTTTTTACCGAATTAAATTATCAAGATTCGACTTTTTTATGTAAATTAATTTCAATTTTAATTCGAATCTCAGGCTGTTATCAATGAAGAAAAGAAAGCCTCGTATGAAGGTGCTTTTTCTTTTATTTTTAGTTTTTGTAAAATTTTGTTTACAGTAATTGCGAATTTGTTTGTATTTATTTATTTTTTTGAAATTGTGCAGTTCCTGAAGCGAGTATGCAAATTTTCCCTCCAAATAATGGCAGCGGAGGAGGTAGAGGCCGAGGTTATCAAACTCTTGAAGCTCCAACTGGTATATTCTTTTAATTTCTTTTAATTTATTTTCTGGCCATATAAGGAAAACCTAGTTAAATTTAATAATCTTCCTTTTTCTTACTCTGAATGTTATGATTATAAAGTGATACTTTTTTCTATTTAGGTGATAAAATTGAAAATCTGCTATATTTGCAATGATTAATGTCTTAAAGAGTGGTTTTAGTAAGGAAAATTTGTTCTTGATAATAACTGAAAGAAAGAGAAACTTTCAAAATCATGGCATCTAGAGTTTGGATATCAGAGATTTGGTCATTGAACTGAGTGGTTCTTCATTGGAAGTTACATCTGATATCGTAGGAAAATTTAGTGAGGAAGGTTGATATTTTCGATGCCATTTTAAGTTTGAAATGGAGAGAGTACATCGCATTTACTGTTACATTTTTCTTTACATTCTGGAATAGTTACCTTTTATTTTTATAGTCACAGATTTCATTTTGTACAATGGAGTTCATTGTGAATATTATTAAAAGGATGATTCTATATATTCATATAATTGATGTAACCAATAGCATTGTCACTCTGAAATAAAGCTTCCCCTGATGCATATATCCTTTTGGTGGCTCTGTTTATATATTTTTTTTTAACTTTCCTTCAGTATTCTCTTCCTTTATTTATTTGATTGTGCGTGTGTCTCGTCTAACTAAGGAATATAGACTACTGATTTTGCATTCACGTTCTAAAACACCTAAGGATATTGGGGCTAAGTTACTATTGTTGCAGTTAGATTTCACTTATGGTAATATTTTAATGCTTTTATTTAGTGTTACTGAAGGATTGTTAATGTTTAATGATCCCTTTGTCTATCCTATGCAGAAGGATTTGAACAACAGCCACCAAACAACTGGAAGGGAGTGTTTAGTATCTCATCATACACACAGTATTTTAATGTGGATACAGATGTTGTCTTAAACAGATTGATAAGTTCCTTTTATCCTGTCGCTGGAGATTTTTTCAGCAAGATCGATGCTAACCCTGATCTGTGAGTATGCTCCCCCCTGCCCCCTATTGTTCTTTTGCCACCATTGTATCATAAAATGAGACATTCTTTAATATGGGTGAAAAAGCTGCTTTAGTCAAAGTGTCAAAGCTTCATCATTCTATTTTTGGAATCGAAAGTTATCCTTTGGAAGAGAAAAGTTAATGGAGGTTTTAGACCTCATAAAATCATATTATCTCTAGTCAATATAATCTGGGATGAAAAGTAGGATTGAAAGCAATCAAAGCATCCATTGACCTACGCATTCTTTCATTTGCAAGAAGCAAGCGTTTTGGAAGTCAGGTCCAGCTCACTAATCTTATTCATAAACTTACCAAGTTAGAAAGTTTAGTTAATTGGTTCTTTATTTTGACAAGTAGGAAAAACTGTGAGAAGCATTAAAGGAAGCATACTAAGCAAGACAAGTGCATGTGGTTGTTATCTAAAGGGAATAAAGGCCAGTAGTAATACAAAAGATTTAAGCACACATTGGTTGCGCGTTTATTGCATCATGATCTGTAATTCTGATCTTAGTCCTACCCTTTTCATTTGTGGTCTTTCAAGTAGATTGATGAAAAAAAAAAGCCATTTATTAAGAAAGAAAATAGGAAGACAACTAGACAAAAAATTGATAGAATCCTTAGGTTATGGAAGTTAAAAGTACACTAGGATTTTGTAGCTTTTTAAAGGTTACCGGATATATGGTCCTTTCCTTTGTTCTCCATGAGAAAATTGAATTCCTTGTTACTATGATGTTGTGAAATATACATCTTATGATGTAGAAATCTTGACAGTGTAACAGCTGTAACTAGATATTGGTGAAATAATATGCGGTAGTAGTTTTCATGATTATCTGTTAATTTAGTTTATTGGTCTTGATTTTTGCCATATGTTAGGTATGGGCTTATCTGGATCACAACTACGTTGGTCTTTATGCTTTCTTCCTTTGGAAACTGTGCCACGTACCTTATGCAAAAGCACACTGATGACACTACTTCTTGGAGCTTTGATGTTGGCTATGTAAATGTAGCAGCTTGTGGAATCTATGGTTATGCAGTTGTGGTGCCAATGGCATTTTACTTCTTGCTTCAATATCTGGGTTCAAATGCTAGCCTTATACGATTTTGGTGCATGTGGGGTTATTCTCTATCCATTTTCATTCCAACTTCGGTAAGTTTTTGTCTCTTTAAAGGAAAAAAATACCGACCCCCTCTTTTTCTCTCCAAACTAGTTTTAATTTGCCGATCAAGTCCAAAAAGCTATCTTCTTGTTAATTAGTCTCTCTTTATTTCTATGGATGATAGAGCCTTAAATTCTAATTCTGAAGTATTTATGCCCCAAGGATAGCATATTCATTGATGCTTCTGGGGTCTTGTTAATTGGTGATCACATCTGGATTACCTAAAGTTATATTTTGCATCCTTATGAAGCTCAAATTTATTAATTATTCATTATATCTTGTACAATCATCTGAGCTGTACTATATGACATATTTGCAGTTTCTACTGCTTATTCCAGTCGAGATTCTCCGATGGATCATTATACTCATTGCTGGTACGGCCTCGGCATGCTTTGTTGCCTTGAATTTAAGATCTTATATTGAGGGGGGGAACGATCTTAGAATGATGGTGGTTGCTGCATTCTTGTTGCAAATGGCCCTTGCAATCTTCATCAAGGTCTGGTTCTTTCCATAAACCTCACTAAGTCATCCTATATGGTCTATCTTCTGAGCACCTAAATTCCAAACTTTGCTATGTTTACTCTGTTTCTGGGAAATATGCAAAAGGAGATTAGTTTGAGCGAAAATGCCTTTTGAAAGAAAAAAGCTTCTGTGTGTTTTGGGATTCCTTACTTGGTGAGTTGTAGTTTAGTGATAAATTTGAAACATGTAACCGAAGTGAGTTCTAGGAGTCGATGTTTTTGATGAGGTTGCAGTGTAGCAAACGGCACTAATTTGGTTTTGGAGTTGGTTGATCTAATTGACTAGGTGTTGTTGGCCTACAACTTTTAAGAGACCAACATCATCAGAGCAACTAGAGTAAATGTCAATGTGATATTTTTAAATCCTGGAAGTTTTCTCGTTTGCACATGGTTATGTAAATATAGGTTGTCATGGTCTTTTTTGTCAATCTCTAATTGTTACTTAACATCGTAAAGCAAATTTTTGTGTCAAAAATTAGGTTCATTTGAAACACAATCACTGGCATGAAGTTACTAGGTAGACCTATGTTGCTCCGACAGTTTATTTTTCTTGAAGCACTTATGTTCACATATTCGGACTTTGGTATGAAGATATGATCTTTCAGATATATAAAAAAACTTAAAAAAAATTGAACATAAGACATTCATATTTAACACTCACACCCGAGTCCGAGTAATATAGATTCTCCTGCCCATTTAAGTCTCTGCTACCAAGAGTATCCAGGTTCGTGGATCGGCTATAGAACCATGTTCAATAAGTGTAATGCATTAGCTGTCTGCTCTTAGGTTGGGCAGTAAGGATCGGAGAAAGGTAATCAAGCATTTAGATCCATCGGAACCACAGGAATCCTTGATTAGAATGGGATTCCTAAGTCCAAAACAGCTTGATATCTCTGTCAAGTGGCTTTCTAGCAGCAAACTTTTCTTTTTCTCTGGTAAAAACGTGAACTTTTCACTTTTCAGCACTTGGTAAATTTTCTGCCTATAAGCTCCAAACTTGTGCACGATCACAGGATGAGGATGGTAACAAATGGTCACAATCTGTGTACTTTTTGATTCCGGGGCTGATGTCAGCTGAATCTAAGTTCAGCCCAATCTTAATGACCCACAGCTTCTTGGTTGGGCTTAATTTTTGGTCTCAAAGACTAGACCCATCTCGATCCCACCCAACCTATAGCAATCAAAACTGTAGTTAAATTAATGATTCTTTTGAATTGATTGATGGATTAGTTGACGAAGGATGCATATATTATTTTTAATTGTTTTAATTAAGTAATAACAAAACTCTACCTAACCCAACAACTGGACTTCTATAGTCAGAATTGATAGGAGTCAAGTAATACCAGAATTCTTTTTTGTGCTTGGGTTGTCCCATCCCATAGGCTAATATTTATAGAGTTAATTAATTATAAGGGTTTTAGGTGCTTGTTTTGCATTTCGCTTCATTTAATCTAAATCTGGTTGGCTCAAGTTGTATACTAATTGATTTTACATATTTAATTATTTATCATCAACAGGGAATAAAAATGAATTTTATAAATTCTAGATAATTAATTAATCATTATAATTGATCTTACATATTTAATTATTTATCATCGACAGGGAATAAAAATGAATTTTATAAATTCTAGATAATTAATTAATCATTATTTTCATAAGGTACTGGTTCTTGATGGAGGTGGATTTGACCTTTGAATTCATTTTAAAATCTTTCATCAAACTGTTTTTGCTGGAAATTGATTTCAATTTACAAATCAATAAGATAACCTTTCTAATGAAATCAAAAATTAGAAAACCTTATCCACAAAATTGGTTGTAATTTTAAAAGATTAGCCACATAAAAGGCAACAAAAACTAAATACCATTATTATGTTATTACCATTCACAATATATTTTTGATAAAGAAAGTATTTATCGATTTTTAATTAAAATATAAATACTAGGATTAAAAAACAAAGTTTTTAAAATAAAAATAAAATTATTTAATACATATTTTTAAATTTTACTAACAGATTAGAAGATTAACACAATATATTTTGATAAATAGAGTATTTATCGATTTTTAATTAAAATATAAATACTAGGATTAAAAAAATAAAGTTTTTTAAATAAAAATAAAATTATTTAATATATGTTTTTAAATTTTATTAACAGATTAGAAGATTAACACAATATATTTTGATAAAGAGAGTATTTATCGATTTTTAATTAAAATATAAATATTAAAAAATACATTTTTTTTAAAATAAAAATAAAATTATTTAATATATGTTTTTAAATTTTACGAACAGATTAGAAGATAACACACTTTCTTAGAATATATTTAAATTTTTTTAAAAACAATACTTATCAAGTTTTAGTTGGAGTTTAAAACTCTATGGAATACATTTTTTTTAAAAATATATATTTTTACATTAAAAAAATCAGAAAAATCCAAATATCATACAACCAGCAGCAGCCAGAAACACGGATCTTTTGTCCCATGTGGCCCACTTTGCTGACGCCTCCTCCGCCGCCTATTGTTGTAACCCAATAAATCCCAGCCCACGAATACTTCTCTTCCATCCATCTATGCCTTTACAGAGTTTTTATTAGTAGTAATCTCTCTTCCCTAAAGCTCAAACTTAAACCTATCAGCAAATTGAAAGTGAAGAAACACTGAGTCAGAAACATCTACACGGCTCGCTCCGAGTTTCAGAAAAATGGCCGAAGATAGTTCTAGAGCTTTTGTTAAAGGTGTCAAGCGTATCGTCATTAAGGTTCAGTTCAGTTCTTTTCTCTTCTTTCTTTTTCTTCTTCCAAACATTGTTTCAGTTTTGACTTTTGATCAGCTTAGTAAGATAAAAAATGAATTACATTGTTGATTTAAAAAAGCTGGTTTATTTTTTTTTGTGTTTCTATTTTTAATGGTTTTATGTTGATTTTAATTTGGGGGGTGTTTGGTTACTAGGAAAGATGTGGAATTGCAAAAGAAAATGAACGCCTTGATATTTTTTTATGCTTCTTTTGTAAATAAGAAAATGAATTTTTTTTAATATCTAAAAGTCACCTTCTTTTAGAAAAAATAGGAACACTTAATAGGGTGGCGGCATTTTCTGAATGCTTTCTTCCTAAATAGTGCAAAAAACATATATACTTTTTGAAGACCTTAAAATGGGATCAAGAATGCTAGATGTATTTTTAAGTCAAGCTAAGTGCATTTTTAAAAAAAATAAATAAAAATTGGGTATAAGGATATTAAAATATAAAAATAGAATTTTGTGTTTGTTTCATTGCAAATTGTAATGGAAATTATAATTTTTTTTTTAAAAGAATAAGATTATCGTGTTTTTTAAGAACCGGAGAAACTGAAAATTGGGTCAAAATAGGTTTTGTTTTTTCTTTATTTATTTTTTGGTGAAGATGTTAAAATCACATAGACTATGCCAATGGTTTGTTAGGCTAGACTAAGTGCTTTTTTTTTTTGAGATGTTAAAATCACATAAACCATGTCAGTAGTTCAGTAGTTTTTATTTGGATATTAAAATTTTAAAAAGACAAAAAAGGGTCTTTGTCATTGCGATGGAAATCATTTTATGAAGATAGGAAAAACTGAAAATATGTAGAACTGTATATGGAAGAGCACTTTTTATGCAGGTTAATTAATATATATATATATATATTTTAAAAAATATCTGTTTTAAAAGAGTTCAAGATCTTTTTTCTTGGAAATTTGGGCTGCTTAATCATTGGAAATTGCCCTGAGAATGCATTGTTCAAAGTGATGCCTATTTTTTTTTTTTTTGTAAAATTGGTTTTCATATAGGAAATTGTTGTCATTTTCTGCCACCAAAGTGGTTTATCGATTGATTAAGAAGAACACTCGTCTGGATATAGTAGTTATGTAATAAACATCTTAGCACATACTTTGGTTGAGAGAGAACTAAATATTTGAGAAAGTTGGAGTTCTGATAAATGAGTGAACTGACTAATATTGAAGGTTGGGACTGCTGTTGTTACTCGAAATGATGGACGATTAGCACTTGGAAGATTAGGGGCACTATGTGAGCAGGTATGCTATTTGTTTTATACATCATTGTGAATGGAGCTCTGGGAGGTTGCAGCTATTGCTTTATTTGCCTTGTAGTAACATGGTTAAAGTTTCAAACGATGTGCAGATTAAAGAATTGAACTCTCAAGGATATGAGGTTATTTTGGTGACATCAGGTGCTGTCGGCCTAGGTCGCCAAAGGCTTAGATACAGGAGACTAGTCAACAGCAGGTTTTTTGTTTTTTCTTTTCAGCTCTGAGTAGTGATGTTTACGCGATGTTTACGCGATACGCCTCTAAGTATATTTCGAGCCTAAAAATTGATATTGATGTCATGCATCAAAAAAGAAAAAAGGGAAACTATTAATATTTGGGATAAATTCTTTTTCCTTGATATTATTCTTATTCATTCTTGTCTCATGTTTTGCAGCTTTGCTGATCTTCAGAAGCCGCAAGTAGAACTTGATGGAAAGGCATGTGCAGCTGTTGGACAAAATAGTCTTATGGCCCTGTATGATACATTGTTTAATGAGGTGGTTACTCATTTTCTATTTCATGGCTGCATCAGACTGATCTTTTCTTGAAGTTCATTACCTTAAAGTTCATTCTTTCTTAACTGGAATTTTTCATCTCTATTTCTAAGATGCATTCTCATATCACCAGTACATAGAACTTAATTGAAATACCTTTTTTTTTTGTTGCTGCAGCTGGATATTTCATCAGCTCAACTTCTTGTAACAGACTATGATTTTAGAGATGAAGATTTTAGGAAGCAACTAAATGAAACAGTGAGGTCTTTATTATCGCTGAAAGTTATTCCTATATTTAATGAAAATGATGCCGTCAGTACCAGGAAAGCTCCATATGAGGTATCATACTGATAATTTTTCCTATGTGATGATGTTTCTTAATCTCTTTATATCATTACCTTGATCAATGCTATCCCTTTCTACCTACAGTAGTCTTATCCAATGCTAGAATGGAAAATGATGTTCTTCATCATAAGTAGAAGCTTAATCTAGGAGGCTGTACCAATACATTGTAATGCATTACATTCAATGTGTGTTCATGTCTATTTATATCAATACCTGGATCAATGCTATCCCTCTCCTACAGCAATCTAATCTATTGTTAGAATGAAAACTGCTGTTCTTCATCATAAGCAGAATCTTAATCTTAGGAGGTTGTACCAAGACACTTTAATGCATCATAAATAGAAGCTTCTTTCTCAAGGCTCTAATGGATCTATTAAACAGATACTGTGAGATTCTTTTCTATATTGGTATAAAAAAAGTTTTTAAAAGCTTTGACTCATCTTAAAGTTCATAATTTGAGCACTTTTTCAGGATTCTTCTGGTATATTTTGGGACAATGACAGTTTAGCAGCTCTACTGGCATTGGAACTAGATGCTGATCTTCTTGTTTTGTTGAGTGATGTAGAGGGTCTTTACAGTGGCCCTCCAAGTGATCCGAAATCAAAGCTGATCCACACATATGTTAAGGAAAAACATCAGGGTGAGATTACCTTTGGAGACAAGTCGAGGGTGGGTAGAGGGGGTATGACTGCAAAAGTAAAAGCTGCTGTCAATGCAGCTTATGCCAAAATTCCTGTTGTTATCACCAGGTATGGTTCACGCTTTATTCCAGGTTTAGCTCTATGCAATTTTACTGTATCTTGACACATGTTAAATATAATAATTAGGATCCTAAAATGATTGAATGCTGTTTTTGCTAGGATTACAATCATGTAAAATGAAATTAACATTCATGCCAGTTTCCTGCTAGTAAGTGCATCGAGGGGTAGGAAAATTGCAGCAATTTAACCCCTCCTGCCTCCTCCCATCTAAGAACCTTTATATGTTGTTCTGTGAATTGCAACTCAAGGAAAAAGAATGAAAACTTATTTGTTTGGAGCTTGTAGCTTTTGCTATATAAAAGTATTCTTGCTGCATTTATATGTGATGCTGCCATGCCTGGTGTCAGCCACATGCCTTCTGCCTAATTGTCAGTAATTTCTCTTTTGTTTCTTATAAAGTGGATTTGCTGCTGAGAACATAATAAGAGTCCTCCAAGGACAACGAATTGGTACTCTCTTTCATAAAGATGCACATGAGTGGGAACCAACTAAAGAAGTTGGTGCCCGTGAAATGGCAGTTGCAGCAAGAGAAAGTTCCAGACAGCTTCAGGTAATATTGCATTGCTTTGTGGTTCCAAATATTTTATTTGCTTATTTTTTTATAACATTCTTTTACTTCTTCCCTAAGCTGTGGTTCCGGCTGCCAACATCTATGTTGACAGTCAGATGTACCTTCTTGACTAGTGGAAAAATAACTTAATGGCAATTGTTCTTCAGGCATTGTCCTCACAAGAGCGGAAAAAGATTTTACTAGACATAGCTGATGCTCTCGAAGCAAATGAAAAATTGATCACTATTGAAAATGAAGCTGATGTTGCTGCTGCACAACAGGTCGGATATGAGAAATCCTTGATATCTCGGCTAGCTCTGAAGCCTGGGAAGGTTAAATGCTAAATCTAATTAGTCCATGTTTGCTTATTGAATTTGAATTACTGTTACTGTTTATTACCTCTCAGCTTTGACCATGTTTTCAATACCAAAAGCAGATGCAACACTTGTGCACCAAATTCCAACTGTACCTTATGTCTTCTCAGATTAATTTATAGTTATGAGTTTTGTTCTGCGTTGTTGAATTTACTCCTTGTACTCCACAGATTTCAAACCTTGCAAAGTCAATTCGTGTGCTTGCTAACATGGAAGACCCTATTGGCCGTGTTTTGAAGAAAACACAGGTAAGAAAGAGTTAGTTTATATGTTCAGTAGATTTATGCACCGAGGTGTGAAGTTACTGGAGGTTCATTCGGTTCGAAATATGGTTGTTTAATTTCTAAACCTTTTAAGAAGCGGGGCAAGAAAGGCCCCTTTTTTTGGGGCTGGGGGGTATTATATTAGAGACCAAAACTATGTTTTGTTTTATCCAAAGCTCTTATTAACTGAATTGCTACAACTTTTTGAACGAATAGTTATCTGATGATTGTCTTTGCATTCAGCTTGCAGATGGACTTATTTTGGAGAAAACATCAAGTCCTTTGGGTGTTCTTTTGATTGTTTTTGAATCTCGACCTGATGCACTTGTACAGGTAAATAAATAGGACTACAACTTAGAAAATCCGTTTCACTATTTCTCTATGGTGTAGATAAAGCGAATGATTTAAATAGATTATTTTATTACTGAGGTGGACATATGTTCCTACTCCTTGTATGTTAACCCTTATTTGGCTTGACCAAGGCAGGAAAATGCAAAAAACTATCTGCATTGTATGAGGTGGAGCTAAGAGCTATTTCTTGTTTGCCTAGTAAATTTATATGCTTCTATTTCTGAATATACTCCTGTGGCTTTATGTATGATTTGAATAGATAGCCTCGTTAGCTATCCGAAGTGGGAATGGGCTTCTCTTGAAAGGGGGAAAGGAGGCCAAGCGGTCAAATGCTATTTTGCATAAGGTTTGGATTCTAAAATGAGTTTTCTTGAATGTACTGAAATGTAATTTCTTGTTTAGATTTCTTTTCTGCAATCTTATCACCTTCTTTTGAATTCATAGGTAATAACTGAAGCCATTCCAGACACTGTTGGGGGTAAAGTTATTGGACTTGTGACTTCAAGAGAGGAGATTCCTGATCTTTTAAAGGTTAGTAGATCTTAAAGTGACCAATCAGTAGAACAGATACTTTTACGACAACAGTTTACAGTTTAATTTGGAACTCAGCATTAACATTTATACTTCAGCTTGATGATGTGATTGATCTTGTGATCCCAAGAGGCAGCAACAAACTTGTTTCTCAAATCAAGAGTTCAACCAAAATTCCTGTTCTTGGTCATGCGGGTTAGATGGGTTACTTTTATCTTATACATTCATCATATGCTTGGCCTGATGTGATAATTTTGTTTTGTATAAGGAAAATATACTGCTGCCTGGTTCTCATGTAGTGAAAGTATACTGTTTGTTTCAGATGGAATTTGCCATGTATATGTTGATAAGTGTGCTGATATGGATATGGCAAAGCGGATTGTTTTGGATGCAAAAATAGATTATCCAGCTGCTTGCAATGCAATGGTAATTCATTGTTCATTTGTCAATTTATTTCTCAATGTTATTCTTTGAGGCTCTATTTTGTTTGAATATTTTCAGATTGTGTTCAGCACATTGCATAGTTCTTTAATGTTTCTCTTTTACTTTTGGCAGGAAACTCTTCTTGTACACAAGGATTTAGTGCAGAATGGTGCACTTGATGAGCTAATTGTTGATCTTCGTATACAAGGTACATTGCAAATAACTTCACTTACAATATATGATACTTCAAAATTATTTTTTGAAATAAACTTCAATTATCCAAAAAATAAAAATTATCCATGATTGCCACATGGTTAATTGTTTTAAGTGAATAGCTCTAGTTAAAATATGATAATGGATAGCGGGAAAATTTGACACCAAGCACTATCAAATAGGGGTGAGCAAAATCCGACTCGACTCGAAAAAACCGAAAAAAATTTCAAATTTCGAATTAAATAGTTCGGTTTATTAGAGTTATTCGGATTTTAGGATCAACTCGACTAAGTAATCTGAGTTATTTAGTTTAGCTAGGATTTGATTTATACAACTCGAATAACTCGAAAATCCGAATAAGATATTTTTATACGACGTCGTTTTACTCATTTGAGTTTGATACTAAGCTTGAGTTTTGCGTTTTCCTTATTTCGTCTTCCTTTTTTACTCTTTAGCCCATTTTTGTTGGGTCATTTATTTTTGTTGTTTGTCACCATTCAGTAGAAAAATAAATTCACATGAGCTGTTAACTGCATACTTATTGTCTTAATGTTTTATCATTCATTTTTTTCCCCCTTTGAAATTGACAAGTCTAGATTGAAAGTTTATATTGAATTTTTTGAGTTTCAAAAGGGGAAGGCTATCACTCAATGCTTCATTCAGTTAAAGATTGAAGCTTTTGGTTGATATCATGCACATTACCAAGCTAACCAAACGATGAAATTCAAAAGATAATGAATTCTCTTTTTTTAAAGGTCAATAGTAAGCTATTTATTTAGTATGACAAGTCTTTGATAGTTATATTTATAAGAAAAGATAGAACACACAAAAAAATATATATATATTTGTAATTTCATATAACTAAATTTCAAAATTATAGATATACATGCATTTACAAGATAACAGTAACATGATCTAGTCAATCAACATTTACAAGATAACATTTTAACTCGAATAAATTATTCGACTCGACTCGACTCGAATTTGTTTTAACTCGACTCGATTCGCTAAAATTTCAAATTGAGTTTGGTTGACAAAATAGGACTCGTCAACTCGACTAATCCGAATTTTTTTCACTCGACTCGACTCGATCGAACGCTCACCCCTACTATCAAATATTTCTTTTAACTTGTAAAAGTGGAATTCATGGAGCATAGTTAACCAAATGTCCACTTAGTGTTTTAGAATGAATGAAGGAAATGGATAGCCTATGCTTTCATTGAAGGAAATGGATAGTCTTTCATTGAAATTTTGTGTCTGCCGATCCAGCTACATGAGAAACTATCGTACAACTTAAATTTTGTTGTATTTATGATTGGTTTCTTTTATGACAATAATATCTCCTAACCATTATTTTGGAATGGCTGGCAACTTAATAGAATAACTTGACCAAAAGTGTCATTGTCCTATTTAGATTGTTATCTGCATTGGAATTTTTTAAAACCTTGTTGTTTTATCTTGATTTCTATTGTTTGGCATCTATGTTATTGGCGGTGCCAAATTTATTAGGATGCAATTTCTATGCATTTCCAAGTAGATTGTATACAATATTTGGAATATCTAATGGATAACCAACAATCATGCATCTTTTGCAGGTGTTAATTTATATGGTGGGCCAAGGGCAAGTTCCTTGTTGAATATCCCACAAGCATGCTCATTTCATCATGAATACAATTCAATGGCATGCACTGTTGAAATAGTGGATGACGTCGGTGCAGCCATCGATCATATCCATCACCATGGCAGGCATGTTATTCTCTCTTGGCAGAGAAGATTATTGACATCTCTTTGTTTGCATTTCTATGTTTGGATGTATGCCCATCTTTCCATGTGTGGATGGACATTGATTACCTTCTTTTTTGTCTTTTGTGCAGTGCACACACGGATTGTATCATCACAGAGGATCGAGAAATTGCAGAAGTCTTCCTGCATCAAGTTGACAGGTAAGTATGTTGTTTTTTTGAAGTTCCCGTGTCCGACGCATATCCGGACATGGGTATTGAGATATAATCCTTCAAGGACCCTCCAAATACATAGAAATCTAGGAAAAAATTGAACATACCCATGTTTCGGACACATACCCGTGTTTGACACTCACACCCGAGTCCGAGTAATATAGTAAGACTTCAATTATCTAGTTGTAACATCTAAAATAAGAAAATGCAATGGGTAATACTTTGATTTTGAGTGCAAAAAAGTTACTTTAACTCAATGCTAAAAGACTGGCTCCTTTTAATTGTTGGTCATCGTGTAATATATCCTGTATTTAAATGGGGCAGTGCTGCTGTTTTCCACAATGCAAGCACAAGATTTTGTGATGGGGCTCGATTTGGTCTAGGTGCTGAGGTATTGTATCTGTCATTTTCAGCATCTTTTTAATATATTCAAGTTCATTAGTTAAAATGTTTGATTTTCTTCGACAACTGAATAGGTTGGGATAAGTACAAGTAGGATTCATGCTCGGGGTCCTGTCGGAGTTGAAGGATTGTTAACAACAAGATGGTATGGATCTATTAAGATCATTTATCTACTACATATTCTACATTCCATTATTAGTACTGCATACATTCTATTTACATGCATTTGTACATATATGCTATGTTACTCGTACTCGGATGTGAGTATCGGATACGGGTATGTTCAATTTTTTCTAATATTTCCATGTATTTGGAGTGCCCTTGGAGAATCACATTCCCATACTCATGTCCGGATATGTGTCCGACATGAGTACTTCAAGAAAAATGAAAAGTCGGAGCAACATAGCATATATGTTACCTATAGGAAATAATTTTACAGGTAGGCTATCATTTTTGGTAACATAAAGTTGGTTGATCTTAATAGTGATGATATTATTGTAAGATTCCAAGAAAAAGAAAAAAAAAAAACCGACATATTCGAATCGAAGATTTTAAATTGTTTATTTTAAGGTTATTTTACCTTATTATAATTCCATATATATATATATATATTTGTTTCCCAAATACAGGATTCTGAAAGGAAGTGGGCAGGTGGTGGATGGTGATAAAGGGGTCATTTACATCCACAAAGACATACCTATTGATTCTTAAAAATGTATCAGAACAGAAGAGCCTAAAATGCAAAGGAAAAATGGCTGAAGCTGCTGATAGGTTTCTTCTTTGTCATTTCCTGTCTTATCCTTGGTTTTAAAAGGGGGAGGATTGGTGTTTAATTCTTGCTATGCTTTTATTCTTATATGTTTTTAAATTAGGATTAAGTAGATTTTTTTCAAGGGTGATAATTAGAAATTAGGAGTAGAGAAAAGAATGTTAGTGTTCTGATGTAATTTGTGAACTTGGGAGTTCTGTTTAGACTGCTCGTGGGTCGGGTCAGGTCGAGTTGTGGTTCGGAAAATTTTCATTTCTTTTATCTAGACCCTGCTCGGTTTACTGTTCACATAATAATAATAAATTAATAAACATTTTTATATTAATATTTATATATTTTATAATTAAATTTATATATTTTTTATTATTAATTAAACAATGATTAGGGCCGGGCTGGTTCGAATTACAAATATCTTTGTCCATAACCTACCTAATATGGATCGGATGGGTTATCCAACCTTTGAGCAAATCTACTTCTAGTTTGGAGTGGTAATTTTAATTCTTTTTGTTATAAAGCAAAGCAAAAGAATTCAGAGTATAGGAAAGTGGATCAGTTAATCTCTAATTCCAATTAGACAAGAGTGAGACATTCCTTAAAATTCTAAAATCTTTGCTAAATATATACTTGAACAAAAATGGCTTCTCTTATTGAAATGTTAACATTGTTTCAGTCAAAGCAATCTTTGAGCCATATATATATATATATATATATATATATATAAAATAAAAAATTTACATCGGTGTAAAATTAATTAATTTTATATATTTTTTAAAATTTTGTATATGATTAATATTTTAATAAATTAATTATTGAATTTAACAATATAATTGTACTTGTTATGCAAATAAAGTTTTGAATCGATTCAATATTTACATCATATCGATCAAAAATATCTTTTTATATATATATATATATATATATATATTTAACGATTGAATTTTTTTTATATCAAATAAACAGGTAAATATTTTTAATTTACTTGAAATTTGATATGCACAATTTAAATGAATAAAACATGGAATACAATGATCGGATTAAATAAATAAAAATAATGTAAAAAATTTTAAAAACATATAAAACTAAATTAATTTTATACAATATAAGTAGATTCATCTTCGTATATATGCCACTTTAACAACTTCAACAATTTCAAAAAAACTTTTCACCTAAATAAAAGTTATATTTTTTATGTAACTCGAATTCTTTCATTTTTCCAAAAGTATTTATTTGACATATGTTTATGTCCGACACATAACATGGATATAAAATATAATACTCCAAATATAAAAAAATTTTAAAAAAATTTAACATAAACTCATCTAAATCCGAGTAACATAGGTTATCTTAGTTCATATAATAACTTGCAACAATGCTAGTTTCCTACCCAAAAGAGAATAACACTATTGGCGCATGCCCTTCTTCATAAACTACTGTAAGAAGCTATAAATCCTTCATTCTTAAACGAAATTCTTGAGGTTCTTCATAAACTACTGCAAGAAGCTATAAATCCTTCATTCTTCAACGAAATTCTTGAGGTTCTTCAACCACCTAAGATACTCTCGGTTATCCTTGTTCATCATGTACTCATGCAAGTAATTTGTAGTGCTTGGCTTGATTCCTCTGATCTCCAAATACTTGTGGAAACCCTTTTGCAAATTCTCATCCAAATCACTGCAAAATCACAAAAAACCAATCATAATCCAAACTTTCCTATGAATTCGATGCATTTACACATGAACTATAACAAAAGGCTTACTGGAAATCAGGGCCTTCATAGGCAAGTTCGTCCTCAGAGTTAGGATTTCTAACAGTCAAACTGTCGATTGCAATCTCATCAGGGAAAGCAGTACAATTAAACTCCAAACTAGGACCACCTTTCTTTGAGACAAAAACAACCAATGGGATACTTGATTTACTAGGCTTTTCATAGTCATCCCCATCATTGTCGTCTTCACCTTCATCTTGTTCATCGCCATTAACGAGATCAGGCATGTGAACATCAACTTTTATGAGCTCACCATCATATTCTCTTGTCAATGTTACAGTTTGAAGTCCAGGAGTATCTTCGATTTTGAAAGGGAATCCACTTGGAGTTCCTTCTTCAACCTGTGAGGAAGAAAAGACCAAATAAAAAACAAGTTCAAAATGAAGAGAAAATTATTACTTTCAGGTTTAAAACAGAGCATCAATTCACATAAATTTTTTTTCCACAACTTCTCTAAATAACCAAATTGTGAATAGCTAAAAACAGTTTTAAAGGAACAATTAGAAGTTACTACACTTTTTAACATTTCCTTGAAAGGAAAAAAATAAAAAAACTAAAATCCATCATGTTTACCATTTTCATTTCAAAAAACTAAAAACCAAAACCATGAAACAGAAAATTAAGAAAAAAAAATCCTCAATTTTCTATGTTTACCCCAACTTTAGTAAAAAAATGATATTGAAATTACAAACATCTTTCTTTTAGGTAGAAATGGAGCTTAATATTAAATAAAGTGTTCAGAAACCATTTTCAGAAGCTAAAATAATAATTTTTAAACAAAGTTGCAAAATTTTCTTCCATTTCTATTAAAGAAAAGAAAATTGTAAAGAACTCAATATCAACCAAATTCAAACATTCATATTTTCCCCTTACTTTCCCATAAATAAAAAAGAAAAGGAAAAAATAAAGGCAATATAATTAGTCACCTGATCATGGTCATCACTCTCCTCAGCACACTGAATCTCAGACTCAAGAACTCGGATAAGAGACTCATCAGAAGAGGGTTTCCTAGAAGCAACAGCGGTTGAGAAATGAAGGGTGTTTTGGTAAAAACGGTTTACAGCCGGTTGCTGGGACTGGAAGCCATGGTTCAAAGCTGTGAAGATGCAGGAGTGGTAGTTTCTCTGGACTCGGGTAAGTCGAATCGCGAGTGGAGCCAACGAGTTGGCTGATTTGCGGAGAATCGAAGTGAAAGCCATGGAAACTGCGCTGAGAAACGAGAGGGTTTGCTAGGGTTTTAGGAACAGCTAGATTCTGTGTCGCGAGGGTTTTAGGTTTTAAAGGCAAAAAGATTTGTAAGTAGTTTCAGTCTGATTTTAGCTATTTTGGGCCTTAAATTGGGCTGAAATTGGGCCTCGGAGTTGACCCAAATTGACTCATTTGGGGCGGTTGGGCCCTTATTTTTCTATTTATTTTCTTTTAAAAAAGAAATTAGCAATTTTAATAGTTTTGTACTTTTGTGTAAACTTAAAATTCGTATAATTGTATCGTGTCGTGTTTAAGATGTTATATATTTATATAAATTTTGATATGTTAATTATTCGTTTTATATAAATTTTGATACATTCGAATATTTATATTATTTTTGTATCATATTTTAATTATTTTCTCTTGACATACTCGTGTCCTGTAAATTACCGAGTCTAGTCTTTTGATCAAATCTCTCACATTATTTTCTTTGTTCAAATTATATAATTACTTAAACAACAAAATCCAATTTTTTCTTTCCTTTTTACATTTAAAACTAAGATTTCATAATTAGAATAATGAATGAAATTGGAATATAAAGCTTTTATTGCAAGAAAAGAAAGAAAACAAATAGTGATGATATCACTGCTTACCAAATTACTCTCTTTAGTCAAAGTTTTATAATCAGTGAAATCAATTATTTATACAAATTTTCCAACACTATTCAATCTTTTTGCTTTATTTTTTTTTTATCCATTTCATTTTCATGGCTGAAAAGTCAGCATTAGCAAAAACCAAAACACTATGTCATTGTCACTACTAAACCAAGTCAAGCTAGCTCTTCAATTCTATATATTCTCATTGTTTCTTGTCTCCCTTTTGAGAAAAAAACAGAGAGAAAAGGGTGGGAAAATTCTCTATGGCTATGGCAAACAAAGCAATCAATCTTGCAAGTGTTGGCTCAGTTTTTCCTTCTTCTGTTGATAAGCTGAAGAAATCATCAACTAGAGTTCAAAAGAACTTAAGGGTGTCAAGATCAGTTAAATCAGTTCAAAGCCCAGTGAAATCAGATACTGGAAGATGGGCCCGGCAGAGACGACCCCAGAATGTAGATGGAGACTTCTTTGTAGGTAAATATCATAATTTGATAATTTCCCAAAAAGTACCTTTTTTATGGGGAGCTTTTTCTTTATGATATACTGTAGTTGGTGGCAATTGGCAAATTGTTACTGGATGAGTTAATTGATTGAAGGATCTTTAACTTTTTCCATGTAGGATGGAATAACTTCTTAGTTCTCACAGTGGAAAATGAATAGGATATAGGAATTTCCTTTTCTAGCTATGCAAAATATATGTTTTTAACTCTTAATAGATACTGGAAACAGAAGTAATATAGGAAAAGTACATTATCTTTTCATACTAAAACTTCTCTTATTACACACTATAGACTGCTATCTCTGCTAATTTTGGTATTGCTTTTTAATCCATTTTGCAGATCATACATGCATAGATTGTGATACTTGCCGTTGGATGGCTCCGGTAATCACTTATCAATTAAGCTTGTATTTGTATTACAATTACTTTTTGGACCAGATGAATGTTAGTTTTCTGCAGGTGCCTGCTAATTGAATATAAATTTCAATGGTATGGTTTAGAAAATAATTGAAAAAGGTTGTTCATCAACAATTTTAGTTTCTTGATGCATTGAGAACTGATTTTGTATTCTTTCATTTCTGAAGAAATGAAAACTATGTTTAATTCTTATTCCTAGCTGAATCCTGGTTCACAAATTACGTATTTTACTGTGTTTGAGATCTTCGCAATATAAGTTGCAGCACCTTGTAATTAGGTGGTAGTAACTGGCAATTAGGTTCGTGATGCACATCAATATGAACTGAAAATTACTAGCCTTGTTTCAAAGGTGAGAAATGGTGTATATAGGCTGAGAGTGATGGCAGGCGTCATGGATGCTTGCCCCTACTAATTTGCAGAATTAGTATAATTCATCTACTATATTTCCTTCCTTTTCATGTATGATAATGTAATCATTTCATTCAACCATGGATGCGGACTTTGCAGTTCAATAATTTCTTCCTTCCTTTTGTCTTATCCCTTTCCTAATAATAACAGGATGTGCAGACCACCGGCTGAGAGTTATTGACTTTGCTGTCAAGATTTACTTGATAATAATATTCTTACTTTAAGGCTCTTTATTTCTTGTTTTTTTCAGCAAGTCTTCACACGAGTTGGTGAAATGTCTGCAGTTTATAAACAGCCAACTTGCTCTGAGGATCGATTAAAGGCTCTCCAGGTGCCTTTTTACTGGTTTCCTTTCTTGTGTATCTGTTAGAACATGATGTTTTCTACTTTTTTTTCCAGCCACATCAGAGAACATAATTTCATGCATCTCATCAGACTTTCACGCATGTATACACTTGAACCTATGTTACTCGGACTCAGGAGTGAGTGTCGGACACGGGTATGTGTACGACACGGGCATGCTCAATTTTTTCCAAGTTTTTCATATATTTGGAGGATCGTATCCTCATACCCATGTCCGCACATGTGTCGCACACGGGTTTCGGATACGGATACTTCAAGGAAAATGAAGAGTCGTAGTAACATAGACTTGCACACCTTTGTGCATTTCTGTTTGTATCAATTATCATACAGCTGATTATATCATCGAGATGTGTTATTTAGATATCTATTCCAGAAGAAACTGCAATGTGGTCATAAACTGTTGATATTTTTCAGGCCTTGCTTTCCTGTCCAACAAGCTCAATCCATACAGAAGTACCTCCTCCTGATATCCTAGAAGCTCAGAAGACATTTCCAATTCCAATAGATGAGAAGAAGCTTCCTGTAACCCATATCATATCCTTACTGTATCTTTATTTTTCAGTATCATTTGACAGACGGCATTTTTAATTATATGCTCTTGGATTATCATTCCTACTTGATCACTGTGGCTATAATAATCTTCAGGGTGTTTATCACTGTGGGTATCATTCTGAGAAATCATTTGGAGCTGCTTCCTACTTGATCACTCATCCTGAAGGAAATATACTTATAGATAGGTAATATTATACTTCTTCTGGATAGAAACTTATGAAAAAACTCTGTTGTGAACTGTCATGGGTATCGGGGGGAATCAGCCTTTTTTCCTCTAGGATCACTTCACATATTAAGTTGAACTAACTTGGCTAATATAATTCTCTGCAGCCCCAAATTCACAGAGAGACTTGCAAGTAACATCGAGATGCTGGGTGGAGTACACTATATGTTTCTAACCCACAAGTATGTCAGTAAAATTTTTTATCTTTTTTTTCTTCTTTCTTTTAGAGGTTTCTGATCCATGTTTTTATGGTCAGGGATGATGTTGCAGATCATGTGAAGTGGTCAAACCGGTTTAGCTGTGATCGAATTCTACACTCTGAAGATGTAAGTGTCATGTCCTTACCTCTGATATGCTCTTTCATCTATTTAAGGATCTTTGCAAATGCTGTTAGGCAGAAATGTTGTCAATTGTCATACTTGCTTTGGTGCCTTCGATGTTCTTAAATCCTTCAATTTGTAACTTCTGATTTATTGATCATTGATAATTAGTTTCTATTTTTTAATGTATATTGTTGTCTGCAATAGAAATATAATGGAGAGCTCAATTGAGTTTACTAATAGCCTAGAATACTGCAACCAATTTCTCTTTGATAAGGCTGTCATTCAAATCAGCTTAGCAGCAAGCCTGTTGTTTCCTCCAATTCTAGGCAGCAAGTTTTCTGTCAAAGATTGGGATTTGCTCTCTCACGATTTCTTTTTTTTTTTTTTGTTGTTGTTGTTACGTTTCTATTTGGTTGAATTTTGTTGGGCTGTAATGTTGTGCTGCTTTTGGATGAATAATTTCATTTATCCAAAAAAAAGAGTTTACAAATAGCCAAAATATTGCTTTTCATATGTCTTCTACAACCTTCATAACTATCTATGGGCAAGAAAGGGCCATGAATAAATGTTACTGCATTTTTTATGTCGAATACTAGTTGGATAGTAAATGTAAATTTAAAGCTAACATACTCCTTGTTTTTTTTTCTCCGTAGGTTGAAGTTTGTACTGATGATGTAGAGATGAAGCTCGAGGGGAGCGGTCCATGGAGCCTTGGAGAGGACATTATGCTTATACACACTCCAGGCCACACAGAAGTGAGTTATTTATCTAATGCATACAAAAAATCTATGTTGCTCCGATTCTTCATTTTTCTTGAAGTACCCTTATCCGACACCCGTGTCCGACGCATATTTGGACATGGGTATGGGGATATGATCCTCCAAAGACCCTCCAAATACATGAAAAAATAAAGAATAAATCAAACATACCCGTGTCGGACACATACCCATGTCCAACACTAATGCTCGAGTCCCAATAACATAGCAAAAAATTGTCAAAATTAGATATCTTTCAGCAGATATGGCTTCCTTATGGCTTGAGAAACACTTCCCTCAATTCTAGGTTGACATTTCCTAATGTCAGATTTTTTTTTTTTTTTTTAAGATTGCAAATAGTCACTATATGTTACTTTTAGTTGTCAATAATAAGCTTTAAGAATAATGTTTTACAAATTCGAGTTCGGAAATCTCAGAAGTTTCTCAAAATATTTGACATGCACAGCACTGAACAAAGCTGATAATTGTACATTTTATAAATTGTTGCAGGGATGCGTCTGCTTGTTTTATAAGCCACTTAAGATTCTATTCACTAGTGACCATCTGCTGATGACAGAATCTGGACTGGACATAATGGAGATGTACAACAAATTTTCAGGTAAAACTAAATAAAAAAAATTACTATTGCATGGAAATGTATGATAAGTTTGGTGCATTTCATACAATTTGTCCCATTCTTATTGGCTGTAAATATAATTAATTAATGTTCTAAAAGTCCATAGAGAAAAGTCAGTTATCTGGATCTATGTTACTCGGACTCGGGTGTGAGTGTCGGACATGGGTAATGTTTGATTCATTCTAAGTTTTTTCATGTATTTGGAGGGTCCTTGAGGGATCATATCTCATACCCATATCCGAAAATGCTTCGGACTCGGATGTCGGACACGGGTACTTCAAAAAAAATGAAGAGTCGGAGCAACATAGATCTGGATTATGTGCTACCTGATTGTTTTCTTGTCTTATTAGGGATCATCATCTAGCTGCATATGTTTATGGAGCCTGTCTTTCTATTTCTAACAGTTATTTGATTCCAATTTCATGCATTTAGCTTTTTCTTCATCCTTTTTTTCCTATGCTCACTATTTTGTTATTTCTCACAGTTCCTACACAGGTGGATAGTGTTGAAAAGTTGTTAGACTTGGATTTCATCTGGATAATACCAGGTTGGTATCACTTGTCTTCTACATGCATAAATGTATGGACTAAATATTCATAATCTTATATGTGCTGCTGTCTTTGAGATATAGTACTTATCAAAACTTGCACATGTTATAATCTATGTTACTCGGACTCAGGTGTGAGTGTCGGATACGAGTATGTGTCTCACACGGGTATATTCAATTTTTTTCTAAGTTTTTTCATGTATTTGGAGGATCCTTGGAGGGTCATATTTCCATACCCATCTCCCAGATATGCGTCGGACATAGGTACTTCAAGAAAAATGAAGACTCGGAGCAACATAGGTTATAATTGGTTGAAGAACAGCCTTCTGCACATGTTATAATTGGTTGGAACAATTTAGTCATAGCTTGTCTCGTGTTATGTCCTCTCTGAACTACACTTCTGAAACATGAACATATTTCCTTTCACACACTCTTTGTCCATTTCATTGTTCTTATAGCCACATTTTCGCACATGAAAGTCAATACTTGAAGAAAGATGGGATAAATTAACCAGGAATTGAAACCTACTGTTTTGACAATGGAGGCCGGAGAATCATTTTGTTTTTTTTATCTGTCTTCAACAACAGAAGTTGGATTCATTGTCTTCATCCTTTTCATATTCGATCGATATTGGTGACGATCAATCTCAAAAGTTTGACATCTATTTACAGGTCATGGTAGGAAAATCGAGTTCAAAGATATTCAGGAGAAGAATGCTATTCTCGAAGCTTTTGTCCAGGAAAAGTATATTCAGCATTCCTCAGCTACAAATAAATGGTATTAGGAGTTTGCAAGGATCAGAACTCTCTCTCTCTGTCAGCCATTTAAAGAAGAATAATAGGTTCCAATACTTAGCACCATGATGGTCAGAGAGAATTTTCATTTTTATCAAAATTTTCTTTATGGCTTTGAGAAATCTGTTGTGCCATGATCGCTAGTTGCTCACTGCAAATAAAATTTTGAAAGTATACAATTATAGCTATGAAACCATTGTCCATAATAACATTTCATGATACAATATTCATCTATGTTACTCAGATTCGGGTGTGAGTGTCGGACATGGGTATGTGTTCGAAACGAGTATGTTCAATTTTTTTCAAGATTTTTCATGTATTTGGAGAATCCTTGGAGGATCATATTCCTTTACCTATGTCCAGATATGCATTGGATATGAGTGTCGGACAAAAATACTTTAAGAAAAATGAAGAGTCGGAGCAACATAGATATTCATACATTCCATCCCACAAAATTTTCTCAGTATTTTAATTTCTATATGCTTTAAAGGATAAATACATCAAAATTCATCAAAGTTATGGCAGGAAAAAACCTTAGAGCAAAATTGGAACAGAAACCCTTCAAGATTAAAGCAAAATACCTCAGTGACTGTTCTAAAAATCACCAAATTTGGACTCAAAATGCCTCAGCTCATCCTGAGATCAACAGAAAGCCCAAAAATAATGGTTTTTGTCAATGGTCAATTGTTCTCTTCCTGCTTTTCAGGTTTCAGTTTTTTCTACTATTATACCTACTACTTATATAAACTTATTGACAAATTCAATATAAGTTACAAAAATATATATACTATATATTAAATTAACTATTCACATTTTGTAGCATTTAATTTTTTCAAAAAAAAGAAAGTAAAATATAAATAAGAAACTTACAAAATTTGTATAACTTGAAACTTTCAACCTAAGGTCTAGGCTCTAGACTAACAAGATATCTTTACTTTTACTTTACTGGAAAAGAAAAGAAAATGAATCCTACTTTACCAATTACCACTATAAAAATTAAAAAGAAACAAAAATACAGCTTTACTCTTTAAAGATAACAGCAAACTGCAAAAGGTCAAGCTGATGTTGCTGTCCAACATGAAAACTCATTGTCATTTTTTTCCTGGAAAAGAGTATTTGGCATTGGAGTCAACAGATTCCTAGACTCTAACCCCATATCTGCAAAAAAAAAAATCTTAAAAGTTAGTTAAGCTTCTTCAACTTTTGCTTTCTTGTAAGCTAAAGCTGTTTGACACTCCCATCCCATCTCTTCTTTTCCCTTTCCTTATCCTCACCTTCTCTTCTTTGTTCATCCTGGAGAATCCTGTAATGTTGATATGGCTTTGTTTGGAACTCCAGGAAAGTTGAGTGGACTGATACTGAGAATGGGGCAGTGTTTTTTTGCTGCTGCTTCAATTGGAGTCATGGTTTCTGCTCATGGCTTTTTTAACTCCACTGCCTTCTGGTATTACTTTAACATGATGGATTGTTGATTATCTGTATATGATTCTTATACCTTGCTTTGTATGTTAAACTGTTGATTAGCTACTACTTTTTGAAGCATTTCTTTGCTTTCTTTGTTTCTTTAATAGTTTTATTTTCTTCATTGAAAAACTAGTTCTTATGCATACTTGGGTTTTTGAATGTCTAAGCAGTTCTTGAGAATGGAAGAAAATGATCATACATTGAATTCTTTGCAAGATTTCATTAAATGGTCCAGTCCAGAAACACAAAAGAATTAATGTATACTTTACCTTTCAGTTCACATAATCCAATGAGAAAGAGTTGAACAGATTTTGATAATGACACCCTCAAATTGCCATGTGAAGGCCCTCCTAAAGGAAGAGAAACAATTAAGTGTCTAATAAATTAGAGGAAGTTTCCTTTTATAACTGTAATGTGTATGCAATTGTAGCTGGAAAGTTGAAAAGATTATGTTATTGTTAAGGCAAAACTAAACAGATTGGATGATATGACCATAAGTTAGAGACAGTGCCATCAGCATAATTGGTTAAAGAAGTGTTAAGTTTTGGAATTTGGAAAAGAAAAATAAGAAAAAATATGCTTTAGAAGAACAAATTAAGATCATATCATGCTATGTTACTCGAACTCGAGGGTCGGATACAGGTATACTCAATTTTTTCTAAGTTTTTTCATATATTTGGAGGATCGTACCCTCATACCCATGTCCAAATATGTGTCGGACACGGGTACTTGAGGGAAAGTGAAGAGTCGGAGTAACATAGATATCATGCCCTCATTTTCTTTCCATCTCCGCCGGAGGCAGAGATGTATCCCACATTTTAGGAGACCAGGGCTTTAGATGGTAGAGCTAAACAGTTTTTAGCCTTAACTTTGTTCTTACTGTCCCATTATTGGAGAGACAGAGCACTAAGTTCTCCCACTACCTTATGTGTGATGTGAATATAGCAATGACTAATTGCAGTGGCTCCCAATAAACAAAGCATAATCTTAAATCTGATGAAGAACCCATTGTGCCCTCATTGGCCTTACTCTTCCATAATAAGGGAACTCCTTAAAGGTCAACTTGATTTGTAGTGTATGGTTTTTTTCTTTGTTTAAACCTGAAAATTTTCTGGTTTTTGCTATTCTTCAGCAACACTAGGTGATATTCAAAGTTGTTTATGTATTAGCAAAGTGTGCTGGAAATGGCATCTGCGTACATTGTTGTTTGTCTGTCATGTTCACTGTTCAGGTTTTTTTAAGGTTTTTTCTGACATGTCACCATTGCTTGTGGACTTCTTTGTTGGCTTCAGCTATTTGATTGCATCAATGGGGCTTCAAGTTTTGTGGAGTTTTGGACTTGCATGCCTTGATTTGCATGCTCTGAGGTCAAAGACAAACCTGCAGAATCCTGTCTTAGTGAGCCTGTTTGTTGTTGGTGATTGGGTAATTAAGTTTCTCTTTCAAAATTTATTCCTTCATGGAATCACATTTATGCAAAAGCACTTTTAAGGAGGGAGAAGCACCTATTTCTGCTGTTGAATTTGTTTCCATAACTCTATGCATTCATGTCCCCTAAACATAAATTAAGAAAGGATAAAAGAAGAAATTTGTTAAGATTAAATTTCAATTTCTTGATTACACAGAGGCTGACTGGAAAATGAAAGCTATCAGTAATAAAAAAAAACTGGTGAGAAGTAATGAAGTTCTTCCAGGGGAATCGTTAACTTTTGTTTCTGTTATCTATTCCTTTAATCATAAGCTATGTTGCTCCGACTCTTCATTTTTCTTGAAGTATCCGTATCCGACGTATATTCGAACATGGGTATGAGGATATGATCCTCCAAGGACCCTCCAAATACATGGAAATCTTGAAAAAAAAAATTGAACATACCCGTGTCCGATACACTCGAGTCCGAGTAACATAGATCATAAGTGAATCTTTCTACTTTTGCAGTGTTGTCAATCTGCCTGTTGTCCTTCATTAAATTAAAGAAGTGATGACCTAATTACACAACTAATTCAGAGATTCTGAATGTTTTAGTGAATAGTAATAAGTTGCTACTACTTCTCCCATTGTTTTATGAAACTCAATTGAAACATAGTTTGATAAAAACTTTATCAGTTTTTGGTACTTCCATGAATGATTTTCAATAGTCCAACCTCCAAAGGTCTCAACAAGACAACAAACTAAGAGTCATGGCTGTCATTCTTGAGCAAGTTTAATAATCATTGTAGCCATAATCATGTTATGCAGAACAAAAACAATATACATTTAGTTGTTATTCATTCATTTATTCTGTGAGAAGATAGAGGGCAGAAAAACCAAGATGGTGGAGGAATTCGGATCCTGACTTGCCGATTCCTACCCCTTTATTTACCTAAATTATGGTTTTTTGGCCTAGAATTTTTGTTTACTCATCAATGTTCATTCATTTTAATGACAATATCATATATGATGTAAAATGCAGGTGACTGCTATTTTATCTCTTGCAGCAGCTTGCTCATCTGCTGGAGTGACAGTTTTGTATTCAAGAGATTTGGGTTACTGCAAATCACCTCAAATTCCATGCAGCCATTTCAAAGCATCCATATTATTGGCCTTTATCTCATGGTTCCTCCTTGCCATATCTTCTCATGTCACATTTTGGATTTTGGCTGCAGTTTAAGTGACCCCAATCAGTAGCCACCCCTCCCTACTCATTCAGCTTTCCAAAGTATTAATTTTTAGTTTTTCTTTTCCACTGCCAAATAGTATTAATTTTCTTGGAAACTTCTCATTTATGGTGATCTTTGCATTTTCTTTTGTCACTTTCACAGGTTTTTTCTTTTTCTTTTTCTTTCTATGCAATCATACATTGTACATATGTTATTATTGAATTTCAAGAACAGAAAAACAAAGACAAGAAAATGACAGTATGTACAAGACACTTGAAGTGCCTAAGTTTCTATTCTAGCTTCTTTCCATCAACCATTTAAAAGTTATCCAGAAAATTTCAATTTCATTCCTTCTTGCCTGCAAAAAAAAACTAGATTTATGTATCCAGAAATTTGTTTTAACTCCACATTCATGAGTACTTTTGGAATATGTTGCTCTTACTTTTTATTTTTTTTGAAGAATCCGTGTTCAACACCCGTGTCCGACATATATCCGGACATGGATATGGGGATATGACCCTTCAAAGATCTTTCGAATACATAAAAAAAATTTAAAAAAATTGAATATTCTCGGATACATATCCGTAACCGACATTTACAGAGAAGAACTTCAAGTTCCCATGCTTTCCAACATAAATGAGATTACATGAAATATAGAACAGCAATGTCTCAAGTGTCCTGATTTCAAATTAAGAAAGAAATTCCCATTTCATCTCATCAGGATAGTGAAAACATATTTGCAGGATTAGAACAAGCCTCAAGTCTAAACTATATGTGGATCGATCGAGTTCTTTGTCATAAAGAGAATGCTAATGAGAGTCATCTAAGGGTATGTTTGGATGCGCATTGTGGTGCAATTACGTGCTCCCAACTGCACTGCATCCCCAAATTGACCTTTTTCTTCATTGGACCCTCAGGCCCCAACGAGAAAAGGGACCAAAAACCGTCCATCCAAACAGACCTGTCTGGTTAGGAATTTGCATAAACAAAAAAAAATAAAATAAAGCTTTAGCAATGGTGACTGATAAGAGTACTGATATAGACAAAAAGTTGGTTCATTTGTTTAGCTGTAAAAAGATGAAAAACTATGTCTCTGAGTCTGACTCCACCATGATGGATTACAACTCAGCTAAAGGAAATTACAGCTATGCTGTAATATGACATTCAGCATTTTCCATAACAAACAAAAATTTTACTAATTTTTTAAAATTTTGTTTTTGAAAACAAAAGTTCAACAAGTCAATGTCTTTGATAATATATGTTCCCTTGTTGTAGCCCTATAACAATATAGTGATAATGACTGGGGAGTGGGGAATATGCTATTTAGGCTCTTTATCCTCTTTTTTTGGTCAGCAAAAGAGATATGGAAAAAGGAAATTTGTTTAGTTTATATTATGTGAGGAAAATTAAATATAATTGTTGGGTTTTTTTTCTATTAACTTATGATTTTAGGATGATCGGTCTCAATAATTTAACATGAAATCAAAGCTCTCAAGTTCAAATTTTGACAATCGTTTCTTTCCTTTTATATTTTTAATTTTTTTTAGCTTGTACTTTTTTTATATTTGAATTCACGTGTAAATTCATTAATTATTCATACGGATGTGAGGATTCATCCAACTTGCACGTAAAAAAATAGGCTTTTTTATTACAATATAGCCAAAAAAAAAATTATCAAATTACCGTTACTTTTTGATTATTTCCCAAAATACGGACCTTTTTTTTTCAGCTGGGAAATCGCCATCCCCCATGGCGATTTCCCAGCGTGTTTTTTTGCAAATTTGCAAAAAAATACCAAGGGAAATCGCCACCCCCATGGCGATTTCCCTTGGTAATTTTAGCCAATTTTGCTAAAACCATGAAGGGAAATCGCCATGGGGGGTGGCGATTTCCCTTCATGTATATATATATATATTTTTTAATTAATAAACAAAAATTATATTAAAACAATATTTTATTTTAATTTGATAAATTTATTTTTAAAAATTATAAATTAAATTAAAATATTTTTTTTATAGGTTTGGTTATTTATTTTTTTAAAATATATATTAAAAATGTAATTTAATTTATTATTACAATTTTATAAAAAATAAAAATATATTTCTTATTAAAATTTAAAAAGAAGATTATATAAAAAATAAAATTTTTATATCAAAAATTTTATTTTTTATAATTTTGTAATATTATAAAAAAGAAAATTTAATTTATATCAAAAATAATTTAATGATGTAAAATGTAAATAAATTTTTTTTAAAAGAAATTTATCGAGTCACTTTTTTAAATAAAGAAGTTATTTTTAAGTTGGTATCGTAAAATAATTTTTTTAATTTGATTAGTTTTTTTGAGTTGGTATTCGATTAACTCGTGACATTAATTTAATCATTGTTTTTAATAATAATATAGATTGTTACAGTTTAAAACTGGATATTTGATAAAAAAAATTTAATTTAATTTCTGATTAAATTTTTTTTTCTTATTATAATTTAAAAAGAAAATTAAATTAAAATGAAAAAAAGAAAAGCAACTTATCATGTAATTTGGATTATTATATTAAAATTAAATAACAACATTAAGATATAAATTAAAATAAAATATAACAATTAATTTCCGAACAAATTACATGAAATGCAAAACATATAAATTTATATTAGAAATTTAAAACACATTACAATTATTCTAATTATTGCGTGGTGTAGAGCAACAGTGTCGAGTTCTTCTAGTGCGTGGTGGTTGCACCCGTCGTTCAACCTCGTCAGTGGCACGTATTCGCGGTCCACCACGACCTCTTGCTATAACCGCCACTGGTTCCGGTTGTATGTCATCAGTCGTTTCATCCGTATCAAAAATTTGAAACCCACTGCTGGATGAGCCAACACCTAGTTCACCCATAACGGGAACCTGACTACTAGATGCACCCATAAATGATGTAGCATCAAATGCTGACGAAGGGGTTCCAAACTGATACATGGATGTTAAATATGCTGAACTTGGACTTAGGACGGGGAGCTGGTCATCTAACCTCGTTCTTGGCGGTGATGGTCGGTAACACTCATCAACGTCATATCCGGGGTGACTTACGGAATAACGATGGCTGGATGGTACTCCATGATCCCGTTCAGGTTCAGGATGATCAAATGACATCCTCGGTGCTGTGAACTCCGATGAGGTCGGTTGACGCCTTCGCCCACGTTGTCGGCGAGGTCTAGGAGCATCCATATCCTGTGTAGGAGGGACTGGAGCTGAAGTTTGTCCGGTAAATGGCATACTCCTAACATCCTCGTGCATCGACGGTGGACAAACGAAAGGCCGACCTTCATTTCTATACCATCTTATGTAATCAGCAGACGGGTTGAAATTATTACCAACAATCGGGTAACCTGTCGGAATTCGTTGAAAACGTATGTTCCACTATTGGATCCAACGTTCATGCTTCGCAGGCCAGAATTCATCATTACGACCACGCATGTCGACCTTGTGAAGCTTATCAAGGTTCATCGGGGCTGCAGGAATTGGTTGTTGCATCCCAAATTGTCGCAACACCCGGTCAGTTTGGTGCCACTCTACATATGAAAAGCATATCAATGCTGTGTTTGCTTTCCATATATTGAAATTATTGTAGGCATCCGATGGGAGGCATGCCATAATTTCACTCGAGGAATATGGCATCCACAGAAACTGCGAATAATTATTACAAATTATTAGTTTCATAAGGATTAAATAAATAAAAAAAACTTCAATGTAACAATCGAAATATTTACCTTATCATATCCTAGTCGATCTAGTCGTAGTCTTATACTTGCAAGATCGCTCGGAGTCTCTGTAAAATCTCTACCCGTACTCCTACTCCACCTATTAAAATGCATATAATATCTTAATGACCTATAAAAATACAATTTCGTACAAAATTAATAAAATAGTAAAGATTATTACCTGCTTGCAAGGGGGTATACAGCCGAAATATCCACGCGCGGAGCAAGAAATGGTAGCCGATACCAAGCCCATGATTGTAGAAGCACTAGACATCCACCTATGTCATGGTTTTTTGGAACTGTAGCTCGGCAAAGTTCTCTATACAAAACTGCCAAACACGCAGAACCCCAACTATAATTTGCTGCTTCCTCTAAATCACGTAGCAATGGAAGATACATTAAATGTACCCGACTGCTCGATTTGTCAGGCATCAGTAATCCTCCAATCAAACGTAAAATATATGCTCTAGCAGCATATTGTATTTGTTGTTCGGTTGCATGTAATGGCAGATTTTGAAACGTTTTCAACCAAGTCAGTCTCACCGTTGAGCCAGATACGACGTCTTCTGGAGGTACCTCACCCAATAGATCTTGACACAGTTCATTCCAATCTAGCAGGCTTCCGCCTGTAACTGCATCGCCATGGATCGGAAGTCCAAGTTGCAGCGCAACATCTTCGAGACTGACCGTGCATTCACCACATGGAAAATGAAAAGTGTGCGTCTCGGGTCTCCATCGTTCGACCAACGCAGAGATTAAATCGGGTTGTATCACAAGTCGTCGAATTTGACTTGCGTGATAAAATCCGGCTCTTCTTAAGTGGTCGATAATATAAGGATGCGGGTCCTCCAATGTAAATTTCCTCGAACGTAATACGCGACGAGTTTCCTGTTATAATAATAAAAATTAATATATTATAAAACTATAACAATTAAAAAGTAATAAATAAAACTATAAAATAACAAAATAATAATATAATATAAACAATAATAATATAATATAATATAAAACAATAATAATATAATATAATATAATATAAACAATAATAATATAATATAATATAAAACAATAATAATATAATATAAAACAATAATTTTGTATAAAAAAACAATAATAATATAATATAAAAAAACAATAATAATATAATATAAAAAAACAATAATAATATAATATAATATAAAGAATAATAATATAATATAATATAAAACAATAATAATATAAAAAACTATAATAATATAATATAAAACAATAATAATATAATAATATAAAAAACAATAATAATATAATATAATACAATAATAATATAAAAAACAATAATAATATAATATAAAACAATAATAATATAAAAAACAATAATAATATAATATAAAACAATAATAATATAATATAATATAAAACAATAATAATATATAAAACAATAATAATATAATATAATATAAAACAATAATAATATAAAAAACAATAATAATATAATATAACACAATAATAATATAATATAATATAACACAATAATAATATAAAAAACAATAATAATATAAAAAACAATAATAATATAATAATATAAAAAACAATAATAATATAAAAAACAATAATAATATAAAAAATAATAATAATATAAAAAACAATAATAATATAACAATTTACTTACCTCGTTAAATATAACCTCCGAGATGTGATTTTCTTGTAACCTCAATAGTGAAGCCATTTCAAAATATTGTTGTAGAAAAAAAAAATTTGTAGAAAGAAATTTTTTTTGGTAGAAAAATGAAAAAATTTTGAAAGAAAATGAAAATTTGAATGAGAGGAATGAAAATTTGAAGAAGAGGAGGGGGGTATTTATAGAGGGTGGGGGGAGGGGGGATGGGGTAACCGTTGCCCCCTTTGAATTTTTTTTTTTTTATTTTTAATTTTTTTTTTCATTTGAAATTTAAAATTTAAAAAAAATTTCAAAATATTAAATTATAAAAAAACCTAAAATATATTTTACGAATTTTTAAATTTTTTTAAATTATAAAAAAAATATTTTAATTTAATTTATAATTTTTAAAAATAAATTTATCAAATTAAAATAAAATTTTGTTTTAATATAATTTTTTTTTATTAATTAAAAAAAATATATACATGAAGGGAAATCGCCACCCCCCATGGCGATTTCCCTTCATGGTTTTAGCAAATTTTGCTAAAATTACCAAGGGAAATCGCCATCCCCCATGGCGATTTCCCTTGGTGTTTTTTACAAATTTGCAAAAAAACACGCTGGGAAATCGCCATGGGGGATGGCGATTTCCCAGCTGAAAAAAAAAGATCCGTATTTTGGGAAATAATCAAAAAGTAACGGTAATTTGATAAAAAAAATTTTTTGGCTATATTGTAATAAAAAAGCCTAAAAAAATATGTTGAAATTAAATATAATAATTAGATAATTTTTTATATTAATTTAAGTTTTTGAAATAATTGATCACTTAATTTAACAATACGATTGTTCAATCTTAAATAACTCATGATCATGAATTCAAATTGAAACTTTCTTTTTTTTTACAAAAAAATGTTACTATCTAGTAAGTTATTTTTTTTATGATTTTCCCTCCCTTCATCTTCTTTCTCTACCAATTTTCATTCTCTTCACATAATAGAGGTAAGCCTTATTTATATATGGTTTGATAATATAAAAAAAAAACTCATTTTAACATGGCCATCTTTTTTCTCTCTCTCTCTTTCTTTACCCTTTGTCATAAAAATCTGAAATTTGATTTCAGAGTTATGCTTGAAGCTTCTGCATGGGTTTTTCTTCTTCTATTCCTTTTCTTTTTTCTTTTTTTGAGGTGGTAGCCTAGTAGGTCTACCAACTGCAATTTTTAATAATTAATTTTTAACATTAATTAATAAGAAAAAGATAAAGAAAATATATTTGTGTCCCATAGTATGTCACTTCTCCACATGGTAGGCCACATATTCTTTCATCAATTTTTTCCCTTAATACTTTTTTGGGAAAATATGAAAAACATGCAATGCACAGTAGAATTATTGTCAAATGGTGTAATGAATAAAAGTTATTTGAAAAAGAGAAATGAATAAATAGAAATTGCTAAAAAGGATATTATAAAGACAAAATTATCCTTGATAAAAAAAACTTTCTCTTCTCTTTTTCTTTTATTTTTTAATTTAATTTTTAATTAAAAAATAAATATTCTGAAAATAAAAACTTTTTAATTTTAAAAAATAAATTTTTAAATTTTTTATTTACTTTTTTTAATTAAAAAATTAAAAAAATAAAAATAATATGCCTAAAATTAATATTTATTTATTTTTTTAAATTTTTTAAAATTTTTAAAAAAATATATATTTAAATATTTTATTTTTTAAATTTATTTTCAATTAAAATTTTTAAAAAATAATATTTCCTTAATGAAATAAAAAAGAAAAGTAAGTTTTTTCATGAAGGGTAATTTTGTCTTTACAATATCCTTTATAATAATTTTTAATTATTCATTTCTCTTTTTCAAATAACTTTTATTCATTACACCATTTGACAATAAATCTACTGTGCACTGCATGTTTTTCATATTTTTCCTACTTTTTTCTGTTGAGTTTATATATATTTTTTTCCTCCACTTGATTCCAAATTCTAGAAAAAAGAAAAAGAAATTGGTTCTTTTGTGATAGTTGAATGTTATTTTCATTAGAAGAATCTACTAAATAAATGACAATTAAAGGATTCAATTATTAGATATTGGAAGATTTTGATAGCTAAAAATCTTAAGCCCTCATATAAGAACAAGCCAATTTCCACTACACATTTTGCTTTTTAATTGGCTTTATTCTAATGGCAATTTGGCATGCATCATGAACCAAGGAAATGTACCAAAATAAAAGTGAGAAATTTTGGTGCCTCAATGGGATTTTGGTTACATCGTTTGACAGAATCAAAATTAGGTAAGAAATTGAGAGATCATTCAAAAATTGAGTAAAAAAAGGAGCTAGGTCTTCCCAATGTGGACAAGTTTTGACTGGTTAGAACATAGAATTTTCTTAGTTTAGAAGAAGCAAAATCTAAAGAGAACCTTAAAAAAAATTAATGGTTGTCTTATTAAAATTAAAATTATTATATAAAATATATATCTTTGGTGATGAATGATGAGACATTAGAGAAACAACCATTAAGAAAAACAAATCTCTAATTCCCACTTGCTTTCTTTGACAGCAAAGGAAATTGAGTCAATGCAGGAATTTGCTCCATAAAAGAGCAACCCCATATCAAATTTGGGCAAAAAAAATAAAAAATTTCCTCTTGATTTTGAAACAATATCCACAATATTTGTTGTCCTTGTGTTTGGTGACCACAAAATTTAACTTCATTTTGGGTCCGTATATATACCTTTAGAAGTACCTATCCACTTGCCTACCAATCAATTTTAAGATTAACTGTGGGATTATAAACATTTTTGCTTGTATCTTTACGATTGTGCCACCATTCTTAAACTCTTATTAAAGAGATTGATTAATATAACATTCTTTCAAGAGATCTGTTACTACACTCAAGCATTTTGTGACCCTTTTTAAACTCTCTTTTAAATGATTGATTATTAACATCCAAGCATTTGATTCAATGATCAAAAAAAAAGAAATTGATTACTTAGGTTGTTCCGACACTTCATTATTCTTGAAGTATCCGTATCCAACATCCATGTTCGATGCATATCCAGACATAAATATGGGGATATGATCCTCCAAAAATCTTCCAAATATATGAAAATTTTAGAAAAATATTCGTATCCGATACTCACATCCGAATCTGAGTCACATAGTTATTACTCTCTAACACATGAAACAGATAGAGAGGACTCACATTTCCTCCATACCCAATTTGTTCATCAATCTAGCAATAATGGTGTATCTTTTGTCGTTTTGGCCCACCAAAAATGAGGGAAAAAATTCAGATCCAATGCTGCCGACAGAATGTGGGCATATAAATTTATTGCTGATAAGTTACAAAATCCCAGATAAAAAAACAAACGGATAATTTATTTTTGTAATATACACACTAAAGTTACACATTTCACACCAATGATCATCTTATGCAGTTTGACAAATAGAAAATGACCCTTAGACTTAGAGAAACTGTGAGTTTTACACCTTTGTTTGAGGGAAAAAATAAGAAAAATAAAAGAACAAACGCATTCCTGAAGACAAAACATATTCTACTTACCTGGAAAAAGAACTCACTGTCTCACATGACTATCTCCGGCTTCAAAATGCTAGATTTGATCTCTTTGTGAGGCAAAACCACGCCGCCATTGCTGTAGATTTCATCGCATACATGGACATCTTCTCCAAGAATAGTCATGTTTTCTACTCTAGCCCATTGCCCAACAGTGGAGTGCCATCCGATGATGCTGCTGGATATGCAAGCGTGCTTCTTGATGCGGACTCCGCGCATCACTGTGCAACGAGAGAGTCTGACTCCAGACTCGACCACGCATCCCGGACCGATTGCCACATCTGGTCCAATCAAACATCCTTCCCCAATTTTAGCACTCTCATGAACCAAAACGTTTCCCACAATGTGTGGACCATTGGCCAACTTAGTTGAAGCTTTCTTTCGCAGGGAGTCTAGATAAAGTCTCAGTCCAGTAATGTAATCCCTTGGCTGACCGATGTCCATCCAAAACCCGGGTAGGACCATTGCATACAGCTTCTTCTCTGCTGCAATCTTTGGGAAGACTTCCTTCTCGATTGAGGTGGGTCTTAGTTCAATTCTATCAAGAACAGAAGGGTTTAGCAGATAAAATCCAGCATTAATTTTGTTTCCAACAAACAATTTGGGTTTTTCCACAAATTTGTCCACTTGCCCTGTTGATTCTTCCATAACCACCACACCGTATTTTGATGGCTCATCCACCTATTTAATTTTGACTCAAGTATTACAATCTCTCCCAAGAAAATAAATTGAAAATAAAGAAAATTTTAGAACTGAATTATTACCTTTGTTACCATTATGGAAGCTTCTCCTCCATGGGCTTTGTGGAATTCAATCATTTCTTTGAATGGGTACTCACTGATAACATCACTGTTAAGGACAAAAAATGGCTCACCAGAACCATCAATGAGCTTGTCCCTAGCCAAAGCAAGAGGACCAGCAGTGCCGAGCGGCTCCGTCTCTTGAGAGCATGTGATCGTGATCCCAAGTTTAGCTTCAAATTCCTTCAAGAAGTTCAACATTACCTGTAAAATAAAGTGGCCACTGGTCAGCCTATAAACACTTAGCCACTAACCTTTCAGACCATTGTATCAATTTTACATATTTTACACATGGAAATACCTCAGGTTGATAGTTAATAGCCAAAACAACTTCAGTTACACCAACAGCCTTGAGAGCCTCAATCTGTAAAATATCCAAAGATACATTATTCCACAAAATCAACAAGCTTATCTTGAGAAAACAACAACCACTAAACCCAAAAAAAAAAAAAAATGCTTCCAAGTATTCAGAAGTCTAGAATAAAGGTCATATTGTAGAAATATACCTGATGCAGGATCATGGGTTTGTTAGCAAAATCAACAAGCGGCTTAGGAACACTAAGGGTCAATGGCCTCAATCGTGTTCCGAATCCTCCAACAAGAATAAGAGCCTTCATTGTGATATACCTTCTGTTTCACCTGTAGATACTAGGATCAGTATCTTAAGCAGCAATCTAATTCAGATTCAAATAGGAATGCAAATTAAGAAATGCTTAACAAATGAATCCCCATAGCTCTTCTACTTATACATGACAAGAAAAGAGAGATTGACCTATACAGAATACTGCATTAACATTTGTAGATCCAGAACAACGATAAAAGAGATGCGCAAATCAGAACCAATAAGTATGAATTCAAGAGTGACACGAATTCACCACATGCAAGGAGAAGAAAACCAGACAAACTTAAAGCCAAGCAAAAAGGGGAAAGAACCAAACACTAAAACAAGAGTCATAAGCCAAAACATAATGTTCAAACCTAAAAGCAATACTAAAAATCCATCCAGAAATGGTTTAACTGATGTTGTGACACAAATTCCAGCTATACCACAGGCTGGTCTCTTTACACTTTGTTTAGTAGGAAGGAAACAGTTTTAATCTAATGGTAGAGCTAAAAAGCACATGTTGTTACGAATCTGAACCATTAGATTATTATTTTTTTCCTGTCTTTTCTCTTTCTTTCTTTCCTACCAAATAGAGCTTTAATGAGAACGACAAATCGATTCACATGAACCTAAAATGAAATCCAGCCGTAATGTAACCCCTGCTTCAAGTAATGACAGACTTTAAGCTACTTCATATTTTCTTGTGTTTTTTTTTTTTTTTTTTCCTTTCTTTTCTCCTTTTTAAGGGAAAAGAAAGGGTTTTAACTGATTCAAATGTCAAAAGAATTTCCTTTCTCGCTTCCACCCTCCGATGGAGCCATGGAAAACAGGAAATCACAACAAAATCACGCCTAGAAGGATAAAATAAACACAACTTTCCAACTAGAAGCATTTGAATTTGACAATTCCAAGTAAGGAAATCAAAAAAAAAAAAAAAAAAATCAGCTAAGTCAGTCTTGATCTGGCGACATGGAAATTTTTGACCTTTGCAAAGAATTTGACAACAAACATAGCAAAAAGAAACGAAAACTTATGTAGAATTCTTAAACCACCATTAAAATCGTGATTAAGTATAATTAATTAACTTAGATTCTGTGGCTAAACGAGAATGAAGTTAAGTAAATTAACTTAAATTCCCTTTTTTCTTCTTAAAAATTTTCATGCGTGATTAAGCATGTAAAAAATCAGATCTAACAAAAAAATCACATTGCAAATCAAATTAAACCTCAAAATTCTCCAAAAAAACGTAATTAAAACAACGAAATCGAACAAAAACAATAGAACGCCGAACGGCAAATCAGATTGTCAACTCCACCGAAATATTCAAGCTAAACTATTATGAACCGTGGGAGATGACATCGTACAAAGCTCGAAGAGACCAGAATTCAGCGATTACCTTTAAGCCTTACCAGATCCAAACCCGAACTGAGTTCAAACTACAAAACTCGAGCCCTATTCGAGGCAAAAAAAAAACAATAAAAAGGGCGGGGAAACGAGTGGACTCGGACGAGTTTGGTTGGGTTTTTTTCAGTTACGGTTATTTCCCGTCGGGAGCTGAGCTGGCAGCTGAGAAAAAAAGGGGGCGTTGTTTATGAGGAGAAAGTAGAGCGGTATTTATACAAGGCGAGAATGAGATGAACATAACCAATTTGAAGTTTTTGGCGGATTCGAAATTAAATATTAAATTCAATTTTGGAAATATTTATAGTGACGGGTGGGAAATTGTAGGGGGATGTTTCGAGGTGGTTTCGGGTTTTGGATGGGTTACGGGTCGTGGATAAAAAAGTACTGTCCGGATTTTTGTTGACGAAAGTGTGTGCAGAGAAAATTATCGAAAAAGGAAAATGATGATTGGCCTTCATTATACTAACGGTCACAGTCAGTGTATCTTCGAAAATTAGAAATTTACAATTTTATTTTCTTAATTTTACTTTTTTATATGTATTATGCAAAATATTTATACAATTGTCTATTTAATTTTTAAATAGTTAATTATTATTATAAAATATATTTTAAATAAACACATGTCAATTCTTTAAACTGTTTTTGTCGAATTAAAATATAAAAGAACAATTAATGAATTATGATTAATCATTTCAAAATTTCGTGATAATATTTATGAAATTAAAATTTTGAAATTAGATATTATTTGCGACCAAATGAAAGATGAAAAGAAATGTTAATATGAATAAGATAATAATAATAGATTAAAATGATGATAAATAAATATTTTAAAGGTCTGACTCCTTTCATTATTTTTTTATTTATTAATTTTTATTAGAATTTAATCATAATTGATAAGTATAATTTTTATTATTCATAAATGAATCTTATACATAATGATAAATGTATTGAAAAATAAGTAACGTAAAAGTAATAGGTAATAACCCAATAATATTTTTGGATCCGATTCTCTTTCATTATTTTTCTATCTATTGATATATATGATTTTTACGAATGAATTCTATACATGATAATAAATGTACTAATAAGTAATTAACATAAAATTATTGGTCAATAATCCAATCTTATTTTTTGGATCCAATTCTCCTATATTTTTCTAGGGTTAAGAGGAAAATTTGCAATCATATTATAGGTGATTATTGAAAATTGTCAATGTACTTCATTTTGATAGATATTTATCATTATATTTTGGGGATTAAATGTAAATTTGTCATTATACTTTAACTCAATATTGAGTTTTGCCACTCTATTTTTATTAGATTGTATTTTGCCACTAAATTTAATTTTTGATTGAATTTTGTCACTCAACTTTAATTTTGGATGATTTTAAGACAAAATTTAATAAATAAAAAAATCTTCAAATATTTTATTTTAATAATTAGGATTTAATAAATTAATTAATAAAGAATGATAAAAAAAAGTTTTAGTTTGAATTTTTTATAAAATAAAATTTTTATGTTACTTTTTAATATTTTTTATAAATTAATTTTATTTTTAAATCTTTCAAAATTAAAATTGAGTGACAAAATTAAATTAAAAACCAAAATTTAGTGATATAATTCAATCAAATAAAAATATATTGACAAATTTACTCTAATCTCAAAAGTATAATAGTAAATATCAATCAATATAAAATATGATTGACAAATTTCAATATGCACATGATGACAAATTTACCCCTTAACTCATTTTTTTTTTATTATTATTATTTTTTTGGTGTTAATCCATGTCAAATCTGATTCCACTTCCACATACTTAATTTGACTCTTAGTTCAAAGCCAACCAGACTCTAAAAGAAGCCCACCCCACGAGACTTTCAAAGAAAATAATCAACACACACAAAGAGAAAGCAATCCCACATTAAAAATTATGAAACCAAATCTGTGGGCATTATTTAAAGTGTAACCAATTAATTTCTTAATCTTAAACTTGTAAAAAGTTGTCTGAAATTCGAAGTTTCGGTTCTTGAAATGCCAAAAACATAAAGAGAGGCAAGTAATGCCAGGCGTTGACATTGTTTGTTGCTGCCTTTGACAACTTAGCAAGTCAGAAAGGAATGGCTAATACTCTTTTTCCATTTTTTTTGGGTAAATATGAAAAAATACCCTCATAGATAAATTATTACTAAATGATTTAATGAATAAAATTTATTTAAAAAAAGAAATAAATAATTAAAAATTGTTATAAAAGATATTATAAAGATAAAATTACCTTTGATAAAAAAATCTTTTCCTCTCTTTTTCTTTTATTTTTTAATTTACTTTTTAATTAAAAAATAAATATTCTGAAAATAATTAATTTTTAATTTTAAAGAATAAATTTTAAAATTTTTTATTTACTTTTTTTAATTAAAAATTTTAAAAGAATAAAAATAATATTCCTAAAATTAATTTTTCTTTATTTTTTTTAATTTTTTAAAAAATAAATATTTAAATACTTTATTTTTTAAATTTATTTTTAATTAAAATTTTAAAAAATATATATTTTCTTAATGAAAGAGAAAGGAAAAATAAATTTTTTCATTATGGTAATTTTGTCTTTACAATATCTTTTATAATAATTTCTAATTATTCATTTCTCTTTTTCAAATAACTTTTATTCATTAAACCATTTAACAATAATTTATCTATTGAGAGCATGTTTTTCATATTTACCTTTTTTATTTTTCTTCTAAAAAATTGGGCGGCCATTGGCCAAGCATATTTTCCAAGTTTTGTAGCTCTTTATTTCAATCGAAAGAAACCATAGCTAAAGCAGGATTTTAGATCAAGCTATTTGAATTTGGATGAAATAAAATTTCATAATTTTAATTACATCTAATAAATGATCAAATATTGTTTTTTTGGTTGAAAAATTCAAGAATTTATTTAAATATTATCTCTAAATTAAAGTATTAGTATGAAATACCAGTTGATTAATCTAGCATGATTAATACTCACAAGGGTTAATGTAATTGGCAATGAAAAGAGCTCATTTTTCTTAACAATTAGGGGTCGGTTTTATGACGACCAATTTGAAACTAAAATTTTAAATGTAACAAATGCATTTTTAAAATTGCATGAAAAAATGATTAGATTGAGGTAAAATCTGAAAACACCCTGATTATATCATCAAAAATAAAATCCAACATGATTAGCTTTATTTTTAAATAAATCTCGGCATATTTGTTGATCTAAGTTTAGATCAATGAATTCCCCAAATATTTTGATAAAAAAAAGTTTATCTATAATTAGATCTAGTAATATCGATTAAAAAAAAAAATGAATCAATCAAGTATTCAAAGGAATCAAAAAGGCATAAATTGAAATTCTCCCAAAATATTAAACATCATATTTATATAAAGGATTCGATTCCCAAAAGGCAATATATAATTGTTATTTTTAAAAACAAATAAAGAAAGATTAAAGGGAAAAAGAAAAAAAAAATCCACAGTGGCAGAGTTTGCTTACTCCCACCGACATTGTTAGGCCAAAGACAGCTCAAACCGAATCAGAAATTCAGATTTACCAAAACATAAAGCATTTCCCACATGCGTATTTTGAAGTATGATGTAAACTTGCTTGATGCCATAGCTTTCAGCATTTCCAGAAAACACTTTTTTTTTTTTTGCTTATTACAGCAGCAACAGTGTATATCCAATGCAATGAATCATTGTATTGTATGCATGCACAGCTAGACTACTCCTTCAAATTTAGAAAAAAAAAAAACTTTGAGAACCCATTTTTGTTAAATTGATGTTTGACTAACCATTTTTTTCCGAGTAAACTATAAAATGATTTAGTCATAAAAAAAATTGTATGAAACGGTTATTTCATGTCTGCATTATCTTTTTTATTCAAATCATATCATATAATTAATTTTTTTGAAAAAAGTCAATTATTTATTGTATATTACATTATTAAACAATAATATTTATTTTTGCAATTCATTAATAATTTTGATAATAAATAATTGATTATGTGACATAATTTAAATAAAAAGAATATATTTTGATGTAGAATAATAATTTCATGCAATCCTTTTTCGTTAGCCGTAAGTTGTAAACATCATGAAAGGTGAGCTAATAAATCAATTGGAACTTGGAAGAAAATCTGGAGAAGCAAAGTTCCTAATAAAGTTAAAGTGTTAACATGGCGAATCTGGTATGAGGGATTACCAGTGATGGACAACCTGGTAAAGAGGAAAATTGGACTAAGCAGAATTTGTTTTAGATGTGGGGGGGCAGATGAATCTGTGCTCCATGCACTTAAAGAGTGCCAGTGTATCAGCAAAGTCTGGGAGAACTTGGGATTTCAATGGACCTCAACAGCTGGTGTTTTTTCGAATGTTTCAGAATGGTTTCAACATGTATGCCAATTCACATCTCCACAGCAAATGCAACTCTTCATGATCACAGTTTGGACAATTTGGGGAGGTAGAAATGGGGAACTTCATGGTGAGGGACGGAAGAATGTCCAGGAAACAGAGTTCTTCATCAAACGCTATGTGGCTGAACTGAATGCAGTTAAAGTTCAAAAACATCAGTCTGATATCCAGCGGCAAAAATGGAGTCCTCCTCGGATGGGTGAAGTCAAGGTAAATTTTGATGGATCAGTGAATCAACACAATAACTCAGGTGGGATAGGGGTTGTGATTCGGGATGGCAATGGAGCAGTAATGGCAGCTTGTGCTTGTAATATATCTGATGCAAACAATGCTACTCTGATAGAAGCGTATGCTGCAGTGAAGGCTTTGCAATTTGCTGCTGAACTTGGCTTTAGGCAAATCATTCTGGAAGGTGATGCATTGGGCATAATTAATCAACTTCAGGTAATGGAGGAGGACTTATCGATCATTGGCCCGATTATGGATGAAGCCAGAATAAAAATGCAACTGTTTCGATCCTGCATGCCAAGACATACTCTGAGAACTGGAAATGAAGCTTCTCATCTTTTAGCTAAATATGGTACAGAAATTCAAAATGATGTAATTTGGATTGAGGAGTGTCCTGAGATGATATCAAATGTCATATATAATGAATGTACTCTTGAGCATTGATAAATGAATGAAATTCCTATTTTCAAAAAAATAAATAAATCAATTGGAACTTGGAACCTGAACAAACAAATTGGACTGGACTGGTCCAAAAAAAATGTCCAATGTCTGATGAATATTGAAGCAAGTTTTGTTGAATTGAAGAATTAGGCTTTTTAGGCTTAATTTTCCTATCATCACCTACTTCTTCTAGGAATCTTGAACAAGGATTGATTACCTAATTTCCTAAGTTGACTCAATTAACAATTTATTTATAATAATTAGAAAATGTTTTTTTAAAAAAAAAAAAAAAAAAACTTAAAGGAGAATTTAATAGCAAAGGAAACACTAAACCAAGTTATTTTTCAATAACTACTTATATAATAAAATGAGGAAGGATTTTTCGGCCCATTGACTAATAGGATGTTGGGCCCCGACATATCTAATAAAAAGGCTTAACTTGTATAGCTCTCTTTTGGGCCTCCAGGACTTGAATCACATAAGCAACCTAATTAAAATTTGTGTATTTATGTTATGTTTGTAAATTTTTTTGAAAACTTACATTAAACTTATAATTAAATAGTCATTGAAGAAGGTTGTTGGCAGCAAAAATCGAACTTAAATCTTATAAGTAAATTATTTAATCTTTGCCAACTCATAGCTTTAAAATTTTAAATAATACTACAAAACAAGAAAGAAAAAAGAGTTTGGAACACTTTCTTGATAGTGTAAATGAAAATAAATACTATAAAATATAAGATCCTTGTACTGATCTCATAAAATAAGCATTTTATAAGATTAAATTTAATTAATTTTGAATTAAAGAATATAATAATTTTATTAGTAATTAAATTATTTTCTTTATAAAATACATAATTATTTTCAGATACATTAACATATAAGTGAATAAAATTAACTAAAACTAGAAAGAAAAAAAAGGTGTTTCCATATTTACCTACTTTTAATATTTTTCAAGTTATTTTAGCTCAATTTCCCAATTTTGAGATGAAAGAAACGACGTCGTTGAACCTTCACATTTAACTATTTAAGGAAAGACAAACATCTAAAGTACTAAACCCTCCGTCTCTTCACTTTTCTACTTTGTCTAAACTCACTCAGTAGCCACCCGCGCCACCTCAAGCTCTCTCGAATCCATCCTAAACATGGCGATCGACAAAACCGAACCGAGCAAGGTCCGTTGGGGAGAGCTAGAGGAAGACGACGATCTGGACTTTTTGTTACCCCCCAAGGAAGTAATCGGACCAGATGAAAACGGGATCAAAAAAGTGATCGAATACAAGTTTAACGAGGAGGGTAATAAGGTAAAAATAACGACGACGACCCGAGTCCGAAAGCTGGCGAAGGCCCGGTTGAATAAACGGGCTTTGGAGAGAAGGAATTGGGTGAAGTTTGGCGATGCGGTGCGTGAAGATGTTGGGAGTCGGCTTACTATGGTTTCCACTGAAGAAATCCTTCTTGAACGACCCAGAGCCCCTGGTTTGATTCTAATTCCCCCCTTTTTTAATTTTTATTTTTTCGTCGTTTCTTTTAGATTTATGAAATTGATTATATTAATTTTGAATTGTTAGATTAGGATGATTGATTATTGTTCAATTTCTTTTATTTGGATCTGATTATTATTACCTTTTCTTTTATTTGGGTTCATTATTGTTAAATTCTTCTTGGGTTTGATTATTGTTAATTTTTTTTTTTATTTAGGTTTGATTATTGTTAAATTGCATTTGGATATAAATTACTAAAAGGGAAATTTTATTGGATAAAGAAATTTGTGATTTAATCTTTCTATGGAACAACTTTGTTAGAATTGGTGTTGAGCAAATAATATTCTTGAGGAATTAAAAACTAGAATTGTGATTTTATTGGATAATAAAATGCATAATTTTATCCTCAAATGGAATAATTATGATAGAACTCTATTATGATTATATAAAAGCAACAATTAAACGGGCTTGATTTGATTCATTTGGTTATGGTTGTCAATTAGCCAATCACATATTGGCCGTTCATTCGTGTGAATGGTCAGTAAGCCACCGATAGCAGTTGTTGGTGGCCTTTTTTTCACAGTGAAATATATCTCTAGTTTTCACTTTTGAGCCATTAACTACATTCTTCATATGCATAGTTTGAATTGGTATTATTTCCCCACTCTCCCTGCTAGCAGTCTAAACCAAATTTTCACCCATATTTTTGTTCACTCACTTGGTTTTTTGTTTTAAAAATTAATGCTTGCATATTTCGTTTCGGTTTTTGTTTTTCAATTGAACATGGTGGTTAGGTTTTGCCAATCACGTATTAGCCAAATGGCTGTTGTTTCATGTGGAATAGTCATGAGGCCACCAATAGCATCTCTGCGAAGCTGGCATTCAATTGTTAAATTGTGAAACCAAGGATTTGGTTTCATTCTGTGGCCATTAACAACATTCAAGAAACATTTGTTTTCTAAATTTTGTGTGTTTCAGCATAGACCTTGAAGGTTTTGCTCTGTCATGTGCCCTTTATGACATTTAGACCTGCGAGTTTGCTTGTTTCTATGATTGCGGAACATGTACCAATGTATGTATCTCTGACATAAGCGGACTCGGTTATTATGGTTGAAATAGTTGTAAACTAAGTTGTAAACTTCCAAATTTTTGATTTTTGCCCCTTGTTCTGATTTTGGATTTGAAAACTTTTGAAATATGGAGTTGTTTACAGGTACCAAACCGGAAGAAACAAAGGTAGCAGGGGACAGCTTGGCTCAGCTTAGCAAAGGAGGTGCTGTTCTCATGGTGTGCAGGACATGTGGTAAGAAAGGTGATCACTGGACTTCGAAATGTCCTTACAAGGATCTTGCTGCTCCTGTTGAAACCTTTGTTGATAAACCTGCGGCATCCGAGACCTCTGCGGCTGCTTCTGGAACCGGAAAGGGAGCCTATGTCCCACCAAGCATGAGAGCAGGTGCAGAGAGAACCAGTGGATCAGATATGAGACGTAGGAATGATGAAAACTCCGTGAGGGTAACGAACTTATCCGAGGATACCCGGGAGCCTGACTTACTCGAACTTTTCCGTACATTCGGATCCGTGACTCGCGTGTATGTTGCTATGGATCAGAAGACAGGCACAAGCAGAGGATTTGGTTTTGTCAACTTTGTAAACAGAGAGGATGCTCAAAGAGCTATTAACAAGCTCAATGGATATGGTTATGACAATCTCATCCTGCGAGTCGAGTGGGCTACACCAAGAGCAAACTAGAACATTATTATCTTCATGGCATTTAGCTTTTCTCAAACATTGTCAAAAGTTGCAATTCACCGTCTGAAGTGCAGATATTTTACCCTTTTTTTTTTTTTTTTCTTTTTTAAATTTATTTTTCTGCATGACTTTGTGAATTGTGATCTGATACCTGAGATTTTATTTTATTTAAGTTGGATTCTTGGTTATCCTGATTAGCTTTTGTGTCTATGTTATTGTTTCTGTCAATTGAGAAGTTTTGGAAGTGGGCCACTCAAGGGCTTATTTTCCCTCATTTAGATATTTTTAAATGGATTTTTTTTATTGATTTTAAAATTTATAATTATAATTAAAGAAAAATAAATATATATATATATATAATCTTATTTATAAGTAATAAAAAGTCAGATTTAATTTCATTTTCTGCCAAAATTCGAGCCGGAAGAGAAAACAAATTTAGGGTTCTACTCAGCCCAAAAAAACTCAGTTTTTGGGCCTTCATTTACCAGTTCAGCAAGTTAGTTTAAAAGCCCATAAAAGATCAAAAGAGAAACCCTAAAAATTTCCCCTATATATTAGCCTTTATAAGAGATCAATTTTGGCAAAAGCTGCTACTCCAGTTAAAAGTCTTCTTCATCTTTGGTTTGATTCATTCATTGGAAAATTTTCATTTTTTTTTTCCTCATTTTCTTGGTTTCAAGGTGGGCAATTAGCCAGTCACATACTCAGCCTATTGGCTGTTATTTTTTTGTGTGTGAATGGTCAGTATCCCACCAATATCAGCTCTATTGTTGTTTGGCTTTTCAATTGTGAAAGTGAAATTCTGGGTTCACTCTTTAAGGCCATTAACTACATTGATTATATGAAAAAAGTGGCTTTTTTCTCTTTTTTTCTTTCTTATATTTTGTTGGTTAATTTTGGTTTGATGAATATAGGCGTCATATACTGATTACCATCGCTCTTTTATGTAAAACTGTGGGCGTTTGTGTATGAGCTGACGCTAGAGCTTCTCTCCCTTTCTGCAATATTTTTCCAATTTGGTAGCCTATGGCTTCCTCACTGCAGAGAAGGGTAAATTTTTCTCATCTTTTAAAAATGATTAATACTTTGGGATTTAAGTTTTTGTGTTTTGTAGACAAATGGTTTTAAGGGAAAATTGACCTCTTGATAATGAGGAAGCCATTGTTGTGTTCGGTGAGAAACTGCTTGTTCTTTTAGCATGAAAGTGTTGACTGGTAATAGGAGAAGATCTAGAACTCTTTTAATGGCAATTTTTGGGTGAGAACCTGCTTGTTCTTTTAGCATGAAAGTGTTGACTGGTAATAGGAGAAGATCTAGAACTCTTTTAATGGCAATTTTTTTATGATGGCTGGTGGAAAACATTGACAAGCCAGTTTGGATAAGTATCAATTCGTCAAATTCTCAACTATCATATAGTAAAACAGAAAAAAAATAACTTCACAAAAATAAACCCTAATTAATATTAGAAGTTTATAAGTTTGGCTTATCATCAGTGAAAACTTTGATACAGTGAATGATTGAATGTTGCCAGTGTTTATTTTTGGCCTTTCCTCATCTTAAAGGGAACCATGGAGTATTTGCAGGAGAAAGACAAATAAGAATTTGATGATTTATGTCTCAAAAAATATACAAATAAATGACTCTGAAAGAATTCCATGGTAATTGATATCAAATCAAAGCTGGCTTCTTTTAACATAAACCCTATAGGTTTAGGGTTTTTTTAGTATATAAATTTGCTAGTAAAGTTGACAATTTTTTTTTTATATAAAATTTGACTTTTTATTCATCAAAAGCAACTGCAATATACAGACATGTTAATACAAAAACAAAAACTCAAGCATAACTGCTATTTTATCTGGGAAGATTTTGCCAATTCTAGAGAAACTAGTTTTCTACGGTGTTACCTGTAGCAATACAGATAATGTACTCAATTTCCTCAGTAACTTCTTTCATAGAAGGCCTATTTTGTCTACGCTCCTCCAAGCAACTCAATGCAAGAAATCCCAAAGCTTTCATGGTGTCTATCTCTAAAGGGCCAGCTTTCTCAATTAATATCGGATCAATAACATCGATCAATTTCTCCTCATCTGCCATCCTCTTCACGTAAATTGCTAAGTTTACATCATCTGCATCCCTGTTAAAATCTATTGCCTTCTGTGAAGTTAAAAGCTCTAATAAAACAACCCCAAAGCTATAAACATCACTCTTATCAGTTAACTGATAGTTTCTGTAATACTCGGGATCGAGATATCCGAGTGTACCTTGAGCACAGGTTGATACGTGACTCATATCCGTATGAGCCAATCTCGATAACCCGAAATCTGAAACTTTAGCATTCATCTTCACATCGAGTAAGATGTTGCTAGACTTAACATCTCTGTGATATATTGGAGGAACAGCAGAGGAATGCAGGTATGCAAGACCTTCAGCAGTGTCGCAGGCAATTTGGAGACGACGAGTCCAATTGAGTAGCCCTCTCTCACCCGGATTCGGACTCTTTAGATGATCGAGCAGATTCCCGTTTTCGATGAACTCGTAAACCATTATCGGCTGCTCTAATTCGACACAGCATCCGAGTAGGCCGACGAGGCTCCGATGATTGACTTGGCATAGAATTCGTACTTCATTGAGGACTTGATCTGTGCCTTTGGTGTTGCCAAGTTTGGCACATTTGACAGCAACGACAGTACCATCATCGAGAATTCCTTTGTAGACATCGCCATAGCCACCAGAACCTAATATACGGTCTCTAGAGAAATTATTTGTTGCTTTCTTTATCTCTTTGCCAGTAAAGACCTTGGCTGCTTTGCCTCCATTGTTGGAATTTAGGAGTTCTTCGCGCTCCTTCCTTAGGCGCTCTTGAGCTTCTATGATGCGCTTGTGGCGTTTGTAGAGAAGAATGCCAATGATTGCTGCAAATAGAGCTGTACCAAGTCCGGCTGTTAAACCTGCAAGTAATTTCAATGTGGTTAAAGACATAGGATGGAGGAAGTTCTTAACTTCCAAGCTAATTCATCTCCTACATCTTTGTATCACTTACAAGTAAATAACGTTCATGAGAAAGACTATTTGGGTTTGTCGACTTTGTAAACAGAGACGATTTGCAAAGAACTATTAACAAATTTAATAACTATGTTACTCATACTCGGGTGTGAGTGTCAGACACGGGTATATATTCGATACGGGTATGTTTGATTTATTTTAAGTTTTTTCATATATTTGGAGGGTCCTAGGGGATCATATTTCCATACTCATGTCCAAATACATGTCGGACATGTGTGTCTGACATGGATACTTCAAGAAAAATGAAGAGTCCGAACATAGCTTAATGGATATATAGTTATGATAATTTCATCATTCAGGGTTTAGGGTTTAGTTCATCAGCCTTGATAGGTTGACATAAAAGCAAAATAGAAGAATAAGTATCTCTTAATTAGAAAAAGTCTGCTAGTATCTCTTAATTAGAAAAAGTCTGCTAAGTTTTGACAAAGCTCACAAAATCCGCTTAAGATTTAGTTTTTTCTTTTATTTTTATTTGAGAAAAGAGATTCGAATCCGACTACCCAATTGAGTCAAATGTTCGGATGCGTCTAAAGAAGTTTAGTTTTCTTATTAGTTTACTATACCGATTTCATTCTTTCTTCTTCAATTGTCGAAGATAATGCAAATAGCCTAACATTTCTAGAAACTTGATTAAAAAAGATAAATTGACATAAAGGCTTAGATAAGACTTTGAATATTCAAACCCCCAATTTATGATATCAAACAAAAGTCTCATATTTCAAACCAAGCGTGGATATGATCGGATTACACGGGATATGAACATGCCACTTCAAGTAAACAAAAAGAATGATTGCTGGTCTTAATCTTTCATTTTTAATCATAAATTTGTAAAATTGTTAGTATTAATTACGTTTAAAGTAACTGTTTATTTACTCTCTAATCTCATTCACATATCAAATATGACCCTTATAAAAGAAAAATTTTGCTAACGAATATCTTAAGATTAATTAATATATTATTTATAATAATAATATTGTATTAAATGTAAAACTTGATAATTTTATTCATCATTTTTAATACATTGATTAAAGATATTATTTTAGTATCCTTAAAATGTGCTCTTAACAAAATTCATAAAATAATAAAAAATAACAGTGGTAGAAAATTTTCAGATGAAATAAAATATCTACCAAAAATAGAATTTTCCAATTGATGTATGACTTTTTATATATTGGGTAAGATTCAAACCCTTTTTTCCAAAATTTTAAAAATATTCTGACAAATTAATAGCCAACAACCTTGCTACCTTACTCATTAATCGAAAGAAATATCTAAATTTCACCCAAAAAAAAAATTTTTGTCTGAAAATTTAGGAAAAAAAAAACAAAGCTTTGACCAAAAATATACTTTTTAAGTCTTTGGCCCTTACCGACTTCAAATTGCCTCAATTTTGAAACAAGTTGTCATCTTATCAAACTTTGACTAATTTTTTTTTCCATAATTAAAGGAAAAAAGAATACTGTTTTTTAAACATGTATGTACCTGCGATTAAAGCAGTCCGGTCTGAGCCGCCGCAGCCCCCAGGATTCTGACACGTAATATCTGCAAAAGAAAAGCCCCAAACATGAGCAAATGAAATCATGCCACCGGTAAATACCGATGTAAATCAAACGCGAGAAAAAATTAGATGTAAATCAAACTTACTCTCAGCACAAATCCCTTCAATCGGATTCCACCAAAGCCCTGAATTACAGAAACATCTTCGGACCCCATTCGAATTCGGGTCAGGTCCACATGTGGAGTTCCCATCACAATCCGCTTGGGTGCCGCAAATCGGTTCAGGCGGCGAAACCCACTGCAACTCCATTCCCGGTTCAGGCCATCGGTTCACCGGCAACTCCGATTGCAAGTTAACAAAGCTCGTATAAGCCCTACACCCGCTTTCCCTCACCCTAATGGCATACGCTGTCGCTCCTCCGCCGGCTTTGAACGTACAACAGATCGGCGCTGCCTCACAAGCCGTCGCACTCGAACTCTCGTTGACGTACACGTGGCACAATCCGTCGGAGGAACAGTCTAACGGAGAACGGAGGACCGAGTCCGTACAGTTCAAGAACATGACGGTGTTACTGCTGGTGACATTAAAAGGTAGACTACTGTTGAGCTGGACGCCTTCGAAGGGGAGATCGGTTGTGACACAGGTATTCGGGACAAGATTCGCCGGCTCGATCACGAGCCGTTGATTGAAACGATTAACCGACGTGATTGGATAGGAGTTGTTGAGAGTATCGAAGAACAGTGAGCCCGCGTCGCAGCGGATTTTGTAGGATTGGTCGCCGCAGGTGAGACCAGTTGAGAGAGGGTAAGGGACGGCGGTGGAACCGCAGTTTGGGCAGCGGTTGACGGAGAGTGTTACGCCGACGGAGCACGTTAGCAAAAGCAGCGCCGTTGAAAGGAGTTTAAGCGTTGCCGCCATTTTGAGGATGTTGAAGTTGATTGAATTGCAGAGGCCTCCTTTCGGGGATTTGTGTTTTTAAATGTGTTGATTTGGAGGTATATTTGTAAATGTTGGTATTGTGAAGGTTAATTTTGGAAAATTATGGAAGATTCTTAAAAACTTTGACTTGTGTTTTTTTTTTTTAGATTAAATTTCAAAGCTTTCAGAAATTTCCAGCAATAAAGTGAAGTCAACTACTAAAAAGTTGTTTACAATTTGCAATATGTTATAGAGTTCAAATTTATATGATCATAAATTTTTTGAATTTTATAACATATATTTTTTTTAATTAATTTTTTTTAAAAAATTAATATATTTTATAAAATATGTGTTTTTTATTAATTTATTTGTGAAGTGTAAAAATTTTATTATGGTGTATCAAATAATTTTTGTGATATGATTTCAATTATTTTTTCAATTCTTTAAAAAATTGGAAGATAAAAAAAAATTGTTAATCAGTGTCTAGTGATATTGGTTAAAGTGATATATAGAAAGAAAAATATAATTAATAGTTAACTTATTTTTTAAATAAATATACTAAAACAATTCTTAAATTGATAATTAAATATAGATGATTATTGATAAATAAAAAAAAAAGGAATTCTATCCATTTACTGATATAGAATCAATGTTATAAATATTTTTCTAAAGAAAATGTTAATCAATGTGATTAGACAAAAAAAAAATTCTAAATTGATAATTAAATCATCTTTAAATAGTATCTATCGACACCGATTAAGCAGATTCTTATTTATTTATCATTTTAAGAAAAAAATTTTAATTTAATATTTTATTTTTATTGAGTTTTAAAAAAAATGACGTATTAATTACAATTTTTTTTATATATATCATTTTAATTAGATCTTAACCAGTGCTACTAAACATTAATTAAAATGATATATATAATATAATTAATAATTTATTTTTTAAAATTTAATAAAAATAATATAATAAATGCAAAAAAAAAAAAATAATAAACTGATAACTAAATAATCCTTAAATTCTTAAACAAAATTATAATTTTTCCAACAAAATTATAATTTTTCAAACCAAGCGTGGGTGTGATCGGATTACACGGGATATGAACATGTCACTTCAAGTACACAAAAAGAATGATTGCTGGTCTTAATCTTTCATTTTTAATCATAAATTTGTAAAATTATTAGTATTAATTACGTTTAAAGTAACTGTTTATTTACTTTCTAATCTCATTCACATATCAAATATGACCTCATAAAAGAGTAAAAGATAACATTGGTAGCAAATTTTCAGACGAAGCAAAATATCTACCAAAAAAAAAGATTTTTCCAATTGATGTATGATTTTTTTGTATATTGGGTATGAAACAGTGTTATCGATACTGGCCGTACCGATCTGTACGTACCGTTTTAAGATAAATCGAAACAATATCAATTTCGTATCTTTTCTATTTTTGTACCGGCCCATACCGATCGTATCGATCTATATCGGTTTATATCGATCAGCACCGGTTTGTACAAGATTTTGATTTTAATTTTTTTTTTAATTCACTTATTTGATTTTTTTTAAAACAATTTCAATATTTTTTATGTTATGATATTTTTATTTTTTTCATAATTACATTTAAATATAAAATATGTTCATTAAATTAGGCTATTGAACACAATTAATAATATTTACTATATATTTTTTTAACATTTTAATATTTATTTTACCTATTTGATGTTTAAAAATTTTAGATATTAAATATTTATATTTTATATTTGTATAAAAACATATATATACATGTATATTTTCATGTGTATATAATATATATATTTTATTAAAAAACTTGAAAATAGATTATACATATAGATATATGAAAAAATATTTGAAAAATGTCGGTAATTCCGAAACGGTATGCTGAAACACACTGATATCAATACGTAACAGTACCAGAACAAAAATGGTACACCCACCAATACAATACTGACAACCTTGGTATGAAAATTTAAGGGGAAAATCAAAGTTTTTTTTTTTTAGTTAGAAAATGGGGAGGGATTGGGTTCGAACCCAGTAACATCATGCCACAAAGCCTCTTTGGCCATTTCGGTCGGGAGGTTGTTGGCGGAAATCAAAGCTTTAACCAAAAATTAAAGCTACCTTATTGAATCCAAATTAGACATGCTAATGGGCCGGCAACCCGCCAGGCCCAGAACAGTGTTTTAAATATTAAGATAATATTATTTAATTTAATTATAATTATGATTATGATTATAATTATAATTATAAAAATATTAATAAAAAATATTTTTTATTTTTTAAATGAGATGAACAATGCTCACAGGCTCACCCAAAGTCGGGCCTGGACAAAAATATTGAAAATTTTCAGGCCTCGACCCGACTCATAAGCATTTCTACTCCACATTGCCTGAATTTTCAAACAAGTTGTCATCTTTTACTAAAAAAAATTTCCACAATTGAAGGGGACAAAATTGTTTTTTAATCATGTATATATGTACCTGCGATTAAAGCAGTCCGGTCTGAGCCATCGCAGCCCCCAGGATTCTGACACGTAATATTTGCAAAAGGAAAGCCCCACACATGAGCAAATGAAATCATGCCACCAGTAAATACTGACGCGAGAAAAAATCTATACCTACTATAAAAACTATCTTCAAATTCAATGAGAAAAGAGAATTAAGGATTTTGGATTAAGATTTAGTTGACAAATAAGCATAGGTATTAAAAGGGTTGGAGATAAAAATTATCTCTAAATTCAATGAGAAAAAAGAATTAAGGATTTTGGATTAAGGTTTAGTTGACAAATAAGCATAGGTATTAAAGGGTTTGAGGGTTAGTTTGGATATTTTTAATTTTTTTATTAGAAAGGAAAAAAAAAGGAAAGGAAAAAAAAATAGAAAATATTGTGTGTTCGTGTTATTTTATGTGTTCATAATATTATAAATTTATATAATTTTTACACGTTGATAATTTGTTTTATGTAAAATTTGACACGTTCGCATATTCATGTTAGGTGTTCGTGTTATTTTTTCATCTGTTCAAAATATTATAAATTTATATAAATTTTTACATGTTAATAACTTATTTTATGTAGATTTTGACACGTTCGTATATTGTGTTGTATTCATGTTATTTTCATATCGTGTCGTATTTTAATTATTTTTTTCATGTGCTCGTGTCGTGTTTCAATTCATCCAAATATTTTGCATAGTTTGTCATGGTAATCCAATTTAGAAAAAAAAATTTGTATTAGTGTCATGTTTCAATTCATCTCATATTTTGTTTAATTTGTTATAATGATTCAATTTAGAGAAAAAAATGTATGTCTGTAACATGTTCGTGTTATTTTATCATGTGTTTAAAATATTATAAATTTATATAAATTTTTACACGTTAATAATTCGTTTTATGTAGATTTTGACACGTTCGTGTATTTGTGTCATGTTCATGCTATTTTTTGTGTCGTGATTTAATTATTTTTTTTCATGTTGTGTTCGAGTCATATAACCAAGTTGTATCCGAAATGTCAAGTCTAATTGACACTATTCAAATAACTCATAAATTTGTGTCATGCGTTATCATGTTCATGTTATTTTTTTTTGTTATAATCGTATTCAAGATATTATATATTTATATAAATTTTGACACGTTAATAATTCATTTTATGTAGATTTTGACACGTTCGTGTATTTGTATCGTGTTCATGTTATTTTTGTGTCACGTCGTATTTTAATTATTTTTCTAATGTTATGTTCGTATCTTATAATTATGTTGTTTTTGAAATTATCGGGTGTAATTGACTTTATTCAAATAATTTTAAATTTTATATCAAGTGTCGTATAAAAATAAAAATTATTATTTTTTAAAATTATTATCTTTACTACTTTTACGTTTTTTATCTTCAAAATTTATTATAAAATATTAATTTAAATCCGATAATAAGTGCCGAAATTATCTACTTAGATGTAAATCAAACTTCCTCTCAGCACAAATCCCTTCAATTGGATTCCACCAAAGCCCTGAATTACAAAAACACCTTCGGACCCTATTCGAATTCGGGTCAGGTCCACATGTGGAGTTCCCATCACAATCCGCTTGGGTGTCACAAATTGGTTCGGGCGGCGAAACCCACTGCAACTCCATTCCCGGTTCAGGCCATCGGTTCACCGGCAAATCCGATTGCAAGTTAACAAAGCTCGTATAAGCGCTACACCCGCTCTCCCTCACCCTAATGCCATACGCTGTCGCTCCTCCGCCCGCTTTGAACGTACAACAGATCGACGCTGCCTCACAAGCCGTCGCACTCGAACTCTCGTTGATGTACACGTGGCACAATCCGTTGGAGGAACAGTTTAACGGAGAACGGAGGATCGAGTCCGTACAGTTCAAGAACATGATAGTGTTACTGCTGGTGACGTTAAAGGGTAGACTATTGTTGAGCTGGACGCCTTCGAAGGGGAGATCGGTTGTGATACAGGTATTCGGGACGAGATTCGCCGGCTCGATCACGAGCCGTTGATTGAAACGATTAACCGTCGTGATTGGGTAAGAGTTGTTGAGAGTATCGAAGAATAGTGAGCCCGCGTTGCAGCGGATTTTGTAGGATTGGTCGCCGCAGGTGGGGCCAGTTGAGAGAGGGTATGGGACGGGGGTGGAACCGCAGTTTGGGCAGTGGTTGACGGAGAGTGTTACGCCGACGGAGCACGTTAGCAAAAGCAGCGCCGTTGAAAGGAGTTTAAGCGTTGCCGCCATTTTGAGGATGTTGAAGTTGATTGAATTGCAGAGGCCTCTTTTCAGGGCTTTGTGTTTTTAAATGCGTTGGATTTGGAGGTATATTTGTAAATGTTAGTATTGTGAAGGTTAATTTTGGAAAATTATGGAAGATTTTAAAACTTTGACTTGTGTTTTTTTTTTTAGATTAAATTTCAAAGCTTTCAGAAATTTCCAACAATAAAATGAAGTCAACTGCTAAAAAGTTGTTTTCAATTTACAATGTGTTATAGAGAGTTCGTATTTATATATTGATCATTTTTTTTTGAATTTTATAACATATATTTTATTTTTGAATTATTTTTTTAATATACTTTATAAAATATGTCACTTTTTTAATCTATTTGTAAAGTGTAAAAATTTCATTAGCAATGTATCAAATAATTTTTCTAATATGATTTTAATTTTTTTTCAATTCTTTAAAAAATTAGATGTTTTATTGCACATTAATGAATTGCCTAATGACATTAGTTAAGATGATATATATATATATATATATAAAGTTCGTTTAATCGGTATTTAAAGGCATCAGTTAAAAATTATTTAATTATCTGTTTAGAAAAGTTTTTAGTGTTTAAAAAAAAAGCTATTAATTACACTTTTCTTTTTTTTATATATCATCTTAACTAGTGTCTAGTGACACTAGTTAACATTTTCTTTAGAAAAATATTTATAACATTGACTTTATGAGAAATGATTGTATGAAACGATTACTCCACGTCAGCATATATCATTTTCATTCAAATAATGTCACGTAATCATTATTTTAAAAAAGTCAACTACTTATTATACATTACATATAATAATTAAATGATAAATATTTATTTCAGCAATTCATTAATGATTTTTGTAATAAATAGTTAACATTTTAAAAAAAATTAATTACGTGACATGAATTAAATGGAAAGGATATATGCTAACTGGAGTAACCGTTTCATACAATTCTTTCTCATGATTCTATATCAATAAATGGATAAATTTTTTTTTTTCAATCATAATCTATATCTAATTACCAATTTAAGAAAAATTCTCAATACCTTACTTTTACTGAATTCATAAAAAAAAAAAAGTAAATCATTAATTACATTTTTTTTTCTAGGAAAATGTTAATCAGTGTCTAATAACATTGGTTCAGGTGATATATATATATATATATAAATATATATAATTAATGACTTTTTTTTTAATTTAATAAAAGTAAGGTATTAAGTGCAAAAAAAAATTCTTCAATTGGTAATTAGATATAGATAATGATTGACAAAAATAAAACTTTATCCATTTACCGATATAGAATCAGTGTTATAAATACTTTTCTAAAAAAAAATGTTAACCAATATCACTATGTATTGGTTAAGGTGATATATAGCAAGAAAAATATAATTAATAGTTTATTTTTTTTTGTGAATTCAATAAAAATAATATATTAAATGCAAAAAACTTTCCTAAACTGATAATTAAATAATCTTTAACAGGTGTCTAGGCACAAATTAAGCAAATCCTTATTTATTTATCATTTTAAGAATTATTTTTTTGAATTTAATACATTACTTTTAAGGAATTAAAAAAAAATGATGTATTAGTTACACTTTTCTTTCTATGCATTTAATATCTCCCTATATTTAATACATCTTTATAACTTTTTTTAATTTACGATATTAGACTATACAATGAAAAGTAGTCCTATTCCATTTTATAATTGGAAAATATTAGCCAGTATCATACGCACTGATTAAGATAATATATATATATATAAACGTATAATTAATGATTTTTTTAATTTAATAAAAGTAATATAATAAATGTAAAAAAAAAATAAATTAAATTGATAATTAAATAATCTTTAATTAATTCTTAAACACCGTAAACGAACCTTTTATAATTTTCATCTAAATTTAAAAATGAAAAGTAGCCCTAAAGTGCGGTTGTTTTTTGAAAATCTTAGGTTGATTTATCGGGCCTAGATATGCCTACTATTTATAAATATTAAAACATTAAAAATTATTTTTATATATTTTGAATTAAATTAAAAAAAAATATTATTCAAATAATAATTCAAACCAAATCAAATTCAAATTTCAAAAAATTCATTCAAAATTCAACTCAAATCGGGAATAAATAATCAAATCGCAGACCATACATGTAATGACTACTAAAATGTCTTTGCATTGTTTTATTGCCGCCTTGCTTTTCATAAACTATGGGCTTTGTTGAAATAAATCCGGGTTCCACCAAATAAAAATGAACCAACTCAAAGAACAAGTGTTTTCTCACTTGTGACTCACAGAAATGAAAAATAAAACCCATTAATCCATCTGCTTTTTTTTTTGGTTATCACTACACCATACATTGTATGGTCGAAGCATCTTTAATGGGGTTGTTGCTGCTATTCTACTACCAGTAAATAGTTCACATTATGTTTTCTGGATTCGGATGAATATCGGATACGAATACGAATATATTTATTTTTAAAAAATTTTAGTATATTTGAAAAATCATATTTTATACTCATATTCGAATATATGTTAAACACAAATGCTGAATACTAATACTTTAAGGTTGCGTTTGAGAACTTGGATTTCAAAATATGGATTTGGATTTCAAAAATAATGTAAATTATAAATAAAACACATGTAAAAATAACATTAATGATTATGTTTCAAATCTATAGATTTGTTGGATGCCTATTTAGTAGTAAATTTGAAATACCTATACCTATTTGTGAATTTGAAATTCATGTTTTTATACCTTTCAAATATATAATCATATTGAGTTTTAACTAATTTATACATAATGTATGTATTTCATTCTCACAATTTATATAGCAAATAAAATCCAAATCTAAATTTTCAAATTCATATTCTCAAATATAACATAAAAGAAATAAAAAGTCGGACTAACATAAGATTACATTTATGGAAGGATTGAATTCTTAGGAGTGTAAAATTTTTATTTCCCCTCTGGTTTTCTCTCATTTTTTTTTTCTTCTTTCTTTGTGCCAAGGAAAGTACTAATTCTTGAAGATGAATACTATTTCCAGTTTTCTATTGCCCTTAGACTTCACACAAGGTCAGCACGATTAATTAATAATCGAACCAACTAACAACAAATCAGTTCCATATTTTCAAAGCCAACCCTAACTCCCTAACCAAACTAAACCACCCTTACTAATCATATAAAATTTCCTACTTTCTAGTCTAGCATTCTAAACATCAAAGATTCCAGCAAAAAAAGTAAACTACAGTTTGTAAATGAACCAGTCATTGTCTTCTTCATTCTTAATTTATTCTACTTGCCTACCTGCAAATCCTGTTTGGGTTTTGAGAAAGTGTGAACACAATGCTGAATCATCCATTCCGGTCGAGCCACCATCCAACATATTGTTGCCTTTTTGAATCATCCTGGAGAAACTTTGATATATGAGGAAATAATTCTGATATTTGACTTACCAAATGTTCATTGCATATAAAGAATTAAAGATAATAGCAAAGGGCAAGCACAAAAGCAAAGCTTGAATAATCTGAAAATCTCCTAAAACAATCCATAAATACCGACAATTACACCCAAATCTAAAGCTTTTCAAGGCATCTGATTCCATTTTATAGCTTGAATTATATATGAACTACAAATATACACAATGGACCTACAAATATACAAAAGTCATCATGGTGAACCTCAGCCATGAAAGAATCAGAACATGCATACGTACATGTATATGTATCTGAGCTACAGTATGTACATATAGATATAACTGAAATAATACATCAACTCAAAAGAACTGCTAACCTAACAAAACTGTTCCGAGGCCTGGGTCGAGGTACTCAAGTGGGTGACTCAGCCAGAAGCAAGGTATGCCACCAACCGCACGCGATGTTTTTCGGGCGACAACCTTCGATAGTAACTTGAGAAGGAATATTGCGGTCAATCACGTCACCAACGCCGAGCTGTTTCAGACACGAAGAACTTACGATTTTTAGTTTTAGTTTTACAAGTAACTGAGGGGCAACCAGACACCACAACATTGGAACAGAACAGAAGATGCAAAAATAAACTTCCATTTTATCCTATTTTGAAAAAGTAGGTAAATGTGTACTTAAATGCTCTAGGACTATGTTACTCGGACTCGGACGTGAGTGTCGGATACGGGTATGTGTCCGACACGAGTATGTTCAGTTTTTCTAAGTTTTTTCATGTATTTGGAGGGTTTTTGGAGAGCCATATCCCCATACCCATAGCCGAATATGTCGGACACGAGTGTCGGATACAGATACTTCAAAAAAATTGAAGAGTCGGAGCAACATAGCTCTAGGATTATCCCAAAAAAAGGATATAAAAGAAAATCAATTTGATATGAAAGAAAGAAAGAAAGGATCCAGGATATTCCAATGTTACAAAGTCCAGCTGTCCACTAGTTTGATCACTGATCAGTGTGAGAATGATACCTGGCCATACTTGTTCCATCCCCAGCAGAATACTTTCCCATCCTCTTCAAGCAACACAAGCATATAGTCAACAGACTAGCACAAAATGAAACTTGCAGATTTTCAGAAATGCATGGCTGGCATACCTGTGATTACGGCAGTGTGACGAGCTCCACATGAGACAACTTTTACATGCGTATTTTCCAAACTTGGAGCATCCAAGAGCCTAGGGAGAGTCTGATTTTGAAATTCAAATACTGAGATTAATTGCACAACCTTTCTTGCAATTGGAAAAAAAAAAAAACACATAAAACATGGGAGGAAGAACCAAGAGTTTTTAAAATGAGTGTAAGAGGTTGCTCAAAACTAGCAATAATTGACATCCATGGATTCTAGCTATCTTATAGGACCCTAGTTATCCATTTTCATTATCATTTGAGACACGATAGGAATCTAATCCTTGCACTAACACATCCCGGAAATCTGCAGCAAGTAAATGATTTATGATGTGTTAATAGTCAGAATGAGGGTAATTTACAATCTGGGTCACTGAACTTAACATCAATTTTCATGTAAGTCACAAATCTTTAATTTTATCAAATTATATCACTGAACTTCTATTATTAATAAATTAAATCACTTATGCAAACTCCATTGAGTAATTCTAACGGAAAAACTGACTCGGCATACATATATTTTTTTCATCTCATCAAGATAATGCCTGACTGACATTTTAGGTAAAAAAAAAATTCAGAATTAATATAAGTAACCTAATTTATTAATAATAAAAGTTCAGTGATGTAATTTGATGAAATTAAATGTTTGTGACCTATATGAAAGTATATGCTAAATTCAGTGACTCAGAATGTAAATTAAACTCATATTGATTCAGCTCTACTTAAGGAAAATATGGAATTCAAGGATAGAAACTTAGTGCATACCTCAGCTTCATCACCTCCAGTTCCCAACTGCCCAAACTGATTCCCACCAAATGCATACACATCACCATCAGCTGATAGGCAAACTGTGTGCCACAGTCCTGCTGCAACTGACTCTATCCTGATGCCCAGCAAGGAAGATACACAAGTCGGGCTTAATTCATCATCTGTACTTCCTTGCCCACACTTGACAAAACAATAAAATCAAAACAATTCAACTCTCATATCACAATACATTAGAGGATAGAAGAACCATGTATCTCACTGAGACAGAGGAGAGATGAATATAGAAAAAGGAATTGAGAAGATTATCCCTTATTAGATTGAACCTCATCGTCAACTTTACTGAGCTTTTTTCTCCACCAATTTCTACTTTACCTACATATCCATCCTGAAGAATAGTTAATTTGAGAAATTCCAATCATCATCAGGGATGGATATAAGGATTCAAACATTGAACATGCCAGTGGAAGAAGTGGAATATGTTTCCAGCATATATACTTCATAATGTTAGAATGATTGAAGGCCATAATCAGAGGATCACCCTCAAGCATTTGAATGTACAATATTATTAAGGATCATGCATTTAACTAACAGAAGAAAAGGAGCAACTTTTGCTTCAAGTGGACTACATCCATCCATAATACAAGGTAGTGGTAGGCACTAAATAATAAAAACTTACAGTAATTTCAGGAGGCAATCCTATAGACCCAGGACTGAATGAAAACAGTAGAATTAGAGTAGAACTTGGTGATTATTGTTAAGCTAATAAATCTTTAGAAAAAGTATACTGAGGGAGAACAGACAGATGGGAATGGTTTCGATATGTTATTGGTTGGTATGATTGACACCTAAATTATGACACGATTAGGATATCAAAGAGGAAAAGGGCAGTGCTTATAAAAATTAACACTATGATCTCCTTTCATTTTGGAATGCAAGCTCATCTGTTAGTTTTTTTATTCTGTCTCTCTTTTGTTGGGAGGTGGTTTTTGGTGATGTGATGCATGACTAACTCAAGTAGAAGATAATACAGGGCTAAGACTTGCGGAAACTTGAGAGAAATATATTCTTTAAGAAGAACTAAACTGAGTCACCAGAGTATTCAATGTGAAAATGCTACTACATGATGATTATGGCAACTAACCTGTCCATAGAGTCCCCAACCAAAAGTAAGTACTGCTCCAGCATCTGTTCATGCACAAAATTGTTTAATGCGATAATGGTTTCAATCTATTTTGAGATTAACAAAATATAGAAAGATATACAAGCAAATCAGACATCGGAAAAACAAAACTTCTCACGCCATACAACTTTCTAATGAGTCACTTATCATCCTAAGGACTATTAATACTACAACTTCACCCAACTCCATGGATATCTAGCAGGTCAGTGGAATCTAATGAGTCACTGAGCATCCTAAGGATTTTTACTAGAGATGGTTTAGTTCCAAAGTTATTAATTAGCCTTCAAACACGTCTTATTTCGTTTCTCTCTATTTTGGGAGTGAAGTTTTTCTTTAAGAAAGAAAAAATGAAGAACGTTGGGACTGGGAGAGATATTGGTAGGATATTTTATGAAGAAAGTTCAAATTTTCTCATGCCATAACTCTTGTTAATTGTTACTAAACCAATACATTTTTTCACATTATTTCTACAGCCAATTTCATGATTTTTCCATTCCCAAACCAACTAAACCTCAAGCTATACTCTATACCAAAAATAAAAATTTTCTGTTTACAGCACGCGTTTTATTATTTATTTATTTTTGTGTTTACACCTTTCTTAATTTAATGAAATTATGTAATTATCTTACTTATCTCTCTTAAACTTCTAGACGTTGGTATAAAAATTTCAGAACAACTTCATCTCCAGCAAGTGTAACCATTTTCAATAGCTTTTTCTAATTAATTAAAATTTTTACATGGCAATTTAACCAGCTCAACAAGGGAATGATCAAAGGCATACCTGTGATTACGGCACTGTGTCGCCCACCACAGGCAATCCCCTTCACGTAACTTCCAGGAACTCTAAAACTCTGCCCTTCTGAACTCAAGCTACCTCGTGAAAGTGCAGAAGCTCTATCTTTCCCAAAAGACGAGGGCTCAATGCAAGGTATAGGATGAGGCGAGGATACCATACGTACCCTGGAACCCAAACCAAGCTGTCCCTCACCTCCATAGCCCCAACCCCAGACCTGCCCAATATCTGAAACTAAGGGAAAATTAGGATATATCCAGTATCTTGCTTCAGAAAAAGAAACCATTTACAGCTTGAAATGTCATATTGCCAACCAATCTATGTCATTACTGAAGAATTTATACAAGATTGCCACATTTCACTCATTAGTCCAGGAGTTAGACAAAGTACCTGACAATGCTAGAGTATGGCGCCCACCAGCAGCTACAGTCACAATCCTCACTCCCGGATTCAAAGTTACTAGACATGGCAATGCCGAGAGAGTTTCATCACCAGGCGATGAACTTTCAGCAGAATGTTTTGCTGATGATATTCTTCTTCTTTTTGTACTTTCCTCTCCACCTCCTTTACTATCGGCAGCAGGAAATGTTCCGCCACTTGATCTTGAGCCTTGAGAGCGAGAGCTCACTTCAAGAATTTCAACCTTTGTAAAATGAGTATATCAACAAGTAAAGATATCAGTCTGTTATCTTAACCCAAAAGATATTTACCTTGCTCCATCAAAAATGAGTTCTGTCTTTCAAATACATCCTTCTCTAAGCTTGTCCCCATGGATGGATCACCAAATACCTTCCCTGAGGGAATACACTCTTTCCACCCCCATGTATAAACTTCTCCATTTTCTGCTAATAAGAAAGTGAAATTGACTTATCAGCTAACTGATTTACTAAGGCTCCAATTGGTTGCTAGTTCTACTAGTTAAAGTTCTGAAAAGCAAGTCATATTTGATTTAACAAACAAGTGAAACATCTAACATACAAAATTGTGCTTTTTACTAGTAACAAAAATTCGCTTTCGTATCCAAATGCACTTCTTTTGCCTTTTCTTTCCCAAATCAAATACCAAGTAACGAAAAATAACAACCAAACCAAGCATTAGTAAAACAAGTGAGTAACAGAGTAAGGAAGTCTCAGTATTACCTGTAACTGCAACACAGTGTGCCCAACCAGCTGCTGCTTTTACTACAGAAGCTTCAGTTGGAAGTGGAAATGGCTCTGGGATTTCCTGAAACAAGCCAATTACAGAAAAGAAATTTAAATTTGCTAAACAAATAAAACCCCAACAAAAGGAAAAAGAAAAAAATATAGGAAAAATATATAGCATTAAATTACCCCATGCTTCCCGGATGTAACGTAGCTTTGACCTAAATCATCCGTTGAACCCCAAGTGATAAGCTTCCCTGAATCTAAAATTTTAATGAAAAACACACAATTAGTTTAATATAATGTTATTTTAACCGAAGCAATGCATAAATAATTTATTTTACAGACAAAAATACTGCTAAAAACCATTTTTTTTAACAAAAATAAAAATAAAAATAAATTCGATTCATTACTCAAATTTATCCATTAACAACTTGAAAGCTGTCTTTTTTTTTAATATAAAAAACAGAGACAGAGATAGAAAATCTATAGTTAAAACTCAGTAAAATAAAGAACTTAAATGAACTCAATATCGCTAATTTAACTCAACTGAGTTGACTTCGTGGCAAAACAAAACAAAAACAACGAAAAAATTTCGAAATTTCTCTTCCTCTCCTTCTCCTACATTTTCTCCCCAATCAAACAGATCAAAATGTGCTAATTTAAATCACCAGCAGGCACCAGAACAGCCGCAATTACTTTAGATAAAATTAAAATATTTTTAATAACAATAAGAAGAAAATGTTTCGTGTGGAAAAAAATAAATGAAATTTAAAATCAGTGTAATTTTTTTTTTTTTTTTGAAAAAAGCAGAAGAGAAACAGAGACATGTGAAAAAAGCAACCAGAAAAGGCCATGGCGAATCCGCAACCGCCACCGCATACGTCGGTCCAAGAGCAACCAACGGAAGCCGGAATCCGCACAATAACCGGCGATAAAAGCGGCGTCCGTAGCGGTAACGCTCCAGGTAAATATCCCCACATGAAAACCACGCGCTCTCTGTTAACTACCTCCATTTTCACCTCCTCGCTTTCTTTTCTTTCTCCATTCATCTCCAACATAGAAAGGAAAAGAAAGGAAAAAAAACCTGAAAAAAAAAAGAGATTATTTTTATTTAATTTGTTCGAGTTTCGTTAAGGGGAGCCCTAATTTTGGGGCGAATAAAAAGCGGGGGCGTATCATTTACAAGGGAACGGGAGGTGCCACGTAGGATGCTCACGTGGGATCAAAATCCACGTGGCCAAACATCAGCCGCTAGATGTCTCGGAGATTTCTAGCCAGGAGTTAAAACAGAAGTTTCTGGAAGGTCACTTCTTTTTTCTTCTTCCTCTTTGTGAAGTTACAGAGAGCGCCTGGTTGATGGCGTGTTTGATTGAAATTTCGACACGTGTCGAATGAAGGTTGAGTGCAATCATTATAATTTGCCACGTGTCGATAAGTGAGCGGGAATTTTTAACGTCTTCTGACACGTCATCAATGGGTCCCATTTGCTCTCAATCAATCTTTGGCTTTTCCTTTTTTTTTATATATTTTTTTTCTTCCTTTTCTTCTTAAGCATGCAAGAAAAGGGACAATTAAAAGTTTTTCATGTAAATTGATTTTTTTTTTTTTTTTTGTGAGAGGAAAAGTTCTAGGAATGATTTGATGAAAAAAAAAAACAAAAATTTATGATGGGAATGTTGATTTTTTTTTTTTTTAATTATAATAACAATATTATAATTTGAAAGGAGAAAATGAAAGGACTCTGCATTATTAATATGTTCTATGTCAAGTTTTCTAAGATGATTTTATATTGATAAAAAATTGTAAGCAATATGTACCATGCTTTACTTTAAAAATTAAACAAATTTTAAACTCATTCTAAAATTTCAAATTCAAAATAATTAAAAATTCAAATCACAAGAAAATCAAATTTAAAATAATCTGAATTGAAATAATCTGAATTGAAATAATCTAAACTCAAAATAATTCGAATTCGAGATCAATATATAATCAAAAACCATAATAACCCAACCTAATACTAAAAATACAAAATTTAATTATCAATTTTACTCTAACCCGAACTTGATTCAAACTTGAGATAAATTAACTAAAAACGATTTGAATCTGAAACGATATCAAATTATTGTATAAAATTTCATAAAAACCATGATCTTTGGAACTTTAAAAGGAACACTATATTGGTGCATTATTGGCACAAACTTTAAAGATTGTTGCCATTTTTAGTCTGAAATGAGAAATGAGAAATGTTGATAAATGGTGTCTCAATGTAGAGAGAAAGAAAGGAGAGGCTAGTAATCAAGAGTAGTACAATTTCCTTTTTTCAATATGATTCTATTTAGCTTTAGCATTTCCACAATGTATGGTTTGCTCTTATTTAGTTTACAAGTCAAATCATGCAAAAAGTGAATAATCAATACATACATTATCAAAAGATAATTTAATTTGTTGAAAAAAAAAAGTACATAAAAGAGAAAAACAAAGGGAAAAAAAGGTGTTACATTCAAAGATAAACCCTTCTTTCTTAATTTACCAAGTTATTTTGTTAATGAGTGTCTACTCCTCATAGTCATTATACTATGCATTTGTCTTTTGAATTCATTTTTGAAACACTGGTAATAGAGTTTTTTAATTTTATAAACAGAGTTAAAAATTATCACATATTTTTTTAAATATACGTTAAGAAGTATGTGCTATTTTGCTAATTCCCCTTATGAAATTTAAAAATTTCAGTGACGGTGAATGAAATAATTTTTTTTTTTTGTCTTTTATCAACTTGAAATATTCTTTGTCATAGAATTTTGCACCATATGCATAATTCATAACGGAAGATAGTCTTATTTCATCTCGTAAATTCCATTCAACCATCTCAAAACTCTAATTCGAGATAATCCAAAATGAAATTTTAAACTCTAAACATTAGGGTTTTCAAGATTATTATTAATCGTTTCCTTTTCGGATTGGTGTTAAACCAATCATTTTTATTTTTTAGTATCATCTCTTGGCTTGTGGTTTAAACAAAGACAACCCCTTAGCCCAATAGAGTTCATTTTTATATATTAATAATAGAGTTTTTTAATTTTACCAGCGAGATTAAAAGATTGTTATATGTCTTCTTCTTTTTTTAAATATATCTTAAAGGGTATAATTTCACTATACGAATCCCACTTTTGGAGTCTAAAATTCATTGACGGTAGATGAGATCATTTTTCTTAGACCTTGGCAATTCGTGTATATGTGTCGTGTTCATGTATTTTTTCGTGTCACAATCGTGTTTAATGTACTTTATATTTATATAAATTTTGACATGTTAATAATTTGTGTTATATAGATTTTGACACATTCGTATATTGGTGTAGTGTTCGTGTTTATTTTTCGTGTCATATTTTAGTTTTTTTTTCGTATCGTATTCGTGTCATGCCCAATATTGCAAAATCTTTTTCTCTATCCAATATTATCATTAATTGCAAAAAGGGAACAAGAAAAAAAAAATATTAATCTTCAATTATTTTTTCTTTGTTGCCTCTTTGGTCTACAACGTTCAAGAAAAATTGGTGTATATGAAAAAAGATAAATTTTCTGATCTATAGTCATTTGAAGTTTATAGATTTTATAAACGAGGTTAAAATGATACATACTTCTTAAAATATATTTAAAAAATGATATATATGACAAATTTTTAATTCGTTTGTAAAGTTATTTTTTTTTATTATCAATATATCAAATACAAACTCATGAAAAAAATGTCCCACAGTCTAGGCCCAAAAGTAGTTATTATTAACTAATTTTCAAGCCTATTGATAGGGTACGGATCCGTAGATGCCAAACTTTTTGCACCGTCGATGAGCAAAATCCTCAAGTTTGGGCCTCATTTAGTATGAAACATGCTGACCCAAAGTCTCCAATGATGTTGATCTTGGTGGCTTTTCACCTGTTTTCGATAAGAAAACTTGATCATGCAATCGGCCCCACGATCATGTGGCTGATATTGATGGGTTTATCATTCGTCACAATCGATCATGTTATGGGAAAGAGAGGCCCAATCATTGTTTGAGATTGGCCCCCACAGATCAGGTGATTGATATGGATTGGATCACATGTGATTGCATTAGAATATGTTGGGCCTTAAAGCATTGGACTAGGGAAGCACACGTTTCGCTTATTACAAATATTGGCAAAAACTAAAGTACGAGTTTAAGAATAAAAATCTTCTACTTTCATTTCTCTCTGGTTCTATCCGTACCTCCACTCTCATAATGAACCGTGGGTTCATATTTTCGGTGTCACTTTCTTTTTCATTTGTTTTCAATTATTTAACAGGAGCTACGAAATACAAATACGATTGATCGGTATTTTACTAATAATCGAATAGCCGAATTTCACGACAGCATTTCATTATTTGCATCGTTTTTGTATCTATTTTTTTAAGCGAAATTGATTTTTTTATTAGGTAGAAAATCGGGTCAAACATTAAAAACGAACAGGTCAGAAGATAACAAAAAACAAAACGCTTCAGCTGAGGGCTTTGGCTTTGAGGTTCACCTCCAACCCGAATGGTGCTCTAACTTGGAAGTTCCCTGGGAACAGATTTATGGTGGCTAAAGTCTGGAATGATCTCAGGCCTAGGCAGGACAAGGTGGAGTGGGATAAACTGATCTGGTTTCCATTTCATATTCCTAAACATGCACTGGTAGCTTGGATGGCTATATTGGACAAACTGCCTACAAAGAACAGATTGATGTCATGGGGCATGGAGGTGGATGGCAAATGTGAGCTATGTCAAACTGAGCAAGAAACCCGGAATCATATATTTTTTGAATGTGACTATTCAAAGGAAATCTGGGGGCATATACTATGCTTATGTCAACTTCATAGAAGCATAAGGAGCTGGCAAGCAGAGCTGCAATGGGCAGTAAACAGAATCAGAGGAAAAACTCTCATTTCTGTTATTTTGCGTTTATCATGGAGTGCCTTTCTTTACTCGATCTGGAGGGAGAGAAATAATAGGTGTTTTAATCGCCTTCAATCCACACAAGGAGCCATCATTGAGCAGATAAAAGAGATCATCAGAATGCGATTGTTGGGGCTCAAGAACATTAGTCCTGATGAAGTGAACCGAAGATTGGATGCAGATTGGGGACTGTCACTTTTTTCCTAGGATCTTTGTCCATTCTGGAATAGCTTTAAGTATTGCTGAAGTATGTTGCTATTGTTCCCTGATTGATTAGTGGTCTTAAGTTTTGTTCAAGTATTGTTTAAGTATGTATAGCTTAAGTACATGTTGCACATGATGTTGGATGTAGCAGTTTAACTGCTTTCTGGATAAATAAAACACTTACTTATCCAAAAAAAAAAAAAACAAAACGGACGCACAACTTGTTACGAGAGTGGAGACACAGATAGGGGCAAGAAAATGGGGACAGAGAATTTGGATTCCGAGTTCAAAGACATGATAGAATCGTGCATTTAATTCATTTAGTTGATTGATGCATAATTTTTTATTTAAAATATAAAATTTTATATTTAAAATAAAAAAAAATGTATAAGTCGAAAGTAAAGAAAAGTGCCATCTCGCATTGCAATTTTTAGTGTATAATTCTTTCAATTACAATCAAATTGTTGAGTTTCTAACTATCAAAATTTTAAGAAAGTATAAATTTATGTGAGAAGTTTCATATGGATTTATGTGATCATCTATGTATATGATTCAAGAGATAATTCAAAATTTTGAATTCATATAATTAAGTTTTTACGATGTTGAATTCTAAATAAATATTTCTCGTACGTGTACGTTAATTTTATATAATTGTTCATACATATGTTTCACTAATTAAGTAAATAAATTCTAATTTGTATATAGATAAATTAAGTATTATGATATAAACTATATACTTGTCCAAAATCGAGTTTGGAATAGAATTTTCAAATCTGGACTGGCCTAGTCAGATGGTCTAGATTACTGTTTAATAAATAAATAATTTAAATTTAATTATAAAATATATAAAATATTAATGCAAAATATATATATTTGTAAATATTTTTTGAACAATAATTCGGCTTTTTAGACTCATCACGTCTAGCAGAGTCGAATTTTGGATAAGTAAAATTTTTTACTCACCGAACTTGACCTAACCTATGAACATGTCTAATAAATTGTTCACCACTTTGTTTATATTTAGATTCAAACTCAAAAAAATCCATGGCAATCATAAGAAGAAAATGGAATTCTAGTATGCATAAATCTATATAAATAAAGAATTTTAATGAATAAAAAAGAAATAACAATATAAATTGGCTAAAGAAAATCAAGTATCCCTTCTTCATGCATGCAAGTAAAGGAAAAGTTCGGGCAATTTCAACAAGATTTTGTGTGCATTTGATAAAAGCTTGTCTTCTTTAATGCAGTATAGGATTAAGTTTCAACATATGTAACTTTTTTCAAGCAAAAGCAGCTGAAGAACTGAAAACTGATTTCAACCATTAATTTTAGTGGTATTGTTTGGTAGGGATCGGTTTAAACCACTCATTTAAAACAATGTCAAAAAACAAGCATACGCTCTTCACATTTGAGCCTCAAACTGCAATTTTTTCAACATTATAACTGAAAACGTACATCAGTTTATATATAAGGGGCCACTCTCTGATAATGCTTTGTTTTTTGATCTTTCTCTACTTTATCTGTTTTTGAGTAAGCCAATCGTGAGGTTGAACTGATCATATTGTCCAATGATTGTTAGCTATATGTTATCCGGACTCGTAACGAGTTTCGGATATGGGTATGTGTTAAATACGGGTATATTTTAAGAAAAATGATCGTATTTCGATATCCATGTCCAATATATGTCCATATGTCGAGTATGATACTTTAAGAAAAATGAAAAATCCGAGTATAAACCAACGGTGGAAACTTGTTTTCGATATATAGGAAGGCTGAAACGTTATCTTTATCCCTAAATTTAGGGATTGCAGGGGCTCTTAAGGGATCCTATTGACTTAAAGATGGTGTCAATTAATCTATTTTCCCGTCATCTCAATTTTGGTTAGAAATCATTTGATGGGTCATAATAATGATATTGTAAAGGTACTGTCTTAATAGCTTTTCATGTGACAATGTCTCATGTTATTTGGAAGCCTTCCAATTATCTCAAATTCTCAAAAGTTGAAGTTTTACGTGTTTCTTTTCCTTGCCATGTACATGCATCAAAAAGAGAGAGAGTTTAAAGATAGCGACAACCCATTTTCATGGTTGGATTTTACTTATGTATAAATTAAGCATATTTATTTATATATATATATATATATATATATATATGTTTAATCTTGGTTTGAAACCCACAGAAACTACACTAGCTAGTTGATAAAAAGTAGCATATATTATGGCTATGTTTAGGGATGTCAATGGAGCGGGACAGGGGCGGAGATTATTTTATCCACTTTCGTCCACTCTTGTATGGATGTTGGAAACATCCACCTCTATGGATGTCGGTTACGTCCATAACCGCTCCACGGTGCTCCACTCCGCTACATTTCAATTTTTTATTAATTATTTTTAACTTAATATTGTAAAAATTTGTATTATAATTTATTCATGAACATAACTTTAGTATATAAAATTCTTTAATGTATATAATATACATATATATATACCAAAAGTATATATATAAAATATTAGTATATATATATAATTTTAGTATATATCTAATATATATATATATATTAACAATATAAGGAAAAATATAAAATATTTTAAGGGGTAAAATAGTAATTTCAAAAAACGGAGCGGGACGGAGCGGATCATGCATTTACTAAAACAACCCCGCTCCATTCCACCCCCGCTTTTAACAAAAAAAAAATCTCCCAATTCGGAGCGGATCGGTGCAAAATTCATCGGTCGGATCGGGTTTTGCCATCCCTAGCTATGTTACTCGGACTCGGGTGAGTGTCGGATATGGGTAAGTGTCGGACACGGGTATGCTTTATTTTCTTTAAGTTTTTCCATATATTTAGAGGATTATATCCCATACCCATGTCCGAATATGTGTCTGACACGAATATTTAAGAGAAAATAAACAGTCCGAGTAACATAGATTATGGATTATAAGGGTGGAGTCTTTCTGTAATTTATACTAGCTGCAGCTTGCTTAAACCAGCTAGACCATGCTTGAAAACCTGTAAGAATCCATGGAGCAGGCTTGGTTCAGCAAGCATGGGGCTATTCATGCAATCCTCACCTCTAAAACACAGAAATGTTGCCACATGCAGAGCTGATTACTGCACCAGATATGCATGAGAAGGTGCACCAACCAATTCTTGTGATACCTGCTTGCATAAACTAACACCCAACAGACTCGTATAAATTGCCTCTAGCTGCTGCTGCAGCCATCAGATATAACTCAAAAACCTTAAAACAGATACTGAAAGTTTTAACTAACTCAAGAGAATTAATTAGGAGATGGAGAGTGAGAAGCAGAATAATGGAGTTATTAGCTTCTTTCAGATGCCACTTCACTATCCTAGGTACACCAAGAAGGATTACCAGGACATGCCAGAATGGAAGCTTGACAGGCTTTTGGCTGAATATGGGTTGTCTACTAAAGGTGACTTGGATTACAAGAGACAGTTTGCCATGGGTGCTTTTCTTTGGCCTGATTTCCATGGTGATCACCAAAACCCTTCTCTTTACTATAGCTATAAGTAAATCCTTGATTATTTCGAATCTTATATGTTCCAGCTTTTATGTCTTAAGATTTCCTCTTTGAGGAAAAATTTGTAACTGTGTTTGGTTCTTCTGCGGATTATCTCGTGTTTGAATGAAATTAATGTCTTAAGAACCTTATGTTCTTACTTGCACCAACAAATGAAAGATACAGATATAAGTTGCTGCAAGCCTACAGCATGGATCAAATTTAATACGAACTTTCAGAAATTAAAGCAGTTGCTTTACATCCATTGTTTGTACCTATCACTAACAAAACATCATTGATTTAGATGATGGTCAATATTCAATGTTCTGGTTATACAAAGCTAATGATGGTCAATATTCAGTGTTCAGGGACACTGGTTATACAAAGCTAATGTTCAGGGACACTGGTTATACAAAGCTGTAAACTTTACTGATTCCAAGTTAGAGAATTTGAACTGGGGTTTTTATGTCAAGTTACTTTGTATGTAATTGCATGGGCCTTTATCTACTTACATTTCCAGATTTCACAAAACCAATGGCTTTGAATTTTTTTCTATTCTATGATCTTGTTCTTCCATAGATGGAACTAACTGAAATACATCCATGAAAATACCTGATGTCCAATAAGGATGAACCAGATTACCACATGTAGGTATTGACTTGAAGTTAACCAACAGAAAAGGTGCTGTTACAAGATTCATAACTTCAGCTCTTCAGATAAAAATTGGCTTTGTCAGAGTCCAAGCACAAGTTAAAAATTACCATTGATCTAATAATTTGTATATTCGTATTATTTTTTTTTTTTTATCATAATCGTATTTAAAATATTATATATTTATATAAATTTTGACATGATAACCATATCGTGTTCTTGTTATTTTTTTCGTATTGTATCCAAAATTACCGGATGTTAACAAGTCAAGTAAATTTCTATCCCCAAGAGGAAGACTGGTAAAAAAATATTTGGATGGTATATAAAGAGCTCATGGAATTGCATAGGATCATAGGAATATATATCAAGTAGCATAAACTTTTAGAAAGTCAAGAAAATAAAAAACAACAATGGGTGGAACCTGACTGACTCAGATTTTCTTTCATAAAAGACTGCCAAACTGAAACACTATTAACTCTTAGTAAATAATTCCATAAAACACAACTGAGGTATTCATTGCCCCAGAAATAACTGGTTAAGCAAAAACAGGAGTGAATACATTTCAACCTCAAGAAAACAGAGTTACTTTATACAGAGGAAACAAAAGCATTACAAGTTAAAACTAATATTAACATGTAATACATAACTCGGGTTTCGTTAAAAATCCCACTCCTCCGAAGTATGTGGATTGTATAGTCCTACCATTGGGGATTCAACGCCTCCGAACACGCCTGTCATCGGGATTCACCGGTTCTGCCATAGGACCTTCTGCTGCTAGATCGATCCCGTATACACTGCTGCCACTCCTCTTCTTACTTGACAGGAGACTCGAGCTCTCCTCGCCGGATGCAAAGGTTTTCAACAGCTCCGACAACAAAGATGGGCAGCATTCCTCCAAGTGCCTGAACCCTTCTGACTGCATTACCGCTGCAAAACATTGGAAAAATACATTAGCTTATGTGTCACCATTTCCAAACAAGAAAATATGTTAGTTTTATAATATAATACTAATTTCAGCTTTTCAACATAAATAAGTTCATGCCAATCAAAAAAATGTATTACACCTGCTTTCTATTGACCCAGGAACAAACACATGCATAGGTTGTCAACAGTTAATCGGCCAGGCATAAGTAAAAAAAAAAAAAATTAAATAAAATTGACTGCAAGAGAAAATGACTAACTGGTGCATCCAACCAGAATAATTCCAGTTCTTCTGTTACCTTGTTGTAGCGTTCAATAACATATTTCATGCTGATAATTAAAAACATAAAAATAAAATCGAGTCAAAATCAGTTTTCTACATTAAGACAACCAAATTTTCAGGTATACAGTCCAATATCCAAAGCATTGAACTGTTTTGACCATACAACTTGCTAAGCATAGACCAAATATCCTGCTCTAATCCATTTCTCTGCATTTGGTATAAAAACTATTTTCAATGTCGTCCCTTGCCTCATAAAGCAAACACCATGTAGCCTATTTTACCCTCAGCCTGTCGTCTGGATTCCTAGGGGACCAAAGATCCCAAATGTTGAAAAAGGCAAGCATGTCACAAGTAAATGACTGAATTACAACTGGAAAAAAAAAATGTGGCATATTCTATCTCTAAGATAATGTTGCACAGATTTTAGTAAAAAGTTAACATAGGTGGATAGTAAGACATCCATGCCTATTTTTCTCCTCTTTTTCCGTTTGCCTTTCCAAGGTTTGCAAAGTTGTGGTTAAGCCCAGCATCAATAACATTAATAAAAAGTAGTACTTAATGCATGGCCACTTGTTGCTCCTTAGAGAAAAGGAGCAGGAGTAAGGTATAAAGATCGCACTCTTGTAAGTGAAAAGCATATATATCTGCAATCTTTTAGCACTTTACTAAAATCTAAAGTCAAACATAGCAAACTAGTTTTATCTAAAAATTTCAAGTACCAAAACCCTCTTGAAGGTTAAGGGATATAATCCCTTAACCTTCAAGAGGGTTTTGGTACTTGAAATATAAGCATCTGTCGTGTGCTAGATGTGCAAAGGGAAGCACCAAAAGACTTCTGAAAAGCAAACAATAAAAAAAACCAAGTTTACATAACCTGGAATTTGCACCGGTTTTCTATGAACACGCACCTCCCAAGTTTGCTGGAGTTGCAGCGAATTTCAAACATATGGCCTTAAGCTGTGTGCAATGGTGCTGCTCAGCAAGTGCAAGGGTCGTTGCCACTGTGTCAGCATTAAGTTCTTCACACAATTTTGCCTCGCACGACACTTTGAGTCTATCTAAATTGTACAGATCAGCAGCGGCCAAAAGATGCTGCACCATGTTGGTAGACATACACTTAGACATTGAGCCTGTAATCTCTTGTATATCAGGAAGCTTGTCGGTATAAATAAACAAGAGCATTGCCTGGAAGAACAAGAAGAAGGACAGACAAGGGGAAGGATGAATTCTCATTTGAGTTAATTAGCCAATAAATGAAAATAGTACATCTATAGAATTAAAATCTTTGCATCCAGGCAAATATAAAAACCAAAGCTTGTTGAATCCTATTTCTAAATCAATGAATCAAGAAGAAGCATATATTCATTTCAAGGGTTTGCTTACGCAACATACTCAATTCTAGGTTCATTCTTCAAATCCAAAAGAAAGTAAAAAGAAGCATCACCTTGAAAATAGAGGGCTCAACATCTTTCACTACTACTTTATCCAGGTTAGGATCCCCAACAAGCCCAAAAAACTGTGCTCTAAAAACAGGTGAGCGGGCAGCAAGGATCAACTTATGTGCTTTAAATGTCTCATCACCAACCTGAAAATTTATATCACAACCAACTTCAGATTCTAACAAAGCTTTAAGATTCTGACCCATGTCTGATGGCAATACAGGAATAGAACACTGTTTCGGCCCCTCAAGGCGAGTTCTGACTACTCCAACAGTGCAGTTCATGATTAGGCAATCATCCTTTATATAGTCAGAAGTTTCTAAAGTTGTCCTTCTAAAGAAACGCTTGTAACCCCTGAATACATGGAAGAAAGAAGGTAAAATCAATGCCTTATCAAAATAAGACCTGGACATGGATCCCTATATTATTGAAATATTTAGGTAAGCATGCAGTATATCTGTGTACATATAATTTTAACCTATGTTGCTCCGACTCTTCATTTTTCTTAAAGTATCCGTGTCTGACACCCGTGTCCGATGCATATCCGGACATGGGTATGGGGATATAACAGTGTTGTCAAGGGCGCAAGGCGCACTCTAGGCGCTAGAACCCTTGTATTGCCTTAGGCGCAAGGCGCAAAAAAAGCGCTCGCCTGAGTGAAGTAAGGCGCAATATTTATATGTGTGTCTATGTATGTATATATATATAATAAGCTTAAGATATATAATTATAATAATAAACTCTAAAGAGTGGTCTAGTTTATCTACAAAACATGCAATTTATTTTTTGCCCAATATGCATGATTTCCTTATGGTCCCATATCTGTTGTTGAATACTCAAATATTGAGAAGTGGAGAGTTTGATATTATCTCCTTTCTTACTAGTAAAGGTACATATAATGAAAAAAGTTAAAATTAAAGAAATTAAAGAGAACTTCAATCAGGCGAGCTTTTTTACGCCTATCGCCTTACAAAAAAGCGCGCCTAGGCGCACCAGGCGTGCGCCTGATCAAATGAGCCTCGCCCGAAAGGGTCTGAGGTGCTTTTGTTATCTAACGCTAAGGCACAAGGCGTAGGCGCGCCTAGGCGCACGCCTTGACAACACTGGGATATAATCCTCCAAGGAACCTCCAAATACATGGAAATCTTGGAAAAAAATTAAACATACCCCTATCTGACACATATCCGTGTCTGACACTCGTACCCGAGTCGAGTAACATAGATTTTAACATCTTATGGGATGAATATAATAGTTAAAATAAAAAACTTAGATGCTCATAAAAATAGTATGCACATATTTCAACAACAATACCGATGGACAAATAACATTTAAAGTCAAATCAAATGGAACTCACCAACATATTGTTTCTTCAAAAAGAGCCGAGTTACGGGTCACTGCCCCTTGAACCACCCCCCATTTTTCAATTCCTTGTTTTTAGTCATTGAGTCTTGTCCTGGGTTAGCTTAAGTTATACTAACAGCTTCTATGTGGTTTTTAACTTATATGAGTTGATGCTTCTCAGACACTTTAAATACATTTCAGTGTAACGCTTAGATCCTCAAAATTAAATGTAAAAGATTTCGCCAAAACATGTAACCTACCAGTCCTACCCATGTCCTAAAAGGCTAAAACAACATCCATATTTACCAAGTCATCAAACAAAAGCAAATAAACAATTTCATATCCCTAAACCTCAACCCCCCATTTCCGATCAAAAATCACCAACATATACCCATTTAATAATGATAATATTAATAAAAACAACAATTAACTTATAAATTATCAAATTCATTCTCCAAACATACAAATAAATAAAAATATTTATATAAAATTATGAACCAAACCCTAAATTCCAAAACTCAAAATTGTTACCACATGCTTCCTCTGTACTTCAACGAATAAGGCCCACTCTCCAACGCTCGATCAAAGTGACTATGAACCTTATGCTTCCCTTTCCCACTCTGGTCCACAAGGGTGAGCTCGAAAAGTGCTCGAACATCGGTACCTTCACTAGCCAGAGCAATGAAAACCGAAACATACATCGCAGTATCCTCCGGATTTTTACCGTCGGGGTAAAAGTAAACCGCCCAATCGTAACCTCCAACGGTAAAAACATCGCTGGCTATACATTTCCCGGGACCCATCCCTTTCGCCAACGAGTAACCCTTGATCGTGAACTGGTGTGACCCGTTCACCGTCTCACTCACCGATTTCGATACCGAGTCCTTAAAATCGTCCATGGTACTTTTCTTTCTTTTTTTCATCGAGTTCCCCAAAACCCTAACCCTAGAAAATTCATTTCTTAGGTAAATTTGGAGAAATTGTTAGAGTAAAATGGGGATTTGAAGAGGTTAGGGCTATTCTCTTTTGTAGTGGTGGTGGTGACGGTGACGGAGACGGTGATAAAATGACCAGAAGGGAAATGTGAAAGTAGTTTTCTTGGACAGTTTTTTTTTTTTCCTTCGGTGGAGTTTTTAGGTTTGGAATTGGATGACAGGCAAAAAGTATATAATTTGTGAAAAAAGAGTAGCTTTTTTTTTATTATGTAAAAAATTATAGCTTTTTTTATTATGTAAAAAATTATAGCTTTTTTTATTAAACTTAAATTAGTATAGATATACAAAACATATATATCTATAATTATCAAATTCTAATAATATATAAATATTAGTATTTGTTATTATATGTTCGAACTTGAATATTCATTATTTTAAAATATATAATTACATATTTTAAAAATAAATAAAATTAGTAAAATGTATATTAACTAAAATTTATTATACAAATTTTATAAATATAATTAAAATTTTTATTATTTTGTAGCATTTACCATGTGCATGGGAAAAAGCATGAAAATGCACCCAATTTTTTTTTAAATAGTACTTAAACAAGTTTTGAAATTTAATACTTATAAAAAAATTCGCTTAACTGGTGTCTATAAGTATCGGTTGATTACTTTCTTATCATTTTATAATTTTTTTTTTGCATTTAATACATTATTTTTTTAATTAAAAAAAAAAGTAAAGCATTAATTATATTTTTATTTCTATATATCACCTTAACCAGTATCACTAGACACTGATTAATATTTCCCCGAAGTAAATTATAAATATTTTCTATTATTTTTTCTATTTTAATGCTAGTTGACATTTTAACTTGAGCAAAATTCACGTATAAGCTGTTTCAATAATAAATAAATAAAAAGTTAACTTCCAAAATAAAGCCCACATTTTTAAAAAAATTAATATTTTGTCATTATATTTAAATATTTTTATTTATTTTAAAAAAATATTAATTAGCGTTTAATTACACTGATTAAAATGATATTTATTGAATAAAAATATAATTAATGTATTTTTTAATTAAATAATGTTTAACTATACTTACGCAATCATTAACCAAACTTATTTTTAAATAATAAGTATATTTTAAACAAAAAAATTATGTTGTACAAATGATTTAGAAGTAAAGGAAAGCAAATCCAAATTACTCAATATTTTTTATGCCATTTTCTTGCTACTAAAATTTTACGATTTATTCAAGAAAAAAAAATAAAAGATTGAGATTTTATTTTATTTTATTTGTTTAGTTTAGTTTAAAAAAAAAAAAACTTTCTTCAACCAAAACAATAAAAACTTCAAAATTTCGTAGCAAGACATAGTAAACCGATTTTATTTGATGATAGATTTGTTGATTGTTCCGATTATTCGTTAAATTTGATAAATTTGATTTGAAATAAATTATTAGTAATTTGATTTATTCATCTCGACTTAAATTATTATTTAAATAATAAAAATATTATTATTTATTTAATTATATTAATATAAAAATAAAAATTAACTTTTAAACTCAAATCAAACTTAACAAAAATATATATATTTAAACCCAAACCCAACTTCAACTCACCATAAATACCTCTAGCTGATGGCCTGGCATTTGCAATTCCTGCTAATTAAACCGATTAAATTATAATTGGCCAAATGGCTGGTCATGATAACACGTAATCTGCGTACTTCCTAGCTATAATCTTGCCACGTGCCAAGTATTGCTGCCGACTGAATGCTTTTTCCGATTATTCTTTCCTTTATATAACAAAATCTAATAAAGTTTATCTTATTAATTAATCATATCTTCATTTTATAAATAAAAAATTTTCCATTATAAAAAAGATTGGTTGGTTTGAGAGTTTTTCAAGTTTATCCAATTTAGCTTAAAAGATCATTTTTAAAAGTTCAAAAACCACATACTGATATATTTATATTAATCAATTATTGTAAATGAATTGGTTAAATTAATAAGAATTAGATATTTCACTTTTAAGATATGATCGATTTTCATTATCAATCATCTCTTTTGATGAGTAATTTGATTGCATAATTTTGGAATAAGATAATTTCCCTTTTTCTAATTTTTTTTTCAATCGTTTAATTTGAATTTATATTTGATGATAAACATAATATCAATTAAGATAAATTTATGATACAAATTTCTAATTATAATTAATTTATTCTCAATCCTAGGAAACATGTAAAGACTTCGGTTATTAATATTATGATTTTGATTATTTTCAAGCTCAATTTTTTAGTTTAATGATAATACCAAACTGATCATGGTGTTGGATTTTTTTCAGTGGATTAATTCTAAAGATTTACTTTAAATTTTCATTAAAATAGTTTTAATTAAAACTTTATTTTTTGTTAAAAAATTAATTTCTATAACTGAAAAAGAAAACCCTAGAGTACTAATTAAAATAAAAACTCTAAATAAACTCTTATCTCTATGGAATTTAATTTAATTTTTTGTCAATTAAATACATGAAGTATTTTCTTTCTCAAAACAAACTTATCCCATAAATCTTTAAATATGTAAAAGGCCATAGTCCCTCAAGATTAAAATATGAAAAAAAAAATATTTTTTCTCTCAATTCTTCTTCTTCTTTTATTATTATTTTTGTTTTATTATACCATCAATAATTAATAGTAAACATAAAAATGTAAAAAAGTAATTTGAAAAAAAAAAAAGTTGAAAAAGGACAAAATCTCCATTCACCGCCAGGTGAGGTTAGCAAAATACACATCCACCGAAAATTCTTCATACCAAAAATCCGTTACTTCACACATCTCACAGTTCTCTCTCAACTCTTGTCACTCCCATTTTTTTCATTCCCCAAAAATCACGAAAATGCCACTGCTGTAGATTATTTCTTTAGATTCAAAAACGACAATCCAGATCTCCGCAAAACAGCCACCGCTCGCCGTCGTTTTGGGTTTTTTTTTTTGGAACCATGAAACTTCTCGGCAATGTCGATTTCCTCAAGAGCCAAACGGCGATCAAATTCGCGGCCTTCGTTTTCATTTCCATCGCTTTCTTTTACTTAGGCAAACACTGGTCCGACGGTTCCCGCCAGCTCATCTTCTTCTCCCGCCAATCTCCTTCTGAAACGCCGCCGTCTTCACCTTCCATCGCTATTTCTCCTAATCTCAATAAAGAATTCAATATTTCCGCTCTCATTAACACCACCGAACCGGCAACCGAACCGAAACCAGCTGGTCCAGTTAAAAACAAAGAAAAATCGGTGTCGGAGGCAGCTCCGCCTCCGCCGCCTGAGATCAAGAGTTACGGGATCGTGGATGAGAATGGTACGATGTCGGATGAGTTTGAGATCGGGGAGTTCGATCCGGATTTGGTGGAGAATTGGGGAAACGGAACGGAGATTGAGGCGGAAACGGATAAGGAAGATGTTAGGTTTCCGTTTAGGGTTAAGAAGTTTGGGCTTTGTAAAGAGAATATGAGAGAGTATATACCGTGTTTGGATAATGTGGAAGCGATTAAAAGGCTTAAATCGACGGCGAGAGGGGAGAAATTTGAACGGCATTGTCCGGAGAAAGGGAAAGGAATGAATTGCTTGGTTCCGGCTCCCAAAGGGTACCGGCCTCCGATCCCGTGGCCTAGGAGCCGCGATGAGGTAAAATATTTTAATTAATTTTTAAATATATATGTGTAAAAGGAAATGGAATATCGAATGTTTTATGTATTTTGTATTTTTTATTTAACTACTAAGTCTCAGCTCGGCATGCAGTCTATCGAGCTGAGTTCGAGTCACGAGTTGAGAATTGCTGAATTAGAAACAACAGGTTGTGAGTTTATGTGTTAGCTTTTTCGGGTTTTGGGTGTTTAGTAAGGACTAATTAAATGGTTTGGTTTAGTGGAATAAAGAGACTTAGAGGTTTATTGGGGGATTACGTGCGTTGAAGTACTAAAAAAGGATTTGGTATCTTTAGATATTTACGGGAAATGTAGCCTAGATCGAGAAATGAGTAATGTAGATAAGCTTAACTAGTTTTTTTTTTTTTGTTGAGAATCGAGATTAAAGCTTTGTTGGGTTGAGTTAAGTTCAGTTGCGGAAAAGCGGAGAAGCAGAGAACTAGAGACAGATGAAATTTTGGGTGTTATATTTTGCTGGTTTTGATTTCTTTTTTTTTTTTTTTTTTTGCTTTTGGAAGTACCTTTTTTTTACTTGAAGGTTTGTTTTGGAGTTTGTAACTGTTTGATTGGTATATTCTTTCTTTTATTTGTAGCATGCCTAGTTTTCTAATAGGATATACTGCTTTGATGGATAGGTATGGTTCAGCAATGTTCCTCATACGCGTCTGGTAGATGACAAAGGTGGTCAAAATTGGATTTCCAAAAAAGGGAAGGATAAATTCAGGTTTCCTGGAGGTGGCACACAGTTCATACATGGGGCAGACCAATACCTGGATCAGATTTCTAAGGTTATGAAAATTTTAAAACCTTATATGTATGCATGAAAAACTCGAAGCAATTTGCTATGTAGAATTTGTTTCTGACGATTAAGTTCTAATCTGTATATCCAGATGGTCCCTGAGATTACATTTGGTCATCATATTCGAGTTGTTCTGGATGTTGGATGTGGTGTGGCAAGTTTTGGTGCCTATTTGCTATCACGGAATGTTATAACCATGTCAATAGCTCCCAAAGATGTCCATGAAAACCAGATTCAATTTGCACTTGAGCGTGGAGTGCCTGCAATGGTGGCTGCATTTGTAACTCGCCGTTTATTGTACCCAAGTCAAGCCTTTGATTTGATACATTGTTCTAGATGTCGTATCAATTGGACTCGTGATGGTAAACTTTTTGTTTGTGTCTTATCTAGTCATTTTTTGGTAGCAAAGAAAAGTAAGGAAAATAATTTAGATCTGATTAAAATTTTCTGTACCATTCCAAATATCACCTCCACACTAACTTTGGGATTTGGCAACCCTATATGCTCATTCTATCATGTCTCCTTTTTTCTTTTCATTTGAGGAAGTACTTCCACAATACCAGATTCCTTTCTCTTTGCCTATAAGCTTTCTTTATTCTTCTACCTTTTCTTTTTAAATAAAAACTTCTTGTTTATATTTCATTAGATCTTTCTAGAATATTAATTTCACATCTCTTCTTTTACTGTCATAAATTCAACTTCTGGGATATCTTCTGATGCATCCTTCTGTTCTTATGCTTTGTGATGAAGATGGAATTTTGCTCCTTGAGGTGAATAGAATGCTCAGAGCTGGTGGATATTTTGCTTGGGCAGCACAGCCTGTTTACAAGCATGAAGAAGCCCTTGAGGAACAATGGGAAGGTAGAACTGATGGACCCATAATTAATGTTAAGCATGTGAAGAAATGTGATAACTAATATACTCATTATGCAGTTGCAAGTTCAACTTTAAATCATGCTGACGTTTTCCTTTTATCCTGGTTGACCATTTATTCTGTTTGTCTCAGGAGCATTTGATCAAATGTGTTGTCTATCAGTTTGTAAGAAATTACATAATAGATTTGTTATGCATGATTATTTTCTGATCTTCTTTGTTTCCAGAGATGCTTAATCTTACTACTCGCCTCTGCTGGAATCTTGTAAAGAAGGAAGGATATATTGCAATATGGCAGAAGCCCTTTAATAACAGCTGTTATTTAAGCCGTGAAGCTGGGACCAATCCTCCTTTGTGTGATCCAGATGATGACCCAGATAATGTTTGGTATGTTAAATACTCTTCCTTTTATTTGAAAAACAATGCATAATGGGACAATATCATCGAACTGGGATGGATAATTTTTAGTTATGTATGTCCTTGTTCCCTGCATCTGAGGATGAACATGAGTGTCAGCAATCATATAATTGAGTGCTTGAAGTTTTAGATACTTGTTCTATGCAACTTGCTGTGCACTAGCTGGTGTATATTGCTTTTAGTGATATGTACTATACAAAAGAATGGGAAACTATCTGTTGCTTGAAGGAATTTGTGCAAATCATTGCTTTTTTAAAACTGTGTTGGAGTTCTGCCTATAGTGTATTTGACCATTGTAAGTTTTACTGACTGACAGCATCACAGCAGTATGAAATTGACCACTGGCATGATTTCACTTTTCTATGCATGAAAGTTGTGCACGTATTCCTCTGGATTTCTCTGTGCTGAAAATCTGTGAAGACATGCTTAAAGAATGCTGTTTTGTTTTTGATGGCTTCCATCAGTTGAACTGTGTTGACTTCACTTGCATATAGTTATAACTTCATCGGTCTTCCTGGATTAATTTGTAAACCTATTTCGAAACCTGGAATTGCTTTTTCTTGTCCTTATTGTAGGCCATAGTACTCTTTGCTGATTATTTAGATCTTCCAGTCTCAAGGGCGTGCATCTAAATTTTCTCTCTGCTTGATGTGAGTAGTTTCAAGTTACTCAGTCACAGGGTATTTGCATAATCTCTCAGGTATGTTGATCTAAAGGCATGCATTAGTCGACTTCCTGAGAATGGATATGGTGCAAATGTTGCTCCTTGGCCTGCTCGTTTGCAAACTCCACCTGACAGGCTGCAGAGCATACATATTGATTCCTACATAGCTAGAAAAGAGCTCTTCAAGGCAGAATCAAAATACTGGAATGAAATAGTGGCAAGCTATGTCCGTGCTCTACATTGGAAGAAGTTTAAACTAAGAAATGTATTGGACATGAGAGCTGGCTTTGGAGGGTATTTTATTAACCTAGTCTTGCACTGTACCAGTAATATACTTGTTTCGGTATTGCTCAAATCTATGGTTTATGTATTTTTGTGCAGATTTGCAGCAGCATTGATTGACAATCAACTTGATGCTTGGGTTCTAAATGTGGTCCCTGTTAGTGGGCCCAATACCTTGCCTGTTATATATGATCGTGGACTAATAGGGGTCATGCATGACTGGTACTTTTTCTTAACCATAATTCCAATCAGGAAACTCTCCATAGTTGATCGGATTGGATTGGATTAGTAATGGCTGTACTTTCATTGATGATTTTTAATCATTAGTTCATTACTTAGGATCTTGGGGCCAAAAAAATTATTACTTAGGATCTTGGAAAAGTTATCTACACCTTCAAATAAATGCTTCCTTTTCCTTCCCACTTTTCGCTTTTCCCTTTCTTATTTTTGGATTATTGGTTTAACTATTTCCTTGTTTCAAAATGTTGTGCATATAATTTTTTTTTTGTTAGGCGGATGTTGCTGATTTAGTCTAAACTTTAATGTATGCTATGGTTGTTACTATTGCTTTCTGAGTTATAAGCTAAAATGTGTCTAATTTACCAGGTGTGAACCATTTGATACATACCCAAGGACCTATGATTTTTTGCATGCAGCTGGCCTCTTCTCAATTGAGAGGAAAAGGTATACACCTTATGACCTTGATATCTGGTTAATATTTCTCTGCTAGCTGATTATTTAAGTTCTGATCATGTTGAGACATTGGTTTTTGCTCAAAAAAAGAACCCTTTTTTTTTATATAAATAAATATTCAAGGTCCAAAAATTATTTATTTTATAGGAACAAAAGATGAGTAGTATGTAGTGGATAGGTTCATTTGTCACTCTGTATGATTTGGAAGTTTTATTGACAAGGCGAAGTGTTAATATATGGGTAAGTGGTTTGAGTTTATTGATAATTTGATTATTTCTACTTTTATATCAGATGTAATATGTCTACCATCATGCTCGAAATGGACCGGATATTGAGACCTGGTGGACGAGTATACATCCGCGATTCTCTCGATGTTATGGACGAACTTCAAGATATTGCGAAAGCCATGGGTTGGCATCCAGCTCTACGCGATACATCCGAGGGTCCTCATGCAAGTTACAGGATCTTGGCATGTGACAAGCGCCTACTTCGTGGTTGAACCAATTGAACTAATGACTCGAAGTCGCATATCTTCGGTGTTTAACTAATGCAAAATCGAAGATGTAAATTATAAACAGGCTAATGCATCTCTTGCACACGGTTGTTTCCGAGTTGACGGGGAGGTTGATTATTAAAATTTTAACTGCATACAGAGAGAGGATTAAGGTATGCAGTCATCAGACACTTTCAGGTTCTTATAGTTGGTATTGAGTTTGCTATAGGAAGATCAAGCCAGATATTTGATTTCCTCAGCTGAAAAGGGAGCCTGATAGTTTACAGATCCTGTTGTAACTTAATTCTAACATATATTGTCATACTATATGCAACTTTTTTTCTCATGGCAGTGATAGGATTATTGTTTTTATTTGATTTCATTGGATAGATACAGGCAAATGTTTAATTCTTTAAGTTAAATTCATCTGGATTCCCCTTTTTCCTTTTGATATAGTCTCTCTTTTATACTTTGAATGGGTTGATCTGTAATAAGCTTAGATATTCTTTCATGATGGGTTGTAGATTGTTTTATATATATATATATATATATGAAGAGGGATCCATTTATATTAGTATAAAATTAAATTAGTTTTACACACTTTCATAATTTTTTATACGATTTATATTTTATTTTAACAAATTTATCGTTGGATTTAACAAAATAATTGTATTCATTGTGCACGTAAAGTTTCGAATCGATCCGATATTTCTATCCTATCGATCGAGAAAATTTTTATATATATATATATATGTATGTATTTAACGGTTGAATTTTTTTTTACATCGAACAAATAGTTAGACATTTTTAATTCACTTAAAACTCGACGTGCTCGATCTACGTGAATAGAATATGAAATACAACGGTCGGATTAAGCAAATATAAAATTTAGTTACATATAAAATTTAGTTACAGAAGTGTGTCTAATACAAGTAGATTTCTCATATATATATATATATATTTGAGGGCATAAGGATTGAATCCGGATCTAGGTCACAGTTATGTTTAATGATTCAAAACTTATGACCAAGTGTTGGTAAAAGCTCAAATACTCTGTGAACTCTTAATAATCTTGGCTTCAGTTTTATGAGTTTTTTGCAAATACAGTGCAGTTATATCAAAAGAAAAATTAGTGCTGTCAGGCATCAATCAAACCATTTTCATGACATTGGTTTTTCAGGTAAACTAAAATTTGACATCTTGACATTTGAATCTTACTCTCAAGTTACACTTTAAATTTTTAATATAAAGTTTGAGCAATGCACCTTCTGCTGTCACATTTCCTTGTATAAATGGCATCCCATCTAGGGATGGCAATGGAGCGGGCGAGGGCGGATATTGCTTTATCCACTTCCACCCCGCTCTTGCATGGATGTTGGAAACATCCACATCCATGGATGTCGGTTACATCCATAACCGTTCCACGGTGCTCCACTCCGCTACACCTCAATTTATATTAATTATTTTTAACTTAATATTATAAAAAATTATATTATAATTTATTTATGAACATAATTTTAGTCTATAAAAATCTTTAATATAATATATATAATACACATATACTAAAAGTATAGATATAAAATATTAGTATATATATGATTTTAGTATATATATCTAATATATATTAAAAATATAAGGAAAAATATAAAATATTTTAAAGGATAAAATAGTAATTTCAAAAGTCGGGCGGGGCGGATTGGAGCAAGCATTTACCAAAACCGCTCCGCTCCACCCCGCTCCAAAAAAAAACCTCTCAATTCGGAGCAGATCGGTGCGAAATCCATCGGTCGGATCGGATTTTGCCATCCCTAATCCCATCTATTAAAACATTTCACTTTTTCAATGCAATATTCTTACACTTTGTCAAATATGCTTAACAGAAGGAGTACAGAGATAACTGTTCTTGAGGACATTGTTCAAATTCAATATTCACTGTAGTAAATTGAAAATGATCCAATATTCACTTTTTCAATATTTCATTGTTCAAACTTACTCTATTTGTCAGGTTTTGATCTCCAAATCTGCCCTTCATTATAGTATAGCTGAAAAGGCCTTTGAGTTGCAAAATTGCCAGGAGAAGTTTCAGGCCTTGCTTCCTGAAACTGAGGTTGCACTTGTGAGACTAAGGGTGTCAGCTTCTGAAATTGATGTTGTGGCCTTGCTCCACTTGCCACCCTTGTTCTCTGAAACTGAGATTGCACTTTTGAAGTTGAGGGCACCATTTTCTGAGCTTGAAGCTGCATTTGCTGAAATTGAGATTGCACTTTTGAAGTTGAGGCCGCCATCTTCTGAGCTTGATGCTGCAGCATTTGCGAGGTCGAGGGTCTTGTGTTCCGGTACTCGTGCTGCAGCATTTGTGAGGTTGAGGGCACCATCTTCTGAGCTTGATGCTGCTGCAATTGCGAGGTTGAGGGCCTTGTGTTCCGGTACTGGTGCTGCTGCATTTGTGGGGTTGAGGGCCTTGTGTTCATGTACTGGTGTTGCTGCATTTGCGAAGGTGATTGCACGGCCCGATGCACCTGTGGATGTGCATTCAGGTAGTGGCCGCCATTGTTGCTTGAGTAACCGACTGAATGTTTTACCATAAATCGGGATGTTTGCAGCCCAACTAAAGCAGGGAGGAGAGTATTTTGGGTCAAATTGTCTGAGATAAGCATACGACGAGTTGTCTCAAATGCTTCAGCTATCTTTATCAGTTGTCTCTTACTGACAGCCCTACCGGAATTTTCTGGCTGTTCAAAAGGATCTTCAATCTAAACAAACATAAAAAATAAATACTTGTTATTTTTTTCAGTGTCAAAGTCATGAAGCGTTGCAAAAATCTATATTACTCAGACTCGGATGTGAGTGTCAGACACGAGTATATGTCCCACACGGGTATGTTCAATTTTTTCCAAAATTTTCATGTATTTAAAGGGTCCTTGGAGGATCATATCCTCATACCTATGTCCGGATATGCGTCGGACACAGGTGTCAGACACGAAAACTTCAAGAAACATTAAGAGCAGGAGCAACATAGGCAAAAATACCAGAGAGAGAGAGCGGATATTACAAATATTGCGTAAGTCCTGGGCAGCCATCTCATATTGCTTGTTATATACTCCCACTGTCCCGTAAACGGGCAGATTCCCATCTCAGAGGCCTTCAAATTTATTTCTGAAAACTGCAAAGATATTTCAAAATTTAACATAAAAAACCTATATGATGCTTCCAAGGAGAACTGATTTTGGCCTATGGCATCAACAGGCAAAATAGATGATCATAACAGGAACCAATACCTTTGCAATGAAGGAAATAAACAGCTCGGACAAAGAACTCCGATTTAGGGTTCTGCGTGATTTAAACCTGGCAATGTTAGAAGAACATACTTCTGCAATACGTCTCTCTGCATCAGCTTTGACACCTGCACCGTACAAGATTTCCTATCAGGAACATATCCTCCAAACATATTTAGCATTTTTAATTCACAATTTGTTTTTCCATTAATGAAATAATATGAATAATTTTTCTTTATATAAAAGTCCTGCTCAAAATTTCACATTGCAGCATATTTATGAATGACTGCCTGAGCCTAATTACAATCAAACACTACCAAGATCCAACAATAGGAGAATCAAAACCTTCATTTGACCCCCTATTCTGAAACAGCACATAAACAAGAAAATCTAATAAAAATTTTAGAAAAGAATATCTCAGTTTATGCCTTTCTCCATAATTTCTGGCTTAGCTTAAGATTTAAGATTAAAATACCTGTAAGATCATCGACAACATTTGCTGGGTATATATCTTTTAAAGGAGGTAAAATTGCAGGTACACATGTCTACAAGAAATATAAAATAAATGAAATGATAAACGAATAAAAGAAATAGAGCCACAACAATGGCAAAACCAAGAAACACAAATGAATAAAAGCAGATAGGGAGAACTTTTTATCCCTCTATTGCTAAAAAAATAAACAAAAGGGGGAACATTGGGTCAGACTGATGGAATACAAAGATGACAACAGTATGCTTATGTAAAACAATTGAATTTATTAGAATAGGTAAGGTATGCAAATGAAACAGAAAGTTAGCAACAGTTAATTAGGTTTTATTACTCTTATAAGCAAACCATCACTACGCCAAATTTGACATATAACAGCATTTTGAAGTGCTGTGAAAACTAAAAAAACTGTTGTTGTAAGATAAGACAACATTTATTCATGTGCTATATATGTGGACGCAACCTTATGTCTTTAGTAGCATTTTTACATATGTATAATAACACTTATCAAAATGATGCTATTTCTACTTTATAACAGCTTTTCATGACTTTTTGTATGCATTTTTCATTTGCTGCAAAAGATCTCAATGATAGCAATTATAAGTGCTAGTGCTACCAAAAGTTTTTTTATATGATAAGATTTAAAATAGCACATTTCAAATGCTTCTAAAAATTTTAAAAATGCTGTAATTATTGGCCATTATAATATATAACAGCAATATGCAAAATGCTGTCAAAGTGTTGTCTTTGCTATTTTTAACAACATTTGAGAAATTCTATAAAAAATGCTGTCTAAAACTAATTTTGACGTAGTGCATGTTCACCTAAACCACTTTTGGATGTATTAAATAAATCACTTCCTTCTACAACTTTTCCTACGATTGATACCGGAAACAATTATAAAAGCCACCTGAAAATGGAAGATAACCAGCAAACTGAGGGAATATGAGTTGAATGTCCCAGTCTTTGGATTATTAATATCGTTAGCCTTGGCCCATTCCTTCACCTGCACAACAGCATGAATGAAAAATGAGAGATATATTCCTCTCCACAAAGGAAGTGTTGGTTTTTAATGAGAGATACCAGTAAAACCATGTCACGAAAACGACCATCTATCTCATTGAGCCAAAACAAGAATTTCGACTTTATTTGGCCCTGCAGATTATCAATTGAAATATCACAAGAGATGTTCTGCCATTTGGTCACAGTTTTCAAAATCGGAACTCTTGCATTGGGAATAAATTGTAACCTCAGCCATCCACCTGCAGATAAATGTTATCTTCATAATTAATAGGCATTATTTATAATGAACAATCAAACATAAAGAATAGCAATGTACAGCCACCTCCAACCCCAAGAAAAAGCTTTCTTTACTCCCCTCATATGTTTTAACAGGAAAATGAAAGCATGAAAATTATAGTCAATCACCTTTCTGTCTTAAAGCTCTCAGTAATTCTCCAAGTAGACTCTGTTTCCGCTTCTTTCCAGCAGATGAAACATATGAACCATAAGGTAAATCAATAGAAATATCCAAATCTCCCCACCGCGTAAAGAGATTAGACACAAAGGATCCAAATGGCTCCACAGTTGCACCTGTTTCCACCAGTTATGTCATGTATACACATGTTAATTACCAAAATCTTTAAACAATGAAAATACTCAATACCACAATCAGCTAGAACTTCAGAAATGATATACAAAAGATCACTTGTTTATATCATGTGTCTTTTCAATAGGCCGGACAATTCCTTTTCTACCTAGTGAAAGATAGGAAATGGGGGGGGGAACGGCTGGACATGCCGTACAGAAAGATCTCACCTTCCAAACTTGGAAAAAAAATTAAAATTAAGCTCTAAAGAAATCCCAAGTAAGGTTGCTCCTTCCACACCAAAATCCGGTGCTTCTTAGCTGAATTGATAAGGTCCTGCCAGTTCCATCATGATGGGAAAATGCCTTCCAAAAACCAACCTTGTTTAAGCCACTTAGAAAGTCCATTTTCGGATCAAAAGAAAAGGGAAAAAATAAAAACATTATCATCTAAATATTGTTCAGGAACCCGGTTTTTCCTCCATGATAATATTTCTTATTTCATAGTAAATTTAGGTGATGTAAACATGTTCATGTTTTGGCACCGAACATTTTAAGTTTGTATAAGATGAAATTATTTCCGTTTTGCACTTGTTTGCAACATTCCAACAGATGGAATTGTTTCTTCATCCATCATGGAATGCAAAATGTAGCATTTCCGTAGCCAATTACATTCAATAAGCCCGCATATGTTTTATTCAGATCTTCATAGACAAATTATCGAAAATCTCTATTAGCAATTTACATGGATCAATCAAAATGAAGAACTGGGCACAACCCTCTAAAAAATAACATATAAGTTACCTCTTAAACTTTCCATAGATTGAACAACTTCGCGCAATTCATCAATGATCCGAAACCGAGTAACCCAGTCGTCACGCAAGGGCTTGATCACTTCAAGTACTTCCTTGAGAGTTGACTCCACTTGACTATATGAATCCATCTTTCTTTGCTATATAACAATATCACTTATAACACAAATTTGCTCTTTTAAGAAACTCAATTGTTATAATTGAAACATAAAAAAGAAAGCCCTCAGAAAGAATAATGACAATAAAAGTATGAGAACTGTTGACATAGTTAGAGACCATATGTATAAAAATTCAAAAGTCATCTCAACATAAACAAAATAATAAGTAGTATTTTTACACACAAAAAAAAAAAAAAAAAAAAACGAGGACACCTTTATTGACTTAATTATCATTTTGTATAAAAAATTCAGGCATTGACAAATTGAGTTGATTTAACTCCACAAGTAATAATGCAAACAAATTCAATAAATGTAAATTTACAGAGCATTAAAAGTATAAACCCCAAAAGAAAATATAAACTTTGATTAAGGCCAACCAATTAAAATCAATTTTTTTAAATTAAAATAGAGTTAAAATTTACCCCAGGCATTTAAACAAACACTTAAAAGACATAAATAAGCATATACAAAATAATAAAAGAGAATTTACCTTGAAAATCAATAAAATTCAACTCCCTTTTATCCTCATCTTTTTGGGATTTTCATTTTTTGACTGAATTTCTTCTCTCTCAGATTTTGAAGACACTGCACAATAACAAAAGAAGCATATATAAAAGACAAAACCCAGAAATATTTCACATTGCCCTTCATAAAATAACAAAAGAAAATAATTTTTAATACGTACATTACTGTTTTTTACAGAAAAAAATGGGTTTTTTTTTTTTCTTTTGAACTTGGTTTCCTTATGGAAGGGGTAATCCTTTTTTTTTTTTTGGGGTTTTTTTTTTACCTTTTGGAATTTGAAATTAAAGAAAGATTCGGAATTTGGGAGGAGGAAGAAGCGAGAAAAGAAAAAGGGAAAGACAAAGACAAAGACAAAGAGGAACACATAGAGACAGGCAGAGAGTCAGTCAATGTTAGTGCTTTGCTTTGCTGAGTAGTAAAGATTGAGAAAAAAGATGATGAAGTTTCTTTTTCTTTTCTAAATAAATTTGGTCTCTTTTTTTCTCCAAAAATGAAAAAGAAAAGACTTGGGTTTTCCTTTTGGTCTTGTTGGATTTGAATTCTGATTTTTTTTTTAAATTTATTTTCCAAGTTTTATGGACTTTTTTTAAAGAAAATTTGGGTTTTGGGAAGAAGAAGGTGATCATGGGCCGGGCCGGATCGCGGCTCGATTTTTTTTTTTCCTCTGCCCAGGCCCGGCCTTGGGTAGCCCAAGCCGGCTCGGTCGACCCAATCATTATTGGACCAGACCTGGACATGATTTTTCATGATCCGGACTGACCCAGTCCAGATCACTGTTTAAGTATTAAAATATTATTATTTTATTTAAATTTAATTATAAAAAATAAAAAAAATATTAATAAAAAAATATTTTTTTTTAATTTTTTATTAATAAATGAATATTGATCCGGGTCCGCCTAGGGTCGGGCTTAGGCAAAAGTTTCAAATTTTTTGGGCCGCGGCCCGGCCCATGAACAGGTCTATATATGTATAAGGGTTTTGCTAACGAGTGTTTTTATAATATTTTTTAAAGTTAGTTAATATACTATTTATAGTAATAATATTGTATTAAATACAAAAGCTGTCAACTTTATTCATCATTTTCAATGCATGAATTGAATATATTACTATATTTAATAATTTTAAAGAGTGCACTTAAGACATTCGTTAGCAAAATCCTATATAATAGTGTTGATAAATGTATTAAAAATAATAAATAAAAGATAATATTAAGGAACTCAACCCATTTTTAACAATTTAATTTTTGGGTTTAGGGTTTCATTTTATCAGGAATATATACTTACAAGTTACAAGCAAATTCAAAAGCCTAATTTTGGCCCATCAGTTTTGGATTTGGTGTAAACTTACCAGTATTAGACTTAGTAACAGTATTGGGCTTGACCATATCAAGACCCAATTCACCTCCTTTCTTAAATTTCATTAAGTCCACTTATTTTAAGTTTATTATTAATAAAATATTTTCAAGGCCCAGACCAAACCACTTAAAACTTGGTCCAACCCGAATCCACGAGTCTAACCGTCCGATGGATTTCGAACCGCTCCGAAAGGAGAGTTTTTTTTTTTTTTTTGAACAATGGAGGGGGAGTGGAATGGGACGGTTTTTTTTGTTTAAAAGACGGGGATAGAGCAGTTGTGGTAATTGCCTGCTCCGCCCCGAATATTGAAATTATTATTTTACCCTTAAATATTTAGCTTTTAAAAGGATAATAAAGTATTATAACTAAACTTATTATATTTATTTTTCTTTTTTAAAACCTAAACCTAATATTTTATTTTTTTCTCTTCCTATATTAGAAATCCGTTTATGTTAAATTTATATTTACATTTTTTTATAATATTTTATTATTTGATAAAAATAAAAATAATTAATAAATATCGAATGGGGCAGAGCGGAACGGTTATGGATGTAACTGACATCCATGGAGGTTGTACTGGTATTGAAATTTCAACATTCACGACAGAGCGGGGCAGGAGGCGGGGCAGAGCAGAGCAGTCCAATGGCGGGACGAGGGCAAATACTGCAAAATCCGCCCCCGCTCCGCTTCATTGCCATCCATACGCATTTTTAAGAAGCTTATATATCAAAAAATTAATTTGCTTGGCCTAGCTTTTCCTTATTATTTGAGATTGCAAAATCATGGTTGGACTAATAAAGATTTGAAAAAGTTTATTTTGTTGCAGACCATTTTAAAATCAGAATTTGGGTTTAACTCAAATGATTTATCCGTTTCTCTAAAAAAGGTAAATTCCCGTGAGATTGAAGTTCGATCTCTAACATTTACAAATTTTTCTTTTCCAATTTCTCTTAAATATTGGCTTTCCTTACCCAAATGGTCAAATACCTTTGGTGTCAATAATTTTCATCCACATAAATTCAATGGGCTAAATCAACTTCCCAAATTTCTTTTGATTGCAAAAGGATCAAAAAACCATTGGTCATAGTAAATTTCATATTGGAGGAATCTGATACTGTGGAATTTGGTTTATTGCTTGCATATTCCCACAATAATTCATTCCTCATCATGTAGTATTTTTTATGTTTAGGTCAAATAGCACTAAACCTAAAATTCCTAGTCAATTTCAGCATAAGCCCCCATTAGCAGCATTTTCAACAAAAATACTGCCTGAATATCTAACATCCTTCCATATATTCTGAAATTTCTTCATGCTTTTATCTAATTTATTCTTTTTTTTTTTTGCCCTGGATATGAATTTGGTTCAACTTTATATTCAATTATTGGTTGATTTCTTATATAAAATTACAATATATTTGCTTACGATTGTAATTTTTTTTATAATAATAACTTCATGTTTAAAAAAATAGATTGGCTCTTGCTCTATGGGATTGAAAGTGGTTTTGCTGCTTTATATACTTCATCAGAAGACTAATTTGTGACAGATTATGTTACTCGGATTCAATGTAAGTGTCGGATATGAGTATTTGTTCGATATAGGTATGTTCAATTTTTTTAATAAAATTGGAGGATCATATCTCTATACTCATATCTAAATATGTGTCAAACATAAATATCAGACACAAATATTAAATAAAAAAAAAGTACGAATAACATAGATCACATATTAAAGTGAGAAAATTAAAAGAACAGTGAGTATCATATGAAGTTGAAATCAGCAAAAAGTAAACCTCATAAAGAAAAATAAACTCATTTCTGTCTTAACAGCAACTCAAGAAAAGCATCATCAAAGGAAAATATCAGATTCTTTAAATTTCTTAATTTATTGACTACAAATTCATGGCTTCCTTCAAGAGCTACAAATTCATGGCCCTTTCTTTTGAAGAAAGAAAAAAAGAATTTTATATCATTAAATATTTGATTTGCTTGATTTTACTAGTCCAATTAGATTAAACAAATCTATTTTGGACCCTATTATGGTAAAAAGATAGTCATAAGAATATCACTTTTCTACAAATTGCATTTACATTGGTCAAATAGAAGAGATTTTCTTTATATCTTGTTTGCCTTTGAATGATTATTAAAAAATAAATAAATAAATAAGAATAATATCCAAATAAACTTTCAAAATTTTATTTAAAAAAGCAAACGAGTTATCATCTTTTATTGTATGAAATAAAAGTTATAATTTTTTTTCATTGTAATTATATTCATTAAATCTTGAAATTAGATGAATAAAGTTAAATTGCTAAATTTTTTTAAAATAAGATTCTCTTAAATATTTATCGTACAATTCATCCAAACCAAATAAGTCTAAGTAAATATTTTGCAACATTAAATTTTAATTATAATAAAATAGAATTTTATAAACCTTAATTTCATGTAATGAAATATTGATAGCTCGTTTTTACTTTTAAGTAAAGTTCAAAATTTTATTTGACTATTTAATTATATTTATTTCTTATAAGGGAGAAACAAGTGTATCATACATATTAATATATTATTAAGATAAATTGATGATTAAATGTAAATATAAAAGTTATAATTGATATAATTTTTTATTTAAATAATTGAATTCGAATTTCAACATTTCAATAAAAAAAAATAAAAAAATAAATATCATGAGAAAAATAAGTGGCCGACCAATGATAGGTCTTGGCTACGGTACAAGCCATGTGGGTGGCATTGTTGCCAATTGCAACCCCAATTTTCCTTTGAAAATTTTACTAAAAAAAATGATTTTCAAACAAATAAGCAGCAAATGCCATATTGCCATCAACATCAAATCAACAAAGAAGGTTGTGATTAGATATGTTAAAAAATTAGATTATTCGTTTAATTTAGATTAAAATATTTTAAAATTAGATAAGTTTGATTGGTTTAAATTATTATTTAATAAAATTTAATTATGTAAATATATAAATATAAATATAAAAAATATTTTAAAATAGATTTTAAACAATACAATAAAAATTTTAAATCAAAGAACTAGGTTAGTTTTGAATAATTAATCTTTTATTATCCAAATTTGATATAATCTTAACTCGGTTCATAAACGAAATTAAGGATAGATTAATTATTAAAAAAAGTTCAATCAATGATTTAATAAAGTTAAGAATTAATGTTGTCAAACTTAGTGGACTTCATATTCGTACTTCTTTTGTTGAATGTCATTTAACACTAATAAAAAATAGTTCAATTATATCCAGCACGAACTTATCTTTGAAATATATTTTCTTTTGGTGATAATCTAATAAATAATTTGTCCTTCGTAGTTTCTACTACTATACTTTCAACCTCAAAATTACCAAAATATTTGACATTTGATTTCATATAAAATAAATAAATAAAAGAGAAAAAATCTTCTGGGATTTTTTAAGTAATCAACTATTTTGATCATTTGTATTTTTGCAAAAAATTAAAAGCATTGAAAGAAGAAAGAAGTTAAAATCATAAAAACCATATTTTCTTTTCTTTTTCTTCAATTTTTCCTCATCAAGAAGGGAAATTGAAACTCTACATCTTACAATTTCAAAAAAAAAAAAAACTATTTTCTTTCATTTAATAATTTCTTTTTTCAGTTAAATATTAGTCTATATTTCTATTTAATTTAATTATAGCTGCTGATTTTTCTTCAAATCAACAACAACAACGCTAACATTATCGGAGCTATGCCTAGCCAAGGCCAACTTGGTTAACAAAATGGAAGCATCCGAACACGCCTTATCGGAACTATCGGCTGCGCCACCTCTCACCGCCGCGTCACTACCCGGTGACATTGGTGGCGATGCCGGCCTTTGAGAGCGTAAGCACATACGCGCCACTCGGCAAGCTGTGTCATTTGTCACCACATCCCACAATCCGTCGCTCGCCAATATCAAACATTCATCTTCCCCTTTTCTCTCCGTTATTGTCACCTCAGGCTCCGGTACAACGAAGGGTTTTAAATAATTATCACCTGACAATTAAAAAATCAAAAATTAGATATAAATTTTAAAAAAATAATAAAAATTTGTTAAAAAAGGGAAAACTTTTGTTTTGAAACTTACCAATTGCTCTAGACATGGCTAAAACGCCAAGAACTCGGGGGCCATCCCAGTAAATCACTCGGCCACCAGCTTCTTCGATTCGGAGCAATTCATCGGGTCGATCCGGCTGCAATAAAAATAAATAATTAAGTAAATAGATAATCTTATTTTTCATTTCAGTGAAATTAAAATATAGAAAGTAAAATCTCTCACCTTGTGATCGTCGGAGAGGGGAAAAGCGTCGCCGTTTCGGCATAAGACAGCGCGGGAATCACCGCAGTTGGCGACGATGATCTTATCCGGCGTGACAACAGCAACCACTGCGGTGGATCCAACGGCGTCGCACTGTGGAGTTTGAAGTTCGCATCGGCAATTCGAACTCTCTTTGGCGTCCACTGTCGATTCTTGAACTTCCTTATCCATCCTCTCAAAGCTTCTCTCCATCGTCCGCTTCCACTCCACCGCCTTTCCTCCTCCGCACGCTTCGATTTCTTCTTTTAATATCTCATGAAACCGATCTCTACACATCATCGCAACCTAAAAAAAAACAGATGTTAGTTATAACTGAACTAAATTTAAAATTTACGAAATATTCTCAAGTCAAGGAAATTTGTTTAGTACATGAGAGCATCCATGGCCGTCGAAGACGCCGAAAAAGTGAATATCCGACGAAATTTGAACTTGACGGCTTTGTTTACAAAACGACGGTTGAATCGAAACGGCGTCTTCCATATCTCGTCGTCTTCCGCAAACGGAAGTCATACCGAACTTCGGCGATTCCTTTTCTTCTTCTACCAAATTTTCGGTCTCTAATTTTACTGTTCCATTATAATTTAAACCTTCATTAATTTCGTGATCTTTCTTAAGCTTGTTTGTATCCGAGTTTTGAACCACGTTATCACAGTCACGAGGAGAAGCCGGGAGGAAGAGATCGAGCCTCTGACGTTTCCGGGCATTTTCTAACGGCGGTTGAACGGCGGCGTCGGCTACTAACTTAAACGGACGAAGCTCCATTCTCCGGCGACGAGACGTTTTTGAGGTTGGTTCAATCGTAGCTGCCGCTTCACTTTCTGCAACAACTCCACAGCAAATTCCAGCCATTTGATTAATATACAATTAATTTTGATTCCTTCACAAGAAAAAAATAAAACTAAAATTGTTTTCACTGAAGAGCGAGCTTTGCTGCAAAATCAAGAGATTTTATTTTTTCAGAATAAATGGAAAGGAAAGGACTCATAAAATTGGCCGAGAAGGGAGCTTTTGTACTGAGAGCTCTAATTTCACCTGGGGGCCACACCTAAGTACGGGCAGACTGCCCGTCACCGTTCGGGCACGATGGACCCGACACGTACAGTTGGTGTGACGTCGATTTGCTGAATACAAGAATGTAATCAGGCACCGTCCATTTAATCAGATTCGTTGAAGAAACGACACGTATAAGTGGCTTTCTGAGGAAGTGGGGTACGTGGCCCAATGATTAGAAGACACGATTAGTTCAAATGACCTTCCTTTTCTGACACGCATGTGGTCCTGAGAGAAGGGGGACGACCCCACTTTGCCGCTCTTTGTTTTTCTGTTTATCACTTTTTTCAATTTTATTTTTTTATAGAAAATTCTTTAAAATAAATTTTTGCGAAGATATCACCACGTGGCGGGATTGAGAAATACGAGATTCTTTGCTCGATTCGCCTCTTAACACGCTTTTTCAGAGAGTGATGTTAATCACGTTTTAGATTTTAACTTTTTTATTTTTTTTTAAAATTCGATTAACCGATAATTATATAATATTGCTTAAATATTATTTTATATTTAATATATTATTTTTATTAAATTGGTTAATATTTCTCATTACTTAAATATCACTTTCATTAGTATTATTAGGCATTTATGAACATATTTTTAACGATTGGACGTCAAATAGTGTTTTATTTGACTGATTTTGTTATTATAATATTGTTTCGTTTTTAATTGAATTAATCATACATTAATTTATTCGATTAAATTACTTAAATATTTTATTAAAATAATAATATTAAAATTACTTACGTACTTTTATATTACAAAAATTAATTACTCATAAATCTAAAAAATTATCAACTTTTCTTTAGAAAATTAATTTTTTTTCTAAAACATTTTTTTCACATATTTTTTATTAATCCATATAATTGGTGTACATGTTTTTACTTAAATGTAATAGTAATAATTTTATTCGTGATTCTTTTAGGTGAATATATTATTTTATATAATAATCTTAAAAAATATTTTAATAAAACACTGATATCAAAATACGTTTTTCATTTATAACAACTTATCTGTCTCTTTTGAATAATTTTTTTTTATAATTATTTAAAAAAAGTGTTTGAGTTTTTAATTGCTTTTAAATTTATGACAACAAATAAATAAAAGTTAAACATCTTAAAATTTCACCAAAATAGCTTAACATTCTTTTTTTTTTATATATATATATACAAAAAAAAATCAAAACTTACGAGAAAAGGAAAATACAAATGTTAGGATCAAATTTTAATTTTATGGAAATTCATTTTTTTTTAATAAGTGAATTATTTAGACTAATTTTTAAAATTTTGACATGTTATAATGAAAACGTCATTATACATAGAAATGACAATGGAGTGGGACGAAGATTGTCTTATTCACTTCCGTCTCATTCTTGCATAAATGTCGAAAACATCTGTTTTCATGAATGTCAGTTACATTCATAACCGTTTCACATCGCTCCACTATATTTTTTTACTAATTATTTTTAATTAATATTGTAAAAAATATTATAATTTATTTATGAATATTATTTTAATATATATAATTCTTTAATATATGTATAATATACACATATATATATAAATATATACAATATTAGTATATATGATTTTAGTATATATATATCTAATATATATTAAAAATATATAAAAAAATATTTTAAGCTGTAAAATAGTATTTTTAAAAGACGGGACGGGACAGAACGGAGTAAGTATTTACGAAAACTATCTCACTGCATCCCTTTCTCACTTTAAAAAAAAAAAAAAAAACTTTTCAATTCGTAATGAATCAGTGTGAAATCCATGAAGCAGATCAAATTTTATCTTTCCTAATTATAGAAATAAAAAATAATTTTATCTTTATTTAAATATTTTAAAAAATTTACTAACGAATGTCTTAAAAAAACATTTTTTATAATATATCACATTAGTTAACAAAACCCATATTTCAATTCTTATATATGATAAAGACTTTTCTCACAAATACTAGTTCAACCACTACTATAATTTGTAATGGAAGGAGCGTGAGCTTACGCTCCAGTGGTTGCGATTAGAGAAATAATTAATCTAAAATACGATGTCTTTTATTAAATTTCTGCTACGTAACAGAGGGAAAATTATGACAAGTGTGGGACCACATGTCAAGGTCGACTCGATTGACGTCTAGCAGAATATCTGAGGCTTCGTTTAACCCAATGCTCGACACGTGTCTTATGCTGACGTGGATCCGAAGGTGCGCACTCCCCCTCTCCCCTCGTTGCTCGCGCTATGACACGTTTCGGACATTTTCTTGGCCTTAGAAAAATTTTATAATCTGCCGTCCTTCTTTGCAATTTGAACACGTACCTAATTTCCCAGTCCTTCCCCTAGACTTTTTCCAAAATTCACAATCACCCCCCTTTTTTACTTAAAATAAATTAAAATACATTTTTTTTAGTATAATTAATTTATCTCTATTAAGTTTATCAATTAATTTACTTTTGTTCAAAGGTGCAGCATAAATCATGGTATCAAAAGTTATGATGTCATTTCTTTAAGAATAAATTATGGTATTCAAATAATTTATAATTTTTTGAAAAAATTAATTTTTAAATTTTGCAAATTTTTTTCCTCAAAATTGTCTAGACTTTAACTTTTTTGTAAAAAAAAAATTAATACAAATGAGAAATTAGACATTATATTTTTAATTGTTGGAATATAAATGCAATTCCATTTCAAAAACATTTCTTTTTGGAGGAGTATAAATAAACGAATTAAATCAAATAACAAATTATTTCAGAAAAGGGCCTATTTTCTTTTATAATCACGTGAAAAAAACCCAAGGTACACGTGTAGGGATATGGTTGAATCATGTTTTAGTAATTTTCATATGCTACGAAATACGTGGAAGTAGACCCCTAGAGTCGTAGGCCACCTTAAAGAACAAAGTTAGGGATCAACAAGCAGGATTTTAACCAGTTAAATGTTGACACGTAGAAGGTTTCAGCTGGCAAGCATAACTGGAGAAAGCATTATTTTTTCAGTAGCCCACTGGACCTAACCTTTATTAAAACTCTGAGCTGACAGCAGTTATTATTTTTATTTGTTTTTTCTCATCTTTGGTTAAGCTAAACTGTCCATGGTTGACTTGGGTTGAGTTACCTAAATTTTATATAAACAAATTATATATGTTTAAATTTGATTCGATTTGAAATATATATATAAAAAAAAAATGTATTTGACATATAAAAATATTATTTAAATTCGCATATAGATTAAATTTATACATTAAAAAAATTGATTCTCATTAAAAATAAATGATAGATCTATCTTAAAAATTATTCATTTTTTTTTAAATAATGATCAAGTTTTCATTAAAAAAATGAATCCTTTTAAAAAAATCAATAACTCTTCAAAATTTATATTATTAATAATAAAATAGGTCGAAACGAAGAAAATAATATTGTATCCATAGCCATTCTATTTTTTAATTTGATCTTATTTTTGTTTTAAACTTTGGATCCAATATTTATTTTTAACTTTTTTTAAATATCGGATCAATATTTGAATCTGAATAAATAGTTCAATTCTTAGACACGTCTAAGGAGGTTAAGTCATTGTCTTTTTTCTAGTTGGAATTGTATTTTTGGATTTTGTTATTATCCTACCGTCTAAAATTTATAAAAATATATTTTCAAGGTAAATGCTAAAAACATTTTTCTAAGATAGAAAAAGGAAGAGAAATGTTTTTAATAATTTTTTACTACTTATTTAGTCACAAATGAAATATTATTTTTTATTTTTTTAATAAAATTGATGGGGAGCGAAAGAAATGTTTTCACTAATAGTTTAAAGAATTTGTTTTCTATACACAGATAGTGCATTTTTTTTAATTTTACAGGTGAGTTAAGAAGTTATCAGATTTCTTTTTTTAAATTAATTTTTTTTACTATATCCAAAGGAATATGTATTACTTTATTAATTCTGGTTGTGAAATTCAAAAACTCCACTCACAATGAATGATCATGGATGAGAAAATTTCTCATTTATATAAAATAAATAGACTTTTAAATATATACCAAAAAAACTCTACTTCTATATAAAAATATGATAAAAAATGAAAATCTTATTAAGTTAACATTTCGTATACTAATTTTCGTGATAATTATCATAAAATCTTGATGTAGCTTAATTATAATTATAAAATTAAAACTAAATTCAGTCTTTAGAAAATTATCAAATTTATTTATTTAAAATATTTAAAAAAAAAACTAGTTATTTATTATAAATTAAAATTTTATGATTATAATTAAATCATATCAAAATCCCTTAATAATTCTCAGAAAACTGATCTTTTGTTATTTAATAATTTTTAAGTGTATTTCATTTTTTAATGGGTTATGAGTTATGATTTAGAAAAAAAAAAAAAAACAAAAAAGATTCTATTTATCGAATGCATGTAGACAAGAAGGCGTGAATTTGAAAGCTGTTGTCTCTGGGGAAAACCTTTTGATTTGATTTTTTTGATTTGATTTTGGATTTTGTTAATGATTAAAGTCATTTTATAAGATTACTAAATATAATAATATTTTATTTAATGCATTGAACATTATGAATAAAATTATCAAATTTTATATTTAATATAATATTATTTTTATAAATGATATATTAATTAATTTTAAAAAATATTTTAAGAACATTCCTTAACAAAATATTTTAATTTTTCGGTCCATTTCTTTTTGTTTGATTGAATCAAAGAAGAGTCAAAATTTTTTTTTGAGGTTTTCCGAGGGGTGTTGCAACTGCTACATTAATTTTGGTGAAAGTGTTGATGCATTGTATAAAGTTTAGGTTACGAAAATTTCCCAATTTAATAATAAGATATTTTGTAAATGTTATCACACAAAATCTTTATAATATTAAATAACTTTAAAACATTAATGGTCCAAAATTTATAGATATTTGAGACTACAAATTGTAAGAGTTTAAAACCTTTATTTATATACTTTTTTATTTGAATGATTTTTCATCCCATCTAGATCCGATAATATTAGACACAGCACGATTACACGACACAAATACGACACGAAAAAAATAACTAAAAACACGACACGACAAGAAAAAATAACACGAACACAACACGTATACACTAATATTTCAAAATCTATATAATACAAATTATTAACATATCAAAGTTTATATAAATATAAAATTCCTTAAACACGATTATAACACGACAAAATACACGAACATGACATGAATACACGAATTGTCAAGTCTAATCCCAACCCAAGATTAATAAATGTTTAAAAAATTATATTTTTCAATATTTGATTTAATGATTAATGTATGATTAAGATCAAAATATAAACCTACGATTTTCTAAACTTTTCTCTTTTAGTTGCTCTTCCCTTTAATTGTATAGTTAGTATGAAACCATTGCTCACACTAAAAAATGATATGAGTCATATGTGCAGCAGTTATCATTTCGGTGGATCTTCTGCATCAGAAAAATTCATGAAATTGACTACCGATCAATTTCAAAATCTATATAATACAAATTATTAACATATCAAAGTTTATATAAATATAAAATTCCTTAAACACGATTATAACACGACAAAATACACGAACATGACATGAATACACGAATTGTCAAGTCTAATCCCAACCCAAGATTAATAAATGTTTAAAAAATTATATTTTTCAATATTTGATTTAATGATTAATGTATGATTAAGATCAAAATATAAACCTACGATTTTCTAAACTTTTCTCTTTTAGTTGCTCTTCCCTTTAATTGTATAGTTAGTATGAAACCATTGCTCACACTAAAAAATGATATGAGTCATATGTGCAGCAGTTATCATTTCGGTGGATCTTCTGCATCAGAAAAATTCATGAAATTGACTACCGATCAAGAATCCAGAACTGCAAAATTAGCACGGTAGCAGAGTTACATGTGATAAGTTTTTTGTGGTATGACGGTATAGTACCATAAAAGTCAAGCATTGACTAGACCGTATTGTCAAAAGGTTTCTTGAGGGTCATAAGTCGATTAGAATAATATTGACAAGTTCTATACTATTTTTTTTTGAATTCAATAAAAATAATGTGTATTAAATATAATTTTTTTTAAAAAATAATAATTAAATCATCTTTAATTAATATCTATAAAGAATCGTTAATTGGACTTTTTTTTTATTCACTGGTCTAATTATTTTCATCATTTATGAACTTATGATGATCAGTTTTAGTGCTTAATATCATTTACTGATTTGAGCGTCGGATAATCTTTACCGAACGGATCTCCAATCTCTCCTGATGTGTTCTAAATGAATATGTTCTAAGCAATATATATATATATATATATATATATATATATATATATATATATATACTCCAATTGACAAATGTGCATTCAAGGACAAATGTGAAATCAAATTCAAGGACAAAAAAAAAAAAAAAAAAAAAGGCAAAGTTTGTGAAATTCAAATCCAAGGACAAATGTGCTGCAAGAATTTAAGCATAAAACTGCCATTTTTGTGCATTAAAGCTGTAACTAGTAAAAGTAAACAATGACAAAAATAACACACAAATCCACCATTGAAATGAAAAATGACGGGAAAAAGTCACCATGCAACAAAACATCCTTGAAGCTTTATAAAGCCCAAAGAACTAGTTTGTGTTAATGGAAATTCAGGACGTTCCGAGCTTGAAGATTAAGATTTTATGAAGGTTGAAAGTTTTAGTTCAATCTAGAGTCTCATGCCAGGATTAAAACCGTTAACTGTAAATCCTCCATCGACAGAAATAATCTGTCCAGTGATGTAAGAAGAAGCAGGAAGGCAAAGGAATGCAACTATGGATGACACTTCTTCTGGTTCTCCAACACGTTCAAGAGGGGTTCGAGAAATTACTTTTTCCAAGAATTCTTTGTTTTCAAGCAACTGCAAAGACAGACACAAAAGGAAGAATTAAGCAGTATTTTGTCAGTCTGTCAGATTCACATTTGATACTTTAGAAAAAATATCAAAGATTTCACCAAAGTTGATGTTATTTACATTAAAGATTTGAAAGAAAAGATATACTCTAGCAACCCTGGAGGATGGAGCATAACAGCAGTAGATATAGCTAATACATTTATTTTCCCACTATTTTCCTTGAAATATCCGTGTCTAATACATATCCGATGGACATGAGTATAGAGTAGACCTAACCACGGACCGAGCCTTGAACAAGATTTTTGAAACCTGGGTCCAGCCCGGGACATTATTTAATGAAAAATGTTTTTTTATTTAGTTTAATTCTAAAATATATTTAAAATTATTAAATTATTTTAATAGTTTTTGATGTTTAACATATATTTTAAAATTTTCGTGCCTATTGGGCCCTACGGGCCGGGTCAGGAGGGCCTTGGGAAGGGTTTCCAAAGGCCAACAGTCCCATGGACACCTCTAGTATAGAGGTCCGACCTAGTAAATATATGTAAAAACTTTTAAAAAATTGTATATACCCGTATCAGACACATGCCCGTATAATTACAAATTTCTCAGGAAGCATAGGGGATAAACATCATATGTTTTGGAGAAACTAGCACTTATTAGATGCCATCATAAGGAAAAAGACTAGTGGGAGTGGTGCACTGCTGAATTATAAAGCCAAAGCACCCAAACTGGGGGGGTCTAAAGGATTTTAATCCTCATAAACAAGAGACAATCTTTAAAAAAATCCATGTGATTGAACATTTAAGCTTTATTACTATTTGTTTGTTGGAATCAAGTCAAATAATTGTCCATCTTAAAAGACCTGAACCCCACTTCCATGGCAGCTGACTATTAAGACTAAATAAGTATAAAAATTTAGAAAATTAAGTTTCTGAGACATAGAAACAATTCATTTGGCAAGAGAAGAAAACATGAGCATATCTGGGAGGAAGACCCCACCATCATTTTACTAAGGCTGCAATTAGTATTCCTATTGGCACGGATTTTGAGATAAAAAGTTGTGTTTCATCGTAACAACAATGCTAAACGAGTAAAAAAAATTGGCTTTTTCTATTAAAATTATGGTTTGGAAACCCAAACCAAGAAACCAGAAATTTGTGACTTTTGTGGTTGAACCGCGTTTTTTGAAGATAAAATGATTTTATTACCCTCACATCTCTAAACATTTATTATTTTATGTATATTTTTTTGGACATTTCAATTGACCACAACACTTTTTCACAATAATACTAAACACTTAAAATTCTTAAACTATATTTTCCCACCACACTTCTAAAACACAGTTTTTCCAACCCAAGCTTTTTTCAACATGAGCTTTTTCCAACAGCAATGCTAAACTATGCCTAAGACAATTGATGATATGCTATTAATAAAGCATGCCAGACAAGTAACTTTCAATGAGATAAAAAGGAAATGGGTGTGGTTTAAGCAGAGTATCAATTTTCATTTCAAACATATAAATTAGGGATCCTCTAAAGTGATGATGAATAAATGTACTTCTCTGAAGTCAACCGGGATGGAAACGCCCTGGATAGTGATATAAGGTGCACATGACAACCATAAAAGTAAAATACTATGTTACTCCGACTCTTTATTTTCCCTGAAGTATCCGTGTCCGACACATATTCAGACAAGGGTATGGGGGTATGATCCTCCAAATATATGGAAAAATTTAGAAAAAATTGAGCATACCCGTGTCGGACACATACCCGTATCCGACACTCACCCCCGAGTCCAAGTAACATAGGTAAAATATGCAACCTTACTGACTAACCGAAACCAGGGTGAGGGCGGTGAAAGAAATGAGAAATCTTACATTTTCAACAAGTGAGGTTTTGATATACCAGGGAGCAACACAGTTGGTCCGTATATTATCCTTTGCCCACTCACAAGCCAGATTTTTTGTAAGTTGATTAATAGCAGCTGACAATAACAAACACAAGACAAAAGGATGCTTATAAATTGATCTTACCTACCAATAATAGGAAGTTGAGAAGGATAAGAAGATAACTTTACCTTTAGTTGGTCCATAGATGGATCCGCTACCTATATGCGTTAGACTTGCAACAGACGAAATGAACACAATGCTTCCTACTCCAGATGCTTTTAAAAGAGGATGTGCAAGTTGGCACAGATGGTATGCAGATTCAAAGTTAATTGCAATAAGTTTCGAATATTCTTCACCGGAGTACTCAGTTGTTGGCTTCCTGATATTTGTCCCCACATTGTTCACCTAAACTCAGAAGATCATGCACATTAGATCAGAAGATTATTCAAAACCAATGATATTATACAATAGAGGCATGTAATATTGTTAAGAAGCATACTTGTTATTCTAGATAATGGGATGTAAGAACACTTAGTAATGGTTATAAATAAGGAGAAAGAAAAAATGTTATCATTAGGAAAGGGTGGAGGGAGGAAGAGAGAAGGAAGAAGAGAAGCAATTGATTGATGCAATTACACACATTCCAAACGCCTAGAACGAAATATTGTGTACAGGAATCAATCTTTCACCGGGGAACTTCTGATTACTCCTTACAATTTTCAAAAGGTACTTTCTATGTTGCTCCAACTCTTCATTTTTCTTAAAATACCCGAGTCCGACATCCAATGCATATCCGGACATGGGTATAGGGATATGACCCTCCAAGGACCCTTCAAATATATGCAAAAACTTTAAAAAATTGAACATACCCGTGTCGGACACATACCCGTATTCGACACTCACACCCAAGTCTGAGTAACATAGGGTACTTTAACTGCAAGGGAAATCTTTCTGAAACCTCTATCAGATCTCTTCAGTAGTAAATTTGAATCCTAACGAGATGACTTGGAACCCTACAGTGTTATTCTTCTTTTATACAATCTGATTATATCGTAAAAATTCACTTTGCTTATTGATTTCATAGCCTGGGAATGATCTTAACAATATTCTAAATGTAAAAACATGCCAATTCATAAAAGCCTTTCATAAGTGGCTTTTACAAATCTGTAATTACACCTCCTTTTTAAGAATCTCAAGTGTTCTGTCTACTTAATTGTTTAGAATGCTGATTTCAATTATTTGAAGGCCAAGCAATATTATCCACTCAAAAACATTCATCATTGAAACAGCTGATACATCATACACGAGAAATATGGTTGCATTAGTGATTAGACCATCCCCATTATCTACTTATTTGGCCAGTAAAAGCTGTGACTACTGACTCCAATAGAATTTGAGTAATGCAACACAAAACTTCAACTAATTTTCAGTTCTTTAAAACAAAAAAAGTTAATAAGAAATATCAAAACATGATTAAAAGAGATGTTTGGGAATTGGGGAGAGATTGATAAAAAGAATCTCAGACCTTCCCCCAATTATCAACTCTCTCCTACCACTCCCTAGACCAAATTTGGGCATAGGAACATTAATTAATCAAACTGAACCATACAGTAAAAGAGTAAAGACAGAAATATGACTAACTTAAGTAAACTTTAAAGTCAAATGACATAATCAAGAAAATCATTCAAAAAATCCCAGAAATGATTCATATATAAAATTTTCAGACAAGGCACACATTGGCAAAGACACTACTTACAAGAATGTTAAGCCTTCCATTGAAAAGAGAAGTAACATTCTCTATCAGTTTTTGTCTCTGGTCTTTACTTGAAGCATCACAAACTGACCCACTAACCACAAATCCTTTACCTTCCCATTCCTTCAAACACTTATTCAATTCTTCTTCATTCCTTGAACATGTGTAAACAGAAGCTCCAAGCCCTGCCAGTTCTTCTACTATAGCATGCCTAGAAGCAAACAACCAAAAAAATTTAATAAAAACCAATAAAAAAATGAAACTTTGACCTTTGGGTTTTATCCAAAATCAAAACTTGATCATTTAAAAATCTATAAAAAAGAAAAAAGAAAAACAAGGAATTGAAGAAAATGATCAGAGAAAAGATTGAAAAAAAAAGAAGAAGAAAGAAGCCAACCCAATCCCTCGAGTGCCACCAGTGACAAGGGCAGTCATTCCATTGAGAAACCATCTAGGGTTTTTAGTTTTGAAGCTGCTGGCTGTCTCTGCCATGGCTTTTTTCTTTGGTTATCTTTTCTCTTCCTTTTTCTCTCCTGCAAGTGTTTTCTGGAGTTTGGACTCTGGTTCTTTCTTGCTCTATCTTCTGTCAAGTTCCACATTTTTTCAACCTACTTGCACGTTGGAAAAGTTGTCGTTTTTGGCAAATGTGCTCAAATTGTTTATTGTTTTTCGAAAAATGACAAAACAATATTATATTTTTCAATTATTGTTAGCTAATCTGATATGTCATATTTGTGAAACTCGTACATTTATCATTGATACCTGTCATAACTCATACATACTTTTATTATCTATTTTTTTTTTTTTTTTAAAAATATTATCAAACGAAGCTTTAATTTTTAATAATATAATTTAACTAGCATAGATTTCTGATTTAATTGGTTGAATTGATCGGTTCAATTTTAGTAAAAAATTTAAAATTCAAAAAAAAAAAAAAATTGAAGAAAAAAATCTAAAATTAAAAAATATATATAAATAAATAGTACAAGTTATTACTTTTGATTTTAACATAATTTTTGTACCTTTTAAATTTGTAATTAATTGGGTTAAAAAATCCAAAAACAATTAAAAAATAATTATTTTTGGTTTTATTGGTTTTTCCCGATTTTTTGGGTTTTCGATTCTCGATTTTTTATCGGTTCTTGTTGGTTTGATTTTTTATTTATTCTATAAGTGCTATTGAATCGTCGGACCTACCGATTTTCGATTCAACTGATTGAACCGGCCGATCCAGTTCGATTTTTTAATCATTACCATAAAACAATCGAGACATAGATTTGAAATTTTAAAACTCACAAACAAGAATTTGAATTTAAAATTTTGCACGTCTAATTAAAATTGCTAACCATTTTAAAGTGATTTTTATTTCTTTTTGGATAAACAAGTTTTTAAGTGATTCATATGGTTCTAGGCTTCTAGCCATTCACCTATTTGGAAAAAAATGGGCTTGACCTATTGGGAAAGTATAGCATTATTGTTGGGCTAATTCTAGACACATGGTTAACATCTTCGGCTTGGGTCAGCTAAGTTGGAGATTGAGCTAAACCAGACTTTAGACTGGGGTTTACTAAACTTTACTACTTGAGTCCCTTTTTTTTTTTTTTTGGTCTTCTTGGCATAGATTTATAAATTCTCATCTCAGGCCCAAAAGAAATATTTTTAATCACGTCCAATTGGTAGTTAATTAGCGTTTAATTCTTGTGAGTATAAGTATTTATGGTTCGGTTGCGGTCCGAAATTTTTTTTATTTAAATTCGGATGGATTCGGTTTAGATCGATCCAAAAACTTATATCATTGTTTGTAATAATATTAAAATATTAAAAAATTATTTTTATATTAATATTTATAATTAAATTTTTTAAAAATTACTTGTTAAATGGTGAACAATAATTCGAACTGGGCCGGACTGAATTTAAAATATCTTCATCCAAACCTGATCTAATAGGGATTAAACCTGTCGGACTAAACGGGTAACTCGGCCCTATCTACTTGTGAGTAATATTTTAAGTTGAATACATTATTATTGATGTGCACACTCTAAGATAATTAAAAAAAAAAAAGATTAAATCCAAGCAAAATGTACGAATATTCTGATCATATTATTAAAAAAAAAAAATCTCACATCCAGCGTTCACTTACAATAAAACAAAAAAAAATGAAAATCCTTGATACAATGGAATGCAACTAATACTGAATTTTTTTGAGATAATCCTCTAAGATAATCCTTGCATTAAGGATAATTTTTTGAGAGGTTGTCTTATTTAGGAAGGTTTTACAAAATGATCCATTTAAGGATGATAGTGGATCGAATATCTACAATTTTTGAAATATTCGAATTTGACTAATTTATATGATATTTGAATTCGTTTATTATCCGTTTACTATTCGAATATTACTATCCGAATCCATAACTAATATTATCCAAACCACAATCAAAATGAATTTGAATATCGAATATTCAACGATTTCGATCCGAATCCACCACAAATAATAAATCGAATCGATTAATGTCAAATATTCAATTTTTACCCAAGCGCCCAACCCTGGCAAAGCTTGTTCAATTGAACCCAAGCTCTTGCCACATGGTTTTCTGTTGTTCAATAGTTTCATTCATCCTCTCATGCAATATTGAATTAATTAAATATTTTTTAACATATTTGGCCATCTCGTCTTATAATTCTTTGGGATCAAATGGAGTTATTTTGTGTAACTCATTTCTTAATTAGTAGGGTAAACACCACCAAAACACAAGATTATTTACTTATGGAACACTAACAATTGTGGGTAACTCTCGGATTTTTCAGACAAAAGAAAAAGATTTACTAATTATATGAAACAATAATTGCATGTGAGTACATATATGATTATTCATTTTTTGATTCTCTAGCTAGCTATCAACAGGCTACCAAAAAGAAATTCTTTGACAACATGTGATTCCTTTGAATCTTTAAAGCAACCTTAGGCTATAATTTTTTTTTTTTTCCCTTTTCTTTCTAACATCATCTAATCCTGAAGATAAACAAATGCTGTCCCAAGATCCAGTTTCTCAAGGCAGACCTAAACAAAGAAACCCTTTCACAGTTTGATTGCTCAGAATATATCCTCATTCCCCTTGAGAAAATCCCATAAAAATGAATCTTTTGAAAGCAACATAGAAACAGACATTGCCATTTCACCTTAAATCCTCCATTCCCTAACCCAATGCTGCCTTTTTTTTTAATTATTATCTTTTCTCTTTGTCTGTCTTTAAAAAACAACACCTTGAATAACAGGCAAGAAATCATTAAAAGCAAGCACCGATCGAACCCTTCCTTTTCTACAACAGGAAAATTTGTTGGGTAACATAAATTCCCTGTATACATAGCAATGCATCAGTCTTTTCTCTTTTTTTTTTTTTTTTTTAATTTAATTTAATTTATCATTTTTCTCTGCAAAACTCCATTATTTAAGTCAAAGAGTGATGTTTCATCAATTTTCCTTATAAAGTTAAACGTTGAAAAAACAACTACAAAACACTCAGAGACCTCGCCGTGTATTCTGGAGGATCCATCGGTATCACAAGGATAACTTGGCTAATGGCTAGCTAACAGGCTAGCTAGGGGAGGTTTTGATTTTGATATTTTTTTTTCCAGAATATTTTTCTTTCTTTAGGTTGTTATTTCCTGCTAGGTTTGGTTTGTAAAGAGAGTTGGAGAGAGTAATAACCAGCTATAGTAAACAAGTAGTTACTAACCAAAGAAAAAAAGATTGTTTGAAAAGAAATTAGAGTCAGACAAAGCCTATAAAAGAAAGTAACAACAAAAGGATGAGAAATTAAAATAGTGCCAATGAAGTGATATTGTTTTTTTTTTTGTTCAAGACATGAGTAAATTATTATTAGAACTTTAATTCGATTAATTCATACAATGATTTTTAAAAGATGGTATCTGATAAATCTGAAATTCGAATCTCAAATCTATAATCCTTTCTCCTATTTTCGGACTATGATCTCCTTTGTATAGCATATACTGTATAGTTTAGATGTGTATAATTTATTCAAACTTAATTGATTCCTTTGTGTTAGGTGTAGATTTTGGACTTTTGGGAGATCATTGAGAAGAGAGTGGAAGAGAACAGAAAGTTTTTCAGAATTATTGGGGGATGAGAAACTGTTAAAAAAGTGTAAAAAATCTTGGGTTTGATGCATATGATATTAATAACAATACCAGGTAAAAATTAAAGAGAATTCCTGCTGTGATATGTCCCCCAATGGCAGTAGAAATGACTTACTGTCAGTTCTTTCACCACCTTTAAAACTCCCACAGTCAAATTCATGGATCCAACCCTCTATTTTTTCTACATGACTCATGTCTGAAATTACAGTTAAGAATTGTTCAGAGTGTAAAAAGGGGAATTATATTGGTTAATTTTCCTTATATCCTTTTACCAAAAAACTGTTTTTCATCCTTGCAGCATGTACACTGATGCAGAATCAGGCTGATCCCAAGGACAAATTGTCATTACATCTAATAAATCTAAGAGCTTTTTCAATTACTTTTATCACTATGAGAAAAATATTGAAAACCTAATATAATAAACTAAAATGGGCTTGAAATGAAACAAGCTAAAAGACTTTTCTTCTTTAACATGAAAGAATTGCTTAACAGATAACATTAGATATGGAGATGGAGATTTTAATTGTAGAACAGTGGTATATATTTTAGTAATTCTGATAGGACACCTGAAGGTTTTATCTGTAATCATGAAGATTTTAAGTATCATTTATCATTTCCAAATCATTAATTATCTTCATGAGATGAAAGATATAGTTTTGGAATACTCAAAACAGATAAAAAAGCTGAAAAATTAACTAAGATCTATTATATATCAGAATATAATTAGAAACATGATTGGAAAATAAGCTTTTTTTCATCTGCACATTATCAAAGAAGTGATGACATGAAGGTAAAGAAAATCAAAGTTAGGCTGATATACGTTGATCTGTTGAGTTCTTTTGTAATACTTTGATCCATCCATTACTGTAGAACACCAAGCCTGAGCTCAAGATCCAAGTCCTCCTCCATGGAACTTGCAGGCTTAAGTCCAAGAACATGCCATTGAAGAGGAGAATATTGCTGCTCTTTTGAAACTAAGAATGGAAGTGATGAAACAGCAACTTTTGGTCGTTTGTAATTGATTGCCTCCTCGCTACAAGTCACAGTTGGTAGGTTTTGGAAAAAGACAGAATTCAACCCAACAGACAAATTGGTTTCAACATGATGATCATCAGAATAACCTAGGCAAACAGAATCTTTCCCCACTAGATTGATGCTCTTTTCTGCTTCAGGTTTTGAACCTGAAATAATATTGTTGAGAGGTCTTTTTGCAGTAGAATCTGACCCAAATAACTGCCCTTTATGCTGCTCTTGAACTATGGAAGAAGTACACAAATTTTCCTGATGAGTAGATAAAGCTGAAAACCTAGAAGCTGAAAAACTTGATGAGGCAACAATACTAGGGCCAGAAGAATTCTGGCCGTCAAGATCATCAGTGGAATGATTTTGGTTGTGATTTTGATGAGGAAAAACTTCATTGTTTTGACTAAGAGATTGTTTAAGCCTAGCTCTATCCCTTCTATGAACATTCATGTGACCACCTAGAGCTTTAGCTGACCTGAAATCTCTCCTGCAAAAACTACAAGAATATGATCTAGGAGGCCATATACATCCCCCTAAAGACCTTTCTGCATCTTCTGCAAAAGCTTTTTCTTCCCAAGAATCACTTAAAGAGCTCACTGATACTTGAAAATGGGACTTCAAAAACTGTCTCCTCCTCCTCATCCACATCCAATACTGAGCCTTTTCCATGGGGTTTTTTTTTTTCCTTCTTTTTTTTTGACAGGAAATTGATTGATTTAAAGACCAAAAAATGATATTCCTGAAATAAGTAAGAGAAAGACTTTGAACTGGTTTGAGTGACATAAGCAATATTTTCAATGGGGGAAAGGCAAGAGGTTAATATATAGAAGTAAAGGGTACTGCATGACAGCAGCCTGCAGGGTCCAAATCCTATTACCATTGAATACATGAAAACTACATGAGAATCTAATTAGAGGAAGTGGAAATTAAAAGGCTAAGCTGAAAAAGTGTCTTGTTGCTAGCTTTTGGGAGGGTTTAATTTCTTTGTGGCTTTGCTTTGGCACATCCAGTGAAGCTATTCACTTGTTTTTTAGCAGATTTGATACACAGTCGTTGTTACTTAGTATTATTTTGGCAATTTCTTCAAAGGGGTCCCATTTTTGAGCAACTATCAAATATTGATCCACATGTGTGAAAGACCTAAGGGTCATTAATACAACATATATGGATATCATAGCTATTTCATTAAGTTCTGTTTGCTTGGTTTACACAACTGAAAGTAACTTCTTCTTTTTTTATTTATTTAAAACTTAGAAAATTGTCTTCAAGTTTTACGTCATGATTTTACTCTTTGCATGTAAATATTTACCCAATCTCGAGTAATTAGACACAATGAAATAATTTTTTTTTCACTAAATCTTATTTCTCTTTTAATGGATCAAATCTAAAATTTTCAATTTGAAAGTTTTCTATTGAAACCTAACTAAACTAAAACTTCATTTAATTTTTATGCTATTTACCCTTAGTTTCCTTTTTTTATTTTTTTATTAAAAAAATAAAAAGGAAATATTAAAAACATAATCAAATAAAATCATTTTAGTAAAAAATAAATAAGTTAAAGTCTAAGGTTTATTCAGTTGTTTAACTAAATCCTTGAAATGACATAGAATGATACAATTAACAATCCACAATTTTCAGTCAAATGATTGTGTGAGAAATGTACACCTAGAAAAGTTTGGTCATGTTCTTCAAACAACATACTAACAAACAAAACATGTTTATAATATTTCTCACAAAATAAATAAATAAATAAATAAATAAATACATATATATATATATACATATATATATATATTTATATATATCATCACTACTACAATATTTTGTTTTATCAAATACATACCTCTTGGATTTGCACCTTTTCTCAACTGAAATCCTTGAACAAACCATCCAATGTAATAGAGAAGACCAATAATTTCTTTTTTTTGATATAAAAAAAGTCGAAGCCTAGAAAAAAAATTACGGAACCGGAATTTGTAAATGTTAAGAATTGAATCTAGACTTGCAAAAATTCATCTTAAAAAAAGAAATGGATGAATCATTTGAGCTAAAACCCGATTCAAACCAATTATTAATTTATGTTCAACATGGGACAATTGAGAATTGACAAGCCACCTCATTAACCTATTTGATGGAAGGATAACTAAACTAAAAGAAAATTATTTTTTTCTAGTTAAATTTGAAAGGCCTTTGTTGTTGACACAGTAGGGCCAGTTTTCAACTCATTCAAATCGTAATTAGAAGTGAAACTAATTAGCAGGTTTTGTTCCCTAATACTTTTTATTTTTTAAAGTCTAGTGCGACTTTAAATATTAAAGGGTTCTTAGAAGTGCAAATTAGAGCACTTTTTATGAAACTTAAAAAGTCATTAAAACCTTAATTAAGATTATTTTAATTTCTTAAACTCTATATCCTTCCAAATATTTACTTTTTCCTTTGATATTATTCTACAAAATAAAACCAATTTGTGGTCCAATTTGTGGCGACAGTGCCTTCGTTTCATGCTTATTTTTATTTCTTGCTTAACATTAAAAGATCCAATTGGCAATCATAAACAATATGAGAGCTGGGGCATAATTTTTCTTTTTTGCCAAGTAATTGGTTAATTAGAAATCGAGATTCCAACATTTTTTTTTTAATTAATACGGTGAAGGGTATTTTCAAGTTTTAGTTGGGCTGGATTCTTTTTTCAAACGATTTTCAGACTTTCATAATTTTATTTTCGGAATGTTTGTTATGATAAAATATATATATATATATATATATATATGTATATATATATATATATATATATATATTTTAATCTTGGAATTGGAAGCGGTGAAATCTATGAGATGAGAGAACTTACATTCAATTATTTGGACATTAGGTAAGTCTAGGTAATTGAGATTGGGTTTCTTGGATTAGCATTAAAAAGAAAGGTTTAGCTATGGCCTATGGGGGATGACATAAGCTCTTGATCAAAGGTCCTTATCTTATTTCATACAAAAAAAAAAAAAAAGTCCTTATCTTGTTCTTTGCATGAATACCATTTGCATGAATACCATTGAAGGTTAATTTAGCATTGTTGAAAAAAATTTAGGTTAGAAAAAATGTTTAAAAAATGTGGTTTAAAATTTTTTAAGTGTTTAATATTACTGTAAGAAATTACGATTATGAATTGAAATGTCAAATAAAAATTATGTTTCAAATAATAAAAGTTTAGAGATGTGAGAATAATAAAATTATTTTATCAGAAAGCTAACTTCCAAAGTCCAAAAGTTCAATTTTCTTGATTTTTTGTTTGTTTAGGTTGTCAAACCATGATTTTAATTACAAAAGTCAAATTTTTTTATCCGTTTAACAATGCATCTGTAATGAAACATAGCTTTTGACTTAAAAAATTGTATCAACAACAATACTAAACGGAACATAAAACAACTTGCCAAAAAATGATTCCTTTTCATGCATAGCCAAGACCCAAATAACTCCAACATACACATTTTTATTCTTTCTTAATTTGTGGTAGCTGAGTCAAGATTGTACAATTCCAAATGCTTAAACAATAAGAGAGAAGTGAAGATGAAAAATACTTAATTATCTGAACCATTGATTATTGAAAGACTTTAGCCCTTTCTTAAATAAAAAAAAACTACAAACCAATTGTCTTGTACTGCTAGATTCTATCTAAAATGTCTTCATTCTTCAACTTGTTTGGAGAAGGAAATTTTGAAAGAGAAACATAATTATAATTATTAACAAATTAAATTTTTATGACTTATGGGTTGGATTGGGCTGGACAACAAAAAAATTTCTTGTTTATGGCTCGTCTTAGCCCGACTCGATTTGTTGAGTTCGAAAAACCCATTTTAATGTTTAAAATACATTAAAATGTAAAAATAATAATTTTATATTAATATTAATATATTTTTATAATTAAATATAATAAAAAAATATTTTTTACTGATTAAATAGTAATTCGAATTGGGTCGAGCCGATCCGAATCTAAAATATCCTATTTCAGACTGGCCCAATTCGAATAGTCCGATCTTTACACAAGTCTAATTACGAATGCCAACAAATGAGTTATATTTATAAATATAGATCGACAATGGATATATATACCAATACTAATTTTGCATATATAATTAAGTTTTTTAGATTTTGATTGATAAATAAATTCACATATATTTAGATTGATGTATAACTCTTATACTCTTGAATTCTATATATACTATAACTCTTTTTTATGCTATTTCCTAATTCATGTGACATTTGCTGAGAATTTTTGAAGAATTTTGGTCTGGAAATGAAAACTGAACTAACTGACTATTAATTATAAAGAAAGCTAAACATTCATAGAATCAAGCAGAATTTGTTATTGATAAATAATTTTCAAGCAAGTCTCTTTCATTTTATATATAATTTAATACATAAGCTAAGGAAAATGTTAGATGGGTGGTTAAACTTTCAAAGGCTTGAATTAAGAATTAAGTATATATTGATCTTGATTTCAAATCAGTTTGGAGTTTGGACATGGCTACACCTTAAATCTGCTTTTCTTAGTAATTAAAGTTGATGATTAGGCAAAGAAAGTCAATAATACTGCCTTGAATGCGTCGACAGTCGTGTGATTTATTGATAAAATATTATATTTTTAATTTCAATTATCAAGATTCAATCTTTCGTAATCTCGATTATTAAAAAAATTAATTCTTTAAAGGTTAAGTTAAAATTATGATTATTGAATTCGAAATTTAATTTAGTTAGTTTATATAGCCACTCAAACTCTTAAGAGGTGGCATCTAAAGGTTTGGATTTGAATTTCAATATCTGCAACTCTTTATTTTATCTTCAAGTTACGATTTTTTTTTTTTGGTAAAAAATAAAATAAAATTCTGATCATTTCTATATTTTTCAAAACCTTGTGGGTAACAGTAAGATTAGGCCTCTTTTTGGGCTACTCACTTATGGCAATTGAACATGAAATAATTTCAAGAGTTAGATAACCTTGATTGAACTATTATTGGGTTGTGTTGGCAAAAAATATATATTTATATATATATATATATATATATTACTGGGCTTGAAAATCAGTATTCTAGTTTACCAGGGCTGGTCAGACCAAAGATTTATGGCTTAAATAATTGGACAAATTTGGGCCCAAAATGTTCGAGTGGGCATGCTTCATTCATATTATATTACAAAAACAAGATCCGACAAAACCTGAAACCAAAGCTCTTGAAACCAAAGGTAGCCTATCATGAACCATTTTCCTTAAAAACTCCAAAGCCACAAGATTTTTTCAGGTTTCTTTTTTTGCAGCTTCTCTTAAAGAAAACCAAAAATGAGTCCTAGACAAGACATTCTTAAAACGACAGCGTTTTTCATCTCACCGGAGAAACCTCGTGACATGCTCGTGCTTATCACCCGAATCGCTCTTCTCGTCTGTCTTTTCACCTCCATTACTCTCGTCCTTTACGTCTCCTTCTCGAACCGACCTTACCCGTTTACCCGGTTCACTTCCATGAACAGGAAAACCGGCTCCGAACCACCCGATAATGCTCCAACCAACATTTCTCACCTCCTCTTCGGCGTCGGTGGCTCGGCCAAGACGTGGAAAGAACGACGCGCTTTTAGTTCGCTTTGGTGGGACGTGAATTCCACTCGCGGGTTTTTCTGGCTTGATGAAAAACCAGAGGAGAACGAGACCGTTAACGGTTATGATACGAAAGCGGGAATTTCGTTGCCTTATCGGATATCGAGTCCGGATTGGACCCGGTTTAAGTATTCGAGCTCGAGATATGCGGTTCGGATCGCCCGAATAATATGGGACAGTTATAATTTGAAGTTGCCAAATGTAAGGTGGTTTGTTATGGGTGATGACGATACCGTGTTTTTCACTCATAACTTAGTTTCTGTCTTAGCGAGGTAAAACACTTTAATTTTTTTGTATGATTTTTTTTTTTTTTACTTTATATATTACACGAAAATTTGCATTTCATGCTTTTTTTTTTTTTTAACATTTCTATTTATAAGAAATTTCTATTTTTTTGTGTGTGTATTCCATGCATCATTTTTAATATAATTTTTTATTATTAATAAGTAAAGGTTTTTAAAAGTAAACTTTTGCATAGTTTTTTTTCATGTATTATGAGTGTCACTTTTTACTAGTAAATCAAACTTTCGATTATGCAAAGTTATTATTGATAATTTTTTTTTTCAATTTTGGTGAAAAATTAAATTTTTTATATTTTTTATTTGAGAACGAAAAATTCAATCCCTTTTTTTAGTTAAGAATCATACATTAATTATTAAATCAAATTTTCAATTGTTAAACCAATGAATTTCTTTTGATAAGAAATGTGCAAATAATTAGAATAAAATTACATTATAAATTTTAAAAATAATATTTGAATTTGTGTTTTTTTTTTTGTCGGTTCAAGGTACGATCATCGTGAAATGTGGTACATTGGTGGAATTTCAGAAAGCGTAGAACAAAGTGTAATGCATGCATATGACATGGCGTTTGGCGGTGGAGGTTTTGCTGTGAGTTACCCATTGGCTGAGAAATTAGTCAAAGTATTGGACAGTTGTCTTGATAGGTACTTTTATTTCTACGGCTCTGATCAAAGGATATGGGCTTGCATTACTGAGATTGGGGTCCCACTCACTAGAGAATCTGGGTTTCATCAGGTACGTTGATCTTTTTTTTCACTTGACATGAACATGATCAACAAATTTATTTTTGTTTTACACGTGGCGACTGTTTCATGGAGAGATGAGAAACCGGAGATTTTACCCTACGCTTTTCATGGGTATATAGATTTTGACGATTGATGGGTTTTTTGCCACGTGTAGAATTCTTTTTTTTCTTCTCTATAATTTGGTTGGTTAGTTTTGTCCACCGATTAATGATTGCTTTTGCCATCTTTTTGTTAGATTGATGTTAAAGCTTACAAATCTCAACTTTGTAATTAACTATTTAAGATTCCTTGGTAAAGATAATTTAGTATTAGAAAACCCTCATTAAAGCATATTTACATGAATTAGATATTAATTCACATAAGAATTATCACACACAAATAGAAAATAGAATGAATAATTAATAAGTTTAAACGTAAATTTAAGTATAAAAAGAATATGCAAATTGAAAAAGGATTATAATAGTATCGTACAACTCGATAGATAATAAGACATCGAGTGAAAAAATATTAAAAGGGGAAAGCGGTTGTCAAGATTCGAAACCGTTTTTCTTTTATAATATTTCTTCATCTAGTGTCTTGATTTGATTTGATATCAAAACTTTCGAGTTCGAATCATCTGTTTGGCTTGCACATGAAGAGATATATGAAAAAAAAACGTAAATTATCATATTTATTTGCATGCAAATCTTATTTATATTTATTCACTTAATAACAATATTTGTATAAATAATATTAAAACATGCATGGAATATAATTATCTTTATAAATTTTAATATATATATATATATATAGTTGTTCACATATAAATGCAAGCAGGGCATCAAAAAGCTTAGTACAAAGATGGGGAACAATGTAGATCCAATAACATTTAATATATATATATATAGGTAGATTTTTTTTTTGATAATTTGAGAGAAGGAGATTCAAATTTTACTCTTGAACAGGTAGATAAGTATAACATAATTAAGCAAGACTTTGTAAGATGAAAATAATTAAGAAAAAGAAAAGTAATATCCCTAAGATTCGAAACCGCATTGTGGGATGCATTTGGTTGCACCCCATGGTGCAAATAGAATCCATCTCCCCTCCAGTTGGGGACTGAAGGGTCCGGTGAAAAAAAATTACTCCTTTGTCCTTTTTTTTATAATAATTTTTTAATTTATTATTTTTTAAAATTTAAATTTATTTATTTAATTCTCTCATTATTTTTATTTTACGATTTTATTTTATTTTTTTTATTTTTATTTAAAGTTTTTAAATTATTTATTTATTTAATATAATAAATAAATTTATATAATAATTAGTTAATTAATTAAAATATTTAAATAAATATATAAATAATATATTTTAAAATTTAAAATATTAAATATTATTAAAATATACATAAATTTTTAATTATTTATTATAATATACACTTTTTAATCTAATACCCTTTAATGGTCATTTTACTTTGTCACTATAACTCACCTCACTGCCACCGCTGCGTTTGAATCTAAACATATATCCCACTACTGATTTTAATCTCATCACTACAGTAACTAATCTCATCGCCACTACTATTTTTAATCTCACCGTCCATCCAAATGAACCCTAAGTAGTTAGTGTATATGTTACACCTTTGTTTAAAGAACAAAAATTGTTGATTTTTTTTTTTTTGAAGTAAAAAAGAAAAAAAAAATTATACATTAGATTTTAAATTTTCAATCATTCAAACATTATGTTATCGAGATTTTCATGCATACACATAATTAAAACATACTTTTTAGAGTAAATCTGATAATTTTGAACAGTATATGAATAAAATAACGTTTAAAAAATATAAAAATAATGTAATAAATATAATATAACACATTTAATCATGATTAATATGACACGTTATAATACACATATATATTTATATTCATATTTAAAATTTTAATATATTTAATAATTTATGTTATATTTATTTTTATACTATTATTATAAAAAAAATACGAAAGACAACGTATACAATTATCATATCTATCCTAGAGTCCTAGTTATAAGATATAAATTTTTTTGCATTAGGTAAAAAAAGGTTTGCTATCTGTGTCATTCATATGACAAAGTTGAAAGTTTCTAAGAATCGAAAACCAACAAGAAAAAAAAAAAAAGAAAAAGAAAAAAAGAACCCATCTGCTTAATTTTCACGAAGCATCTTTTGGGCCAACCACCATTAAATTTTTACCAGTTCCTTTAGATACCAACAAAAGGAATAGGCCACAAATTTTAGGGAAAACCATGTGAATATATATATATATATATATATATATATATATATATATATATTTATACACATCCAACAGAGAGACAAGTTTGGCCTACAATTTTTATTATCAGTACATTTCACAGTTGTAAAGATAAGATAGGAACTATATATAAAAAAGAAAGTTGTTTGGTAACGTGTCAAGCATACAAAGAAATCAAATTTGTAAATCCGAAATTTAATTCGATTGATTCATATAATCATTTTTAAAAAATAACATTTATTATTATTTTTTTTAAATATTATACTTTTAAAATAATAGATTTTTTTAAAAAATAATGAAATTAAGGAAATTGTATCACTTATAGTAATGAAATATTTTAATTCTATTACTTTTTATTCAGAAATCGAAAACATTTGAAAATATGGTAAAATAAAAAATTTTAATGAAATTAAAATATGCTGATAAATTTTAATATTGAATCATAATATAAGATAAATTTAACTTTAATCCTTTTATAAAACGACAACTATGCAAATAATTGGTGTAAACAAGAAAATTCAGTAAAAAAAAAAAGATAAGCTTAAAAAGAAACAAACGAATTATTATTTGTACTAGAGCTAGCTTCTAAAAATTCTAGGGATTTTGACAGAGAAACCATTTCAACATAACCAACCTTTTTTTTTTTTTCTGAATTTCCCTCCGATCTGCAGACATCTTATCTCATTTTTTTTTTAAATAAAAAAATATTATAAATATTAAAATTTGAATTTCAGACATATTTTGATTTGTTTGTATGATTTGCATATGTAGCATTTTTATAGCATCAACCCTTTTATTTATTTTTCTTCCTTTTACTTGACTAAGAACTTTTCTATTCATTCTTTTGGAAAGTTATATAGTATTAGAACCAAAGAAAGACAATGACCATTACTTTTTGTCCACCTGTCTGATCTGGTTTGGTCTGTTCTGGTCTGGTCCCGAGTATCTTTGAGGAACTAACGATTTTACAAATTAAAGTTTGTTGTGTCCTTTTTTCTCTCTCTCTCTGCATTATTAATAGGGTTTTGTTAACAAGTGCTTTAAGAGTTCCTATATATAGTAATATCTCCATCCAATGCATCAAAAATGATTAATAAAGTTGTCAACTTTTGCATTTAATACAATATTATTACAATATTATTACATCCAATGCCTTAGGGCACTTGTTAAGATTAGTTAATATACTATTTATAGTAATAATATTGTATTAAATGCAAAAATTGATAACTTTATTCATCATTTTCGATGCATTAGATGGAGATATTGTTATATATAGTAACCTTAACAAGTGCCTTAAGGGTACTTGTTAGCAAAATCCTTATTAATAATGCTCATGCCTTTGCCTTGCATTGTGTTGTTTGGTGTTAGCTTCCTATTTGATGTTGTTGAAGAAGTGAGCTCTACCTTCAAAGCATTGTCTCTTCTCTTTTCTTATTTAAATAAATAAATAAATATTGAACATGGTTAATTGGCCACGTGGCACAAGAAAATCTTTTGTTTGGAAATCCTAAACTTAAATATTCATTTTTAATTGCTTAGTTTATACCATGAATTCATTTTTAATATACTTATAATAAAAAAATTTAATTTTACAGAGATTAGAAGATTATTATATGTTTTATTTTTTTTTAATATATTTTAAAAGTACGTGTCATTATGGTAATCACGTTTGATTATAGTGGATGAGATAATTTACTTATAACATTCTTGTCCTCAGCTAATTTAAAAATCTTTTCTTTCTTCTCATGAAAAAGGAAAAGTAAAAGGTAATGAAGTTAATAACTAGTCTTGATGACCCACTCTTATCATTGTTAAAGAATAACAAATAAAGTTGTTTCATTGCAACCAATGATGATTGATAAGATTTTATTCTGTTAAAGTTAATATATATAAAATAATTTATTTTTTAATTTGTTGAAAGTCATAATATCAATTGTTCACTTTTACATTTTAATTAATTTTAAAATATATTTTAAAATGCTCGTTAACAAAATCTATAATAATAATAATAATAATAATAATAATAATAATAATAATAATAATATGAATTCTATGAATTTTGTTGAGTGCTTAAGAACACTTTTTAAAATTAGTTAAATTATTATTTATAGTATTTTTTTTATTAAATGTAATAGTTAACAATTAATACTATCTATGTTAATATATTAGAAAAAGATAATCTTTTTATTAATCTCTTTGCTTTTTGTTCATATTGTGCTGATTTTGTAGAAATATTAAAGCATCCAATTCTTTATAATTTTTGAAAATTCTTGATGATAATATTCTTTTCTCACTTAAAAAAATTTTCAGTTTGATATTAGAGGGGATCCTTATGGACTATTAGCAGCACATCCTATGGCGCCATTGGTCTCATTCCACCACGTTGATGCCTTGATACCCATGTTTCCCAACAAGACCCGGATAGGCTCTTTGAAGACCCTTATCAAATCATACCGGGTCGACCCGGGCCGGATCCTCCAGCAAAGTTTCTGCTATGACAGCAAGAGGAAATGGTCATTTGTCATTGCATGGGGCTACACCCTTCAAATATATCCATGGCTGGTGACTGCATATGATTTGCATAAGCCATTGCAAACTTTTAAGACATGGAGGACTTGGAGCAATGGACCTTTCACATTTAATACCCGACCCATGCCAGCTGACCCATGTGAATGGCCAGTTGTTTATTTCCTGGACCAGGTTGAGGAGGTTGGCTTGAGTGGAACCAGGACCAGGTACAAGTTTGCCATGTCAGAAAAAACATGTAATAGAACAGACTATGCCCTAGCAATGGCTGTCAATAACATCACAGTTACTTCAATGAAGATGGCTCCAGATTATTGGCAAAAGGTGAGTTTCAATTGGATTAGCAGTAAAAACAATGTTACTCGGACTCGGGTGTGAGTGTCGGACACGGGTATGTGTCCAACACGGGTATGTTTGATTTATTCTAAGTTTTTTTCATGTATTTGGAGGGTTTTTGGAGAATCATATCCCCATATCAATATCCGAATATGCGTCGGACACGGGTGTCGGACGTGAGTACTTCAAGAAAAATGAATAGTCAGAAGAAACATAGGTAAAAATACAGATACCAGTTTAGGAACATGTGGTACCTAGATGGCACAATCCCAGTCAGGGATTTAAAATGCAGTAACAGATACTATACTGCAGTTAATTGCTGTGAATATCAACACGAAAAGAGTCGAAACCGTAAAATAACGACCGCAACGTCACGTTAACGGTCTCTATTTAAACCCTTGATCCCAATTCTTCGAATTAAAGGCGTGTTAGTCTAGCAAAAGGGTTATGTTACTTTGACACGGGAGTGAGTGTCGGATACGGGTATGTGTCCAACACGGGTATACTCAATTTTTTTCTAAGTTTTTTCATATATTTGGAGGATCGTATCCGCATACCCATGTCCAAATATGTGTCGGATACAGGTGTCGAATACGAATACTTCAGGAAAAATGAAGAGTCGGAGTAACATAGCAAAAGAGTATTAAGATTTGAACTTAGAATCTCTACTCAACTTGATCAGTTTTATCTCATTCAATTCAACCTGTTGAAAACATATAATCCTGATGTTTTTGTATATGCAGGCGCCACATAGACAATGCTGCGAGATCATGGATAGAGGAAGCATAAAGAGTGGAAGTATGCGAATTAGGATTAGGAATTGCAGACAATGGGAAACTACAGTTTAGAGGTAGACAAGGCAACTTATGTAGATAGTCATTTACAGGAGAGTATAATTAAATAGCATCTAGGACTTTTAATAGCCATTTTTGGGGTAGAGAAACCTATATACACCCCCTTTCTTTTCTCATATTATTTCCAGTTCGTGTTTGTGCGCACATGCAAATCTGTTGTGGAGAAATCAACTTAATTGATGATAAATGACTAGAGAACGATAAATTACCTGTTCGAAAAGATGATAACTTTTGCTTGTTGTATGCATCTATGTTGCTCCGACTCTTCATTTTTCTTGAAGTACCTGTGTCCGACACATATTTGGACATGAGTATGGGGATATGATCTTTCAAGGACCCTCCAAATACATAGAAATCTTGGAAAAAATTGAACATATCTGTGTCCGACACTCACACCCGAGTCCGAGTAACATAGGAATGAATTCAAGTGAAAATATGGGTATGATATGCTTAAATATGATCTTCAATGTTCAACCATCCAATGTGCAGCACTAACAAAAAGAGAATTTTTCCAATTTCCTTGCATGTCTCTATCCTATTAAGTGGAACTAAACTTTTCTTTTTACAATTATCAGTTTCCAAGAATGGGAATGATAAGAAATGAAAAATGTCAATATTGCAGCCTCCATTAACAACTTCACCATGGATGAGACTGCAAGGGTCTGGATTTGAACCTTAAAGAGAATAACTGAATAAGTGGTCCAAACTAGTGACACTGAAAATATGTAAACCAGTAAAAAAGATCCATGCTTGAAGAATGTGATAACAATCATCAGAAAGGGGAAAGAAAAGCTTGCAGAAAGCAGGAAAAAAACTTCCATCTTAGTTGCTTTCTAGCAAAAGATCAATAAATGACATCCACACTAGGTGCAGCACCATGCTTACATGGATGGAAAGCTTCATGGAGCTCTTTTTGATTCCTTTTGCCTTAGGAAGATAAAAGATATGAGCAACTTGGGGAAGGAAAGCCCAATGAAGATGGTGAATAACTGTTAGCACTCTCATATATTGTTTTCATCTATGTTACCTGGATTCGGGGGTGAGTTTCGGATGCGAGTATGTGTCGACACGTGTATGCTCAATTTTTTTTAAAAGTTTTCTCATATATTTGGAGGATCATAACTCATACCTCCATACCCATGTCCAATTATGTGTTGAACACAAGTGTCGGACACGGGTACTTTAGGAAAAATAAAGAGTCCGTGTAACATGGGTTTTCATTACAACCTAATAATCCAAGGTTTAGACCTAATAGTTGTTAGTTGTTACCCAAAGAGTGGAGGATCAGAGCCCAAGTTTCAATCCCCTTTCCCCCCAACCTGGCTCAAATCTACCAAAAAAGGAAATGCTGCCTGATAAAGAGCTATTGATCAGTACAACTTTAGGAGACTTCATTAAAAGGTTTTTTTTTTATTAGCACATAGTTCTTCAAGATGATATACAGGCTATAAAAGAGTTTGAAAGTTTTGTTCATCTGAATGAACATGATAAGTTTCTACTTTTATCGTACAAATCAAGCGTATGCATCTTCAACGAGGGAAGCAAGACAAAAACCCGACACAATTGATCACATATGACATAGTTGTTACAGCAAAATAGTCAAATAAAAACAGCCGCAGTGCCAATTCTCTAATTTTCACTAGAAGCTCATACTTGAGAAATTCAGTCCTAGTTGCAAAGCAACGTGTCCCGCGTTGCATTCCCAGTAGTCGGATTCACCCTAATGCCACAAGGTCATTTAAATCGTAATCGAAACATCAAACATGTATTAAAAGCTATGTTACTCCTACTTTTCATTTTCCTTGAAGTACCCGTGTTCGACACTCATGTCTGACACATATTCGGACAAGGGTATGGGGGTATGATCCTCCAAATATATGGAAAAACTTAGAAAAAATTAAGCATACCCGTGTCGGACACATACCCGTATCCGACATTCACCCCCGAGTCTGAGTAACATAGATTAAAAGAACAAGTATATGTACTAGACGTATTAGCTATCTTACCCATCTGCAACTTTGCAAAGATATTCACGTTGATCCTCTCTCAAAGGTACATCTGTGAAATCTAATCATACAAAGACAAATCAGCTAAATTGACCAATTGTCTGATAATAAGATTAGCAAGAGCTCTTATTTAGTTGAGATCACTCAAATGTGAAACTCTTGAGGATGAAGTTTTCCTGGAAAGTTTCAGTTCTAGAATGAAGCATGGTCCATGACACTAGAGGATGTGCTTAGTAAGAACCTATGTTGCTCCGAGTCTTCATTGTTCTTGAAGTACCCGTGTCCGACATCCATGTCTGACTCATATCCGGACATGGGTATGGGGATATAATCCTCCAATGACCCTTCAAATACATGAAAATCTTAGAAAAAACTGAACATACCCTTGTCAGACACGTACCCGTGTCCGACACTCACACCCGAGTCCGAGTAACATAGGTAAGAACTATGAACAAACAGATAAACATTTAAGGGTTAACTAGAAATGCATTGTAGGCTTCGGACAAGTACCGAATTACTCCTCAAAAGTAAAACACATCCATATACAGCTGACTGAAAGTTGCAGTAAACTGGAGTTTTTACATACCAGCACCTGTTATATTTGATCCTTTGAATGATGTGTTGCCTGTAGCAAGTGCACCTTCCAAGTTAGCATTGCTTAAATTTGCCTGCAGTAGGAACGAATCGGAGATTTGTACGAAGAGATCATCTGATAGAACAATAACTTATCTGTCTGATAACAGATGTAGCTTAAAAGATCTTTTCACTAGGAAAAGAAATGCACCTAAGATGTGATATAAAACATTACCTTTGTTACATTTGCCAAAGAAAAATCTGCAGCTCTAAGATCAGCATCTGAAAGGTCAGCCCCTGCATCATTGCAAAATGTTACAAAATCAATATTAGTTAAACGAGAACCACTTCAAAACATGAGCAGGACAAAGGATGATAGTCAACAAGCATATAGATAGCGAAATAACAGCGATTATTGCTGTATTTTTTTTCGTTTCAAACCTTCTTTATTTCGTTTATCCTTACAAAATCAATGGGTACATGATCTTCTAAGTTGCAGGCATGCATTTATCTGAAATATATGCTAATAGAATTATCACGTACTTAATGTTGCGAACGTACATCCCATCCTCCTCAATATCTCGAATGGATATATTAGAACATCCCAAACCAAAATTAACTTTTGATTATGCTTTGCTTTCTTCATTTTTGAGTATTTCTAAACCTTCAGCCTTGTAATAAGTGACAACATGATAAAAGTAGATGCCAATTCAACATAGAGGCAGAGTTAACCAAACTACATTCACTTTACTAAGCATTAGGCATGTGTGATTGACTGCAATGCCAAGGTCTGCAGTGAGGCAAATGGAGGTCGCTCAGATAAACTAAGTTTTCAACTTTTTATGGCCTTAAGCGTAATACAGGTATTCCAACCATATGGCTGTCACATGTTTGAAAACTCCAAACTGCTCCAAGGCCTTAAAAACAAGCTTAATTAGATCATTGATACTTCAAAATAGTCACGTCAAATTCTATCTTTGGAACAACAGAGAAAATAGGGAATTCTTCAATTACCATGGCAAGTTCCTATTAAAAAGATTACTAAACCAGTAACTAATTCAATGATGCAGCAAAGAAATTATCTTAAGTTTATATATTTCTAAGAGGGAAATGCATAAAATAGTTGGAGAAACCTGTCAAGTCGGCATCGAAGAAGCTAGCACCAAGCAACTTTGCGCCTTTGAAATTGGCTTGTCGTAGTATGGACTGAAGCGGAGGACAAAGACACTCAATGAGCTTAAAGCATGGAAATTAAAAAAGGCAAACAACACATGCATATCAATTCTATGTTGCTCCGACTTTTCTTTTTTCTTAAAGTACCCGTGCCCGACGCATATCCGGACATGAGTATGGAATATGATCCTCCAAGGACTCTCCAAATATATGGAAAAACTTAGAAAAAATTAAACATATCCGTGTCGGACACATACCCGTATTCAACACTCACATCCGAGTCCGAGTAACATATTATCAATTAGCTTAAAAAGAGCAATACCGTCTTAAAATCTTGCTTGATCAAGGTCTTGCCACTAAAATCTTTACCGGTTAAGTCCTGTCCCCTCGTCACTTCAGTTCCATAAGGGCCTCCTCCCTTTCAAAAATGCACATTGTCAAAACAAAAGACATAGATAACCAATCTGAATTATCTGAAAGATTTTGCTTTTTTCGAAAAAGCAAATGTGAAGCATAATTGTGCTAATAATAACAAAGGGAGCAAAATAAATACTTGAATATCGTTTTTAGGCTAACTATAGCTAAGATTGTAATAAACCAATATCATGTTGATCAAATTCGTCTGCATCTGATGAAAAATGCTTTGAATTTTTTTTCAAGATCATACAATTTCTCAGGCAAGTAAAAACAGAACATTATCAGAGTTGCAATTCTAAAAAATTTTTACCTTGAAAGCAAGTGCAGGATCTACCAAGAAAATTGAAGCAGAAACAAGAGCAAGCAAGCTAGCCTTAGAAAACGTTTCTCCTAAAGAAAGAGAACCCTTTTCAAGTTTCTCCATAAAAACCTGTCCAAAAACAAACAAACTTAAAGGAACCAAAACAAACCCAAAAAAAAAAGTAAAAGAAAACAAATAAGTGACAAGAGTGAAAAAGGGTTGTAAAATGTACCTTGGGTGTATGATAGTTTGAAAAGGAGTGAGGTTTAATGAAGCAAAGAGGGGACTTTGGTGGGTTTTTTACAGAAAATTTTTTGGAAGAAAAAGTGACATTGTTAAAATGATAGAGAAGAGCCATGTTTGAGGATTTGTTGTTGTTGTCGGGTTTCAGACAATGCTAAGGCAGATATGGATAATGATTCTGTTTTTTCAGTTCTTTTTTTTTTTTATCAGCTTAGGGGTTGGGTAGTTAAGATTTTACGCGCAGCCATTTCAAGTTTCGGCTGGATTGATTGTGGGCTGAGCCGATCAGTTACAAGGTCCAAGCTCCAAACTGTTTATGGCTGAGCCCTCAGCTATTATGAGTTTTGCTGGACTCCAAATATTGTAGTTTAAACAAAGGAATGAAATAAAATGGGCCTTCTAGCTAGTTATCTTTAATGTTTATGCTACATTGGTTCATATTACCAAAAGCTTGGCTCAATTGCACTCGAGCGTTTGATTCGGTAATTGATGTATGTATATTTTATTCACAAAATAGGATTCGAATCCTCGTTTTTTTTTTTCTTAAAAAAACTTAGTCCCAACTCATTGTCCAAATATTGTAGCTTAAGCTTAGGTCTTTAATGGCTTTGGGCTTGGGTTTTATTTAGCATTGAGAATTGTTAAATGGGCCGGCTAGCTAGCTAGCTAGTTGTGAACTATATAATAAGTTAAAACACTAAAAAAAATCTCTAAATTATATTATTTTTTAAAGTAAGTTTATATACTTTTATTTTATCCAAATAAGCTCTTATCCTTTAATTTTTACTTAAATAAAATATTGATTTATGTTAAGGACTTATTTAAGTATAAATTAAAAGTTAAAGGTTTATTTGGGTACAAATTAAATATTAAAAGTTTATTTGGATGTAATAAAAATATAAGAGTTTACCTAAGTAAAATAGTAAAATTCTAAGGGCTTCTTTGTTATTTTAATCTATATAATATTACAATTTGTTTGTTTACAATTTTTTTTTTTTTGATATTGGGAGATGAAGAGATTCATATTGAGCTTTTTAAATATAAAAATCATGCGTCAATTATATTGAGCTAAATGTTTTCTATTTCCCTTCTGATGTTAAGGGGATTACTCGTTAAAACTTGATATCAACATTTCTAATAAAAGGACTTGCTTATTTTATCATAATTCTAATGATATTATTGTTGAATATATAATTGTAATATAAAGGTTTTGAGTAGGAAATATAAACATAGATAACATTTTTTATTCTTCTGCAATTTACATGTAAACAAGTTGGAATTATTGGAATTACCTCTATTAAATACAAACTAACAATCTTATTAAAGCATTTTTTCTTTTTCTTTTTTTTTGCATTTAATTTACTCAAATTTAGATCATTTACATTCTTTTCATTCATTACAATATTGTTGAATTCTTAAATTTATAAAATATACTAGTGAAGGATTGATTTCTATTAATAAGATTGTTCATCTCAATAGTAGACCTACTCATGGGCCGGGCCGAGCTGCGGTCCGATTTTGTTTTTCAATTTCTTTGCCTAGGCTTGGCCTTGGGTCATGCTGGGTAGGCCCAGTAGGCTCGAATTTACTGTTTATCGGATTAAAAAAATATTTTTTATTTTTTATATTAAAATTAAATAAAATAATATTATTATAATAAAAAACACTGTTCTGAGTCGGACCAGCCCAGAACAAAAAAATTCTGCCCAATACGGATCGGGCGGGCTGTCCGGTCATCAGCAGGTCTACTCAATAGTAAATAAGTTTTAAAAGCGGGTGAGCTTTGAAGGAATTAATAATCTCACTAGAGTACGCTATATATATTGGCATGACCTAACCTAAACAAAAAACATGAAATTGTTTTGATATTTAAAATTGTTTGAGATTGAATCCTGATTATTGAATTAAAAATAAAATATTTTTCTTATAGATCACAAGATGTTATATTTGGTAATTTTGAATATAATATAAAAATATGACACAAATATGATATATTTAATAATCACGAAAATAATGTAATAAACACGATACGATACTTTTAATATACGCATCATATTTGTATTTAAGATATGATACATTTAATAATTTATATTATGTTGAAAAATATTACCAAGCACTGATTAAAGTGATATATATATATATATAAAAATATAATTAATGTTTTATTTTTTTTAATTTAATAATAATAATGTATTAAATACAATAAATATTTTTAAATTAATAATTAAATAAATTTTAATTGATGTGTATAAACATTCGTTAAACAAATTCTATTATATTTATGTTTACACTAGTTATAAAAAAAATATAAAATGGGATATGTATGTACAAATTATTACTTCTACTGCTGACATGGAATTTTCAGCAATAAATGGAGAAAAAAATGAAAGATGATAGATTGAAATTGCATTTAAGCCCACTTTAAGAAACTTTGTGTCATCACTAATCATCAAAGATGATTGATTCGATTTCAATCGTACGTTTAGCCACAATTCCAATTTCCATGTATAGAAACATGTAGAAACTAGGAGTAGGGCAACTTTTTTATTTCCTCTGTATTGAAGAAGCTGTTATCCGGAATGCTTTGGTAACCCAAAAAGAGAAAGAAGATTCAAAGAGGGAACAAAGACAAACAAAACAATAGATAAATGTGCACCGAAAATGGGCAGTCAGGCAGGCAGGCAGGCAGCAAAAACAGTGTTTGACTGACTGAAAGAAAGTTATAAGTAAAAAGACTTGAAAGAGAAGAAAAGGGTTCGGCCCTTTGATGGCTAGGTGGCTAGCAAAGCTAAGTTTGGGGCTCCTTTTTTTGGGTGGTGAAATGTAATGTTCCAGACTCGATCCCTCCCTTTGTCTTGGCATTCGATACTTTGTCGGGACTTGAAGACAATGACTTGTTCCCACCACCCAACCTCCTCTTTCTTGCGGCAAGAACGGATAAGGCAGATTTGAATAAAATTTGAATTTGAATATTATAATTATTATTAGTAATGAATTTGAAATAAATAATGTTATTTAATTTTGATTCAAATTCGAATAATAATATTTGAATTAATACGGATAATAAATAAATTTAAATTTTAAAATAATTACATGAATTCGTATTCAAATATTAAAATAAATAAATATTCGATCCGTTACCATCTTACTCTTCTTCCCCTACCTCTCAACTCTTTCTTTCTTGTTCATCTCTCTCTCATGCGCACGTTACCCGTCCCCACACCATTTGGGAGATATTGTGTTGAAATGGTTACATTCTTTTGCAATTAGTCTAACTCTTAAGAAAGGTCAAGAGCTGCTTTTCAATAATGTAATTGTATACTCATTACTCAACTTGGTTTGCTACATTCTTTCCCATGCACCCATTTCTCCCATAAACTTGATCTTAAACCCTTCATCATCTTCATCATAAGTTATTAACCAATCATATCAATGATCATCACATGGAAACATTCTAGCTAGCACATGGTTACCCTACTTGCTTGCTATATAGGTTTTCTTTGGGTGCATGCTTGCATTCCATAGGTATTATATTCTTTACTTGATTAGATATATAAATTGGAATAGTTTCATTCATAAATTATTTTTATATCAGATAAAGAAGGGATTCAAATCTAACTTTTTAAATAAAAGAAACATACAGGAATAAAATCTTCGAGTTCGTTTATTCAAAAATTTACTTCAAATTTTCTTCTTATTTTGCTAAATTAAGTAGGTTTTGAAAGTTAAAATATTGAATTCAGTTCATCCAATTCTAAAGTAGGTTAAAATTAAGTAAAACTCCTTGCTTTAAAAATGGGAAGGGAAACAAAAGGAATACTAATACTTATATAGTGTGATCAATCATTAGATAGATTACTCACTTGAGAAGCAAAATTCTCTGAGTTCATCAGTGTATAGATTCCATACTAATACTTATATAGTGTGATCAATCATTAGATAGATTACTCACTTGAAAAGCAAAATTCTCTGAGTTCGTTTTTGATACACTGTCAGTGTATAGACTCCATACATTGACAGTGAATCTTATACTGACACCTCATTAAAAAACTAACCACTAACTCTAATCACTAATCCTAATTCACATATGGCATCATAAGATATACTGTCAGTATATAACCCTATACACTAACAATGCATCAAATCAAAATCAACTACATGATAACATCAATGAACAGATACCATTTATTGATGATATGGGTCTTGCAAGTTTTTAGATGTAAGATTATAAATGCTTCCCCTCAACTTGTTGGATGGATGGAGCTTAGCTTGAAAAAAAAAACCTTGTAAAGCCAAAAACAAGAACAGTAAAATAAAAAATAAAAAATCACGGTGACAAAAGAGAAACCAGGCTCTGCAAAACCGCTATATTATTAGAAAATTGTGGTGGGTTTTGGACATAATAATCGTTATTTCGTACAAAACCCAGTGAGAAAGAGAAACAGGTGCTATATTAGCTTTAACGTACACTTCGCAGCAAGACTTAAAAAAACCCAACTGTGTCAGGCTCTGCCACAGCAAGCAACGAAGGGAAAACTGAAGAAGAGGACTCCTACCTCTCTCCCGTACTGAGCTGTGAGATTTATAGTAGTTTGATTTGATTACTTGGTTTCGTTTTGTTTCTCTGTAAATAGAGTGAGAAGAGGCATCAAAAGTCTACCTTTTTTTCTCAAACAATCTTTTTTATGTTCAGTACTAGAAAAAAAGAAAAGAAGCAAAGCATATTTCACCTTCACCACCCAGTACTTCGAGTTTCACGTAGCTGGGCGTCCTTTTAGTTTCTTCAATTCAACATATTTTTAAAGTTTGAAGTTGGGATTTTGAAGAATTTTATTTTGTTTAGAAAAGGTGGGGATTTTGTTGAAGAAAAGAAGGGTTGTTGGATCTGATTTTTGAGGTTAATGGTTAGGGTTTCTTCATGCAAAAACAAGAGGAACCCATATCTTAAATGTCTGATTTCATGATGGGTTTTGAAGTATAGATAAGGTTTTGGCTGTATCGACTAGATTTTGGGATTCTTCATTGGAGATCTCTCTCTCAATCTACTACAGCAAACGAACAAAAGGAAAGCAAGTTTTCATTGCCAAGTAACGGTAACAAAGAAGATACCATATTCATTTTGGTTTTCTTTTCGTAATTTCCATCTTTATTTAGTGCTTTGATTCCTCCCAAAAAAAAAACAAAAAAAGAGTCTGTTTCTTGTTTTTGAAATATGGCTAATCGTTGGTGGGCTGGAAATGTGGCAATGAGAGGTGTTGGTTCAATAACTTCAACTCCATCTCTTCACCCTAGAAACCCATCTGAAGAACATCACCAAATTGCAGCTTTGAACCGACAGCAAGATTTTAGAGGTAACATTAGCCCTTCCAATGCCAACACTAGCAGCAGCCCTAACCAAAACCAAGAAGACAATGAAGAATATAGCCGAGACAATATTGAACCCGAAGACCAAACTCTTGCTCTTGAAACCATTGAACCCGGTTCAAGTTCAGCCTCACGCCGTCCTAGAGGCAGACCACCTGGTTCAAAGAACAAACCAAAGCCTCCCATTGTTATCACTAAAGAAAGCCCTAATTCTCTCCGTAGCCATGTGTTTGAAATCGCTAGTGGCAGTGACATTGCCGAGTGTATAGCTAATTTCGCTCAGCGCCGCCACTGTGGGATCTCGATTTTAAGTGGAAGTGGTATTGTTACCAATGTTACCCTCCGCCAACCAGCTGCCCCTGGTGGAGTGATTACTTTACATGGAAGATTCGAGATTTTATCTTTATCCGGTGCGTTTTTGCCCGCACCATCTCCTCCGGGGGCCACGGGACTGACGGTGTATTTAGCTGGCGGGCAAGGTCAGGTGGTGGGAGGGAGTGTGGCTGGGGCGCTGGAAGCGTCAGGGCCGGTGATGGTTATCGTGGCGACGTTTACTAATGCGGTTTATGAGAGGTTGCCTATAGAGGATGAAAATAGCGGTGGGGGAGGAGGAGAAGGCAGTGGCAGCGGCGGCAGCGAGGGGGTTGGGTTGCGGCCGCAAGGTAATAACAATAATAATAATAATACTAGTAATGGTGGTGGTGGTGATGGGAATTCAGGGTCTCAGTCTCAAGGTTTGAGTCATGATCATCATCAGCAAGGTGGTTCAATGCCTTTGTTTAACTTGCCTCCTAATTTGCTGCCTAATGGACAAATGCCTCATGATATGTTTTGGGGTCCTCCGCCGCGCCTACCGCCCTCTTATTAACACAAAAGAGCAAAGGTGGAGAGACTGGAGATTGTGGTTTGAATATGCTGAATGGTTTTATGCAAAAAAAAATGTTATGGTTTTTCATGTAAGAGTAAAAGAAAGGTAGGACTTTTTTGTTATAGTTTTTTATCTTTGTGAATTTAATCAAGTTCATGGTTAGGTTTAATTATGTTTTAGATTAGCTTTTGTAGAACTTTGTGGAAGTATCTCTTGTTTCTATATATTCCCTAATCAACTTTGTTTTTTTTTGGGTGTAGCAATGTATCTTTTGATGATATGTAGGGCAAAGAAATGAAATTCTTATTGAGCAAATTGTTTTGGTGCAAGCTGTTTAATGTAATAATCTGTAATTTAAAGCTTTGAAGTAGTCTTTTGGTGTTTTTCTTCTTTTTTATTTTAACTCTATAAATTGATCAATTTTTTCTTGGAAGAAATGCATCTTGAATCTTGATGATGTAGGAAAAGATGGAAAAAGGTGAAGAATTGAGTTGAGGGTTGCAAGGATATGATCAGAAGATTCTTTTCATGGTATGCTTGTTAAAACTTATCTTATTTCCTCAATATTTTTTGATTTTCTTCTGTTTTTTTTTTTTTTTTTTTTTAATTGAACAATATATTCAATGTGTTGGAGATGAATATCTAGTCAGGTTTGGCAGAGCTTTGACAAAAAAAACTTCACTTTAATTAGCTGTGAGATCAGGGGGGTCTGGGGGTCAGATGAGGGAGGTGAAAAGTTGGGGCTGATTCATCTGAATCTCCCCAAAATAGGTAGTTTCAGACTCTCAGTACTGCTTGTAAATTTTAACATCATAATGATTCATTGGGGGGTTGTTTCTGCAAATGGGTCATCCCACCCAAATCAAGTACTACTAAACTGTGGGTCTTTGGGCTATATTATTCAGATTTGAATGTGAGTATCGGATACAGTATGTGTTCGATATGAGTATGTTCAATTTTTTATAAGTTTTTCTATGTATTTGGAGGATTCTTGAAGAGTCATATTCATATCCCCATATTTATGTCTGAAGATGCATTGAATATGGATGTCGGATACTAATACTTCAAGAAAAATGAATAATCCGAGCAAGATAGCATTGGGGTGCTTATTTGCCATATTTGACATTCCTCTAGGAGCATCTCAAACTGACACTTGACTATATCAAAAGCTGCTTCTACTAGTAGTAGTAGTACTTCTACCAATTTGTAAAGCCAAAAAAATGAAGATACTACTAGAATTAATAGCATTACAGTAAGAAAAAGGGCCATTTTCTACTACAATAGAAGTTTAGAAATCTTTTAATTTTGGATTTTACTTAGCTTATATTGTATATCTACAATTTGGGTTAGATAAAATCTACAGCTTATTTTGTTTGTCAATTGCCTGATTTGTAGCATTCTGGACTTCTAAATTTGTTTCGTATATATCTAATCTTTCCCAAAAAAGTCAAGAATTTGTATCATATGCTTCATTAATGCCTTTTAATTACCACTTCTCAGCCGCCAATGAATTTGACTAGAGACTGGGTTTTGCATTTACGTATGGGGATTGTTGATGTCTTTGTCTTAGAGTTTGACTAATTTGATATATAAGTTTGAACTTATCTATTCTGACTCTGTGATTGCCGGTTCGTTTGCTAGTAATTGAAGAGGCCATATATAGGGTATTAGATTTGAAAATTTTGAACACTATACGAATACACGAATAAAATTTATGTAACACAAATTATTAACGTATTAAAATTCATATAAAATAAATTTCTCATAATAGCTATTATGTTGATTTCTCTTTTTAGTTTGATGAAGTTTTACAAATTAATTTTTGTTTATTTGAATTGTTTTCCTTCAATGCAGATATTACTACTTGTTATTTCTTCTAAGGCCGCATTCGGTGACTCCCCCCACTGCGATGGGGAGTCACCTGCACCGTGCTGCAGCTCCCGTGGGGGCCTAAACGGCACTGGTTAGTATGACCATTGCCCATATATTAAACAAGTTTTATGATGCAAATGCAGTAATGTTCTGAACTAGGTTTGGCTGGTCTAAAGGTGTATTTGCAGTCTTTAGTTATGTTTTGCTCCATTCTTTATTTTTTTCGAAGTATCCGTGTCTGACACCCATGTCCAATGTATATCCGGACATAAGTATGAGGATATAACCCTCCAAGAATCCGCCGAATACATGTAAAAACTTTAAAAAAATTGAACATATTCGTGTCGGACATATATCCGTATCCGACATTCACACCCTAATCCAAGTAAGATAGGTCTTAATTTAGTCAATGGTTGTTGATATATATTAGAACAAGTTAATTTCTATGGTAGTAGTTATTGAAAATATATGGAACAAGTATCAAAAAGTAGATAACTAGTTTTACCTTCTTAAAACTTCTAAGAAATTTTAATGATCAACCAAACTTGATGTCATGCTTAAAAAAGTCAATCCTACTCCACCAAACTAATGCAAAAATGCTCATGATGGGTGTTTTGTAGACAGGTGTACTTGTTTGTTTGCATGATCTTTTGTGTGATTTTGTGCCTATCTTAAACCTTGTTAAGGAACATAGTTGTTGATCATAAAGGAATCTTGTGCTCCATTAATTGGTTATCTATATTATTCGGATTTTTTGTTTTTTTAAAAATATTTATGTCCGGCATTTGTGTTCGAAACATATTCGAATATGAATATTATATTGAAAAACTTTTATAAGAAATTGAATATATCCGTATCGGATATAAACTTGTATGCGACTCTCATCTCGAATTCGGATAACATAGATTGTCATTCCCAAGAATAAAACTAAATCTGTTTTATTTTTTCCCTTTCATTTCATAGCTAATTACACATGATTTTGTTTAGATAGTTGAAAACATGCATTAACATTCTATTGACATTACTGAACCCCTAATAAGCCCAGTATTTCCTTAGGTTCTTAATTTCAGTACTGATTACTGAAAGTATGTTGCAAACTTGTGGGACTAATAGTGCCATTTTGCTTGCATATAATTACTGAGGTTTAAGGACAATTATCCAAATCACAATAAAAAATTATGTAGGGGTCCATTATTTATAAATATGGATTCGATACTGAATCTTATACAAATCTGAATTGTGATTAGTATATTGTACATGATATATTCTTAATTAATGCTCGTTTTTCGTATATTGGTATGAAAATATGATTCTTTAAATATATGAAAAATTTTTTTTAAAAAAAAATTTAAATATATCCGTATCGGATATATATCTGTGTGATCCTAAATTCGGGGAACATAGGTGAAGATCATGAAACACTGCTTTTTATTTTCCTCTCTCTCGGTTGCCAAGCAGAACTGATGAAATCATTATTGCATGTATTAATTGTTGGGAAAGTTCAGCCAATAAAACTTGGTTTCCTTTTAGGTCTACACATGCATTTGCTGCTGATGTGGTTTAACATTTCCATTCCTCCATCCAGCTGTATATATCTCTATCATGCAGCCATTAATTTCAAACATTCTTAGGCACTGGGAAGAAATTGGGAGCTGCACTTTGCTCAGCATTATAAATCTTTGATGCACCACCAGTCTGTTTAAATCTATATTGTTTCCGCTTTTCATTTTTTAAAAAATATTCGTGTTTGATACTCGTATTCGATGCATTCGGACATGGTTATGGGGATATGATTTTTCAAAAACTCTCTAAATACATGAAAAAACTTAAAAAAAATTAAATATACCCGTATTGAATACATACTTATATTCGACATTCACAGTCAAATTCGAGTAACATAAGTTTAAATTTGGATTAGTCATTTCTGCTGATGCACTTTTGAAGTTGGATAGTTCAGCAAACAGTTGATTAAGAATATGCTTATCGATTTTCTTTTTTGATTAGATGGGAAACACCTCTTAATCAACCATTTTCTTCTACGGGTCATTGATATTAGATAGGACATAAAGTTACCCATTTCTTGATAAAATTAATTACCTCTGGCCCTACTGCTGTATTTCCAGGGAAAGAATGTAGACTGCTTCTATATCATTCAAGTCATATGGGATCACTTATATTCAACTTCTTCCTTTTTTTTGTTTTGATAATTGATATCATCGTAGATTGAATTCTGATTACCGGAATTAAAAGTTCAATACTAATTCGATCACTGAAATTAAAAATTTATCACTCTATCAATATATCGCATGGCTGTTGACATATTCGAAAAAGAATTAGGCTTATTAGGGTTCATGTCATTTTGGCCAGCATTTAGCAGCTTGAGTGAAATTTTTGTTGGTGAGGCAAAGGATTGAGTGGGAGATATATTCCATATGTATTAGAGCAGCTTAATTTGGTGATCATATTAATCCTACCCAATTTGGAAATGTGTCAAATCTTTGGGTGTATATATATATATATATATATATATATATATATATATATATATATATATATAGTAATTGAAAGCTACATTATTATATAAATAATTGTCAACTTGAATATATGTTTCTCTAACTTAGTCTCTTCCAACTTCCTATACCTGTAAATTTCAATTAATATTTCTCCTTTCCAATCAGGCCTTGCCTTGCCATCCAGCTCAAAAAAGTAGGTTAAGGCTTAATTATAACATATTATAAAGTTCGATTAATAGGTGTAAATATTTTATAAAAATAAATTAAAATATCATTTTAAATTTTTTTTTTTTTACATTCAATGTATTATTTTTTTAAAATTAAAAAAACTATATTAATTATAAAATTTTCTTTAAATATTATCTTAACATATATATATATATCCATGATATTATTAGAGAAGTCTGTCTTTGTAGGAAAAACTTTTCTTACATTTTCTTTCAAAAATAAATCTTACATTTTTTTTATTATCATTAATTAATGAAATTAATATGAGCAAAACAGTAACTTCAATAATCTCTCTAGGACAATGGCCAAGAAGGTCGTTTTATGAGTATCCAACATATCCTTTTATTGTCTTACATAAAAAAAGAAAAAAAAAAAGAAGAGCATATCCTTTTCTTGAGCGAAAAAAAATAAAATATTATGGATTTCAATTTCCACAATGACCGAAAAGAAAAAGAAATAATTAAATTTGATAATTTTGAATACGATACGATTATACGATAAGAAAAAAAAATAATTCAAATACAACATAAAACATGGCATGACACGAAAACTAATACGAACATGTCAAAAAATATATAAAATTAATAATTAACATTTCAATATATATATATATATATATATAACATTTTAAACACAATTATGACAAGAAAAAATATAATACAATGCGAAACAAATACACGAATTATTAAGCCTAAAATCAATGCCTTGGACTATTATTTTGAACTATATAAATGGTTTTGGTTTAACCACCAAATACCTTCATTTAGAGATTAGGATTAACAGGAACGAAATTTGAAAATTGTGTTCTAAAAAATAAAAATTTGGGACCACTTACCTTACTTTCTACCCATCTTTATTAATCCTTATGAACTCTAAGAAAATAATTTTTCATAATATTAATACGTTATTGATGCATAATTCTAGGTGTTATTTATAAAAACTGCTTAAATTTCTTATTCAGTGCGTATTGTTTTTGATAAAATTATAAATGTATCTAACATAAATTTTCTTATTTTTTATTATGTCTAAACCTTTCATGGATCGGATCATCCATCAGATTCATGGTCCAAGCCTTGAACATAGATTTTAAAACTCAAGTTCGAATTATTATTAAATTTTTTATATATAAATTTAATTTTAAAATATATTAAAATATTGATATAAAATATTTTAATATTATTTTAAATAATACATTAGGTGGATTGAATTATCGGACAAAATTTTAAGTGTCAATTGAGCCTGATCTAAACTAGCCTGATCCATGAAGACTTCTAATTATATATATTTGTTCTTTTCATTCCTTCTTCTTTGCCCCTAATAGTGAAAGGAGCTTTCATCCGTTAATTAATCCTCAATTAACAAACTAAGGAAATCTATTAGTTAGTAGTTACTACTGCTATTTCTGTTTGGTGCAATCATTTAAGGAAAAAAAGAAAGAAGAGATTTTGCAGAGGTCAAATGAAAGGAATGATGGAATGTTATACTAAGACAGTGAGATTTCTTGACAAAAGAATTAACCAATATATATATATATATATATATATATATATATATATATATATATATATATATGCTTTTCAGTGAGTAATTTTCATGATCTTGATTGATTCAAGTTTTGCATAATTGATTAGCAAAATGTAGAAACCAGGTTATCAAGTTTCAAAATCTTAAGTGCATACAAAAAAAAAAAAAGTTGGGTTTTATCCCCCCAGTTCACTTTTCTTTGACTATATATGTGTAATTAGACTTGAAAAATCTTCACATTTAAAAATAGAAAAAAGTTTGCTGTCTTTGCAGATATAGGGTTCTTGCTGGTAACTGATAAGTGGTTTTGATGAAATGTTTTCTGCTTGGTTGCTGATAAAGCATAGGAAAGTGATGTTAGAAACCTGGGTTTTGATATATTTAGTAGAACAATATTTTATTGACAGTCTAATTTTCTTTTCTCATAAACCAAACAATGAATGATAGATGTTTCAAAGTGCCAGCCAGAGTGTTCATGTCATTGGACCTTCTTATTACTAAAAGGAAAGCCATTTTTTCCCCCTAAAAGCAATGTATTTTGTTCCATGAATCTTGAGCTTCCTCTTTACATAGTAGACTAACATTCTTGATGGTTCAATCAATTCTTCTTTCTCATATAAAATTTAAAGTCCCTTATCCAATTGACAAGCCCAACTGAAACCTGATCTTACTTGACTCTAACTGTGATATAATGAGAGCCCAAAGTCTCTTTATGGCTATTGATCTAGTCCATATGTAGGAGCATCTGCCATATAGTTACAGTTTTTTGTTTCTTAATTCTTTTTACCTTGGATTCCTTGTAAGTTGATGCATCTCCAGTATTGATCTAATTCCTACTAAATGAATCCTTAACAAGTTGTTTTTTTTTTTCCCTCACTTGGTTAAAAATAAGATTGTTTTTAGAAGAAAAACAGAATTGAAGGCAACAAGGACAGTTCATAATTCTATATCAGTTCTAATAGAGTTTGGTTATGGTTATTGACAACAAGAATCCCATAATCTATAGTCTCACAGTTGTTAATATTGCATAGCTAAATCAATCATGGATTTATTGTGGAAGCTAGTTCCAGTTTCTACCTTTTGTTTGTTAATTGTTTGATAGAATTAATTAACTAAAAGTTATCCTTCAATGGATATATTTTGCTCTGCTAACTGATTAGATTGCCAGTAGTTTGGACAATTTATGTTGGAAAAGGAGGAAATTAACACTTGAATATGATTAAACAAGGACTTCTTTTCCATTCTTTTTTAAACATTTTTACTTCTATGATGATTTCGGCATGATCATCAGGCTTCCATGTTTTGTAACATCCTTAATGGCAAGCTCTTGCTTCATCTTTTCTTTAGCAACTTCATATACATTAGAAGACAAGGTGTTTATTTTGGAAATTCAGATTACAACAAACATAAACATTCATCATAAGAATCATGGTGATCTAACATAAATTACATCATGTCTGGCAACTATGTTGTTCCGACTCTTCATTTTTCTTGAAGTATTCGTGTCCGACATATATCCAAACATGGGTATGAGGATATGATCCTCCAAGATCACTCCAAATACACGGAAAACTTGGAAAAAATTGAACATAACCGTGTCGGACACATATCCGTATCCGATACTCACACCGTCGGAGTCCGAGTAACATAGCCCGGTAGAAAACTTTTCCCTTGTGGAGACATGGTTCTTATATTAAAAGAACCAATTCCTTGTTAAAGCTGGAATATTTACTCCCAGCTTGGACCTTCCCAGTTTTTAGGGGTGCCACTGTTTCCCATGCATGGATAGTCTATAAGGATTCCTGATTCCACTCCTTCGAAGTTTATTTCCGGAGGATTTTGATAGAAGTTACTGAGAAATTTTTGTTCTTCCTCCCATTTGTATGAAGCTGGAAGTGATTCACACAATTGACTATCGAGAATTTGATTCCCAGTTATAAACCCTGGAAGGTTGGGCTGTGTAGCAGCTTGTTCATCTTGATAATAGAGTGTGCTCATGGTTTCATGCAGTGAAGCAAATTGTATCTTACCATCTGAGTAAGTAGCTGCTTGATGAAGATTTCCATAGCCAGGAACCTCAAAAGCATGATTTGCCATTTGGTTAATGAGAATTTCTATCTCCTCTTGTAGGTTGGCAACCTGCAAGGTGAAGTCATGATATCAATGCATGATTTTTGTTGAGTTAAAAACTTATGAGTATTAGCATTATGTTACTCCGACTCTTCACTTTCCCTCAAGTATCCGTGTCCGACACATATTCGGACATGGGTATAGGGGTACGATCCTCCAAATATATGGAAAAAAACTCGTCCCCTAGTCCAAGTAACATAGATTAGCATATGATTGAACAGGTATTGAAGAGAAGTTGCAGCAGCAACATTGAAACCTGTTGTTGAAGGGCAAAGATATGAGCAACACAACCGTAAATCGGGTCCCGAATTCGAGCCAATGCCTCATATGATATGGTGACTGCAGCATCCCTTCGATTATGTATCGGTAAGTGTAATAACAGCTTCGAAACATTGCTAGCACCAAACACTTTGTGCACTGCAGCAAAGTGATTTGCAGCTTCATCATAACAAAAGTAAGGTGCAAAAACACATTCAGTTATGCACTTTCTCCTCAGGAATTTGCATGCTCCACATGAAGATCCAAGCCCTGTCATTTTCCCAAGCTTTAACACTTATCTGTGTCAATGATATATTTTCTCAAGTACTAGGAACAAGAAGTTTTAAGATTTTGCTCTTTATAACCATCACTTAATAAAAGGCTTGGAAGTTGTTTTTTTGTTAAGCCCAAGGGATATTATAACTTTAGCTAAATGCTTGTGCTTTTTGGGTCTTCATTGTGGCCTACATTGTCATTTCTTATATTTGGAAAGTTTTCTTAATTTATTGTCTTAAAAAGGGCTTTTATTCATGAAGATTCCTCACAAATAAGGCTCTACTCTAATGGAAGACTCAATCATCATTATGATTAGTTGGGCTCTAAAAAATTAGAGATAATTGAATGATAAAGTATTGATCTTAATGAAGAATGTGATCATCATGTAGACAAGTACACAATAATCTATTTTCTCCCTTTATATGGTAGTTATGAAAAGTTTTAGAGGGGTCACTCAGCTTTGGGGCTTAGAATATGTGAATATATATTTTCTTTTTCAATATTGCATTTCTTAATTTTCTTGCTATTAAGTTACTCCACGTTTTTGAACACATGAGTGACTAATCTCAAACATGTAATCTTTGTATGACTAAGTACCAAAAGATTCAGAAGACAAATCTTTGTCTGAAAACTATTGAACTTTGATTGGTTCTCATTGCTTTTTGTATGTTTTTGCTATTCCACGGGGTTGTAAATGAGAATAATAATCTTTCTAGTTCATTTAATCTCTACTGTACCAAATTAGGCTATACTCATCCAAATCTTGAAATCTGTGTTCTTGTTCTTTTCTGAACCAATTGCAACTCAAATCAAATCACTGGTGCAAATAGTTTGGCAGTGTCAATTTTCTTCTGGTGGGCAGTTATTCTCATGTTATTCTACTTACATATATCAGTATACTATATCCCTAGGCTTTGTTTGGTCTAATCCTCTCTTTATTCGGGTCTAACTCGGATTTTAAAGTGAGTGTCGGATATGAGTATGAGTCTGACATGGGTATACTCAAATTTTTAAAAGTTTTTTCATATTTGAAAGATCATACCCCATGTCTGAATATGTGTAGGACATAGGTATTGAAAATAAATACTTAAAAAAATAAAAATAAAAAATTCGAGTAATATAATATACCAGTACTATTTACTTGTGAAGTTAGAAAGCTTGTTAGAAAAATAATTTTTGAGGGTTTTTTCTCAGCAGATAGGAACCGGCCTACGTTAATCCATGGTTCTGATGATGAAGAAATAATGATGAATTTATGGAAAAATTACTTTAACCTTTCAGTCAAAATCAAGATCAATAGCTAATGAGAACAAAATTACATTGCTTTATATGCATAAATTCCTAGCTTAGGGATTGGATATAGACGACAACTATTTGTCAGGATATGGCTACTACTCCCCGATAATTATGCAGTTTTTTTTTTTTTTTTAATTCTTTATCAAAGTTGGTTTGTGTTCCTTACTCCATTATTATGCTTATTTTATTCTTACATTTAATTAGGTTTGGCTGTTGGCCACTTAATAATGGTGGGTAGTAACACATTTCTAATAGGAGTTTGAAACTCAGCTGATGATTTGCCTATCAGTCACAGTTGGTATTGGTAAGTGCTTCAATTCAACTTTTGCTTATTATCAGTTGTTGAAATCGGACCGAATCGATTGAATCAAAAATTGGTGGTTTGTCCAGTCCGGTACATGTTATAGAATCGGATTTCTTCGAACAGGTAAAAAATCGATAAAAACTCAAAAAAACCGATTTTAACACTTATTTTTTTAAAAAAAAACAACTTACTGTATGTAATGAGATTTGGACCTTTAATCCTTTGAATTTATATTTAAGATCATACTATTTAGTCAAATACATATTTTTATTATATATTTACTATATTTAATACTTATTTAATATTTAAATTATTTTTTTAATATAATCAACTCCGAAAATCTCATCAGTTCGACCTCTAATCCGGTTTTTTCAACATTCCTTATTATCTCCATCTTTAACATGATTCAAGGCTCTAGAGAAGTAAAAAAGAGAAAGGTAGGGAGACAAAATGCTGTTTACTAGTGACATAAATTCCCTACTTTTTTTTCTGTCTTTTCAATGACTGTTAAGTATTTTTGTTAATTTGCAAATGAAATTTTTGCATGAGAAAGGTGAGAGAGATGGTGGAGGGGGAGCTTTCTGGCTTTCGAGTTTAACGATGATAGTGTCTTTCTTTATCATGGATCAATTATCAATTTTCTTTTCTTTCCATCTGGAAGTGCTAGGCTCTGCTATATTAGCCCTTGCCATGGTCAGGTTAAGAGATTTAAATAGCGGTCGCAACGCGACGTTACGGTTGCTATTTAGCGGTTGCGGCTTCCTCCGTCGCCGATATTCGCGGTCGAAATTTACCGCAATTGACCGCGGTAACATTCATTACGTCCGCAACCGCGATAAATACAACGCAACCGAAAACGCGTCCGCGACCGCAATTTAAATCCCTGGTCAGGTTCACCTCTCTTCTTCTAAGTCTCACATTCACAACTGTAGTTTTGACAGAAACAAAGCTATATATGGCTACTAGATAATTGATAAGAACGCAAGTTACCTCCAATTTTTGGCTAATTTTAGTTGTCGGCGACTCTGTTACTGTAACCAGTAATTTAAATGGCGATTGCGGATGTATTTTGTGGAGACCCACACTTAATTTGTGAAGTACTATTTGTTTTAACTCGAAAATCTTATAATTTTATCTTACAAAAAGTGCCTCACAAGTATAGATTTAAATTTTACATTTATATTATAGTGGATCCTTAGAGTTTCTCAATAAGAGATTGGGTGTTACAAACTCTCCCTTTAAAACTTGACGTCTCGTCAATCCCAATACAAAAGCATTGGGATTTTAGAGGTAACTCTCGCTCTGTAGCACTTTAACTCTTTTAGGATTCTAGAGATGACTCTCAGAGTGTAGCACTTAGCTCCTATATTCCGATTGGTGATTGCTCTAATACCATTTATGGAAATCAACACCCATCCTACGAGGTTTGTCCGTTTTGATCTGAAAGTCTCATGATTTTATCCCACAAAAGGCATCTCAGAGTTTCTCAATGTGAGATTGGGGTATTACACATTTTCAGTCATCTTGCGTTTATCGTGGTTGCAGATATAACACGGTTAATTGCGGTAAATAGCTACAATAAATATTGACAATAATAAAAATTGAAACCGTAAAATAACGATTATAACATTGTATTATAATTATTATTTAAATCCCTGACGATAAGATCTGTTGGGAAAAATAAAACCTGGTTACCCAAAAGCAAGCATTCACCCACAACAAGCATTCGAATAAGAAAAGAAAAAGACACAATATTTTTTTACGTGGTTCGACCCTTCTTGGCCTACATCCACGATCCCATAAGGATAACATCACTACAACAAGTAGAACCCTCATACAAGTAGCTTTTGCACGGATAAAACTACAAACCCTCTTACAAGTAGCTTTTGCACGGATAAAACTACAAACCCTCTTACAAGTAGCTTTTGAATGGATTAAGCTACAAACCCTCAAATTAAAACACTATGACTCACCACCGGATAATCCTAATACAAGAGTATAGACTATCTCTCACAAGGGTGGTGGGTGAATGCTTGCTTTTGGGTAACCAGGTTTTATTTTTCCCAACAACTGGTATCAGAGCTTATGGTTCGAGGGAGGAGTTGCCTAAAAGCTTTTGGTTCGAGTAAGGAGAGAAGCTTTGTTCGAGGAAGAAGAGTTGCCGAGTTCCTGCCAAGTGGTTATTGGGACTTTGACTCAAGGGAGGATATGTTGAGTATTTTTGAGTCAAGTCTCAATCCCACATAGCTTGCTTATATCAAGCCAAGGGGGCTTTCACCTTATAAGTAGAGAGCTTAGGCTTTGGTTGAACTCACCCACCACCCTTGTGAGAGATAGTCTATACTCTTGTATTAGGATTATCCGGTGGTGAGTCAGTGTTTTAATTTGAGGGTTTGTAGCTTAATCCATTCAAAAGCTACTTGTAAGAGGGTTTGTAGCTTAATCCGTGCAAAAGCTACTTGTATGAGGGTTTGTAGTTTTATCCGTGCAAAAGCTACTTGTATGAGGGTTTGTAGTTTTATCCGTGCAAAAGCTACTTGTATGAGGGTTCTACTTGTTGTAGTGATGTTATCCTTATGGGATCGTGGATGTAGGCCAAGAAGGGTCGAACCACGTAAAAAAATATTGTGTCTTTTTCTTTTCTTATTCGAATGCTTGTTGTGGGTGAATGCTTGCTTTTGGGTAACCAGGTTTTATTTTTCCCAACAAGATAAGATCTTGGACAAAAGGATAGTTCAGCAGTGTGTTACAAATTTTTCATGAACTGGAATAGTTTCATACGACTGAACCCCACTCTTAAATTTAATTTTTGAAGTTTATCTGTTATCAAAACATATAGCAAACTGGGGGGGGGTTCCACAAATTATGATGACTGATGACACTACAGTCTGTTTCTCAAGTGCTGCAATTGGGGAAAAGTGACCACTGTGGGTAAATTCACTGTAAGAAAGTCCCCAGGTGTCTTTGCCCTACTTGCAAATTTTTTTCAATTTCAAGAACCTCAAATTTGTGTAAAACAATGATTTGTTTAATGCCAGGTTTCAATATGAGCTATACTTTGAGTCAAATCCCAAACTCTTTTGTCAACAATCTCTATCTCAGATCCATTATGTTAATAATAGGGAGATCATCTTACATTATATATAAATACTTAATCTAATATCTAAATCGTAATTTCAATTAGCAAGGTATTGGATGATTGATTTATGCAATTGATATTAGAGTTGACTCGAAATTCATATTCACTAACAATATTACAAAATTCTAAAAAAAAAAAAAAATTATATAATTGTACATTGTCATCGAAAGGGTTTTAAATTACCTCCAACATTTAGAAAAATAGTTGTAATATCGAATTTGAGATTTAATCCAATTAATTCATATAATTACGTTTAAAAAATAACATCCAACAAATTTAAAATTTGAATTTCAACATGTACAATCTCTTTCTCTATCTTCAAATTACAATCTCATTTATATAAAAAAAAAATAGTTATGATAGTATGTGTAAACTTTCTTTCTCTTTGGCCATTACAACTCAATTTAATTAACTCTCTATTCTAAATTTCTTGCAAAAAAAGGGGAGAAAGTAATGTAAATCCATAGATTGGCAATTAAGTCTCTATCACCTTTTTTTTTCTTTAATTCAGAAAATCTATGAGGGAAAGCAATAGTTTCCATTTTTTCCCCCATTTTCCCTATTTTTTCCACCTTTCAATAACCCATTTCTCCCATGAAATGGTTAAGGTTTGTGGCCCTAAATTAGGCCACGTTGTTGGGCTGACATGTCCTAGACTCTAAACTCATGCAATCTCAAATTTTGGGCTCTATGGTTAAAGATCTTATTGCCACAAAATTTCCCCTCCCTTTGCTTTCTGTCTTTTCCATTTTCGGTACTGCAAAAAAATTTCATACATATTGCAAATAATTTTTTTTTTTTTGCTTACAGTAATTCAGTGTTTCAAAAGAGAAGGAGAAACTCATTCTACTTTTGAGACAAAAACAATGCCAATTAATTTCTCTTGTCTCTTCTTTTTCCCTTTTTTTTAACCATAATTTTGTTTCTTCAATCATGTTCATTAGATTTAGTAATTTTGAATATGACACGATTATTAATACAAATATGATATGAGAAAATTAACTTACAATAAGACACGAAAAAATAATAAGAGTACGATACAAATATACAAATGTATCAAAATTTATTTACCACGAATCATTAACAAATCAAAATTTATATAAATATATAACACTTTAAATACGATTATAACATAAAAAATAATAACAGAAGTACAGGAATTGACAAATCTAATGTTCATATATAAACTAATTGAGTACATTTTCTAACCTTAAATATGTGCTAATTTGATATTTTAATGTTTATATATATGTATATATCATAATCCAAGCAATTTTAAATTTCTTAAACCATATAAATGTGATTGGAAAAAAGAAGATAAGAAAAAGCCATCTCTTCTTATGCTGGAACTTATAGCAAGAAATAGGCTGAAATTTAACATCAGAAAACTGAAATAATCAGGAAATTTTTTGAACTACAAAAATGAGAAATTCCCATTCTTATTCTTTTAATTCTATCCACAAATTCTTAGATTTTTTTCTTTTAAGTTCATAGCTTTCACAATCTAAAAGCCTTTCTAAAATGGGACCCCAATGGGCCATTCCAAGAAGGATACCAACCTCAAATATATACTCCAACTTCCTATAACAAAAATTGAGGAAAAATAATGAAATTAATTGAAATCACAAATAGTTTATTCACTTTATCTTTCATTTTCACCTTATCTTTGTGTGGTAATAAATGAAACAGATTTTAGTGGCAAAGAAGCAACCTTAAATGGTATCCTATGGATGAATGAAGATTCTGGAAATGCAGCAATCTTCATCTGCCACGTGGATGCATGACCAATCATGATTGTGTGGCCTTCAACAAATGAAAAAAAAACCCTTAATTTTTGTACACACACAAAATATCCTTTATAAGTTTTGCCCCATGGCAGCCCTTTACTCGTCAAAGGCCACTCTCTCTATTCAGCTTCCAACTCCTCTCCTCTCCTACTCTCATTAGAATAACATTTACAGTTCACTCTCCAATGGCTGCTGCCGTCTCCACCATTGGTGCTGTCAACCGAGCACCGGTACTCTTATATTTTTATTTAGTTTCCTATATAGTTTACTTAGTTAACTAATTATATATATACATTGTTTTATTAAATCTTTTAGTTATATCTAGGGATCGATTCTCTTACACCTCATCCCACATCGAGAAATTCTGAGGATCTGCTATGATATATATGTAGAGACTTAAACTCACGCTTGTGAGGTGCTTCTTGTGAGACAAAACCGTGAGACTTTCGAGTCAAAGCGGACAATATCTCGCAGGTTAGGTGCGGGTTTCCACAAATGGTATCAGAGCAATTACCAGTCGAAAAATGAAAGTTAAGTGCTACATCGTGGGAGTCACCTCTAGAATCCTGAGGGGGCTAAGTGATACACGGTGGGAGCCACCTCTAGAAACCCAACGCCAGGTGTGATCCTGGTTCTATCTGTTATATGTTAAGCTTGACGAGGACGTCAAACTGAAAATCTGCTATAATATATATGTAGAGACTTAAACCTATACTTGTGAGGTCCCTTTTGTGGGATAAAACCGTGAGACCTTCGAGTCAAAACGGATAATACCTCGCAGGTTGGATGTGGGTCTCCACAATATGTGTGTCTGTACGTGCATGTGAATTGACGTGTATCGATCCGAACATATTTTATTCTAAAGCATGCAAATTAATTACTATTATGTTTTATATATATATATGCAGTTGAGCTTGAATGGATCTGGTGCTGGAGCTGCAGTTCCAAGCTCAGGTTTCTTGGGGAGTAGCTTGAAGAAAGTGAGCTCAAGATTCAACAACAATAGCAAGCAGCTTCTATCGGGAAGTTTCAAGGTTGTTGCAGCCAAAGAGATAAATGAAGACAAGCAGACCGAAAAGGACAGATGGAAAGGTCTTGCTTATGATGTCTCTGATGACCAACAAGACATCACCAGAGGGAAAGGTTTGGTCGACACCCTCTTCCAAGCCCCCATGGGAGATGGAACTCACCACGCTGTCTTGAGTTCCTACGAATACATCAGCCAAGGCCTTCGCACGTAAGTATCTATACTATATATAATGGAAATAATTGAATATTTAAAAAAATAAAAAAATATATATATATATCTAAAAAATTATCAATTTCTCTTTAATAAACTACCATACTTATCATAAATTACTCAATTTTTTCTCCTTAATAAAATATTCTTTTCACAACATTTTTTTTATTTTGTCCAATATATCTTTCCACCTACATAGTAAGTTTACATGTTTCGTGTATATAAATATATATATAAAAGGATAAATTATAAAATAAATTTCGTTAATATGAGTCCCAATCATTAAATTAAATTTTTTTTTTTTTCATTTTTCTTCCTTTTCGTCTTCTCTACCGAAATAGTTGGTTTTGGAAGTAGATTTGCCTTATTAATGAGTTTGTGATGATCACATAATTTAGATACAACTTGGACAACAAAATGGATGGTTTCTACATTGCCCCAGCTTTCATGGACAAGCTTGTTGTTCACATCACCAAGAACTTCATGTCCCTCCCTAACATTAAGGTAGGTTATTACAAATTTCACTTTATAAGAAACTTTAATCTTTTTGCTGCTAATTAGTTAACTTTTTTTTTTCTTCTTTCTAGCATTAAATTTACCAATTTCTACAATTTTTTTTCCTTTAAAGGTTCCTCTCATCTTGGGTATATGGGGAGGCAAAGGTCAAGGAAAATCTTTCCAATGTGAGCTCGTCTTTGCCAAGATGGGAATCAAGTGAGTTCATGATATCTCCTAGAGACAAGTTCAAAGATTTTTATTGACCAATGAAAATGTTAACCACATATTTAAGAAGAACAATATATAATTAATGCATTCTTTGTTCTTGAATTTAGTAAAATTGTACTATAAACAACGGTTACTTACGTTCCATGGATACAAGTACGGTTTGGTATCCAATATGAATACGGGTACGAGATACGATAATTTTTAAAAAATTAAAGTATAGGTACGTTAATATTATAAAAATATTATATATATATATATATATATATGAAACTGAAATTTCACATAATAAAATTTGTCTTAAGGCATGAAGATTCTGCCTATAATTAAAAAAAGAGAAGGAAAATATGTCTTAAGACATAATAATGCTATCAATAATGAAAAGAGGGGAAGAGAAATATGCTTTAAGACATTAAAATCCAAAGTTTTAGTGTAAAATTTGATCAAGTCAGTACCCAAACCGTACCGAGCCGTACCCCAACTGTATCCATTCTTAATTTAAAAAAAAAAAAAAAAAATACTCATAAATTATTACGATGAATTAATTCCAGCCCCATTATGATGAGTGCTGGAGAATTGGAAAGTGGGAACGCCGGAGAACCAGCCAAGCTGATCAGACAAAGGTACCGCGAGGCAGCTGATATAATCAAGAAAGGAAAAATGTGCTGCCTTTTCATCAACGATCTTGATGCAGGAGCTGGTCGTATGGGAGGAACCACTCAATACACTGTGAACAACCAAATGGTGAATGCTACACTGATGAACATCGCTGATAACCCGACAAATGTGCAGCTTCCTGGTATGTACAACAAGGAAGACAACCCTCGTGTCCCAATCATTGTAACTGGTAACGATTTCTCGACATTGTATGCTCCTCTTATCCGTGATGGTCGTATGGAGAAATTCTACTGGGCACCTACTAGGGAAGATAGAATTGGTGTCTGCAAAGGTATTTTCAGGACTGATAATGTTCCTGATGATGATGTTGTCAAGGTTGTTGACACTTTCCCTGGCCAATCCATTGGTAAGTCTCCAATCTCATTCTCACATGGAAATTTTTTGAGATCTGCATGAAAGGTCTCCATAATTGATATCAGTAAAGATGGTAATGGATAGTGCGGATTCGGATATTTGTAATTATCCGATCTGCTTTTTGCGGATTCGGATATTACAGATTCGGATATTATAATTACTATCCGTAGTGGATTCGGAGCGGATGCGGATATGAAATCTCAGATATCCATTATCTAAATCTGCATTACTTGTACAGATAATGGATTCGGATATCCGAATCTGCTTATTTTTGCGAATTCTGATATCTGAATTCATTATCCGTTTATTTGTATTTAAAATTAATTTTTATTTGATTTTATATTTTTATTTAATTTTTTTGACTTACTGAATTTGGATATTTAACGCATTTGAATATTCTGCGGATAATTTTATTTAACTCGGATTCAGATTTAATGCGGATAATAAACGGATTCGAATTTTAAAACAATTTTACGGATTCTGATTCGGATATTACAAAAAAAAAAGTAGATATTTGACCTACTGTCATCCCTAGATATCAGAGTAAAAAAGAAATTGTTATTAACAGTATTTTTACTTATATTTGCAGACTTTTTTGGTGCCCTGAGAGCCAGAGTTTACGATGACGAAGTGAGGAAATGGATTGGAGATGTTGGAGTTGACACCATTGGCAAGAAGCTTGTGAACTCAAGGGAAGGGCCTCCAACTTTCGAGCAACCAAAGATGACCATTGAGAAGCTCTTGGAATATGGAAACATGCTTGTTGCAGAGCAAGAGAATGTGAAGAGAGTTCAATTGGCTGACAAGTACTTGAGTGAAGCTGCTCTCGGAGAAGCTAATGAAGATGCTATTAAGAGAGGAACTTTCTAGGGGGGTTAGATCTCCCCATTGATCCTAGAGGCCTTGATGGGAGGTTTGCATCTAAAATTTCTGGCAGAAATAACGTTATATTCCGACTTGGCAATATTGAACACGATACGATTACACTACACGAAAAAAATAACTAAAAACACGATACGACACGAAAAAATAACACGAACACGACACGAATACACGAATGTCTCAAAATCTATATAATACGAATTATTAACGTATCAAAGTTTATATAAATATAAAATACCTTAAACACGATTATAACACGATAAAATACACGAGTATGACACGAATACATAAATTGTCAGGTCTATTGGGATTAAAAAAGAAGAAGTATTCACCAGATTTTGCTGTTGGGTTTTTTGTTGTTGTTGTTATTTGCAGGCAAAGCAGCCCAACCAGTTGGTGTTTAAGTTCCTGAAGGATGTATTTGATCCAAATGCTGACAAATTCTAGGCCTTTTTTTCTAGGAAAATATTGGTTTAGAAGAAGAAAAAAACCCCTTTTCTTAAGTGATGTGAGATATTCAATAATATTGTTTCCTTTGGTTTAAGTGGATTTGTATCCTCTATTTTTGTGTTATAAATCTACTCTTTCTTCTGTCTTAAATGTTTGCATTGTTCCAATCATTTTTTTATATGCATCTCCTAAATCTTTGGAAGGTTCTTAAAAAGTTGTGAACAAGAAATTTTCTAATCCTAGAATATCTTAAAGTTAGCACTAACTAATCATTCACACTTTTTTCCATGTCCTAAAATAAAATAAAATAAAGCTTAGGTTAAAATAATGATCCCAAGAGGAAAATAAGTATATAAAATGAACAAAAAAGTTACATAAATGCAAATATTGTTTTAACTATTTTCTTAGCATAGGATAAATGTCTTGATAATTTAGAAATTTGAAGTTTGAACTTGAAAGCTCTTTTGCAAATTATGAATACCTCATGAATGCTTATGTAAATGAAAATGGGTTTATATTTGATATATTGAGAGTGTATATGTACATCTATATATTGTCATTAAATTTTTTTAAAAATAAATACAAATAATTTTATTTTTAATGATGTGGTATCATTTGATTCACTGACAATATATAAATTTATACATTATTAGAGAGGAAAACTTGTCTATTATTGAAGCCTACTGAGTTGAGAGATTAGGTGGGCTCAAATCCAAAATAGTATTTGTCCTTAATTGCAATAAAAGTTGTAGTGATAACTAGTAATTACAAAGTATTTCATTTTTAAAACTCTGAATTGAAAGCTCAAGGACAAAATTGAATATTTATTTAATTAGATATTATTTTATGGGTATTAGAACAAATTAACAAAAGTTCATCCAAATCCTAAGTTTAATTATTTGACTCTGAAAATGCAAGAATATTTTAATGAGATAGTTTTCTTTGAAGCTATTGAGTTTGATTATATAAACTTCTATAAAATTCTTCTTTCTTTTAGCAACTTTATTTTTTGTCATGCTATTGAGTTTGATTATAGGAGAATATTTAGACCCATTCCTTGACTTTATCTTGTTTGGGAATTAGGAGGCCAAGATGAGATTTTGGTTTTTCATAAATTGTCCTAAAAAGAATCAATTTAACAATTTGACAACAAAAACATGATGGGTAAATAATGTAACTTAAAAAAAAAAAGTTTGGTGACTCTAATTAGATTCATTTTGAAATTTTTTATTTTTTAAAAAAATTTCAAATTCAAATTTCGTATTTTTCAATATCCACAGTCGATAGAAGAATTTAAAAAAAAAAAAATTAATAAATTCATATGATGCTAAATAAAAATGATATGTGATAATGTTTTGACATTGTTTATGGAACTGAAAAACTCAATCGACAATATATAAAATATTAGTACTATTTGAATATTGAAAGAATTCATCTTTAATAATCTTTATACAAGCATGCCGGCAATATTTATGCATTTTTTAAAATTATTATATAAAATAATATCTCCATTTAATATATTAAAAATCATGAATAAAGTTATAAAATATTATATTTAGTATAATATTATTACTATAAATAATACTAAAATTTGAGACACTCACAATGTGAGTGAAAATATATTTTGAAAAAAAAAATTATGTTTAAAAAAAATAAATATAAAAATGGGTAATCTTTTTAAGTGGATAATTTTTTAACAAAAGTGAGTAAAAATTGGGTAATTTTTTTTAAGTGGGTAGTTTTTAGAAGAGTTGATGGTTTTTTAAAATTAAATAGAATTTTTTTTGTTAAAAGATATAATTATCCCTATTTTATTTTTTAATTTTACTTTGTTCTTTTGTATTTTCTCTAATTGAGTTGATGTCTGGTTAACTCATGACACCAACTCAGTCAACTCAGAGATATTAATTAACTTTAAAAAATACTTTTAAGACACTCAATAACAAAACTCATAATTAATTATCTAAAATTAAAAACATGAGGTTAATTGGATCTATTTTTATTATGAAAAAAAAATCATTCATGATAGCTAGGATCATTGGATTAGTTATTATTGGATTTTTTTAATTTAAAAAATGGAGTTTTTTAATATAAATTTTATATTTAATCCTAAAACACTAACAAAGTCCCCAAAAATTAGTCAATGTTTAAGTCACACATTAATCATTGGTTATATGTACTTTTCATGTAATTTGTTTATGGTTTAATCTTATACCATTATATAAAAGTTACCCGCTGCCAATTTGCATCTTAATTAAAGCAATCCCCCTCAAGGATTGCTTTATTATTGGCTTGCCAGATAGCAAATTAATATATTTTTTATTTAATTTAAAAAAAAGAGTAATATTGTGTTTGTGTTATTTTTATGTGTCATAATCGTATTCAAAATATCATATATTTATAATAATTTTTGACACGTTAATAATTCGTTTTATGTAGATTTTAACACATCCGTGTATTCATATCGTGTTCATATTATTTTTGTGTCGTGTAATGTTTTAATTATTTTTCTCATGTTATATTCATGTCTTATAATCATGTTGTGTTAGAAATTTTCAGGTTTAATTAACATTATTCAAATAAGTTTCAATTTTATGTCACGTGTCGTCATGTTCATATTTTTGTTACTTTTTGTGTCATAATCGTTTTCAAGATATTATATATTTATATAAATTTTGACACATTAATAATTCGTTTTATAAGTTATGAGTTATTATATGATAGTTGTTAAGTTTATATTTTATTTATTTTTTAATTTCTTAATATGATGAATAGAATTGATAGATATCAATATAATATAAATTAATTAAATTTTTATATCCATCTTAATTGTTTTTACATATAATCTACATATAATAAATTAGATTCGTGTATTCATTTTATATTTATGTTATTTTATATCTATACCATACTTTAAAAGTTATCATCAGGTTGAAATATTATATATACTTTGTCATAGTAATTCAATTTAACTCTAAATTAATGTTATTTTTTGTGTCATAATCGTATTCAACATATTATTAATGACAATAAAATCGAAACAACGCGAGGATTCAAACACTAGTATATTTAAAAAATAACCAACAAAAGTTTATATTAAAAAAAAAAAAGAAAGACAAATTGATGGTTTACCGAACTCAGTGGGCAATTAGTTATCCAATTTGCTTAAAACTTTCCTAAAACAATTATTAAGAGCAAGTCACCGTCAATGGCTAACATTTGAAGAACTAAATCATTCATTTGTTCCCACGAAATTTCTCTCTGGAATATATTCGAAGAAAGTGATGGGATATTGTCGGTAAAGTTTTAGTTTCCGTAATCAAAATTTAATTTATAATTTTAAGTAAATAAGTTTACGGATTGAATTATCTATTCAGTTTGACAGACTCGATTTAATTGGATTGAATTTGAGATAAAATTTTTATAAATCAACTTGATTTAGATTACTATTTAATCAATACAAAATATAAAATTAATTTTTTTAATAATTTAATATGTTTCAAAACGTAAACGAATTTTTGAACTATGTTTGGAATCGAACTTAAATAAGTAATTTTTTTTTTAACTATTCGACTTTGACTCGGCCAATTCATGGACACTTTTTGTTTCAAGTATATATATAAAAAAAAATTGATATATATATATATATATATATATATATATATATCAAAAGAATTGAACAGGCAACATGAACATGTATAAAAAAAACTCGAGGATTTAGTACTTCTATTTTGCTTCCATAAAAAGAAATGAAAAATTTATCTAAATTATCCGATAAAAAAGTATTACGGTTCGAATATGAGATTTGTACCCAATTTTTACCTTACTTTTATCCTATCATAGTAATATATTCTTTTAATCCTTGATCTACAGTTCTACACAAATTATTTATTTAATTTGAAATCATGTTTTCGAAAGCGTATATACTCAAACTTATATAATTTTTTTTTTTTAACATGGTTTTCAATTAAAATGCTTATGAAGTTAGAATTTACTTAATATATAGTAAACTTAGAAGTTACTATAATTAATACCCATTAGCAAAACCTAAACCGTTTCCTAAATTAGATGTTTATCAGCAATCGTTAAAACTGTTAAAGTAAGTCACTATAATTAAAATGCTCATGGTTTTTTTTTTTTGGTTAAAATATTTTAGAAGTCTATGTAATATATCATCTAATATAAATTAGTCTATCTATTATAAAATTAAGTAATTTAGTTCCTGTATTTTTAAAATTGAAGCAAAAAGATAAAATTACAAACTAGTGTAATAAAAATTGTTAAAAAAAACTGACATGGTATTTAACCTTATATTTATTTGATGATATGGCACCAATAAAATATATTATTTTAAGCTAACGTGGATAAAATAACAAACTAAATTAGCAAAAAAAATTTGAAGTGGCATTTTTGTCAACTTAATTTGTTATTTTGTCCATATCAACTTAAAATAATATATTTTATTGGTGTTACGGTAGCATTTGACATCTACGTCATCAAATAAACACAAAATTAAATGATACGTCAGTTTTTTTAACAGTTAACGTTACACTAATAAATGATTTTATCTTTTTACTTCAATTTTAAAAATACAGAGACTAAATTATCCAATTTTATAATAAAAAACTAATTTATATTAGATAATATAATACAAAAAATTTATAAGTACTTTAAACTTTTTTTTATTTTTTTATAGAGGAGGGTTTTGTTTTAAAATTAAACTCAATAGAAGAGTCAACCCAAGATTCTCAGAGTCAACAACAATGAACAAGAAATCAGAAGATCACGTGGCCCACATTTAACATTAATTTATAACACACGGCAATCAAAACACGTCAGAAATTTTATTTTGACGGACCCCACGCGGATAAATCTCTATCTCTATCCTGGGCTTTTATATCGTGCTTCACAACATCATGCAGCTTCATGCTACTTCCTTAAAGAATCTTTTGTTCAACCCACGTGTCACATGCTTGGTTAATCTGTGGTGGACGGAAAATAGTTCAGTTTCATTCTCCACCTGAATCAGCAAAGACACGTTTTCCACAAAAAATTTTAAAAAAAATGTAAAAAACAACTTGAGAAAAAAAAGAAAATAATATTTCTTTTTTTCTTTGGAAAATATGATTTTTTTTTTTTTATAAAAAAATTTACATAATTTTCAATATAAAATAGAAAAGATAAAATTTTTTATTAACGAGTGTGTAATTGACATGTAATATTATGAATTTTAATGCATAAAAAGAATATAATTAATTATAACTTAAAAAAATATTTTTAAAAACATTCATTAGTTAAATCTTATAAAAATTATTTATTGCTAAATTATATGAGCTATAATAGTATTTAATTATGAATGATTCAAATTTAAAGTTATTACAATTTAAATTATATAAAAAAAGAGATAACCTAAATAAATGTAGTATTATCATCTTAAAAAATATATATACAAAAATCACCATTAATGGCTATTGACATTGAAGAAAATTTTAATTGTATTTTGAATTTTATTAACTGATTAAAGGTTACTATATTAAATAATAAATTTGACTATTTAATTATTATTTAATATGAAAATATTATTATAAATAACAATTTAAATTATTAAATGAAATTAATTTTCTTTAATCTAATAAAATAATAAACATTTCACAAAAAATTGTGAAGTAGATCCAATTTTACCCACTAATACACACACAAAAATAAAGACATGACCTAGAAGTCTAGAACAAAGTTTTTTTTTTTGTCCACTAAAACGTGTGTTGGGTATTTGACTTTGGTTAGTAAAGAAAATAGCAAAATATAAATGTGTCGTATTCTACATGTAATAATATGGACTAAACTATATGAGATACTTACACAAATTTAAAATATGAACTAAATTTTTTTTGGACAATTTTTTTCTTAAGAAAAAAGTCAGATTAAGTGGGTATGGTTGAAATAATAGTGGGTTATATTATGTTATGTCATTTTTCAAGCAAGAATGTGAAATTTAGTGAAATTATTATACTTTTTGTGTATTGGCCAATAGTTGAAAAAATAGTTATCTCAATTCAAAATGTTTGAACTTTTTTTGTTTAATTATATTGTTTTTAAGATAATATTTATCTTTTAACAAGAAGGTCAAAAAATCCAATATTTAATTTAATAATAGATGCATATATCTCTGTGTTCGGAGAATAACTTCAAATCCATCTTCTATTGAAAAAAAAAAAATATATATATTGGTTAAGGTACTTAAACAGTCTTTATATTATAATCAATAGTGCATTTTATATTCTGTATTATAATAGTGAGTAATTTAATTTTTGTACGTTTTAAATTGGTGCAAAAAAGTAAAATTGGTAATAGTGTTAATAAAAAATCGTTTAAATACTGACATTGACATGTGAAACTGACAGAAAAGATAATTTGGAAAAAAAATGATGATGTGTCAATTTTTTTTACTCAAGTGAAATTAAAAAAATATATATAATTTTTTTAATCCAAATTCCTTCCTTACCCGTAAAAATATGTCATCATTATTTTTCGAAGTCATTTATTCTGTCAGTTTCTAAATTCCACCTGAGAAAAAAAAATTGACACATCATCATTTTTTTTCAAATCATATATTTTGTCAGTTTTACATGTTCACGTGCAAAAATTAAATTACTCACTTCTATAATACAAAAATTATAATTCACTTTCGAATATAATATAAGTACTATCAAGATATTTTAAATGTCAAAGAGAACATATATAGTAACAAATATAAATTGCATCAATCATGTCTCTTAGTTTTCTTTTTTGTTTAAACTATTTTCAGATTAATGGCAACACTATATAGTAAAGGGAGGTAATTTTTCTTTTCTTTTTATCATCTTTAAACCCAAAAAAAAAACCTCTTAAAATATCGAAACCCAAAACTTGCATAGCATTACAAACAAATTTAAAGTGTTCATGTTTGCATTTAGAATATATATATATATATTTTTTTAAAAAACCAATTTTTAATAATCTAATCCTTAGTTAAAATCCATCTAATGTTACTATTTTAGGTATAGTGTTTGTTTAGTAAAATAATCTAAAAAAAAATCAATATTTTGATTAGATTGAACTGTTCCTTGCATCATACTTTTCTTTTTTGAAAAGCCCTGCATCATATATTTCAAACTAATAGCAAGTTTAGAAAAAATAATATAAAGCAACCATATAAATGAATTATATATGTTAAATGATATTATCTTATATTTATTAAATTTTTGATTTTTTTATAATTTTATATTCAAATTAAAAAAAATTATCTATTATTAATTGATTTTAAATTAAATAATATAATATCAAATGTCAATAATAAACTTTACTGTTTTCACTTACATACGATGAGATTAGTTAAGAATAATTAAGATTATCAAAAATTAAATTTTAATTATTAAAATTAATAATTTAATATTCTACTAAAACATCACGAAACTTTTGACATGAAATCAACAACGACAATCACCGACACCATTATTAAAGAATGAAAAAAAGTTAATAACGATATGAACTGTTAATAGAATAATGAATTCTTAGAAAAAAAATTGAATAAAACGGTTTGTTCACATCATTATGTATTATTTTTATTTAAATCATATTAAATAATTAAATTTAAAAAAAATTAAATAATTATCATACATTATATATAATAATTAAATGATAAATATTTATTTCAATAATTCATTAATAATTTTTATAATAAAATGATTTTTTTTTTAAAATTTAATTATATGACATAATTTGAATAAAAAAAATATATGTTAATGCGGAATAATCGTCGCACAATCTTTTATCTGAATTCTTAATCTGAATTCTTAATCCGAAAATCAAACTCTGACAATCTAAATATGGGAAACTATGAGGCAAGAATTATTGAAATATTCTATTAACTTCATCTTTACAGAAGGTTCAAACTGGTGATTGTTGTGTCTGAACTCTGAACCGTCTTCTTTGTACTAAATAAGTTGTCTCTCAGTCATTTTCTGTAAATCCCACGTGAGATCAGAAACCACTAAATTCTCTTTAAAATTCCCACCATTGCTATAAATCTCTCTTTTGCTCTTCTTTCTCTTTCAATCTTCTTCAACCAAACAAAAATAAATTTGCACAACAAACTACAGTCCAAAAACTTTTTATTACCATCGCATTTTCTGATTCAAAAACCTCAAAAAATTCAATTCCAATTCCTTTTTGCATGGCAAAGAAGTTGATATTTTTCTGGGTTTTTCTTGTTTTTTCATCAGACCAAGTTTTTTCTCAACTAGATCAGTTCATTTTCAATGGATTTCATGATTCAGGCAACAACATGAGCTTAACTGGAGTTGCAGACATTGCAAACAATGGGTTACTTTCTTTAACTAATACTAGTTATCGTGTAAGTGGCCATGCTTTTTACTCATCTCCAATTCAGTTCAAGAACTCAAGCAACGGCAAAGTTTTTTCTTTTTCAACTGCTTTTGCTTTTGCCATGGTTCCAGAGTATCCAAAGCTTGGTGGTCATGGCCTTGCTTTCACTCTTTCTCCTTCAAAAGAACTTTCAGGTTTACCTAGTCTATATCTAGGCTTGCTCAATGCAACTGAGTCAACACATTTTTTTGCAGTAGAGTTTGATACTGTGAAAAATATAGAGTTTGCTGATAAAGATGATAACCATGTTGGTATTAATCTGAATAGCATGAAGTCAAATGCTTCAGCTTCTGCTGCATATTTTCTTGAAAACTCAATAAAGCAAGAGTTAATTCTCAAGAGTGGAAAAGTGATTCAGGCTTGGATTGATTATGATTCAGCTACAAATCGATTAGAGGTGAAACTTTCTCCTTTTTCTGAGAAACCAAGATCCTCAATTTTGTCAATTGATGTGGATCTCTCACCAATTCTCCAGGATTCTATGTTTGTAGGGTTTTCTGCTTCAACAGGTTTGCTTGCAAGCTCTCACTATGTCTTAGGGTGGAGTTTTAACATGAGTGGAGAAGCTAAATCTCTGTCTCTACCTGATTTGCCTTCTCTTACAAGACCTAAACAGAACCAAACTGTCCTAATCCTATGTGTAACCTTTTCAGCTCTCCTTGTAATGATGTCAATTGTTTTCATCTCGTTTTACCTTGTTAGAATAAAGAAGAATGTAGACATAATTGAGGCCTGGGACTTGGAAGTTGGTCCTCGTAGTTTCTCTTACCAAGAACTCAAGAAAGCCACAAGGGGTTTCAGAGACGAAGAGCTACTTGGATTTGGTGGATTTGGAAGAGTTTACAAAGGAACTCTGCCAAGTACAAATACTCAAGTTGCTGTCAAACGAATTTCTCATGAATCAAAACAAGGGCTAAGAGAATTTATGTCTGAGATTGCAAGTATTGGCCGTCTTCGCCATAGAAATCTTGTTCAGCTGCTAGGATGGTGTCAGTGTAAAACTGATCTATTACTGGTTTATGATTTTATGCCTAACGGTAGCTTGGACAAGTACCTGTTTGATGAATTACCTAAACGAGTTCTCAGTTGGGAAGATAGGTTCAAGATAATCAAAGGTGTAGCTTCGGCTCTTTTATATTTGCATGAAGAATGGGAACAGACTGTGATTCATAGAGACATCAAGGCAGGCAATGTTCTGTTAGATTCTGAACTAAATGGAAGACTTGGTGACTTTGGTCTAGCTAAGTTATATGACCATGGCTCGAACCCAAACACGACCAGGGTGGTTGGAACATTGGGGTACCTAGCACCTGAACTTACAAGAACTGCTAAACCTAATACAAGTTCAGATGTGTTTTCATTTGGTGCACTTTTGCTTGAAGTGGTATGTGGGAGGAGACCTGTTGAGCCAAAGGCATTGCCTGAGGAGCTGGTTTTGGTGGAGTGGGTGAGTGAAATGTGGCAGCAAAGTGGAGCAGCTCTTGAGGTTGTTGTGGATCCAAAATTGAATGGTGAGTTTGATGAGCTAGAGGCTATTCTTGTGATCAAACTCGGATTGATGTGTTCGAATGATTTGCCGAAGGCAAGGCCTACGATGAGGCAAGTAGTAAGGTACTTGGAAGGGGAATTGGCATTGCCAGAAATTGTGCCATCACATGGCGGATATGGTGATAGCAAAGAGGGTAATAATGGAAGTGGTGGAATCGAGTTTGAAGATTATGTGCATTCGTATATAAATTCGTCGTGTTTCGACAAGGTTAGCTCATGTTCATCAGCCTTTGAAGATATTGAAGCAGGTTCAACAACAACTCTATCAATCTCCAGCAGAGGAAATGGCAGATAGCCATTGTTAGTGTGGAGACCCGCACCCAACTTACGAGGCATTGTTCGTTTCGACCCAAATGTCTCACAGTTTTGTCTCACAAAAGGCGCCTCACAAGTATGGATTTAAGTCTCTACATATATATCTTAGCGGATCTTCAGAGTTTTCCGATATGGGATTGGGTGTTACAGTTAGGGCAAGAAAACTTCTTTTGTTTAACTAGACTATCCATGGTTAGGGTTGTATGTAATTTCTAAATACTTGAGATATTGTTTAATTTTCTTCTCTTCATGTAAGTTATCCAGTTATATCTATGCTCAAGCATGTCTCAAGTTGTGAACATGGAAGTGAAATTTTTTGTAATAACTTTAGATAAACAGATTGTAAGTTGGCAGAGGTAGCTGAAAACAGAGTTGTTGATTGCCAAACTGCCAACTTCAGGGCCAAGAAAACTATTTCACAATTGAAAAAATTGAAAAAATGAAAGTTTGATCAATACCCATTTTTATTTTAGTCCAAAACAATGTTCTGCAATTGAATAGGACCCAAACTTTTCCATTGCAGAACCCATATATTTTTAACTTGCCTTATATTTACTTGAATCATTCTTTTAAAACCTTCAAGTATTAGTTTGAGAGCAGCCTCTCAATTGATTCTCACACTACTTGTCAAAGACAATAAGAGCAGCTTGGATTGAACAAGAATCTGATATGTTTTTCACCTAAACATTGATAAAGTGGTGCTTTCATCTGCATTCAAAGTCCAAAAAGAAAACAGTAAATAATCATAATTGTTGTGGTTGTTGATGTGACAATAAAGTTGTATGTTCAAAATTCCATTTACCAACTTGATAGGTAAAGTATCCTAATCTTTTTATTTAGGACAGATAAGTAATCATTTTCCAGTTCGATCTTATTTCGAGACAATTTAGAGCATATATATCCAACTTATAGATGTCAGACTTCTACAAACAGGGCAAGTGGTTTCAAACAATTACCTCAGACATCCTGGAGTTTCTTGGGTAAGTTAAAACTGGACTTGGAAGGAAAATTGATTCACTTAATGCAAAATGCAAACTTGAATATTCACAGAGAAACGAGCTACTGGTTCCCTTGCGTGGGAGATGAGCATCAAAGTACTAGCCAACCTTCTAAAGCTCAAAGAACTAAATCAAAGTCAGATAAGCTTGAGTTTTCAATCATCTTGAGGGAATTTCCAATAATTTGCTTCTTTGTTATTATTAGGAATAAAGAGAAATGATCAGCCATGTATTTGGAGAGTCCTTGGAAGATCATATCCCCCGTACCCATGTCCGGATATGCGTCGAATACAGGTACTTCGAGAAAAATGAAGAGTCCGAGCAACATAGCCTATATTTAGTTATGGGTTTTGCCCCTGAAGGTTCTTTAATGGTCACTATCACCACGCCTTGGCCAAAGCAACATGTTATTCAAATCAAAGCACAAAAGACAGCATTTTTATGCCCTTCATGGTTCTAGGATATCCGGTAAAAGCAGGTAAATTAGGACAAAAGATTTCCATTTGAAATTTAGTAGAAAGAAATAACAAAGAATCTATTAAATACTCTTACTAGGAAGCATAAATTTTAAGTTGAAATATAGCAGCCAAAAATTACAAAAGCATCTATAAGATAGATTCTCACCAGGAAGTAGAGTGTCTCTAGCTCTAACTGCCATTTTCCTCCCAAAATCTCCAACAGCATTCTTGTACGAGTTTATCTCCTTGCTGATTTTATCTTGGACTTTTACATCAGGAACCAATTACTCTATACAATCAAGCATCCCTGACCTATGTTGCTCCGACTCTTCATTGTCCTTGAAGTATCCGTGTTCGACATCCGTGTCCGACGCATATCATGACATGACAAGGGTATGGGGATATGATCATCCAAGAACCCTCCAAATACATAAAAATCTTAGAAAAAATTGAACATACCCGTGTAAGAGATATACCTAGAGGTGGCAAAATGAACCCGAACCCGAAAACCCGCCCAGAAAAACCCGAACCCGAACCCGCCCAAACCCGATTTGACCAAAAAGTCAAAAACCCGAACTCGAAAAAGCCCGAACCCGAATGGGCCCGAACCCGAATGGACCCGAACCCGAATGGGCCCGAACCCGAATGGATCCGAACCCGAATGGGCCCGAACCCGAATGAGCCCGAACCCGAATGAGCCCGAACCCGAATGGACCCGAACCCGAGACCGGCCCGAACCCGAACCCGAATTTAATACTAAAAATAAAAATAATCAAATTACAATTAATTTTTTTTTTTTTTACAAAGCAATAACTTTAATTATTATTTTTATTCTAATTTTTTTAATAATTTAATTAAAATTTAAAATTTAATATATTATATATTATATATATATATGATGATGAAATAATAATTTTATCAAAAAGTAAATTATATTTTGTACTTATAAGTTATAACTTTAACGTCTCATATCATCATAAATTTACAATCTAAATATTTTAAATTCTTGAAAATTTTAGAGATGTGAAAAAAAAATTGACAATAATTCAATTAATCTATAAGGGTAAAAAAATTGACAATAATTCAATTATTTTGGCCTTTTGGGTTATACTTATACGGTTAGGTTAGGGTGCGTTTAATTGGATTATGGCTTTCATGTGATTTTATTTTAGCGGGTGGGTTTAATGGGGTTTTGGGTTTTATGGTCTTTTGGTTTTGGGTATATTTATTATATAGTAATAAATAATCATATTAATTATATATTTATTACGTATAATTTAAATATAAATTATATTTTTTAGTACTACTTTATAATTTATACTTTATACTGATGAAAAAAATATAAGTACTCGATATATATATATATATATATCTTGACTATAAGCATAAATTTTTTGCATTTTATAAGTATATAAACGAATAGATGAAGGCCAGGATTTATTTTTAAAAGTTTTTTATTTTATAGTGAATATAAATTATAATGTATTTATATTTTGAAATTCGAGTTCATCAAATCAATTATTTTAAATATCAATATGATTAATTTATAATATATCATATTTTTTATAATAAATTATTTCAAAATTTGATTTTATATAACAAATTAATTTCTTATTCTTTTGGTGCTAACAAATATTAATTTTAAAAAATAAAAATAATTAAAAATATCATATAATAGCAAAAGTATAAAAATAATAATAAATTAATAATTTGTTTTTAGATATAAATATTTAAATTATGTAAAAATGATTACATCTAATATAAAATAAAATGATGTAAAACATACCCGAATCCAGACCGAACCCGAACCCAGACAAAACCCGAACCCGAACCCGAATGAGCCCGAACCCGGATGAGCCCGAACCCGAATGAGCCCGAACCCGAATGAGCCCGAACCCGAATAAACCCGAACCCGAATGAACCCGACCCGAACCCGCCCGAACCCGCCCAATTGCCACCTCTAGATATACCCATATTCGACACTCATACCAGAGTTCGAGTAACATAGTCCCTGACAGCATCTCACTAGGCATGTCTCCTTCCATGCTATAAAAGAACTTGGCATTAAGGTAGAAACCAGCAGCATGAAGAGGATGATGCCATTGTTGTTTCCACAAGTGATCTATAATATTCCAATAAACGATATAATTATCCCTCTTAACTAATTCTTTCTTCATTCTTTCTTTCGCCCGATACATTCCGGCGTAAACATATCCCATTGCAGGCCTCTTCTTGCTCCCAACCATTCTCAGAACTCGAAGGAGAGGATTGGTTAAACATAGGAAGCATGGACACGCAATACGGATACGACACGACACGGATACGGCGACACGGGAATTTCTAAAAAATTAGGACACTCAACAATTTATTGTTCCTCATTATTCGTAATCACTTGTAACACATGCTTAAATCCAACTTCTTCCACCACTTGCTTAAGCAATTCATACAGAGCATCCGAGGAATTTATTACACTAGAAGAATCGACAGATTTCAAAAACACCGATCCCTCAGCACAATACACCAAAAAGTCTTAACAATATTCTACCTGTTTGAGTGTTGCATTGGTTGACCAAAATAGAACAACCAGTCCGCTGCCATTACTTTATCATTTTCGCTCTTCACTTCTTCCACCAATTTCTTCAATATCCAACCCTGAAAATCATTACATGAAGGCATTAATGTCCCAGATCCTCCTGAGACAATAGCATCAACCATTGGCCGGAAATAAACTGAATTAACTGCATTCAAAGGTGCGCTCCAATATCGAACAAAAATCGCCCTATAGCCATATGTACATGATTGTTCCTTCCCGATTAACTAACAAACTCGAACTAGGCTCAAGTGTATAAGGTTCTCCAATCATATACAATCCATTATTAGCATCAACTTAGATTAGCAAACGTGTGTATCTCGCTAGAAATCTGATTAACATCCGTTATATCCTCAGCCGCGATCTTTTGCTTTTTCATCTTCTTTACCACAACTCCATCTAAACTTTCTTGCATTATAAGACGAACATCAGATGGGACATGCAAACAAGTAGAAGCATTGCCCTTATGACCCAGCCAAATGTTCCTTAATCCTATGAATCCCACCACCTTTAAATATTTTGCCACAATATATACACTTCAATTCTACCCTTTCACCATTCTTAAACATTTGACAATGTTTCCATGCTGGATCATGTTTTTGTGATGTTATTGGTATTGGTTCCAAATTATTAATATTTGATGCACTGTCAGTGTATAAGGCTATATTGTCAGTGCATCATACGATATCACCTGTCAAATTAGGGGTTAGTGGTTAAGCTTAGGGGTTAAGGGTTAGGAGTTAAGGGTTAGTGGTTAGGGTTAGTAATTAGTTTTTTAATGAGGTGTCATTGTAGGATTCAGTGTCAGAGTCTATACACTGACAGTACATAAAAACGAACTCTGATTCCAAATTTGATGCATATTCTTACAAAAACAACCATAACATAAAAGGAAAATTAAAATTCAACAGAATTATTAGTATTTTGTCATAACTCAGAAAACCAACATTAACAACAACAAAATTGTAACAAACATTTTTACATTAAACTCATCAAAGAAACAGGAAATTTATAACAGTTGTATTTGACAGAATTATTAGTCTTTGGCCATAACTGAAAAAACTAAAATTAACAGAAATTGGAATAAACAATACAAAACTATATAAACATGTTAACATAAACTAACCAATAATAATAAAATTTTAAAAAATAAATTTAAAAAAAAAAAAAAAAAAGCTTACTTGTAATTCTTTTAAATTGGTTTCTGGGAGTGAGCGGCAATTGAAGGAGATCCAAGTTAAGGGAGTTGATGAGGGAATAGTAAACCGAGAACCGAGTTAAGGGAGTTGATGAAGGAATAATAAACCGAAGGTTAAGAAACCGGATGGACCGGTTAGGTACGAGATAAGTTCGGTTGGTTTATATCTAATAATAGCTCGAGTTTTACGGAGTCATCCGGGTCACATGAAATTAAGCCGGTTTTACAAAACTAGAAACCAGGACTTTCGGTTACCTTCTCTGAATAGCCCGGGTGGGTTGCAATTACTACCATGCAATTACTACCAAAAGAAGCATTAGGGATGAGTTTGGTTCGGATCGGGTCGATTTTTTCGGGTTTTAAAAACGGAACCTAAAATTCGGTTTTTTCATATTCGTAATCGAAACCGAATCGAAGAAATTTAATAATCGGTTTTAATTGAACCGCGATAGCTCGATTCGGTTCGGTTTGGTTATCGATTTTCCATATCATTTTGGGCTTTTGAATCTTTGGGCTTTATTACATGCTATTTTAACCTATTATTTATGCTTAACATGCTATTTCCACAACCAAAATATCTTAGTTTTTAAATTTGTCTTTTTTCTAGTATTTTAAAGTTTTTTTTAGTAATTTAGAAATAAAATATTTATTTTTATATTATAAAAATAAAAAATAATTAAAAAATAATTAAAAAATAGAATTCGATTCGATTCGGATAATTGCGATTTTTTGACTTATGAATCGAAAATCAAACCGAATCGAGTAAAAAACTAATAACCGAATCGAATTTAATAAAATCGAACCAAAACCGAACCGAACACTACGATTCGGATCGGTTTTGAATTTTCTCGATTTTTTTCTCAGCCCTAAGAAGCATGTAGCTAAATCGGTTGGATAGTTTAGCTACAGTTTACTATTCCAAGTTAAAAAAAAAAAAAACACACACACACACATAAATTTTCAACATGAAAAAGTCTTTTGCTTATTTTATCAGAATTATTGAAACAATTTCAATTTCTACACATATTTTTATAAAAATTGTAGATATTAAAATTCGAATATCATATTTATTGATTATCATTTTTTTAAATGATTATATAAATTAATTAAGTTAAATTCTGAATTTTTTGTATGATAAATCCATACTATAAATATAGGAAGTTTTTGTGCATAGAGAAAGTGTTCATGGCACCTCATTTTTTTAGTTTTTTTGTGTGGTGAAAAGACATAAATAATAAAGAAAGGGAAGGAAAGGAAAATGAAAGAAAGGGAAGGAGAGAGAAAAAAATAGGGAAGAAAAGAAAGAAAAAAAATGACAAAAAAATTTATATTTCGTATTATTTTTTATTTGTTTAAAATGTTAAAAATTTATATAAATTTGTACATGTTAATAATTCGTTATATATATATATATATATATATTTTTATACGTTCGTGTATTCGTGTCGTATTCATGTTATTTTTTATATTGTGTTTTAATTATTTTTTTTATGTTGTGTTCCATGTTATGTCTCAATTCATCTCATAATTTGCATAGTTTATCATTACAATTCAATTTTAAAAAAATTTGTGTGTTAATGTCGTGTCTCAATTCATGACATTTTTGCATAATTTGTCATAGTGATTCAATTTAGAGAAAATTTTGTGTGTTCGTGTTTTTTTTTTTCTTTCAAAATATTATAAATTTGTATAGTTAATAATTAGTTTTATACGTTAACAATTTTATATATATAAAGTATTATAAATTTATATAAATTTTACAACTTAATAATTTATTTTATATATATTTTTACACGTTCGTATATTCGTGTCATGTTAATGTTATTTTTCGTTTTGTGTTTTAATTATTTTTCCTATATTGTGTTTGTGTCGTGTCTCAATTTATCTCATATTTTACATGGTTTGTTATTGTTATGTAAAGTTCGAATTGAATTACACTTTAATAAGTCTTTTTGAGTTCGAACGAAGTGGACAAACATATGTTATGTATTCAAGTAAGTAATATTCTTTTCAAATTTTTAAAATTATCTTATTATTTGCATATTTTCATTATGATATTATCATTGTTAATGTAAAATAAAATTATTTTTTTAATTAAAAAACTCAAAATAAAATATAAATATTTTCATCTGCTGGATCTATTTCTAATTTTACTAATTTAAAAATGAATTAGTGCTTTTAGCGGTGGTGCTGTTGTCAACTTAGAAATCTCTCTACTTTTCTTTTTTGCTTTACATTCTAACTTTATGCAATTACTATTATTTTATAGTTTTCATGTTCTTTAATCGAATAAAAATGTGTGAATCATTGAATCAAATATTCGTTAAAAACTTAAATAACCCATTTTTGAAAACTTTGAGGATTGCTGAGACTGAATACAGCTTGCATCATTGACAATGCTAACATGAAATTTGCTCATTTGTAACTTTTTTTCAAACTAGCTATACGTGACCCAATTAAAGTTTGTTTTGTAACAGGATTTTTGGGACACAAATGAAAGAATCTTATGCTAAAAAGCAATGATAATGTGGAAGGCACATGATTGATTCTTTTGAAATAAAACTCCCCCTTTATCTTTTTGTGACAATTATGATATACATTTACCCCCCACTATCTCCTGTTGGAAAAGGATATGATAATTTATAGCTTTAACTAGTAATTATTATTTCTTTCATGACTCATGACTGTGCTTGGATTTGCATAAGCTTCAAGTTCTAGGGAAAATTTTGGGGAAACTAATATTCAGCAAATATGTGGTACCATTTTTTTCCTTGGGAGGAAAGAGGAAAGGGATTGTTGCAATTATGAATTTTTTTGTTTCTCGAATTTGAAATGAATGTCTTATATGGTATGTGTGTAACACGAGTAAACTCAATTCTTTTTTAAATGGTTTTCACATATTTAAAGAGTTATATCATGTATGTTGCATGAATATTTTAAAAAAATTAAAAATAAAAAGTCAAACAACATAAATTCTGATAATTCAGTGCTTAATTTATTGAATTATGCAATGAAATCACTTTTAAAATAACCATTTCTTTTATCTGTTAGCAAACAGTATTTACACTTGCGGTTATTTAAAGTTTAAACCCTTCTTTTACTGGCGAAAAAAGAGGCAAACCACTCTGACATATACTCTTAGTAATCCAGCAAGCAGTTCCATCATCAATCTTCTAAACAAATGCCAACCTCTTCAAATCTCTTCTTCTTTTTCTTCTGCATTTTCATCTCCTTCTCCTTAACAGGTATCAAATTCTCCCACATTTTTGTTCTAAATATAGTTGCTTTATAGTTTACTCACTAGTTTAAAGCTTTCTCTTGTAAAAACACTTTGTTAATTAAGGAACTAAAACTGTTTTTACTTCTTGTTTGTTTTCTTGCAGATGGAACCCAACTCATAGTAGTAAACAACTGTCAAGAAAGCATATGGCCTGGAATCCTAGGCAGTGCAGGCCATGAAAATCCCAGAGATGGCGGCTTCCATCTCTCCTGTGGCGAACAAACAGTCCTGGAATTACCCGAAAGATGGTCGGGTAGAATCTGGCCTAGACAAGGTTGCTGTTTCGACCAAACGACAGGCAAAGGTTCATGTCAAACTGGAGATTGTTCAGGGCTTTTACAATGCCAAGGCATTGGAGGAAAACCACCAGCAACTCTTGTCGAAATGACACTTGGGAGTCCAACATCTGGTTTACATTACTATGATGTGAGTTTGGTCGATGGATTTAATGTTCCTGTCTCGATGGTGCCACTAGGTGGCGGTGTCGGATGTGGGGTCGCGGCTTGTGAGACTGATCTGAATGTTTGTTGCCCTTCTGCCTTGGTTGTGAAGAAAGAAGGGAAAGTTGTGGGTTGTAAGAGTGCATGTTTGGCTGCAAAAACAGATAGGTATTGCTGCACTGGAGAGTTTGCCAATCCTAAAAGTTGCAAACCTACCATTTTTGCTAATCTTTTTAAGGCTATTTGCCCCAGGGCTTATAGCTATGCCTTTGATGATTCTTCAAGTCTTAAGACTTGTAGGGCTCCTCGCTATCTCATTACCTTCTGCCCTCCTAATTGATTCTGAGCACTGGCTTGAGTTGAAGTTGATAAGAAATCTAGATTAGTATAAAAGAGTAGAAACTCTTGCAAATTGTTAAAATTGTGGCTTTATTGTATGTTTTATGTATTGAATTTATGGTAGATGATCCTTTCTGTGATTATTTTGATGTTTTTGTCTTTTAACTGTTCTATTTTTGCTTCATTGGTTGAAGACTTGAAGTTGTATCTTTACCTGTTCCAACCTGTCCAATTCATGTCTTTGATAACTTGACCTTTTTTTACTAGAATCCAGAATCTCAGTTTTCCTTAAATATTGAGAAACCATCAAATTACAAGTTTAGCATAGAACCTGGTGTAATTATGTGATTTTTAACAGGTTTTTCTTTGGCCTTCCATGTTGGTCCATCTTAGGGGGGGGGGGGGGAATTAGAGAAGAAAACATTACGCTTGCGTTTGAGAACTTGGATTTCAAATAATGAATTTGGATTTCAAAAATAATGTAATTGTGTAGTAAAACACATGTAAATGTAGCATTCATGATTATTTTTCAAATTCATGGATTTGTTGGATGCCTATTTAATGATGAATTTGAAATACCTATAGGTATTTGTTAATTTGTAATTTATGTTTTTATACCTTTCAAATATATAATCATGTTGAATTTTAACTAATATATGCATTTCATTATCACAATTTTATATAGCAAATGAAATTCAAATCCAAATTTTCAAATTTATGTTCCCAAACATAGCATACCAGTTAATTTCTGAGAAGGTTATGAACCAAATCACATTTAAAATCAATCATTTTTTCAGTCTGGAGATAAACGAAGAGGTTACAGATGTTGAGATTTGAACCTCAAACTTGTTTGATATCACCTCTTAAAGGTGGTTATATGAACCAACTGCTGGTTCATCTATCCTTTTCTTTAAGTCACTATAAAAATCACTATAAAATGCTGTTAATGCTGCATTAATTCTCATTCAGCTAATAATAACACAAGCAAGTAGTAAAACTAGAAGATAAACTCGAAAATTGCCAGAAAGGAATCTTGAAATATCCTTGTCAGGTTTCCCATGGTCTTTAACTCAACAGAAGCAACATACTTGTCAATTGGTCTATATAAGGCCTGAGCCTAAGAGCCAACATTTATAGCACTAGATTGGTGATGCTACTGAGGTAGTTATAGATTATGTTACCAGGCTCTTCATTTTCTTTAAAGTATCCGTGTTTGACATCTGTGTCCGACACATATTCGGACATGGGTATGGAGGTATAATCTTCTAAATATATGAAAAAACTTAAAAAAAAATTCATCATACCCGTATCGGACATATACCCGTATATAATACTTACCCCGAGTCCAGGTAACATAGGTTATAGACTTATAGTTATACAAAATACATTGCTGAAGTGTTAAGAATTCAAAAATACCTATGAGTGATAAACTGATATTTCATTATCAATTCAAAAGCAACCCTGCAATATTTTGTTTTTCAGATTCTGAGCAATGGAATATACAAAAGCATTGAACACAGAGCCATCACAAATGAGAAGAAAGCAAGGATTTCAGTCGCGGCATTTGTAGTTCCAGATGATGAACTAGAAATTGGTCCACTTGATTCAATGGTGGATGATCACCATCATCCTAGAATGTATCAAAAAGTTAAAGTATTTTTTATTACATCAAGTAAGTTTTAGCTAGGAAAATGGAGGGAAAAGCTTACACTGATCTGGTGAAGATAGTAAGCAAGTAACACCAGAGCTGTTCTCTTGAATTCTGTATTACTAGATCAAAATATGGCAATTGGCAATTCAATTAATATAAAAAAAAATGCCATACTGATATAGGTTTAATTTGATGGTAAAGAGATTAATTTTGAATGAAGAATAAGCCCATGTATTTTGATTTCCTGTACATTATTACTACATTATTTGCTTCGATTTGGTACCCAATAGTATTAGTATTTTTTTTATTATTACAAAGGAGACTGCAATTTAGGAACAGGATAAAGAGTTGCAGATGCTGGGATTCAAACTTCAGATTTACTAGATGCCACCTTTTAAAGGTGGCTGCACGAACCAATTGAACTAAATTCCGAGTTCAATTATGCTGAAAACTTAGCCAGGACTGATAGATCTAAAATAGGGCACAAAATGCATGTACTCTGCTTTTTTCTGACCATTAATTTGCGTTATAAAGAATTCATTCATAGCCTTGCATGGTCTTAAGTATAGAAAATTCTTGTTGAAATCAATTTACATTGACTCACTTTCTTTTTCCTCATTAAAGATAAAAGCTTCATTATACAAAATCTAGAATCTTCACCTACAAAGCTTTTTTTAATGGAAAAACAAGTTAAATTTTCAAGTTGAGGGATTCTTGAAATGATGTCTGAGAATCTATACATAAACTAGTACTCCAGACTTGAATTCTAAGAATTGACTGCAAGAAACATGAAGGAAACATGCTTATTCCTTTCTTATTGTGGGTACTTTCTTGATATGCGTATGGTTCCATGACAATAAAACAGAATAAGCAATATAAAAATTTCAGCACCTCAAGGTTTTCCATAATCCAATCCATGGTTCTTCTCATGTTTTAACTTCAGAGGATAAGTTGCCATGCTTACTAATTTCTATGAGAAAAGAAAATTCGTAGTGAAATCAATTTACATCTAGAACCCGAGGCTTAACTTAGTTGGGGTTCATATAATCACCTTTTAAAATTGACATTCAACATATCTGGAGTTCGGGTTTTAGAATCTACAATATTTCCTCTTTTTTAAAAGAAAATATATCAATTTACATCCAAAACACTCTATCCTAATTAGAGATTAAAGCTTCTTTAGACAAAACAGATTAAACCTTGAATCTTCACCCACCAACCTTTTTTTTATTGGAAAAACAAATTAAAAATTTCAAGTTGGATGCTTAATTCTCCAATGAATATCAAAGTATTTTACCTAGTAATCCTGAGCATTGACTTCATAAAATAGAAAGTGACATGTGCTTAGTTTTTTGTTTTATTTAAGATTGTTATTGGTTCCATGACAAGAAAATAGATATAATAACTTGACAATTTTAACATATAATAAATTGGAAATTTCAACTCAAAATCTCAAATTTTATTAAAACAGGAGATATCATCATATTAAAAGTCAATAACATAATAGGATCTTTCTCAGTTATGCATTTTAGCAACCTTTTCCATGTCAATGAAGCCTTGACTTAAGGCACATTTGGATTCTACCGCATTAAAATAATTTGTGGGGGGGGGGGGGAAAATCCTTCCACTGACCGGCACTCTCACTAGGGGTGCATTTGGATGCACCCCAGTGGGAGTTAAATCCCCATTGGCCCCTCCAATTAGACTGGAGGGGCAAGGGTCCAGTGACTTCACTGGACCCTTGTGGAGGAAGGAAATTTTTTTAATTTAAATTTTAAATTATTATTTTTTTATTTTATTTTTTGATATAAATATAATTTTCATAAATTTTAATTATTATTATTTAACATAAATATTATTTTAATATGTTTTTTATTATTAAATATAATTTTAATTATTTATTGTATATATACATATTTTAAATTATTATATTTTTATTTTATTAATTTTTTAATATAAATGTAATAATTTTTATTTTATTAAATAATTTTTTTAATATAAATATAAATATAATAATTTTTAATTATTATTATTTAACATAAATATAAATATAATTTTAATTTTAATTATTTATTATTTATACACATTTTAATCTAATGTCTTTAATGATTATTTTCTCTTCTCATTATAATTTATCTCACCGCCATCACTCCATTTGCATCCAAACACATATTTCACCGCTGATTTTAATTTCACCGCACAATATTCAATCTTATTGCTACAGTTACTAATCTCACCTTCACCGTTGTTTTTAATTTCACCGAAATCAATTTCACCGTCCATCTAAATGAATCGTTAGTGATAAAAGAGGAAGCTTTAAAATCTTGACGTCCTAGGTTCAAGTCCCATTATGTACGGGTTTGATCCAATTTTATATTGAAAAATTATCAAATTATGTACTGGTTTGTTGGTTGATTTCATTTATATAATTTAATTTATAATATAATATAATACTTAATTGTTATTGTAATTTGTAACTTTCCATAAATTTTGTAGGGTTTCATCTTTGACAAGTAGTACTAAGGGAAGCCTACCAATCTGTTTCTCAAAGAAGGATATGCATCCAAACAATCCTTGCCTAAATTTGCACCATAATTTAATTTGTTCTATTTTGCAGAAAAAAAATTTATAAAAATCAAACCTAAATATATAATAATTTTTCTTAATCCAATTACTGTCTTACTTGTAACAATGACAAACAAATATAATAAACACCAATGCATTGAGAAGATCATCACATTTTTCACCCACTATTTTTAACTAGCAAGTCAAACTAGAAGGAAAGCTCCAAAATAGCATTTGAGTGAAACAGTAGCAATTTTGCTGCCAATTTTGTTTGTTCAAACCTAATCCCAGGAAACCAATATTTAGTACCTATAAATGGAACTGAAAGTTGAGAAATTGGGTTGGGGCAAGTCTTTGCTAGTGCCAAGCATCCAGGAGATAGTGAGGAATGATTCTAAATCAGTTCCTGAAAGATACATACAAGAACAAAAGAACAGGCAAGTAATTTCTGAGAACCTGCTTGCTTCACTTGAAATTCCTGTCATAGATTTCTCCTTGCTAGCCAAAGGGGATGCAGATGAAATAAAGAAGCTAGATCTTGCCTGCAAGGATTGGGGTTTTTTCCAGGTAAATTCCAACATATATTTATGATCTTTTGTCTGGTCTTTTTGATATAATGAATCATGAAATGTAATGCTATTTTTTTTACAGATAATAAATCATGGGGTGAGAGAGGAGGTTCTGGTTAATATGAAGGCAGCTGTAGCAGCCTTTTTTGAACTGCCACTCCAAGAGAAAAAGAAGTGTGCAAAGGCAGAAAATGAGGTTCAAGGATATGGGCAAAACTTTGTTGTCTCAGAGCAGCAGAAACTCGACTGGTGTGACATGATGTTCTTAAAGACTCTCCCTCCTGAAAACAGGAATTTCAAGTTCTGGCCACTCACTTTACCAGGTTTCAAGTATGTATTCTTTCTTGTCTGTTAATTCATATAAACTGTGCTAGTAGTAAGTTACTTGAACTTTAGGCTGGCAAATGCTATAATACCATATGTTGCTCCGACTTTTTCTTGAAGTACCCTGTCCGACGCATATTCGGATAGGACAGAGTAGTCGGTCGATTCGATCCAAAAAAACTGAAAACCGACTTAACCGACTTCCATTAGAGAATAACCGAAAACCGACCGAATTGCGTAATGAAACCGAGCTAACCGAACCGATTTAATTTGGTCGATTTTGTCGGTTATTTCAGTTAATGGCTAATGGGTTTAATTAATGGGTTGGGTTTGGGTATTATTTGGTTGGTTTTGGGTAATTAATGGGTTTATTAAATTTATTGGGTTTGGGTAATTAATGGGCTTATTAAATTTATTGGGTTTGGGTATTTGGGTTGGGTTTGGTCCGTTTGGATAAATTTATATATATATATAATTATATAATATAAATATATTTAAAAATATATAAATATAATATTAAAGGTTGGTTAATTCGGTCGGTTCGGTTACTCAAATCATTAACAGAAGACCGACCGATTTAACCTAAAAAATCGACCTCAATAACCGATTACTAACTGAAACCGACTTAACCGACCCATTTTAACCGATTTGGGTTTGGTCGATCGGTTATCTCGGTTAGAACCGAGATCTGCACACCCCTATATCCTGACATGGGTATGAGGATATAATCCTCCAAGTACCTTCCAAATACATGAAAATTTTAGAAAAAATTAAACATACCATGTCGGACGCATACCTGTGTCCGACACTTATATCCGAATCCGAATAACATAGATAATACCAACTATAATGCCTCCAGCCCAATTGCACCACTGGTTCTGCAAATTTTCAAGCCTCAACCACTAGCTTTCAAAGTTTAAGTTAATGTTGCTTCTATTGAGTGATTTGAACCTTCTTTATACAGGTCTCTATCAATCATATTATTCCCTTAGCAATTTGGTATCTCCATAAAAGTGATAAGACCTAATTTTGACAAAAAACAATATCGAATAATTTTAAGGATGCACTCCTTTCGAATGTGATTGAATTGTTTTCTATGTTGCATCTCTTTTTTCATAACTGTTTTTAACAGAGATGCAGTGGAAGAATACTCAACCGAAGTACAAAAGGTTGCTGAGGAGATTCATGCTAACTTATCACTGTTGATGGGGATGGATAAAGATGGTCTAAAAAGGTTGCTAGGAGAGTTCAAACAAGGAATAAGAATGAACTATTATCCAGCTTGTTCGAGGCCTGATCTTGTTCTTGGTATTAGCCCTCATTCTGATGGTAGCCTATTCACTTTGCTTCTGCAAGATGATGAGATCACTGGCCTCCAAATTAAGCACAAAGAAGCATGGATTGCTGTTAAACCAATCCCAAATTCTCTTGTGGTGAACATTGGTGATGTTACTGAGGTAGCTATAGTTTTCAACTATGTTATTCGGACTCGGGTGTGAGTGTCGGATACGGGTATGTGTCGACACTGGTATATTCAATTTTTTGCAAGATTTTCATGTATTTGGAGGGTCCTTGGAGGATCATATCTCCATACCCATGTCCGGATATGCATCAGATACGGATACTTCAAGAAAAATGAAAAGTCGGAGCAACATAGGTTTTCAAAGTTCATTGCTTAAGTGTTTGAGAGAGTTCTGAATCAAAGTTTTTTATTACCAATTCACAAGCAACTTTGCAATGTTATTTTTTTTCGTTTTCTTTTTTTTTCTTTATCAGATTCTGAGCAATGGAATGTACAAAAGCATTGAGCATAGAGCGTGCACGAATGAGAAGAAACCAAGAATGTCAGCTGCAACATTTGTGCTTCTAGATGATGAAGTGGAAATAGGTCCACTTGAATCGATGATGAATGATAGCTATCTCCCTAGAGTGTATAGAAATATCAAGTATGTTGATTACATCAGGCAAAAGTTTGCGAGGAAAATGGAGGGAAAAGCTCATACTGCCATTTTGAAGCTTGAAAACAAGTGATCCCTAGCTGTGTTCTTCATTTATGTTCTATAATTAGATGGAAGTTTGGCAAATAAATATGAAAGTTTGCTCATATATGCAATACTTGAAACCTGTATGCCTTTAGTTTGGTGGTAAAGGGTTGAGTTTGAATAAACTGTAAACCAAATATCAGGATTTCAACTTTCTATACATGTGAACATAAGACATGCTTAAATTCAAGTAATGGTTGCTTGGTTTGGTGTTCCAATAAATTTGTTTCATCTTTGTTTAACGATTCTCTTAGTTGATTCATTGGTTGCACCTTTATCTGTTGATCTTTTTGATATCGAAAGTTGAATTTTGATATATTTGAAGAATCATATTTCCGTATCCATATTCGAATATGTACCGAACACAAATACTTAAAAAAAAAAAAAAAATCTAGACAACAGAAATTTAACAGCGATCATTCAAACACCAAATCATCACAGATTCAAATTTTGATCGATCCCCCAACGCCATCAAGCACTAGGACGAACAAAATATAAATACTATGCCTTGGCATAAATCAAACCAGAATATCAATGCTGGCTCAAACATGACAGAAAGATTAGGATACGGGAAAAGTTCATTAAATTAGGAAAAAGATAATCACTAATCAGTTGAAGAATAATTGAGTTGCTACCATTGGGCTTTGATGTCTCGAACCCATTTACAAGGTTAATAGTTGACACTTGAGACCCCTCGAAAGGGTCCAACAAGCCCATGCTTTCTGACCACTAGTCCATATATGGGTCTTAGTCAAGATGAGATAGAATAGTTTAGGTTCTAGTTGGAAACGAACCAAATATCCCACATAGCTCAAGAACACAACAGTAAAAGGTTTTATATAGTAGAAAGCAGCAAAAACAGATTGTCCCTTCGGGGACATCCGATAAAATTGGAACGATACAGAGAAGATTAGCATGGCCCCTGCGCAAGGATGACACGCACAAATCGAGAAATGGTCCAAATTTTTTTTTTTCTGAATTTTTGTAGGTCTGTTTCCCTCTCTTTCTCTGTTTTCTTTGCATTTTTATGCTTAGTTTGATGTTCATCTTCATGGGTTTTTCTCACTTCAGATTGCAATTTAGAGTGTTTTTCTGGGTTTGGTCTGTTTTACTCTTTTGAACTGTGAATACTGAATACCTCAATATCCATTATTAAGATTTTAGATAGTTTTTGCTGTCAGAGTTTGCTGATTTAGCTTCTGCTTCTTCTTTTTTTTTTCATTGTATGTTCCATATAACTATGGATCTTGTAGTTGTTAGTAAAGAGTTAAAATTTATCCATAGGAAATCCGCTTATAATTGGGTTATGGAATCAATTAATCAAAAATTAACCTTGTTAATCATGGTTGGCCAATGAGAGATTGCAAGATTTTGGTTTTGACAAAGAAAAAGAGATCTTTTTATGATTAAATTATAAGGTGCTAGCTGGTTTCTGATTGATGTAAAATATGTACTTCAGGAATGCTGAATATTCTGACTTTGTGTAGGAATGCTGAATATGCTAAATATCCTGATTGATGTAAAAAGTGCATTTGAATAGTAAAATAAAAATACTTTTGAAGAATTAAAAGTTTAAAATATAATTATTTGGATAACAGAATGCATGATTCATTAATTATGTTATAATTGATGGTATGTTTTTGCTTTTTCTTTGTAGTGATTTTTTTAAATGTAAAAGGGTAGCAAGAAGTAGTAATGACCAAAAGGAGCCTTAAGCTTTTAATTCAAAGGGTTGGCTAGCATGGTAAACTTGACCTAGTGGTTGAAAGCTTGAATCTTGAGAGCACATGGTAAAGAGGGCCTCTACTGTCAAACAGTTTATTCATTAGGGTGATGGCATGTATAGGACTGTGTCAGGGTGATTCAAGGTTCATAAATCATGTTTTAGATTTCAATTGCTTTTCGGTTGTAACAATTTATGCTTGCTGATAGTTACAAAATCATGTAATGAACATATACAAGAAGATGATTGGCTCATGATAGTTAGGATGACAATAAATCTATGTTCAGATAATCTGCAAATTTTGTAATCTTTTGAATTGTAAGCCTTTTAGGAACAAGCTGCCAACCTGTGAAGTGAGACAAGTGGTGGAACTCTTACTTCAATGTGGTGTACTTGTACCTTTTCACATCCTTTGATTCTTCCTCTCTTATGTGATTGAGAATTGAAATTCTAATATTACTTTGGGTTCCTTTACATATTGGTTGGATATTTACGACATTCTTGTTTATCTGTAACTTGATGTGTTACCAGAACAGAGGAAGAGGAAGTTGGCTAGCCAATATATGAAAAGCTATGTTACTCGGACTCGAGTGTGAGTGTCGGATACGGGTATGTGTCCGACACGGGTATGTTCAATTTTTTCTAAGTTTTTCCATGTATTTGGAGGGTCCTTGGAGGGTCATATCCTCATACCCATATCCGGATATGCATCGGACATGGGTGTCGGACACAGGTACTTCAAGAAAAATGAAGAGTCGGAGCAACATAGGTGAAAAGCTGCATCAGAGATTGGAGTCTTTGAGGAATGAGCTTGAGATTACAGTTAAAAGATTGGATAAGCGAGAGGCTCAACATGACTTAGAGTGAAAAAAATCTACTGCTTGAAAAGGAAAAGGTAAAGTGGCTAACATTAGACTTTAGACATATTGATAAGAAATCAAGCTATTCTGGCATCTGCACATGCATGCCCTGAATGAAAAATGCTGATATTCATATACAACATGATCAATGTCGCATCAAATGCCTTGTCTTTTTGTTTAATAATTATGGTTATTCTCATTTCAAGGTTGCTTCTTAAAAACATATATATGGATGCCTGTTTCTAAGAATAAACCAATTTATTTGTTTGTATGCCTACTAACATATTCAACTGGTGATTTCCTTTAAATCCTGCTTGCATTGTTTTGGTGTTATATAATGTGATGTCAAAGAGTTTTGATGTTCTGAAATTGATGATCGGTCTTGATAGAATTTTCTTCTTCTTAGTCATAAGTTAAACTGACGGATTAGCACTCTTGCAGTTGAAAGCTCAAAGCTCTCCGAGAAGCAACTATGCACTGATTGTTCAGCTTGATGATTTGAGAAAAGAATTGGATGAATAGCAATGCATGGATAAGTTAAACCAAACTCTTATACTTAAAGAGTTTATGAGTAACCTTGAGCCTTTGTTGCTTTGACTCTTTATTTTTCTTGAAGTACCCGTGTCGGACACCCATGTCCGACGCTTATCCGGACATGGATATGGGGATATGACCCTCCAAATACATAGAAAAACTTGGAAAAAATTGAACATACCCGTGTCGGACACATACCCGTATCCGACACTCACACCCGAGTCTGAGTAACATAGCCTTGAGCTGCAACATGCTCGCAAAGAATTGATAAATGTAAAAGTTCATCTTATACAAAGAAATGCTGGCCCTCTCTATTTGCCTTATTCTATATTTTACTCAAAAGAAAATCTTTCTTTCTTTCTTTATTTTTTTTTTGTTCATACAAAATTCCACTGGAACCAAAGTATTGATAACTGTTTTCTACATTACTGCAACATAGGGTTTGCAGGACTGTTGGAATTCTCAAACCAAGATTGGGAGCTCAACTCCATTGAATTATGCTCTTTTTGGCAGAACCTCATTACAAATCCAGAGTGTTATCCTTTCAAGAGGGAGCTAATAAATGGTAAGCATCAGATTGTTTTTTTTTTGCCTAATAGAACCTTAATTATAGCTGCAGTCTGCATGGATATTATGAACTAGGCAAGCTTGATTCGATTATAAGCCACTGCAGATGGTTCTTCCCTAAATTTCTAATATGTTATTGATGCATTAATGCTAGGAACTATGCTAGAATTCAGCTAAATTCCCATCAATCATTTTCAAGCATATGAACACAAGTCCTGTTATAAAGTATGTTGCTCTGACTCTTCATTTTTCTTGAAATGCCTGTATTCGACACCTGTGTCCGACGCATATCTGGACATGGGTATGGGGATATGATCCTCCAAGGACCCTCCAAATATATGAAAATCTTGAAAAAAAATTGAGCATACCCGTGTCCGACAGTCGCACCCGAGTCCGAGTAACATAGGTTATAAATGATACATTAGCAGTATGATTGCGAGAGGTTAGGACCTAGGATCGAGTATATGAACATGCTCATAAGACTTTTAATTGTATAAACATTGGTATAAAACCATATGTGGCATGGATGGACCTAGGATCGAGTATATGAACATGCTCATAAGACTTTTAATTGTATAAACATTGGTATAAAACCATATGTGGCATGGATGAACTAAGTGACCCTGATGTGATAACATGAAGAATTGATTATTGATCTACTATATCTCTATACTTAATGTGCAGAATTTCTTTCTCATTTGTCTTTTTTCGGATATTGTAGGAAATTATCAACTGTGATGACATAATGTTGAAGGAGTTGAGAAGTGAGTGGGGTGATGAGGTTTGCAAGGCTTGATCTAAAGAATTGCTGGAACTGAATAAGTAAAATGGAAGTGGGAGATACATAGTTCTCGAGCTTTGGAACTTCAAAGAGGGAAGAAAAGTCAGCCTAAAAGAGTCAGTTGAGTGCTTCATCCAAGAATTAAAGACCCAAAAATCTCATAAACATAGAAGATGACAGAGCCATATATGCTTGGCCTTAAGTCTTTCACAGTTGGTACTTCTGAAATCACCCAATAATACAAGTTGTAATTGTGTAAAAATGAATTAATGCCTTGGTACCCTTGTCTAATTATCTAAGTTGAGACTTGGGATGATCAAATTATGTCAATTTTCTTCCTTTTTATTCTATTCTGCCTCTATAACAATTGGTGCCAAATGTTATAAAACTTGACCAATACCGGCAAATCAAACTTAACCCAAGCCAATCTTAAGGCAATCCTAATCGTGGGGTAAAGCTATTCTTTTTTTTTTTTGATATTTTCCCTGATTTTTTTTTTTTTTTGCCATTTTACCTGCTCTGTTTCCCATCTCTTTCCCAGTTTTCTTTGCATTTTTTCTGGTCTATATTTCGTTATGCTTCAGGTGTTAGAATTTTCCAAAATTCCTTTATTTTTTCTTGAGTTGGTAATAAAGATTAAACTATTTTTTTGGTTCTTGGTTACTATGCTTGCGACTTGGGAGCTTATTGCAGATTGAACTCCAGGAATTTAGTACTTCATTTGTATTTTTTTTTTCATGTAATTGACTTTTCGGTGACCCATTTTCAATCTTGTTACCTTTCTGCCTTTTTATTCTCTCTTTCCTAATTTCAGCTTCGACCAATTTTCAGGATTAACATGCCTTATTGCAAGATATATATAAAAATTTGACTTCTTTTTTTATCTAAAAATGAATACTGAATTTTTTTTGGTGATGACTGATGGGAAAACTTTAGTTTTTAACATCTTTATGAAGAAATTTAACTGGATATACTTAGTGTGAAATACTAAAGCTTTAAGCTTCATATATTGCAAGAAAATCAGGCCTTGCTGAATAATAACTGATAAACTGGCTCATGGTAGTTTAAATTTAGTTAGGTCTGGGAATGGTTAATCTTTTTATAATGATTGGAGGTTAGTCAATTCTCAGTTTATTATGCCAAATTTTTTTATTTTGTCTGGATATTAAAGGGCATGGTTGATCCAGAATGCAGAATCTGCTATATGCTTGGTCTAATATTTGCATTCTTTTACAGTTTAATAGTTCATGTTATAACTGTAGAAACTGGATTTTTGATATAGGGAATGATTTTAGCTTACTAATAAACTATACTTTCTTTTATGCTTTGTATTGGATGAGAGATTGTGCTTTTCTCCTGTCATGTATGGCTGAAAATAAGGAAGATTCTAAGGAAATCCTGTGTTATGGAAACCAGAGAAGTGGCCCAAATTGAGCAATTCTTTTTGCAGCTCCTCTAAATGGTTGAAAATTTATGTTGCTAGTAATTAATTTGGAGCCAATATGAAGATTGAAACTATGAGGCTGAAGCTTGTTTTTAAATGGTATTGCATAATGGAACTTTTCTGCCTCTTCGGGCGCAAGCTGCCCTTATTTTTGTGCATTAAAACACTATCTGGTTCACTTTTTGTAGCCAAGTAGAACTCTCACTTCAATCCTTTTGAAGACATGAGATTCAATCTTCTGTTCTCTGATCATGGATAATGCATGCAGTATATTTCTATGTTGCTCTGACTCTTCATTTTTTTTGAAATATCAGTGTTCGACGCATATCCGGACATGAGTATGGAGATATAATCCTCCAAGAATCTTTCAAATACATAAAAGAAAAAAAAAAAATTAGAAAAAATTGAACATACTCTTATCGGACACATACTCATATCTGACACTTACACCCGAATCTGAGTTTGGATTTGTGACATTTTTATTTGTGCTCATTGAAGGCAAGATTCTTCTATTTCTCTTGAACAAGCACTTTAACAATGTTGGGAACTTGGGATCCATTATTTTGCTTCCTGAGAAAGAATGTATTGTGTTGTTGACATAGATAGACCATGGATATACTGCAAATGTTGTCCCTAAGTTATAGCTTATATATTAAGTTTTTCCTTATACAAGCTATGATTGTCTTTTATATCATGTTTTTCCTGTTGCAAACAGTGATCTTAATGAGCTATTTAGTTTCCATATTTATCTGATTTGATGATTCCCTCAACTCAATGAAAATCCCATGACTTATCTGGGAAAGAAAACATAGAGAAAAAAAACCACTAGTATAATTATTCTTCCAACATGTTAAATTGCAGTTCAAAGTTCTACAAAAAATTTTACAGTTATCTGAGAAACAGATTATGAAGAAAAAGTAGATAATTGCAGACTGAGGAGAAAATTTTCCAATCCCAACTTCCTTCATTTGAGCTGCACCTGCCAAGGAGGTTAGCAAAATGAAGGCATTTCTGCTTGGGCTTGGAAATGGTATCTGATGAGCCCAACCGAGGGGGTCCAAATATTAGACCTTATAATCTTATCTATGGAGAACTTGGAAGGATTTAAAGGTGAGATGAATGAATCCCTTTCATATATATATATATATATATATATATATATATATATATATATATATATATATTAGATTTGAAGCTTATCCTAATTATTATTGATTCAATTTCAATCAAGCATAAAGGGTAGCTGAATTATATAAAAAAAAAAAAATTATCTCATTTAGGATCAGTGGAGTATAAAATATCTCTAACGGATTAGAGAATTATCACATATCTCAAAAGACGTATTTAAAAAACGCGATTTTTGAAGTTTAAAAATTTTATGGACTATATAGAAAATTAACTCTATGAAATTTAGAAGATCATATCCATTCCAAGATCAATTTCTATGATTATCAAGTATTTCTCACACAAAAATATGTGGTATTGTGTATGTCATGACATTTTTTATTTTTGAATAAAAATAGATAAAATCGAAACGACCCAGTCGTTACAACTTTCTTTAACATGATCATAAAAATGTCTATATCAATATGAAAACAATGGATTTTTCAAGGTGATAGAGCCAAGAACATAACAGACCCCATTGAAATGGTAATATAAAACTAATAATAACCCCATTGGAAAGGATATGTGTTTTTCCAAGCATTAAGAATGAAGAAATTAAAACTCGAAATTTAGTTTAGTTGGTTTATATAGTCACCTTTAAAAGGTGACATCCAGCAGATTCGAGATTTGAATCATAATATTTGCAATCCTTTCTCTTATTTTCGGGTTACGTCTTCCTTTCTATCCAAATAAAAAAAAGAAGAAATTAAACAAATGGTTTTCACTTTTCAGATTTCTAACCAACCTTACCTAAACTTAGGCAAGAAAATTTTTCCATAAAAACCTGACCAGATAAACCACCATTTTTCCATAGGCTCTGACCAGGATATGGATTTTACAACCAATTTAGAGACGGCAAAAATTGCAAATTTTTCTAACCTGCTTTCAATTCTTCTTGCAAGCTTCCCATTACAAAAAATAGCCTAATTGCAGCTTTTATATAAATTAATGAGTTGCCTACGCCATTTGAGTAAGTAGATGGAAATGGGGGTTTCTGAATTTTCTTATTAAATTTCTTCTGTTTTCTAGTTTTTTTTTTAAAATTGTAAAATGCAAGTTGCGTATAGAAAAAATGTGGTGCAAGCCATTTTTTTGTGACTTGTAAGCTATGTGCAAATAAAAAATGGTGCCTTAAATCAAATCTTTTTTTAAAATATAATGTTTGAGTTTTATAATAATCAAATTGAAACTGCAATTCCAATTTTGGGGAATATTTGATAGTAATAAAATAGTTCTTTTTCATGTAATTGGAATATTGGATGTTAACATAGATTATGTGTCAATTCGGATCGGTTTAGATTCGATTACGAGTCGGTTAAGACATATTATCGAGTTTAGATCAGTTTTGCCAGCACTCTAAAATTCCCTATCCAAATCCAAAAAATTAGAACAAGAAGATTGAAAAAGAAAATGTTTCATGTAACAGATGGAATCTTTAATGCTTACTCTCACTTTTCCATACTAATAATGAAAGTAATTAGTTAGGAATTTCTTTTAATACGTCAATTTATTAAGAAATTTAATTTTAAAAAATCCACATAAAATTTAAAAGTATTCATATTTATAAGTAATTGTTAATGAAACCTTTCTAACAATTTTACTTCTTAACATTACAAATTCTTGATGAAATAAAATTTTATCATTTTATACATGGATTTTGAAGTTGGTGGTATATATTTATATATATATATATATTAATTACTGCATACATAATTGTGTATTAAAAATAATCCAACAACATTATCAAGATTTAAGTTCAAAAGTTTAATAATGGTTGAAGAACTCTTTCTCCAAACTCTTTTTTTTTTCCATTATTATTTTTACTTAATTACACGATTCTATGAACACCACATATCCATAAATAAACATAACAATTCGTGCATACGTGTCGCGTCTTGTGTTTTTCGTGTTAATCGTATAAATATAAATATAACACAAATGATTAAATGTGTTAAAATCCTAAATGTAAATATGATACATGTATTAAATGTGTCAAGCTAATTATATTTAAACGTATCGTATCGTATCATATTTATTAAACGTATCATATTTGTATCGTATCCAAAATTATTTTGTCTATCCATAATTCAATTTTAAGTAAGATAGGATGATATTGAAAATACATGAGTAAGATTTTACAGGAAGAAAAAAGGAGGTACATAAATAAAAGCTGTTAATTTACCTTTCTTTCTAGATATAGGCAGAGCAAGACTTGTTCATGGCCTGGCCGGGTCGGTCCGCGGCTTGATTTTGTTTTTCTTTATTCAAGTTTGAGTCGAGTCGGTCCAAAAGCTTATATGTCTATTCAAAATAATATTAAAATTTTATTTTTATTTTTATATTAATATTAATATTTATAATTAAATCTAAATAAAAATATTTTTTTATTGATAAACAATAATTAAGGTCGGGCCAATTCGAATTAAAAAAATTTATATCTAAGCCCGATTCAATACGGGTCAGACTGTACGAGTAATCCGATTTTTGAACAGGTCTAGACAGATGTATGACTTTTTGTATATAGCAAATCATAGTCCATCTCTTCTCCATTACTCAAACTAAGCTATCAAAAATTCAATATCCCTTTGATTTAATCAACTACGTACTAACAACAAACTCCAGAAAAGGAGGTAATTAAGACAAAAACAAATTATATCAACCACTATATTGGTCGGGCCAAGAGTAAAAACCCTCACATCGTTCACAATTAATGAATTTATTTGAATATTGTTCTTCAATAGTAAAACAATAGATAGGGACTTGTTCATGTTGGAATTTTTTTTTTTTTTTTTTAAGAAGATATCATTGTTATAACTTATAACTAACAATTAGGTTTATAAAAGGAAGTTGGACAAGATCCCACCAAACCCTCTGACCCCCAATTGCACACTCAAGTTTAGCAATATATTACGAGTACACTTCTTAGCAATATCCCTCTTAACATGAAAAAACTGACTGATTATTATCCCATAAATTGGCAGTAAAATCTAAAAACTCTACAAGCAGGGTTAGTAGGGTGACACATATCCTTATAGTATATATAAAAATAAAAAATAAATAAGATATATGTGATAATTTTTTAATTCCGTATGTGGAATTAAAAAAATTCACTATCAGTATATCAAAGACGAATTCAAAAACAGACTATCATTGCACTCTCAAGATAAATTCAAATTGTCTAAAACTATATTGCTTCATTCCCAGTACGTAAGATCCGACTTTGCAATCTATTTAATGGCTAGTAAAGAGTCACTTTCAAATAAATAAGGAATGAAGATTATTATTTCGAGCCAAAGCTAGATAAAAAAGAATAGCATTCAGCTTTGCATGGAGGACACTACATATCTAGATGATCCAACTTTAGACATAGCACAAAAACAAATCCCCTCACTCTGATTTGCATGGGCATTCTACATGTGTTAGAATGAAAACATGTTCATGTTGGATTTATGTTCTTTATAATTGATATATTGATCCAATAATTTTCAATAATCGTTTTTTTTGTGTGGCTATATATCAAAGAAGTAAATTAGTGTATAATTCATATCTAACATATCATGATACAATATATTAGCTATAATTTTACAAATTACTTTCTCTAATTGTAGAAAATGGAAATATATATTATATATTGATATAATAGAAGTAAATGGATAATGAACTGATCTTCAATTGAACTTAACTGATCCAATAGTAAACACGTACTTACGTAACAGAATTTGGACATGAGAGATATATGGTTTGAGTAATAATAGTGCTTTATACGAAAGAAAAATTAGTTATTAGGAATATCAATGATTATGAGACCCCAAAATCCCAATCATGCACCAAAAAATAACACGAGTTATCTCATTCGAGGTGATGAATTCTAAATTGATTGGATTGCATTTTTCATTCACCAAATCTCAAAGATTGAAAGATGTTTCATCTGATATAAGTAGTACCTGTCAATTACATCGTCAAAACTATATAAAATCTCAAAGGGAAGAGATTACTTCTTCTACTTTACTTTTGATAAAGGTGGAAAAAACCTGAGAATCAAAGGCCTCGGCAATTCTCATTCCCCTCATAAGGCTAATAAGATGATTTAGGATGTGTTTTCTATTTAATTAACTTTTCTTTCATTAAAAATTTAAAGATATTTATTTTTGAGGGTTTCTAAAATTTTAAAATTGTTTATTAATGAAGTGGTAGTATTTAATTGATCATAGTGTATAGAATGCGTATAATGTGGGTGCATGAAATTAAACCCTACCTAAATTAGTTAAATTGTAAGATTTTCCTACTGATCCTTTGTAGCAAAAATAATTAATACCGGAAGGATTCTTAAAAAAATTAATAAAAAAAAAAAAAATTGGAGGAGAGATTTATATTTGATGTATTTATAGTGTATTAATTCTATACACTAGTGTCAATAACTCACAATCTGACACTTCATTAATAAATAAAACTAATAATTTTAATTAATATTTAATTAAAATTAAATAAACTTTTATTAATATTTATTTAATAGATCTGACTACTTTTAATTTTACTTATTAATAAGGTATCATGATTCATTGAGACTTGAGAATGTATAGAATCAATAAACTACCAGTAAATTAAATATAAACTCATTCGAGGAGGTATAGTTAATATTATATAAGATTTATATTTGATGTACTTGTATATCAGTGAATCAGATGACGTAACTTATTAATAAATAAAGTGATTTGTATTTATTTTTAAAGATTTTTTAAAATTTTATATTTGTTTATTAATGAGATGACATCATGTGATTCATTGACAATATATATATATTTATACACTGATAATATATCAAATACAAACCCGTATTATATATATATATATATATATATGAAAACTTTATTGATGAAAAAGAAAGATAAACGTTGGGAGGCAAGATTCGAGGGTGACAAAATCCCAAATGGAATGACACCAAATTAAAAGCACTCAGATGGAGAAAGAAATTGGTTGGTTCCTTCTCATGCAACAATGTGGAAGTGACCATTGATATAATCTCAATACTTTTATTATCTACTTTATAACATATCATATAATAAGCCTCGAGTAACCCGAGTTAGTAACCTAATTAATTAGGGTCATAAACCGATGGCGCAGTCGCCATTTTTAGGTTTACACCTGACCTAATCCAAAATCTTTATTAAAAATAAAAGCTTTTACGTCCGATCCATAAATTTTGACAAAGTTGGTGAAGTTAAGTAATCAATCTTCGTATATTAACGTGGCGTATTATCCTTTATTCTTTGCAGATATATCAAACTTTTTTGGAGGCTAAGGACCAAAAAGAAGTAATATAAGAGTAGTAGTTGTGAAACTGATAAACGGCCTCGTTCTTACATTAGAGAATTAGTCAATCCAAACCTTTGCTCTTTAACCTTATATTCTTACAATCCTTTCATTTTATCTCAATCAAGAAAACCCAAAATTTTGTTTGAGATTTTAAGCAAAAACAAGGGTGAAATTTAGTATGGAGTCGGTTGTTTCTGAGCTTGAAGGGACTCTTTTGAAAGACCCAGACCTTTTTTCTTACTTCATGTTGGTGGCATTTGAGGCCTCCGGTTTAATCCGGTTCGGTTTGTTGCTATTGTTTTGGCCAGTGATTCGGTTGCTGGAAATGTTAGGCATGGATGATGCTGGGTTGAAGTTGATGGTCTTTTTCGCGACGGCGGGGCTTCGAGTGTCGGAGATTGAATCAGTGTCTAGAGCTGTTTTGCCTAAGTTTTACATGGATGATATTGATATGGAGGCTTGGAAAGTGTTTAGCTCGTATGATAAAAGAGTTGTGGTGACGAAAACGCCTAGGATTATGGTGGAGAGATTTGTTAAGGAGCATTTACGAGCTGATGAGGTTATTGGAAGTGAACTTGTAGTAAACCGATTTGGTTTCGCTACGGGTTTTGTTAAAGGTGATATCGCTTCTATCTCGAGTAGTGTCGTCAAACTATTCGTAAACGATGAGCCTAATTTAGGGTTTGGAAGAGCTACATCAAGTTTTCAATTCTTCTCTCTATGCAAAGTAAGCCTCTTTCAAGAAATCATCAAACTCAAATTTTGATTTTGTTAGAAAATTTTCTGCAATGTGTTTCAAATTAACCATTTCACTTTATTTTTTAAATATATTGATATAGTTTTAATCTAGTACAAGCTAGCTCTACTTGTTCTTCATGCTAACAATTAGCTTGTTAACATGCAGGAACAAATGCACCCACCATTTTTTACCAACCAAAACGACCTCCACGACCACCAACTCCTCCGCCCACTCCCAGTAATCTTCCACGATGGCCGCCTAGTGAAGCGACCGACGCCCTCAACCGCTCTACTAATCCTCCTATGGATACCATTAGGAATCTTACTAGCAACAATCCGGATTGTCGTCGGCCTAATGCTTCCAATGCGAGCCATCCCCTACATGTCCCGTTTATTCGGTGGCAAAATCATCGTCAAAGGCAAACCACCGCCACCCGTCTCCGGTAACAGCTCCGGAGTCCTATTCGTTTGCACTCATAGAACCCTAATGGATCCCGTGATCTTATCCACTGTGCTCATGCGAAAAATCCCGGCAGTCACTTATTCTATTTCGAGATTATCCGAAATCCTATCACCTATACCGACGGTAAGATTAACAAGAATCAGAGAAGTGGACGCTGAAAAAATCAAACATGAATTAACTAAAAGTGACTTAGTAGTTTGTCCCGAAGGAACAACTTGTAGGGAACCCTTTTTATTAAGGTTTAGTGCCCTATTTGCTGAATTAACAGATCGAATAGTCCCAGTTGCCATGAATTATAGGGTAGGGTTTTTCCATGCAACCACAGCTAGAGGGTGTAAAGCTTTGGATCCAATCTTCTTCTTCATGAACCCTAGACCGATTTACGAGGTGACGTTCTTGAACCAACTGCCGGTAGAAGCCACATGTTCGTCGGGGAAAAGCCCGCATGACGTCGCGAATTATGTGCAAAGAATCTTGGCTGCTACGTTAGGGTTTGAGTGCACAAATTTTACTAGGAAAGATAAATACAGAGTATTGGCTGGGAATGATGGAACAGTTTCATGCACTTCTTTCGTTGATCAAGTTAAGAAGGTGGTGAGCACTTTTAAACCTTTTTTTCAATGAAGAAAAAAAAAGATTATTTGTTTTTTTTTTAAATTAATTTCTTGGAATAAATAAAATTAATTGTGGGTTTTTTTTTTTGTTCTTGTACATGGTTGGATTTGTAATTTTTTTTTTTTTGGATTTATTATTTATGGAATTGTTGAATAATTTGTAAGGATGATTAATGTTAATTAATTAAGTTATATTAATGGTTAATGTTAATTATTCCATTGGAATAAATTTTATGTAATAACCTGCTGCCAGTTCTATATATGTCAAATGGCAACATTTTCATATGATTTCTCCAAATTTTTATCTTCTTGATGTGGAATAATATAAGATAAACGTATATATATTGATTTTAAAATATATATTTTAAATTTTATATATGTTTCCAAATTCAAAAAACAATTTTCTGTTATCAATCAATTCCAAAAGGGAGAAACTAATTTACATTTAAAATCATTTTAGTTAAGGTGTAATCAGTGAATAAAAAATCGGATTGGACCGGCCGATCGGATCGGACCAGCCGATCGGACCGGTTGAACAGGGAAGCAGTGGCCTATCCGGTCCTGTAGGTTTAATAAAATCGGATTTGATCGAATCGGTCAAAAACCGGTTCAACCTGAAAAAAAAAACAAAAAAACAAAAAAAAAAAGGGAAAAAACCGATAAAAAACCGAAAAAAAGAAGGAAAAAAACATTTTTTTATTTTTTAAATTATTTTTTTCAATATTATTTTTGTAATTGATGAGATTTGAACCCATAACCTCTTAGAAATATATTAAATACCATAACATTAAGCTAAACACTTATTTTTATTTATTTAACATTAAAAATATTTTTAAAATATTTAAAAATCTTATTTAAAGTGTTCAACAAGTTCAACCGATTCAACTGATTGAATCGATTAAACCGGTTGAATCGAAAACCGAAAATCATACTAGTTTGACTTTCGGTCCGATTTTTTCAACTGGGTGTAATAAAATTTAACGATATAAAATCAAACAAGTCATAAGCCTGCCACTTAATTATATTTAATAAATTTGATAGGCCCATATTTGCCCCAAAAAAACTGGAAGCCCAACATCAGATTCAGCACAGCCCATTGGTCTCAATTTTCACAATTTTTTTTTTCAGAAATTTGAACTTTTAGAATGTATTTTATATCTATCCAAATATCGGATTACAAGTTTAGTTTTATGAATTTGATTTAAATCGATTTGATTTGGATAAAGTTTTAAATCTTGAGTATTAATAAAATATTTTTATTTAATTTTAATTATAATATAATTTAAGATATAAATTTTAATTTTTAAAATTAAAAAGCCTAAGATTTGATGTCCGAATCAAATCGAACTTAAATAAATTTTTTCTGATTATCCAAATCTAACTTGAATCGATTCATAAGTAGATCTAGCAATAATTTATTTAATTAAATTAAAGTACACAACTAGCACATATAAAACCAGGTTCAACAAAAACATTTTTTTTATAATATTCCCCTCTCTTTGTCAAAAAAAATTTTCCCTACTTTTTGTTCACAGTCAACAGCTGGCTATGGCCTGCTTGAATTAGCTTATTAGGGGCCCAAAAAATTGGAAAATAAAAATGAAATAAAACAAAATAAGAACAAGGTGTGCTCATATGATACAGAAATGAAATTATTGTTTGGTCTAACAGTCAGATAACCCTTTCTTTTTTATAATTTGAAATAAATGATTTTGCCATATAAAAACATGTCATCGTGCCAAAATGTTGAGTTGTGAAAATTTTCTGCTTAAATTATAATTTTCTTGTTCATAATTGTGGCATTTAATTAGATTATTTTATTGTTATAGTATTATTTCATTTTAATTTACATAAATTTTTGTACATAATTAATTATACTTTCAAATAAAAATATGCATCTCCTTTGGTCAACTGAGATATAGCTTCCAGAAGGCCGTGTTTTTTCTTTGATGAAAATGATAGCTAATTAGCTAAATCTTCAACAGCCCAAAAAAAAAAAATTACTGATTCTTCATTTCTTAATTAAATTTTAGGAAAAACCCATACAATATTTACAAACTAATAATAGTAAAAATTTCATTGAAACTATTTATGTATCAAAGATAAATAAAATTTAAGACTTCATTCTAAAAAATAGATGGATGGGATTTATTCTGTAATTCAAAAAATATATATGTAAAAAAAAAAAAAGAAACTAATTATTTTCACATAATTTGACAAATTATGTATAAAAAAAAAAGTCCTAAAAGGAATAACTCGTCAATTAGAATTTAAATTTTTTTTGAAAGTGATCGTGAATTGAAATCCTAAACTTATTAAATGAGATTTATGAGATGAAAAATATGATTTCCCGCTATGTAATTTAAAATCATATGTAAAAAAATAATAATAATATAGTAGTAATGGATGTGAAGTAATGGTTCACCAACTTATTGCAGAAAATTTCAAACACTTTAAATTATTAGTATTTGTTATCACATGCATTCGCACGTAAATTCTCGTTATTTTATCGATTTTAAATATATAATTATATACTTTAAAATAAATAAAATTTACATTAACATATAAAGTTTATTTTATGTATAAATTATATCAAATTATTATAAAATTTATTATTTTAATTATTAATACAAAATTAATTATGAAGATAAAAAATGTAATGTAAATTTTAATTCTTTTATATTTATATCAAATTAATAAATTGATTTACATTTTTAGATTAGTGAAAATTTAAAACTTTTAAGACACAATTACAAAAGCGTTTTAATGAAATTAAATTTTTTACTTATAAATTAGATAAATTTTAATAATTAAAAAAATATTTATAATGATAATTTAAAAATATAATAAATAACAATGACTATTTTTATCAGTTCAAATGATTTTTCACATTCGTACTTGTATATATATTATACAATAAAGATTTAAAATCAAAGTATGCACCAAACTATAGGGTTTCTATGGATGTCTTAAAAAAGTAAATATACTTTAGGGGTTATCCATACAAATTTTAACAAAAGAAGAGGAAGGTTAAGTAGACTTTAGGAGTTTTATTTTTTATTGTTGAATTCTTTTTCTTTTTTTTAAATAACAAAAAAAAAGTGGTTAAGCAGCGTTTATAAATACTGAACAAACTATTTAATTACTGTTTTAATAAATAAAAAAATTGTATTTAATGTATTATTTTTATTGAACTTAAAAAACTAATAATTTATTAAATGCATTATTTTGTTTAAATGTCATCTTAAGCAATATTTTTAGACAATGATTAACATTTCTCAATAACAAAAACCAAAATAGCATCCAAATATTCAGTTGATTAATGTATGATTTTTTATTAAAAAAATGAGTTCAAATCCGCTTTTCTTAAACTTTTTTAATTAAAAAAAAAAAAAAAAAGCCAAAGTAAAGTATATAAACAAAAGTTAGTATTAATGTGGTATCATATACCCCCAAAAAATAGCTAGTGTTATCTTATACTTTAAATTTCACTAACTATTTTGAAGCATTCATTTGCAATTTTTTTTATTACAATTACTCAATCACAGTTAAGAATTATGTAAGAATCTATCATTTTTAAGTGTGAATTTCGCATAATATTGATCGATTAATTATAATGCAATTATTGAATGTGATATACTCCTAATTATTTCTTAGGTTTGATATTTGTATGTTTAGATTCTCTTTGTTTAGGGTATTTTTGTTATTTTTTATATTTGAAAAAAAAAAAAAGAGAGTAAGAAATGTGTTTAGGTACAACAAAATGTTTTGGAAGAATTAAACATAAAGTTCTTTTTTTAAAGAAAACGATGTATAATTCTGTTTTATATAAACTAATTATTATGTCATAACTTACAACTAATGTTACATTTCAATTACTTATCCCTTTGATTAATGTGATTTTGGTTTTCAAGTTTTAACATTTGACTTTATATAAAAAGAATAAAACATAAATAATAAAATATCAATTAAACGAACTTTAATTATAAATAAAAAAAATATATAAAATTAACATGTTCAAATTATATTTTCTTATTTCATTAATTTTATCATTGAAATCTTATGGTTAGAAAACAAAAAACAAAAAAGCTTTTTTTAATAATCTAATTGTTAAAATCCTGAACCATATATTTTTATTTTTTGAAATATTTAACTAAATAAATTTGTCACAACAAATTAATTCCCATTATCCCAAAAAAAAAGAAAAACAAATTAACTCCCTTTTTTTTTACCGCAGTCAAAGAAACCTAACAAGTAACAATTTTTAATTAACTTCACTAATCCCATATTATGAGGTTAATCGTTAATCCCTGTAGTTGTTAAACTTAAAACGCCGTTTAAAATTAACCAATTAAAACGATCCACGTATGCAAAAAAAATTACAGCGTAGCTACCACGTTAACGCGGCTTTTCCAGTTGTTTACATAATTTTATATATGTAAATAAATAATTCTTCGTCTCTTGACTCTTTCTCAATTTTTTGGTTTTTTTGTTTCTTAGATCTATAAAATTCTTTTTTCACTCTTTTTGTATTTTTTTTTTTTGTTTCTTACATCTATAAAAGAAAATGGCGACGACGACGTCGTATTGGTGTTACCGATGCAGTCGATTCGTCCGGAACTTTGACCAAGATGCGATCACTTGCCCCGACTGCGACGGCGGATTCATCGAAGAGATCGATAATCATCCTCACGCAGCGCGTGCGATCCACGTGGAATCCCGTCGCGTCGGAAGCAACAGATTCCCAGCAGCCGCGGTGTACACTAATGCTACTCCCGCCACCACTGTCCTCCGCCGTAACCGTCGTAATGGTGGCGATCGTTCTCCTTTTAATCCCGTTATCGTCTTACGAGGCGGAACCGCCACATCCTCCTCGGCCTCACCTTCCTCCGCCGCCGGGGAAAATTCAAATGTTGAACAAAACGGGAGAGGGTTTGAGCTTTATTACGATGACGGAGGTGAGTCAGGTCTTCGGCCGTTACCCGCGAGTATGTCGGAGTTTCTGTTAGGTTCCGGGTTTGACCGATTAATTGACCAGTTATCACAAATGGAAATCCAAAACATCGGGCCTAACGAGCAACCGGCGGCGTCGAAAGCGGCGGTGGAATCAATGCCAACGGTGGAAATAAACGAAACCCATATTTACAACGAATTGTACTGTGCGGTTTGCAAAGAGCAATTCGAGTTGGGGACCAAAGTTCGAAACATGCCTTGCGATCATTTGTACCATTCCAACTGTATACTCCCATGGCTTCAGTTACGAAACTCATGCCCCGTTTGCCGCCATGAATTACCCGCCGCTTTCAGCGAAGAAGGAGCCGAAACTGGTGGTGGGTTTTCAAATTCGTTGGAGGAGGTTCCAGTGGGGTTGACTATTTGGAGGTTACCGGGTGGAGGTTTCGCGGTGGGGAGGTTTTCGGGAGGAAGAAGAGGAGGAGAGAATAGAGAGTTTCCGGTGGTTTATACGGAGATGGATGGCGGTTTTAGTGGCGGAGGGTTGCCGCGGAGGGTTTCGTGGGGGAGTCGAGGGAATAGAGTGAGGGAAAGAGGAGGGTTTTTCAGAAGAGCTTTGGGGAATTTGTTTGGGTGTTTTGGTGGGTCAAGTTCTTCTCATAGTTTGGATTCAAGGAGAAGAAGAGATTGAGCTGTTGAAGCTGATAGTGGAAGAAGAAGATTAAATTTTAAGCCCAAGATTATGAAATCTCAAATCATTGTGAAAAAAAAAAAAAAATGAAATGGGGTTTTCTCAATTCACAATATTTTTGTCAAGAATTGAAGATTTGGTGAATTGAGAGAAGGTTCAGACTCTGATAATAAATGAAGGAAAAAAGCAAAGAAGGAGATGGCAGTCATGGAGCAGAAGCTTTGAAAGGAAAAAAGAAAAATTGTGCCAGATAAGAAGCTGTACTCAGTTAACTTTTAGTTTTCCTCTTTTTTAACTTCATTTTTTTTTTTTGGTAGTTTGCTGTCTTTGATTCTTTTTGGCAAGAAATCTAGCATAAATTTTTATTTGGCATATGAATGGATAACTATTTGTTACATATTTTGGTTCTTTTAGCTTTGATGTTTTCAGCAAATGTCTTGATTCTTAAGTCTTTTCTGAGCTGCTGTTGCCATTCCTGACTAGTTTATAGTAGTTAGTTTAATAGTTTTAGTGTTTCAAGTATTTTTTACTCAACTTTTCATCAACTTTTTGCCAGTGCCTTTGAGTTTGGGTTGCAGAACATCAATTACTTCCTACTTCTTCAATGTTTTGACTTAAGGTGTTAAAAATATGTCAGCTGTGGGGAGGAAATTCTGTTTAAGTTCATTGCATTTCTTTGTGGGATTACATAATCCAATGGCTTTTTTGTTGACAGAATGAATCAATTGGTGGGAAACTATTTTTTTAATCTCTAGTAGTGATATTGAAATTTATGAGTTTGAATGAGTATTAATTGAATATGGTTGAATCAGTCCTTGTATAAGAATAGATTCACTAGAAAATGAAACTGAGTTTGATAGCTGATAGATGATGCATCTAGAAAAAGAAATCAAGGATTCTGTTATCCAACAACAAACAATTCTTGGATTATATAAGTTTACTTGTGATTAATGCTGTGATTGAAAATGAGCTGGTATCTGGTCTTATCTGATTTTGATTTGGGGTTGGCTTCCTCCATAACTGCATGATGTAAGTGGTGGGATAAGCTAGTGGTTGATGAGCTTTGCCCAAACAATTGGAAACTCTGCTGAATTATGAGTCATTGCAAGGTGTGGGGGCTCCTAAAATATTGAGTAGAACAATTTTTGCAAAGCTGTATAAGATCTGAGTGAGACCAGAGAATCAATTAGGGTCACATATAGTCATCTCTCCCAGTCATGGCTTAACTGTAATATTAGTGCATAACTTGAATCTGGCTATTATTGTTATCTTTTCTAGAGTTATGACAAACTGACATCTATGTTACTCGAGCTTGAGTGTGAGTGTTATATACGGGTATGTTCAATTTTTTTCAAGATTTTCTTGTATTTGGAGGATTTTTGGAGGATCATATCTTCATACCCATGTCTGGATATGCGTCGGACACAGATATTTCAAGAAAAATGAAGAGTCGAAGCAACATAGGTTGACATTATGGCATGAAAGTTAAATTATTGCACATGGATAAGATGTACATGTACTACTACTTGCTTAAGTTTGCATCCTTGATGCTGTTGCATCAGCTTAGGTTTTGTTTGAGCCTAATTCTTCTCTCTCGATTGATATTAGTGACACATTCTTTCACGTCGGTTTAATGCATTCAAAATTTTACTCTTTCGAAGTGTTTATACATCGGTTTAGTGCATTCAGAATTTCGAAGTACTCCTAGAAAGATCTAACCATTATACACTTTTTGAAAAATACTTTTTTCAACCTTTTCAAAACACATTCCTTTCTGAACATGCACTAATATAAGCCAAAATATCCAGAATTATATGGAAGAGGATTTGATTCAAGAATTGATCCTTAAGCTGGGAATGGATTGGCAGATATTTTATGAGTTAAGGCTAGGGCTGTAATCGAGTCGAGCCGAGCTCGAATACTGAGAAGCTCGAGCTCGATTCGAAACTCGAGGCTCGAAGCTCGGTTCGAGCTCGATCGAGTATCATTTTTTAAAGCTCGAGCTAAAATCGAACTATTCGAGCTCGACTCGATTAGGCTCGTTTATGTACTCGAGCTCGAGCTCGAATTAAAGGTTTTTAAGTATGTATATATATTTTAAGGGTAAAATAGTAAATTAATAATAAAAATATTATAAATAAAAAAAGCTCGATTAGGCTCGCGAGCTGCTCGAATCGGGTATTAAGATACTCGAACTCGGCTCGCTCAATAGCTCGAGCTGCTCGAGCTCGGCTCGATAATGACCGAATCGAATTCGAGTTTTTTTCGAGTCGAACTCGAGTACCTTGCGAGCACAGGTGTCTCGTTTACACTCTTAGTTAAGACAGTATTTTCTGAAGTTACAGGGCAGATATTTAAAGGGTCTGAAAATGGATTTGGCAGCTGTCACCCACCAAGGAAAAAAAGGCTAAATTTTCTTAGTTGCTTGCTGCATGATGATAGACTGATAGTGATGCAGCATTTTGGTTGTTGTGTGCAAGGTTTGGGTTTTTATTATATGCTAATCAAATTTTGCTTCTAACCTGTAACCCAGGAAAGAAATAAATTTGCAATAACATTCAGATTACTCTTTCATTTTGGGTCTTCATGTTTTTTTTGGTCCTAATTCTAACTGGACTTTTTGGTCAGAGACTCAAAATTTGCAAAGACTATAAAAAAATCTCGCTTTGTCGGGTACTTTTAATTTTTTTAATAAATTTTTAATTGATTAATATTAATAAATTATATTTTATTAAATAATAATTTTTTATTTTTTATTTTTAAATTATAATAATATTGATATAATTATATTTTGTTAATTATGAAAATTAAATTTATAAATTACGTAATATAAATATATTTTTAAATGTTATTTATATATAATATATTTTAAAATATTTAAATTTTATTATATTCTGTATATTTTTATTTATAAGAGGTAAAAAATAATAAATAAGAAAATAAAATTGTAGTTTGTATTTTATTTTCTCGTATGATCAATTTTTTTTACATAAGTTAGTAGCAAGTTTGTTTTTTCTTTTTTTTTTTTCTCAAGTGGATAGGGTACGAATCCTAAATCGATCCGCGATTCAATGTGCTGATCTACCCTTTTAAATACATTATTTAAAATTAAAATAAAAATAATTAATAAAAATAAGTTTTTTTAACTTTTTTCCCAAGCCGGTTGGATACAAATCCTAAATCGACTCAGGAGTCAATGTGTGGATCAACTTCTTTCAATACATCATTTAAAATAAAAATAAAAATAATTAACAAAATATATATTTTTTTTCTCGATTCGGTCGGGTACGGATCCTAAATCAACCTGCGAGTCAACGTGCAGACTAACTCTTTTAAATACATTATTTAAAACTAAAATAAAAAACTAAAAATAATTAATAAAATATTTTTATTTTTTTCCGAACAAATCGAGTACGGATTTTAAATCGACCCTAAGTGAACATACAAACCAACCTCTTTAAATATATCATTTAAAAAAAAAATTATAACTAAAAAGCTTAAAAAAGAACTAAAAAAAATTGTATTTGAAGCAGGACAAAATTTTCCCTAGCCTATTTAAAAAATATCCCTTGAGTCCTTAGGACTCAAAAATAAATATAGTAGATTCTAACTCCATTCTACGCTTAAGTTTTCAAGATGTTACATTTAGATCTGATAATTTTGACATAATACTATCATATTATACAAACATGATATGAAAACATAATTAAAATACAATATAAACAAGATACGAAAGATAATACGAAGATGACACTAATACACGAACGTATTAAAATTTATATAACACAAAACTAATACAAAACACACACAAACGAATACACAAATTGACATATCCAAAAAACTACATATATATAAGACAAGGGATCCTTAATCCTTATCCTCTGAATTTCTCTCTTTTTATGTTTTATCCCTTCCCAAATATCAAAAGTAAGACCTTCACACTTAAAAGTCTCAGTTTTTACTTTTCAGTTTTCACCCCTCTTCAACAAGGGATCCTTTTTTGTTCATAGATTAATCTACTTTTTTGTTTTTCATTTTCTGGATTAGTTTTTAATTACAACTTGAGGAAACCCTCCCTTGGCCCAAAAACAATGGGTTTTTATTAGCCCATATCTTCTCCAAAAATAGCCCAAATTTAAACAAACCAAACCCATCCATGCATAGCCTAGTTGATGCTTTGCAAGTTTCAACTTAAAAACACTTTTTTTTTTTTGCTCAAAAACTTAAAAACACATTGAATATTAGAAATGTATTATGATCAATAACTTATTATTATTATTATTATTATTATTATTATTATTATTATGGTTTATGTGACATAGGACTACATGGTGAGAGGTTTTTTCATCCCACGAATGGCAGACTTTGCAGATGAAATCTTAAACTCTAATTATAGGGAATACTCTTATTTCAAGATTCGAATTTTTCAAAATAATATTTTAAACTCTAACTATACGTATGTTTTAGAAGATAACAAATGAGTTATTTAATGTTTGCTGCATGTAAATACATAGACGAAGAATGTTAATTAGTGTCTAGAGATATTGATTAAGTTGATATTTATTAAAAAAATATATATATAATTAATGTATTATTTTTTAAATTTAATAAAAATATATATTAAATATAAAAAAATTTAAAACGATAATTAAATCAACTTTAACAGGTATAAACATATGTACAGAATCTTACATAAAAATATCATAATCAAACAGTAAAACTAACACTCTTGTCATGTAGAAAATCAGAAAAAGTAACTGATCACTTTATGAGATTGTCATATGTCAAGCATGCCAAATTTTCAAAAAGGGTTCTCATTAAATTTACCATCTCCATTATCAAACTTCTAAGTCTCTTCATATTTTATCTTTTTGAAAAAACATCCTTGAATAGATGTACATTTGAATTTTTTTTTTTTTGTATAATCATTATTTTTTGTTGCATTTTATATAATTAATTAAACACAATAATGCAATGTTAATAATTGACATTTTAACCTTGCATTTCATTTTCCAAATAATTCTCATTGTATGTAAGTGGTAGTGTTCCCATTTTTCTACAAAACAAATAGTTCCCATTTTGCATTTCAACAAAGATGTGACAACTAAATGATTCTCTTGCCTTTTGGCAATGTTTTGTCTTTCCCAAAATTAAAAAAATTTGGAACAAATTTTTGGGTTTCTTTCACTTCAATCATTTTCTCAAATTGCATGCATGAAAGGAAAGATTATTGCTTCAAGTTAGGTTTCTTTGAAACTTTATTCTTTTAGAGTAAGGGAGAGTTGTAATGTGGGGCAAGACAACGAAGATAAAATCAACTAAAAATCACATTGAAGAGTGAAAACTTGAACTAGAAATTAGACATTCAATTAAATTCGAGATTTAGTCTAGTTAATTATCATGTCTAGTGTTCAAATTAAAGTATCTGCAATCATTTTCCTATTTCTAAACTCCAGACTTGCTAAATACTATTTCTTAAAGATGATTGCATGAATTAATTGAGTTGAGTTTCGAATTCTATGTACTTCATATATGCATGGCAGAATTTGTTTTTTTTTTTTTTTTAAATCTCAATTTTTGGGTAAGTTGAAAACTTAGTTTTTAAGATGAGAGGTTTGAAATTTGGATTGATCATTGGTCCTTTATTAGAAATATGAAATGCAAGCCAAACTAGAACCAAACTTGTGCTAGTTCTAGAGGATATGGGACCCAAGCAATTACTCTTTTCTTTTCAATATATAAAAGGAATAAAAACCAAAGCTTTTCCTTCTATGCAAGCTAATTTGCAAACTATAGTTTATACCTAGCAAGCTATACTGTGGGTCTAAATTTGATTAAGACATATCCATAAACTTTACTTAGTATTACCCATTATTTTTTTTCTAATAATATGGTCAAAAATATTTCAGATTTTTATTTAAGTTTAATCCTCTCTCAAAGCAATCATAATGTATATGATAATGATTGATGTCCCTTAACCCAAATAATACAACAATATCAAGGAAAAGTCTAAAGATGATTATGACATTTATAATAATTCAATCTCTATTGTCCATGTTTGATAATCTCATAATTTGTGTATGCGTGTTGTATTTTATACTTTTTATGTCAGTCATATAAATATAAATACAATACAAATTATTAAATGTATCAAAATCTTAAACATAAATACGATACGTATATTAAACATGTCATGTTAATCTTATTTAAATATATTGTATCGTGTTTATTACATAATTTTCATATTTATTAAATATGTCGTGTTTTCATATCGTCTTTAAATTACCGAATCTACTTGACATTAATCCAAAATGTTGATTAAAATATAGAAGGGTATAATCAATTTTAGAAACAAATTAAGTATCCCTAAAATGGACACAAAACTGTTAATACAAAATATAGCCAACAAACAAAAATTGTCATTCCATCTCCAACAACCAAAACTTGATTAATCGATTGTTTAATACATGGTTTTTTGGGTGTTTAGTGTGAAAAAATAATGGAGCTTCAAGACAATTTCTAGCTCAAATTAAGACAAAAAACAAGAGAATAATCCATTGAAAATATGAAAAATAAGCCAATGGAGCAACAACATAGATCAAACTGACGTGGGAAGATTTGATTGAAGATAATCTTTCTATGATTGGATCAATAATTAATAATACAAAGAAATTAAGTTAAGTTATTTTCAATAAAAATTGAAAGGATTACAAATTAAAACCCCTTAGCCTTTTGTCTTCCTTATACAAACAACTTTATCAATTAAGCAAAAGAAAAAAAGATTGTGGGGTCTTAATTGATAGAATGGAAAATTTTGCTAAAGAATCAAATTCAAATCACACTTTGCATGAACCTTACCTTCTATCCTTTTTCTTGGTGACTTTGATTATGAAAGCATACCCAATTCTTTTGTTTTCTTTTGTTTGACTTCTCCTTTTTCCCATTTGTTTAAGCAAAACTAGACCTGCTCACGGGTCGGGCAGCCCGCCCGGCAGGCCCGGCCCAATACGGGTCGGGCCTGGGCAGGCAAATTCATGTTCCGGGCCGGCCCAATACAGTGTTTTATTATTATTATAATATTATTTTTATTTAATTTTAATTAAAAAATAAAAAAATAAAAAAATTTATTTTTTTATTTCAATGAACAGTGATTCGGGCCTAAACGGGCGGGCCTGGGCAGGAAAAAAAATGGGCCGCGGCCCGGCCCATGAGCACCTCTAAGCAAAACTAATATAATATATAATTGCATTCAAGAATTGAAAAGCATCAATTTTGTTCAATTTTTTTTCATTTTTTAAAAATAATATATAAAACATGGTATAGATATCTTGATGTTTATTTTTAATTTTGAAAGAATAATCACATTTTTTTTTATACAGAGAAAACTACAATTTGGGGATATGAGAATGAGCTGTAGTTGTTGGGATTTGAACCTTAGACCATGAGCAAATTCAAGATTTTTGTGTTGAAAGGTCGGGATAAAAAGGTCAAATTATAAATTTTTGGGAGTCAAAATTGGTATTTACTATTTTTTTGGTGAGAAAATACTTAAAATCAAGAAGAGTGAAGGCCCCTGTCAGCCATCATTGGATTCATCCCTGTTCTAAATCTATTGAATGTCAATTCTTAAAAATAACTGTATGAATTAATTAGATTAAGTTCTGGATTCAATCACATAATTTTTTTTTAGTCTAATAATTAGAGGCATAATATATATATTCATCCCATGTGCATGCATATATATATAATCATACAAGCTATTAAAAGTTTAATTTTTATCAGATCATTTTATAATTCTCGAATTACTATTCAAAATTTGAATATGAAACTTTCAAATTAAAATTTTAATGTCAATAGTTATAATGTCCTTTTGAGAGCTAAATAAGATAATTAATAAGACGGGAATTAAGGTAGAGGGTAATGTAATTAATTTTTACCTTCCTTAACCCTCCAACCTTTGGTAAGAAAAAAAAAAAGCAAATTTTTTATTTATTTAAAAAACAAAAAAAAAACAAAATTTAAGAGAAATTGAAAAAAGAGAATTTGTAAATTTTGGATTGTACCCAATCTTGCCAGAATTCACCTCCTAAAAGAGATGAGTATCCATGAATCATTTGACTAAGTCTCGAGATCAAAAGATTTTATTAGGTTTAATACTAATTTTTATGTTATATATTAAAAAAAAATATTTTTGAATACATGATTGTAGACCAGTTGGAGGGCTGCGTAGCTTGCCCGACTCGTATTGAGTCGGGTCTAGACAGGATTTTTCATGATCCTAACTGATCCGGTTCGGATCACTGTTTATGTATTAAAATATTATTTTTATTTAAAGTTAATTATAAAAATATAAAAATATTAATATAAAAATAATTTTTTATTAATAAATGAATAATAACTCGAAGCGGCTGGATAAAGGCTCAAAAAATTTTCAAATCACGATCTGATCCGGCCCGACCCATAAGCAAAACTACATGATTGGTGAATCTCCTAAATTTGATGTTATTTTATGAGTTTATTTTACACATTATGGAAACAAAAAGGACGAGTGACATCTAAATATTTGACTTAATGATAATTTCATTTATTTTTCTGTTCAAAGAATTTGATTGGAATCTTCTTTTTCTCGAATAAAAACAAAGAATGGAACTGTTTCATTGGCGATGATTATGAAGCAGTCACCATCTTAATCTAGCTATCAACCGACTAATGAATAATTGGAAGTGAGCAAGTGAAAAATGGATGGATTGTAATAAGACATTTGGATTTGGGTGGATGGAAAAATTAGCTTTGATTTGGAATATATATATATATAATTTTTATTTCAGTAGGATGGACCACAGAGAGAGATTATGCAATACATCTATATAAATAGTAGGTGACATAAAAAAAAAATGATGTCTTTTTTATGGAGAAAACGTGTAAACATAATTGTTGAAAGACAAATATTGGATGCAAGGATAGATAATGAAAGACTTATATGTTTGCCTTTGCCAGCACTTCAAATTAATGTATTTTTCTGACTTTAATTTTATAAAATTTATTGACAAACAGTGTAGAAAAAAAAAAAAAAAAGAAAGAGAAAGTAGGGAGGAAAAGAAAAACCAATTTAATATGTTTTTGAAGAAAATTGTATATTTTCTTATTTTTTTTGGATAATGAGATGCACTCAAAAGGGTATATCTTATTTAAAACCTTGCACTAAAAAGAAAATCAATTATAAAGTATAGTAGAAGAAAGAGTCGAGTCCACAAGGATTGGTGTTTAGTTTAAGAATTTTTAGTTTATACTTAGTTTCAAAGAAATCAGAAGTAAAAGGGGATTTTGAAAGAGTTTAAAAGTAAAAAAAAAAAAACAATGAAATAAAACAAGTAAATAAAGAGAAGTAAAGAGTAAATAAATAGGAGTAATCAAATGAGAGAAATATGGTTAAGGTTTCATTCTCCATCACTAAACAATATTAAGAATCAATTTCAGACTTATCATTATTAATTATCTATCAAAGTTAACAACCGTAGATAACAATAAGCTCTGCTACCCCAATCTTTCTTTAGTTTGTCGTTAAATAGAACAAGCTCTATTTTTAATCCCTAATTATCAAACAACCTAGAATAATCTCTCTAAATTTAATTTGATAACAGCTTTATGATGAGAAAGATAGGTTGATCTAAGCAACAATCACATAAGCTCGGATTATTTAACTTAGGTTATGTTCCACATTGTAATTCCCGAAAACCCAACATAATCATGAATTACAAATTGCCACTATGAATAGGAAATCAAGACAATTACACGGATCAAGACTCCTAAACTAGCAATAGATAATTATCAAGACCTATCTAGTTGTAAACCTAAACAAATCAAGACAAACATCATGAACAATTCTTATAGAAGAACATAAGCAACTTTGATAGAAAACTAATGATATATAAATCTGAAAATCAATTACAAAACTTGTCTAGGGCTTTGAAGTCACCCTTAACCAAAGAAAAGTTTAGCCTAGCATAGGCATTATTAACATAAACATAAAACTAAAGAAACTAAGAAGAAAACTAAAAGAAAGAAGAAGAAAATCATAATACAAGAGTAGAAGAAGTGTGTTGTGGTTATCCCCCCTTGTCTCTATTTATAGGCAACAACTAAGACTTTTTTCCTTGTGATTTGCAGCTAGGGTTTTAATAAAGAAAGGTGATTTGCGATTAGGGTTTTCCTGCCACTAGGGTTGTTTAGGGAGATCTTACAACGCTAATTTGGATTATCATTTCTTATCCGATTTGGGCCTATGACCTACCATTGGAAAGTATTCAAGTCAGCTTCAAAAGTCAAGAAGGAAGTTTCTTCAAACAAGACTTTAAATTCATGTTTTCTTAGCAACAAGCTCTAGAGGTCAAATCTGCCTTCTTGATTTGCACCAAGAATTTGATCTTTTTGACTCTCAAGTCTTTTTCCATCTTGTGATTGTGATTTTGTAAGCTCTTTAACATCCTAATTGACATGTTTTGACTTCATCTCTTCCAAAATACATACAAAGCATAAAAACCTAGTAAAATGTCAAGGAACTTAAGAATAAAAGCACAAAGTATAAGGAATTGATATATGAAAATGTATGAATTTAAGCACTTATCAAATTCCCCCACACTTAATCTTTTGCTAGTCCTCGAGCAAAACAAAATAGACACAAGGTAAGAAAACCTAATTTAGTTCACTTTCAATAAAACTAGAGACAATCATTGAACAAGTCTTCTCAACTAATCAATAGCTTAAAGAGTTACAAAGATAATCATGCTTGAATGTAAATAGTTTGAGTTAAGCCAATATTAACATAACACATCTCAATCAAAATAATGCCTATTCAAACTTAATATCAACTTCTCACATGGGATACTCTCATGACTTTCACTCTTTAAAGTACTGGTAAAGTGTTTACTGTTTACACTCAATCAATCTCATGAAAACAGTTCTACCATATGCTTGCTTGTCCACCTATTCTCCAATATTTAGATCATACAACTTCATAAATCAAGAGGTCTTTATTCAAGGTTGTAATGGGGCCAAGGGGTTGTAATGTGGTTAAAAAATAAAAGATAAAGGATATTACAAAGGTTCCAAAGATTTCATAGAGTTTAGAGACAAAATAAGATTTTGCAAATAGAACTTTCTCAATATTCTTTAGAAGTACATAATCATATAGGCTAAATATTTCATGTTGACCATTTGCTTCATTCTAATCAACTTTGTAACATCTTTTTTTTTTTCTTTTTCCAAAAGTTCAAGAGATGATTCATAAAGATGAATTGAATGTATGAGACATATTGCAAAAACAAGAGATTTTATTGAAAAGTTAGGTTAGATATAAAAAGATAAGTGTAATGTATTTTTACAATGTTCCATTTTCTTTTTCTCTTGACTTTTGCCTTTCTCCTCCCCCACACTTATCTTTTTGTATCTAACCTAACTTTTCAATAAAATCCCTTGTTTTTGCAATATGTCTCATACATTCAATTCATCTTTAGAACAAGGGTAGAGATATAAATATATTTAGGCTAGGTGTAAGATGTTGTTACCAAATAAATAACTTATTCAATGTAGGCTCAAATTGGCTCACTAAGGGGATATTCTCTTGGAACATCAATAGGGGATGACTAATTTGGCTCATGACTAATTTGGCTCATGAAAAAACTCGCAAGGATGATTATACAAGTCAAAACCAAATCTAAACATGTTTCTTTCTCAATCAACATATCATATTAACATTGGCTCATGAAAAATAGTATTCAAGCTTCATTCTCATGAAAATCTTATCATTAATAACCAGTTTTAGACCTACACACTTCATATCTCATCATTGTATTGAAAGAAATTAAAACACACAAGAAATAATAATAATAAATATAAATAAATAAATCTTAAATTCTTTCTCCCACACTTAATTCTTACATTGTCCTCAATGTAATACTATTGTCCCAAATGAAAGAATCATATGTAAAAGAAAAGAACTACTAAATAAAAGAAGCAAAATAACTAAAGAAAATATAAAAGATAGAGGGATGGAGAGTAAGAAATAGCAAATCTGATTATAATGTGTGTTCTCCATCCAATTGGGTTTCCTCCCAATAAGCTCTTAGTTTATTGTCCTTAGCCTGACTTATTAAAACACAAAAACAAACAAAATTATTAAAAACTCAAAACAAAGCAAACTAATGAAACTTAAATAAACCTAAAAAATTAAAACGAAGCAAGAAAAAAAAAAGCAAACAAATCTGTTATGGCGGGTTGATAATTTGTTCATTAATTGGGCTGCCTCCCATTTAGCACTTGATTTAATGTGTCCAACCTAACCAACACCCCTTCTTGACTTTTTAGGCTTGTCAGGCTCATACATGAAACTTTCCAAATTTGTGCGTTTGATAGGAAACTTTCTTTGCACAACAGTGGATGCATTCTCCATTATAAGTATTATTCCATCATCCTTTGTGGTGCATATCTCATTAAGGAATAATGCATATTTTGGTATTTGTTGAATGACATCCACAAACAATCTGTTTAAGGTTTCCAGCATATGTTGTTCATGTTTCTCCTTCTTGAACTTTGCAAATCTACTAGGAAAAGGTGGAGAATAAACATTAGTAAAAATTGAAACCTTAAATGTTACCTCAGGTGCCGAAGTACTCTTAATTATGGCTTCATTATCCTCAAGAGTTGAATCCATCGTTGTTTAATCTCATCCTCGGGCTCCTTTGGACTTTCGAATTCATCCTCAAGTTGTTCGGGACTAGCATTCTCCTCTTGATCAATTATAGTTTGGGAGGGGAATGGTTCATGTAGTTCTTCAGATCTTTGTGCTACCCATCTGCCCATTGTACTAGCCAATTGACTCATTTTCGTTTCCAAGTCCTGGAGAATTGCCCTTGTTTCCTGTTGAATTTGCAATTGGTTAGTAGTAAGGTTATTGACAAGGTCTTCTAAAGAAGTACCTGAGTGAGTCATATGTGGTGGCTCAAAAAGATCTTGTTGTTGTGTCCATGGTTGATTGAAGCTCGATGGATGATTGTAGTTGGCATAAAGATCTATTTCTTGATAATTTCTCGAGTAGCCATAATTAGTATGATTCCACCATCCCTCATTGTAAGTGTTTGGGAAAGCATCATACTATTGTCCTTGGAACCCTTGATGGCTTTGGTATCCTCCCACATCATAGGCTAGTTCAAAATTATCTTTTTGGTAGTATAGGCACCAATTGGTTGGATGATCCATCATGAAACACACTCCACACTGTCTTGATTGTTGAATCTTACTTATGGCCACTTGTTGAAATATGGAGATGAGATAGTCTAGTTGGTTCTGAAGGTTCTGAAGTTTTGATGTAGCACTTACCATCTCTTCTTGCTTGAAATTTGAAAACAAAAAGCTATATGTACAAGAAAAATAAAATTAATTACAACTGAAAATAAGAATAAACCAAGTAACGAATAAACTAAAAAAAACAATCCCTGGCAATAGCGCCAAAAAACTTGATGCACTCAAAAGAGTATATTTTATTTAAAACCTTGCACTAAAAAGAAAATCAATTATAAAGTATAGTAGAAGCAAGGGTTGAATCCATAGGGATTGGTGTTTAGTTTAAGAATTTTTAGTTTATACTTAGTTTCAAAGAAATCAAAAGTAAAATGGGGTTTTGAAAGAGTTTAAAAGTAAAGAAAACAATGAAATAAAACAAGTAAATAAAGAGAAGTAAAAAGTAAATAAATAGGAGTAATCAAATGAGAGAAATATGGTTAAGGTTTCATTCTCCATCACTAGACAATATTAAGAATCAATTTCAGACTTATCATTATTAATTATCTATCAAAGTTAACAACCGTAGATAACAATAAGCTCTGCTACCCCAATCTTTTCTTAGTTTGTCATTAAATAGAACAAGCTCTCTATTTAATCCCTAATTATCAAACAACCTAGAATAAGCTCTTTAAATTTAATTTGATAACAGCTTTATGATGAGAAAGATAGGTTGATCTAAGCAACAATCACATAAGCTCGGATTATTTAACTTAGGTTATGTTCCACATTGTAATTCCCGAAAACCTAACATAATCATGAATTACAAATTGCCACTTATGAATAGGAAATCAAGACAATTACACGGATCAAGACTCCTAAACTAGCAATAGATAATTATCAAGACCCATCTAGCTGTACACCTAAACAAATCAAGACAAAGATCATGAACAATTCTTATAGAAGAATATAAGCAACTTTGATAGAAAACCAATGATATATAAATCTGAAAATCAATTACAAAACTTGTCTAAGGCTTTGAAATCACCCTTAACCAAAGAAAAGTTTAGCCTAGCATAAGCATTATTAACATAAACATAAAACTAAAGAAACTAAGAAGAAAACTAAAAGAAAGAAGAAGAAAATCATAATACAAGAGTAGAAGAAGTGTGTTGTGGCTATCCCCCCTTGTCTCTATTTATAGGCAGCAACTAGGGCTTCTCTCCTTATGATTTGCGGCTAGGGTTTTAATAAAGAAAGGTGATTTGCGATTAGGGTTTTTCTGCCACTAGGGTTGTTTAGGGAGATCTTACAACGCCAATTTGGATGATCATTTCTTATCCGATTTGGGCCCATGACCTACCGTTGGAAAGTATTCAAGTCAGCTTCAAAAGTCAAGAAGGAAGTTTTTTCAAATAAGACTTTAAATTCATGTTTTCTTAGCAACAAGCTCAGGAGGTCAAATCTGTCTTCTTGATTTGCACCAAGAATTTTATCTTTTTGACTCCCAAGTCTTTTTCTATATTATGATTGTGATTTTGTAAGCTCTTTAACATCCTAATTGACATGTTTTTACTTCATCTCTTCCAAAATACATACAAAGCATAAAAACCTAGTAAAATGTCAAGGAACTTAAGAATCAAAGCACAAAGTATAAGGAATTGATATATGAAAATGTATGAATTTAAGCACTTATGATAATGTAGTCAAAGGTATGGTAAGTTTTATCTGAGTCTAAATCTTTCTTCGGATGATTTTAAGGGCACATTTTTTTACATCGATATGATGCATTAAAATTTTACTCTTATATTAATGAATTGTTTTTTTTTTTTTCAAATTCAATAAAAATAATGCATTAAATACAATTTTTTTCTAAAATAGTAATAAAATAATACCTAACCAGTGCAGATAGACATCAACTAACCTGATCCTTTATAGTAATATTCTTATATTAAATGATGTATTTAATAATTTCTAATGCATGAAATTAGTAACTTAATCTAATAATTTAAAAAGTATTCTTAAAAACCTCGTTGACAAAACCTAAATTATAATTATACAAAATTTAGGGATTAATTCACTTAGTTCATGCAATTATATTTAAGATGAGGTATCCGATAAGTCCGTATTCAAATTTCAATATCTGCAATCTTTTTTTTATCCCAAATTATGACTTTTTAAAAAATATATATATATATATAATTATACACTTAGCTGTTGAAATTGGTTTAGAGTATTGAAAAAAAATGTTAAATATTTTAGGATGATTAAGATTTAATGAGAATGTTTTTACTTTTTACTTTTTACTTTCTATTGATAATAGTAAAAAGTAAAAAAGCAAAAATATTAATCAAAGAAAATCATTTTTTTGTTATGAGTAAAATTTTGTAAATTAATTAAGTTTGGTACTTCTTTCCATAATCGCTAACAAATTTTAGTGCTTAACAAAACTAATCTTATCAATCAAACCGAAAACAATATTTTAAAAAAAATGCCTTTGAAGGTGTGATTTGGCTTTGACTAATTGTAACTCTAGCATTTGGCTGTTCTTTCCCAAAGACCAAAGTCTATTTGCCGAAAGTTTTTTCAACCGTTCTACAATTAAGTGTCATTGTCAAAATTAATTACTCAATTATTTATTTAATTAAAAATATTAATCAATATCTAATGATATTAATTAAAATAATATAAAAAAAAAACAAAAATAGAGTTCGCTTAACTTATCATTTTAAAAAAAATCGCATTTAATATATTGTTTTTATTGAATTTAAAAAAATATATATTAATTATATTTTTTATATATATATATATATATCATCTTAACTAGTGTCTATAGATACCTATAATTATATATATATATATATCAGTTTAACCAATGTATATAGAAAAAATTTTCTCATTAATAATCTTTAATCAATGTCTATAAATACTAATTAAGCAAACTCGTAATTAAATTAAAGATTTTGTTAATGAGTATTCTAAGGATATTTTTTAAGGTTACTAAATATAGTAATATTTTCAATCAATACATTGAAAATGATGAATAAAATTGTCAATTTTTACATTTAATACAATATTATTATTATAAATAAATTAATCAATGTCTAGTGACACGGATTAAGGTGATATAAATAGAAATAAAAATATAATTAATATATTATCTTTTTTTAAATTCAGTAAAAGTAATATATGAAATGCAAAAAACTTTCTTAAAATGATAATTATATAATCTTTAATCGATACCTATAATCATCAATTAAACTGACCTTTATTATAAATAATAAATTAATTAACTTTAAATAGTGTCCTAACACTTTGGCAAAATCCTTAAATTAAAATCCAAAGTTAAGAATTAAAATAAAGGTTTTCTCATTTTCCAGGTTTCCTGTCCTGCCTTCCTTTGGTTTCTTAAAATTACCAACTTTTTGTCCCCATTTAAGCCTTCCTCACAACAACCATGTCGGTTCATTGAAAAAAAGAAAAAAAAAGAAAAAACACTGCCTCCATGCATAATCTTGGTCCAACCTTGAGATCGTTCAAGTTTTATAATGTTCGGATTAATCGAATTTTATGTTAAATTTATTTAATTATATATCAATTCGTTCGTTGATTGATTTGTAATACTTGAATATAATTATAATCACATCCTAACCATGAATCTTTCTATTCCCTTCATTCAAAAAATAAATAAAAATAATATTCGAGTTTTTGACTCAATTGATTGATGCATTCTTTTTCTTGTATTTTTAGCAGGATTCGAATCTTCTTCTCCAAATTATAAAAAAAAATAATAACTAGAAATAAAATTTAATTATTACAATAAAATATAATCCCTTTTATTAAAAAAAAAGTTATTGATAATCATTTTTCTACATTTGTTTATTCACAAAGTCAATCACTATCTAACATCAACAAATTGAATTTAAAATTTTAACTTCAAAAAGAAAAAAACTCAGATTCAAATCTATGAACTTTTACATGTATCATGTATGATAAAATAAAGTACAAGTTATAATCGGATTTGTTAGGAACATTATTTTAGTATCAATTTTTCTGTTTAATATTCATTATACTTATTTTACGGGTGAAAAATATGTATTTAAAAGAAAATTATTATATTTCAAAAAGGAATAATAAGTTAAAAAATTAAGTGAATACTTTTTTTAGTGATTAGATATTTTTAAAATTAAAAGATATTAAAAAAAAGGGATGAATAGCTTTTTTAGTAAGTAATTATTTTTTAATTAAAAAATATAAATATTCATAAAATTTTATTTTATTACTGTAATTTTAATTTAGCTTTTACTAAATTTCTTAATCTAATTAGTATTATCTGATTAATAACATTTATATAATTAAATATTTTATAATTAGTATAAATAATTTTAATTTATTTAATTTATTTTGGGATATATTTTGCACAATCAAATCCAATTGGATTTTTTATCTGGTTTTTACAGTTTCTTTTTCTAAGCAGCCAGACAAAAGGCTCACAAATCTATATAATCATCTGTCAAAATCTTACACAAAGCACTAAAAGTGTGCTGTATTCCATTTTTTTAATTCCCACTTTTTTCAGTACAAACCAGACATCTACTGCAAACCAATTTTGAAAGAAAAAATAAAATATTACTACATTATTACTAATAAAAACAAAAGAAATTATTTTTTTTAGAAAAATTGAACCTTGTTTTATTCTACCTAGTTGACATTGAGAAATACAGGTTGTTTGCTCTACTGCAGTACATTAAGACTATGGGCTAGTTTACTATGGTCCGTGAAAAATTTTTGGGTTAAAAAAAAATTGGATGAAAAAAATGTGATTTAAATTTTTTTTAATTGTTTAACTTTAAAAAAAATGTTTGAGAATTGAAATGTCAAAAAATATATATTTAAAATAATAAAAGTTTAGAGATGTTAATATACTAAAGTTATTTTATCTAAAAGTTAGTTTTTAAAAATCAAAAATTATTTTTTTGGTTTTTTTGTTTGGGTTGTCAAACCATGATTTCAATCGTAAAAGTTAAATTTTTTTACCTGTTTAACATTGCGTTTAGAGTAAAACGCAATTTTTGATATCAAAGATTGTGTTAACAACAATACTAAACATGTCTACGTTATTTTACATAATAAATAAGATTAAAATCTTGCACACCCATAATTTGAATTTTTGAATGGAAGAAAAAAATTTATAAAAGAAAAAGTGTTTTTTAAAGAAAAAAATAAGTTAGATATGAGTAATTTTAAAAAAAGTTGACAATATTTTTAGAAAAACAAAATATTTTTAAAATTTTATTAAATAAACATTAAAAAGCATAAATATTTTTATTTATTATTTGATATTAAAATTTAATTTGGTTTTTTGTAATTATCTTTACTGAGTTGGTGTCAACTCAATAAAATATTTTATATAGTACTAGAGCACACACTTGCTATGTGGGTGGATGGGGAAACAATATGAGTAAAAATAAGTTTAAAAAAATTGATTAGTGAATAATTTTTTAAATATAAAAAACATAATTATTTTTATTTTTATATCATTGTTAATATTTTTTAAAAAGTTTTTAAGTAATTTCGTTAATTGAGTATGCCTATTTAACAAATGACATCAACTCAATCAATCTTTTTAATATTATATAAATTAGATATATGCACACTCATTAGTTACGTGGGTGAAAGAAAAAAAAATTATATATGGGTAATTTTTGAGAAAAGTGAGTAATTTATTAAGAGAATGAGTAATTTTTTTCTAAAAATATATTTATATAAAATTTAAAAAATATAAATGCTCTTATTGTATTAGTGTTTGACTTATAATTTATTAATTTATTATATATTTTTTTTAACTAAATTAATATCATTTGACTTATGATATTAAATTCAACCAATTAATATGGATAAATACGATAGGAGAAATCAAATCTACAAGCAAAATATATATCTATACAACTCTGTTAAAAAAAAATCCCCTAATGGAGTCATTGGTTGCCACATGTCAAACTCTTTTACTTAACATGTGGCAAGTTTATTTTTTATTTTGAGTTTTTATTTTATTTTTTTTGTTTTTATTTTTTAATTTTCTTAGTTTATATTAATTAATTAAATTTATTTTTAAATGATGTATTTAAAGGAATCGGTCTGCATTTTGACTCACGAGTCGATTTAGGATCCATACCCGACACGTGACAAGTTTTTTTTTATTTTTTTAAGTTTTAATTTATTTTTTTAGTTTTAGTTTTTATAGTTTTAAGTTTTCTTTTATTTTCTTTTCTTTAGTTTAGTTTATATTATTTTATTTTATTTTTAAATGATTTAGTTAAAAGGGTTGGTTCGAACATTGATTCGCAAGTTGATTTAAGATCCGTACCCGATCTGCTCAGAATTGTTTAAAAAAAAATGAACTTGCTGCTAACCAGAGTGAAAAAACTGATTAAACGAGAGAATTAAATATAAATCAAAATTTTATTTTAGTTATTATTTTTTATATGAATAATTAAATATGCAAAATAAAATATAAAAATGAGATAGTAATTCATTAATTTAACCCAAAAAAAAAACACGAACTTGCTGCTAACCTATACGAGAAAGTCGATCTAACGAGAGAATAAAATGCAAACCACAATTTTATTTTTTTTATTTTTCATTTATTATTTTTTACCTTTTATAAATAAAAATATAAATATGTTTAAAAAATTCATATAACTAACAATTGAAAATGTATTTATATTACGTAATTTATAAACAAACCATTATCATAAATTTAATTTTCATAATTAACAAAATATAATATATTAATATTAATATTATTCAATTTTAAAAATTTAATAAAAAAAATTAATTTAAAATTAATTTATTATTATTAATTAATTATAAAATTATAAAAAAATCCCCAGGCATAATTCTAGAATATATTTCAAAGTCTAATGGTCAAATATTTTGATGTAAAGTGCTAACAACCATCATAATCATCTTTTGAACTCTATCGATGGGTCTCCCTATAAATATTTGTCATTATAGTAAAAAAAAACAAAAAAAATGAATTCATCTTCAATAGTACAATTTCTTTTTCTTAATTAAAAAAGTTTTTTTTACCGACAATAAAAAAAATTTAAATCCCACTTCATTTAGTAAGAAAAAAGTTTTTTATCAATAAAAATTCGAGTATTATAAAAATTAAATTGATGTAGTTAAATTTAAATAAAATTCAAAGAGTTTCTTCTTGATAATATATGTAAACGATAAAAAATATATTATATATTTTCACCTAGAATTATTTTGATATAAATTTATTTAAGGATTGAATTAAATTTGAGTTGAGTCGGATTAAAAATAAAATATTTTAATTTTGAATGGGGTTATATGCAAATATATTTTAAATCTATTATGGTACATAAATCTTTTTTTTTTTTTTTTTTTAAAATAAAATTAATGATTTTGCAAGTCTTCCGACACAACCCTAGTAGTATTTAAGGAACCAAAAGCCACTCAAAACTCAAAAACATTCAAAACCCCTTCACCACTTTCACGTACAAAACTCAAACTCAAAAAGAAAAAAAATCAATGTCTTCTTTTCTTTTTCTTCTTCGCTTCACAATTTTCATTCTTCTTTTCCATCAAAACTTTTCTTTTCCTTCCAAACAAACACTCGTTTTACCACTAAAAAAGACCCTTGGTCATCATCACCCACTTGCCTTTTCCCGTAACTCTAAACTTTCCTCCTCCGCCGCTGCCGCCACCGCTACCACCAACAAGCTTGCTTTCCACCATAACGTTACTTTAACAGTTTCATTATCCGTTGGCTCGCCACCGCAGACTGTTACTATGGTCCTCGACACAGGGAGTGAACTCTCTTGGCTTCACTGTAAAAAAACACCCAACTTAAATTCCATTTTTACCCCTCAAATTTCCAAGTCTTACAAACCGCTCCCTTGCGTTTCACCGGTTTGTAAAACTCGTACCCGAGACTTATCCGTACCCGCTTCCTGCGACCCGAATAATAAACTGTGCCACGTGGCTGTCTCTTATGCTGACGCATCCTCAATTGAAGGAAATCTCGCGTATGAAAATTTTGTAATTGGATCCTCGACCCGACCTGGGTTTTTATTCGGGTGTATGGACTCGGGTTATAGCTCGAATTCGGAGGAAGATTCGAAAACGACCGGGTTAATGGGCATGAACCGTGGGTCGTTATCTTTCGTGAGTCAAATGGGTTTTCCCAAATTCTCGTACTGCATATCGGGTTCCGACTCGTCTGGGGTTTTACTTCTTGGTGACGCGAGATTCTCATGGCTTAGAGAGTTAAGTTATACTCCTTTGATTCAAAAATCCGACCCGTTACCATATTATGACCGGGTTGCGTATACGGTCCAACTGGAGGGTATGAAAGTTGGGAATAGAATGTTGGCCCTACCAAGATCCGTTTTTTTACCCGATCACACCGGTGCGGGTCAAACAATGGTTGACTCGGGTACCCAATTTACTTTCTTAATGGGTCCTGTTTATACCGCGTTAAGAAACGAGTTTTTGCAACAAACGAAGGGAGTTTTACGAGTTTATGAGGATCCAAACTTTGTTTTCCAAGGGGCAATGGATTTGTGTTATCGAGTTGGGGGTTCATCTCAGGCGAGTTTTTCGAATTTACCGCGAGTTAGTTTAATGTTTCAAGGTGCCGAGATGAGCGTATCGGGCGAGAGGTTATTATATCGTGTACCCGGAATGAATAAGGGGAGTGATTCGGTGTATTGCTTCACATTTGGGAACTCTGATCTGTTAGGGATTGAGGCGTTTGTGATTGGCCATCATCATCAGCAAAACGTGTGGATGGAATTTGATTTGGTGAAATCAAGGGTTGGATTTGCAGAGATCAGGTGTGATCTTGCTGGTCAAAGGCTTGGGATGGGCCTCTAAAGTAGGGCCCCACCAAAAGAATGTAAATGGAAGGGATTTTTGGGGTTTATAATGGAGCCCACATTGTCCAATCCATGGCCCACCTTTTTTCATAGAGGTGGACCATTGATCGGACAATGTATGGTCTTTGATTGGAAAAGCATGGGACTTTTTTTTATTGTAAATAAATATATATTTTTATTTTGATTTTCTGAATCTATGTCGAGTTTTAATGGTGAGTTTAGGTAGAAGATAAATATCGTATTTTGTGTTTTTTTTTTTTTTATTCAATTGTATAAATATAAATATAATATAAATTATTAAATATATTAAAATTTTAAATTTGAATATAATATATATTAAATGTATTGTGTTTAAATATATTTTGTCGTGTTGTATTTATTATATTATTTTTATGTTTATTAAAGTGAGTGTAATGTTTATTACATTATTTTTATGTTTACTAAACATTTGATGTTCATGTCGTGTTTTTATATCATATCTAAAATTATAAGATACAGTTAAAAAAATCAAAATCTAATTTAAAATTTAGAGCTTTTTGTCTTTTAATGTTTCTTTTTAATTAGGTCAAAAATATTTTTGAATTTTATTCAAATTTATTTTTTCAAACGATTATAAAAAATGTATGTTTCAGTATCAACAATTATGAATATTTTCAAATTTTATCTAAATTTAATTAAATCTTGAATGATTTTAAGAAAATATATTTTTCGTATGAATTTGTACACCTTACAAGCATAGTTAGGTGATGAATAGAAAAGTGTGATGATCATGGTCTGTCATGGAGCTGCATTTCACAATAGTTTTTTTTTTTTTTCTTACTTTTATTGTCAGCTCTGATTCAACAGTAAAAAGGGTTAGAGAAACCCAGGCTGGCAGTTGCGAAAGACGCAATATGGCATACGTGCCAAGCCAAAGCCAAAGCCAAAGCCATCGTCAAGTCATTACCCCCATTGACATTCAGTACTGTACTAGTGGGCTAGTTGGCTAGTGGGTTAGTGGCAGGCTGGCATGGCAGCCTATGATAAAACTTTTTTTTTTCTTTTCTTAATTTCAGTTTTAATTTCCCTTTTTAGTAAATATATATATATATTTTTTAAAATTAGATCTGAGAATACTGAACACGACACTATTACACGATACGAAAATAATAATTAAAAACGCGACACGAAAAAATAACACGAACACGATACGAATACACGAATGTCTCAAAATCTATTTAAACGAATTATTAACGTATCAAAATTTATATAAATATAATTTACCTTAAATACGATTATGACCCGACAAAATACACGAACACAACACGGATACACGAATTGTCAGGTCTAGTTAAAATAGATTAATCATTTTAGGATGCATTTAGTATTGTTGTTAGGACGGTTTTTAAAATAAAAAATTTGCACTTCATTATAGAGAAAGGATTATATGAAACGGTTATTTCAAATCAGCATATATCTCTTTCATTTATATTATACCATGTAATCAGATTTTTTTAAAAAATCAACTATTTATTACAGGAATCATTAATAAATTGCTGAAATAAATATTTATGATTTAATTATTACATATAATGTGTAATAAATAGTTGACTTTTTTCAACAATCTGATTACGTGGCATTATATGAATGGAATAGATATATGCTGACATGGAATAACCGTTTCATATAATTTTTTCTCCTTCATAATAATAGCAATGTTAAACGAGTAAAAATTTTAATTTTTACTGTTAAAATCATGATTTGAAAACTTAAATTAAAAAATAAAAAAATAATGATTTTTGCGATTCTATTGCAATTTTTAAAGATGAAATATTTTATTACCTTCACATTTTTAACATTTTATTATTTTATACATTTTTTTAAACATTTTAATTCACTAAAATACTTTTTTTCACATGATACAACGACTCCTATGTTGGAGATATTTTATATATTTGTAAAAACCTTGTTGAAAAGTTTACTTTCAATAATTGAATAGCATGCCATTAAAATAAAATATTAGAGAACTTACTTGTAGAAGAAAAAATTGAAATATAGAGAACTTAACGTTGTTGCCAATGATTAAACCCTTTGTCCTTAAGGCGAAATTGTCCGTCACTTGGTGCACACGAATTCAATGCAATTATCTCCCAGGAATTCAACAACACCACCTTGAAGAATTGCATAGTTTTCCAAGCTCTACGAACTTAAGGAATTGACTCAATTTTCTCTCTACAATAACAGATTCCTAAGTTCTAGAGTAGAAAGAACAAAAAAAAAAGAAAAAGAGCTTGAACCATTGTTGAATGACTGAATAGTTGAATAGTTGAATGGTATTTCCAAAATCACAAAGCACCTACTTATAGGTCATTAGGGACTTAAGCATACATGAATGAAATTAATACATAAATGTAAATTAGGATGAACATACATGGTACATGAATGGATAATTAATACATGAATGTATATTAGGATAAACATACATGGTACATGAATGAACAAATTCATGAATGAAATAAATTAAGTTCATGAATTATGAAATTCATGAACACACCATAAATAATGTATTTGGATCATGCACTATATAAAGAGATCAATTTCACATTTACTTGTTTGGTTTCAAACCCAATTCCAACAATACCCCACATGAATGGAAATTGATGACCAAAACGAAAACGCAAAGGATTTGTAGAGAGAAAATTGAAGTGGAAGAAAACTACATCAAGAGAGGTAGCTTTTGGCTTTGAACCTTCCCTAGTGAAGTACTATCGGATTTACTCGGCTAACTAGTGAACGCGATGTCTTGAACTATTCAGCATTTTTTGTAAACCAAGACAATAGTACTCATATAGTCTTTACCTAGAGATTCCATTCGTTCTCACGGTTGTGTTCATTTTGGCCCTGAACAACTCCTGGTTTCATGAATGCTTTAGAGAATTTAGCTTTTTAAAAATTCTCAAAGAAACAGCCATATTTCTCATTCATATAGGTGATCTCTCATTAAGAGTGTTCTGCTTATACCTCACTTGAAAACCAAGATATGAGAATCATTAAGAGCACAGCTCATCCTTATCTCGCTGCAGTTAGCACTTTTTCATCATAGGAATAGGTAGGAAATCATAATTTTCAAGTGCTACTTCAAGTGCAATACAACTTAGTTTTTTCTTTGAACCTAGATCTTGGGATCTCCAGTCAACTAGATAGGGTTACCATCATAACATTTTCTGTATTTTAAAGGCTCTAAGCCCATTCCCTTCAATGAATTATACACGAGCTCTCTTGTTAAACCTTTTGTTAGCGGATCCGCAATATTTTCCTTTGACTTTACATAATCAATTGAAATAATTCCATTCGAGAGCAAGTGTTTAATGGTATTATGTCTACGACGTATATGTCTAGACTTACCATTATACATACTACTTTGTGCCCTTCCAATTGCTGACTAACTGTCACAATGGATACAAATTGTTGGCACTGGTTTTTGCCAACATGAAATATCCTCTAAGAAATTTCGCATCAAGCTTCCAATTATTCGAGAACATCCCATTTAGTGTATTCTCTCACCTTTATTTTTGGACAGATATACACTCAAGTCCATTGGTGTTTTGACAATGCTATTGTCACTTTTAAAAATTTGTCGAGAATTTTCTCAACATAATGAGATTGGGACAATATAAATCCATCAGATGTCCTAAAAATTTTGATTCCTAGTATGACATCCGCAACACCCAAGTCTTTCATGTCAAACCTTTTAGTTAACATGTTATTTGTAGACTTGATCATGTACTCATTACTACCAAAAATCAACATGTCGTCTACATATAGACATACAATGGCATAGCCCTTATCGGTGTTCTTCACAAAGACACACTTATCAACCTCGTTGATTTAAAGTCATTTGACAACATAACATTGTCAAATCTTTCATGCCACTATTTAGGAGCTTGTTTCAAATCATATAAAGACTTGACAAGCATACACACTTTATTTTCCTTTCCTTTAACAACAATCCCTTCAGGTTGTTGCATATAAACCTCTTCTTCAAGTTTACCATTTAGGAAAGCTGTCTTTTCATCGATTTGATGTATTTCTAATTTGTTAATAGCAGTAAAGGCTATTAACGTCCGTATGGATATTATTCTTGATACAGGTGAGTATGTATCAAAATAATTCACACCTTCTTGTTGTTTGTATCCTTTAACAACAAGCCTAATTTTGTATTTGTCAATAGTTTCCATCAGCTTTCATCTTCCTCTTGAAGATCCATTTACAGCCTAATGGTTTGATTCTTGGTCCTGTGCCACTCTTGGCACCATCAGGGATCACTGATCCCATGGCAAGGTCTCGACCTTTGCTCCGCAATGGGGTAGTCATGGTAGCACCAAGGCATGTCGATACCAGACCATAACACTTTCCCCACTTACTATGTCGACGCCCTCATCGACGCCAAGATCACACCCGAGTAACCTTGTTGCACAGAGTTGACATTATCCCACATGTCCTTCTCTTGCCCTCAAGGACTAGGTCATGATCCCATCAAATGAGACACCGAACACAGTATTAGGTCCTATCATGACCTTTTTAGGATCAATATTGCTACCTTAGCAAGGCACCCCCACACTTTGAGGTATTTGAAAGAATGTACGTGATTCCATAAAACAACATCTTTTCCTTCCACCTCTTAAAGTTCGATTCATCGAACTTTTCAGGTTTCTCACCATGCACCAACGAGCGCGATGGTGGAATCCTCCATTCCAAAGAAGTTTTAGCCACATCATTTCAAAAGTATGAGAAGAAGAAGATGTCATGTTATTTAAAATCAATATATATAATAAATATTGATTATAACACAATTAAAACCAAACACCAATATAATCATAAATTAAAATATTGGTTTAATCATAATTTAAATAAACATTAGCACCAATATAATAATAAATTAAAATATTGATTTTAAGCATGCATATAAAATAAGAAAACTCAAGCACCAATATTTATAAACAAAATAAATATTGGTTATGAAAAGCAAATAACTCATCAAGGAAAACAAATAAACAAAATAAAAGGAATAATTTCGCCTTAAGATTGTTGGAGATATTTTGTATATTTGTAAAAACCTTGTTGAAAAATTTACTTGCAACAATTAAATAGCATGCCATTAAAATAGAATATTAGAGAACTTACTTGTAGAAGGAAAAATTGAAGTATAGAGAACTTAACGTTGTTGCCAAGAATTAAACCCTTTGTCCTTAAGGCGAAATTGCCAGTCACTTGTGCACACGGATTCAATGCAATTGTCTCCCAGGAATTCAATAACACCACCTTGAAGAATTGCACAGTTTTCCAAGGTCTACGAACTTAAGGAATTGACTCAATTTTCTCTCTATAATAACAGATTCCTAAGCTCTAGAGTAAAAAGAACAAAAGAAGAAAAAGAGCTTGAACCAATTGTTGAATGACTGAATAGTTGAATAGTTGAATGAGATTTTCAAAATCAAAAGCACCTACTTATAGGTCATTAGGGGCTTAAGCATACATGAATGAAATTAATACATAAATGTAAATTGAGATGAACATACATGATACATGAATGGATAATTAATACATGAATGTATATTAGGATAAGCATACATGGTACATGAATGAACAAATTCATGAATGAAATAAATTAAGTTCATGAATTATGAAATTCATAAACACACCATAAATAATGTATTTGAATCATGCATTACATAAAAAGATTAATTTCACATTCACTTGTTTGATTCCAAACCTAATTCCAACATCCTTATCATATAAGAAATACAGCACTTTCTTAACAATAAGCAAGAAGTCAGATTTCACAATAACGTGAAATTTAACCCTATTTAAAGGGCATAAGATTCAGCTTTAGTATATCTTCGAGGATTGTCCTTCAAAATTTCTTGAGAGACTTCCCTTCTGAAAAAGGTAGTATAATGGATGACTTGCCGACAGTAAGCAATTTTTTAAAAAAGTTTAAACCTTTTCCATAAAGAAAAAATCACAATTAACTTAATTAATGTACTTTTTATGACGATAGCATTATTAGACCTTTTTATATATATATAATAAAAAAAAGTCAGATTGTATTTGAAAAGTTCAAATTTCGTTGCATTAATTGGAAGAAAAATGTTAAATTTGAGTATTTTTAAGTTTGCATTAATGAAATTCGAATCTTACTTTTTAAATAAAAATCATGCGTTAAATTAGATGCTTGAATGCATTAAGTTTTAGATGTTAAATGAATTTGATTGTAATTTATAAATATCAATTGTAACATTAATACAAATAAATATTAAGTTTGACACATTTTTATTTTATTTTTAGTTGTTTTATGTCACTGTAAATGTTTAATTTATTAGTGATTAAAAAATCGAAATGAATCTATAAATTAGACCTGTCTAAGAGTTGGGCTATCCGTCCAACCCCGAAGGTCCGTCCATATTTGAGAGGGTTCGGACAAAAATGTTATGCCCGAAAAATGAGTTTGGACAAAAAAATTAAGCTTGTTTAAAATATTGACCGGATTTTGGTTCCAACATTCAAGGCTCGAGCCCGGCCCGGCCCTACCCCTTTTTTAATTAAATAATATATTATTTATATTTATATATATTATGTAATTTATATCATATAAAAATAAAATATATATAATATTATAATGTAAACATTAAAAAATATGTTACGTTGTCCATGTTTAAAAACTTAATAAAAGAAAAAAAAAATTACTAAAGATTAAATAATAAATATATATTTTTTATAAAAAAAAATAATATGGGCGAGCCTAAATGGGTTTGAGCTATCCCTTTACAAATATAAACGGGTTTGAACAAAATTTGAGACCCATATTTCAGGTCGAGCCGGATTTGGATAAGTAAATATAATATTGATACCATGCATAGACCCCACCCGAATTCAACCTGACCCGACCCATAAACACCTTTACTATAGATACAATCAATTGAATAAAAAAATCATTGATTTATTTGAAGATTTATTTTGTTAATAATTATGTTTTATAAATAGTGGGATTTGAATTTTTGACTACTGTTATGTTTTTTTGTTTTTTAAGGTGAAGGCTAGTATTGACTACTTTCCAGGTTTTACGTGCTAGGGTGGACCCTACTTATCAAAAGCTTTGTACCATTTCGAGAAAGCACGTGTACATCTAATAATGAGGTTTAAGGGTAAATTTAAAAAAATGAAATGTACAGCAAATTAATTGTTTAATGATCTAATATCATAACATAATTTGAAAAAAGAAAATGAAGAAGAAAAATTTGTTAGTAAAGAAATTATAAAGACATAACATAAATATCTTTAATCAAATAAAAGATTTTCCTATGTTTCTTCCCTTTTTCCATTCTTTATCCCGTATCTTTCATCTCTCCCACCCATCTCCATTCTATCTTTCATTTTTTTTTTTTTTAATTTGTTGAGAATATAGAAAAGATTTTCAATTTTTTCTTGATCATGTCTCTTTTTCTTTGTTTGATTCGACTCAGAATGTTGTCTGGTGTTTTACTGTTTCTTTGATCCCTAGTTCCCTAAGAATCCCTTTCTTACTTTTCTTTTGTTTTTCTCTTTTATTTAGCTTCTTTGTTCCATACTCAAGCAATCAAGCTTTTTACTTTGCATTGCATTTGGGTTTATGCCATTTTTCTTAAAAACGAAAGAAAAAAATAAATTTTAGTTGAGTTGCAAATAACTTAAAATCTTTGTTTCAAGTAAAGAATAATTTAATCTTTACAATTTTTTTTTTAATATTTTATCTTTTTTTAATTATTTAATATCATTAAATCATTGAAGAATAATTTTAAAATGGAATGGATGTTTTTAAATTCTCCAAGACTTTAATCAGTAAGTCAAATTAATACGTCGACACGTGGGAAAAAGTAGGACCCACCTCAGTTAAACCTTTCTTTTTCTTTTCTTTTTTTTTAATAAAAAAAGAAATTCAGTCAGCAGACAGAAATATTCCTATGCCTCGGCTGTCACCTTGTCTGTTTCTGACAGTGCCGTGTTTCGGTGTTTGTATGTTTTGTCCAAATTTAAAAAGGTAAAAGAGAAGAAAATTATTATCACTATTTTCACGAGACAAAAGGGAAAAAAAAAGAAAGAAAAGGTAAATTTAATCTATAATACGTAATGTTTTTATTTTTCTTTCATTTCAATCCCTAATTTTTGAAATATTTTATTTACAATTTTAGATTTTATTCTGAAATTATAATTTTTTATTAATAAATGAAAAAATATCCATATAACATGCCATATAAATTACAACAAACATAGATATTATGTAAGTGTTAGCAAAATTATTTAAAGAAAGAACAAAAAAGATAAACTACTTGAAAAGATAAAAAAACTCAAATGAAACTATTTAGAAAAAAAATATTAAAATATTAAATAGAACAATCAATAAAGGTTGAGGATTAATGTGAAATTAAAATAAAAAGTTAGAAGCTATAGATGCAATTTAACCAAGAAAGAAGGGAAAAAAAAAAATCAAAACGTAGTCGTTTATGGAAGACAGTTAACACCGTTCGGAGTCTTCGTTAAGGTTTAGAATACCAGAAACCTAAAAACTGTTGCAAGCTGACGAGGAAAGGCGTTAGGCAGGAAAGCCCGACGCGTCCGAGTCAACTCGCTCTTCGCGGACTCGATCCTTTAATCTTGTATGTAACATTATCGACATTATATTTCTCCAAGACGAACCCGATACGACGTCGTTATTCCCTCTGATCTCCGTAAGTCACCATTGTCCTCTTTCGTTTCGTCATCTTATCCAATTTTTCCGATTATTTGAAGCTTTAATCTATTAATTACGGATCTGTTAATTGAAGCCACTTATTTATGTAAATAATTAGAGATTAGGGTTTTTAGGTAATTTTCGTTGGAAATTTTGGAATTAAATTGATATTGTTTATTTGTTGTTCGAGTAACAAATGTAAAATCTATATCCAAATAGAATTACTTCGATTTTCTTAAAAAAAAATTGCATATAAGTAGATTTCAGGGGGAATTTTGAAGGATTTATTTGAATTTTGATTAAAATATATTGGCAAGTATAAGAAATGAGAATGTAATATGATTACATTGATTTTTCTGATTAAATGTTACTTTATTTTCTTAATTTATGCAGATTATTGTTTGAGGACTCAATATAGTAAAGTTAATTATTTTATTCTGCTGAGACTGGAAAATTTGGGAACTTTTTCATTATTAATGGTATTTAGTTGAGCTGGTGAATTTTGTTTACTACAAGTCTACAACCATGAGTTTCGTTTTCCGAGGGACGAGATCCGATTTTGAGAGTGGATTTCCAGGGTTTATTCCGGAGAGGCGTTCCATGGTATGTTACTATTACTTCGCACACTTGATTTTCTATTGTTTTAGTCATGATACATCATTGCCTTAGGCTTATATAGTTTCAATTAATGATGAAAACCCGTTTGTTCAAGTTAGTGTTACTCATTATTGCAATTTGAGCTTAAAATGCTTTTGAGGGCTTCATAGGTTGGACCTAAAAGGTTGCTAGGCCAATGGTGCTTAGCTATGTTGCTCTGACTCTTCATTTTTCTTGAAGTACCCTTGTCCGACACCCGTATCCGATGCAGATCCGGACGTGGGTATGGAGATATGATCCTCCAAGGACCTTCCAAATACGTGAAAATCTTGAAAAAATTGAACATACCCTTGTCGGACACATACTCGTGTCGGACACTCACACTCGAGTCCGAGTAACATAGGTGCTTAGGTTAGGCTTTTTGAATTACAGTTATGTTTTGTTCATTTATAGTTGTTTTTAATTAATTTTTTCGGTAAATATGTTTTGATTTAAGTCAATTGTTTGTTAGCGTGTCCATGCAAGACGTCCTGTTAATTCCAACTCTCTTGTGTTTCTTGTTACAGGTACTTGTGTAGCTTTGTGTTTGTCTTAATTCCTTCTTATTTATTTATTTTTGTTTGTTGCAACAGTACTTTTGCTATTCATGATATTGAATTCACACCAGATGTCACCAAATTTTCTGGTAATTTCCTTCACTGAGTAGTTAAAATTTTAAATGGTGTTTGCATCTTTGGTTCACAATGTTGAACTTATTTAAGGGGCTTTTTATGTTACTCTGTTCATGTATAGCTTTGGCTGGTGCTTGGTGTGTTTTTGATGGCCACAACCTTAAGAATGTATGCCACCTGTCAACAACTTCAAGCTCAAGCACAAGCCCATGCTGCTGCAGCAAGTGGACTTTTGGGCCATACCGAATTACGGTTGCATATGCCGCCATCAATTGCACTTGCAACCAGAGGGCATCTACAAGGCCTTAGACTGCAGCTTGCTCTTCTTGACCGAGAATTCGATGATCTTGGTACGGTGTTTAAATTTTGGCTTAATAATGAGTTTCATAGTTTGATTCTTAAGTGGCTGGGGTTGTAAATTTGAAAACCTTAGCTAGGACAGTTTTTTGTTTGTTTGTTCCCCTTATATTTTGTGCATCCTAATGTTCACAAGGAATTGTTTGTTACTAGATTATGAAACTTTGAGAGCACTTGATTCCAACAATGTTCCCACAGCTACTTCAATGAGCGACGAAGAGATAAATGCCCTGCCAGTTCACAAGTATAAGGTCTCTGCTCCTCGAAGGTTAGTATCAATTTTCTTCATTTGTTTTGTCTACGTGATACAAGAGCATAAACATTCCTCTCAATGGATGTTGGAACTTGGAAGTGCACCCTTCTACTTCTATAAAAAGAGGTTATGTTGCTCCGACTTTTCATTTTCCTTGAAGTACTCTTGTCCGACACATATTCGGACATGGGCATGAGATAATGATCCCTCAAGGACCCTCCAAATACGTGGAAAAACTTAGAATAAATCAAACATACCCGTGTCGGACACATACGCATGTTCGACACTCACACCCGAGTCCGAGTAACATAGAAAAGAGGTATATGTATTGACTGCAGAGTTTTTCCTTGAGCTGTCTCATTGAACACTTGAATGTTAAACAAAGCCTTCAAAAAAAACATGGAGGAAACTTCACACGAGTCTTGATTGTCTTTCTATGTCCGTGTTGCTCATGCAGGCATCATCTAAGGTCTCTTCTGTCCGCATAACATTCACAAGCTTTTTCCGTGGGTCATCTCATGACAATGGTTAATGCTGTAGTTTGTCTATGGTTTGAATGACAAACAGATGACTGACTGATCTTGAGAATGTGAAGTTATTTTTATGATGCTTACATACATTTGAAATTTTGCAGACAATTTTTAAAAAACTGTGCGCGGTATTTTTTTTTTAGTTGTTTAATCTTTGGGTTGATAGAACATTCTTAGTTTACTTTTTTAAGCTAACAATCTTATGAGAAGTTGGTTTTGCTTACAGCAATGACTCTTCAATGCAACAAGCATCATCTTCAAACTCACCTCAGGTATTTTTACTTCTCTCAACTCCTCTTTCCTACCTCAGCATAATCAAATTTTAATTGGGGATTCACTTCTGGGGTTTGTTTCTTTGTGTTGATCTAAGTTGCTCCGACTCCTCATTTTTCTTGAAGTACCCGTATCCGATACCCGTGTCCGACGCATATCCGGACATGGGTGTGGGGATATGATCTTCCAAGGACCCTCTAAATACATGGAAATCTTGGAAAAAATTGAACATACCCATGTCCGACACACCCACCCGAGTCCGAGTAACATAAGTGTTGATTGTCTGGCTATGTTTTCTCTGTTTCAAATCGGTGGTGTAAAAGGGTAATTTATTCGCTTTGGCAGAAGAGGCAGGATTCTACCAATCCAGTTGGCATCAAGAAGGACTCGCAAAATGAATTGACCTGCAGTGTTTGCTTGGAGCAAGTTAATGTCGGAGACCTTATCTGCAGTTTACCCTGTTTGCATCAGGTTCTTTTTTATATTGCCTTTTTCGATTTTTCTTTTTTATCATGAAAGAAACAAATAGTTCCAGTTAATCTGTTTGCACAAGAAAACTCATCTGCATTTGGTTAAACCCTCTTTTTGTGCCCTATACTAAAACTAGTAAAGTTAATGCAGTCAAATATGAAAGAGGCAAATCTTGAATGTCCATTTATTTTATGGAGTATGATGTCATAACCACCTTATACAAGTTTATGATGGATAAATAACTGCAGTTTCATGCTAGTTGCATTGATCCGTGGTTGCGACAACAAGGTACATGCCCGGTTTGTAAATTCCGAGCCGGATCCGGATGGCAGGAAATTGGTGGAAAAGATTCTTCCTACATGGTTTAATTACTTTTGGAGGCCGCCTGTTCATCAATGTATCTAACATATATATATATATATATATATATATATATTAATGGATTAGACCTTTCAACTTATTTCTTGAAGAGCTGTTAATCACTTTAATGCCCAATGATCATATGATCACCTTACAACTTGTATAATGATTTATTTTGATGTTACAAGTGAAATGGAATGTTATGCTTTTATCTTATCAATTATGTTGTCAATCGATTTTTGGACGGCAAATTTTGTTTGGAATTATTTGGTGATCTCCTTACAGCCAGGTTCAAGACATTTGAAAGCTCGAATTTGCAAAGTTTGTACTTTTTTTTAGTTTCACGATCGAATTTGGCAAACATATTTGATGTATTGTTCATTGCAAAGGCGAAAGTCTTCACTTGCAATAACCATTTTTTATCATTAAGGCTTAATATATATATATATATATATATATATATATATGCTTATCATTGAGTTGGGAATATTTAAATGTTATATTTTCTCCGACTTTTCATTTTTCTTGAAATACTTATGTTCGACGCATATCTGAACATAGATATTGAAATATGATTATCTAAAAACCCTTCAAATACATAAATAAAAAAATAAAAATAAAAAAATCAAACATATTCATATCGGACATACACATAAGTTCGAGTAACATAGTTTAAATGAATTATCGACGAGAGAGAGACTACATGGTAGCTAAGTAGCAGAAATAAGAGGGTGGTAGTGACCCTTTTCAACATTAACAGTAACCAATATCACCATATAAATGGCTTACATGGAACTTGATCAGTTTGATATATTTTTAGTTAGTCTAATTATCAAATATAATGCTTCTATTATTGTAGGATAAAGCTACTATTTGGCTTTGCCCTTCCCTTTTCCTTGACCTTTCTTGGCTTGTAACTTGGCTTGAATACGGGCGGCAGCAGTAGCCTTTGCTTCTTCTCTCTTCTTTTTTTCTTCTTCCTTTACAGCAGCCGCAATTTCCCTCTGCTTCTTCAGCTCTCTGGTTTTTAAGTTTATCAAAACGTAAATGAAATTTGCATTATCCTATGTATTAGAGAGATCTAAGGAGAGAGTGATGCAAGATTGACAGAATCTATGTTACTAGGATTCGGATGTGAGTGTCGGATACAGAATACGTGTCCGACACGATTATGTTCAATTTTTTCCAAGTTTTTTCATGTATTTGAAAAGTTTTTGGAGGGTCATATCTCAATACCTATGTCCAGAGATGCGTCGCACATGGACGTCAGATACCGGTACTTCAAGAAAAATGAAGAGTCAGAGCAACATATAGGACAGAATGCGTATCCAATGAGAATAAGAATGCGACTTACTCTAGCCTAGCTCTCTCATTTGAAGCACTGCCAAGACTCGAACCTTTTCGTGGCCTGCAGGACAGTAACTCCACCTCAAAGATAAGGGTAGCACTGCATCAAAAATATGCAATCATCTATAAATTCATCCTTAGGAAATTAGAGATATGAATAATCCAATTTCAAAGTTAAATATCCAAGCGGGTGAGTTCAATTGTATAACAAACAGGAGAATCATCCCAGGATGAGCAACAGATTCTGACTAAATCTCTCAACCTATGTTACTCGGATTCGGATGTGAGTGTCAGATACGGGTATGTGTCCGACACGGGTATGTTCAATTTTTTCTAAATTTTCCATGTATTTGAAGCATCCTTGGAGGGTCATATCCCCATTCCCATGTCAAAAAATGCATGGACACGAGTATCGGACATAGATACTTCAAAAAAAAAATGAAAAGTCATAGCAACATAACTCTCAACACAAGTACTACTATAAAATTTGCCAGATGCATTGACAGTGCCAATTCAAGATCTCATATTTCTATTGAGATAGTTGTTGACTCTCAGAATGCAGTTTTAATGACAATTAAAGATGATACGAAGAAGAAACACGTACTTAGGTGGGATATCAGGTGGAGAGCCTGCAGTACCATAGGCATACTCTGGCTTACAAGTTATTTTTGCAACTTCACCGACCTGTTGAGAAAGGTTAAGATATGTAATCGAAACCTAAATCACTTAAAAAACTGCTTGAAGAAAAGCATATTTTGACCTTCATAGTTTTTAAAGCAACATCCCAAGCCTGAATAACTGTGCCCTTTCCAAGCTCAAAGGAGAAAACAGAATTATCTTCATGTGTAGTATCAAAAACTTCACCAGTTTCAGCAAGAGTGCCTTCATAATGAACTGTTCAACACCAAACAAATCAAGTTTTACTAATCAGGAATCTGCTGGGAGTGCTCAGTTACAAATTTGGACTACATAGAAAGAATAAGAAAAAAGAAACTTCAGGCTGACCAAGCACTCGATATCATTTTACAACAACAATTGGAGTATATACTGACGAATGAAGTGTTTCTATACAAAGATTATTTGTCTAGTAAGAGGTTCAGAAAAAAGTTTAAATATGAATAGATGAATCAAATATCAGTCATTATAGCAAATGAGTAAGGATTGCAAGTCAAACCACAAGTGCATACCATCAACCATAGGAAGGTCCTCAGAAGGAGCAAGTGCACCAGCTTTGGCTCGAGTTATGATCTTCTTAAGAACACCTCCATCGCCAGTCAAATCAATTACAGCATCCATGGTGTCTAGACTTTTATAAACCTGATCAGGCAAGAGAAACACCAGATACAAAAAAAAAACTTTTAGAACCTTATCGATTAAACAACAACAGTTCGATGATTTAGGCAATAAACTAAAACCAAACACACACACACACACATAACTGGGTCATATACATTTAGACAATAAACAACAAGGTGAACTTTGGAAGATAAAAAAAGGAAAATCAACTATTGAGTAAATTTTCAAAAGGTTACATTAGAACACCCCACAATCCCCAAAAGCTAGATCATTATTGCATGTTTACAGACAAAACAAATAGAAAAACTGCCCTTTTCCTACAATGAAAAGTCACTTATATGTATCATGTTCCACGATGCTACCTTAATTTAAGACCAAAATCAATAAAAAAAAAAATAAGAAAACCAATTTAAACTTATAATAAACAAAGGAACATACCAATTTAACCTATTTTCCTCACAATTTCTAACAAAATTAGGAATAAATACATAAAATCCAAAATCCAACTACCCCAGTTTCTTCCCCCATTTTCTCCCATCAATTTCCCCAAATGTGAAATATCAGTATTATACTAGTATATCATTTTACATAATTGTGTTCTTTTCCCTCACAACTTCACTCAAAAATTGTAATTAAAAAAGTAAAACCCTAAAAAAATCTCAATTCTTTAGATTCCTTCCACTCTAACTCAAACTAAAAATTGCAGTATCTTTAAACCCTAGGACTTAAAAAAACTGAAAAAAGAAATATTTAACGAAAAATATGTACATAAAAGTGTTCATCAACCGACCCGGATTGGAGCGAGGACTGAGGATCCGACGAGAGAGTGAGCAATTGGGTATTCGATTCGGGTCAAGGGCGGTAGTTCGGGAGAAATCGCCGTCGATTCTGGTGGCCATATAGCGTCAAAATGTATAAAAAAAAAAAAAAAAAAAAATCGCTGAAGAGTTTTAAAAGGAAAAAAAAAAAACTGGTTTTTCCAAAATGAAGAAGGGAAATGATATTCCCCACTCGCGATGCTAGTGTGTGAAAAAGACGGTGATGTAGAAATGTTGAATTCATTTCGCGTGGAATAACGCGCGATGGTAAAGCGTGGGCATCTTTTGTTGGTGGGACTTGGGAGGAGCTTAGTTGATTTTAAATGGCACCTATCAAATGGGCTTTGGGCCCAAATATGTATAATTCATGTACAGTACCCTTTTTATTTGGATAGGGCTCTGCCCTATAATATATTTGTCAAAGTTGAAGAAAATAGAGGAAAAAAAATTGATTCGGAAAGAGATTCGAATCTTGCTCTTTGAACATAAAGTATGCGTCAATTATTGAGTTAAATATTCGGGTGAGAAAAGAATTTAAAGAAAAATTTGTCAAAATCTTATATTATATTAGGTATTAAGAAGGAAAATGGAGAAAAAGTAAAAATGATTATACATTGTATTACCCCCTATCTTTTGTAAGAAATGAAAACTAAAGGAAAGAAAAGAAGAAAAGATGAAATCTTAAATAAAATAATTAGATGGAACTTAAATGGGTATTTTTCTTTCATTTTTCCTCTTATTTTTTGAATAATTTAATGAGTTTAATACACCAATTTTCTTTTCTTTCATATCAGAGAATAGTTACATCGGAACATTTGACTCAATTAGTCGGTACATAATTCTTCTCATTCCTTAAACAGCAAGATTCAAATCTTTCCTTCTTCATTTAAAAGAAAAATGAAAAAAAAAATCCGACTAGAGGTCTCCATGGACTAGGTCGAACCAGACTCGAAAGTTCATTTTACTATTTAAATATATTAAAAAATATTTTTTTTATTTTTATAATTAACTAAATAAAAAAATATTTTATTATTTAAATAATAAATCGAGTCGAGTTGACCCGAATTATTAAAAGCCTATCCAAAATCTAACCTAATTCAAATCAGACGGATAATTCAATGTATGGACAAATCCAATTCTGATTTTGCCTCCTCCATTTCTTCCTCGTTTCTTTCTTTAGCATAGATAGCAGCACATGTTCCTCACAACTTGACATGACAAATAAATTACAACCAAACAAAAACATTTTTTCCATTGCCATTTAAACAAAAATATACAAACAATTAAGCTTCGATTTGAGATCCCTCACATATGTCTATTTCGATGTATCTGAAGAATCATCAAGACAAACATTTTTGTAGGCCAATAGTATATAACTTAAGGGACAAAATATTTAAAACCATTTCTCAAATTAACAAGGCCATGTTCATGTACAAGGTTTAGGTAAAGTCCAAATGCAATGCACAAAAGCAAAGAGCTATGGGAATTGTGAATAGTGGTCCAAGTATATATACCCACATACAAATCTAGGCAAAGGCAAGGCACCCCATAATTCAATGTTAGTGATAGTCTTAATAAAAGAGGTGAGATACTTTGTCCCTTGGAGAAGTGAAACAAAGGGGACCCTACCCTCCAATAATTGTCCCTCCCAAAAGGCCAAAAATTTCATCTTTATCACCTAAAATCTCATGTGGGCAAAAAACCCATACTAGCACCAATCCCTAACAGCTTCAATTCCAAAGCTAGAGTGCCAAAAATGAAAAACCCACCTAAAACACAAGATTAACCCTCAATTGCTTAAAATTAAATTTGATAATACATGTATTCGTTTTTTATTTATATTATTTTTTATATCATGTTATATTTAAAATTTTATATAAATTTTAATATATTAAAAATTTATATTATATAAATTTTGATATATTTATATATTTTTATCGTATTCATATTAATATCATATCAATATTAAATATTGATTATTTTTTTTTAATAAAACTTGTCAAGTTAAAGATTATCTGATCTAACAAATCCCAAGTTCCCATTTTTCTTTGCCTCCCATGTGACCGATGGTCCCATTTGGAAGGTGACTATCCAATGGGGAAGTGCCATGTGGGTTGGTTCTAATTTGAGGGGTTTATCATATTGTTAAAACCAAGGGTGTCATTGATGTGACCATTAACCAAACAGGGACCTATAGGTTCTGCCTATTTCCTAAAGCTTGTCCTATATAAGTAAATTCTCAGGGTTAGGGCTTAGCCCACAAAAGTGTTCATGAATCATGATTTTGGCTTTGGGGGATAGTTTTTAACACCTTGTTTGGTTTAGTACTTTAGGATTAGGGTTTGGACCCAAATCTGTTTACTCTTAATCTAAAGGATAGAGAGGTAGAAATGGGTGCCATAAATTGTTGTAAGTTTGAAGGATATAGTGTCAGCTTTCCTTAAACTATGGACCACTCTAATACCAATTTGGGCCCAAATGACTTTTTTATTTTTTTAGATTCTAGAATTCTCTAAATGTTAGCATTAAAATTTTATGGTTCAAAATTAAGTTCCACATCTTATATTACATTTTTTTTATAGAAAATTAAACTTGAAAAGGGTTGTCTAATTACATGGAAAAAAGATATGGAATTGGAACCAAATGAGTGACAAAATTTTGACTTATTGAGACTAATAATTAATATTTTATATAGGTTGTGGTCAAAAGCTAAGATTCCACAATCAATTAGCAAAAGAAAAGAAAGATTTGAGTCATTGTTGCAGATAAATTTGGGTCAAAATACTACTTGATAAACCCAACATTATAAACCCCAAAAAAGAAATATTAATTACTTTTCTTAGACCACAATTGACAACAAAAAGCAAATTTGATTTATCATTGTTATTCAAAGTGTAATGATAAAAAATCAGACACCCAAATTTCAATCAAAGATATTTAATCATTCTAGTTAAGATTTGCGGGGGTGACCAAAGTTTTTCCCACTTTTTTTCTTTGACCTATAAGGGGTCTAGGCCATTCTCTACACTAAAGTTTATGAATTGCTACCCTTTCCTCTCTTTCTTTATCAATTTGTTCTTAATTTTTTAGGTCTTATTTCTTAACATTTCTAGTAATTCTGTTAATTTGATTATTATCAAATTTCGAATCGAATTAATTGATAATTGAAATTTTTAAGAATTTTAAATTGATAATTGATCAATTTTTTTATTAATTAAAATTAATTTGGTTTTGATCGATTAATTCGATTTTAATTGAATTATGCACACTCTAATCATTAATGTTCAAATCTTGATCTAGTTCTTGAGTGATGTTTCTTTGATTGCCTAGATGCTAGAAAGATTATGCCATGAAGAAAATGTGGAAAAAGAAAAAAAAGAAGCAAGCTTTTGACCTAAATCTATGAGGACCCAAAAGAAAGTGAGAGGAGATAAAAGAAATCCATGAAAGTGAAACACAAAAGCCAAAAAAAAGACAACCTAATGTACCAATTTGTCTTAGCCCACAATTGGACATTGAGAAGTCATAAGTTCTTATCAAATAACCTCAAATTTGGCTATCAAGAAATTTAAGGACTTAGTTGAGTTGTGATTCATGTGAATTATATTTTACCCTATTCTTAATTTTCATTCACTTTAATTTTAATTTTCGTCGTTTTCGTTAACTCAAATGATTAATATGGATAATAATATGAGTAAATTTTTTAATTTTCTCTTTTTTATACCATAATAAAAAACTTCACATTATTATCAACATTTTTTTCGCATTTCCTTTGGGCACAAACAAACAGATATAATGTCATGGTTACGTAACAAGATTGAAAGAGACCAATCATCCATCCATAAACTCTATATATACCTTGATTCTATCCAATTTTTAATGATTTTATTTTTTTTATCGATTATTAATCGATTGAATTAGTTTTTATCAATTTAATAAATCATCAAATTTAAATAATATATAATATCGAATCAAACAAGTTTTTAATTTTTGATTGAACCGTTTTGATCGACAGATTTTATTCTTGATTAAATTGTTCCAACCGATTGATCTGATATGATTTTTTTCAACAATAAAAAATAATTAATTAGTAATATTATTAATTTTTATTTATATTCATATGAATAACTTTAATGTAGATTACTTATTTTAGTGCTGAAACTTTATGATTTCCAAAGGGAAAGGGTTTCCACTTTTATAAAAATGAATGGTCAGATCCATTAATAACCATTAACCAGCACACTTCATCAACTAAAGGGAAACCCAGCTGTAAAAATTTATTTGGACAGAAATACCCTCTATAATTCATGGTATTTACTAAAAGAATTTATCAAAAACTAATTAATCAAATTTTTTTTTCTTAAAAAATAATGGACTAACACTGAAAACCAGAAGAAAAAAATTGAATTACTATCATTTTACCAATAAAATGAATTTACAAATATGCCCCTTTGTAGGATAAGAGGTCAAAGTGGTCCATGACTGGTCAAAGGACTCAAAGTTGCAGGATAATACTGTCATTTGGATTTTTTTTTTTTGCATATAACATAGAAAATAGTGCCCAATTACTTCCCAAACCATCAGCCTTTGTTGCAGCAGTGGAAGCATACAAAATTCCTCAATTACTCAGTGTGTATAAATATAAGTTAAAAATTATTTTTAGAATTTTGTTAATAAGTGTTTTTAAGATATTTTTTAAGATTAATTTTTATATTATTTATAATAGTAAAATTATATTAAATATAAAAATTAAAAAATTTATTCATCATTTTTAATGTATTAATTAAAAATATTATTATTTTTAATAACCTTAAAAAGTGACTTTAACACATTAACAAAATTTTTATTTTTATTAAATTTAAAAATATATATTATTTTTTTTTATATAAATATAATTTTAACCGATACTTAATTAACATTTTTGTCTTTTATAAAAGTATTTATTTCAAGTACCTTATCTAAATTTGAGGTTTATCCTAAAATTATTTAAAATTTCATTTCTTAAATCTAAAAAAAAGTGAGTAAATTGGGAACAATTTAATTAAAATTCTCTGTAAAATACTTATGGAAGGAAAAATAATTTTACTACTAATTTTATAATACAAATTATTAATGTTCAAAAACTCTCTTTCCCATGTCCAAATGTGACTAACATCAAAATAAAAATAAATGAATTAAAAACTGTTAAGAAATTATGAAAGATAGTAATTAAATAATAATCTGCGTCAGCAAAACACACCCAGATCGACACCAGAGCTAAACCTGCAACAGTTGAATGGAATCTCTCTCTCTTTTCTTTCTTAGATCTCAAGAACTCAAGAAACCCAGAAAAGACAACTGAAAAAAAAAAAGCCATAAATATGAAGTAAAAGATTAAAAAAACTATACTTGATTTTCTCTATTTATATAATATTAATTATTTGATGAAAGTACCACTCACATTAAGAAGAACCCATATGTCTCCTTAAATGGAGATTCAAAGCCTCTTACCAAAAAAAAAATCTAAAAAATCAAAATTCTAACCCCCAAAAAAGAACAAATCTTTATATACAAGTATATATAGAACTTGATATCTTCTTCTTCTTCTTCCTCTTGCTTGGATGCCATTAATAAACTCAAATCAAAGCTCTTCTAGCTAATTAATCCTCCAAAAAAGGCAAAAACCATCTCAAAGAAAAGGAGACCATTTTCTGGGTTTTTTTTTTTGGTTCCTTGATTCAAGAATCAGTGTAGTCACGCCAGCAAATAAGCATGGTAACGCAACGTCTCATGATGTAAAAACGAGCCCTTTGTTCTTTGACTAATGTTGCACATTTCCTAGTAAAAGCACATCTTTTGGTTGAAGAAGATGAAGAATTCTTGATCACGAATGAAGAAGAAGAAGAAGAAGAAGAACGACTCCTCGATGAACTTTCTTTCTTTGATAACTTCCATTTCTCATCAAAGTAAAAACTTGGTGGTGCACTTGAAGTACTTGTTGCAAGAGTTGAAGCCATAGCCAAAACCAAAACCTTCCCAAAAAAAACCAAAAAGATGGGTTTTTTTTCAGCTTAGAAAAAGATCAATGAGATTTTTTTTTTATTTTTTTTTTTCTGGATTTTTGAGTACCCTTTTTGGAAGCTAAAAAGAAAGAGAATTTAGAGAAATTAATGAGCTAAACAAGAAGTGAATTTTGCAGTAGTAAAGGCTAAAGTGAAGGGCTTAGAGTCGCTATTTATAATAAGTTAAGAGGAAAAAAAATTGGTAGTAGATGGGTGTGGCAGTAGGTATCAGTACCTGGCCTTCTTTGCCTCGAGAGGCCCACCAAACGAAAACATTTAAAATTGGGATAATGTCATGAATGATCTTTGAAATTTATCAAATTTATTAATATTATACATGTATTTTAAAAATATTCAATTTGATATCTGTACTATAACCGTGTATCAATATGGTACTCTGACTTAACACCGTTAAATATAAATGATGATGTAACATTGACCAATCAGATGATGACACGTGACAGCACTTGATTTTTTTAGAAATTAATATATAATTTTTTGTAAAAAAAGAAAAATAATATTTAAAAAATAAATAATATTTTAAAAATTAATATCTATTTTTTAAAAAAAAATTTAAAAGTTATACTAAAATAATAATAAAATTTATATTTATATTTTTTAAAATTAAATTCTATTTTTTAAATTCAAAATTTTAAAAAATAACAAAATTAAAATATTTAACTAAAATTATTTTAAAAATATATAATATTTTAAAATTAAATATTAAATCATTTATAATATCTATTTTTTTAAATTTAAAAAGTTATTTTTGAAAATTACAAAAATTAAATTATGAAATTAATTTTATTCTTTTAAAAAATATTTATTAAAAAATTAAAAAAATTAAATATGAAATTAATTTTTAAATTTTTTTTTAAAATTTTAAAATTTTGAAATTTTTTGAAAATTTTGAAAATTTTGAATTTTTTTTTAATTTTTTAAGTTAATACACGTGACATCATTATATGATGTCACATGTCATCATTATATTTTTAAAATAATAATATTTTTATTTTTAAAATTAAATTAATAATTTTTTAGTTAGTACGCGTGGCATCGTTATATGGTGTCACGTGTCAAGTTTTCATTGGATACAAAAGTCACGTCATCAATTTTTAACGGTGTTACTGACAGGTACTACAATAACACACGGACTGTAAACTTGAAGTACCAAAATAGATATTTTTAAAGTACAGGTACTACATTGATAAATTTAATAAATTTCAGGGGCCATTCATGATATTATCTCTATTGTAAAATATTAAGCCTAATTTTACAAATAAAAAATTGTAATATTACTGAATTAAAGTAAAATTTATCATTATATTATAATTCAGTATTAGATTGTCATTAAATTTTCAATTTCATTAATTATTAGATAAAAACTAACAAAATAAAAATATTTTATGGATTTTTTTAATATAAATAATAAATTTATTTTTAATTTCATTATTTTTGGATAAAAATAGGAATTAAAATATTTAATATAATATTTTGTTAATGTAAATGATTTTTTTTTAATAATTTCTTTATTTTATGTTAAAAAATTGACATCAAATAAAATACTTCTATATAATTAAATAAAATTAAAATATAATGATAAAATCCAATATATAATAACAAATTAGTTACAAGCATATTAAAAGTTTGCCCCTTTTTTATGATTGAGAATTAATTTACTGTAAATCAACATTTTTACTATAAAAGTTAGTTAGTTTAGTATTGTATTTATAGTTAAATGCAACTGTTACAATCAAAAGTAATGAGTTTTAGAAAATGACAAATTAAGATTTATTAAGGAAAATGTTAAAGAAAAAATATTATAATAATGAGGTGAATTCCCAATGAAAACGTCAGTGGAAAGAAAAAGTAGAGAGAAAAAGAAAATTGAATGCAGGAAAAAATCTCACTGAGCCTTTTGTGGGGCTGTAACTGTAAATTTCAATTTCTAGATTAAGAAAGAAAGTGAAAAATTGATTGTGGATAGGATAAAATATACAATACTTATATGATATAAAAAATAATATAAATATAATATGAATATAAAAAATATTAAAATTTATATAACACAAAATATTAATATATCAAAATTTATATAAATATAACATTTTAAATATAATTATAATAATAAAATAATATCATAAATACAAAATTATCAAATTTAATTACAGTTTTCTTAAAAAGAATTTAAGGAAGATCTTGCTTTTTGCGGTAATTTTTAAACAACCGATAAAGCAGGGAAAAAAAAAATCTTATAAAGTTAGAATTTAAAAAAGGAAAAAACTTTAGTTCAGAATAGTTTAGGTAAGTTGGCTGTAAATGGAAAATGATAGACTAGCTCAAGTTTTCTGCATCAATAGTTTAAAATTTGACAAATTCTTTGGCTTTGCCTTTGTGACATTTTCTCATTTGTTTGTTTATGATTTTGGCCGATGCTTGAAATTTTAGTTGCAACAAAAATAAAATGTTTGTTTCTATTAAATATCAAATTGGGTTTTGGTAAAGATATTTAAATTTGGTTTGTCAGTTAACAAAGTTAAAGAAAATAACAAAAAAGAGAAACAAATTTGGGTGTCAAATTACTGTGTATAGTAAAAAAATGTAATAGTACGATTAGATTATTTTCAAAATTTAATTTTGTTTGAATTTTTTTTTGGATATTAAAAAAAAATACTACTTAATGAACAAGATTATCATTTTTTTCATTTTTTAATTTTTTTTCTGAAAAATAATTTGGTAAACAGAAAATTAATTTTTTATAAAAAATGTCTTACACTTTTAAAAAATATAAGACATTTTTCGAAAATTAAAACAAAGCAAAAATAATCGATTTAAGAATTGATCCCTAACAAAAAAAAAATAAAAATATCGATCATAAAGATCAATCTTTAAAAATAAAAATTAAAGTGAAGTAAAAAAATCGATCACTTAAGTGTATGGATCAATTTTTTTATATCAATGATTTTTAAATAAAAAAAAATCAAATAATGTAAAACATTTTATACAAAATTATTTAAACAATAAAAAATATTAATTTTTTAAAAAATAAATTTATTTTCTAAAAATTATTTTTCAAATATATATTATTTTGAAACAAACGGATACTAAATTTTTTTTATAAAAAAACATCATTAACCGGTATCCAGGAAAGAGGTTAATTTCAGAAAATTTATCTTCGTGAAATTTCCCCCACAAATGTTCCAAATTAACAGCTGTAAAATCTTTAGTAAAAGATTACTGAAATGTTTTGATTCTATATGTATTTTTTTTTTTAAGGAAAAATTAGTAAATTAATTTTTCACCTATTCCGAAGAGTAAGGTAAATATTTTCTCTATCCCAAGCTTACTGCACCGACTAAACAATCCCCAAACTCAAAAAGACAACACAAATTGGTAAGGCAACTCAGCTCGTCATCATTTTGTACGTGTTCTTTGTTGATAAGATTCAGAATTGGAAGCTTGGATTATTATTATTATTATTATTATTATTATTATTATGTCAACCATTTTCTTTTCTTTCTTAATGGTTAATATTTATTTAGAGACTTGTTCCATCAACGTTTTATTTGAAGTTTTTTTTTTTTTTTAACTTGAAAATCTCTTATTTACATATTGAAAAATCGAGAGTATGAAATAAGATATAACTTTCATTTATTTCTCTAATAAAAACAATTAAAGAAAAAAAAAAGTTTTTAATCATTAAAGTTAACACATTTGACCTAAATTCGAAAAACCTACTCAATTCATCCGAATTCAACCAAATATCATTCTATCAAGAAAAATTAATAATCGAAACCAAATTAATTTAAATGCAAAATGATTTAACCAAAGTTACTTAATTTGATTTAAAAATTAAACTTAAAATGATTCAAATCTGAAACAATTCAAAATAACACAACTCAAAATTACCTACTCCAAACTCAATCTAACCCGTTCAATTGCAACCTTTTATACTTATATGCACTTTTCATTACTTATGAGCACATAATTGTGATAATGTTGAAATCCAAATTAAAAAGGAGATTTCAATAAAGTATATTTTAACTTTTTAGAAATTGTAAGAAAATATGATTCTTCTAGTTGTGATTGAACACTAGGATGGAGCAGACATGCTATTAAATTTGGTGGGGCTTGATTTTAACCAAAGACTTTGGATTAGATCAAATTGAATGACAGATCAATGACTCATGTCATGATAAATCCACATGCTATTATAGTAAGCTTCTTTTTTTTTTTTTTTTGAAAAAATAGAATTTACAAATATTAAGGATGGAACTTTAATTTTACAAAATTCACCTCTTAAAAAACATGAGTGAACCATTTGAACTAACTTATTATAGAAAACTTTAGATAATGTTAAAAGAAAAGAAAAAATTAGAGCCATAACCAAGAATATGGCTTTTCCATTTTTCACAGCAGAAATATGTCTTGCTCTTGCCTTGAACAAATCCTAGACTTCCTTCCATTAATGTAAATATTAAAATGTGAACAAATCAATTCTCTTTTTCAATGTCCCAAACTTAATTTATAAACAAAAACAGATATACTAAATATATATTATGAAGAAATGATAGAACAGCAGTTCCCTAAAAGTTTGCCATGTTCATTGGAGAAGTAGCATTTGCTCTCAAAATACTTTACAATGTTTACTTGATTAGATTTTATGGTATATCTTTCTCTTTTTGCCTAGGAATACCAGTCAAAGTTCTCAGCATTAGCAGACATGCTGCTCTCAATACAAAATTTAACTTAATTATAAGCTCATTAAGTTGTTAAATATACTAGAGAATAAATTTATGTTGAATTATCCGTGTCCGACACATATTTGACGGACATAGATTTAAAAGTTCAACCCTCTAAATAAATATAGGAAAAAATTTACAAAAAAAATTGCACATATCAATATAAGACACGTACATATATCCGACACTCGTATCCCAGTCCAAGTAACATAAAGAAGAGCTAAAAAACATATAGAAAAATTTAAAGAATGAGGAGGTGACATCTTGGATCAAGGTGCAGTCTTAATTTAGTGTACTTAATTAAAGTTAATTAACTAAGTTTTGTAGTCAATAATTAGTAAAGTTTTGTCTTGTTCTGCAGTCCCCCTCTTTGTTTTCTCAACCTCAAGTGGAAGATTATATGCTGAATTCAAACCAACAATATTGTTTGTTTCTATGTATCAAGTGGCAGCTGAGAGCTGAGAACTGATTCACATGCATCCATGTGAGCAAAAAGCCTTCAAAACCAGAATATTCGAATACCCTTTCAGTCTCATTATCTAGACACCAACCTCCTTGCAAAACTGCCTAACCATATGCAAGTAAAAACAATTAAACAAGAACAAGAAATTTCTACAAAATTCAGTCAAACCTTTGGGTTCATTAAAAGGGAACAATGCAACATTTGTTTTTTCATATTTTTGCTTAAACAAAGACTTTTTCTTTCTAATTGCTGTCTGAATCTTTGTAAAACTAGAAATTGATTGGAGAGAGCAACAACAAATGTCTGATTTAAATTGATTGTTACATATTTGGTGTTATAATCTAATGATTGATACTGATAATTATGATTGGAGAAGATTTTCTGCTTTGTTTGACTCAATTTTCTGACAAGAGACAATAGATTACATAAACATGTCTGCCCCATTAAAGTTTTGTTTATCCTAATTGAGCTCAATAATGTAATGTTGCTGGCAATAGATGAACATCAACCAATATCCATGACCTAAAACTTCATGGATATCCAGCTAAGCATGTATTTTTTTTAGCCACAGAAAAGGAAGTAAGCACATTAACTGGTAAAGGAAACTGGAAACATGTTTCAGGACGTCTTGAGCCTAAAGTTTCAATCTGTATCACAACTGAATGTATCAGCCAAACTGATAGCTATGTTACTCGGACTCGGGTGTAAGTATCGGACATGGGTATGTTCAATTTTTTCTAAGATTTTCATGTATTTGGAGGGTCCTTGGAGGATCATATCCCCATACACATGTCCGGATATACATCGAATACGAATACTTCAAGAAAAATGAAGAGTCGGAGCAATATAGACCGATAGCACATTGTCTGGTTTACTTGATTTGTTATAAAGTTCATATGGATTTTGTTAAATGCATTTAGACAAATTATTCCTTGATAAAACAATCTGTTTTTTATTCCTTTCATACCATTTTCAGTCAATCTTCATTGGAGAAATTGCAGATATGCTTGCCTACTGCAAGTATGAAACAGTTTCCCATGTACAAAAACCAGAAAGTTATCTTGATTTCTTGATTTCTTCATATCCACTTAATGGGAAAATTTTCTTGCTTTTTAAAGTCCCCAAAGCAATGATTATTTTGATGTATTAGGCATAAACAATTCAGACATCTCATTTCTCCATGTCTGTAATTTAAAAAGAAAATCCAACACTGCCTTTATGATCTTGAAATTATAAAGACTTCGAACAATTCGTTACGATATCTTATCAGCGTCGATTCGTTCTCAATCATAAGCTCCCTTAAAGCAATTCAATTTTTTTAAAATGCTTCATATAATTGACTTTTAAATGGGGAAACAGATCCCTTAAAGCATGCTCATGTTCAAGGAATAGGGTGCAGTGACCATAAGAAAAATACATCTCATGTTTTCTTTTTCCATTGTTATATATGTATGATTTATGTTACTCGAACTTGAGGTAAGTATCCGATACGGGTATATTTAAAAATTTTTAAGTTTTTTTCATATATTTGGAGGATCATATCCCATATCCATATCTGATTATGTGTCTAATACGAGTGTCAGATATAGATACTTTAAGAAAGAAAAAAAAAATGAAAAATCTGGGTAACATAGCGTATGATCAGTATTGGTTTGTGTTAGGTACCAGAGTGACGGAATAGTGTCTCACAACTAAAATAAGAGATGAGAAAATAGGAACTGAACACACAAAATTTAACGTGGAAAACCCTCAATGAATAAAGGGAAAAACCACGGGGCAAGACTAGAAAAATTTCACTATGAGAAAATATTACAACACCTCTCTCTAAATACTAGGAGAGAACAACCTCACAAAGAATATAAGAAAGTATACAAGAGAGGAAGAGATAATTCTTGGGATGGTTTTAATACTTCTCCTTAAGGCTCTTTATATAGCCTTCAAGGAGGAACTCCTTCTTTGCTCCCACCGATGTGGGACTTTCTTATATAAGTTCTAACAGTTTGCTTGTGCTAATCAAGCTTAACTGGCAACTTAAAATATTCTCCTCAACGGCATCAAAAAGCCTTATTATGTCACACCTCATCATCTACCATAGGAAGAACAAAAACATACCAAATTAAGAATTGCAAGGAATGACATCAAAGATCAAGGGGGTAGTTAAGATATTGTCTTTATTCAAAATATAAACCAAGTTTTGTAGCTAAGGCTGTTAAGGGATGACATATGAATGTAAACTTTACAGATTTTCACTTAACTGCTCGAATTATGAACTGTATCGACGTGTCTAGCACAAGCAGAAATGGTTATATAAACACTTTTGCACGAAAATTCTACCTGTGAGTGAAAGATCTATGAACTGATTTCCTCTTTAAAGGGAAAAAAAAAGGAATGGAACATGCTTCCATGTGAGCAAAGCCTTTAAACCAGTGGCATTATCAGCAATATTGACGTTCACAAACCAACAATTTTGAGACAATTTCTAGTATCAGAAAAAATTAAGAAGAAATTCAATAGGAAAAGGGTTCAGTTAACGAATTATTTAATTATCATTTTAATTTTTTTTTTGTATTTAATACATTACTTTTATTGAATTTAAAAAAAATAATTATTTTTTAATTATTTTTTTTTCTATAAATATTACTTTAATCGTTGTTACGGTTAACATTTGCCACGGGAAAATGGTGCAAAAGCTTAGTCAAAATTAATCTTTGCTGCTAGAAAGCATGGAAATTAAGGAAGGGATCATAACCGATGATGATTGATGATGAGACACTGTATATCTTTGTTTAAGGGAATATTTTTGGCATGCTTTTGTTAATTATGTCTGAAAATTTTGAATTTTTTATTATAAAAAAGAACATGATTTGGAGCAAAAATGATAGTCGGAAAAAGATGACTGAATTTGACTTCTTGTTTATGGAGAATTAGTAACTGATTTCTACGATGATTAGAGGAATTTTGATGCCATTGAGATTATATATATATATATATATACATTATAGTAATGTAAAAATTTATTAGTTTTACATGTTTTTATAATTTCGTATACGGTAGATATTTTGATAAATTAATTAATGATTTTAACAATATAATCGCACTTGTAGTGCACGTAAAGTTTTGAATCGATTCGATATCTATATCATGTCTATATATTTAATGGTTGAAATTTTTTTACATCTTCAATATTTTACGTGCACAATCTATGTGAATATATATAGAGCATGAAATATAACTATCGGATTAAATAAATATAAATCGTATAAAAATTATAAAAGCATGTAAAACTAAATCAATTTTACATTAGTGTAAGTGAATTATTTCTTTTATATATATATATATATATATATATATATATTCTAGAAAAAATCATCAATCTATAAAGATTGTTCTTTGGCTGGATAAGGCGCCGGATGGAAGAAAATGTTGATTCCATTGGGGTACCTAAAGAATAGATGAAATTTTGGCATACATTTGCCACATTTTCAGCTTGTATTTTATCTATAATTTAGCCTGTCTCTATCAAATGTACCTTTAGAAAGACTAAATCTCACCCAAAAATTTTAAGGGTTGGTTGAATGCATTTAGACACATACATAATCCTAGAGAAAACATGTTTATCCAGTTTCCATTGGAATTGTAGATTGTTTATAAGGGACAGACATGAAATTCTCATTGCTTCCTGAAAATTAATGGAGTGTCTCAGGTTTTGCTTCATTTTTACTCAAATAAGGAAGCTTCTCACTTAAAGTAGACATCAGACAGGAGATTTTCTTTCTTGGTACAAATTCAGACAAACAGTTTCATTATCACAAAAACTTCCACTTAAATTGGCCTTCCTTGCTCTGATAATCCAAACTCTAATTTCCATGTAATGAACTATAATTAGTTGAAAATCAAGCAACTGAAGGTCGATGGATGGTTATGTTAGCTGAATTCTTTATTCGGATATGAAAAATGTGATATGATCCTCTAAATATATATATAAAAAAAAATTTAAAATTAAATATATTTGTTTCGAACATATACCCCTCTCTATATATATATATATATATGACGTTGACCCAAATCTAAATAACATATATGGATGGGATGCATTTACTATTCAAATATATTCAACCTGTTCTCTAAACAATTTCTTCAGCTTTTTCAAATTTGTTAAAAGTTTTGTGGGGGTATCTTTGTTATGCTTGTGAATGTGATTAGTTGATGAGACCAGTCAAAGTTGTACAAAATCAATATAAACAACACATGCATAATTTAACAAATCTCATTTACTTACATATTCTTTTTTCCTATTTATCACATGCAGGGAATCAAGAAATTAAATTAAGAAAATGAAGACGAGGCATCTAGCATCATGGGGTAGTTATAGTTTATTCCTTATCCCAATTTATCTTCCCAATTTTAAATTCAACAATTTTTCTATGCCAACTTCTTTTTGGATCATAAATTATTTAAATTCAAAATCAATAAAAATGTGTATATTTGCTTATGGGATTGTTAATTTGTTAATAATTCAAATTTAACATTCAAATATGCACATGAATCTACTACTATATATATAAAAAAATTGATACAATATATAATTTAAGTAGCTTTTGCTTTGACTTGTCAATGACTTTCAAGGCCAGTTCGATATTTGAAAAGATTTAGACAGAATATTAAATTTGAAAAACGGGCTTGAATAAAAAAATGATACATGTTTTAAAAATGGGCCGAGTCTTAGGTATAACATTTTTTGTCTAAGCTTGACCCTACTCGTTTTATAATTAATTATATAAATTTTTGAGAGGGATCGGTTTTTTTTTAAGAAAGATCAAATCTTTTTAAGAGAGATCGGTCATTTTAAAAACTGATCGTTTCTTTTTTAAGAGACATCGATCATTATGTGTAAAAATATGAATAAACTTGTTGGGTAGTGTTCTTACATAATCGGACCGAGCCTGAACATAAAATTTTATTCATATTAAGAATCGGACCGAACTTGAACAATCAAAAAGTTCCTTAATACCTTATTTGAACCCAACCTAACCATTGGACCAGCTTACTTTTGCTACTATCTCACATGTTTTAATAAGATTGCCGATGTTTGACTCACTTCTGTATAGAGGTGCTTATGGGTCGGGGCGGGTCTAGGCTCGGAAAAAATATTTTTCCTTGTCCAAGCCCATTTCAGGTCGGTTCCTGGTGGGCTCATAAGCCCATTTCACTATTCATAAATTTTTAAAATATTAAAAAATCCTTTTTATATTAATATTTATATATATTTTATAATTAAATTTAAATAAAAAATATATTTTTTAATTGTTGAGACCCGAATTACAAATACTCTTACCCAAACTCGGCCCGGACCGGACGGGCTACCAGGTCTTTGAGCAGGTTTACTTCTGTGTGCTATTTCAATTTAGAACTTTTAATAACATTTCTCATTTTAAATGTTTATTTTATGTTAAGAAATTGAAAAATAATAGGCAAAATTGTGAAAAGCAAAGGTAGCAATATTCTTCTTATTTCTTTCCACTATTTCTAATAAATCCATTTTGAAATGTTCTTTTCCATTAAAAAAAACCCTTAATTAAATTTCTTTTTCTTTTAACAAATTTAGGGACATGATCATCATTCGCCATATCTTTGTTTAAAGAATAATTTATAATTTTCTCTTAAGTGATGTCTAAATATTCTAAAAATGATAAGAAACATGATGAACAAATAATTTGGAGAAAACAAGAAATATTCTCCTCAAAATAATTGAATTTATATACTCTAATTTATTTCTGCTTTGGGGTTGTTTGAAAATTGATTTTAATGGAAGAGATTTTATGCTTTGATTTGTCAGACTATCTTTCACAAAGATTTTTTTTAATAAGGGATCCTAAAAAATATTTTGAAGAACCAAAAGTTTACTTTATTTGGAAGAAATTAAACTAATTAGCTTTATATCAGTTTTATTAATTAACAAAATAAACAGAAGATTTAATTGTATGCATGTATATTTGTCTGCCAAGTTGGACAAAGTTATTAAAAGGATGGAAATTTTTATTTTCAAATAGTACAACATAAAATTCAAATCCAACATGATGAAATTCAATTTCAAACAAAAAAAAATGACAAAGAGCAATTTGTTTCAAAATTGATACAAATAAATAAATTCAGTATTCGTTAACTTGTTTTCGATTTTGAGAAAGAGAAATTCGAATCTAATTTTTTTTTTTTTACAAAAAAAACGTATTTATATCATTATAAAACCAATGTTATATTCATTAACTTGTTAAAATTTTAATTTTACAGTTTCGAGTAGAGATTTAAGTCTCTATAACAACTTGATTTTTTTAGCTTGTTAACAATCTATAATGTTAAACAACTATATAAAAAGAATAAACTTAGAACCCTGAGTTTGTACTGCAGCATAGTTAAATTGATATAAACTCTCACTTGCATAGAGGAGATTAGACCTATCTAAATCGGACTTGAGATATGATATTTTAAATTTGGACCGAATCTATTCGGCTCGAATTATTATTTAATAAATTAATTTAATTATAAAATATATTAATATTTTTATTTTTATTTTTTAATATATTTTAAACAGTAATTCAAGTTTTTCAGACTCAACGGACCAGATCAAGCTTTGGACAAATATTTTTTTATTATTATCCGAACCGAACCTAATAACGCGTGGACAAGTCTAGAGGAGATGTAGGGAGATTGGGCCAACCAGTCCTTATTTGATATCAAGTTGGGCTAACAACTTATAGCTTGACACTAGAAGTGGGTCAATATAATACCATGCTTTGCCCAAGATTTGTTCGGAAAATCCCATTAAATTATACTTAACTGACTTATTTTTTGGCCAAAAACCTGACTTGAAAATTAAGATAAAAATATTAATATCAAACATTTTTGTAGCTTAATTTTCCAAATATTCAACATCCATAAAATGGATACCAATATTAAGAAAACAATAAATTTCATCTCAAGTAGATCAAGCAATTATCACATTCCCAAACTGTTTCTTGACGTATTTGTTAAAATCAAGATATTGAATTGTTAGAATTACATTGGTCCCATCCTGTGTTTGGTTTGTTGAAATCCAATGTAGATGGATCTGCGAAAGGGGAACCAGGCTTTGCTGGTTTTGGAGGAGTATTAAGAAACGAAGTCGGTTATATCCTTGCGGTGTTTTCTGGTCCTTTGGGTATGAAAGACTTTAATTTTGCAGAATTAATGTTCATCATGCAAGCTCTGGAGATATTCATGCATTCTGAATGGAAAATAGTAGGAGTCTAATCATTGAATCCGATTTTAAAATTGCGGCGACATGGGTAAAAGTGATTTATAAAAGACCTTGGGATTTTTAGAATGTCTTTTGCAGCATAGATTCCTTCATGGGTAGTATTGAGATGGTGAAAGTTGTCAACATTTTTCGTGAATCAAATGAGTTGACAGATTCCCTGAGACCTCTATAGTTTTATAGCTCTTCCTCTAGCCTTAACCACTCCTTAAACTTCTATTGACTTAAGCATCGCAGCGCACTCCGAAAATCAAACTCTGATGCCTTCTAATCTTTCCTTTTCGTTTCACCAGGAATCCAAGTCATCAACACGTCAGCTCGTCACCGAAAAGACATCAACAAAAAGAAACAACCTGCCACGCATTGAAAGACTGTTCAGTAAACATCTTGATTTTCAATGGGGCACTGGTAGTGATGAGCAGCTAGAGATAGCCGAATATGGTTTTTGCAGGCCACTGAAAAGATGAATCAACAACGTTTCCAACAATTCTTGATTGCAACTTGGACAATCTGGTGCAACAGAAATGATGAGCTGCATGGTGAAGCAAGGAAAAAAAAAAACCCTCTGTAGCAGCAAATTTTGCAAGGCAGTACCTGCTTGAATACAACCAGGCTCATATAAAGCAAACTGGTATGCTGACAACCCCTCAACAGAGATGGAGACCGCTTGCATCTGGTTTTTACGAAGTTAATTTTGATGGTGCGCTAGACAGGGAGCAAAGAATGGGAGGTATAGGTGTTATAGTCACAAATTCGGATATGAATATGAGACATGATTTTCCAAATATATGAATTTTTTTTAAAAATTGAGTATACGTGTGTTCTACACTCATCCGAGTTTGGGTAATATAGCTCCCAAGCTACTAAGGACAACAGACCCTGCTATTGTGGAGGGGACTGCAGCTGTTCGAGCTTTGGATTTCTGTTTGGGAAGAAATAAAAAGAGAAACACTGGGGTTTATTAAAGCAACTACAGACAGTTGAAACCGAGCTCTCTCTCCCATTGGCACAACTGTAGATATGAAGCTAGGACTAAAATTGCAAACTTTTATAGTTGCAACATACTTCACACGAGAAGATCTGGTAATGAAGCTGCACAAATTATCTAGCAAAGTATGGGTTATTTATACTTATGAGTTTCTGAGACGAACATGTATTGGGTAGAGGATTGTCCTGATATCATCCATTCTATTATTTTAGAATCTGTCCAACTTTATTCACAATTTCTTTGGGAAATCAAATGTCCAATGAGAAACATGACTAGAAATTAGCTAAAAACAAGATTCGATACAGACTTAGCTATTTCCTTTCCTTAGCCTAATCTTGGTAAAAACAAGATTTGTAGTAATTATTTTTATATATATATATTATACAATGAACTAAGAACCTTTACAAACTGTATATGTGTTAGTTGGGGCACCCTTTCTAAATGAAATATAAGCTTAACTTCTGACCTAATAAGGTACATGAAAATGGCAGCTCAAAAAAATTAGAAATAAAAAAAAAAAAAAAAACATCTATAAGTGCTGTAGGCTGTAGCCAGAAAAAATAAGCTATATATGAATGGAGAAATCAAGCCAAACAGATAAACGTCAAAAGCCTGTGGTTTGAGTTTGATACTTTAGATTTTAAGTTTAATTATATATTTATAGACATAAAAAATTGATTAAGTACATGTTTTTGCCATTGTTGAAAAATTAGGATCACAGTAGTACTGCTGGTTAACTTCAAGAACTCGATGATAAATGTACAAGACATAGATATGGGGAAAAAAAATAGAGAACCATACAAATATAAAATATTTTCCATCATAAAGAACCTGCATCCAAAGCAAATATATTACTAGTAGTAAATATAAGTGAAAATGACAAGAAATAATCCTAAGTACAATAAAATTCAGCTTTTCAACACTGATATCTCTATGAGATGAAAAAAACTTACAAATTTTCCTGTAAGAATTTTTTAAATCTTTTATAATTCTTGAGAAACCAAATCTATAGAGTTTCAAAGCAATTTGAAGGGAGAAAATTAAGGAAAAGAAACTGAAAATTTTCTCAGGCTAACTAGTTAAAGAAATTAAAGGAGTACATCAATAAGCAAAGAATGAAAGAAAAAATTCATTTACAACAGTAACAAAATGATTGTATATATTCCCAGCAGTGCATAATCTGTAAGAGAAAAAGCTGATTAATTACAGAGATCTGAAAACTACCATATACATATATATATTTTTTGCTCTTTTTTTTTTCAATATGAAAATTATTGAAAGATCAAAGCAAAAGAACCCGAAGAGAAGACAATAAAAAGGGCTAAGAAACCTCAAGTATCCAAGAAACAAAAGCAAAACTATCTGATAATCATTTCTCTTTTTCGTACATAAATTTTAAAGCAAAGTACAGACATACCCACTGAAAAAATCAGGTGTTTTTGCAGCTGAAAATCTTCTGAACAATAGTCAGATTAACACAATCCAACACTGAAAAAGAAAAAGAACAACAAAAAAAAAAACTCAGACAGATATGATCATTACATTATATTACAACTTGGATCATAGCAAAAACCCTAATAATATTATCAAATATTAAACATTTTTGTTAGGCTGTTAACATTAAAAGAGAAAATTAGGAACAAAAGTAGATCAATTCACCTTCATTGTAAAGTTTATCATCATCATGAACATAGAATTCGATCTTCGGTTTTCAGTAGCTCTTGCTTGTAATTTGTGAGATTCAAAATTGGGAATAAAAATTTAGTCATTTATTGCCGCTGCAGCATCATCAAGATTCCCATATATATTCAAAGGGCTGATTGATATATAGTGAAGCAAGAGATGATCTTCACCATTGATCAATCAAACCCTAAAATGTTTTGTGAATCTTGATGATGCTCCATCAGCAAACAGTGACTGTTGTATCATTACATCTTCATCATCATATCATCCCATGCAAAAGAAAAAGAAAAAGAAAAAGAGAAGAGATAAAAACCCTAACCCTAACCTAAACCTTTATTATACCAAGTGAAATAAAAAGGTAAAGCAAAAAATAAAGTTAAAAAAGAAAAAAAAAAAAAAAGGGTTCAAAAGTTGGAACCCAATCTCTGGATATGTGAAATAAGGCAGACCCACTTGAGATAATAAAAAAAAAAAAAGCTACTTAATTATTTGAGTGGTTGTTCTCTTTCTCTTCTCTATGGACTAAAAAATCAACAAAAACAAAAAAAAAACTTCAAAAAAGAAGTGAAGAACATGAAGCAAAGTTTACAAAAACTAAAACCCAAAACTAAAAGAGAGGAAAAGAAGATAGTTGAAGACTATTGAGGGATATTGAAAGAGGGTTAAAGGGCATAAATATATAGAGGAAGAGAGGAAGAAGAAAAGAACGAAGAGAGTAATGAATAGGTTGGGTTGGTTGGTGACTTTGGGTGAGAGAGTTGAGAGATTTGTCAGAGAAAGAGAGTTAAACATCGTAATCATAGGTACCATGTTTACCAAAACTTCTTTACTCTTTTCTATAACTCAGTTTTTGCTCTATTTTTTCACTATATCCTTAGCCAATCCGAGAATTAAGAAAAGAAATTGAAAAACAAATGAAAAGAAAACTTGTACCAGTAATGGTGGCTGGATTGTATATATGTTGCGTCTTCTACAAGCATTTTTTTTATGAAGTGGGGGGAGCTGGGGCTGGATTGGAATTGACAGGGCCCTGACTTGACCCCAGCCAAAATTACATCTAGGAGCCGATGGGGGTGTCTCTTTTCATAGTTTGCCTAGCTATTAGCTAGGGTTTCTGCCAGGTTCTTTGCTTGTTTTGATCCCTCACTTGCCATTTTTATTCCTCTGTTTTCAGTCTGAGTTTTACAAGTTTTATACCCTTTTATGGCACTTTTTTAAGTTTTCAATTTCCATGTTTTAGTTTAATTAGAAACCCATAATTTCTTCTATTTATTTCTCATTTACATCTGCCTTTGAGAGAGGTTGAAAATGTTGAATCAATCAGTTATGGGGACCCTGATCAGTTTGCTGGCTAATTATTCACTTTTTTTCTTCTGGTTTTAAAAATGGAGGTCATTTCTAAATAAACATAGTAATAAATTAATTAATTAGCATTATAATTGTTTTCTTTCATATTTTCTTGCTTGTTTTACCAGCTGCCATTGCTTTTATTTGGTATATTACTTTGCTTTTTAATTAGCTTCCAACATTACAATCTTGTAATTTCCCTCTTGATTATTAATTCTAATTTATGTAAAAATATATAAAATTCCATCTCTAATTAACAAGTTCTTTCCTATATAATTTCCCTTTCTTGCATTGATAATGAAATTCAGGTGACCTTAATGCTTAAAAAAAAAAAAAAAAAGAGGAAAAAAAAATCAAAGAAAAGTTGGTGCTGATAGTAAAAGATCTTAATTTCTTTTAAATACATGATACCTCAAAAATGATGCATCGATTTAGAATATTATTTTTTTTAATCTAAATAAAATGTGAAAGGACGTAGAACAATTATGGTATTTTAAGATAAATTTGGAATGTTTTGAGATTTTCTTAAAGCCTCTTGATGAGGGTTGAATTATTAAGTTTGGTTCTCCTTTTTTCTTTTCTTTTTTTCTTTTTCTTTGAAGATTCTTGCAATATTTCGATTTCAACATAAGAGTACCATGGATAAAAGTGTATAGTACAATATAACATGCATAAAAGAAAAGAAAAGAAAGAAAATTTCGATTGTTCAATTAAATCTAAGAGACGTACTTCTTTTTCTTTCAACTTAAATGGTAAACCATAAAATTATGAGTATTTCATATTCATAATGGGCCATGACGAGTCTCGTGAGAAGCGACAAGAAATGATCGATCAATCCCTCTAATCAAGCTTTTTCTCCCCACATTCATTTAAATATTTAAGGCAATCTAATAAGACAATATATATATATATATATATAATATGCATATGATTTCTAAAATATTAAATGTACATTTATGGTTTAATTCATTTGGTAAGAATAATAATTCTCTTTTTTTAAATTAGGGTTCAAAATTTTTATGAGGAATATTTCAGATATAAAATTTTAAATGCATTCTTAAAATCATTTGAAAAGAAATTAGCACTACGCAAAATCCAAAACACCTTTGATGGTATTTACCAACAAAAAATTTCAACTTGATCAACTGACAAAGTTGCAAAGTGAATTGCATTTAGTTCATTCTTTGGAAATATTTGATGATAAAAGATTTGCATGAGAAAAAAAAATTACAAGAAGCAATTTTATTTTATTTTTTTAATCTTTTTGATTCATTTGCGAAGTCAAATACTGTGTTGGCCTCCAGATGTATCGGTACTTAAAAGAGTTCTTCAAAGGCAATTGCATCCTAAAGCCAAACTCGCAATTTTTTCGAAGTTTCAAAATCCAATCCCTCAAAAGAGAGAAGATGATAAGTTGTAAGTATTTAGCCTAAAATCGAATGATAATGGAAAGATGTACAATTTTAATATAAGATTATAAGAAATTTCAAATTTAAAGGACGTAGGATAATATCATTTTAACATGTTTCGTTACATGTAAATTGAGATCAAAAAATTTATTATGTGACAAATTTAAAAGAGATAATAGGCATGATTAATGTGCAAAAACAAAAAGAAAAAACATAAATTTTAATATTATATTAAATATTCAACCTCAAACTAATACTTCAATATAGAATCACAAAAATTCAAAACTTAAAAGATGTAAAATAATATCAACGATACGAACAAAACAGTTGTTTCTTCTTTTTGGTTATTGTGTAAGAGTACATGTACAATACAATATATGAAAAAAATAATAATAACAAGAGAAGTAGATCTTTTATGAATGGAGAAAATAATAATTTTAGCATCTAAATTTATCAAAAGAAGTGAAAACTTCATTATTACTACAATGTGTTTTCGGAGGGTGAGTTGTCTCGTTAACGAAAATTGTTTGCGTACGTTTTTTCAAAATTTTAGGTGTTTTATTAGGTTTTTTTATTTAGATATTGCTAATTTTTTTTATTTTTTTTTAACAAATTACCAATGTTTCTAAATTATGTCCCAAAATATGTTCATTTTAAAATCAGTTGGGAAGTTGCTATATGATTTGACGACTTCCCAATTGAAAATTTTATTTATTTAAAAAAATCCTGCTCGAAAGTCGTCATATGATATGGTGACTTCCGAACTATAAATTTTGTAAAATTAAAAAAATTAAACTTGAAAGTCGCCATATGATATGACGACTTCCAAGTGCAATTTGTAATTTTTTTTTTTTATAATGTTGGGAAGTCGCCATATGATATGGCGACTTCCCAACACCATTTTTTTTTTAATTTTAAATTTTGTAATTAAAGTATATTTTTTAATTTTAAAAATTAACATTATTAAAGTATTTTTGTAAAAAAAATAATTTTTTAAAATAATTTTAAAAGACTAAATAATATTTTTTGATAATATTTTTTATATATAATTAATTTTTTATTTAATTTTACATTATTTAATTAATTCTAAATATATTTTTTATATATATATAATTAATTAATTATACATTCAAGTATGTTACTGTTTTAAAACGTTAAAAAAATTTAATTTTGAAATTTAATTTTACAAAATTAAAATTTTAAATAATAAATAACAAAATTAATAATAAAATTTAAATAACAAAATTAATAAATAATCATTTACAATTTTAAAATAACGGTTAATTTTTACATTTAATGAAAGAAAAATACAAAAAGCACATGATTATTATACAAAACGTACATTATTAAAAACATCTTCTAAAAAATACATGATTATTATACAAAAAGTACGTTTATTCGAATTATTTACGGAGGAGCTCCTGTATCGCGTGGTGTTGAGCAACAATGTCAAGCTCTCTTATTGCGTGCTGGTTACACCCGTCGTTCAACCTCGTTAGTGGGACGTATTCATTGTCGACCTCGTCCTCGTCCTCAACCTACCGCCACTGGTTCTGGTTCTATGTAATCCGCATGCTCACCCACATCAGTCGATGGCAACGCACTACTAGAAAGACCCACATGTTCTGTATCAAAAAATGGAAACCCACTGCTCGAGAGCCAACACCCATAAAGGGAATCTGACTACTAGATGGACCCACAAGTGATGTAGTACCAAATGCTGACGTAGGGGTTCCAAACTGATACATTGAAGTTAGATATGCTGAACTTGGACTTGGGGTGAGGAGCTGGTCATCTAACCTCGTCGTTGGCGGTTCTGGTCGGTAAACATCTTCAACATCAAATCCGGGGTAACTGACGGAATGACGATGACTGGATGCTACGCCATGTTCTGGTTGAGGATGACTAAATGACATCCTCGGTGTAGTGAACTCCGCCGCATGTGATGAGGCCGGTTGACGCGTCCGCCGACGTTGTCGGCTAGGTGTAGGAACTTCCATTTCGTGTGTAGGACGGATTGGATTTGAAGACTGTCCGGGAAATAGCATACTCCTAACATTCTCAAACTCCGACGGTGGACAAACAAAAGGCCGATCTTCATTTTTAAACCATCTTATGTAATCAACATATGGGTTGAAATTATTACGAACAATGGGTATTCCTGTAGGAATTTGTTCAGAACGTTCATTCCACAAATGGATCCATTGTCGATGCTTCGTAGGCCAAAATACTTCGCGGCGCCCATGCATATCAATCTTGTGAACCTTATCAAGGTCCGCCGGTGGTTGCGGAAAAGGTTGTTGCATCCCAAATTGTCGCAACACCCTGTCAGTAACGTGCCACTCTACATATGCAAAGCATATCAATGCTGTGTTTGCTATCCATATATTGAAATTATTAGTTGTATCTGATGGAAGACATGCCATAATTTGATTTGAAGAATACGACATCCACACAAATTGCGAATAATTATTATAAATTATTAGTTTCATATGGATTAAATACAAAAATACTTGAATGTAACAATCGAAATATTTACCTTTTGATATGCTTCTCGATCTAGTCGTGATCTTATAGTTCGAAGGTCGAGCTGAATATCGCTACAAACTTTAGGATGACTCCACCTATTAAAAAGCATATAAAATCTTAATAGACTTAATAAAAATACAAGTTCGTACAAAATTAATAAAAATAGTCAAGATTATTACCTGCTTGTAAGGGGGTATACAGACGAAAAATTCCAGCGGGGAGTAAGAAATGACAGTCGATGCCAAGCCTATTGACTGTAGAAGCAGTAAACATCCACCTATGTCATGGTAGTCAGGAACTGTAGCCCGGCACAGTTCTCTATACAAAATCGCCAAACACGCAGAACCCCAACTATAATTTGATGCGTGCTCTAAATCACAAAGAAATGGAAGATACATTAAATGTACCCGACTGCTCGATTTGTCCGGCATTAGCATTCCCCCAATTAAACGTAAAATATATGCTCTAGCAGCATATTTTACCTCTTCTTCGCTTGCGTGTTCGGAGAGATTTTGCAATGACTGCAGTCACGTTTTTGTCACCATTGAGCCCTTCAAACACTCTTTTGGAGGTACAACGCCCAATAAATTTTGGCACTCTTCATTCCAATCTAGAAGACTTGCGCCTGTAACTGGCATGTCATCTACTGGTAGTTCAAGTTGGAGCGCAACATCTTCTAAAGTGATTGTGCATTCACCACACGACAAATGAAAAGTGTACGTCTCTGGTCTCCATCGTTCAACCAACGCGCTAATTAAATCCGACAGAAGCATACATTGTCGAATTTGACTTGCATAATAAAATCGGGTACACTTTAAGTGGTCGATAATAGATGGATACGGATCTTCGAAAAAAAATTTCTTCGATCATAAGACGTTAACAGAGTCTTGTTCATAATTAATTAAATAAAATAATTATAAAATCATAAAAAAAATTAATAATGCATTCTCTTGGAAATATAATTAATAAATAAAAATTTTATAAAAATTAATAACAAAATTTTAAAAAAATTATAAAAAATATGATAAAAAATTTTAAAAATTTTAAAAATTACTAACCTCTTGATATATAACTGCTGATATGTGCTTATCTTGCAACCTCAATAACGATGAAGCCATTTGAATTCGTACACTAAAAGAAAATTTTAGAGAGAGAGAGAGAGAATAGTAAATGAAAATTGTAGAGAGAGAGAGAGTAGTAAATGAAATTTTGTGTGAAAAATATGAAGGAAATGGGGTATTTATAGGTGGGGGTGGGGGTGGGCAACGGTCAATTGACCGTTGCCAATTTTTTTTTTTTTATCTGTTGTGTTTACAACGGTTAAATTTAATTTAATTTTTTTTTTTTACCGTTACAACATTTAAAATTTAAAATTTTAACAAATACAGTTCGGAAGTCGCCATATGATATGACGACTTCTAACCTATAAAAAACAAATTTTTTTTTTTAAATTAAAAGGGAAGTCGCCATATCATATGGCGACTTCCCATGACAATTTTTTTTTAGCGCATTTCGGTACTTAATTTTGTATTATGGGTAATTTGATAATTTTTTTTTTTTACAATATTATGATAATTTCCCCGTTTTACTACTTTAATTATTCTTCCACTTTTTCATGTTCCTAATTCTTTTATGGTCAATTACACATCTTAAATAGAATGTTTTAAGTATCCATTTCTTTATTTTGTTCCAAATAAAAATGGTTAGAAGTTTAATTAATTTATGTGTGATTAACCATATTATTACAAAGAGCTAGGTTTGAACTTAAAATTTGCTCTAAAGGAGAAGGCCTAACAAATTAACAGCTATCAACTAAGTTAAATTTTAGGATTATTATTTCATACATTGTGGTTAAATTTTTTAAATTTTATAAATAAATCAATTAAAAGATTATCATGTATTTTTTTACATATATCTTAATAAAATATATAACAATCCTCTAACCAGTTAATGGAATATAAAAATTTCATTACCGTGTATTAGACAATTTATTTAAACTCTTATGTCACTTAATTAATTTGCAACTAACTAATCTTGATATATGCTCTTATAATTATGTACCTGATTAAGATATAAATTCTATGCTATGATATAGATACATTGTAAAAAATATTTTTCTTTTTTCAAAATTCCTATAAAAAAAATAAAACATATGATTTACCAAGAAAAGTTAGAGGATGTTACTAAGCTTTTTTAATTAACTTTTACAAAACTTTCTACTGCAAAGCTGAAAATTGTGGCCTATCAAAACTAATATGAGAAAATAATTAGAAAAGCCAGAAATTAGAGCTGATGACAGCCAAGCTGGCTTTTAACTCAGCAGTCTGTCCAAGTCATCTCTACCTAAACCAGGATAATAAAGAGAGACCCATAAAAATTCAATTGAAGGCTTGACATGCCAACCAAATATTCTCTCCATGCTTTGCAAAACCTGGAGAATAATACTGAATTTAGAATTTGGTAAAATTGATACATATATATATATATATATATAGAGAAGAGATCCACTTATATTAGTGTAAAACTAAATTAGTTTTACACACTTTTATAATTTTTTATACGATTTAACAAACCGATCGTTGGATTTAACAATATAATTGTACTCGTTGTGCACGTAAAATTTTGAATCGATCTGATTCTTTATCATATCGATCGAGAATACTGTCTTTTTCAATATATATTTAACGATCGAATTTTTTTTTACATCGAACAAATAGTTAAATATTTTTAATTTACTCAAAACTCGTCATGTATGATCTACATTAATAGAACATGAAATACGATAGTTGGATTAAACAAATATAAATCATATAAAAAATTATAAAAATATATAAAACTAAATTAATTTTACACTAATATAAATAAATCTCTCCTCATCTCTATATATATTGTTCATAGTTGTATACTTTCTTAATTAAGATTAAGGTATTAAAAACATCTGGGTACATGGCTGTTTCTAAGAGAAGAAACATTAACATTTTCAATTTTGGAAAAATCAAAGAGGGGTCTTTAATTAAGGAAAGGCTGATAATGCAGAATTGCAGGTGCAGGGAGAAAGAGTTTTAATTATTTTTTTTTGGGTCATATTCTACTCATTTTAATTTGTTCCCCTTCCAAAATAAATGGCATCATTTATTTTGTTCCATCAATAGCTAAACAGAATATCAGCTGCTGAAAAAACCAGGCCTGACAAATTTTAGTAATGTTATTAAATTTGGTTAGAGTATATATATATATTATATATATAAAAAGAAAATAATTTGAATGTGGAGTTTAATTCAGATGATTCATATAGTTATTTTAATAGATGGCATTCTACATGTACGGTGTCCGAATTTCAAAATTTGTAATTTTTTACCCTTATCCCAAATTATAATCTCTTTTGTACCGGAAAAAAAAATTCAAAAAAATTTGTCAATAAATTAGGTCATGGATAGGTTAAACTCTAAAACTTGGTTAAATTCGGTTAGAGTATATATATATATATATATATATATATATATATATATATATATATATATGCAATTTTCTATTTTACTTTTTATTGAAAAACAAATAACAAGAAATGAATCAAACCGATTCTAAGTGTTATTACTGTTAAAGTCAATCACCGACTACTCTAGAAATATCTCTAATCTTTTCTTCCTAGATTATCCTTTAGTTTTCTATCTAGAATCCTCTCCAATCTCCTCTCTAGCATTCTCTATATTCTTCCCCATTGTTCTTTCTCTAGAACATTATAGTTTAGCCACCGTCCTAGAAAATGTAAGATAATACTAGAAAGTTTGAAAGTTAGGTTAGTAACCAACATAGAAAGCTATAAATAGGGTGGGATGTAAGTTGTTAGATGTAGAGTGGTGAGTAGAGAGAAAAATGAAGAAAAAGATATGAGTGAAAGAGTGAAGTTGTGAGTGCATATTGAAAGAGTGTGTCTAGTGTATATTTGGTCTTTTCTCATATTAATAAAAAAAGTTGTTTTTCGGAAATTACTGTAGCATCCCGAGATAAAGTTACTGTAGCAAATCGGTACTGTAGCACAAAACTACAATTGGTACCGAGAGTCAAAAATCAACAAATTGGTATCAGAGCTAGACGATCCTGAGGACCGGAGTATCAGAGTTGGACGATCTTGAGCGGGACGATCCTGAAGACCAGAAGATCAGAGCAGGACGATTAGAGCGGGACGATCCAAAGGACTAGAATATCAGAGCTAGACGGTCAGGGACCGGAGTATGCTCATCAGAGAAAATACAAGAAGCCAGAAGTTTCTCGAAATCAGATGATCGAGAATTGTAATTATCGATGATAGATCGAGTCGCGGAAAGGGCTACCTGAAGTAGTGTGAGAGCCATCACGAGAACAGGTGAAAAGGGCTACCTACCTAGAGTAGAGTGAGAGCCATCACAAGAAGAAGTGAAAAGGGCTACCTACTATCAGAGTGAAAGCCACCGCGAGAAGAAAGAGCTAGACGGTCAGGGACCGGAGTACGCATATCGGAGAAAGACAGTCTGGGACTGTGAAGATTATTGGTCTGGGACCAAGACGATCAGGGATCGTAGTTCGTGAGGATATAGAGACTGACAGAATACAACCTTGAGAAAAGTGAGGCACTCTCAAGTCAGAATGGAAGATTTTTCAAGTCCGATTGGTAAGATCGAGAAGCTTAATAATAGCAATTATAATACATGGAGTATTCGCATGCAATTTTACATGCAAGGAGAAGATTTATGGGATATTGTTAACGGTGAAGATATAACACCACCAACCGATGTCGAAGAATTGAAGGAATGGAAGATCAAAGCCGGTAAGGCCATGTACGTGTTATCAGTCACCATTGAGGATGGTTTATTACAACGCATCAAGGATGCAAAGACACCGAAGGAAGCTTGGGACACACTCACAATGCTGTTCGCGAGGAAAAATGATGCTAGGCTCCAACAATTGGAGAATGAACTCCTGTCAATCTCGCAGCAAAATATGTCGGTAAGCGAATATTTCTCTAAAGTTAAAACTCTTTGTGATGAGATTTCAAAATTAGATCCAGAAAATGCCATTACCGAAACGAGGATGAGAAGAATTATCATCCATGGCTTGCGACCTGAATACAACGGGATTGTTACTGCAACTCGTGGATGGAGCAAAGAACCAACTTTAACTGAGTTGGAAAATATACTTGCAAATCAAGAGGCTTTAGATAACCAAATGTCTAAAGTCATGATAAAAGATTATGAGAAAGCCCTCTTTAGCAATAGAAGAGGTAAAGTTGCTATGAGGCAAGGAATAGAAGACATTGAAGTTCAAAACAAACAAGAAGCTTGGCAACGGAGGAGCTTTCAGCGAGGGGGAGCTCAAATTGTTCGAGATAGAGACGATAGCGAAAATGTGAGGTCTCATCGTCGAAACGTTCAGTGTTTCAATTGTGGCAAGATTGGTCACTATGTTCGAGAATGTCAATATAGACAAGTGCAAGGCAATGTGACAGTGTTCTCACGAAAGGAGAATAATTATGAAGAAGAATGGGATTTTGAAACTGCATTTACTATTGAAGAATGCGAAGAACTCGTAGCTGCTTGCACCACCGAGTTAGAAGAAAATGTTTATGATGACATGGAAGAAGAAATTGATTTTGAGAATACTCTTCCAAGACAAGAGGTAATTGAAGGAACGTCAAAGAAAAAGAACGAGTCAATGTTTCAGTCTTCAGAAAAGACTTTTGAAGAAGAAAGATTGTTTCAAGAAGTCGAGAAGAAGCTTGAAGCTGATGTCAACATGGAGAAGGATGACAACAAGGTCAACAACACTGGTAAGCCTTATAAAGGCGTGGAAGATATGAAGATCGATTATGGAGTCAACAAACTAATGATAGTTGACAAAGTCGAGTATGCCGCAGACAGAGAGAGATTGGCAGAGAGTATCAAGAAAAAAGAAGATAACAATGGTGCTGAAGCAAAGGTGGAAGAAAAGAAGATCAAGAATCAAAAGAGAAAAGAGCAATCAACGATGGATGAAGCAGAACTAATGATGCTGATGAATTTTAAGAAGAGAAAGAAAAAGAGAAGATATTTGATGCAAGATTTGATAAGTCCAGAAGACAGTCTGGAATGACAACCAAGCCAGCATCAAGAGAGAGTAGTCGTTGAGGGGGAGTGTTAAAGTCAATCACCGACTACTCTAGAAATATCTCTAATCTTTTCTTCCTAGATTATCCTTTAGTTTTCTATCTAGAATCCTCTCCAATCTCCTCTCTAGCATTCTCTATATTCTTCCCCATTGTTCTTTCTCTAGAACATTATAGTTTAGCCACCGTCCTAGAAAATGTAAGATAATACTAGAAAGTTTGAAAGTTAGGTTAGTAACCAACATAGAAAGCTATAAATAGGGTGGGATGTAAGTTGTTAGATGTAGAGTGGTGAGTAGAGAGAAAAATGAAGAAAAAGATATGAGTGAAAGAGTGAAGTTGTGAGTGCATATTGAAAGAGTGTGTCTAGTGTATATTTGGTCTTTTCTCATATTAATAAAAAAAGTTGTTTTTCGGAAATTACTGTAGCATCCCGAGATAAAGTACTGTAGCAAATCGGTACTGTAGCACAAAACTACAATTGGTACCGAGAGTCAAAAATCAACAATTACTTGCTTAAGAAAGCTTTTTGGATTAACCTCTAAAAATTATTATCCACTAAGGCCTCGTTTAGCATTGCTTCTGGCACAGCTTTTGAGGTCAAAAACTGCTTTTTACCGCAAACGCAATGCTAAACAGATAAAAAAATTTGGCTTCTGCTGTTGAAACCATGGTTTGAAAAGCCAAACCAAAAAGCCAAAAAATATAGCTTTTGGGCTTTAAAAGCTGGCTTTTGGATAAAATGACTTTATTATCCTCACATCTCTACACTTTTATTATTTTAAACATATCTTTTTTTGACATTTCAATTTCCTACAACACTTTTTAACAGCAATGCTAAACACTTAAAAGTTTTTAAACCACACTTTATAAACACACTTTTTCCAACTCGAGCTTTTTTCAACTCGAGCTTTTTCCAACAACAATGCTAAATTAACCGTAAATCTCTTAATAAGAAGTGCTTTTAGATCAGAATTTCTCCATCATGGTATGTCAAATCAGAGTTTCAATTGTTTGCCTTTTTTTTTTTTTGAAGGGATGATTTTATTGAAGATATAGCAAAAACAAACAAAAACATTTCCAAAGGGCAATTCTCTCAATTATCAAATATAGCTAAAAGCTAAAACCAGCACTACTGCCAATAATTCTCTCTCAACTCTCTCAAATCTCAGCTGCTAACTTAAACCAATGGCGTGAGAGATGAACGAATATTACAAGGACAAAAGAAAATGGAGAGAAAGATCCTTCTTTTTGGACAATATATATTTGTGGGGACTACTTGTATTTCTATTGGCCTACAACCTTGTTTTCTTTTCAAACTCAGAATAAATAAAAAGCTGCTCAATTCTCTCAAGTCTCAACTATTGCTTGATCGATATTTTATGCAAAACCCATTGCTTAATTATCTTTCTATCTATCAGCCAGCAAAATTCATTGCTATCTTTATCTATAATAATATACAATTTGTGCAGTTTTCAAGCATACACTTTTCCAACTCATTTCCTCTTTTTTGGAAGCTTTTATTCTTTGCATTTTGATAATTACATTTCCATAGTGCAATTACTATAAAAATTAATGGATTTCTGAAACATATACCAAATCAAATAAGGTGCCAATTTGAGCATGAAAAGAAATTAAACCATTGTATATATTCTGCTAAATTAATCCTAAAATAGTTGCACTAGTAATTGCATCTTAATACCCTCCACTTTAAAATTTGTTTAAGCCCGGTTCATTAATGGTAGTCATTGTCGAGCCAGTCGAATTTTGACACCTGTTCAAGATTTCAATACGAAAAGAATGAATCTCCATCACACTGACCAATGACCACCATCATCGAACAAAAAATTAACTCAATTGATAAGTTCATTTGTCTAAACGTTAATGTTTTTGAGTTCGAATTTTATCAAATTTCTTTTATTTATATGCTAATTTCGAATGCACAACTTCCATAAAATACAAAACATCTTGTCATAATCCGAAAGATTGAGCAATCTATCAATGCTATACCGAAAAGAAAACAAGATAAAATTAGAAATTAATTTGAATTAATTATAGTACTAATTCTCATTAAATATCCTTTCAATTTCATGTAGTACTTTTCTTTTACAAGTACAATAACTATAAACCCTAATCTACTTGGTTTGACAGCAGCCTAACCAGCTTTGAAATGATTTATCAAAAACAGCCCAGAAATTCCGCCGACCACTTTCCTAGATTTATATCACATTTTCCTAGCAGCATTGCACTGCTTAGCTTTCTCGAAATGGAAAGCCCAAAAACGTTCTCAGCTGAGCCCTACTCATCGTTTAGCCTTCTTTCAGCTACCATTTTTCTTCTTTCTTCTACTAACTTAACACGCCATCTCTCCTCATCTTTCTCCACTGATGCCTTTTTGGCTCCTCCTCTTTCTTGAGTTTTAAGTAAACTTAGTAATTCGTGTATTCGTATTGTGTTCGTATATTTTATTGTATCATAATTGTATTTAAGGTATTTTATATTTATATACACTTTGATACGTTAATAATTCGTATTATATAGATTTTGAGACATTCTTATATTCATATCGTGTTCGTGTTCTTTTTTCGTGTCGTGTTTTTAATTTTTTTTCGTATCGTATAATCATATCGTGCCCAATATTATCAGGTCTAATTTTAAGTACTACTTTTGCCTACATTAAAACTGAATATTCTTGACTACAAATTTTTTCTTGGTAAGCACTCTCTTTATCCGGGACAAGTACATCTTTTTATTTCTTCCCAAACTAAATATAATTAAAAGGTTTTTTTTAAGGATTACCTTTAAATATATTCTTTAAAGATTAATTAATATCCTATTTATAATAATATTGAGTTCGCTTAGCTGGTGCCTATAGGCACTGATTAAGGATTATTAAATTGGTTTTGCTAACGAGTGTCCTTAGAGCACTCTTTAAGTTTAGTTAATATGCTATTTATAGTAATATCATTGTATTAATTACAAAAGTTGACAACTTTATTCATTATCTTCAATGCATTGGGTGAAAATATTACTACATATAGTAACCTTAAAGAGTGCCCTTAGAGTACTTGTTAGCAAAATCCTTATTAGATTATTATTTTAAGAAAGTTTTTTTACATTTAATGCATTATTTTTATTGAATTCAAGAAAAAGTAATTTATTAATTGCATTTTCCTTTCCTTAAATATCACCTTAACCAGTGTCATTAAGCACTGGTTAACATTTCTCAATAATAATAATGATATAATAAATGTAGTAGTTGACAAATTTATTCATCACTTTCAATGCATTAAGTGAATATATTATTGTATAAAATAAACTTTAAAAAAATGTCCTTAACCTTAAGTAACTTGTTAGCAAAATCCATAATTAAATAAATCTCAATCACATGCTATACAAATAAGTTAAGGAAAATGTTAAACAAATATAGAAAATGTTAATCAATATCTAGTGACACTGATTAAGGTGATGTTTAAAGAAAGAAATACGTAATTAATGAATTATTTTTCTCAAATTTATTAAAAGTAATGCATTAAATGCAAATTTTTTTATAAAAATAGTAATTAAATAATCCTTTGAAAGAAAAATACAATAAATGCATTATTTTTTAATTCAATAAAAATAATATATTAAATGTAAAAAGCTTTTTCAAAATGATAATTAAATAATTTTTAATTGATACCTATAGACATCCGTTAAACGAATCTATAATCTTTAACCGTGCCTATAGACACCAATTAACTAAACCCAACAAATATTTAAGAAAATAAATATGCAATTGATGCATTATTAATGCTTCTTGAATTTAATGCAATAAGTGCATTAAATGCAAAATATTTCCTTAAATAATATTTAAAATATCTTTAATCAATGTCCATTTGACACTCATTAACCGAATTCATAAATCTAAATCCCTAATATGACATCCAAAGTACAGATTTACGAGATAAAAAAGTACAAATGCCTTTTTTTATATTGTTCAAAGTTCAATAAATATTTTTATTTTGGTACAAAAAAGGTAATAGAAAAAGAGATTGTAGATGTTGGGATTCGAATTCCAAATCTGCTGAATGTCACCTCTTAAGGATGATTACATGAACCAACTAGATTAAGCCCTGGATTCACGTTCAATAAATCTTTTGTATGTATTGAAAAGGGAAGGTGATATTTAAGGAAAAATTACAATTAATAAATTGTTTTTTAATTCAATAAAAGCAATACATTAAATGCTAATTTTTTAAAAAAATAATAATTAAATAATTTTTAATCAATGTCTATAATATCAATTAACTAGACTCATTAAAAAATACAAGTAAATCTCGAATCTTAATTTAATTATTCATAATATATACTATTGTATCAATAATATTGTACATAAACACATATTCTTTGTTATGCTTAAACCCTAATTTGAGACTCGCATGATTTAGTAAAAATTATTCGTTAAATAAATTTCAATTAATTCATGCAAAGCATGAAAAACCTCTTTTCTCTTAAAAGAAAGTGGGTGTTGAAATTCGCCACCAAATTATGGCATGTGAGAGTGGTGATAATAATGAAAAGAATTTTTAGGTAGTCGTGTTTTCAGTGGCACCGCGAAATCACATTTATCATAATTTAGAGATTTAATCTAATTAATTCATATAATTATTTTTATAAAATGACGGTCAACATATTTAAAATTTAAATCTTAACATCCGTAATTTTTTTTATTCTCAAATTACAATATTCTTTATAAAAAAACTCATCTATCATGAATAGATCTGTTCATGGATAAAGCTGGGCCGTAGCAAGGATTTTTTTTCATTTTATCTAGGCCCGATCGGAGTTATTGTTCATATAATATTAAAAAAATAAATTTTTATTTATATAATTTATAATTAAATTAAATAAACAATTATTTTTTATTATTTGAACAGTGATCCGGGCCAAACAAACTTGGATCACAAAATATTCTATTCAGACTCAAACTTATCGAACCAGACGGACTACTTGATTTTTGAGTAGGTCTAATCATGGAGAGAAGAGAGAAAGGATTGGCTTTACTTGAGGAGAATCTAAGTGATAGATTGAAAACCAAACTTTGGGGTTCTTGTTGATCGAGGTAAACAAACCACTTGCACGATTTTACCCATTTTAGTCCAAGAATTCTTTAATTCTTGTCAACCAGTACATTGATGGAGGACTGTGATCACATGCATGAATATGATGTTGATTGGTGAAATTTTTTGATGATGATGATGATGTTGTCATGCAAAGCAAAGATTATTATGATTGTGTCCCATTGAAATAAAATATATTAACAAATAAATATAGTTATATATATTTATTAGAAAATATTAATTCATCTCTAGTGATATTAATTAAAATTATATTTAATTTGTAAATAGTGCATTTTTTTTAATTTAGTAAAAACAATATTGGAAATGTAAAAATATTTTTAAAATAATATTTTGATTATTTTCTATAATACGTATCTATGGTATTCTAAATTTTATTTGAGCTTCATCATTTTTCTTAATGATTTTATGGGCACATTTTTTAGTGCGTTTATTTACAAAATTCAAATCAAGATTTAAAAAAAAAAAAAAATCTCTCCTTACAATAACTCTTGTGAGTATATATTTCACTATATTAACAAGTATTTATAAACATTCGTTAACTACATTCATTCATATTTATTTTTTTCTCTATGGAGTCCATAGCTTTTTTTTTTTTTTTTGTTACCCAAGGTATCCTCAGGCTTTGCCCAGGACTAATCCTTCGAAGTACTGTAGGGCGCCAAGACGGGGACCTCTCCCAAGAAAGTTTTCTGCGTTCAGAAAGATTTGAACTCGATACCACTTGCTTAAGCGACCATAACCCTTTCCTCTCAGGCCAACTTTCATTGGTAAGTCCATAGCTAGTTATAAGCTTGGGAATGGATATATGGGAGTAACTTGTTCCATCTTGATGTCATGTGATGCAAAGACACCATGCATTTTGATCTTGTTTAGCATTGTTGTGGGAACAATTTTTGAAGTCAAAAGCTAACTTCAATGTTAAATAGGTAAAAAATTATGGCTTCTACAGTTAAAATTATGGTTTGACAATCCAAACCAAAAAAGTCAAAAAAATAAAATTTTTGCTTTTTCTAAACTGACTTTTGGATAAAATAATTTTATTATCATCATATTTCTAAATTTTTATCATTTTAAACATATCTTTTTTGACATTTCAATTCTTCACAGTACTTTTTCCATAGCAATATTAAACACTTAAAAAAAATTAAACCTTATCTTTTACTACACTTTTTAAACACATTTTTTCAACCTAACCTTAATTATCTAAGAAATGTCTTATAAGCTTGTCAGCCTGAGATGAGTGAGATAACTCACTCTTTTCCTTTTTCTCTTTGAAAGATGGAAGGAATTAAGGATCAAACTATACTAGGGCTCCACATTCCACAAAAGGAATTAATTGTGAAGGTGTCAAAAGGAAACTGGTTAAAAGGGGGAGTTTTGGCAAACCTAAAACAAAAAGTTTCAAATATATTTCAGTTCTCTCTTCTTGGTTTGACTTAGCATCTGCCTAAGATTGCATAGATTATAGATAGCTAACTAAGGTTGTCAAGTCCAATCCTCTCCTGACAATGTAATATGCCCCCAACTTGAGTTTTATACAAAGATATCAAATGCTAGTTTAATTGGTGCAATTATACATTGATTTAAAAAATATATATTAACCGATATCTAGTGAGTGAAATTTTATATATATATATAAAATACTTAAAGCAATCGAGCATTTGACTCAATAGTTAGATGACGTGCATGTAATCCTTATTCAAAAGATTAAAGTTAAAATCTCTTATTATCAAATTAAATAAAAAAAGAAAGAATACAATACAATACCTAGAAAATAACATTATGATTTAATTACAAAAGATTCTTGTTTGGGCTTACAAAAAGATGTTAATAATAAAGATATAGGCAGGACGAAATCATAAACTATTGGAATTTTAGGACCGGACCAAGTTCAATATGAAGCAGAGATAGAAGCCCAAAGAGTTATGACTCTCGATCCAAATATCCATTCAGTCATTTAATTGGGCAAAATCAGGACCTTCAAAACCCAATTTTGAGCCCAATTTCCTTACTACCAAACCCAAAAGAAACCCTTCTATATTTTAAAAAAATCAATCTTTGAACAGAACAAAATTAAACGATATGAATATACAAGAAATAATAATTAAAATAAAATCACATAAATTTATTATCAAAATTTATATAAATCACCCAAATTTATTATCAAAATTTATATAAAATAAATTAATAATATATCAAAATTTATATAAATATATAATATCTTAAATATAAATATAAGAGTAATCAAAACTTTTTTTTTTTTTGGGGATGATTTACCCTTTTTAATTAATTCACTAGAATGCTGGTTGAAATTTGAAATTTCATCAAATACCCAATTCATTAAACGAATAATCATATATTGTTTTCCTCGATACAAACAAAATTCTTCAAGTTTTCAGTTTCTACTAAACTTGAAACCACAAAAAGAAGAAAACCTGAAAACTTAAAGTACAAAATATGTTACATATATAAAAAACCGAATTTACGAGAAATTTACAAAAACCCATAAACGACAATCACTTTCTCTTCAAACGCAAGCTTCCCTTTTTGGAACCATAATTGAAAACAAAGCCTCAAGATCAGGTGACTGAAAGAACCCATTCTTTGGTGGCTCCCTCTTCATGTAAACCGCTTGTTTCTTCCTTGGCGCTGGTGGACAAGGCGGAGGAGCCGCCGTCTGTATCCGCCGCCTTGGCGTCATGTAACCTTCTTCATGTTCATAAATCTCCATGACAAAAAAACCAAAAGAAAAACAAATGAAATTGTAAAAGAAAATGAAGAATGCCTTTTGGAAATGGGATTTTTGGAAGGTTTTTATAAAAGTTTTGGTAGGTGATGATGGCTTGCTAGGGAAGAAAAAGGTAAGATTTTTTTTTATAGTTATCAAAACGTGTGGTGGAAGGAGCTAAGAAACTAGAAAATTCTAGTTGAAAGTGGATCCCACGTCGGAAGGACATGCTTACGTGGAATGACACGTGGTATGTTTAAACTACACTTTTTGGAGTTCTTTTTGTTGGTGGTAGAGATGTTGACCTATGCCTCATTTCTCTAACTTTTATTCGTGTTTTCGTTTTTGTAATGAGTTACGTTTTTTTTATTTATTTTTAATGTTTGATTTGATTTTTTATTTAATAAAAAAATCGATTTCGTTTAAAAAAAATACGGATATAAAGACGATACAAATAAAAGAAATAGTGCGTGGAATTTACTAATTTGATCACCGATAAAATATCAATCGATTGTATTTGTATTTTGTAACTCTCATTAAATAATTAAAAACAAATAAAAAAAATGATATAAAAAATAGATTAGCGACTTGTTACTAGAGTAAAAACATGAGTAAAGGTAAAAAAATGAGGGAAAAGATTTTTATTAGTTGAAAGAGCCTAAAGTGACTTAAAAAGGTTGGGAATTTTTTGTTTGGAACATGGGAGTTGGAACCGAAGTGATTGTTCGGTTCCAACATTCCCTTATCCTATTTATTTGTTTACATTGTCGGCTGGGTTCTCTTTAAAGGTTTGTGAACAATCTTGATTATTATCAATTATACATAATTAATATGAAATTTAATTCTCCTTATTCACATTGTATAATTCTTTTTGTTTTTGTATTTTTTCAAATGGTATATAAGAGAATCATGATTTTTTTAATCTTAATATAGTTGATTTTTTTTATCGAAATACCGTTATTTTTAAATTATTTTTCAAATTTTGTTTTTTTTAATCAGTTGAGAAATCGCCATGGCCTATGGCAATTTTTCAACGTTAATTTTTTTTTTTTAAACTAAGTTGGGAAATCGTCATGGGCCATGACGATTTCCCAACTAAAATTTTAAATTTTTTTAATTTTTTACATTGAGAAATCACCACCCACGGTAGAGATTTCCCAATGTGAAGAATTCACCTTTTTTTTTTTACTTTTAATTATTAAATAATAAATTTTAAATAAAAATTATATAATTTATAATTTTAAAAAATAAAGATTTAATAATTTTTATATATAATTTTTATCCCATGGTGGCAGAGGTGTCCATGGTCGGGCCGGGCTCATGTATGGTATCAACACCACATTTGCTTGCCCAAGTCACGGTGGCGATTTCCCAACCTTTATTTTTTATTTTTAATTTTATAAAATAATAAAGTTTAAATAAAAATTATATAATTTTTAATTTTAAAAAATAACAATTTGCCAAATTAAAAAAATTATATTCGTAATTAGACCTGCTCATCGGTCGGGCTGCGACCTGAAATTTTTTTCTTTTGCCCAAGCCTATTTTGAGTCGGGCCGACCCGAAAGCCCGTTTCACTATTAAAAAATATTTTTATATATTTTATAATTAAATTTAAATAAAAAATATTTGTTATTTAATAAATAATAATTCGAGCTAGGCCTGGCCAAGGAAGTTGAAAAAATTCCTGGTCGCGGCTCAGCCCATGAGCAGGTCTAATTACGAATATAATTTTTGAATTTTTCGTAAATTGTTATTTTTTGAATTTTGTTATTTAATTTTTTTTTAATTTTTTTAAATTAAAAATTACTTAAATTTTATTTAAATTTTATTATTTAATAAAATTATAAAAAATACTTGTCCAAGCCCGGACCAATACGACGCTTTGGTTGGCCTTTCTCCCGGAGGTCCATTTATTACGAATACAAGTTGAAAGAATTTGATTGACATTACGGATAAACTTGCTCATGGGCTGCCCGCCCGGCCCGAATCACTATTTATATATTAAAATAATTAAATTCGGGCCCGCTGGCCGAGCCTGGGCAAGGAAGTTGAAAAAATTTCAGGTTGGGGCCCAGCCCATGAGCAGGTCTAATTACGAATATAATTTTTGAATTTTTTGTAAATTGTTATTTTTTAATTTTGTTATTTAAATTTTAATTTTTTAAAATTAAAAATTATATAATTTTTATTTAAAATATATTATTTAATAAAATTCAAAAAAATAAATAATAAAGGTTGGGAAATCGCCATCCACAATGGCGATTTCCCAACCTAAAATACAAAAAAAAAAAAAAAAAAGAAATATTATGACCAAGGAAAATCGTCATGGCTCATGACGACTTCCCTTGATTTTTTTTTTTATCTTAATACTGCTATTTTTTATTTTATTTACCGAAATATCGTTGGTTTCAAATTATTTATTAAAATCCGCTCTTTTTTTAACCAATTGGAAAATCGCCATGGCCCATGGCGATTTCCCAACGGTAATTTTTTTTTTTTTTGTAAAATTAAGTTAGGAAATCGCCATGGGCCATGACGATTTTTCAACTTAATTTAAAAAAATAATAATAATAATTTTTTACATTGGGAAATCACCACAGTTAGTGGCGATTTCCCAAGGTTCTTATTTTTTTTAATTATAAAGTTTGTTTCATTTTCTCTTTTTTTTTTATTCTTTTTCTTTTAATTCTTTTTTATTCTTTTAATATATATATTTTTTATTCTTTAAATATATGAATCGGGTCCATATTTTTTTAAAATTTATTTATTTTGCCCAAGCCCAAAAATAAAAATTATATAATTTATAATTATAAATTTTAAATAATAACAAATTTAAAAATTATATAAATATGATCCGGGTTTACCGGGTCGGACTTACCACCATGTAGACTTGTCCAAGGGCCAGGCTACCCGCCCAAGCCCGAAGGCCTGCCCATATTTGGGAGGGCTTGGACAAAAATATTAGGCCCGAAAAATGGGCTTGGGCAAAAAAAATAGGCCCGTTTAAAATATAGGTCAGGACTTGGCTCCAACATTCAAGGCCCGAGCCGGGCCCGATCCCGTTTTCTAATTAAATAATATATTATTTATATTTATATATATTATGTAATTTATGTCATATAAAAATTAAATATATATAATATTATAGTGTAAACATTAAAAAATATGTTAAGTTGTACATGTTTAACAACTTAATAAAAGAAAAAAATATAAAATTATTAAAGATTAAATAATAAAAATATATATTATTTTAAAAAATAGAAAAAAATAATATGAACGGGCCTAAACGGGCTAGGATAAAATTTGAGGCCCATATTTCGGGCCGGGCTGGGCTTGGGCAAACAAATGTGGTGTTGATACCATACATGGGTCTGACCCATATTTTAAAAGAATAAAATATATATATATATATATATTAAAAGAATAAAGAAAAATAATTAAAAGAAAAAAAAAGTGAAGAAGAAGAAGAAACAAATTTATAATTTTTTTAAAAAAATTAAAGAACCTTTGGAAATCGCCAACGTGGGTGGCGATTTCCTTAGGTAAAAAATCATTTTTTTTAAAAACATTAAGTTGAAAAATCGCAATGGCTCATGGCAATTTTTCAACTTAGTTTTTTTTTAAATAAAATTTACCGTTGGGAAATCGCCATGGCCATGGCGATTTCCCAATTGGTTAAAAAAATAAGCGAATTTTGAGAAATAATTTGAAACCAACAGTATTTAGGTAAATAAAAAAAAATCAGCTATATTTAGATAAAAAACCGATTTCCCTTGGTGTTTTTACAAAAAATAAAAAATTAATACACCAAGGTAAGTCACTATGAGCCATGGCGACTTCCCAGCATGTTATAGAATTGACGGATTTTGGGCAATAATTTGAAAACAATAGTATTTGGATAAATAAAAAAAATTATCAATATTCCGGGGAAAAAACGACAGAAAAACAGAATCCCATAAATAGTTGATTGTTATGTACAATAATTAGTTGGATTGAAAGCTTAAATAAGATCCAAACGACTGATAAATAGAATCCCATAAATAAAAGAGTAATTATTATCAACTACACAGAATTAATATGAAATTTAATTGGTAAAATTATGGTATTAGTCCCTGTACTATAGTCAAAATATGGATTTAGTCCCTATACTTTAATTCGAAGAAATTTGGTACCTTTACTTTTGATATTTTGAATTTCAGTCCAATTTTAAACGGTGTCAAATTTTTACAGTTAAATATGCTGACGTGACGTTGACCATGCTGACGTGGCGAGCTTAGTTAGCAAAAATTTTTGAAAACTGATGACGTGGATTTTTTCCACGTGGCTTACTAACTTGGATGATCAAATGATGTAATTAGTCCATGTACTTATATCAAAATACGAATTTAGTCCCTCTACAATGATTTGAAAAAAATTTGGTACCTGAATTTTTCGGAATTTCAAATTTTGGTATAATCTTAAGATTCATTTATTTTGCAAAAATCAGCTCAGAAAAATAATTTTTGAAAAAATAATAATATTTTAAATAATATTAAAATATTATTTTATTAATATAAATATTAAAAATAGTAATATTTATTCGTACAATATTAAAAATATTTATACTATTAAAAGTTAAAAAAGTAACATTTATTTGGCTTATAAGTTATGCTCAAACAATATCGACAAACAAATAAAATCAATCAAACTTCAAACATTAAAAGAGATAATAATTTCAAAGACAAAATTAAACACAAAAGTTGTAAGGAGACTTTGGAAGTCTTGGGAAACAAACAACCAAATCTTAGGATTAGAAAAAGCTCTCACCCCATCTCCCCATTTTTTCTGTCTCGTGGCATCCAAAAATTGTGCCTCCTTTCTTTCTCATTTTTTCTTCACTTCCAGCAAATATCATTGTATGTTCATCTTCCTAGATTTATCAGTCCTTTTTTATACTAATAAAATTTAAAACCAACTTTACTTTAGAATGTATCTAACTTAGTTTTGTTTTTTTGGTTTGCTTTTGCAGGCCTGAAGAAAGACAGTCCCTCATCATTCCTCGAAGTCAACAAAGTCTGGAGGTGACAAGCAAAAAAAGAAGGTCATTTTCTTTACTATATGTTTCCTTGACTATATTTTTAATAGGAGTTATTTTCTGCTTTTTAGAGTTAGATAAGAAGTGAGTTTTTGATTTTTTTTTCTTTGTTGTAATAAAAGAGGTGGAGAAAGAAAAAGCAAAAGGAGAAGGTGAAAAATATGGTGTTATTTGACCAGACTACTTATGACAAGCTTCTCTTTGAAGCTCATCACTCCTTTTATTCTCTCTGATTGTTTTAGAATACTTTAATTTTTATCTTTTTTTATGTTTGATTCGACACAATAAATTATTATATTAATAAAAATAATTTTATTTAAATTTTTAATGCAAAAAACATTTAAATAAAAAATATTTTAATATTTTAATTTTAAATATTTCAATCTTTAATATTATTAAACTAAACATAATTTTTTTAATAATAAATATTAATATTAACAAAAATAATATATTTTAATATTTTAATAATGTGAATATTTTTAATTATTTTTTAATATTTTGAAGATTGGATCAAAATTTGAAATCCCAAAAATACAAGTATCAAAATTTGTTCAAATAATTGTAAAGGGACTAAATTCGTATTTTGATATAATTACAGGGACTAATTATATCATTTGATCATCCAAGTTAATAAGCCACGTGGAAAAAAAATTCACGTCATCAGTTTCCAAAAAATTTTGCTAACTAAGCTCGCCACGTCAGCATGGTCAACGCCACGTCAGCATATTTAACGGTAAAAATTTGACACCGTTTAAAATTGGACTGAAATTCAAAATATCGAAAGTAGAGGTACCAAATTTTTTCGAATTAAAGTAGAGGGACTAAATCCACATTTTGACTATAGTATAGGGACTAATACCATAATTTGACCAATTTAATTCTCCTTGTTCACTTGTATAAATCTTTTTGTTTTTGTATTTTTTTCAAATGGTATATAAGAGAATCATAGATAGTTATTCTTCACATGTATTATAGTATTTCATTAAAATGTTTAAGAACTTAACATCAAATTTGGGTCATAAAATACATAAATTTGATTTTTCACATCACTTTGTGTTCAACCTATGTTAATATACATAAAACTGTAGCAATGTTTGGCCAAAAAGAAAGTTTTAGAAATGTTTAAAAAATATAAAGACAAAAAATGCGGTGAGCGTGGATCGAACACGCGACCTTCAGATCTTCAGTCTGACGCTCTCCCAACTGAGCTATCCCCGCTTGTACTGCAAATGCTAGATACAATATTTATAGTTTTCTACCATTCCTTTTCAGTCTTCACCGTCTTCCTCCTCACTCCCACAGAAACCCTTTTCCCTCGACTCTCAATCCTTCTTCATCCAAAGAAAAAAAAAAAAAAACCAAAAAGAAAAAGAAAGAAAAACCCTTAAAATTATGCCATTCATATCAAAGATTCAAAGGCAATCGGATTACAATCGATTTCCTTCATCAACTCCCATCGTCATCGACAATGGCGCTTCCTATTTTCGTATTGGGTAATTTATTAATTTAACCATTAAAAAAAATCCTAACTTTTTATTTTTTTTAAAAGTTTATCTACAAACATATTTTTCCCTGAACTAATTTCCTCCATTTTGCAGTTGGGCTGGAGAGAATGAGCCACGGGTTATTTTCCGTAACATTGTTCAAAGACCTCGCCACAAATCCACCGGTACTCTTTTTTTTTTTCCTCCTCAAATTAGAAGTAAAACAAACAAAAAAAAAAGAGAAAATTTTATATGAACTAAGGGTTTTTTTTGGGGGGGGGGGTTTGCAGGGGAAACTGTGACAATTGTTGGTGACCAAGATACTGCTTTACTGAAATACTTTGATTGCACGCGTTCAGGCCCTCGTTCCGCTTTCGATAGCAATGTTGTTTTTCAGTTTGAAATCATGGAATATGTATGTAAAATTCTAACATATGGGTTTTTTTTATGGAGTTATGAGAAGTGATGAAATCAAATTTGAGCCAGAATGTGAAATAGAAATGCCTTTGGTTTATGAGAATGTTGGATAATTGGTGTATGATTGAATGTAGATATGAAAGTTTAGAGTTTTTGGCATGGCTCGGCATGCTAAATTTACACGTTCTGTTATTGTCTTTACAGATTCTTGACTTTGCATTTGATCGGTTGGGTGCAAACGGATCTCGGGCACATCTCTTGAATGATCTAATGTGCTTCTGCTTGTGTTGGTAATTAGGAATACTTTAACAGTATGTAAATTGTCTTTGGGTAGTAGTTTTTAGGTGAACTTAAATGTGTCTTTGAGCATTCTCATTCCTAAAATTTTATAGGCTATATTGGTTTGACATTTTTCCTTCATGCTGCATCGTTTTATTGGCTGCCATTTTCATTATTAATACTTTCTTTATTTGACATTTAAATTTTAATTAATTCTTTCTTGATTTGTTGTTTATTTGAGGGCAGAACAGATTGATCATCCAATCCTGATCACAGAATGTGTGTGCAACCCAGTTCAGTCCCGCAGTAAAATGGCAGAACTTCTTTTTGAGACTTATGGAGTTCCATCTGTAGGTATAAAGCACTCATTTTAATGTTACATATCAGGCTCATTTGTTTTATCTGAGTGATGCATGGTCTTGCCTGCATGAGTAAGGCACGAGTTTCTTGGAAATAAGTTATGTTATTAGAATTTAGTTCACGTTAATACTTGTCATTGTATTTTTTTTTAATGTCTTTTGTATGGGAAATTATTTGGTCCATATTTATATGTTCTCTTATGTTTGAGTTTTCTGTTTGTGATTGCAGCATTTGGTGTTAATGCTGCTTTCAGCTATAAGTATAATCAACAGCATAGGATTTCTGAGAAAGACGGTCTAGCTATCTGCCCGGGCTTCACCACAACTCATGTCATTCCAATATGTTTTCTAGAGTTCATAATTTACCTTGATGCATAACTTTGCAAAGTTGAGGTGATCATTGTTTAGTTTTGGAGCATGTTAGCAAGTTGGCATAATGGGAGTTGACGAGATAAGTTAGTTTCTGCTTGGAATTTTCCTTAAAAGTCTCGTTGTACGTTAGCATCATGAAAAATATTCAGCACTGGCATTTCACTATGTCTCCTCCGATGAACCTATTTACTGGTCCAACTCCAATACATGGTTGCCAAAGGAAGGTATATCATGTAATAGACTTTAGAATAGGAATTTAAGAAATGTGACTGAGGCAATGAATATTAAGTTTGACTAACAGGATGCAAGCATTGAAGTTCAGATTATAACGTGGTTTGTTTGACTTCAGTTTGTTGATGGGGAGCCTGTTTTCGAAGGATGCTGCCGGACTAACATTGGTGGATACCATGTCACTGACAATTTGAAGCAACTTCTTTCACTTAAGTATCCTCATCACATGTGAGTATAAATACAGCTGGGTTGCCAGAATCAAGACCTGCTTGCATAGAGCCATTTGGTAATGTTTTTTAAATGCTTATAATAGGGCTAGATTCACAAGGGAAAAGGTTGAAGACCTGAAGATGGAACACTGCTATATTGCACCTGATTATGCTTTAGAAGCTCGATTATTTCAGGTATTGACTTAGGTTTTTTCTTCTGCTATCTTCTTTGCAACTTATGTTGCTTCGACTCTTCATTTTACTTGAAGTACCCGTGTCCGACGCATATTCGGACATGGGTATGAGGATATGATCCTCCAAGGACCCTCCAAATACATGAAAAAACTTAGAATAAATCAAATATACTCGTGTCCAACACTCACACCCGAGTCTGAGTAACATAAATTGCAACTGCTGAAAGTTCAATTACTGTAACAGAAAGGGGGCAAGGAAGCTGAAGATAAAACCAGGTGTTGGCAGCTCTCATGGGTTCCACCGCCAACTGAAGAAGCTCCTTCAGAAGAAGAGATAGCAAGAAAGGCTGCTGTAAGGGAAAGACAAGGACAAAGATTGAGAGAAATGGCTGAAGCGAAGAGGTCTTCTAGAATAAATGAACTAGAAAATTGATTGCATGGGTTGTAATTTCTTTTGCATCAACTTGGACAAGTTCAAGAGGAAGAAATTCCGTCCTTTCAGAGACTGGTTATGCTTCTAAACAGGAAATAGAATCAACTCTTATGAAAGTGTCACAGTCATTAAGAAAAGCAAAAGGTGAACCAAAGGCTGAACAAGCTGAAAATGAGGAGAAGGCTGATTCTTCTACAAGCGAGAAGTATCCTCTTATTAATGTTCCCGATAACATGCTTACACCTGAGCAGGTACCTATACCTTTAATACCAAATATCTAATCTGCATTTCTTTTTGGGGTTGGCTTTGTTTGGCAAATGCATAAAACCAGATCAACTAGTTTGATTCAGTCAGGATTTATGGGCAAAATATTTTATGCCATTATGTGAAAAAGTAAACAAAATATTTAAGAAGGACTTGGGGACTGTAATTATCAGCCTTACTCAAAATGATGTACTTTGTTATTTTTGTTAGATTTCTTGTCATTGGTGATTTTTTTGGCTGAAATTGATGATAGTATTTAGTCTTGGCTATACTATTGTGACAGCTCAAGGAAAAGAAGAGGCAGATTTTTCTTAAAACCATGACAGAGGGCCGACAGCGAGCAAAACAGAAACGCTTCGAAGAAGAATTAGAAGGAGAAAAGAAAACCCAGCAAGATGAAGAAAGACGCTTGTATGTCTCAATGTCTCAACCTTATGAAGATATTTTTGTCTTTTCTTTTTCACATTTAATTTGACCTTATTAAGAAATGGGGCTGAGGAGAAAGAAAAAAAGCAGCCCCATCACCCATTTATTTCAATTTTCAAGTTAACATTTCACATTTAATTTGAATTGGTAGAAAGATAGTTGAGCTTGGGGATTCTAATTTTCTTTTTTGATAGATAAATACTTACCTCCTATGTTACTCGGACTCGGAGGTGAGTGTCGGATACGGGTATGTGTCCGACACGGGTATACTCAATTTTTTCTAAGTTTTTCTATATATTTGGAGGATCATACCCCCATACCCTTGTTTAAATATGTGTCGGACATGAGTGTCGGACACGGGTATTTCAGGAAAAATGAAGAGTCAGAGTAACATAGCTTACCTCTCTTTCATTGCTTTTTTCCTTTTAACAGGAAGAACCCTCAACTTTATCTAAGAACAGATGCGTTCTAAATACAAAGAACTGTATGAGAAGGTTGAGCAGCGGAAAAGACTCAAGACAAATGGAGGCCATACAAATGGGAGTAGTTTGTCCGGTGATGTTGGGCGTGGGGAAAAGATTGAATGCTGCTCAGAGGGAAAGAATGCGCCTTTTAACTACTGCAGCCTTTGACTGAGGGAAGGGTGAAGATTCTTTTGGTGCCAAAGATGAAAATTGGCAACTTTACAAACTAATGGGCAAAGATAATGATGATGAAGATGATGGAGCTGATGAAGATGAAGCAGAGCTGGCCCGTGTTTGTTCTAGGCTCCAGGTCAGTTTATTTGCCTTGGCACTGGCATGTATCAATTTGTTTGTGATTTTCCTAATTATTATGTATAAGATGAATCATTCGTTACTTTCTCTGTTTCTGCAGGAAATAGACCCAACATTTGTTCCTAAACCAGAACCAACATCTTTACAACCGGCTACCGCGGAGGTACCACATGTTCGTCCGCTCACCAAGGAAGATTTCCAAATTGTGCTCGGGGTTGAAAGGTTTCGATGTCCTGAAATATTATTCCACCCCAACTTGGTCGGGATAGATCAAGCCGGTTTAGATGAGATGATCGGGTTCTCAATAAGAAGGTTGCCATCTAAGGATGAGGCACTGGAGGATAGGTTAACCAATTCAATCTTTACGACTGGTGGGTGCAGTCTCTTTCCTTGTATAAATGAACGTTTGGAAGCCGGAATCTGGATGCTCCGACCATGCGGGTCGCTGATCAAGGTGGTGAGAGCATTAGATCCGGTTCTTGATGCATGGCGTGGTGCTTCTGTTTATGCTGCAAACATGCAGTTCTCACAGCAAACATTCAGTAGGGCGGATTATTATGAGAAAGGAGAAGACTGGCTTCGCAGATATCAATTGCGTTACACATTGTAATATTTATTTTGAGATGAGATTGTAGTGTACATAAAATCCAATAGCTTATTCTTTAACAATTCACGCTATCCGCAAACTTTGAACTTTCAAGCATAGGATGCTATTTAAGTTTTTTCTATATCCCAGCTACAAAAGAAAATTTTTCTAATTTATAAAAGTTATTAAAAACAGTGTGAAAGATTCATTTTCAGAATCAAAGATGATTTCTTGTGATGGGTCTATGGTCATATATAACAAGGCTTATATAAAAAACTGTGGGTTAATCTAGTTAGTTTATGTAATCATCTTTAAAAAATGACATTTAATATGTTTGAAATTCGAATTTCAGTATTGGTATTTTTTTTTCTTCGTACCATTTTTATGATAAAAATTATATAAAATTGGAGAAAAAAGGTAGAATTTACAACAAATTCCCTAAAATGTTATTCCTAATGTTTATAGATCGACCTGAAAGCAGATCAAATCTGGGTAAGTTTGGTTAAATTTTTGCTGCTTGGGGCAGGTATAAAAAGTGAAAAAGGTCAAAGAAAAAAATATAAAAGATTCAGAAGCAACGGCTCTTTGGCATTTACTTTGGTAACTAAACCAATCTGACAGCTCTTATGAGCTTTGATAATATTATATATATATATATATATATATATATATATATATATATATATATTATTCATGAAAAATGACCGTTGCTAGAATTGCACGAACAATGTCGTTTTTAATTCTTCAAAAAGCAAAACGACATTCTCTCTTTCCCTTTTTCCAAACATATAAAAGACACGACCGCTCCTCTCTGCCCTACCAAAAAACAAAATCTGACCGTTGCAAATCTTCCTCCTTCACGCTTCAGCCAACCCCCCAAAAAAGGCAGGAAAATCAGCTCCTCTAAAAAATCCCCTTTGAAAAGCCCAAGAGGAGCCTTTTTCCTGCTACTAAATCTTCCATTTTTAATCTTCATTTCGAAAAACTACGAGAAACCCATTTTTAACAAGCACTCAAGCTTCACAAAGATCAAAAGAAAGAAAAAAAATCCAGAAAAATGGATTCTCCACAAAGAAGAAAAAGTGGCCTAAACCTCCCTGCTGGAATGAATGAAACCTCACTTCGGCTAGAAAATATTTCCGGTTCTTCTTCTTCTTTTCGTTCGATTTCGATATCTTCACCACGGATGATATCGAGTTTAAGTTCACCATCATCGTCAAAATCATCAACTTGTAGTGATAGGTTTATTCCATGCAGATCTTCTTCAAGGCTACACACTTTTGGGTTGATAGACAAGGAATCACCAGCTAAAGAAGGAGGAAATGAAGCGTATTCCAGACTTTTGAAATCTGAACTTTTTGGTTCTGATTTTGGGTCTTTTTCTCCTGCAGGTCAAGGTTCACCTCTGAGTCCGAACAAGAACATGTTGAGGTTCAAGACTGAGCATTCTGGGCCTAATTCTCCCTATTCTCCTTCAATTTTGGGACAGGATAGTGGGTTCTCTAGTGAGACCTCTACGCCTCCCAAGCCCCCTAGGAAAGTCCCCAAGACACCCCATAAGGTAATTGAGCTACTTTGCCAGCTATGTTACATTGCTTTTTCCTTGATATTAATTTTAAAAATAATCAAAATCGGTCGTATCCGTATCAGATTCATACCCATGTTGGATCCAAATCCATGTAAAAATGATTCTTTTGTTATGTAGCATTAGTTAGCCTAGTTGGGATGGGAAGTTTAGCGAGACTAGAAACCTTTTTTGTCTTTCAAATGGGATAATATAAATGAAATTATTTAAATGATTGCAGGTCCTGGATGCCCCTTCACTTCAAGATGACTTCTATTTGAACCTTGTTGATTGGTCATCCCAGAATGTACTTGCAGTTGGGTTGGGTACTTGTGTTTATTTATGGACTGCATCAAATAGCAAAGTAAGTATTGTGTGCTTCAACCTACAAATTGCATCTATTGCAGTTGCAGAATTTGATATATTAAATTGCCTTTGAAAATTGTCTTTTGTTTGAATGTATATATGAAGTGTTTTAACATGTTATCTTGCTCTCAGGTAACAAAGTTGTGTGATTTGGGACCAACTGACAGTGTGTGTTCTGTCCAATGGACCCGGGAAGGTTCTTACATATCCATTGGTACAAATCTTGGTCAAGTTCAGGTAGCTAACTGTCAGATTTCATATCAAACTCGGCATCCATTTGTATAATAACTGCCATATTTGATCCATAGGGTGGGTTTAAAACTTTAAACACAGTTTGACATTTAAGCATTTTGGTTCTTGTTTATATAGGTATGGGATGGAACTCAGTGCAAGAAGGTCCGAACCATGGGCGGCCATCAAACAAGAACCGGTGTCTTGGCTTGGAATTCTCGGATACTATCATCAGGAAGCAGGGATCGCAACATTCTTCAGCACGATCTTCGAGTTTCGAGTGACTATGTTAGCAAGCTTGTTGGACACAAATCTGAGGTAAAAGCCTGCAGTAAATCTTATATGGACTAAATTTAGTTCTTATGTAAAACTTTTATCAAGTCTTTGTGTCATTGCATCAACTCTTTTCTTCATTAATAACCAGAAATTTAGTATTTGTTAACAAATGAGATAACCTTAATGTTCAATCCCTCAGATTTGTGGGTTGAAATGGTCACATGATGACCGTGAACTTGCATCAGGTGGAAATGACAATCAGGTAAGCATGAATTCATTCCCTTTTTCTTTTCCTTCTTTATTATCCCATAAAACATAGCAAATTGCTAATTCAAACAGTTTTTTTTGGTAATCAGCTTTTGGTCTGGAACCAGCATTCTCAGCAACCAACTCTTAAATTGACTGAACATACGGCTGCTGTCAAAGCCATTGCTTGGTCACCCCATCAAAGCAACCTTCTTGCATCGGGTGGTGGAACTGCTGATCGATGTATTCGCTTTTGGAACACTACCAATGGTCATCAACTGAACAACATAGACACAGGGAGCCAGGTTTCTACAATTTTACTTCTTATATCCATTGCATTTTCATTAGTATAACTATGTTGTAATAATGCTTACTTGCTTAAGTTAATGCTTTCTTAATGTGCTTTAGGTATGCAATCTATCATGGAGTAAGAATGTGAATGAGTTAGTTAGCACTCATGGATATTCTCAAAATCAAATTATGGTTTGGAAGTATCCTTCAATGGCAAAGGTATTATTAGCCTCAGTATTTACATTTGTTGCAAAAGTGTTAGAATTTCACATTATTCAAAAACTTGTTCTTTACAATATCATGCTTTCAATTCAAATCATAAAAGAGAATGAAACTAGAATAAAAGATCAACAAAAGAACTTGAATCCATTGTAAGAATCAAAGTTAGAATTATTTTCCAAATCAAAGATTGGGTAAGATAATTTTTCAAATCTAGATAATATGGTTTCTTTCTCATCGATGGGAAAGAGAAGAATACGTTATGTTATCTGGTTGAGGGATCATAACCTCTTTCGTAACTTTATCCATCATAATTGAAGGTTTTTGGATTGCATATCTTGTACAATGGTAAAGTTTTTGGGTTGCATACCATTGTTTAATATGTGAGTCCGAAAATTGCTAACAAGAAGCACTAAACCCATTTTCCCCTTCTGAATTTTTGCAGGTTGCAACTCTAACCGGCCATAGTCTTCGAGTCCTCTACCTTGCCATGTCACCTGATGGACAGGTAATGTTTCCCCAACGATTAATGTTACTCTCGAGAAAAGATTCTATAAAACGGTTACTCCACGTTAGCATATATTCGTTCCATTCAAATCATATTTATTACACATTACATGTAATAATTAAATGATAAATATTTGTTTCAATAATTCTAGTAATAAATAATTGACTTTTTTTTAAAAATCTAATTACGTGACATGATTTAAATAGAAAAAATATATACTAACGTGAAATAACTGTTTTATACAATCTTTTTTCGGATCCCTTGATGCGTGGAAAAATAATTGTGTTCATCCTTGCATATTATTAATCATGCAGACTATAGTGACTGGAGCAGGGGATGAGACTTTGAGGTTTTGGAATGTCTTCCCATCTGTGAAAACCCCAGTAAGCATTATTACAATACAATTCTTGATTTATTTATTTTTTAACCTCAGTAGATTCTTCAGCTATTATTAACAATACTTAACTTTTTTCCCCTTTTTTTCCAGACACCAGTTAAAGATACAGGACTCTGGTCTTTAGGACGAACTTACATACGATAAAACTTGAATTTTTTTATTTTTGTAAAGGGATTTTTGTTTCATTTTCTGATATTTGTAAGTACTTGTAGCTTTAAAATGTTATTGCACAGACAAAAGAACAGACAAGAAGAACGTACAAAATATTACAAGAAGTGATGGAAATTTTCAGTATTTTGCAAGCAACCAAAGGGATTTTTGTTTCATTTTCTGATATTTGTAAGTACCTATAGCTTTAAAATGTTACTACACAGACAAAAGAAAAGAAGAACGTACAAAATATTATTACAAGTGATGGAAATTTTCAGTATTTAGCAAATATAATTGAAGTGTTTTTTTTTTCTCTGGTGCTTGACAAAAGGACGGTCAGCGTGACACAAGTGTCAGACACGGATATTTTAAAAAAAAATGAAGAATTCGGATAACATAGCATGTGATTTCCTTGTGGTATCCTGATTACGTCAACAAAATTACAATGGCGTTTTGCCATCCCCAGTTCATCCAATAATCCCCCATACACACTGAAACATTTAACAATTATTCTCTATAAAGTCTTAATACCACTTGGAAGAAACAACACTCCAAAAATAGCAAGTCTAAAAGATGGATAATCTATAATATAAAAACAGGAATAAAGTCTACTGCATTTGAATATGAGAATGATAAAGAGATAATGTCAAGTAAGATGGCATTACCAACAACTTTTAAAATAATTTGTGACACCCCATAATAAAATTTCATTACTTCAGACAGCAGACGAAGATGTTAGGATTTGTATGTTAATGGGGTCCATTTTACTAACCACATATATATATATATATATATATATATATAGTATTAGATATTGTTAATGGATTCAGTACATTGAATAGAAATAATTGGTTTGTTTTTTCCATTAAGAAAATGACAGGCAAGTCTTATGGTATTGAATTAAAGCTGCTCATAAGTTAAAATAAGGCAATGGGAATATTAAACAAGAGGTTTACTCACTACTGCCTATGTTACTCCGACTCTTCATTTTCCTTGAAGTACCCGTGTCCATACATCCATGTCCGACACATATTCGAGCAAGGGTACGAAGGTATGATCCTCCAAATATATGGAAAAACTTGGAAAAAATTGAGCATACCCATGTCGAACACATATCCGTATCCGACACTCACCCCCGAGTCCGAGTAACATAGACTATGGCCAATACAATATGAAACTGTGAAGCAGCTAAAACACCCTTCTACTCCTCTTTGAAAACAATATCAGCAGATATAATTTGAATCCCCAGATAGAATGTGAAGGCACAATGTAGAACAAAAGAGTTCCTTAACACCTTCAAATCGACACAATGTAGAAAAAGATAGTTCCTTAACACCTCCAAATCGACAACAAGCACTACTTTGTGCTGAAGAGATTCTCAATATCATTTATATTCCCCTAAACTGCTAGCTTTGATCTAATTACATCGCTGTTTCATTAACGATGAGCAGGCGAGAAAGCTATTACCATTGCTATTATTCCCTGGTACGTTTTATGTACTATGAACATCCATGTAATTAGCAATATGGTACATGATAGATTCACCTTTGCTAAATTAATGACCAGCAAGCAACCTCCGGTTTCGGTCTTCGACAGCATGAGAATAAGCACCAGCAAAGATCTTACTTACTTAACCTGTTCAGAAAATACATCAAATAAATTGTCAATATCAAGTTCTCCTATCTACTGCATGCAACAAAATTGGCAAGATCTGTATGCATGTTTTTGTGCATGTGTGTAAGCGAGTGAGCGAGTAAGAGACAATAGGAATCAGCACCTTCTCTCCATATATGTGAAATACTGAAATCCATCATTAAATCATAACTACCAAAGGCTGCAATCCAACCACAAAGGATTTTGCAAGAGCCTTGCCTACTAATATGCACTTAAGAGGCTGGCACCCAAGAAGAGAGTGCATAAACAATTCGTCCCTTCCACCCTTGAAGCAACCAGCGGTTATCCTCGTCAATTACAAAGTCCTTGTGGTAGCATGTATCTACCCTCTCCTTTGCCGTCTTCATGATCTCCTTATTCAGTGGCAACTGCCTGAGCCCAGCTCTCGTGTTCCTGATCTGCCACTGCTTGTAAGTCTCAGGCCTCTCGATTCTTTCAGCGCCCTCACATGCGATGACATTCATTGCCTCCCACCCAAATATCTCTCTCTCAATCAGCATCCGTTCTGGAATTTCACGGGGCACATTAGTCTCGAGCATATCGAATAAAGTAGAATAGTGGAAGAGAGCCTCCCTGAATCTCGTAATAAAGAATGGAGCACTGTAGGCACCATTCACAATCCCCAGTATGAAAACATCAGGATTCATCTTCCTGATCAAGTTAAGAACTTTATTCCTTGGACTCTCCACAACCACAGTCTCATCAAGTAGATTTCTAAGCCTGTACAAGCAGTTTACAACAAGCACCTCATCACTATCAATCCCGAGGTCCTCAATTTGAATGGTGTCCCACTTCTGTGCAATAGCATGGAACTCGAACGGAACTTTGAAAGTCTCTGCATAGTTTGCAAGACGACGCCCTGTCTCCTCAACCCTTTCCGCAGGGCGAAAACCTGGTTGTGGAAGATCGATCCCTGTAATCCTTAGCTTAGGCGGTCCCCCAGGTCTAGATGAGAGACGTCGTATAAGGCAAGGCCATTGGAAGCCATATAGAATACCAAAATCAATAATATGAAGCCTAGATGCATTTTCTGCTAGATTCATTATTGTCTTATTCGAGAAGAAATTTGAGAGCTTCCTAAAAGGACATGCAGCAAGAAACAGATGGTAAGCTTTCAAAACATCAGCTGCGGATGTTGGCTTTGTGATAAGAGCAGTGTAAATCTGGGTCCCGGAACCAGCTAAGCGAGCCTCTAGGCCATCAACAAAATAGTGTGCCATCCTGTGCATCCCATCACCCATAGGTGAAGAATGCTGCCTGATTTGCTTTAGCAACTCATTTGCACTCCTCCGATCATCAGTTGCAACGGCTTGTGCACAAAGGGTTAGGAGAGTTCTCAAATCCACCACATTCCTTTTACCTCCCTGTTTCTTCCCACGCGCCTTTCCACCATTAGACCCTTTCAATTGTCCGTTCAGCTGCACATTCTTGCTTGTCTCATTTTGCAAAACTTTTTGAAGGTCGGTTACGCTTTGACAATTTAGTAGCACCTTATCAAACATTTCTGGGCTTACAGTCGATTCAGTATAAACTAATGACTGCTTGTTACTCCTCCCACTCTCTAAATTCAGATCCTCGGGATGAGGGTTCTTCTTTCCCCTTGATCCATCCTGTGAGATCTCAATCTTCTCCACCTTATCCACCACATCTTTAGCCTCTTCCCTTAGCTCTTTGAGAAACAATCCATCGCTCTCCACGTCAATAAACAGGCTCCCGCCAGTTGGAAGGAACTTACTTGCTTCCTCAAACCCTTTTCTAAATTGTATGGCAGACTCACTATCACTATATATTTCAGGAAGCCTAAGAGTACTCACCGGAGAATCCACAAATCCATCTACCACACTACCAGTACTGTTCCCTGAGCTATGGGATGAATTGGCCCGAGAAACAAAGTTTAAAGACCTTCGCTCACCGAAATCATGGTTGCACCCAGGGTAGACTAAGTTACTGCTGCTACTACTACTACTGATGCTTTCACTACTACATCTCCAACAACTTTGAGCATGACTTTCATCAGAGCTTTCTTGGTTTTGATCAGCATAAGGTATCGATTCGTAGTTGGGAGAAGGTGGATACCTTTCTCCAAGAACCTCATAAAATGATTTCTCTGCAGCTTGAAGTGCTGCTGAGGACTCTTTAAACATGCAGGTTTTATCTTCCATATCTTCTTCCATAAGCATCTGACTTATGTACTTAAGAACTACGTCACTAAAGTCATAATCTTCATGTGAATGTCCCTCCTCGTTCGAACTCGAGGAAGGCACTAAATTTCTCGGAATTGGAGCATCCCGACCAGATAAGGCCAACACAGTATCATCATTTAGTCTGAATCTATCAACAGAACTATAAAGTCCCTTCGACCACCCATCCATGACAGATATATTTTACAAAGGATTATGACCTAACAAAAAAACACCCAATACCCAAAATCCTAAATTCTGAACTTCAAAGGCTCTTAACTTTCAAGTGCTTTCACTAAACAAGCAAAAGAAAACCCAGAAAGTCCAATACAACCTCAAATCTAAATCCTCCCTCTCTTCCTATATTGCCCCTTGTCCACAAAACACCAGCTTTTCAACTATAAACTATTGTGTTTGTTCATTCTCAAAATTCCCTAAAAACATCAAAATAAAACAGCATCAAACATATAGAAAACCGGGTTTAAAATAAAACTGAAATTTCTGGACATTATAATAACAAAAAGATAACATCTTTCAACACTACATAAAATAAAAATAAGATCTTTGGACAGTACTAACATAAAAAAACATCTTTGGACTGTTTAAAAAAAATGTTTAAACAGTACATAACATAAAAATAAACATGTACTCTAAAAATGAATAAGGGAAATGAAACCGGCAATGAATATATATATATATATATATATATATATATATATAACCCAGATATAAATGATCCTGGTCAGAACAATATAAGAATCAAACTGGTAACAAAAAAGATTCTTTAATGTTTAAAAAGACAATCTTAAAAAACCCATCAAGCTACTTTTAAACTAACTGTAAAAAGAACAGAGAAAAGATGAAGTACCTGAGCTGAGTCAGAGAGAGAGGGCGAATAAGGCTTAACTTTTTGGAGTTAAAGAGAAAGTAATCTTTGTTTGGTTGGGAACAAAAGAAATGGTATGTTAAATAGGATGACGATGATGATTGTGCCAGGAGGATTTAAGGTGACGGGTGATTGGTTAATCTCAGCCGTCCATTCATATCTAAAATTTTCTTTTTCATATGATTAGTATTTTTTTTTCTTTTTATTTCTTCAATTCAAAGGAAAAAAAAAAAATTCCCACTTTTTTCTAGAAATTAGAGTACTATTTAAAAGTCTTAGTTTTCTAAGAATTCAATTAAGTATATAACATGCCATAGACATATAAATACATCAGTTTATGGATCGAATCGTCTATTAAATTTGTGAATTGATCTAACTCAAGTTTAATTGTTTTAAGAAAATGTAATATTTTTTAATTTTGTTTATAGAGTTAAAAAAAATTTACTGTCACTATACAAGATAATAATTTTTTAAAAAATTATTGAGAAATTTTATAAAAATTGGATAATTCATTTTGAAAGATATTATTGAGAATATTTTTATATACTTCCACATGGATAGAAGTTTATGTGAGGAACATTTGCATCAAATTTTGTTGGTGAAAAAGTACTGATTGGTGAAATGGTGGATGATAATTTTATGGATAAATTTGAAAAATATGCTGTCAATAACTAATTTATTGTTAAATAGTATAATGGATAAAAATTATTTAAAAAAGAGAAATGAACAATTAATGCTGTCAATAACTAATTTATTGTTAAATAGTATAATGGATAAAAATGATTTAAAAAAGAGAAATGAACATTAGAAATTATTATAAAGGATATTGTAAAGACAAAATTACCCTTGATAAAAAACTTTCTTCTTTTTTTTCTCTTATTTTTTAATTTATTTTTTAATTAAAAAATAAAGTTTTCTGAAAATATTTTTTTTTTAATTTTAAAAAATATTTTTTTTAAAATTTTAAATTTTATATTTACATTTTTTAATTAAATTTTTTTAAAAAATAACGTTATTTTGTCTAAAATTATTTTTTCTTTATTTTTTAAATTTTTAAAAAAATAAATATTTAAATATTTTATTTTTAAAATTTATTTTTAATTAAAAATTTTTAAAAAAAATATTTTCTTAATGGAGGAAAAAAGAAAAATAAATTTTTTCATTAAGGGTAATTTGTCTTTACAATATCCTTTATAATAATTTCTAATTTTTTTTTCAAATAATTTTTATCCATTATACTATTTAACAATAAATTAATTATTGACAGCATGTTTTTCAAATTTACACTAATTTTATTTCAAAGTGCTAATCATAGCTTATTTTGATCAAAGAAAAAGTGCATCAATTTTATTGAGAGTGGGTTTTTCATTTTTCAAATCATTATTGGCTCTTCCTATTATGAGATTGCAATTGTAGGATTAAAGGTGATTTATTGATGCTTTTCCAATTAAATAAAATTACTAATTGCATTTTCCATTACTTAGAAGTTTTTACCAATGCCAATATATATATATATATATATATATATATATATATATACTTAAATTTGATGTTAAACAAATTAGTAAATTTTCAAAGAATCTTATTTAGGAGAAAGTTATAACTAAGATTTCATTTGGTAAATACTTTTAACTTTTGCTTTTTATATTTGTCTTTTTTTTTCTATTATATTTTCATTTTCTTTTTTTTTTTTTTGCTTTTTTCTTTTTATCCATTATTTTTGTAAAACAAAAATAAGTATTTATCAATCAGAGTCTACATTATCTCATCAATAAGAATTTTCTAATTATGACTATTGTTCATTTATAAGAAAGGGAATAGTGAGCAAGACAAATTTTCTATAGTATAATGTAGGCTAAAATACTAAATAAATTCATGAACTTTTTTATTTTTTTAGTTAAGCTTTTTATTTTTTATTGTATTAAATAAATCTTTAACCTTCAATTTGTACCTAAATAAATTATTAACTTTAAATGCATATTCAAATAAGCCTTTATTGCTAACGAAATATAAACTTTTGTTATAGTGAACATCGGTTAGATTTTTTGCCCACATGAAAACTAACATAACCCAAAATTGAGAAAATATATATATTTATTTTTTAATTTTTTAGTTTTTGTCCATATTAGCTTTTCATATTAACAAAAAAAATTCGGTTGGTATTGATTGCAAATTTTTTTTTTTTTTATAATATCGACTTATTTAAATGCAAAATAAATATTAAAAAATTATTTAGATACAATGAAAACATAAAACTTATTTGAAAAAGTGATTTAGTTTAGGATTTTTTTTTTATATATATTATTTTAGCCTATAACATAATGCCAATGAATGTATAAGAATAAACAAATGATAACCATAAATCATGAGACATGTTATACCTTTAAAGTATCTTATTTTATTCATGTTGTTTCTTTATCCAACATAATTAAAATTATAGTTATGCTTAAATATCATTAAAAAAACTCTATTATTTATGTTTTCGTATGTTGGAGTTTGAATCTTTTAAGGATCCTTTATTTCTAGTTTTTTTTATCCAAAAAGATATTATGTTGATGTAGGGTGACATGTTTTTTTATTAAATCTAAATAAACTCTTCGTTTTTTATATAAAAAAAAAATCCAAAATTTGTTCGAGTAAAAATCTTAATAAATAATATTGCTGTATATTTGAAAACATTAGTTAACAAGATTTGTATGTATAAAGAAAATACAAAAAAATGAAAAATGGAAGCCTCTAACATGCTATAAAGATTTCTCACTTCTTTTTGCCTTCTTGCCATCCCATCATCTAGCAACTAATACAAATTAAAAATTTTCCAAATTAATACACTAACTTAAATTATTACATTAATCATAATTAACTTTTATAAATTCATGATGTCTATTTTTTTAATAGTATATTCAGAAGTATCCCAAATTTTATTTGGCACTAATTTCATCTTAAATCAAACATCAACCGAAAAAAAAAATTATTCTTTTATCAATTGAATTAACATTTATGGACAATTCATGATGACTTCTTACATCTAAATGAAAGAATCTACAATATAAAAAAAAAAAAAAAAAAAGTCAAACCCTTTTTTTAATAAAGAATTTATCACATAAAAAAATAAAAATTATCAATTTAATAACAATTTTTTATTAAGGCAAAGTAGAGATGGTAATCCGTATATGTATATCGTATATCATATTTTTTATATAAATATAAACACAATATAAATTATTAAATATATCAAAGTTTTAAACACAAATATAATGTATATATCAAATATATTATTTCATGTTTATTATATTATTTTTATATTTATTAAATATATTTTCTTATTATGTTTAAATTGTCGAATATAAGAAAAGACTTGTAAAAAAAATAATCTCTTCACGAGACACGTGAGAAAATAAACTAATTAATTGTAATTAACGTAATAAAAAAGTTCCTCTTTCATCCGCATCAAATCAAAAGATAAAGGTAATTGACAAAATTGTGCTATCAATTTTAAATTTTCCAATGGTCGTTTTCTTCCTAGTTGGCTTGTGGGCATTAAATTTAAGAAAGACAAGAAAAAACAAATGTAGGAAAAAAAAGTGTGGACCAAATTTGTTTGCCCGTGCAAAAAAATAAAAATAGTTAGTGGAGTTGGAAGAGAAATCATTTATATATATATATATATATATATATATAAACATATAAAAATTAACCAATTTCTTTTCAATGATAGTATGTTTATTTATTAATAATAAAATTTATCATGATTTTTGCCCCTACATTTTCACTATGATAATTGATAAAGATGTTTTTGCCATGATTTTGAAGTTTGATCTTTAAACTTTGTTTAGGTCATATGTCATTGTCATTACGGTTCATGCTTGAAAAAAAAAGTTTTGTTTATATAATAAAGTACTCAATCTTTTTCCAACGAATGTTAGTAAGAGTGTCGCTTAAGTTAGTGGTCTCGAGTTCGAGCCTTTGTGAACACAGAAAACTTTTTTGGGAGAGGTTCCCGCTTTGGAATCCGACAGTATCTCGAAGGATTAATCTTGGACGAAACCTGAGATACTTTGAGTAACCAAAAAAAGTACTCCGTCTTTTCAAATATGACATATTTGTATTGAACTAAACCAAACATACATATATATATATATATCTCATCTATTGTAACTGAAAATTTTAGATTATACGAACGAGTGCGATACATACTCCTTAAGGTACATTAAAAAAGTGAGAATATATTAAATTTTTAACACCGCTTATGGAATTAAAAAAGTCTACTATCAATGTATGAAAAAAAACTAATATATATGAAGGTTAATTTATTAAGTTCTTGAGTTATATTTGGAGATAATAATTTTATCATTTTTATATATTTTTAAAAAAATTATATATATTAAAAACTTGCCCTTCACCCCTAAGTAGAAAAGACTTTTCTTTTTTCATTAAAAAGAAAGAGTTATAACTCGAATTAAAGAATCTCAAGCTCAAATGCTATAAATTTATACAAAAGAATAAGGGTGTATTTGATAAATTATTGAAAATTTTCAATAATTTTATTTTTCATATATTTGATAAATCATTTTTAAAAACCACTTAATGAAAAAATTTCATTAAATGTTGAAATTACTAAAATATTTTTAGCTACTTAATGTATTAAGTCAATTTATTTAAAGAAAATAGGTTATTTAATTATATTCATTTTATATTCATTCTTTTTTTAATTTTTATAAATTAAAAATAATTATAAAACTCTTTCATAAAAAAATTTGTAAAAAAATAATTTTCAATAGAATATCAAATAACTTTTATATTATAAATTCAGTACTTAAATTTTCAAAATTAAAAATTTAGTACTTAAATTTTCAATGTTTAATTTGTTAAATTTATCAAACAACATCTAATAAAATTACTGATGAGAGAGTATAATCTCAATAATTAAATATATATATGACACAATGAATGCAAAAATCTTGCTTAAAATTATGAATTTATATCATAGTCTAAACTAAAGGGAATACTTTTCTACTAATTTTGACTACAATTCCACCAAATTATTAATTCCAAAAGTAAAAAAAAAAAAAAAAGGGGTCATAGAAGGTCCCAATGCAAAGGTTTAAAGTTGGGTCTTAGTCCTAGGTTTGAACTTTGAACTATATTATTTCAATTCTTCCATCATGTGATTAAAGGAAAGCACCAAATAAATGACAAAAACAAAAAATCATGGGCCCAAAATTTTGGTAAAAGGATCAGATTTTAGATTGTTCTTTCAACTTTTCCAACCATGTTTGTGGACTAAATCAGACAAAAACATGGGCCCACACTGCTTAATAATCTATCAATATTGGGCCAAATATTGAAAATTTTTCTTTTTTGGATTTAACATTTTGATTAATTGCTGACTAAGTAATTTTGGTCAAGGCAATTATTGGATTTGATAAACTTTTTTCATAGATATCACGTTTTAAAAAGCTGGCTAAATTGATTAATTATTCAAAACGCAATGAATCTAATGTGATACAAGTTGTTATATATATATATATATAACATTTAGGTTGCCTTTGAGCAGAAGATAAATTTAAATTTTAAAAATAATATAAATTATGTAATAAAACATATATTTTAAATTTTTTCTATCATTTTCCAGCACAGATTTAAGGATTCCTTTTGTTTATTTGGTTAAAAGGAATCCTTAAATCTGTACTGGAAAATGACAGAAAAATCCTAAAAGATCCCACAAAATAATAAGGTGGAGAAGCCATCAACCATAGCCAACCTCACCCACAAGATGGATAAAGCAGAAATAAATTGTGTGAATAAAATTCATGTTTTTATACCTTTCAAATATATCATCATATTTAATTTTAACTAATTTATACATAATGTATGTATTTCATTTACACAATTTATAAAGCAAATAAAATCCAAATCCAAATTTTCAAATTCATGTTTTCAAACATAGATTCAATGAATCTGACTTAATGTTACTTTTTTTTTTTTTGTTAAAATATATATATATATATATATAAAATAAATGACGATGTTTTTAAATTTTTTTAAAAATTTTATTAATAAATATTCAACCAATTGTATCAATCCGTTGACGCATCCAACTCTCATTCAAACTTCCTAAATTTTTCTTACAAACATAAATTCAAATCTTATCGCTCGCAACTCAATTATCATATTAGAACAGAACGTTTAGGATTACCTTGAGATTTTTGAATCAATTCATAATCCAATTACCTGAAAAAATCGATCATCTTTTATTTTATAATTCAATACTCAATAAATTTTAAAAAGAAAAAACGAACTTTCAAAACGAGTCTTGAATGTGATGTGGAATATGAAAACAATACCTTAGGGCCCAATGATATGCGATTTAGGTCTTTTCAAAATGGTTGATAATTGGATAACATGATAAGGATTGATCTTGAAAGAATATGCCCAATTTGATCGAATCTACAATTTTTTTTTTTTGTCTGTGTGTGAAAAGAATTTTCAAAAACAAGTGGTTACCTACTCACAATCAAATTGTTTTCATTTCTTTTCAAAAGAAAGGGATTTAAGATATCAAAAGATTATGATATTTTTGCACACTTAAAAATGTTTTTAAAATTTGACAAAATAAAAGAGAAAAAAAGAGTTTCCAATTGGAATCAAAGATTTAATCTAATTGATTCATACAATTATTTTTAAGAGATGACATCTAATAGGTTCGAGATTTGAATCACAACATCTGTAATTATTTTTTTTATCTCAGGCTATAACTTTTTTTGTAAAAAAAAAAAATCAATTGCAAAAACTTAAATTTGATAGTATCAAAATATTTAAATCAATAATTGATGAATACTTCTCTTGTTTAAAGAATTAAGTTTGAATATTCTGTTAGCAATATATATATTTAAAGAATTTGATAATGTTTAGTTAGCTAGCTAAAACCTAAATTTGAAGACATAATAAACCCTAGAAATTACAAACCAAACCCACCAAGAAATTTAATATTGGACTTTAAAAGTAGATAGTTAGTGCCTTGGGGGACCTCTCTAGTCTCTACTATGTTTTTATATATGTGACATTTTTAAAGTTAAAAGGATATTATAATTTAACATTAAATAATTTTCGGACTCAATTATAATTTAATATATATCCCATAAAAACCATATTTTAATAAAAAATTATTGGATGAGTCAAGTAAAGTTCATCAAAAATTCTAAAATTAAAAGAGAATAATCGATCTTTATCGAATCAATAGATGCATTTTGATTAATAAAACAAAATGTATAAACTTAATAAATCAAATAAATCATAATGTAATGTGTATGACTAACAAATAATTAAGTAAGAAGAGAAATTATTAAGTAAATTTGTTTTATAATTATGAAATTAAATTATTAAAAAGATGTGAATTTATACATATTTACATAACAATTGTTTTGATGAATCGATTATCCTAAATTGAAAATCATTTTCTTTTCAAATTTTTTTTCTCAATCATGCAATTAAGATAAATAAATTAATAGCCCTATCCAACCCACCACCGTCACTTGTTAGGAAGGTGCAGAATCGCCATCTTCATTGCATGTGCATAAACATGTGCTTTAATTATTTATTTATTATAAACAAAGCATATATATATATATATATATATATATATATATGATTTTACTAACGAATATCATTAATTAATATATTATTTATAATGTTAATTTTGTATTAAAATAATAATTGATAATTTTATTCATAATTTTTAATACACGAATAAAAATATTATTATAAATAGTAATTTTAAAGAGTGATTTCGGAACATTTATTAACAAAATCCATATATTATAAATATATCAATATTATTTTAATTTAAGGTTGCGTAAAAATGACCAAGATCTGTCTATAAATGATTGTTCCTACGTCTCTCCTATGTTGATTTTTAAGAGACTGAATTTCTACGAAAGAAAGAGGTTTTGACTTTTTTTTTTCTTTCTATTTTGATTTATATATATATATATATATATATGAGAAACATTTTGCCCAATTCACTCACATGGTGTAACGTGCAGGGAACAATAATCTACCTCTATAACATGAACCAAACTGCCTTTGCTTCCCGGTCTAAAATACTAATCCCAAACCTTTTTTTTTTTTTAATAAAGGAAGTGCAGTTTGAAAATATGAAAAAGATTGTAAATGTTGAAATTCGTATTTTAGATCGATTAAATATCACTTTTTAAAAATAATTATATAAATCAACTAAATTAAACTCGAATTCATCCAAATTTGGGTTCAGGTTCAAGATAATATTAATTTTCTAGTTGAGTAGATATGAGGAATTAGGAAGGTTTATCTTTAGAAATTTATAAATAAAAAAGGTGATAATAAATTATTTTTAACAATATAAAAATTTAAGTTAAGAGCACTCTTTAAGGTAATTTAAATTGTTATTTATAATAATATTCATATATTAAATGCAATAATTGATAATTAATTTAATGATTTTTAATGCATTAAAAATTATAACTATAACTTTAAAGTGTGGCAAAATCTTATAAACAAAGTATGGGGTTTTACCTTGGAGAACATGTCAAAAAGTAAAAGATGGGAAAAATAGATTAGGTAGAACAAAGATAATAGATATAGTATAAGAAAGAGGAATCAATATCCAATCCCAATGAAGGGGGAAAACAAAATTAATCTTATCCAAAACCCAGAAATCTAGAAAAAAAAAAAAAAATTCTTGTTCTTGTCCTGAAACCTGTTAGATAGCATTTATATAATCACATGCAGATTATAATTTAGCAAAAAAAAAAAGGTAGTTTAAGATTTATTTACATGTTCATAATTTCTGACAGTGACAGCCAACTCTTCAATCCCAACAACTATTTCATGTAAATGCAAATATGGTTGGTAAAACTGCCCAGCAATGCCACAAAAATCAAAGAACTGAAACATTTTATTAACAAAATGCAGAAAAAACAAACTACAGAAATCAATGGTAAGGATTACAAATTTAAATCTGGTTAGAACGATCTTATTTCATCGAATCCATTTACAGAAAATGCCAATGGCTTCACGATTGGAAGCTGGGCAATGAATGAAATTGAGTGTGAGAATAATATTACATAAATGTCAATCAATTTGTACATGCTGTTCTTGTCAATGTTTACCTTTCTGTTTTTTTTTACATAGAAACAGTTGGAACAGCTTCAACTCCATTTCTGTCAGCTTGGGCATCTGTAATTCTCAAAGTTCCAGGATGAAGCTTGCCTTGTTGTTTAGCTTGATGCTGAGACCAGTAAGAATGAGCAGCCAAAACCCTGTCTAAGAGTTCCTGAGGAACCGGCTCTCCTCTTCTTTGCTGGGGGGAAATTTTTGCCGTGTGAACCAATGTTTTCCATTTATCCTGCAGTTGATAATGAGGACATGATTAGTAACAACTTTTTTTTGGTACAAAAGAGGCTGCAGCCTAGGGATAGGGGAAGTAGGGATAGGGGAAGGGATTACGAATGCTGGGATTCAAACCCCAAATCAGTTGGATGTCACCTCTTATGGGTGACTGCATGAATCAACTGAGTTAAGCTTTGGTTCTATGATTAGTAACATTCAATACAACTTAATACCAACAAAATATACCCAGCCGCGCAAAACATGGTTACTCAATGAGATCCGTCGGATAAATGCAAATATAAGCTCAGAGCTATGTTACACGGACTCGGGTGTGAGTGTCGGGCACAGGTATGTGTCCGACACGGGTATGTTCAATTTTTTCCAAGATTTTTATGTATTTGGAGGGTCTTTGGAAGATCATATCCCCATACCCATGTCTGGATATGCATCGGACATGGGTGTCGGATACGGATACTTCAAGAAAAATAAAGAGTCGGAGCAACATAGGCTCAGAGATCGGTGACAAAATCGAACAAGCAATGAAAAGAAATAATGAAAGCCGTGGTAATGAGAGTAATAGTTCACACCCAAAATTTGTAAGCTTTTTTAGGAAGCATTTTAAACACCATAGAGACTTAATATCATTAAATTCGGTGGATATATGGTAGCTAACTGATTACTTTCTCGATGGTAGCCCCAGAAATCCGCACTAATGCTTGTCGTTCAGGGTAACTCCCATTTATCACCCATGTTCTCTTCATAACAAAAGAAATAGTAAAAAAAAAACTAGGACTTTACCTTCAAATCCACATAAGTTCGATGGTCAGCATTCTCAAAAGCTCGCAATTTAATATCACGCCACCTGCAGAAGCCAGAAGGATTTATTTTTTTAAATTCTTGACATATTTATAAGCTGCATCCTCTTCAATGAGCAAATTGAAACAATTGCTTTTACCCTCTTCAGCAAACCCATGAAAAGGAGTACAGAGAAGGAAATGTGAAAGTATACCTTCCAGTACCAAGCTCCTCAACTGCCTGTACCAATGCTTCTACTTCTGACACAGAAAATGGCCTCCTTGTTCGACACTGTGCAAGCTCAGATTTTCGAATTTTCTGGTTGATAGGGACAACAGCTAGTGCCTCAACATTCATTGCTGGAACTGGAACCGGAACCAGAGCTCTCGACTCTGACAAACTTTGATCAGTTAGCATGTCAGTTTGGGAGGAAACAGGTTCATGATTACTATCCACAGGATTTGCTGAATTGGTCAGTAAATGTGGGTCAGGTGTGGCATCAGGAATCCCTGTATCTACAGCTGGAGTGGCCGGAAAGCTGGAAACCAAGCGCTTGTTAATCGAATTATCAAAGGTACAGGTAAATCGCAATGCATATACATGAAATAAAGTGATTTAAACCAACAAAGATTCATAACAACCTAACATGGAACATCGAAAATCACCTTGTTAAATTTTGAGGGGCTGTATCACATGATAACAAAAGAGGTGGTTCTTCCGAGCACACAGGCAGAGGAGCTTTTGCAGGACCAGGCTCCAAAGTGAAACCAAGAGCATCCAGATTATCTTCACAGGAAATACCAGTCTGTGATAGAGTTCTGCTGTTATCTCCTACCTTCTTCCCTTGAAGTAGTACCCCGACACGTATTTCACCTCCAAGTAAAGCAGTTACCGCCTCCATTACTGTCCTCTACTCACATTTAAGTAACATCAGTAGTAAAAAAGTGTTAGCAACTATGTCTTAATTAAATAACTATATTCATTAATGAATAAACAACACAGCATTTCTATACCTTCAGTGAACCGACAGTTGCACTTTCTGGCACCTCAATATAAAGTTCTGGAATCCTAAAGGACTTAATGCTGAATTTCACTGTACAAGAACAAACCTTGAATATGACATTCCCCAAAACCAGAGCAAAATCATCCGCAATTAAAACAAAAAAGTCAATCAAAAATTATCCATACCGTGAGAATCCTTGGACGGGTGGGATGCTTGATGACCTGTAAGCAAGGAGGATATCCCACATGCTACAGAGCAGAATAAAGTAGTTTAGTAAGACTAGTTAACATCTCGATCTTGAAATCTGTAAATTATAAAATACTAATAAGGTAATTGCAAAAGGGAAGCACCTCCACGAGACATTGCAGCGGAGCTACTCTTATCTCCATCCATAACCTTCTCAGGTGAATTACAAACACTTTCACTACTGATCCCTCCATCAGAAGTTACTATTGAGCTACGGTCAAAGAACTTCCTCCTTTTGTAGAGTGTGTCATATTGACATCTGTCATTGTTATAGTAGGTCTTCCGCTTGCGATATAGAGGCTTTATTCCTCCATCTAGCAATATATGAAACACAAAATCAGTAAAGAATAATTCATGAAGTTCAAGTAAGATGTAAACTTCAGTTACAAATGGACACATATAGAAAAAAGCATGCTATGAATGCTAAAACTGTTGAACTACTCACCAGCTCTAGAATGTTCAAAATCCTTCAACTTTGGAGCTACTTTCCAATATTTGGATGTCAGCAACTTCCTTATTCTTCGGTCTCCGATACGTGTTGGAGGCCTAGAAGCCTTAAACCTGTTGCTAAGTTTATTAAACCTAGAAAAGTTTTCGTCATCATCTCTACTACCTAACTTAATATCATTCCTATGCCTTGAAAAAGAAGCATTAGGAACAGGGTCCCTGCGTGACGGCAATTTGACATCTCTTTTAGAATTAATGGGTGCAGGAAATGTCATAGACAATTCAACTGGATCCTTTGAGGGGCAAGTATTAGCAATACTCAAAGTCCCCGTCTCCAAACCCTTAGCATTTCGCTCTTGTTTAAACCCATTCTCAGTTTTACCATCACATAACTCCCCAAAATTAGGGGAGCACCCATCTACATCACCAGAAAAATTCCCATATGTTACATTGCCTTTGTAAATTATAGACTTCAAATCGCCACTTATTTGCTCCGAGCAAGCAGGCTGTGTCTTTATGGAAGTGCCTTCCAAAATGGCATCATTTTCAGCATGAGTAAATCCCTTCAAATTGTCACCGTTTTCAGTAGTCGACTCAGAGGCAACAACACTCACTTCACAGCTTCCTTGCTCGACACATTCAGTTTTCAACGGTTTATCATCATACCGAATTTCCTGTTTAACAACATCTTTACCTATAGAAACACGATCATGTCCTTCAGATGCATTGCTACAAGCAGAACTTTCACTCTCCTGCAGTAGCTTCCCAGCTAAAGAAGCTAACAATTCAAATGCACAAATCTGACTGTCCTCGACTGCCCTCTTACTCCGGCACCTCCTCTGAAACCCGACAACAACCATCATTTTATTCATCAAGTTAGAACAAAATTCAACATGATCAAAACTAGCAGAAAATCAACAGACAACTTTAAATGATAAATAACTAAACAGAACAAGACATACTCGAATCGATCGAGGGGCACGGGGTACATCCGGGACATTGAAGGTATTAAATCCATAATCTAACCTCTTCTTGAACACCATATCTCAGGCATGTATAATTACAAATTCTCTGCATATAAACCAATCCAAAAATATATCAGTATAATTACAAAGATAACCAAAAGAAACATTGTAATTATAAAATAATCCAAAATAATTTTGCTTTATCTATAAATATCAGATAAGCAGATCCATAAGCAAGAAAACCCAGGAAATTAAAAAAATTAACATAAACCCCAGAAAAAAAAAAAAAAAAAAACTGAATTTAAATGACCAGAATTTAAACCAAAAAAAAAAAAAAAATCAACCAATCAAATTACAGATCCCAAGACCCAAAATAGTACATCAAGAGAAGAATATAGTTGCGTAAATTGGATAAAAATTCAAAATTCCGTTAAAAATATAAATTTCCACAGTGAAATTTAAATTGTTTGAAAATCTCAAAGTCAAACAAGAATTTAAACCATTAAACACAACAAAAAAAGGGGACGAATTTATTCTCTTTGTTTTTTTTTTTTTTTTTAAATAAGGAGTAGAAACTAAAATCAAAATCCCATAAACCTCAAAATTCACCAGAAACTTTAAATTTGCCATGATTAACATCTCCGAACCAAAAAGAAAAACCAGATCAGATCTCGATCCAAATCACAACTAGAATCGAAATTCACTTAATTAAAATGCAATTTGCCTCATAATTTGGCATAATTCAACGAAAAAAAAAAACATAAAAAGGAAGAAACCCAATAGTTCAAGTAAAAAACAACCGAAAAATTAGAATGCAATAAGCAAATAACTCACCTTTTAAATTGAAACGATCTTCAGTTTCTTAAATCCTAATATACAACTCTATATACAGAAAAGAATTTCTTTTTTAAAAAATAAAATTTTCCTGAGAAAATTCCTTGGAAAGATTCCTGAGAAACAAAGATCGGAAAATCTAAACAATCCCAAATTAAATTCAATTGAAATTCATTGAAATAAGATCCTTTTTTTTTTTTTTTTTAAGTTTTATGTGTTTTGGAATGAAGAAGAAATTTTGAGACAAAAACCCTTTAAAGAAAACCAAGAAAACCAAATATATATAATAAATTGATAAACGAGAGAGTGCTTAAACCCATATATCTTTATAATTATTGACCACAAAACCGGACCAGCCAGTGGATTCGAGATGGGTTTACCGGTAATAGAAGGTAATTAAAACCCCTCCCTCTCTTTCTCGCTGTGACCGGTTCTTAACTCTTTGTTTCTAAAAACCAGATAAGTAATGCCACGTGGATACGCATGTGATTGTCAGATTTACTTATTTATATTTTTTATTATTTATCGGGATAAGAAAAAAATTATTAATATTTGTTGGGTATGGATTCGTTATGGGCGTTTTCAGTTTTGTTTTGTGAACTCGTTTTCTCATTGGTTTGGCTAGCCTTACTAATTTTATTGTACTTTTAGATAATAATTTTTGGGAGATTTAGTTTTCTATTCTTATTTTTTATTTATTTTTGTTGTTGTGGGGTATATAATTAAAGGCATTTTATTAATTTATAATGGTAAAAATTATAAAAGTATAACGAAATACAAATATTTTGAATCTATTAAAAATATGTACATTCATTTTGTGAGTAAATAAATATGTGATTTTTTTTTTAAAGAGCAAAAATGGATAATTTTTTGAAAATAGTAGTTTTTTAAATAAAAAATAAGTGTTTTTTTAAATTAAATACATAAATAATTTTAATTTATTATTTGATATTATAATTTTATTTTATTTTTTTTTTATTAACTGAATTGGTGTCAGTTCATTCATTGACGCCAAATTCAATCAGCTCTTTTATTAATAATTAGATATATACATATATTACGTGTCTTTCTATAAATAAAAAGTTCACTTATTAAATAAATTTTTTAGTTTTTCTTATTGAAATTTGATCTTAGTTCATGACACTTACAAGAGTGATAATTAATTAAGATATTTTATGAGAAAGAATAAAGTTATAATAAATATTTTAATTGATATAGGAGTTATTTAAAAGATAATATATATATATATATTATATGAGGAAGTTGAAGAAAATAAAAAATTCGAGATTTAAAATGTTATCTCTTTTATAATTGATAACACGGTTAAAGTTAAGTGATATTTAAAAGGTAATTAAATATGAAATAAAAACCTTATATCTTTGTTTGAAAATATCTTTATAAATATAGGTTGTTGCTTGAAAAAGGAAAGAAAATATCTTTTATAGGTTGGAGTGAAAGAGAAAAAGAAAGAGGAATTTTTATTAACCTTTTTGAATGCATTATCAAATTATAGTGACAAAATTTTGAGTTACTAAGTTGGGTCATGTATTTGGATATATTGATTAAAAATGGCTAAAATATTAAATGAGATTTTGAATTTTTTTTATTGATACTTGTATCCAATTAAAATTTAAAGTATTATTTTTGTCTAATTAAACTTTTAAAATATTTTTATTTAATTAAATCCTTAAATTACTATTTTTGTTTGATTAAATCCCTATTTTCTTTTGGATTTTAATGGTTTTCAAGTAAAAGAATGATTTAATTAAACAAAAATAATATTTTAAAAGCTCAATTGGTACAATTGAAAGATAAGAGTTTACTTGAAATTTTTGAAAAAATATAAGGACCTTTTAAATATTTTAGCTATTAAAAATCAACAAAATATTTATTTTTTTTATTATTCTAAACTCAATTAATTAAAAGGGAGAGTAATATCTGTAAATACTAAAAAATAAAACTAAAAACTAATGCGTATAGTTTGGTAGTTAGTGAATATATTTTAAACCCATCAACCTTTTATATTGATCTGCTAATCTCGTGGTCACATTTCATTAAAATAATGATAATTAAAAAACAATTAGTTAGTATCTCATAATTGCACTATTATTGTCAAGAGTCATGTGATTTTTTAATATAGTGTTAGACTCTTAATTTTATTAATTAGAGATCAAATTATGACAATTTAAAATACCAAAAAAAATGCATTATTATTAAAACAAATAATGATATATATAATATTTTTTAAATAAAAATATATACTTCTTAAAATACTACATGTATGTAAAAAAAAAAAAATTAAATTCTTATAAAACGTTTTTTTTTTCCACCACATAATGGTAGTGGGTGTGACCAATTGGTCCAATTCTATTAGAAAGGTAAAAGAAATATAATATGCACCATAACAATTGAGACAAAATTTGCTATCAATTTAAGTGATTTTGATTCTTATTATTTTTTATTTCAAATTTAACTCTTTCAATTGAAAATACACAAAAGCTATCATTAGATTAATATTCAAATATGGATTTTTATTATATTCAAACCTTTTATTTTCAATAATTCAATTATATACATGTATCAAATCATACATAATTTTTTGTTTATATTACAAACAGGGAAATTTGAATCTAATTTTTTTAATAAAAAGAATAATCCATCAATTATCAAATAAAAAGTTCAACCGTTAATTTTTAATAAAAAATGGTCAAGATGATATTTAATGAAAGAAAAATGTAATTAATGAATTATTTTTTAAAATTTAATAAAAATAATGCATTGAATATAATTTTTTTAAAGTAATAATTAAATAATTTTTAATCAATGTTTATAGACAGTTAAACACCACCAAGTAAACGGATCAATTTTTTATTATTCACAAAAATTAGAAAAATTGCAAATTATGTTTGAAAAAAATAATTGGATGCTGAAGCATGATAGTGTGGTGATATGTCCAGTCAGCAACAAAATAAGTGGCGTCAGTTACAAGAAAAAAAAAATATTTTTCTATAATGTGTTTTTAATTTATTTTTCAGTATTTCACTATTTTATAATAATACTAGGATATTATTTATTATGTGGTTGGAAAAATCCAAAAATAAAAAAATAAAGAAAAGGTAGAAGCCTAGAAGGTAACGAAAACGAGTGGCCCAAAAAAAAAAAACTAACGATTATCCCATCAAAAAAAAGTGTCGTGGATTTTGGAAATTAACGGTTCGCAGTTTGCCAAGTGTCAATAAGATAATCAAGGAGGTGTTCAGTTTTGACACGTGTCAGTTAACTACACGGGGAGATGGGGTCAATGAAAGGAAGAAGGGAAGATAGGAGGATTGAGTAATTGGTGTGGTTGGGGTTTTGGTACATTTTTGGTTGGCTACCTTTAATTTGATGATGCCAATACTATTTAGCCTTAGGCCTTTTAGTCATTTTGGTTGGTTTGGTTTTGTTAACTTGCTTCTTAGGTTAGGTAAAATCAACAATTGGACTTTTGATAGAATATTTAAACAAGGTTACCGAATTTATGATCTGTTGATAAAATGTTAGATTTTTAATTTCAGTAATCAAAATTTTAAGTTATAAACGAGTTGATCTTGGATAAACTTAATTCTATTCGTGATCGTTTGTTTATTTTAAGATTGTTCAGGATAAATTCGTATTTGTTAAGAATTTGAGGGATGATGTTCGAACTCGTATTTGTATCCATTTAAATTAAATAAGTTTATTTGTGAACATATAATTGAACATGTTTGCGAACAAATATATATACTCCATTTAACCTTATCTTTTATCTTGCAATCTTAGTTTTCTAAAAAAAAAATTTGTTTGAAGAACCCTATTCAAAATTTACCATTTGAATAAGAGAATTATGTACTAATTACTAAATCAAATGCTCGGGATGAAAATATTAATGGAGAGTATATTGTTATAATGGTCAAACAAAAAAATAAGTTTTATATTTTTTATAATATTATTTTAGTTGATAGATGAAAACTAAAGCTAAAATAACGAAAGCCCTAAACTTTATCATTTTACCTAAATAAGCTTTTATGCTTTTATTCTAATCAAATAAGGCATTAACTTTTAATTTGCATTCAAATAAACCATTGACCTTTAATTTATACCTAAATAAATTCTTAACATAAATCAATATTTCATTTGAAATAATGGCTTATTTGAGTACAAATTAAAAGATAAAGACTTATTCGAATAAAATAAAAGCATAGAGACTGACTTAAAAAAAAAAAAGTGAAATAGTTCAATGCTTTTTTAATATTTAACCATTAATCTTTAATTTATACCTAAATAAATCCTTAAAATAAATCAATGTTTCATTTGAAATAATGGCTTATTTGAGTACAAATTAAAAGATAAAGACTTATTTGAATAAAATAAAAGCATAGAGACTGACTTTAAAAAAAGTGAAATAGTTCAATGCTTTTTTAACATTTAAGCTCACAAATTATATAAAAATCCTTCAAAATTCTTACTGAAGTCGAGCAATATTAAAAAATTCAAATCGGATCGATTAGATTGATTGAATTGAAATCGATAGCATCACCGGTTTTTTAATCATTGGAGTTGATGATAGAACTCTAATCTTACATGAATTCCACTCCTTAAGAAAATGAGTGAACCATTTGATGCCCAAATCCTGTTTTTTTCTCAATTATTGTCTTTTAAGGGTGAGTTCAATCTTTAAATTTAATCACTTCTCACAATTTTTTACTCTAATTTGGAATTATTTTCCTAAATATTCCTCCTCAGCTAAAAAAAAGAATATAGTTTTTATTGAATAACTTAATTTCTAATTGCATAGGTAATGAATCTTGTATATAGTTGACAAGTCCAAATATATTTGCATGGTTAACATCAAGAAAGTTGGTGAGAATATGATAGTTTCCTTTTTTTCAAAAATATTGAAACAAAGATCGATGAATACAATAATTTTATCCAATTGCAAATGTCTGGCTTTATTTGATTTATTATTGCATACACTTTAGGGGTAAAATGACAAAATCACATTGATTTTTTAGTCATTCTTTTTCAATTATATGGAATAATTGATATGAGCTTAAGTAGCTTTTTGTACTTCTAGAAATGGGTATTTTATATTCATTTTATATTTTTAATGCATGCTATTTAAGTTAATTTTCTTTATTAAATTAATGTTGAAGTAACATGCCAGATAAATGAAGTATTTAAAAAATGAATTAGAATAACAAACAAGGATTGCATAAAACAGTCACGCACGATCAGTTTATACATTTTACATTCAAATTACGTCATGTATTTATATTATTAAAAGAAATTAATTATGTTATGCATCATATGTGAAAGTTAAATGGTGAATGTTTATTACAAGCAACTAATTAATAATAATTAATTTTTTAAAGTGATATGATTTGAATTGAAAAAATATTTTAATCATTTGTTCAATACACACAAAAACCTTGTTATAAAATTTAAAATTTAATATTTTTAAGGTAAGATTGGACAACTAATTGGAAAATTTTGAGTTGACAGTTGAACTTATTGAATGAAAAAATTCCAAAATCTTGATTATTTTTTGATAGAAGTCTTGATTATTTTAATTATGCCATTGAACTTTATGAGATTATAATCATGAGTAAAGGCAAAATAATCTTTTATCTTTTCTTCTTTTTTTCTTGAAGCATGTGATGTTATAGGAGGCATGGATTGGAAGTATCCATGGGCGGTGAAGGGGAATCTTCTGAAATAAAAAGCATGCTCCAATTATTTATACAAATAACAAATAGTTAGAATTTGAACTTTAATTTTAAGATGATTTCAACTTTAATTATACCTTAATTGATTTTTTATATAATAAAAAGGAGATTAAGGGTCCGTTTATTATTGAGGTTGGAATTGATTTTTAAGTTAAAAATCGAGTTTCATCACAATTTCAATGGTAAACAAAAAAAAAAAAAAGGGGGCTTTTCAATTCAAAATCTTGATTTATAAATCCAAATAAAAAAGTCTCGTTTAAGTGCTTTTGTAGTTCAATTGCAAATTATGAGAGTAAAATAATTTTATTAATTTTTATCTCTAAACTATTACTATTTTATACATATTAAACATTTCAATTCACACAATATTTTTTCACAACAATACTAAACACTTAAATTTCTTAAACCACAATTTTTTTTCATGCATTTAAACATACTTTTTCCCATCGAAATAATAAACTAGGTCTAATTGTACCTATTGTATTGCACACCATCCAACTAAACATATCCAAAGTTGAAATTTAAAAAATGTAAAAGAATAATCTCCCATTATATCATAATTAACAAACCGAAATGAAATTTTATAATATTATTACAAGAAAAAAGTGATTAATAAATTAATATTAATGTAGGAGGTGACATCTTCAAGGAACAAGAGGATAATCCTTGTGATTTGAGGAGAGATCATAAAACAAAGGCAAATAAAACCATGTGATAGCTTCTGGATACAGCATGTCTTTATGAGCTAAGCCAGCTAAATGTCTCAAAGAAAGAGAAAAAAAAAAGAGAAAAGAAAAGAAAAGAAATTTCACCCAATAGAAGAAAGAGACAAACTTGTATTCTATTTATTTCACTCAAACTTTTTATTTATATAATTTTGGCCTTATGGGGAAAAGAGATCTCTGAACTTGCTTGGATGAGAAGCGTTTTGGCTGTTATCAGTTAGCATATAACTTAGCTTATGAATCAAGATTCAAAAGTATTAATTTTGGGTAGGTAATTTGACACAATATATAATATGAACGATATAAATTGATGAAATTATGCACATTTTTTTTTTATACATATGAGAAATTTCAAGGAGGATAAGGATTTGAATCTTATATCTCCATAATGAGTTCAAAAGCAAATTCATTGAGTTTTACACTTCGAATTAACGAAAATTTCGAGTTATTTGTGATACCTTCTATTCTTTTATACGTCATGTAAAAAAAATCTATGTTAAAATGACAATTCAACGTCATGGAAAACCTTTTTCATCATTGATGAATTGGGTAAGATAAGAAATATCGATCTTGTTGAAGGGTTTTTAGGTTGTAGAAAGGTTGCTTGAGAGAAAATACGACTTGTAAGGAGTAACAAACAGTTAAAGGAACGTTGAAGTTTGAATTTTGGGATGCTTTCCGATGTTTAAGTCAGCAAATATTCGAGAAAGAAAGAGAAAGGCTTTAAAGAGTAAAAATTGCTTGAGAATGAAAATGTGACGTAAAATTCAGTGTCTTTATCTCATTTTTTTATACTTGAAATTCTGTGCAGCTGACAATGATTGAGATTGTCCTACTATGATCAATGAACCCGCGAGAAAACATTTTATGAAACGGTTACTTCATGTCAGCATATATCCGTTCCAAAATCATGCCACGTAATCAGCTTTTTAAAAAAAGTCAACTATTTATTACAAGAATCATTAATGAATTGCTGAAATAAATATTTATCATTTAATTATTACATAGAATGTGTAATAAATAGTTGATTTTTTTTAAAAAATTTATTACTTGGCTTGATTTGAATGAAAGAAATATATGCTGACATGAAGTAACCATTTCATACCATGTTTTCTCGCGGGTTCATTGATCATAGTAAGACAATCTCAATCATTGTCAGCTGCATATAATTTCAGCTAATTAATGGGCAAAACAGATGTAAAAGATTGAAACTAGCTAGCCAGGAAAAGGGAGTAATGAGAGTAGGCACCAGGATTTTGGGTAAAGGGTATCAACTTGCACTTGCACATGCCAATGAGGTAGGTATTGTAGCTGTGTAAGGCTGTAAATAAGATGAATCTTGCTGGGAAGTTAGGCCTATCTATGGCTCTTTTTAAAAAAATATATAAATATATATTCAAGCAGCCTTGCCTTTTCAGTTTTCAGTGGACCAAGGAAACTTAATCTCAATTCCCTTTTATTGTCGTGATGGTTTGGTGGTAGTTCCAAGTTTGCAAATCTGTTATTATGCAAACAACAGCTTTTTTGGAGTAATTTTTTCCCTTTTTTTTTTTAGAGTTTTGTTAACGGAGTGTTTTTAGAGCACTCTTTAAGGTTAATTAATATGTTATTTATAGTAATAGTATTGTATTAATTATAAAATTTGACAATTTGATTTATCGTTTTCAATGTATTAAATGAAAATATTACTATATATAGTAATCTGAAAAAATATCCTTAGTGCATTTGTTAGAAAAATCTTTTTTTTATTAGTGTGGTCTATTCAAGAGCAATTTCTTTTGTCCATGGTCTCAACTCCCAAGCCTGATGGCAAATTGAAGAAAAAAGAAGAAGTTATTTAGGTTGATTAGTCTAGTTAAATATATAGTGAATTAATATGTACATTGAACATTTGATTTGGTGATTAATGTATGATTTTTTTTTGTTTAAAAATCAGAGTTGAATTTTTTTTTTCAAAAAAAAAAAAAAAAAACTAGATTAACTTCTTACTTCACTAATTAAACCCGGGTTCAAATTCTTGGAAGTTGGAATTCATTAGGTCCTTAACTTTGGATTCACTCAAACTCTCACCAATGCAAGGATGGTTGGTTCTAAAAGAAAAAAAAAAGATTCGGGTTCAAACTTCAAAACCCAAATTTGAAGTCAAATTAAAACAATTGTAACCTTTTTCTAAACAAATAAAACGGTTGTCAATAAATACCAATAAAAAATTATTTAATTATTATTTTTAAAAAAATTACATTTAATATATTATTTTTATTGAATTTAAAAAATAAAATATTAATTACATTTTTTTTTTATAAATAACATTTCTCATAAAAATAAGAACAAAATCTAAGCTTATCTAGTATTTTTCTACTTTTCTATATTTACATTCTTTTTATACTGACTGCACCAAAGGTCAGATTCAAATATGATGGGCAACAAATTACTTATGACAAATTCTCTGTATGTAGAATATATAATATTTTTCTTATAATTAATAAAATGTTTTAAAGCACCAATTAACATCGACTATAGGATGAAACTTACAAAGAAAGATAACCTCTTATAATGATTGACTTCATATTGGATTGGCAGTTCAGCAACCTTTTTCAAAATCCCAAAATATAGATTACATAATTTGTATTCGCCTTATTTTTTCTTTTAAGAGAAATTATATATGGAATCAAGTTTAACTCTTAACAGTAGCATTTTAATTATTTTTTTGAGAAAATAATTTTTTAAGAGTATTTTAATTTTGGGTTCAAACACTCTTGCAAGATTTGGTAACACTTTCAATTGTGTAAACATAAATACAACATAAATTATCATATATGTCAAAAATTTTAACACAAATACGATGTATGTATTAAACATGTCATATTAATCGTATTTAAATATATCGTGTTTCTTACATTGTTTTCATATTTATTAAACATGTGATATTTGTATCGTATTTTAATATCGTATCCGAAATTATCAGATATTACTTGGACTTTGACCCCAAAATTGGAATTCCATACGCAATTTTCATCAGATCTATGAGAGGAATCTAACACACCATGAGCCTGGTAAGTGGACAAGCTACAAAGTACAAACCTTTTTGTACACTGTTTCCTGTTGAAATCTTTTGATTTTTCTTCCTTTTTATGGATAAGAGATATTTCATTACCATCCAAAATGAAAAAAAGAAAGAAAGAAGTACCAAGACAACAAGCAACCTATGAAATGTCCATTACAATTCAAACCCAACAAGGAAAAAAGAAAACAATTTGATTTTTCCAATAATTTATAATTTATAGAACTATATTAATACTTTGAATTTTCAAAGTTTCAGCCATTTTTTTTTTTTGGATAAGTAGATTTCCATATATCCAAGAAAGCAGCAGTGCTGCTACATGTTACAAAGCTAGCTTAGCCTAGCTAAACAAATCAGAAAACCAATGCCATTAGACAAACATGTCTGCATTTAACCTCCAAGAATTACATAAAAACGTATTAACTGAATCTCTTTTAATCTTCCTAAGATCACTTAACCTGGTCGAGATCATGTCTCTCACTTGCTCAGTGAGGTGCTCCTCCTTTTGCTCAATTGAGTTGAACAAACGATTGTTTCTTTCCTTCCAAACTAGGTAGATAACTGCGTTCCAAGCTAGCCTCAATATTGTTGTGATTAGAGCTTTACCTCTGAGGTTGACAGAGGCCCATTGAAACTCTACATTCCAACATGCAACCTGCCTATTTAACCTACAAAGTACCATCACTCTCTGCCATATCTGTTTCGAGTAGGAGCAAGTGAAGAATAGATGATCCCTGGTTTCCCTCTCTTGTTTGCACAGCAAACATTTATCATCCACTGCCATTCCCCAGGAGATAAGCCTATCCTTTGTGGCCAATCTATTTAGGATTGCCATCCAAGAGAGCATAGAATGCCTAGGAATATTAAAATTACACCATACCAACTTATACCAAGCCACTTTCCCAGCTGAAGGTCTGATCTTGTTCCACACTGCTGACACTTGGTACTTTCCCTCAGGGAAAGGCCATTTACAGCTTCCATCAGCAGTTGTGAGAACTATTCTGGCAGCCACCTCTCTCAATTGCATGATCTTCCTCCAATTCCAACTACTCCCACTCTGGATAGAGGTGTGCCATGGGTCTCTATCCTTCAACACATAAGTCTTGATCCAGGCTATCCATAGGGAGCCTGCGTCAATCAGAACAGCCCAAAAATTTCTTAGAATACATGCCTGATTCCAAGTGACAGGGTCCTTTACACCAAGTCCCCCTTCTGATTTTGGCAGGCAAATAGACTTTCAGCTAACTTTAGCTCCCTGAGCTTGGCCTTCCTTCCCTTTCCATAAGAAGCTTGAGCATAGCTGCATCAACTTCCTTATGCATTGCTTGGGCAGAACAAAATGTCTGCACCAGAAGTTCTGCAGGTGAAACAGAACTGATTGGATAAGCTGAAGCCTTCCAGCATAAGACAAGAACTTTGTTGCCCATCCTCTAACCCTTGCTGTCACCTTCTCCAAAAGTGGCTCACAGTCCGTCATGGTTAATCTTCTAGTAACTAATGGAACCCCCAGGTATCTGACAGGCAGTGTGCCTGTTTTGAACCCTGTGGACTCTCTGATGAGCCTTAATTCTTCTCTGTCAATTCCTGTGGAGAAGAACTCACTTTTGGTGCTATTAAGTTGGAGCCCTGAGTAGGTGTAGAATTGACTTAGCACTAGCTGAATACCCTTCACTGAATCAAGATTGCCCTTGGCAAAGATTAGCAGATCATCAGCAAAACTCAGATGAGTTAAATGAAGCTTTCAGCCATTTTTCTTAGCTGTTAAAAATGGGGCCAATTAATTTGGTCAATAAGTGAGGTTTTAGATCAGATTTGCATAGTCTAGTCCAAATATCCAAGGTGAGTTTGGACCATAGCAAGGTCAGTCCTCTCCAATCCTAGGCCATACTCTCTTATCATAATCTCAATTAGGAAGGCTTTTTAGATCTCTTTCAAGGCTGGAGAAGGTTGATTGATGGGTAAATTAAGAACAAATACACAGTTGCTAACATTGAAAGCTTCAACTCGACGTGCCAATATTGAACACGATACGAAAAAAAATAACTAAAAACACGACACAACACGAAAAAATAACACGAACACGACATTAATATACGAGTCTCAAAATTTATATAATACGAATTATTAACGTATCAAAATTTATATAAATAGAGAATACCTTAAACACGATTATGACACGACAAAATATACGAACACGACACTAATACACAAATTGCCAGGTCTAGCTTCAACAGGCAAAAAAAGTTGCAAGTTGAAGCAACAAAGATGTTACTTGTTATATGGGTATGTGTTCAATACTACTCAAAAATTTTAAAACTTTTTTTTTTCATATATTCGGAGAATTAAATTTCATACTTATATCTGAATACGAATCGAATACAGATACTTTGACAAAAATAAAAAGTTTGGGTAATATAGACCTTAATTAATAAGAAAGGTATCACTTGCGTGATCCCGTAACAGGCACTGCACTAGCGAGGGCTCTTGAGTTTATCATAAATGATTCTGTTGTAGAAAACCATCTGCCTCAGATGACTTTATATAAATGGCATGTTGCTCATTTTTCTATTTCTGTTAGGTTGATGACTGAAATGAGTAGATTTGGCACATTAGATCAAAACATCCTTCTTTTTCATTGATTTGTTATGTTATTCCGAATTTTCATTTTCTCTGAAGTTCTCGTATCTGACATTTATTTTTGACACATATTTGGACACAAGTATCGGTACGATTATTCAAATATATGAATTTTTTTTAAAATATTGAGTATACTCGTGTTGGACACATACCGGACACTCACCAATGTGTACCGGTTAGGCTGAGAGATTTGCTCTTCTCCAAATACCACAACTTTGACAGGCATCTGCCTGTCCTGAATCCATTTGACAATTATGAACGCTTTTGTAGAGGTGGCAATTATGGATTTATCGGGTCTTGGTCAGCTTTGTGAAACTCCATTTTTACTGGTATAGGAACCCGTATATGATGTTGTTTGAGCAAAATGAAGCTAATTTTCAGAGTAAATTTGTGAAATGAATGAAGAAATGGCTATACTTAATTGGTCCATGTTGAAGAGGGATATGTTTTGCATATATTTGCCTTTTACTTGATTCTATGATCCAATGCTGGGTCTGAAAAAAAAAAATTAGTCTGCAATTTATAGAAAAGGTTCCTAATGCAGTTAGTTAACAAGCTTTGACAGATTCACCTAGTATTTCATAAGATTGCATGTTTCTTTTATGGAAAGCAGTGAGGCATATGAAAGCTTCAGAAGATCAGCAACTGTTCTTGCAGTTGAAAATTAAAAGAGCAAACCTAGCACTTAGCCCAGTTATTATTTTTAAAGATGACATTCAACAGATTTGGAGTTCGAATCCAAACATCTGCATTTCTTTCCCCGACCAAAACCTACGACCTTCTTTGTAAATAAATAAATAAAGGAAAATGAATTCCCTAAAAAATCCATTTTCTTTGTGTTGATTTTGAGACAAATACAAGGGCATAAGATTTTTGCTCTTTTGCAACATAATTATGATAGGTCTGGCCTCAGTTTCTTGAGCAGAAATACAGAATTGACTTTAGTTTTCAAACTGATTTATGAAGTACATATAGGAAGTTGGGAACTGGGAAGTGTAACAAAACTGCAATTGTTTCTTTCATCAGCTTTGGGCCTTGAATCCAAAAAATTCCTTGCTCCTGAAGTTATGTGCCTAGTTAGGCCAAACCCAATAGCTGGAAACCTTGTTCAAGAAGCTGAAAGCTATGTTACCAGACTCGGAGATGAGTGTCGGATACAAATATATTTAATTTTTCTTTAAAAAGTTATATATTTGAGGATCATACTCTCATACCGATGTCCAAATATGTATCAGATACAGGACAAAAGTATTTTAGAAAAAATGAAGAGTCCGAATAACAAAAGTCGAAAGAAGTCAATTAAGCGTATATATTACATGCTAAATAACTTCCCTGGCGGTTTCATATGATTGCTGATATATGCAAGAGAAAAGCTGCAGTATTTATATACTATGTCAGATTATTATAGTGTTTTAACTTCTTTTAATTCTTGTTCAGGCTTGAACTCAGTGTATCTATTTTTTAATTTTTTAATTCTTGTCAGATTATTATAGTACCTGTCCTGAACTTGATTTCTATTATCTGACATCTCAAGGCATCCAGATTTCCACCCATGATTCTATTTCTCCAACATCAATCAAGGCAACTTCTTGGAAAAGGGTAATCTTTGGTTTTGAAAGTATTATAAATCAAAAAGTAGATGATGTTGATCATATATTGAATAATGCTACATAATCTGAAATCAATAACAATCATAATGCCTTAATATTCTTTATCATTGTCATATATATATATATATATATAGCTTCTTGCTTAGAAGAAATTTCTCTCTTAGGAAATGATGATGTTTGACAAAGAAATTGTATGAATTCTGTTCAAAATTTCATTGTGGATAGGATCAGCTAGCAACCATATCAACTATAAATCAAAGTAAACAAACTTCATAAATAATATTGTACATGCCAATGTGGGTTGTTTGAGTACGCTTTAACGTTTTGACAAATACTAAGATTCGAGTCTCACCAGCAGTCCTATTTGATAGGTGATCAGTAAGTATCACTATTAATCCTCTTTAAGACCTGAGACATACCCTAAACTGAAATAGTTTCTCCTCACCTAAACTTTTGTCAATAAAAAAAATTATACACAAGAAGCAAATTAAGCCAGGGGCATGATCATATCATTCATATATATATATATATATATATATATAATTTTGACAAATGACATGTTGTTTGTAGTCATTCATGGTGAAGCTCTGTCTCATATCATAATGAAATTTCATTCCCTAATTTAGATTATCCCTATTAAAGCTACTGGCCAACTGATAAATAAATCAGACTATTTATTGCTTTTTGAAGCTAACTGTAAAATGACTGCCTACAGAATAAAAAAACAAATGCAAAACATGTGCCTCAAAAGAAGTAGTAGTAGAAGAAGAAGACTGTTTTTTTGGGCAACTCCTATCCAAGGCTACAACATCCCATGAATGGAAAATGAAGTTATTTCACCACATGGGATAACCTGTCCCACAAATTGAGGGCTATCATCACAGTTAAAACCAAAACTATATAATAAAGAAAAATGTTAACGGGTATCTAGTGGCACATGTTAAGGTGATATTTATAATAAAAAAATATATAATTAAATGAATTTTTTTTTCTTGAATTCAATAAAATTAATGCATTAAATATTTTTTTAAATAGTAATTAAATAATTATTAACCAATATCTATAGGCACTGATTAACCGGATCCTATAATAAATCCACCTAAAATATTGTTAGTTAGGCTATTACTTGTCACACCATAATGTCCTCCACAAGGCTTATTAACTCAAGCTTTTATATATGCTATAACTTCTTAATCTCTTTAAGAGAGGGTAGTGATCCCAAGGGTCTAGTTTCTGATAAGATGATATTCAAGTCTTGGATTGTTATTCACTCTAAACTCTCCTCTCTTCCTTTACTATTTTAGCCAAAAAGAAAAGAAAAAAGAAAGCTACAACAACTTTTTTTTCACATCATTGGTCTCATAATGTGGGTGTGAAATGCTTAACAAATTTTGCATTTATGAGAAAAATGAAGAAGAGAAATGATAAAAATTTCTGAAAAAAAAAAAAGTATATAGAGAGTAAGAATAGCATGAACAAGATACATAAAAAAGATTTATCTTTAAAGTTTGTATTATTTACATACACTATATTTTTTCTATTTTTCATTCTATGATTTTGGATTATTTAGCACAAATAAATTCAAAAGAAAATTGTTTTGAAGAACACCTATAAGAAAAAGTGGGCTAATTACCAATATATTTAAACAAGTCATTTTACAAAAGAAAAAAAAAAAAAGGTTAGCTAAAATGAACCCATGGTTTAGTCTAGTAAGTTTGAGGTTTAATTTTCAACATTTATAATCTCTTTTTTTATTTTCAGATTGCGACTTTATTTGTATCGTTAAAAAAAAATCAATTAAAACGGTCAAAAAAACAAAAGAAATCAACCCTTTGTTATTTTGCTTCTGAAAAATGATGACATGTGACCCTTTTGGCCATTTAATTTTTTGATGGTGGTTAGGTTAGTTGATGAGTTAGTTACTCGCTTTAAGTAGAAGTGAGACAGTCAAAGGTCAAAGGTGAGGACCTTCCACAGTTCCACCTCAAGGAAGTTCTGAGCCTTTGAAAAGGAAATTAAAGGAAGGGAATCATTTTATTTATTTATTTTTTAATAAAAGCAAAGATATAGAGTAAATTTGTTCATAGGTCGGGGCCGCAGTTCGAATTTTTTTTGCTTTCTTTATCCAAATTTGGTCCGGTTTGTAAATCCGTTTTATTATTTAAAATATTATTTTTTATAATTTAAATAAAAAATAATATTTTATTAGATGAAATATAATTTAGATTGACCGTATCGATCTGAATAAAAAAACTCTATCCAAACCTGATCTAATTCAGACGAGACGAACAATCCTATTTTTGGACATGTCTAATATAGAGATAGAATGGTTGTTTCTGAATGATATTTTGCATGGAAAAGAGCAAAGAAGAAAGTTGAAGATATGATTACAAATTTGCTTGTTCAACAAACTTGGAACCCTTTTTTTTTGGGGATTGCGTAAAGCTCGATAGAACTGAAAAAATATTTTGGGATTATTTTGGAACATGTTTTTCTTGTAAAGAAGAGACATATAATTTGGGTAATGGTCCCTTTGGCCAAGAAACTGGTCTGGTAAAGATCAGGCAATTATTCTTTGAAGAAACCAGGCATCAGGAATTTGGCACTTATTATAATTCTCTTATTAATTATAATCACTGTCTTTATGGGATTTTAATTTAGTAAAAAACACTTATTATTAGATCTTTTTAATTTCCTCTATTTTTGACTGCAAAATAAGCGATACTTTTCTCTCATTTTATAAACTCTATTTGTACCATCTTAATATTTGAGTTCAAAATAAGTTCAAAGAAACCTAATTTGTAGGAAAAAACCTAAAATAAACTTGTTATCACAACACAAGTTTAAGGAATAAAATGCTCATTTTTTAATTTTTTTTTAAATATGGTTAGTGATATTAAGTTTTACGCGAATCTAATATTTTTTCTAGATAATCTTAATTAATGACGCACTATTTTATATGAATCTAATGCATTTAAAATTTTACTTTTGAAATGCTCTCATAAAGATCGAACTTTGATTTACCCATTTGATATCTTATTTGTTAATGTTTGGATTGGAAATACCTAATATAGAAAATAGTACTTGTTCTTAGTTTAAACTTACCATTTTTTAGCCTACCCATTTATGGTAGCAATTTTCTTCATTCATAAGGGATCAAAGGCATTAGTTTAGGGCAATTGATCTTTGAATGATATAGTCCATTTCCTTTATACACATTATTTGAAACTATTCGAAATAATTCGTTGTTTCTATTTTTGTCCCAAAGAAAAAAACAGTGAAAATGACATGCCTTTAGCAAAGTTTTCCTTAAACCCAAAAGTAAAATTAAACTAAAATTTGAAGGATTATTATCTCATGAAAATTTAGCTGCAAATCAGACAAGTTATTTATCTTTAACTGTCAACTAATTCTACACCAACTAAATTGCCTTTTGCTACCATAATCACTTTGCATCTTATCTTATCTTATCTTATTTTTTCTTTTCTTTTTTAATTTAATTTGTTTTCTTTTCTAAAAATTTTGTTCCAATTAGTTAATAATTAATTTTAATTAAGTAATATCTATTGATTAAACAATTGATTTCTTTTTTAACTCCACAAACAAAATTAAAAAAATTATCATATGTCTTACTTTTTAAATATTCTTTAAAAGTATATCTCATTCGGTTAATCTTGTGAAGTTTTAAAACTAGACTAACTTAGACCTGCTCACGGGCCGGGCCTGGACAGGATATTTTATGTTCCGGGCCGGCTCGGCTCGGAACAGTGATTTTTATTATAATAATATTATTTTATTTAATTTTAATTATAAAAAAATAAAAAATTATTTTTTTATTCTAATGAACAGTATTTCGGGCCTAAACGAGCGGGCTTGGGCTACCTAGGGCCGGGCCTGGGCAGAGGAAAAAAAACCGGGCCGCGGCCCGGCCCAACCCATGACCACCTCTAGACTAACTGTATATGAGATAAATTTTTTAAACAAATACCTAATCTATAATTATTAATTAAGAAACGTATCAAGTTGTCTGGAGGCCTGTAATTATACCAAATATTCTTTGCCGAAATTTCTTCTTAACTTCAAATTATCTCATACTTTCCTTCGTAATCTAGCTAATAATCTATACTTGTCTTATAATTTACTTCAATTGAGAGAAATATATAATATTTTTCTTCCAAAGGACAATCATAAATAGCTTAATTTCTCTTCCACTGTTTCCTATTAAAATAAATTAGTATAATTCTTCTTTCACAACATAATATTCTATTGTTCTTGTTTAAGATTTTTATACATCCTTAATTTTTTTTATATTTTCCTTTACACATAAATATGGTAAAAAAGTGGAAGTTCATAGGATCAAAGAATTGGATAAACTCTGCTAACGATTTGGAAATTTTTTTGCAATATTTTTTTTACTTGTTTTTCAAAATCTCTATAATAAAGTTTCATTTCCACAAAAATTACGCTGTTAATTTCATCCGATAAAATTATCAAAATACTTTTCAAAAAATATTTTATTTGCTCACACTTAAGATTATTTTTATAATTTTATTAAAAAAATTAACGACGTAATCACTTGTGAGAACGGAAGGGGATTAACTGAGAAAAAAATTTATAAAGATACCAAAACGTCCACTCTACAGAAAATGTAATTAGAGTTTACCCTTAAAATTACACCCGTCCAAAGGATTTTAGTAATTCGGGTTAAATTATTATTTATTAAATAAATAAAAATTTATTTAATTTTAATTATAAAATATATAAATATTAATATAAAAAATAGTTTTTTAATATTTTATGAATAGTAAAATAGATTTTTGAGTCTATCCGAACCCGAATTTGGATAAAAAAATTAAAAAAAAAATGGTCCACGCCATATTGATGGCATTTGTATTTAAATTCAACCCCATAGAATATTGCGAATAATCAAATAAATTAATCCAAGTTCAACGATGACTGTCAACTAAAAGTAATTTTTAATATCGATAAGTGAACATTCCAACATTAAATAAAAATTAAAACGAACAGCAATAAAAATAAGATTAAAATTACAATTTTGTAAAACAAAATAGTCAAATTAAATTAACACTATGCATATAACATTTCCGTTCAGAAAAGGCTTAAACTTTCATTTTCAGGATTCGATGTTATATATATATATATATATATATATATATTCAATTAAAAATGCAGCCCTTTTGATATTACCCATTTAAAAAAATTGATGAAAAAATTAATGGGATTCACGTTTGTCACATGAGGGTAACCCTTAACAAATATAAAATTTGCATTACTCCCATTAAAGATAAATGGTAAAATCTTGAAAGAATATGATAAATGTTAAATCATAAAATGAGCATTTAGACTGTTTAGGGGAAAGAAAAAAAAAAAGAAGTGAGGGTTGAAATTCCAAGAAATACTATAAGAATGTCCAAGTTTTGTACAATTTAACATTATTTCTTAGGGTAATGTTTTTGTGTAAATTAGTTAAGCTAACAAATAGATAATCATATTGGTTGGTCCTAGACCTCTAGAATCTAGGTAGCTGCTAGCTAGGGCATGTAAAAAAAATGGAGAGCATTTGGGATTTTTTTAATACACAAATATAAAATCGTGTCAAAATTTATATAACATGAATATTAAAATATATAAATATATAATACATTAAACATAATTATGACACAAAAAATAATACGACTACATGAATACACTAATTGTTATGTCTAATCAAAATCACCCTTATAAGCCTATTTAACAAGAAAATCTGGGTAAAAATTTGCTTTTCGATAAATATGAATTAAAGATTATGTTATCTAGATTCAAGGATGAGTGTTATATATGATTACGTGTCTGATACGAATATATTCAATTTTTTAAAAAAAATTCATTCATTTAAAGAATCTACCCTCATATGTATATTTAAATATATGTCAGATACAAATATTGATTACAAATATTTTTTTAAAAAATAAAAAATTCGAGTAATATAGATTAGAGGGAAAGATGGAAGAGGATGAGGTGGGATTTTTTGGTGGCATCTTCACATGCAAAAGAGATGGTTTGATCACACTTCAAAATCTCTTAAAAGGATTTTATTTGGGGGAAGCAATGAATTATTAGAGTGAGGTGTTGGATTTCACTAGATTTGGTTGATAGGGGTTTGGAAAATTGGATTAGACCCTATATTTTGCTTTGTCACCTCATATCACCTGCCCCTTTCATTCCCTCAATGCTAAGAGCTGTAAAGCACACCTCCCCCTAACCATTTTCCCACATTTGCTAATTTTATTTTATTTTATTTTTTCTATATTTTCTTTTCTTGATAGTTATTGATTTTGAATTTTTTTATCACTAGGTATAAAATAATTCTCATTTTTCATGTACCCTCATTATTTCCAATTGTCATCAAGGGTTTTGTTAATTGTTTATAATGAATAATTATTCATGATGATAAAAAAATAATAATTACATTTAAGAGGTAACAATTAGTGGATTGGATTTGGATCAGATCATTTTGGGTTAAAAAAATACATATTATTTTGAGATTTGACAAAATTTGGATTAATAGAGTTCAGATAATGAATTTAAATCATTTTTGAGTCCATTTTATTAAATTTAAATACTTTAAAGTAAATAGATGTTGACATGTTTATATCACTTATAAATTAAATGCATTTATAAATTTTTCATTGAAGTTTAAAATTCATATTTTAAAAATGAGTTTAGGTAACAGATGTTTTAAGGATATTTTTTCAATATCTTGAAATTTATAACAGTAACAGTCAATTATTGTATTTAATAAAAAAAATATTATGAGTAAATTTTTCATTGAACTTTTAAAACACTTGCTAGTAAATGGATATAATCATTATTTATTTTTAATTTCTTTTACAAGCTTAATGGCTTTCGCTTCTAGGTTTGTTCTGTATATTAAACTCACTACGGAAAGACTTTTTTTTTTTTTGAAGTGGATTAGGTTTTTGAGGAGCACAAAAAAAAAACAAACTCATTCTTAAAACTTTGACTTTTTTTAATTAAAAAAAAAAAACAAAACAAAAAAAAAAAGGGAAAAACAAAGTTCTAAAAACTTGACCGGACCGTCAAAAACATTTTAACGTACGGCTAATGCACGGCGTAATACGTGGCCCGATGAATGCGGGCCAATGGGTCCCGCTGCCCTAAATCTTGGTCTCTCCTTTGCTTTTGAAATTTGCTTTTATTTTGAATCTATAATTCGTTTATTGGTATTATAATTATATTTAAGAGTTAAGACATTGATACGCTAATAACTCGTATCATATCAATTTTGATATATTTATATATTAAAATTACTAATATCGTATTTATATTTATTTATTTATATTTATTTATTTTTTTAAATATTGTATTTAAAATTATCAAATTGTTTAATTTTTCTCTGCATAAATAGCAGTCCACACACTACCTTCTCTTCACAACCCTTAACCCTTTCAAACCTTCAAGCTTTTCCCTCTGTCTCTTTAGTCAAAAGAAAATGGCAATTGGGGTTCTTACTTGTTTGATTTCTTTGCTTCTCATTTTGGTAGCTGTTGAAGCTAGAATTCCTGGTGTTTACTCAAGTGGTGCTTGGGAAACTGCCCATGCCACTTTCTATGGTGGCAATGATGCTTCTGGGACAATGGGTACTTCTTCTACATTAAAAATTCTCTTTCATTTCACCTCTTAGAATCCATTCTTTTTGCCCCTATCTTGGGGTTTATGAAAACCAAAGAAATTTTGCTTCTTTTCTTAGAAGAAGGCATTAGAAAGCAAAAAAAAAAAAAAAAATTGAACTTTTTTTGTAATTAAACCCAGTTTTAATTCTCAAAACCAGGATGATTTCTTCAACTACTTTAAAAATTCTCTTTCATTTCACCTCTTAGAATCCATTCTTTTTTTCCCCTGTCTTGGGGTTTATGAAAACCAAAGAAATTTTGCTTCTTTTCTTAGAAAAAGGCATTAGAAAGCAAAAAAAATTGAACTTTTTTCTAATTAAACCAAGAAAATGCATTAAACCCAGTTTTAATTCTCAAAACCAGGATGATTTCTTCAACTACAATTATCTGACCTTTTACTTTTTTAATCTTTAGGTGGAGCTTGTGGTTATGGAAACCTATACAGTCAAGGCTATGGAGTTAACACAGCAGCTTTAAGCACTGCTCTTTTCAACAATGGATTAAGCTGCGGAGCCTGTTTTGAGATCAAATGCTCAAATGATCCACAATGGTGCCATTCTGGTAGCCCTTCAATTTTAGTCACTGCAACCAACTTTTGCCCACCAAATTATGCTCTTCCTAGTGACAATGGCGGCTGGTGCAACCCTCCTCGTCCTCACTTTGATCTTGCCATGCCTATGTTCCTTAAGATTGCTGAGTACCGTGCTGGAATTGTCCCCGTCTCTTATCGGAGGTAAAAAAAAAACAGAGGCTTTTTTTCAATATTTATTAAGACTTTTCTGCTATCCTCCATTGATTTACTTGAGCTTTAGCATCGCTGAGTTCCTCAATATACTTCATATTCATAAAAATTTGACAAAGTTCTATGTGACACTATTTCCCTTCAATATGAAACCAGTTGAGGTTTAACCCACACTTTTTTCCCGCGTAATTCACACGATTCCCAAGAAACAAACAGAACCCAAAAAAGAAAAGGACCCAATCTTCACTTTTTCTTGAAGCTGATAGAAAAATATTTCTTTTCTTTTCTTTTTTAAATTATTCTCTAGGGTGCCATGCCGGAAACAAGGAGGAATGAGGTTCACAATCAACGGTTTCCAATACTTCAATTTGGTCCTAATCACCAACGTGGCAGGTGCTGGTGACATCGTGAAGGCAAGCGTGAAAGGTTCGAATACAGGGTGGATGAACTTGAGCCGAAACTGGGGCCAAAACTGGCAATCCAACGCCGTTTTGGTTGGACAATCTCTGTCTTTTAGGGTCACTGGCAGTGACCGTAGGACCTCTACTTCATGGAACATTGTCCCTTCCCATTGGCAGTTTGGTCAAACTTTCACTGGCAAAAATTTCAGGGTCTAATCTAAAGAGGGTTTTTGGGGTTTTAATATCTTAGTTTTTATTTTCCTGGAAAATGAGGGAAAGTGTGTGGTGAAAATTGTTTTGACAGTGGGGGAAAATGGGGGTGTTGTTGTTGGCTAATGGCATTTTAGTTCTTATTTTTTACTGTTTTTTTGGGGGGTGAAATGGTGAGAGGGTAAAGGTAAAAAAAATTGGAAAAGTAGGGGGCTGAAAGTGGCTTGGAAAGATGTTATAGCCCGCAGCTTTGATAATCTTCTTTTTTTCATATATAATATATATATATATAGTTTAATGAAAGAAGTGTTTTAATTTACTATATTTTTAGTATTTTTTTTTTTTTTACTATTCTTCAAATTTATGATTCAATTTTACTTTGTTGTGCTTTCTATTTTGGAAAAAAAAAGGGAAAAGAAATTACTTTCAAGAAAGATGAAAAAATACATTTTCCTTTGATTAAAAAGAAAAAAAAAAAAGAGCAAGGAAGTATGAAGGAAAGTGAAATATGAGAATGGTAATTTGGGAACTTTCTTTTTCATGGATGAAAACATAAGTATATACATTGACATCTAATTTTAGCTAAAAAAGATAAGGAATGACATTGTTTTTCTTTTTCCAATGATTAAGAAAAAGAAAAAAAAAAAACCCAAAGATCTATGAGCGGTAATGTATTATTTTATCTATGAACATGAATAAGTATCAAAGTTCATAAAAAAAAATTGACCCATAAAAATCTTTTATGAAGGAAAAAAAGAGAGATAATAATAATAAATTAATAACTATAAATAAGTAATGATACATAGGATTCTTCAAAGAGGGTCATTGGATTCCTAGGGTAACATGCTTTTGAATGTTTTTTTTTTTGGACTACCTAAGCTAAAACCAAGAATTAAGAGCATAGATCTCTACTTTTTATCACTTTTTTTTCCCTGGTCTTTAGTTGATAAAATTGACATTGTAATGAACTTGAGCTTGAAACAGCTGTTCTTAAACCAAAACAGATACAACAATGCTTTGAGTTGATGTCTATTTAAAAGGTTTAAAATTCACTTTGGCTCAACATTTTCTTGTCATATGGCACTGTATTTGGCTTGTTAAAAGAATTTAAATTACTGAAAAATTAGCATAGACAAGTTCTAGATGTGGCAAAATGAACCCGAACCCGAAAACTCGTCCAGTGAAATCCGAATCCGAACCCGCACAAACCCGATTTGACCAAAAAGTCAAAAACCCGAACACTAAAAAGCCCGAACCCGAAGGCCCAAGCCCGAAAGAGCCCGAACCCGAAATTACGCGAACTCGAAAAAACCGAACCCGAAAAATCTGAACCCGAAAATACCCGAGCCCGAACCCGAATTTAATACTAAAAATAAAAATTATCAAATTGTAATTAAATAATTTTTTTATAAAGCAAGAACTTTATTTATCAATTTTATTATAATATCTTTTTTAATAATTTAATTAAAATTTATTTTATTTTATATTATATATATATATGATAAAATAATAATTTTATCAAAAATAAAATTATATTTTGTACTTATAACTTTAATGTCCCATATCTTTATGAATCTACTATCTAAAAATTCTAAACTCATGAAAATTATAGAAATATAAATTTTTTTGACATAAAATATTACTTGTCCTTTATTTATGTTACTTTAAGAGCACCCTTATAATAGTATAATAATATTTTTTATATATTAAAATTAATTAATAGCAATTTATTCATTTTAACTTATCTTTAATATAATAGTATTTCTTATATTAAAAAATAGATAAAAATTATTTTTAAAAAAATGTGTTGTTCTTTGCAACATATATATAGTTTTCTTAGGCATATTATTAAATTAAGTCATTAACACCATATTCACTTGCCCAAGCACGGACCGATCCGAAATATAGGCTTCAAATTTTGCCTAAACCCGTCCATATTTATAAATGGGTAGTCCAAATCCGTTTAGGCCTCAAAGTTGAATGCCAAGATTCGTCTCTAAAAATCTCTTTATTTTGTAGTGAATCTAATAATGTATTTACATGTTGAAATTCGAGTTCATCAAATCAATTATTTTAAATATTAATATGATTAATTTATAATATATCATATTTTTTATAATAAATTATTTTAAAATTTTATTTTATATAAAAAATTAATTTTATTTTCTTTTGGTGTAAACAAATATTGATTTTAATAAATAAATATAATTAAAAATATCATATTCTAATAAAAGATTATTTTTAAAAATAATAATAAAATAATAAAACAAACCCGAATCGAACCCGACTGGATCCGAATCCAATCAGATCCGAACCCGAATAAACTCGAACCCGAATGAACCCCGATCCGAACCCACCCAATTATTACCTCTAACAAATTCTAATTCCCCAATTTGAAGTCTAATTAAGGTCTCTATGACAAATTTAAAAGCACTTTAGGTTCCTCTATTAATAAGAAAATTTGGTTAAGTCTTAAGTCAACAACTGCCCTGATTGGTTGATACTTCCATTTCATGCCTGTCATTCAATCAGTTCACCCCATTTTTCTGCTTCAGTTTGTACTGCATTTGAAATAAAGAATCAATCCAAATTTCAAGGTTTTAGTTTAGATTTCAATCGATGAAGACTTTTCGAACGTTACGTTTGTTAAACATTATGAATGTTATTATACATTATGAATGTTATTATAATTAATTACAATAAATATCGACATTATCAATCACAATCTTATTTTCAATAAAAATAATAAACTACAATAAATATCAACTATGTAAATCAATAAAATATGGGTAAATTTAAAAAATTATCATTAACAATACAATAATTGTTAAATTATATAATAAATAAAAATTATTTTTAAAATATATATTTAAAAAAATTATAAAAACAAAATTACTCTTCATAAAGAAAAAAAAAAACCCTTCTCCTATCATTTTCTCTTTATTTTTTAATTTACTTTTTTAATTAAAAAATAAAATTTTCTAAAAATAAAATTTTGTAATTTTAAAAAATAAATATTTAATTTTTCAATTAAAAATGTTTAAAAAAAAATAATATTTTTAAAATTAAAATTTTTATTTTTTAACTTTAAAATAAAATTATTTTTTAATTTAGTTTTAATTAAATTTTTTTTAAAAAAATAATATTTTTTAATGAAAAGAGAAAAAAAATTTAATTAAATTTTTTTTTATCTTTACAATATCCTTTTAAATTTTTTTTTTTTACAAATAACCTTTACTCATTTAAATCATTTAACAATTATTTCACTATCTTTCTTAATAATTTTTAACTTTTTTATTTTTTTTTTACGAATAACTCTTACACATTTAGATCATTTAATAATTATTTGACTATTGATAACATATTTTTTAAATTTACCCAAAAAAAAAAAATCTAATCATAACATCATATTATTATTACACCACTACTTAAATAGCTGGTTTTAAGTTCTAATATTCCAAATCCATCTCCTTTAAAGATTAGAGAAGTAAACAGAACTAAAACCAATGCAGAATTTGAAAATATGCATATATATTGTGACAACTAAAGCAGTGTGGGCATGTGAACTTATTAGAGAAAACACAAATGGATTAAAAACCATCATAAAAACTAAAAAGCATTGTAAATTGTAAAATTATAGAAAGAAAAACCATTTTTTTTTTAATTTTGAAAGTATTTCAACCAATCCAAATGTAATGAGAAAAAAAAGTATTAAGAAAAAAAGAGTAAATAAAAAGGAAATGTGAGATGGAATCAGTAGACAAAAAAAGGATAAAAAATTGCCCTTTATCTGTGGATACCATCCCTACGGTTGTCTGGCCGCTGCCTAATTCTGCTTATTTGTTTCGAAAGAAGCAAAATCAAGCTTTTAATTTCTGCACTGTTGTTAAGAAACAAAGCATTAAAAAATATTGCTTTCTTTCAGAAAAATAAAACAAGTGCAAATATTATCAAAAACCCAAAAATAAAAACGGATTAGGGCTCATATCAAGTGTAAAGATTGGATTTTTAAGTCATTGTGGGAAAAAACCCATATTAAAAATGGCAAGAAAAAGAAGAAAAATTTTGAGACACCAAAGCCTTGAAAGAAAGGCGGCTTATAAAATTATTTTTGGAAAGGAAAATTTTAGTTGAAGAAAGGTTTTGAAGATGCAGAGCTTGTGATTTTTACTGGGTTCTTGAAGTTGGGGATTTTTAGTGTGGTTGAGGAGGCGATTAGGGATTTAGGGTTTAGAAATACGAGGTTTAAGATGGTTTTTTTAATGTATTTATAGTGGGTCTTGGGCTAGGATTAGGGTTTTAGAAGCCCATTGATTCACATTTTTAATTTCTTTTGGGCTTTGCCTTTGCTTCTCAATTATTTTTTTTGGTTTACCCTTTTTCTTTAAGAAAAAAGTTTAAGGTAAAATGTTAATAATAATGAGATTATTTTGATATTTAGTCTTTAAACTTTTATTAGTAAATTTATTTTATAACCAATCATAAAACCTTGTAGAATGTATAACTAATATGATGTTGGATCAAGTATTTTCCATTAGAATATAATCTGTATTATATTATTTTCAACTCTTATTTTAAATAAATATAATAATTTGGATATTTTAAATTACTAATTTAAAAATAAATAGAGATGTCAATCAACAGGTCAAATTGAGTTGAATGAGATCATTATTTTGATTTGAGTCATTTTGATAAAAAAAATCTATATAATATAATATAATATTTGTAGTTCTCATTTTGAGTAAATAGAATAATTTAGATATTTCAAATTAAATTAATTTAGAAAATAAGCCAGGTATTTAATATTTAACATTTAATGCAATGTAATTATTCATGATTTTTAATTAAACATTCATAGGTTCATAACCATACCTATTAGCCTTAATTGTTACTCCCGAATTACATATTTAATTTATTTAATTGTGTTTAAGGAAATGTTTACATTTTAGAATAGTTATTTAAGAATTGTCTTTATTACATATAAATATGCCATAAAAGTGTCTTTATTTAGATGTTACAAAAATATTAAATAGCATTCATGATATAGTAAATTATGCATTCATATTCTAGAATTCTAAAAGATAAGATTAGAATTTAAAATTATTAATTTAAATGTTAGAAAATGTTAAATATTGATTATTATGAAATTAAATTGGTATTTAACTTTGAACAGAATTTTAATAACTAAGATGAATTAAAAAAAGCTAAAAAACAATTATATAAAAAAAAAAAAAAAAACTCTTCATCAAAATATAGAAGTATTTCTGATATATCTGGTAATAATCCTTATGCAGTAGTAAAAATCCCTTTCCCAAACCACTGGCTAAAGACAAAATGGAAATTTCCCAAACCCTTGACAACAAATTATCACAGCCCCCTAAGGAGACACATGATCAACTTAAACTGAAGCTTGATGAATCTACATTTCATTTTGTGCTTTTCATATCTACAATATTTTAGCAGCTATACCATATAACTGTTTTCTGGGTAAAGTTTTTGATTTACAAAAGTATTGACCAAAGTGTACTTTGGTTTTCATATATACAAAACAGATCAGCAAAAACCTTAATAGGAACTTGAAAACAACTTCTAAAATCTTGTGCCATTAGGAAATAGCAAAACCCCATGAAGGAAGTTGACAGCAAGCAACATAAGAAACTTGTTGTTCAGACAGCAAGAATAATCTGTTTGATGCATCAGACATTGCAATAACTTTGTAGTATTTTTGTCAGTAATGAGAGAAGTGAAAGTAATGGTGGATAGGTAAGCTTACCATGAAAATAGCTTGCAGCAAATCAAGGGGGGGTACGCTTTCTTTTACGCTTATGAGTCTTGAGTTGCTTGATTATGTACTGAATGATTTCTTTCATGGTGGCTTTCTTTCCCTCCTTTATGTTCCATAGCTCAAGGACTGCATACCTTCCACTTGCATTATATTCGTTCATTTCCATCAGTGCAGTGCTGACAGCCTCAAATGCAACTTCACCATATTCATTTCTCAACTCTTTCAGTTTCTCGTCGTCTTCATCTACTATTTCCTGCATCACCCAGAAATTAGTTAGAGTCCACAAAAAGAAGTTATAATACACATAATGTGATAAGGAACTTGCTAAAATTTTTATTTCAGAGCAACACAAGTCGTCCCCTGAATATTTAAGTGTGAGGAATAAAAGCTATGTTGCTCAGACTCTTTACTTTTCACTTTTCTTGAAGTACCAGTGTCCGAGCATATCCGGACATGAGTATAGAGATATGATACTCCAAGAACCCTCCAAATACATGAAAATCTTGGAAAAAATTGAACATACCCGTGTCCGACACTGTACACCTGAGTCCGAGTAACATGGATAAAAGTGCTTGATTCTCGCACTTAAAAATTCAAACAACCTTATAAGGTGAAGCTTTTTTCTGGTCTGACAGCTAAAAATAACTGTTTTCCATGTATTTAGCACATATTTTGATTTTGACACACATATTTTGATTTTGACACACATATTTACCACAGTTAGAACAAGAGATTTTCTGCCTCTGCTACTCTTTGGGAATGGGGAAAGGTCTTGGATGGTTCCATCCCTAATTGGATAATGGTGAATGTAAGGTTTTTTGGGCTATCCTTCTTAGGTGGTCAGTAGCTAGTACTTTTGTAGCTTCCAGAAATAAGCATCATTTTGAACACTAATGTGTATGAGTATGCGCAAACGAAAGTTATGTCGAAAGAATCCAGCCACTGCTTCCTGAATTGATGTTTTCAAGTAATGCTAAGCTATGTTGCTCCGACTCTTCATTTTTCTTGAAGTATCCGTGTCCGACACCCGTGCCGACGCATATTCGGACATGGGTATGGGGATATGATTTTCCAAAGACCCTCCAAATACATGGAAATCTTGAAAAAGTTGAACATCACCCATATCGAAAACATACCCATGTCCGACACTCACACCCGAGTCCGAGTAACATAGATGCCAAATGCCAAAAAAGCAAAAACAAATAAATTTATACAGGTGTAGTTGGTGTATGCACATACCTGCAAGTTGCCTCTGAAAGGGATCATCTTAAATGGGTGCCATTTTGGATCCTGCACATTCTGTTCCCATGATGAACATAATTTAGCACATATTTCTTGCCAATCTTCATTAGGGAACTTCAGCGAGCAAGCAAATTCAAAAGCTTTTTGATCAATATCTCCCATTCTTTTAACTCCAAGAGTTGTTCTGCTATTCAACATATCTTTCAAACCCTGCACATCAAGAACCAAAAAATCTTCCATTGAGCACCTTGAAGTTTATACCTAATTTTTAAGAGGGATTCATGCACCGAAAAAAAAAAAAAAAAACAGTGGAGGAGATCAGAGAAGAAAAACATGGATACATTTATTGATTCTTTACGAGCATCTTGGAGCTCTTGATTAGTTAAGATCTGTTTCACTGTCAGACAACTGTATCGGCTTTCGAGATCTTGCAATGCCTCTGATGTTTCCTCTAACTCTTTCCTTAGAGCAGCAATCTGGGCACTTGAACTTTTGTTGAGTTCAACAAGATTTTGACAAGGCTCATTCTCTTTCAGCTGTATTAGATATAATCCAAATTGTTAAGTTCATTTTCCGAATCATAACAATTAAAAATGTTGAACCTAGATACTAGAACAAGATTCATTTATGTTAAGGTAGAAACAGTTGACTGCAGGTTTGTCTAGTGAATATCTACAAAAGATAGTTCATATATCTAAAATGAAAATTAAGACAAGTATGCTAACCACTTCCATTTCATTCAACGAGCTTCTTTGTTCCAGATCATTATCATTTTGAGATTTACACTCTTCCAGTTCCTTGGTTCGCCGCCCAAGTTCATACTTCAGCTTAATATTTTCAGACTTTACCTTTCTAATTTCTGGATAAAAACAAGTATGATATAAGCATTAGCACTGAAACAGTCCAAAAATCAGGAATTTCTCAAATATATAAGCCTTAGCACTGCAACAGTCCAAAAATCAGGAATTTTTCGATGGACTGGAACTCAAATATTAACTCCCAAACAGTGATTTTTACAAGTTTAGGCCAATGCAATGAATCATAGAGCATGCTTTCCTTCAGGTTCCAAGCCTCATATGACCAACGTGTTCCTATATATTATGTTATTATCTGGCTATGTTAATTAAACTCGGGTGCGACTGTCGGACACATATGGGTATGTTCAGTTTTTTGAAGTTTTTTCATGTATTTAGAGGGTCCTTAGAGAGTCATATCCCCATACCATGTCCGAAATCAGATATGGGTGTCAGACACGGGTATTTCAAGAAAAATGAAGAGTCAGAGCAACATAGTTATCTGGGTCCAAGCACATAAAATTTCTTTGAGCCTAAATTTATTCACCTGAATGCCTTTTTAAGCATTCTAGAACTATTAACTCCACTTATTTCATCCAGTAGTAATAACAGATACAAAGGCAAGTAAAGATGACCTTCCCTTTAAAAGTTATAAACAAAATCTCATACTAAGGAACTTCATATGATTTAGTGTAAAATTGCCTAGATCATTATCAGAGCTCTAGATGCAAACTCTCTCACTTCGAAGACGACATGCCATTCGTTGTACCAAATGATTCAATTAATATATAGAATTCTGCTCACTATGTATGCATATAATTTAAAGTACCTTCAACAAATTCATCACGCAACATATTGTTCTCATCCATCAGCTGCCTCACAGTTGTGTTATATCTAAGCTCCCAATCCCGCAAACTACTGTCCTTGGAGTTAATTTTTGCTATGAGGCCATCGACAAGTCCACGAAGAGTTGCAGTTGTCTCATTATATTTATGTTCCATTTCAGACAACTGCTGATTCTTGTAATCAATCTCATATACGAGATTCCCAACAAGCCTACGCTCTTTCTTCAGCTCTTCCTCATAGTTGTTTCTCTCCATTTCAATGGAAGATTAAAGTCCCTGCAATATCAATCCAATAAATGGATTAGATTAGACTTCCAACCAAGAAATTGATTAACACTGCTATGATTTGGAAATTTCACATCTTAGAGGTATCTTCAAAAGTTGAACAATACTATAAGAAGCAAAACCATCTAATTACAAGACTTCAATGTTTCAATGTTTCAAGTTCACATATATTGAGATTAGGGTCTGAAATGCCTAACTCTCATTATCTAACTCAAGACCCAATCCATATAAATTTACAAAGAGAGAGAAATAAAAACCCAAATGTTGGAATCATAATATTAGTTACTAAAGTGTAGATACTAATAGTAGATACTAATAATAAGATCGCTTCACCGAAATTTGGTGCATGAAGATTGCTTTTTAGGTACAAAACATGATATTCAACAGAAAAAGGGAAAAAAAAAATCAACTTTTAATCAAAAGGAACCAGATTCTGCCTGTTCTTTTCAAGTTTCAAGGGAAAGAAAACAAGTTTTTACCTTTCTTTGAAGCTTAAACAAAATATAAACAGATATAGAATCTTACAACTTCAACATAGCAAATATTTTATAAAATGCATGAAAAATGTCAAATTCACAAGAAAAATGAGGGTATACAAGCAGTGGCGGAGCCAGGACCCCAGGATCAGCGGGGGCATCTCATGAAAAATAGTGGAACCCATAAAAAAAAAAGTATAAATATTTTTTTTCAGTAAATTTTTAATTGAGTAGTATCATAATTTGGTAAAAAGAGTGAGCATTACATCTATAACTCATATAGCAATTTAAGTTGAGGGGGGTCTCAATTTAGGATCACACACTAAGAACACCTTTGTATAGAAAATAAAATAAACATATTGAGGATCACAATTTAAATTGAGGCGGGTCTCAATTTGACAAGGAGAATGGACACTACATTAATACTACATTTATAACTAAAAAAAAATTTGACCACCCTCAGCTATACGTGGCTCCGCCACTGTATACAAGGAGATCGAAATAAGAAAAACTTGAGTGAGAATGGGTTTTACCTCTTCTTCTTCTTTTTCTTGTTTTTTTTTTTGGGGAAAGGCCTAACGCACTTTAAAGTTGAGGTTTTGTCGGAGCTCAAACGACGGCAATGAAATTATGAAAGTAACTTTGTTGTACGGCAAAAAAAAAGCAGAAGAAAGGTGGCAACATTGGGAAGAAAAGACCAAAGATAAATATCAAGCTTACACGTGGCTGCTTCTCAAGGCAGGTGCATAGTTTGATGGTCCCCTAGTGGATTATTTTTCCTTTTTGTTTTATTCATTTATTTATTACTCTTTAATGAGTTACTAATAAATTTGATTAAAAACAATTAAAAATATTATTTTAGAAAAAATTACTAACAGTACTATTCTTAACAAAATAGAAAACTTGAGATATTTATAAGTGTAATAACTGTTCGATTCCATTTTTAAAAAAAATTTATGATTAATGTATAATATATTGATTTTTTAAAAATTAAATCGAATAACATAAAAAATCAAACCGATTCAAATTGAATTCTAAAAAATTTTAAAAAATCATTTTTTATAATATTTTTAAGTTTGTTTTCATTAATTTAAAAATAAAATATTTATTTTTTATTATAAAAAAATAATTCAAAATCAATTAAAAATAAAATTCGATTCAGTTCGAATAATTTTTTTTTTTAACTTAAGAATAAAAAATTGAATCAAACTGAATAAACTTAATTATTATTCAAAATGAATTTGAACTGAATTCAATAAAAATCGAATCAAACACTACAATTTGAATCGTTTTTCCAATTATTTTTTTTCTCAACCCTAGATATTGACATCACACGTTTCTTTATGACTAGATAAATGCAAGGCAGCCATGAAAATCGTCGAGCTTAACTTACAGCAATACAGTATATAACAATGTCCCTGTTTAAAAGGCTACATATTATTAACCAAATCTTCATTCAGACTAAAAATAGTTCAGACGTTTGATTAACAAAAGATAACTTGATGTGCAGTTTCTTCACACTAAGATGTTTATAGAGTTAACTAGAATCCGGATAGATTTGATTTGAAAAACAAAAATCGAAACGTAATTAGTTATTTATTCAAAATGTGATACGATAAAGTAGTTTTATTTGATTAACATGAAACATTATAATTATAATTTTATATATACATTATTATGTGTTAATTAAAATAATTAATTTTAACTTTTAAAAATAGTTCAATACTTCATATAATATCTTAAAAATTATAATCAATATCTTTTAAAGTTTAATTTCAGATTTTAACAAACATATCACTTGATTTTACAAATTGCCATAGAGCCTGAATAGAAGAAAAAGGAAGAAAATTGACATAATTTGATGATTCCAAAGTATCTAGTTAGATAATTAGACAAAAGGAAGCTACTTCCATGTGATTTTTTTTCAACAGTTGTACCGAGGCATTAATTCATTTTTACATAATTAGAATTTGTAATTTAGGGTTGATCTCAATGAACCTCTTTCAAATCAAAATGGGATTTCAAGGATAAGAAACCCCTAGCAGCCTTGAAGCTTTGACATCCAGAATTGCTGTTTTAGTTAGGACCAAAAATAAGCTGTCTTCAAAATATTTTCACCTCATTCACACAATCAAAGCCCTCTTCATCAGCTGAAGTTTACATGTTTCACTTTTAGTTTTACTGTTTAGCTTTGTTTTGCTTCTTGCTGTCTGGTTTTGAGAACTTCTGTCAGCTTCTTCTACTGCTGCATTTTGTATTCCAGTAGCAGATTTCTCCTGCTTCTTTTGATAAATTAAAAAACATTTTACTTTTCAAAAGTGAGATGTTTCAAAATCTCAACAGGCTGTACCTATCCTGAGAGTTCCATAAAAGAAAAAGAAGAAAAGGTAGGAACAAGACAAGAGGATGAAGGTCCTACCATTACAGAAATATACTATGTTACTCGGACTCGAATATGAGTGTCGGACACAGGTATATGTCCGACACGGGTATGTCTAATTTTTTTGTAAAATTTTCATGTATTTGGAAGATCTTTAGAGGATCATATTCGCATACCTATGTCCGGATATACGTCGGACACGGACTTCTAACAGGAATACTTCAAGAACAATTAAGAGTTAGAGCAACATAGGAAATATCTCAATTAACATCTTCTTACAGGTCCTGGAAGGACTCCCGCAATAGAAACATGTTTGGGCCTTCCTATTCAAACTCATTCCTCAATTCTTCCTTCAATTCTGGTAAATATATCAGAAAATTAGCACTGATGACTAGCAAATATATAATCACTATGTATGGAAATTCTAGTGAAGATCACATTGTCCAAATTGCACAGCTTTAGAAAGAATCAAAGGATACGAATACCAAGTGAAATGAGATCAATGATAAGTCCAATTCCTACACAAAGCCAGAATATTCGGCATTCATGAAGTTCCATACTTTACAGCAAGCATAAACCAGCTAGCACCTTAGAATTTAATCATAAAAAAGTCTCTTTTTCTTTCTCAAAACCAAAATTTTCCAATCTCTCATTGGCCAACCATGATTAACAAGGGTAATTATTTGATCAGTTGATTCTGTAACCCAATTATAAATAGATTCCATAAATTTTAACTCTAAAAATTGAAGGGCCCTTTAAAGTGTAAACATTACCAAGTACAAGTGCTTACTTACAATGAAAAAAAACAGAAGCTAATTCAGCAAAAACTATCTCAAATCTAAATAATGGATATTGAGGTATTCACTGTTCTAGAGAGGAAAACAGACCAAACCCAGAAAGAAAGAAAAAAAGAAAAAAACTCTAAATTGCAATCTGAAGTGAACAAAACCCATGAAGACGAACATCAAACCGAGCGTAGAAATGCAAAGCAAAAACAGAGAAAAAGATGGAAACAGACTTGTAAAATTTTCTATATAAAAAAAAAAAGCAGATGGATATTGAGGTATTCACTGTTCAAGAGAGTAAAACAGACCAAACCCCAAAAAAAAAATCTAAATTGCAATTTGAAGTGAACAAGACCCATGAAGATGAACATCAAACCGAGTATAAATATGCAAAGAAAACCTAAAGGGATGGAAACAGACCTGTAAAAATGGCAAAAAAAACTCTAAATTGCAATCTGAAGTGAACAAGACCCATGAAGATGAACATCAAACCAAGCATAGAAATGCAAAGAAAACAGAGAAAGGGATGGAAACAGACCTGTAAAAATGGCAAAAAAGAAATTAAAAAAAAATTTGGACCATTTCTCGATTTGTGCGTGTCATCCTTGCGCAGGGGCCATGCTAATCTTCTCTGTATCGTTCCAATTTTATCGGATGTCCCCGAAGGGACAAATAGCTCTTGCTGCTTTCTGCTATATAAAAGCTTTTACTCTTCTGTTGCTGACTAATGTGGGATATTGGTTGCTTTCCAACTAGAACCTGAACTATTCTATCTCATCCTAACTAAGGCCCAACATGTGGGCTGGTTCAGTCTTTGGCATGGCACAAAAACCATGGGCTTGTGCCTTGTGGTTATGGAGTGGGACCCTTTTAATTAACACGTGGGCTGTTGACGTGTCTCAACTCTCAACCTGATGAATGGATCCGAGTCCGAGACATCAAACCCCAGCTCAGCTGATTCACTAATCCTGAAGAAGGAAAATTTTCATGGTTGCATTATTAGCATTAAAAAAGATTAAAAAAAAAAAAAAAACCAAAATAGCTTTACTCCACCATAGGGATCGGCTTGGGTTACTATTAAGTTTGATTTGCCAGTACTGGTCAAGTTTTATAACATTTGGCACCAATTGCCATAGAGCCTGGATAGAAGAAAAAGGAAGAAAATTGACATAATTTGATGATTCCAAAGTATCTAATTAGATAATTAGACAAAAGGAAGCTACTTCCATGTGATTTTTTTCAGCAGTTGTACCAAGGCATTAATTCATTTTTACATAATTAGAATTTGTAATTTTGGGGTTGATTTCAGAAGTACCAATAGTGAAAGACCTGCAGTTCGTGCAATGATTATTTGGATGGTGGGAGAATACAGCTCTTTGGGGGAGATAATTCCAAGGATGCTAACCATGGTGCTTTACTTCAGAATCATTGGAAACAAAGCTTCAAATTCTTAAAGATGTTTTTTTTTTTTAAGTTAAACACTTTAAACACTCATGTTTTGAAGACCATTCATTTATTGGATTCTTCAATATAGTGAGAGGAGTTTTAATGGCAATTGAAGTTGATATGTGAGTAAGATTTTTCCAAAGGAAATGAAAGAAAACTAAAACTTGGAAATTTGGTCATGATTTGGTGTCCTATGTCAGATGAAAACATTAGACTGATGGGCAAACGGGATATTTACTTGTCTATGCGGCTGGTAATTAATAGTTATACCAAATTTAGTTTTCGTTTGGAATAAAGAGTTATGCAATATATTAGTTGAGCCTGCCCTTTTTTTTAATCATTTTTGGTGGTTGAGGTGAAATCTGTGGGCCTTGTTAAAGCTTGAAGAGTAATTGGCACCATTGTTCAGCATGAGTGGATGAATTAATTCATTGCATTTATTCTGAATATGTGAAGTTGTACAACTTTGCATTGCTCTGTTTTTGGAAATGTCTGAGTGTATATTCATAGTGCAAGATCTTTTCTCTGGTAATTTCTGTTTTTAAATGTCGATGTTTTCTGCTTTTGTTCAGCTTCTTTTAGGAGAGTTTGCAGCTTTTTAATTATTCCTTAATTAATGTACCATTTCTAATGTCTGCTGAGGACCCTACTGTTTCCTTCCAAATGGAACATGTGCAAGTTTGTAGAACTTAGAATCTATGTTACTCAGACAGAGGTTTTAGTGTTCGAATATGGGTATGTATCCGATACGGATATATTCAAGTTTTTTACCCATATCCGGATATATGTTGGATCCGAGTGTTGGACACAAATATTTTTAAGAAAAATAAAAATTCGGAGGCTTAGAATATGCTGAATGAGAATGACAATTGACAACACTAAAGTCAGCATTGCAAACTATTGTAATACTATGTTGACTTCTCCTTTAATTCCTCAAACTGTTTTGCCGAATCTTAGCTAATGCCTTTGATCTTAAAAGTGACCAACTTCTGTTACAAATATTTTTGCTACAAAAAAAACTACATCATTCTTTTCCTCCCTGGTTCTTTGTTCATTTCAGTTATAAGGGGAAGCAGATAGCAGAACTTAGATTCATAATGCTGAACTTCAACCATTTTTGTCATCAGAGATTTTGTTTCTTTGTTTAGCCATTCCATTATTAATCTTTTCAGAGATTTAGACCGTGGCAACTGGCTATATATCCATTCTAGTAGTGATTCCATGTCATCTGCAAAATCTTCTTGCATGTGCCACCATTGCAGAAGCTTAGGCACCAAAATTTTCCTCTTGTTTGTAACTCCCACAGAAGCTTCCAAATATTCCACCCTTGCCTTCTCCAATTCATTCACTACTTCATCGGCTGTATAGATCCTTAACTGCATACCACATCTTTGTTTTGTTAATGAGTTGAATTGACTCGTAATCTATGTTACTCGGACTTTGAATATGAGTGTCGGGCACGGGTATGTTCGATTTATTCTAAGTTTTTTCATGTATTTGGAGGGTCCTTGGGGGATCATATCCCCATACCCATGTCCAAATATGCGTTGGACACGGGTGTCGGATACGGGTACTTCAAGAAAAATGAAGAGTCGGAACAACATAACTTGTAATTCAGGATTGATGGATGATAGTTTGAATGCTAGTAGTAAAATATCAACACACTTACTGCTGGCGAGGACCAGTTGCCTCGGCAAAGAGCAAATGTTACATTGGGTTCTGGATACCCCAAACCATAGGCCTGCCTTAGTAGCATTTCCTTCTCATCCATAGAACCCTTGTAAGTGAGATATGAATCAGAAATCAGAAGGGAAGTGTATAGAATTTACAATAGGCTCCTAAGTAGGACATTTTTTTTTTCTCTACTCCATAGTGAAAGACTTTCTAGTAAAAACCTTAAAATGCAAAGTTGAAGTTCATTGGATTTCATGTATATATCTTTGATAATCTCAAAGATTGGGTGGAAATTGTGCAAGAAGTAAATTGTAGTTAATGTGTATTTCACTCACATATTTTGATTCACATGGATGGCTAAGAATAAAATGCTCAATAGCTAAAGCATTCAGCATTATACCACCCACATTGAGTGCAGCCTGGATCAAAAAAGTATAGAAGTTATGGGACAGCAGCTAAAATTAATTTTGTGAGTTATTAAAGGACAGAAATTAAGGTACGCTATTGGCTAGTGTTATAAAATTTTGATTTTACTTTTTAGAGCTTGCGAAAGTTCATGATAATGGTGTGTCAAATAACAACTTACCTTGTTCATTAATGCCAGTAACTTCTCGTGTTGAAGGTAGCCCATGTTCAAGAAATGCCTGAAATTGATCAAAGTAGAGTTGCTTTAGATTGCTGCTTCGATGCTCATATGATGTTGCATTTTGTGGTTTAAGGTTATGTTACTCGGATTCGGATGTGACTGTCGGATACGGGTATGTGCTCGACACGGGTATATTCAGTTTTTTCATGTATTTGGAGGGTTATATCCCCATATCCATATTCGAATATGCATCAGACACGAGTACTTCAAGAAAAATGAAGAGTCGGAACAACATAGGTTTAAGATGTATTACAGTACATGCATAACACAGGCATTGTAGATATTTATCCAAAATGCTAGCTTCTGCTTGTAGGTTAAGAAAGTCAAGGCAACATTAGATAATTTATGCATCAAAACCCTGAAAAAGAAAATAGAAAGGACACCTGAGTTAGATACTGTTTCTTGTTTTTTTAGTGAATAAGTGCATGATTTAACTTCATTAATTCCAGATTTACCTCAACTTCCAGGTTGCTGCTAAGCACTCTGAGAATTGACTGACATCCAATGAGTGTCTAGTGATTTGGATGAAGTTCTTGTAAGGCCCAATGTCTCTTAGAAAGCCATCTAATTCTGGCAGTATGCTGTAAGGGTCAATATTTGATGTAATTTTATTGGAAGGAAACGAGGGTGATTTGAATTTGAATGAAGTTTTTGCCATTTCGCCTTTTGAAGCCATGCAGGAGAAACTAAGCTCTGGAACAACGGCTGATCCTTCCTTATCTTGTGATGCTTGGTTTAATTCAAGAAATATGCCTATCAAGCATTTGACCAGTTCTTCTGAGAGTGAATTTGGTTTCTCATAGATAATCTCTTTGTTGATAGGCCATTGATTTTGGATTCTCCAAGTATGTTTCTTTGATCTTTCATGAAATTCGCCTGCTCGGCACACCCAAAACCTTAAAGAGAGCTTGTAAGTTTAGTTTTATGAAAATCTTCAGTTCTATGTTACTCGGACTCAGGTATGAGTGTCGGACATTGGTATGTATCTAACACCGGTATGTTCAATTTTTTTCTAAGATTTCCATGTATTTGGAGAGTCCTTGGAGGATCAAATCCCATTACTCGTGTCCGAATATGCGTCAGACACAGATGTCAGATACGGATACTTCAAGAATCAGAACAACATAGCTTAACAATGAATACAAGGAGCATACCAGTGCATTCTGAGGATGACAGGCTTAGGATATCTAATGCAGAACTCATAGAAGCTTTCCTATGACTTTTTATTTTCCCTTTTCTGAATACTTGATAATTCTGCGATCTGGTTCGCTCTTTAAGATGATCATCATTGCCTGGTCTGCATATTAATTGATTCTGCTGCTGCTGCTGTAATTGTTGCATTTTCCATTCCTTGATCTCTTTTTTCTCCTGATACAGTTTCATTTTCTGCTCATCGAGTTTTCTCTCTAGCCAAAGTATCTCTTCTTCAACCATTGCTACTTCAGCAAGAAGTGCCTGAACCTGCATATATAAAGAACAACCCTCTTCATCAGGTGAGTTTCTATTGTTTAGCATCTTTTCATATTTGATCTTTACTTGAGGTGGAAGCAACGAGGAAAGCAGTGGCTGTGATAACATTACTGGCCCTTCAAGTGCGCAGCGCAAAACCCTGTTGACTTCTTTCTCCTCATCTAATTCTGCTTGCAAGTTCTCAACCTGTCGCAGGTAAAAACCAGAGTCACAAACTGTATTTAACTTTTCTGCAAACTTTGATGCCAAAGTTTATAATACAAATATATTCTCACCTCTTCTTGGAGCTCAAGCTTTTTCTTCTTCTTCTTCTCCTCCTCCTCGGTTTGTTCCATTAAAAAATCTTCGAATTTCATCGTATTCTCTTAAATTCAGCAAAGATGGTTACCAATATTTAATTTAAATTACAGAGTAATATAGATAGGAAGAGAGAGAGAGACATGAACTTATTTAGTTATTGGAGAGAGACAGAAAAAGAGAGAGAGAGAGAGAGAGAGAGAGGTAACGTTTATTAATTTATGGAAAGTGAACTGGAGACGTGAACTCCATGAACAGTAAAGAGCTTCAACTTTGAATTTAAACTTATACGGTATTTTTAAAAGATAGCATTTAACATATTTAAATTAAATTTTAGCATCGGTAATTTTTTTCTAATTTTCGATTTATTGAATCAAATATTATGGCACTTAAAAGTATAGATTTGAGAAGAGAAGAAAAATACAAATCTAATTTGAGATTAGATTATAATTCCAGTTTGATAGGAAAGTGAGGATGAGAAGTTTGTGTTACGGGTTTTTTTTTAATCTTCTAATTTTCTTTTTCCATCAAAAGAGATTGGTTTTTGATATAAGCGAGCATTTGATCGGTTTGATTTTAAAATTTTAAAAATCGAATAAATTGATCGAATTTAAAAAATCAATCGAAACTAATTGAACTTTATACAAGAAACCAAAATAAATTAATCGAAATTAATCAATTTGGTTTGATCGGTTATGTAGGTTTGGGTTTTGTTTTAGGTTTATGAAATTGGGTTTATGAAATTATAAAATAATTGGGTTGGGTATTGTTAATATAAATAAAAACATATAATTTATTTATTTTTTAGTTAGATGTCAATTTATTCAATTGATTTAATTTGAAAGAAAAAAAAAACCACAAACTGACCAAATAAAATTATTTAAATCGATTTTTCTAATCGAATTTTATCGAAATTGATTAAATCAAACTTAATAAATCAATTATGATTGATTTCGATCTGTTTAATCGATTTACTTTATTGGTGTTCACCCCTAAAAAGAGAGGAATAAGAAAAGAAAAAGCAGGTTGATTAGTTGAAACATGGGTAGGACTAGGAAATGTTGTTTGACCACTCTTTGTGTTCATTAGATGGTGCGTTTGGTAGTTGATAAACCGATAAGTTAGCTCCTCAGTTTTGTTTTTTCCCCCAAAAAAATACTTCAAAAGTGTGAAAATTAAAAGCTAGAAAAAAAGCCAAAAAAAAGAAGTTAATCTTTAAATTTCCAAAGGTGGCTTTTTTTTTTTTTTTTTTATCTGGCTTCTATCGATTTCAATACTCACATAATTTTTATATTGTAGTAAAAAGAGTAAATTAATTTCTGTACTATAAAAATAAGTAATTTAATCCATGTATAATTGAAATAGGTGCAAATAAGTAAAATTGATAACGGTTTTAATGAATAACTATTAAAATGCTGACGTAAACTCGTAAAATCTAACAGATTTAGATATATTTTAAGTCATATTTTATTTCAAATCATTAATTCTGTTAGATTTTACGAGTCAAAATCAGCATTTTTAATGATTTTTATCAATTTTACTTATTTGCACCTATTTTAATTATACAAAGACTAAATTACTCACTTTTATAGTACAAGACTAAATTACTCTTTTCACTATAATACAGAAACTATGTGAGTACTTAAATCGCTTCTATCTGTTACTCAGGTTTTTGTTCAAAGGATCAAAGTAGTAAAAGAAATAAAAAATGAGAGATAAATTAAGAAAATAACTATTTTTTTGTTTGTTTTGGATCGAGAGATTTTAACTCCGTTCGTTAATACATACATCTATCATTAAATTAAATTTTGGTTGGGTGTAAGAGGAAATATAATTATTTTTAGTACACAAAAAATATAATAAATTATAGTAAGTATTATATTGTTAAAATGCTAATTAAAAAAATTAAGACAGAATTGCTATATTGTTAAAATATTAATTAAAAACTTAATTAAAAATGATAAATTCAGAATTTTTTTATTACTTTAGCCAAACAAAAATCACTTATATAATAGACTGATTTTTCCTATTATTATATATATTTCAATTTCTGATTTCTGAATTGAGGGATTTATTCAAAGAAGAATGATTTGCTTAGTAAATGTAGCCCAACAAACAAAGTTTTTTACAAAAATTCCAAGCTAAATTGACAAACAGTTGAGGCAAACTAAAAATTGCTTTCTTTCCAACCTCCATACTCTTCTTCATCATTTTCCTCAACCTGCAATAAAATCCAACAAAAAGGACCCCAATCAAGAAAGAAATAAAAGATTAATGCTTGACATACCCTTACACATTTCTCATTTTCCAATGCCAATTTATATTATCGGGACTCTTTATTTTCTCTAGGGATAATATCATTAATTATCCTTGAAGTTTATCAAATTTATCAATGTAGTACCTCTACTTTAAAAATGTCTACTTTGATACTTAAAGTTTACACTCCGTGTACTATTGTAGTACCTGTCAGTAACACCGTTAAAAATTTATGATGTGACTTTTGTATCCAATGAAAACTTGACACGTGACACCATATAAAGATGCCACATGTACTAACTAAAAAATTATTATTTTAATTTTAAAAATAAAAATAATATTATTTTAAATATATAATTATGACACATGGCATCATATAATGATGCCACGTGTATTAACTTAAAAAAATTTAATACATATTTTTAAAAATTTAAAAAAATTAAAAGTTTAAAAATTTTAAAAATAATTTAAAATAATTAAAATAATTTCATATTTAATTTTTGTAATTTTTTAATAAATATTTTTTAAAAGAATTAAAATAATTTCATAATTTAATTTTTGTAAATTTCAAAAATAATTTTTTTTTTAAATATATTTTTAAAAAATTTAGATATTATAAATTATTTAATATTTAATTTAAAAATAATTTTAGTTAAATATTTTAATTTTGTTATTTTTTAAAATTTTGAATTTAAAAAATAAAATTTAATTTTAAAAAATATTATTTAAATATTATTATTATTTTATATAATTTTTTAAATTTTTTAAAAAATTAGATATTAATTTTTAAAATAACTTTTATTTTTAAATATTTTTTTTAAATATTTTTTATTTTATTTTTTTACAAAAAGTTAGATATTAATTTCTAAAAAATCAAGTGCTGCCACGTGTCATCACCTGATTGGTCAATGTCACATCATCATCTATATTTAACGGTGTTAAGTCAAAGTACCAAATTGATACACGGTTTGATAGTACAGGTACCACATTGATAAATTTGATAAACTTCAGAGGTTATTCATGACATTATCCCTTTTCTCTAAAATATCCATGTCCAACACCTATGTTGGATACATATTCAGACATAAGTATAGAGATATGATCATTTAAATATATATAAAAAAAAAAACTTTACAAAATTAAGTATATCCGTATCGAATCCATACTCGTATTCGATACTAACTCTTGAGTCAGGGTAACATAGATTCCAACCATCTTTAGCAAGTGCGAAAAAGATTAGCCAATTATTTCCTTATGCAAATATAGAAGGATTATTATTCTATATATTATCGAAATTTTTTCATAAATGATGTTAGATTATTACTATATGTCCATTTAATAATTAATTAACTTGTTAATTTTCATAAATATATTCTAATTGGACATTGAACACATGTCCGTAACCGACATATAGGAGAATTTTCCTAAATGGAATTTTCAATCTACATGAAAATGGGGATTAAAAAGGGAATGAGATTTGGATGGCTAACCAAGTTTAGAACTTTTGCAGATTACACATTTTATTTACAAACGAAGCAAGTCATTGTCATAACTTATAAAAGATGGGAAACAATTATACCTTTCGGGTGAAAGTAGCACCAACTAGAATTTCTCCACAATAACTTTGGTCAGCATGAACTACACTATATTTACAAGGATGTAGTTCAGCACTTCCTTTTTCTGCTCCAATCGCCAACAAATCCTCCACATATATCCTGCGAATATACGAAAAAAGTTTTATGAATCATTAAGGATTAATGTCACAATTCCTAATGTTATCAGCTACTCTTTCAAAAAAAAATGGTACAAAGGAAGCTGCAGCCTGAGGATAAGGAAAAGGGTTGCAAATGCTGAGATTTGAATCTCAGATCTATTGCATGCTATCTCTTAAGGTATTCGTATGAACCAACTGGATTAAGTCTCGGATTCGACTACTCTTTCAATTTCATTCTATTACTTTCTTTGAGAAACAAACATGGTAGTGTCTCACAGTTTTTTGCTTGGATGGTGACAGCCTAATAGATTTATTGATGATGCACCAAAGAAATGAGGTATATTTGGGGTTAGAGTTATGCTTGATAAACTATCAACCTATGTTGTCGGGCTATTTATTTTTCTTACAATACCCGTATTTGACACATAAACAATGGACATGGTATGAAGGTTTGACCCCAAAATAAAAGGAAAAAACTTTGAAAAAAAATGAAGTATATTTGGGGTTAGAGTTATGCTTGATGAACTATCAACCTATGTTGTCCGGCTATTTATTTTTCTTACAGTACCCGTATTTGACGCATAAACAATGGGCATGGTATGAAGGTTTGACCCCCAAATAAAAGGAAAAAATTTTGAAAAAAATAAGTATATTTGGGGTTAGAGTTATGCTTTATGAACTATCAACCTATGTTGTCCGGCTATTTATTTTTCTTACAGTACCCGTATTTGACGAATAAACAATGGGCATGGTATGAAGGTTTGACCCCCAAATAAAAGGAAAAAACTTTGAAAAAAATGAAGTATATTTGGGGTTAGAGTTATGCTTTATGAACTATCAACCTATGTTGTCCGGCTATTTGTTTTTCTTACAGTACCCGTATTTGACGCATAAACAATGGACATGGTATGAAGGTTTGACCCTTGAATATAAGGAAAAACTTTGAAAAAAAATCAAACAGATACGAGTCCGAGTAATTTAGCTATCAACTGTGACAAATAATGTTAATATCTTACGTGGATTGGCCGACAAAGTCATCGGAAGAGAAGGTGTCCTTGTCCATGATTTTAAGAACAAGCTTGTAGGCATCACCTGACCCTGGATACTCCACCTTGAATGTAAATTTTTCATTCCATGATGGACTAGAACCATCACCTGCACAATTGACTATTCCTTTAGGTAAATTTGTCAAAACTAGCAAAGCATAATACTGATATAGGCATTAACTATTTTTTTCGTACAAAGGAAACCGGGGAAGGGGTTTGCAGATGTTGGGTTCGAACCCAGACCTACTAGATATCACCTCTTAATAATTGTTGTATAAACCAACTGGGTTAAGCTTCGGGTTCAAACAAAAGAGTTTTCTTCTACAATAATGATATATTTCTTCCAATTTTTTGCCAATCATATTTCTCATTTCATTTCATATGGCTTGATATAATTGGTTTAAACAAGTATAAATCTACTCAGCCCCCTCAAATTTAGAGGTGGATACAAATGATAGATGATCAAAAACTATATGCTTTCTTTCTTGGGTTTAAAACAATGACCAATAGGCAATAATTGTGTTCTAAGAATTTTAAGAGGTCTTTATACTTCAAATCTCTTCTTAAATATAAAAAAATAGAAAGAAAAAAAAACACTCAAATCATTTAATGGTTAAAAAATGCTTGTAATTGAACCTGTCCTACTAAACTAATCCCCATATGTAATCTCACCAGAAAGTCCATCTATCCAATGTAATGGTTTTTTTCTTTTTGTTTGCCTTCTCCCTGAGGAGAAACTTATAAATGTTTAATTAACATTAATTGTCTAAGTCAAGCTATGTTATCCGAACTTTTCATTTTTTCTAAAGTACTCATGTCTGATACCTGTGTCCGACATATATTCAGATATGAGTATAGAGGTATGATCCTCCAAATATATTGAAAAGCTTAGAAAAATTTGACTATACCCGTATCAGACACATACCCGTATCTAATACTCATCTCCGAATCCGGATAACATAAAAGTCAAGATATTCAAAATGTAGAGAATAAGAAGAGGGGAAAGACTTAATAACCTCTTGCCACGCTGCTTTTGCGCTCTTGACCTTTGTATTGAATTATAACATATGGATCCATTCTACCTACCAATCATACATCACAATCAAAAACAGAAAAAAATAGAAAATCTTTAGTTCAACTTTACAATTCACATCATCAATCTCTAGTCTTGTACCAATCACCAAAACACTATATTCCAAGACTTGACTTAAAAGATTTGAGGATTTTTGACTGCAGGATGTTAAATGCTATGAACAATGAGGATTTACATCTTGGGAAAATCTAGAACAATGAGAACCACATCATGCCAATTTCAATATTACTTTTTTTTTTTTTATAGAAAGGAAGTTGTAGCCTAAGAATAAAGAAAAGATTACAGATACGGTGATTCGAATTTCAGACTTGTCGAATTTCACTTCTTAAAAATGATAATATGAACCAACTGAGTAAGCCCGGGTTTCAATTTCAACATTTCAGTAATATGAAAGAAATTAAAATTTACTTTATAGAATAGAACAAGTATCTACTAATGACAAGAAGGAATTTTAAGGTTCCAGCTATGGTATTCTATAAAATCCAGTTCAATTGATGCAAAAATGGGAAAAAAAAAGGCTTAAGATTAAACACCCTTGTCTAGATCTTAAATTAACTAGCAAAAAAATATTAGGGAAATTTCTTTATTAAAAAAAAAAAAAAAAAAAGCAATCCAGAAATGGATCATCTTCATTGATCAAGCAAAGAACATCCACCATCCAAAATCAGTTCTCTTTTCTCTTTTATTTTATTTTTATGTTTTCTTCTCTTCTCTAGACAAGAATAGTAAAGGGTTTCCATTTAACAAAAGTTTAGAACATGATGAAACCTTGAAAAGCTGAATTCATAAAAGAATAATTGGGCAAGAAAATGAACAAAAACAAGAACTTGAAAACATAAACTGATCAAGAAGAAAAAAAAAAAAAAACATGTTTCATATATATTACATACCTAGAAAATCTGTGTCTTCAAGGCCTTTTGCACTAACTAACAACACTTCCAATATTCCAACAGCCATCTTTGATCCTTCTTTGTTTTTTTTTTCTCTGAGAGATTTTTTTTCGAATGAAATTGTTTATACTGTTTGAGTCCTAAGACTCTTCAAGTTCTAATTTATATCGAGGAAATGAAAGAAGTTGGCATGGAAACTTTGATAGGGTGACAGGCCGTGTCGCGTGAAAAGTAAAACATGACAACTCAACAAGGCTTTGAATGTCATTTTATTCATGTTTGGTACATTGTTGATTGTACTAATAAATGAGATTTGTCAGATCAAGTCTAATTTTAAAAAATAGGATTAAAATTTTAATATTTGCAATTATTTTTATTAAATTAAGATTTTTTATTAAAAAAAATTAAATAAGCTTTATTTGATTTAAATTATATGCGTGTCATCGTGTTTTTATTAAGAATGATAGCGGATCGGATATTTGTATTTTTTGTATTATCCAAATTCGCAAAACTGTTAAAATTCGAATTCGCAAGTTATCTGCATTTAATCTGCATATTACTATCCGAATCCGAATTAAATAATATTATCCGTCGGATATCAGAATTCGCTAAAAATTCGAATTCAATATATCAATTTTTTTAAAAATAAAAATATAAAATCATACAAAATTTATGTGTTTTACAAATAAACGGATTCGAATAATAGATATCTGAGTTTCATATCCGCATCCGCTTTAAATCCTTTTGTCGATAGTAATTATAATATCCGAATCCGACTTTTATCCGAATCCGTAAATCAAAGTCCACAAAAAACAAATCAAATATCTACAAATATTCGAATTTTTTTTTAAATTGCCCTCCTAATTTTTATACATAATATAAGTGATAACGATTGTGTTGAGTCAATTTCAGATCAAATTTGACTCAAATTTAGTTCATTTTGTACTCAAATTATTTTTTTAATCTTTAATTTTTTAATTAATTCATTTTAAAGCAAGTTCAAATTTTTTTCTTCAAATAGATTTTGAATTTGAATTTATTTTCTATAAAATTTTATTAACGAATATTTTAAAAATATTTTTTAAAATTAATTAATATATTATTTATAATATTATTATATTAAATATAATAATTAATAAAAAAATCGACAAAAATATTATTATATATAATAATTTAAAAATATATATCTTTTAAAATATTCATTAACATTTAACAAAATCAATAGAAAAACTGTCGGTATAATAGTAAATATTATATCTGTTTGCAAAAACTTTGAGAAATAAAGTAGTAAATTTTAACATTACTTTCTTGTGTAAAGTACTTTTCATCTTTGTTTATTTAATCTTTGGGTTTATATATTAGCAATTGGGTTGAGGATTCTCAGAATTTGGACCCTACTCTTAGGAATTTACTTGGTCTACATTCTCAACTCAAACATTTTTTTTTTCTTTCTTTAATTCTCTTATGATTCATGTTCACTTTAGTTCAATTTGCCCTTAATTATTTAAATTTGGTTTGATTCAATCAGCTTAAGCCAGCCCTCCTTTTGTCTTCTTATATATTTTCCCCGACTGCACCTTCGGAATTTGTCAAAACCAGGCAATTATGCCCATGGTTATGGACTGTGTCAAAGGGAGCAAGTTCTTGGTTATGTTATCTAAGCTCGAGCGAATAAGTATGTATTCAACATGAATATATTCAAATTTTTTAAAGTTTTTTTTATGTATTTGAATAATTATATTTTATATCCATATCCGAATATGTGTCGAATATAAATGTTAAACATAAATATTTTAAAAAATAAAAAATTCGAGTATCATAAGTTCTTAGAAGTTGATCCTTTTTCATTTTTGAAGTTCTTAATCTAATCATAACCCCCAACTCATATCTAATTAACTCACTCGATGAAGACAATACGTGTCTACGTCCTCTTGATCCCACGACTTCCAAGAATCTGTTAGCAACATGCATACTAAACCTCACAATTCGTGTTCAGTGTCATATTTGTTTATTTTATCGTGTTATAATCGTGTTTAAGTTATTTTATATTTATATAAATTTTGATACGTTAATAATTCGTATTATATAGATTTTAAGAAATTCGTGTCGTGTTCGTATTATTTTTTCGTGTCATGTCATGTTTTTTGCAAGTTTTATTTATTTTTTTTCCTATCATGTTCGTGTCGTATAATCATATCGTATTCAATATTGCCGAATCTAATGCATACCATCTAAACTAGTACTCAATTGGCTTTTGATCCTAATGATGAATTCAACTGAACTAGAATGTCTTAGTACTCAGATATTTAATTCAGTTTTTTTTCTCATTTTTAATTCTTATATGAATTTGTGAAATAATTGAAATTGACCTAAATACCAAATCAAGTTTTTTCATTTTAATACTTTAAATATGTATTATTAATAAAATACTAATTGAACCTAATCGAGCCGAACTTCAGCTCCAATAGCCCTATTTTTATCTCAAGCTCAGGGATCGATCTTTGCAACCCTACTCGGAGTTGAACCTCTTGTGTGAAATTGGATAAGCTAAGCACGAAAATTTTCTGCAACTGAAGCTCTAACATTTACAAAGCATTTTGCAGCAAAAGAAAGGTGCAAATCTCAAAAATATCAAAACTAGATTTAGTAGTGTACTGTAACACAAGACAATAAAGGAGAATGAAGAAAACTCCAACGCCATTGTTGTTTCATTACAGAGTTTAGATGATGTAACAAAGATGAAATCAAGCCACAAGTTTAGAAGTTCCATCCAATAGACTAAACAAAGCCTATTACTACAGAATCCACAATCTGATAAAATGCCATATGAAACCAGAGGCTAAAAGTCTACTGCTTATCCGCTACGTCTGCGTAAAGGTCAGCAGACCTAGATCTGGACCCAGAGGGAGACCTTGATGCTCTACCAGGAGATGGCCTCCATCCAGCCCGTGCTTCCTCGGACTCGTATGCCGATTTCCTGCGAATGGAATATTTGAAACAAGCCGCAACAGTCAAGTTAAAAGTAAGAAAAATCACTAACAATGGAGGTCGAAAGATAGGACCGTGGAGTGATCGGATGTGCAGCATCTCTTTATTAAGAGACATTGGTTAATAACTAGACTGAGTTACAGGCACCATTCAGGTAGGAAATGAAGGCCCCTAATATAGTGCCATTCATGAGCACCTTAAAAACCTATTGGATATGGGCTCTCACTATGTTGCTTCGACTCTTCATTTTTCTTGAAGTACCCATGTCCGACACCAGTGTCCGACACATATTTGGACATAGGCATAAGGATATGACCCTCCAAGGACCTTCCAAATACATGAAAAAACTTTAGAAAAAAATGAACATATCCATGTCGGACACATACCCGTATCCGACACTCACACCCGAGTCCAAGTAACATAAGGCTCTCATAGCATTACTGCTAGTAATTTTCTCATAGTACAAGCAGTGAGAACATGAAGCCACATTGAAGAAGTATGGTTTTTCCACGCAGATCAAACGTTCCGTCCTTGACTTGTGCATACCCGTGTCGGACACATACCCATATCCGACACTCACACCCTAGTCCGAGTAACATAGGGCTCTCATAGCATTACTGCTAGTAATTTTCTCATAGTACAAGCAGTGAGAACATGAAGCCACATTGAAGAAGTATGGTTTTTCGACGCAGATCAAATGTTCCTTCCTTGACTTGTTCCCATAACAGGTCACTTCTTTATAACAGCAAACTCAAATCGAATGGATATATAGGGTTGCAATACAAGAGGGAGCTAAGAAAGTTGGAACTTGAAACAATGAAATAGACTTCCACTTACTTGCCATAACCATTTCCATCAGCATTTTCATATCCTGGAGAATATGATCTGCGACTGTAATCACCATCTCGCTCTTGCGAAGTACCTCTTGGAGATCTTGGATGGTCTTCATGCCTTCTACCTGGTGAAACGGAATAGTTTCCTCGACGTCTTGGAGCAGGAGAGTATGACCTGACAAATTAATATATAAATATCACCTTATTTGCTAACAGTCAAAAGGATATGATGGCAATTTGACAGTTTACCTTGAGCGATAGCGGCCTCTAGAACCTGAAGGATGGTGAGGAGAGTGCATAGGAGATACCGAACGAGACCGAGAGCGTCCTGACACATATCAAATGAGGAATAAGAATTAGTTGGCAAGGAGTCAATTTAGGATTACATAGTGGGGGGAAAAAAAAGGATGATAATTTGTATATATGCAAAACGGACTACCAGTTTCACCACATTGTCTATATAAAGAGCTCATGGTTATATGAATAAAATATACTTCAAATCACAGGATAAAGCATTATATTATAAAGAAAGAAGACAGTGGGAAAGACATAAGTAATAATAAGCTCTGAAAATAGAATGTATATGTCAGGAATAACATACCATAATAAGATGATCGTCCCCCATAGCCTGATGGTCCTCTGGAGAATTACATGCCAAATAAATCCTTACGTAAATATAAGCAAGTAAAAATCTAAAATAACAGGAAAATGCATGTGCATGAGTGTTTGTGTGCGCACGCGCGTGTGAAAGAGAGAGAGAGAGAGAGAGAGAGAGAGAGTACCTAACCCTAGTTTTATGGCGCATCTCCTCAGGCCTTTTCCTTGTTTCTGCGGCTACAACAACCGATATCTCTCTCCCAGCAAATATTTTCCCATTCATGCGCCGTTGAGCTTCTGCAGCATCATAAGAATCCACAAACTGCACAAATGCAAACCCTCGAGGTTGCCTGCAGAAAGGATACAGCAAGCCTTAAGCATGCAAGTTAGATATGAACAAAATAAGCTGAGACCGGGATGTCAAAACTAGAATACCATGTTACTGTGACAATGCCATTACTTTGTATACCTTTACATATCTAAATATCAGCTCCAGAAGACAACCACAAACGTGGACTGGATTTACATAAAATAGGCTAAGTGGCTGACCTTTTCCCTTAATAGTCAATTTCAAAGGCAAGTGACTTGAAAATTCTTCACATGCTTGTAAATATAAGAAGCACTTGATATCAACAATTCCTCAAATTAAATATCTCTTCAAGTAGCCTTCAATTGGTCAGGAATCAATCTTCTTCCTCATCAAACCTCTATTGATTGTGTAATTATATAGTTTCACTTCATAAAGGAACATTCTTCATATGATCATTACTCTTAACACCCTTGAATCAATATGTTAAGCAATCATAAACAGTAGGCCTTCATCAAATGTGGGGCTTGGGCTTGTTTTTACTTCAAACCAATATACCCCCCTGACAAACCAGTTGAAAATTTAATTCACTACGGAAAAGGAAACTCGTGCAAATTAAATATAAAAGACTATCAGTTGCTCATTCAATATAAAAGTAAGTAAACTCTTTTCTAGCATGTGATAACTATTTGCCCCATAGATGTTACACCAACTGTGACAGGGAACTGAATATCAATAGACTGACCAACAAACTTCGGCTCGGACAAAGAACGGGAAGCTCGTGCTTAATCCAAATAAAACTAAACAAAAATGACCTAAAACACCTTAAACAAACATAAGCTAGAATGTTTAAACTTCCATTAAAACATGTAACAACTATTTGCCCCATAGATGCTACACCAACTGTGGCAGGGAACTGAATATCAAATTAGACTGACCAACAAACTTCGGCTAAGACAAAGAATGGGAAGGTCGTGCTTAATCCAAATAAAACTAAACAAAAATGACCTAAAACACCTTAAACAAACATAAGCTAGAATGTTTAAACTTCCATTAAAACATAGTAAAAAAGTGATGCAGGATTAACCAAAACCACTTTAAGGGTACAATACCAACCCTGTGTAGTAGTCTTTAGGAATATACACATCCCTAACAAGCCCAAATCTCTCGAAAGGAATTCGAAGTTCTTCGGGTCTGCAAACATAATCAAACATAAATTAAAACAAATCAGTTAACCAGCATTCAGAAGAAGAAAAAAAAAAGGCTTATGATAAAAGTTTTACCTGCAATCCAAAGGAATATTTCTAACCAAAAGGCTTCCATGATTCCGCTCCCTCCTTCTGCCATAACCTCCACCACCAGGTCCACCGCCGCCGCCATATCCCCTCCTAGGAGGACTTCTTTCTCTACCTCCGTAGCTTCTCCTCGGAGGACTATAGTATTGGGGACTGTACCTCCTCATCCCTAAAACCTTCAAAAACACAATCCATAAACTTCATTCATATATCTTTCAAAGAAGCGAATAAAATTCATCCATCTAACTTTAAAGCCTTGTTATTTTCTTATTTTAAGAGAATCAAAGAAAAATTTTCTTTTTTCTTTTAAAAAAAAAAAAAAAAAATTGCAATATAAAGAAGAAGCTTTTGCGTTATGTGATGCAATACCCAAATTAAAACAATAGTTAATTCTAACGGTTGAATATAATAAGATTCTGTATTTTAAGATTAAAAAAAAATTAAAAATATCCATTAAAAAAAAAGAGAGAAAATGTGTTAACTCATAAAATACCCAGATGAAAACTCTTGCATCATTATGAAAAAAATCATAAGATTCAAAAAAAAAATCTCAGACTTTCTGTTTGGTTGATGAGAAAAATAAAGAACAGAAAATTTCTTTGACCATTAACTTGCTTGACCTAAACTATACTCTAAAAATTAAATGTATACAACAATAACAAGAAAAGGCCCCAAAAAAAAAAGAACCCAAAATTTCAAATTGGAAAAAAGGAATATAACTTTCGATTTGGAAGAAAATAGATGATTACCTGGAAGACAAATTTGAAACAGAGACGGAAGAGAAAGAGAAGGAGAAAGAGAAAAAGAAAAAGAAAAAAAAAAAAAATTGGGTGACAAGAGAAAATAAAGATTTTGCTTGGAGTTAGATCTGAACTAGAAGTACTATGTTAAATTGTTAATGTTCTGGTTGGACCGCAGTGTTGGGCCTGGTCGGCCCGCTTCTAAATTAAGAATTTTCTTTTTCCAATATTCATTCTTTCTTAATTTATGAATAATTTATTTTGTAAAATATTTCTTTAGTATATAAGATAACTTCTTATTAATTTTATCTTTTCTTTTTTTTAAAGAATCTAAAATTTTTAAATTAAGAATTTTAACCATTACTAATATTTTAAAAGAATCTAATACTTTACTTGACATAAAATAAAATTATGCTACTAAGTATTGCTCTAGGGTTTTTTTCCTTCTTTTTCTTTTTTGGATAAATATTTTTTTTTTCCATTTCTTGTTTATATTGTTAAACTTTAAAGTAGGGAATTTTTTCTTAAAAAAGAAGAATGAGAATATTTTTTTGCTCCTATAAGGCTACAAGTAACATTCTTATTCTTTGAAATGGAAACATCAATGATTTTTCATTATTCAAATATTTTTCAAATGAAACTGTAGCTTCATGCTCATGGTCATTGTCATGCTCGTCATAATCTTGCAAGTTTGAAATATGCATTAGCAAATATAAAGTTACAAAATCAGATCCAAAAGTTTCAGACACGACATAAAAAAAAAAAAAAAAAAAACTAAAACATAACACAACACGAAAAAATAACACGAACACTACACAAATACACGAGCATATCAAAATCTATATAATATAAATTATTAACGTGACAAAATTTATATAAATATATAACAACTTAATCACGATTATGACATGAAAAAATCATACGAACATGAAACGAATTGACAGACAACAAAACTTAGAACAAAACTTAAAACTGATATATTTTAAACATCTTGTAGTGTAGCTCCTTCAATAAGAATCAACATCTATGTAGAAAAGTTGGCAAAGAAGTTGATTACTATGATTAAGATTTCCTTGTTTCAAACTGAAATGCAAGAGAAATGCAGTCATCGACTTTCCCCTTGTACATCGCCGGCCGGCTGACATCCAATTTTGCCAGCAACTCCGTTGAAGTTTAACACCCATCAATTATATCACCGGAATTTCTGCATCATGTGCCAAAGAAACCTGTTTTTGCAGTCGACGGTATCGATAGTTGACACCCGTTGCTCCACAAATACATTAATAGCAGAGCTCCAGCATCAAATAAATCATGCTTACCAGATGCAAAAAAGAGAGGACTTAACTGTGTACATATACAACGGAGACGGCAGAAACCTGCAGCAGCCCATATCGCGGCATCAACATTCAACCGCAACGTTTGATTGTGATTGCTCGTTGTCGGATTCAGTAAGCAGAGGACTTTTCTGGAAGTTATTTCTTAGCTGACCGCAGGCAGCACTCGCATCCAGGCCCCTTGTTTGACGTATACTAACAGTTACTTTACGGGACTCAAGTGCACCCGCGAATGCTAACACCTGCGAAATCGAATAAAGGATTAATGTATATGCTGAAGAAATTAAAAGCTTTATATTGGTTGAAAACAAGGGGAGAATGACAAATAGTCATCAGCATACTGCTTTTTTGTACGGCCGTCGATACTCAGAACCCTCTATTGGATTGAAGGGTATCAGATTGACATGATAACCACGTCCCCATTCATGCAGTAGCTCAGCTAGTTCTAGTGCCTGCTCTACTGAATCATTCACTCCAGCTGCATTAAGAAAAAAGGATTACAATTTACAACCTATGTTACTCAGACTCGGATGCGAGTGTCCGACAAGGGTATGTTCAGTTTTTTCTAAGTTTTTCCATGTATTTGGAGGGTCATATCTCCGTACCCATGTCTAAATATGGGTCGGACATGAGTATTTCAAGAAAAATGAAGAGTCGGAACAACATAGATTACAACTTTAAACCACTTTTTAAGTCCCTAAAGTAACCATGCAAGAATTTATTTACATGAAACTCCAGTACCTAGAAGTGCATATTCAATGGAGACTCGTCTACTGGTTTCAGCAAAGTAGTCCCGGCAATCCTTCATGATTGCATCAAGGGGGTAGGATTTTGCACTGGGCACAATCATTTCCCTGAGTTTCTGGTTTGGAGCATGTAAGCTGATGACAAGAAAATGAATTAAATTAACATTTAAAATAAAGGCTTAAGAATTCCTCAAAAATAATAACCTTAAGATATCAAGTCAAGTTTTGCAGTGTGACATAAAATAGACCTGACGGCCAATGTCGACTGAAGCTTGTGAGAAGCCAACTTTTTTATGGTGTTTGGAACTCCCACAGTGGAAATTGTAATCATTCTTTGCCCAATTTGTACATCCTGGAGAAGAAAAAGAACAAAACATCATAAATGAGCTTAACTTGAAAGCCACATACAATCACTTACTGCAGCATTTCAACAGTTTTAGGAGACATTGTTCCAAAAAGAGAATTCCACTTTACAATTAGTTTGATCTATGTTTACTCGGACTGAGGTGTGAGTGTCGGTACGGGTATGAGTCCGACACGGGTATGTTCATTTCTTTCTAAGTTTTTCAATGTATTTGGGGGTACTTGGAGGGTCATATCCCCATACCCATATCCGGATATGGGTCGGACATAGGTACTGCAAAAGAAAAATGAAGAATCGGAGCAACGTAGAGTTTGATAAAATAGTAATAATCTGCATTACGAGAGACACAACAGAATTTGGCAACATGTATCTCAAAACAGACATGTATGATTTCATAATCCACAAAACCAAATGATATGCAAATTTTATCTTGTTTTGTTTGTGAGATCCAGTTTATTGACACATTATGAGCACCAAACATTAGAAGAAATATGATTTTTCTTTAATATAGTAGAAACAAAGCTTTCCTTTATCAAGAGTAAAACGAAGAGAAATCAACTGCATCTTATATCACAATATAAAAAATCTTTACACAATTATATGTTGTGTGAGAAAAAGTTGCAACTTGCAAAAAAATGCACCTTATTCAAGCATCGATGGGCGTCAAGTACTGACTTCAAATTCAACATGGGCTCCCCCATTCCCATGAACACTACATTTGTCACCCTGTTCTTGAAGATATCCTCAATAGCCAATACCTGTTCACATAAATTGTCTTTACATATAATACCGAAACTATAATTTCTGCACCATAAATTAAAAGGAAAAACAGGCACTGTTTTTCCATAAAGTAGCAATCCTAGCCTCTTGATTTTCTTAAAAGTTTGAAAAGCATATACATGCAAAACGTTGAAGAAACGGATCATACACCTGCTCAATAATTTCATGCCTCTGAAGATTCCTTGAATACCCTCCCTTTCCAGTGGCACAAAACGAACAGCGCAACGGACAGCCTACCTGAATACCAGAGTAAAACACGAACAAGAAAACAGTCGAAAGTATTGCATGAGATAACACCAGAAATACATAACTGAGTGAAGAAAATCTTCCCCCAACCAACTCCTAACAACAACTACAAAACATAAATAAAGAAAATCACCTGTGATGACACGCATGCAGTAAGTCGCATCAAACCCTTTTCATCTTCAACCGGTATGCCAACTGTTTCAATCAATCTGTTGTCCTCCAACTTTATCAATAACTGAACGATCAATAAACAAAACACACACATATAATTAAGAATAAAAATCGACAACAAAATCACCATTACCTCAACAGAGGATTATCTAGTTTACTAAGAAAAAAAATGAAGCTCCAAAAGAACTCATGATAAAATCTAAATACAGAAAACCCAGTCAAAATATAACCTCTCTCTATCTAGTCGTTACTTTTCGCTACTTGCTTTTTGCTTCTCTAAAATTGCTAAAAAAAGTAAAACCCATGATAGAAAACAAGCAAATAACTAAAATCTAACACATTCAAAATATAATTATTTCAAGTTAAAGTAAATAATTCATTTTTGTTATTCACAACAACAACAAAAAAAAGTATAATTCAACTTTTATATATTCCAAAAATCATTTGATTTCTTCGCCAAATGCAGTTTTTTTGCTTTATGCTTTCGGAATTAAAACTAAGTAGTGAAAATAACAACAAAAATGTAACATTCAAGAGCAGAGTAAAAAAAAAAAAAATCTTTCTTTTTTTACCTTAACAGTGCCATCAGCAGCAGTAACAGTGTGGTAAATAGGAGACCTTCCTATTCTCCATCCAGCTTCTATAAGATCATTTCTAAATGCTTGAGGCACTATTTTTGAGAGAAAAAAAATCCAAAAAATAAGCTAAAAAAAGTCACCAAATTGATGAACAAAAATAAATAAAATAAAAGTATATAAATAATTCTCACAGTGACTAAAATCCTGAATTTCTTTAGCCTTTCTCTTGTAAATTAAATGGTGTAGCTGCTTTCCTCTGTAATTTTGCTATATAATTAACCAAAAAAATGAAAGAAAAAAAAAACAATTATGATAATTTTTTAAGTGAAATCACTAAATATAGATTTAAGTTGTGTAACTACCTGGCCAAAATGGACGGCGAGTTGTTGAAGATCGTGTTCGGACATGCCGAGGAGGACGCGGGGGTCCACGTGAGGGGCACGTAAGGAGGAAGGGGAGGAGACGGTGAGATTGCGCGACGGCGTGATGGTGGCGGAAGCGGAAGAGGAGACGGGGAAGGAACGAGAGCGGATGGCACGTGCGATAGGGACGGAGCACACGTGCTGAAGCATGGACATTTTCATTTTGGTTGTAATCATCATCACTTCGTCGTCTTTGAAGAGCGAAAACCTCTCTGTACTGTCTTTCAGCCTCATGAACTGGAACCGGCTAAAACTAAAACCTCAGCTTTTGTTGCGAAAAGACGAATTTACCCCCTCAGAATATGATTTCATGGGCTTGAGAAATTCATATGGGCCCTTCTGTTTTCCTCTGTCCGAATGAAATGTAGGCCTTTATGGTTAAATTGTCGGCCCAATTAAAATAATGAAATTTTTAGATTTAGTACCCAAAAAAAAAATTCAATAATTTTCTACTTCTATTCAAATATACATTCTTGTATATAAAAAAAATAAAATTATCTAATAAATTGCCGATGCTGATGCTGATAAAGTTTCAACTAAATTAAAAAATTATCACATATTTTAAAATTTAATAAATTATTATAATAAAAATAACATATAATAATATTTTAATTCCACTTATAAAGTTTAACATTCTTTTTTTCCCAAATTCAAATAGTTTGTTTGTACATAGATATGAACACAATCTTCTTATATTCATATGATCATAACAACTTTAATTAATATGAGAAATACTTGAAACTTGGCAAATGAATAAACATTACTCAAATATGAAAAAATACAAAACAAATTCTTTTATACATAATGCTATAATAGAGGCCAAAGTCACTCTAGAACAATGAAGTAGAAACTAGAGATCATGTTTTCTTCAGCTGCAGTTACTCAAAGCAACTATGGGAGAAGGTTTTGGTTACTTGCGACATCAGAAGGCCAGTGGAATCTTGGCAAGATGAGCTATCCTGGGCTATAAGGAGTTTGAAGGGGAAAGCTCTAATTTCGATCATTCTAAGGCTGGCTTGGAATGCTTATATATATTTTATCTTTGGCAGGAGAGAAACCGAAGACTTCATGGAGGACCGGAGAGACAAGATCAAATTTTGTATGAGTTGATTACTAGTATAGTGAGAGATAGACTAGCAGGCTTAATTAACTATGTAAATAAGCAACTGTGTGATTCTTGGGGTATAAGGAAAACTACACAGACATAAGGGATTTTTTATTTATGCTTGATAGCATGAGGTTACACTTGTAGGAGATTCTGCTATTTGGATATATAAAAATCTTTACTTATCCACAAAAAAAAAAGTCACTCTAGAACTTGCCGAACTTAGTACACGCTTCAAGATTTTTGTTGCTTCAACTTCGGAGTAAGTGTCAAACACGGATATGTATTCGACACGGGTGCATTATTATCCGACATAATACTTGAGAAAAAAATTAAAAGTCAAAACAACATAATTTTAGATGTCCTGATTTAGTGATTTATAGGAGGTCTTTGCGAGTATGATCTATTTAACTAAATAGAACAAAAAAATTTAAGACCCATTTTTAATTAACAGTTTTTCTATATAAGCAGTAGTTGAGCATCAGTTTGAACCAAATATTACTCTCAGGGGACATTTGTTTAAGAATGATGTTATGGGGAAAATTGTTTCTTTAGTGCTCTAAAGTCTTAAGTCATTGTTTTTTTGTTGCAAAAAGGTCGTAATCGAGGATAAAAAAAAAGGGTTGCAGATACTGAATTCAAATCTAGACTTACTAGATGTTATCTTAAGAGTAACTGTATGAATCAACTGAGTTAAACCCCCCACTTCGTCTTAAGTCATTGTTACTATTGTTTCTTTAACTCTTTATTTCTGGTGTTGACTTATTTATAAAAAGGTTCTTGCCAGAAACACTTTCTATAATTTTCACTTTCCTCGTCTTGTAAAGTTGAATAGCAGTTGAGCTCCATCTGGACAGATTCTGGCTTTTTAACAGATGTAAATGTAATCATAGCCAACACTTGTAATGAAAGTTCATCTGTCATGTTCATTTGCAAGCAAAGCATTTACTTTCTTGACAGTAAGATTGTCAGTCAAATCCAGGAAGCATTAAAATTATGGTTAATGAAGTTGGTAGTTGGTATCTATATTACTCGGATTCGGATGTGAGTGTCAAACACGGGTATATTCAAAATTTTTTTAAGATTTTCATGTATTTGAAGGGTCTTTGGAGGATCATATCCCCATACTATATGCGGATATGCGTCGGACACGGGTACTTCAAAAAAATTAAAGAATGAGAGCAACATAGGTTGGTACCATGAACAAGCTGTGACAATGTCCAGAATTTCTGATTTATGAAACCAAATATCTGACCCTCAAATAAGCATGTAATATCCACTTTCTCCACTGATTTCTCTGCTTTTGTGACTTTGAAGGGCCAAATATAAACCTCTTTTGAAGTTTCCCTTTTTACTGGAACTTCAACTACTTTACACTTGAGACTTCAGGGGTATCAGCAATATTTCACTTTCAAATAAGTTTCAGATAAGCCTTTTAGCCTACTCATTAAGCAAAGAAAAAACAATGATGAGTTCAGGGTTCAGACTATTTACCTATGTTGCTCCGACTTTTCATTTTTCTTTAAGTAACCGTGTCCGACACATTTTTTGACATGGGTATGAGGATATGACCCTCAAATACATGAAAAAACTTGGAAAAAACTGAACATGTTGGAATATGGCTCAAAATATGGCTCAAAGTCACATAGGTGGCTTAGCACCAATAATGGAGCTACCACTTGCACCACTTGCACCACCAATAATGGAAGCTACCACTTGCAAATGGATGGTGGCTATGGTGGCTACCACTTGCAAAGTGTTCCCATAACAGGTCACTTCTTTATAACAGCAAACTCAAATCGAATGGATATATAGGGTTGCAATACAAGAGGGAGCTAAGAAAGTTGGAACTTGAAACAATGAAATAGACTTCCACTTACTTGCCATAACCATTTCCATCAGCATTTTCATATCCTGGAGAATATGATCTGCGACTGTAATCACCATCTCGCTCTTGCGAAGTACCTCTTGGAGATCTTGGATGGTCTTCATGCCTTCTACCTGGTGAAACGGAATAGTTTCCTCGACGTCTTGGAGCAGGAGAGTATGACCTGACAAATTAATATATAAATATCACCTTATTTGCTAACAGTCAAAAGGATATGATGGCAATTTGACAGTTTACCTTGAGCGATAGCGGCCTCTAGAACCTGAAGGATGGTGAGGAGAGTGCATAGGAGATACCGAACGAGACCGAGAGCGTCCTGACACATATCAAATGAGGAATAAGAATTAGTTGGCAAGGAGTCAATTTAGGATTACATAGTGGGGGGAAAAAAAAGGATGATAATTTGTATATATGCAAAACGGACTACCAGTTTCACCACATTGTCTATATAAAGAGCTCATGGTTATATGAATAAAATATACTTCAAATCACAGGATAAAGCATTATATTATAAAGAAAGAAGACAGTGGGAAAGACATAAGTAATAATAAGCTCTGAAAATAGAATGTATATGTCAGGAATAACATACCATAATAAGATGATCGTCCCCCATAGCCTGATGGTCCTCTGGAGAATTACATGCCAAATAAATCCTTACGTAAATATAAGCAAGTAAAAATCTAAAATAACAGGAAAATGCATGTGCATGAGTGTTTGTGTGCGCACGCGCGTGTGAAAGAGAGAGAGAGAGAGAGAGAGAGAGAGAGTACCTAACCCTAGTTTTATGGCGCATCTCCTCAGGCCTTTTCCTTGTTTCTGCGGCTACAACAACCGATATCTCTCTCCCAGCAAATATTTTCCCATTCATGCGCCGTTGAGCTTCTGCAGCATCATAAGAATCCACAAACTGCACAAATGCAAACCCTCGAGGTTGCCTGCAGAAAGGATACAGCAAGCCTTAAGCATGCAAGTTAGATATGAACAAAATAAGCTGAGACCGGGATGTCAAAACTAGAATACCATGTTACTGTGACAATGCCATTACTTTGTATACCTTTACATATCTAAATATCAGCTCCAGAAGACAACCACAAACGTGGACTGGATTTACATAAAATAGGCTAAGTGGCTGACCTTTTCCCTTAATAGTCAATTTCAAAGGCAAGTGACTTGAAAATTCTTCACATGCTTGTAAATATAAGAAGCACTTGATATCAACAATTCCTCAAATTAAATATCTCTTCAAGTAGCCTTCAATTGGTCAGGAATCAATCTTCTTCCTCATCAAACCTCTATTGATTGTGTAATTATATAGTTTCACTTCATAAAGGAACATTCTTCATATGATCATTACTCTTAACACCCTTGAATCAATATGTTAAGCAATCATAAACAGTAGGCCTTCATCAAATGTGGGGCTTGGGCTTGTTTTTACTTCAAACCAATATACCCCCCTGACAAACCAGTTGAAAATTTAATTCACTACGGAAAAGGAAACTCGTGCAAATTAAATATAAAAGACTATCAGTTGCTCATTCAATATAAAAGTAAGTAAACTCTTTTCTAGCATGTGATAACTATTTGCCCCATAGATGTTACACCAACTGTGACAGGGAACTGAATATCAATAGACTGACCAACAAACTTCGGCTCGGACAAAGAACGGGAAGCTCGTGCTTAATCCAAATAAAACTAAACAAAAATGACCTAAAACACCTTAAACAAACATAAGCTAGAATGTTTAAACTTCCATTAAAACATGTAACAACTATTTGCCCCATAGATGCTACACCAACTGTGGCAGGGAACTGAATATCAAATTAGACTGACCAACAAACTTCGGCTAAGACAAAGAATGGGAAGGTCGTGCTTAATCCAAATAAAACTAAACAAAAATGACCTAAAACACCTTAAACAAACATAAGCTAGAATGTTTAAACTTCCATTAAAACATAGTAAAAAAGTGATGCAGGATTAACCAAAACCACTTTAAGGGTACAATACCAACCCTGTGTAGTAGTCTTTAGGAATATACACATCCCTAACAAGCCCAAATCTCTCGAAAGGAATTCGAAGTTCTTCGGGTCTGCAAACATAATCAAACATAAATTAAAACAAATCAGTTAACCAGCATTCAGAAGAAGAAAAAAAAAAGGCTTATGATAAAAGTTTTACCTGCAATCCAAAGGAATATTTCTAACCAAAAGGCTTCCATGATTCCGCTCCCTCCTTCTGCCATAACCTCCACCACCAGGTCCACCGCCGCCGCCATATCCCCTCCTAGGAGGACTTCTTTCTCTACCTCCGTAGCTTCTCCTCGGAGGACTATAGTATTGGGGACTGTACCTCCTCATCCCTAAAACCTTCAAAAACACAATCCATAAACTTCATTCATATATCTTTCAAAGAAGCGAATAAAATTCATCCATCTAACTTTAAAGCCTTGTTATTTTCTTATTTTAAGAGAATCAAAGAAAAATTTTCTTTTTTCTTTTAAAAAAAAAAAAAAAAAATTGCAATATAAAGAAGAAGCTTTTGCGTTATGTGATGCAATACCCAAATTAAAACAATAGTTAATTCTAACGGTTGAATATAATAAGATTCTGTATTTTAAGATTAAAAAAAAATTAAAAATATCCATTAAAAAAAAAGAGAGAAAATGTGTTAACTCATAAAATACCCAGATGAAAACTCTTGCATCATTATGAAAAAAATCATAAGATTCAAAAAAAAAATCTCAGACTTTCTGTTTGGTTGATGAGAAAAATAAAGAACAGAAAATTTCTTTGACCATTAACTTGCTTGACCTAAACTATACTCTAAAAATTAAATGTATACAACAATAACAAGAAAAGGCCCCAAAAAAAAAAGAACCCAAAATTTCAAATTGGAAAAAAGGAATATAACTTTCGATTTGGAAGAAAATAGATGATTACCTGGAAGACAAATTTGAAACAGAGACGGAAGAGAAAGAGAAGGAGAAAGAGAAAAAGAAAAAGAAAAAAAAAAAAAATTGGGTGACAAGAGAAAATAAAGATTTTGCTTGGAGTTAGATCTGAACTAGAAGTACTATGTTAAATTGTTAATGTTCTGGTTGGACCGCAGTGTTGGGCCTGGTCGGCCCGCTTCTAAATTAAGAATTTTCTTTTTCCAATATTCATTCTTTCTTAATTTATGAATAATTTATTTTGTAAAATATTTCTTTAGTATATAAGATAACTTCTTATTAATTTTATCTTTTCTTTTTTTTAAAGAATCTAAAATTTTTAAATTAAGAATTTTAACCATTACTAATATTTTAAAAGAATCTAATACTTTACTTGACATAAAATAAAATTATGCTACTAAGTATTGCTCTAGGGTTTTTTTCCTTCTTTTTCTTTTTTGGATAAATATTTTTTTTTTCCATTTCTTGTTTATATTGTTAAACTTTAAAGTAGGGAATTTTTTCTTAAAAAAGAAGAATGAGAATATTTTTTTGCTCCTATAAGGCTACAAGTAACATTCTTATTCTTTGAAATGGAAACATCAATGATTTTTCATTATTCAAATATTTTTCAAATGAAACTGTAGCTTCATGCTCATGGTCATTGTCATGCTCGTCATAATCTTGCAAGTTTGAAATATGCATTAGCAAATATAAAGTTACAAAATCAGATCCAAAAGTTTCAGACACGACATAAAAAAAAAAAAAAAAAAAACTAAAACATAACACAACACGAAAAAATAACACGAACACTACACAAATACACGAGCATATCAAAATCTATATAATATAAATTATTAACGTGACAAAATTTATATAAATATATAACAACTTAATCACGATTATGACATGAAAAAATCATACGAACATGAAACGAATTGACAGACAACAAAACTTAGAACAAAACTTAAAACTGATATATTTTAAACATCTTGTAGTGTAGCTCCTTCAATAAGAATCAACATCTATGTAGAAAAGTTGGCAAAGAAGTTGATTACTATGATTAAGATTTCCTTGTTTCAAACTGAAATGCAAGAGAAATGCAGTCATCGACTTTCCCCTTGTACATCGCCGGCCGGCTGACATCCAATTTTGCCAGCAACTCCGTTGAAGTTTAACACCCATCAATTATATCACCGGAATTTCTGCATCATGTGCCAAAGAAACCTGTTTTTGCAGTCGACGGTATCGATAGTTGACACCCGTTGCTCCACAAATACATTAATAGCAGAGCTCCAGCATCAAATAAATCATGCTTACCAGATGCAAAAAAGAGAGGACTTAACTGTGTACATATACAACGGAGACGGCAGAAACCTGCAGCAGCCCATATCGCGGCATCAACATTCAACCGCAACGTTTGATTGTGATTGCTCGTTGTCGGATTCAGTAAGCAGAGGACTTTTCTGGAAGTTATTTCTTAGCTGACCGCAGGCAGCACTCGCATCCAGGCCCCTTGTTTGACGTATACTAACAGTTACTTTACGGGACTCAAGTGCACCCGCGAATGCTAACACCTGCGAAATCGAATAAAGGATTAATGTATATGCTGAAGAAATTAAAAGCTTTATATTGGTTGAAAACAAGGGGAGAATGACAAATAGTCATCAGCATACTGCTTTTTTGTACGGCCGTCGATACTCAGAACCCTCTATTGGATTGAAGGGTATCAGATTGACATGATAACCACGTCCCCATTCATGCAGTAGCTCAGCTAGTTCTAGTGCCTGCTCTACTGAATCATTCACTCCAGCTGCATTAAGAAAAAAGGATTACAATTTACAACCTATGTTACTCAGACTCGGATGCGAGTGTCCGACAAGGGTATGTTCAGTTTTTTCTAAGTTTTTCCATGTATTTGGAGGGTCATATCTCCGTACCCATGTCTAAATATGGGTCGGACATGAGTATTTCAAGAAAAATGAAGAGTCGGAACAACATAGATTACAACTTTAAACCACTTTTTAAGTCCCTAAAGTAACCATGCAAGAATTTATTTACATGAAACTCCAGTACCTAGAAGTGCATATTCAATGGAGACTCGTCTACTGGTTTCAGCAAAGTAGTCCCGGCAATCCTTCATGATTGCATCAAGGGGGTAGGATTTTGCACTGGGCACAATCATTTCCCTGAGTTTCTGGTTTGGAGCATGTAAGCTGATGACAAGAAAATGAATTAAATTAACATTTAAAATAAAGGCTTAAGAATTCCTCAAAAATAATAACCTTAAGATATCAAGTCAAGTTTTGCAGTGTGACATAAAATAGACCTGACGGCCAATGTCGACTGAAGCTTGTGAGAAGCCAACTTTTTTATGGTGTTTGGAACTCCCACAGTGGAAATTGTAATCATTCTTTGCCCAATTTGTACATCCTGGAGAAGAAAAAGAACAAAACATCATAAATGAGCTTAACTTGAAAGCCACATACAATCACTTACTGCAGCATTTCAACAGTTTTAGGAGACATTGTTCCAAAAAGAGAATTCCACTTTACAATTAGTTTGATCTATGTTTACTCGGACTGAGGTGTGAGTGTCGGTACGGGTATGAGTCCGACACGGGTATGTTCATTTCTTTCTAAGTTTTTCAATGTATTTGGGGGTACTTGGAGGGTCATATCCCCATACCCATATCCGGATATGGGTCGGACATAGGTACTGCAAAAGAAAAATGAAGAATCGGAGCAACGTAGAGTTTGATAAAATAGTAATAATCTGCATTACGAGAGACACAACAGAATTTGGCAACATGTATCTCAAAACAGACATGTATGATTTCATAATCCACAAAACCAAATGATATGCAAATTTTATCTTGTTTTGTTTGTGAGATCCAGTTTATTGACACATTATGAGCACCAAACATTAGAAGAAATATGATTTTTCTTTAATATAGTAGAAACAAAGCTTTCCTTTATCAAGAGTAAAACGAAGAGAAATCAACTGCATCTTATATCACAATATAAAAAATCTTTACACAATTATATGTTGTGTGAGAAAAAGTTGCAACTTGCAAAAAAATGCACCTTATTCAAGCATCGATGGGCGTCAAGTACTGACTTCAAATTCAACATGGGCTCCCCCATTCCCATGAACACTACATTTGTCACCCTGTTCTTGAAGATATCCTCAATAGCCAATACCTGTTCACATAAATTGTCTTTACATATAATACCGAAACTATAATTTCTGCACCATAAATTAAAAGGAAAAACAGGCACTGTTTTTCCATAAAGTAGCAATCCTAGCCTCTTGATTTTCTTAAAAGTTTGAAAAGCATATACATGCAAAACGTTGAAGAAACGGATCATACACCTGCTCAATAATTTCATGCCTCTGAAGATTCCTTGAATACCCTCCCTTTCCAGTGGCACAAAACGAACAGCGCAACGGACAGCCTACCTGAATACCAGAGTAAAACACGAACAAGAAAACAGTCGAAAGTATTGCATGAGATAACACCAGAAATACATAACTGAGTGAAGAAAATCTTCCCCCAACCAACTCCTAACAACAACTACAAAACATAAATAAAGAAAATCACCTGTGATGACACGCATGCAGTAAGTCGCATCAAACCCTTTTCATCTTCAACCGGTATGCCAACTGTTTCAATCAATCTGTTGTCCTCCAACTTTATCAATAACTGAACGATCAATAAACAAAACACACACATATAATTAAGAATAAAAATCGACAACAAAATCACCATTACCTCAACAGAGGATTATCTAGTTTACTAAGAAAAAAAATGAAGCTCCAAAAGAACTCATGATAAAATCTAAATACAGAAAACCCAGTCAAAATATAACCTCTCTCTATCTAGTCGTTACTTTTCGCTACTTGCTTTTTGCTTCTCTAAAATTGCTAAAAAAAGTAAAACCCATGATAGAAAACAAGCAAATAACTAAAATCTAACACATTCAAAATATAATTATTTCAAGTTAAAGTAAATAATTCATTTTTGTTATTCACAACAACAACAAAAAAAAGTATAATTCAACTTTTATATATTCCAAAAATCATTTGATTTCTTCGCCAAATGCAGTTTTTTTGCTTTATGCTTTCGGAATTAAAACTAAGTAGTGAAAATAACAACAAAAATGTAACATTCAAGAGCAGAGTAAAAAAAAAAAAAATCTTTCTTTTTTTACCTTAACAGTGCCATCAGCAGCAGTAACAGTGTGGTAAATAGGAGACCTTCCTATTCTCCATCCAGCTTCTATAAGATCATTTCTAAATGCTTGAGGCACTATTTTTGAGAGAAAAAAAATCCAAAAAATAAGCTAAAAAAAGTCACCAAATTGATGAACAAAAATAAATAAAATAAAAGTATATAAATAATTCTCACAGTGACTAAAATCCTGAATTTCTTTAGCCTTTCTCTTGTAAATTAAATGGTGTAGCTGCTTTCCTCTGTAATTTTGCTATATAATTAACCAAAAAAATGAAAGAAAAAAAAAACAATTATGATAATTTTTTAAGTGAAATCACTAAATATAGATTTAAGTTGTGTAACTACCTGGCCAAAATGGACGGCGAGTTGTTGAAGATCGTGTTCGGACATGCCGAGGAGGACGCGGGGGTCCACGTGAGGGGCACGTAAGGAGGAAGGGGAGGAGACGGTGAGATTGCGCGACGGCGTGATGGTGGCGGAAGCGGAAGAGGAGACGGGGAAGGAACGAGAGCGGATGGCACGTGCGATAGGGACGGAGCACACGTGCTGAAGCATGGACATTTTCATTTTGGTTGTAATCATCATCACTTCGTCGTCTTTGAAGAGCGAAAACCTCTCTGTACTGTCTTTCAGCCTCATGAACTGGAACCGGCTAAAACTAAAACCTCAGCTTTTGTTGCGAAAAGACGAATTTACCCCCTCAGAATATGATTTCATGGGCTTGAGAAATTCATATGGGCCCTTCTGTTTTCCTCTGTCCGAATGAAATGTAGGCCTTTATGGTTAAATTGTCGGCCCAATTAAAATAATGAAATTTTTAGATTTAGTACCCAAAAAAAAAATTCAATAATTTTCTACTTCTATTCAAATATACATTCTTGTATATAAAAAAAATAAAATTATCTAATAAATTGCCGATGCTGATGCTGATAAAGTTTCAACTAAATTAAAAAATTATCACATATTTTAAAATTTAATAAATTATTATAATAAAAATAACATATAATAATATTTTAATTCCACTTATAAAGTTTAACATTCTTTTTTTCCCAAATTCAAATAGTTTGTTTGTACATAGATATGAACACAATCTTCTTATATTCATATGATCATAACAACTTTAATTAATATGAGAAATACTTGAAACTTGGCAAATGAATAAACATTACTCAAATATGAAAAAATACAAAACAAATTCTTTTATACATAATGCTATAATAGAGGCCAAAGTCACTCTAGAACAATGAAGTAGAAACTAGAGATCATGTTTTCTTCAGCTGCAGTTACTCAAAGCAACTATGGGAGAAGGTTTTGGTTACTTGCGACATCAGAAGGCCAGTGGAATCTTGGCAAGATGAGCTATCCTGGGCTATAAGGAGTTTGAAGGGGAAAGCTCTAATTTCGATCATTCTAAGGCTGGCTTGGAATGCTTATATATATTTTATCTTTGGCAGGAGAGAAACCGAAGACTTCATGGAGGACCGGAGAGACAAGATCAAATTTTGTATGAGTTGATTACTAGTATAGTGAGAGATAGACTAGCAGGCTTAATTAACTATGTAAATAAGCAACTGTGTGATTCTTGGGGTATAAGGAAAACTACACAGACATAAGGGATTTTTTATTTATGCTTGATAGCATGAGGTTACACTTGTAGGAGATTCTGCTATTTGGATATATAAAAATCTTTACTTATCCACAAAAAAAAAAGTCACTCTAGAACTTGCCGAACTTAGTACACGCTTCAAGATTTTTGTTGCTTCAACTTCGGAGTAAGTGTCAAACACGGATATGTATTCGACACGGGTGCATTATTATCCGACATAATACTTGAGAAAAAAATTAAAAGTCAAAACAACATAATTTTAGATGTCCTGATTTAGTGATTTATAGGAGGTCTTTGCGAGTATGATCTATTTAACTAAATAGAACAAAAAAATTTAAGACCCATTTTTAATTAACAGTTTTTCTATATAAGCAGTAGTTGAGCATCAGTTTGAACCAAATATTACTCTCAGGGGACATTTGTTTAAGAATGATGTTATGGGGAAAATTGTTTCTTTAGTGCTCTAAAGTCTTAAGTCATTGTTTTTTTGTTGCAAAAAGGTCGTAATCGAGGATAAAAAAAAAGGGTTGCAGATACTGAATTCAAATCTAGACTTACTAGATGTTATCTTAAGAGTAACTGTATGAATCAACTGAGTTAAACCCCCCACTTCGTCTTAAGTCATTGTTACTATTGTTTCTTTAACTCTTTATTTCTGGTGTTGACTTATTTATAAAAAGGTTCTTGCCAGAAACACTTTCTATAATTTTCACTTTCCTCGTCTTGTAAAGTTGAATAGCAGTTGAGCTCCATCTGGACAGATTCTGGCTTTTTAACAGATGTAAATGTAATCATAGCCAACACTTGTAATGAAAGTTCATCTGTCATGTTCATTTGCAAGCAAAGCATTTACTTTCTTGACAGTAAGATTGTCAGTCAAATCCAGGAAGCATTAAAATTATGGTTAATGAAGTTGGTAGTTGGTATCTATATTACTCGGATTCGGATGTGAGTGTCAAACACGGGTATATTCAAAATTTTTTTAAGATTTTCATGTATTTGAAGGGTCTTTGGAGGATCATATCCCCATACTATATGCGGATATGCGTCGGACACGGGTACTTCAAAAAAATTAAAGAATGAGAGCAACATAGGTTGGTACCATGAACAAGCTGTGACAATGTCCAGAATTTCTGATTTATGAAACCAAATATCTGACCCTCAAATAAGCATGTAATATCCACTTTCTCCACTGATTTCTCTGCTTTTGTGACTTTGAAGGGCCAAATATAAACCTCTTTTGAAGTTTCCCTTTTTACTGGAACTTCAACTACTTTACACTTGAGACTTCAGGGGTATCAGCAATATTTCACTTTCAAATAAGTTTCAGATAAGCCTTTTAGCCTACTCATTAAGCAAAGAAAAAACAATGATGAGTTCAGGGTTCAGACTATTTACCTATGTTGCTCCGACTTTTCATTTTTCTTTAAGTAACCGTGTCCGACACATTTTTTGACATGGGTATGAGGATATGACCCTCAAATACATGAAAAAACTTGGAAAAAACTGAACATGTTGGAATATGGCTCAAAATATGGCTCAAAGTCACATAGGTGGCTTAGCACCAATAATGGAGCTACCACTTGCACCACTTGCACCACCAATAATGGAAGCTACCACTTGCAAATGGATGGTGGCTATGGTGGCTACCACTTGCAAAGTGTTCACACCAAGATAGGTGGTGGAAGGTGGCTATGGTGGCTGCCACTTGATGTATATTCACACCTTGATATTATGGCTATAAATAGCCATGTAGAGATGAGAGAGTAGAGAAGAGTTGAGTGTAAGTTAGAGCTAAATTTTTGAAGCAAATACTCTGTGTTTATAGAGTAATTCGGTATTGTGTTGAGTTGTGAGTTCAGTGCTTGTGTAGCACCTTGAATTCTGTATATGTTTGTACTCTAAACTCCATTAATACAAAGCTTCAAGCTCCTCCTCCCGTGGATGTAGGCACAGTTGCCGAACCACGTAAAATATCGGTGTTTTTTCAGTGTGTTTAAATCGGTTTTAGTAATATCAATTCGCTTCCGCACAACAAATTGGTATCAGAGCCAATTTTTACGTAAAACCGAGTTTGTTCGATTCTGTCCGTTTTTCAAAAGTGCTCCAATTTGTGTTTTGAAAATACCAGGTTGAAGAGGTCGTCGAGAGGAGTGCAGCAGAATCAACCGGAGCACCAGAGGAGGCCACACGCGCCCGCACGCGCCACCAGAAGAAGTGCCCACGCGCCCCACGCGCCCACGCGCCGCACGCGCCACCAGGGGTTGCAGACGCGTGACAACCACGCGCAGTACGCGCCACACGCGCCTCCAGAGGTTGAAGACGCGTGAAGCCCACGCGCCCCACGCGCCACACGCGCCGGCCACCCAAACAGCTCCACGCGCTCCACGCGCCGCCGTACGCCGCCCACGCGCCGCCGCAAGTCCGACCAACTTTTTCGGGCTATTTTTTGAGCCGTTTCAGAACACTATTCCGAGACTTTTCCGAGCCGGTTGAGCTAAACCGAGTCCATTTCGAGCCACTTGTAGCAGAATATTCGCAGAATATTCACCGTGTGTCCAAAATTTACACAGTTGGACCCGTTCCTGGCTATTTCGACTATTCCGGACTCAACCGCGGCATCCGTTTTTCCATACAGGTACCGGAAAAACACTTTGTTGGTAATTTTGTTTTATTACCATGGCAGAATCATTAGAGACACATGAAACGACAAGTAGCGCACGATCAAGTTCTTATATCAGAAAGAACTCGATGACCACTGCAAAGTTCGAGGTGGAGAAATTTGATGGCACCACCAACTTTGGCATGTGGCAGTGCGAAGTTCAGGATCTGTTATTCCGAGAGGGTTCATATATCGCTCTGGAAGACAGGCCGAGAGATATTTCGGAAGATGACTGGAAATTTGTCAACCGTCAGGCTTGTGGCACAATCCGGTTATGCCTAGCCAAGGACCAGAAGTACTTTGTCATGAGAGAGAATAATGCAAAAACTCTCTGGAAACAACTTGAGGACAAGTACATGACAAAAAGCATGGAGAACAGACTCTATCTGAAGAAGAAGCTGTTCCGCTTCCAGTATATGCAAGGTATCACCATGCAGGAGCATCTAGTAAGTTTTAACAAAATCCTCGCTGATCTTGAAAATCTAGATGCAAATATCTCTGATGAAGATAAGGCTCTTACTCTGTTAAATTCCTTGCCTGATAGCTATGATCATTTAACCACTACACTGTTGTATGGTAAAAATGATATAGAATATGTTAATGTTAGTAATGCTCTGGTGAATAATGAGTATCGGAAAAAGGATCAGCATGATCACCAGAATACTACACCAGAAGCTTTAACTGTGTACAGAGGCAGGACGAGCAACCAAGGAGCCGGAGAAAACAAGCGAGGTAAATCCCGCTCAAGGAGGGGATCATCGAGAACACGACTCTCGAGGGACGAGTGTGCCTTTTGCCATGAGAAAGGGCATTGGAGGAATAACTGTCCCAACATGGAGAGGTCGATTGTGAGTGTAGCTCAAGAATCTGAGGGAGAGGAAGACTCTGCATTTACAATTTCCACAACAACACACTCTTCAGATCAATGGATTCTGGATTCCGGATGTTCCTACCATATGTGTCCGAACCGGAAGTGGTTCTCAAACTTCAAAGAGTTTGATGGAGGGATTGTCCATATGGGCAATGACAATACTTGTCACACTAGAGGCATCGGAACAATCCGACTGAAAATGCATGACGGTACAATCAGACAACTTACAGACGTAAGGTATGTCCCTGATCTCAAGAAGAACCTCATATCACTGGGGGTCTTAGACTCAAATGGTTACAAGGTGACCATTCAGAATGGAGTCCTGAGAGTTGTACGTGGAGCATTCTTAGCAATGAAGGGTTATATGAAGGGAAATCTGTATCTCCTTGACAGAGAAACCGTGACAGGCAGAGCAGCAGCCTCTCACAGAATGATGGGATAGTCCGACACTTCACTGTTCCTAGCACTCCCCAGCAGAATGGAGTTGCAGAAAGGATGAACCGAACTTTGGTTGATAAAGTTCGCTGCATGTTATCCCAGTCGAGCTTGAGCAAAGCATTTTGGGTGGAGGCTTTATTGTTCGCCTCCCACATTATCAACAGACTAACCTCCACTGATGGGAAGACTCCCATAGAGGTGTAGTCCGGATATTCTGCCAATGAATATGATCGGCTTCGTAGTAACGGATGCAAAACTGGATCCTAGAGCCAAGAAAGCTGTCTTCTTTGGGCTTTAGTGAAGGAGTAAAAGCAGTCCGATTGTGGAACCTTGAGTCAAAGAGAGTCATCGTAAGCCGAGATGTTGCCTTTGACGAATCTGTAATGCTGAAACTGTCAACTCCAGAGAATGTGAACCAAGATTCTCTAAAGCAGGTGGAGTTTGAATCAGAATCTGATGACACCTTAATTGAAGTGGAGGAGTCATCACCTGAAATCTTTCAGCAATTTGAATCAGTTGTCACCAGTAGACCGAATAGACATATTCGGAAACCTGCTCGATACACAGACGTGGTGACATACGCCCTTCCAGTAATTGATGATGATGTTCTGATCAATTACAAAGAAGCTGTAAACAGCCCTGTGCATGCCCAGTGGAAGGAGGCGATCAGACTTGGAAGTTAGTTCCACTTCCAACACTCAAGATATCAATTGGGTGCAAATGGGTCTTTGCCAAAAAAGGAGGGTGCTACCGGCAAAGACAGCATCAGATACAAAGCCAGATTGGTAGCCAAAGGTTAGGCTCAAAAAGAAAGGAATAGACTACAATGAGGTATTTTCACCTGTTGTTAAGCATGCATCTATTCGGATCTTATTGGCTTTAGTAGCACAGTATAACCTAGAGATAGTTCAACTTGATGTAAAAACTGCATTCCTCCATGGTTCCGTAGAGGAGGAAATTTGTATGACTCAACCAGATGGTTCTGGAGTCCCCGGTCGCAAAGATTACAAAAGCAAGTTGAACTGATCACTGTATGGTCTGAAACAATCCCGTGACAGCTGTACAAACGGTTGGACTGTTTCAAGACAGGATGAAAAGTACACACACAGTCAATTTGATCACTGTGTTTATTTCCGGAAACTTCAAGATGGATCATTTGTCTATCTGCTGAAAAAGGCAAGGTGGAGATCGACAGGCTGAAGGCTCAACTGAGCTCAGAGTTCGAGATGATCTTGGAGAAGCTAAGAAAATTCCTGGGAAGTAGACAGAAAAATTGACTAAGGCTCAGTGCATTGATGAATCATGCCAATGCAGTAGGTGTCCTGATATGTGAGTAATGGTGTGTACATTTGAAGGAGAAAGGAGGAAGCTCTGATCTGTGAATTCTCTCTGTGGATTCTCGCCAAGGTGGAGATTGTTGGAATATGGCTCAAAATATGGCTCAAAGTCACATAGGTGGCTTAGCACCAATAATGGAGCTACCACTTGCACCACTTGCACCACCAATAATGGAAGCTACCACTTGCAAATGGATGGTGGCTATGGTGGCTACCACTTGCAAAGTGTTCACACCAAGATAGGTGGTGGAAGGTGGCTATGGTGGCTGCCACTTGATGTATGTTCACACCTTGATATTATGGCTATAAATAGCCATGTAGAGATGAGAGAGTAGAGAAGAGTTGAGTGTAAGTTAGAGCTAAATTGTTGAAGCAAATACTCTGTGTTTATAGAGTAATTCGGTATTGTGTTGAGTTGTGAGTTCAGTGCTTGTGTAGCACCTTGAATTCTGTATATGTTTGTACTCTAAACTCCATTAATACAAAGCTTCAAGCTCCTCCTCCCGTGGATGTAGGCACAGTTGCCGAACCACGTAAAATATCGGTGTTTTTTCAGTGTGTTTAAATCGGTTTTAGTAATATCAATTCGCTTCCGCACAACAGAACATACCCGTGTCAAACACATATCCATATCCGACACTCACACCCGAATCCGAGTAACATAGCTATTTACTGCTGCATTCACATTCATTTCAACAACAATTTCTAACAAGTATTAGAGGTAAAATGAAGCCTTTGTCAGCTACGCATAAAGGCGTTGGATTGGGACCCCAATGAATCAAGCATCCTACTGCTAATAACACAAAATGAGTCAAAATTCTGAACTCGGATATTATTGAATTCAACAACTGTACAATGATCAATAGCCGGACATATATGCTCGAGTTCAAGATTTGGTGTTTATTAAAATATCGTCTGCAATAATAAAATCATGCATCAGACTTTTTTTCCTTTTTATGTACTTACTGGAGAAGCAGATGGCCGAGGACATGAGATAGCATTTCCATTGCAGACTTCATTGGCATTTTTCTTTTTATATTTGGGAGCATTCCTTGAATTCTGATGAGATTTATGAACAGATGCAATTCGAGGGCCCTCTTTGTCACCATTGTCTTGAAGTTGCTCTAGTGCTTTCACAACTGCACTCATATTAGGTCTAAGCTTGGGTTCTATAGACAGGCATTGCAGTGCAAGATAAGCAGCTTTTAAAGCTGCATCGAGCGTGTATTGGCCTTCGATACGAGCATCCATGATTTGGAAAATCTTGCGTTTTCTGGTAAGGTAAGGCTTGGCCCAATCAACTAAATTTTGTTCTCTAGATGGTCTGTTCTTGTCCAATGCTCGTTTACCAGTTAACATTTCAAGAAGAACTACCCCAAAACTATACACGTCGCTTCTGGCAGTCAGATGACCTTCATAAGAAAAAGTTTTAAGTTAAAATATGAATAAGGAAATTGCATTTGTAATTGTATCAGATACAAAGTTATTCAACTGATACACAAACATTTGGTTTGGAGGATGATGTTGTTTATGGCCTATGTTGCTCCGACTCTTCATTTTTCTTGAAGTACCCGTATCCGATGCATATCCGGACATGGGTATGGAGATATGATCCTCCAAGGTCCCTCCAAATACATGAAAATCTTAGAAAAAATTGAACATACCCGTGTTGGATACATACTCGTGTCCGACACTCACACCAGAGTCCGAGTAACATGGTTTATGGCTTGCAATCAAGCCTTTCAGCAAATGAAGAAAGTGGCAAGTTAAAAAGCTTAGCTACCTGTTGCCATATACTCAGGAGCTGCATAGCCGTAGGTACCCATGACCCTGGTAGAGACATGGCTTTTATCACCAGTTGGTCCATCCTTGGCCAGCCCAAAGTCAGAGAGTTTTGCATTATAGTTCTGTCATTTTACATTGGAAAAAAGATGTGAGAGAGCTGCATAAATCTATGTTGCTCCGACTTTTCATTTTTCTTGAAATATCCGTGTCTGACGCATATCCGAACATAGGGATATGATCCTCCAAGGACCCTCCAAATATATGGAAATCTTAGAAAAAATTGAACATACCCGTATCAGACACATACCCATATCCGACACTCACACCTGAATCCGAGTAACATAGGTATAAACTAAAGTAGGAATCATGAATTTCTGAAATTTAAGTTTGCATACCGAATCAAGCAAGATATTTGAAGTTTTGAAGTCTCGATATATCACTTTGGCCTCATCAGAATGTAGAAATGCTAGGCCCTTGGCAGCACCAAGAGCAACCTTCATCCGGAGGTTCCAAGAAAGTGGTTGAAAATAAGAATTTCCTGTTCATTTATAATGGAATGTTTTCCAGCTCTTGAATAAGATTATTCCTTGAAATGGAAACAATTGAACTGACTTAATAGAGGAAGATATAAATGAATAACTCACTTCTAAAAAGATGATTCTCCAAGCTGCCTTTGGGCATGAATTCATAAACCAGAAGCCGATGGTCATCCTCTAAGCAGTAACCCACTAATTTCACAAGATTAGGATGATACAGCTGCCCCAGGTAGTTGATTTCTGTCTACAAGCCACATTCATCATTAAATTAATAAACTATTCCATCCAACAAAGTAGTACTTTTAACTATGTTACTCCGACTCTTCAATTTTCTTAAAGTATCCGTGTCTGCGATGCATATCTGGACATAGGTATGGTGATATAATTCTCCAAGGATCCTCCAAATACATGGAAAAACTTAAAAAAAAAAAATGAACATACCCATGTCGGACACATACCCGTATCCGACACTCACACCCGAATCCGAATAACATAGCTTTTTAACATCTAAGGATGTTTTAAGAAGTTCATTCCTTTCACCATTGTTGTTCAAGCAACCCTTTGAAAGCAATTTTTTTTTTTAAGTTTTAAATGCCAATGCACATGAAATTAAGCAAAAGCCTAATTTTAACTTACTCAACCAAGATTTAAAAAAAAAAAAACAAAAGTATATATGGTAAAAGCTTAATCTAAGGGCTAAGCATGGATTTTGAAACTACTGCTGAGCTCAAAGGATGGAACTGGGGAAGAAGATTATGATACTCACCAACCATTCCTGGTGGCCCTGAAAACCCTCCTGGTTAAGCCTCTTGACAGCAATAACCATGCCAGTACCAGGCTTGGAAGCTGTAAGTGAATTCTCATCAATCCAACCCTTAAAGACACAACCAAAACCACCTTCACCCAAAACACTATCTGGACGGAAGTTCCTGGTGGCTGTTCTTAGTAAACTGAAATTAAAGCTCTTCAAATTGGAAGACTGCAAAATCTCCCCTTCAGTTCTAGTCGCTGAAACAGATGAGATCCTGCTGCTTGAATCACTCATTTCATTCCCATATTTGCTAACATACCTTGAATTAGCCCCTGCGACATAGAAAACACTAAATATCTTGTATTCAAAAATGTCAAACAGATATCAGAAAATAAACCTATGTTACTCCGACTTCATTTTTCTTTGAAATATCTAAGTCCGACGTATATTCGGACATGGATATGAGGATATAACCCTCCAAAATCTTTCAAATACATGAAAAAAATTTAAAAAATTAAACATAACCGTATCAAACAGATTCTCGTATCCGATACTCACACACGAATATGAGTAACATAGCAAGAAACCAACATGGTAAATAGAAAGATCTCAAAAAGGCCAACTAAAACTTAACAACTGCTGCTAAAAGTGGCTAATATGTTCACAAAAATGCTTGACAGGAGACAAAGTGATGAAATATGGAAAAAATAAAGCATACCATGGTGGAGAGGACTCTCAGCTTTAATTCTAGCACTAAAGCAAGACCCCATGAAAACAAAGCTCAGGGTGTTCTAATTCTTTCAATCCACCACAAGAAGGAGAAGAAAATACAGAGAACAATTGATGCAAGCAACCCAAAAAGCCCGTGAAACAAAAGAAAAGAGTGTGAAAGCAGAAACCTTTTTATACGTAGTCTACGGCTCAGCCGTCAGCCTGTCATCCACGAGAATAACTATCCTATTGAAAACTTTGACTGATTAAAGAAAATGAAAGCAAATGAAAAACCCATCATAATAAAACCATAAATGAATGAGAAAACAAAGATTGAGTAAGAGCAAAGCAGCATTGAAAAAAGTTGGGCAAGGTTTTGGCTTTACATGTTTGTTAGTATGTTTGAAAGAAAGTTCCAACATTAAAAAAGAAACAGCTTTGGGAAAGACTAGAGTGAAAGGGTTGACTTGGCCTTAAGCTAATGTTTGATACTTCCATTAATGTGCAAGTGGAAACTTGTTGTATTAATTAAAACTTCCATGGCCTTAAGCTAACAAAATCCTATATATCGGACAAATGTTTGAATTATCAAAAAATTTCATATTTGGAGGGCCTTGAATTGACACATAGATATAGTTTCTGGAAGGAATTTAAGGAAAAATCCGTCTAATTTTGCTGCGGAAGAACTGAATTATGTATTTTTCAAAGGTCAAAAAGGTTGGTTCAGAAAGCAAGAAAATTAAATATATAAATTAAAAAGATTGTTCTGGTCTGGTAATATTACAACTTGAGGTTAAAAAGTATTTAAGCATTGAACTAAATTTGGTACTATTTTTGCTTGTAAAAGTTTACATTTGTTAATTTTAAACTTGATACGATTATACAATATGAGAAAAGTAATTCAAATACGAAATAAAATACGACACGATATAAAAAATAATACGAATACGATATGAATATACGAACATATCAAAATTTATATAAATATATAACATAAATTATTAACTTGTCAAAATTTAATACGAAAAAATAATATAAATACGACATGAATATACGAATTCTCAATTTTATAAAAGTCTATCAAACGACAAAGTTTTTCCTCTAGTGAATTTGCATATAAGTTTGACAATGACCATAGCCAAAGGTATCAATTTTTAAAATGACATTTTGGATAACCTTCCTTATTTGAAATGAATGGATTATTATTATTAATAATTAGGATAATATTTTCATTAAATATGTCCAAACCCACATATTAAACTAAAATCATATATTTTCTCATGTATTTGTAATGTAAATTATATATTTAGTTTTTTACTTTTGATTCTTTGTTAAACGAGAAAGCAAATTACAAATTGCAGGAGGGAATTGAGAAATTGGGGATTAGGGAATGAACACATTAATTAATTAAACTATAGAAACGTGAAAATAGAATATGAGTGATTGTCCCCGTGACCATGAGACCACCACAACACCTTCTTCACTTTTTTTTCTACCCACCCAACCAGCCAGACGAAAGCATTAAAGAGGGATCGGGATGGCAATAGATAGTGCGGATTTGAATATTTATAATTATTTTATTTGTTTTTTTGTGGATTTGAATAAAATTCGGATTCGAATATTATAATTATTATTCGTAGCGAATTCGAAGAAGATGCGGATATGAAATCTCGAATATTCATTATCTTAATATGCGTTACTTATGCAGATAACGGATTTAGATACTCGAATTCTCTATTCGAATCCATTTATTTTTGTGAATTCGGATATCCAAATTCATTATCAGCTTATTTGATTTTATATTTTTATTTAATATTTTTTACTTACTGAATTCATATATTTAGCGGATTCGGATATTCGACGGATAATGTTATTTAATTCGGATTCAGATTTAATACGGATAATAAACGAATTCAAATTTTAAAGCAAATTTACAGATTCAGATTCGAATATTACAAAAAAAAATATAAATATTCAATTCGCTATCATCTTTAAACGTGATGGTGATGGGAAGATTCACGTACGGCGGGCTCTTGTCTTTTCGCTAACTCTTTTGACTCTTCGCTATTATTTTCTGATATAGTTTTTTTCAACCATTGATTATGAAATGAAATTCACGTAAATATAACGGTCAAATTGGCTATGTTATCCAATTTTTTTTTTTTTATATTTAATATATTTGAACATTCGAACGTAAATATAAAATATGATATTTTAATTATATAAAAGAAATTAAACATATTTATATTATATGCTACTCTCATCTCGAATTCGATTAACATAAAATAATTATGATATGTTGCTATTAAATTGTTCAACAAATTTTTGTTTTATAATTATTTATCCTTACCAACCTTTTTTAGAATAATCTTCTTTAAAAAAAATTAAATTAATCTTAAATAAACATATCGTATCGGATTAGTTGTTTTAATGGAAGTATTAAAATATAGCTAAATTAGCCAACCACTGAACCGGTGAACCCTGTAGTTTCATATTCGTTAGAATACTGCTCCTTCTGGTGTGGATGACTTGACTATGTACAAAAGAAAAGATCACCTAAAACTTAACAAAGCAAACAAAGGGGTGACCTTAACATAAAAAATAAAAAAAGTTAATTTGTAATTTGACTCCGAATTATCCATCTTTTCATAATTTGATATTTTTCTTAAAAAAATCACAATCAAATATCTAATCTTATAGATTACTTCAATAGATTTACGCCATTACATAAAATACTAACATAATATAATTAATCAATAATAAATCATCACATGTCATGTCAAATATTTTTTTAAATGATAGTTTGATATTAATCCGATATTTGACGACTTAGTATTGATTAATTGATTTGACATTTAATGATTTAATGTTAGTCAATCATGCCATGTCTAGAGGTGTTCATAAGCCAGGCCGGGCTGCGGCCCGAAACTTTTTTATTTTTCATGCTCAGGGCCGGGCCCGAATCACTGTTCATTTATTAATAAAAAAATATTTTCTTTTATATATTTTTTAATAAAATTTTAAATTTTTTTTAATACGTGAATTGAAATCCAGGCCTGGCCAAATACGGGCCTGACACGTGAACAGATCTAGCCATGTCAACATTTTATATAACGGCGTTAATCCATTAGTTAACTTGCTTCATGAAATATAAATTTATATATTTGATTGTAATTTTTTTTTTTTAGATACCAAATTATTAAAAGATATATAATTTGAAAATCAATTCACATATTAACCCAAAAAAATTTAAACATCTGCATTCAACGTTTCAAAGCATTCACTTCACACCACAACCATCCATGGTTTTCACTAGTTCCTATCTGAGCACCCAGAGTAGAGCAAAATTCAATCAGAAGAGTGAGCCTATTAGTTCAGCTACAAAGTCAAAATAGGGAGCAATATCTCTGACCTTGGTTTGTAATATCAAACTGAAGTTGGGCCATATAAGCAAAAACTGCTTTGTATTTTCTTTGCTTGCTGCAAAAGAACAGCTTTACCGACGAAAGTTGATATGAGTGAAAGGGATTTTGGTCGCTTAAGCAAGAAGGTTCGAGTCTTTGTGGATGCAGCAAACTTTCTTGAAAGAGGTCCCCGCCTTGACGTCCGATAGTACTTCAAAGGATTTAGTCATAGGCGAAACCTGGAGATACCCCGAAAATAAAGTTTGATTTTTTTTTTTTTATCAATATTTAAATAAAAACGCCTATAAAGGATGATCAAGATTTTTTTTTTTTTGAAGAAAATAATTTTTTCGGACTTTTCTTTTGATTTATTTATTATAACCGAGTAATACTAATATAAGTAAATAATTTCTTTTTTATTTTAGAAGGATCCTTTTGTTTAATTATAAAATTTTTTTTTTAATTTTTTCATAAAAATTATTATGGAATCTTAACATAACGTGATTAAATTCAAATAAGGGTAAGATAATTTAAAAGTAAATCACAAATTTAATTAAACCTGATAATTAGTATATGCTTCGTGTCTCGTAATTTTTTTTTTGTTAATTGCGTAAAATAAACAGAACACAAATTATAAAATGTGTCAATTTTAAATACGAATACAATACGTGCATTAATGTATCACATTAATCATGTTTATTACATTAATTTCATGTTTATTAAACATATCATATTTTCGTATCGTGTCCAAAATTATCAGATCTAATTTTAATCACAATTGAGAAAAAAAAAAAAAAAAACTTTTGATATCATTAAAGCTAGAACAATATTGAGTGGATGTAAATCTTAGATGATACACTATGTCTATACTTAATGTTATTTTAAAGTTCATTTTTTAACTTACACAAATGCACATATATACATATACATATATATATATATATATATATATTGAGATAAAAAAAAATCATGATATTAAAACTTATTAAAATGAAAAATGCATTACTGAGGAAAATAGTAAAACTTATTATTAATAATACATAAAATCCAGTTTGAGGTGCTGGTATGAATAAAAGCATGAATTATTTCCCAAAAAAGTACTTATTATGGAACAGATTGTATATACCTCCCATTCCCAAACAAAGCTCTTGCAAGTACTCTTAACTTAAGCTTCAAACTAAAACTTAGGCATTCTTCTTCACCTCAGCAGACTTTATAATATCAATGAACTCCGGCTGGCGATAACACCACAAAACAATAAGACCAAAATAAAAAGGAAGGAAAATAACTCTTAGATAAGGAGAGGAGGAACATTATTACCTTGAGTGAAGCTCCACCAACCAAGAAACCGTCAACATCTGGCTTAGCTGCTAATTCCTTGCTGTTTGCAGCAGTGACAGACCCTGAAAATAATAGGTATCTAGTTTAAAACAAAGGCAAGAAACAGGGGAGAAAAAATGCAACTACTTTAATTTGTATTTTGCTATTGTTGAGAGATTTGACATGCATGTTCATAGACAAAACCAAAGATAAGCAATCTTGCACTATGTTGCTGCGACTCTTCATTTTTTTTTTTTGAAGTACCCGTGTCCGACGTATCCGGACATGGGTATGGGGATATGGTCTTCCAAGGACCCTCCAAATACATGAAAATCTTGGAAAAAATTGAACATACCCGTGTAGGACAGATACCTGAGTCCGAGTAAAATAGATCTTGCATGTGCAAGAGATTTGATATTCTTTTCCATCTAACTATGATGAGATAATGATGTCAATTGTTTGATCCTATGTTACTCGGACTTTGGTGTGAGTGTCGGACACGGGAATGCGTCCGATACGGGTATGTTCAATTTTTTCCAAAATTTCCATGTATTTGGAGGTTCCTTGGAGGATCATATCCCCATACCCATGTCCGGATATGCGTCGGATACAAGTGTCGGACAGAAGTATTTCAAGAAAAATGAAGAGTCGGAGCAACATAGGTTTGATCTACTCATGATTGCCCTATTAGCCAAGAAAGGAGACCCAAGCCCAATAGAAGAAAGAATGGGGAATCAAGGTGCTGTTGATAAGCTTTAATTCCTCCAGCCTACAAGAATAAAACTAAGGTTGAAATCTTGTCAATGTTATTTTAAGATTGCATCTTGGACAACTTGACCATGTTAAATCATATTGGCAGGCAAGCTCAGTCTAATTTTAGAGCCCTTGCTTCATTAAAACGGATTCATCAAAATCAAAGTACATAAAAAATTATTCGAGATATGTTATATGCCACAAACCATCCTCCAAAGGCAATATAAAGTAATGTATGGTTCCTTGAGAACTGAGATGCAACTGAAGATATTTAGCTTCTCATAAACTGAAGTTATTGGTTAACCCGTAAACAAGGGCAAGCACCTTCCCAGTATTTTACAGAAACGTTTTTAATTTATGAACTATGAAGTTCAATATCTTAAGAATATGAAGGCTCTAAAAGAAGGGCCTACCTACTGAACATTCAGGATTGTAAGATTTACTTAAGGATAAGATCAAGAGGCAAGAGTAGGCAGATGATGTGAAATACCTCCATAAATAATCCGGGTTGATGCAGCAACTTCGGGACTGACGTTTGCTTGAAGCCATTTCCTCAACTCGGAATGTACCTATTACATGGAAAAAAAACTTTGTAAGTAAACCTTCACAAAGGAAAATCATGTGCAAGAAAATCCACATTATTCCTAGAAATTAAATGCAAAATATGACCTAAGAATTTTTCTATATTGTATACATCATAAAAGTAAGTCAAGAAACACAATTATGATGTTCTGAAATAAAAACAGGCTAACTTACTTCCTGAGCTTGAGCTGGAGTAGCAACCTTCCCAGTTCCAATAGCCCACACAGGCTCATACGCCAAAACAACATCAGCCCAGTTGGATACTTTTGCTGCCATTGGAAATTACACAGGAAAACAGCCATATGCTTAGATTTGTACAGTTAGCACTCAAATTAGTGATGCAAAAAAACAGCACTTGTTAAAAGAGCAGGGTGAGGACTGATATGTACTGATACCAAGGTGAGTAACTACTTTGACATGAAGATCAATAGAATACATAAACATTATTTTGAAAATAAAATAAAAACATCTGGCACTAGATAAATATATGCAACAGCAAGCTTTATATGATAACAAGTATAATGCAGAAAGACAATGAAATATTTCGTAATGTTTAGATGTCCAAAATAGACTTCTCTCAAGAGAAGTAAGAACAAAACATATGCAAAGAAACCATTGCAACAATGCATGCAATATAGGGGGAAAAAAAAAGTTGTACTTACAGAAATATACAACAAATATAGCATCTAAACAATTAACAAATGCTGACCGCGCTGACACAAGGTCTGCTACCATGACATAATTTTTAAGAGTATCACCAAAAGAATTGCACCATGGACTTTATAAATGGAAAGAAAGCATTAAATGCATACCTGCAATTGCTTTAGTTTGTGCAGCAACAACCTCCATAGTGGATCCTGATTCACGTTGCTCAAGTGTTTCCCCAATACAAGCTATCACCTTCAAGCCTTGCGAAAGTGCATAAGCAACCTTATCCCCAACAAACTAAAACAAAAGAACCAAAATTGCCAAGTTAACAAAATGCTTAAAGTTTAACTGACAAGCAAAAATAAGCAAAAATCAAACTATAGTTAACAATCCATTGAAAGTATAAAAGATGTTAGTAATTATAGTCTGATCAAACACAGCTTACCTCATTTGACTCCTTCAAAATAAGTCTCCTCTCAGAGTGACCAATAATAACCCAAGGAATGCTCAAGTTGACAAGCATCTCCGCACTGAAAAAAAGAAATACAGGAATTGTTAGCTTAAAAGATTTGTTATCCATAAAGTAAAACCAAACTAATGGCTGAATCAAATTGCACCAAGTGAAGCATTTGGCCAAAAAATAAATACATCATCCTTTCTTAATTGTCAATATTATATTTGTTCTTATGACACAGGAAATCGATACAAATATGTTTACTTAAGCAAAAAAATGAATACCATCTTAACCCGAAGAATCAAAGTGCAAGTCGATTAAAGAACAAAATAAATTGAATTGAAAGACTAAACCAGCAAGTAATAGTAGATAGGAAATGTGGGCATACCTAACCTCACCAGTGAAAGCACCTCCTTTCTTGATCCAACAATTTTGTGCGGCAACATGAAAATCAGGCCTCAGCAAACTTTTGACCAAAGGAAGGAACACAAACGGAGGGCTAACCACAACCTCTGCATAAGGATAACATGTTACCCCGAATAAGCCATCTGCTCTATCATCACTTTTGATACCAATAAAAGAGAAAGTAGTTGTAGAAAAGAAAACAACAAGTACGACAACACGTTAAGCAAAACACTACTTATCCAATAACAAAATCCAATGCTTATTAAAGAAATCCGTCAAAAAACTGCTAAAGAACAGAAACTTTCAAGATGATAAGTATGTTAAATTACAAAGAGAGATAAATATTATCTGATTAAATACCAGGTAACTGTATAGTGTATAACTAAATTTCCCCAAAGCAAAACTGAAAAAAAAATGAAGTTGAGTGGATCCAGGGTGCATAATAGAGTCTACAATTTTGCTTTAAAATTTTGAAAAAAGCAAATAAACAACACTTTACTTTGTTATGAGTTTTAGTGTTTCCATCAATTTTTCAATAATGCAGACTTCGAAACAACAGTATAGCATAGCTTCTCCACACAAAAAAAAAAACAAAAAAAAAAAAAGAGAGAAAAAAAACCGCAGTAGAACAAATCAAGTTCAAAGAAGAAGATTAATAGAAGTTTTTAAAAAATTGTAATCCATTTGCTTACCAACAACATCCTGAGAAGGCACCTCTCCGGCATTCAAAGTACTCACAATCTTCTTTACTTCTTCAGTGGTTCCATTCTACAAAATTTTATGCTTCAAATTAGACATTAAATTTACTTATTTATATAACCAAAAAAGAAAAATCAGACATTAATACATTATTAAAGATCTATCCTGAAATTAATAGCTATTTTTTCCTAATACAGTTGAATAATAATTGTAAAAAAATGAAACGGTTGGATAAAGCAAATTTTCATTTTCTACGGAACCAAACAGAAAATAGATCATAAGATACTAATCTAACAGTCAATCAAGTTATTGAAATACTTCCCCAAAAAAAAAAAAAAAAAAGCGGAAAATGCAAAGGAAAAACTCACGCATTTCCAGTTTCCGCCGACGAAGAACTTCCTTCCCATCTTTTTTTCTCGACGATCACGAAAATCACCAAATCTCAGCTCAAACTTAACAGATTTTTGGCTTTGGCCTTGGCTTTTGGATTGATATATCTCAAAAAACTTAGTATTATCTGAAATTACTAGTATAGCCAATAGATTCGAATATTCTTAGAGGAGATTAGGGGTAATTAAGTAAAACCAAAATAGCGAATTGGATTGGGATTTTTGAGGCCGGTGTTGGGGTGGGCCCCACATGAGTAGGTCCATTATTCAGGTGAAGGGAAGGTAAAGGCCACGTCATCACCTTAGGGGCTAACCTTCACGCCCACCACTCCTGCGTTAAGCGCGTCACGGGTCATGCGCGACTGTGGTGCAGATTTTTTTAATTTTCTTTTTTAACATTTTTTATTATTTTTATATTAATTTTGGTAACAAATTTTCAAAGACATCTTTTAAGATTAGTAGATAATGCTCCCGCTTCGTAATAAAATATTATCAGATTTTAATTAATATTTTATAATAAATTTAAAAAATAAAAAAAATAATAATAGTAAAAATAATAATTTTATTTTTATTTTTATACGACACATTGTATAAAATTGATAGTTATTTGAATATGATCAATTACATTCGGTAATTTTAAATACAACATAATTATACGATACGAACATAACATGAAAAAAAATAATTAAAACACGACATGACACACAAAATAAAATGAACACGACACAAATACACGAACGTGTCCAAATCTACATAAAACAATACATAAAACAAATTATTAACGTGTCAAATTTTATATAAATATATGATACCTTGAATACGATTATAATAAAAACAAATAACACGAATATAATGAACGCGACACAAATTTGTGAGTTATTTGAATAGTGTCAATTAGACTTGACAATTTCGGACACAACATGATTATACGACTCGAACACAACATGAAAAAAGTAATTAAAACACGACACGAAAAATAACAGGAACACTACACAAATACACGAGCGTGTCAAAATCCACATAAAATAAATTATTAACGTATAAAAATTTATATAAATTTATAATATTTTAAACACATAATAAAATAATACGAAAACACAAAATTGAATCATTATAACAAATTATGCAAAATATGGGATGAATGGAGACACGACACAGACACACACACACACAAATTTCTCTTAATTGGATCACCATGACAAACTATACAAAATATTTGGATTAATTGAAACACGACACGAGCACATGAAAAAAATAATTAAAATACGACACGACACAAAAATAACATGAACACAACACAAATACACGAATATGTACAAATTTACATAAAATAAAATATTAACATGTAAAAATTTATATAATAAATTTATAATACTTTGAACACACAAAAAAAAACGAACACGATATGAACGCATAAATCTTTCTCTCTTTCCTTCTTTTTTTTGTTCTTTTTTTTTTCCCTCTCTTTCTCTTTCTTTCTCCCCCTCCCCCCAAAACAATGGCTTGCCGCGCAGCAAGCCAAGATCAAGCAATTCCCCCAAATTGGAAACAGTAATTGGAGTATTGCTTTTAAAGTATGTAATAGATATTATATATAATAATATTTTTTATTTAATATATTAAAAATATTAAATAAAATTATCAACTACTGCATTTAATACAATATTTTATTATAAATAATATATTGATTAATCTTAAAGAGTTAATACCTAGGTTTTCAAACTATTTTCTATATTTGGCTAAAAAAATTTGAGTTTATTTTTTATATATTGATAGTGTAATTTTTTAATTTCACAAACTAAATTAAAAAATTATCACATGTCAATTTCTTTTAAAGAATATTCATTATCATAAATAGGATCAGCATGTTCATATAAATTTACTTCAACATTTTTTTCTTTAGTGATGCTTTGTAAAGATCAACTAGATATTTTAGAGTGCGACATATTCGAGACCAATGACCTTTAGTTCCACACCTATAGCAAATATTGTCATTGTTTTGCACTTTATTACTCTTTTCAGGAATTTTCTCATTTTTTACTCACTTCTTTTGATTCAATTTAGCACATTTGATTTCAGGACTTGAATGATGAGTATCACGGATCCAATAAAAAAAAAATTCTACCGCGACCTCTTTTACCACGACGGCCTCGTCCATGACCTTGAGAAAATGTCACATTCACTTCAGGGAATGGTGTTGAGCCAACAGGACGAGATTGATGGTTTTTCATTAAAAGTTCATTGTTTTGTTTAGCCACAAATAAACACATTAGCTCATAATATTTTGTGAATCTACGCTCTCGATATTGCTACAGCAGGAGCATATTTGAGGCATGAAAAGTTGAATATGTTTTTTCCAACATATCTTTATCAGTAATATTCTCTCCACATAATTTCAATTGAGAACTAATTTTAAACAATGTTGAATTATATTCACTTACGGTTTTTAACTTTTGTAGCCGTAAGTGTATCCACTAATATCGAGCCATCGTCTTTTGGTGTTCATATCTGTCATTTACGCTATGTTTGGATTCACAATAGTAAAAGAAAAGAAAGGAAAGGAAAAGAGAGGAAGGTTGAGGAAAGGAAATGGTACATCTACCTCTTGTTTGGATAGTTAAAATTAATAAAGGAAATGAAAAGAATTCTAATAACCATTGTTTGGATAAAGAATGGAAAGGAAATGATGTATTATAATAATTTTTTCCAATTATAACCTTTTATAAAATAACATATAATATCAAAATTATTTATAAAATAAAGATTATATCCATAATAAGTCATTAATAATAATTCATAAATAGAGAGTATGTTGACTAATAACATATCAACATATATTTATCTAACACAATTTTATTTTACCAAAATAAAAAATAAATATGTTCATCCTAACCAAAATAATATTTACAGTCATATGAAAAATAAATATTTGGTTTCGCCTTCCTTAGTCATCCTCTGCTTTCAGAAATCGAAAATTAACAAATAAATAAAATATACTAATAGTAATTATATATAGTGTCCTTTTCAACTAATTAGAATACCTAGGACATTTTGAGAAATCAACAAATTTTCTTAGGGAAAATATGAAAAACATGCAATGCACAGTAGAATTATTGTGAAATGGTGTAATGAATAAAAGTTATTTGAAAAAGAGAAATGAATAAATAGAAATTTTTAAAAAGGATATTGTAAAGACAAAATTATCTTGATAAAAAAACTTTCTCCTCTCTTTTTCTTTTATTTTTTAATTTATTTTTTAATTAAAAAATAAATATTCTGAAAATAAAAACTTTTTAATTTTAAAAAATAAATTTTTAAATTTTTTATTTACTTTTTTTAATTAAAAAATTTTAAAAAATAAAAATAATATGCCTAAAATTAATTTTTATTTATTTTTTTAAATTTTTTTAAATTTAAAAAAAAATATATTTAAATATTTTATTTTTTAAATTTATTTTCAATTAAAATTTTTAAAAAATAATATTTTCTTAATGAAAGAAAAAGGAAAAGTAAATTTTTTCATGAAGGGTAATTTTGTCTTTACAATATCCTTTATAATAATTTTTAATTATTCATTTCTCTTTTTCAAATAACTTTTATTCATTATACCATTTGACAATAATTCTACTGTGCACTGCATGTTTTTCATATTTTCCCATTTTCTTATAGATCAGTTGCCAGGATTACAGCGGTATATTTGAAAATTTAGCTAGACAATATTTGATTTGATTTGATTTGATACTGTTTTCCTTGTACTGCTGCTAATACTATGCTAACATTTGTAGACCTTGATTTGAGTAATTATCATTTATCATGTGCTGAAAGCTTAATTGCTTATAAAAAAAACTAATCAGAATACCATTTTATCTTCTTTTAACAATATATATATATATATATGTAACATTTAATCATATAATCGAATTATATAAGAGAAAAACTAATAAATATAAAAAAAGTAGAAATCAATTTTACTTTTAAAAGCAACCAATATAATAAAAAAAATTAAGAAAAAAAAGTTCTAATTTATATAAAACATAAAGAGAATAAAAAAGACATTTTACACATTAAAAAATATTTTGCCTTTCCTTTCCTCTCTATTTCCCTCCTCAAATTAGGATTTGAGAGGAAAGTGAGAGGTGCTCAACTTCCCTCATTTTTCTTTTTTTTTTTTTTTATTCCAAACAAGGGAAAGATTTTTCATTTTCGCTTGCTTTACTTTATTTTTCCTCCTCCTATCCCAATCCAAACATAGGCTTAAGTTATTCCAAAGGGTTAATGGGTATTTAATAGTAAGGTATTCAATTTTCAATTCTTCATGTAAATGGTGTCGAAGAAAATTCATTGTTTTTGCGTGATCCTGCAGGAATGCTTGATTTTCTTCTTCAATAGTATTTCCAAGATTAATAGCATTAAGATGAATCTCAGCATCAAGTATCCATGACAAATAATTTCTTTCAGAAATATCAGGAGCAACGAATTAAAAATTCGTGAGATTTGTTATTGTAAAGATATTAGAAAGAATAAATAAAAAGTTCAGAGTCATGTAGATATTAAGAATCTAAACAATAAAAAAAATACTTATCTCACATAATAAAACATGTAAAGATATATACATTTTGTAAATAAAAAGATATACTAGATTTTAAAATAACACATGTTAGAAAAAGCAAAATTCTTACCTTAATATAATGAAAGAAAACTCGAGGTACTTTACTACCATTAGAGATTTGATCGTGCTGATAACGTATTATAAATAAATAAAAGGAGTAAATCAAGACAAATCAAGACAAAAAAATATGAACTTTCAAACTCTAGTTCTTCAGGAACTAGCTATCCTTATATAGGACTTCAAAAATAAATAGGGGTGGAGAATACAATGCACCATAATAATTATGTACATAGTAATTAACCTAATACATTCACTATATACATTTATCCTAATCTAGTCATTCACCACATGCATTCATCTACACTACATGCATGTATAACACACACACACACACATATATATATATATATATATATATATATATATATATATATATATATATATGAGAATCCACTTCACTAATATAAAATTAAATTAATTTTACACATTTTCGTAATTTTTTATACGATTTATATTTTAACAAACCGATCGTTGGATTTAACAATATAATTGTACTCGTCGTGCACGTAAAAGTTTCGAATCGACCAATATCTCCATCATATGGATCGAGAATACTGTATTTTTCAATATATATTTAACGGTTGAAAGTTTTTTACATCGAACAAATAGTTAGACATTTTTAATTTACTCGAAACTCGACGTGCATGATCTACGTGAATATAACATAAAATACGATGGCTAGATTAAATAAATATAAAGCATATAAAAAGTTATGAAAATATATAAAACTAATTTAATTTTACACTAGTGTAAATGAATCCCTCCTCATTTATATATATATATATATATATATATATATATATTAGATTTTGATACAATTATCAAGATGATTTCGTATAATACTATACCTTTTATAATTGAATGAGGTAAGTAGCTTATTAATGTAATTAATATAATTTTTGGAATTATTTACAAGAAATATTATTATTTGCGTATGTAACTAGATATGAACTGGAATTTGATACACTCCTTACCTGAGTGTTTTTTTTTTAAAGATTATAAGATGTGGATAGTTTTTTATAGAGTGGGTAGATTTTTTGAGAAAAAAATATGTTTTATTAAAAATTATAAAGGATAAAAATATATTTGATTTTATATTATTAATAATATTTTATTAAATTGTTGATAATTTTATCAATAGAGTTTGTGTCACTTAACTCGTGACACTAAACTCAGTCAGAAACATTATTAATAGTATAAACCAAACTCAATCAAGAACATTGTTACATTATTAATAATATAGGTATATAACTTGGTAACTATCAATACTCGTGTTATACGAGTAATTTAAATTTTAGTAAGTTTATTATAATACATTAGCTTAAAATTTTATTACTGTAAAATTAGTATAAATAAGCCTTTCATGTTTGCAGAAGATTATTTTAAAATAAAAATTATATTTCATTTTGGATTTAAAATAAATAAAAAATAATAAAAATTAGATTTGTTCAAAGATCAGACTATTTGCTCGACGCAATCAGGTCGGGCTTTGGAGAACGTTTTAAAGCCCAGGTACATGCTAGCCCGAGATTATTTTTTAATTAATAATTTTTTATTTAATTATAAATATATAAAATATAAGATACTATTTTTTTAATATTAAAAAATAAAAATAAACTTTAAAGATACGTGAACTAGGCCGAAACTTTGGGCAAGCAAAATTTTATTACTATTCGGGCCAGGCTCGATCAGACCTGACTAGACTTGTCTACAGGCCGGGTAGCCCATCTGGCCCAGTCCGTATTGGCTGGGCTTGGACAAGGTATTTTATAATTCTAGGCAAGCAAAATTTTATTACTATTCGGGTCAAGCTCGATCAGACCTGACTAGACCTGTCCACAGGCCAGGTAGCCCGTCCGGCCCAGCCCAGCCTGTATTGGGCCGGGCTTAGACAAGGTATTTGGTAATTTTGGTCGGTTCGGTCTGGCCCGAATTATTATTTATTAAATAAAAATTAATTTTTTATTTAAATTTAAATTTAATTATAATATATATATTAATATATAAATATTTTTTAATATTTTAATATTTTTGAATAGTAAAATGGGTTTATACGGGCCGATCCGGACCCGACTCGAATGGGCTTGGGCAAGGAAAAAATAAAATTTCCTGGCCGTGGCCGAGGCCCGGCCCATGGACAGGTCTAGACCTAACTAATGAACAACTCTAATAAAAACTAAGGAAAAAAACTCAATTTTCTAACAATTCTATATAATTTAATTAAAACCATGGACTAATTGATGGATATTTGATTCAAATGAAAATATACAGTTGAATATTAAACATAAAAAAGATTGTTCAACATTTAAACTAAAAATCACATCATTCAACTTTTTTTTTTGTCAACATGTCATGAAACTTTAATATTTGGATTGAAATTATCAGAGTTCTAACTAATTACTAAAATTAAATTTGAGCTAAAAATTGTCAAAAGATATATGAAAATGAAATTAAAATTTTGATTATTTATAGTAGAAAAATTTATATAATAAATATTATAATTAAATTAATGAAGATAAAAGTAATAAACATGACTTTGAAGTTAGAAAGATTGTAAAATTAATTAAATTTAATGGCTAATTTTTTTTTAAAATTTATAGTAATTTTAAAGGATATAATCTTTCATTCTATTTTGATTTTGGTTATTTGTTAAGTTAAAATTTTTTGACATTTTATTTTTCAAATATAAAGATTTAATATTTTATTTTATTTGAATTTGAATTTGAATTCAAAATATAAATAATATTTTCTTTTATGTGTTATGAAAAGAGGTTATCATGTAGGCATCTATGTTATTACAACTTATCCTATAACTTTGTACTTTATAATATATATATATATATGATTTGGTGATAAATATTATTATTAAATCAATTAATATTTTGAGTTATAACCTCATTTATTAAAACTAGTTCTTAATATCACATGCGTTGCACGTGATTTTACACATAAAAATTTTGCAATTTTTGCAAGCTGCTATAAAAGAATTTGCTTTGCACCTGACTGTGAGCCATAAAAACTTTTATTTTACGATAATAATAATAAGTTTATCAATCTTATTTTTTATGTTACTTTTTTAATATTAAAAATATAATAATTGAGTAATTTTTTAATTTTTTTATAAAAAAAATATTTTTTACGGCTAAGAATGTAGATTTGCTTAATGCAATTTCATTGAAGTAGACCCAAGTTCTTAAATATAAATTTTTACTAAATTTAATTAATATATATTTTCATTATTTATTGTTCAAATCTAGATAGATAATTATTTTATAACAAATTTGTTTACATTATAGAAATTGAAAAATATGACCAAATTTTTTTATCATAATATAATAAGAATATTCAAATATTCATATAATTTAATATTCAGCTTCCTAAAAATATTTAAATTTAAAAAATTAAATATAAAAAACAATCTGTAATAAGTTAAAGATAAATTAAAAAAAATCAAACTTCCTAAAAAATTAAAATAAAATTTAATTTAAAAAACAATTCCAATAATATTCCAAAAATGTTTCAAAATAATAAATTAATTGGTAAAAATTTAAACAACAACTTAACAAATAGCCAAAAAGGCAAAAACCTTTGTGTTGATTTTTTTAATTTTTTTTTATTGAATCTGTAATATGCCGAAATCTGCTCAGACAAAAAAAAAAATCTAATAAAAAATAAGAAGCAATAAACCACATTAAAAAAAAGAATAACTTAAAAAATAGTCAAAAACCTTGTTGTGAAATAAATGTTCTTAAAGTTATTGAATTTGTAATATTCCTAAATTTGCCTAAAAAATGAGATACAAAAAAAAGAATATGTTATGAATTATGATAGTGAATGAAAAAACCAAAACCATTGTAAGAAAAAAATAAAAGCAAGAAATTGTATTCAAAAACAAAAAACAATGGTTAATAAAGTATGGATTATTATCAGATACACCGTCAGTGGATTTTTTTAATTCCACAAGCGGTGTTCACACGCATCCGTAATCTTATATACGATTTTTATTTTTACAAAGCGATCGTCGGATTTAACAATATAATCGTACTCGTCGTGCACGTAAATTTTAGAATCAATCCGATATCCCTATCATATCGATCGAGAATATTGTCTTTTTCAATATATATTTAACGGTTGAAATTTTTTTATGTCGAAACAAATAGTTAAATATTTTTTATTTATTCGAAACTCGACGTGCATGATCTACGCGAATAGAACATGAAATACGACGGTCGGATTAAAAAAATATAAATCGGATGAAAAGTTACGGAAACGTGTAAACACCGCTTGTGGAGTTAAAAAAGTCCACTGACGGTGTACCAGATAATAATCCATAAAGTATTACTCAATATTTGTTATTTTGTGAAAATAACAGCTAATGCATCTATTTTTTGTAGTGAGAAGTTTTAGTTTTAATTGGTATGTAACTATATTACTAATTAAGTGAGAATTACTCTAAGATTGTAAGTACTTTTTATTCATTGACCAGTTGGCATAATTTTAATTAAAGTGAAAGTGAACTTCAACAGGATATGAGGAGTTTGTATTGATCATAAATAGAAATTATTATTTTTATTTATAATTGATTAAAAAACTTACATAAACACAGATTAAACAAATAAAATAAAAAATAAACTAATTAGAGATAATAATCAAACTTAATAATGATCACAGTAATTGTACAAAACAAAAATGCAAGTTTCTCATTGACAAGAAAACCTAATATATATATATATATATATATATATATATATAACCAATGATTAAATTTAAACAAATAAAATTATCATTATCTTAGATAATGAGTATTATTAGTAACCAATGATTAAATTTAAATATAAAATAATCTCAATCTTATAATATATAATATAATAATAAAATATTATTATAATGGCTATTTAATAATATAATAAATTAGAATGGATATTATCGTCAGTTCAAAAAAGTCTTCACATTCATACTTTTATATATATTATAGATATTAAATAAATTAAATAATTTATTAATAAAAACCTATAAATAAAACTTGAAATAATAAATAATTTTATTAATAAAATATAAATTTTTTTTTCACATATTAGTCAATGCATAAAATAATTTTTTATTAAAGAATACATAAATCATATTTAGGATTCTCAAAATTAAATTATATTTAATAATTTTATCATATTAGATTTATATATTTTTAATGTATACAACAAAAATTTATTAAAAACAAATTCAAGTAGCAAAGCCATTACTCTTTTCTAGTTCCTTCCATATTTAACCTTTCATCTTTCCTGCAAAATATACCAAATTCAAATTATTATATTTATTAATTAAAAAAAAAAAAAAAACCTCCAATGACACAGCACAAACCACTCCCGTCCGATCCTCCAAATCTCATCGTAATTCGTAACCTTAAAAAAGCTGTTTTTCTTTTGGGTTAATATGAAAAACATGCATCCAATAAAGAATTATTATTAAATGGTATAATGAGTAAAAATTATTTGAAAAATAGAAATGAATAATTAGAAATTATTATAAAAAATATTGTAAAAACAAAATTATCCTTGATAAAAAAATCTTCTCCTCCCTTTTTCTTTTAATTTTTAATTTAATTTTTAATTAAAAAATAAATATTCTGAAAATAAAAATTTTTTAATTTTAAAAAATAAATTTTTAAATTTTTTATTTACTTTTTTAATTAAAAATTTTAAAAAATAAAAATAATATGCCTAAAATTAATTTTTTTTATTTTTTTAAATTAAAAAATATATATATTTAAATATTTTATTTTTTAAATTTATTTTCAATTAAAAGTTTTTAAAAAATAATATTTTCTTAATAAAAGAAAAAAAAAAATTTCATGAAGGGTAATTTTATTTTGTCTTTACAATATCTTTTATAATAAATTTTAATTATTCATTTCTCTTTTTCAAATAACTGTTATTCATTATACTATTTCACAATAATTTCTTATGAAGTGCATGTTTCTCATATTAACCCTTTTCTTTTTTCTTCCAATTTTCCAAAATCCCGCCCAAACGTTTCAAATTTCAAATTCAAAAAATGCTCAGCCCCTTTCCCTAATTAAACCCCTCCTCTCCCAACGTTACTCTCCGATCAAATCCAAAAAAGCACGCTTCATTTCCTTCTCCAAAAAAAAAAAAGCCCCAAAGGAATCCCAAATCCGCCATGGTTGCAGATTCGAAGCTCCCGCTGCAAAGCAGCAACAACGCAAACATGAATGCTTCAAAAACCATCGAAGAAACTTACCAAAAGAAAACCCAATTAGAACACATCCTCCTCCGACCCGACACCTACATCGGCTCAATCGAACAACACACTCAACGTCTCTGGGTTTACGAAAACGACGAGATGGTCCACCGTGATATAAAATACGTTCCAGGACTTTACAAAATCTTCGACGAGATCTTAGTCAACGCCGCCGATAACAAGCAACGGGATCCGTCAATGGATTCCGTTAAAGTAGTGATTGATGCGGAACAGAATTTGATTTCCGTTTATAATAGCGGAGATGGAGTTCCCGTTGAGGTTCATCAGGAAGAAGGGGTTTATGTTCCGGAGTTGATTTTTGGGCATTTGTTGACTAGTAGTAATTATGATGATACTGTTAAAAAGACAACCGGAGGGAGAAACGGGTACGGAGCTAAGCTTACGAATATCTTTTCAACTGAGTTTGTTATCGAAACGGCTGATGGAAAACGACAGAAGAAGTATAAGCAGGTATTTCTTTTCTTTTTTCTTTTCCTTTTTCCCCCCCTGGGTTGCTGGTTTTGGAAGCAAAAAAGAAAAAAAAAAGTGCATGGATTTGGGTTCTTTTTAATACTTGATTATTGATTTGAAATTTCACTATTTATTGCTATGGTTGAAGATTGAAGTAAGTAAAGTTTTGATTTACTGATGATATGATTTAAAATAGGCTTAGCTTATGAAAGGAAATTATAGCTATAATTTGGGTTTGATGTCTCTGTTCATAGCTTATCAAACAAATTTATACCCGAAATTTGAATGTTATTTTTGTTTTCATGGTTGGTGTAGTCTTATGAATAAATTTATACCTCAAATTTGAATGCTATCTTTTGATTCTGTAGAAATTAATAGCTATTTAAAGTTTAAACCTTTTGATTTTTCTTGAAGGTGTTTTCAAACAACATGGGAAACAAATCTGAGCCTGTTATAACCAAATGTAAGGAGGGTGAGAAGTGGACAAAGGTTACGTTTAAGCCAGACTTGGCCAAATTTAACATGACTCACTTGGAGGACGATGTGGTTGCATTGATGAGGAAGAGGGTGTTTGATTTAGCTGGTTGTCTTGGCAAAACTGTGAAGGTTGAACTGAATGGGAAACGCATTCCTGTGAAATCATTTCTTGATTATGTCAACCTTTATCTTAGTGCCGCCTCTAAAACTAAGACAGAACCTCTCCCAAGGTCTTTATTATGAATTTTTTTAGGTGTTTGTTTAGGTTAATGTTGAAGGGATTTTTACTTATTATAAAGATGTTTGTTTTACCAGGATTCCGGAGAAAGTTAATGCCAGATGGGAAATTTGTGTGAGTCTCAGTGAAGGGCAGTTTCAACAGGTATTTCTTTTATCTGTTTAAAGTTATTCTGATTAGATTTTAGAGTAGTAATGTTAATGTTTCGATTTTTTCTCCAATTACCAGGTCAGCTTTGTTAATGGGATTGCTACAATCAAGGGTGGAACCCATGTTGACTATGTTACTAATCAGATATCTAATTATGTGATGAATGCTGTAAATAAGAAGAACAAGAATGCTAACATCAAGGCACATAATGTGAAGAACCATCTGTGGGTTTTTGTCAATGCTCTTATTGACAACCCTGCTTTTGATTCTCAAACCAAGGAAACTTTGACACTTCGTCAGAGTAGTTTCGGTTCTAAATGTGAACTTTCAGAAGATTTTTTGAAGAAAGGTTAGTTAAAATAACTCGCTTGTATGTACGTTCTGCTAAGCAGCAAATTGCTAACTAATCTGGTCCTTGGATGGTGAATTACATTGCAGTTGCAAAGTCTGGAGTTGTGGAGAGTTTGCTCTCATGGGCAGAATTCAAGCATAACAAAGATCTTAAGAAGACTGATGGAACAAAGTCAGGAAGTATTCGTGGGATCCCCAAGCTAGATGATGCTAATGAAGCTGGAGGGAAGAATTCTGATAAATGCACTTTGATTTTGACGGAAGGAGATTCAGCAAAATCTCTTGCAGTAAGTTGTCATGTTTTAACAGCTCAAAATCTTCACACAATGTAACTATGTTAGGGTTATTTTGATTTTCTAATGGAGTTAAACTTTTTGCAGGTGGCTGGGCTTTCTGTTGTAGGCCGAAACCACTATGGTGTCTACCCCTTGAGAGGTAAACTTCTCAATGTGAGGGAAGCCAGCCATAAACAGTTAATGGATAATGCAGAAATACAAAATCTCAAGCGGATTCTTGGACTGCAGCAGGGCAAGGAGTATTCTAATGTCAAATCATTGAGATATGGGCATATGATGATAATGACTGATCAGGTTTAGTGCAGCTGAAGCAGTTTTCTTACTGGATTTGCTTTTTTGTTTTTATCTTTTCTTTGTTGTCTTCATGCTAATAATGTCACCACCAGCTTGCAGTAAAGAATCTCACATTCTGCACTTTCTTCAGGATCATGATGGTTCCCATATTAAAGGGCTGCTGATCAATTTTATTCATTCCTTCTGGCCGTCGCTGCTAAAAGTTAAATCATTCATGGTTGAGTTTATAACTCCTATTGTGAAGGTTAGTAAGTGCCTTCAGCTAGCTAGATTTTACGGGTTGAGCATCTTGAGGAGAACATTTTGTATTTATGCTCTTTCTTTTCACAGGCTACTCACAAAAAGGAGGGGGAGTTATCCTTTTATTCCATGCCTGAGTATGAGTCTTGGAAGGAAAGTTTGGGGGGTAATGCAAAGGGCTGGTCAATTAAGTACTATAAGGTTTGTGTCTTCAGCAGTATAGATTTCTGCTGTCTACTGCTTTGAGATTTTGTAGCTTTTCTTCTATAATGTTATCATGTCGTTGTAGGGGTTGGGAACAAGCACAGCAAAGGAGGGGAAGGATTACTTTAAAAATATTGAGAACAACAAGAAAGAATTTGTATGGGAAGGTGACCAGGATGGGGATGCAATAGAGCTTGCTTTTAGTAAGAAGAAGATAGAAGCAAGGAAGAATTGGCTGCGACAGTTTGAGGTTTGCAATCGTTACAGTTTAAGTTAAACTAAAATGCATTGATTCTAGAGAATCTAAATTGTGAACCTCTTGATGGAATTTCCTTACTTTTATGTGTTGCAGCCTGGCACGCACCTTGATCACAATCAGAAGCTCATCAATTATAGTGACTTCATTAATAAGGAACTTATTCTGTTTTCCGTGGCTGATCTTCAAAGGTCGATTCCTTCAATGCTTGATGGCCTGAAGCCTGGTCAAAGGAAGATCCTTTTCTGTTCTTTCAAGAGGAATTTTGTAAGGGAAGCAAAGGTTTCTCAATTTTCAGGTTATGTTTCAGAGCATTCTGCTTACCATCATGGTGAGCAGAGTCTTGCTAGTACCATTGTTGGAATGGCACAAGATTTTGTGGGCAGTAACAACATAAACCTTCTCCATCCAGGTGGTCAATTCGGCACTCGTAACCAGGTTAGTTGAAGTTCATCTTGGTTGTTAAAATTGAATTAGTTCAGACCATCACATCAGAATGTTTATCACTCATGCAAAATTTGTTTCTTTCACGTGTCACAGGGTGGCAAAGATGCTGCAAGTGCTAGGTATATATTTACCAATCTTTCTCCCATTACTCGATATCTGTTCCCGAAGGATGATGATGGCCTGCTCGACTACTTGAATGAAGATGGTCAATCCATTGAGCCAACCTGGTAAATTTAAATTTTGCAGTACCAAATACTTTACTTTGAAACCGTGTATACATAATGATAATGCTTTTGTCTGGTATTTAGGTATGTTCCTATTATACCAATGGTTCTTGTCAATGGAAGTGAAGGAATTGGGACAGGGTGGAGCTCTTACATTCCAAACTATAACCCAAGAGATATAGTTGCAAATGTGAGGCGCTTGCTGAATGGTGAACAAATGGAGCCCATGCATCCTTGGTACCGTGGATTCAAAGGCACTATTGAGAAAACTGCATCAAAGGAAGCTGGTGTTACCTACACTCTTACTGGAATTGTAGAGGAGGTTGATGAGACCACACTCAAAATAACAGAACTACCAATCCGTAGATGGACTCAAGATTATAAGGAATTTTTGGAATCTATCATAACTGGAAATGATCCTTTCATCAAGGTAAATTCTGCTACTTTCAAATTGGCTCTTTCTATTTTTTTTTTTTTATGGCTTTCATCCCATAAATTAGTGTACTGCTTGTAGGAAATTAGACAATACAGTGATGATACATCTGTAGAGTTTGAGGTTACCTTGACCGAGGAGAACATGGTGATGGCCAAGCAAGAGGGTTTGCTGAAGAAGTTTAAGCTAACAACAACTATTAGCACAAGTAACATGCACCTGTTTGATTCGAAAGGGATGATTAAGAAATATGACACCCCTGAGGAAAGTACGTGCTAAACTATTGCAATCTTGGAGTAGTAACAATTTATTTTGTGTTGCATAACATGTAAATTGCTGCAATACTGACTTCTTAATATGTGTAAATGCAGTCCTTGAGGAATTTTTTCACTTGAGGTTTGAATTTTACGAGAAAAGAAAGGTAAGGTCTCTTTGAGTTTTTTTGGAATTATTGAAAGTCTTTATTTGAACAGAGATATTGATTGAAACCTATCATATGCTGCAGAAACATCTGTTGGACAATCTTGAATTCGAGTTGTTGAAAATGGATAACAAAGTTAGGTTTATCCTTGATGTTGTGAAGGGGAATATCATTGTGAACAATAGGAAGAGAGCTGACCTATTCCTTGAGCTGCAAGAGAAAGGTTTTACTCCATTTCCAAAGAAGTCAAAAACTGTTGAAGTAGCCGTGGCTGGGGCTACTGATGATACTGGGGAAACTGAGGAGAACTCTGAGGTTACCTCTGAAGAAGTAAGGGAAAGTGATTATGACTATCTATTGTCCATGGCAATCGGAACTCTGACCCTCGAGAAAGTCCGCGAGCTTTGTTCTGATAGGGATAAACTCCAGCACGATGTTGAAGATTTGAGGAAAGCCACTCCAAGGTCTTTATGGCTGAAAGATCTTGATGATCTTGAGATGCAACTTGATGTATGAACCAGGAACTAGTTTTGTGTGAAATTGAGTTCTTGTTATCTTATGTTATTAAGACTCGGGTATGAATGTCGGACACGGATATTTGTCCGACATTGGGTATATTCAATTTTTTTTCAAGATTTCCATGTATTTGGAGAGTCCTTGGAGGATCATATCTTTATACCCATGTCCAGATATGCGTCAGACATGGATACTTTAAGAAAAATGAAGAGTCTGAGCAACATAGCTTGTTATACCAGTGTTTTCATTGTTATGATATTTTGTTGTATAATCAGGAGCAAGATAAAGCTGATCAGGCAGAGGAAGCAGGAAAAACTAAAGGCAGAGCAAAGGGTGAAGCTGGCAAGAAGGCTCAGAGACCAGCACCTAAAAACCCACGGAAGATAAATAAGAAAAACAACAACAATTCACAAGCTGTTACAGAAACCTCGGAAATTTTGTCCAGTTCAGCAATGGAAACAGGTGAGCTTATGATTCTATCCATTATATATATCTATTTCGGGAAGGTTGTACATTTTTCTTTGTCTTGTAATTGTTTGGTTTCCCTTTTTTTTCCTGAAAATTGATTATTATTTCTACAATTTACTTGGTTCACCAGAAAATGTTCCTGCTGTGGTGAAGCCCAAAGGCCGTGGTGGTTCAAAGAAGGCTAAGAAGGTCTTGTTCTGTTTCATGTCTGGATTGTTATATATTCTCTTTTTCATGTATGGTGCTCTTTGAACTAATGACTGTTACTTCTATGTTACTAGCAGGATGATAGCGACGATGATGAGGACTTCGATATTCCTGATCTAAGGGAGCGACTTGCCAAGCATAACATTCACTCCTCTCCTGATCATTCAGCTGGTATGGTTGTCTTAGCTATTTCAATGGTTAACTTTATGTTTAATCACAGCAAAGAAAAGACAATGAAAGATTTAGTTGTACTTTAACTTTTTTTTCTATAAACATTTTATTTGATGGGTTTTCTTTTTAGATTTTTAGGCCTCGTTTAGTATTGTTTCGGCACAATTTTTTAGATCAAAAATTATTTTTCATCACAAACGCAATGTTAAACAGATAAAAAAATTTGACTTCTGCTGTTGAAAACATGGTTTGAAAAGCTAAACCAAAAAACCAAAAAATATAACTTTTGGGCTTTAAAAGCTGGCTTTTGAATAAAATGACTTTATTATTCATACATCTATACACTTTTATTATTTTAAACATATCTTTTTTTGACATTTCAATTTCTTACAATACTTTTTCACAGCAATGCTAAACACTTAAAAGTGTTTAAATCATATTTTTTCATCACACTTTTTAAAAATATTTTTTTCAACTCAAACTTTTTTGAACACAAGCTTTTTTTAACAGTAATGTTAAATTAACCCTTAATCTACCCTTAACTCCCCAACTCCTATCTAATTAAGATTTATCTCACCTGAAGAAGGTATTATGCGTTTAAATCTTCTCGAACTTGTAACTTCGAGGAATCTATGAGGCATGTATGTTATTTGAGCTAATACTTAGTTGTTTTTTATAATGTAAAAGATGTAGAATCATGATTTGCCTATGATGATTTTCAGTTAATGTTATTTTATAATTCTTATTCCCACAGATATGGAAACTGAAGTGCCCCAAGTACCTGCTGGGAAGAAAGAACCTACCAAAAGGGCTGCTGCTAAGAAGAAGCCAGTCATATCTCTTTCTGAGATATCTGAGAGCATAGGCGAAATCAACATCAATGAAGAAGACTTGGAGGTAGTGGAAGTAGTAGCTGCAGCAGCTCCAGAAGCAGGAAAGAAAGGTGGAAGAAAACCGGCTGCAAATTCAAAAGCCGGTAAACCCCCGGCGGCAGCAGCTAAGAAGAGAGGTCCAGCAGCAGGCAAGCAGGCTCAGCAGAAGCTTTTGACAGAAATGCTGAAGCCTGCAGCAGAAAATTCAGGAATATCACCCGAGAAGAAAGTGAGGAAAATGAGGGCATCTCCATTTAACAAGAAAAGTGGTTCAATCTTAGGCAGGGCAGGGAAAAAAGTGGAAAAAACAAATGATAGTGAAGAAACAAAACATGGTTCTTCTCCTTCTTCAATGTCTGAAACCGACAATGAAGAAGTAACTGAGGTTGTCCAAACAAGACCAAGACCTCAAAGGGCCAACAGGAAGCAAACAACTTATGTTGTTAGTGATTCTGAGACTGAGAATGCTACCGATGATTCGGATTTTGAGGAAGATGAAGATTGAAAAACTGGAATATTTGTTCTGTTTAGGAAACACTAACTAGTAAGTAGTAGTTGTCTAAAAAACTGGCATATTTGGCTTGTTTGTCTTTAAACCTTTAATATGATTGTGCTAGCTTAGCTGTTTGAATGTAATTGACAGTATGATTTGGTGTAAAAGTGTGTTGCAGACATTGCTGAGTTTCTTTTCTTTGAAAACTGGATGTTTGTTCTGTTTAGGTACACTAACTAGTAAGGCATTGCTCTTGCGGTTGTAAAAAGCTTGGTTTAAAAAAAAGTGTGTTTGAAAAATGTTCTGAAATAGTATGGTTTGAAAATTCTGAGTGTTTAGTATTGCTGTCAAAAATTGTTGTAGAAAGTTAAAATGTTTATTTTAGAGATCATGTCGGAAAGTAAAAAATAAGTTAATTTTAATGCTATTCAAGTAATTTAATATTAAGATATATCAAAATATAAATTTAAAATACTTTTTAAGTAATTAATATAAATTATTTGTGATATTTAATTTAAATGTATAAAAACATATTTTAGATATTAAAATTACATACAAACATAACATTTTACAAATTTAAATATATAATGCTATATATTTGAAATAAAATTCAAAAAGAAAAATAATTGTACACCCTCATATAAATATTACAAAAAAATATATTCAATGTTTGCAATTCAAAATGAATTCATTAAACTGCAAGCTATGACATCCCTTGTTACTTCCATATCATAATTGGGTGAATTATTTAATTCACCATCATCATTTCTTTCTCCATCATGCACATCTTCTAGTTCAATAATATTCTCATATGCCCCATCATTATTTTCAACCTCCATGAAATCTGCATCATCTCAACCAGCATGTTTTCGAATAAAATTGTGTATCGCCATTGTAGTGACAACAATCAACCTTTGTTTTTCAAAAGAATAACCTGACATATCTCTTAAAATGTCCCATTTTTTTTTTCAGTACGCCAAAAGTTCGCTCAATGACACTACGTAATGATGAATGTGAATGATTGAATATCTCTTCTTTACCAGATATAGGTCTACCTCTACAAAAGTCAGGTAAATGATATCGTTCTCCTCTATATGGTCCAAGAAAACCTTTCATTTGAGGATATCCAAAATCAACAAGATAATATTTTCCTATATGTCAGAAGATAATAAACAATCGATTAAACAACTTATACTTTATTTTGAAAAACATAAATAAATAGATGAAATAATTTACCATTTGGTGGGTGTGGAAATTTTAATTTTGGATCTCTAATTGCATCAAGAAATATTCTAGTGTCATGTGCCGATCCTTCTCATCCGGCCACTACAAATATGAAACGCATATTAAAATCACATACAGCCATAACATTCTGAGTTGTGATGCATTTTCTTCCTGTGTAGAGAATTTGTTCATTTGGTGGAAGGATAGTAGCAATATGTGTACCATCAATTGCATCTATGCAATCCTACATAAATAATCATATTAGTATGCATAATTCAAGTAAACAAATATAGTTAAATATAATATTATAGTCTTAAAATTTTACCTCAAAATGTGGCATGTATCTAGAATCATTACGTATTTGTTCAGGTATTGAGCTAAATGAACGATCATCAGGTGCAATTATATCAATAGCCATCTTTGAAATTTTTTCAAGCATGATTGCAAAATATCGACTTATTGTCCCTCCAGACCTTTGAAATCGCTCTCGACACCGAGAAACTTTTGCACCAACCCCCAACACATACAGAAAGATACCCAACATCTCATGAGAAGAAATATTTCTCGAACTTTGCAAATTGTATCGTGTTTCCAAAACCCTCAACAAACTTTTGAATACAGTTGTTGACATTCTAAAATGAATCATGCAACGTGATTCATGACCATTAAGGATCTCTCGAACCCATGCCTCACCTGTCTGTTTTGAATTCATGCATGGTTGTTTTAGTATATATTTCTCATAATACAACTGCACAAAGCAAGCTGCAGCATTAAATAACCTATTAAAACTTTCCACACATTTTAAAATCTCCCTCATTTTCCATTCATCATCACTGGAATTGTTGAGATCACTATTAATCATACTCATTACATGTGAAAAGATTTTAAAAACAATACTTAAACATTTCAATAATGCAACCGTTAATGCAAAATAAACTAGGCATTAATGTGAATAATATATATTTCTTGATAATCATAAACATCTTCCAAACATAAATAAATCCATCAAAACACTCCACATCAACATGATAAGAAAAAAATCCATGGCACTTAAAAGTGTCCAACGTAAACAAAGATCAAACACAACAACTGAAAATAAAAAGAACGGGGAGAAATTCAATAATACATCTCCTAAGGCCCAAGGAGACTAGAAAATTTAGAACTCTCCTCCATTTTCATCTTAAGCCAGCAAACTCTAATCTCGGGAGATATTGAAAAAAACACACTTCGCTTCTCCTTATTATTAATAACTTCAGAGAGAAAAAGTAAAGCTGACTAGCTTTTGGAACTTCCTCTGACAAGCTATCAAGCACTTTGATTGCTTGTGGAATGCCATATGAATCCATAAAAGAAGTCATACTAGAAGTGGCTTGACTCATATTGTCCGCTGCACTGCATAATTTATCAATTTGGCTAGATAATTTTGCAGCTCCTCCAATTGGCTTTGATAACTTTTTTTACCAGTATTAGGATGAGAAGATCCTGGCTCAATGGATTTTCTTTTTTGATGTAGTTGTTGCATATGTTCTTGAGGCTCAGGTTGAAGTTCAGGAGTTTGATTGTTTTCATCTTCATATGCTACTTGACTTGACATGTGAATATCATCTATTGCAACTCCTTTTGTATGTTCTTCAGGTGCCTCATAATCATCCTCAAATAAATCGCTAGGAAGTATACCTGAAGAAGGTACCCATGCTTTGTCACCGGTAGCAACTATTCCCAAAAACATTTGGTCCAACTTACCTTATAATTCAGGATCAATACCTGCAATTTTGAATTTCAGAGTTTCGGGCACAACCTACACATAAATTGAAGGTATAGTAAGAAATTAAGAATAAATAAATAAGAAAAGTTTACTTATAAGAATTATTAATGTACCTTTAGCCTACTCTCCCACCATTCTTTTGAGGCATCAATTATTCCTTTTATAGGATTTCTCCCCAAACCAGTATCTTTCCCTTTAAGCTTTTTCCATGCCTTCCATTCTTTTTTCAATAAGTCCCACCTATTCTTGAGTTGTTTCTGTGAATAAGCTCTACCCGTATTATTCTTAGCCATCCTTCTCTTTTGAAATGAGTACCAGGTCTATTACCATTAAATATTTCCTTAATACAATTATCATAGAATATTATTATCAACCTCCTATCCCATACAATTTTTGCCTTTTCAGTTGCTTCAACAATCTTAACATTTTTCATCTATCACATATAATATGTTTTAACATATTGGAAAAAAATTCAATATTAGAGAGGTGACAATAAATAATTTAGATGCAAGTAAAGTTGATGAACAGAGTAGACAATAAATAAATAAGTATTTATAATAGAAATTAAGAAAGTGATAAAAGGTCAAAGTCTTGCAACTGCATGTCCTAAATACTGGTACTCAGTCCAACATATTCATACCCGGTTGCTCAACTCTATCTCAACCTGCTTTGCACAAACAATATTCACCAATCATGTTTTCCACAAAGCACAAACATCAATTGCAGCTGCAGAAACAATCACTATCACTATCAATCTTGAGAAATTGGAAATAGAATATGTAAAAGCATATCGAGAGGCCATAGGATTTAAAGTTTGGTGCATCGGCCTCGTATCATTATGCAACAAAGGGAGCTTAGATAAGGTTGAAACCAATGTATGAAATGGCTTGATTCCCATGCACCAGGCTCTGTAATCTACGTTTGCTTTGGAACCCTCAGTCGCATACCATCTTCACAGTTAATCGAGCTTGGCATAGCCTTGGAAGAGTCAAACAGGCCATTCATTTGGGTCTTTAAAAGAAGGATATAAGAGAGAAGAAATGGAGAAATGGTTAGAAGAAGAAGGATACGAGGAAAGGGTAAAAGGACGAGGCCTTTTAATAAGGGGTTGGGCGCCACAAATACTAATTTATCTCACAAGGCAATTGGAGGATTTTTAACACATTGCGATTGGAATTAAACGCTTGAAGGAATTTGTGCCGGTATTCCAATGATTACATGACCATTGTTTGCCGAGCTGTTTTATAATGAAAAACTCATTGTACAAGTTCTAGATATAGGAGTTGGTGTAGGGACTCAGCAGGTTATGCAGTTTAGGGAAAAATGACAACAAGTTTGGGGCGTTGGTGAAGGCTGAGGACATTAAGAAAGCTATGAACAAGCTAATGGATGGAGGAGAGGAAGGGAAATAAAGAAGAAAAAGAGAAGGAAAGCTTGCAGAGAAGGTAGTAGAACAGGGTGGATCTTCTTACTTCAACATTACATTGTTGATTGAAAATGTACACCAAGTAAAACACAATGGAAAAAGGTTGTAAGAGGGGAATCCATGGCTAGCCTGATATCAGAATAATATTTGTTTCTTCAAAAACAAAATAAAAATGGAGAAATGTGAAAAGGAAGACTCATAACTCGTAAGAGTCTAACAGAGTGAATCTATTAAAGATGGTCACGTCATCATTTTTGAAGATGGTGACTTTGCTTATATTACGGGTTCTTAGCCTAGATTAAGAACTTCAAAATAAAACCGAATAAAACACCATCCAAATCAATTCATGATAACCCAGCAAAGCCAATAAACATAGAGAAAAGAGCTGAACTCCAATAGCCCATCTTCCAAAAACAGAGTAATCAAATTCAAAACAACAAGAAACAGCTAAAGCCAATCCAAAGCACATCGAAAATATTGAAAATATTAACGCTGGGAAGGTGATAGGGAAATGCTTGAAAAACAAAGATCAATGATAGGGAAATGCTCGGAAAGGAAATATAAACAAAAATTCTCATACCTTGAATAAAGAAGAAACCACAGTTCATCAATGGAGAAGGTGAAACCTGCCAACCAAATGAAAATGGTGAAGGGTAGCTGAAACTTAGCTTCTGCCAACCATGGTAATAATGAATACTTTTTTGGGTATTTGATCATTTACCTTCAAAAATATGGTTTGGCAAACACAAAAGCACCAAAATTGTGGCTGTTGGCTTTGGTTCAAAAGCAGCTTTGAAGAAAATAAACTGCATGTTTAGCATTGCTTTGCTGCCAAAAGCAGCACTGAAAAGCAATGCTAAACGGGCCCTAAGTAGTAGTCTAAAAAACTAGCATATTTGACTTGTTTCCCTTTAAACCTTTAATATGATTGTGCTAGCTTAGTTGTTTGAATGTAATTGACAGTATGATTTGGTGTAAAAGTGTGTTGCAGACATTGCTGAATTTCTTCTTTTCTTTGAATCTCAGTCACTATCTCCTACAACATTGGTAAGCTGTTATTTTATTTTCACATTTTTGCAACTTAGAAATTTAAGCATAGGTGATACTCTAAATCTATCCAAGAATTGGCTACTTGTAGGATCCGACAGACCCGACCTTAATTGGGTCGGGTCTAGAATTTTTTTTAATAATTCAAGTCGGTTCGGCTTGAATTACTATTTATTAAATATAAAATATTTTTATTTAAATTTAATTATAAAATATATAAATATAAATATTAATATAAAAATAATTTTTTAATATTTAATTAACAATAAAATGGGCTTTTGGGTCAGACCATGCTTGGGTAAGGAAAACTTTTTTTCGGGTTGTGACTCGGCTCGGCTTATAAAAAAATATTAAAAATTTGGATTTGCTTGGGCTTAAAATAAATCTCAACTTACATTGAACCACTTAACAGGCTTGACAAATCACTGGGTCAATGAATAGGCTTAATACAAAGTTAATTGATATTAGCAAGTTGATTTTTTTAATTAATTTATTATTTTTAATTATAGAAAAGAAATATTTTGAAATAAAATATTATTTTTTTCTTAAATTTTGCCGTAAACCAATCTAAAATTAATATCAAGATAAAGTATATGATAAATTTACTCTTGGTTCCAAAATTAAATAAAACAAAAAAAGTGTTTTGCTTTTTTTAAGAAATAAATAAAAAAATTAAGATTGTATTTAATTATTTAATCATATGTACTTAAATGTGATTTCATTATTTATTATTTACTACTTTACCATATGATTGATTAGTATATTTAAAAAAAAGTAAATATAATGAAAATAAAAATTAATAAATAAATGTTAGGTATATTTAAACTAAAATCAATATTGTATTTCATTGTTCAATTATTATTATTTTAAATTTTTTCCGTCAAAGAAATATTTTGAATTTTTTTTTTGAAAATTTTAAAATTATTATTTTGTTTTGCCGCGTAGTCATGCTTGCATAATTTCCCGCCAAGAAAAAGACAGAAAGACTATATAGGGTTTCCCGTCTACACCGATTCGTATACTCAGTATCTTCATCTCCACTCGGACGAGTCTCGACTCAGTTCTCCATCTCCTTTTGGTTTCTCTTAATCAGTAATTCTCAATTGATTAATCTTTGACTCTCCCAAATTATTTCCCAATTCATCCAATTTCCAAATTAGAAAAACCCTAGATCGCTTCGCAGACATGGCTGGCCAATCCGATCCTCACATCTCTCTGTTCTCAGCAGAAGAGGTTGCCTTCCCTTCTCTCGTTATCCTTTATACTGGTGATTTTACTTAATTTTTTTTTGTTTGTTTGGTTAAATTAGGTGGAATTTATGGCTGAAGATGAACTGATAGAGATTGTGCCAAATATGCGAATGGATTCTCTCAATTTCATCTGCGTAATCTTCAATTCTATTTTACCTCTAACAAATTTCTTTAAAAAGATAATTTGGTTAATTTGTTTTTGATTTTGATGAAATGATAGGGTGATTTTGGTCCATTTTTACCTCAAATAGCAACTCAGGTGCCGCTGTGGCTCGCGGTGGCTTTAAAGAAGAGAGGAAAATGCGCGATTCGGCCTCCTCAGTGGATGTCAGTTGGTTAGTTACTTTCTTCCTCTCCATTATAGTTATTTTTGATGTCAAAATTGAATTAGAATTGTTAGTTTGTGACACTTGATTTGGAGCTATTGTTTTGAATATTTCATCTGTATATTCAAATAGGAAAAGGGTTTTGGATTTTACTTAAGTTTTGCTTCATGTTTCTCTAGTGCCATGATTTGACAGCCAATTAAGTAAAATATGGAATGCTTGAAATGTTTCCCCGACTTAATCTAATAAATTGGTTCTGCCTTCTGTTTGTTGTTACCAATGAGAGCCAACGTTTTTGAGGAATTTTACTATAATTTTACATTGGCAAGGAGAGGACACAAGTTTTTAACTAGAAAGGTCCATTCATCATGATGTTTGTTTTAAACTTCATTCTTTTGGGAACATGTATTGTTTGATTAGGGCTTAGAAGTTGAGTTGAGAATATGCTAGGTAATTGATAGGGGTTTTTTTGGTTTACGGTTCTGTCATATGAATATGTTATAATGTTTCTTCCTATTTTTTGTTATGGGCTAGAAAATTTGACACGGGTTTTGGAAGGAGAACGAGACTCTCAAGGGGCATTTCAGGTGCTTCCGTTTCATTATGTGGAGATATCTAGACTTCTTTTTGACCAGTAAGCCTTGTTAGACCTTTTTCTTACTATTCTACACTTTAACACAATGTTATCAAGGGTGCAAGGCGCATTCTAAGCACTAGAATTCTTCTATTGGCTCAGGTGTAAGGCGCAAAAAAAAGCTCGTCTAAGTGAAATAAAACTCAATATGTATATGTGTGTTTTTGTATGTATGTATGTATGTGTATATATATATATATATATATATATATATATATATATATATATATATATATATAATAAGTTGAAGATATATAATTATAATAATAAACTTTGAAAAGTGGTTTAGTTTATCTGCAAAATATGTAATATTTTTTTTGTTGCCCAATATGCATGATATCTTTATGATCCCATGTTTGTTGTTGAGTATTCTCAAATATTGAGAAGTAGAGAGTTTGATACTATTCCATTTTTTACTAGTAAAGGTACATTTAATGAATAAAAGTTAAAATAAAAGAAATTAAAGAGAACTTCAATCAGGTGAGCATTTTTTTACGTCTATCGCCTTAAAAAAAGCACGCTTAGACGCACCAGGCGTGCGCCTGATCAAATGCGCCTTGCTTGAAAGGGTTTGAGGTGCTTTTGTTATTTAATGCTAGGGTGTAAGGTCTAGGCATGCCTAAGCGCACGCCTTGACAACATTGGTTTAACATGACGAAGGCTTAACGTACTCTGCTTTTTTTGTGGATGGCAGTGCGCGTGACGACATTCCTGACATGTATATGGTGAGTTGGAGGATTCTTTTAACCTTGTTTTTATTGTCCATTTGATTTCTGCAAGTAGTTCTTTATGAACCCATTTTACAGGTGAGATCTCTTATTGAAGACATAAGGGATGTACGGATTCATAAAGTTGAGACTAGCTTGGAAAAGTTCAGTGGGACATCTGCAGTGAAAGTATGCTTTTTTCCCACCCTTGTGAATTTGTTGATACTTATTATCACCAAGTTTTAGGCACATTTCTAAATTATATTTCTCCTAATATGCTTCAGATAAACTGGATTTCCCCAATGATCTTTGTGTTTATTATAAATCTTTCATCACAGTTATTTGTGTTCCATTCGATATCTGTGCCTCTAATCTCTTGAAATTGGTCAGATTCCAAATTTATCAGCTATGGAAGTGAATATAATTCGTCCATTTGTGGGGAGGGCCCTACAGGCATTTTATAAGCATGATAATCCAGAGAAAATACCAGATGTAGATAGAGCATCCAGTGGACAGACCCGAGTAGCTAATAATGAGCCAAGAGTATGTTCTTAATTGCTATTTGTCTGCGTCTTATCTAAAGGTTATAACATGAAATGGATAATGGCGTGACTAGTGGTCTGGATAGATTTTTTATTCTTTGCCTACTGATTTTTGATAGTGTTAGGAAGACATGTCTAAAGGTGGCAAATGAGTTTGCCAGATGATCATGATTGAATAATTTTATTACTAGATCAGGGTTTCTAAACTAATATTTTTTTTTGCTTTACAGCGGCCACTGAGGAGATAACAAGTCATTTTCATTTTTGATTCCTTTACTGTATTGAAAACGGAAACTTCAGCCAGCCAGTGATGAAGGTACTTCTGTTCTCTTTGAAACACTTTTTGGAGAACCCTACTTGGTGCCTTTTTCTTTGTAGTTGTGAAATAATTGCGGCATTTGTTTTGAACCCTTGTTGAGTAAAGTCGTTAACTTATTGTAATAGCCATTAAAGTTATTATTTCCCACAAAGCTGTGAGGACCTCAATACTATTGTATTGTATTATGGGGAGAATTAACTCTTGTCAACTGCAACATCATTTACTGCATTTTTTAAACCCCTTGTGATCTCTTTTGTGTAATCTTTGGGCCTGGGCTTGATATTAGTGGACTGTTGCATTGCATGTGATGAGCATGCAGCGCTAAACTAGGAATATTGCATGTTGTTTGTCATGGAAAACAATATATAAGAGTTGAAGATCTAAGTCAAGAGGAAGATGTTGATTTGATTTATGGGGTAAACAAAATATAGCATAGGGACAAATGCATTTGTTGGAGGTGGCCTCAAGATGAGGTTGCCTAAGACATTTTGATCATGAACAAGAGAGAGTAATGCACAATATAGAGGAGTAACTCATACAGCTAACCAATGCAAAGAGTAAACAAAATCTCTGTTGAGATAATCCAAAAACATTATTGCTGACAATTTGACGGAAGATTTGGCTCTCTAGAGCTGCATGGTAGAAAGGATTCTTGTATTGTATGTATCCTAGACAACTATGTTACTTGGATTCGGGTGTGAGTGTCAAACATGGGTATGTTCAATTTTTTTCAAAATTTTCATGTATTTGGAGGGTCTTTAGAAGATCATATCCCCATACCTTCTCAATACCCATGTCCGGATATGCGTCGGACAAGGGTGTCGGATATGGGTACTTCAAGAAAAATAAAGAGTCGGAGTAACATAGTTAGACAATGCTCCCTTTTTATTTTCAGTTTTCATTTGATATATTTCATTATTGGTGGACAGTTCCTGATTGATTGTGATTCATCTGTCTGGTAAAAAACTTTTGCTCAGTGTTATTTCACGATGAATTGCAATTTGGATGTAAACGATTGTGTTGTTGTCTAGGGCTGTACCTGTTATCTAGTTCCTGTTTTGGATAGACATCTCCTTTCATCTTGAATACTAGAGTAAGCATTCCTGAAAATTAGCATTTCCATTTATTTAATTTATTAGTATTAGCATGGTGAGGCTTTTTGATATATAAAATAAACTTGAATCCCCATAATAGAAGTGGTCCAAGGCATATTCCTTATCTCCATCACATCCTGTGTGCCAAATGTCTATCCTTTGCACTAGAAGTCACAAAAGAGAATCCATATTGTTTTTAGAAAAGATGGAGACCCCAAGAGAGAGGTCTGGATATTCCTTAGAAGCCAGATAGACAACTCTAGAAAAGTATTTCTTGTTCCCTCATCTGACCCACCCTAACTTATGGAGATATTAAAGTAGTGTTTATTTACACATGCTGTGGGTCCTCTAGACTTTCTGTCTTTAGATCTAATAATATTGGACATGACATAATTACACGACTCGAAAAAAATAATTAAAACATGCAAAAAAATGATACAATACGAAAAAATAATACGAATATGACATGAATACACAAAATCTCAAAATCTATATATATTATGAATTATTAACGTATCAAAATTTATATAAATATAAAATACTTTAAATATGATTATGATACGACAAATTACATGAACACGACATGGGTACATGAATTGCCAAGTCTATCTGTCTTCATTGTAAGCTTAAAATATTAATCATAAACAAAGGAAAAGGATGGTTATCATCCATAACCTCCTAGGAAAGCAAAATATCAAATTAAAGAAATGAATCTTAACATATTTTGTTGCCTATTGAGCTGTGAGTTTGAGGATAGTCCATAGCCTGCATTTCCTTGCGAATTAGCGTTGTTTTGATTTTTCATTTTTTTTGAAGTATCTATATTCAACATTCGTGTCTGACGCATATTTAGACATGAGTATGGGGATTTGACCCTCTAAGGATCTTCCAAATACATGAAAAAACTTGAAAAAAATTGAGCATACTCGTGTCGGACATATACTCATATCTGACACTCACACCCGAGTCCGAGTAACATAGGATTTAGCATGGCTGTTAGGTTAGGATCTATGCCATTTGGTAACTGAATCAGTTTTCTATCAAACTTTAGCTGGCGTTGCAATTCTTTTTTCTGGGGGGAGGGGAATTATTTGATTCCCCTTTAAGGTCTGCTTTTTTTATGCAATTATTAGATTCCCTTTTGAAGGAGATTCAACAGTTGTTGCAGGTATGATTATCGACATTGAAAGAAGCCGGCAGCTTATAAATCATTAATTGTAGAATAATAAAAGATTTATCTGTTAGCTGCTGAGCCCTTGCAAATGGTTGTTTTTTTTTTTTTTTTTTTGTCTTTTTTCTTTTGTGAGGAACAGGCAGTTTGATGGAGGAATTGAGATTATGAGGGGTTGCCTGACTCATGAGGAGAATAAACATCAAACTTGCTTTGGCTCTAGGTTAGTTCAAAGATTAAACCTTAACCTTCCAATGGCTAAATATTGATTGCAGCTTACTTGGGTACTTCAATTTTTGTCCAACCATGATAATGATGCTATGATAGTCTTTTAAGGTTTGAATTTATGGTGTGATGTAGACTAGAAGAGAGCTTTCTTCTTTCTAATAAGTGCTTTCATAAAGTACATGTGTTCGATACATACGAAAAAAATACTATGGAGATCTGATCTTTCATATTAAAAAACTTAAAATAAATTAAATATATCTGTGTCGGACATAGATTTGCTCATGGATCGGGTTGAAATTTTTTTTACCTTTACCTAAGTTCGGCCTTGAGTAGGCCCGCCAACTAGGGATGGCAATGGAGCGGGGCGGGGGCGGATTTTGTAAAATCCGCCCCCGCCCCGCCAGTGACCTACTCTGCCCCGCCCCCCGCCCCGCTCCACCGTGGATGTTGGATTTTCAATACCACTACCACCTCCATGGATGTCGGTTACGCCCCGCCCCGCCCCATCCGATTTTTATTAGTTATTTCTAATTTTTTTCAAATAATAAAGTTCTCTTATGCAAGTATAATTATTATGATCAATATATAGAGTTCAAGAAAAATTATAAAATAGGTTACACACAATAAATGACATGTTTGAATGCAGTTCAGGAGTTCTCCCAATGAATAAGAACAGGATTCTTAGAGGGCTTATCATCATTAAATTAATCTAACAAGTTATCTAAAATTTATGAGAATGCATTACCTTCTGCCTGAAACTTTTTAAAGTTTCCCTCAAAGGATCAAGTGTAGAATGTTTCACAGAATGCTCCTTCCATTCATTAGCAAGCTTTCTCAAAACAACAACACTTGCTTCAAGGTTATCAAGATAAAACACATCCTGTTTCCAAAGATATTGGAAAGAACCAACAGAAATTTAACGATAGTCAGGATAAGTGAAAGAAAATACAGCCAAAGATCTGGGGGAAAATATTAACCAGAAAGAAAAGTAGACCGCACAACCAATACATAAGTGGATGAAAAATTTTCAAATAGATCAGAAATTGCTCACCCATTGCTTAAAACACTCAGTATTTTGAGTTAAACACCAAATAAAAATATCACTCGCTTCCTTTGATAGTTCTGGAACACCTACAATGACAACACAAAAAATCAAATACAACTAATTTTCCTGTGCCACTTAACTTGGATGGGTTTAAGATGCCACAGGAAAACAGTCTGTAAGAATTTAGTTTTACCTTCTCCAGCAGCTTTTACAGCATAGTTCAGTATCTGCTGGGCAACTTGTTTCATTGCTTTGCTTCCAGGAGAACCAGCAAGGGCAACCTCCTTCAGGGTAGGATAAATAGCTTCAAACCTCTCGGTTGCCTAAATGATTAATAGATTAAAAATGAATCACATCTCAAACTTCTGGAAACCTAGGACTGGGGCAAAATAAATCATGCAAAAGATCCAGTACAAAACCTATCTTAACTCGAGCTGAGGGTGCCGGAAAGGTGATTCTCATCAAAATCTCAAGAGCGGAAGGTGGCACCAGCCGATCTCCCTTTCTGACAGCACCATTTACTAAAATAGGACGAGCTTTTGGAGAAGAAATTATTCTGATCTCAACAGATGAAACAAACAGGATCAGAAGGATTGGAGGAGGAAAAAGAGAAGTGTTGTGTAAAGCAGAAAACATATATAGACCTACAATTAGCAATAAATTTATCAAAAGCAAATGGCATCCAACCTCTCTACCAACTGTAAAATCAAGTCTCTAGACTGAGGATTACAACTTGACTTGCCACTCATTAGCAAAAATCAATTCAAATAGATTTGTTTTTCTTTGAGAAAGTTATGTTTTAGAGAACAAGTAAAGGGAAAGTAGAAGGAAAGGGAGCGGCGGTGGAGTTGTAGAGATAGAGAAGAAGTAAACATGTTAGGTTTTTAGGGAAGGGTAAAATAGTAATTTTACTAGTCGGGGCGGGGCGGATCAGGTAAATACTGCAACTGCTCCATACCCGCCTTTCAAACAAAAAAAACCGCCCCGCCCCGCCCCGCATCCATTGTTCAAAAAAAAAAAAACCTCTCCATTCGGATCGGATCGGTTCGAAATTCATCGGTCGGTTCGGGTTTTGCCATCCCTACCGCCAACCTTGTTTAGGCTTGCCAACCTTGGGCAGGTCTATTAGTTTGGTTTACTGTTCAAAATAATAATAAAAAATATTTTTTATATTAATATTTATATATTTTTATAAATAAATTTAAATAAAAAATTATTTTTTTAAATAATTGAACAGTGATTCGAGTTGAATCAGCTCAAATCACTATAATTTTTGTTCAAGCTCGATCTAATATAAGTCGAATATGTTAGGCCGGACGAACTATTTTACCCATGAGCAAGACAAATTTTTTTCTATTCCAAGTATATAGTAGCTAATAATATTTAACTTGATCTTGAAAGGGGAAAAAATGAAAAAGATGGAACCATCAATTTTTTTTGTTTGTTTTTGACATAGCTAATAATAAACGAAGTACATGTGATAAACATTCAACCTTGTTTTTTTTTTTTGGTTAAATTGAATTTGAGAAGGATTAGTTTGACGAACTCAATGATTTTTTTTTTCTTTTTTCAATTATAAGTATTCATAAATTCAAAGATTTGAATTTTTAAATATGATAAACATTCAAACTTGTTTAATTTTTTTTTTTTTTTTGTTGTATTTGGAAGAATTAGGTTGACGGATTCAAAGATTTTCTTTTTCAATTATAAAAATCTTCGCTTTAATCCCAATTTTTGTTTTCATTTCAATAATTTCTTTAATTGTTAATGGATGATCTAAAAGTATTTTTTTAAAATTATTATATAAAATTATATTTTTATCAATATATTGTTTGTAATTTTTCTTTTATTTTCTTTCTGTTTCGTTCAAGTTGCATGGTGACTTGGTCGCAACCTATTTTTTTATTTGTTATTAATACTTTTTTTATAAAAAAAAGTCTCATATTCATTTTTTTTTGTTTTAACTAATTACTTTTTCATTAATTATTTATAATTTAAAATGTTCATGAATGGAGTCAAATATTAAATTAATATTTTAAACGATTCGTGCTCAAATTTGAAAAATTGTTTAAAGCTTAACTTGAATTAGGTCAAATTCGCAGATTTAATAAGTTGCTTGACTTATGAACAAGTTAACTTACAAGCTTATAAGTTAATTATCTAACATTTGGAAACCCAAACGAAAATGGAAAAGAAAATTCAGATTGGATAAAGTTATTCAAATTGCATACTCTTGTAAAGTTAGGTGCATTGATTTTTTTTTTTTTTTTTTTTTTTTTTTTTTTTTTATATTCTTGAAAAATACTACTATTATTTGGTGAGAATTTCAACTATTAATTGCACATTAAAGATTTACAGGACTTTTGGATGAGTTCATAATTGAAAACATGTAAAGCAAAATCTCAATAATAAAGGCAAGAGAATTTGTACAACAAAGTTTGGGAAAAAGAATTCGAATTCTCAAAGTTCTTTCAAATAGAAAATTGGATATTTTTTCTAATCATTTTCATTTGTTGAAATGAAATTTTGAATTTTTTTTTTCTTCTTCTCTTGGTACATTCACTTTAGCCAATAGAAAAAAGAATTACCCTCACTAGTAAATTACCTATTATTATTGTTTTTTAATTTTGTCATTTTTACCATAAGGAATGTGATTCATTTATTATTAATGACCAATAAAATTTTTACTGTAGGGGCTTGTGAATTGGGACCTTGTACATGTTTTTTTTTTTTCTTTCTATTTTTCTCTTTCCAAGATACAGTAGTTGTTTACCTAACATTATTTGTATAAAGAAAATTATAATTTTTTTTTCTTTCATTTTTGATGGAAAAATTCTTTCTTTTCAAACAAAATACAAAGTTAATTTTTTTTTTCAAATTATTTTAAAAAAACACTCATTTTTTATTAAGAAATTATTTTATGAACTTTAGTGAGATTTTAAAATTTCATAAACGAAACAGAATGATACATATTTTTAAGATATATTTTTAAAAAATAAGATATATAATAATATTTTAATTTTATTTATAAAATTATAAATAACTTCATTGTTAATATATAAAAAACGAACTCATTCCTTATATACTTCGAGTTACAACGATTTCTTTTTTTTTTTTTTTTTTTTATTGCAAAAGATCCTTTTAAAAACTTTTTTTAAAAAAAAATGACTTTCAAATGAATCAATTTTCAATTATGTCCACGTATTAAAAAAAAATTCATAACAAAAAATTTTATTAACGAATATTTTAAAAACAAATTTTAAAATTATCGTATTAATTAATTTTATATTTTTAATTTATTAAAATAATTATTAAATAATTACTATAAATACAAACTTAACTACCATGTCTAAAGAATTCGTTAACAAAATCGAACGAAAAAAAAAAAAAAAAACTAATTTCACCTCTGTCATAACAAAAAATGTCCATTTTAGTCATTTCGTATTTCCCCTTTTTTAAATAAAAGCTCTTCTTTTTCTCTTCTCATTTGCACATTCGTCTTCCTTCATTTCCTCTGTATTTTTTTGTTTTCGTTTCCTTCCCAGCTCTTTCCCCCTTCCCTCTCTATCTCTCTTTGCCTACCAAAAAAAAAAAAAAAACTACAGAGTTCAATTAAATTACGGGAACGCCCCCTTTTTTTGATGGTTGGTGTGAATTGTAAGGAGGGACGGGGAAAATTGTGATCGGACGGCGGCTGTGTTGTGGCGATGATGGAGTGCAGCTTATGGATAGCCGCAGGGAATCATCAAAATAAAACTAATTCTAATAATAATAGTTTGTGGGGATTTAGCAATGAAAGCGAGCATGATTTGGCTTTAATGGTTAGTGATTTTTTGGAAAATAACGGTGGAAGCGCCGGTGGCGATTCTTGGTATAGTAGCGATAGCGAGTCTGGCTTCTCTGATCTTGTCCACCTCGCTGATAAAATCTCCGTTAGTATTAACTATTTCCCTTTAAGAAGAAATGTTTCGGTTTTTTTTTTTTTTTTGGGTTAATTTTTTATTGGTTTAAGAATTCTGAGTTTTTTCTTGGTTTTTTTTTTTTATTTTATTTTTTAAATTGGGTATTTTTTGAATTTTTTTTCACCTTGTGGCTTCTGGGTTTTATTGTTATTTTCTTCTTTGTTTTATATTTTATTTTATTTGTTTTAATTTATATATGTAGAAGAACTTGTTTAATTAAGGGCTGAAGTTTAAGTTTGCTCATTTTGAGATTCTTTAATTTTTTTTTCTTTCTTTTGTGTATGATAAAGCCATGGAGCTGAATATCCTTAGGAAATTTTCTTTATATAGTCTTTTTTAGGTTGCAAATTTGAGCATCATGGGCTATTGACTGGACCTCTTTGAGAATGAGAGAAATTAATTTTGTGGTAATGGAAGAGAACTGCGGGGATATCTTCATAATATAATCTCTATATAAAACCAAACCATAATATTGAGCTTGAAATATGAAGCTTTAGTAATTTTTTATTTAACAATCAGAAAAATCTTGTCTACATCTGTTTGGAGATTGAAGAATATGTCAATTCATTAGAAAAACTATATATGGTTATTGTTCATATCCCAAGTATGCTTATTGTTTTGCCTCACATATTTGAAACCTTTGGTACATGGACTCTTCAATAATGGTTGTTGCATCAATGTCCGACACTTCGGCAGTTGAATAGGACATGGAATATGTGTTCGATTCTTCGTTACAAAAGTGTATAAGGCCTTTGTGACTGTTGCAACCAGAAGAGGAAGAAGAAGTTTGATCCATCATTTCTCTGGTTTGATCCATGCATCCATTCTCTTATTCCCTTTTGGTTTTTCTCTTTTAATCTATGTATCCTGAATACTCCGCTTCTCTTGAACAACACCATTAATTCTTGGATTTTCTTAACAAAAGTTGGATAGTAATTAGAGATGAAGATGGAAAGTTGATTGGTGGAATAGGCTAAAGTGTACTGGTTGATACTTGATACTGTTGTCTAGGCTGAAGATATAACTATTAAGGAAGGAATACTTCTCGCAAAAAAATGAATTTAAGAAAGATCATTGTATTTAAATATGAATACAATGATATAAATAATATTTTAAATAAAATTAATAAAATCAAATAAAATATATTTAAATATGAATAATTTATATAAAATTATATGAATAATTGTCGGATACCGATACCCGAGTTCATGTAACTCAATCTGAAACATTTAATTTCCCTTAAGATTGCCCTGTTTATATGTAAATCTGTTTTTTCTTTTCATTATATCAGGCCTTGTCAAAATTTATTGAAGTTTGTCTGTCTTTTTGATCTAGTTCAAATTATTTGATTTTGAATCTATAAGCATGGGAATTTGGTGATTCTTTGTACTTTTAACCTCTTCTTTTCCCTACCAAAAGCATTTACTTAATCTTAATGACCATCTAATTCTCTTTCATTTTGCTCTGTCATGTTGCAGTACTATAAGCACTCGGTGGGTCAGTTTGACAGTGACTTGTCGTCAGTGGTTCATTCACTTATATTATCGTTGGGTGAGACGGACCTACATTTTGTGAAGTTGGGTCCATGTAATGCCAGCTGCATTAGGTATTCTCTGGTAAAGCTGTTGAGACTTTCTGGTTATGATGCTGCTGTTTGTGCATCAAGGTGGCAGGGTAGTGGCAAAGTTCCTGGAGGTATGCCAAGAGCCTCTGAATCCTAAATTTTTCCAAGCTCCTTTAGATTTTTCAAATTTTTTATTTTTATTTTGTTCCTGGATCATTTAATAGTCCAGTTTGTTGTTGCCTAGATGGTAGAAAACGGGACCGTTTTTGAGCTTATTCTTTCAAGATGTCTTGTATATGTTTGTGTGCTTGCATGTAAGTGGGTTGTGGAGAATCTATGTTCTGCTGCATCTGTTACCTATGTTGCCCGTATCAGAGAGTTCATCTCTACCATTCATGATGAAAATCAGCTTCCCGCCTATGATTCTATTCAATTAGTTCTAAAATGTATTCATGATAAATTTGTCGCTCTAAGGGGCAGTAAAAGTGTAGTGATATTTTGCATGTTGTTTTCTAGGCTTCCTACCCTTCCAACTGTTTTAACTTTTAAGTTACACATAAATCGGTAAAAATATAGTAATTTTGATGAAACCAGTTGTGACATCTATATGCAGGTGATTATGAGTATATTGATGTTGTCAATTACAACAATGGGAGTTCTGAGCGTTTGATTGTTGATATCGACTTCCGAAGCCACTTTGAGATAGCTAGAGCAGTTGATTCTTATGATAGAATATTGAATTCACTTCCAGTTGTTTACGTAGGCACCTTGACTAGGTTGAAACAATTGCTTCAGCTCATGGTTGAAGCTGCTAGGTCGTCTCTCAAACAAAACTCAATGCCTTTACCTCCATGGAGATCTCTTGCTTATTTGCAAGCAAAGTGGCACTCACCCTACCAGCGACAATTTACTCGTGTTGAACACGATATTAGCAGCAATGATTCTTCTGGCACTTTCCATAAACAGTGCAACGGGCATTTAAGGAGGCTGCAGCCTTCTCTTCAATCCGAATTAGAAGCACAACGACTATTGAAACCCCTAAACATTGATAGTACCCGAAGATTGAAGCCTGACAGGTGGAGGCACTCTTCATTCAGGGCTCTTTGACATGTACAGATTTTGATATGGAAGATACAAGTTCTTCTTTGTGAGAGATGAATTAAATTGCGGCTTTTCTTTTAGTTTTTTTTTCCCCCCCCATTGATAGTGAATAAGTGCAGACCTCGGAATGAAGGGCAGGTTCATATAGCTGACAGTGAAGACAATAACACGCCATAATTTGTCGTTCAGGTATCTTCATTTCTCATCTCGAGTTTGGGAGTCATACGTTTCTCATTGATTTTTTATGCACGGGTGAGTAACAGTATTGAGTTCTTAGAACTGCTGCAGAATTATTTGGTCCGAAACAACTCCTCGTAAAGTCTACTACACTACGTGCATCATCTTATAGATTCTTATTTGTTTTTTCCTTGCCTCTTATTTTTTCGGGGTTAGGAAATTTGTTCTTAGAATTTTCGGTCTTTCTTCTTAATATACGTATTCATTGTGGAAAATGTGGCTGCATATCTTCTGCAATCAAGAACATATGCTTGGATTACAAATATACAACAATTATGAATAGCATTAGTTGCTTTTGTTACTTTTCCTGTTAATGTTCCTGTATAAAAAGCAGAAACCCCAATCAATGCTTCTTTGATGTGCAGCCAAAGAAACTTTTCAAGTCTTACATTATGCAGAATATGCCTATTATTTTATGTGTTTCTCTCTACACCATTGCTTTTGGTTTGCCTGCCACTTTCATATGTTCAAGCTCAAGAGAATAAGGAAATTTGCATTGAGCATATGATTAATTAAAACTTAACTTGGGCCTTAGTCCAATTGATTCATGTAGTTAGCCCAATTGATTTATGTAGTCATATTTAAGAAGTAACATCTAGCAGTTCTGGAGTTTGAATTTTAATATTTACAATTTTTTTTTATTACTTCAAGTTGCGGCTTCCTTTGTAAAAAAAAAAAAAAAAGTTTAGCTGGCTCGACCTGGTTGTTTGTTTATGAGTATTTATATAATTAATTGTACTTTTCATTTTTCTTAAAGTATTTTTGTTATACATCTTAAATCTTAATAACATGCTTTTTTGCTATTCTATTTTCATAAAAAACAGAAAGTTAATAGCAAAAACATCAAATAAACTTACTCATATTTTTATTCTTTGATTCCATCCAATCCAATAGTCTAGTCCATTAAAGCCTATTTCCTTTATTTTTTAAGACCCTCAAATAGTAGACTTGAGGTATTGAGTAGTATAAATTATCTTATTTATCGACAGCGTAATTTGAGATTAATAAGATAATACATGTCATTATAAAATATATTTAAAATAATTATAAAATTTAATATAACAAAAAATTTATAATTATCTCTCTTCTTGGACTTGGGAAAACCAATTGGTAAGTGATAACAGGATCAAGCCTTTTATTTTTATTTTTTAATTTAAATGGTTAAGAGATATAATCAAAGTGATGAGATTTATTTTTGTCATCCTTGATTAAGAGGGTCATACTGAAATATATAAATAAAGATATGTTTAAAGCTAAAACAGGTCTTATTAATTTATTTTCATAATTTCACCCAAAATAAAAAAGTATGAAACACAGCCAAAGTAAACAAGAGAGTCACCATCTATCTCTAGTAGGAAATCCAAAGTTTAGTTTAATTGATTCATACAATCTCGTTTAAGAGGTGATATCTAACAGGTTTGAATTCGAATTCCGACATCTATAACCCATTCTCTTATTTTTAAACTACGGCTTTCTTTATATTAAAAAAAAAAAAAAAAAATCTAGCTCTAGCTGGGGATCAACTTCTTTATAATATATTTAAGACCTGCTTCAGAAAATCAACCCTGCAAATTAAACATTATCCATGAATTAGGTAAAGTAAAGATAATCAGAAAATTAGGAAAAGAGATGATTAATAATAATAAAAAAAATTTATGGGTTTTTTTTTGGGTTCACCTTTGGCATGAGTTGATCAAATCATCAAACATCAATGCAAACCATGCCCGATTGTTCCCATGCATACAAGACTTCGCTTTGGGTGCGGTACTGACGCCCAGATGGGTCATAATAATACTGCAAAAGTCAGTATGAATCTTGAGATGGACGGGACGGGATAGAATTATGAGAATGATAGAAGATTATCAATTATGGTATTCGGATTCGGGTTGATCGTATCAGATATAAGATATGTGATCAGTACGGATATATTTAATTTTTAAACTTTTTTTCATATATTTAGAAGATCATATTTTCATATCCATATCCGAATATATGTCAAACACGATTATTTTTAAAAAAATGAGAGTTCGAATAACATAGAATATTACTTGTATAAGAAATAAATTGAAAAGATATATATATATATATATATATGTATGTATGATCAAGGGTTTTATTACCCTATAGACCCTGCCTGACTGCACGCGGCGCTCTTCAGCAACCCAACCAGGCAGCAACCAGCCATAGCCACGGTCGGTGTTATCAAAGTGCCTGACGGAACCTCCTGGTTGCTTCCTATTACTCCTTTGATGAGGCATTTCTTTTATCATCTGCAAGGTGGCTATCGTCAGCGGCGATCGCTGCTGCTTCGTCTTATTAGGCGCAGCAACCACTTTCCTCCTCCGCTTGCTCGAGCTTGACTCGCCTCTCTCCTTCACCATGACTGTCAAGAGTTTTGCAAATGCTAATACTATATCGTTTTGGGTGGTTTTTGCACTATAAATAGGCGCTAGAGGGTTTGTATTTGTGAACAATTTCTTTTGCTTTTTTTGGTGCAGGTGTCCTTCCATACGTGTTTATAATAAATTAATTTTAATATTAAACAGTTAATTAATTTAACATATGGTAAGATTATAATGAAGAAGTACCAAACGGGACAGATAATAGGGATAGAGGATATCTATTCTACATTTTTTCTAGGATTTTGCATTTTTGCTTTTCATTTTCCTTTGTTTTCATATTAGTCCTATAGGGTGTTTAAATTCTTTTCAATTTTGCCCTTGGACATAATTATAATTTATAAAGTTTATTTGAGCTATTATTTAGCAATTTGATCGATATTTTTTTTTTTGTTAAATAAAAAATAAGCATGATTTTTAAAAATTTATTTACGGTTAATCTGTTGAGAATACTATTATTTTAAAAATAAAAATTTATGTGCAATGCGCACCAATAAAATTACGTACTTTGTATGAAAATGCATGTTGTGTGTTATCTAACTTGCTTTTGTTCGCACGTGTTTTTCATTTTAGGATTTTGATTTGAGCATCGAAGAAAAAATATAATTGATATTAATTAAGAGTTTGTATTTGATGCACTAACAGTATATCAAATATAAATTCATTAATTAAATCGTAACATCATGAGCTAATTTTTAAGTACTTGATTTCTAATAATTTTTTTATTGTTTTTAAAGATTTAGAAATGTAACCAAATTTTTGTAATTATACGATCTTTCATAACATGTACAAAAGTGAAGATAAAAATTTGTACTTTCCAACTTGTATAGATTTCAAAGGTTGATTATTATAATCACTTATTTATAATTAAGTTTTGACTTTTTTTCTTTCTTCTTCTCCAAAATCATGTAGTTTAATTCAAATAAACATGATATATATTATTTATGTGATTCGAATATATGTCCACCACTATGTTTTCCTTGGACTTATATGTAAAGTTTAAGCATTGCAATATTGCATCTTCAAAGACAAAAAAAATAAAAAAAGATTTATATTTGATGTATTATCATTGTATGGATTTATATACTGTTAATGAACCATATAATACCACCTATTAATAATAAAATTATCTATATTTAATTTTAAAAACTTTTAAAATTTTATGTTTGCTTATTAATGAGGTTAGTGACAGTCCATAAAATTCAAATCCAATTGAAATACGTGTGAATCACACTTATTATGAGGCTTTATTATTCCTATATGGGTCAGTTAAATTTGTTTTTTTTTTGAATTCAGTAAAAATAATTAATGTATTACACTTTTTTCTAGGTTTCTAATGTGCTCTTAACTCCTCAACCCTTATCTAAGTGAATCACCTGAGAAGGATATTACACGTCTAAACTCTCTCGAATCTGCAATCTTCAATAATTTGTCAACAACTTACATGCTATCTGAGCTAGTACTCAGTTGAAGCATTAATTACACTTTTTTTATTTATTATAAATATCACCTTAAACGATGTCATTAGGAATTGATTAACATTTTCCTTCCTATATTTAAAAATGTTAGAAAATTATAATAAAATCTTAGGAATAGTTCTTGATATACAATATTTAAAAAAGCAATTTTATGACATGGATAACTAAGGAATAACACATATATGGATGGACTTAATAGAAAAATACTTAAAAATATTGGAATTTTAATAATAATGTACATTGTTTAAAGGGTTATATATATTGAAATTCAACAATAAATCTAGGGTACTAAAGCAAACATTTGTGGTTGTTGCCCAAATATAGACATATTACTCACTGGTAGAGGTGGTCATGAGCCGGGCCGGGCCGCGGCCCGATTTTTTTTCCTCTGCCCAGGCCCGGCCCTGGGTAGCCCAAGCCTGCCCGTTTAGGCCCGAATCACTGTTCATTGGAATAAAAAAATAATTTTTTTAATTTTTTTTATAATTAAAATTAAATAAAATAATATTATTATAATAAAAATCACTGTTCCGAACCAGGCCGGGTCGATCCGAAACATAAATTATCCTGCCCAAACCCGACCCGTATTAGGCCGGGCCGGGCGGGCTGCCCGGCCCGTGAGCAGGTCTACTCACTGGTCACTGCTATATATACATGCAAGAAATCCAAATGGATTTTCATTGTCTTTTTTGTTAGGTTCCCGAGTCAACATTTATTATGTAACAGTTCACTTTTGAAAAGAGACTTTTTTTTTTTTTTACTTACCAAACTTTTTTTAAAGGATAATTATCAAAAAAAGGTTTATGGTATATGCACATTTTAAGTAAATTTATATATGTTTAAAGAATTTTGTTAATGAGTGTTTTAAAATAATTTATTAAAGTTAATTATGTTATTATTTATAGTAATATTTTTATTTTACATTAAATACAATAATTGATAATTAATTTATATTTTTTTTGATTATGTGTCAGTAATTTCACTATTATTAGTAAACAATAATGAAAACATTTTTTTTTCACATTTGTTTCATATTTATAGAGATAGGGGACATAATTAATACACATGAATATAGTAAGTTTTGCGTGGGTTGCTTTTATATATAGAGAGAGATATAATCCGTTTCATGATTTATGAGTTAATGCAATGTTTAATTTTTTTTTTTAATCGAAAACAATGGATTGAAATATTTATTGATATTTTTATAAGAAGTATTTTATTGAAAGCTTAAATTATCTGAACTGAGGACGAGTTTTTTGAGTTAACTCACCATCGTGGATCGCAACTTTTTGTCCCGTCCATTATAGCACATGTATCACCTAAAGCATAAGGGGCATGATGACTTGATGTCATCTTCACCTTCTTCCGATTTATCATCGACAATCTACTCAAGATTTCAAACTAAACGATAACAATTAAAAACGAGAGTTGCACTCGTTACGAGACTTAACTCAACACCTTACGGCACGAGTTGACGACAATCATACATCATTGTGTCCGTGTTCCAAAGACACCCCTCTCTTTCAAGAGGATTCACGGTATGTCACCGGTAAGGTTTGAGTTGTTAAAAATTGAATTGAGAACCATTTATGGTATATGCACATTTTTTAAGAAAAAAAAAAGTTAAAATATCTAATGACAGAAAATGATTAGTAGTCAATTGACTCTAAATAAAGCTGGCATTAATTAGATGTATTTTTTCAAGAATTATAAGTTTTTGGGTTTTGTTATTTTTTAAAATTAATTAATATATTATTTATAATAATAATATTATATTTAATATAATAATTGATAATTTTATTCATTATTTTTAATGTATTGAACGAAGATATTATTATATATATGATAACCTTAAATAGTACCTTTAAGATACTTGTTAATAAAATCCTAAATTTTTTTAGTTGGTTCCTCTATTTGTGACTCGGTAGGTATAAAATGTTACTATTTTTCCCACTTATTTCTTTAATTATCTTTTTTTTTTTTAAGATGGATTTTTCCATATATATATATATATATATGACATAAATGAATTTTAGCTTAATTTGAATTAGTTTAAGGAAAGAAAGAAAGAATTACTACTATTAAAATATATAATTCAAAATTGATTTTTGCTAACAAATGTGCTTATAATATTTTTTAAGGTTAGTTTATTATTATTTATAATAATAACATTATATTAAATATAGTAATTGATAACTTTATTCATCATTTTTAATATAATGAATAAAAATATTACTATATATAATAACCTTAAAAAGTGTCATAAAGGTACTCGTTAGCAAAATCCTTCAAAATTTTACTTAACTCTGAACTAAACATGACCAATAAATAAATATAGATATATAACGAGGGAGCCACTTACACTAATATAAAATTAAATTAGTTTTACACATTTTCATAGCTTTTTATACGATTTATATTTTAACAAACTGATTGTTGGATTTAAAAATATAATTGTACTCGTCGTACACGTAAAACTTGAATCAATCTGATATACATCTTCTTTCATAACAAAATAGGAAGTTGAGGTTCTTGTTTAAGAAATGGAATGATTTTTTCCCCATTCTATGAACAAAAAAAAGGGGAAAAATTGAAATGAACAAATTGAGTCATATGTAAAAAGCTATGGAATAAGCTGATTTTTATCACAAACAACTTTTTTTTTTCTCTTGAACAAGATCACAAATCAAATTGTTCTATATAATGAATAGTTCTTGATATACAATATCTAAAAAAACGATTTTAGTTCAGTTGCTTTATGCAGTTATTTTTAAAAAATAACATCCAACAAGTTTGAGTTCGAATCTCAACATCTGCAATCTCTTTTCTTATTCCTAGACTACGGTCTTCTTTGTACCAAAAAAAATTAGAAAGGAAAGGGAAAGAGGAGAGAGTAAAGGGAAGGTTATGAATCAAGGAATAACACATATATGGATGGACTTAAATAGAAAAATACTTAAAAGTATTGGATTTTCAATAATAATGTCCATTATTTAAAGGGTTATATTGAAATTCAACAATATATCTAGGGTACTAAAGCAAAAATTTGTGGTTGTTGCCCAAATATAGACATAATATTACTGCTATATATACATGCAAGATATCCAAATGGATTTTCATTGTCTTTTTTGCTAGATTCCCGAGTCAACATTTATTATGTAACAGTTCACTTTTGAAAATATTCATTTTTTAGATTACCAAATATTTTTTAAAAGGATAATCATCAAAAAAGGGTTTATGGTATATGCACATTTTATGTAAATTTATATATTTAAAGAATTTTATTAATGAATATTTTAAAATGATTTGTTAAAGTTAATTAAATTATTATTTATAGTAATATTTTTATCTTATATTAAATACAACAGTTGATAATTAATTTAACAATTTTACAAAAATTATAATTTATTTAATATGATAATTTAAAAAAATATTTTAAAAATATTCGTTGAAAAATTTATGTTTAAAATATTAAATATTCAAATTACTAGCATTTCGTTGTTAAAAATTGAACGGAGAGCCATTTATGGTATATGCACATTTTTTTAAGAAAAAAATAAAAGTATGTAATGACAGAAAATGATTAGTAATCAATTGACTCTAAATAGAGCTGGCAATAGTTAGATGTATTTTTCCAAGAATTATAAGTTTTTGAGTTGGTTCCTCTATTTGTGACTTGGTAGGTATAAAATGTTACTTTTTTTCCCATTTATTTCTTTAATTATCGCTAAATTTTATTGATTTCTAAGGTGTATTTTCCCATATATATATATATATATATATATATATATATATATATATATATATGGGTTTTGCTAACGAGTGCCCTTAGGGCACTTGTTAAGGTTAGTTAATATACTATTTATAGTAATAATATTATATTAAATGCAAAAATTGACAATTTTATTCATCATTTCCGATGCATTGGATGAAGATATTACTATATATAGTAACCTTAACAAGTGCCCTAAGGGCACTTGTTAGCAAAATCCTATATATATATATATATATATATATATGACATAAATGAATTTGAGCTTAATTTGAAATAATTAGTTTATGAAAAGAAAGAAAGAAAGAATCACGATTATTAAAATATATAATTCAAAATTTTATTTAACTCAGAACTAAACATAATCAATAAAAAAATATATATATGAGATAAGGGATCTACTTATATTAGTGTAAAACTAAATTAGTTTTACATACTTTCATAAATTTTTATACGATTTATATTTTAACAAATTGTCCATTGAATTTAACAATATAATTGTACTCGTTGTGTACGTAAAATTTGAATCGATCCGATATACATCTTCTTTCATAAAAAAAAAGGAAGTTGAGGTTCTTGTTTCAGAAATGGAATTATTTTTTCCCATTCTCTATGAACAAAAAAAAGAAGGGGGAAATTGAAATGAACAAATTGAGTTATATGTAAAAAGTAATGGAATAAGCCAATTTTTATCACAAACAACTTTTTTTTCCCCCTCTTGAACAAGATCACAAATCAACTTGTTCTATATAATGAATTTGCATGAAATAATTAACTCACAAACAAAGAATAAAATTTTATTCAAGTATTGCATGTAATTTGCAATGTAGTTTCAACACTTAGGGGATTAAGTAGTTTTCATCAACAAAATCATGGTAGTTTGCATCAGAAAGCCATAGCTTAGCAATGTATTGATGAGAAGCAAACTGCCTATTAAATTGTTCAATAACCCAGACAGTTGCTTCAGCTTTACTAGGTTGAATAACATTGCCAATAGGCTTAATTATTAGCTCATTCTTGCTACTGCCTCTTGATTCATCCCATTGTTTCAAGAGAATCTGAGTGAGGTAATGCAATGGTTGCTCATACTTCTGCTTCATTGATTCTGCTAATTTTTGCCATGTTATGAACGGAAGTACCGATGATGATTCAAGCGAAACCGGCACCGGCTCCGGCACCGGAAACTGCTTCATGTATTCTTGATATTTTTTTGCTTCTTTTATCACTTCATTTTCTAGCATAAGAAGAGAAAAGAAAAATTAAAGTATTGAAGAATGTCAAAGATATATAAAATAAATGTTAACAACAAATTTGAAATTGAACTTAGCATGTATAAAATCAACCTGGGTCTTCTTCCTTGAATGCTTCCCTATCTTGACTGCTTTCTCCATTAACAAGAGTAATTTCCTTCTTATTTGATGTCTTACAATATTCCTTTTTAATAGATTTTTCTCTATTATTATTACTTGTAATTTTTTGATATAGATGCTCATCGTGAACATGGTCATCTAGATCGTCATCTGATTCTGTTTCTGAATCTGATAAAAAAAGATGATCATCTTTTGGAGGATAAGATCGTTTCAACATCTTATAGTTTTATGAGGGGAAAAAAAAATGAAAGAGAAAGGGAAAAAAAAGAAAGAAAGAAAGAAAAATGGAGTGTAAAGCATACTTGGGTTTGAATTTTGAAGTGTATTTAAATTTATAATATTATTGCCAACTAAATATTAGCTTAGATAACATATGATGTTATTGATAAATTTTTGAAAATTACGAGTTCTAGAGGGTTTAGGCACGTAATGTCCTATTCAGGTAATTTAATTAGATAGAGGTTGGAGGTTATGGGTAGATTAAGAATTTCAAAATATATATATATATATATATAATGTTATTTTTTAAAAATTTTTTATTGATTTTTTAAAGTATTTGATATGAAATTTAGATGATTAGAGATTATGTATAAACTTTTTGATTGTAGGAAAATGTGTTGCAGAGGATAATTGCTCAGATTGGTCCACCTATTATGCATGAGTTACAATTGTTGATTAGCATGTAATTTAAGGACATAGATTCTCCATTAATCTCCACTATCTTCTTAATTTTGGACAAATTTTAAGTAAAATTTTGTAATAAAAATGATTAAGTCAAGTGTTTAAATTTGTGGATTGGACAAGATAAAAGGTAGTATGAGGATCTATTCAAATTGCAAAGTCGTTAATTTAAAATACTTGACTTATTTTAATGGAGAAACATGAGCAAAATATATAAGAACTCTTTTTTTTTTAAATTCATCATGTATCACTCTTCTAAAGCTGTGAGAATATTAAACTGTTTACGTATAAATTTAAATATATATATTTGAATTCATATTTAATATGTTAACTAATGATAGAATTTTTTTAATTTCAAAAACGGAGTTAAGAATTCGACACATGTTCTACTTTTTTAAATTATTTTTTAAAATATACTTAAGGGGTATGTGTCAACCTGCTTACCCTACTTAAAAAATCTAAAATTTTACTAACAATGAATCAAATAAATTTTCATATATATATATATATATATATATATATATATATATTTCTAAAAACCTTTTTGAGGACAAAACTATGTATAACATTCTTTGGATTGAAATATAGTATATGTTATGGTGATGAATTAATATTACTTTAATTTTTCAAATTACTTTGGCCCATAAATAAGCCCATGGGGCTTTAACATTCTTTGGACTGAAATATAGTATATGTTATGGTGATGAATTAATATTACTTAATTTTTCAAATTAGTTTGGCCCATAAATACGCCCATAGGGCTTTAAACTCCAATCCAGAAAAAAAAAAAAAAACATAACTTTTGTTTTTTAATGAAAAATTAAATTTTCGAAAAATGATGAAAATATTATCTCAGTTGTAAACAAAATTGAAGATGGTAAAAAAAACATGTTTGCAAAACAGTGTAAATTTTGTGAGATGAATTATTATGTAATTTAATATCACATGTATTATAAAAAATAAATGCTTTTTTTATTTATTATTTAGATGCGTTCGTGCAAAATTTTCACCAAAGGTGCTCGATAATATAGAAACAATAATCCCTACAAATCTGAAGTTCGATTGGTAACGTTCATAAAATTTTCTTCTCCTATTATCTCTAAAACTTTGGCTAAGGTAAAAAAAAATAGACAAGAGGTCGAACCTCCAATTTTTCGATCTAATTGATTGAATCTATTGGTTTGATCAAAATACTTTTAAATATATATAAAAATAATTTTAATGTTAAATAAGTAATAAATATAATAAATAATTAATAAGAATATGTATTTGGCTTAGTGATAGACCTATTTATGAACTGAACTGGGCCGCGGCTCGATTTTTTTCATCTTATCCAGGTCTGGATCACAAAATATCCTGCCCAAATCCGACCTAATGTGGGCTGGATTGCTTGGTTCATGAGCAAGTCTACTTAGTGGTATGATTTTTAATATAAAATCAAGAGGTTAAGCATTTAAATCTCATCATTTATAAAAAAAAATTGAAAGAAAAAGATTAAAAAAAAACGGTTTTTTATTGGTTAAACCGATTTTTCACTGGTTCAAAAAAATTCAATTTTATATATAGTATCGGATTGAACAAATCACTAATTTTCGATCCAATCAGTCTGATCAATTTTTTTTTATTTACTGACCTTGACTTAAAATAAAAAAAAAACAGTGACCAACCCAATCCAAACCCAAGAAAGAAATACAAAGCCGCCTAACTCGTATTCAAACTTCAAAAGCTTGCACTCGTCAAAGAACAAGTGGACAGGCCTGCAACGGTTCCATTCCACGTTTTCACTCTTTCTTGCCTGTTTTGGACCTTAGCTGCTTATTTGCTTTTAAAGGTAAAATTCCTTCAAAGTCGCCTTGTTTGACTGAGAAAACGCCATGAAAATACAGAAGCAAAATGCTCACGACTCTTCTCTTCACCATGGTTTAGTCAAGTCATCCATTATCACGAGGGAAAAAAAAACCTTGATAATGTTGGGATTTAATTCTCAACTTTTGGGTAAAAATTCTGAAACTATAACTTAATTATCAACATATGTTTTTATTTTAATAATTCATCATCATCACCCCTTTTTAGCATTGAATAAAAAAAGGATCGAATCGGTCGGTCGGACCGGTTGAATCGGAAACCCATGGTCTATCTGATCTGACGAGTATAAAAAATCAGATTTAATCGAATCGGCCAAAAATCGGTCAACCGGTAAAAAGCAGGAAAAAAATCGTTTTTCATTTTTTAATTATTTTTTTTTCAAAAATATTTTTTATAAGTGATGAGATTTGAACTCATAACCTCTTAGAATTATACTAAAAATCATACTATTAAGCTAAATTCTTATTTCTATTAATTATTTACTATATTTAATATTTATTTAACATTAAAATTATTTTTAAAAATTTTATTTAAAGTACCCAACCGATCCAACCAATTAAATCGAGAATCAAAGATCATACCAATTTGATTTTCGGTCAAGTTTTTTCAACCATGCTTTTGAGACTAACTCTATCTCTCTTCATAAATTCCCTATTTTTATTGAAAATTCCTAATTTTATGTACAATTATCATAGAGTTTATCAATAATGGAGAACAACATTAGTTTAAAGAGCCACGTAAAAAATATGTTTGTAAGCATATTTTTGAAAAGGATTTAATTTTAACACCGGAATATTTAACTCAATGATAAATACATGCATATTCAATTTTAAAAAAATCAGAGTTTGATTTTTTTCTTTTTATTAAAAGAAAGGTTCAACTATGCTTTAATTAATTAAAATATTATATTAAATTCTAAATTAGAATTGTGGATGAGATGTGATCTATAACAGACGTGAACTGGAGTTAAGACAAGGATACGATATTTGTATGTGATTTAGTCGTAAACTTATAATGACTTATTAATTTCAAGTGAAGGATTCAATAAATTGTATTATTATAATTATTAATCTTTGATCTATATGAAGGAGTATATAAGAAGTCTTGTTTATGATTGTTACAAAAAAATAAGGGAAAATATATTAATTAGAGATATATTAGGAATTACAATTTGTTAAATTGATTTACAAAATAATAAGAATCTTCTCATAATTTCTTTTTTTTTTCTAATTTTTTTTAATGGAAAATTTAATACTTATGCATTTTAACACATTGATAATAAATAATTTGAAATAAATAAAATTTAGAAAATACATATCTCTCTCCAAATATTAGGTTTTGAATTTAACTTTTCACTTAGATTTAAATATTCTCCTCTTATGTTTTGAATTTTGTACCGTAACTGATCAGATTATAATTGAAATATTATATAGTTTTCAGATTATTAAGCAAATCGTTAATGAACAAAATCTAATTAATATTGACGTTTCAACAAATACATAAATTTCTCAATAGCCAAAAGATAGGGGGCTAAAAAAAGAGAAAGAAAAGCTAAATTTGGAAACAATTAATTAAAGACTAGCCAAATCTTTTGAATTTGAAAGGTCAAAAGCTCTTGATCCATTAATGGATGAAGCTGTTAATTCTCTCTCTATTAACAGTGTTTCCCATCTGTCAAAATATTGAACATAAACTACTTTTCCTTCTTTGATTATATATAAGTTATAAACCTAAAAGAAAATTAAGGGTCAAATATATTTTGCAACCATGAAAATTTTCACCACTACCCTTTCTTTTCCTCAGCTCTTCCTCCTCCTCCTCACCACCGTCCTCCACCTCTTCTCCTCCTCCACCACCGCCATCGGCGTAAACTATGGCATGATTGCAGATAACCTCCCTTCACCCCCAGAAGTTGCCAACTTCATCAAAACCAAAACTATTTTCGATAGTGTCAAAATCTTTGATACCAATCCTGATGTGCTTAGAGCTTTTGCAAACACAAATATTTCGGTCTCGGTTACGGTCGCCAATGGTGAAATCCCTTCTTTAACGAACGGTAGAGCAGCTAGCAGATGGGTGAATACTCATATTCGCCCTTTTCATCCTCAGACAAAGATCAAGTATATTTCTGTTGGCAATGAAATTTTGCTTCTTAACAATCAGGTTGAAATTGATAATCTTTTGCCAGCAATGAGATATCTTAACCGTGCATTGCGTAAAGCTGGAATTCAAGATATTAAGGTTCGATAAATGCTTTATGTTCAGAAAATACTATAAATTACTGTCTGTATTTCGTTTGATTGTTACTTTTGTTTTTATTATTTTTTAATTACAGATGAAAAAAAAAATAACAAAATTATGTAATTAATTCTTAAAGTATATCATTAAACGAAGTCAAAAACTTAACTTAATTGGTTCATGCAACCACTCTTAATAGGTGACATCTTGTAGGTCTGAGATTCGAATCCCGGCATCTGCAATCCCTTCTTCCTATTCTTAGACTACGACATTTTTTATATAAAAAAAAAAATCATTAAACATAACCTAATTATCATATATATAAAATTAAAATATATATAATGTGAGAAGTGCGCTTTTAAGATTTTCCGAAAAAAATATGTTCATGTAAAATCTGGAGATATTAAGTTATAACAAGTTGTTTTTTATTTTTTATTTATATAAATGTGCTTTTTACTTAAAAAAAAATGCATGATTCTTCTTTTAATTAGGGTTTTAATTTGTCTATTTTATCAGGTTACAACAGCTCACGCCCTAAATATATTCAATGGTTTGACAGTACCAAGTTTGGCTCGGTTCAGGAATGATTATGCAAAGAGCTTCTTTGCACCTTTACTACGATTCCATCAAAAAACAAAATCACCATTCATGATCAACCCTTACCCTTACTTTGAATTGAATGCAATGGGAAACAATTTGGACTTTGCTCTTTTCAAAAGAAATCCTGGTTTGTTCGATGAACATAGTGGCAAAACTTACAGCAATGCCTTTGATGCTCTTTTGGACAAGACATTCTCGGCCATGGCTGCAATTGGTTGTGGAGATGTTGAGATTGTCATAGGTGAAACTGGTTGGCCTTCACAGGGTGATGGGGGAAACCTGGTTGCTAATCTTGATAATGCAGTTTCTTACAATGGGAATTTGGTCAGGAATATTGTTTCAGGCAATGGGACACCTTTGATGCCAAATAGGAGGTTTGAGGCTTACATTTTTGCCTTGTTTAATGAGAACCAAAAACCAGGTCCTATTGCTGAGCAGAATTGGGGATTGTTTAGACCTGATTTCACCCCTGTTTATAATTCTGGAGTTTTGGGCAATGCCAATGGTCAGGTATGATTTTTATTTTTGTTTTAATTTTAACTAAAATTTAAGTTGAAATTGCATTAGAATTTAGAATAATTCTCATTTAAAGAGGATCACGTAGACATGTTCAAGGGTCAAGTTATTTGTTCAAACCCGATGGTCTGTCCATATTTTGGAGGGTTTGAACAAAAATATTAGGCTCGAAATATAAGTTTGAAAAAAAAAATGAGGTCAATTTAGAAAATGGCCAGGCCAGACTCCAACAATGAAGGTCTGAATCCAGTCCAGCTCAGCTCGTTTTTCATTTATATAATATATAATATTTATATTTTATGTATTATATTTTATATATTATATAATTTATATTATACAAAAAATAAATAAATATAATATTATAGTATAAACATTTAAAAATATGCTAAGTTATCTATAATTTTTAATTTATTTAATTTATCCATAATTTAGAACTTAATAAAAAAAAGAGATAAAATTATTAAAAAAATAATAATAAAATATTTATTTAAATTAAAAATATATATATAGACGGGTCTAAATGGGTTTGGACTATCCATTTACAAATATTGACGAGTTTGGACAGAATTTGAGGTTTATATTTTGGGCTGGGCTTGAGTAAGTATATAGTGTGTTGATACCATACTTAAGCCTGGCTCATGAGCACCTCTATGATCACGTATGAATGGTTTATCCTCAATTAATCATTGTACTCAAATTTGAGAGTTCAAATTCTCCTCTAAAAGTATGTACTTTTTATATATATATAAAATCAGGAATGAGAAATGTTAATCGATATCTAGTGATATTGATCAAGATGATATTTATATATATAAAAAAAAAATTAATGTATTTTATTTTTTGAATTCAATAAAAACAATATAGTAAATGCAATTAAATAATCTTTAACTGATACCTATAAACACCCGTTAATCGAATCCTTAAAGAATTACACATAAAGACCATGAAAAAAAAGTTATAGAGACATGATTTGTATGGTTTCATTTATATATTGTTGTTTCCTCCTTGTATGATGTATATCAAATGATAACTTGATCAGCCGGAACAAAGGCCGACGCAACCACAACCAACACCATCTCCGGCGACACCATCTCCGGCAACACCAGCAGCAGCGTCAGGTAAGAAGTTTTGTGTTCCAAAACCTGGTGTTACCGATGCTCAATTGCAATCAAACCTAGATTATGCATGTAGCCAAGGTACTGATTGCGGCCCAATTCAACCTGGTGGCCCTTGCGCTGAGCCTGCCACCGCAAGGTCTCGTGCAACATTTGCCATGAATTCTTTCTTTCGAAGCAAAGGTCAAGTTGATAGCGCCTGCGATTTTTCCGGCACTGCTCAAATCACCACTGTCGATCCAAGTAAGCAGAAACATTTAGAAAATGTTTTTTATTTTCTTGATATTTGAGGTTGTAGGGATTGAATTTTCATCATTAAAATTAAGAGTTCAATCTATTTCAGGATTGTTGGCAAAATTTAAAAATGTTACATCAGACTATTAGTAATTTTAGTATGGATCGATCCAAGTAAGCAAAACAAATTAGAAATGTTTTTCTTTTTTTATATTTTAAATTGTAGGAATTGAATCTTGATTATAGAAATTAAGAGTGCAGCATTCAACAAATAAATTTTACAACTAACGACAAAATTTAAAAATGTTACATTAGACTATTAGTAATTTTAGTAGACTTAAAAAAAAAATAAAAAAAAATAAAAGACATTGTTTAATTTTCTTTGTTTGCGTATTTATCTGTGATGCAGGTTATGGCAACTGCCACTATGTTTGAAGAATTGTACGAGAAAGATTGGTTATTGAGTGAAGGGTTGCTAGCTTAAAGGGGAGTTTCCCTTCTAAAAGAATTTTTCTCTTTGGTTGAAAAGCGTGAGAAATTCCTTCTTACAATTAGATCCGTTTATTTCGTGAAAAATTGCTTTCAAAAATAATTTTTGAAAAATAAATTAATTTTTTGTTTTTCCGAAATTTAATTTTTGTTAATCAAATTATTTTTCGCGAAATAAATATAAAAATTATTTTTTGTGAAATATACGTATCCTTATTATGCCGTGTAATAATTTTCATTCTTTGATGAAATGTAAGCATCTTTTAATATAATTGTGATTTAGTTTTCCATTGAAAGTGCAATTTTGGAAAAGAAAAAAAAAACTGCACTTTCAATGGAAAACTATTGGAAGAGAAAAAAATATTCTTATATATTAAGGCCTGTTCTTGCTCACTTTTGAGCAATGTTTTGGATATAGGCCTTTGGCCCAAATACCCCATATATTTTTTCTGGGATAATTTAAAGATTTTATTTATTCAAAGGAAAACAAAAATCTTGCTACAAATCAAAAGGATAACAGATTACAACAAATAAAAAATCAAACAAAAATTCCTAAATTGAATCCCATTGTTGAGTAGAAAAAGAGCTTTAGAAGATCAGGATGACATGAGATATTATGCAAACCATAGAGCTTCCCCCTTACAATGCCAGAAATACTCTTCAAAATTCCAAATACCTCATATTTAACATTGACAAGACTATATTTTTGATTTGGAGGAGGATTTGAATCTTGAATCTTGTTATTTGAACAAGGGTAATGATAGATCTATCAATCCGTATATTCGTATTATTTTTTTTGTATTATAATCGTATTTAAAGTTTTATATATTTATTTCAATTTTGATATGTTCATCTATTCGTATTGTGTTATATTTTAATTATTTTTCTCGTATCATGTATAAAATTATCATATCTAGGTAATGCATCAATTATTGAACTAAATGTTAAATGCAACTAGACTATAATTTGGTATGGGAAACCAGACTGATCCATTGCTGTATAGGAAAGATATAGTTTGTCAAATTAGATCTGATAATTTTAAATATAATATAAAAATACAACACGAACACGATAAATTAAATTTAATAATGAAGCTATTAGGGATTATATCATGAAAGATCTTTCTAAGTATACTCCAGAAAAAACTGATTGCATAATTTGGGAATAATTGGCACACCATTGGTTGGATACGTCCACCTCAAAGCCGCTGCATGAATACCATAAACAGTTGTAAAGTTTAGTTTTGCCAAAACAATGGGGTTGTAAAAGAAAAAAAAGAAAGAATTGAAATGGAAGAAAAGTTTGAACAAAATAATCATGCAAAACCTACATATTTTTGGAGAGAAGTGAATAAATTTGGTAATTTGTGTATGTTTATCGTGTTTTGTATTTTATTCATATTAATCATGTAAATATAAATACAATATAAATTATTAAATATGTCAAAATCTTAAACACGAATACAATGTATATATTAAATATATAATATTTATTACATTGTTTTTATGTTTATTAAACATGCATTATTTTCGTGTATGCTAACGGGCCGGTCTCAATATTTGTGATCCTGCCCAGCCCGATCCGAATCACTGTTCATATATTAAAAAAATATTATTTTTTTAAAAATTTAATTATAAAAGTATAAAAATATATATTTTTTAATATAAATGAACAGTGATTAGGGTCCGTGGGCCGACACGAGCCCACCCAGAGTCGGGCTTGGGCAAAAAAATTAAAAAAAATTCGGGCCTCGTCCCGGTCCATAAGTACTTATATTTTCGTGTCATATCCCAAATTACTGAATCTAGAAGAGAGCTACATCCAACCTGTTTCTTCCTTCTTCAAATTTCCTTTAATTTGGTGCTCAATATTTCTTCTGCAAATAACTTGAATAATGACAACACCCTTCCCCCATTAGTTCTTCAAGTCTTTATCATCAACTGTTTTCTTATATAGTTTTCAAGGTCTAATATAATTATCTAATTTGAAAATATTTTTTACTAAGAATTTTTAATATTATATTTGCTCATAATCAAATAATTATAGCTAATTCAAAAACATCTTTTACCAAGAATTTTAACATGATATAAGTTCATAATCAAATTCTCTAACATCGTCTTCAAAGAGATATATCAACGATCAGAATTTAAGATTTCATTTTAAAGGTTAGGAGTTTAAATCTTGAAATGGACGAACTGAGGTTAATGAGATAAGAATTCAGGGTTACCTTTGTGTTTAAATAGTTCTTAAAATTTTAAAATTAAAGGGAAAAAATAAGTTCCAAATTAATCTCCCAAATTTTTTTTTTTTTCAAAAGTAAAAATAACAAAAAAATCTCTAAGGTCTTAAAATATTGTTGATTATAATGTCTCCCCAAGGGGTAATGTCGGTGGTTTTAATGCAAAAGAGAAACATGATTATTCGCTGGTGATTATTTGGTAGACTTGTTGTCAATTAAGCAGATGCAGACATAATTAAAAGTAATTTCTTATATTTATAAAATTAGCATTACAATCAAACATTCTGATAAGCTAACTTTATCAGGAACCTCTTTGGCTCCTTGCTACCTACTTAACTATCAATTTATGGTGCTTGAAATTACAAAGAAAAGGGAAATGCTTTGATATAAAGAATTTGTGTAGAAAGTCTGAATTTTAGCATCCAAATCACCGTACTGATATCGGTGGTACCGATCAGTACGTTTCAGTTTTTAATTAATCCGATACAAACAGCTTTTAATTCTGTTTCGATTTTGGTATCGGCCCGTACCAGTCGTACCGACTTGTACCGGTATCGCTGGTGATTAATTAGTCTAAAAACATGATTAATTAGTCTAAAAACATGATTAATCGCTGGTGATTATTTGGTAGACTTGTTGTCAATTAAGCAGATGCAGACATAATTAAAAGTAATTTCTTATATTTATAAAATTAGCATTACAATCAAACATTCTGATAAGCTAACTTTATCAGGAACCTCTTTGGCTCCTTGCTACCTACTTAACTATCAATTTATGGTGCTTGAAATTACAAAGAAAAGGGAAATGCTTTGATATAAAGAATTTGTGTAGAAAGTCTGAATTTTAGCATCCAAATCACCGTACTGATATCGGTGGTACCGATCAGTATGTTTCAGTTTTTAATTAATCCGGCACAAACAGCTTTTAATTATGTTCCGATTTTGGTATCGGTTCGTACCAATCGTATCGGCCTGTACTGATACGGACTGGACCGATTGGTGCAAGATTTTAATTTTTTAAAAAAAGTTCATTTATTTGATTTTTTAAATCAGTTTTAATATTTTTTTGTGTCATGATCATTTTTATTTTTTCATAATTACATTTAAAAATAAAATATGTTCATTAAATTAAGCTATTGAACATAATTAATAATAATTTACTATATATTTTTAACATTTTAATATTTATTTTACCTATTTGATGTTTAAAAATTTTAGATATTAAATATTTAAAATTTATATTTGTATAAAAACATATATATGCATGTAATGGATGTATATTTGCATGTGTATATAATATATATTTTTGAAAATAGATATATGAAAAAATATTTGAAAAATACCGGTAAATCCGAAACAGTACGCCGAAACACACCGGTACCGATACATACCAGTATCAGAACAAAAATGGTACATCCACCAGTACGGTGCTAACTACCTTGATCCAAACATTTAGCTTAGACCTGTTCAAGGATTGGGTAGCTCATTTGATCGGACAGACCCAACTCAAATTGAGTTGGGTTTGGATAAATTTTTTTATAATTCGGCCCAACCTGAATTACTATTTATTAAATAAAAAAATTATTTTTTATTTAAATGTAATTATAAAATATATAAATATAAAATTAATATTTTATGAACAGTAAAATTAGCTTTTAGGCTGACTCGGCTTGAAATAGGTTTGGGCAAAAAAAATCTGAATCACAATCTGACCTGACCCATGAGCAGACCTAATTTAGCTCGATGACTTGATGTATAATTTTGTTAAAAAATTTGATTCGATTCCCTTTTTTGGATTTAAAAAAAAAAATTCGAATCATTAATTGAAGTTTGGAAAAATGCTTAATTAATAAATTAAATTTTAAATTAGAGTCTTAATATTTATTTTATAAAAAAAAAATAAAAAACAAATGGAGGAGACAAGAACTTCTGGCAGGATACTTTTATTAGGCTCCCTTGGTGGCCCTTGTCTTCTTAAGAGACCTCTGAAATTGCTTTCCTATGAATGATTAAAGGCAATGGTGCCTGCCTTTGGAAGGAAACAACTTTAATTGGGATGACTTATTGCTTCACAACTCCAACCTACATATGGAACATGAGATTGACATTAAAGTCAAATTTATCATTACACTATGAATTAATGTTGAATTTTGTTTATTACATTTCAATTTCATTAAATTTTGTTATTACGTTTTTAATTTTATTAATGTTTGAAAAAAAAAAGTACCGAAATTGAAATGTTTCACTGGAAGTGACAAATTTATGTCAAATTTCAACATTAACGTCTCATAATCTAGTGATAAATTTAACTTTAATTCCATTGATAAATAATTATATATATATATATATTTACTTAATAATGAATTAATCTATGCAAAGATGAATATCATGTGAATTGGTGGTAAGGGCATCATTTATAAAGGTGCTCTCCTAAATGGAAAGATGAAGAAAAAGAAGTGGCAGCATCATGACTCATGAGGTATACTAAATCAAAAATATGGGGGTACTCAATAACTCCAACCTACTCCATCTCAAAAAACCCACTTTAAATAATATATTGACATGTATTAAAATATTATAAAAATGACATTACAAAATTAAAATACTATTTAAATTATGCAAAGTTGTTAACAGTTTCATCACAAACCCCCCACTAATTTAAATAATAGAAAGAATGAAAAGATAACATATAAAAAAAAAGATGATCAAATTTATGCAAAGTGGTATAGGCATACCCCTCTTTTTGACCCCAAATTAAATATAAAAATATTATAAACGAAATGATTACACGACATGAAACGTGAATACATTAAAATTTATATAATACGAATTATTAATGTGTCAAAATTTATATAAATATATAACGTTTATGATTATGAAATAAAAAAAAAAACAAAAATATGATACAAATATACAAATTATCAAATTTACTCCAAATCTCTTAAACAAATAAGAAAAGGCTAGTGACAAAGAAGCCAACTTACAACTTCATAGTTCACACCACCAAAAGCTTTAGATTGGTTTTGTTATCACACTCAAAACAAAAACCTTTTCCTCCACTAAACTTACCAAAAAAAAAAAAAATTAGTACAAAACAAATGGAAGAGAAGGCAAAGAAGAACAAGAAGCAAAAACATCAACACCCCAATGATCAGACAACAAAATCAGCTGCATCAGATTTTTCTTTCAAGCCAAGTTCTGAAGTAAAAGGTTTAAGATTTGGTGGGCAGTTCATTGTGAAATCATTCACAATCAGGAGAGCAAGGCCACTTGAGCTGCTGAAACTACTTGATTTCCCACCATTGTTAAACAAATCCAGCAACAACAACAACAACAAGCTCCCTTTCCCTTCAACCACAGCTTTTTTGCCTACAAATTTCACAATCTTAGCTCACCATGCTTGGCATACACTGACTCTGGGTCTTGGCACAAAGAAATCAAAAGTTCTTTTATTTGTTTTTGAATCAGAAACCATGAAGCTTGCAGTGGATAGGATATGGCCACCAGAGATTCCTCTTGGGGAAGTAAACAAGAAGCTGATAAGAGGGTTAACAGGGTGTGAAATGGCTAGGTTTAAGTTCAGAAAAGGGTGCATCACTTTCTATGTTTATGCAGTGAGAAGTGTAGGAAACATGGGATTTTCTTCTTCTGATGATCTGAGAACAATTTTGAAATCTGTTGTTGAACTCAAAGATTTCTTGGATCATACAGCTATGCTTGCCATGCCTAACCAGAGAAGCCTTAGCTATTGCCCTCCACTTGCCATGGCTCACTAGTTTCATATGATCTTTTTCTCTTTAGTTTTTTGAATTTTTTTTTTTATTATGATGGGGGGATTGGTTTATTTGTTGGAAGATCTTGTTTATGTTAATTTCCTTAATCTTTTTTTTTTTTCCTTTTTCCTTGAACAAATTTGTAGTATGAAGAAATTTGGAGTTTTTTTTTTTCTTTTCTTTCTCTTCACAGTTTAATTGATGCCTTTGACTTGCAGCAGCATATTTTTTTCTGAGCAATTGTGACTGTGTGGTAATTAACTCTGTCAAATTCTTTTCTTATCATCAAAAATATTCTCTTTTAAGTTTTAACAAAAAAAATAAACAATTTATTTTTTTATTTCTTTTATTTTACTTTAGCACCTCAAGTATGATTTAAGTAAACACGGATAGAGATTAATTCGATTGATTCATATAATTATTTTTAAAAGATAATATCTAATAAATTTAGAATTTGAATCTCAACATTTATAATTTTTTTTTTTCATATTTTGATTTAATATATATATATAAAGAATGGACTTTGTTTGCTGAATATTAATTATAATTAATTTTTATTCATGGCCTAGGGCACATGTAATTTTTTTTCCTTCCTACGAGAGAAAAATTCGATAACAACCTTTAAGCAAGTAATGAGATACATGTTAAATTTTTATAAATTAAATAAATTATTGCACTAATGACTATACTTGTTCTTAGCATTTAAGATGAAAAAGAAAAAGAAAAACTAAATTTACCTTTATCATTATCTTGATTTCTCAATGCTTTTCCAAGTTTTCAAATATTTATTTATTAATAATGTCTTAGATTGAAAATTGATTTATCAATTTCATAACTCAATTCCGTCCAAAATTTCCCTCAATTACAATGGGTGTTTTTTCTTGTAAATTGTGCTCTCTAAATCTAACCCGTGAACCAAGCTGCTGGCCTGCAGACTGCCCCCAACCCCCTCAGCCTCTGCAAATTGGTTTGCAAAATCTGATGAAGGTGCATGAATCTAAAGTTTGATGATGAAAGAATTTATTCCTTGAGAAATAAAAAAGAAAAAAGAAAAAAGAAAAAAGAAAGAGAAAACTAGAGTTGTTTGGAATATTGAAATGATGAAAGCAGAAATGGGGTTGGGTGAAGGACCAACCTCTCCAGTCTCCACCCAAACCAAGGCTTTATGTTCCATAAAAGTGAAAGAAAAGAAAAAGACTTTCTTTTCTTCTTTTTTTTTTTCTCATAATTTGCTCTTGTGGGTTTAATAATGCCATGAGAAGGACCCATTCTAACTGTTTTTTTTTTTATAAATATTTGTGTTCGATATTTATGTCGAGATATATTCGAATATGATTATGAGATATAATTTTTAAAATAAATAAAAAAACTTTATAAAATATGAACATACGCTCAGACACTTTTTTCGCGCATCTTAAACCCCAATAACATAAATAAAATAAATACCCACCAATCCTATTTTTCTAATGGTTATTTAAAAAAAGTACTAATTAGGAAAACATGCTAGCATTGCCCACAGGCCACAATCTGTTAGTGTTTACAATTTATCAACTCCAGAGTTCAAATACGTTAAAACTCAAAAGAACAAAAACTGATATCCATGGCATTTTACTGTTGGTCTAGTTCTAATGTATAAAAATATGTTCATATCACTTTGGTGAGTTAAATTTTAGTAATATCAAATCAAAGTTTCATTGTCTATAAGATCATTACGTGATGCACTCGAATTTTTGACAGTTGGTTAATACATGTTTTCTCTTTGCTCTTAAACGGGATTCGAATTCCCTACTGTCAATTATCAAAAAAAAAAAAATACTTGATAATAACAAGATTTTTGATTTGAGAAATGGGAAAGTCCAAAAAAAAAAAAAAAAAAAAAAAAACTAAAGGAGAACTTAAAAATTTTGTTTATGAGATGGACAGGTCATGTCTAGACCTGTCCATAGGTCGGACCAGATCGGGTCGCGGTGCAAAATTTTTTTTTTCTTTTCTTGTTCAAGCTCATTCGGGCCGGGTTTGGGCCGACCCGTATAAAGCCATTTTACTATTCAAAAATATAAAAATTTTATTTTTATATTAATATATATTTTTTATAATTAAATTTAAATAAAAAATATTTTTTATTTAATAAATAATAATTTGGGCCAAGCGTGTCCGAATTACAAAATACCTTATCAGAACCTGACCGAATACGAGCCGAACCTACCGAGCCGGGCGGGCTATGCGGCCCGTGGTCAGGTCCGTGGGTTCTTAAAATATTTTTCTCAAAGCCTGGCTCGTTGAATTCAAAATGGGAATGTCATAATTCAAAAAATATGAAAAGATATTTATATATTTTAAAATTAAAATTAAATTTAAATAAAAAATTTATTAATTAAATAATAATAGGATTGAATTGGACCAGACCTGAGCCTCGAAAATCATGTTTAGGTCCGGTCCATAGACAGATGTTAAGAGGAAATAAATGGGCCCATTATTTGAGCTTTATGAACTATGTTAACATTCCCTTGGACATTGGAAAGGAGGCCATTTTTTGGGCTTTATTTCTACAGAAAGCCCATAAAATTGAAAAATTAAATTACAAACGCCCACCGTGGGGCTCGAACCCACGACCACAAGGTTAAGAGCCTTGCGCTCTACCAACTGAGCTAGACGGGCTTAGCTGTTGCTAATGAACTATTATATTTTATAAATTATAAGTTTAAAGACAGAAAACTGAATTTCAATCCTCGTTGAAGGAACACAGTTATAAATCTTGGCTCCTGCCAGCAACAGCAAAAAGCTTGGAACAAAAGAGAACAGAAAAAAAAGAGGAAAAAAATGGGGTTTCTATTGACCGTTTTGACTGCTTTGATTTTAATCGTTGTTATAGATTTAGTTTCTGTAATCGTTTTTGAAGCTTACAGAAGACGTCACAATAATGCGTACTTTTCTCTAACTCTAATTTTCTCGTTTTCGGTTTTTATTTTTATATAATTATTTGATTTTGGTTTTTTTTTTAATTTAGGGTTAGTTTACCTTTGCCGTTGAAAAAAATTTTGGTTGAAAAAAATGTGTTTAAAAAGTATGATGAAAAAAAAATATATATTAAAAGTGTAGAGATGTGAGGATAATAAACTCATTTTATCTAAAAGTTAACTTTTAAAGTTCAAAAATTATATTTTTTTGACATTTTATTTTGGTTTTTTAAATCATGGTTTCAATAGTAGAAGTTAATTTTTTTAATCTGTTTAGTATTGCGTTTGCGATGAAAAACAATTTTTGACCTAAAAAATTGTTCCAAAAATAATGCTAAACAAGACCTTAATCATCTTGAAGCGTGGCTATCTTTGAGGATTCGAATCATTGAAACAGGTAATCGCATTTTTTTGTTTTATTATTATTATTATTTTGATTGTTCTTTGTAATCGCTTGTTTGGTTGCCGAGTAAATAGTAAAGTTTTAATTTTTTTTTTTGTTTTCCTGTGATTTTGGTTAGGAAATTAATGGAAAAGTCAACTTTGTGAAGCTAAACACAACTAAATAGTTACTGGTACTAATACAGTTCATTAAAATGAAACTTGTTTTATAATTTCTTTCATTTGAAGCAAATAAGTGAATAGAAAAAATTTAAGCAGTTGGATTTGATAGTTTTTTTTTTCCCTTTTTTTAACGTACTTTATTATAAACATATGTGAGAACTAATGATACGAATTAGAATTTTCTAACACCATTTTCGAGTTCATTCTGTTTAAAATGAGTTTTCTATTTTAATTTATTTATTTATGGGATAATGATATAAACGAACTAAGAATTTGGTGGATGCATTTTTTTTTTCCAGGTTCCATGTCCTTATATCTTCGATCCAGCAGAGAAATACTTGTCGTTGATAATTCCTGCTTTCAATGAAGAGCATAGGCTTCCTGGTGCCCTCGACGAAACCATGAAGTAAGTTATTGCTCCTCTTTTAAACCCCTTAATGTCTGCACTTAGGTTTTACGTCTCATAATGCAGGATGTATATTTTCAATAGTCAGTAATATCTTGAAATGCTAACATGTCAATCCGAGTTCCTCACCAAATAAGAAAAGGACAAGAAACATGGACAATTGGACACTAAGATGCAAGGTTATTCAATTGATTGATTTTAATTTCTCACATCATAACAATAAAGTTAACAGAATTTGCTTTCTGAAAATGATGTTGGTACTGATGGTGGGCCACTATTACCATTTCGTCATGTCGTAGCCCACTAAAAGTTTTTGCTATATTATAGTAATATTTGACCTTAAACTGGTTAGAACATCAGAGCATGGTTTCTTAAGTAATAGATGGAGCTTTTACTGCATGATGCAGTTGTGGTTCAGAAGTTATCTTTTAATTTTCCGTTCTCTCTCTGTAGCTTGATTAACCATTGTCTTGTTATTTTCAGGATTGAAAATATGGTTTCTTAGATATGTTTCATTGAAGTAATTAAAACTACATCCATGGTTACCACTGAAAAGATTATAATGTTAAATAGTAATGATGTGATGTTGTTACTTTGCAGTTATCTTCAAAAATGGGCAGCAAATGATAAGTCATTTTCTTATGAGGTACCGTTTTGTTTCTTCTATTAACTGGAACAGCTAAATTGGTTTTCTGAAGTCTATTATATTAAGCAGTCTCTCATGAAATAGGTTAACTTTGTTTCTGTCCCACTGCCTTAGGGTAGAATAACCATTTAAAAAAAAAAATGTGCCATCTAAATGTGCTTTTGCATGTTTTCATCTATCTTACGTGAATGAGATGCAGGTATTGATCGTTGATGACGGAAGTAGGGATGGAACAAAGAGAGTAGCTTTTGACTTTGTAAAGAAGTATGGTGTGGACAATGTAAGGACTATCCTTCTTGGTAAAAACCATGGAAAAGGAGAAGCAATAAGAAAAGTGAGTCTAACCTAAACCATTCATTTGGATATTCGCAAACATTTTCTGATGCTACTGAAAGTATTATGCTTTCCTGCTCCTGCATGACAATAATTGATTGAAGCTCTTTACCTCTGCGAAAGCATTGTAAAACAGGGAATGCTACATTCACGTGGTGAATTACTTCTAATGCTAGATGCTGATGGGGCCACCAAGGTTACTTCTAAGCAAGTAAGCTTTTTACAAACATCCGTTTGAAAAGGTGATTCTGACCTTGGAGACAATATTATCACCTTATCCTTATGCATTACTACTTGCTTATCTTGTCATAAAAAATTCCAAACCAAATCTATACAACATGCTTAGATTAGTGTAATGTCATCAGACACGTGCTCGTTTCTCATTGAATACTCTATGGTACTTTTCTGTTGTTTCCTATTTACAGATAAGTGTCTAAAAAGGAGAAATAAACAATAGAAAGTAGTGGATGGAGGTGAAATCTTAATGGAAATTCAGTTTCTTTTAGTTGTTGAGAATGGAAAGAAATAATAGAGGAATTAAGTAACCTTTTTAGTAATAGATATTTCTGTCCATGTTAGTTTCATCCTTCAATACCTTCCTTGTTTTGAAATATTTGCTGAGTAATTTTGGATAGAAATTGTCAATTTGTCACTTGTTGAACCCATTGAGTCCACCAGGCAAGCCCAACCTAGGCCCAACCAGACGAGCCCAAGAATCACTGAGGACAGATGACCGGGACACGTGGGTGCCTCCCCTTCTCCCAGAGATCACATCTCCAGTCACCTCGGCGTCCACTTGGGGCAGTGCAGGGTATTAAATGGCGCAGCCTGCAGACGACGGATATTAAATGCGGCCGTCTCCTTGGCGAGGCCCCTAAGGCCGCTTACATCAGACGACCAACCAAAGTCAGACACGTTGAACCAGCAGGTCGGGCAACGCTTGCCCGACCTCCTCTATATATAGTCCTCCCAAGGGCTATTCTCGGTTAAGTTTTCTCTCCCAGACCTCCTCTTACTTCTCCAAATACTAACTTAAGCATTGGAGTGTGTCCCGAAGCTCAACCTCCGGTGCCCTCTGACCTGTTTTCCTTGCTCGCAGGGCCTCAGACCACCAAGAGCACCACCTCGACACAAAAAGATATCAACATCACTTATAAGTCTTTACATTTTTTTTTATCTCTTTCTATCAAAACCAGAAGAATTCAACAATTTCTCTCCATTTTGCATCTCTTCTCCTTAATGTCTCTCAATTTGAACACACTGCCGACTTTTGTCTGTTTTAAATGAACTTCTTCAAGGTCTTAGCATTCAGGTTGTAAGTCACGAGAAGATTTCATACTCTATTGTTCACTGCTCCGATAAATCCCTTTGAAATTTTCTTCGATTGACTTATCATCGTGGATTATATGTGCAGGTGGTGTTTTGATGTTGAACTAGTTTTCCTTTGCAAATGGTTTCGTATTCCAGTGCTTGAAATATCTGTAAACTGGTCTGAAATTCCTGGATCCAAGGTAAATCCATTGAGCATACCAAACATGCTTTGGGAGCTTGCCCTCATGTCAGTCGGATACAGACCTCGAATGTGGAAAATTAACTCATGATGTTGTGATTTTCCCGGATCCATTGATCAACGACAAACAAAGAGAAGGAATTGCTGCTGATTTGAGAACCTTAGGTTTAATACATTCTTTAGGAAAAACTTTTACAGTTAGCTGAAATCAGTTTATCCGAGCTTTTTCCGTATACAATGCCACGGCCAGAACATGCAGTTTTTTTTTTCAGTTGTAATATTAATTGAGGTAACACCTTTTGTTTTTACATTTTGATAATTAAATTAGGAATTTAGGTAAGTGCTTGAAAGAGAAGTTAGAGCAGGTTAACCTTTTGATTGGAGTGATTTACCTTGAATTTATGTTAGTCGGATTCGGGTGTGAATGTCGGATACGAGTATGTTTGATTTATTTGAAGTTTTTTAATATATTTGGAAGGTTTTTGGGATCATATTTTCATACCTATTTTTGAATATGTGTTGAACACAAATATTAAATAGACACTTGAAAAAAAATGAAAAATAAGATCAACATAGCTTTGAACGTTCTTTTGACTTCTGATTCTTTTGCATTTGTTGCTAACAGAAAGTAGGGTTTGAAAGAAATTTCATTTATTATTTCTTTTACATTTTCCCTGATCATGGCCAACTCCATCCTCCCTATTCCCAAACAATATTATTATTTTTTTCTTTTTTATGGATCCTTTCAAACAAATTCTTCTTTGTTAACTCTCGTGCACCCAAATTTGAGCATTTGATTTAGTGATTGATTGGTGTATGATCTTTATACTTAAAAAACGAATTAGTTAAAAAAAAAATTGGATCTTTGTGCAGCTCCATTTGCCTTCCAAAATAGAAGTGAAATCAAGATTTGATTAAATTGATTTTCTTTTAAGGATTTTTTTTCAATTATTCCTGGGTAAAATAGAACATACGTCCTTATTTCAATTATTACATGGAAGAAAAGGAAGACATGAAATAAAATAAAAATAGTATCTGATAAATAGTTAACTAGAACCTAAAATAATTAGGTAATTAGGTACCTAATTAAATACTTAATATCTATGTAGAAAAATCAATTAACTGAATTTTAGAGAGCCGTAGGTTCAGTTTAGGTTCGTCCATATTTTAAAAAAAATGTTATTTTTTATTTAATTTTTAATAATTATATATATATATTTCTTTTATTAAGTTTTTAAATATGAACAATTTAACATATTTTTTAAGATTTATGCTATAATATTATATATATAATCTTAATATGATATAAATTACATAATATATATAAAAATAAAAATTATATATTATATATTATATAATTGGAAAACTGGTCGGACCAGGTTCGGGCTTTGAATGGAGTCAAGACTTGGCTCATTTTTTAAACGGACTTCATTTTTTTGTTCAAGTCTATTTTTCGAGTCTAATATTTTTGTTCAAACTCTCCCCCCCAAATATCGAGCAGACCTTCGGATTTGGACGGGTAGCTCAACCCTTGGACAAGTCTAGACTTTAATAGTTTTTATTATTTTTCTTTGTTTTCAATTTATTTTCATTTTTTGCTTGTCATTTCTTAAATAAAAAAATAAAAAGCAAAAACACGAACCAAATGAAATAGGACTATTTTTCTATCCAAATTTGCTTTCCAATTTTCTCAATATTGTCAAATTCCCTTGCAGTTCTAGTTTGGAAGTTAAAAAAAGAAAATCTAAACTTAGTTCAACCCTTAAAAAAAGGTTAATTTCATTTAAAATATTCCCTCATTACATATGCAAATCCTCTTTTTAGAGAGTAGTTAGTTGGTGACTTTAATTGCATTTTTTGCTGTAATGGAGTTGTTGCACTCTTATAATGCTTAGCTAAGGATATTTGACAGAAACTTCATCAACGATTTCTTTCACATTTATCCTTATTTACAGGCTTTGTTCAATCCTTCATTTTTCCAAACAACAAATTTGCAAAAAATGGGTAGTCTTGTTTTCCATGAAATCAAAAGGCAAGCTTCTTTTTTCTTCAAAGAAAAGATCAAGACTGCTAGATTGGCTTTAACTGATGTTACACCAGTAGAATTGTAAGTTTTATTTTTTTTTCTTTTTTTATAAATTATTTTTTATATTCATAAAACATGTCCAACACCTTAAATTCATTCAATTTTGTTTGATTTTCTTGGTTGGTGTTTTGAAGATTAACAGAAGAAGCCACAAATGGAAATATGCTATCACCAAATGCATGTAGCATGGGTGCAATATCAAGGGCTGCCTTTGAAGTTGATGATTATGGGAGAATTGTTGATATTTTACACAAGAGGTTAATTAATTAATTAATTTCTTGGTTTTTCACCTTAAAATTTAGATTAATTTACATTCATTAAACATGGTTTTGACTGTAAAATTCTCATTTTTTTTTTGCTTTCAATCCAATTCAGATTATCAAAGTTTGATTCAAAGAATTGGCGTGCCTCCTACAATGCTTTAGTTTTATTGGAACATTTATTAACTCATGGTCCTTTAAGGGTTGCTGAGGAGTTTCAGAATGATAAAGATTCCATCAATGAAATTGGAAATTTTCAATTTATTGGTGAGAAAGGGTTGGTATAATTGACTTCAATCATCAATCATAAATTCATAATCAGTTTTTGAATCAAATTTTTATTGGTTTATATTACTTCTTGATTTGTTTACAAATTAAAATGCAGGTTCAACTGGGGCTTGAATGTTCGAAAATTATCAGAAAAAATCTTGACGTTACTTGAAAATGAGTCATTTCTGAAAGAAGAAAGAGCAAGAGCTCGAAAACTAACAATGGGGATCAAAGGTTTTGGGAGCTTCAGTCATCAGCTTTCTTCATCAAGGGATGAAAGTTTCAACTCGTTTAGCAACTATGGAAGATTCAATTCTCTCAACTTCTCATCAAATCAGAACAAGTTAGATCCAGAGAAGCTAGAAATCAATGGTGATGAACATAACATTGAGAAGGAACATCCATTCTGCGAGAATGATCGGCAAGAGTCTGAAGAATCATTGCTTTCTGCAATTATGTGAAAAAACAGGATTTCAAAGACAGTTCATTTAGGGAAGAATGTGCATTAAGTTTTTTTTTTTGGAAATACGAGTTAGGGTATCTTCAAGTTTTGTCTGGACTTAGTTTTCTTTTCGGATATTCTTAAAAACATATGTTCTCACATCGGCTTGATGCATTAAGTCTTTTAGTACTTGTATATAGTACAACAATGATAGCCTAAATTGTTTGAGGTTTTCCATAATTGTTTGTGTTATAAGATGTGAATGTGCCAAATTATTTGATTATTAGGTGTATATATTTTTTCTGGTACAAAAGAGGTTATAGCTTGGGGATAAGAGCATGAATTGTAGATACTGAGATTTGAATATTAAATTTAGACCCGTTAAATGCTATTTTTTAAGGTGATTGTATGAATTAACTGGACAAAACCTTATGTTCGAAATTAGGTGTATATATACACATAGGTAGATTGGTTAGAAAATAGTTAGGGGAATGCTGTTGTAAATGCTAGCAAAAACATTAATAAGGTAAGATTAGCTAAAATCTTGTTCAAATTTATAAGGTTAGGAGCTAGAAAAGTAGTTTGGAGGACCAAAATAAAAATTTTAACTAAAGCATTAATTGGTAATCAAGTATTTTATGATATATAAGACTAAAATTTTGGTACCAGTTTTATATATATATATATATATATATATATATATATATTTTTTCTAAAAAAAAGTTATAAATGGGTGAAAAAAGGAAAAAGAATTTCATACAATGATCATTAAGTGTCAATAATATATCTCTTGATCATATATGTTCATATATTAATCTTTGGTTTATGTTATTATGTGAAGATTTTGATTGAATTTGATAATATATTCACACTTCTTTTCAGGGTCACAATTCTCAAAACACATAGAGATTGCTTGGAAAATATCCCACTTTTCATTTATGAATTTTGAAGAAGGAAAATTCTATCAACTCAGATTTTACCAAGTAAATCTAACGTTTCAGATTGAATACAACATTATAATATCTAATATATTGTCTCCATCAGCGGAGGTAAGTAAAATGTGTTGTCACATATTTCATTTTTAAAAATTTAATGACCGCATATGAAATAAGTCTTTTATCCACTGTATATGAAATAATAATTATTCGACAATAGATATTGTAAATAAATTGTTTGTCATCGAATGTTTATGAAAGAGATATATAATGATAGTAAATAATTTGTTTATAAGATTTAATACATTATCGATTGTAAACGAAATAAGTCTTTCGAAGAGATATTAAGGATTATAAATAAGGGTTATTTTCTTTTATGTTATCGGATTTGAGGGTGAGGGTGCATGTCGTTTGATATAAACATATTTAATTTTTTTTAAATTTTTTATATATATAAAAAAAATCTTATTTTTATATTTATATTTGAATATATATTAAATATAAATGTCAAATACAAATGTTATTAAAAAAATAAAAAATTTAGATAACATAGGATTTCTTTTTATCAGAATCGCCTGTAGTCTTGTCAAGTGTACTTTGCGAGGTCCCACTGTGGTTCGACGGGTCAGCTAAAATTTCTATAGATTATGAAAGAAACCAAAGGAAGTTTGGGATAAAAAGAGAAAAAGACAGTTCAGTTCAGCTCAGTTTCTTGAAAAACATCCAATCTGAACCAAATAGGGATTCAACCAGAGCCACCAACCAAAGCTATAAAACATATGGAAATAAGGGTATCTAACAGACATCATTGTTCATAGGCTTAAGTCTAAGCTATACTTCTCAATTTAAGGTCAAGGGAAGAGATTGAATATTCCATGCAAATTGGTTCAGTTTAGATCTCGTAATTCGTGCATTTATTTCATATTCGTATATTTTATTATGTCATAATCATATTTTAAATATTTTAAATTTATATAAAATTTGATATGTTAATAATTCGTATTATATAAATTTTAAAACATTCGTGTATTCATATCGTGTTCGTATTATGTTTTCATATCATGTGTTTTTTTCGTTTTTAATTTTTGTTTTTGTATCGTGTTGAATATTATCAGGTCTAGTTCAGTTTCATCAATTTTCAAAAGTTATTAACCTCAAACATGAATAATAGTAATGGCTAGCAGATAGGGTGGCAACAGAAACCAGATATAAATAGTGAAAAGCTTCTCGACATTGAATGGCAATTAAAAGAATTGGCCGACAAGCAAACCCCTCGCTTTCTCTCAAAGTTCATCGTTTACTCCAACATGAGAATAAACATGGATGAATAACAAAGCTTAGACCAAAGCAAAGTTGCAAGCTGCACCAAGAAATGGTGAAGCAGTAATTTCTTTCTCTTTGACCCTATTCTCACATCAAAAACATTTAGAAACATTTCCTGTGGACGATTGATGGACCTGACTCGTCATACTCTGCCTTGGCGATCCACATCTGCCACGAAATATAGCAATCAAATCAGCTAATGTAAGACATTGATCAAGCAACTAGGACAACTATGTATGCAAATCAAAAGTAAATTAGCTTACTTGTTGGAAGGTGCTGAGGGAAGCCAAGATTGAGCCTCCTATCCAGACACTGTACTTCCTTTCAGGTGGAGCAACAACCTTGATCTTCATGCTGCTGGGCGCTAGTGCAGAGATCTCCTTGTTCATTCTGTCGGCGATACCAGTGAACATGGTTGAACCACCACTGAGGACAATGTTACCATACAAGTCTTTCCTGATATCCACATCGCACTTCATTATGGAGTTGTACGTTGTCTCGTGAATGCCTGCAGCTTCCATACCGATCATAGATGGTTGGAAAAGCACTTCGGGGCATCTGAAACGCTCAGCGCCAATGGTAATAACCTGACCATCGGGTAACTCGTAGCTTTTCTCTACTGATGAGCTTGTTTTGGAGGTCTCTAGCTCCTGTTCGTAGTCAAGAGCAATGTATGCCAGCTTTTCCTTCATGTCCCTCACAATTTCCCGCTCGGCTGTGGTGGTGAAGGAATATCCACGCTCAGTCAGAATTTTCATCAAGTTATCAGTGAGGTCACGGCCGGCCAAGTCAAGACGAAGAATGGCATGTGGGAGGGCATAACCCTCATAAATGGGGACTGTGTGGCTGACACCATCTCCAGAGTCCAACACAATACCTACATATAAAAAAGCCACAACATTGTTACATCCCTCATCTCTTGTATAGCAAAAATATGTTCCACATATTAAACTGAATTCAACTCTATCTTTTTGGCCAAAATTCAACTCCGACTGTAACGATTCATAGATTTCACATGTCCTCCAAGCAAAATCTAATTGGAAAAATGTTCGCAAGTGCTCATAGCATTGATTATCAAAACCAAACTCATGCATTTATACCAATAGACAATAGTACCCAGTCAATAGTTCAGTTTCTACAAGTCAGACTATATTGAGACACTCAACAGACATCTTAGGATATTTGGAAACTTTACATATCAGTTTCAGTTAAGCACAATTCTAATAAAGTTGAACCTCAACAGATCAATCATTTATTTATTAAATGATGATGCTTACCGGTTGTACGACCACTGGCATAAAGAGAGAGCACGGCCTGAATTGCGACATACATAGCAGGAGTGTTGAAGGTCTCGAACATAATTTGGGTCATCTTCTCACGATTAGCTTTAGGGTTGAGAGGAGCCTCAGTAAGGAGAACTGGATGCTCTTCTGGGGCAACACGAAGCTCGTTGTAAAAGGTATGATGCCAGATCTTTTCCATATCATCCCAGTTGCTCACAATACCATGCTCAATAGGGTATTTCAAGGTCAAAATACCTCTCTTAGATTGAGCTTCATCACCAACATATGCATCTTTCTGGCCCATGCCAACCATCACACCAGTGTGACGGGGTCGACCCACGATGCTAGGGAACACAGCTCGGGGAGCATCATCCCCAGCAAATCCAGCCTAAAACATAACATTTTACATTCAACTTATATCAGATAAAAAGGCAGAAACATTAACATCTATGTTACTCGGCCTCGGGTGTGAGTGTCGGACACGGGTATGTTCAATTTTTTCCCAAGATTTCCATGTATTTGGAAGGTCCTTGGAGGATCATATCCCCATACCCATATCCGGATATGGGTCGGAAACGGGTGTCGGACACGGATACTTCAAGAAAAGTGAAGAGTCGTAGCAACATAGATTAACATAAACATGACATAACAGTAAGTAAAAAAAAAAAAAAAAAAACTTTCACTTAAAGATAAAAGCTTTCAATGATTTACCTTAACCATTCCTGTTCCATTGTCGCAAACAAGTGGCTGAATATCCTCACTTTCTGCCATCTTTTACAACCTGCAATACATAACAAAAACAAATGTTGTCTTTTGGGATAAATATTCCAATTAGAAAGCAAACTAATAAAAAAATGCTTAAATTTTCCCTTAAATTCCAGCAATCCCTTCTATCAACCCAAATGCCCATTAATGAAACCAGCAGATTTATATTGAGTAAAATCACAATAAAAGTCAATCTTTCTCATGAATTCTAAATATCCAATCTTCCTCTATTTTTTTTTTCTTCTATTTTTCTCTATAAAATCAAAATTCAAGCATTCTCAGATCCAGATAAGAATCTGAATTCTAAAACACCATCAAAACACATCAGCCAGAGAAATAAATAAATCAAATAAGAAACAGCAAAAAAAAAAACATATCTAATCAGACACAAAAATGAAACGAACCCAATGCCAAAAATGGGATTCTTTTTTCTGCATTTCGATCAAAACAAAGAAAAACCCAATTCATAAAACAAATCAAAACCACAGAAAAACAAAGCCAAAAAAGAAAATCCAAAAACAAGAACAACCCAGAAAAGAAAACAGCAAAAACAGTTAAATAAAACACAGAGAAATGAAGAGAAGAAAACGACCTTGAGAAACGAGGGTGTGTTTGATGGGAGACAAAGCGAGGATTAAAGAGAGAGTGAGGGAATGTTTTGAAAGAGAGGAGAGAAAATGAAAGGAGAGCTGGAAAGGAGTATAAAAAGGGAATTAGAGTGAATATGGGCCTTCAAATTTTTTTGGAGAGAACGCGTCATTGGGCTCTCATTGACTCATTCTGACGCTTTTCCCGTCATTTTTTTCACTGTCTTTTGCCATTTGGTAGGCTTGGGTTTGAGGTTTGAACTATTTACCACTAATTTCCAACCTTTGATTTTGCCTTTTTTTTTTCTTTCTTTTTTTATAATAATTATAATGTATCATACTCATAAAAATGGGTGAAAAATATATTTTTTAAAATAATAAGTTAAAAATTATAAAGTGAATAGTTATTTTAAAAAAATAAAAGATATTAAAAATGTGAGAGGTTTTTTTTAGTGAGTAGTTATTTTTTTAAAATAAAAAGACTTAAATATTCTTAATTTCATTTTATTATCTAAACTTAAATTTGGTGTTTTCATATTTTCCTTAATTGAGTTGCTGTCATTTGATTCTTGATTAGATCTGCTCATGGGTCGGGCAGCCCACCCGGCAAGATATTTTGTGATCCAGGTCGGCTCGGCCCGGATCACTGTTTAACTATTAAAATAATATTATTTAATTTAATTTTAAAAATATAAAAATATTAATAAAAATATATTTTTTATTTTTTAAATAAGATGAATAGTGCTCACTGGCCCGCGGGCCAACCCGGGCCTGTTCAAGGCAGGGCCTGGGCAAGGAAATTGAAAAATTTTGGGGCCTCGACCTGGCCTATGAGCACCTCTACTCGTAACACCAACTCAATCAGTCATATTATATATATAGTATAGATTTAAAAAAAAATTATTTGGGTTATCACACCAATAAATCAAATTTAAGAGATTATAGCAATTATACTTGTATTTTTTTATTTATTTTTAAATAAGAGATATTATTATGTTGGAGTGATTGAAATTACTTGAAATTGAATTTCCATTGAAAACTTTGGAACTTACAAGAAATATATATATATATATATATATATTTGATAATTTTAGACATGATATGAAAACATGACACGATTTAATAAAATATGAAAATCGTGTAATAAACATGACACAATACGTTTAAACATGATTAACATAGTAATATGACATGTTTAATACAAGTATTGCATTCTTATTTAGAATTTTGACACATTTAATAATTTTGTTATATTTATATTTACACAATTGATTTAAAAAAACACGAGACATGACATGCATATACAAATTATTAAATATACATTTTAAAATTGTATACAAATTAAAATTCTTCATTGAAATATAATTTTTTTTTGTGCATGTATTTTTTCTTATTTCTTTTTCTAAAAAAGATTTTGTTTTTTTAAATTTAATAACTGAGGTGTGCACAACATGAACACTGTATTTTATTTTTCTTACTCCAATCACCATTTAAAATAAGATTAGTTGAAATAATGTACATGATTGACTCCTTCAATTGTTTGCATGTTGATTTTTTAAGAATTCACAAATTAGAACCTTCTTCATGGCATTATAAACAACAAAGAAAAAACTTAGGGCCATCCCCTAAATTTTCATCAAATGCTATAATTTTCTGCATCAAAATTTTTAGGGTTTTTTTCTTCATGGAGATACTAATATGATTTTCCATACCAATTCCAATACTGAAATTGATACCCTAATCAAGAATAAGTCTTAAAATGAATAGATAAATAAATTTGAATGAGTTATATGAATTTAATAAAAAGGTCTGTGGACTGCATAAGAAAAGTATACTATATAAAAAAAAAAAAATAGAACTGCCACCTTAATCACCATCCAAAAAAAAAAAAAAGTTTGCCCCCATGATCTGAGATGGCAAGATTTTATTTATTTATGTTAGATATGAGGTTTTTAGATTTGTAAACCTTAAATTGGATGGTTTTTAAGATTAAGTAAATAAATAAAATAACAAATTACTTACTCTTATAATTATATGACAACCTTTAACTTTGATAAGAAGAAAAAAAAAATCTAATGATTGAGATTTATAATAACTCGTGGTACTTTTGGAGAGCAACTCTTCCAACCAAAAGTAGTTGTCAAAACCCAAGTGGACCAACCCATTTTTACAATTTAAAAAAATTATATTGTATGATGAATTCAGTCCTAAAAATCATATATTTTGGATCAAAAGTAGTTTACCAACTAAATTAGTTATAGAAATTATGAATAAGTCAATCATAGATTTTTAGGTGTATTTTTTGCATTTTCCACCCCTTGAGATCACTACAAAAAACAAACTGAAATAACTCAGAAAAGTGTTGCATATTGCTGTAATGTGATCATTGGACAAGTTTCACAATCATAATTTCTTCATTGAATCTGAAAATTGAAACTTACAATTTAAGATTTTGAAATTATATATTTTTAATTTAACTCAAATTGGAATATGACTGTCAACTAACTCAAAGACTTTTGGTTTGGGGTTTGATTTAGCTATCACCATTTAACCTATAATTAATTTAGCTTACTAAACAACCTACTGCTATTGCCACCTCCGTCAATTTTTTTATTTTTATTTTGGGAGAAAGGAGACTCGAACTTGCTCTTTGAGCGGAAAAAATCATGCATTAATTATTGAGTCAAATGCTCGAACAAGAAGTGAAGGCATTTAACTAATGGAATTAAATTCCATTAAATTCATTCACCTTTCCTCCTAAAATTCAAAACCAAGAAATTATAGTAGTTTGATGTCAAAACTATCAAGCTCAATTAATGGCATCTGCCTTTGCAATTGAATATTGATAGAACAGAGTCCATCAATTCAAATAACAACCAACACTAATGGTTTAGACCAGCAATGATTCTTATATAAATAGGAAAAAACCATCCTAATGCATATCAAATGCATTACATTGACTCAACAGAAAAACTAAAATTAATCGAAACAATTTTGTGGCGAGTGATCTTAAATTGATATTTAAATTCATATATCTGACAAGAATTGATCTTCAATAAACTGGAATCCATGCTTCTACAACGAAAACTTAATACTAAAAAGACCAATAAGTAGGAGGTTCACCCATCATTTCTACAGGAATGGGGGAAGAATTACCCATCTGCGGGGGTACTTGGGCCTTCCTTCCTTACCGTCGAATAGCTGCGAGTGACAAGAAGTAAAAGGTAAGGGGAAACTTTAATAGAAGATCGAATAATGCAGAAACTAAAGATTTACAGAGTTGAGGTTTATATCTATTAACAAGACAAAGACAAAATGATATAAAGTATAACCCTCAACCATTGCAAGATGGTCTTCCTACAATATTATAGTGGCAATTTAGGTTTTCAAAGAACTTGATCCAAAATGATAAGCATAGTGTTAAATAGTTAATTTGCTTAGACATGAATTCCTTCTCTTACATTTGATCCGAGTTCAAATAAGAGATATGCACAAGTGTGCGCACACGCATCAAATATGAACTTATAGAATTTTATATGCAAAGAGCTTAGCCTATACATTTGATTAGCATAATGAAGCAAATCACATGTTACTCAAAAAAACCCGAATCTTGTATGTCCTTTGCAAACTAAATAAAAGCCGATATATCTTGATCCAATTTACTTTCAGCTTTAGGCAGAAAGGAAAGGCATGGCATGGAAGTAAGAGTTTATTGGTGTTGAAAATGAAGGCAAATTTGATGGTATGCACAAAAAACTATTTGATTTAGTAGTTCAACCAGTAAAGTAAAGGGAAATACCTTCTTCAATCGGCGATGCTTCGCAAGGGCCCAATTTGTCATGATAGAAGTAGCAACCACAACAAATACATAGCCTGCAACAGTCTGTGTAGCAATATTGAAACCCATCCATTGGTAAATCTCCGTTGTGTAATTTGCACATGTCACAATGTTGAACAGAAACCCATGAGGAATTTGATACCCTCCGCTACCATCAGGACTGCGTAGATTCTTCAGTATGATATGACAATAGAAGTTTGCGAGTTGACAAACCAACCCAAACCCAAACCCAATCTTCATCTGAAGGTCACCAACAGGTGTGTAAAGTGGGTGGTTGACGTAGTAAGCAATGTAAGAACCAAAGGTCCAATAATAAGCACAATTTCTGAAGACATTTGATAGTGGGGATGTTGCATGGCTGAAGTGGTGGACGAAGAATGTTTCCATAATTCGTTTGAAGTAGTGGAAACACCAGTAATATAAAGCATATGTTTGAACGGGGTGGACGACACGTTCCTCTTCATAACCAAAGAACTTGTAAACAGGGAAGTAGTAGAAGATGGGATAAAGGATCAAAGGACCCAAGTACTCAAAGAAGAAAAGCGTACGATAAGATACTTGTGGACCCAGGTCCTTGAACATTACAGTTATGTTATTCTCGTTTCCATCACAGTAGTCTTTGAGACTCTTCTTGTAGTTAAGGACAACAGGCCTCTCCTTTGATCCCGATGGCACAGGAAGTGTTAGTCTTTGTCTTGAAGGATAGAACTTTTTAGCTGTTAGTACAACACATGAGAACTCAGTTAGTAAGAATCTAATGACCAATGAAACTGCCTACACGCATGCAATAAAAAACAATCTCTTGAGGAATTAAGGGGAAAGGCTCAAAATGACAATAAAACAGGCATAAAAGTCAGTCAAAACATCGGCATTCATAAGCGCTCCAATGCCAAATTAAAAAACAAACCCCATAGAACCCCTTTAGTCACTAGAAAAGCAGGCAGCAAAGTATGCACATTGCAATTGGCAAGGTTTTCTTTTATGGAATTCAAACTATAACTACTTTACAAACCCATCAGAAAATAAACAGGAGGAAGAATTGGAAAACAAAATCTACGACGAATTTGAACAAAAATTAAAAAGCTTCACTAACTAGAAATGTAGTGACCCTCAGATAATACAAATACTCAAATAGCATAAAAATATGTCCTACCCAGCAGAAGACCATATTTTCCATGAGGAATTTAGTGCTGGTACATGACTTCTGGAAGAATACATTTGAAGGAACCAAAAATAAAAAGAAGAAAATTGTCAACCTCAGTGATATCTGTCAAGTATCCCGAAGGAAACATCACCTTATTCAATGTTTCTAGTTACTACATCACTCAAGAGTTAACTACATTAGAAAATCCATGCAATACAATATGCAAAAAAAAAAAAAAAAAAAAAAAAACATAATAAGCATTGAAACTCTAGCCCCGACAGGGAACAGGAAGGAGTAAAAAAGCATCTAATTAACTCTATTTGTAAAGATTTGAAGCAAGAGAAAGCCCTAAACAAAAACACAAGCAGAATGACAGGAAATTCCCACGAGAATGCAATTATTTCCCCCAATTCAGAGTTATAAGACTATTATTTCCTCCTTGTTTTGTTAAGTAGCACTTAATTGAAAAACAGAGTAAGTAATTAAGCTAATTTTTAACTACTAAGAGAAAATCACTTACTTCTCTTGTGAATTGCCTCCTGCAGATCAGCCACAGTAGCCTGCAAAAAAAGAAAAAGAAACACAATAAATTTCCTTTCTTTCCCTTCATTTTTGCAAAGCAAACCATCAGCCTAACAGTATAAATCAGACAAACAAATAAATCCCAAGAAAAATAAAAAAGACATACTGAGTCATGAAGCTCAAGGCCACCCTTGATAAACTCTCTTCCACCGCGTGAAACTAGAGTGACCTTCATCCTTTCTGAGACCAAAACAAAAGAGACCCAATTTTTGTTATGGCTAAAGGAACAAACCCTTTGAAGCTTTAAGCTTGAAAAGATGGATCTTTAGAGTTCGGAGATCTCAAAGAATATAACTAGAATAAAGAAAGTGAAAACTGAAAAGCAGTTGTTAGTCTAGGAAATGGGAAGTGCTGGAATTGAGTTAATATCCATATATTAAAGGCGTATGGTTGGGGTAGGAGAGCTAACTATCTAGGCCGATGAACCACACCCCTTCTTTAATTGCTGACTTGATTGATTCGTAGGGACCATTTTTGGTGGGTCCTGGTTTCCACGGTGATGATCTTGACACATCATCTATCTAGATTATTTTACATTTTTCATCTAGATGGATAGTACGAATTCATTTATTTACAATTATCAGATCCATTTTTTACGAATTCGAATGTTATAATTATTATTTGCAGCGGATACAAAGTGAATGCGGATATGAAATCTCAGATATCTATTGTCCGAATTCGCATTACTTATACATATAATGTAGAGGTGGCAATTGGGCGGGTTCGGGTCGGGCTCATTCGGGTTCGGGTTTATTCGGGTTCAGGTTCATTTGGGTTCGAGTTCAATCGGGTTCGGGTCCGTTCGAGTTCGGACCCAGTCGGGTTCGTGTTCGATTCGGGTTCGGGTTTGTTTTACATCATTTTTATTTTATGTTAGATGCAATCATTTTTACATAATTTAAATATTTACTTTTAAAAATAATTTTATTATTATTTTTAAAAATAATCTTTTATTATAATATGATATTTTTAATTATATTTATTTATTAAAATCAATATTTATTAGCACCAAAATAATATAAAATTAAATTTTTATATAAAATAAAATTTTAAAATAATTTATTATAAAAAATATGATATATTATAAATTAATCATATTAATATTTAAAATAATTGATTTGATGAACTCGAATTTCAACATGTAAATACATTATAATTTATATTCAATACAAAATAAGAGATTTTTAGGGACAAACCTGTGGCATTCAACTTTGAGGCCTAAACGGGTTTGGACTATCCATTTACAAATATGGGCGGGTTTGGGCAGAATTTGAGGCCTATATTTCAGATCGGTCCGGGATTGGCCAAGTGAATATGGTGTTGATGATTTAATTTAATAATATGCTTAAGAAAACTATATATATGTTGCAAAGAGCAACACAATTTTTTTAAAAGTAGTTTTTATCTATTTTTTAATATAAGAAATACTATTATACTAGAGATAAGTTAAAATAAATGAATTGCTATTAATTAATTTTAATATATAGAAAATATTATTATACTATTATAATGGTACTTTTAAAATAACATAAATAAAGGACAAGTAATATTTTATGTCAAAAAAATTTACATTTCTAAAATTTTCATGAGTTTAAAAATTTTAGATAGTGGATTCATCAAGATATGGGACATTAAAGTTATAAGTACAAAATATAATTTTATTTTTGATAAAATTATTATTTTATCATATATATAATATAATATAAATTAAATTAAATTTTAATTAAATTATTAAAAAAGATATTAGAATAAAATTGATAAATAAAGTTCTTGCTTTATAAAAAAATTATTTAATTACAATTTGATCATTTTTATTTTTAGTATTAAATTCGGGTTCGGGTTCTGGTCGGGCTCGGGCTCGGGTATTTTCGGGTTCGGGTAATTTCGGGTTTGGGTCTTTTCGGGTTCGGGCTCTGTCCATTTCAGGTTCGGATTTTTTCGGGTTCGGGTTTTTGACTTTTTGGTCAAATCGGGTTTGGGCGGGTTCGGGTTCAGATTTTTCTGGGTGGGTTTTCGAGTTCGGGTTCATTTTGCCACCTCTAATATAATGGATTCGGATATCCGAATTCGCTATCCAAATCCGCTTACTTCTGCGATTCGGATGTCCGAATCCGAATTCATTATCCGTTTATTTGAATTTAAAATTAATTTTTGTTTGATTTTATATTTTTATTTAAATTTTGTTGATTGACTGAATTCAAATATTTAGCGAATTCGAATATCCAACGGATAATATTATTTAAGTCATATTTGGATAATAATATTTGAATTTAATACGAATAACAAACGAATTCGAATTTTAAAACAATTCTACAAATTTAAATTCAAATATTAAAAAAAAATAGATATCCAACCGTTGACATCCCATTTCTATACCATAATAAAAACCCTCAAAATTTTCTTCTTAAAACTTTGAGTACTCCATAAAGTAAGATTAGAATATTATTTCTGCTTTTTTATTATTTTTTATTATTATATTAATTTATTAAATTCTGTTTGATAGATGTTTTTGTTTTTAATTTGTTGTTATTTGTCATTTTATCTTTTGTTTTCGATTTATATTTCATTTTTTGTTTCTTATTTTTTACCAAAAAAAATAAATCATAAATATCAAAAACATATTAATTATTTAAAAATGGATGAGTTTTTCTACATTAATTAATCCACTAATAAAATGCATTGGTTTTTCCTTAAAAAAATTGTCAAGCTAATGAGGGATTTTATTTGAGGTAAGATTTGATTAATTTACTACTACTATATCATATTATCATATCAGGATTTTATTTTATATTAATGTCACTAAAATTTAATCGCTACTTAAATTTTGCTTCATCCAACCACTTTAGCAAAATTAAAATTGAAATTACTTCTACAAAGATCAGATTATTTTCCGACAAGTTCAATTCAAAATGGACTGATTTTAGAATAAGACATTTTTATCCAGATCGATTTAAAATATTATTTAGTTAATAAATTTTTATTTAAATTTCATTATAAAATATATAAGATTAATATAAATAAATTTTAATACTTTAATTATTTTAAATAATAAAACAAAATTTTCAAAATTTCGATGGACCAAACTGAATCTATAATAAATAAATTTTTTATTATCCGAACTTGATTTTATGAACATATATGAACACTACCCACACTCTGTTTTTGCTTTTGGAGACTGAAAATTTATTCATCTAACACTAATTAATAATTAAATATCATTCATTCATTCATTAATGTGAGTTGTTGAACGTTGATCCATAACTAAAATAAAAGTGCCAAAAGCAGATTTCTTCCCCAACTAAATAAGAAATTATATACCCATCAATTCATTCTAGGACTATGACGAGTCACCATTTTCATATTATTAAGATAATATTGAATAATCTAAGTATGGGCTGGTAAGAGGTAGGCGCTCAACCCCTAGCCTTTTCTTAATTAGAGGCGGCCGCCGCCATTGAGCCACCGCACATCCCACCGGCACCTCTCTCGCTGCCCCTGTTAAGCTGATCGTTGTTGTTTTAGATGATAAAACATTTGCTAGAAGGCTTTAGACCTGAAATAAGAAAAAACAAACTTTAGAAATTAGTACAGCTTTCTACATTGAGTGATGCTGGGAAGTCTGGTCATCGCATCAATGAAAAATAGACAAAGGCAACGGGTTACAACTAGAGGGGTTCGGCTGCGGTTCAGAATTTTTTTTTTTTTTTTTTTTTTTTTTTTTTTTTTTTTTTTTTATCCTTTGTAGAAAACGGGTTATAAATATATGACAAGTTGGGCATCAATGGTAGAAATTTTTTTCCTTTGCCCAAATTCGTTTCAGGCCGAGTCTGGATCGACCCATTAGCCCATTTCATTGTTTATAAATTATTAAAAAATTATTTTTATAATTAAATTTAAATAAAAAATAATATTTTAATGATTGAACAGTGATCTGATCGGTTCGGATCATGAAAAATCATGCTCAAGCTCGAACCAATATGAACTGGGTCTGTCCGGTCAAATGGACTACCCGATCCATGAACAGGTCTAGTTATAACATATAGTATGATTAATGTACAAAACAATAGCAAATCGAAATCCAGATTCGAGAAGGCAGGCATGGCAACTTCCCACAAGTTCCATTCTCTTTTCCTTCCTTTTCTTCCCTTAATTATATTAGCACACTCAATAGCAGCATCGATCTACTTTGATTATATTAGAATTAATTAATGGCTGACAAGGGAAAACATTGGAAACACTACTCTGTTATCATAGAGTACTAACTAAACTTGCAGAAGCTTTTAGGTCATAAGAGAGATGCTAATGTCAGCTGTCTAGATCACCAGTTCAGGGGGAAAAAAAAAAATTATCCATTCAATTGAAGGGATAATTTTTATCTTATTTATAAAATTTATAAAGTTATAAGATTATAAGCAAATATATTATAAAGGATTAATTAATCACGTCCAAAAATGGATTGAAATGTCTGAGAATAATATTTTTTATGCCGATACTAAAATTTAAAATAATTTACATATGAGTTTATAAGTTACTCTCATACTACTCTTTAAGAGTTACTTTGGCATCAAATCAAACATAATTTTTCTTTTTTTTTTTGGCATAGAAAACACTCAGCTAAATCTGTCCAAAAGCCGAGTTTGAACATGATTTTTTTTAATTCGGATTGGTCTGATCCGAATTACTGTTTATAAATATTTTTTTAAAATTATAAAAATATATAAATGTATAAAAATAATTTTTTAATTTTTTAATAATTTTGTGAATAATGAAATGAATTTTAGGATCGATCCAAACTCAACCCGAATTTAAATAAAAAAAAAATTGAGTTGACCAACTCAACTCAATCCCTGTAATTTTCTTAGAAATTGTATAAAGTAGACCTGCTAATCTGATAAAAGTAAAAGTCAAAAGCAAAATGGTCTAGATTCTAGAATACAGGGAATTATAAAATGGTGTAAATTACATTCATCTACACATCTTTGTAAATCAACATCATAGAAAAACTATGCCAATTCTAGATTAGGATTTTTTCCTGTCTGACTTTCAGCAAGTTGAAAAGCTAGCTCTCTCAACACCAACAAAAGCTACACTTAATAAATTTGGATACGATATATATAAATACAACATAGATATGATAGTTTAATAAATACGAAAGTAGTGTAATAAACACAACACGATACATTTAATATACATATCGTATTCATATTTAAAATTTTAACACATTTAATAATTTATGTTATATTTATATTTACATGACTCACATAAAAAATATTAGACATGATATGTATACATACAAAGCAAAATAGGAAAAGGGGTAAGTAGCTAATTAGTCAAGTAATTCAAATCAAATTGAGAAACGTCTTGGAGTTGGAAAAATGGAAATAGAGAAAATTCTCGTAACAAAAATTCTCGTAACAATATTAATATAATATGACTATTTGAGCTTTCCTGGCAATGAAGGAAATCAGATTTCAGCTAATTAATTAATTAATTAATTTCAGGTTCCTTTCTTCTGTTGGTTTCTTGTAGAGCTTTAAATCTGCCCTAAAACCAGATGAATTTAATTACAAGAATCTTTGTTGCTGGTAAGTCTGGACAGCCCTGTCAAATACTTAAAAGGTAGGATTTTACTTGTTATTAATTTACTTATCTTGATCATGTTAGTTGAATCCAAGTCATCATCTTATTCATATTACTCTCGTTATATTATATGGTGCTCTAATTTTGTTAAAAATTACTGTATACAATTTTTGCTGATTATGTTGTGTGGACTACGGTAAGTGTTGGATACGTATATGTATTCGACACGAATATACTTAATTAATTTTTTTTTTCCATATATTAGGATCATATTCCATACTCATGTCCGAATATGTGTTAAACACAGATATAAGACATGAATACTTAAAAAACTGTAGAGTCCGGATAACATAGCTTGTTGGTCCTATGATTTGCTTGGGAACTTTTTTTTTTTTTTTTTCTGTACTAAAATCAGATGCATTAACAGCACTTGATGATCAGTACAAACCCCAAAATTAATGATATTGTGAAATTTGTAAATAATTTGTCTCTTTGTCTACCAAATTTCGAGTTTCGACATTTCTAATTTTCGAAAACAATTCAAATTTTCATCTCTCAATTGTGTATTGAATTTGTGCAGAAATAGTGAAAAGACAAGCTGGAAGAAAGGCAAGGCTAATACATTTCCAAGTAAGAAGATATGAAAATTACGGAGATAAAGCATTTCAGTCATCGCCACAAGATAGAGCTGAGTTATAGCCAAACGCCATATCAGTGTGATGGATGCAAAGAACTAGGATTTGATTCATGTTATATGTGTAAGAAAAACAAGTGCGACTTTCATCTTCATGAGAAATGTGCGGAGGCTGACCCTTTCGCCAGCCATTCCTTCTTCAACAACCGCAACTTCGAGTTTAGAAAGAAAAGAAAACGAGGCAAAGCCTGTATTGCATGTGGGAAAGATATTCAAGGTTTCTTTTACAAATCTAAGAAAGCTTATTTGCATCCTTGTTGTTTGAAGCTCCCAAACACCTTGAATGGTGATAAAGGGTTGAGTCTCAACCTTGAAATGGAGGCCTCATCCAAGTGTTTGATATGCCAAAACAAGGAAATCTCGAAAGGTAAATTGAAAGGGTGGGCTTATGTTTCAGATTGTGGCAAGCACTGTTACCATGTTGGTTGTGTAAATAACATGAACTTTGAGAATTGGAAAAGGGGTTATTTCAATCAATTACAAAGCGATGAGAGAAATGGCTTAGCATTGATCAAACAAGAAAATGGGGAAAGTTCATCTGGGAGAAAGCAAAGTGAAGGGTGGTGGAGGGCTTATGCTGTAGACCTCATAGTCCATGCCGTTTTTGGGAGTGCTTTGGAGTCTGCTGCTGTTTCTCTGTTGGGTCTTTAGTCTTTACTAGCAAGTTGAAAGAGTATTCTCTATTGCAAACTAGACCTGCTCATGGCCGGGCAGACCGCCCGGCAGGCTCGGCCCAATATTTTCAATCCGGATATTTTCAATCCGGGCTGGACAGGATATTTTCAATTCGGGTCGGCCCGGCCCGGCCCAGAATAATGTTTTTTTAATTAAAATAATATTATTTTATTTAATTTTAATTATAAAAATATATTAAAAAAATAAAAAATTTATTTTTTTAATATTATGAATAGTAAATTCGGGCCTGCCGGGTAGGCCCGACCCAGGACCGGGCCTAAGTAAAGATTCTGAAAAAAAATCGGGCCGCGGCCCAGCCCATTAGCAGATCTATTGCAAACTAATAATTGAATGATGGTCAATAATTAATTAACGATTCAAATAGGTGCACCGAATGCTTAATTTATTTTTAGTTATTTGTAAAATTAGCAATAAAGATCGGGGATTTAAATAGTGGCCGCAACGTGATGTTTCAGTCGTTATTTTGCGATTTCGGCCCTTTCCGTCGTTGATATTCATGATCGATATTTATTGCAATTGATCGCATAACATTCATTATGTCTGCAACCGCAATAAAAATGACGCGATCGAAAATGCGTCCTAAACTGTAATTAAATCCCTGATAACGATAACTATTGATGATTGAAACATTTAATGGTAAATCAGAGTTCAATTCCTGTAGGAATATTTTGAGAGTATAATCTTAGATGCACAAAATTGATATAAAAGAGTGTATCCTTTAAATTACACGAAAAGGAAATTAAATTTAAGTGAAGATCATATCCCTTATCGTATTACTAAAAAAATTAAAACATTTCTATATGTTTACATAATGTTTATTAAAATTTTCATTTGATAATGTTTATTTAAAAGTTGTTATCTCTTCTCGAATAGACTTGTTTATGGGTAGGGTCAGGTTGTGGCTTGAAGTTTTTTTTTCTTATCCAGACTTAGTCCATTAGCCCGATTTATTGTTCAAAATATAAAAAATTATTTTTATATTAATTTTTATAATTAAAATTTTTTAATAGGTGAATAGTGATCGGGCCAGCTCAGTCCACATACTAAAACTCCTATCCAAGCCCAGCCCAATACAAATCGGGTCTGCCAAGCTATTCACATATTAATGTCCAAATTATTTTCCAAATTAGCTTTCTTCATTTGCAACTAAATGTTTCTTTAAGTGCAATGGATGGATTAATTCCTTTGTGGATGAAGGGATAATCCCTTCTTTACCTAGAAAAGAATCATCAAATGATTTCTGTTAATTGAATGATGGTCTAACAATGGCGGAGAGATCCAACTTGTGGGTCAGGTCGGGTGTTTAAACCGAGGTTAGGTATGATATCAATACCATTAATGCTTGTCCATTCTCGGTTTGACCCAACAATTTGGGTTTTAAATTCTGTCCAATACCTCTTAGATTTGTAAATAAATAGTCAAAATCTGTTCAGGTTCATCCAATTTTTTTTTAAAAAAATGTTAGTTAAATTACATAATATATAAAAATAATATATATATATTATATAATTGAAAAAAATAGTCTGACTTGTGTTTTGAATGTTGGAGTCAAGGTCAATCTATTTTTTAAAACGGCTCTTATTTTTTGTACAAACTTATTTTTCAAAGCTAATATTTTTTTTCAAACCATAACAAATATCAGACGAATTTTCGAATTTGGACAAATAACCCGGCCATGCACAGATCTAGATAACACCATTTAACAATTTCCAAGATATGACATTTATAAATTCTTTGATACATGGTGAAGTAGAGCTTAAAGAGACATTTGTTTAAAAAATTGGTCCTCAATTGAATGTAGTTAGTTGAAATTTAAAAAACTCTTAAATTAAAATTATTTATAATTTTCTAATTCTTCAAAAAACAAAACATCATTGGTGTAACAATATTGATCAGGAATGATTCAACAGTTTCAACTTTGTTTACTTTTCTTATCCAAAAGAAGCCAAAAAAATACGCGGAATGGAACTTAATATGGAAGAAACTGACCTTTTCAAGTACAGATTTATGTATCATACTTTCGTTTACAAATATTTCTTTCATCTCCAATATTCCTACATCATATCTGCTGATTTTGGCCTCAATTATTTTGGGTATATATATATATATATATATATATATATATATTTGCATATATTTCTTCATATCAAGTCGAAATATAGTTTTGCAGAAAAGGTAGCAAAAATCAATTAGAAGAGATATGGGTATGCAGCTAAAAGAATCGTGGGCTGAGAATTGCGAAAGGGATGGTTTTGATCAGCTTGATGTTGGCCAGACCGAGAGTAAAAACCTTGTGTTGAAGAACCAGCTGGCTGCGAACCAAGAGGTAGCTCTTCGACATGGGCAAAGCTTAAAGTTCAAGAAGGGCGGCCCATCGTTGATCATATTTCTCAAGCTGGCGGTTTCTGCTTTACTTGGAGATCCATCGTTGTTCATTTCTGCAATGTTTCAATTTAATCAAAAGTAGTTTCTTTTTGTTTTTAACGTGGGGGGTGTTTTGGAGTTTTGCTGCTAGTTTTGTTGGGTCATTAGTACTATCAGGTTGATATAGTATTCTTTAATGTAAATTCATGGTGGATAACTAATGGTTAGAACAGATGCAGCAAATGCTTAATTAGTATTCACTATTATTTTTTTTTTATTACAAAAAAATCGTAATCTGAGATACAAGAATGCGTCGTAAATGTTTAGATTGAATCCGGATTTGCTGAATGTTATCTTTTAAAAATGATTATATTAATCAACTTAAATAAATTAAGATTTCGGAATAGATAGGTTGTTTAGTTTATAGGCCAAGGCAAGATGTTTCGCTATATCTAACTGCGATATGCATTCGAGATGAGTACCAATAATGGGTTATCGGATTCAAACCAAAGGCCAGTCGAGGTCGAGATGAACCAATTACCAGTTGAGCCAGCGATGTTGGTAATTACTATTCACCTTTTTTTATAAAACAATGTTATTTAAAAAGGATCTCATAGCAATTAAAATCAAGACATTTACACGTGCAGGAATGTTTGTTTAACTGTTGTCACCCTTTTACTGGATGACTAAGGTTTAAAGGAAAAAAAAAAATTAACCTTTTCCTTGTTTGTCAGAAAAGTAGAGCTGTAAATATGTTTCAATGAAATTGATCTTCCTAATTAAGACCCCAATTGACTATCAGAACAGCAAAACAGTTGAGAAGAAATATTAGAGTACTACACTTTCCTGCAGGAAAACAGAATTAAAAACAGAGGATTTCCTCCAATCTGGGTTTTCTTATTTATACATGATTGTTAAGCTTTACAATATTTTTTATGTTTTTTTGATGTAAGGATTGTTGGACTGTATCTATTATAAGGTATTGTCCGTTTTGAAGATTTAAATTCTCACGATTTTGTCTTTTAAGAAAAAACGCTTTATAGGAAAAAAATTGCCCTTACTTTATAAAATCACAGTCCTATCCTTAACTAATCGATATGAGATCGTTTTCCCACTTCAACACTTTTCTTTTTGGGTTCATCGCACAAATGACAAAATCATGGACTATTTTTTCTTCGTTAGCTTGACATTTTTTTTTTACTAGAAAACTAAGGCCAAACAATCTGATTTTTTTATAAAAAAATAAAAAATAAAATTAGTATGAACTAGTTCATTTTTTTTTTCCTGATCAAGTTGGTCAAATGGGCCAGCAACAGTTCTCATGTATGCCAAAAATTTAGTTGGAATATTTTGGGCTTTGGTTAGATGAGCTAGAAGATCGATCCCTCAAATTTAAGTTGGGAAAATAATGAGATTAATGATTCCATATACTCATGAAATTTGAATTGGTAAGAACAAATGAAAGCCTTATTAAAACAGTATGAATCCAATTCAAAACACATAAAACACAAATACAAAAGTGAATAATTGTATTCCATATGGATGTTATTTAGAATAACAATTTGAAGGAAAACAGGAAATAATTGTATTAAACAACGTAGTCTAACAAAAACAAACAAATAAAATGGAGTACATATGTATAAGAAGAATAAAATATTATCCAACAAGGATTTATTAATAGTATGTTGTTGTGGAAGATATAGAATACAGTAGAACCCTCAACTTAATTGCATGGTGCTAGGGGAAAAAAATTTAAAAATTTAATAACTACGAAAATGATAGAAAAAATTTCAATATAATTTCACAAGACATGTCTTTTTCTTTTCTCCTTATCATGGATCAGAAATCATATCGCTCACAGACTTTGAGAATTAGATGATATATACTTAAAGGCACTTTATTAAATTATATAAAAAACTGTAAAATTTTTAAGACCGAATCCAATCCGATTTTAATTAGAGTCCTAGACAGGATTTTTAGGATGCAAATCTGACCCGATATTACATTATATTATTAAATTTTAATGAAAATTGAATTTTTAAATATCATTTTATTTTTAATATTTTAATTATAAAAAAAACTAAATGAGTATACCGGCTCAAGATTTTGAAAGTGTTAATTGAGGTTAGATAGGCTTAGCCGAATCCGCAAACACCTACACTATGTTTAGTTCACTGGAATGGCTAAGCCATTACGGGTGTATTCGGCCTGCTATAGTGTAGCGGGCGTTTGGTTAGCCAAATAACCATTCGGCCGAATGGCTTATTCCGGGGCTATTCTTCAAAGTCCCGTAATAAACCATTCAACATCCCTCTTTTGAATGGCTATTACGGGACTCCCGGAATAGGCTTTTTTTTTTTTTGGTTTCTTCAATTTACCCCATGCACAAATCAGCACTGGGAAGAAGAAAAATCAAAACAAAATTGTTTCAACACATCCCAAGAAGAGAACCAACACTAAAAAATCACAAAAACTCAAAAAAATGGAGGAGAGAGAAATTTTCTCTTTTTTCGAGTTTAGGGTTTAGAGAGAGATTTAGGACTCCAAATTTCGAGAGGAGGAAGAGAACGGCAAGGGGATTAACGTATCAAAAAATGGAGGTGTTTGGCGCAACGGAGGATGGCGAAAAAGAGGAAAGAGGTCGCGAGATTTTTTGTAGATCTACGTTTTTCCAGTAATTTTAAAGAAAAACCAAGTTGAAAAATGGAAAGAAGGTGTTGAGAGGACGATTTGGGTGAAAATTTGAAGATTTTTGGGTTGGTGGACGACAACGATCGGTGGCGGCGGCTGGTGGAGGCAGCAACAGTCGGTGGCGGCGACTGGTCGGAATCTAGGAAATTATGAAGATTTTGTCGCTGGTTAATTTTAGGGGAGATAGAGAGGGGAAAGGTTAGAGAGAGATAAGAAACACTAGAGAGAGAAGAAAGTTAAAATGATAAAAAGAGAAAAATCCTATTTATATATTCTGAAATAAAAAAAAGTATATAAATTATTTTTTAAATATTTTTTAAAATACTATTTAAACATTATTTTTAAATATTGTTTTAAATTAAAATAGTTTTAAATATGATTATTAAATTTATTTTTAAGTGTTTCTTTTATAATATTTTTTGTTAATATAATTTTAAAATTTATTATTTGTATTTATAATAAATTACTTTTTTAATTTATTTAATTATTTTTTATATTAATAATATTATATAAAATATGATTAAAAAAGTTTAATTTTATAAATAAGATATTATTATTTATATTAAGGATAAAATAGTATTTTTGTATATATTCCTTGCATATCCTTAAACATCATTTTAACCAATAAAACTATGTAATACCTATTACTACTCTATTCCATTCCATATTCTATTTCATTCCCCTTTATTCCACTACAGCGAACCAAACGTGCTACTAATCTTCCCCTAATTTTTAACTATAGTCTTATATCCATTATTTCTCTTATTAAGTTCTAGTTTTATTAATTATTTGAACTCTGTCTCAAAAAAAAAAAAAAATTGAACTTTTGTAACCATATTCAATATAGCTTGAGGATTGATTTCATTGGTCATTGACAGAAGAATAATTGCGTGTCTTTGGGTCCAAGGCTCAAAGAATATGTTGTTTTGGTGGGACAATGGGGTCTCAAATTTGACATAGTCGTCTAAGGATTTTGAAAGCAATTAATTTAAATTTTTTTTTTTTGAAAAATGTTTTTTCTTTTGATGTACATAGAAATAACAAAGAACCCTTCAGATATTCCTTAGCCTGTAATGCATCAAATAAAAAAAAAATTAAAATCAAATTGTTGACTTGAATTATAATAGTATAACAATGAATATAGCTTATTTAATTTTGGATTAGTCAATACAAATAAGCAAGGAAACCTCAATCTAATTATCATTTATCATATTCTATTCGAAAACTTAATTTAGTTATGTTAAGATTTGGACACGGTTCAACCTTAAACTTCTACTTATGTTCTTTAATCTTTGTTGCGTAGAATTTGTTAAATTGTGTGATTTATTATCCAAAATAGTTTAAATGAATAAGAAGGAATTCAATTATTATATTTAAGTTTCAATACATCTTTCATGTACAACTTTGATGAATGATTAATGGGTTTGTACTTGGATCAAAATGGAAAAAAAAAAAAAATGCAAGCTGAAAAAGGGTTAAAACAGCAACACAAAACACGATAAACAACAAGACACTGGGTTAAAAATATTAAAAAAAAAACGATTGTCAGGATTTAAATTCTGGAGTTCTGATAATATATTAAATTAAATGATCAATTATCTCAAAACTTAAATTAATAAAAGTATCTAATTATTATATTTAAATTTCAACAAAATCAATTAAAAAAATATTCCGACATGGTTCAGCACAGGAAACTTCTGGTTATGTTCCTTGATCTCTGTTACGTAGACACAACGGAAAAGAAATGACGCGGAAGGGAAAAATTGACACGTTTTTTTTTTTCTTTAAATACCACAATTTGCTATAGCTCATTTTATCTCCATTCTTTCATTATATATCTTTTGCAATCTTAGAGCCTTCCCTCAGTTAAAAGAATCTATTTCCCCCCCTCTGTTATCATCAAATCCAGATTCATCTGTTCATAGAAGGTTGTTTTCCATTTATAGTAATTAGCTATAAATGTAAAGTTTTTGTAACAAATTAATTATTATTATTATTATTATTATAGTTTTTTGAACAATATTACTTCTAGTTGTTGATTACATCCTAGTTTTTTTTTTTAACCATATATCTTTGTTCAAGAAATGATTAATTAAATATGAAAGTTATTTATCTATCTTCGATTCGGAAATTTATCTATCTTCGATTCGAAATTTGGCTTTCAACCGATTTGTATTTTGTACTATAGTAGAACATATAGTATTATTTGCAAATATTTCTTTGTATCTAGCTATTACATGCATATAGCATATAGAAATATAATAATATTAATTGCAAAAGACATCTATGATTTTTATGTGATTTTATTTTAATCTTTGATCTTTAGAGTTCAAATTCTAAATCCATGATATTTTAAAAACATCTTAAATTCTTTTGTATTGTCACCCACCATAGAATTTACTATTTCAATACCACATGGATGTTCGTATAAAAGTTCATGAAAAAAAAATAAGTTGATTCGAACACTTAATTAGATATCCACGTGGCAAAACAATAGATCTGTTTGATTTTTGAGCTGGAATTTTTATGCATGTGACAATGAGTTGAGGAATTAAATTAACTTAAAACATTTTAAAAGATAACGAATTAAAATTTTGTATTTTATATAATACAAATAAAAATTCATACTATTTGCAAATATTTCGTTACATCTGGTTGATCAAATTTGAGTTTTACATAAAAGTAAATATTATATTGATTCAATTCAAATTCAATCTTTGTCTTTGCAGAAACGCCAACTTGAAGAGATGCCAACACTGCTAAGACTAAACGATGATTGTCACCCACATCAGCTTGTGTGGAAAAAGAGCAAAGTTCCTTTCATTTGCGATGGGTGCAAAGAGCTAGGATTTGGACTTTGCTACCAATGTCCAAACAAGAATTGCAATTTCATTCTTCATGAGGAATGTGGAATTCGTCGTCCAGCTCCCCCATTCCAGCAATTTTTCAACAAATGCAACTTCCAATTTCACAAGCAAAATCCATTAGGACCAGGAATAAGAACCTGCGACGCCTGTGCCTTAGATATACAAGGATTCTTGTACCAGTGCTCCAATGGAGATTATGATTTACATCCTTGCTGCGCAAACCTTCCTCCGGTCTTCTCCCTTCCGGATTCCGACATGGAAATCTCCCTTTGCAAAGAGATTAAATCGAAATGCTTGAAATGCCAAAGCAAGAAAAGATCATCAGGCAAAGTCCAAGGTTTGTCCTATGTTTCTTCGGATGGTAACTTTTGTTACCATGTGGCTTGTTTGAAAGAAGCATGGTTTGTGAATTGGAAAAAGGGTTATTTTCAACTTGATGGTATTGCTGATGATGAGAATAAAAGCCTTGCATTGCAAAATCTTGCTCCAAAAGGAGTAGTTGCTCTACGAAGTGGGGGGCAGAGCATGAAAGCAATGAAGCGTATCAAATGGTTGATCATATTTCTCAAGCTGGTTGTTTCTGCTATATTTGGAGAGCCATTGACTTTAATCTCTACTTTATTTCAAATTTATCAGAATTAGTTAGTGCATATTTGCTTGTTTGTGGGCTGTTCCTTGCTATCTTTTCTATCGATTTGTATTTGTTTGGCTTTTTTTTTTTTTTTTTTTTTTTTTTTAATTTGGAGAAATAAGATTTGAATATGCTAAAGCATCAATTGCTGAGGCAAATCTTCGGGTGTAATTTATCTTGTTTATAGTGTGATTTCAGTGTGGCTGTAAAGTTAAGCTCTGAACTTAGTGTTGTGCGGAACTAAAACGAGATTACTAAAACCGATAAAAAACACACTGAAAAAACACCGATAATTTTACGTGGTTCGGCCAATATGCCTACGTCCACGGGAGGAGGAGCAAAGCTTTGTATTTATCGGAGATGGAGTATTACAAGAGATACGTATTACAAGTGCTCTCTATAGCACACACTCAACCGGGAGGGGCTCTCTCTAGAGCTCTCACGTCTCTACCGGGAGGGAGCTCTTGGAGCTCACCTTTGGAGCTCTCCAACTCTATCTCACTCACACTCTCTCAACTCACTCATATTTCTCTCTTACTCTACATGGCCTTTTATAGGCACCATCCACTAACTATCATGGTGGGAACACATAGCTAGTGGCAAACAAAGTAGCCACCATCCACCAACTATCTTGGTCCACCATCCACCAACTATGGTTGGTGGTAGCCTCCATTATTGACCTTGGTTGGTGGCTATGGTGGAAGCTTCCTTGGTTAACTTTGAGCCATATTCCAACAATCTCCACCTTGGCGAGAATCCACAGAGAGAATTCACAGATCAGAGCTTCCTCCTTTCTCCTTCAGGTGTCATATACACCATTACACACATCAGGGCACCTACTGCATTGGCATGATCCATCAATGCACTGAGCCTGAGTCAATTTTTTTTCTTCTGTCTATTCAAATCTCCTTCCTAAGAATTTTCTTAGCTTCTCCAAGATCCTTCATCTCGAACTCTGAGCTCAGTTGAGCCTTCAGCCTGTCGATCTCCACCTTGCCTTTTTCAGCAGATAGACAAATGATCCATCTTGAAGTTTCCGGAAATAAACACAGTGATCAAATTGACTGTGTGTGTACTTTTCATCCTGTCATGAAACAGTCCAACCGTTTGTACAGCTGTCACGGGATTGTTTCAGACCATACAGTGACCGGTTCAACTTGCTTTTGTAATCTTTGCGACCGGGGACTCCAAAACCATCTGGTTGAGTCATATAAATTTCCTCCTCTAAGGAACCATGGAGGAATGCAGTTTTTACATCAAGTTGAACTATCTCTAGGTTATACAGTGCTACTAAAGCCAATAAGATCCGAATAGATGCATGCTTAACAACAGGTGAAAATACCTCATTGTAGTCTATTCCTTCTTTTTGAGCCTAACCTTTGGCTACCAATCTGGCTTTGTATCTGATGCTGTCTTTGCCGGTAGCACTCTCCTTTTTGGCAAAGACCCATTTGCACCCAATTATTCTTTTGAGTGTTTGGAAGTGGAACCAACTTCCAAGTCTGATTTTGATGAAGTGATGTCATCTCTTCATCCATCGCCTCCTTCCACTGGGCATGCTCAGGGCTGTTTACAGCTTCTTTGTAATTGATCGGAACATCATCATCAATTACTGGAAAGGCGTATGCCACCATGTCTGTGTACCGAGCAGGTTTCCGAATATGTCTATTCGGTCTACTGGTGGCAACTGATTCAAATTGCTGAAAGGTTTCTGGTGATGACTCCTCCACTTCAGTTAAGGTGTCATCAGATTCTGGTTCAGATTCATCGGAATTTTGACCAGCATCTTCTGATTCAAACTCCACATGCTTTAGAGAATCTTGGTTCACATTCTCTGGAGTTGACAGTTTCAGCATTACAGATTCGTCAAAGGCAACATCTCGGCTTACGATGACTTTCTTTGACTCAGGGTTCCACAGTCGGACTGCTTTTAGTCCTTCACTAAAGCCCAAGAAGACAGCTTTCTTGGCTCTAGGATCCAGTTAAGCATCCGAAAAACAGCCGATCCGGTTTTAAGACTCTACCTCTAAGGATTTTCCAATCCATGCATCCAATGCTGTAGAGGGTAGTCAGTTGATACTCTAAGAGGCCAAGCCTCTACTCAAAATGCCTTTCTCAAGCCTCACTGAGATAACTCGAACTCTATCAACCAAAGTTCTAATCATCCGTTCTGCACCTCCATTCTATCGTGGAGTGCCCGGAGCTTCAAAGTGTCTGATCTTCACTTTGAAGAACGGATAATCGCCAATATCAGATCTCAGTATTTTGAGCTTTTTACTGGTCTGGACGGGATCTTCACCTCCTACTGTGGATGGGATCTTCACCGTCTATTGGACTGGAGGGGTCTTCACCTCCTACTAGACAGGATCTTCATTGTTTACTGGACGGGATCTCCACCGTCTACTGGACGGGGTCTTCACCTCCTACTGGAAAAGATCTTCACTGTCTACTGGACTGGAGCGGTCTTCAACTCCTACTAGACAGGATCTTCATTGTCTACTGGACGGGATCTCCACCGTCTACTGGACGGGGTCTTCACCTCCTACTGGACAAGATCTTCACTGTCTACTGGACTTTCGCGGATTAACAGGATTCTTCTCCTAGATAGGATATCCACCGCCTACTGGACTGGACTGGACATGATCTTCATCGTCTACTGGTCCTTCGCGGATTAACAGGATTCTTCTCCTAGATAGGATATCCACCGCCTACTGGACTGGACTGGACAGGATCTTCACCGTCCACTGGTCCTTCGCGGATTAATAGGATTCTTCTCCTAGATAGGATATCCACCGCCTACTGGACTGGACTTGACAGGATCTTCACCTCCTACTGGACGGGATCTTCACTGTCTACTGAACTGGACTAGACAGGATCTTCACCTTCTACTGGACGGGATCTCCACCGTCTACCGGACTAGACGGGGTCTTCACCTCCTACTGGAAGGGATCTTCACTGTCTACTGGTCCTTCGCGGACTCACAGGTCCAGTACTTCACACTGCCACATGCCAAAGTTACGTGGTTCCATCAAATTTCTCCACCTCGAACTTTGCAGTGGTCATCGAGTTCTTTCTGATGTAAGAACTTGATGGTGCGCTGCTGGTTGTTTCAGTTGTCTCTAATGATTCTGCCATGGTAATAAAACAAAATTACCAACTCAGAGTTTTTCCGTTACCTGTATGGAAAAACGGATGCCGCGGTTGAGTCCGGAATAGTCGAAATAGCCAGGAACGGGTCCAACTGTGTAAATTTTGGACACACGGTGAATATTCTGCGAATATTCTGCTGCAGGTGGCTCGAAATGGACTCGGTTTAGCTCAACCGGCTCGAAAAAGTCTCGGAATAGTGTTTTGAAACGGCTCAAAAAATGGCCCGAAAAAGTTGGTCGGAGCTACGGCGGCGCGTGGGGCGCGTGCGGTGGCGCGTGCGGCGGCGCGTGGGCGCGTGCAGGCTGGTGGTGACCGGCGCGTGGGCTTCACGCGCCTTCATCCTCTGGAGCGCGTGCGGCGCGTGGGCGAGTGAGGCCCACTCGCGATTCTTCTGGCGGCGCGTGTGGGCGCGTGCGGCCTCCTCTGGTGCTCCGGTTGATTCTGCTGCACTCCTCTCAACGACCTCTTCAACCGGGTATTTTCAAAACACAAATTGGAGCACTTTTGAAAAAACGGACAGAATCGAACAAACTCGGTTTTACGTAAAATTTGGCTCTGATACCAATTTGTTGTGCGGAACTAAAACGAGATTACTAAAACCGATAAAAAACACACTGAAAAAACACCGATAATTTTACGTGGTTCGGCCAATATGCCTACGTCCACGGGAGGAGGAGCAAAGCTTTGTATTTATCGGAGATGGAGTATTACAAGAGATACGTATTACAAGTGCTCTCTATAGCACACACTCAACCGGGAGGGGCTCTCTCTAGAGCTCTCACGTCTCTACCGGGAGGGAGCTCTTGGAGCTCACCTTTGGAGCTCTCCAACTCTATCTCACTCACACTCTCTCAACTCACTCATATTTCTCTCTTACTCTACATGGCCTTTTATAGGCACCATCCACTAACTATCATGGTGGGAACACATAGCTAGTGGCAAACAAAGTAGCCACCATCCACCAACTATCTTGGTCCACCATCCACCAACTATGGTTGGTGGTAGCCTCCATTATTGACCTTGGTTGGTGGCTATGGTGGAAGCTTCCTTGGTTAACTTTGAGCCATATTCCAACACTTAGTAACTTTTTTTTATCATGAATTGATCTATTATTTTATGTAATTTGATCAAATAAAAAAAGCAAACACAGTTGGAATCTTAAGCTTATTTTTAACAAATTATATTAGTGAAGCAATTTCATGGTAAATTACTTGTAAATTAAGTAATTTCTATCATGAAACTACCTGCAAATTCTTAAAGTATGAAATACATACAATGGAAATTAATATATAGATAGAAAGTGCATTTGTTATTTCCTCTGCCTTTCCCTCCACATTTCCTTCATTATACAATTTGGTACAAATTAATCTCTCCTGGTTTGATCAATTTCGTCAGAATTGCAGCAAAAGCACTCTTCTGCAAAAGCTTCTAGAATAAATTGTGTTTGATTAGGCTAGCTTGATTGGAAATATATACATGGAAGGTGCATTACAATTTCCTCAATCTCTTTCTCCATTTCTTTTTAAAGTTTAATAAATTATTACGGATTAATTTCAATATCAGAGTTTTTTTTTTCCTTCCATGCTGGCACCTTATGTTATTCGGATTCGGAGATGAATGTCGGATATGGATATGTATCCGATATATGAATATATTTAATTTTTTTAAAAAAGTTTTTTCATATATTTGGATAATAATATTTTATACTTATATCCGAATATATGATGGACACAAATGTTGAATACTAACACTTTTAAAAAAATAAAAAATTCGGATAATATAACTGACACCAGATAGAAAAAATTTATTAACATGACAGTTAAAAGCAGTATGTATTTTGTTATAGTTTACCGGAGGCTAATCATAAATTATCTAATTTAAGTAACGTTAGGTATTGACTAAAATAAAAATTTTAGAATAATGGTAATTGAAATAGAAATTTTGACTAATTTAATGGACGGTGTAATTTAGTCAATAAATTATATTATTTTGGTTGGATAATATATGTATGTGCTCAATATTTGACAGTGTCTTGGGATTTTGGAAAGCAACTTTACATTTTTAAAAAAAAGAAATGATGAGTTGGTTTTCATCCTAGGTCTATTTGGTACATGGAAAGTTTGAAGGAAAAGAAAATCATGGATTTTCATTTTTTGTGTTTGGTTAAGAGAAAATTTTTTGAGGAAAAGTTAATGGAAATATGTTTTGGGAATTTGAATTTTAAAATATGGATTTGAATTTTAAAAATAATATAAATTATGTAATAAAACACGTGTAAATATAACATTCATGATTATTTTTTAATTTCATTAATTTTCATTTTCACAATTTATATAACAAATGAAATCCAAATCATAACCAATTATTTATCATCTTCGTGATAATTTGGACAATTTTTCGGTTAAGCAAGCGCATAAAAAATTACAAATTATAAATTGAATCTTTTATATATCTCTATTTCTTGAACTATATTGGGTTAATTTTATTCTAAATTTTGAGCTAACCACATAGACCAGGACATATTGCCCTAGCTAGTTTGTCCATAAACAGGGCAGAAGTCCTAATCATGCTTATTAATTATATTGTTTTAAAATCCATTTCAAATGTTATATTAGTATTATCTAGCTTAACCATAAGAATAACATCAATTTAATTAACCAATTATTACTTGGTTGTTAAATTTATATACTTTGGATTTTTAGGTGTGAACTCAACAGACATTTCAAAAGGGTTTTCGAGCAAATTTTTTGTCATGAAACTACCTGCAATTTTCTAAAGTTTAAATACATACAGAAGGAAAGGAAAGTATATACATAGATAGAAGTTGCAATTGCATTTTCCTCTTCCTTGCTCTCCACGTTTTATTCAATCTGGTACAAAATCTCTCCCCGGCCTTTTCAATATCTTCAGAATTGCGGCAAAACGTTAACTTGTAGCTAGCTTAGTTTTTTTTTTTTTTTGTTATATTGTTTGAGATTGTCGAAGATTAAACTTTCATCACTGTAATTAAACGTTTAACATTTTACGAACGGATCACATGATTGTTGACCGTATCTCTTAGTTTGATTCAAAGAAATGGGGTCTTTTGGTTGTTGAAGCCAATTAAACTAGAGGCAGAAGATAAGCAATATGTGCTATTGCATTATTATTATTATTTTTTTTCCCTTTTATGATCTCTATCTTAAACTAGAACCAAATTTGATGCATATATCTTATTTAATTCTTGCACTAAAAATATCAATTGTAAAGTATAGTAGAAGCAAAGGTCGAGTCCACATGGATTTGTGTTTAATTTATAAAATATTAGTTTAAAACTTAAATTCAAGGAAAACAAAAGAAAAAGGGGGTTTTTTAAATCAGTTTAAACTAAAGCAAACAATAAAAGTAAGAAAGCAAGTAAATAAGAAATAATCAAATATGAGAAAAGTATGGTTAAGGTTTCATTCTCCACCACTAGACAATGTAAAAAATCAAATTCAGATCTATCAACATCAATTAGTTATCAAAGTTAACAATCGTAGATAACAACCGTTGATAACAACATCCTGTGTTACCCCAATCCTTCCTTAGTTCATTGTTAAGCAGGACGAACACCACTACTTAATCTCTAACTATCAAATAACCTAAGATAAACATCATTAGATTCAAAGTGATAGCAGCTTTATGATGAGAAAGATAGGTTGATCTAAGCAACAAATATATAAACATGGATTCATTCAACTTATGTTATGTTCCACTTCATAATTCCTAAAAACCCAACATAATCATGAATTACAAATTGCCACTATTGAATAGAAATTTAGACAATTACACTGATCAAGATTCCTAAACTAACATTAGATAATTATCAAGATCTATCTAGTTTGCAACCTAAACAAATCAAGACAATATCATGAACAATTCTTGTAGAAGAACATAAACAACTTTGATAGAAAACTAATATATGATAGAATTTGAAAATTAATTACATAACACGTCTAGGGCTTTGAAATCGCCCTTAACTAAATAAAAGTTTAGTTTAACATAAGCATAAATAATATATACATAAAACTAAAAATAAAAGAATGGAAAAAATAATAAGAAGAAGAATAAGAATAATGATGATCTTTGAGTCTCCTCCCAAAGATTATAATAGTTTGTGGCTCAAAAGATGGTATTTATAGAGCTTTTTAAGTCTTGGAAACCCTTTCTTGCTGATCAAGGAAGTTAGGAGTCAAAGGAGTGCAAAATAGGCAAGATTTTTGAGTTTTGCGGTTTTTTCCGATTTTGAGGACAGTAGGGTCGGCGCCGTGGCGCCAAGTACACTAATTTGCTGATTTTTCTCGTTGACTTCGGTTTCGCGAATGCTGCATTGTCTCGCACTTCGTCGGCTGATTTGGATGACCATCCGTTGTCCGATTTAGGCGTGTAAACTATCGTTAAAACGGTATTCAAGTCAGCTTCAAAAGTTAAGATGAAGTTTTTTCAAATAATGACTTTAACATAATGATTTACTTGCAACAATCTCCGGAGGTCAGATCTGCCTGATCATTTAACACTAAGAATTTGATCTTTTTGACTCCCAAGTCTTCTTCCATCTTGTGATTATGATTTTATAAGCTCTTTACCATCATTATTGACATCTTTTGACTTCATTCTCCTTATTGTACCTAAAATTCAAAAATATAAGATAAGTAAACAAGATAAATATCGAAAACATAACAAAAACTAAAGGTAGAAAAGCATAAAATGTATATTTTATGAGATTATCAAATACCCCCACACTTAGCTTTTTGCTAGTCCTCGAGCAAAACAAAATAAACAAAATAAAGAAAATCTAATCTAATCCACTTTCTTAGGAAATCACGGTGGCACTTAGCATGTGACACAAGCCTTTAAACCCCTAGGTGTCCCTAATAGGGCTGTAATCGAGCCAAGCCGAGCCCGAATAGTGAGAAGCTCGAGCTCGAGCTCGACTCAAAACTTGCTGCTTGAAACTCGGCTCGAGATAAAATTAAACTATTCGAGCTCGGCTCGATTAAGCTCGTTTACTCAATTTACATACTCGAGCTCGAGTTCGAGCTCGTTTCATATACAAATTTTTTATATTTAAATAATGATTTTTTTTAACATGATATAATGATAAAAAAACCTTACCCAATAACTAAAAAATTAAAAATCTCAATCAAAATAACAATATTATTACATCAATTCAAATCATTAAACTTAAAAATAAATTTCTTGTCCCATTTAATATAATTGAAAAAAATTAAATCCATAATCCACACACAACAACATCATGTGATTTACAATATTATCTTCAAATAAAATTTGGCTTACATTTTTTTCACCATACCTAAGCAAAAGAAAAATAATTTCCCAAGTTTGTATACTGACCGAGCAGGAGGTTTCGGGTGGTGGGCGTTCCTTGGCTGGGTTAGGAACAGCATCAAAGACTCTGAAATAAAGTTCAAGACCCAATTACCAATTCTTGAGGTTCTGAGACCTCAAATTCCAGATCCCAGAGTTCCCCAGGAATGAATATGCTGCAGTCCATCCATCTGGATAAACTTGTGCAGCGGATCGGGCCCCAACAGCATGTTCCCTAGCTTGGAGAGTGCCATTTTCAAGCACTTCAACCACACCTAATACTCCACCTTCTTCAGCTGTCAAAGCTGTTTGTCCTTCATCAAAACCCACCAAGGATTCTATCAAAGAACAACATTTTTCAGCTGTTTTTGAAGATTTTTTACAGGTTTTCAGTAAACTAACTATAGAAAGGATGGGACTGGTTTCAAGAATTATGGTAAGATTGTCAGGATTTGTTGAGAGATTGGAAAGAGCCATTACAAAATCAACCTTAGCTTGGGTGCCTCCATGTCTAAGAACTTTGTGAGGGCAGAAGATGAGTCTGTGTGTGAGGCGCGGTTGAGATGAGGATGAGGAAAAAAAATAGGTTTTAGGGTTAAAAAAAAATATATATATTAAGGGTAAAATAGTAAATTAATATTAAAATATATATTATAAATAAAAAGCTCGATTAGGCTCGCGAGCCGCTCGAATCGAGTATTGAGATACTCGAACTCGGCTCGCTCGATAACTCGAGCTGTTCGAGCTCGAGCTCGGCTCGAGAATGACCGAATCCAATTTGAGTTTTTTTCGAGTCGAACTCGAATAGCTTGCGAACACCAGTGTCTCATTTACACCCCTAGTCCCTAGTGGACGAGTTTAGTCTCGTGAGGATTTACTAGGACGATACCCACAAACATTGAAAAATATAAAAATAAACTAACATACACTAAAAATATGTACTCTTAATCCTTTCAATATAAATTAGAGACAATCTTTGAACAAGTCTTATAAACTAATCAATAACTTAAAGAATTTCACAAAAATCATGCTTGAATGTAAATAGTTTGAGTTAAACCAATATTAACATAACATATTTCAATCAAAATAATGCATATTCAAACTTAATCTCAACTTCTCACATGGGATACTCTCATGATTTTCACTCTTTAAACTAGTGGTAAAGTGTTTACACTCAATCAATCTCATGAAAGCAGTTCTACCATATGCTTGCTTGTCCACCTATTCTCCACTATTTAGATCATATAACTTCATAAATCAAGAGGTATTTATTCAAGGTTGTAATGGGGCCAAGGGGTTATAATGTGGTTAAAGAATAAAAGATAAAAGATATTACAAAGGTTTCAAAGACTTCATAGAATTTAGAGACAAAATAAGATTTTGCAAATAAAACTTTCTCAATATTCCTTGGAAGTACATAATCACATAGGTTAAATATTTCATGTTGAGCCTTTGCTTCATTCTAACCAACCTTGTAACATTCTTTTTCTTTTCTTTAACTAGAAGTTCAAGAGATGATTCGATTTTTTTTTTCAATATGAGAATTTATTTGACAGTGATCCCTTTTCTTTTTCTCTTGACTTTTTTCTTTTCTTTTCTTCTCCCACACTTATCTTTTGTTTCTAACCCAAATTTTCAATAGATATCCCTTGCTTTGCAATATGTCTCAAACATTCTAGTCCATATTTAGAACTAGGGTAAAGATATAAATGTGTTTAGACTAGGTGTAAGATGTGGTTACCAATAATATAGTTTAATCAACATAGGCTCAAATTGACTCACTAAGGGGATGTTCTCTTGGAACATCAATAGGGGATTGGTTTATTTGGCTTTGGTAAAAATCCTAATGGCTCTATCATATCCATGTAGTTACATGCATCAATATAGTCTTAAATGATTTAAAGCAAGTTCTAGAGAATCATGTAATCATACGAGCACATAAGAAAGAAATTAGATTGAAATGTATAATGCATCAATCATATAGGCTCAAAAACTCACAAGAATGATTATACAAGTCAATATCAAGTCTAAACATGCTTCTTTCTCAATCAACATATCATATCAACATTGGCTCATGAAAAATAGTGATATCAAGCTTAATTCTCATGAAAATCTTATTACTAATGATCAGTTTTAGACCTATACAATTCATAACTCATCATTGTATTAAAAAGGAACTAAAACACACAAAAATAATAATAATATTAAAGACTCATAAAAAAAATTAATAGCAAAAAATAAAAGAAATCCTAAATCCTTCCCTCCACACTTAATTCTTACATTGTCCTCAATGTAATGCTATTAACCTAAATGAAAGAATCATGTGTAAGAGAAAAGAACTAATAACATAATAATAGAATAACTAAGACTCAAAACAAAACAAACTCATGCAACCTAAATAATCCTAAAATAGTAAACAAACAATTAACAAATAAACATAAACATAAAAATAAAAACAAGAAAAAGGAAAAGGAAAAGGAAAAGAAAGCAAATCTGAGTATGGCAAGTTGGTAATTTCTTCATTAATTGGGACGCCTCCCAATTAGTACTTGAGTTAAGTTGTCCAACCTAACTAACACCCCTTCTTGGCTTTTTAGGCTTGTCAGGCTCATGCATGAAACTTCCCAAATTTGTGCGTTTGATAGGAAGCTTTCTTTGCACAACAGTGGATGCATTCTCCATTACAAGTATTATTCCATCATCCTTTGTAGTGCATTGCTCATCGAGGAATGGAGCATATTTTGGTACTTGTTGAATGACATCCACAAACAAGCTGTTTAAGGTTTTCGGCATGTGTTTTTCATGTTCCTCCTCCTTGAACTTTGCGAATCTACTAGGAAAAGGTGGAGAAGAAACATTAGTAAAAATTGGAACCTTAAATGTTACCTCAGATGCCGAAGTAATTTTAATTATGGCTTTATTATCCTCAAGAGTTGAATTCATCGTTGGTTTAATCTCTTCCTCGGGCTCCATTGGACTTTAGAATTCATCCTCAAGTTGTTCGGGACTAGCTTTCTCCTCTTGATCATGTTCATGTAGTTCTTCAGATCTTTGTTATTTCCATCATGCCATATCATTAGCCAATTGGCTCATTTGCTTTTCCAAATTCAGGATACTTGCCCTTGCTTCTTGTTGATATGCCCTGTTTTCCTGTTGCATTGCTTTTGTTTCCCGTTAAATTTCCAACGTATTAGCAACAATAGTATTGACAAGGTCTTCTAAAAAAGTACCTGTGTTTTGAGGTGGGGGTTGAAAAAGATCTTGTTCATGAAACCATGATTGATTGAAGCCAGATGGATGATTGTAATTGGCATAAGGACCAACTTCTTGATAATTGCCCGAGTAGCCATAATTAGGATTATCCCACCATCCCTCATTGTAAGTGTTTAGGAAGGGATCACACTGTTGTTGGTGGAACCCTTGTTGGCTTTGGTATCCTTCTACATCATAGGCTGGTTCAAAATTATCTTTTCGGTAGTATAGGCACCAATTGGTTGGAGGATGATCCATCATGAAGCACACTCCACACTGCCTTGATTGTTGAACATTACCGATGGCCAATTGTTGAACTGGGGAGGTGAGATTGGCTCGTTGGTTCTCCATGTTCATGTATGCCACCAACTCTTCAAGTGTTAGATTGCTTAATTCCATCATGTTTTGCTCAAAAATTGAAAAGAAAAACTGTATGTACAAGAAAAATAAAATTATTTACAACTGAAATTAAGAATAAACCAAATAACAAATAAACTAAAAGAAGCAATCCTAGGCAACGACGCCAAAAACTTGATGCACTCAAAAGAGTATATCTTGTTTAACCCTTGCACTAAAAATATCAATTGTAAAGTATAGTAGAAGCAAGGGTCGAGTCCACAGGGATTGGTGTTTAATTTATAAATTATTAGTTTAAAACTTAAATTCAAGCAAAACAAAATAAAAAAGGGGGTTTTTAAATAAGTTTAAACTAAAGCAAACAATAAAAGTAAGAAAGCAAGTAAATAAGAAATAATCAAATATGAGAAAAATATGGTTAATGTTTCATTCTCCACTACTAGACAATGTTAAAAATCAAATTCAGATCTATCAACATCAATTAGCTATCACATTTAACAACCGTAGATAACAACATCATATGTTACCCCAATTATTCCTTTGTTCGTTGTTAAGCAGGACGAACACCACTACTTAATCTCTAACTATCAAATAACCTAAGATAAACATCATTAGATTCAAAGTGATAGCAGCTTTATGATAAGAAAGATAGGTTGATCTAAGCAACAAATACATAAACATGGATTCATTCAACTTATGTTATGTTCCACTTCATAATTCCTGAAAACCCAACATAATCATGAATTACAAATTGCCACTATTGAATAGAAATCAAGACAATTACACGGATCAAGATTCCTAAACTAGCATTAGATAATTATCAAGATCTATCTAGTTTGCAACCTAAACAAATCAAGACAATATCATGAACAATTCTTGTACAAGAACATAAACAACTTTGATAGAAAACTCATATATGATAGAATTTAAAAATTAATTACATAACATGTCTAGGGCTTTGAAATCATCCTTAACCAAATAAAAGTTTAGTCTAACATAAGCATAAATAATATATACATAAAACTAAAAATAAAAGAATGGAGAAGAAGAAGAATAAGAATAATGATGATCTTTGAGTCTCCTCCCAAAGATTATAATAGTTTGTGGCTCAAAATATGGTATTTATAGAGTTTTTTTAGTCTTGAAAATCCTTTCTTGCTAATCAAAGAAGCTAGGAGTCAAAGGAGTGTAAAATAGGCAAAATTTTAGAGTTTCGCGGTTTTTTCCGATTTTGAGGACAGTAGGGTCGGCACAGCAGCGCTAAGTACATTGATTTGCTGATTTTGCTCGTTGACATCGGTTTCGCAACTACTGCACTGTCTAGCACTTCGTCGTCTGATTTGGATGATTATCCATTATCCGATTTAGGTGTGTAAACTATCGTTGGAAAGGTATTCAAGTCAGATTGAAAAGTCAAGAAGAATGTTTTCTTCAAATAATGACTTTAACAGAATGCTTTACTTGAAACAAGCTCCGGAGGTCAGATCTGCCTGATCATCTAACACTAAGAATTTGATTTTTTTAACTCCCAAGTCTTCTTCCATCTTGCGATTATGATTTTATAAGCTCTTTACCATCATTATTGACATCTTTTGACTTCATTCTCCTTATTGTACCTAAAATTCAAAAACATAATATAAGTAAACAAGATAAAGATCGAACACATAACAAAAACTAAAGGTAGAAAGGCATAAAATGTATATTTTATGAGATTATCAAAAAATTTCATCATTTATGTCATAACGATTTTTCGACCGCTTGACAATTTTAAAACACAAATGGAGTCACCACCAATCTGTTTTGCTGGGTGTGATTGGCCACCTAAGAAAACTTATCATTTTAATAAAATTTTAAAATTTATTAAAAGATAATTTTTTTTTGGTCTGCGAAAATCAAAATTTGGGTTCGGGAGTTCGGTTACAAGTGTTAGCACCCCCACGATGCCCATTTTAAAATCGGTACCAATAATCACGTGTTATTCTAAACCTCGATTTAATAGACTCAACAACGATATTTAAAATTAATTCTCTTTTTATTTCTTTGTTCAAACATGGTTTTTTTTTTCCTTTAAGAATTGTTATTATTTTTTTTTTGAAAATGAAAATGAACATAAATCTTTTATTTAGAACACTCATTAATATTCCTAACACTCTTGGTGATATTTAACGAGATCCTCTCACCTCGGGATATCTTAGGAATCATTACTATGACATCCTTCGAATTTCGTCGTCGGTAATTTACATCCATTTTTTATTTAAATGCGTATGATGCAAATATTTAAAAATGGAATGAACATGGTTAAGCATATAAGACATATGATCAAATACGTAATTTCACGATTAAACATAAGAAGCGTAGTATTTAAAATGCAAGCATGGAAAAATATCAAATACGTAAATATTCATTCTTTATTCATTTTTTTATTTTGATTATTTTCATTTTCGAAATGAAAACGAATTTTTTGTATTGAGCATATCGCTAAATACTCCCACCACTTGTGGTTAGACCTGTTCACGGGCCGGGCAGCTCGCACGGCCCGGCAAGCTCGACCTGTATTGGGACGGGCCTGGGAGGAATTTTAGTTTCAGGCCGGCCCGACCCGGCCCGAAATAGTGTTTTCTATATTAAAATAATATTATTTAATTTAATTTTAATTATAAAAATATTAATAAAAAATATTTTTTATTGTTTAAATGTAATGAACAGTGCTCACGGGCTGGCGGGACAGGCAAGAACTTTGAAAAAATTTGGGCCTCGGCCCGGCCCGGTCCATGAGCACCTCTACTCGTGGTGATATTTAACGAAATTCTCTCACCTCGGGATATCTTAGGAATCAACACTATGACATCCTTCGAATTTCGTCGTCGGTAATTTCGTCATCCACATTTAACAAATTATTGTGTGTGCACTGGAATGCCATTATTTGTTTTCGATTTTTCTTCCTTTTTTATTATAAAAAGATTAGTAACACATTAAAAAAAATGAATAAAATAGAATAAATATAAAATAAAAATAAATGAAATAAAATAAAATAGAAAGCCAAATATAATAACATAATAATAAGAATAATTAAAATAGCAAAATAATAATAATAATAATAATAATAAATAACAAGATATTCAATTAACCAAAAAGAAATAAAAATAACTTAAATAATAACAAAGAAGTAAATGAAAAACATAGATAAAATCGAAAAAATAAACTAGAATAAATAAATAAATGGGCAGAAATAAAAACATACCTCGAGAAATTGCGAAAATACAAGACTTGAACCCTAGGGTCAATTTCCAAAAAGAAGAAAAACTTTAAGATTTTTTTATATTCCCTTTATTTTCTTTTTATTTTCTTTTTATTTTCTTCTTTCTTTCTTTCTTTCATTTATTTATTTTCCTTTTTTCCTCTGCTTTTCTTTTTCTTTTTTTCTTTCTTTCTTTTTTCCTTTTCTTTTCCTTTTTTTTTTCTGTTTTTTTCTGGCCTGAATTAGGCGCATGGACACCGGGTCGGATCCAGGTCTATGCGCGGACCCTCCCTCCCTTGAAACGGTGCCGTTTGGCACCCCTTATATAAACCTTTTTTTTTCACTTCTTCATTTTACTTTCTCTCTCTCTCCCCTCTCTCTAGACTGGGTCCAGAAATTGACGGCTGAGCTACCATGCCGGTCGTCGTCGGTGGTCGATTTCTTCCATAACCCTAGCCTCATTTTGGCCTCCTCTTCCTGATTCTAGGGTTCGTTTGGCCTGAATCTGAGCCGAAACCTCTAGATCTAAACCGAAAATTGAAACATTTTTTTGTTTGTTTTCGTTTTTTTGTTGTTTAAGTGGTTTTTTGGTTGTTTGGGTGAGGATGGTGATGATTGTTCTTGATGGCTGTGTGTGGGGAGCAGTGAAGGCTCGGGTTTTGGGTGAGGGTCTCCTCGATTCTTTTTGCCCGAATGGGGGTCCTCAGGAGGTGGGAATCGAGGGGTTTTTTTTGTTTGTGTTGTGGTTGTGAGCTCTTGGCAGGGGAGAATCGACTGGTGGGGGGAAAGAGCCTCTTGTCAAATGGTCTGTGTTGGGGTTTTTGTGGAGGGTGGTGTGTGCAGGGGAGGTGGTGTGACTAGGTGGTTGGTCGTGGAGGGCTGTTGGGGCAGTGGCTAAGGGTAGGGGGTGGCTGCTGCTAGGAGGAGTGGCCTACTGCCTTGAGACTGGAGGCTAGGGTGGTGGCGTGTGGTGGTGGGTTTGGGTGACTGGCGACTGCAAGGGCTAGGGTGGGGAGAGGCTGGCTAGGGTTTGGGCAATATTAGCCTGCTTACTGGGCAAGCCTGTTGGGCCAGGCTACTTGCTGGACCTTCAGGGGGTGGAAGCAGGTTGGGCCATCAGGCATGGTAGCATGCAAGTGGACAGCAAAAAAACATTTTGGGCATCAAGCCCAATTAGCCCAACAACAATTCAAAGAGTCCAATTAAACAAATAACAAGGCCAGGCCCAATAAATTCTATTTATTAAAGTCCAGTCGAATTTAAACCTAATTTAACTCCGAGTAACATCGAAAAAAACCAATTCGGGCCCAATTGGAAAGATCTTAAGGCTCGACTTAACTTCAAGCGATAAAATTATCACAATTATCAAACTTAATTACAGAAATTGAATTGACGGAAATGAAATCCCACTTGAACTATATGACTCAAAATTTGACACGGTGCCTTTACCCGGACAAAATTTGGTATCTATAGTTGTCCCTCTTTGGCTATTGCTGAGAATCAGGAATAAGGCAAAGACAAATAGATAAAAAAAAATTTGATCATGGAGATCACATGTGTAGGAGAAAAAGAGAGTTTTTTCGTCATTTTTTCATTTTTTTTCTTCATTTTTTGTCATTTTTTTTTTCATTTTTTGAAAACTTGTGATAAAGTGATTTGCCTTAAAGAGATTACCTTGAATAACTTACCCAGGATCGACCCATCTTAAGGAAACGAGTTCGACTTTGCAAGAAACTCGTCTTAGAAAATGGTGCCTGAAGAGCTTGTCTATGATTTTGAATATGGTGGTGCTTGGAGGTCTTATCCACGATTTTTGAAAATAGTGCCCGGAGGTCTTGAAATAGATGCCTGGAGGTCTTATCCATGATTTTTGAGAATAGTGCTTGGAGGTCTTGAGAACAGATGCCAAGAGGTCTTAGAAATTGTATTTTCTTTGAAAATGGTGCCCGGAGGTCTTATCCATAATTTTTGAGAATAGTACCCGGAGGTCTTGAGAACAGATGCTCGAAGGTCTCAAAAATTGTATTTTCTTTGAAAATGGTGCCCTGAGGTCTTAAAAAATGTTACTTCTTTGAAAATAGTGTCCGGAGGTCTTATCCATGAACTTTTGAAGATGGTGTCCGGAGATCTTATCCATGATTTTTGAAAATGGTGCCCAGAGGTCTTATCCCTGATTTTGAGAATGGCGCCCGGAGGTCTTATCCACGATTCTTGAAAATGGTACCCGGATGTCTTATCCATGATTTTTGAGTATAGTGCCAAGATGTCTTGAGAATAGATGCTCGAAAGTCTCAAAAAATTGTCTTTTTTTTGAAAATGGTGCTCGGAGGTCTTTTCCATGATTTCTGAGAATAGTGCTCGGAGGTTTTATCCACGATTTTTGAGAATAGTGCCCGGAGGTCTTAAAAAGATGTCTTTTCTTTGAAAATGGTGTCCGGATGTCTTATCCATGATGTTTGAGAATAGTGCTCGGAGGTCTTAAAAAGATGTCTGACCAGAGGTTTTGGTGATCACCTGAAAATCATACATAATCATATCGTTGAAGAAAATCTCACTGAGGGTTCAGATTCAAATGTCAAAATTTCAAAATTTCAAATAGCCAATGTCATGCATGAAATGCAATGCAATGCATATAGCGACTGTCATGCGAGGCCAATATAACTAGCTGCATATGCCTCCTAATGATGCACGTGCAGGTATCCATGAATAATGCAAATACTTCATGAAATGATGCAGATGCAGGGATCCTCGAATAATGCAAATGCTTCATGGAATGATACAGACGCATAAGTCAAATACAGATGCAAATGCTTGCGGATGATGCGAAGGTAAATGTCCTCAAATAATGCAAATGCTTCATGATGCAGGTACAAAGATTAGCAGTGATTAAATTGTTGCAAATGCTTCATAAAATGATACAAATATAGATATTAACAACGATGCAAATGCTTCATGAGAAAATGCAAATGCAAATATCCCCAATTGTTTTTCCAGACTTTGGTTTAGCTTTACCAATTTGTTTTTCCTTTTCAAGCCAGAGTGTATCTTGAACATTCGTGTCTCATAAGAGATCATCCATTTTCTCCAATCTGGTACTATCTCTTTGCCCCGACAGTTTTCAAAATCTTATCAACAGAAGTCAGAGCCGAATGTTCATTTCTTCTACCTCAGTAGTTTCATACCTTTGGGCCAGAAGAACCTTTGCCTCATGCCAACATCATTTGTATTCAAAAACGGTTTCTTCCAAAAATATTTTCATTTTTTATCTGTTTTTGCTTTTTTTTTTTAAAAAAAATATTTGCTCATTTATTGAAAACTTTTGAGCTGAAAATGTTATCCTCACGTTGTGATATCCAAATCTCTTGAAGACCGATGATCACTATTAGAAGTTTTTCTGAGTGTCAATTCGGCTTTTTTCAAATTGAGTCGAAAGGCTTGGTACAACAAGATTTTGGTTGATCCAAGGGGACTTCACAAAGATGTATGTCCTTTCTAGACTCACAAATGGAATAGGTTTTATAGAACATGAATTCCTTGAGAATTAAACAAATTTAACATTATTTTAGTTTCCAAATCATGGCGTTTTGACAAGCGTCAAGACTAGCCGGGATATTCAAACTGGAAAGTTAATTATGGAAGGAAAAAGGTCTTAGTTTTTGAATTCAAACCTCCCAATGAGAGTTAACAGTTTTGGGATATTTTAGAATTCCGAGATGTTCCTTGATTTCTTTAAAATGACCTCCTCTTCTGTCATGGCCTTGACAATACCATAGGTGGTATCGAAATTCTCTCATTTTACTTTAGACTGCCCATTTTGGGTTTTCACCCTAAAGTCTCATTTTTTCCATTTTTTTTTGTTTCACCATGCATTTAAAAAATCAAGAATTATCCGAAAAAGATTGTTAGCCAGAAAGGAGATCGAAGTCTTGTGCATTTCTCTAAGAATAGAATCATTAATTTAAATGGTCATGCTCGATCAAAATGGTCTTTTCAAGGTACGTAACGTAGGCCAAGGTTCGAGGCTCTAAAAGAAAGGATAAATAGGCCCAAACATGTGTTTAAGGTTGATCAAATCAAGGATCATTTCATGAGGAGGATTCTCTTCGAAACATTTGTCTTTTTTTGAGCTTTTCTCTTTATCCGATGATTTTCATCTTTTCTTTTTTCCTTCTTTTTCTAAGTGTTTTTTTTTGGCTTTCATTTTTTTTTTTGCATTTCTATTTTGACAGGGTGAGCCCATAGTTATTTGGAAGCTCAAATTGCTCCTTGATTCAAGGCATTCTTTTTTTTTTTTTTGAACCAGGACTTCATTATCTGTGACCTTTGAAAAGATCCTTCCTCGCATTTGCACCCATAGTGTGGAAGGTGATCCTTGATCGTGGTTCAAAGAAAGAAAGTATTCATTAGGCTCAAAAGGGGTAGCAAAAGGATATATATATATATTTTACATCTGTGAAAGGATGACGAAAGATGGCCATTTTTCATATCAAACACAAACATTTAAACTAAAGAGTCATCCCTTAGAGGAAAACACGTTGAAAATGACTTTTCTTGAAACCATCCTGAATTTCGTAAATGCATGATGTCACACTCTTTTTTTTTGATTGACGTATGCCTCAGAATTTCATGCGTTACTTCACCTTTATTCACTACCTATCTACCATATCTACATAGATGTCCTATTTTGATTGGATAAGAGCATTCATGTCATTACGATGAGTATCTCAAGTCTTTTCTGGGTTGTCTGAAGTGACAAGAAAGAATATAGCCCAAAATAGGTTTTCTAGGGATATGGGAAAATTTGGTTCAATCATTGCGTCTCGAGATGTCAGTCATGAAGTGATGTTTGGGCAATATTTGTGGTTATTAGAAATGATGTGAAGGGTTTTGGCACAAACTTGATGCACATCAAATTACCACGATCTAGATTCTTAAAAAAATGTTTCATTTGCTTGATTTCCAAGGAGCTCAAAAAATTCTCAAAAAGTTTGTTCCATTGTTCATAGCCTAAGCTAGGATCTACATCTTTTCTTATTTTGTAGTGACTATGGTTTATGAAGTTCATCATTCATATTCCTTGAAGCATTAGGCCTTTCAAGTGGTCTCGATTCAGAGGATTTAGGCATAGGAGAGCCCAATAGAGAAGCTTGAGGGTATAGGCTCATTTCTAACAACGATCATCAATATTCTCGAGAGTCTCCATTATTTCTTAATATGGAAAAAGAATTTTTTTTTAACACATTATTGTTGTTTAGTCAAAAATTTCTTCAATGTTTATTTTCTTGCAGATTCAAATTATAGCTAAAACGCAATAAACACAAAGCATTTAAAATTCAGAATTCATTTAATTCATATAGATATCGACATGAGACAAGTGTTTTCATCATGAGGTATGAAACTACATGCATCAGAATTCTCCTATTGACATGCCTTCAGAGATAACAACTATCATCCTCAAAATTCTTCACGAGGAAATAGATCTATGGCAAAGCAGATTTCCATTGTTCGATAAGCTATGGAGTCAAAATGCCATCGTGGACAAGACCTTCAATCATTTCCTTCAGTTGTCTGCATTTTTTAGTTGAATGCCCAATCACCCCTATGTGATACTCACACTTGCTGTTAGGGTCATAACTCCTTGCCGATGGATTCAAAATTGTTTTCAGAGGCATAGGGGTAAGGTATTGATTCCTTATTAGTAATGGAAACAAGTCAGGGATTGAGATTGAAATTTTCTCTTGGTTGTCCCGTTGTCGTTTCTGGGAAGCAGGCCTAGTTGCAGGGGCTGGCATAGGATTAGGTGTTTGGGGATGAATATTTGGCAGGTAAGGATAATGGCTTGGAGAGACATTGGTAGAGTAACATGATCGATACGAAGGGAATTGGGGATAGGGGTGAATTTTCTCACATCCTGGACATCTCCCTCTTTCTTTTTGGGTGCTTTAGTTTCTCTCGGTATTGGATGTCTTATCTTCTTCAAGTTTCCCGTTCTTGATAGCATTCTCAATCATCTCCCCTGAGATTACCATATCCGCAAAATTCTTCGTTGCATTGCCGACGAGTCTATCATAGTACGGGGCTTGCAGTGTATTCACAAAAAGGATAGTAATTTCTTTTTGAGTCAGGGGTAGTTGTACTTGGGTGGCCATGTCCATCCACTTCTGAGCAAATTCTTTGAAGCTCTCAGTGGCCCTTTTATCCATATTTTGCAAGGTGATACGGTTAGGCGCCATATCAGTCACATGCTTGTATTGGCTTAGAAAAGCTCTAGCCAGATCATTCCAAGAGCGAATCTAATCCCTGCTCAATTGATTATACCACCTGGTCGCGGATCCGCTGAGGCTATCCTGAAAACAGTGGATCAAAAGTTTATCATTATCCGTATGGCTCGTTATCTTTCGACAGAACATAGTGATATAGGCTGATGGATCGGTTGTCCCATCATATTTCTCAAAATCGGGGACTTTGAATTTAGGAGGAATGACTAAATCAGGAACCAAGCAACGTTCACTTGCATCTACACTCCCAAATACATCTGTGCTTTCTACTGCCCGGAGCCTTTCCTCTAACAGCTGATTTTTTTTTGGGAATCTGTCGACTCAGCCCTATTTAACGCAACCACTCTCAACTTTGCTTGTTCAGCTGAATTATCTAAGTTCAGGATGTTGACAGGATTAACCGTGTTTTGATAAGACTGGCCATCTAACATTACGACCTCATTCTAACCTTTTTGTGCCTTCAACCCTTCTTTAGTGGCCAAGTTTTTGGTGTATCCCTTTCCCTTGATCGCAGCGGACACAAGTTCCATGAGCTTGGTCATCTTTTCTCTAGATTCCTCTTGGGACCTTGTCAATTGTTCTTGTGACTTTGCCCATTGTTCCTGTAATTCTCTCTGTGCTGTCTCTATTCTATCCAATCTTTTTTCCTGCTTATTATCCATGATCCTGGCATATGTTATAAAGGTGCTCAGTAATTCTTATACCTTGGTTTGGAAGAGAAACTTTTTCAAAGCTCTTAAAGCCAAGCCAATTCTGTTTTATCCCCCAAATGTGTTTCATGATGAATGAGCTATGAATGTCTTGAATGTAACACGATTCCCATATGATGCATGTAAAGAATAAACAAATTAACGCATGAACATATACAGTAAGTGACCATGTATGTCACGAATGCATGACCATAATGTTATGAATGCAATCACGATGTCAATATGATGCATGTAAAGAACAAATAAATTGATACACGGGTACATACAGAGAATGACCATGTATGTCACAAATGTATTCTACAATGAATGACCATGCATGTTATGACTGCAACGTGATGCCAATTTGATTTGTCTAAAGAATAAACAAATTAATGCATGAATATATACAGAAAAATATTCAACACCTAAATTAACATGATGGGATTGAACTTAATTATTCAACAATTTCATTGCACAAAATTTGCCCCCAAATTCAATCCACGATTTTTTTTTGAAACATATTTTCCCTGCAAAAATCAAAATATTATTTTTAGAAACCAATTTTTATAAAAAATTTTGGGGTAGTGGGTCTTATTATGCCACGGATGTCCAAATATTTATTCAACACTATCGGTCTGCAATCCTTATTTAATTAATCAACAAGTGTTTATGCCATTTAACAAATGAGATTTTTATCACCGTGAAATTAAAAATACAATTATAAATGTACATGCTTTATTTACAAGTGCATTAATGCATGAAATGTATGAGATGTACAAAATGCAAGGGTTTTGAAGGAAAGAATTTTCATATTTACAAATTTAAAAAGTTAATGAACATTTGCCCCAACAGTATCAACTTATTTAGGCATCAAGGTGCCTTCGGGGCGAAATATGAAACTTATTGCAGCAGCACGATGTACGTTTATCATTATCCGATCTACAGTGTTTGTTCGGAATGTAAAACAAATAGCGAAAGATCACAAATATTCCCCCATGTTTCCTAATTTTGGGGATATCCGATCGAAAATTCGATATGGCTCTACCTAAGTTCACTACATGTGGTTGAATTAGGTTCTAAAGGCCCCAAATTGCTTCTCACTGTCGCCCATGAAGACTAGTAAGGCACCCCGAGTTAAACGGGTTCAATTTGTTAGAGTATACTTTCCAGGCTTATGCGGAGGTTATCACCTCACGAAAGCATAGGTACTTTATTACTCCAGAAGTGTTTCACTAGCCCATAAGGAGGTTAGTACCTCATGAGAGCGTAGGTACTTTACTTTCACCTAAAGGGATAAAGCCCGGGTATAGAGATGAAATGCACATGTCCGTGTGTGAGAAGGAATAAACAAACCTTTGACTATTTGTTTACGACCCTTTATTCTATACATCACATAATTATTAGAATCAATAATATATAAAATAATAGATAAATAACATAATTAAAAACATGAATAAAGAAATAACAAATATCAAGACATAAATGCAAGCAAAAAAAAAATTAAAAAAAAAATTAAAATTAAGAGAATTAAAATTAAATACCAATTAAATCCATTAAATAAAAACTTATAATAACACATGATTAATTAATGGCTTGACTTTCAAAGATCCCCAGTGGAGTCGCCAAGCTGTCATAACGATTTTTCGACCGCTAGACGATTTTAAAACACAAATGGAGTCGCTATCAATATTTTTTGCTGGGTGTGATTGGCCACCTAAGAAAGCTTATCATTTTAATAAAATTTTAAAATTTATTAAAATTTATTAAAAGATACTTTTTTTTTTTGTCTACGAAAATCAAAATTTGGGTTCGAGAGTTCGATTACGAGTGGGGAAGGTGTTAGCACTCCCACGACGCCCATTTTAAGAATGGTACCAATAATCATGTGTTATTCTAAACGTCGATTTAATGGACTCAACAACAATATTTAAAATTAATTATTTTTTTATTTCTTTTCTCAAAACATTTTTTTTAAAGAATTGTTATTATTTTTTTTGAAAATGAAATTGAACATAAATCTTTTATCGAGAACACTCATTAAATATTCCCAACACTCTTGGTGGCATTTAACGAGATCCTCTCACATCGGGATATCATAGGAATCATTACTATGACATCCTTCGAATTTCGTTGTCGGTAATTTACATCCATTTTTTATTTAAATGCATATGATGCAAATATATAAACATGGAATGCACACGGTTAAGCATATAAGACATATGATTAAATACTTAATTTCACGATTAAACATACAAAGTGTAGTATTTAAGACGCGAGCATGGAAAAATATCAAGTATGTAAATATTCATTATTTATTCATTATTTATTTTGATTATTTCTATTTTCGAAATGAAAGCGAATTTTTTGTATTGAGCATATCGCTAAATACTCCCACCACTCGTGGAGATATTTAACGAAATTTTCTCACCTTGGGATACCTTAGGAATCATCACTATGACATCCTTCGAATTTCGTCGTCGGTAATTTCATCACCCACATTTAACAAATTATTGTGTATGCACTGGAATGCCATTATTTGTTTTCGATTTTTCTTCCCTTTAAAAAAAAGATTAATAACATTTACAAAAAAATGAATAAAACAGAATAAATATAAAATAAAAATAATATAAATGAAATAAAATAGAAAGCCAAATGTAATAACATAATAATAAGAATAATTAAAATAGCAAAAAATAATAATAATAATAATAATAAATAACAAGATATTCAATTAAACAAAAAGAAATAAAAATAACTTAAATAATAACAAAGAAGTCAATGAAAAACATAGATAAAATCGAAGAAATAAATAAGAATAAATAAATAAATGGGCAGAAATAAAAACATACCTTGAGAAATTGCGAAAATACAAGACTTGGACGCTTGGGTCAATTTCCAAAAGGAAGCAAAACTTTAAGATTTTTTTTTTTTTTTAATTTTCTGTTTTCTATTTTCCTTTCCTTTTGTTTTCCTTTCCTTTCTTTTTTTCTTCTTCTTTTTTCCTCTTTTTTTCTTTTTTTTTTTCCATTTATTTTTTTTTTCTAATTTTTTTAGCCCGAGTCAGGCGCGTGCACCCCGTGTCAGATCCGAGTTCGCTCGCGGACCCTCCCTTGAAACGGTGTCGTTTGGCACCCCCTATATAAACCCCTTTTTCTTTTCTTTTTTTCACTTTTTCATTTTACTTTATCTCTCTTCTCTCTCTCTCTCCCCACAGAAGCTCTCCCCTCTCTCTAGACTGGGCCTAGAAATTGCCGGCTGAGCCACCATGTCGGCCGCCGTCCATCGCCGTCAGCCGCAGACGCCGGTGGCAGATTTCTCCAAAAAATTCACCCTAGCCTCGTTTTGGCCTCCTATTCCCGATTCTAGGCTTCGTTTGGCCTGAATCTGAGCCGAAATCTCTAGATCTAAACCCGAACTTGAAACATTTTTTTATTTGTTTTTCTTTTTTTTTTTTTTGTGCTGTTTAGGTGGTTTTTTGGTTGTTTGGGTGAGGATGGTGATGATTGTTCTTGATGGCTGTGTGTAGGGAGCAGTGGAGGCTCGGGTTTTGGGTGATGGTCTCCCCGGTTCTTTTTGGTTGAATGGGGGTCCTCAAGAGGTGGGAACCGAGGGGTTTTTTTTTGGTGTATTGTGGTTGTGAGCTCTTGGCAGAGGAGAATTGACTGGTGGGGGGAAGAGCCTCTTGTCAAATGGTTTGTGTTGGGGTTTTTGTGGGGGGTGGCGTGTACAGGAGAGGTGGCGTAACTGGGTGGTTGCTCGTGGAGGGCTGCTAGGGTAGTGGCTAGGGTAGGGGGTGGCTGCTGCCAAGGGGGAGTGGCCTACTGCCTTAGGACTGGGGGCTAGGGTGGTAGCGGGTTTGGGTAGGGATGGCAAAACCCGAACCGACCGATGGATTTCGAACCGATCCGATCCGAATGGAGAGGTTTTTTTTTTTTGAACAATGGATGCGGGGCGGGGCGGGGCGGTTTTTTTTGTTTGAAAGGCGGGTATGGAGCAGTTGCAGTATTTACCTGATCCGCCCCGCCCCGCCCCGACTAGTAAAATTACTATTTTACCCTTCCCTAAAAACCTAATATATTTACTTCTTCTCTATCTCTACAACAACCGCCGCTTATTTCCCAATTGATCAAAAATCTCTTTATTTTGGTACTATCCTCGTTTTCCATAGTGTTTTTATTTGGGTAATCTGACACTTGCTTTTGCAGACACTGTCCCCTGACATACCTCTTCAGCTTGCATCAAATACAATATTGAGAATTTTGAAGACTCGACTTCATCATCACCGTCAAGGACAAGTAAGATACATTTTGGACTTGTCCTGTTGCTTATAGTTTGAGCTGTATCTTGATCTTTCTTTTTCCCAGATTGTGCATTTATCTATCTCGTTTTAGTTCTGACATAATTATTAACCTGTTTTAGTTGTTCAAAATACCATCAGGTTGCATTTAGATTTGGAAGCTACATCTGCATTCAGTTATTGTTTGTTTGAAAACTGCATCTGCTTTATCTGCTTTATCTGCAGTGTTTTAGTTGTTCAAAACTCACTCGAACTAGATCTGCAGTTGCTCTGCTGTTAATTCTAGTATACCACACTCTTTTAAAACCGAGATCCTATAAGTTGCTCTCTTCAACCACACTCAGTGTTGGAACCAACTACTGATAGGTCTATAAATAACTATTAAATTTAGTATTTTTTTTTTTTTTTGGCTTGGACAGGCATGGAACTCCCGACGATGAAAAGGATGGACAAGTAAATGACAAATTTGGATTTGGTATGAGTGCATTAGCATGACTAATGAGTTTTTAGCTAAAATAACAAGTTTTAGTTTTTCTATTTTCTATTTTCTCCTTTAATTTTGGGTCTCTTTATTTTTCTTTTATATTCACTGTTTTTCTTCAATTAGGCTTTTCATTTTTGCTTATTTGGATTGAAACAAATCTGGGATTTTTTTTATATATATATATTTTTTCTTAATATTTGATTAAATCTCAGATAGAATATTTTGTATTGACTATTTTAGTGGAATTTATTTCAGCTTTTGAAACTTTTTTCTCAATCCAACTTTTATTCTTCCCACAGTAGAGGGACCTGCATGGGTTTTTTTAGTGAAGAAGATGAATGGATAAGGAAAATATGAGTTTTGATGCTTAACAAGATGTAATAATTTTCAAGTTTTTTTTTTTTTTTTTGCTTAGTCTGATTATTATATTTTATTTTGTTTGATGATGGAATCAGTGGATTGTGGGGTGGGCACTGCAAGTCCTCATCAATAGCAAAGGAGAATTGTGCTTTGAATTGCCTTTCTCCGGCTTGTTACGAGCTTATATATGAAAGTGATCCAGTATGTAAAATCCTTCCTTGTTGTGGTGCTCGTGCTCTATTGCATCTGTTTCTATCGTCTGGTTTAATGGTTTCTTCCTTTTGGATTTTTATGTTGTAGCTTGAAGAAGGAGAGAAAGATTTTATAAGGAGCCAAGAGTTCAAGTACTGTATGTATAAGTAAGTTTCACACCTTTTATGTATTCATCATGTCTTCTCTGTTTGATATTGTGCAATAATCATGCTTTTATTCAACATATCTTAAAATGAGTGGGACTTTGGACTTTGGAGCATGAATGCATGATGCATCACAACATATCTTAAAATGTCTTCTCTGTTTGATATTGTGCAATAATCATGCTTCAGACATATATTGAAGATTTTTATGTTTCAGACATCTATGAAAGATGTTTTATGTTTAAATATTTTGTTGAATTTGAGAGGATTTGAGATGTTTCGTTGTTTTATGTTTAGACATGCTTTAGAGATGTCTTTATACTTGCATAAGAGAACTTTATTCTTTGAAAAAAATTAGAAATAACTAATAAAAATCGGATGGGGCGGAGCGGGGCGGGGCGGGGCGTAACCGACATCCATGGAGGTGGTAGTGGTATTGAAAATCCAACATCCACGGTGGAGCGGGGCGGGGGGCGGGGCGGAGTAGGTCACTGGCGGGGCGGGGGCGGATTTTACAAAATCCGCCCCCGCCCCGCTCCATTGCCATCCCTAGGTTTGGGTGACTGGCAGCTGCAAAGGTTAGGGTGGGGAGAGGCTGGCTAGGGTTTGGGCAGCTGCTGGGCTAACAAGCCTTTGGGCTTGATGCTTTGGCCAATAAACCTGAATGGCCTATTGGCCTGCTCACTGGGCAAGCCTGTTGGGCTAGGCTACTTGCTGGGCCTTCAAGGGGTGGCAGCAGGTTCGGCCATCAGGCCTGGTGGGATGCAAGTGGACAGCAAAAAAAATTTTGGGCATCAAGCCCAATTAGCCCAACAACAATTCAAAGAGTCCAATTAAACAAATAACAAGGCCAGCCCCAATAAATTCCATTTATTAAAGTCCAGTCGAATTTAAACCTAATTTAACTCCGAGTAACATCGAAAAAAATCGATTCGGGTCCAATTGGAAGAGCTTAAGGCTCGACTTAACTTCAAGCGATAAAATGATCACAATTATCAAACTTAATTATAGAAATTGAATTGACGGAGATGAAATCCCACTTAAACTATATGACTCAAAATTTGACATGGTGCCTTTACCCATACAAAAATTGGTATCTACAACTTACATATAAATTCTGAATTGATTTTAAATTTCCCAGACGTTACCATGCACCAAAGGCAAACCAATCACCCCAAGGCCAAGGCCCCAACACGGCAATTCTACCTCAAAACCAGCTTCCAGGAAATTACCTCCCTCCCCCCTTTCTCGCCCCAACGTGCAAGCTTATTAATGTGAATAAGCTTTATAAGTTATAACGTGTGGAATTGGAAAATGTTACTTATATTTCCATTTTCCTTACTTTTTAATGTGAGCCCTACAAAAACTACCGGTCATATAAAGGCAAACAAAATTACTTTGCAATTCCAACAGTGACAATTAAGTCATTAATTTATATGAGAAATTAATTTCAAAGGAAAACTAGATTAAAAAACTAATTAAATATTACCGATATTTATAATCACTTGCCAATAAATAAATTTTTTTAGAATTTAATCTTTAATTGATACAGAAACTTGAAGAGATGACAAGTTAGAATTAATTAACCCATCTATTGTTCATACCACACGATTCAAAGTATTACCGATTTAATATACTACATCGGATTGAACAACTTATCAATTATTGATTTATTCGTTCGATTGGCCGATTCAATTTTTTCATCACTGGAATTAACCCATTTATTATTCATCAATATAACAATCAAAAAGAAAATAAATTAAAACTATTCTATATGTTTAATGTATAACGCCTTCAATCTGACGGTGAGTTTTTAAAGACCTGCAAGTTGGATGTGGATTTCAATTGAATTTGTTCACGGGCGGACCTTAAACATGAGTTTTGAAGCTCGAACTTGGCCTAACTCGATCTGGTTCGGATTATTTAACAAATAAAATATTTTTATTTAGTTTTAATTCTAAAATATATTTAAAAATAATATTTAATAATTTAGTATTTAAAAAAAAATTCAAGTCTAATAAACTCGACGGGTTAGGTCGAACTGAGCCTAAGGCAAGGGGTTTTAAAGATCAATTGAGTCTAGTCTGATCATACTCGATTCATTGATACATCTAGTCTCAATATATAATTTTTTTTTTTTTTTCAAATAAAAGATTGATTCATATGATAGAAAGTGAAGTTTGAACCTGTAACTATGTCATGTATTCAAGGTTCGTAAACATCTAGCCATGGCTCGATTAAACTCAGTTATTGACCTTATTTAAACTTTGAGTGTTTTTATAACGGCCAAAAAAAAAAAATTACTGCAGATCATAGGTTGCGACGTTTTAGAAAAGCAAATTTAACGCGGATTCGATGAGGCTTCTTTTTAGTCCATCTAGGTCTTTCTCTACCTCTATTTCCTCGAAAAGAGAGAGCAATTTCAACATTATTAATTCATCCAAAAAGCCTCTATTAAATTAATATATTTAGTTTTCTTTTCTTGGGATTCCTAATCCTATAAAAGCCTTTTGGACTAAAATCGTTCGGAAAACATTTCTCAATTCCTTTAATTTTGTCCTCCTATACGTTTTCCTTTTTTACTCCTGTTGTGGATAGCTTATCCTTCTGAATTCCTTGCCAATTATTGGGAATCCAGGTAATTTTTTAACAACCAAAAACTAATCTTTCCTATTTAAATTCTTCTTGTTTGAGTGTTTTTTCAAACATTTACCTTTAATTTATCATTGGATATGTTGTTAATGACTGTTCTAAGGGTAATTTTAGCTTATAAGATTATCAATTATAGTTATATTTCGTCCCATTGCATTGGAAATTATATACTATTAACTGTTAAGTATTGCATTTAATAATGCAGAATTATGGGGAAAAAAATAACAATATTGAAAGTCAATTATAAATACTTCATTTAAGGGTTTTTCCATCTCCATTTCTTCATCAGATTCTATCTTCAGTATATCTTTCGGGTTAGGGCCTACAACACTCAGTTCAAGATAAAAAATTCCTTTGTTAATTTGAAATCATATCCAGCTTTATTGATCTCCTAACAAAAGGTTATATCTTTATTTAATTCTTCCTTTTTTTTTTTGGCCAAAAATATCAGATCTTGTATTCATATGAAACTTTGTATACACGAGTATGTGTCTATACAGGATAGTTACAAACTGAACCTTATTCCACCTTGCTATGTGCAATCCAAACTTATCCTAACATCTTCATGAGTAATACATATGCATAGTTATTGGTTTTCAATCGATCAATTTGGTCATTCTGTGTAGCCCAAAAAAAAAATTTATAAAATATTTTAGACCAATCTCAACTAGTGGTATCAAAGCATCGCCGGTTAGAGAATTATCATAATACGATCATGAAGCACAAGTAATGATACAAAGATGACCGTTCAAGGTTGAAAAATATATATTCTTTATACCAAGATGCTCAAATAATATATATTCATAGATTCTCTTTTTTTTTTTTTTTTTTTTCCAGACAAGGTTAGCTTTCAAACGATATACCGACTTTGTTAAGAATAAATAACCACAGTCATCCACATCAACTTGAGTTGAAACACAGCGAAGTCCTTACTATTGTGACGGATGTAAAGAGCCAGGGTTCGGATTGTGCTACCAATGCCCCAACAAGGACTGCAATTTCTTTCTAGATGAAGAATGTGGGATTAATCTTCCATCCCAATCCCACCAATTTTTACGAAGTTGCCAATTCAAATTTTACAAGAAAAATCTGCGACGACATGTTAGAATCTGCGACGCTTGTGGAAAAGTTATTCAAGGATTCCTCTACCAATGCTCACATAAACGTGGACATGATTTACATCCTTGCTGTGCAAATCTTTCATTGAGCTTCTCTGATAATGGGATGGAAATTTACCTTCGTAAAGAGGTTAAGTCTAAATGCTTAAAATGCCGAAGTAAGGGAAAATTTAGTTGGTTTTATGTTTCAAAATGTGGCGACTATTGCTATCATGTGGCTTGTATGAAAGAAGCTTGGCTTGAGAATTGGAAAAAAGATTATTTTCAACTTGATGCTGCTAAGAATAAAAGTCTTGTGTTGCAAAATTTGGCGCCAAAAGAGGTAGCTCTTCGAGACGGACAAAGCTCGAAAGTAAAGAAGGGAATCAATTTGTTGATCATATTTCTTAAGCTGGTTGTTTCAGCTATATTTGGAGATCCATTGTCTTTGATTTCTAACATGTTTCAATTTTATCAGAACTAGTTCTGTTTTTTATTATTATGTTGTTTTAAAAGTTTCTCATTTCCTGATGTATTCATTCAATTTGAATTCCAATGGATGGCTAAGGAAAAAAAAAAGGAATTTGAATTTCAAAGGGAAAAGAAAATCAAAATCCCTTGCAAAACAAAGAAGCTATCAACAAATTAACCAGTTGTGAAGTTGGACATGAGTAAAGGTGTCTTTGGGATGGATCGCGTTAAGTCAGATCAGGTTTGTTGTGCGGAAGCGAATTGATATTACTAAAACCGATTTAAACACACTGAAAAACACTGATATTTTACGTGGTTCGGCAACTGTGCCTACGTCCACGGGAGGAGGAGCTTGAAGCTTTGTATTAATGGAGATGGAGTACAAACAAATACAGAATTCAAGGTGCTACACAAGCACTGAACTCACAACTCAACACAATACCGAATTACTCTATAAACACAGAGTAATTGCTTCAACAATTTAGCTCTAACACATACTCAACTCTACTCTACTCTCTCATTTTCTCTCTTACTCTTCATGGCTATTTATAGCCAAAATATCAAGGTGTGAACATGCATCAAGTGGCAGCCACCATAGCCACCATAGCCACCATCCACCACCTATCTTGGTGTGAACACATTGCAAGTGGTAGCCACCATAGCCACCATCCATTTGCAAGTGGTAGCTTCCATTATTGGTGGTGCAAGTGGTGCAAGTGGTAGCTCCATTAATGGTGCTAAGCCACCTATGTGACTTTGAGCCATATTTTGAGCCATATTCCAACAATCTCCACCTTGGCGAGAATCCACAGAGAGAATTCACAGATCAGAGCTTCCTCCTTTCTCTTTCAAATGTACACACCATTACTCACATATCAGGGCACCTACTGCATTGGCATGATTCATCAATGCACTGAGCCTGAGTCAATTTTTCTGTCTACTTCCCAGGAATTTTCTTAGCTTCTCCAAGATCATCTCGAACTCTGAGCTCAGTTGAGCCTTCAGCCTGTCGATCTCCACCTTGCCTTTTTCAGCAGATAGACAAATGATCCATCTTGAAGTTTCCGGAAATAAACACAGTGATCAAATTGACTGTGTGTGTACTTTTCATCCTGTCATGAAACAGTCCAACCGTTTGTACAGCTGTCACGGGATTGTTTCAGACCACAGTGATCGGTTCAACTTGCTTTTGTAATCTCTGCGACCGGGGACTCTAGAACCATCTGGTTGAGTCATACAAATTTCCTCCTCTACGGAACCATGGAGGAATGCAGTTTTTACATCAAGTTGAACTATCTCTAGGTTATACAGTGCTACTAAAGCCAATAAGATCCGAATAGATGCATGCTTAACAACAGGTGAAAATACCTCATTGTAGTCTATTCCTTTCTTTTTGAGCCTAACCTTTGGCTACCAATCTGGCTTTGTATCTGATGCTGTCTTTGCCGGTAGCACTCTCCTTTTTGGCAAAGACCCATTTGCACCCAATTGATATCTTGAGTGTTGGAAGTGGAACCAACTTCCAATTCTGATCGCCTCCTTCCACTGGGCATGCACAGGGCTGTTTACAGCTTCTTTGTAATTGATCAGAACATCATCATCAATTACTGGAAGGGCGTATGTCACCACGTCTGTGTATCGAGCAGGTTTCCGAATATGTCTATTCGGTCTACTGGTGACAACTGATTCAAGTTGCTGAAAGATTTCCGGTGATGACTCCTCCACTTCAATTAAGGTGTCATCAGATTCTGGTTCAGATTCATCTGAATTTTGACCAGCATCTTCTGATTCAAACTCCACCTGCTTTAGAGAATCTTGGTTCACATTCTCTGGAGTTGACAGTTTCAGCATTACAGATTCGTCAAAGGCAACATCTCGGCTTACGATGACTCACTTTGACTCAGGGTTCCACAATCGGACTGCTTTTACTCCTTCACTAAAGCCCATGAAGACAGCTTTCTTGGCTCTAGGATCCAGTTTTTGCATCCGTTACTACGAAGCCGATCATATTCATTGGCAGAATATCCGGACTACACCTCTATGGGAGTCTTCCCATCAGTGGAGGTTAGTCTGTTGATAATGTGGGAGGCGAACAATAAAGCCTCCACCCAAAATGCTTTGCTCAAGCTTGACTGGGATAACATGCAGCGAACTTTATCAACCAAAGTTCGGTTCATCCTTTCTGCAACTCCATTCTGCTGGGGAGTGCTAGGAACATTGAAGTGTCGGATTATCCCATCATTCTGTGAGAGGCTGCTGCTCTACCTGTCACGGTTTCTCTGTCAAGGAGATACAGATTTCCCTTCATATAACCCTTCATTGCTAAGAATGCTCCACGTACAACTCTCAGGACTCAATTCTGAATGGTCACCTTGTAACCATTTGAGTCTAAGACCCCCAGTGATATGAGGTTCTTCTTGAGATCAGGGACATACCTTACGTCTGTAAGTTGTCTGATTGTACCGTCATGCATTTTCAGTCGGATCGTTCCGATGCCTCTAGTGTGACAAGTATTGTCATTCCCCATATGGACAATCCCTCCATCAAACTCCTTGAAGTTTGAGAACCACTTACGGTTCGGACACATATGGTAGGAACATCCGGAATCCAGAATCCATTGATCTGAAGAGTGTGTTGTTGTGGAAATCGTAAATGCAGAGTCTTCCTCTCCCTCAGATTCTTGAGCTACACTCACAATCGACCTCTCCATGTTGGGACAGTTATTCCTCCAATGCCCTTTCTCATGGCAAAAGGCACACTCGTCCCTTGAGAGTCGTGTTCTCGATGATCCCCTCTTTGAGCGGGATCTCAATCGACCTTTCTGTCTGGACAGTCTTTCTTCCAGTGTCCAACACTGGGCACACTCGTCCCTTGCAGATTGTCGATGATACTTTTCTTAGACGTGATCTTCATTCATCTATCGGTCATTCGCGGATTAACATGATTCTTCTCCTGGATAGGATATCCACCGCCTACTGGACGGGATCTGGACATGATCTTCACCGTCTACTGGACTGGACTGGACAGGATCTTCACCTCCTACTGGACGGGATCTCCACCGTCTACTGGACGGGGTCTTCACCTCCTACTGAACGGGATCTTCACTGTCTACTGGTCCTTCGCGGACTCACAGGTCCAGTACTTCGCACTGCCACATGCCAAAGTTACGTGGTGCCATCAAATTTCTCCACCTCGAACTTTGCAGTGGTCATCGAGTTCTTTCTGATATAAGAACTTGATCGTGCGCTGCTGGTTGTTTCATGTGTCTCTAATGATTCTGCCATGGTAATAAAACAAAATTACCAACAAAGTGTTTTTCCGGTACCTGTATGGAAAAACGAATGCCGCGGTTGAGTCCGGAATAGTCGAAATAGCCAGGAACGGGTCCAACTGTGTAAATTTTGGACACACGGTGAATATTCTGCAAATATTCTGCTACAAGTGGCTCGAAATGGACTCGGTTTAGCTCAACCGGCTCGGAAAAGTCTCGGAATAGTGTTCTGAAACGGCTCAAAAAATAGCCCGAAAAAGTTGGTCGGACCTGCGGCGGCGCGTGGGCGGCGTACGGCGGCGCGTGCGACGGCGCGTGGAGCTGTTTGGGTGGTCGGCGCGTGTGGCGCGTGGGGCGCGTGGGCTTCACGCGTCTTCAACCTCTGGAGGCGCGTGTGGCGCGTGCTGCGCGTGGTTGTCACGCGTCTGCAACCCCTGGTGGCGCGTGCGGCGCGTGGGCGCGTGGGCGCGTGGGGCGCGTGGACACTTCTTCTGGTGGCGCGTGCGGGCGCGTGTGGCCTCCTCTGGTGCTCCGGTTGATTCTGCTGCACTCCTCTCGACGACCTCTTCAACCTGGTATTTTCAAAACACAAATTGGAGCACTTTTGAAAAACGGACAGAATCGAACAAACTCGGTTTTACGTAAAAATTGGCTCTGATACCAATTTGTTGTGCGGAAGCGAATTGATATTACTAAAACCGATTTAAACACACTGAAAAACACTGATATTTTACGTGGTTCGGCAACTGTGCCTACGTCCACGGGAGGAGGAGCTTGAAGCTTTGTATTAATGGAGATGGAGTACAAACAAATACAGAATTCAAGGTGCTACACAAGCACTGAACTCACAACTCAACACAATACCGAATTACTCTATAAACACAGAGTAATTGCTTCAACAATTTAGCTCTAACACATACTCAACTCTACTCTACTCTCTCATTTTCTCTCTTACTCTTCATGGCTATTTATAGCCAAAATATCAATTCGCTTCCGCACAACAAATTGGTATCAATATGGCTCAAAGTCACATAGGTGGCTTAGCACCATTAATGGAGCTACCACTTGCACCACTTGCACCACCAATAATGGAAGCTACCACTTGCAAATGGATGGTGGCTATGGTGGCTACCACTTGCAATGTGTTCACACCAAGATAGGTGGTGGATGGTGGCTATGGTGGCTATGGTGGCTGCCACTTGATGCATGTTCACACCTTGATATTTTGGCTATAAATAGCCATGAAGAGTAAGAGAGAAAATGAGAGAGTAGAGTAGAGTTGAGTATGTGTTAGAGCTAAATTGTTGAAGCAATTACTCTGTGTTTATAGAGTAATTCGGTATTGTGTTGAGTTGTGAGTTCAGTGCTTGTGTAGCACCTTGAATTCTGTATTTGTTTGTACTCCATCTCCATTAATACAAAGCTTCAAGCTCCTCCTCCCGTGGACGTAGGCACAGTTGCCGAACCACGTAAAATATCAGTGTTTTTCAGTGTGTTTAAATCGGTTTTAGTAATATCAATTCGCTTCCGCACAACAAGGTTGACATTTTTAAATGCCAGTCCGAACCGAGGCTATGGCTCGGTTCGCTCAATTAAGCCCGATTGTTTTCAAAATTTATTAAAATATTAAAAAATATGTTTATATAAAGATTTAATCATTTTAAATGTATATGCTCTAAACTGGTGTAAGATGAGGTTAACAACAAAACGTTTTCAAGAGCTATTCTTATTTATGCAATTCATGGGGCTAATTGTTAAATCGGACCCATTTTTTTGCTCTAATTTGGTGTAAAAAAAAATTAAGAAGATTTTGGAAGTTGTGAAATATTTTGGATGATATTGATGAGTTTGTTGCATTAAAGAAAAAGATTTTTCAATGGTCGGGCTATCTGTCAAGCTCAAAGGCTTGTTTACGTTTAGAAGGGTTTGGACAAAAATAGTAGGATCGAAATATGGGTTTGGGAAAAAAAATGAGGTCCGTTTAGAAAATTGGCCTGGCCTTGGCTCCCACAATCAAGGTCATAGCTCGGTCCGACTCGTTTTTTATTTATATAATCTATTATTTTTTTATTTTATATATTATGTAATTTATATCATATAAAAAATAAATATATATAATATTATAGTGTAAACATTTAAAATATATTAAGTTATCCATGTTTTAGAAATTAATTAAAAAAAAAGATAAAATTGCTAAAAATTAAATAAAAAAAATTGTTTAAATTTTTTTAAAAAAATGGACGGGCCTAAACGGACTTAGACTACCCATTTATAAATATGAGTGAGCTTGGGTAAAATTTGAGACCCATATTTTGGGCCGAACCTGATTTGGATAAATATATATATGTGATATTGATATCATAGTTAAATCCGGTCCGACCAGCTCATAACACCTCTAATGAAGATCTACATGGAAGTAAATGGTGGGATTGATGCACTAGTGATGGAAGGTTTGGACCAAGAAGAGAATTTATAGCATGGTGATGACTTGTAGGTCTAATACTTTTGTATTATGGGGGTGGGTACAATAGAGTTGGTTGTATTTATTTTTTAATAAATGGATGTAAGACATGATCTTGGGTGTCATCTGCTCCTGTCAAGGAGTTAGAGTGAAACTTTGTATATTTTGATAAATTCAATTTTAATAAACTTATGGTTTAGAAATAAACATGTATTTTAAAATTAAAATTAAAAAACATAATTTTTTATTAATTAATATCTTAAATCAAAATGAATCAAATTTAGACTTGAATTTAAAAAAAATCTTAAAACATAAATTGAATGGAGTCAAGTTTACAAGTCTGACGATCCACTCGATCATGAACAGATCTACACATGAGAATGAGATAGAAAGGAAATTAAAGATGGATGAAATTCTGCCCGAAAAAAGACCATATTAATTTCTCTAAGAACCAATCAGACTTTCATACGAGTTGACCAAAAGTCTTTTTCCCAAAGTCATTTACCATGCAACAGTATATGAACAATACTCTTCATAGTTAGATACACTACAAACAAATTGCCATATACTGACGTTTACCTATACTGACGGTCGAAATCCGTCGGTATAAAGGATCTATACTGACGGATTTTTGTTACCGTCAGAATATAATTAACATATACCGACACTTTATTGTCCGTCGCTATAGATACCCTGTATACTGACGGTTTATCATTGGCCGTCGGTATAGATACCCCTATACTGACGGTTTACATTGACCGTCGGTATAGATACCTTGTATACTGACGGTTTATCATTGACCGTCGGTATAGGTCTGATGTATACTGACGGTTTTATTTTTACTATCGGTATAGGTTATATCTATATTTTAAATTTGTTTTTTTTCATAAAAAGATGCCTTTAACAAAACCCTAAGTTCTCCTCTTCCTTTTTTTTCCTAACCAACGACGCCACTTCCTATTTCTCCTCCTCAGCCATGGCTCGTTTCTATCACGGGTATCAAAGATGTTAGATGCTCTTTACTTGTCCTTTTTCTCTTTGTTGCTAAATTTTCTTATTTTGCTATGAAAACTATGTGTGACAGTGCAAGATCCTTTTCTGCTACTGCTTCCTGTTTTTGTTAAAGGAGGGAGTTGATAATGCCTCTTTGTTACTTGTTAGTCCTGTTATACCAATGTGTCGAGCATGGGATTATGCTAAATATTTGGTGTTTAAAATTAGGTTTCAAGTTTCAACTGCACCTTTATTTTTGTTGTTGTGCAGTATCTAATCATACTAATATTTCCCTTATGTTTTATTGTGATTTAAGTGACCAGATTTGGTTTTTTAAGTTCGCTTGTATCTATTTATTTAAATTACATTTTTAAATTTGCAAAGTTCCTTCTTTTCTCTGCTTCCACTTCTTTCGCTCTATGGATGTTAATTTCTTTGTAAATGATTTTACTTTTTTTCTTGTGAAAGCAGAGACAAACATGAATTGGAATTGGACTTCAAGAGATTTTGGGAAGAGTTCCGCTCATCCAATTCTGAAAAGGTTCTTTCTCATCTATGTTATAATTCCTGGCACTCTTTTATGTACCATCTCGATTTCCCTTACGTTTGTATTGTCTTTGCAGGAGAAAGAAGCGGCCTTGAATTTGACTGTAGATGCCTTTTGTAGATTAGTCAAGCAGCATGCTAATGTAGCTCAATTAGTCACCCTGTATGAATGCTGATCCTCCAGTCTATTTTCTTAATATTGCATAGTTTATTTTGTCTGAAATATTTTTCAAGGACTTTTACTCTTTTCTGATCATTGAGCAAAACTTTTTTGTACCCTTTCACGTTGTTAAGCACTGCTTCCATTTGTTGCTCTGTTCCGTCCAGTCTTCACATACTTGTTTGAGTTGTTGAGAAGCTCTTCTGTGAAATTGTAACTTTCTTGCCATGTTTCATCAGAAAATATTTCAACATAGAGTTAGCCTTAGTCTGAAGTTTGTCTAATCTAAATTCATTCTCCTGATATTTTGTCATACTTTATGATTCATTCTTGTTGTGACTTGATCAGGTTGCCATTAGAGGTCAGTGTTTACCTTAACCAAACCATACATTTACCTTCAAATATAACATAACCAAGTCTCCCAGTTGTTTATTGTTGCCGTCTATTTTAGTCATTGGCCCGGATGAACAAGAAAGATTCATGGCTGTTTTGGTGGACCCTTTACCTTTCAGTAAGTTTATCCCTTGACTTAGCATATAGCAATATAGTTGTGTCCCAAATGATCAAAGTCATTAATTCATGATTTAATTTTTCAGGCGGTTGCTTGGATTGTGCTTGGAATATTCTCTCTCATAAGGTTTCAAGCTGATTATCTCCTTGTTGTTGGAGTTTGTTTAACTCTCAACATTGCAAATATTGTTGGCTTCACCAAATGTCGCAAAGGTTGGTTTGTTTATTATGATTAACAATGCTTGGTTGAACCGTGAACGTGATATCTAGTGTAACTTTTAGCCTTAGTCTAGCTATTTTATTCATTCAAGAATTCTTTTATGTAACTTTTTCACCAAATTATCTAGGTATGACATCACATTGAGACAGTGAAATGGCATGCTGATTAATAACTTAATTATGACTTAGTCTAAAATAGTTTATGGTGCCAAGACAAGTTTAAGTCGAGACAAGATTTTCCAAGTGTATTTCCATTGTATGTAATGCAAGATTGGTTTGTGATATGTGCAAGATAGATCTTCCAAGTTTAAGTTTATGACTTACTCTAAATATCTTTTGGATGTTCAGATAGCTTGTATTATCTTGCACTTTAGATGCTGTTTCCTTGAGCAAATTATGATGACTTTTCCTATGGATACTGCGATAGTCTCAATTTTTTTAAATGAGGGAGAATAAAAACATAGTCTTTTATCTTTTACCTTTCATTTGGCAGCATGATTGGTGCTATTAGTTTGTATAAGGAAATCAACCATCAGGGGTAGTGATTCTACTTGGTGTAAACCGAACATTGGCTATTACATTTGCTTTTCTTTCCACATGTATTCTTGTTTTTTTGCAGGTTACAACTTTTGATTTGTTTCTGCCCTATGTATTTAGTTTGAGAGATGATATGTGATGACCTTCAATTATTAAGATTATAGGTGCTGAGATTCAGAGTACATGTACCATTCAGAGCATGCACCATGAGGCCCATTATGGGTAAAATATTGGAAAATTTTGGACTTAGGAGGATGCAACAGAATTTGCAATGTTTCTATCCCCAATTAATGTCTTTCTTTTAAGCCTGTGTTTCAGCTTCCTTTTTCATCCTGTAAATTAACAATAAAATATTGTTTGGTTCTCCTTTCAGATGCCAAGAAGCAGATTCAACACTTTGCCTCCCAGACCATTGCCTCAAGAGTTTCTTCCACTCTACAATCAGCATTTAGCGTTGTCTGAAATAGTGAATAGTAAAATACGAGAATGACATGGAAGAAAATGCAGTGGTAGACGAGAAGTTGAGAAGTGTGACATGTACAAAACGGCTAGTACTGAATTGCCCATTTTTGTGAACTAGGGGTTAAAAATCAAAATGTCTTTTATGGCTAATGCTTTGTATAATGAATCAGTCAAAAAAAACAAGTTTGTCACAAACAAGCATCATTTTTCACTTATTACATTTTAGTTGTCTGTATCTCTATATATGATGAATTGCATTCTTCTATACCGACGGAAACAGAATCCGTCGGTATAGATACAGTATCTATACCTACGGCTACAAAATCCGTCGATATAAATACAGTATCTATACCGACGGTTACAAAACCGTCGGTATAGATGCGATATTTATACCTACGGCTACAGAATCTGTCGGTATAGATACGATATCTATACCTACGGCTACAACAGCCGTCGGTATAGATGCGATATCTATACCGACGGATACAAAATCCGTCGGTATAGGTAAGGTGTAAAAACGGCTACCCAACACAAGCTATACCGACGGTAGTAACATTAGTGACGCATAAACCGTCGGTATAGGTTATACATCCTATTTCGACGGTCACCTTTTCCGTCGGTATAGGTCTATACCGACGAGGGTTTTACCGTCGCTTAATTTTTTGTCGGAATAGTCATTTTGACCGTCGGTATAGGGTTTTAGGACTTTTAGCGACGGATTTTGAAGATTTACTGACGCTTTTTGGACCGTCACTATATGGCAATTTGTTTGTAGTGATACTTAGATTTATGGGTACATTGTTTTATATATATAATTTTTTTTAATCGTGTGAGTATAAATACAGTAAAATTGGTTAAATATATTAAAGTTCTAAAAAATATTTTTATATTATTTTTTTTTATGTTTTATAATTAAATTTAAATAAAAAAATATTTTTTGTTTAATTAATAATAATTCGATTCAAGCCTAACCAAACCGAATTACCTAGATTCTTACCCATACACGATCAAATTAATATTAAACATGTCGAATCGAACGAATAATCCAACCTAAATTTTATTAAAACATTGTTATCATGTTTAGATCATCATGACAATGGAAAAGAACTAGCAAAGAAGTTTCGAGTAAAATTTCAAATCGAGAGCTTTTAATTTAAAAAAATAACTAATATAGTCAATCTAAGTAGAATTGGCTAATTAAGATGCTATATCAACGAACCTACTACGAAATTGGACATAAGATAGAGAGGAAGATAGATGGAGTTCTCCATTAAAAGAGACAAAATTATTAATTTTCTCCGGAACCAAATAGATTCTCCAGAACAAAGACAAAGACGGAAAGAGAAAGAGAAAGAAAAAGCCAAGTAACTTTTTATGGTTATACTTTATTAATTAAAAAATATCATTCAGATAAAAAAAGTTCACGTCAATAAAAACTGCTATCAATACTCAAGTTGCTTATGTTTTAATTCTTCAAAAAGTAATATATATATATTTATACTATTATAAAAAAATAACTGAGTTAGTGTTACGAAACGACACTAATTCAGTTGGTAAAATTACAAAAAAGTCAAATATATTTTAAATACAAATAACATATAAAGGGTATTAATGTATTTTTAATTTTATATATAATTTTAATTTTAAAAAATATATATCAATTTTTTTAAAAAAAACTATCCACTTTTTTTTTAAAAAAAATATCAATATACATATAAATTATCCACTAATTAATTTTTTTAATATTATTTTTTTTTTTTTCAATATGTCATAATTGATGGTTGAACGGTGAGTGACGTGAGAAGGGGATAGGGAGTAGGCAGTTAGTAGCTTGATTTCAGCTATACAATTGTCTGCCCAAACCTAATTTTTTTTTAGTTTATGTTTTAGATTTTTAAATATTTTCTAGTTTCATTTTTTATATATTTTTGTATTTTTTTTTTGTTCATCCAATTAATAAGTTAAGCCCAAATCAATAATATTAACTCAATTCAATAATTTGAGTCCAATTATTGTGGACTAGATCTGCTCACGGCCGGACAGTTTGTCTGGTCCGACTCGTATTGGATCGGGTCTGATTAAGAATATTTGTAATCTGGGTTGGTCCGGCCCGAATTACTGTTCACTTAATAAAATAATGGCCGCTCGGATTACTGTTCACATAATAAAATAATAATAATTTTTTAAATTTAATTAAAAAAATAAAAAATATTTTTTTTAATATAAATGAACAATGATTCGAGTCTGCGGGCCAACCTGAGCCCTCTCAGGGCCGGACCTAGGCAAATAGTTTAAAAAAATTTCAAGCCGCAACCCAACCCATGAGCACCTCTATTATGGACTTTTTGGTGTCAATTTTGCACTTTTTGAGATAATGCTTAGTGAATTTTTATTTTTAACGCTTATAATTTAGTTGATGAATTACCATTTGAAATTTCCCTTATATAAATATATCTATATCGATCTTTGTTGATCAACATGCTTTTCAAAGTTCCAAGTTTGGGTTCAAACAATTTTAAATTCAAGTTCTTTTTTTTTTTTTTTTGGTTTGGATAATTTTAAATTTGAATTTTTTGAGTTTGGCCAATTTCAACTTCAGATTCGTTCTATTTCAAGTGTTATATATATACTTTTTTGGCAAATTGTGTTTTAGCTTTTCTCGAATTCATTGTCACTTCCAATGTCAAATTGCACGTTTTGAAATAAATATGTTTAGTGAAGCTTTTTAAGCTCATAATTTGGTTGATTAATTATTTCGGATTTAGTAATTTTGAGTATTATCGATACGAAAATATAACACGAATACGATAGTTTAATAAATACAAAAACAATGTAATAAATACAATACAACATATTTAAAATTTTAATATTTTTAATAATTTATTTATATTTATATTTATACGATTGACTAAAAAAAATACGAGACATGACATGTTTTGCTGATTCTTTGACGAGATTAGGTGTGGATAAATCTGAAAGTTTTTATGCTTGACTGTAATAGGTTACTACGTTAGCTAATGAGGTATTGTGAGTGCGTTGTACTGCTGATGTAGGTTGGTGACTCGTTTAACACCACCTGCTTTTGTGACTTTTCTGCATTTAAAATATATGCTTTTTTTATTGAGAAAAAAAAATAGCTAATTAGTCAAGTTCAAATCAAATTGAGAAACATCTTGGAAAAATGTAAATAGAAAAAATTCTGGTAACAATCTTAATATAATATGACTATTTGGAAAAATGGAATTGGAAACTGTATATTAATTGTATTTCACACGTGGTGCCTTGGCCACTTGGGGTTGGTGAATATTTTGTTTTATTTTATTTTGGAAGTCAAGTGTTGGTCAATATTTTGTTTTATTTTATTTGTAAACCACTTCTATATAAGCCGGTACCAAGCGCCGAGGCTTTTCAAATTACAAAAACAAAGTATTAAGGTAAACCATGTTTCTTCCATTTCCGTGCATGCTCACTCATTTAATAAATCTTTATATTTAATTTCTTCCAAATGGTGTCAACGAAATCTCAAGGTTTCAAGTTAAATTGGGTTTGATCTAATCTTACGTTAGATTTCTTCAATTATTTATTGATTAATTTGTTTGTTAGATTTACTTCAGTTATTTCTTAACTATATATATGGATATACTCGATTATAACTGTGATTATTATTAATTTTTTTATATTTGTAATTTTATATAAATAAAAAATTCTCTAAAATGGAAACATTGAAAAACCTAATTATTGGTCGCTTGTTTGTTCAGCATATCGATCCATTATCTCAACTTGTTGCGGAGAATCCCTCGATTTTAAGGCAAAAATTGTTGACTTTTGAAGATGGAAAACGTGTATTGCCGCCGCCCCATGCAAATGATTAACAGTGAAGGAGAGTTCAATGTGGGCGGTGTTGATGAATTCATGCAGAAAACTAAGTTATCCAAGTGCGGAACCTGGTATGCCGTGGTCGCAGTCATGGGACCCCAAAGCAGCGGTGTGTGTGGGATATGAAAATTTTCTTCTTTACTTCTTTTGCTTTCTACACAAGACTTAAAAATGTGAAGTCTTTTTAAGTCAAGTTTATATGTTTACAAATGATTAAAAAAAAAAAAAACTAAAAACAAAAATTTTCTAGATAAGTCTCTATTTTTATATTGTACCTTTAAAATATTATTTTTGTATACTTAAATCTTTAAAGTATTATTTTTAACTAATTAAATCTTTATTTGTTTAATAGATTTAAGTGGTTTTCATGTAAAATAAAAGGCTTAGTTAAACATAAACAATATTTTAAGGGCTCAATTTGGTATAATAAGAAAATAAGAGCGTATTTCAAAAAATTTAAAACAGTATAGGAGCCTTTTTAATATTTTAGCTTAATATTAAAGAGTTTGATTGAGTTGATGTTATGAGTTAATGGGATATCAACTTAATTTTAAAAATGACTTAAATATAAATTAAAATTACAATAGTAAAATGAAATTACCATTAAAAACAAACATAAAATTTTAAAAGTTTTTAAAAATAAATACAAATAATTTTTTTTTATTGATAGGTGACATTATCTGATTCACTGACAATGTATTAAATATAAATCTATTATGGCATATAAATATTTTAAGACGGTTTTCACCCTTTTATTTTTAGATTGAACGTCCTGTCTTAAAATTTAAAAAATATCCTTGTATTTTTCTGGAACAATCGTTGATGCCAAGTTCTGCCAACCAGTATATTACTAAGTACTTATCTTTTTCACTCTCTAAACATACACAATGTATGCTTATAACTAAGTGTGAGACTGTCTTGTACACTAACCATCCTGCTATATTAACAGGGAAGAGTACCCTTTTAAACCATCTTTTCAATACAAAATTCAGAGAGATGGATGCATACGAAGGAAGGTTTGTTCTTTCATTAATTGTCATCATTCAAAGGAAGAAATATTTTTCACTTTTATGTGAGTGATATATACGCAGAAAGTGATCCAGTTCTCATTGCAGGAATCAAACCACCCAAGGCATATGGATGGAAAAGTTCGCTGGGGTAGAGCCTTGCATTGTTGCCATGGATTTGGAGGGTAATGATGGAAGTGAAAGAGGCGAGGTAAGAATAATTAACTTAATTAATTGTTCAAATGTTTTTGGTTGTTGAAGATAAAATGTATTTGCAGTACCAATGAAATAGGCTTTTTATTGCTGCTGCTTTGTTTAATTGATGAAGTCAAAATTTCTCCAAATTTGTTTTATAGAGGCAAGAAATGGTGATAACTTGACCAAAAAATAAAAAACCCTTAGGAATATTGGACACCTGAATTCTGTATATGACTAAATATAGAATTGCTATTAATTAGTTATTCCAACTATTGATTATTTTGGTCTGTTAATCGATTTAATTAAGGTGAACTGCAATATTAGCTGTATTCTCAAAACTACTTTTGACAGTATTCATAGTTCATACACTTGGAAATTTCTGTTATTTTCAGGATGACACTGCATTTGAGAAACAAATTGCTCTATTTGCTTTGGCTATTGCTGATATTGTGATAATAAACATGTAAGTATATAATTAATATAAGTAGATTCTTTAAATTTGTTTGTATATGTTAGAAGTGGATTTAGGTATATATGATTATGAATGGAATGTACATTGTATATTAATGCAGGTGGTGTCACGATCTTGGTCGGGAGCAAGCTGCCAACAAACCTCTATTAAGAACAGTTTTTCAGGTACTAATCTCATTCTATTGTGCAAATCCTTCTATGTGTCTGCTTAAGTTTATCGTGCTTGACAGTCCTGTTTCTATTTTGAATCAGGTTATGATGAAATTATTCGGTGCTCGGAAAACAACACTTCTATTTGTATTACGTGATCAAACTAAGGTTTGGATTTCTGCATTGAATTTAACTATTACTAAACTGGGTTAAGATCAATTTTTTGCTTAGTGAATCTGTTTCATGTTCCTCATTCTGTATGTAGACCCCTCTACACCTTTTGGACCTTACCCTGAGGAAGGATACTGAAAAGGTATATATTCTATGCATATATATTCGTATCCTTGTCTCAGTTGCTCGTCACTCCTTTTCTTTTCCTCTCTCCCATTCTATTTGTTCATTTTGGTCATGATTAATTGCTGCAGATATGGGATTCAGTTCATAAACCTACAAGCCATATTAATGCTCCCCTTAGAATTCTTTAACGTAAGTAAAAGGATATATATTTATATATATATATTGTTGTGCGGAAGCGAATTGATATTACTAAAACCGATTTAAACACACTGAAAAAACACCGATATTTTACGTGGTTCGGCAACTGTGCCTACGTCCACGGGAGGAGGAGCTTGAAGCTTTGTATTAATGGAGATGGAGTACAAACAAATACAGAATTCAAAGTGCTACACAAGCACTGAACTCACAACTCAACACAATACCGAATTACTCTATAAACACAGAGTATTTGCTTCAACAATTTAGCTCTAACGTACTCAACTCTACTCTACTCTCTCTCACTCTACATGGCTATTTATAGCCATAATATCAAGGTGTGAATACTAAGCAAGTGGCAGCCACCATAGCCACCTTCCACCACCTATCTTGGTGTGAACACTTTGCAAGTGGTAGCCACCATAGCCACCATCCATTTGCAAGTGGTAGCTTCCATTATTGGTGGTGCAAGTGGTGCAAGTGGTAGCTCCATTATTGGTGCTAAGCCACCAAATGTGACTTTGAGCCATACCATATTCCAACAATCTCCACCTTGGCGAGAATCCACAGAGAGAATTCACAGATCAGAGCTTCCTCCTTTCTCCTTCAAATGTACACACCATTACTCACATATCAGGGCACCTACTGCATTGGCATGATTCATCAATGTACTGAGCCTGAGTCAATTTTTTTTTTGTCTACTTCCCAGGAATTTTCTTAGCTTCTCCAAGATCATCTCGAACTCTGAGCTTAGTTGAGCCTTCAGCCTGTCGATCTCCACCTTGCCTTTTTCAGCAGATAGATAAATGATCCATCTTGAAGTTTCCGGAAATAAACACAGTGATCAAATTGACTGTGTGTGTACTTTTCATCCTGTCATGAAACAGTCCAACCGTTTGTACAGCTGTCACGGGATTGTTTCAGACCACAGTGATCGGTTCAACTTGCTTTTGTAATCTTTGCGACCTGGGACTCCAGAACCATCTGGTTGAGTCATACAAATTTCCTCCTCTACGGAACCATGGAGGAATGCAGTTTTTACATCAAGTTGAACTATCTCTAGGTTATACAGTGCTACTAAAGCCAATAAGATCCGAATAGATGCATGCTTAACAATAGGTGAAAATACCTCATTGTAGTCTATTCCTTCTTTTTGAGCCTAACCTTTGGCTACCAATCTGGCTTTGTATCTGATGCTGTCTTTGCCGGTAGCACCCTCCTTTTTGGCAAAGACCCATTTGCACCCAATTGATCTCTTGAGTGTTGGAAGTGGAACCAACTTCCAAGTCTGATCGCCTCCTTCCACTGGGCATGCACAGGGCTGTTTACAGCTTCTTTGTAATTGATCAGAACATCATCATCAATTACTGGAAGGGCGTATGCCACCACGTCTGTGTATCGAGCAGGTTTCCGAATATGTCTATTCGGTCTACTGGTGACAACTGATTCAAGTTGCTGAAAGATTTCCGGTGATGACTCCTCCACTTCAGTTAAGGTGTCATCAGATTCTGGTTCAGATTCATCTGAATTTTGACCAGCATCTTCTGATTCAAAACTCCACCTGCTTTAGAGAATCTTGGTTCACATTCTCTGGAGTTGACAGTTTCAGCATTACAGATTCGTCAAAGGCAACATCTCGGCTTACGATGACTCTCTTTGACTCAGGGTTCCACAATCGGACTGCTTTTACTCCTTCACTAAAGCCCATGAAGACAGCTTTCTTGGCTCTAGGATCCAGTTTTGCATCCGTAACTACGAAGCCGATCATATTCAATGGCAGAATATCCGGACCACACCTCTATGGGAGTCTTCCCATCAATTGCGGTGGAGGATAGTCTGTTGATAATGTGGGAGGCGAACAATAAAGCCTCCGCCAAAAATGCTTTGCTCAAGCTCGACTGGGATAACATGCAGCGAACTTTATCAACCAAAGTTCGGTTCATCCTTTCTGCAACTCCATTATGCTGGGGAGTGCCAGGAACAGTGAAGTGTCGGATTATCCCATCATTCTGTGAGAGGCTGCTGCTCTGCCTGTCACGGTTTCTCTGTCAAGGAGATACAGATTTCCCTTCATATAACCCTTCATTGCTAAGAATGCTCCACGTACAACTCTCAGGACTCCATTCTGAATGGTCACCTTGTAACCATTTGAGTCTAAGACCCCTAGTGATATGAGGTTCTTCTTGAGATCAGGGACATACCTTACGTCTGTAAGTTGTCTGATTGTACCGTCATGCATTTTCAGTCGGATCGTTCCGATGCCTCTAGTGTGACAAGTATTGTCATTGCCCATATGGACAATCCCTCCATCAAACTCCTTGAAGTTTGAGAACCATTTCCGGTTCGGACACATGTGGTAGGAACATCCAGAATCCAGAATCCATTGATCTGAAGAGTGTGTTGTTGTGGAAATCGTAAATGCAGAGTCTTCCTCTCCCTCAGATTCTTGAGCTACATTCACAGTCGACTTCTCCATGTTAGGACAGTTATTCCTCCAGTGCCCTTTCTCATGGCAAAAGGCACACTCGTCCCTTGAAAGTCGTGTTCTTGATGATCCCCTCTTTGAGCGGGATTTACCTCGCTTGTTTTCTCCGGCTCCTTGGTTGTTCGTCCTGCCTCTGTACACAGTTAAAGCTTCTGGTGTAGTATTCTGGTGATCATGCTGATCCTTTTTCCGATACTCATTATTCACCAGAGCATTACTAACATTAACATATTCTATATCATTTTTACCATACAATAGTGTAGTGGTTAAATGATCATAGCTATCAGGCAAGGAATTTAACAGAGTAAGAGCCTTATCTTCATCAGAGATATTTGCATCTAGATTTTCAAGATCAGCGAGGATTTTGTTAAAACTTACTAGATGCTCCTGCATGGTGATACCTTGCATATACTGGAAGCGGAACAGCTTCTTCTTCAGATAGAGTCTGTTCTCCATGCTTTTTGTCATGTACTTGTCCTCAAGTTGTTTCCAGAGAGTTTTTGCATTATTCTCTCTCATGACAAAGTACTTCTGGTCCTTGGCTAGGCATAACCGGATTGTGCCACAAGCCTGACGGTTGACAAATTTCCAGTCATCTTCCGAAATATCTCTGGGTCTGTCTTCCAGAGCGATATATGAACCCTCTCGGAATAACAGATCCTGAACTTCGCACTGTCACATGCCAAAGTTGGTGGTGCCATCAAATTTCTCCACCTCGAACTTTGCAGTGGTCATCGAGTTCTTTCTGATATAAGAACTTGATCGTGCGCTGCTGGTTGTTTCATGTGTCTCTAATGATTCTACCATGGTAATAAAACAAAATTACCAAAAAAGTGTTTTTCCGGTACCTGTATGGAAAAACGGATGCCGCGGTTGAGTCCGGAATAGTCGAAATAGCCAGGAACGGGTCCAACTGTGTAAATTTTGGACACACGGTGAATATTCTGCGAATATTCTGCTACAAGTGGCTCGAAATGGACTCGGTTTAGCTCAACCGGCTCGGAAAAGTCTCGGAATAGTGTTCTGAAACGGCTCAAAAAATAGCCCGAAAAAGTTGGTCGGAGCTGCGGCGGCTCGTGGGGCGCGTGCGGCGGCGCGTGCGGCGGCGCGTGGGCGCGTGAAGGCTGCTGGCTCACCGGCGCGTGGGGCACGTGAGGCCCACTCATCTTCAACCTCTGGCTGGCGCGTGCGGCGCGTGTGGCGCGTGGGTTTCACGCGTCTTCAACCTCCAGAGGCGCGTGCGGCGCGTGGGCGCGTGAGCTCCTCTTCTGGCGGCGCGTGGCGGCGCGTGCGGCGGCTTCTGGCGCTCCGGTTGATTCTGCTGCACTCCTCTCGACGACCTCTTCAACCTGGTATTTTCAAAACACAAATTGGAGCACTTTTGAAAAACGGACAGAATCGAACAAACTCGGTTTTACGTAAAAATTGGCTCTGATACCAATTTGTTGTGCGGAAGCGAATTGATATTACTAAAACCGATTTAAACACACTGAAAAAACACCGATATTTTACGTGGTTCGGCAACTGTGCCTACGTCCACGGGAGGAGGAGCTTGAAGCTTTGTATTAATGGAGATGGAGTACAAACAAATACAGAATTCAAAGTGCTACACAAGCACTGAACTCACAACTCAACACAATACCGAATTACTCTATAAACACAGAGTATTTGCTTCAACAATTTAGCTCTAACTTACTCAACTCTACTCTACTCTCTCTCACTCTACATGGCTATTTATAGCCATAATATCAAGGTGTGAATACTAAGCAAGTGGCAGCCACCATAGCCACCTTCCACCACCTATCTTGGTGTGAACACTTTGCAAGTGGTAGCCACCATAGCCACCATCCATTTGCAAGTGGTAGCTTCCATTATTGGTGGTGCAAGTGGTGCAAGTGGTAGCTCCATTATTGGTGCTAAGCCACCAAATGTGACTTTGAGCCATACCATATTCCAACATATATATCCCTCTCTTTCTGTTTATCACTTAGTAAGTATTCCACTTTACATTTACTACCTCAAATTGTAAGAGCATCATTTTACATTTGATCTTTGGCATGAAGGTGGAGGTCGTTGCTTTACCAAGCTATGAAGAAAAGGAGGAGCTGTTCAAAGAAGAGGTAGTCTAGCTAGTTAATAAAGCGTTTCTCTTGCTTCACTAAATTTGCCTAGAACCCTCTTCTTTTTTTCACTTTCAGAGTGGGATGTTAATTGTTTTCATGTTAACTTGTTTAGAACAATATTTTTGGTCTGTTTTGAGAAAGGGGTGGGGTGGGGGGGTGGTTGAGGGTGTGGGGTTGGCAGAGGGTTGAACCCTGGACCATGACCTCGACTTATGTTACTTGGACTCGGTAATGAGTGTCGAATACGGATATATTCAAATTTTTTGAGTTTTTTCATATATTTGGAGGACCATACCTCATACCTAATATCCATGTCCGAATATTTGTCGGACACAGTGTTGGAGACGGATTGTTTAAGAAAAATAAAAAATCCAGATAACATAGACTTCGACTAGAGGCTAGAAGGATAACAATGATTAGGCCAAACTATCAGTTTTAATTAATAATTGGGGGTTAAAATAGAGACTCACAGTCTTATGTCTTAAGCAGGTTGTTCAATTGAGGCTGCGATTGCTCAATTCTATTTCTGAAGGCAGACTTGCTGGTGATAGACAGGGTGTTGTTCCCGCCTCTGAATTTTCTTTTAGTGCACAACAGATATGGAAAAGTATAAAAGAGAACAAGGATCTGGATCTTCCTGCTCTTAAGGTTTTTTTATTGATCAATATATTCCCATCTGATAGCATTTATAATTTATTGGTTCCTCAGAAGAGTAAATAATCTTCATCATGTTTATTAGGTAATGGTTGCCACAATTCGTTGTGAAGAGATTGCCAATCAGAAGCTTCATCAGTTATCCTCTAATCAGGTATATATACTCTTAAACGCATCTTTCTTCGCGGACAAAATCTTGAGACCCTTCGAGTTAAAGTGGACATGTACCTCATAGGTTGAGTGTAGGTTTTCACATATATAGGTGTTACTATGGCTGAGTGAAAATACTCTTAATTATTAGTCATTGATTAAGTAAATTTTGCTTAGGAATTGCTAGCATTGGAAGGAGCTATTCAATCTGGGCAGGTATCCAATTTTGGGAGCAAGCTGAGCTCTATCTTAGAACTCTATTTTTCAGAGTAAGTTTTTCCCCTATGTGATCTATTATGTTTCTCTTTTTTCTCTCGCTTAATTTGCCTTTCCTATATTTGATTCTAAAAATCATTTATTAAATAAATGTAAACTGATATTTTGAGCATCTATTTCTTTTTTTTTCCTTCTCTTTTATGGAATCCTAAATCCTTAATCTTGTTTGTACACTTAAAATTTCTTTTACCATAGATATGACAAAGAGGCAATCTACTTTGTTGAAGATGTTAGAAATGAGAAACGAAAACAATTGGAGTCAAAAGCTTTGGATGTAAGGACCTTACTCTCAGTACACCTAGCTATATTTATGATTACTGATTTTGTTTCAAATACAAAAATTATTGTTTATGTATGATATTAACATTCAAGCTTTTAGCATTTAATACTTAGAGTTTGTAACATTCATCTAAACTTGGTTTTTTTTATTATTTTTTTTAAAAATTATAGACATATTCCTTTCGTCTAATTGAGGGACTTCTAAATTGTGCAGTTTGTGCGTCCAACTTACTTTAAGTTGTTGAAACATTTACACTTTCAAGCATTGGAAAATTTTAAGTCTAGATTGGAACATATGCTGAACGAAGGATTAGGATTTGCAGCTTCTGCTAAATCATGTAGCAATTCTGGAATGCGTGAGTTTGACCAAGCTTGTGCAGGTAATTAATTGTCTTTTCAATGAAAACAATAATTATTAACAAATTTTGATTTGATTGATATTAACACGTTTTAATACATAAAACATATAAATTTTTAAATCTTTTTTATGAAAATAAACATTTTAATAATATCAATTTGATCTTTAGAATAACAGCTTTTTGTTTCATTTTCAACTGGTGCACCTGCTTTAACAGTCTATTTTTTGTTTCCTCTTTCAGATGCTGCCATCAGACATGTTAATTGGGATACTTCCGAAGTCCGAGAAAAACTTTGCCAAGATATTGATTCATACAAATTATCGGTTTGTGATTCAATTTTGTCAAAATGTAAAGTTAGTTATGAGGTAATTAATTTTCTTGATAGCTATTCCTTATACCATGCAACATTTATTTCATCAAAAAAGAATTAAATATAATTGACATGTTACTGATACTCAGGAAGGACTTGATAAAGCACAATCTAAGCCATTGGAGTCTCTGTTTGAAAATCCTAATGGAGAAACCTGGGCTTCAATAAGAAAGCTTCTTACGAGTGAGACTGAGATCGCGGTATCGAATTTGTCAGCCGCCATTTCTGGTTTGAGGGATTATGCTAGAAATGTTGTGGAGAGAAAAGCAAGAGAAGAAGCTGGAAAAGTTCTACACCCAATGATAGTTAGGTAGGGAACTTAATGCTCGAATTCATTGTTATAATTCATTATATATATATATATATGATAATACAATCGAGGGTGTCGACTTTTTTAATAACCAGAGATTTAAATAGCGGTCGCAACGCGATGTTATGATCGTTATTTTGCGATTTGATTCTCTTCGTCATCGATATTTATCGCAATTGACTACGATAACATCTATTATGTCCGCAACTACGATAAACGCGATGACCGAAAACACGTCAGCAATCACAATTTAAATCCATATTAATGATTTAATTTTTATAGTCATTACTATACTTTATTGGAATGATAGCTCGTTTTAAATCCTTGAGAGCTTATAAATGTCAGGTTCTCAGCCTTCTTGAATCATGCAATTGAAAGAAAAGACTTCTCAAAAAACATTATCAGGGATGGCCACACTGAGGTAACTTGCTTTAGTTATTTGATAGCTAGTGGAACTATATATAATAATTAATTATATCACCTACTATTAGTATTTTTTTTATTATTTATGCTGCATTACTCTGAGAAGTCTTCAAATATTGTTCTATTGCAGTCTCTTAAGCTTTTGTCTGTAATGGCCGCCATGCGATTAGATGAGAAACTGGATAAAATTGAGAAAATGCTCGTTTCCTCTCTTGTGGATGGAAAAGCGCGTTCAAAATAGTCTTGCCTTAAGCACATGGCCAAAGGTACTGTAGTAGGTTTGGATGGTTTTTTTATTTTTTTATTTTTTATATAATACATGTAAGGCATAATGGCAAAAGGATTTTGCTGAAATTCGATATTTAATCCAGTTAGTTTATACAGTTATTTTTAAGAATTAAGAATTAACATCCAGTAATTTGGGTTCGAATATTAATATTTGTAATCCTTTCCCTTGTTCTTATACTATAACCTCCTATTTTTGTATAAAAAAAATAGGGTTTAAAGTTAGTTAATATATATTATTTATAATAATAACATTATATTAAATGTACAAATTAATAATTTTGTTCATTATTTTTAATGCTTAGGGTGAAAATATTACTATATATAGTAACCTTAAAAATACTTTTATGACACTCGTCATCAAAATCCATGATAAAATAAGACCTAAAATTAAGAAAAATTCTCATACTTAGCCTTCATTTTTTTTCTACTTGTGTCAATTGACTCTCAACTTATTATTTGGTGCCACATGAATTGGATTTGGATAAAAATGCTGACCTGTGACTCTCAACAATTTTCCTCCAAATTGGGTTTATTTGACACCGCATAATCAGTTGAGGTTTCAATTGCACAAAATATACTTAAGAGCTTTAAGTGAAAATTTTGTCATGGTTTGAGAGTTGAGGTTTCAATTAATTGATACAAATAAATATAAGAGCTTAATTGAAAATTGTGTCATAGTTTGAGAGCTTATTTGATCATTAATTATGCCTATCCACAATTGACAATTCAAAATTTTCTCATGTAAAAATCAAAAATGTGTTAGGTTTCTCCAAAGGATACCCTAATTACACCAGAACAATGCAATTATTTATGGGAACGCTACAAAGCAGAGATTGTTCATCTTAATGGAGTTTTTGCTCATTTACAGATACATTATATTAATTAAATGAGGAACAATTTAGGCCCTAATTTCTCTGACGATTTATTTTTTTTTCCTTAGGGGAACAAAAAGAACCACGCTATAGGAATTGAGCAAACTGTACTTTCTGTTGCAGCCCTTGCAGTTTCCGCTTTTGGTGTTTTAGTCGCTATTGTTGCACTTTGAGGCTTCTAATCTTCAAACTAAAAGGATTCGTTATCTACGAATGTGTTCCCTTTATTGAGCGTATAATAAATTGGAAAGTTAGTGATTACTTTGCCAATCAGAATAAAAATCATAATCAAGCTAGTTGTTTATGTGTATTTGAAGGTCCTTTGTCTTTGATTTCTAGTTTGTTTCAATTTTATCAAAACTACTCTTTTATTATCTTAATTGTTGTGCGGAACTAAAACGAGATTACTAAAACCGATAAAAAAAAACACACTGAAAAACACCGATAATTTTACGTGGTTCGGCCAATATGCCTACGTCCACGGGAGGAGGAGCAAAGCTTTGTATTTATCGGAGATGGAGTATTACAAGAGATACGTATTACAAGTGCTCTCTATAGCACACACTCAACCGGGAGGGGCTCTCTCTAGAGCTCTCACATCTCTATCGGGAGGGAGCTCTTGGAGCTCACCTTTGGAGCTCTCCAACTCTATCTCACTCACACTCTCTCAACTCACTCATCTTTCTCTCTCACTCTACATGGCCTTTTATAGGCACCATCCATGGTGTGAACACATAGCTAGTGGCAAACAAAGTAGCCACCATCCACCAACTAGCATGGTGGGAACACATAGCTAGTGGCAAACAAAGTAGCCACCATCCACCAACTATCTTGGTCTACCATCCACCAACTATGGTTGGTGGTAGCCTCCATTATTGACCTTGGTTGGTGGCTTTGGTGGAAGCTTCCTTGGTTAACTTTGAGCCATATTCAACAATCTCCACCTTGGCGAGAATCCACAGAGAGAATTCACTGATCAGAGCTTCCTCCTTTCTCCTTCAGGTGTCATATACACCATTACACACATCAGGGCACCTACTGCATTGGCATGATCCATCAATGCACTGAGCCTGAGTCAATTTTTCTGTCTATTCTAATCTCCTTCTCAAGAATTTTCTTAGCTTCTCCAAGATCCTTCATCTCGAACTCTGAGCTCAGTTGAGCCTTCAGCCTGTCGATCTCCACCTTGCCTTTTTCAGCAGATAGACAAATGATCCATCTTGAAGTTTCCGAAAATAAACACAGTGATCAAATTGACTGTGGGTGTACTTTTCATCCTGTCATGAAACAGTCCAACCGTTTGTACAGCTGTCACGGGATTGTTTCAGACCATACAGTGACCGGTTCAACTTGCTTTTGTAATCTTTGCGACCGGGGACTCCAAAACCATCTGGTTGAGTCATATAAATTTCCTCCTCTAAGGAACCATGGAGGAATGCAGTTTTTACATCAAGTTGAACTATCTCTAGGTTATACAGTGCTACTAAAGCCAATAAGATCCGAATAGATGCATGCTTAACAACAGGTGAAAATACCTCATTGTAGTCTATTCCTTCTTTTTGAGCCTAACCTTTGGCTACCAATCTGGCTTTGTATCTGATGCTGTCTTTACCGGTAGCACTCTCCTTTTTGGCAAAGACCCATTTGCACCCAATTGATCTTTTGAGTGTTGGAAGTGGAACCAACTTCCAAGTCTGATTTTGATGAAGTGATGTCATCTCTTCATCCATCGCCTCCTTCCACTGGGCATGCTCAGGGCTGTTTACAGCTTCTTTGTAATTGATCGGGACATCATCATCAATTACTGGAAGGGCGTATGCCACTATGTCTGTGTACCGAGCAGGTTTCCGAATATGTCTTTTCGGTCTGCTGGTGGCAACTGATTCAGGTTGCTGAAAGATTTCCGGTGATGACTCCTCCACTTCAGTTAAGGTGTCATCAGATTCTGGTTCAGATTCATCAGAATTTTAACCAGCATCTTCAAATTCAAACTCCACCTGCTTTAGAGAATCATGGTTCACATTCTCTGGAGTTGACAGTTTCAGCATTACAGATTCGTCAAAGGTAACATCTCGGCTTACGATGACTTTCTTTGACTCAAGGTTCCACAGTCGGAATGCCTTTACTCCTTCACTAAAGCCCAAGAAGACAGCTTTCTTGGCTCTAGGATCCAGTTAAGCATCCGTAAATACGGCCGATCCGGTTTTAAGACTCTACCTCTAAGGATTTTCCAATCCATGCATCCAATGCTGTAGAGGGTAGTCAGTTGATACTCTAAGAGGCCAAGCCTCTACTCAAAATGACTTTCTCAAGCCTCACTGAGATAACTCGAACTCTATCAACCAAAGTTCTAATCATCCGTTCTGCACCTCCATTCTATCGTGGAGTGCCCGGAGCTTCAAAGTGTCTGATCTTCACTTTGAGGAACGGATAATCGCCAATATCAGATCTCAGTATTTTGAGCTTTTTACTGGTCTGGACGGGATCTTCACCTCCTACTGTGGATGGGATCTTCACCGTCTATTGGACTGGAGGGGTCTTCACCTCCTACTAGACAGGATCTTCATTGTCTACTAGACGGGATCTCCACCGTCTACTGGACGGGGTCTTCACCTCCTACTGGATAAGATCTTCACTGTCTACTGGACTTTCGCGGATTAACAGGATTCTTCTCCTAGATAGGATATCCAACGCCTACTGGTCATTCACGGATTAACAGGATTCTTCTCCTAGATAGGATATCCACCACCTACTGGACTTTCACGGATTAACAGGATTCTTCTCCTAGATAGGATATCCACCGCCTACTGGACTGGACTGGACAGGATCTTCACCGTCCACTGGTCCTTCGCGGATTAACAGGATTTTTCTCCTAGATAGGATATCCACCGCCTACTGGACTGGACTGGACATGATCTTCACCGTCTACTGGTCCTTCGCGGATTAACAGGATTCTTCTCCTAGATAGGATATCCACCGCCTATTGGACTGGACTGGACAGGATCTTCACCTCCTACAGGACGGGATCTTCACTGTCTACTGAACTGGACTGGACAGGATCTTCACCTCCTACTGGACGGGATCTTCACTGTCTACTGAACTGGACTGGACAGGATCTTCACCTCCTACTGGACGGGATCTTCACTGTCTACTGAACTGGACTGGACAGGATCTTCACCTCCTACTGGACGGGATCTTCACTGTAACTGAACTGGACTGGACAGGATCTTCACCTCCTACTGGACGGGATCTTCACTGTCTACTGAACTGGACTGGACAGGATCTTCACCTCCTACTGGACGGGATCTTCACTGTCTACTGAACTGGACTGGACAGGATCTTCACCTCCTACTGGACGGGATCTTCACTGTCTACTGAACTGGACTGGACAAGATCTTCACCTCCTACTGGACGGGATCTTCACTGTCTACTGAACTGGACTGGACAGGATCTTCACCTTCTACTGGACGGGATCTCCACCGTCTACCGGACTAGACGGGGTCTTCACCTCCTACTGGAAGGGATCTTCACTGTCTACTGGTTCTTCGCGGACTCACAGGTCCAGTACTTCGCACTGCCACATGCCAAAGTTACGTGGTGCCATCAAATTTCTCCACCTCGAACTTTGCAGTGGTCATCGAGTTCTTTCTGATGTAAGAACTTGATGGTGCGCTGCTGGTTGTTTCAATTGTCTCTTATGATTCTGCCATGGTAATAAAACAAAATTACCAACTCAGAGTTTTCCGTTACCTGTATGGAAAAACGGATGCCGCGGTTGAGTCCGGAATAGTCGAAATAGCCAGGAACGGGTCCAACTGTGTAAATTTTGGACACACGGTGAATATTCTGCGAATATTCTGCTGCAGGTGGCTCGAAATGGACTCGGTTTAGCTCAACCGGCTCGGAAAAGTCTCGGAATAGTGTTCTGAAACGGCTCAAAAAATGGCCCGAAAAAGTTGGTCGGAGCTACGGTGGCGCGTGCGGCGGCGCGTGGGCGCGTGCAGGCTGGTGGTGTCCGGCGCGTGGGCTTCACGCGCCTTCATCCTCTGGAGCGCGTGCGGTGCGTGGGCGAGTGAGGCCCACTCGCGATTCTTCTGGCGGCGCGTGTGGGCGCGTGCGGCCTCCTCTGGTGCTCCGGTTGATTCTGCTGCACTCCTCTCAACGACCTCTTCAACCTGGTATTTTCAAAACACAAATTGGAGCACTTTTGAAAAAACGGACAGAATCGAACAAACTCGGTTTTACGTAAAATTTGGCTCTGATACCAATTTGTTGTGCGGAACTAAAACGAGATTACTAAAACCGATAAAAAAAAACACACTGAAAAACACCGATAATTTTACGTGGTTCGGCCAATATGCCTACGTCCACGGGAGGAGGAGCAAAGCTTTGTATTTATCGGAGATGGAGTATTACAAGAGTTACGTATTACAAGTGCTCTCTATAGCACACACTCAACCGGGAGGGGCTCTCTCTAGAGCTCTCACATCTCTACCGGGAGAGAGCTCTTGGAGCTCACCTTTGGAGCTCTCCAACTCTATCTCACTCACACTCTCTCAACTCACTCATCTTTCTCTCTCACTCTACATGGCCTTTTATAGGCACCATCCATGGTGTGAACACATAGCTAGTGGCAAACAAAGTAGCCACCATCCACCAACTAGCATGGTGGGAACACATAGCTAGTGGCAAACAAAGTAGCCACCATCCACCAACTATCTTGGTCTACCATCCACCAACTATGGTTGGTGGTAGCCTCCATTATTGACCTTGGTTGGTGGCTTTGGTGGAAGCTTCCTTGGTTAACTTTGAGCCATATTCAACAATAATAAGTTGTCAGCTTTGTCAGTGTGCTTTGAACTAGCTTAGAACTCTATTCTTTGCTTTATTAGCTTTGCTAGTTTTGTTGAACTCTTGATTTCAATAAGTTTATTTGCTTTTAAATTTAAATCTCACTTCACGTATGCGAGTTTAATTCAATTTTATATTGCTTTATTTATTAATTTTTTATAAATATAATATGTTATATATATAAATATTAAAATACTATGATCAGTCAAATTACATATAGTTAGTCGGTAAACATTGTTATCATCTCGAGATCATGATAATGGAAAAGAATTAGCATAGAAATTTTGAGGAAATTTTCATATCGAGAACTTTTAATAGAAAAAAACGACCAATATGGTCAATCTAATAGTAGAATTGGCTAATTAAGATGTTATATCAATGAACCTGCTACGAAATTGGACATGAGATAAAGAGGAAGATAGATGAAATTCTCCGTGAAAAAAGATAAAGATTAATTTTCTTCATAACCAAACAGACTTTTACGTATTGACCAAAATCTTTTTCCATAACAAAGACAAAGATGAAGAGAAAAAGAAAACAAAGTAATTTTTTATGGTTATCCTTAATTAATTAAAATATCATTCAAATAAAAAAATTTCACGTCAATGATAGTCAATAAAAACTGCTACCAATAAAAACAAGATAAAAAGATTGTTATGCCTATTGACACCAGATTTTGCAAGCCTATCAGCATCATCATTAGCTTCCCCAGGAACATAACATACTTTCCAATTATCCAATCTTGATTTGAGTGATTCAATCATAGCAACGAAATTTCTCAATTTCCACGGTGCGTTGTGAGGCACATTTATTCAGTTAACAACATTCAGGCAATCACATTAAGGCCTCGTTTAGCATTGCTTCTGACACAGTTTTTGAGATCAAAAGCTGCTTTTCATCGCAAACGCAATGCTAAACAAATAAAAAAATTTGGCTTCTGCTGTTGAAACCATAGTTTGAAAAGCCAAACCAAAAAGCTAAAAATATAGCTTTTGGGTTTTAAAAGCTGACTTTTGATAAAATGACTTCATTATCTTCACATCTCTACACTTTTATTATTTTAAACATATCTTTTTTGATATTTCAATTTCCTACAACATTTTTTCACATCAGTGCTAAACATTTAAAAGTTTTTAAATCATACTTTTCACCACACTTTATAAACACACTTTTTTCAACTCGAGCTTTTTTCTATCCAAACTTTTTCCAACAGCAATGCTAAACTAACTCTCAATGATTAATTTGTGAGAATTAACCCATTTAGAAGCTGCAAACATGAAAAAGGCTTCTTTTACAGCCATCAACTCTGCAAGAGTAGGATCAGCAGAGCCAATTGATTTGGAGAATAAGAGTTTTACCGACCCATGTTCATCTCTCAACAGACCCCCAATACCCGCAGGACCAGGTTTTCCGTGAGCTGAACCATCCAAATTGAATTTAAGATGACCCGTCAATGGCCTAACCCATTTAACATCATTCCTCGTTTCCTTCAGACCTGTAGGTGGTCCAAAGCAGCATGGAAAAATCATAACATCAGCAACAGAACCTTGGGAATTTGGCCATCTAGCTTTGAACCAAGTTGCAAGCCTTAGTTTAAAATTATCAAACAGTTGTCCGGTGTCTAATAATTTGCCATTGAAAACCATGTCATTCCGATGCAACCAAATGGACCATATTATAGCAAAAGATGCCATTTTCCAAGCCTTGCTACCTTGGTTGTCCGGAAGAGATTGCTGCCAAGCAAGAAAGAAAGCCAGAGATTCTTTGGGACCGACCAAGATAACCCCCACAAACAACAGCATTGGGACCAAATCTTCCATGATTCAACGCAGGTGAAAAATAAGTGTTCCACCGACTCAATCTCATTTTTGCAAAAGGTACAAACAGCAGAGCCCCAATTAATCACACCTCTTTTTGCAAGAATTTCTTTTGTTGCTACTCTTCCTCTTAGAAGTTGCCAATAACATTGGTGGGGCAATAAACTACACATAAAACAAATATGAATATATATTTTTTTCATTTTCTTTTCAAAATTGATTTAGTTATAAACTTATAAGTCTTATTTTCTATAAATCTCATCTCTTGTGATGCCTAGATATATCCAAGATATGCTATTCTTTTAGGGTGAAATCTTGTGCAGTTCGCTAATCGGCTGATATAGGTACGATGGTCTATTGATCTTAATTTCCTTTTATTCATAAGCTAATTAATATATAGTTGTTATAACTTTCTAAAGCTCTATTATATGTTAATTATCACAATAGTTGTTGAAATCGCTCCATATATATAAAAACATTCATGGTTGATGATCAATCAGTTTTTTTTTTTTTTTTCTGTATTAAAGTTAAATATTATGTTTCTCTTATAAAAGGTTGGTTCTAAGATCGACCATAGATTAGACCAGACCATTTAAAGTCAATCATATATGTCTAGGCCTATCCTATCAGGGATTTAAATTATGATCACGAATACGTTTTCAGTTGCGTCGCGTTTATCGCGATCAAGTGTGGTGAATATCGGAGATGAGTATCGACGATGGAAAGAGTCAAATCCGCAAAATAACGACCGTAACATCGCATTATGGTCACTATTTAAATCCTTATATCCTATGTTAATTAAGCAATCAAGTATGGACTAAATGGCCTATAAATTTGGTCTACAATCCTAATCCGAAATAATTATTTGGATGAGGCTCACCCTAGTAACCCTTAATGTTATTATATAAAGAAGATTGGAAAACTATTGGGTTTACCTGCAAACTGCGAAGATGAACTGGTTATCCAAAGATTAATAGAACTGGAGACTAGAAAGTGAATTTCTTCTAATACAGGTTTAGACTATTTATTTTTTGGTTTGATTGTTTGCTTCTCTGGTGCTAATGTGAGATGGAATAGGCTGGTTTGGAAATTATGGGGGAGGTGATAGTGAGGCTAGGGGATATAAATGCTTCATGATTAAAAAAGTAAATTTTGTGATTACTGGTGGATATGAACTTGCTCAGTTATAGTTGATTGGGGCTCAACTGCTGTTAGGAAATCTACATGGCGTTAAATATGGGAATTTAAGGTGTGCTTTTCTCGCTCTTGAGACAGGGGAGCTCTTGCTCAATTTCTTTTGATTTTTAGGAGAAATGGGTGCTTACTTGGTTCTCTTTCTCTTTACTTTTTATTTTTTCTGGTTTGGTCTCTTGTTGGTGTTGTGCGGAACTAGATCGTTTTTAGTAAAACCGATAAATACAGACTGAAAAAACATAGATATTTTACGTGGTTCGGCCAATATGCCTACGTCCACGGGAGGAGGAGCAAAGCTTTGTATTAATGGAGATGGAGTACAAACCGGATACACGAAATACGTATTACAAGTGCTCTCTCTAGCACACACTCAACACCTCAATACACAAGCTCTAACAGGCAGCTTCTGCCTTCCTACAACCTCTACCGGGAGGGGCTCCCTCTGGAGCTCTCACTATGCCTCACCCGGGAGGGAGCTCTTGGAGCTCTCTGGAGCTCATCTCTAGCTCTCTAGAGCTCTTGCTCTTTCTCCTCTGCCTCCTTCTTAATTCATGCCAATACCCAATGCCTTTATATAGGCACAAAATGTGGGTGTGAACACTTTGCATGTGAAAGCCACCATAGCCACCATAGCTACCATAGCCACCATAGCCACCAAAGCCACCATAGCCACCATAGGCACCAAACTTGACTTTGAGCCAATATTCAACAATCTCCACCTTGGCGAGAATCCACAGAGAGAATTTACTAATCAGAGCTTCCTTCATTCCTCCTTCAGGTTTCATACACACCATTACACATGAGGGCACCTACTACATTGGCATGATCCATCAATGCACTGAGCCTGAGTCAATTTTTCTGTCTATTCTGATCTCCTTCCCAATAATTTATTGGCTTCTCCAAGATCCTTCATCTCAAACTCTGAGCTCAGTTGAGCCTTCAGCCTGTCGATCTCCACCTTGCCTTTTTCAGCAGATAGACAAATGATCCATCTTGAAGTTTCCGGAAATAGACACGATGATCAAATTGACTGCGTGTGTACTTTTCATTCTGTCATGAAACAGTCCAACCGTTTGTACAGTTGTCACGGGATTGTTTCAGACCATACAGTGACCGGTTCAACTTGCTTTTCTAGTCTTCGTGATCGGGGACTCCAAAACCATCTGGTTGAGTCATGCGAATCTCCTCCTCTAAGGAACCATGGAGGAATGCAGTTTTTACATCAAGTTGAACTAACTCTAGGTCATACTGTGCTACTAAAGCCAATAGTATCCGAATAGATGCATGCTTAACAACCTCGTTGTAATCTATTCCTTCTTTTTGAGCGTAACCTTTTGGCTACCAGTCTGGCTTTGTATCTGATACTGTCTTTGCCGGTAGCACCTTCCTTTTTGGCAAAGACCCATTTGCACCCAATTGTTCTTTTGAGTGTTGGAAGTGGAACCAACTTCCAAGTCTGATTCTGATGAAGTGATGTCATCTCTTCATCCATCCCCTCCTTCCACTGGGCATGCACGGGGCTGTTTACAGCTTCTTTGTAATTGGTCGGGACATCATCATCAATTACTGGAAGGGCGTATGCCACCATGTCTGTGTACCGAGCAGGTTTCCGAATACGTCTTTTCAGTCTGCTGGTGGCAATAGATTCAGGTTGCTGAAAGATTTCCGGTGATGACTCCTCCACTTCACCTAAGGTGTCATCAGATTCTGGTTCAGATTCATCGAAATTTTGACCAGCATTTTCTGATTCAAACTCCACCTGCTTTAGAGAATCATGGTTCACATTCTCTGGAGTTGATAGTTTTAGCATTACAGATTTGTCAAAGGCAACATCTCGGCTTACGATGACTTTCTTTGACTCAAGGTTCCACAGTCGGAATGCCTTTACTCCTTCACTAAAGCCCAAGAAGACAGCTTTCTTGGCTCTAGGATCCAGTTAAGATTCACTTACGTGAAAATATGCTGGGCATCCGAAAATACGAAGCCTATCATAATCAGTGGCAGAATTTCTGGACCACACCTCTATGGGAATTTTCCCATCAATTGCAGTGGAGGGTAGTCTGTTGATAATGTGGGAGGCGTACAATAAAGCCTCCGACCAAAATGTTTTGCTCAAGCCCGACTGGGATAACATGCAGCGAACTTTATCAACCAAAGTTCGATTCATCCTTTCTGCAACTCCATTCTGCTGGGGAGTGCCAGGAACAGTGAAGTGTCGGATTATCCCATCATTCTGACAGATTTCCTTCATTGCTAAGAATGCTCCACGTACAACCTTCAGGACTCCATTCTGAATGGTCATCTTGTAACCATTTGAGTCTAAGACCCCCAGTGATATGAGGTTCTTCTTGAGATCAGGGACATACCTTACATCTGTAAGTTGTCTGATTGTACCGTCATGCATTTTTAGTCGGATCGTTCCAATACCTCTCGTGTGACATCGTTGCCCATAAGGACAATTCTTCCATCAAGCTCTTGATAGCTTGAGAACCACTCTCGGTTCGAACACATCTGGTATGAACATCCGGAATCCCTTGATTGGAAGGATGTATCTCCACCTAAAACTGTAAAAGCAGAGTCTTCTGCTCTATCAGTCTTTTGAGCAACTATCACAATCGACCTCTCTGTCAGGACAGTCTTTCTTCCAGTGTCCAACACTGGGCACACTCGTCCCTTGCAGATTGTCGATGATACTTTTCCTAGATGGGATCTTCATCCATCTATCGGTCCTTCGCGGATTAACTGGATTCTTCTCCTGGATAGGATATCCACCGCCTACTGGACTGGACTGGACAGGATCCTTCGCGGATTAACTGGATTCTTCTTCTTGATAGGATATCCACCGTCTACTGGACAGGATCTTCACCGTCTACTGGACTGGATGAGACAGGATCCTTCGCGGATTAACTGGATTTTTCTCCTTGATGGGATATCCACCGCCTACTGGACAGGATCTTCACTGTCTACTGGACTGGATGAGACAGGATCCTTCGCGGATTAACTGGATTCTTCTCCTTGATAGGATATCCACCGCCTACTGGTCAGGATCTTCACCGTCTACTGGACTGGATGAGACAGGATCCTTTGCGGATTAACTGGATTCTTCTCCTTGATAGGATATCCACCGCCTACTGGACAGGATCTTCACCGTCTACCGAAATGAACTGGACAGGATCTTCACCTCCTAATGGACGGGATCTTCACTGTCTACTGGTCCTTCGCGGACTCACAGGTCCAGTACTTCGCACTGCCACATGCCAAAGTTACGTGGTGCCATCAAATTTCTCCACCTCGAACTTTGCAGTGGTCATCGAGTTCTTTCTGATGTAAGAACTTGACGGTGCGCTGCTGGTTGTTTCATGTGTCTCTAATGATTCTGCCATGGTAATAAAACAAAATTACCAACTCAGAGTTTTTCCGTTACCTGTATGGAAAAACGGATGCCGCGGTTGAGTCCGGAATAGTCAAAATAGCCAGGAACGGGTCCAACTGTGTAAATTTTGGACATACGGTGAATATTCTGCGAATATTCTGCTGCAGGTGGCTCGAAATGGACTCGGTTTAGCTCAACCGGCTCGGAAAAGTCTCAGAATAGTGTTCTGAAACGGCTCAAAAAGTAGCCCAAAAAGGTTGGTCGGAGCTACGGCGGCGCGTGGGAGCGTGCAGCAGGGTGGTGGCCGGCGCGTGGGATTCACGCGCCTTCAACCTCCAGCGCGCGTGCGGCGCGTGGGCGAGTGAGACCCACTCGCGCCCCTTTGGGCGGCGCGTGTGGGCGCGTGCGGAGTATGTTGGCCCTCCGATTGATTCGGCTGCACTCCTCTTGACGCCCTCTTCAACCTGGTATTTTCAAAACACAATTTGGAGCACTTTTGAAAAACGGACAGAATCGAACAAACTCGGTTTTACGTAAAAGTTGGCTCTGATACCAATTTGTTGTGCGGAACTAGATCGTTTTTAGTAAAACCGATAAATACAGACTGAAAAAACACAGATATTTTACGTGGTTCGGCCAATATGCCTACGTCCACGGGAGGAGGAGCAAAGCTTTGTATTAATGGAGATGGAGTACAAACCGGATACACGAAATACGTATTACAAGTGCTCTCTCTAGCACACACTCAACACCTCAATACACAAGCTCTAACAGGCAGCTTTTGCCTTCCTACAACCTCTACCGGGAGGGGCTCCCTCTGGAGCTCTCACTATGCCTCACCCGGGAGGGAGCTCTTGGAGCTCTCTGGAGCTCATCTCTAGCTCTCTAGAGCTCTTGCTCTTTCTCCTCTGCCTCCTTCTTAATTCATGCCAATACCCAATGCCTTTATATAGGCACAAAATGTGGGTGTGAACACTTTGCATGTGAAAGCCACCATAGCCACCAAAGCCACCATAGCCACCAAACTTGACTTTGAGCCAATATTCAACAGTTGGTTACTTGGTTTTAATTGGATGAACATGAAAAAGAACATATGGAACAGTTGGCTATGGTGGAGTGATCTGGGGACTGGGATGATTATGTTAAAGGATGCATCCATGGTATGGTGACCTCTTTGATACTTTCTATGTGCTTGGTGATGATTTATTACAACTTTCAGATGTTGGTGTTTCATCGTCCTGCTTATAATATTTTTTTCTTATGTCCTTGGAATGTATGTGTTTTGATTGGGGTTTTGAGTGTTCTTTGTATTTCCCTTAGGTGGGTTTTAATGGTGTTTTAGTGTTTTATTTGAATTATGTTCTTAGGTGTTGTTAGCTTGTCTAGCTTTGTGATCATTCTGTTGATTATTAATATAATTATTGTGGCTTAGCAAAAAAATAAAGAAGATAGACTCAGATAAAATGTGAAGACACTTCCGACTGTATTACCAATATATATATATATAACATGTCGTCATGTTGCGTGCAGAAGTTTAATTACAACCTTTGGGAGAGATGTTGACAATAGAGATAGAATATTTTAGGCACTCATGGCATCGACTTAAATTGTGTTCGTCTGAAGTCCCTTACATATGCAAAAAATGCAATCAGCGAGGATTCGGACAGCGTTACCAATGTCCTCATACGAACTGTAATTTCCATCTTCATGAGGAAATCTCGAAGAGAAACTATGGCTGGATTATGACTTTGCTCAAATATCTCATTCTCAAGCTTGTTATTGCATTCAGCTTCAATTTCTTTGATTTCAGATCTATTTTAATTTCTCTAAATGCTTCCCGCAGAGGTTGAAAGAAGAAAAATATATATATTTGCGTACCTTCAATCTGATTCAATGTACTTAGCTAAGAGTGATCTAAATTTGAGTGAATAATTACTTTTATAAATAAAATCCGTCGAGTCTTTAGCTTTCATGCCTACTTAGATTTCAAATCCAATTGAAGTCTGATTAAAATTGAAATGATCCAAGCATTTTGAGATTAGGTATCCGCATGGATGGTTTTGAGACTTTGGATATCCTAATTTGGATTAAATCATGGATCTATCAACAACAAAGAGTATAGCTCCTTTTGGCTCTTATGCAGAATTGCCTGCACTTTTTGGTGCATATGGTTGCAGAGAAATAAAGTTTGTATCGAAATGAAAACTCCGAAACCAATTAGTACAATCTGCCAAGCAAAGGCATTAATCTCAAATTTTGAGAAGGCATTCCCAGTGATTTCTGCAAGAAAAATAAGATACTACAACGGAACACACAAAGGTGTCCTATCCACCTCGTTGCACAAACCAGTCTTCTCATATCCAGATTGCCCGAAAAATAGGCAAAACAGGTTATGGAATGGCATTCATTGTCAAGTCATGGCTGAACCTGTTGGAATATGGCTTGAATATGGCTCAAAGTCACCTATGGTGGCTTACCACCAATAATGGAGCTACCACTTGCACCACTTGCACCACCAATAATGGAAGCTACCACTTGCAAATGGATGGTGGCTACTTTAGCCACCACTTACAATGTGTTCCCACCAAGATAGGTGGTGGAAGGTGGCTATGGTGGCTACCACTTGCTTAGTGTTCACACCTTGATATTTTGGCTATAAATGGCCATGTAGAGTAAGAGAGAAAAAATGAGTAGAGTTGAGTTAAGTTGAGTTGAAGAAATTACTCTGTGTTTATAGAGTAATTCTGGTATTATAGAGTTGTGAGTTCAGTGCTTGTATAGCACCTTGTATTCCGTATATGTTTATACTCCATCTCCATTAATACAAAGCTTCAAGCTCCTCCTCCCGTGGATGTAAGCACACTTGCTGAACCACGTAAAATATTTGTTGTTTTTCAGTGTGTTTAAATTGGTTTTCGTAATCTCGATTCAGTTCCGCACAACAAATTGGTATCAGAGCCAAATTTTACGTAAAATCGAGTTTATTCGATTCTGTCCGTTTTTCAAAAGTGCTCCAATTTATGTTTTGAAAATACCAAGTTGAAGAGGTCGTCGAGAGGAGTGCAGCAGAATCAACCGGAGCACCAGAGGAGGCCGTACGCGCCCACACGCGCCGCCAGAAGAAGCGCCCACGCGCCTCACGCGCCCACGCACCGCACGCGCCACCAGAGGTTGAAGACGCGTGAAGCCCACGCGCAGCACGCGCCACACGCGCCTCCAGAGGTTGAAGACGCGTGAAGCCCACGCGCCCCACGCGCCCCACTCGCCGGCCACCAAACAGCTCCACGCGCTCCACGCGCCGCCGCACGCCGCCCACGCGCCGCCGCACGCCGCCCACGCGCCGCCCTAGCTCCGACCAACTTTTTCGAGCTATTTTTTGAGCCGTTTCAGAGCACTATTCCGAGACTTTTCCGAGCCGGTTGACATAAACCGAGTCTATTTCGAGCCACTTGCAGAATATTCACCGTGTGTCCAAAATTTACACAGTTGGACAAGTTCCTGGCTATTTCGACTATTCCGGACTCAACCGCGGCATCCGTTTTTCCATAAAGGTAACGGAAAAACTCTGAGTTGGTAATTTTGTTTTATTACCATGGCAGAATCATTAGAGACACATGAAACAACCAGCAGCGCACCGTCAAGTTCTTACATCAGAAAGAACTCGATGACCACTGCAAAGTTTGAGGTGGAGAAATTTGATGGCACCACCAACTTTGGCATGTGGCAGTGCGAAGTTCAGGATCTGTTATTCCGAGAGGGTTCATATATCGCTCTGGAAGACAGGCCCAGAGATATTTCGAAAGATGACTGGAAGTTTGTCAACCGTCAGGCTTGTGGCACAATCCGGTTATGCCTAGCCAAGGACCAGAAGTACTTTGTCATGAGAGAGAATAATGCAAAAACTCTCTGGAAACAACACGAGGACAAGTACATGACAAAAAGCATGGAGAACAGACTCTATCTGAAGAAAAAGCTGTTCCGCTTCCAGTATATGCAAGGTATCACCATGCAGGAGCATCTAGTAAGTTTTAACAAAATCCTCGCTGATCTTGAAAATCTAGATGCAAATATCTCTGATGAAGATAAGGCTCTTACTCTGTTAAATTCCTTGCCTGATAGCTATGATCATTTAACCACTACACTGTTATATGGTAAAAATGAGATAGAATATGTTAATGTTAGTAATGCTCTGGTGAATAATGAGTATCGAAAAAGGGATCAGCATGATCACCAGAATACTGCACCAGAAGCTTTAACTGTGTACAGAGGCAGGACGAACAACCAAGGAGTCGGAGAAAACAAGCGAGGTAAATCCCGTTCAAAGAGGGGATCATCAAAAACACGACTCTCAAGGGACGAGTGTGCCTATTGCCATGAGAAAGGGCACTGGAGGAGAAACTGTCCTAACATGGAGAGGTCGATTGTGAGTGTAGCTCAAGAATCTGAGGGAGAGGAAGACTCTGCATTTACGATTTCCACAACAACATACTCTTCAAATCGATGGATTCTGGATTCCGGATGTTCCTACCACATGTGTCCGAACCTAGAGTGGTTCTCAAACTTCAAGGAGTTTGATGGAGGGATTGTCCTTATGGGCAATGACAATACTTGTCACACTAGAGGCATCGGAACGATCCGACTAAAAGTGCATGACGGTACAATCAGACAACTTACAGATGTAAGGTATGTCCCTGATCTCAAGAAGAACCTCATATCACTGGGGGTCTTAGACTCAAATGGTTGCAAGATGACCATTCAGAACGGAGTCTTGAAGGTTGTACGTGGAGCATTTTTAGCAATGAAGGGTTATATAAAGGGAAATCTGTATCTCCTTGACGGAGAAACTGTGACAGGCAGAGCAGCAGTCTCACACAACAATGGAAGAAGATGATCGAGCGGGAGAAAGCTCAAGAGACTAAGATCTGACAACGGTGGAGAATACAAATCAGATCCACTGAAGGAAATCTGTCAGAATGATGGGATAATCCGACACTTCACTGTTCCTGGCACTCCCCAGCAGAATGGAGTTGCAGAAAGGATGAACCGAACTTTGGTTGATAAAGTTCGCTGCATGTTATCCCAGTCGGGCTTGAGCAAAGCATTTTGGGCGGAGGCTTTACTTTACGCCTCCCACATTATCAACAGACTACCCTCCACTGAAATTGATGGGAAAACTCCCATAGAGGTGTGGTCCGGACATTCTGCCACTGATTATGATCGGCTTCGTATTTTCGGATGCCCAGCATATTTTCACGTAAGTGAATCAAAACTGGATCCTAGAGCCAAGAAAGCTGTCTTCATGGGCTTTAGTGAAGGAGTAAAGGCATTCCGACTGTGGAACCTTGAGTCAAAGAAAGTCATCGTAAGCCGAGATGTTGCCTTTGACGAATCTGTAATGCTGAAACTGTCAACTCCAGAGAATGTGAACCATGATTCTCTAAAGCAGGTGGAGTTTGAATCTGACGATGCTGGTCAACATTCCGATGAATCTGAACCAGAATCTGATGACACCTTAACTGAAGTGGAGGAGTCATCACCGGAAACCTTTCAGCAACCTGAAACTATTGCCACCAGCAGAACGAAAAGACATATTCGGAAACCTGCTCGGTACACAGACATGGTGGCATACGCCCTTCCAGTAATTGACGATGATGTCCCGACCAATTACAAAGAAGCTGTAAACAGCCCTGAGCATGCCCAGTGGAAGGAGGCGTTGGATGAAGAGATGACATCACTTCATCAGAATCAGACTTGGAAGTTGGTTCCACTTCCAACACTCAAAAGAACAATTGAGTGCAAATGGGTCTTTGCCAAAAAGGAGGGTGCTACCGGCAAAGACAGCATCAGATACAAAGCCAGAAAGGAATAGACTACAATGAGGTATTTTCACCTGTTGTTAAGCATGCATCTATTCGGATATTATTGGCTTTGGTAGCACAATATGACCTTGAGTTAGTTCAACTTGATGTGAAAATTGAATTCCTCCATGGTTCCTTAGAGGAGGAAATTTATATGACTCAACCAGATGGTTTTGGAGTCCACGGTCGTGAAGACTAGAAAAGCAAGTTGAAAAGGTCACTGTATGGTCTGAAACAATCCCGTGACAGCTGTACAAACGGTTGGACTGTTTCATGACATGATCAGAAGTACACACGCAGTCAATTGAATCACCGTGTTTATTTCCGGACACTTCAAGATGATCATTTGTCTATCTGCTGAAAAAGGCAAGGTGGAGATCGACAGGCTGAAGGCTCAACTGAGCTCAGAGTTCGAGATGAAGGATCTTGGAGAAGCCAATAAATTATTGGGAAGGAGATCAGAATAGACAGAAAAATTTGACTCAGGCTCATTGCATTGATGGATCATTCCAATGCAGTAGGTGCCTTGATGTGTGTATGAAATCTGAAGGAGGAAGCTCTGTTCAGTAAATTCTCTCTGTGGATTTTCGCCAAGGTGGAGATTGTTGGAATATGGCTTGAATATGGCTCAAAGTCACCTATGGTGGCTTACCACCAATAATGGAGCTACCACTTGCACCACTTGCATCACCAATAATGGAAGCTACCACTTGCAAATGGATGGTGGCTACTTTAGCCACCACTTGCAATGTGTTCCCACCAAGATAGGTGGTGGAAGGTGGCTATGGTGGCTGCCACTTGCTTAGTGTTCACACCTTGATATTTTGGCTATAAATGGCCATGTAGAGTAAGAGAGGAAAAATGAGTAGAGTTGAGTTAAGTTGAGTTGAGTTGAAGAAATTACTCTGTGTTTATAGAGTAATTTTGGTATTATAGAGTTGTGAGTTCAATGCTTGTATAGCACCTTGTATTCGGTATATGTTTATACTCCATCTCCATTAATACAAAGCTTCAAGCTCCTCCTCCCGTGGATGTAAGCACACTTGCTGAACCACGTAAAATATTTGTTGTTTTTCAGTGTGTTTAAATTGGTTTTCGTAATCTCGATTCAGTTCCGCACAACAGAACCAACACCAGATCATTGTCTATAAACCATTAATTAGTTTTGACAGAACTTTTGTCAAGTTTTTTACCATCCTTGAAATCCTCATCCAACTCAACTGTTTGAGCATCAAACAATGCTTCATCTGGAGTAAGGAAGAGTTCCTGTCCAAGGTAGTTTTAAGACAGAATTTGAAGCTTCATTGGCTGTAACAACCTCTTTATGAAGACATTAACACCCTAAAGGTTGCCATTGATGGTTTGAACATCACCAAGCTAATCCATCCAACACAGAAGGAGGTTAACAAACTAACAGGACTTGCTGCAAATTGCCTTACGGGTTTCCACTGGCCTTAGGCGCCCTCCTCCCTTTTCTAAGTCTTCTTCTTAATTATGTTGTCTATCTTTCTTAGTATTTTATCTGTCATAGCATGCTAATAGTTTCTTATGTTTTCGTTTTGTCTGTATGGACTCTTGTTTCGTTATAAATAAAAAAAATGAAATTAGGGAATTGAATCATTGGATTAAAGACACTAAATCGATCGTGAACTGTTATTTCCAAAATGTTACTCGAATTTGGCTCAAAATTTGATGTTTACAGAACTTCAAGGAGTTGAAAAACAAGGTGACGGAGGAATGAGAAGATAATAATTAATAATGTTGATGATGATGATCATGGGTTAGTAATGCAAGGAAAAATGGTGATCGGGGTCAAACTAAATCTAGTTCACATTTAAAATGGATTTTGACATGTTTCAAGTGTGGAGATCAGAAAAGTCATTTTAGACAAAACTGTCCTAAACTCAAAGGATGATTGGTCGGATGATGAAGCCAATCAGAACTAAAATCTTGTGCCGCAAAATTTGGCTGATCATAATCAAGCTGGTTGTTCTATGTATTTGGACATCCTTTGTCTTTGATTTTTAAGTTGCTCAATTTTATCAAAACTAGTTTTTTATTATCTTAATAAGTTGTCATCTTTTAGGTTTAAGTCTCACTTTACTTTACGTCGGTGAGTTTAATTTAATTTTATGTTACTTTATTATTTTTTTTATAAATATAATATGTGATATATATAAAAAAAATATTTAAGTACTATGATCAGTCAAATCACATTTAGTATTTTTTTTCTTCTAAATTAATGGTAGACTGTAAACATTGTTATCATGTCTAGCTCATGACAACGGAAAAGAACTAGCAGAGAAATTTGGAGTAAATTTTCATATTGAGAACTTTTAATAGAAAAAAAGAATGACCAATATGGTCAATCTAAGTAGAATTGGCTAATTAAGATGCTATATGAACGAACCCTAAATTTTCTCCAGAATCAAACAAGATTAAGAGGGAAGAAAAAACCAAGTAATTTTTTATGGTTATCCTTAATTAATTAAAAAAATATCATTCAGATAAAAAAATTCACGTCAATGATAGTCAATAAAAACTGTATCAATTCTCAAGTTGATTATATTTTAATTCTTCAGAGAGATAATATATATGATAACATTGATGAGGGACCTGGGAAGGGGAGAGGAATTGTTGGGTTGATAGCTTGATTACAGCTGTACAGTTGTCTACTTAGACTTTTTTATTTATTTTTTGCTTGTTTTATATAAGATTAATTTTCTCCAGATCCAAGGCCAAAAAAAAAAATTTCTCCAGATCCAAACAAATTTTTAGGTATTGACTTTTTTCCATAATAAAGACAAACAAAGACGAAGAGGGGAAGAAAAAGCCAAGTAATTTTTTTATGGTTATCCTTAATTAATTAAAAAATATATCATTCAGATAAAAAAAAAAAAAAAATTCACGTCAATGATACTCAATAAAAACTGCTATCAATCCTCAAGTTGATTATATTTTAATTTTAATAACATTGGTACAATAAACTTGAAAAAAAAAAAAAAAAAAAAAAAAAACAAAGATGAAGATGAAGATGTTTATTTATTTTCAAAGTTGGTTTAGTTATAAACTTATAGGTCTTATTTGCACTCTATAAATCTGCTCTCTAGTGATGCCTAGATATATATCCAATATATAAGCTATTCTTTTAGGGTGAAACCCTCTGCAATTCGCTAATCGGCTGATAATATAGGTACGATGGTCTATTGAATCTTAATTTCCTTTTGTTCTTAAGCTAATTAATATATAGTTGTTGTAACTTTCTAAAGCTCGATTCAATGTTAATTATCACAATATTTGTTCAATCGCTCCATATATAAAATTTAAAAATGATATATATTTCTTTACAAATCTTAAACTTTTATATATGTTGATAGAATTTCAATATGAGAGTTAGTTGTTCAGCTTTTAAGGTAGTTCATGTTTTCTTCCATGGGTTTTTTATTTGGATGGTCGTTGGCCAATTCATCAGCTGCTTTTCCTTTGTGTTGGGTTCTTTTTCTCTTCTTTAGTAATAAAATTACTTCTGCTTGCCTTTCCCCTCCCCCTTCCAAAAAATTGCTAGAGAATCACTTAGAACTTAGAGGTGGCAATTCCACGAGTTGAGTGGAATCATTTCAGGTTGAAAGAAACTCACATTGTGTCTCATATTTAAGTCATCCCAATTTGGGTCTTTCAGCTTTAAATTATTGACTTATAAAATCAAACCAATTTTAAACTCAAACTTTTTTGAGTTAGTAGTTCGGCTTTTAGCTGTTTTGAATTTTGGTCGGATAGATCAGACGAATTAATCTTTTTGAATTCGTATCAATTTTTCCAATTCTGCTATAGATCTTACTCTTGCAAGCATAATGTAGGCATTTCCTTTTTTCATTTTACCTAGTTGATATCAATTAACATTTCTCTACTCTAACCAATTTTAGTAACTAACATGATCATGTGCCTACCAAAAAGGCCTAATTGATTTTGCAGAGAGCCAGAGAGTACTAAGTTTAAAACCTTTGAGAGACATGATCACAATTAAAGCAATAAATCATTCTAATCACCAGCAGCATGATCTTCATTTGCTCCAGCATGATTCCTTTTACAAATGCAATGTTTGCGGTCATTCCGGGTTCGGACGACGATTTTCGTGTCCTGAAGGGGGCTGCAATTTCAATCTCCATGAAGAATGCTGCGCCATTTTCACTCCTGTCAGCATCCACTCATTTTTAGTTGGCTGTAACTTCGTCTTTTCCAAATCAAGGCCTTCCCAAAATCCTAGTTATTGCAATGCCTGTCGGAGGACTGTAAATGGTTCATACTATTACTGCAAGAACAGTAAAAGGAATTTACATCTGTCTTGTGCAAGGCTTCCAGGGACCATAACTAGAAATAATGGGAAGCAAGTGACACTTAAAAATGAGTACGAGGTTAAATGCTCCTACTCAATGTGTCCAAATGTAAATTCGGGTTGGTCCTATTTCTCCCCCAATGGTCAGCAGCACAATTATCATGTGGCTTGTTGGAAAGCTCATATGCTGAATAATGTTACTAGGGCTGGACCCCAGGCGGTTCTGGACGGTGTTACTAGGGCTCGCATACATCCTTGATCATTGGTTTTTTCTTTTTTCCTTTCTGAATCTTGTTTTTGCTGCTCGCTGCTGCTACAATGTTTGGTGATCGATCTAATTTGTGTTTGTTTTTTCTGTTATGTTTCAAATGTTTTAAATGCTTCTCAATAAAATTCAGCTTGATGATAAAGGAATTGACTATGCATAAAGTATAATGTTACATGTTCCGAATTCAATTAGCCATCTATATAGTAGACTTAAAGTTTACTACTTTCAGCTATTAGAGCAGGTAAAATTAATCCAAATTAAAAAAAAAAAAAAAAAAAAATTCATGCAGTCTGTCTCACTTGAATCCGAACAAACCGATTTAATAATGAAAACTTAAATCATGATCAATCTAAACGACTCAAAAGATTAATTCTTGAAATATCTTGAATTTAATTTTTTAAATTGATAATTTGGACAAAAAATATCCGAACAAAATGAATTAAACTCAAATAAGAATGTTAAATCCAAATAATCAAAAAAAAAAAAAATCAAATTTCCTTCGGCTCGAAATGATTCGAGTAGAATCACCCAACCAGACCCGTCCGCCATTTCTAGCTACAATATTTGGTTATCCAATTGCTTTTTATACGGTTTTGTTTCAATTATTTTAAAGAATAAAAATAAGATTAAGTGTTAGTATATGATGGGATCCAAGATAGACTAAGTCTTAAAGATCCATTGTAAGTTTCAGATAGGTTAAGATTTAAAAAGATCAAGGAAACAATGCAAGAATTTGTGGAATCCACTTGGGCCAAGTTTGTAAATTGTTCAAACAAGACTTCAACATTCAAGATGGGCTTGAATGAAAAAGATTCATCTTTAATCCATGTGATACAAGCTGTAGAGAGTGCGGCATAACTTAGTTGTTTAATGTGGAAATATTATTATTTCATTAATCTATTAGTTATGTGAGCCTATGTTATTTATTAAGTGGACTACTTTTAATTAATCTGTTTAGTCTTTTTGTTCGGTCATAGTTTCTTTTATTTATTTATTTATTTTTTGCTAAGCCAATATCAATTTATTAGGAGTCAAGAAGACTCAAAACAAGCATCAAAGATGCAACACAAACTTCAAGTACAGCTTCTACCAAACAGGTTGAAGAGTGAGAAGCTAGTTGAAATCAGGTTGAAGAGTGAGAAGCTTGGGTATGCCACCAACATGGTCTACCGAGAATTGCGACATTGATGACTTGGAAAGTTCTTACTAGTACCTGTTGGAATATGGTATGGCTCAAAGTCACATAGGTGGCTTAGCAGCAATAATGGAGCTACCACTTGCACCACTTGCACCACCAATAATGGAAGCTACCACTTGCAAATGGATGGTGGCTATGGTGGCTACCACTTGCAAAGTGTTCACACCAAGATAGGTGGTGGAAGGTGGCTATGGTGGCTGCCACTTGCTTAGTGTTCACACCTTGATATTATGGCTATAAATAGCCATGTAGAGTAAGAGAGAAAATGAGTGAGTAGAGTAGAGTTGAGTAAGTTGGAGCTAAATTGTTGAAGCAAATACTCTGTGTTTATAGAGTAATTCGGTATTGTGTTGAGTTGTGAGTTCAGTGCTTGTGTAGCACCTTGAATTCTGTATATGTTTGTACTCTAAACTCCATTAATACAAAGCTTCAAGCTCCTCCTCCCGTGGACGTAGGCACAGTTGCCGAACCACATAAAATATCGGTGTTTTTTCAGTGTGTTTAAATCGGTTTTAGTAATATCAATTCGCTTCCGCACAACAGTACCATTATAGCAGAAGACAAACACCACCGAGCTCTTCAAAGACTACCCGAATATCCAAGAACTTATAATTTTAGAAATCAAACCAAAAGAATTCACCAACAAGTAATTGACAAGGGAAAGCCAATACAAAATTAGGTGGATTCAAAATTACAAAACACTTCAAATCAAACTCTGGAAAACAACCCTTACTGCATCTAGAAGCCCCAACAACAAATAACTCCAAATCAAAACATCCAAAAACTGATATAGACAAAGATTTGAACCAAAACCCCCATAATCAAATATATTACCATTGCTCAAAGTTCATTTCAAGATCAGAACTTAGTATTGACCACCCATTAAAAGCGAGAATGCTACATTAGAACTGATAAAACTATGATCGGAGATCTTAACCAAACAAGACTTCAAGAACACAAGACAATATCAACCCGAGCGGCAACCAGCGAAAACAAGAAAGATGTGTATATATATATATATATATATATATTTTTTTTTTTTGATACCACAATATCAACTTAGCCATGCTACCTTAGAAAGACGTGTATATATATACATTTTGATACCACAATAATACTAGAAACAAGCTTTTCCATACCAGGTATCCACAAAGACAACACAAAAGCACCATATAACAAACCAGTCGGGAGGAAACAAGGACCCAACGCCATGTTAAGGACCCAACCCCAATCAGTTTTGCTTTAATGATATTCACTACAAACTCGAGACTGTTAGCCAAGTCAGCTTCCAATCTTTTAGCCTGGCAAAACATGCAGAGAAACAGACCACATAAACCAGAAAAAAAGCAACCGCAATTCAAAATGAAAGCAAATACCAAGAGCACACACCCGACTCTGGTAAAGAAGAGAAATCACCACATTGCCATGAAGTCAACAACACACACCACCTGCCCACCCATTTACTTCAGCTTAGATTAAATAACACCTAAATCCCGAAATCGAAAATGCAACTTAAGTCTTCATCATCTATACCTCCTTTATCGACCAATCTACAAACATAATCATCTGCAAAATCCACACCTTTCCTAATCACCTTTAAAAAAAAAAAAAACACATGTATTGCAATTTGTCCCAAGCTATAATTTCTTCATAATTAGACAAGTATCTCAAAGCCAATTTAAACAGCATCATTAAAGCTCGATCTTGCAACACATAGTATCATCACAAAAAACATGCCACCCATAAACCACACCACTATTAAAAGAAAACTCAAATGAAAGCATAAAGAAAAACGGCCAATGTGATTTACAAACTACCATTGCCAAAGCAACATCAGAAAAAATCAATTTGGCTGCCATACACCCGAACCACAACCTCTCCTTTCGGTGTCACCAACAAAACGCCTTATCACCACCTGCTTTTGCAAGTACGTCAGATATACCATTTGCTTCTAAAATCCTTTGTCATCTTCTGGGATTTCAGTATATTTGCAACACGTACATCAGTATTTCCTAAATTTCACCTTAATCATTGATACTGTTTTTCTGAAAAGTGTAAACTGACTTAATTCCATGGATCGAGTTCCTTGAATCTTTCAATTACCATTTCATCCTCACAATTTGCAGAAAAACCCAATAACTTAGGTTTTTTTTTATCATAATATAGCTTAAAAAAATATTTATCGAAATATAGTTGTTTTGAAATTAATTTTCAAAATCCATTTGTTTTAAAATCAGCTGGAAAATCGCAATCCCCATGGCGATTTTCAAGCGTAAATTTTTAAAAAAATTTCAAAAAATACCAAGGGAAATCGCCATGGGGAGTGGCGATTTCCCTTGGTATTTAATTTAAATTTTTTACATTTTTAGTTAAATTTTAACATATAACCGTTTGAAAAAAAATAATAATAAAATACAAAATTTTAAAATTTAACTGTTATAAAAAAAAATCAAAACTTTTGAAGGCAACGGTAACTTGACCGTTGCCTTCAAAAATTTTCCCCTCCACACACACCCCACTATTCTATAAATAAACCCCTCTCATTTTCTACAACTTATTTTACTTTTCTTTCTTTTTTCTACAACCAATTTTTTTTCTACCAACAATATTTTTTTCTACAACAATATTTAAAAATGGCTTGATCATCACTATTGAGGTTACAAGAAAATCACATATTCTCGGTTATATTTAAAAAGGTAAGTAAATTGTTGTAATATTATTTGTATTACATTATCAATTTTTAGTAATTTTTTTATTATTATTATTTTATCATTTTATAGTTTTATAATATTTATATTTTTAATGTTTTAATTATTATAGTTTTATCATTTTTTAATTATTATTGTTTTTTCATTTTATAGTTTTTATTTTTTATATTGTTTAATTTTTTAATAATTATATAAATAATTTTAAAATTTTATATTATTATTGTTTTGTTATTTTATAGTTTTAGAATTTTAGAATTTTTATATTGTTATAGATTTTTTATATTGGAAAGTTCTTAGCTAGTACCATTATAGCAGAAGACAAACACCACCGAGCTCTTCAAAGACCACCCGAATATCCAAGAACTTATAACTTTAGAAATCAAACCAAAAGAATTCACCAACAAGTAACTGACAAGGGAAAGCCAATACAAATTTAGGTGGATTCAAAATTACAAAACACTTCAAATCAAACTCTGGAAAACAACCCGTACTGCTTCTAGAAGCCCCAACAACAAATAACTCCAAATCAAAACATCCAAAAACTGATATAGACAAAGATTTGAACCAAAACCCCCATAATCAAATATATTACCTTTGCTCAAAGTTCACTTCAAGATCAGAACTTAGTATTGACCACCCATTAAAAGCGAGAATGCTACCTTAGAACTGATAAAACTATGATCGGAGATCTTAACCAAACAAGACTTCAAGAACACAAGACAATATCTGTTGAATATGGCTCAAAGTTAACCAAGGAAGCTTCCACCAAAGCCACCAACCAAGGTCAATAATGGAGGAGCCACCAACCAAGTTGGTGGATGGTAGACCAAGATAGTTGGTGGATGGTGGCTACTTTGTTTGCCACTAACTATGTGTTCCCACCATGATAGTTGGTGGATGGTGGCTACTTTGTTTGCCACTAGCTATGTGTTCACACCATGGATGGTGCCTATAAAAGGCCATGTAGAGTGAGAGAGAAAAATGTGTGAGTTAAGAGTTTAAGAGTTGAAGCAAATACTCTGAGTTTATTAGAGTTTTCTGGTATTGTTGAGTTGTGAGTTCAGTGCTAGCATAGCACTTTGAATTCTGTATATGTTTGTACTCCATCTCCATTAATACAAAGCTTCAAGCTCCTCCTCCCGTGGATGTAAGCACACTTGCTGAACCACGTAAAATATCGGTGTTTTTTTCATTGTGTTTAAATCGGTTTTAGTAATCTCGATTTAGTTCCGCACAACAAATTGGTATCATAGCCAAATTTTACGTAAAACCGAGTTTGTTCGATTCTGTCCGTTTTTCAAAAGTGCTCCAATTTGTGTTTTGAAAATACCAGGTTGAAGAGGTCATCGAGAGGAGTGCAACAGAATCAACCGGAGAGCCAGAAGCCGCCGCACGCGCCCGCACGCGCCTCACACGCACACGCGCCGCACGCGCCGCTGGAGGTTGAAGACGCGTGAAGACCACGCGCACCACGCGCTGCACGCGCCCTCCAGAGGTTGAAGACGAGTGGGCCTCACGCGCCACACGCGCCGGTGACCACCAGCCTCCACACGCGTCGCCATACGCGCCCCACGCGCCGCCGTAGCTCCGACCAATTTTTTCGGGCCATTTTTTGAGCCGTTTCAGAACACTATTCCGAGACTTTTCCGAGCCGGTTGAGCTAAACCGAGTCCATTTCGAGCCACCTGTAGCAGAATATTCGCAGAATATTCACCGTGTGTCCAAAATTTACACAGTTGGACCCGTTCCTGGCTATTTCGACTATTTCGGACTCAACCGCGGCATCCGTTTTTCCATACAGGTAACGGAAAAACTCTGAGTTGGTAATTTTGTTTTATTACCATGACAGAATCATTAGAGACACATGAAACAACCAGCAGCGCACCATCAAGTTCTTACAACAGAAAGAACTCGATGACCACTGCAAAGTTCGAGGTGGAGAAATTTGATGGCACCAACAACTTTGGCATGTGGCAGTGCGAAGTTCAGGATCTGTTATTCCGAGAGGGGTCATATATCGCTCTGGAAGACAGGCCCAGAGATATTTCGGAAGATGACTGTAAGTTTGTCAACCGTCAGGCTTGTGGCACAATCCGGTTATGCCTAGCCAAGGACCAGAAGTACTTTGTCATGAGAGAGAATAATGCAAAAACTCTCTGGAAACTACTCGAGGACAAGTACATGACAAAATGCATGGAGAACAGACTCTATCTGAAGAAAAAGCTGTTCCGCTTCCAGTATATGCAAGGTATCACCATGCAGGAGCATCTAGTAAGTTTTACAAAAATCCTCGCTGATCTTGAAAATCTAGATGCAAATATCTCTGATGAAGATAAGGCTCTTACTCTGTTAAATTCCTTGCCTGATAGCTATGATCATTTAACCACTACACTGTTATATGGTAAAAATGAGATAGAATATGTTAATGTTAGTAATGCTCTGGTGAATAATTAGTATCGAAAAAAGGATCAGCATGATCACCAGAATACTGCACCAGAAGCTTTAACTGTGTACAGAGGCAGGACGGACAACCGAGAAGCCGGAGAAAACAAGCGAGGTAAATCCCGTTCAAAGAGGGGATCATCAAAAACACGACTCTCAAGGGACGAGTGTGCTTATTGCCATGAGAAAGGGCACTGGAGGAAAAACTGTCCTAACATGAAGAAGTCGACTGTGAATGTAGCTCAAGAATCTGAGGGAGAGGAAGACTCTGCATTTACGATTTCCACAACAACACACTCTTCAAATCGATGGATTCTGGATTCCGGATGTTCCTACCACATGTGTCCGAACCGAGAGTGCTTCTCAAACTTCAAGGAGTTTGATGGAGGGATTGTCCTTATGGGCAATGACAATACTTGTCACACTAGAGGCATCGGAACGATCCGACTAAAAATGCATGACGGTACAATCAGACAACTTACAGATGTAAGGTATGTCCCTGATCTCAAGAAGAACCTCATATCACTGGGGGTCTTAGACTCAAATGGTTACAAGATGACCATTCAGAATGGAGTCCTGAAGGTTGTACGTGGAGCATTCTTAGCAATGAAGGGTTCTATGAAGGGAAATCTGTATCTCCTTGATGGAGAAACTGTGACCGGCAGAGCAGCAGTCTCCCACAACAATGGAGGCGATGAATCTGACACTTCTCGACTTTGGCACATGCGCTTAGGGCATGTTGGAGAGAAGGCCTTGCAAAACCTGATAAAGCAAGGTGTAATGAAGAATGCCAAAACTGGAAAATATGATTTCTGTGAGCATTACGTCCTAGGCAAGCAAACAAGAGTCAAGTTTGGCACTGCAATTCATCGTACGAGAGCAACATTGGACTACATTCACACTGATGTCTGGGGGCCTTCCAAAAATGCTTCATTGGGAGGTAAACACTATTTTGTGACCTTTATTGATGATTACTCTAGATATGTCTGGGTTTATACTATGAAGCACAAAGATGAAGTTGTAGATATCTTCGTAAAATGGAAGAAGATGATTGAAACCCAGAGCGGGAGAAAGCTCAAGAGACTAAGATCTGACAACGGTGGAGAATACAAATCAGATCCACTGAAGGAAATCTGTCAGAATGATGGGATAATCCGACACTTCACTGTTCCTGGCACTCCCCAGCAGAATGGAGTTGCAGAAAGGATGAACCGAACTTTGGTTGATAAAGTTCGCTGCATGTTATCCCAGTCTGCCTTGAGCAAAGCATTTTGGGCGGAGGCTTTATTGTACGCCTCCCACATTATCAACAGACTACCCTCCACTGCAATTGATGGGAAAACTCCCATAGAGGTGTGGTCCGGACATTCTGCCACTGATTATGATCGGCTTCGTATTTTCGGATGCCCAACATATTTTCACGTAAGTGAATCAAAACTGGATCCTAGAGCCAAGAAAGCTGTCTTCTTGGGCTTTAGTGAATGAGTAAAGGCATTCCGACTGTGGAACCCTGAGTCAAAGAAAGTCATCGTAAGCCGAGATGTTACCTTTGACGAATCTGTAATGCTGAAACTGTCAACTCCAGAGAATGAGAACCATGATTCTCTAAAGCAGGTGGAGTTTGAATCTGACGATGCTGGTCAAAATTCCGATGAATCTGAACCAGAATCTGATGACACCTTAACTGAAGTGGAGGAGTCATCACCGGAAATCTTTCAGCAACCTGAATCTATTGCCACCAGCAGACCGAAAAGACATATTCGAAAACCTGCTCGGTACACAGACATGGTGGCATTCGCCCTTCCAGTAATTGATGATGATGTCCCGATCAATTACAAAGAAGCTGTAAACAGCCCAGAGCATGCCCAGTGGAAGGAGGCGATGGATGAAGAGATGACATCACTTCATCAGAATCAGACTTGGAAGTTGGTTCCACTTCCAACACTCAAAAGAACAATTGGGTGCAAATGGGTATTTGCCAAAAAGGAGGGTGCTACCGGCAAAGACAGCATCAGATACAAAGCCAGATTGGTAGCCAAAGGTTACGCTCAAAAGGAAGGAATAGACTACAATGAGGTATTTTCACCTGTTGTTAAGCATGCATCTATTCGGATATTATTGGCTTTAGTAGCACAGTATGACCTAGAGTTAGTTCAACTTGATGTAAAAACTGCATTCCTCCATGGTTCCTTAGAGGAGGAAATTTATATGACTCAACCAGATGGTTTTAGAGTCCCCGGTCGTGAAGATTGGGCATGTAAGTTGAATAGGTCTCTATACGGTCTGAAGCAGTCACCGCGACAGTGGTACAAGCGGTTTGACACCTTTATGTTGGATCAGAAGTACACACGCAGTCAATTTGATCACTGTGTTTATTTCCGGAATCTCCAAAATGAATCATTTATCTACTTGCTTTTATATGTTGATGATATGTTAATCGCATCTATAAGCAAGGTGGAGATCGACAGGCTGAAGGCTCAACTGAGCTCAGAGTTCGAGATGAAGGATCTTCTAGAAGGTAAGAAAATTCTTGGGATGGAAATCAGCAGAGATAGAAAAAATGGTATGATCAAATTGACCCAGGCTCAGTATCTGAGCAAAGTACTTCAGAGATTTGGCATTAATGATAAGACCAAATCTGTAAGTACTCCTTTAGCGGCACATTTCAAACTCAGTGCATTGATGTCACCAAGTACAGATGGTGAGAAGAGACAGATGGATCATGTTCCATATGCCAATGCAGTAGGTGCCCTAATGTATGCAATGGTGTGTACGAGACCTGATATTTCACATGCTGTCAGTATGGTAAGCCGGTACATGCATAATCCTGGTAAAGGCCATTGGCAAGCTGTGAAATGGATTCTACGGTACATTCATGGTACTGTGGAAACAGGCTTAAAATTCGAGAGAAGTAAAACTATTGGCAAGCATCTTGTCGGATATGTGGATTCAGACTATGCTGGAGATCTTGATAAGCGTCGTTCAACTACTGGTTATGTGTTCACCATAACAGGAGGACCAGTAAGTTGGAGATCAACTTTACAGTCAACAGTAGCTCTGTCTACAACAGAAGCAGAGTACATGGCTGTAACGGAAGCTTTCAAGGAAGCAATTTGGCTTCAAGGATTGATTGATGATTTCGGGATAGCACAGGAAAAGGTAGATGTTTTCTGCGATAGCCAGAGTGCCATTTGCCTAGCTAAGAACCAAGTTCATCACAGTCGGACCAAGCATATTGATGTTCGCTACCACTTTATCCGAGAAATAGTAGATGAAGGAAACATTCTACTACAGAAGATCGGGACTGCAGATAATCCTGCAGATATGCTAACAAAAATAGTTTCTGGGATCAAGTTTCAACATTGTTTGGACTTGATCAATATCTCTCGAGTTTAAAGCACCTGAAGGAGGAAGGAGGAAGCTCTGATCAGTGAATTCTCTCTGTGGATTCTCGCCAAGGTGGAGATTGTTGAATATGGCTCAAAGTTAACCAAGGAAGCTTCCACCAAAGCCACCAACCAAGGTCAATAATGGAGGAGCCACCAACCAAGTTGGTGGATGGTAGACCAAGATAGTTGGTGGATGGTGGCTACTTTGTTTGCCACTAGCTATGTGTTCACACCATGGATGGTGCCTATAAAAGGCCATGTAGAGTGAGAGAGAAAAATGTGTGAGTTAAGAGTTTAAGAGTTGAAGCAAATACTCTGAGTTTATTAGAGTTTTCTGGTATTGTTGAGTTGTGAGTTCAGTGCTAGCATAGCACCTTGAATTCTGTATATGTTTGTACTCCATCTCCATTAATACAAAGCTTCAAGCTCCTCCTCCCGTGGATGTAAGCACACTTGCTGAACCACGTAAAATATCGGTGTTTTTTTCATTGTGTTTAAATCGGTTTTAGTAATCTCGATTTAGTTCCGCACAACAATATCAACCCGAGCGGCAACCAGCGAAAACAAGAAAGATGTGTATATATATACATTTTGATACCACAATATCAACTTAGCCATGCTACCTTAGAAAGATGTGTATATATATACATTTTGATACCACAATAATACTAGAAACAAGCTTTGCCACACCAGGTATCCACAAAGACAACACAAAAGCACGATATAACAAACCAGTCGGCAGGAAACAAGGACCCAACCCCAATCAGTTTTGCTTTAATGATATTCACTACAAACTCGAGACTGTTACCTTAGAAAGCCAAGTCAGCTTCCAACCTTTTAGCCTGGCAAAACATGTAGAGAAACAGACCACATAAACCAGAAAAAAGCAGGTTTTTTTTATCCAAATATAACCACACAAAAAAAAAAAACTATATACCAAAATACAGTTGTTTTCAGATTAATTCTCAAAATCCGTTTCTTTTTTCTAGTTGGGAAATCGCCATCCTCCATGGTGATTTCCCAAATTAAAAATTGCAAAAAACACCAAGAAAAATCGTCATGGGGTGGAGATTTCCCTTGGTGTATTTTGCAAAAATTGAAAAAAACACCAAGAGAAATGGCCACCTCCCATGGCTATTTCCCTTGGTGTTTTTTACAATTTTTGCAATTTTTACCAAGGGAAATCGCCATGGGAGTGGCGATTTCTCTTGGTACATATATATATATATATATATTTTAACTTAAATTAAAAAAAAAATTGTAAATTTATTTTTAAAATTTGTATTTTAATTTTAAAAATTGTAAATTAAATAAAATAAATTATCTAGGTTTGTTTATTTCTTTTTTTTAAATATATATTAAAAATTTATAAGTTTTTAATTTTATAAAAAATAAATTTTAATTTATGATTAAAATTTTATAAAAAATAAAATTTTATTTCTTATTAAAATTTTAAAAAGAAAATTGTATTTCTTATTAAATTTTTATATAAAAAATTTTATTTCTTATAATTTTTTAATTTCATAAACAAATAATAATTTTTTATAAAAATTTTATAAAAAATACAATTTTTTTTCTTATTAAAATTTAAAAAAGAAAATCATATTTCTTATTAAATTTTTATATAAAAATTTTTATTTCTTATTTTAATTTTATATGTGAGATCTGTAACAAATAGATATAAAAAAATTTATCTTCGATTGTTTTAATTTTTGAAAAATATATATACTTAAATTTTTTATTAAATTTTGTTTATTATTTTAATTTTATGCTGTAGAAAATATTGGAATTGGATTTCTTCTGCAATGAATAGGATAGCTGTCAAGTAGGCCACATGATTTTTTGAAATGATAGGCGTAGGGGTCGCCCAACGGTGGCGACCACTTGGCAACTCAGGTCTGGCGAGCTCGTTCTCTTGGGCCACGTAAGGATTTACTGGGCTTGATGATTACCCTGGGTCCATTGAGCTTATAAGGTTTATAGGGTTTAACAAATTTTATGTTGCCTTAATTATTAATTTTTTTTTATAAATATAATATATTATATATATATAAATATTAAAATACTATGATCAGTCAAATTACATATAGTATTTTTTTCTAAATTAATGGTAGTCAATAAACATTGTTATCATGTCTAGATCATGACAATGGAAAAGAATTAGCAGAGAAATTTCGAGGAAATTTTCATATAGAGAACTTTTAATAGAAAAAAAATGATCAATCTAATAGTAGAATTGACTAATTAAGATGTTATATCAATGAACCTGCTACGAAATTGGACATGAGATAGAGAGGAAGATAGATGGAATTCTCCATTAAAAAAGACAAGATTAATTTTCTCCGGAACCAAAAAGATTCTTACGTATTGACCAAAATATTTTTCCAGAACTAAGACAATGACGAAAAGTGGAAGAAAAAACCAAGTACTTTTTTATGGTTATCCTTAATTAATAAAAAATTATCGTTCAGATAAAAAAAAAATTCCATGTCAATGATACTCAATAAAAAGGGCTATCAATCCTCAATTGATTATATTTTAATTCTTCAAAAAAAGAAATATATATATAATAATAATAATAATAATAATAACATTAGCGAACGGAATGGATGAGAAACCTGGGACTGGGAAGGGAATAGAGAGTAGGCAATCGGTAGTCTGATTCCAAGTAAACAGTCACATGTCCGTACCATGAATCCTAAGAATTTTCCTAATCCAACTGCAAAGGCGCACTTGTTAGGATTCAATCTCAAGTTGTGCTGTCTCAAAACCTGAAAGACCTCTGCTAGGTCCAACAAATATTGTTCAATGGAAGAGCTCTTCACCAGCATGTCGTCCACATAGACTTCAACACTTCGTCCAATCTGGTTTTTGAACAACTTATTCACAAGCCGCTGATAGGTCGCCCCAGCATTTTTCAATCCGAAAAGCTTCACCTGGTAACAGTACAAACCTTCCTCGGTGATAAAGGATGTCTTGTCTTGGTCTTCAGGGTTCATTCTAATCTGATTATACCCTGAAAAGGCGTCCATGAAACTCATGTACTTGTGCCCTGTCGAGGAGTCCACCAACTTGTCCATGGAGGGTAAAAGGAAGCTATCCTTCGGGCATGCCTTATTCATGTCGGTGAAGTCCACACACATACGCCACTTTCCGTTGGCTTTTTTCACCATTACCACATTAGTCAACCACTCCGGATACTTAACTTCCCTGATAAACCCCGCTGCTAGACGTTTCTCAACCTTCTCCCTTACTACCTGTATTCTCTCAGGGGTGAACTTCTTTTTCTTTTGTTTGACTGGCTTGGCTGTTGGGTCAACGCCCAGAGAGTGGGTGATGGTATCCATATCTATTCCTGGCATATCTATTGCCGACCATGCAAAGACATATGCGTTGGCTTGCAACATTTGTACCAAGGGCTGTCTTTCCTAGTTGGTTAAGGACGACCCTGCTTAGGTTACTTTTTCTGGGTGTTCTTCATGTAGGGGGATCGCCACTGTTTGATCTGCCACCTTAGCATTATACTGGCTGGTCTCTGCTCTGGTGTCCAGGCTTTCTAAGGTGAAGGTGGTTTTGTCAACCAGGTTTACTTGTGCTTCCTCTGCTTTCCCCCCAGTCTCTATTTTCATCCTCTTAGATTCTGTGTCTTGCCCCTCAATCTCTGTGTTTTCGACATTCACTGCATGCGGCCTTCTTTGGTTCTTCTTGGCGAGCTATATAAGAGTATGTGGCATTGTCGAGCTGTCTGTTGGTCTGTTTTCATATACCCTATTCCCATAGGGGTCGAAAATTTCAGTGTCAAGCAATATATCGTCGTGACCATCTTGGTTTTTCTCATCAACGGTTGCCCAAGAATGGCGTTGTATGCTGAAGGTTGATCAACAACCAAGAAATATGTTATTACTGTAAGGACATGGTCACCATCTCCTATGGTGACTGGTAGGGCAACGGAGCCTTAACGTTAATAGGCTGATTGGAAAAGTCGAATATGGGGCTCGCCGACATCAAGTCTGAGTCTGGAAGACCCATCTTTCTAAAGGCTTCTAGCTGTAGGACCTCGACTGCACTACCATTGTCGAGCAAAACGCTCTTGATTTGGAAGTTACCAATTGTAGCTGACATGATAATCGGGTCGTTCCCGTTGTCTTCGAGAATATTGATGTCTTTGTTTGTAAAATCTACCAGCCAGTCTTCACCGTGTTTCATTCTCTTACGGGCGATATTAACTGCCATCACACTTATGAGGTGTGCTTTTCTCTTGGAACTGCTGCTCACCCATTCTTCTATCCCTTCAATTATCATATTAATGACCCCTTGGACAGGCTTTTTCCCCTCTGCTTTATTAATTTTCTGATTTTCTGTTGACGTCTGCCCCTGCTGGGCTCCCGTTCTCTTGATAAACTATTTGATATACCCTTTTGGATAGCCCCTTCTATGGTGTCTTTCAGGGATCGACAATCTTCAGTACTGTGCCCCACGTCATTGTGGTATTGGCACATTTCCTTGGAATTCAGGCGAGCCAGATTATCTTTCATTGGGTAGGGGGTACCCAGAATGCCTTCATGGGACACGGTATTCAGGATGTACGCCCTGGAAGCGTTGAGGGGGTGTACTTTTTGAATTTAGAATAAGGGGCCCTCTCTGTTCTTTTACTGTAGCCTTGATTGGGCCGAGCCTGTCGATTTTGGGGGACTTTATCCGGCGACCTCGACCTTCTACCTCGTGAGTCAAATCTAGATTGACTCCTATTATCCTTCTGTCCCTGTCTGTTCCCCTGAAGTCTCTCTTAACTTTGGGATCGACTTTCCTATTCAAAATTCCCTTCTGCCATATTTATTTCTTCAGTTTCGGCGTACCTCTGGGCCTTCTCATAGAGGTTGTAGATCTTCTTCGATTTTGTATCTGTCAAGGCGTACCATAGGTGCTAATGGAGAACACCATATATGAATACCTCTATAGCCCAGTCATCATGCAAGTCTTTAATCTCCATCATAGCGGAGTTAAATCACCAAATGTACTCTTTCAGAGACTCGTTCTCTTTTTGTTTAACTGCTAACATGCTGGCAGGTGTCTTGAATGTTGCCTTATTGGCGAGGAAGTGGGTGATAAACATCCTGCCTAATTTCTCGAAGTTGTCTATGGAGTTCGCCGGCAATGAGTGGTACCAAGTTCTGGCATGTACCCGTAATATTGTAGGGAATACTCGGCATTTAAGGGCATAACTTGCCCCAAGCAGGTCCATGTAGTTGCTGTATTGGATGAGGTGGTCGACAGGGTCCTTAGTGCCATCGTAATTTTCTTTTGGCAACTTTGTAGATGTGTGCACTTGCTCCTGCCGAATCTGCACCGTTAAGGGACTGTTATCATCACTTATCCATTCTATTTCCTCCATTTTATCTTTCACAATCCTCTGAACTTCCTTGCGTAAGGCCACCATCTGGGCTTGAACATTCGCAGTAGCTGTCCCTACTGTATTTGTTCTAACTCTCCTATTCTGAGGGTGACCCCTCTCCTGGGTTTGGACTCGCCCCTGGGGAATTTTACTCTGGTCATTTTCCCGTGTTCTTTCGTGACCTTCTTGGCGACTCCCTCGTGAAGACGAGCTACTACTTTCCTCCTGTTGGTCTCGGTATTGGTTTCTTTGTAGGTTGGTAATTTGCTGGGTGGCTTGAAGTACGGCTCTTTGTTGCTTTGCTAGCTGTGCTTGAAGTGTTTGTATCTGGTTCATCAACGCATATTGCGTTGAATCCGTGTACGGGGGGGCGGTATGATGTAGGGAAAGTTAGACGACCCTACTTGTGGGTCTGCTGATGTCGTTGGGTATCTTGAAGCGGTCAATGTAAATTCTGGTTGAAGGGTCGATAATTCTGAGCCATCTCGTGTTGGATCTACACCGGGCGCAAAAGTAACACTGGTACGCTCCTCAGTTTCAGCCTGGGGGCCTGTAGGGCGACTATCAGATGCTCCCGTTCCTAAGATGGGGCGAGAGCGTCGCTGAACACTTGAGGGTGTTTCATTGACTAAATCAGGGGTTGTTGACAGTATTGGGGAGTTGGTTGCCAATAAATTCTAGTAATAGCCGTAAGGGTAAGGTTGGTGGTACCAGGGGCTAGGAAAGAGATAGTTTTGGTGGTAAGTTGACAAATAGGGGGGATATTCCTGGAGAGGGAGAAGAGAATCCATGGCTTGGTATTGCTGAAGATAGCTGGGGGCTAGTGTCGGATGTACCAGTGCCTGAGGTTTTTGGGGGGCTGGTTTGTTGGGTTAATGGTGGTAGAGACATGGCTCTCGTTCTCACAGACAACGCCAATTGTTGATGGTAACAACGTAGGATTTAGTGTTTAAGGGTCTCTAGAGAAAATCAACTGGTCTTGGGAAGCCTATTTATAGTCTTCTCTGACGGGTCGCCGTACGCCACGTGTCAGGATTTGGCCAAGGATAGATGGGCCGAAGTCTTAAGTGGGTTTCGATGTGATAGGCGGTGATGTGATGGATAGGATAGCTGTCAAGTAGGCCACGTGATTTTTTGAAGTGATAGGTGTAGGGATCGCCCAACGGTGGTGACCACTTGGCAGCTCAGGTCTGGCGAGCTCGTCCTCTTGGGCCACGTAGTGAAGGATTTACTGGGCTTGATGATTACCTTGGGTCCATTGAGCTTAGAAGGTTTATTGGGTTTAACAAATTTTATGTTGCCTTATTTATTAATTTTTTTATAAATGTAATATATTATATATATAAATATAAATATTAAAATACTATGATCAGTCAAATTACATATAGTATTTTTTTCTAAATTAATGGTAGTCAATAAACATTGTTATCATGTCTAGATCATGACAATGGAAAAGAATTAGCAGAGAAATTTCGAGGAAATTTTCATATAGAGAACTTTTAATAGAAAAAAATGATCAATCTAATAGTAGAATTGACTAATTAAGATGTTATATCAATGAACCTGCTACGAAATTGGACATGAGATAGAGAGGAAGATAGATGGAATTCTCCATTAAAAAAGACAAGATTAATTTTCTCCGGAACCAAAAAGATTCTTACGTATTGACCAAAATATTTTTCCAGAACTAAGACAATGACGAAAAGGGGAAGAAAAAACCAAGTACTTTTTTATGGTTATCCTTAATTAATAAAAAATTATCGTTCAGATAAAAAAAAAATTCCATGTCAATGATACTCAATAAAAAGGGCTATCAATCCTCAATTGATTATATTTTAATTCTTCAAAAAAAGAAAAATATATAGATAATAATAATAATAATAACATTAGCGAACGGAATGGATGAGAAACCTGGGACTGGGAAGGGAATAGAGAGTAGGCAATCGGTAGCCTGATTCCAAGTAAACAGTCACATGTCCAGACCTTATTTATTTATTTTATTTTATTTTAATTTTATTATATTTATATTTAATTTTTATTATATTTATTTTTATTTTTGAAGTATTTTCCAGTTTCCTTTTTTATATATTTTTGTATTTTTATATATATTCTTGGTTCAATTAATAAGTTAAGTCCAAATAAATAATCCAAGCTCAATTTAATAATTTAAACCCAATTAACAAATCAAGTCGATTTAATAAATTGAGTCCGATTATTAATTCGAGTCTAATTAATAAATGGGATCCAATATAAGAAATCAATCCTATTAAATGAATCGAACTTAATTAGATTGTCAATTTTTAACTCAATCCTTTTATCCCGTCGATCCAATTTCTTAAATCAAGTTCGATAAGTTGTTAACTAGATCCAACTTGTTTTCAAATTCAAAATCATTAATTAGACCCATTTTGTTGAACACAATTTGATTAAACCTAAAAATCCGTTTTAAGTTAATTGGGCCTGATATTGTTAAATCATATTTTAAAAATTGGATTTCGATTTTAATTTAGCCTAATTTGAGTTTCAATTTTTTTTTTGAGTTTAAATTGAACTAGACCATATCAGAATTGGGCTTAAATGTTAAATCATATTACACGACCTCTACACCATTTTGAGCGTACCCTGAGGAAGGATACTGAAAAGGTATATCCTATATATTTATATACATATATATATTTGTATCACTCTTTTTCTTTTCCTTTCTCTCCCATTCTATATGTTCATTTTGGCCATGATTGCTGCAGATATGGGATTCAGTTCGTAAACCTACAAGCCATATTGATACCCCCTGAGTGAATTTTTTTCCCCACTCCAACTAAGAACATCCTGATCGAAAATTCTCGTTTTATTTTTTTTGGTTTTCCTCTATTTTTGTGCTCAAACAGGAAAACTCTCTTTCTTAAAATGCCTTGAAAAGAAAATCTTAAAAAACCAATTTATTTCTCCAGGATTCATTCGTTGGACTTACCATTGGTACATGGTTGATTTGTTGCTTTTGCTCGATATGAAAAAATCTGATCCTCTCGTCGTGCTCATCTGATATATATATTTTTCAACTGTTAACTTTTTTTACTTCGAATAAATAGTGAAGTGACATTATATTTAAATTTTTTGACTAAATTAGTGTCACAAGTCAAGTGACAACAATTCAGTTAGTCAAATTACATAAAAACTTAAAAATGTATTAATAATGATAAATTATGTCTTTCAAAATTTAAAAAACTACCCACTAAAAAGATTTTTTACTCATCTTTTTTTTTTTTTAGTACAAAAGAGACCGCAGCTCAGGGATAAGGGAAGAGATTGTAGATCTGGTATTCGAACCTCAGACCTACTGGATGCCACCACTTAAGGGTGGTTGTAAGAACCAACTGAGCTAAGCTCCGAGTTCCTCATCTTTTTTTTTATCCACCCGCATTTGGGGTATAAACGAGACACCTGTACTCGCAAGCTATTCGGGCTCGGCTAAAAAAAAAAAACTAAAATCCGGCTCGGTCATTGCCGAGTCGAGCTTGAGCTATCGAGCGAGTCGAATTCGAGTATCCTAATACTTGACTTGAGTAGCTTGTGAGCTTAATCGAGCTTTTTTATTTTCAATATATATATATATATATATTTAATTAGTATTGAAAAAGATCTCAATTCAAACTCGAACACAAATAATCGAGTTTGAAGTCGAGCATATGAATCAAGCTAATTTTTTGTCAGCAGTTCGAGCCTAATCGAGCGAGTTTAAGCAGTTCGATTTTTATCTTGAATAGAACTCAAACTATAAAAATGAAACTCGATCAAGTTTGATCCAAGTTTTGAGCTTTGAATTTCGAATCGATTTTGAGCTCGAGCGCTACTTATTGTTTGAGCTCAACTCGACTCAGTTACACCCCTAACCCACATAATAAGTGTGTCATAATCTAGTGTATATATATATATATATATATATATATTACTTATCCCAGAGATTGTTATATATATATATATGTTTAGTAGTGTCATTAATGTTTCAAACTAAACATGACTTTTTTTATTACTCAGTTTTAATATCAAAGATTAAAAGAAAAAAGCTCACTTTTTTTTCTTTTCCTTTTTAACTCTATCATAAATTAAAACCAAAATTTTCATCATTTACATATAAATTCTGAATTGATTCTAAATTTCTCAGACGCTACCATGCACTAATCACCCCAAGGCCAAGGCCCCAACCCCGCAATTCGACCTCAAAACCAGCTTCCAGGAAATCGCCTCACTCACTCCCCTTTCTCGCCCCAACATGCAAGCTTATTAATGTGAATAAGCTTATAACGTGTGGATGGAAACTGTTACTTGTATTTTCATTTTCCTTATACTTTTTAAGATTAAAGGGTAAATTTATCATCATATTATAGTTAAATATTGAAATTTGCTACTATACTTTACTTTGATTGATATTTGTCATTGTAATTTTGAGATTAAGATAAATTTACCATTATACTTTAACTCGATATTGAATTTTGACACTTTACTTTTGTTTGATTGAATCTTGCCACTAAATTTTAATTTTTGATTGAATTTTGCCTCTCACTTTACTTTTAAATGATTTGAAGTAGAAATCCTTGTAATGTTTTGAGAAATTGTAGAAGTAAACCTGCTAACCCGATAGAAGTAAAACTTAAAAGCAAAATGGTCTAGATTCTAGATAGAGGTGTTTATGGACCGGGCTTAAGTATAATATCAACACTATATATACTTACCCAAGTTCGGCCCGACCCGAAATATGAGTCTCAAATTCTATCTAAGTCCATCCATATTTGTAAATGGATAGTCAAAGCCTGTTTAAGTCCGTCCATATTTTTTTTCTAAAAAAAATTAAACAAATATGCTATTTTTTATTTAATTTTTAGTAATTTAATTTAATTTTATTTTATTAAGTTTTAAGACATGCATAACTTAACATATTTTTAAATGTTTACACTATAATATTATTTCTATGATATAAATTACATAATATAAATATAAAATAATATATTATATAAATGAAAAAGAGGCTCGAGCCAGACTCGGACCTTGATTGTTTGGAGTTAAGGCTCGACCCATTTCTAAATGAGCTTCATTTTTTTGCTCAGGTCTATATTTCGGGCCTAATATTTTTATTCAAACCCTTCCAAATATCGGACGAGCCTTCATACTTGAGCGGGCAGCCTGACCTTTGAACAAGTCTCATTCTAGAATACAAGAAATTATAAATTGGTGTAACTACATCCATCTTCACATCTTTGTAAATCAACATCATAGAAAAATTATGCCAATTCTGCATTAGCTTTTTTTTCCTGTCTGACTTTCGACAAGTTGAAAAGCTAGCTCTCTCGACCGCAACTAAAGCTAAATTTAATAATTTTGGTTACGATACGAAAATATGATGAATATGATAGTTTAATAAATATAAATAATGTAATAAATACAACATGACATTTACTACACATATCATATTCATGTTTATGATTTTAACACATTTAATAATTTATGTTATATTTATATTTATATTTATACGATTAAAAAAATATATATATAAAACATGACATATATATACATACATACAAAGCAAAATAAGAAGAAGGGAAAGTAAATAGCTAGTTAGTTTCAAATCAAATTGAGAAACATCTTGGAAAAATGAAAATAGAGAAAATTCTAATATGACTATTTGGAAAAGTGGAATTGGAAACTGTACATTAATTGTATTTCAACTTTCCTCATTATACGTGAGCCCTACAAAAGCTTCCGGTCATATATAAAAGACAAACGACAATTGAAGTGTTGTAACTAAAGCTTTGACAATTAAGTCATTTATATATTAGAAAATTCAAAGAAAAACTAGATTCAAATGCTAATTAAATATTACTGCTTGGATATTTATTTACACTCCTGTCTAGTCTAAATAGAAAGTGCAATGAAGTTGGATATTTATAATCATTTTCCAATAAATAATTTTTGTTTGATTTTTTAGAATTTAACTTGAATATAAAATGATTTAAATTTTTTGGATTTGAAATATTCAACCCAACACACTCAGTTTTCATCTCTACTTAAATTGAAGTTTTTCTATATCAAATTTTATAATTTTATTATTAAAAATAATTAAATTAAAATCGAAAACTCAAACCATTAAAGTAAAAGATATTGTTACATACATCATGTATACAAATTTGAAGAAATTGAAGTACTTTGTCAAGTTTTATTGAAACCCATGAAAAAAAGTTTTCATCATTACAATAAGTACTAATTCAATCCAATTTAATCAGAAAAGTTAATAATCTAAATTCATCCAATTCAAATTTAAAACGATTCAAACCTTAATTAATTTGAGCTCGAATAATTCAAGTATAACATCCAAATAATTTGAATCTGAAATAATCTGAAAATTTTCGATTTGAAATTATTCAATCCAACCCTCTCAATTGATACCTCTATTTGAAGTGAAGTTTTCTATGACAAATTTATAAGTTTCTCATTAAAAATAATTAAATAAAAATAAAAAACCAATCCATTAAAAGACATTGTTACATACATCAAGTATATATAAAAATTTGTAAAAATTAAAATAGTTTATCAACTTTTATCAAAAACCTTGACAAAAGTTTTCATTATTACAATAAAAATAGATTATATTTTGGGTAAATATTTTATTTTCGATTGGACATGTTTAGAGAAAAAAAAAATGACGTGATAACTTATTAGATCCACATGTTGCCAATAGTCACATGTATTCTCTTGAGCATTTGGGATAGAGCTATTTAAGGGTCAGGTATATAAAAATGATGTATTATAAATAATTTGGGGTAGATTTTCTCATGGCCGGATCGGATTGCGGTTCATGTTGAATATGGCTCAAAGTTAACCAAGGAAGCTTCCACCAAAGCCACCAACCAAGGTCAATAATGGAGGCTATCACCAACCATAGTTGGTGGATGGTAGACCAAGATAGTTGGTGGATGGTGGCTACTTTGTTTGCCACTAGCTATGTGTTCCCACCATGATAGTTGGTGGATGGTGGCTACTTTGTTTGCCACTAGCTATGTGTTCACACCATGGATGGTGCCTATAAAAGGCCATGTAGAGTGAGAGAGAAAAATGAGTGAGTTGAGAGAGTGTGAGTGAGATAGAGTTGGAGAGCTCCAAAGGTGAGCTCCAAGAGCTCCCTCCCGGTAGAGATGTGAGAGCTCTAGAGAGATCCCCTCCCGGTTGAGTGTGTGCTATAGAGAGCACTTGTAATACGTATCTCGTGTAATACTCCATCTAAGATAAATACAAAGCTTTGCTCCTCCTCCCGTGGACGTAGGCATATTGGCCGAACCACGTAAAATTATCGGTGTTTTTTCAGTGTGTTTTTTATCGGTTTTAGTAATCTCGTTTTAGTTCCGCACAACAAATTGGTATAAGAGCCAAATTTTACGTAAAACCGAGTTTGTTCGATTCTGTCCGTTTTTTCAAAAGTGCTCCAATTTGTGTTTGGAAAATACCAGGTTGAAGAGGTCGTTGAGAGGAGTGCAGCAGAATCAACCGGAGCACCAGAGGAGGCCGCACGCGCCCACACGCGCCGCCAGAAGAATCGCGAGTGGGCCTCACTCGCCCACGCGCTCCAGAGGATGAAGGCGCGTGAAGCCCACGCGCCGGTCACCACCAGCCTGCACGCGCCCACGCGCCGCCGTAGCTCCGACTAACTTTTTCGGGCCATTTTTTGAGCCGTTTCAGAACACTATTCCGAGAATTTTCCGAGCCGGTTGAGCTAAACCGAGTCCATTTCGAGCCACCTGCAGCAGAATATTCGCAGAATATTCACCGTGTGTCCAAAATTTACACAGTTGGACCCGTTCCTGGCTATTTCGACTATTCCGGACTCAACCGCGGCATCCGTTTTTCCATACAGGTAACGGAAAAACTCTGAGTTGGTAATTTTGTTTTATTACCATGGTAGAATCATTAGAGACAACTGAAACAACCAGCAGCGCACCATCAAGTTCTTACATCAGAAAGAACTCGATGACCACTGCAAAGTTCGAGGTGGAGAAATTTGATGGCACCACGTAACTTTGGCATGTGGCAGTGCGAAGTACTGGACCTGTGAGTCCGCGAAGGACCAGTAGACAATGAAGATCCCTTCCAGTAGGAGGTGAAGACCCCGTCTAGTCCGGTAGACGGTGGAGATCCCATCCAGTAGAAGGTGAAGATCTTGTCCAGTCCAGTTCAGTAGACAGTGAAGATCCCGTCCAGTAGGAGGTGAAGATCCTGTCCAGTCCAGTTCAGTAGACAGTGAAGATCCCGTCTAGTAGGAGGTGAAGATCTTGTCCAGTCCAGTTCAGTAGACAGTGAAGATCCCGTCCAGTAGGAGGTGAAGATCCTGTCCAGTCCAGTTCAGTAGACAGTGAAGATCCCGTCCAGTAGGAGGTGAAGATCCTGTCCAGTCCAGTTCAGTAGACAGTGAAGATCTCGTCCAGTAGGAGGTGAAGATCCTGTCCAGTCCAGTTCAGTAGACAGTGAAGATCCCGTCCAGTAGGAGGTGAAGATCCTGTCCAGTCCAGTTCAGTAGACAGTGAAGATCCCGTCCAGTAGGAGGTGAAGATCCTGTCCAATCCAGTTCAGTAGACAGTGAAGATCCCGTCCAGTAGGAGGTGAAGATCCTGTCCAGTCCAGTTCAGTAGACAGTGAAGATCCCGTCCAGTAGGAGGTGAAGATCCTGTCCAGTCCAGTTCAGTAGACAGTGAAGATCCCGTCCAGTAGGAGGTGAAGATCCTGTCAAGTCCAGTCCAATAGGCGGTGGATATCCTATCTAGGAGAAGAATCCTGTTAATCCGCGAAGGACCAGTAGACGGTGAAGATCATGTCCAGTCCAGTAGGCGGTGGATATCCTATCTAGGAGAAGAATCCTGTTAATCCGCGAAGGACCAGTGGACGGTGAAGATCCTGTCCAGTCCAGTCCAGTAGGCGGTGGATATCCTATCTAGGAGAAGAATCCTGTTAATCCGCGAAGGACCAGTAGACGGTGAAGATCATGTCCAGTCCAGTCCAGTAGGCGGTGGATATCCTATCTAGGAGAAGAATCCTGTTAATCCGCGAAGGACCGATAGATGGATGAAGATCCCGTCTAGGAAAAGTATCATCGACAATCTGCAAGGGACGAGTGTGCCTAGTGTTGGACACTAGAGGAAAAGCTGTCCTGACAGAGAGGTCGATTGTGATAATTGCTCAAAAGACTGATAGAGAAGAAGACTCTGCTTTCACAGTTTAAGGTGGAGATACATCCTTCCAATCAAGGGATTCCGGATGTTCATACCAGATGTGTTCGAACCGAGAGGGTTTCTCAAGCTATCAAGAGCTTGATGGAAGAATTGTCCTTATGGGAACGATGTCACACTAGAGGTATTGGAACGATCCGACTAAAAATGCATGACGGTACAATCAGACAACTTACAGATGTAAGGTATGTCCCTGATCTCAAGAAGAACCTCATATCACTGGGGTCTTAGACTCAAATGGTTACAAGATGACCATTCAGAATGGAGTCCTGAAGGTTGTACGTGGAGCATTCTTAGCAATGAAGGAAATCTGTCAGAATGATGGGATAATCCGACACTTCACTGTTCCTGGCACTCCTCAGCAGAATGGAGTTGCAGAAAGGATGAACAGAACTTTGGTTGATAAAGTTCGCTGCATGTTATCCCAGTCGGGCTTGAGCAAAGCAATTTTGGGCGGAGGCTTTATAGTACGCCTCCCACATTATCAACAGACTACCCTCCACTGCAATTGATGGGAAAAATCCCATAGAGGTGTGGTCCGAACATTCTGCCACTGATTATGATCGGCTTCGTATTTACGGATGCTTAACTGGATCCTAGAGCCAAGAAAGCTGTCTTCTTGGGCTTTATTGAAGGAGTAAAGGCATTCCGACTGTGGAACCTTGAGTCAAAGAAAGTCATCGTAAGCCGAGATGTTACCTTTGACGAATCTGTAATGCTGAAACTGTCAACTCCAGAGAATGTGAACCATGATTCTCTAAAGCAGGTGGAGTTTGAATTTGAAGATGCTGGTTAAAATTCTGATGAATCTGAACCAGAATCTGATGACACCTTAACTGAAGTGGAGGAGTCATCACCGGAAATCTTTCAGCAACCTGAATCAGTTGCCACCAGTAGACCGAATAGACATATTCGGAAACCTGCTCGGTACACAGACATGGTGGCATACGCCCTTCCAGTAATTGATGATGATGTTCCGATCAATTACAAAGAAGCTGTAAACAGCCCTGAGCATGCCCAGTGGAAGGAGGCGATGGATGAAGAGATGACATCACTTCATCAAAATCAGACTTGGAAGTTGGTTCCACTTCCAACACTCAAAAGATCAATTGGGTGCAAATGGGTCTTTGCCAAAAAGGAGAGTGCTACCGGCAAAGACAGCATCAGATACAAAGCCAGATTGGTAGCCAAAAGTTAGGCTCAAAAAGAAGAAATAGACTACAATGAGGTATTTTCACCTGTTGTTAAGCATGCATCTATTCGGATCTTATTGGCTTTAGTAGCACTGTATAACCTAGAGATAGTTCAACTTGATGTAAAAACTGCATTCCTCCATGGTTCCTTAGAGGAGGAAATTTATATAACTCAACCAGATGGTTTTGGAGTCCCCGGTCGCAAAGATTACAAAAGCAAGTTGAACCGGTCACTGTATGGTCTGAAACAATCCCGTGACAGCTGTACAAACGGTTGGACTGTTTCATGACAGGATGAAAAGTACACACACAGTCAATTTGATCACTGTGTTTATTTCCGGAAACTTCAAGATGGATCATTTGTCTATCTGCTGAAAAAAGCAAGGTGGAGATCGACAGGCTGAAGGCTCAACTGAGCTCAGAGTTCGAGATGAAGGATCTTGGAGAAGCTAAGAAAATTCTTGGGAAGGAGATTAGAATAGACAGAAAAATTGACTCAGGCTCAGTGCATTGATGGATCATGCCAATGCAGAAGGTGCCCTGATGTGTGTAATGGTGTATATGACACCTGAAGGAGAAAGGAGGAAGCTCTGATCAGTGAATTCTCTCTGTGGATTCTCGCCAAGGTGGAGATTGTTGAATATGGCTCAAAGTTAACCAAGGAAGCTTCCACCAAAGCCACCAACCAAGGTCAATAATGGAGGCTATCACCAACCATAGTTGGTGGATGGTAGACCAAGATAGTTGGTGGATGGTGGCTACTTTGTTTGCCACTAGCTATGTGTTCCCACCATGATAGTTGGTGGATGGTGGCTACTTTGTTTGCCACTAGCTATGTGTTCACACCATGGATGGTGCCTATAAAAGGCCATGTAGAGTGAGAGAGAAAAATGAGTGAGTTGAGAGAGTGTGAGTGAGATAGAGTTGGAGAGCTCCAAAGGTGAGCTCCAAGAGCTCCCTCCCGGTAGAGATGTGAGAGCTCTAGAGAGAGCCCCTCCCGGTTGAGTGTGTGCTATAGAGAGCACTTGTAATACGTATCTCGTGTAATACTCCATCTCCGATAAATACAAAGCTTTGCTCCTCCTCCCGTGGACGTAGGCATATTGGCCGAACCACGTAAAATTATCGGTGTTTTTTCAGTGTGTTTTTTATCGGTTTTAGTAATCTCGTTTTAGTTCCGCACAACAGTTCAATTTCTTTTTCTTATCCAGATCCGGTTATGGGTGAGTTTGGATCGGGCAGGGCTATGAAGCCCATGAGCATATCTAACGTGGAGATTGGTTAATATTTTATTTTGTTTTTATTTTGGAGTCAAGTCTTTGTTGTTTTGTTGAGATTGATTGAGACTCTTGTAGTCTTGTCTATCTCATTGTAAACAACTTGCATAGCAATCCAAGATATATTAATTATATATTTCTATATAAGCTATTGCTTAGGCTTTCTTTCGCCGGTACCAAGCTGTGAGGCTTTTCAAATTACAAAAAGAAGTATAAGGTAAACCATGTTTCTTCCATGCATGCCGACACATTTAATAAAATCTTTATATTTAATTTCTCTTAAATGGTGTCAATGAAATCTCGAGGTTTTAGGTTAAATCTTATGTGGGTTTCACTCAATTTTACGTTGAGTTTCTTCAATTATATATAGATTTGTTGGTTAATTTGTTTGTTAAATTTATTTCAATTATTTCTTAATTATATGGATGTACTTGTTTATAATTTCACATTACAAAAAGAAGTATGAGGTAAACCATGTTTCTTCCATGCTGACACATTTAATAAATCTTTATATTTAATTTCTCCTAAATGGTGTCAATGAAATCCCGAGGTTTTACGTTAAATCTCATTATATGTGAGTTTGAACCAATTTTACGTTGAGTTTCTTCAGTTATATATTGATTTATTGATTTAATTAGTTTATTAGATTTATTTCAATTATTTCTTAATTATATGTATGTACTTGTTTATCATTGTAATTAATTTTTTTATACTTGTAATCTCATAAAAAAGATTTCTCTAGAACGGAAACAATTGAAAAACTTAATTCTTGGTTGCTTGTTTAATTTGTTCAGTATATCGATCCAATATCTCTACTTGCTTTGGAAAATCCCTCGATTGTAATGCAAAAATTGTTGATTTTTGAAGATGGAAAACGTGTATTGCCGACGCCCCATGCAAATGATTAACGGCGACGGAGAGTTCAATGTGGCCGGTGTCGATGAATTCATGCAGAAAACCAAGCTATCAAAGTGCGGCACCTCTTATACCGTGGTCGCAGTCATGGGACCCCAAAGCAGCGGTGTGTATGCGATATGGATTTTTTCTTCTTTATTTCTTTTATTTCTACACACGACTTAAAAATTTAAAGTCTTTTTCAGTCAAGTTTATAAGTTTAAAAATGATTAAAAAAATTAAAAAACGAAAATTTTGAAGAAATAGGAATAGTTTTGATACCTTTATTATGCTAGTATTTGTTATTACTTGTGTTTACATGTGAATACTTGTTATTTTATTTATTTTTCAATATATAATTATATATTTTGAAAATAAATAAAATTAATAAAGTGTATTTTAATTAAAATTTGAATAAACATGTAAAGTTTGTTTCATATGTAAATTATATCGCATTATTATAAAGTTTATTATTTTTAATATTCATGTAAAATTACTTATTATGAATATAAAAAATTCAATATAAATTTTAACTATTTTTTATTTGTATCAAATAAATTGATTTTCTTTTTAAGATTAGTGAAAAATTAAAACTTTTAAGATAAAGCAATTTCATTAAAAGAAATTATTTATTATCAAATTAATCCATTTTAACAAAAGTGTTTTAATGAAATTAAATTTCTTATTTATAAATTAGATAAATCTTATTAATAAAAAATATTTATAATGGAAATTTAAAAATATAATGAACAACCATGATTATTTTCGTCAGTTCAAAAAATTCTTTACATTCGTACTTTTATATATATTATAGATTATAGATAACCATGATAAAAGCTTTTATCGGTATAATCTATATATATATTAAGGTTAAAATACTAAAAAAAAGTTTTTTTTTAATAAAATTTTTAGATAATTCTCTATTCTTTTATTGTACCCTTAAAATATAATTTTTGCATACTTAAGTCTTTAAAGTACTATTTTTAACTAATTAAGTCCTTAAAGCATTATTTTTATTTAATTAATTTCTTAACCCGTAGTTTTCATTTAAAATAAGGGCTTAATTAAACAGAAATAATATTTTAAGGACTTAATTAGTTAAAAATAGTAGAAAAATAAGAGCTTATTTCAAAATTTATAAAAAAAAGTATAGGGGTCTTTTTAATATTTTAGCTTAATATTTAAGTATTTGATTGAGTTGGTGTCACGAGTTAATCGAACACTAACTCAGTTTGAAAAATTACTTAAATATAAATATATAAATTATATAAAAAAATGAAATTAAGGTATCTATGTTTTTTTTTTAATTTTAAATAATTTTTTTTATTCACATGTATTTAGAAAAAAAAAAAAAAAACTACACACCATCAAGTAACTTCTTTTTTTTTTTTTCAACATAATTTTTATTTTCTTTTTACCCATGTACTGGAGTGCCAAAATCTAGTGAGTGTTATCAAATTTTGTCTATAGCTTTTTTAGATCCCAATCTTGGGACATGACACCTTTTTAGATCTCACATGTTGCATTATTTATACTATTTATAATTTTTTTTTATTGAATTTGATGTTATAAACTAAGTTACATTAATTCAGTTGGAAAAATATAAAAAAAAAACAAGTAAATCATAAATATCAAATAATATAATATGAATATTCATGTTTTTTAATTTTTATATAATATATTTTTCTTTCAGAAAAATACATACTTCTTCCTTAAAAATCTACTGATTTTAAAAGTAAAAAAAAAAAAAAAAAAAAAAAAACCTACCCTTACATAATCTCTCTCTTCCAAAATAATTTTTTCTCATAATTTACCTTTTTTTCCCTAAGCCATAGTTTTATTGAAAAAGGGCAAGTTACATCAGAGAAAAAAAAAAAGTCTCGCAAAACCAGAGGTTACAGCCAGGAGCATGGAACTCCCAACAAACAACCCCATGATTAACGAGAAGTTACACAATGTACGCTTATAACTAATTGTGAGACTGTCTTGTACACTAACCATCCTGCTATATTAACAGGGAAGAGCACCCTTTTAAACCATCTTTTCAATACAAATTTCAGAGAGATGGATGCATCCGAAGGAAGGTTTGTTCTTTCATTAATTGTCATCATTCAAAGGAAGAAATGTTTTCTTTTTTATGTTGATCTCTAGTTACATGCTTTTATATGAGTGATATATAATATATATATATATATATATGCAGAAAGAGATAACTGTTCCAATTTTCATTGCAGGAATCAAACCACCCAAGGCATTTGGATGCAAAAGTGTGCTGGCGTACAGCCTTGCATTGTTGCCATGGATTTGGAGGGTAGTGATGGAAGTGAAAGAGGCGAGGTAAGAATAATTAGCTTAATTTGTTGAATACATACTGAATTCTCAAAACTTTTGACAGTATTCATAGTTCATACACTTGGGAATTTCTGATTTTTTTCAGGATGACACTACATTTGAGAAACAAAGTGCTCTATTCGCTTTGGCTACTGCTGATATTGTAATAATAAACATGTAAGTATTTACTACAAGTAGATTCTTTGAATTTGATATGCAATTAATATTAGGTTGGAATGGAATGTACGTTGCATATTAATGCAGGTGGTGTCACAATGTTGGTCTGGAGCAAGCTGCCAACAAACCTCTTCTGAAAATAGTTTTTAAGGTACTAATTAATCTATTGTGCAAATCTTTCGATGTGTCTGCAAGTTTACCGTGCTAATTGACACTCCTGTTGCTATTTGAATCAGGTTATGATGAAATTATTCGGTGCTCGGAAAACAACACTCCTATTTGTATTACGTGATAAAACCAAGGTCTGGATTTCTACCTTGAATTTAATTTTTAATAAAATGATGAGTTGAGATCAGGGATTTAAATTATGTTTATTATTTTGTGGTTTTGGCTTTCTCCTCCATCGATATTTCACCTTGAATATTTATCGTAATTGACCGAGATAACATTTATTACGTCCACAACCACGATAAACATGATGCGATAGAAAAGCATCAACCATCACAATTTAAATCCCTAGTTGAGATCAAACTTTCTGATAAAATCTTTGACAGACACTTTTGCTTAGTGAATCTGTTTCTTGTTCCTCGTTCTGTATGTAGACCCCTCTACACCTTTTGCAGCAAACCCTGTGGAAGGATACTGAAAAGGTATATCCTATATCCTATATATATATATATATATATATATATATATATATATATATTCGTAGCCTTGTTTCAGTTGCTCAATCCTTTTCTTTTCCTTTCTCTCCCATTCTATCTGTTCATTTTGGCCATGATTTCCACAGATATGGGATTCAGTTCGTAAACCTGCAAGCCATATTGATACTCCCCTGAGTGATTTTTTTAAAGTAAGTAAGAGGATATCCCTCTCTCTTTCTGTAGGTCACTTTGTAAGTATTCCACTTTCCATTTTACTATTTCATATTGTAAGAGCATCATTTTACATTTGATCTTTGACAAGAAGGTGGTGGTCATTGCTTTGTCAAGCTATGAAGAAAAGGAGGAGCTGTTCAAAACAGAGGTAGTCTATAAAGTTAATAAAGTGTTTATCTTGCTTCACTAAATTTGCCTATAACCCTCCTCTTTTCTTTTTCTTTTTTTCCATTTTCACTTTCAGAGTGGGTTGTTAATTGTTTTCATGTTAACTTGTTTATTTGAGAAGGGGGTGTGGTTGTGGGATTGGGAGAGGGTTGAAACCTGAATTAGAAATTTAAATTGCGGTCATGCTTTCGTCACGTCGCGGACTCATTTTCATTTGCGTTGCTTTTACGCGGTTATGGACGTAACAAATACTATTACGGTCAATTGCGATGAATATCGACGACATAAAAGGCTAAAACCGCAAAATAATATCGATAACGTCGCGTTACGACTGCTATTTAAATTCTTACCCTAAACCTTAACTTTATGAACTAGAAGGATAACAATCATGATGGAGTTTGAAGAGTAAAAAATAACTCTTTTATTATATATTTAAGACAAATATACACTAGACACTTACACTCTTTTAATATGCACTCACAACTTCACTCCTTCACACACAACAACTTACATTCCACCCTATTTATAGCTTTCTATGTTGGTTACTAAACCAATCTATAATGTTCTAGTATGTTGGCTTAATATTCTAGAGAAAGAACAATGAAAAATCTAAAAAGAACTCTAGAAAGAAGACTAAGAAAATTCTAGAAAGACCTAGAGAAATAATAAAGTTTGGAGAGAATTCTAGAGAATTCTAGAGGAGTTGTTGACTTTAACACTCCCCCTCAACAACTACTCTCTTGATGTCGGTTTGGTAGTCATGCCAAGTTGTCTTTTGAACTCATCGAATTTTGCACCGCTAAGTCCCTTGGTAAACAAGTCAGCTACTTGTTCTTCAGTCTTGATGTATTTCAGTTCAACATCTCGTTGAAGTACTTTTTCACGTACAAAGTGATAATGTATTTCTACGTGCTTGGTTCTGGCATGAAAGACTGGATTTTCAGCTAAGCTTATTGCTGACTGATTATCGCAATAGAGTTGTACTGGAGAGTCAATCGGTTGGTGCAGGTCCTTTAACAACTGTATCAACCACGTGCTTTCTTGTGCTGCCATAGCTGCTGCTCTATATTCTGCTTTTGTAGTTGACAATGATACCGTAGGTTGTCTTTTGCTACACCAAGAGATTATGCCGGATCCAAGACTAAATATGTAGCCAGTTGTTGATCGTCTTGTATCATGATCTCCACCATAATCAGCATCACAATATCCTATAACTTGGCACGGAACTCCCTTTTTGTATAGAAGTCCAAAATCAATAGTTCCTTTTACGTGCCTCAAGATTCGTCGAACCGCATCTAAGTGAGGTTTCCTTGGTTTCTCCATGAATCGGTTAGCTACTCCAACAGCGAATGCAATGTCGGGTCTTGTTAATGTAAGGTAGATTAGACTACCCACTAGTTGCCTATAACTTGTTGAGTCTTCCAATTCTTTGCCTTCTTCACTACCGAGTCTTGCATTGGCTTCCATAGGCGTAGATATCGACTTGCAATCAGTCATCCTGAATTTGTGTATAAGATCTTTTGCATACTTGTGTTGACATAAGAATATTCCTTCTTTGGTACGGATTACTTCTAGCCCGAGAAAGTGATTCAGCTCTCCAAGCTCTTTCATTTGAAAACGTACTGAGAGATTGCCTCTAGTTTGTTTGATTTCTTCTTCGTTGTCTTCGTTGATGATTAGATCATCCACGTAAACCAAGACTATTGCCAACTTACCTCCTTTTTCTTTCACGAACAAGTTCGAATCTGCTGCTGCAACTGAGTAACCACTTTGTATTAGGAATTCGGCAATTTTACCGTACCATGCTCTCGGTGCTTGTTTTAATCCGTAGAGTGCCTTTTTCAACTTACACACATAATCCGGATGAACTTTACTTGTGAATCCTTCGGGCTGCTCCATATAAATCTCTCGATCTAGCTCTCCGTGCAAGAAGGCATTTTTCACATCCATTTGCCATAACTTCCAAGATTTGCTTGCTGCAAGGGCAAGTAATACTCGTACTGTTGTAATCTTTGCAACCGAACTAAAGGTCTCATCATAGTCCACCCCATACTTTTGAGAGAATCCGCGAGCCACCAGTCGAGCCTTATACCTTTCTATCGATCCATCGGGTCGAGTCTTTATTTTATAAACCCATTTACATGAGATGGGTTCAATCTTCTTCGGTTTTGGCACCAACTCCCATGTCTCGTTTTGTTTCAGGGCTTGAACTTCTTCTTCCATGGCTTTTCTCCACTCCAATTTCTCAGATGCCTCTTCATAAGTTGTTGGCTCTATTTATTCAATTAGAGCATCATTAGCATACTTAAGATTTGGTTTGCGTTGTCGTGATGACCTGCGCAGAAGTGGCTGAGAATCTCTTTCATCGAACTCATTTTCTCGAAATGACTTTTCCTCATCAAGAGCCTTTTCTGAATACTCGTCACTTGGTTGAGTCTTTTCAAGCTCAATTTCTTCCTCCATATTTTCTTGAAGTTTTTCTTCAATTTCTTTTGAGTCTGGCAATAGAACTGCTTGTGGTGACCACCATGACGAAGCTTCATCGAACACAACATTTCTGGATACATAGCATCTGCCACTCGTTGGATCACAACATCTCCACCCTTTTCTTTGATCGTCATATCCCACAAATATGCAACGAATTACCTTTTTGTCGAATTTGCTACGTAGATGATCTGGTACAAATACATAACATACGCAACCAAATACTCGAAAGTGACTCACCATGGGTTTGATGTTCCATAGTTTCTCAAAGGGTGAGATAAAACCAAGCCTTGCTTGTGGAAGCCTATTAGTCACGTGAGCTGCAGTCTTCATGCATTCTGCCCAAAAGCGAGGTGGCACATTCTTTGCATGTAACATGCTTCGACATATCTCAGCCAAATGCCTATTCTTTCTCTCGGCAACTCCATTTTGTTGTGGAGTGTTCGGACATGTCAATTGTCGGCGTATCTTGCATTCCTGTAAGAATTCTGAAAACTCCTTGGATGTGTATTCTCCCCCGTTATCTGTGCGTAGGCATTGTATCTTTCGGCCTACTTCTTTTTCCATCTTTTCTTTGAACTCTATAAATTTAGTAAGTGCCTCTGATTTTTCTTTCATAAAATCAATCCAGACGTACCTTGAAAAATCATCAATGAAAGTTATCATGTATTGGCAGCCACTGAGAGAAGGTTGCTTTATCTTCCCGAACACGTCTGAGTGAATTAGCTGGAGAGGCTCCTTAGCTCTAAACTTTGACTCCTCGTATGGCAAATGGTGAGCTTTCCCATATTGGCACCCGGCACATACTGTGTCCTTTTGAATGTCTAATTGAGGAAGACCTTTGAGCATAGACTTTTTCATCATTACCTTTAACTTGAGGTAACTCACGTGCCCAAGCCTCGCATGCCACAGGTCAACTGTTTCATTCTTTCTTGCCTTGTCCACATATGCAGTCTGAGCGGACATAACGTAGACTGACTCCAGACGCTTCCCTTCCATTATTGGTGTACTTGTTGGCTTTAAGTTTGGATATACTTTCACATCATTTGGACCAAACACGACATAATTTCCTGAGGCAGTGAGTTGTGAAACCGATAGCAGATTTTTCTTCATACCTGGCACATGGAATACGTTTTGCCGCTCGATTTGGTGTGGACTAAACCGTGGCACAGTAGTTGTTTGGCCGATGTGAGTAATAGGTAACCTTGAATTATTTGCAGTTACCACAACTCGTTTTCCTTTGTATGTTGAGGTATTAGTCAACTTCTCCTTATCTCCAGTCATGTGATTTGAGCATCCAGAATCAACTATCCAATCTTTATTATAGTCAATTAATTTACTCACTGATGCGAGTGAACACTCTTCTTCTGACTCGGTGATGCAAGCAGCTGCAAGTTCTTCGCATTCTTCAATAGCAATTGATGCTTGAAAATCCCACTCTTCTTCGCTATTATTCTCTTCTCGTGACGAGGTTGCCGCGTTGCCTTGGACTTGCTTGAACCGACAGTCTCGAGCAAAGTGACCAGATTTTCCACGGTTGTAACACTGATTGTTTTGACGACGATACCTATTTTCATTTTTGTCTCTTTCTCGAACATGCTGGACTCCCTTTTGTCGAAAGCTCCTTCCCCCTTGCTTTGGCCATGTTTCTTGCCTTCGAAATTTATTTTCTTCCACGCCTGGCTTTGTAACAACTTTGCTTCTTTTATTAAAACCTCTTTTATTACTAAAGAGTGATTTCTCGTCATCTTTTATCAAGACTTTAGACATTTGTTTATCTAAAGTCTCTTGATTGGCTAGGATATTTTCCAACTCAGTTAAAGTTGGTTCTTTGCTCCATCCACGAGTTGCAGTAACAATCCCGTTGTATTCAGGTCGCAAGCCATATATGACAATTCTTCTCATCCTCGTTTCGGTAATGGCATTTTCTGGATCTAATTTTGAAATTTCATCACAAAGAGTTTTAACTTTAGAGAAATATTCGCTTACCGACATATTTTGCTACGACATTGACAAGAGTTCATTCTCCAATTGTTGGAGCCTAGCATCATTTTTCCTCGCGAACAGCATTGTGAGTGTGTCCCAGGCTTCCTTCGGTGTCTTTGCATCCTTGATGCGTTGTAATAAACCATCCTCAATGGTGACTGATAACACGTACATGGCCTTACCGGCTTTGATCTTCCATTTTCTTAGTTCTCCGGCATCAGTTGGTGGTGTTGAAGCTTCACCGTTAACAATATCCCATAAATCTTGCCCGAGCATGTAATATTGCATCCGGATGCTCCACGTATTGTAATTGTTTTCATTGAGCTTCTCGATGTTGCTAGCGGAATTAGAAATATATGCCATAGTGTCTTGAGAGTGCCCTACACTTACCTCAAATTTGATTCTTGTTCACTTAATTTCACAGTCCCTGACCGTGTACCGGCAGAATTTTCACGTCTTTACGAACTACGATCCTCGATCGTCTTGGTCCCAAACCAATAATCTTCACAATCCCAGACTGTCTTTCTCCGATATGCGTACTCCGGTCCCTGGCCGTCTAGCTCTGATACCAATTTGATGGAGTTTGAAGAGTAAAAAATAACTCTTTTATTATATATTTAAGACAAATATACACTAGACACTTACACTCTTTTAATATGCACTCACAACTTCACTCCTTCACACACAACAACTTACATTCCACCCTATTTATAGCTTTCTATGTTGGTTACTAAACCAATCTATAATGTTCTAGTATGTTGGCTTAATAAGAACAATGAAAAATCTAGAAAGAACTCTAGAAAGAAGACTAAGAAAATTCTAGAAAGACCTAGAGAAATAATAAAGTTTGGAGAGAATTCTAGAGAATTCTAGAGGAGTTGTTGACTTTAACAAATCATTAGGTCAAACTATCAGTTTTAATTAATAGTTGGGGATCAAATATAGACTTATAGTCTCATGTCTTAAGCAGGTTGCTCAATTGAGGCAGCAATTGCCCAATTTTATTCCTGAAAGAGGATTTGCTGGTGATAGACAGGGTGTTGTTCCCGCCTCTGGATTTTCTCTTAATGCACAGCAGATATGGAAAAGAATAAAAGAGAACAAGGATCTGGATCTTCCTGCTGTCAAGGTTTTATAGTGATAATTATATTCATTTCTATTTTCTTTTATAATTTATTGTTTCCTCATAAGAGTAAATGTTCTTCATCATGTTTATCAGGTAATGGTTGCCACAATTCGTTGTGAAGAGATTGCCAATCAGAAGTTTCATCAATTATCCTCTAATAAGGTATGTATACAGTATACTCTTGCATGTATCTTTCTTTTGGGCAAAATCTTGAAACTCTTCGAATCAAAGTGGACATGTACGTCGTAAGTTGGATGTGGGTTTCCACATAGCTGTTAATCTGGTAGATTGAAAATGCTCTTTATTAGCCTTTGATCAAGTAAATTTTGTATAGGATTGGCTAGAATTAATGGAAGGAGCTATTGAATCTGGGCCAGTATCCAATTTTGGGAGCAAGCTGAGCTCTATTTTAGAAACCTATTTTTCAGAGTAAGTTTTTTCCTATGTGATCCATTATATGTGTTTCTCTTTTTGCTCTATCTTTGCCTTTCCTACATTTGAATTCTTACAAAATGAAGTACTGATAATGCTGAAATGTGCAAATTTAATAAATAAAAGTAGAGTGCCTATTTCTTTCTAAGTGTTTTAGCGTATTTGATTCTGAAAACTCATTTATTTAATAAATTTAAACTGATATTTTCAGGTTCTGTTTTTTTTTTTCCTTTTTTTATGGATACCCTAATCTTTTATGATTACACTTGACATTTCTTTTACCATATATAGCTATGACAAGGAGGCAATAGACTTTGATGAAGGTGTCAGAAATGAAAAACGAAAACAGCTGGAGTCAAAAGCGTCGGAAGTAAGGAGTACTATATGCAGTAATCTTATAATTATAATTACCAACTTTGTTTCAAAAAGTAGATTACTGTTAATATAGGATTTTGCTAATAAGTGTTTTAATGACATTTTTTAAAATTATTACATATAATAATATATTTATCTAATGTATTAAAAATGATAAATAAAATTATCAATTATTGCATTTAATACAATGTAATTACTATAAAATTGCATTTAATATATTATTTTTATTGAGTTCAAGAAAAAAAATCATTTATTATACTTTTCTTTCTATATATATCACCTTAACTAATGCCTAATATCACTGGTTAACATTTTCCTACTATAAATAATATGTGGGAAAGACATTGGTTAAGGTGATATTTTTAGAAGAAAAAAAAAGTGTAATTAATATAATTTTTTTTTAATTTACAAAAAATTGAAAGAATAATACATTTGATATAAAAAGGCTGAAAACATAGCATGAAGAAACGACAAAGAAAACATTACAGCAATATATAAAATATTATATCTAAATATTTTTATAATTTTAATATTTTTATAATATTTTGTATGTGAATTAATTTTTTTTATTATTTTATATTATAAACATCTTCCTTTGATAAATGGATTCCTAAATTGTGCAGCTTGTGCGTCCTCCATACTTTAAGCTGTTGGAACGTTTACGCTTCAAGGCACTGGAAAATTTTAAGTCCAAATTGGAACATATGTTGAACAAAGGAGTGGGATTTGCAGCTTCTGTTAAATCATGTACCAATACAGTAATACATGAGTTTGACCAAGCATGTGCAGGTAATGTATATATAATACCTTGTAAGTTTTTATTATTATTTATTATTATATTTGTTTTAAAACGGCATAAGTTTTTTGGTAATACGGTTAGGGATATCTCAAACGTTACTTTGATCAAATCTCTTCTTCGAGCAATAATAATTAGCTTTCCAAACATTAGCATCAAATTAGGGATTTAAATAATTACCGCAATACGATGTTACAATCGTTATTTTAATGTTTATATTCTCTCCGCCATCGATATTTATCACAATTGATCTCGATAATATTCATTACTTTTGCAATCAAGATAAACGCGACACGACCGAAAATACATTTGTAATCACAATTTAAATCCTACACCAAACAATTAGTATATATTTGGTCATTCCTAATTAACAAAATCTTCTATAATATCGATATGATCTTTAGAATAACAACCTTTTTGTTTTATTTTCAACTTGTGCATATTTATGCTTTAATTAACAGTCTATTTTTCTCCTCTTTCAGATGTTGCCATCCGAAATGTTAATTGGGATACTTCCGAAGTACGAGAAAAACTTGTCCAAGACATTGATTGGTACAAATCGTCGGGTTTTAATGCAATTAGTTTGTCATTATTGAAAGTTGGATACGAGGTGATTTTCTTGATACATATTCATTATACCATGCCAACATATACGTATTTTATCAAAAAAAATAAATTAATTAAATATTGACATGTTGTTGATACTCAGGAAGGACTTAATAAAGCACTATCTAAACAACTGGAGTCCCTGTTTGAAAATCCAAATGGAGACACCTGGGCTTCAATAAGAGAGCTCCATACATGTGAGATTGAGACTGCATTAAAAGCAGCGACAACTACCTTTTCTATTTTTGATTTAGATCGAGAGAAGAGCAACAAAATGATAAAAGATTTGAGGGACTATGCTAGAAATGTGGTGGAGAAAAAAGCAAGAGAAGCAGCTGGAAATGTTCTACACCAAATGAGAGTTAGGTAGGGAACTTAACTTTCGTATTCATTGCTATAATTCATTAGAATAAATGAATGAATGATCGCTCGTTTTTAATCCTTGAGAGCATGTATATGTCAGGTTCTCAGCCATGTTGAATGATGCAATTGAAAGGAAAAAGTTCTCAAGAAAAATTATCACGAATGCCTACATTGAGGTAATTTGCTTAGTTATTTCATGGCTAGTGGAACTTTAATAACTATAGAACCTACTATTAGTATATTTTATGCTGCAATCCGTACTCTGAAAAGTATTCAAATATTGTTTTATTGCAGTGTCTTAGCCTTTTGTCTGTAATGGCTGCCGTACGTTTAGATGAGAAACCTGATAAAATTGAGGAAATGCTCTTTTCTTCCCTTATGGATCATGAAAGTGTGTCTTCAAAAACTCTTGCCTCATCTAGCACATGGCCGGAGGTAGTAGGTTTGGATATGGTTATTTTCTTGAAGGGATAATGATAAAAATAAACTCTCGAATTGTGGTAAAATATATTCTCAATATACTTAAGCCTCCGCTCTTTTATTTGCGTCAATTGAGTCTCGACTTATTATTTGGTGTCAAATCAATCCAATTTGAATGAAAAATGCTCACATATTGGAGATTTCGATTGACACAAATAAAAGAGTAAGATCTTTAAGTGAAAATTTTGTCATAGTTTGAGAGTTTATTTAATCATTATGCATAGATAATTGACAATTAAAAATTTCTAATATAAAACTAAATGTGTTAGGTTTCTCCAAAGGATACCCTGATTACACCAGCAAAATGCAATTCATTATGGGAAAGCTTCCAAGCAGAGATTTTGCCTCGTACTCAAGCTTATAATATGTTAAAGGTAGATTATATTCAGGATTTAAATTGCGATCAAGGACATGTTTTCGGTCGCATCACATTTATGGCGGTTATGAACGTAATGAATGTTATTACGATCAATTGCGATGAATATCGATAACGGAAAAAACCAAAATCAAGCCATAATATCGCGTTGCGGGCGCTATTTAAATTCTTGATTATATCGATTAATTGGAGGAACAATTTAGGCCCTTTTTTTCTGACGATTTTGTTTTTTTGTTCTTCAGGAGACTAAGAGCCAAGCACGAAAGGATCGGGCTATACGAATTACAAAAACTGCAGTTTCTGCTGCGGCCCTTGCTGTTTCTGTTGCAACCCTTGCAAGCTCCGGTGCTGGCGTTTTAGTTCTTTTAGCTGTTGCACTTTGAGGCTTCTAATTGTCAAACTAAAAGGATTGCCATCAAAAAACTTTGTTACCTTCTATTGATCGTTTAATAAATTGGAAACGTAGTGATTGTTTTCAACTTGATGTACTTACCAATCAGAATTAAAATCTTGTTGTTGCAAAATTTGGTTGTTTCTGCTATTATATGTATATTTGGAGATCCATTGACTGAGTTCTTATTTGATCAATTTTATCAAAACTAGTTTTTTATCATCTTAATAAGTTGTTAGATCTTAGATTTAAGTCTTGTCGAATAGGGAGAAACCAAGAATTTTATGTTTGGGGCGGATAAAAGAGGTTAAATTATAAATTTTTTGGGGCCAAAAATTAATATTATCTTTTTGATTAAAAAAATACTTAAAAATCAAAAAACTTTGAGGAGAAGGGGGCCAAGGCCCTTGCCAACCCCCTCTTGGATCTGCCCCTATCGTCGAACGTGAATTTAGTTCAACTTTATGATGGTTTGTTTAATTAGTTTTTTATGAATTTATTTTCTATACGTTATCTCTGGAGGTTTTTTAATTTCATAAATAAAATTAACAAACAAATATGTATATTTTTTTATTATATAAATTTTATTTAATTATTTTTAATATCACTTAAAAATACGTGTCACTCTTAATAAAAAAACATTGTTATCATGTCTAGATCATGACAATGGAAAAGAATTAGCTGGGAAATTTCGAGTAAAATTTCATATCGAGAATTCTTAATAGAAAAAAATGACCAATATGGTCAATCTAAGTAGAATTGGCTAATTAAGATGCTATATTAACGAACCTGCTACGAAATTGGACCAAGATAGATGGAGAATGAGACAAGATTAATTTTCTCCAGAACCAAACAGATTCTTACATATTGGTCAAAATCTTTTAATTTCCAGAATAAAGACAAAGACGAAAAGAGGAAGAAAAAACCAAGTAATTTTTTATGGTTATACTTAATTAATTAAAAAAATATCATTCAGATAAAGATTTCACGTCAATGATAGTAAAAGAAACTGCTATCAATCCTCAAGTTGATTATATTTTAATTCTTCAAAAAGAAAAAAAAATATATATGTATACATAAAATAAACATTGATGGGTGAATGGGTGAGTGACCTGGGAAAGGGAGAGGGAGAGGAAGTAAGCTGTTGATAGCTTGATTTCAGCTATAAAGCGATCTGCCCAGACTTTTTTATTTTTTGGATTTTTTAAATATATTTTCTAGTTTCTTTTTTATATATTTTTGTGTTTTTTATTTGATCCAATTAATAAGTTAAGCCCAAATCAATAATATGAGCTAAATTTAATAATTTGAGTTTATTTAATTAACAAATCAAGTTCATTTAATAAATTGAGTTCAATTAATAGTTCAAGCCTAATTAATAAGTACGATCCAATTAAGAAATCATACCTAATTAACGTATAGATCAGGCTAATTAGTGAAAAGTCTAAAAGATTGACTCAAGAGATTAAAACAGGATTGTTTAACAATTAAAAGATTTATTTCAAATTATTTGAAACGAGTATCTAAGGATCCAGACAAATAAATATCTATATCAATGAACCTGCTACGAAATTGGACATGAGATAGAGAGGAATATAGATGAAATTCTCCGTGCAAAAAGATAAAGATTAATTTTCTTCAGAACCAAACAGACGAAGAGGGAAAAAAAATTATGGTTATTTATCCTTAATTAATTAAAATATCATTCAGATAAAAAAAAAAATTTCACGTCAATGATAGTCAATAAAAACTGCTACCAAATCTCAAGTTGATTATAATTTAATTCTTGAATATATATATATATATATATATATATATATATATATATATTGGTGGGGCAATAAGCTACAAAAAATAAAAGAAATATGAATTTTTTTTCATTTTCTTTTCAAAGTTGATTTACTTATAAACTTATAATTCTTATTTTGCAGTCTATAAATCTGCTCTTTTGTGATGCCTATATATATGCAAGATATGCTATTCTTTTAGGGTGAAATCTTGTGCAGTTCACTAATCGGTTGATACAGGTACGATGGTCTATTGATCTTAATTTCCTTTTATTCATCAGCTAATTAATATATAGTTGTTATAACTTTCTAAAGCTCGATTATATGTTAATTATCACTATAGTTGTTCAAATCGCTTCATGGTTGATGAATCAGTTTTTTTTTTTTTTCTTTTTTTTTTCTATTAAAGTTAAATATTATGTTTCCCTTTTAAAAGGTTGGTTCTAAGATCGATCATAAATTAGACCGGACCATGAAAGTCAATCATATATGTCTAGACCTATCTGTCAAGGATTTAATTTGTGATTGCGAACACTTTTCGATCGCGTCGCGTTTATCACGATTAATTGTTGTAAATATCAGAGATGAGTATCGACAATGAAGAAAAACGAACCCACAAAATAATATCGTGTTGGGTATTTTTGAGCCTAAGTCCCAATCCCACATCCCTTTGTAATGTCAAGCCAAGGAGGTGCTCACCTTATAAATAAGGGGTCTTGGCCTTTGGTTGAAATCACCCACCACCCCTTGTGAGAGATAGTCTATACACTTGTATTAGGACTATCCGGGTGGTGAGTCATAGTGTTTTTGTTGAGAGGGTTTGTAGCTTAATCCGTTCAAAAGTTACTTTGAGGGTTTGTAGCTTAATCCGTTCAAAAGCTACTTGTGAGAGGGTTTGTAACTTAATCCGTGCAAAAGTTACAAGTGTGTTGAAGGAGGGTTTGTAGCTTTGTCCGTTCAAAAGCTTCAGTTGTAGTAATGATATCCTTATGGGATCGTGGATGTAGACCAAGAGGGTCGAACCACGTAAAATATTGTGTCTTTTTCTATTCTTATTCGAATGCTTGTTGTGGGTGAATGCTTGTTATTGGGCTACCACGGTTTATTTAATTTGTGATTGCGAACACTTTTCGATCGCATCGCGTTTATCACGATTAATTGTTGTAAATATCAGAGATGAGTATCGACAATGAAGAAAATCGAACCCACAAAATAATGCTGTAACATCGTATTACAGTTACTATTTAAATTCTTGTATCCCATGTTAATTAAGCAATCTATTATGGACTAAATCTCTATAAATTTTGTCTACAATCCTAATCCGAAACACTTATTTGGATGAGGCTCACCCTAGTAACCCTTAATGTGAAGACACTTCCGGCTGTATTACCAATATATATATATATATATATATATATATATATATATATATATATATATATATATATATATAACATGTTGTCATGTTGCGTGCAGAAGTTTAGTTACAACATTTGAGAGAAATGTTGACAACAGAGATAAAATATTTTAAGCACCCATTGCATGGGCTTCAATTGTGTTCGTCTGAAATCCCTCATATGCAACGGATGCAATCAGCGAGGATTCGAACTGCGTTACCAATGTCCCGATACGAACTGCAATTTCCATCTTCATGAGGAATGTAGCCGGGCTCGCCTTTTCGAATCTATCTCCCATCGATATTTTCCAACCTGCAACTTCATTTTTTACTGGTCACCTCCATCTCAACCATATTACGGAAGATTTTTGCCAAGCATGTGGAAAAAATGTAGATGGTTACTCCTACTACTGCATACATGGACATTATTTGCACCCAGTTTGTGCAAATCTAGCATTGATTATTCCTAATAATGGGGTGGGAATCAAGCTTTGTGAAGAGGCTCCAACTGAATGTTTAATATGTCGAAATCGGGTCATCTCAAATTTCGTCAAGGGCTGGTCCTATGTTTCTTGTGGTCAGTATAGCTGTCTTACGGCATGTATGGCAGATTGGATGTCTATGATACTTGGAGATGTAGTTATTTTCAACTTGATCCCAATAGGACTACTACAGACCTTGCGTTACAGCAGCTGACTGCGAATCGAACGGCGGTAGCTTTCCAAAATAATGGGGAAATCTCGAGGAGAAACTATGGCTGGATTATGACTTTGCTCAAATATCTCATTCTCAAGCTTGTTATTGCTTTCAGCTTCAATTTTTTTGATTTCAGATCTATTTTAATTTCTCTAAATGCTTCCCACAGAGGTTGAAAGATGAAATATATATATATATATAGTATTTGTTATAACATGCATTCGTATGTGAATTCTCGTTGGTTTATTTATTTTTGAATATATAATTGTATATTTTAAAAATAAATAAAAAGAATAAAATGCATATTTTCTAAAATTTACATGTAAAATTTATTTCATGTTCAAATTATATCAAATTATTATATTATTTTTAATATTAATGCAAAATTAATTATGAAGATAAAAAATTTAATGTAAATTTTAAATTTTTATTTATATAAAATAAATTAATTCACCTTTTAAGATTAGTGAAAAATTAAAACTTTTAAGATAAAACAATTCTACATGAATTTTTAGTTTATTTATTTATTATTAAATTAATCCATTTAACGAAAGTATTTTAATGAAATTAAACTTCTTACTTATAAATTAGGTAAATCTTATTAATAATAAAAAATATTTATAATGTCAATTTAGAAATATAGTTATAAAGTAATTCTACATAAATTTTTAATTTTTTTATTTATTATCAAATTATTCCATTTAACGAAAGTGTTTTAATGAAGTTAAACTTCTTACTTATAAATAAGATAAATCTTATTAATAATAAAATTATTTATAATGACAATTTAGAAATATAATGAAGAATGATAACTATTTTCGTCAGTTCAAAAAATTCTTCACATTCGATCTTTTATATATATTATAGATATATATTTGCGTACCTTCAATCTGATTCAATGTACTTAGCTAAGAGTGATCTAAATTTGAGTGAATAATTACTATTATGAATAAAATCCATTGAGTCTTTAGCTACACAATGCAAGGTAGCATTTTCCATTGATTAAATCTCATTCCTAATCTATTTATTTCCATATTCAAACTTGTTGGATTTGTATCTTGATTCTTATGTTCATTTAATGTCTTCTATGTTTTAGTCCAATACTACTAGTTTTAGGATTTGCATAAAATTAGTATAATTTTTTTTTTTTTTTTTTTTTGAGTTTGAACGTGGAGCCATCATCAAACATAGTTAGAAACACATAAAAGATAAGTTATTAGAGATAAAAGATTGGTTGTAAATAAAAAACAAAATTAATTAAAGCCACCAAGCCCCCTGACTTCTCTTTTTAATTATTATTTATTTTTTTAAATTATTGAAAATAATAATTAAAACATTAAAAATATTAAGGACAATAAAGTTAATGGGTCGATCCATTGGGTTCTAAGACCCACAAAAATCAAGAGCTATCAAGGCCCAAAAAGGCAATAAAAAATAGACAAGAAGCTCAAAGTTCAACTCAAGCCTACAAAATCCAAGCCCATGCTTACTTGGATTTCAAATCAATTGAAGTCTGATTAAAATTGAAATCCAATTTGATCCAGGCATTTTGAAATTAGGGAATCGAATCATTGGATTAAGGACACTAAATCGAGAATCGATATTTTCAAAATATTAATTATCCAAAAAATATATATATATTCAAAATATTACTCGAATTTTGGCTCAAAATTGAACCCGGACGAAATTTGATGTTTGCAGAGAACTCCAAGAAGTTGAAAAATAAGGTGATAGAGGAATGAAAAGATACTAGGTTAAAGTATTTAAATAGGACTAAAAGTGCATTTCAGTTTTTGTACTATAGAAGTGAGTAATTTAATCTTTATAAGTTTGAAATTTGTGCAAAAAAATAAAATTGGTAACAGTGTTAATGAAAAACCTTCTAAATACTGACATAGACATGTGAAACTAATAGAAAGTTGACTTGAAAAAAAATGATGATGTGTCAAATTTTTTTACTCAAGTGGAATTTAGAAAAACACAATTTTTTTACCCAAATTCCTCCCTTACTCATAAAAGCATGTCATCATTTTTTTCGAAATCATCTATTCTGTCAGTTTTTAAATTACACCTAAGCAAAAAATTTTGACATGTCATCATTTTTTTTAAGTCATCTATTCAGCCAGTTTCACATGTCCACGTCAGCATTTAGACGGTTTTCCTTTAAAACTGTTATCAATTTTACTTCTTTACACCAATTTCAAAAATGCAAGGATTAAATTACTCACTTCTATAGTATAATGACTAAAATACATTTTTAACTATAGTACAAGGATTTCTCAAATTCTTTAACCAAAGAAACTAATGTTGGTGATGACCATGGGTTAGTAATGCAAGAAAAAGGGTAGGAAAAATGGTGAGCGGGATCAAACAAAATCTAGTTCATATTCAAAATAGATTATGGTTTCAAGTGTGGAGATCAGAAAGGTCAATTTAGACAAAATTGTCCTAAACTCAAAGGATGGTGTTGAGAAAAACTTAGAGTAGATGACTCTAATTTTACCACTCAAAAAAGAAAGTTTAGATTTTAGGAAAACTCACAAATGCTCACACTTCACTCTAGACTACACTCTTTAGAGAAGAATTCCTTAGGAAAACTTAGAACTTTTATTGCTTATTGAAGCTTACTACTTGATGATTTACAAATGCAAGGGAGGGGGGGTATTTATACAATACCAAGACAAACACAAGCCACACAAATATAAAATCTAAATAAATTACAACCACTCATTGTTGTTTAATAACAACCACACATTTAAATCACACAACTACAACCACACATTAAACCACACAACTACAACCACACATTAAACCACACAACTACAACCACACATTAAACCACACAACTACAACCACATATTAAACCACACAATTGCAACCACACATTGTTAGGCTTTTATTTTTCCTTGGGCTGGTATTGGACAATTTAACACTCCCCCTCAATACCAGCTCTTCCTCTTTGCACCATGTTGAGTTGACGACGAAACATTTCAAATTTGTTGATACTCAAACCTTTTGTGAATAAATCTGCCATTTGATCATCTGTCTTGATCTGCTTCATTTCAATCTCTTCTTGTAGAACCTTTTCTCTGATAAAGTGATAATGCACTTCTATATGTTTGGTTCTTGCGTGAAAGACTGGATTTTCTGCCAAACGAATTGCTGACTGGTTGTCGCAATACAACGGAACTGCATAATCTACTGGTTGATGTAGATCACTCATTAGTTGTATCAACCACGTACACTCTTGAGCTGCCATTGCTGCTGCTCGATACTCAGCTTCGGTAGTTGACAATGATACCGTTGGTTGTCTCTTACTGCACCAAGAAATTGTTCCAGAACCAAGTTTAAACATGTACCCAGTTGTTGATCTCCTGGTGTCATGATCTCCTGCATAGTCAGCATCACAATAACCAACTAACTTACAGTCTTCACCTTTCTTGTACAAAAGACCATAATCTATTGTACTTTTCACATATCTCAGTATTCGTCGAACTGCTTCTAAATGAGGCTTCTTCGGATTTTGCATATACCGACTCATCACACCAACTGTATAAGAAATGTCAGGTCGAGTCAAGGTTAAGTAGATCAGGCTACCTACCAATTGTCGATACATAGTTGCATCTTCCAAGTCTTTGCCTTCAAGTGCACACATCTTGCCATTTGGTTCCATCGGTGTTGAAATTGGCTTGCTCTCGAGCATTCCAAACCTTTTTAGCAAATCTTTAGAATATTTTTGTTGACAGAGAAATATTCCTTCTTGTATGTGATCAACCTCTAGACCAAGAAAGTGCTTGAGTTGTCCAAGTTCTTTCATTTGGAAACGAACTGATAAATTCTCCTTGGTTTGAAGAATTTTTGCCTCATAATCACCAGTTATGATTAAATCATCCACATATATCAATACGATAGCTAGCTTTCCTCCATTAGCTTTGACAAACAAGCTGGAATCTGCAGGTGTCACTGAATAACCACTATGAGTTAAAAATTCAGCAATCTTACCATACCATGCTCTAGGTGCTTGTTTCAATCCGTAAAGTGCCTTTCGCAGCTTACACACATGCTCAGGATGATTTTGGTTTTGAAATCCCAATGGTTGAATCATGTAGATTTCCCGATCTAGCTCTCCATGAAGGAATGCATTCTTCACATCCATCTGCCACAAGTTCCAGTCTTTGTTGGCTGCAAGGGCAAGTAGGACTCGTACGGTTGTAAGTCTTGCCACCGGACTAAACGTTTCATCATAGTCTAGCTCATACTTCTGAGAGAAACCACGAGCCACCAACCGTGCCTTGTACCTTTCAATCGACCCATCTGGACGATGTTTTATCTTGTAAACCCACTTGCAGGATATGGGTTTCACATCTCTTGGTTTTGGCACTAGATCCGAAGTCTGATTCTGCTCAAGCGCAGTGATCTCTTCTTTCATAGCCATAATCCACTCAGAACTCTGTGATGCTTCTTCAAACGTCTCAGGTTCTGTTGCAATTGGTTCTTCCACTATGGCTGCATTAGCATATTTGGGATTTGGCTTCCGTGCTCTTGTTGTCCTTCGGATTTGTGATTGTGGAGATGGTTCTTCCACTTCACTCGATCTAACATCTGGTTGATACACACCAGTTTGCCAAGGACTCTGGACTAACACTTGCTCGTCATCGTTATGATCACATAGGTCTTCTACTTCATCTGAAGTTGATTGAAGTTGGACAATATACTCTCCTATTTTCTGTTGTAACATGTCTTCAAATTCTTTTGAATCTGACAACACCTCCTTTTCTGAGGACCACCAAGAAGATGCTTCATCGAATACCACATTGCGTGAAGTGTAACATCTTCCACTTGTAGGATCACAACATTTCCATCCTTTCCTTTGGTTGTCGTATCCCACAAAGATACACCTAGTTGCTTTCTTATCAAACTTGCTACGTAAATGATCAGGAACAAATACATAACATACACAACCAAATACTCGAAAGTAGCTGACTGAAGGTTTCATTTTCCACAATTTCTCAAAGGGGGAAACAAACTCTAACCTTGGTTGAGGAAGTTTGTTGATCACATGGGTTGCGGTTCTCATAGCTTCGGCCCAAAATCTTCCGGGTACATTCTTTGCATGTAGCATACTCCGACAAATTTCTGCAAGATGCCGATTCTTTCTCTCTGCTACACCATTCTGTTGTGGTGTATTGACACAAGTATACTGATGACGTATGTTGCATTCTCGTAGGTATTGAGAGAATTCGCCTGAGCTATATTCTCCTCCATTGTCTGTGCGCAAGCAACATATCTTCTTTCCCACTTCTCCTTCAACTATCTCTTTGAACTCTTTAAACTTTGAGAAAGTGTCAGACTTTTCTTTCATAAAGAAAACCCACACATACCTGGAGAAATCATCAATAAACGTCACCATGTACCGCATTCCACTAATTGATGGTTGCTTAACGGGTCCAAATACATCAGAGTGAACTAACTCTAATGGTTCTTTTGCTTTAAACTTTGACTCCTCGTATGGCAATTGGTGTGCTTTACCATATTGGCATCCTGCACAAACTGTGTCTGTTCTTATGTCAAGCTGAGGAAGTCCCTTAAGCATCGACTTCTTCATCATCATACTTAGCTTGGAATAACTAACATGACCTAACCGCATGTGCCATAAATCTGCTGTATCGCTCCTTCTTGTCTTGTCTACATATGCTGACTCTGCTGACATCACGTAGACTGACTCCAGACGTCGTCCTTCCATCATCGGCTGTCCTGAGATTTTGAGATCACGATATACCTTCACATCCCTTGGACCAAACAGAATATGGTGACCTGACGATGTTAATTGTGCCACTGAAAGCAAATTTTTCTTCATGCCTTGGACATGGTAAACATCTTGTAGTGGTACCTGATTATGACTATATCGAGGTGCTACTACCGTCTTACCGATGTGAGTAATCGGTAATCTTGAATTATCAGCTGTCACAACAATGCGATTTCCCTTGTATTCTGACAGGTTCTGCAACTTCTGTTTATCGCCTGTCATGTGATTTGAGCAACCTGAATCGACAATCCAGTCATTCTCATAGTCAATTCGGTCAGCCGTTGTTACTGTGAGAGCTAACTCTTCCTCTTCCATAGCAAAAAATGCTTCAGCGTCCCAATCATCTTCGCTTTTCTCCTTTGTACTAGAAGTAGCAGCATTGCTCTCAGCGGGCCTTTTGTTAAACCAACAATCTTTTGCCATGTGACCTTTCTTGTCACAGTTGTAACAGTTACCTTCAAATCTTTTATTGTTGCTACGATTCTTTGAAGCTCCCCCTGGACGAGAGCTCCCTTCTCCTTGATGACTTTTTGTCTTGTCACCATACTTTTTAGATCCATCACCGACGTGCTGTTTGAATTTGCCTTTGCTTTTGTTGGTGTAGAGTGCTTCCTCTTCACTTTTCAACGAGACCCCTCCCATTTGCTTGGTCATAGATTCTTGACCAACAAGCAAATTTTCAAACTCTACAAGTGATGGTTGAGTTGGCCATCCTTGTATAGCGGCAACGAAGCTGCGATATTCGGGCCTCAAACCATGGATAATTATTCTTTTTACCCTGGTATCTTCAATAGCAGCTGTAGGATCTAAATCAGAAATTTCACGGCATAACGTTTTTACCTTGTGAAAGTATTGAGCAATCGGTATATCTCGTTGTGCAACTGATAACAATTCATTCTCAAGAAGTTGAAGTCTTGTGTCATTCTTTCTCGAAAAGAGTGCATCTAAAGTATCCCACGCTTCTTTTGGCGTTTCTAGCTTTTGTATGTGTTCCAACATTTCTTCTTCAACTGTGGTCTTAAGGGCAAACATGGCTTTACCCACTTTAATCTTCCATTTGCGCAAGGTTCCTTGAGCATCTTCTTGCTCGGGCTTCGTAACTTCACTACCACCAACGACTTCCCAAAGGTCTTGACCTTGTAGGTAAGACATCATACACGTCTTCCACGTGTTGTAATTTTTGTGATTGAGCTTCTTGATTCCTCCAACTACTTGAAGATCACCCATCGTGTCGGCAAGACTCTAACAATACCGAACAAGCTTGATTTTGAGACACAAACTTGTAGAGTACAAACTCCTCACGACTCAAGAACGCTCAAACCAAAAATAGTACCTGAATAACTATTTCACCGTGAACAGTACCGTATACGTGAATAGTATCGTATACCATATACTTGAATAAATCTCGTATATGTTAACAATTACTATAAAAGTATATAGTGACACGTGTGAATAGTAACTATGGTAGTAACTCACAACCTTGCTCTGATACCAATTGTTGAGAAAAACTTAGAGTAGATGACTCTAATTTTACCACTCAAAAAAGAAAGTTTAGATTTTAGGAAAACTCACAAATGCTCACACTTCACTCTAGACTACACTCTTTAGAGAAGAATTCCTTAGGAAAACTTAGAACTTTTATTGCTTATTGAAGCTTACTACTTGATGATTTACAAATGCAAGGGAGGGGGGGTATTTATACAATACCAAGACAAACACAAGCCACACAAATATAAAATCTAAATAAATTACAACCACTCATTGTTGTTTAATAACAACCACACATTTAAATCACACAACTACAACCACACATTAAACCACACAACTACAACCACACATTAAACCACACAACTACAACCACACATTAAACCACACAACTACAACCACATATTAAACCACACAATTGCAACCACACATTGTTAGGCTTTTATTTTTCCTTGGGCTGGTATTGGACAATTTAACAGATGGTAGGTCGGATGATGAAGCCAATCAGAACTAAAATCTTGTGCTGCAAAATTTGGCTGATCATAATCAAGCTGGTTGTTTCTGTGTATTTGGACATCCTTTGTCTTTGATTTTCAATTTGCTTCAATTTTATCAAAACTGATTTTTTTTTATTATCTTAATAAGTTGTTATCTTTTAGGTTTAAGTCTCACTTTACTTTACGTGTGTGAGTTTAATTTAATTTTATGTTACTTTATTTATTATTTTTTTATAAATATAATATATGATATATAAAAAAAAATTTAAAATACTATGATCAGTCAAATTACATATAGTATTTCTTTTCTAAATTAATGGTAGTCTATAAACATTGTTATCATGTCTAGACTCTAGATCATGACAATGGAAAAGAACTAGCAGAGAAATTTGGAGTAAATTTTCATATTATTGAGAACTTTTAATAGATTTTTTTTTTTTTATCAATATGGTCAATCTATGTAGAATTGGCTAATTAAGATGTTATATGAACGAACCTGCTACGAAATTGGACAAAAGATAGAGAGGAAGATACATGGATCTCCATTAAAAAAAGACAAGATTAACTTTCTCCAGAACCAAACAGATTCTTATGTATTGACCAAAATCTTTTTCCAGAACAAAGACGAAGAGGGGAAGAAATTAAAAACCAAGTAATTTTTTATGGTTATCCTTAATTAATTAAAAAAAAAAATATCATTCAGATAAAAAAAAAAACATTTACGTCAATGATAGTTAATAAAAACTGCTACCAATCCTCAACTTGATTATATATTATATATATATATATGGGATTAATATTTGATGCACTGACAGTATATAAGACTATACACTATCAGTGCATCTTACGATACCGCGTGTTAAAGTTAGGTTGTAGATGTTAGGGATTAGTGGTTAGAGTTAATGATTATTTTTTATAAGATGTCAGTATAAGATTTACTGTCAGTGTATGAAGTTTATACACTGACCGTGCATAAAAAAAAATGAGCTCATATATATATATATATATATATATATATATATATAACATTGATGGATGAATGGGTGAGGGACCCAGGAAGGCGAGAGAGAATTGGTGGTTGGTAACTTTGATTTCAGCTATACAGTGGTCTGCTTAGACTTATTTATTTATTTATTTAGGATTTTTTATATATTTTTATGTTTTTGTTTAATCCAATTAATAAATTAAGCCCAAAACAATAATTTGAGTTGAATTCATTAATTTGTGTCCAATTAATAAATCAAGTTCATTTAATAAATTGATTCCAATTAATAATTCAAGCCTAATTAATAAATACGACTCAATTAAGAAATCGAGCCTAATTAACGAATAAATCACCCCAACTAGTGAAAAGTCTAAATAAAGACTGACTCAAAATATTAAAACTAAATTGCTTAATAATCAAAGACTTATCTCAAATTATTTTGAAACGAGCATCTAACGATCAAGACAAAATTAAATATCCATATGAATGAACCTGCTACAAAATTGGGCATGAGATAGAGGAAGATAGATGGAATTCTCCGTGAAAAAAAAGAAAAAGATAACATTAATTTTCTCCAGAACCAAACAGATTTTTACGTATTGTCCAAAATCTTTTTCCATAATAAAGACAGACGAAGAGGGGAAGAAAAAACCAAGTAATTTTTTTTATGGTTATCCTTAATTAATTAAAAAGTATCATTCAGATAAAAAAAAAAAAATTCACGTCAATGATAGTCAATAAAAACTGCTATAAATCCTCAAGTTGATTATATTTTAATTATAATAACATTGGTGGGGCAATAAACTTGAAAAAGAAAGGAAAAAAAGATGAAGATGTTTATTTCTTTTCAAAGTTGGTTTAGTTTAGTTATAAACTTATAAGTCTTATTTGCACTCTATAAATCTGCTCGCTAGTCGCTAGTCGCTAGTCATGCCTAGATATATATCCAAGATATATGCTATTCTTTTAGCTAGGGTGAAATCTTGTGCAATTCGCTAATCGGCTGAGGTACGGTTCTATTGAATCTTAATTTCCTTTTTATTCATAAGCTAATTAATATATATAGTTGGTATAACTTTTTAAAGCTCGATTATATGTTAATTATCACAATATTTGTTCAATCGCTCCATATAAAAGATTTAAAAATTATACAAATCTTAAACTTTTATATATGTTGTTAGAATTTCAATATGAAAGTTGGTTGTTCAGCTTTTAATTTCAGAGTTGGTACACCTTACTCTCTGGTTTTGCTGGTGTCTTGCTTTCCTCCATATACTTTGAGCATCTCTTGTTTTGCTTTGGTTTTGGTTTGGGTCTGCTTTTTTATGTACAAAAAATTGAGCCTTCTTCCCTAGTTCAGTTTTTTGTTTTTTTTTTTTTTTTTTTTTTTTCTAAGTCAAGAAAATTTCATTAATAAAACCCAAAGGGAAAGGAGCAAGCTGGTTTGATTTTTCCTTTAATTCAGTTTTTTGGTTGCCTTTTGGAATTCTGCTAGTTTTTTTTTGCATAATGTATTTTTGGCCTCAAACCTAAAGGTAGTTCATGTTTTCTTCTTGGTTTTTTATTTGGATGGTCGTTGGCCAATTGATCAGCTTCGTGTTGGGTTCTTTTTCTCTTCTTTAGTAATAAAATTACTTCTGCTTGCCTTCCCCAGTTCCCCCTCCCCTTCCAAAAAAATGCTAGAGAATCAGTAGAACTCAGAGGTGACAATTGGACGAGTTGAGTCGGATCATTTCGGGTTGAAAGAAATTCATATTGTTTCAGATTTAAGTATCCCAATTTGGGTTTTTCAGGTTTAAATTATTGACTTAAAAAAAATATATAAAAAAACCAATTTAAATTCAAACTTTTTTGAGTTAGTAGTTCGGATTCTAGTTGTTTTGAAATTCGGATAGATTTATTTTGTTACTTTTTTGAATAAATCTGATTCGATTGGGTTCGAATTCGGATAGATCAAATGGATTTTTTTGAAGTCGTGTCAATTTTGCCAATTCTGTTATAGATCTTACTCTTGTAAGCATAATGTAGACTTTCTTTTTTCATTTTACCGAGTTGATATTAATTAACATTTTACCAAAAAGGCCTAATTGATTTTGCAGAGAGCCAGAGAGTACTATAAGTTTAAATCCTTTGAGAGACATGATCAGAATTAAAGCAATAAATCATTCTAGTCACCAGCAGCATGATCTTCAGCTCCAGCATGATTCCTTTTACGTATGCAATATTTGCGGTCATTCTGGATTCGGATCGGGATTTTCGTGTCCCTACGAGGGCTGCAATTTCAATCTCCATGAAGAATGCTGCGCCATTTTCACTCCTATCAGCCTCCATCCATTTTTAGTTGGCGGTAACTTCATCTTTCGCAAATCAACGCCTTCCCAATATCCTACATGTTGCAATGCCTGTCGGAGACTTATAACTGGTTCATACTATTACTGCAATAACAGTAATAGGAGTTTACATCTGTCTTGTGCAAGGCTTCCAGGGACCATAACTACAAATAATGGGATGCAAATGACACTTAAAAACGAGTACGAGGTTAGATGCTCCTACTGGATGTGTCCAAATGTAAATTTGGGTTGGTCCTATTTCTCCCCCAATGGTCAGTACAGTTATCATGTGGCTTGTTGGAAAGCTCAGATGCTGAATAATGTGAATCATGTGCCTCAGAGGATTGGACCCCGGATGGTTCCGAACAATGTCACTCGGCCTCACCGACATCCTTGATCATTGGTTTTTTGTTTTTCTTTTCTTAATCTCGTTTTTGCTGCTCGCTGCTGCTACAATGTTTGGTTATCGATCTAATTTGTGTTTTGTTTCAATTGTTTAAAACGCCTCAAGAAAATTCAGCTTGATGACAGAGGAATTGACTAAGCATAAAGTATATATATATATTTTTTTCTTTTTGCTAAATCAAATATTATTATAAACTCCAAAGGGAATCACAAAGAAAACGGTGTGGCTCTAAGGAAAAACAGCCAAGTTAAGTCCAACAACACCTAAGAAAGCAAACAAAACATACACAGATAAAACAACTACATGGCAATCACCAGCAATAAACATATCAGCCCTGAGCGTTGGATGACGAAAATAATGCAAAACTTCACATTTCCAATCTCATTGTCTCTCCATTGATCACCTTAATGAGATACATAGAACAAGGCACCCAAGCAATTTTTAAAGATCAGGGATGATAACAACCCATAAAGCATCCGAAATCATTGACTCATCACTGATCACCTTGATGAACTACATAAATCTGAATTTGACAATGATTAGCACATCCTCCATAGTCCAATGTCTTTTGTCGAAAACCATTTCATTCCTTGCAAAACAAAGGGACCAAAGGGCCGCTGCAAAAGAAACCAACCACCAAGACCTCAAACATCCCGAGAACAGAGACAAGAAAGCCATTAAAAACTTTAGGGGACACCAACATAGATAACACCAATTAATAAAAGCATAATGACAAATTTGATCCTCAAAGTATGTAGTTAAAATCATTTTGGTCTTTATACCTTTTTTCGAGTCAATTTCGTCTTAAATCTATTATTTTTGTCGATATCGTGTAAATTTAACGAAAATTGATAACGTTCGCTTATAAGACTAACAAATTCGTTAAATTTAAGCTAATTTTATAAGAAATAGATAAACAAAAAATTGATCGAAAATTATTTAAAATTTAACGTTTTCATTAAATTTATGTTAAATTGACTGAAAATAATAGCATGAGAGTTAAAGTGATCCAAACCAAAATGACTCAACTGGTATAGTTCGAGAGCTAAATTTGTCATTATGCCATTAAAAAATAAACACCAAAACATATATACCCATTACACATTCATACAGCAGGTACCCGAATCTTCATTAACCAGGTTTCACCATGGCCATAAGCACTGCTAATCTTAATTAGAAAAGAAAGCCTCTGTTTGGAAGAAAAGTTACGGTCGGTAATCAATCCAATATGACCACCCACAAGAAATCAAGAACCACTCAAAATTCTTGTCATCTCAAATATTTTGTATAGCCAAGATGGGAATCATCTCCATTTTGGTTTCCAAAAATAAAAGCAGTTCAATCTTGAAATGAACCACCATCCATCTTAACCCGTCTCGATAATCAACGACCCCCAACCACTAGTGTTCCAACTCAGTATCCTCATTTTACTATTCAGATCCACCAAATTAAAAAAACCAAAAAAACCATCTAATTCATATTTATTTTAGAGACTAATGCAAACCTGAGGGTTATGGATTCCGAACCTCCCTCAATTCTAGTTCCATTAACCTTTCCATCAGGGATTTAAATTTGGGTCGCGAATGCGTTTTCGGTCGCGTTACGTTTATCGTGGTTGTGAACGTAATTAATGCTATCGCGATCAATTGCGGTAAATATCGACCGTCAATATCGGCGGCGAAAGAGACCAAAACCACTAAATAGCGGACGTAACGTCGCGTTGGGACCGCTATTTAAATCCCTGCTTTCCACCACTACCTCATCATCACAAGATGCTGACATCCCTAACATTTTTCCAATCTCCCACGTATCAACCGCCTCTTTACGAAGAATATCTCTCCTGTTCTAAAAATTACCGTCGGTTAGTGAATCATTCAGGACAACATCACCAAACTGTACTTCGCTTCGAACTCTTCCTATTCTTCCTCAATTTCCTCCCCCTAGAACTTTTCTTTTGGTCAAGTTTTTTGTGGAACGCGCTTCTATTTCAGATAGGGACATTACCCCTTTCTTCCTGTTAACTGAAACCAATATTCGGCCTTTGTTCTTCTTTTTCTTTAAGCGTATTAGGTCCATCTCAAAGGGTTTCTGAGTCATCCTCTTTATTAGCAAGCCTAACCGAATTCTCCATAGGATTTTCCTGGCACCCTACCCCATTATTCAAATGGCCTGTATCATAGATAATTTGACCATTTACATTTCGGTTTCCACCCGAATTAATTGAGTTTCCAAAGTTGAAACCATCCTCCCAGGCAACATCATCATTCCCAATTAACTCCTGCCCGTTTGCACTATAATCAAGGGCCATGCACCCTTTCCTTTTTTCTTCCAATTTCTTCCAAAGTATACTGTTACATGTTCCAAATTCAGTTACCAATCTATTTAGTTTGACTTAAAGTTTACTATTTGCTACAATTAAAACTGACAAAACTGATCTAAATTTAAAAAATATATATCATATAACCTGTCTTACTCGAATCTGAACAAACTCAATTTAATTAAAAAAAAATATTAAACATGACCAATCTAAACTATTCATAAGATCAATTCTTGAAATAACTCGAATTTAAATTGATTTGACTTAAAAAAATAATTCGAATCGAATGATTTAAACTTAAATAACTCAAATGTCAAATTCAAAAAACTGAAAAATTTCAAAATTATTCAAATTTCTTTCAACTCAAAATGACTCACTAGAATCACCCGACCAAACTAGTCCGCCATATCTCTAGCTACAATATTTGGTTATCCAGTTGCTATTTTTTTTTTTCAATTGTTTTAAAGAATAAAAATAAGATTGAGTTAAGGGTTTGTATGTTATCAAAAGATAAATACTATTTAATACAGTTTTAATCAACTTTGGTATATCAAAATTTCTAGAGAAAGAATCGAATTTTTCAAGTTTTATAAAATTCAACTTTTACTCCGCATCTTTGCACAACACATATACGGTGTTAGATACACATATGAAAACATAGAGTACTCCTTCATAATATGGAGAAAATTATAAAAACCACTTGATTGGAGCTCTAACAAATTAAGTAACCATTTTCGGGAGTGCATAGGATGAGAAAACAGATAATATGGCAGCACAAAAAAATGCAAGGAGAAGCAAGCTAGCCGATGCGTATGCTTTATCAAAATAGTCGTCAAGGTCGATCTCTCTCGCATCAGCCAGAGCCTTAAGATCTTTGGTTGCACTGAACCCAGCAGCAGAACCCGTGGCTACTACATATGATATAACCTGCCCAAATATTTGAAGTTAATGTATTAAAAGATCTCTACATTCTTCTTCATGCATGGATATCGTCTCAATGGTAAGGAAGAACCGAAGAAGTTCGAGAACCTTTAAGGCTCCGTTTGGTAACAAGCCTGGTGCAGTGCAGGGGCCATATTCCCTTCGCGACATTATTAAATTCCTTGAAATATTATCAAATTCACGTCCGCGACAACTGCAATGCGTTACGTAACGTCCGCGATACCGCAACCGCAATCACATCCAAGACGATGTCATAAGGGTTTTTCGACCGCTACGACTATTTTGAAAACAACAAAATGGAGTCGCCACCAATCTTTTTTGCTAGGTGTGATTGGCCACCTACTAAAACCGATTTTAGTAAAGTATTTTGAAATTAATTAAAACACTTTGTAAAACCAATTTCGAAGTCCGCGTTTTGAACCAGAGAGAAAAACAAAATTAGGTTCGGGAGTCGGTTACGTGCGGGGAAGGATTAGCACCCCCGCAATGCCCATTTAGAAAACGGTACCATTTAATCACGTGTTATCTTAAATCTCGATTTAAGGGACTTGACATCAATATTTGAAAAATATTCTCTTCTATTTTTATTTTATTTTATTTTTAAAAAAAAAACATGCTTATTATTTTTTGAATTTTTGAACCGTTTTTTTTTTTTTTTTTAAAAATTCGAACGTGAACATAAATTTGTTATCGAAAATACTCGTTAAATATTCCCAATACTCTTGGTTGTATTTAACGAGATCTTCTCACCTCAAGACATCTTAGGAATCACAACCGTGATATCCTTCGAATTCCGTCGTCGGCAATTTACATCCATTTTTTATTTAAATACGTATGACGCGAATATTTAAATATGGAATACACGCGGCTAAGCATATAAGACATATGATTAAATACATAATTTCGCGATTAAATATATGAAGCGTAGTACTTAACACGAGCATGGCAAAATATCAAATTCGTAAATATTCATTATTTATTCATTCTTTTTATTTGTTTTGATGATTTTCATAAGTGAAAACGGATTTTTGTATTGAATATATCGCTAAATACTCCCACTACCCGTGGTGATATTTAGCGAAATTTTCTCACCTCGAGATGTCTTAGGAATCACAACCGTGACGTCCTTCGATTTCCGTCGTCGGCTAATCCGTATTCCTCGATTTTATTTAAATGCGAATGATGCGAATAAAATATTGAATGCACACGATTTAGCATATGACACGTACGAATAAAAGCTTAATTATACGATCAAACGCACGACATAATGTTCAAAGACACGAGCATGGCAAGATATTGAATCACATAAACATTCGCTTTCTTTATTAAATTTTTTATTTTGATTATTTCTATTTTTTTTAAATGAGAACGAATTTTTGTATCGAGCTTGTCGTTAAATACTCCCACCACTCGTGGTGATATTTAATGAGATTCTCTCACCTCAAGATATCTTAGTAATCACTACCGTGATGTCCTTCGAATTCCGTCGTCGGTAACTCACATTTATTAAAATCTTTTTTTTTTCTTTTTGAAAAGTGAATTAAAATGCTTTTAATAATTATTTCCGAAATAAAAGAAATTATCTATGTAAGAATAATTCTCAAATCACTCCGATATTTTCAATAATGTTTCGATTATTATTCTTACTCGGACCATTTCAAAGAACGATTGATACTCTGACCATCCGAGAAAGAGATCCATTTTTTAGAGAATTTTATTTACCGAAAATAATTTTAGAAGACATGTATTAATTAGAATTATTATTTTATAATATTTTAAAACCGAAACCGAATAATAAAAATATATCGGATACTGGACAAAAATAAATAAATAAAAAAAATAATATATAAAAAAAATAATGAAGAAGTTAAAATCATACCTGAAAAACGTCGAGAATTAAAATGCCGGACTTGATCTTCGTAAAATCACCTGAAAAATGTCAACAACAAAAAAATCAAAACTTCAAAATCGATAATCGTAAAATTTATTTATTATTTTTTTATATTATTTTTTTAATTTTTCTCTCTTTCTTTTTAATTTTACTTATTTTTTTCTTTTTTTTCTTTTTTTTTATTTTTTTTTTGTTTTATTTTTATTTTAAATTTATTTTTTTAAATTTAATTTTTTTTTTCTTTTCTTTTTCTTTCTTTCTTTTTCTTTTTTTTTTTCTCCCTTTTTTTTGGCCCAAAACCAGGCTTGTCCTGCTGGGCAAGGTCTGGTTCTGGCCTGCTGGGCTAGGTCTGGTTCTGGCCTGCTGGGCCCAGGGCCTGACCCAGTTTTTTTTTTTTCTGCCCAAAATGGGTCGGGTGCGCGGACCCCGGGTCGACCCGCGTGTCCGCGGCCTAAACGGCGCCGTTTTGACGCCCCTTTCTTTTTCTTTTTTTTTGAACCGGTTCGGGCGCGCGGACCCTGGGTCGAAACGGCGTCGTTTTGACGCCAAAAATGTTTTTTTTAAAAAAAAAGGAGCGGGTCACCTCGACCCGCTCCGGGGGCTATAAATAGCCCCATTTTTTCTTTTTTTCTTCTTTCTTCTCCCTCTCTCTCTCCTCTTTTCTCTCTCTCTCTCTTCATTCAAACCAGAAAACTCCCCCCAAACCCAGAATTCGGCGGCCGGACCACCGTGCCGGCCGCCGTGGCCCGTCGCCGACCCCACTCGTCGGCGGTCGTTAGACTCCAAATCTCACGCCTAAGAGGGTTTCGATCCCCTCTTCTCCGATTCGGGCCCGTTTTGCCCGAATCGGAGTCAAACGCCCTAGATCTAGGGTAAACTTTCCGACTTCCTCTCTTTTTTTTTCTTTTTTTTTTTTGCTGGCTGTGTATTTTTTGTTTTGCAGGGTTTTGGATTTCGGAGGAGGGTTTTTTTTTTTATTTTCGTGGTGGGGGAAAAGAAAAGAAGAAAAAAAAACCTTTTTTTTAATCTCTGTTTTCTAAAAGGGGGGTCCGATCTCTGGGTTTCGGATCTGGGGTTTTTGGTTGTGTTTTTGTGTGTTTTTTTTTTTTTTTTTTTTGCAGGATTTTTTTTTTAATGAGGGGATCCGTGGCTGAGGGGGTTGAGAGGTGTTTATTGGTGGTGGGGATACAGGGGGTTTCAGATCTGTTTTTTGGGGTCCGGATCTGGGGCCTTTCGGTAGGAGGGTCCTTTTTTTTTTCTAATTGAGAGGGGGGTTTATGGTGGGGTTGAGTGTTTAGGTGTTTGTGTGTGGGTTTGGGTGGTTGGTGGTGGCAGGGGAGGGTTTCTGGTTAGGGTGTGGGGCTGTCAGGGGTTGGTGGTGGTAGGGTTTCTGGCGTGTGGCAGGGGAGGCTAGGTGGCTAGGGTTTTTGTCGTTTGGGGGGGGGCTGCTAGGGTTTCAGGGTTGGGTTAGGGTTGGTAGGGTTTGGGCCTAATTTGGGCCAGTTGGGCCTGGTTTGGAATGTTTGCAAATTGGGCTGGGGCTTGGCGTATGGGCTGGGTTACAGATTGGGCCTGCTAAATAGCAGGCCCTGTTGCAACTGGCCAGGGTCGGGTTCGGATCCGACCCGGGCCAAAATTGGTTATTACAGACGAAATTCGCAACCGCGATTTAAAACTATGGCCATATTCCCACTGCATTGGAACCACAATGGGGGGCCAAAAGGCATTGGACCCTGCCCACCACATTAGGCCATGGTACCGAACAAGGCCTATAAAGTCTCACAACCGTTCACGAGTTTGAATCTTGAAAATGGATGAGGTGAAATTTACGCGAGAGGAAAAGTTGCCTCCCAGTTCCCATCGTGTAACAAATCAAAATTCTTTTAAGTATCAAAAATTAATTTGGAGGTTAGAAAAAACATAATTTCTTGGGGGTAGGTTAAGACAAAATATTAATGTTTTAATAACCGTATCAAAAATTAAATCAATTAGATTTTCGAGTCAACCGGTTTTATGAAAAAAAAATATGGATTAAAAGAAAAAACTCAAAACTCACTACAAAATAGTTTTAGACAGTATTTTTTTTATAGCATTTCTTAAATGTTGTTAAAAATAGCAAAAGCAACACTTAAACAGTATTTTGCATATTGCTGTTATATATTATAATGGCCAATAATTACAGCATTTTAAAATTTTTAAAAGCATTTGAAATGTGCTGTTATAAATCTTATCATATAAAAATACTTTTGGTAGCACTTATAATTGCTATAATTGAGATCTTTTGCAGCTGTTATAAAGTAGAAATAGCAGCATTTTGATAAGTGTTATTATACATATGTAAAAATACTACTAAAGACATAAGCTGCGGCCATATATACAGCACATGAATAAATGCTGTCTTATCTTACAACGACAGTTTTTTTAGTTTTCACAGTACTTCAAAATACTGTTATATGTCAAATTTGGCGTAGTGACTATCCATCTAAGCTTAATATAGATATTAATTAGTGAAGATTTTAGGATGATTAAGACTAATTGCAATTTAATCACCATGACAATTAAAAGAGAAAAGAATGAATTCAAGTGAAAAGTAGTATGGACAAAAACAAAATATTTGAATTGGCCATAGTTAATTTATACCTTGTCCCCATAGAAATCAAAAACAAAGGCGCCATCTCCTGCTATCAATCGATATCCCGTAGCAATATGGTATAAAGAGAAAGCTGTTTGCAAGAGTGAGTATACGAGCAAAATAAATTAAAAAAATAACATATATGTTTAATTCAATAATTTCATCTAAATAACTACACCGAAGTAATAATAGGCTTTCTATATCAGCTATAGTTAACTTGAGAATCGAAAATCATAGAGAATTTGATTAGATAATCCTTCGTGTTTACTAGTGGAAAATTGGTCGAGAAGACTTTTTCAATAGTAAGGAGTGTTGTGCGGAACTAAATCGAGATTACTAAAATCGATTTAAACACAATGAAATAACACCGATATTTTACGTGGTTCAGCAAGTGTGCTTACATCCACGGGAGGAGGAGCTTGAAGCTTTGTATTAATGGAGATGGAGTACAAACATATACACAATTCAAGGTGCTATGCTAGCACTGAACTCACAACTCAACAATACCAGAAAACTCTAATAAGCTCAGAGTATTTGCTTCAACTCTTAAACTCTTAACTCACACATTTTTCTCTCTCAGTCTACATGGCCTTTTATAGCCACCATCCATGGTGTGAACACATAGCTAGTGGCAAACAAAGTAGCCACCATCCACCAACTATCATGGTGGGAGCACATAGCTAGTGGCAAACAAAGTAGCCACCATCCATCAACTATCTTGGTCTACCATCCACCAACTTGGTTGGTGGCTCCTCCATTATTGACCTTGGTTGGTGGGTTTGGTGGAACCTTGGTTAATCTTTGAGCCATTATTCAACAATCTCCACCTTGGCGAGAATCTACAGAGAGAATTCACTGATCAGAGCTTCCTCCTTCCTCCTTCAGGTGCTTTAAACTCGAGAGATATTGATCAAGTCCAAACAATGTTGAAACTTGATCCCAGAAACTATTTTTGTTAGCATATCTGCAGGATTATCTGCAGTCCCGATCTTCTGTAGTAGAATGTTTCCTTCATCTGCTATTTCTCGGATAAAGTGGTAGCGAACATCAATATGCTTGGTCCGACTGTGATGAACTTGGTTTTTAGCTAGGCAAATGGCACTCTGGCTATCGCAGAAAACATCTACCTTTTCCTGTGCTATCCCGAAATCATCAATCAATCCTTGAAGCCAAATTGCTTCCTTGAAAGCTTCCGTTACAGCCATGTACTCTGCTTCTGTTGTAGACAGAGCTACCGTTGACTGTAAAGTTGATCTCCAACTTACTGGTCCTCCTGTTATGGTGAACACATAACCAGTAGTTGAACGACGCTTATCAAGATCTCCAGCATAGTCTGAATCCACATATCCGACAAGATGCTTGCCAATAGTTTTACTTCTCTCGAATTTTAAGCCTGTTTCCACAGTACCATGAATGTACCGTAGAATCCATTTCACAGCTTGCCAATGGCCTTTACCAGGATTATGCATGTACCGGCTTACCATACTAACAGCATGTGAAATATCAGGTCTCGTACACACCATTGCATACATTAGGGCACCTACTGCATTGGCATATGGAACATGATCCATCTGTCTCTTCTCACCATCTGTACTTGGTGACATCAATGCACTGAGTTTGAAATGTGCCGCTAAAGGAGTACTTACAGATTTGGTCTTATCATTAATGCCAAATCTCTGAAGTACTTTGCTGAGATACTGAGCTTGGGTCAATTTGATCACACCATTTTTTCTATCTCTGCTGATTTCCATCCCAAGAATTTTCTTAGCTTCTCCAAGATCCTTCATCTCGAACTCTGAGCTCAGTTGAGCCTTCAGCCTGTCGATCTCCACCTTGCTTATAGATGCGATTAACATATCATCAACATATAAAAGCAAGTAGATAAATGATTCATTTTGGAGTTTCCGGAAATAAACACAGTGATCAAATTGACTACGTGTGTACTTCTGATCCAACATAAAGGTGTCAAACCGCTTGTACCACTGTCGCGGTGACTGCTTCAGACCGTATAGAGACCTATTCAACTTACATGCCCAATCTTCACGACCGGGGACTCTAAAACCATCTGGTTGAGTCATATAAATTTCCTCCTCTAAGGAACCATGGAGGAATGCAGTTTTTACATCAAGTTGAACTAACTCTAGGTCATACTGTGCTACTAAAGCCAATAATATCCGAATAGATGCATGTTTAACAACAGGTGAAAATACCTCATTGTAGTCTATTCCTTCCTTTTGAGCGTAACCTTTGGCTACCAATCTGGCTTTGTATCTGATGCTGTCTTTGCCGGTAGCACCCTCCTTTTTGGCAAAGACCCATTTGCACCCAATTGTTCTTTTGAGTGTTGGAAGTGGAACCAACTTCCAAGTCTGATTCTGATGAAGTGATGTCATCTCTTCATCCATCGCCTCCTTCCACTGGGCATGCTCTGGGCTGTTTACAGCTTCTTTGTAATTGATCGGGACATCATCATCAATTACTGGAAGGGCGAATGCCACCATGTCTGTGTACCGAGCAGGTTTTCGAATATGTCTTTTCGGTCTGCTGGTGGCAATAGATTCAGGTTGCTGAAAGATTTCCGGTGATGACTCCTCCACTTCGGTTAAGGTGTCATCAGATTCTGGTTCAGATTCATCGGAATTTTGACCAGCATCGTCAGATTCAAACTCCACCTGCTTTAGAGAATCATGGTTCTCATTCTCTGGAGTTGACAGTTTCAGCATTACAGATTCGTCAAAGGTAACATCTCGGCTTACGATGACTTTCTTTGACTCAGGGTTCCATAGTCGGAATGCCTTTACTCCTTCACTAAAGCCCAAGAAGACAGCTTTCTTGGCTCTAGGATCCAGTTTTGATTCACTTACGTGAAAATATGCTGGGCATCCGAAAATACGAAGCCGATCATAATCAGTGGCAGAATGTCCGGACCACACCTCTATGGGAGTTTTCCCATCAATTGCAGTGGAGGGTAGTCTGTTGATAATGTGGGAGGCGTACAATAAAGCCTCCGCCCAAAATGCTTTGCTCAAGGCAGACTGGGATAACATGCAGCGAACTTTATCAACCAAAGTTCGGTTCATCCTTTCTGCAACTCCATTCTGCTGGGGAGTGCCAGGAACAGTGAAGTGTCGGATTATCCCATCATTCTGACAGATTTCCTTAAGTGGATCTGATTTGTATTCTCCACCGTCGTCAGATCTTAGTCTCTTGAGCTTTCTCCCGCTCTGGGTTTCGATCATCTTCTTCCATTTTACGAAGATATCTACAACTTCATCTTTGTGCTTCATAGTATAAACCCAGACATATCTAGAGTAATCATCAATAAAGGTCACAAAATAGTGTTTACCTCCCAATGAAGCATTTTTGGAAGGCCCCCAGACATCAGTGTGAATGTAGTCCAATGTTGCTCTCGTACGATGAATTGCAGTGCCAAACTTGACTCTTGTTTGCTTGCCTAGGACGCAATGCTCACAGAAATCAAGTTTTCCAGTTTTGGCATTCTTCAGTACACCTTGCTTTATCAGGTTTTGCAAGGCCTTCTCTCCAACATGCCCTAAGCGCATGTGCCAAAGTCGAGAAGTGTCAGATTCATCGCCTCCATTGTTGTGGGAGACTGCTGCTCTGCCGGTCACAGTTTCTCCATCAAGGAGATACAGATTTCCCTTCATAGAACCCTTCATTGCTAAGAATGCTCCACGTACAACCTTCAGGACTCCATTCTGAATGGTCATCTTGTAACCATTTGAGTCTAAGACCCCCAGTGATATGAGGTTCTTCTTGAGATCAGGGACATACCTTACATCTGTAAGTTGTCTGATTGTACCGTCATTCATTTTTAGTCGGATCGTTCCGATGCCTCTAGTGTGACAAGTATTGTCATTGCCCATAAGGACAATCCCTCCATCAAACTCCTTGAAGTTTGAGAACCACTCTCGGTTCGGACACATGTGGTAGGAACATCCGGAATCCAGAATCCATCGATTTGAAGAGTGTGTTGTTGTGGAAATCGTAAATGCAGAGTCTTCCTCTCCCTCAGATTCTTGAGCTACATTCACAGTCGACTTCTTCATGTTAGGACAGTTTTTCCTCCAGTGCCCTTTCTCATGGCAATAGGCACACTCGTCCTTTGAGAGTCGTGTTTTTGATGATCCCCTCTTTGAACGGGATTTACCTCGCTTGTTTTCTCCGGCTCCTCGATTGTCCGTCCTGTCTCTGTACACAGTTAAAGCTTCTGGTGCAGTATTCTGGTGATCATGCTGATCCTTTTTTCGATACTCATTATTCACCAGAGCATTACTAACATTAGCATATTCTATCTCATTTTTACCATATAATAGTGTAGTGGTTAAATGATCATAGCTATCAGGCAAGGAATTTAACAGAGTAAGAGCCTTATCTTCATCAGAGATATTTGCATCTAGATTTTCAAGATCAGCGAGGATTTTGTTAAAACTTACTAGATGTTCCTGCATGGTGATACCTTGCACATACTGGAAGCGGAACAGCTTTTTCTTCAGATAGAGTCTGTTCTCCATGCATTTTTTCATGTACTTGTCCTCGAGTAGTTTCCAGAGAGTTTTTGCATTATTCTCTCTCATGACAAAGTACTTCTGGTCCTTGGCTAGGCATAACCGGATTGTGCCACAAGCCTGACGGTTGACAAACTTCCAGTCATCTTCCGAAATATCTCTGGGCCTGTCTTCCAGAGCGATATATGACCCCTCTCGGAATAACAGATCCTGAACTTCGCACTGCCACATGCCAAAGTTGTTGGTGCCATCAAATTTCTCCACCTCGAACTTTGCAGTGGTCATCGAGTTCTTTCTGTTGTAAGAACTTGATGGTGCGCTGCTGGTTGTTTCATGTGTCTCTAATGATTCTGCCATGGTAATAAAACAAAATTACCAACTCAGAGTTTTTCCGTTACCTGTATGGAAAAACGGATGCCGCGGTTGAGTCCGGAATAGTCGAAATAGCCAGGAACGGGTCCAACTGTGTAAATTTTGGACACACGGTGAATATTCTGCGAATATTCTGCTACAAGTGGCTCGAAATGGACTCGGTTTAGCTCAACCGGCTCAGAAAAGTCTCGGAATAGTGTTCGGAAACGGCTCAAAAAATGGCCCGAAAAAGTTGGTCGGAGCTACGGCGGCGCGTGGGGCGCGTGCGGCGGCGCGTGGAGGCTGTTTGGTGATCGGCGCGTGGGGCGCGTGTGGCGCGTGAGGTCACGCGTCTTCAACCTCTGGATGGCGCGTGCGGCGCGTGGTGCGCGTGGTCTTCACGCGTCTGCAACCTCCAGCGGCGCGTGCGGCGCGTGGGCGCGTGAGGCGCGTAGGCGCTTCTTCTGGCGGCGCGTGCGGGCGCGTACGGCGGCTTCTGGCGCTCCGGTTGATTCTGCTGCACTCCGCTCGACGACCTCTTCAACCTGGTATTTTCAAAACACAAATTGGAGCACTTTTGAAAAACGGACAGAATCGAACAAACTCGGTTTTACGTAAAATTTGGCTCTGATACCAATTTGTTGTGCGGAACTAAATCGAGATTACTAAAACCGATTTAAACACAATGAAATAACACCGATATTTTACGTGGTTCAGCAAGTGTGCTTACATCCACGGGAGGAGGAGCTTGAAGCTTTGTATTAATGGAGATGGAGTACAAACATATACACAATTCAAGGTGCTATGCTAGCACTGAACTCACAACTCAACAATACCAGAAAACTCTAATAAGCTCAGAGTATTTGCTTCAACTCTTAAACTCTTAACTCACACATTTTTCTCTCTCACTCTACATGGCCTTTTATAGCCACCATCCATGGTGTGAACACATAGCTAGTGGCAAACAAAGTAGCCACCATCCACCAACTATCATGGTGGGAGCACATAGCTAGTGGCAAACAAAGTAGCCACCATCCACCAACTATCTTGGTCTACCATCCACCAACTTGGTTGGTGGCTCCTCCATTATTGACCTTGGTTGGTGGGTTTGGTGGAACCTTGGTTAATCTTTGAGCCATTATTCAACAAGGAGGAGGTTTGAAACCGTTACATTCAAGATTCGGATCCTACCATCTTTATATATTTGGTTCAACTTTATATTAATTTATTAATTGGTTTTTTACATTGAATGTACTGATAATATCATATTTGTTGAGAAGTATTTAATTCGTCTATAATTTCACTTGTAAATGTAACTTTTATTAAATAAAAAAAAAAACTGATAATCAATAGAAAAAATAAAATCATTATGTGATATGTATATTAGGACTTACCGGTAAGTATAGAAATCATCGAAATGAATTTTCAATTCGGAGAGGTTGAGTTGTATGGTTGCGGTGTCACTAACGAGTACAACTAGTGATGCTAAGAGAAAAACAAACATGACAATCTTCAAAAGAAGAGTAATTACTCGGGAAATTGTTGAAGGAGGTGGAGGTGCCATCTTTTCTTGATGTTCCAATTGCCCTTATTTGGTGCAATTGCTCTCTCAATTTATACCAAGCTAGAGTACTAGATAATTAGATATTCTACAAGGCTAAGGCCTCCTTTACTTGGAAAATGTCGTCTCCAAGTGTTTCTAAAAAGCATGATAATTAACCAGAGAGACAATGAGGTTTTTCCATTTAATTATTAGGGGTGTCAATTTGAGGCATTATCATTGATCTCTTGTTTGAGTTTAATTTGGACTATATTTAGACAAAAACAAAGCCTAGAAACGAATTGAAAAGCATTTCGTTTTGTCATCTGCAATGGTTATTGAGAATGTAAAGATGAGGAAATGATGATTAAAAGGATTGTTTAGTTTTTTTTATTGTGTAGAAAGTGGAGTACTCTTCAATGTTAATTACTTGAAGAGAAATGGATAATATATACATAGGAGATATTCACATCTATTAATGTAAAAATTAATTTAGTTTTACACACGTTCATATTTTTCATATGTTTTATATTTGTTTAATCTGATCGTTATATTTTATGCTCTATTCATGTAGATCATACACGTCAAATTTCGAGTAAATTAAAAATATCTAACTATTTATTTGACATAAAAAAAATCAACCGTTAAATATATATAAAAAACAATATTCTCGACCGATATGATATAGATATCGGATCAATTTAAAATTTTACGAGCACGGTGAGTATAATTATATTGCTAAATCTAATAGCCAGTTTATTAAAAATATTAATCGTATATGAAATTATAAAAATGTGTAAAATTAATTAATTTTACATCAATATAAATTGATCATTCTATATATATAGAATTACTTAAGATATTGTTTCTTTCCATTACCTTTAAAAGTTAGGATTATTATTATACATACAAAAGTAACTTTTTGCAAAATTTTGTTTGAATTTATTAGTGACATAAATCCTTTTATATTATTAAAAAAAATTCAGAATTTGCAACTTTTAATATCATAATGAGTTGAAATTGATATATATATATATATATATATGTGTGTGTGTGTGTGTGTGATATTAAAGTAAATTTTAGTTTCAAGAATAAAACAAAATTTCTATTATTCTGATAAGAACCTGCCTTACGGGTTAAGCTATGATAATAAAGTCGATCAATTGAAAGGTAACTTTTAAATTGAATAACAAAGTTGGTTAATTAAAAATAAGAGAACGACTGCCTAGTTGGATGGTTATGGCCGGCCAAGTCCCTATCAAACTTGGGGCCAGGCGAGACCAAGGTTTACTATGGTTAAGGCAAGGCATACAAATTCTTTGGTCAATAGGTTCGGTTATTGGTGATGAGGGTGGCAAGCAATGCCAAGGCAAGTGAAAATTAAACTAATGTAAGAGTGGTAATTGGGGAAGCTATTGAAAGTAGATATATTTTTTGTTGGAATATGGCTTAGAATATGGCTTGAATATAGCTTAAATATGGCTCATTCACCATAGGTGGCTTAGCACCAATAATGGAGCTACCACTTGCACCACTTGCACCACCAATAATGGAAGCTACCACTTGCAAATGGATGGTGGCTATGGTGGCTACCACTTGCATGTGTTCACACCAAGATAGGTGGTGGATGGTGGCTATGGTAGGCTATGGTGGCTGCCACTTGATGCATGTTCACACCTTGATATTATGGCTATAAATAGCCATGTAGAGATGAGTAGAGAAGAGTAGAGTTGAGTATGTGTTAGAGCTAAATTGTTGAAGCAAATACTCTGTGTTTATAGAGTAATTCGGTATTGTGTTGAGTTGTGAGTTCAGTGCTTGTGTAGCACCTTGAATTCTGTATATGTTTGTACTCTAAACTCCATTAATACAAAGCTTCAAGCTCCTCCTCCCGTGGACGTAGGCACAGTTGCCGAACCACGTAAAATATCGGTGTTTTTTCAGTGTGTTTAAATCGGTTTTAGTAATATCAATTCGCTTCCGCACAACAAATTGGTATCAGAGCCAATTTTTACGTAAAACCGAGTTTTTTCGATTCTGTCCGTTTTTCAAAAGTGCTCCAATTTGTGTTTTGAAAATACCAGGTTGAAGAGGTCGTCGAGAGGAGTGCAGCAGAATCAACCGGAGCACCAGAGGAGGCCGCACGCGCCCACACGCGCCACCAGAAGAAGTGCCCACGCGCCCCACGCGCCCACGCGCCGCACGCGCCACCAGGGGTTGCAGACGCGTGACACCCACGCGCAGCACGCGCCACACGCGCCTCCAGAGGTTGAAGACGCGTGAAGCCCACGCGCCCCACGCGCCACACGCGCCGGCCACCCAAACAGCTCCACGCGCCCCACGCGCCGCCCCACGCGCCGCCGTACGCGCCCCACGCGCCGCCGCAGCTCCGACCAACTTTTTCGGGCTATTTTTTGAGCCGTTTCAGAACACTTTTCCGAGACTTTTCCGAGCCGGTTGAGCTAAACCGAGTCCATTTCGAGCCAGTTGTAGCAGAATATTTGCAGAATATTCACCGTGTGTCCAAAATTTACACAGTTGGACCCGTTCCTGGCTATTTCGACTATTCCGGACTCAACCGCGGCATCCGTTTTTCCATACAGGTAACGGAAAAACACTTTGTTGGTAATTTTGTTTTATTACCATGGCAGAATCATTAGAGACACATGAAACAACCAGCAGCGCACGATCAAGTTCTTATATCAGAAAGAACTCGATGACCACTGCAAAGTTCGAGGTGGAGAAATATGATGGCACCACCAACTTTGGCATGTGGCAGTGCGAAGTTCAGGATCTGTTATTCCGAGAGGGTTCATATATCGCTCTGGAAGACAGACCCAGAGATATTTCGGAAGATGACTGGAAATTTGTCAACCGTCAGGCTTGTGGCACAATCCGGTTATGCCTAGCCAAGGACCAGAAGTACTTTGTCATGAGAGAGAATAATGCAAAAACTCTCTGGAAACAACTTGAGGACAAGTACATGACAAAAAGCATGGAGAACAGACTCTATCTGAAGAAGAAGCTGTTCCGCTTCCAGTATATGCAAGGTATCACCATGCAGGAGCATCTAGTAAGTTTTAACAAAATCCTCGCTGATCTTGAAAATCTAGATGCAAATATCTCTGATGAAGATAAGGCTCTTACTCTGTTAAATTCCTTGCCTGATAGCTATGATCATTTAACCACTACACTGTTGTATGGTAAAAATGATATAGAATATGTTAATGTTTGTAATGCTCTGGTGAATAATGAGTATCGGAAAAAGGATCAGCATGATCACCAGAATACTACACCAGAAGCTTTAACTGTGTACAGAGGCAGGACGGACAACCGAGGAGCCGGAGAAATCAAGCGAGGTAAATCCCGCTCAAGGAGGGGATCATCGAGAACACGACTCTCGAGGGACGAGTGTGCCTTTTGCCATGAGAAAGGGCATTGGAGGAATAACTGTCCCAACATGGAGAGGTCGATTGTGAGTGTAGCTCAAGAATCTGAGGGAGAAGAAGACTCTGCATTTACAATTTCCACAACAACACACTCTTCAGATCAATGGATTCTGGATTCCGGATGTTCCTACCATATGTGTCCGAACCGGATGTGGTTCTCAAACTTCAAAGAGTTTGATGGAGGGATTGTCCATATGGGCAATGACAATACTTGTCACACTAGAGGCATCGGAACAATCCAACTGAAAATGCATGACGGTACAATCAGACAACTTACAGACGTAAGGTATGTCCCTGATCTCAAGAAGAACCTCATATCACTGGGGGTCTTAGACTCAAATGGTTACAAGGTGACCATTCAGAATGGAGTCCTGAGAGTTGTACGTGGAGCATTCTTAGCAATGAAGGGTTATATGAAGGGAAATCTGTATCTCCTTGACAGAGAAACCGTGACAGGCAGAGCAGCAGCCTCTCACAGAATGATGGGATAATCCGACACTTCACTGTTCCTAGCACTCCCCAGCAGAATGGAGTTGCAGAAAGGATGAACCGAACTTTGGTTGATAAAGTTCGCTGCATGTTATCCCAGTCGAGCTTGAGCAAAGCATTTTGGGTGGAGGCTTTATTGTTCGCCTCCCACATTATCAACAGACTAACCTCCACCGCAATTGATGGGAAGACTCCCATAGAGGTGTAGTCCGGATATTCTGCCAATGAATATGATCGGCTTCGTAGTTACGGATGCAAAACTGGATCCTAGAGCCAAGAAAGCTGTCTTCATGGGCTTTAGTGAAGGAGTAAAAGCAGTCCGATTGTGGAACCTTGAGTCAAAGAGAGTCATCGTAAGCCGAGATGTTGCCTTTGACGAATCTGTAATGCTGAAACTGTCAACTCCAGAGAATGTGAACCAAGATTCTCTAAAGCAGGTGGAGTTTGAATCAGAAGATGCTGGTCAAAATTCAGATGAATCTGAACCAGAATCTGATGACACCTTAATTGAAGTGGAGGAGTCATCCCCGGAAATCTTTCAGCAATTTGAATCAGTTGTCACCAGTAGACCGAATAGACATATTCGGAAACCTGCTCAATACACAGACGTGGTGACATACGCCCTTCCAGTAATTGATGATGATGTTCTGATCAATTACAAAGAAGCTGTAAACAGCCTTGTGCATGCCCAGTGGAAGGAGGCGATCAGACTTGGAAGTTGGTTCCACTTCCAACACTCAAGAGATCAATTGAGTGCAAATAGGTCTTTGCCAAAAAAAAAAAAAGGAGAGTGCTACAGGCAAAGACAGTATCAGATACAAAGCCAGATTGGTAGCCAAAGGTTAGGCTCAAAAAGAAGGGAATAGACTACAATGAGGTATTTTCACCTGTTGTTAAGCATGCATCTATTCGGATCTTATTGGCTTTAGTAGCACTGTATAACCTAGAGATAGTTCAACTTGATGTAAAAACTGCATTCCTCCATGGTTCCGTAGAGGAGGAAATTTGTATGACTCAACCAGATGGTTCTGGAGTCCCCGGTCGCAAAGATTACAAAAGCAAGTTGAACTGATCACTGTATGGTCTGAAACAATCCCGTGACAGCTGAACAAACGGTTGGACTGTTTCATGAAAGGATGAAAAGTACACACACAGTCAATTTGATCACTGTGTTTATTTCCGGAAACTTCAAGATGGATCATTTGTCTATCTGCTGAAAAAGGCAAGGTGGAGATCGACAGGCTGAAGGCTCAACTGAGCTCAGAGTTCGAGATGATCTTGGAGAAGCTAAGAAAATTCCTGGGAAGTAGACAGAAAAATTGACTCAGGCTCAGTGCATTGATGAATCATGCCAATGCAGTAGGTGCCCTGATATGTGAGTAATGGTGTGTACATTTGAAGGAGAAAAGAGGAAGCTCTGATCTGTGAATTCTCTCTGTGGATTCTCGCCAAGGTGGAGATTGTTGGAATATGGCTTAGAATATGGCTTGAATATAGCTTAAATATGGCTCATTCACCATAGGTGGCTTAGCACCAATAATGGAGCTACCACTTGCACCACTTGCACCACCAATAATGGAAGCTACCACTTGCAAATGGATGGTGGCTATGGTGGCTACCACTTGCATGTGTTCACACCAAGATAGGTGGTGGATGGTGGCTATGGTAGGCTATGGTGGCTGCCACTTGATGCATGTTCACACCTTGATATTATGGCTATAAATAGCCATGTAGAGATGAGTAGAGAAGAGTAGAGTTGAGTATGTGTTAGAGCTAAATTGTTGAAGCAAATACTCTGTGTTTATAGAGTAATTCGGTATTGTGTTGAGTTGTGAGTTCAGTGCTTGTGTAGCACCTTGAATTCTGTATATGTTTGTACTCTAAACTCCATTAATACAAAGCTTCAAGCTCCTCCTCCCGTGGACGTAGGCACAGTTGCCGAACCACGTAAAATATCGGTGTTTTTTCAGTGTGTTTAAATCGGTTTTAGTAATATCAATTCGCTTCCGCACAACATTTTTTTGGGTACTCGTAAACCTAAGGATAGGGGAAAAGGTTGCAGATATTGAGATTCGAATTCCAGACCTGCTGAATGTCATCTCTTAAGGGTGACTGCATAAACCAATTGAGTTAAGTTCCGGATTCGAAAGTAGATATATTATATTCATGATAAATAGGAATATAAGATAATGCATAATGCAATGCAAGTATGAACTTTCAAGTTCAGAATCAACTCAGCTCAGCCTATGAATATATTTTATTATTAAATAATTAATTGTTATTTAATTTTAATATAAAAAATATTAATATAAAAATAATTTTCAATATTTTAATATTAAATTTAAATAAAATGTATCTAAATGAGTTTTTTTAGTGAACATGTTGAATCTTGAACATAAAATTTGAAGTCTCAATTGAATCCGGTCCAACCCAATTCGAACATGCAATTTGAAGGTGCTGTCTAACTTATTTATTTAGACTTAACATTTCACTTTTTCAAGCATTTGATTCAATAATTTATAGTTGATGCATGATCCCTTGTTCAAAATTTGAGCAGGTTTCAAATTCCTTCTAAAAATATCCACTTGCCCTATACCTGAAATTTTGATGCAATTAAATTTGTTTGAATTTAGTTTCTTTTTTTACCCTATAGCTCGATTTGCCATCTGGGCTCAACAAGCCCGAGCTCTTCTTATAAATGAGTTACTTTGATGACATGGGCTCACAACTTGCCGGGTTCGTTGACCCAAAAGTTGTGGGTGAATACACAATTAGACCCTCCCGATTTCTTCTTCTATTCTTTTTTTTTTTTTTTTTTCATTTCTTGTTCCATTGCTTAATTCGATTGTATAAGCATTCGTTTCTGTGAGCTTGAATGGCAATATATGTATGGGAACAATTATTAGACACTTAAGTTTTTTTTGGGTATAAAGAAGGCCAAACCTAAAGAATTGGAGAAGAAAAATTTATAAATGCGAGAGATCGAATTCGGATCTTGTAGAAATCCACTTCTTAAGAGAGGTGGGTACCTAATCACCAACTATTTTGACTCAATGATAATTAGATGCATATATTTTTATTCAAAAAATTAAGTTCCAGTTGAAACCTCTCTCATTAAATCAAAAAGTAAATAAATTAATAATATTATTATAATATATATATATATAGGATTATTATCTCAAACACTGACAATGGAATCTAAAAACTTCATAACTAGGGTTAGTAGGGGTGACACATATCTCATAAGATATATTTAAAAAAAAAATAATTTAAAAAATAAATGAGACATATGACAATTTTTTAAGACAACAGCTAAAGAAAACCTATTCCTATTAGCTGGAGAGTTTGCACCATTGTATTGAGGGGAAAAAGGAAAATAAATTAAATTAAATAAAAAAAAAGTTAATGACTTTTTTTATTCTCATTGCTAGAAGAAAAAAAAATTAGGAGCCAATGTTCCAATTCCACCATTGTTTAAATTAGTGTCATCAACTCTTAACCGACAAGTAAAAAGGAAATAGAGAGAAGAAAGATTTTTTAGCTTAAGATATATCCACCTCAATTTATTATCAAAATCAATCTCTTGGGGTTAATTACTAGCTAGGACAAAATAATTATGTTTCAAATGATAATTTGCACAAATTTAAAGGCTGATCTAATCAACTTTTAAGACTAAAGTGAGACATGACTCAATTTATAAAAAAGCAAATGATTAAGTAGGACCATGATGTTATATAGCAGTAGAGTTTTAATTTGGTTTTCAGATTAAATATGTTAGGGACCTTTTGCATGGCCCTCTAATATCTATACACATTCCAATATATATTATTATATAAATATTTTAAATTCTTGTACTTTTGGGACCAAAATTTTCTCATGATCCATTTGCCTTTAACTCCTCATCTTCAATCAAACTCCACTTTGAAAGATGAGAGCAAAGAGAGCCACAAATTTGGCAGTCTATTGGCCCAAATCTTTCAGTCAAAGATTATCAGCTAATAGCTAGATAATATTCTAATTAAATTTGTTTGCTTAGTAGAATCAATGCTGTGTACTGAAATTTATATTGAGAAGGAGCTTTTTTAAAGGCAAAAAAATTTACTTAAAGATGAAGATTTATGATAATATTAGTGCTTTTTTCGAAGTTATCTGTTCATGGAATATTAAGTTATACAATCGAAAGTCGTCTTCTCACATCTCTTAAATTTCGTCTTATTCATCTTAAAATTTGAATTTAAGACTTTCAAAATCGAGTCTTTAAGCTTTAATTGTTGAAATGTCCCTACGAAGATACTTGTTAGCTGTTGCTCTTTCTTTCTTTATTTCATTAATTGTTTCCTATTTTTCAGAAACTTTAAGCTCAATCCATGGTCATAACAAGGGGTAATGGCTATAGTAGATAATGACAAAATCAATTTCATTCCAAAAAGCAAAAGCCAACATAAGATAGGAATTTCCCTCCCCTCCTTTTTCCACTGCTAGTTCCTTTTTAAAATTGGTTTCGCAAAAGGGTTTGCTGTTGTTAAGTTACAAACTAACAAGATTGTCAAAACAAAAAAAAAAATCAAATTTTGGGTAGACAAAAGGATTAATTGCCTTTCTTTAACAATAAAAAATAATAGAAAAAATAAAAAAGGCCGGATCGCGGTCCGATAATTTTTCTTTTCTCTTACTCAAGTCCGGCCTATCGACTCGGTTTATTGTTTAAATAATATTAAAAAAATTAAAAAATTATTTTAAAAAATATTTTTATATTTTATAATTAAATTTAAATAAAAAATAATTTTTTATTATTTAAACAGTGATTCAAATTGATCCGAATCAACAAATGCTCTGTCCAAATCTGATACAATACGAACCGAACCTGTCAAGTCAGATGAGCTACCTGATCCTTGAATAAATTTATCTCCAAACATTCTAATTCCAATTCCATTAGATAGAAACTAGAAAGGCCAAGAAACCTTTTAATTACCTTTATGTATGACATCACATTCCAATAAACTCATATAGTAAATTTTTTCTCATAATATAATTTGATAATTAAGAGCCCCATCACATCATCAGCCTCACAAAAATTAATACAAAAGCATATTATTGCTTCATCAAACTGATTTCCACTTTTGATTTGTGCTTATGCTTAGCACAAATGTTCCTTTCCAGTCAAAATATAGTCTTTCTCAACAAAAAAAAAAATTCAAAGAAACATCCCAAAATTATCTATCTTTTGCTTCAATCAATATACCATTGATGAGTTTTACAGGGCTAGGTTTTGAAAGTTGGGTTAAACTATTTTAGTCAAAATTAAACAATCAATTTTAGTCTGATCACTTCTTTATTATGACATTTCTTTGTAATTATCTAGACTTAACCAAAGCAATATTGCAAACAAAAGTTAGTGCTTAATTGCGCAAGCTTCCAATTCATATATGATTGATTGCATGTCGAGGGTGGAATAAAATTGAAGTGCACAATAATGCAACTTTAATTAATTACCTCGTTACTAATTGCATGCATTAAGAAATTCATATAATGCATATAAAATTGAAGTAAAGGATAGAACCTTATCTTATGGTCAATTTTTTTTTATTGAGACGTCTTTTTTTCAAAAATTTATATTTGATACACTGATGGCGTATAAATTTATTTATTATCAATAAATCAAATGATATCATTTCTTTAAAAATAAAATTATCTGTATTTATTTTCAAAAAATTTTAATGAGATGGCATCCTTTTTTAAAAAAATAAAATCATAAGGGCAAACTTCCAAACTTTCTAAAGACAATAATTCATAACGAACACAGCTCTATAATTCTTACATTAATAAAGTGTTAATTGCTTGCTGAGCTATTGGCCATTGGTGAAGCTATCTCTCTCTTTGTCTCTAGGATTCACATGCTTTAATTTAAATCTTTTTTTTGTTGAAAGTGATTAAAAAAAGATGTCATTTCTTGCCTGACTAACTCAGAATCAAGGCCTTGGTACTATGCTAGTATTTTTCAACTCCAATATTTCTAATGTTTTAAGCTCCATCCAAGGGGAGGTTTCATTTTTTACTTAGTTTTGTAACCCTTTTATTGATTTTTATAAATATTTTAATCTTTAAAAAATGAAATGGATATTAATATATTTTATAAGATAATATTATTTTTTCGACAGTCGAATATACGAAAATAAGAAATAATAAATCCATGAAAATTTATTTTTCTCAGTAATTGGATTATCAAAACATTTATCTATTTTATATGCATTGGTTCTTCAATAATTTAGACACCAAGTTCATTAAATATGAACGATTTCTCTATTAGGATACGGTTTTGCTTCTTACCATTAAATTAAAACTGCTTCCTTCTTTTTTCTTCTATTTCCTTCTTACCAAACGGAATTAATTTTTCAATATTGCTTCAGATGAGAGCCTATTTCAGCTAGTTTGAATCTCGAAGATACTGATACTCTTGCACTACATTAAAATTTGCCAACTTTTCCCCCCTTTTCCTCTTTATCTCATTTCCCACTTATTTGATTTAAATCGCTGCTATTAATCTTTTTTTTTTCATAATTAAAAGAGGCAGAAATCTATGTTTTGTTCCATAATTATTTACTCAATTTTAATCCTATTTTTAGTCATAGCTAATGAAGAAGATATGAAATATGATTTAATTTGTAACATTTTTAAAAAAAAAAAATTTGCTTGTATTCGTAAAAGGTAAAAGTAAGCTCAAATTTGCTCATATCAATGAGAAATTAAATGTAAAATACAGTAGACAATCAAAATGAGGCATAAAAAAGGAATTTGAATATCATATTTATGATTTTGGCATGTATATTGGTTAATTTGGACTATTTCTAGACTTGAGTGATAGGTAAACGAGAAATATTCTCAATCATCCCTCCAAATTTAAGCAAATCTTGAAATATTCAGGTCAAACAGTCTTATCTCTTGATGTGAACGGCCAAAAGGATCAAATGTAAGAAAATATGAAAGACTTTATACCAAAAAAAAGTACTGGTGAGGTTTTGTCTTGATTGTAAAGAAAAAGTTCTAAAACCATTAAATTTTAAATTCAAGAGCTGTATAAATGAACATTTGATTCAGTTGGTTAGTGAATGATTAGTTCCAATCTCTTTTTTTTATTAAAAATATATATCATGTGTGAGTTTTTTTCAAATTTTGATTTCTTACATTGAATGCAATAATAATCTTATATTTTGTTGAATATTATTTAATGATAATGCAATTTTAACTTGTAAATGTAATTCTTGTAGAAAAGAAAGGAAAAAAAAAAAACAAAGAGAGAGAGAGAGAGAGAGATCAATGGTGATAGAATGAAGTATTTCTAGAAGTGATGACAAAGAATCTAACACTTCTATGATTGAGCACATGTGGAAGAACGTGAGGGACTGAAGACACACACAAAGAAGAATCGCATAGATTGGAATCTCAGAGAAAAGAAAAAAAAAAAAAAGAAAAAAAAAAAAAAAAAAGAAATATAACAAGGATGTTTCAAAAGTGAAAGCTGCCATAGGAAACAGAGAGAACATCTCACGCCTATTGAAAAAAAAAAAAAGTCATTCTGGCTATGAACGTTAATCTTTTTCATTACAAGAACAAACACTAGCTACCCTTTGCTTGGAATTCCGAGCTTCTTCTTCCATTTTTTTTTTTTTTCATTAATTCTTTCTTTAGAAACCCAATTCGCCATTTCTATAGACAATTTTGGATTATCCTATCTCATTAGTTCAATCCCATCACCCGACCATCCAAAAAAAAAAACAACTATAGCTCTCAAATAGAGAGAGAGAGATTTGCTTTTTGATAGATGACTTTATTCCATGTTAGTAAGCAGCCTTGGTTATTGCAAAAGCAGATCCAAAACTCAGATTCCATTCTCTTTTATTAGAAACACTAAAAAAAAAGTTTCATTTTAAATATAACTATCAATGGCATCGAAAAGATTCAGACATGTTGTTTGAATAAAAAAATCATGTATCAATCATTAAATTAAATATTTGTTATAAACCAATAAATAATTTGACTGAAAGTTAAATCGACAAAACCTCGATTTAATTAAAAAATAAATTGGATAATAAATATAAGATTTTTTATATTAAATAAATATTAAATATAATACATAATTAATAAAAATATGTATTTGATTTAATGATATAATATTATATAACTAAAATGTTAAAAGTTTCAAATCTCTTCACTTTTAAAATAATAATAATAATAAAATTGATATAAAACCAATTTTTACCGGTTTAATCTAATTTTTTATCAATTGAATCGATTATTTATCAGTTCACTAAAATCTTAATTTTTTTATATGTATCAAACCGAACAAATTTTCAATTTTCGATTGAATTAATCCGATCGTCCAATCTGATTTTTTTCAACATTGGTGCAAACTATCAATGACATTGTTATCGTAAAAATTATACTAACATAAAATTTGAAACAAAAATATGTCAAAAAACAAAACAAAAAGTTAAAGGGAAAGTCTCTGAGATATGAGAATTTAGCTTTTTTTTTTTTTTTTTGACTTGATCTGTCCTATTAGGTTTTGGTCTTACGTTAGAAATTTGCTAACAAAATTGGAGAATCCTAGATGTATCTTTGCATGGTTTTGAGTGGGATTTTGGCGTTTTTCTTTTTTAACTTTCTATTGTCCAAACTCTCAGTTCGTATTGCTGTACATATACAAACAACAAAAAGATCAGTATTTTTCTTGTTTGATCAAATTTCCTATAACTACATTATCATTCATTTTTAGTCCACAAAGCAACAAATAGGTACTTCCCTAAGGATAGTTTTAAAATTGTTTTTTATTTTTATAATTACAAAATCATCATTATCAAATCCTTTCTCTCTTTCTCTTACTCTTTCTGGGGTTTTTTTTTTTTTGGTCTTAGAAGCATGGCAATATGGCATGGGCACAGACTTAGATGCATTCAAGACAAAAAAAAAATTCTTGGGAGGGTGAAAAATAACTAACCTCAGGTTAAAATTCCTAAAAAATGTGATACCAAAAGACATCTAGGAATTTGGAATTGCCAAGAAAGATGATTAAAGGGAAACTGAGATACTGATGATCAGTGATCCCTATAGCAGTAATTAATGACTTTGGATTCAAGCTTGATGTTGATGAAATAAAGCATGGAGAGTTACAGAAGGGTACTGAACCTCCTTCAGACTACTCCACCAGAAAAAAAAAAAAAAATTTGCTCACTGTTTTGGCCTAAAAGGGCAAAGGTGTGTGACTGGGAAACTATTATAAAAAATTTAAATAACGGTCGCAATGTGATATTATAATCGTTATTTTTTAATTTTGGCTATTACCGTCACCAATATTCATGATTGATATTTACCGTAATTAATCGAGATATCATTTCCACAATCATGAAAAACGTAAGGCAGCCGAAAACGCATCCACTACGGTAATTTAAATCCTTGAGTATAATTATTTCATGATACGTGCTTCCTAACGTTATCATCCATAATGTGTAGGCAAACAAGTAAAAAAGAAACCCCAAAAAATTGGAAAACAGGAGAATTTTTCTTGATATGAAACTATTGTCCCATTCATAAAATGGATTGAGGCTTACCTCGACTCGACGACTAATCTTTTTGCTGCTGAAGATGAACACTGATCATAATATTGTAGTTTAAAATAAGAGAAAGAACTGATCAAGATTCAAGAAAAGTGTAAAAGTTGTAGATTAATTAATGTAGGCAATTTGGCACATTGTTTTCTCAAATTTGACAAATTAATGATATATAGTCTTCAACTTCAGAAAGAAGAAAAAAGGTGGCAGTCTGAGAATTGAAATGAATTAAGAAAACCAAAAAATAATGGATACATTTTTAACATATAATTTAATTTTCAAGGGAAATCACTTAGTACAAAGCATTTTTTTTTTATCATCAACTACGAGAATTATCTATCTTTCTTCATCTCAGATACCCAAACTTCTCTCTCCATGAATATTACATATAAACCTACTTAATTTCTTAGAGCATTACAATAATAGAACACAATAAAACAAAATGAACAACAGCAAATAATTTTTCAAGAGTAGAAGTCTACCATTTTCAAAAGTCTTCTTTTAGTCCATTCCTTTTCTAATTGATCATCACTTTCTCATCATCAGGTTGGAAACTTGAAATTTGCAAAAGTTAGAGTAGTTGTTCATTGGAAATCCTTATCTATGATTTGATTTCTCTTTGATGAAACCTGTAAGTAATTTAACCAAAAAAAAAGTAAAGATTGGATTGGGTTTTGGGGGAAGAAAATATATATATATATATATATATATAAAATCATTTGAAATGGCTTGTGGAAGAAGATGTGAAACCAGAAAGATCAGTCCATGCGTTGCCAGCAGGTGCCCAGTATTGATCATTTCCTGAAATTCCCAAAAAATTCCTTGATAAATTCAAGCCTTGAGTTTCTTCCATTTTAATAGCTGCCAACTGAGTAATCGCACTCTCCAATGGCTTATTAGACCGAAGTTGATGATGATGACCAGCATAACTTGGTGGCTCCACACTTTCACTGTCAAATGGATATAATAACCCAGTTGGAGGCTGCTCCAAACTAGTTAAAAATGGAAATTGTTGAACTTGTTGCAGTCTCCACTGTTCTACTAATCCATTTGTTAATATTGACCCATCACCGGTTGAGCTATTTCCAATCTGAAAATCCATGTTACTAGCACTAGTTCCACCGCCTGTCGCCGCCACCTGAGCCTGAATTCCGCCAAAATTGAGTCCAATATCACCAGAATTATAGTCACCAAGATGATGTAAAGGGGGAAATAGAGGCAATTGTGTTGCTGCTGCTGGGTTCATGTGGCCTAACATATCAGTGCAACTATTAGAAGCAAGTGTACTGGAAGATGAGCTTGAACCGGTTTGGCGTTCTGATACAACTGATGAAGACTTTGATGATTTATTACTTCCTTTGCTTCTTTTGTTTCTTCTACAACCACCACCAACGGGAACGCTCCTTAAAGCACCTCCTCGAGTCCAGTATCGTCTACAGCTCTTGCAAAAGTGGCGAGGCTGTGAAAGGCTGTAATTGTTGAAGTAACAAAATTTAGTATTTGTTGATTCACATCGAGGGCACTTGAGAGCTGCCTCGGGCTGTGGTATTTTAGCTAGCCTGGCTCGTTCTGCCATTGAACCAGGCCTAATACCCCCTGTGCCACCACTACCACTACCACCACCACCACCGCCTGGTGGTGGTGGTGGAAGCTGAGAATTATGATGGTACTCACTAGTAATAACTCCAGGTTGCTGATGAGTTGGTGGCTGCAGAATTCAAAAAAAAAATTATATAAATATCAATATACATAAAGAAAAAAGAGAAGAAGATCAAATAAATGGTATATTCAAGTCAAGATCAGAAAAGGGTAGGAATATTATTTATATTGGCTTTTTTGGAGAAGAAGCTAGCTAGGAAAAGAAAAGAAAATCTGGGTAAAAAAATTACTAGTAAAAAGAAACCATTACCTGTTGCCAATTGGGTGGATCTAGATAGACTGGAACAGACGAGAAAACCATGGTGTGAGCTTAAGCTTTCAATCTTTTGTAAAGGGTTTGGAGATATGGTGGATAATCACATCAAAACAAGGGAGTTGCAGAGAAAGAAAAAGAAATAAAGAGAAAGAGAGAAGGAGATAATGGAAAAAGATGAAAGGAAAGCTTAAGGGAGTGTTTGTTTATTTATTTTGTTCTTTCTTCTCTCTCATCCCACTCTCTTTTTGTTTTATTAAATTTTTTTAGGGTTAGAACAATCAATTTTTTTTTTTTTTTTACTTTTTTTCATAGTAAATTGGTTTCAATTTTTTTTTTTTTAGAGATAATTTTAATTTTAAAGTATAAGTATTTTTTTTTCATTTCGGTATTAACATTTTTAGATGTAAATATTCAATCTTAAAAATTGTTAAATGTGTTAAAAATTAATCTTTTAGTTATTGTAAAACATAAACATTAACAGAAAATATTTAGTTGACATATAATGAGAACACGTGAATATCATTTCACTAATTTATAAAATATTAAAAAATTATTTATAAAAAAAAAAAAAACCTTCCTATAAAAGATTAAAAAATCACTATTTGATTTTTTACTCTTCTCTTCTATCACTAAACCAATAACCTTTTCTTCCCCTAAACCAACAACTATTAACAACAACCTACAAGATAAAAAAAAAAAAAAATTCAACTTTAGACCCTGAAATTAAAGATATAAACAAGTAGTAAGCTACAAATGCATTAATTACCCTAATTTTTTTCAAAAAATATAACTTAAAATTTTTCTTAGCAGTTAAAAGTTACAATGTGATGGTGAAGATAAACAACGGACATTGATGGTTTGCTTTGAGTTTTGGTTTTTTTTTTTTTCCTATAAATGTTTTTTTTGAATAAAATTAATCTGAATAAGACAAAGAACACAAATAGGTGATGATGGCAAGCAACGAACTATGACGAATGTAGGATTATTTTGGGTTTGCAGAGTATTTTGTTTCTTGTAGCGAACGATTTTTTTTTTTTTTTTTAAATACTAATCTAAAAAAGAGAAGAGGTGGAGAAGAGCTTTTTTTTTTTTTTTTGAAGCAAATGAGGGCGACGATAAGCAACAAGCAACTAGACGAGGGAGCGTTAATTTTAGTGAAAGAGGGGATAGCATGTGGGTTTAGTAAGAGAAAGAGAAGAGTAAAAACATGAAATAGATTATTTTTTTTTTATCCTTTATTTGGAGTTTTTTTTTGGCAAATAATTTTTTTTTAATATTTTACAAATAAATGAAATGTCACGTAAGTTTTACATGTGATTTATTATATGTCAAGTAAGCTTTTCATATGAATTTTTAGTTAGTGTTTTCGTTTGAGGAGTGATCAAAGGACTAACTTTTAACATATTGATAACTTTTAGAATTGAATATTTATAAGTAGAAATTTGAGAATTGATATAAAAAATATTTATGTTTTAGAATTATAATTATAATTATAATATTATTATTATTATTACAGTGCCCGAAAAAGATATTAGTGGCCTTGCAGGTTTTGAGAAAGAGAGGAAACCCTAGGTGAAACTTAGTATCAATAAAATAATAATTTATTATTATGAATATAATAATTGAATTTTAAAGAAAAAAAAAATAAAGAAAAGTTGGTCTTGGTGGGGGAGTCATATGGGTGGATGTCTCAGAGTCGATTGTACCTTTATTTCTAGGGTTTGTCCCCTTGAGGAATTTTATTTTATTTTATTTTTTGCATGTAAAATATTTAAGGCTTTTTCTCTTTTTTTTCTCCTACTTTTGTTGTCTCTGTATGTAGATTATTGTAGGTAAAGTTTTACATTCACATTTGCTATAATTTTTCGTATTTTTCATTGGATTATGGGATTTTGGCAAAAAATTAACACATACCATGAAAAACAAAATGAGCTACTATAAACTTTTTCTCAATCAAAAGAGAGTTGAGAGACAAGGAAAAGTGTGAAAAGAAATGGAATATTTTAGGTATAGTAGGATTAAGCAAATCTTATAGTGATACATTCAACATATTCTTGTCACTTTTTCTTAATCACCCATTACTTAATGAGTTAGTCTTTGAAATATTGATAGTGAAGTTTTTTAATTTTACAAACAGATTAAAAAATTGATACATATTTCATTTATCTTTTAAATATATTTTAAAATGTATATATTATCATTCTAATCTCGTTTGGAAAATTTAAAAATTCACTGACGATAAATAAAATAATTTTTCTTAATTATTTAAACTGTTTTGTTTTTACATGACTTTGATTTCTTTTTAAGTCTACAAAATTCATTTTAGATTTAATTAAGTCAAAAAGGAATTAGGAGAATGATGGGAAAAGAACCAATGAAAAGGATTGCCTAGCAATTTGAACCATTAAATCAAAAGGAAAAATATCAATTCTTTATTAAACTAAATAAAAACAGTATTTCTTTTCTAAAGTGCTGTTAGAACTTACAAGGTAGACCAAAGTCAATCTTTATAGGACAAAAATAAGGAAAAAGACCATTTCTCATTCTATCTTTTTGTTTTTATTTTTCTAAAGAAAACCAAGTTCAAACCAAATCAAATAAAGAAATCAATTGATGGCTTTGGCACCATCTTCAGGACATTCAAGGCAGAATTGATGGCTCTCCTTGGCTTTTGGCTGGAGATTTCAATGTTATAGCAAGACCACAGGAAAGCTCAGATTTCAATGGCTCCTACATGCTTACCTCTGATATGAAGGATTTTCAGGACTGCTTGACACAGCTATCAGTGTTTGATCATACCAGTACTGGACCAGCATTCACTTGGTCCAACCACCAAACTGATGCTTACTTGGCTAAAAAGCTTGATAGGGTTTTGGTGAATGATTGCTGGCATACACAATTTGCTCACTCATTTGTTGAGTTTTTGGCTCCAATGGTTTCTGATCACTGCCTAGCATACATAAAGATGAACTTGACTGCTCATTCTCCCCCAAAGCCATTTAGGTTTTTTAATTTCTGGACTAGGAATCCAGAGTTCCTGAACATTGTGGAAAACTCTTGGCAAGAGCCTTTCATTGGCAATCCTATGATCACTCTATTCCACAAATTGAAGAGATTAAAGGCAGTACTGAGGGCATTTAACCTGGCCATATATGGCAACATTTCAGGGAAGGTTCAAGATAAAAGGCAAGAATTGGAGAGCATGCAGATGATCAATCTGCATCAAAGGCCATCTAATACTCTTGTTGAAACAGAAAGAAGACTCTATGCAGAATTGATGGAACTCCAAAAGGCTGAGGAAAGTTATTACAGGCAGAAATCAAGGATAAAATGGCTGCAGGAGGGGGATCAGAACACTCATTATTTCCATAAAATGGTGTCAGCAAAGCATAGCAAGCAATCCATCAGAGTCCTCTATGATGATGAGGGAAGGAAGTTGGAAGATTTTGGCCAAATTTCAAAGGAGGCTGTAAGGTTCTTTCAGAAGTTGATTGGGACTGAGGACAAACAGGTCACAGACTGCCCTAGGGAGCTTCTTACTGAACTTATTCAGCCTGCCTTGCCTGCTGAAGCTAAGGACAATTTAGCTAAGGCTGTTACAAAAGAGGAGGTGAAAAGAGCCATGTTTGAGCAGAATGGGGACAAAGCCCCAGGGCCAGATGGATACACTGCACAGTTTTTTAAAACTGCTTGGCCTATTGTGGAAGAGGATGTCACTGCAGCAATCTTATCCTTCTTTCAATCAGGGAGCAGGATATCAGTCTTTAACTCTACATGTATTGCTCTTGTCCCAAAATGCCAGAATCCTAATCATATGAAGGACTTCAGGCCTATTTCATGCTGCTCTGTCATTTATAAATGTATTACCAGGATCATCACTGCCAGGCTCACTCCACTCCTTCCTACTATGATCTCCAGCAATCAGAGTGCCTTCATACCAGGGAGAAGCATCTCAGATAATATTCTCATGGCTCAGGAACTGGTCAAAGGGTATGGAAGAGCAACCTTATCCCCCCGTTTTGCAATGAAGATTGATCTCCAAAAAGCTTTTGATTCATTAAATTGGGACTTCATTCTCAGTGTTTTATCAGTTTATGGATTGCCTGATAAGTTCATAGGATGGATCAAGGCATGCATCACTTCCCCAAAGTTCTCAATTTCTCTTAATGGAGGATTAGTAGGGTACTTTGAAGGAGCAAAGGGGTTAAGGCAGGGAGACCCTCTCTCTCCTTATCTTTTTGTCATTGCTATGAATGTTTTATCCAGACTTCTGGATGCAGGGGCTCTTCATGGAGTTTACAGCTACCATCCTAAATGTCACAGAATCAAGCTTACTCACCTGTGCTTTGCAGATGATCTGCTGATTTTTGCAAAGGGTAACTTGGATTCTGTTGTGGGCATACAGGGTATTCTCCATTACTTTTATACCATTTCTGGTTTGCAATTAAACCCTTCCAAGAGTGAAGTCTTCTCCTCTGGTGTTAGTAGGACCACTCTACTTGAGATGCAAGAGTTGACAGGGTTTAAACTTGGCAAACTACCTGTTAGGTACCTTGGGGTCCCTTTGGTCACAAGAAGACTCTCTGAAAAGGATTGTTCTCCTTTGATCGATAGAATTACTCACAGAATCAATGGCTGGGCAGCACGCATTTTATCCTATGCAGGAAGGCTTCAGCTCATTCAATCTGTTCTTTTTAATGTGTCTAATTTCTGGTGCAGGCACTTTGTATTGCCTAAGGCTGTTCTTAAAAGAATTAACCAATTATGCAGCAGGTTCTTCTGGAAAGGAAGAGATGACTCAGCTAAGGGAGCAAGAGTAAAATGGAGTTTCATTTGCTGTCCAAAGTCAGAGGGGGGTCTTGGATTAAAAGACTTGGGAATATGGAATAAGGCTTGCATTATTCAGCACCTATGGGCACTTCTCTCTCAGGCAGGTTCATTGTGGATTGCCTGGCTTCATGCCTATGTGCTGAAAGGAAGAACAGTGTGGCAGGTTCAACCTTCCCCAGGAAGCAGCTGGACATGGCGTAAAATGCTTCAGCTGAGGGCTTTGGCTTTGAGGTTCACCTCCAACCAGAATGGTGCTCTAACTTGGAAGTTCCCTGGGAACAGATTTATGGTGGCTAAAGTCTGGAATGATCTCAGGCCTAGGCAGGACAAGGTGGAGTGGGATAAACTGATCTGGTTTCCATTTCATATTCCTAAACATGCACTGGTAGCTTGGATGGCCATATTGGACAAACTGCCTACAAAGAACAGATTGATGTCATGGGGCATGGAGGTGGATGGCAAATGTGAGCTATGTCAAACTGAGCAAGAAACCCGGAATCATATATTTTTTGAATGTGACTATTCAAAGGAAATCTGGGGGCATATACTATGCTTATGTCAACTTCATAGAAGCATAAGGAGCTGGCAAGCAGAGCTGCAATGGGCAGTAAACAGAATCAGAGGAAAAACTCTCATTTCTGTTATTTTGCGTTTATCATGGAGTGCCTTTCTCTACTCGATCTGGAGGGAGAGAAATAATAGGTGTTTTAATCGCCTTCAATCCACACAAGGAGCCATCATTGAGCAGATAAAAGAGATCATCAGAATGCGATTGTTGAGGCTCAAGAACATTAGTCCTGATGAAGTGAACCGAAGATTGGATGCAGATTGGGGACTATCACTTTTTTCCTAGGATCTTTGTCCATTCTGGAATAGCTTTAAGTATTGCTGAAGTATGTTGCTATTGTTCCCTGATTGATTAGTGGTCTTAAGTTTTGTTCAAGTATTGTTTAAGTATGTATAGCTTTAAGTACATGTTGCACATGATGTTGGATGTAGCAGTTTAACTGCTTTCTGGATAAATAAAACACTTACTTATCCAAAAAAAAAAAAAAAATCAATTAATCTAAGCTCTGCCTATTTTTAGAAGGAAAAAAAAAAAAAAAACAAAGGAAAAAACTACTTCATGGGAGAACTAAAGTGAGTGAGACTTCATTCTTTACCTTTTAATATAACTTGATTTAATTAGTCTTGCAACCATTTAAGTTTTTGGTTGATAAGTAATTGTCCATTGCATTAAATAAATATCTCATAAATATAAATACTTAAAATTCTTTCATGTAACTCTTCTATGTTTAAAGATTAATCGCTTTCAAAATTAGTAGGATACTAGCTGTGCTGAAAATTTAAAGAATGTCACAGAATTAAACTAGCCTAGCTAGTATCTCAATCCACATCACCAAATTATAACAAGCTCAAATCAAATCTACAAAATTTAAAGAATGTCACAGAATTGATCCATTTAGAAGGTAGATTCTCGTAAAATTAGGTTCGATTACCGACACTTGTAAATTTCCTTTTCCTAATCCTTTATAGGCTTGATTTACTTTAGATAAAGAAAAAATGAATAGATGTGTTAATTGAATAAAAATTATTCTCAAATAATTCTTTAAGTTGAATGATTTTTGACACAGATTAAGATTAAGTCTGGTTTGAGTTTGGTTGCCGACATCCTATATATATATATATATATATATATATATATATATATATATATATTAAATTCTCAAATTAAGACTAATGATAAAAGCATATTACACGAATCATGCAAGACATATATTTATCTATGAAACAACATAAACTTTATTATGGATAAGATTTAACCAATTTATATTTATTCATGACTTGAATACGATTGTTATAACCCAAAGAATCATACCTGAATTTTCCAATAGTTTCTAAGTAATCTTCTTTGGCCTTGGACTAACAAAAAAAAAAAAAGGTTATTTCATTTTTCATTGGATGTGATAGTAGTAGTGATAAGAGATTTAAATAGCATCTGTAATATGATGTTACAGTCGATATTTTACAATTTTAATATTTTTTTATCTTCGATATTTATCGTAATTAATCACAATAATATTTATTACATTTACAATTAAAACAATCATAACGCGGTTAAAACTGCATGTCAATGACCAAGCCGCCGTGTGTGGAAGGAAGAGATTAGTCTTCGTCAGATGCTCACGGTGGGGTTGATTTTCACTTTTTCCCACGTGCCACGTCAGATTTAATTGGACCCCACAACACCTTCTTGTAAGGTTCTTGTCTTTGGGGCCTACCATAGAATAGTATAAATTTTTTTTTTATTTTTTTATATAAAGTTGGTTTCACTACCACAGCTCTCCAAGGGTCCCCATTCATGAAACATGAGGCCGAAATTTACGTTGAAAGTAAGAGACATGGATCTCATGCAATTGAGCATCCCTTTGTTGGCTTGATGATGAAATTTGGACCGTCAGATCGATCTTAAGGGTGGTTTTAATTAAGGGGAAAGTTGAATGTAAGCAAGAACATATGTTTTTAGGTGTTATAAATCTCTATGTTAACAAAATTGATGCCAATAAGAAGCCATGTCATCACTACGAAATCCACGTCACATCTTTGCCATTCTTTCCACTCGCAAGTTGACAGTAGAACTAACTAGAGGTATTAATCGATTGGATCAACTCGAGTCAGACTCGAATAACAAAATAATTTATTAGTTCAAGTTTGGTTCATCAAGTTCAAAATCTTATTTTATTGTTGGAAATATTTTAAAATATTTTTATATTAATATTTATATATTGTCATAATTAAATTTAAATAAAAATATATATATTTTATTGATTAAATAGTAATTTGAGTAGGGTTGGTCTAAATTTCAAAAATCTTATCCCAAATTTGACCCGAATTGAACCGAACTTATCGAATCAAACGAATAACTCAATTCATGAACATATTTAAAATTAATAGTGTAAAAATAAAAAGAAAATTAATATTTTAAGTTTCATCTGAATTCAGTGTCATTTAAGGACGTCAATATGGGTTCTTAATATATAACCGATCGGTTTGAGATGCAAAAGAATGTTTCAATGAGATATTGATGCTTATGTATAGAACCATAATCAATAATGAATATAATAATTGATTTACAACTACGAAAAGTTGAAAGTTTAGTTATACGAGACTGTATCGGTTCATAATTAATTAATGAGTAATTTTTGTATGATTATTCCATTTCACAAGAGACTGTGTGATTGTATCATATGTTTAGATTTTTTCTTTTCTTTTTTTTTAGTGCAAAAGAAAGAAGAGAAAAATGTTTGGTACTTGATGAATTCAGAGATTAGTTCAGTTAATTCATATAATCATTCTTAAAATAAAATAAAAATACATCTAACAAATTTGAGATTTAAATTTTAATATCTGTAATCTTTTCTTTTATTTTCAGATTGCGACCTTTTTTAAAAAAAAAAAATAGATTGATTGTATTAGGTTGCATGGAACGGAGTCCCTGCAATTGCTTTTTACTTGAAATTGTGAACAGTTCCTGCAATTACCAATCATGCATTTGGGTTGTGGCCCCCCTCAAGTGGGTGGCACAAAATTAAAGACCCTTTCATGAATGCATTCCGACCTTCTTCTTTTTTAAGTTAAGTTTATATATTTTTATTATATTTAAATAAATTTTTAATATTTAATTTGTATTTAACTAAACCTTTAAATTTTAATTTATACACAAAAAAAAGTTCTTAACCTTTAGAGTTTATACTTCAATTTTTTTTATTTTTCAAGAAATAAATTTTTTTGTTTGGAATAAGAATTTTTTTAAGTATAAATCGAAGATTAAGAGCTAATTTAAATATAATAAAAACATAAATACTTTTTTTTTTGCTAAACCAAAATATATTAAAGCAACCGAAAGATTACAAAGCCAGCAAAAGCCAACACAAAAGAGAACATAGTTGAAGTACAAATCTCAAATATAACAAACAAAGACCATCGGATATTAAATATTAATTCAATCTTTATTTTTTAATGATCAAATTATTTTATTCATTTAACAATTAAAATTGAGTATTTCATTATCACAAACTTAAATCAGAATATTTATAAGGTTATATACTCATTATAAAAATTATAATAAATTTATATGTTGAAGATTTTAAATGAAAAATACTTGAAACATAATAAGTTTAAAGCTTGCTTTTAAAATTTGTAAACAGAAATGAAAAAAAAAATATTTAGTAGAAAAGATTAAAAGTTACAAATAAATATTTTAATAAATTAAAAGTAAAAGAAAAAATGAAAACGAAAACGAAAACGAAAACTTAATAAACTAATTAATTGGATTAAATTGCAAAAACCTAAAAAGAGATCAGCAAAGTCAAAACGTGTAGACTATACTATCAAAAACCAAAGATTTTGTAGTGGATGAAAAAACATGAAATATTAAAAACTTTTCCATGAAATTGAAAACTCCTTCAATTCATCTAGTCGAATTTGAGACTTAACTCAGTTGTTTCATATAATTACTTTTAAAAGATAACATCAAACATATTAAAAATTTGAATTTCAGCATTTATAATCAATTCTCATATTTCTAGATTGTGACTATTTTTATATATATATATAAAAAAAAAAATCTCCAGTCAATTTTACTTAATATATATGATCATTTCCACACACACACACACAAAAAAAAAAAAGAACTACTGTTTTAATGAGTTTTGAGGTCATTTAATAGTTGTTGTATATATAGATCCAAAAATGTTCTTTTTGTTATAATTTTTATATTTAATTTTTTGTCTGAACTTCTCTATTTTCATTCATGATCTAGTCAAAAATCCCTTTTGTATAAGCTTTGCTAATTATATTTACACATACATATACATATATACTTATACATATTTCGTCACTTTCATCAAAAAATTGAAAGATAAAAGAGTTTCTCAGAAGAATGCGCGTAATTGCATGCAAAATTCAAACGAAGAATGTGTATATATATTACTTAGCTGGAAATAGTAAGCTAAAAACTCAATTTCAATCGATCGAGACTGATAATGAAAACTTAGCACGTTTAATTTGATATATATGCAAGAAGTGACCTTGCTAATTAATGGAGGTTGAGGATAAGATTTGATAATCCCTTCCAACGACTAAAATTATATAACAAGCTCTTATAGTAACTAGAGCTGTTCATGGGCCTGGCTGTGACTCGGAAAAAAAAATCCCTTACTCAAACCTGTTTTGACCAGATCCGGGCAGATTCGAAAGTCTATTTTATTGTTTAAAAAATATTAAAATTTTATTTTTATATTCATATTTATATAAATTTTATAATTAAATTTAAATAAAAAATAATTTTTATTTAATGAATGATAATTCAGGTTGTACCTGACCTGTCGGGCCGTACAAATTATCCGGCCCTTGAACAAGTGTAATAATAACTACATCTCAATTTAACAGCCACTCTTCTTATTTTTTTTCCCTTTTTATAATCCATCAAATATTTTCAACGTATCCCAAAATTAGCTGGCAAGATTCAACTTAAATTTTGCCTTGAACAATTGTTAGGCGATTTTATTAAATGACAATGACCTTTTATTTTCTGTAAACATGAGAGTCGGTAATCTGTAATCTTTTCTAATCTTGTAAATCTTAGTATTTTTTTTCTCGTTCCAAAATTCAAATCCGAAAATTTTAAATTAAAGTATCAAATTTTAACCGATGAATCGTCCCAAAAACAATAACCTTTTTTATCGAAATAATATTATTCAAGTTCAAGTTATTTATGTAAAATTTATAAAATTAGAATTCGATTCTCAAAACACTTACAAAATCCCCTTCTTCAATTCTTCCTAAGTTTTGTACCCTTTTAAAAAAATTAAAAAAATAAGATAAAGTTTGGACAATAGTCAATAAGTACATATATAATTTATTCTCAAACATGAGATTTTGAGGGTGTCGCCTTTCAATTTCAATTTGGGTAATCAAATCCATGCACTATGGTCCACTGGATCTAAGAATATCAAGTTGTGGCCACTGGCCATGTAAGTTTGTTGAGAAATTGACCCGGGATATCTGACATAAAAATTCAGGCATTTCAAAGTTCAACCAATTTGTTTAGATTTATAAAAATTATTAGAAATCAATCGTGACATCGTCTTATATCATAATTAAGGGATTATATTTACTTATGCAAAATATAATTTAGGTTTTAAACAAAATTAAATGATGATTATAAGCTTGTTATGGCAAATTTTACAAAGAAGATTGCTAATTGACTTGTTTTCTTCCATTTAATTTAAATTCCTCTTGTCCAATTTTGGGTTGCAGTACTACTGCTGAAAATATGTCTCAATAAACTAGATCTGGTAATTCGTGTATTTATGTCGTATTTATTTTTTTTTGTCATAATTGTGTTTAAGATATTATATATTTATATAAATTTTGACACATTAGTAATTTATATTCTGTAAATTTTGACACGTTCATAAATTCGTATCATATTTTAATTATTTTTTCGATATCATGTAATCGTGTCAGTATCCAAAATTTTACAACAAACCTACTCTCTCTTTCTTATCCCTTATCTTGATAACCAACCTATTCCCCAATAATAAAAAAAGATATAGTAAATTGGTATGGAGATTTAAAATTAGAATCCTAAAGTACTCAAGTATTAGCTAGGCCTAGCAATTAATTTTATTGTATTCTTTATAATTATAAGGTTTTTGCTTGGTTATATGAATCACTATAACTTGAACCTAAGATATCAATTGAAAAATCTCATCTCAAATTTATAATTCCAGTGAAAGTCCAAAATCCAAATAATCTCAAGATTAATGCTCTTTAGATTTATAAATAAAATAAACTTATATTTGATTACAAAATAAATAAACAACTTAAAAAGTATGAGGTTGTAATCTATTTTATTTTTAAAATATATTAAAGGAATATATATTATTATTTTTATCCGTAAAATTTAAAAACTTCATCGATGATGAATGTTTTATTGGCCAAATCACGAAGACTCTAGACTTCACTTTCTTTTAAGACCAATTGACCCTCCTTTAGACCCAAAAAAAGAGAAATCAAATTCGAAATTCCAATTCACACCCACATGCCTCACACAAGGAAAAGAAAGAGAGAGAAACTTGTTGGGACATCATGGCATGGGAAAGGTCTAATTCAACTTTAAAGTTATAGTAATATTGATGTACTATTACCCCAAAAATTAGAAAAAAGAATCTGATAATGTTTTTATGGATAAATTGTTAGAAACATTGTCATTCATAGAGGCTGAAAAGAAGAAACATATCTCAAGACTCTGTCCCAATCTTCCATTGGTAAAGAAATTTGTGGTCCAAAGCCTCCAAGCTCCAACCCATTGACAAATGCTTTATTTGCAATAGCTATGGGTATCTTTAACTTTTCTTTGCTTCTTCCCCAAAATCACCATTAATTAGCCCCTCATTAATATGGTATCCCTACACAGCTCAAACTCAAAAGTTTGACACTTCAATTTATGATATGACGAAAGAGAAAAGAATTAATCAATTTTAAACCTTGATCTCAAGCCATTAATAATAATATGGATTTCTTTTTAAGGGAATAATAATATGGGTTTAGAGACCATGAGTCGAACAAATAAAAAAAAAATTGAAAGTTTAAAAATGAGCCTAACAAATAAACATTTTTCTAAGTTTGAAAATGGAGTTATAGGTTTTTTTTTTTTTTTTTTCTATTTAAAAGGATTCGGTCATAACTCATAAAATGACACCTCTGGTGCGGTGAGTATCTCCAACCAAGCTCTCAAATAGAGTCTTAATCTTAATAAATTTCCCATTTCAACAAAATAAATTAAGCACTTAATAACTATAAAAAAGACTTATATTTCCCTAATCATTGATATCCAACTATAGGTTTTTTTATACTAATATAGCTAAAAAAAAAATTAAACCCCAAATTACCGTAACTTTTTGATTATTTCCCAAAATACGGACTTTTTTTTTTTCAGCTGGGAAATCGCCATCCCCCATGGCGATTTCCCAGCGTGTTTTTTTGCAAATTTGCAAAAAAATACCAAGGGAAATCGCCACCCCCCATGGCGATTTCCCTTGGTAATTTTAGCCAATTTTGCTAAAACCATGAAGGGAAATCGCCATGGGGGGTGGCGATTTCCCTTCATGTATATTTTTTTTTTTAATTAATAAAAAAATTATATTAAAACAATATTTTATTTTAATTTGATAAATTTATTTTTAAAAATTATAAATTAAATTAAAATATTTTTTTTATAGGTTTGGTTATTTATTTTTTTAAAATATATATTAAAAATGTAATTTAATTTATTATTACAATTTTATAAAAAATAAAAATATATTTCTTATTAAAATTTTAAAAGAAGATTATATAAAAAATAAAATTTTTATATCAAAAATTTAATTTTTTATAATTTTGTAATATTATAAAAAAGAAAATTTAATTTATATCAAAAATAATTTAATGATGTAAAATGTAAATAAATTTTTTTTAAAAGAAATTTATCGAGTCACTTTTTTAAATAAAGAAGTTATTTTTAAGTTGGTATCGTAAAATATTTTTTTTAATTTGATTAGTTTTTTTGAGTTGGTATTCGATTAACTCGTGACATTAATTTAATCATTGTTTTTAATAATAATATAGATTGTTACAGTTTAAAACTGGATATTTGATAAAAAAAATTTAATTTAATTTCTGATTAATTTTTTTTTTCTTATTATAATTTAAAAAGAAAATTAAATTAAAATGAAAAAAAGAAAAGCAACTTATCATGTAATTTGGATTATTATATTAAAATTAAATAACAACATTAAGATATAAATTAAAATAAAATATAACAATTAATTTCCGAACAAATTACATGAAATGCAAAACATATAAATTTATATTAGAAATTTAAAACACATTACAATTATTCTAATTATTGCGTGGTGTAGAGCAACAGTGTCGAGTTCTTCTAGTGCGTGGTGGTTGCACCCGTCGTTCAACCTCGTCAGTGGCACGTATTCGCGGTCCACCACGACCTCTTGCTATAACCGCCACTGGTTCCGGTTGTATGTCATCAGTCGTTTCATCCGTATCAAAAATTTGAAACCCACTGCTGGATGAGCCAACACCTAGTTCACCCATAACGGGAACCTGACTACTAGATGCACCCATAAATGATGTAGCATCAAATGCTGACGAAGGGGTTCCAAACTGATACATGGATGTTAAATATGCTGAACTTGGACTTAGGACGGGGAGCTGGTCATCTAACCTCGTTCTTGGCGGTGATGGTCGGTAACACTCATCAACGTCATATCCGGGGTGACTTACGGAATAACGATGGCTGGATGGTACTCCATGATCCCGTTCAGGTTCAGGATGATCAAATGACATCCTCGGTGCTGTGAACTCCGATGAGGTCGGTTGACGCCTTCGCCCACGTTGTCGGCGAGGTCTAGGAGCATCCATATCCTGTGTAGGAGGGACTGGAGCTGAAGTTTGTCCGGTAAATGGCATACTCCTAACATCCTCGTGCATCGACGATGGACAAACGAAAGGCCGACCTTCATTTCTATACCATCTTATGTAATCAGCAGACGGGTTGAAATTATTACCAACAATCGGGTAACCTGTCGGAATTCGTTCAAAACGTATGTTCCACCATTGGATCCAACGTTCATGCTTCGCAGGCCAGAATTCATCATTACGACCACGCATGTCGACCTTGTGAAGCTTATCAAGGTTCATCGGGGCTGCAGGAATTGGTTGTTGCATCCCAAATTGTCGCAACACCCGGTCAGTTTGGTGCCACTCTACATATGAAAAGCATATCAATGCTGTGTTTGCTTTCCATATATTGAAATTATTGTAGGCATCCGATGGGAGGCATGCCATAATTTCACTCGAGGAATATGGCATCCACAGAAACTGCGAATAATTATTACAAATTATTAGTTTCATAAGGATTAAATAAAAAAAAAAAAACTTCAATGTAACAATCGAAATATTTACCTTATCATATCCTAGTCGATCTAGTCGTAGTCTTATACTTGCAAGATCGCTCGGAGTCTCTGTAAAATCTCTACCCGTACTCCTACTCCACCTATTAAAATGCATATAATATCTTAATGACCTATAAAAATACAATTTCGTACAAAATTAATAAAATAGTAAAGATTATTACCTGCTTGCAAGGGGGTATACAGCCGAAATATCCACGCGCGGAGCAAGAAATGGTAGCCGATACCAAGCCCATGATTGTAGAAGCACTAGACATCCACCTATGTCATGGTTTTTTGGAACTGTAGCTCGGCAAAGTTCTCTATACAAAACTGCCAAACACGCAGAACCCCAACTATAATTTGCTGCTTCCTCTAAATCACGTAGCAATGGAAGATACATTAAATGTACCCGACTGCTCGATTTGTCAGGCATCAGTAATCCTCCAATCAAACGTAAAATATATGCTCTAGCAGCATATTGTATTTGTTGTTCGGTTGCATGTAATGGCAGATTTTGAAACGTTTTCAACCAAGTCAGTCTCACCGTTGAGCCAGATACGACGTCTTCTGGAGGTACCTCACCCAATAGATCTTGACACAGTTCATTCCAATCTAGCAGGCTTCCGCCTGTAACTGCATCGCCATGGATCGGAAGTCCAAGTTGCAGCGCAACATCTTCGAGACTGACCGTGCATTCACCACATGGAAAATGAAAAGTGTGCGTCTCGGGTCTCCATCGTTCGACCAACGCAGAGATTAAATCGGGTTGTATCACAAGTCGTCGAATTTGACTTGCGTGATAAAATCCGGCTCTTCTTAAGTGGTCGATAATATAAGGATGCGGGTCCTCCAATGTAAATTTCCTCGAACGTAATACGCGACGAGTTTCCTGTTATAATAATAAAAATTAATATATTATAAAACTATAACAATTAAAAAGTAATAAATAAAACTATAAAATAACAAAATAATAATATAATATAATATAAACAATAATAATATAATATCATATAAAACAATAATAATATAATATAATATAATATAATATAAACAATAATAATATAATATAATATAAAACAATAATAATATAATATAAAACAATAATTTCGTATAAAAAAACAATAATAATATAATATAAAAAAAATAATAATATAATATAAAAAAACAATAATAATATAATATAATATAAAGAATAATAATATAATATAATATAAAACAATAATAATATAAAAAACTATAATAATATAATATAAAACAATAATAATATAAAAAACAATAATAAAAGAATATAATACAATAATAATATAAAAAACAATAATAATATAATATAAAACAATAATAATATAAAAAACAATAATAATATAAAACAATAATAATATAAAAAACTATAATAATATAATATAAAACAATAATAATATAATATAATACAATAATAATATAAAAAACAATAATAATATAATATAATATAAAACAATAATAATATAATATAATATAAAACAATAATAATATATAAAACAATAATAATATAATATAAAACAATAATAATATAAAAAACAATAATAATATAATATAACACAATAATAATATAATATAATATAACACAATAATAATATAAAAAACAATAATAATATAAAAAACAATAATAATATAATAATATAAAAAACAATAATAATATAAAAAACAATAATAATATAAAAAATAATAATAATATAAAAAACAATAATAATATAACAATTTACTTACCTCGTTAAATATAACCTCCGAGATGTGATTTTCTTGTAACCTCAATAGTGAAGCCATTTCAAAATATTGTTGTAGAAAAAAAAAATTTGTAGAAAGAAATTTTTTTTGGTAGAAAAATGAAAAAATTTTGAAAGAAAATGAAAATTTGAATAGAGGAATGAAAATTTGAAGAAGAGGAGGGGGGTATTTATAGAAGGTGGGGGTGTGGGGGGGGAGGGGGGACGTGGGGGGTGGGGGGAGGGGGATGGGGGCAACGGTCATATGACCGTTGCCCCTTTCAATTTTATTTTATTTTTTTTTTTTAATTTTTTGTTTTCATTTGAAATTTAAAATTTAAAAAAAAAATTCAAAATATTAAATTATAAAAAAACCTAAAATATATTTTACGAATTTTTAAATTTTTTTAAATTATAAAAAAAATATTTTAATTTAATTTATAATTTTTAAAAATAAATTTATCAAATTAAATAAATATTGTATTAATATAATTTTTTTTTATTAATTAAAAAAAAAAATATACATGAAGGGAAATCGCCACCCCCCATGGCGATTTCCCTTCATGGTTTTAGCAAATTTTGCTAAATTTACCAAGGGAAATCGCCATGGGGGGTGGCGATTTCCCTTGGTATTTTTTTGCAAATTTGCAAAAAACACCAAGGGAAATCGCCATCCCCCATGGCGATTTCCCTTGGTGTTTTTTGCAAATTTGCAAAAAAACACGCTGGGAAATCGCCATGGGGGATGGCGATTTCCCAGCTGAAAAAAAAAAGTCCGTATTTTGGGAAATAATCAAAAAGTAACGGTAATTTGGGGTTTAATTTTTTTTTTAGCTATATTAGTATAAAAAAACCTCCAACTATATATGGATATTGGCTAAGAGACAAGCTTTCGTTGATAGGGAATTGACATAAATTCATTCAGCTAATAATATTATTATTAATATTCAAATTTTTTTTTTCCTTTTTTGGTAAAGTCATATCTGTCAAAGCAAAGTTTTGAAAGTAACCAGTTGGTTTGTCACATTAGAAATAGAGCTAACTACCTTGAAATATTTCTTGGATTTTGAAGAGAATTTGTTAAACAAAGGCCAAGGAGATAGTTGAATTCTGGACATATTTGAGTTCTGTGTGTTATAATTAAGTTTGGTGAAAGTTCTAATCATGCCTTCAAGTAATCATTAATGGTTCCAAAAGACTGGTTATATATAGTGAAACTTGTCTCAAAGCAGTCCAACTTCACATCTTTTGGTGAGTTATGATCAAATAAAACCTATCCTTTTCAAAGCTAATTTCTTGAATAAAAAAAACAATAATCTTAAATGTACCAACCATTATAAATATCAAAATCGAGTCTCATCGTGTGTGTATTTAATTAATTTTATGTTGCTTTATTTAATTTGTTCATTGATTTATTATACTAGATATATGTAATGTTGAAGTTTTTTTATTAGGATTGTGATTTGTGATTTCTATGCATAAATATAATTCAATAAAAATATTAAAGAATAATTTTTATGAATTTGGAAGAATAGCATAAGTTAGAAGTGTCAATTATATATATATATATATATATATATATATATATATATATATTGAGTTGAGTTGAGCCGAACAAAATTGTATAAATAACAATGAACTCCGGTGCCTTAATAAATTGCTAAATGACATTTCATATATTTATAATACATAAATGGCAAATGAAAATCCATTTTAGATTGATGTTAATAGGACAATTGCTTAATTAATGATATTGGGAATTCAAGGAAATTTCCTATCAAACACTTTTTTCTTTTTCATATATTCTTTTTTGGTAAGGATATGCCCTACTATCCAACTATATATCACTATTAAACTTGTTCATGAGTTGGATCGGATCAAGGCCTTAAATTAACATAGTTGGTAATAATTAATGTATTTGGTTCAGTAATTGATGCATGCTCTCCGCTTAAAAAGAGCAGAGTTCGCAAAACAAAAAAAAAAAAAAAACAATAATGAGATTTTAGATTATAGGATTCGAAATAATCAATTAATGAAGATTGAGATTTGTTGCCTAGTCAATTTCAATAAAACATCTCTAATCTCAATTATAAACAATAAAATATACCATACATTTAAAATAGAATAATATTTAAAAAGTTTACAAATTGCTGAAGAGACTATTCACTTCCAAAATTTTGAAAACATTCATTATGTACATACTAGAATTCGTCTCCCCTAGTTGGTGGATTTTTTTAATATTTATAAAAGTTTAATTAAATTAATAATTATAAATAAGTTTAAATTATATTATATTATCATTTATTTAAATAATTTTTTATACTTTAATATCGTAAGTAAATTAATTTAGAGTTAAAATCGAATCACTATGACAAATTATGCAAAATATGGGATGAATTGAGACACGATCCAAACACAACATGAGAAAATAATTAAAACACGAGACGAATACACGAACGTGTCAAAATCTATATAAAACGAATTATAAACGTGTAAAAATTTATATAAATTTATAATACTTTGGACACAAAAAAATAACACGAATACGAACATACAAAAATTTCTCATCTTTTTTTCTCTTTCTTTTCTCTTTCTTTTTTTTTCTTTTTCTCTTTCTCTTTCTTTTCTTTTCTTTTCTTTTCTTTCTTTTTTTTCCCCAAAAAAAACCACGTGTCCACACCAAATTTTTTCTCTTTCCTTTTTTCTCCCTTCTTTCCTTTTTTCGTTTCTTCCACACAAAAAAAAAAACAACACGTTGTTAGCACCAGAGCAGTAAACACGTGTCGAAACCAAGTAAATTTATGTAGTCAATTTTATATGTTAGTAAGATATATATATATATATATATATATACTAGTTTATAATCGTGCGATACACGGATATCGTAAGAATTAAGTTTATCTATTTAAATTTATATATATATATATATATAACACAATTTAATACTTTTCCAAAATTTTATCAAAATCTTTGCATTTATAGCATATATAAAATAATTTATTTATGCAACAAATCTGTTATATTAAAATTAAACTTTTTCAGATTCAAAGAAAAACGTTTCTATAAGTTAAATCAACTTTATTAGTGAAAATTGAGAAAGTAAATTAAATTAAAAATGTTTCAAATTATAATGATTTAACTCTTATAAATTAAATGAAGTCTCCCTTTGTTTTGGAGGGAGCAGAACAAAAAAAGAATGAAACAAACCAAATGATTGTTCTAGAATGGTTATTCCTCACAATTGCTGCTTATGATGCAGCGGAACCATGGCAATTAGGATTTCAAGACGCAGCAACACCTATGATGCAAGGAATAATAGATTTACATCACGATATCTTTTTCTTCCTCATTCTGATTTTGGTTTTCGTATTACGGATCTTGGTTCGTGCTTTATGGCATTTCCACTATCAAAATAATCCGATCCCGCGAAGGATTACTACTAGCAATGACTTCCTCTTTCATTACTTCATCCTTTCTATATCCCTCTCCTTTGTTCTCAGTTACTCATCAAATGGAACTCAGTTCATATCTTTAAGTTCGATCATTGACAAGGTTCAAAAAAAGGGTGGCCCATTGATAAAGAATCGATTACAAACCAATAGGGTCTTCGGGAGAAATTTTTCAAGTAGAAGAAGGAAGGGATTACTGTAAGATGGAATGCTTGCTTGCTGTAAGGGAATAGAAAGCTTGGTAGTTCCTGGTTAGCAGGTGGAGTCGCCCTTCGCCACCAGATGAATAATTAGCAGGAGATGGGGTCTCGATAAGAGGTTTCAAAAGGGATTAGTTCATTCGTAGGAATGGTCTCGAAGATGGCTTATCTTCCCTCGGATGGAGCTTCTTACCTGTAGTTGGAGATGCAATATATGGGGTTCCGAGCTAATAGGTTCCATGGATCCATTAGTTGGTTCCGGTTCCTCGCTAGGGGAGAGATCAGCATCGGTAGGACATGGAGATGTGGGCTTAGGAAGGAGTAGAATAGGAGTTGGAGTCTCTCCTTAATCGGGGGAGACCCAAAGTCAGAGGTGAGAGTGGATTCCTTTCGAGTTTTTCTTGAACCAGTAAATGGGATCTCATTTCGAGTCGAAGAAGAGGTAAACAGCTCTGCCCAAGTGGCAACGAATGCCGATAAGCAAGTAGACAAGTTGATTGATTGGATTGGAGGTTCAAAAGAAGAATGTAAGAAAAAGGGATAAGACCGAGGCCTCGGACTCTCTAGACTCCTCTGGTCTCTATCGACCAAGTGAACATGCCCACTACCTTCTACCCCGTTGCCCCTTCTTTCATAGAAAGGGGTTCAAGACTACTAAGCAGATGGTCCGATCCGAAATGCTAAAAAGATCATTGCTAAGCTTCTTTCCCAGGTAGTTGCCGGTCGGCGGCCTTGTCAACTGAATTCCCCACTCCATCCTGTGCTACAACGAATCAAAAGATTAATCCAGTTGGGAATTTCCACAACAGGATCTTTATCTCACTAACAAAATCTAAGGCTGATACTTGAGAAGTGGAGTTCCCCTATTTCATGCCTAAAAGGCCCTATCTATGCTACTAAAGCTGGTAAGGAAAATGAATGAAATAAGCTTCTTCAATTCGCATGTGGTAAGCCAAACCATTTTCTCTTCTTTTTTTTTTTTTTTTGATTCTAGAATGCTTTAAGCGGTATGTCAACAACGAAAATCATGGTACCAAAGATGGTGCGCCTTTAGAGGTGGAGCCAATTAGCCGCTTTCCTTGTTGCCATGTACCTGGTATCCAGGGATGGGACCTTCTGCCCAATTCTTTTCTTGCCTCGGACGGGAGTCATCATCATTGATGGTCTTTCTTGAGGAATGGTTCCCCCAGGTGGTTCATCAATCCTCCTTCAAGCTAGGGGATGGCTCGTTGGGAAGGTCTCTTTGGGACGAAATGGGCCAATCAGAATAACGTCCTTTGAGAGTTCAAGATGTAGGAGCGAGTCTTCGACTTTCGATTCTAAAGATCTAATTTCCTGATGCCATTGGGTACGGGTTTGGTACCAGTGACTCAAGTCTTTCGCGAATAGATTATTGAAGAACTTTTCCTAACTGAGACCAATCTTTGTTCTCACCTATCTATGAAAGAGGAGAATCTATGAGGATACGCGGGCAACCCACGTATGAGAGATCTGGTCCTTTCGGCTCTAATTCTTTCTCAAATCAAGCGGACTGGGATGGGAATGGATCAGTGGGTAGGAGCCCTTAATAGTGTTACGATGAAATAGCCTGTTTTAGGGCATAAACCTTATTTATGGAAGGGAAGACCTTAGAAAAAATAAATAATACATTTGACTCAACCTCGTGTTTTTAGGTTAGGACGAGCCTTGAAAAGCCTATTTTTGATTAGTTTCTCCGATATAGGAGAATTAAAAACTTTCTAATTGTGGCTTGTCTATTAGTGGAAATGGGCCGATGAGCTTTAGCCCTTGGGCGGATCAAACAATTCTCTTTTCGAAGCCGTCCATTAACTAAAAAAGGCTTGCGGTCTTTCACCGGTAGGGAAGGTTCAAATTCGAAGAGATATGCCAATATAGCTTCAGTGGATCTAGTGGGGATGAGATTCTATGCCCAAGTCAGTCTCTTAAGAGTCAAGCTTGCCTAACCACAGAAGTAGGACCGAGGACCAAGAGCTCAGGAAATCAAGATCGGGCATCCAGCTTTGCCGTAAGAACACTGACTTCGAACAAAGAAAGACCGGGTGGTCTGACTCCAGGGCTCCAACCTAATGTATGTAATTCAGGAATCTTATTAGCCATATTTTACAAAGAAATTAAAAACAAAAACTTACACTCAAGATCTATCAATAAAAATTACTAAAGTACATAAATATAGCAATGTATGTAACAATTCTATTATAAAAACATTTCAAGCTGAAAATCCTAAATTAAAAATATTTCAGGGCACGACAATTTATCAGGAGTTCCCAAATTCTTTCATAATAAAAAAAATAATAATCTCACTTAAGAATAAACACAATAATTATAAATGCATGAAAGAAAAACGAGTCTAAATTAGTATACACATGAAAATTGATTTTTTTTTTTTTTTTTGCTAAATCAATTTTTATTGCAAGTAAAAGTGAACAAAAACTCATAGATACAATACTAAGATACTACTCAGTCCCATCTTCCAATCCCAATACAACCATCATAAATTAACAATCGAAAAACAAAAATAATCAAAGATACAAAAGCCAACCATTAGAACTTAACAGAGACATTGCTAAACCAAAGAAAATAGCTACCTGACCTCTGAAACAAGCAGACAACACTAAGAAACCATTAAAAAGCACATCCCTCACCACTTTTGCATTAGCCAATAAAATAAACGTACCATATATTTCCTGAAAATTTTATAATATCTGTCTGAGTTACAAGACAAGAGAACCAGGACAGATTTATAAAAAGAAAACCAAGAACCATAGTCTACTTTTCTCAAATAATTATAAATGCATTAGCCAATGAAAATTAAATCTAACATGTTTTTTTTAAGTATCTTTTTAAAAAAGACATTCAGTGTCATCATCTCAACAAATATGCAAACGATTGACCACATATCAACTGCCTTTAAATATTTATTAGCTTTTATAAGCTATAAGAATCTCAGGTGTTTTATAGTCCAATGTCACAACCTAAAAAAAACATAAATAGTTAACTTTATATAAAATAAAAATTGTAATAACTCATTTTAAAAATAAAAATAAAAAATAAATTAAATTAAATAGTTAAAATGAAAAAAAATTTAACCTCAAGAGTCAATTTGATGTTAGAATCAATGTATTGCTTAGTTAATCCGGAATCAACTAGCTTGATTACACTTTTATTCCTATTTAATAAAAATTATTGATTTCAGGTCACGATATATAATTCCAAAACAATGGCAGTGGGTAATGCTAGTCAAAATTTGTCTCCGAAGTCTCGGCCGGATCGATCCGAGTTTGATAATTATGGATTTAAAAGATAAATTAATTTAATTTCGAGTAATTTTAGGTTAGTCTTTCGGATCATTCGAGTTTAATGAGTTATTTCGAATTTGTGTTGGGCGAATTCAAGTTATTGACTTTTCTTAATCCAATCGGATTGGTAAAATTGAAATTCGAACGTGTTGAACGAATTTTTAAAGTTCAAGTCGACTTTGCCACATAAAAATATTATCTTTTATTTTTATTTTTTTATTATTTTATAATAAATTTTAAGTGATAAATATCAAAAGACGTATTCCTTCTAATTTTGAGGCAACCGATCACAAAACTAGCTAGCATATCATTTATTTTTTTATTGAAATTCAATTTCAAGCTGCAAGAGGTAATTTCATTAAATAGAATTGTTTAGGGTTAAAGTTATACCTTAGTTAGTGCAAGACTTTTCATTTGATCAAAACACAAACTACAAAAAAAAAAAAAACTTTTCAAAAACTCGAGCAGTTTTGATTCAAAGCTTTGCATGATGACTAATGAGGTATAAAAAAACATAAAACCAAAGCAAAAGATTGTAGTAGGATAAGCAATTAAGCATTCATTATCTCACTTTTGAGCATGAAAGAAGCTTTCATGGCAAGAATGTTGTCCCATATCATACATGACTGTATTTCTCTTTTGAAGTTACCAACCTTTGCTTTGACTCCCTCACAATGTTTGGAGAGAGTATTAATCCTGAATTGATCTGGCTTAATAATTATCCAAAAACATTATTACACCGAAGGAGTTAATTTGTAACAAAGGTTGCTCAATTTTGCGGCATAATATGACACCAATAATGGTGACACCAATAATGTACCTAAACATTTTTTTATTTTTTATTTTAAAAAGATAATATCAATTTGAAAATATTATTTACGAATATTTGCTCAATTTTGCGGCATCTCAGAGTTCCGTAGCTGAATTCTTTGCAAGTTTCTTTCGTTTTTTGTAAAGAGTATGCTTCTTATATTTGATGAGTGGATTAGTCTTGCCACAACAATGGCAATTGAAAAAAGATGACTTCTTTACTATCCGGAAGGTGTTGAACTCTAGCTTTTCTTGTCATCTAGAAAGTACGGATATGGACACTTAATACGAGTACGATATGACAGGGACACAATGACACGAGAAGTTTTAAAAACTTAAGACACGGGTACGACAAGACACGATAATAAAAAATATATTTTATATAATAATAATATACAATAAAAATGTAAAACTGATACTTTTCAATTAAATATTAACATGGAAATATTTTTTCAATTTTTTAAAATTATTTTTGAGTTTAAAAATTTGAATCTTAAAAAAAACTCATTAGAACCAAATTACTCATTGTTGATTTCATATTTGGGAGAAAAAGGAAAAAAAAAAAAACCTTCATCGCGTGTCTAACTATGTCCGAACGTGTCCAGCTGTGTCTTGATCATGTTTTGACGTGTCCGATTTTATTTTATTTTTTGACGTATTCTCGCGTGTCCGACACGTATTCCGCCGTATCAAAACCGTGTCCGTGTTGTGCGGAAGCGAATTGATATTACTAAAACCGATTTAAACACACTGAAAAAACACCGATATTTTACGTGGTTCGGCAACTGTGCCTACATCCACGGGAGGAGGAGCTTGAAGCTTTGTATTAATGGAGTTTAGAGTACAAACATATACAGAATTCAAGGTGCTACACAAGCACTGAACTCACAACTCAACACAATACCGAATTTACTCTATAAACACAGAGTATTAGCTTCAACACTTTAGCTCTAACTTACTCAACTCAACTCTACTCACTCATTTTCTCTCTTACTCTACATGGCTATTTATAGCCATAATATCAAGGTGTGAACATACATCAAGTGGCAGCCACCATAGCCACCATCCACCACCTATCTTGGTGTGAACACATTGCAAGTGGTAGCCACCATAGCCACCATCCATTTGCAAGTGGTAGCTTCCATTATTGGTGGTGCAAGTGGTGCAAGTGGTAGCTCCATTATTGGTGGTAAGCCACCTATGGTGAATTTAAGCCATATTCAAGCCATATTCCAACAATCTCCACCTTGGCGAGAATCCACAGAGAGAATTCACAGATCAGAGCTTCCTCCTTTCTCCTTCAAATGTACACATCATTACTCACATATGAGGGCACCTACTGCATTGGCATGATTCATCAATGCACTGAGCCTGAGTCAATTTTTCTGTCTACTTCCCAAGAATTTTCTTAGCTTCTCCAAGATCATCTCGAACTCTGAGCTCAGTTGAGCCTTCAGCCTGTCGATCTCCACCTTGCCTTTTTCAGCAGATAGACAAATGATCCATCTTGAAGTTTCCGGAAATAAACACATTGATCAAATTGACTGTGTGTGTACTTTTCATCCTGTCATGAAACAGTCCAACCGTTTGTACAGCTGTCACGGGATTGTTTCAGATCATACAGTGATCGGTTCAACTTGCTTTTGTAATCTTTGCGACCGGGGACTCCAAAACCATCTGGTTGAGTCATACAAATTTCCTCCTCTACGGAACCATGGAGGAATGCAGTTTTTACATCAAGTTGAACTATCTCTAGGTTATACAGTGCTACTAAAGCCAATAAGATCCGAATAGATGCATGCTTAACAACAGGTGAAAATACCTCATTGTAGTCTATTCCTTCTTTTTGAGCCTAACCTTTGGCTACCAATCTGGCTTTGTATCTGATGCTGTCTTTGTCGGTAGCACCCTCCTTTTTGGCAAAGACTCATTTGCACCCAATTGATATCTTGAGTGTTGGAAGTGGAACCAACTTCCAAGTCTGATCGCCTCCTTCCACTGGGCATGCTCAGGGCTGTTTACAGCTTCTTTGTAATTGATCAGAACATCATCATCAATTACTGGAAGGGCGTATGCCACCACGTCTGTGTATCGAGCAGGTTTCCGAATATGTCTATTCGGTCTACTGGTGACAACTGATTCAAGTTGCTGAAAGATTTCCGGTGATGACTCCTCCACTTCAGTTAAGGTGTCATCAGATTCTGGTTCAGATTCATCTGAATTTTGACCAGCATCTTCTGATTCAAAACTCCACCTGCTTTAGAGAATCTTGGTTCACATTCTCTGGAGTTGACAGTTTCAGCATTACAAATTCGTCAAAGGCAACATCTCGGCTTACGATGACTTTCTTTGACTCAAGGTTCCACAGTCGGAATGCCTTTACTCCTTCACTAAAGCCCAAAGAAGACAGCTTTCTTGGCTCTAGGATCCAGTTTTGCATCCGTAACTACGAAGCCGATCATATTCAATGGCAGAATATCCGGACCACACCTCTATGGGAGTTTTCCCATCAATTACAGTGGAGGGTAGTCTGTTGATAATGTGGGAGGCGAACAATAAAGCCTCCGCCCAAAAATGCTTTGCTCAAGCCCGACTGGGATAACATGCAGCGAACTTTATCAACCAAAGTTCGGTTCATCCTTTCTGCAACTCCATTCTGCTGGGGAGTGCCAGGAACAGTGAAGTGTCGGATTATCCCATCATTCTGTGAGAGGCTGCTGCTCTGCCTGTCACGGTTTCTCTGTCAAGGAGATACAGATTTCCCTTCATATAACCCTTCATTGCTAAGAATGCTCCACGTACAACTCTCAGGACTCCATTCTGAATGGTCACCTTGTAACCATTTGAGTCTAAGACCCCCAGTGATATGAGGTTCTTCTTGAGATCAGGGACATACCTTACGTCTGTAAGTTGTCTGATTGTACCGTCATGCATTTTCAGTCGGATCGTTCCGATGCCTCTAGTGTGACAAGTATTGTCATTGCCCATATGGACAATCCCTCCATCAAACTCCTTGAAGTTTGAGAACCACTTCCGGTTCGGACACATGTGGTAGGAACATCCGGAATCCAGAATCCATTGATCTGAAGAGTGTGTTGTTGTGGAAATCGTAAATGCAGAGTCTTCCTCTCCCTCAGATTCTTGAGCTACACTCACAGTCGACTTCTCCATGTTAGGACAGTTATTCCTCCAATGCCCTTTCTCATGGCAAAAGGCACACTCGTCCCTTGAAAGTCGTGTTCTTGATGATCCCCTCTTTGAGCGGGATTTACCTCGCTTGTTTTCTCCGGCTCCTTGGTTGTTCGTCCTGCCTCTGTACACAGTTAAAGCTTCTGGTGTAGTATTCTGGTGATCATGCTGATCCTTTTTCCGATACTCATTATTCACCAGAGCATTACTAACATTAACATATTCTATATCATTTTTACCATACAACAGTGTAGTGGTTAAATGATCATAGCTATCAGGCAAGGAATTTAACAGAGTAAGAGCCTTATCTTCATCAGAGATATTTGCATCTAGATTTTCAAGATCAGCGAGGATTTTGTTAAAACTTACTAGATGCTCCTGCATGGTGATACCTTGCATATACTGGAAGCGGAACAGCTTTTTTTTCAGATAGAGTCTGTTCTCCATGCTTTTTGTCATGTACTTGTCCTCAAGTTGTTTCCAGAGAGTTTTTGCATTATTCTCTCTCATGACAAAGTACTTCTGGTCCTTGGCTAGGCATAACCGGATTGTGCCACAAGCCTGACGGTTGACAAACTTCCAGTCATCTTCCGAAATATCTCTGGGCCTGTCTTCCAGAGCGATATATGAACCCTCTCGGAATAACAGATCCTGAACTTCGCACTGCCACATGCCAAAGTTGTTGGTGCCATCAAATTTCTCCACCTCGAACTTTGCAGTGGTCATCGAGTTCTTTCTGATATAAGAACTTGATCGTGCGCTGCTGGTTGTTTCATGTGTCTCTAATGATTCTGCCATGGTAATAAAACAAAATTACCAACTCAGAGTTTTTCCGTTACCTGTATGGAAAAACGGATGCCGCGGTTGAGTCCGGAATAGTCGAAATAGCCAGGAACGGGTCCAACTGTGTAAATTTTGGACACACGGTGAATATTCTGCGAATATTCTGCTACAAGTGGCTCGAAATGGACTCGGTTTAGCTCAACCGGCTCGGAAAAGTCTCGGAATAGTGTTCTGAAACGGCTCAAAAAATAGCCCGAAAAAGTTGGTCGGAGCTACGGCGCGTGCGGCGGCGCGTGCGGCGCGTGAAGGCTACTGTCTCACCGGCGCGTGGGGCGCGTGAGGCCCACTCGTCTTCAACCTCTGGCTGGCGCGTGTGGCGCGTGGGTTTCACGCGTCTTCAACCTCCAGAGGCGCGTGCGGCGCGTGGGGCGCGTGAGCTCCTCTTCTGGCGGCGCGTGCGGCGGCTTCTGGCGCTCCGGTTGATTCTGCTGCACTCCTCTCGACGACCTCTTCAACCTGGTATTTTCAAAACACAAATTGGAGCACTTTTGAAAAACGGACAGAATCGAACAAACTCGGTTTTACGTAAAAATTGGCTCTGATACCAATTTGTTGTGCGGAAGCGAATTGATATTACTAAAACCGATTTAAACACACTGAAAAAACACCGATATTTTACGTGGTTCGGCAACTGTGCCTACATCCACGGGAGGAGGAGCTTGAAGCTTTGTATTAATGGAGTTTAGAGTACAAACATATACAGAATTCAAGGTGCTACACAAGCACTGAACTCACAACTCAACACAATACCGAATTTACTCTATAAACACAGAGTATTAGCTTCAACACTTTAGCTCTAACTTACTCAACTCAACTCTACTCACTCATTTTCTCTCTTACTCTACATGGCTATTTATAGCCATAATATCAAGGTGTGAACATACATCAAGTGGCAGCCACCATAGCCACCATCCACCACCTATCTTGGTGTGAACACATTGCAAGTGGTAGCCACCATCCATTTGCAAGTGGTAGCTTCCATTATTGGTGGTGCAAGTGGTGCAAGTGGTAGCTCCATTATTGGTGGTAAGCCACCTATGGTGAATTTAAGCCATATTCAAGCCATATTCCAACAGTCCGTGCCGAACATGTGTCTGACACTTGAATACTCTAACAAAAGTGTCTGTGCTTCATAGCTTGTCATCTTTTTCCTCCTGGTGTTGAACATCTCTGCCTTGGATCATGCATTCTGAGACTTGGTCTTGATTCAACAAACCGCTCAAGTTCTTTAAAGACACTTCGCTTAACTTATGTTCCTTTAGATCAAAGTGATTTAGAAAGCATTGTTTCTGGTTGTTTCAGGCATGAATGTTTCACACTGAGGAATTGTATTCTACCAGAGATTTTTCTTATAAGTGATCGATTGCTTCACTTGAAATCATTTCTCATAGAAGACCATCGTGATAAGGAATATTGAGATTCATGACACCAATCTCAATCTGTTTGAATATAAATGCCGGTGTTGAACTAATTGTATTGTGATAATTCCCAATACTTAATTCATTCTTTTATTTAAACTTCCTCTTAGTTAATCTTAATATATATTTAGATTATGATCCCCTAATTTTCCACCAACTATTTTAATTCAATGATTAATGATGCTAGAATTATATATTTCATGAAATTTTTGGATTAAAAGCATAAATTTGTTGCATTGGTTTATTTGCAGCAATTCAGAGTTCAAGATGTATTTCTTTGGTGTTTTCATTCTGGCTTGGGGCTGAACTTGGCAATCCATATATATGTGTTGTTTCTCGTGTTTTTTTTTATTAAACGTGTAAATATGTGTTTTTTTTGTATTAAACGTGTAAATATGAACACGACATAATTTATGAAACACGTCAAAATCTTAAACATGAATATAATACATGTATTAAACGTGTCATTTTAATCGTATTTAAACGTATCATATCGTGTTTATTACACTATTTTTCATATTTATTAGGCACAAATGTTCATATCGTATTTTCGTACCGTATTCAAAATTACATCCCTTAAATTGATAAATTTGTTCAAGTGCTCTTCTTGTCATAAAATGAAGGGTTGAAAATTATGATCTTAAGTTTTCGCCTTTTATTCTTTCCCAATCAATTTAATGCTGAAAAAAGAAAACAATTAAGCGAGTAAACCTACTGCTGGGACTTAAGAGATCAGACGCTAATTTGTGGTTCCATCCAAATTTCATTCAAGTTCAGAGTTATGTTACTTGGACACGGATATGTGTTCAATACGAGTATGTTTGATTTTTTTTTTTTAAGTTTTTTCATGTATTTGGAGGATTCTTGGAAGATCATATTCTCATACCCATGTCCGAATACGCATCGGAGTACTTTAAGAAAAATGAAGGATCGGAGCACTTCATTGCAACAAGAAATATTCATTCTAATCAAGAACAGCAGCATTTAACATATAAAAAGAAGCATGAATGGTGAGGAAACAGGGATGGGAAGCACTGTTAGTCTTGTTCATAAACAAATATAAACCAAAACTGACTTGATTTATAGGATCAATTGTAGTTTTATCCCAGTCCAGTGTAGCTAGAAACCTTTTTGACAGCCTCTTCTTCCATTTGCACAAGTTGACGACAAAAAGAATCAACATCTCCTGCCTCTTCCTTGAATGTGAACCTGAATTGCTTCCATTGGTATTCATCAACTTCATCCTTGGTCACTTTACTACGAACCTTTCCTAGGACGTCAAATCCCTTACGATCAAGAGGAATCATGTATGCATCCTAGAAAGAACAATTAGTTCATTATCAGATGATAGCAATCAAAGTTATAGAAGCTCATTATTAATTAACTGAAGACTATTCGTGAGGATCTGCAACTTTTCATGGTGGACTTAACAGCCTTAACTCCATTGTCTCATGCTATGTTACTTGGACTCGAGTGTGAGTGTCTGATATGGGTATGTGTCCGACACGGGTATGTTCAATTTTTTTCTAAGTTTTTTCATGTATTTGGAGGGTCCTTGAAGGGTCATATCCCCATACCTATGTCCGATTATGCATCGGACACGGGTACTTCAAGAAAAAAGAAGAGTCGGAGTAACATAGGTCTCATGCATTCGGTCAATAAACAATTATCTGCTGTGCTTTGTGAGCGCGTGATACAGTGGATAAAAACATCGAATCGATCCTTATCTTTCAAACCAAATGCTCAAAGAAACACACAGAAAGTAGAAGCACAAGCAGCAGGAGCATTTACATGAAATTGAAAAGGAGAAAAATGAAACGAGTATAGCAAGGAAGATAACTAGAACCTTTACATCTGCCAGTCATTCATAAATACATATTAAGAGCAGGACAAGGATACTTACTCTTGCATTTACATTCAAGTATACGAAACAAAAAAGGATCAGTCCTCTGCGCCTTGCTTTGCTTTGATTAATACTATCAATTAGCTTAGCAGAATAAGGTGCTATAAAGAAACAAAGTAAAGATATAATTTGATCAGCATAGCCAAAAAATGCAATGAAACTTTCATGGATGTAATTCAAACCACTACTATCCATAAGATAGAAATGTCATTTTTTTCTGCACGAGGTCTTACCTAGCAAATCAGCTTTTCACTTTTCAATATCTTCAAAGTCTACTTCATGAGTTCCTCCATTACCATCAACAAACATGCAAGAACTGGATAGCAGATATTTCATGTCAGATGAAGTTTTATATCAGATGTCTCTTTTTGTTTTCCCTTTCTCTCAAACTAAACCTCATTCTTATCAAATTTACTAACTCTATCAGCGAAACAATTATAGTATTTAAAGACATGAATATTCCTCAACCAAAATCATATTGAACAGGAAATTACCATAATATTGAAGCTTCAGTACATAACATGAGGATCCCTATTGGTTCCTCTTTCAGACAGTATTTCAACCATCCATTACTTAATCGGCAAAAATAACATGTAATAATACTCAAATAACAGTTACTTGCAGGTTTTACTATATGTTACTAGGACTCAGGTATGAGTGTCGGACACGGGTATAAATCACCCTTTCCTGATTCAGCAGAGAAGCCAAACCAAGCATCATTGCCATTGGGGTCCATGTGATGGTAATTGTCTAAAATTATACTATGACAAATTAACAATCTGAGTGGAAGTTTATACCTTAGATTGAACTTATAAATCACATACTTTTCACCCCCATCAATCAGCTCCTTGAGGTTTTCACTTCGAGATGTGGAAAAGTGATTAGAAGAACTTAATACACCAGAAACTGTATAACTAAATTCTTTAACTGCTTTCTCCTCAGAGAGCATTACTTCTTTAAGGATTTCTACAGCTGATTGAGCCTATAACATGAAAAAGAGAAATAAAGTTGACAATGGTTGTAAGACTCTTCAAAATATGTATTCAATCTAGATTACCAATGTCCTGCCATAATAATACTCACTATTTGGAGCAAAAAGAAAAATTAAGATTGACAGTCATATAAAAGATTATAACAAATCTAATACTCAGGAGAAGATAGTCCTCATATTGTTAAAGTATCAAGTGACTGGTGCTATACTAGACACATTCAATAAATTAGAATCCCTAAAAAAAAAATTAGACAAATGATAAATAATCTCTACTTTTTTGCAAATATTTGGTTTTAACTAATTTATCTTTAATAGCTTATATGTCAGAAAGTTTTATCTTGGTTGCTTTGATATTAAACGCCAAGGAACATAGGAAAGTTAGGAAGCATAATAGGGGTAACTAGTTACTTGAACCTGGAGAAGTATAGTTGATTTGACCATCATACCCTGTTTCTCTTTACAATCAATGAATACTTAAGATGAAGAATAAAAAGATTTCTGCATACGATGGTTAATCCAATTTTACCATCTAAAAGTACATAAATGCAGATACAGTTGCATTCTAGTAGTGTGCCAATTTGGGGCAGCCAAATCATGGGCATATTACTCATTGCTGTACAAAATTCCTATAACCAACATGGTTTTCTAAATATAGTTACCTTTTTATCTCTGAGAGGCACAACATCCCCAGTCAGAGCAACCCGAGCCGGAAACTGCAGCATGGGAGTATAGCAAATTACACCATTGCTTAACATCCAAAATACTTGCTCAATACAATTGTCAAAATATACGCTACCAAAAGAAAGGAAGCTCTCTCTAGAAACTAAAATACTGCTTACAAGAAAAGACAAATAGTGCAAGTTCAAACAGATACCAACCTTGTTCATTGATCTGAGTAATTTTCCAAGAGGCCCTGGGAAGGGGCTGGCTACAGAAAATGAACCCACATTCATCAATTATAGTGTTCTGCGTAAAAAAGGGAACTAATGAAATAATTAAGAATTCAGTAAACATGGTGACTAGCTAGTTTCCCAAAGTTCTAAGAACTAATGCAAACTAAAAGAAAAAGTTCTACACTCATAAAAGTTTCTCTAAGAGTAAAGAACATTTTCAGAAAGGAATTTAAACTTTATCCAAACAGGTACAAGTTTAACATTTAACTAAAAAGAGAACATGTATGCTTAAACTGTTAAACATTTGACAAAAGTAAATACAGTAGTTATTGCAAATAGTTGATCAACCAAAGGAAGCATATAACAGTTCAAAAATGTCATCTAAACTAGCCCTGGAATTATTCAGTTTTCATTAAATATTCAAACTGTTTTACCTCAATAAGTTGAAAAAAAAAAAAATTTTATGGGACCAACAAGATGGTTGAATATTAGGGAAAATTTAATTAAACTAAATATCACTTCACCATAACATACCAGTGTTAGACGTCATACCTCAAGTCCATGTAACAACAAATTTAATTAAGAAAAGAAAATAAAATAAAACCAAAATTATAGTTTGTTGTATTATGTGTTTTGATTCCTTACATAATACAGCTAACCTCAACTATTTCCACTAACTAAATATCAAATTCTTTCTCTCTTTTTTTTTTTTAACATTTCGGGCTTTTCATCAACTAAATAAAGCTGAAGGCTTTGATTGATAAAATCCAGAACCCAAAACAAAAACAAAACATACCCAATTGAATTAAAAAGAAAGGGAAAAAAAACAATATTTGAAATAAAATATGAAGAGGGTACCTTCCTTTGGCATCAGATTTGATGGTTTTAAGATGACCTTGCCAATTTGATGCCAATATATTCTGCAACATTAGGAAAAAAAAAAAAAAGGTGAAGATATTTAATTAAAAAGTGAGAGTAAAGCAGCAAGCTTTTAGCTTGGAAAATGGTGGAAAGTAATAAAGAAGCAACCTTGCATTTCTCAGCAAGTATTAAAACAGTAGCTTTGTTGCTGCCTTTCATTAAATCCCAGGTGCTCGACCAAATTACTCTTTCAAAACTGGGCTTTTCTGCATGTGAAAAGGAAAAAAAAAAAAAAAGGATTTTCTTTTCCTGGGTCTTTAAGAGGAGGAGCGAGGCCTGTTTGTAGAAGAGGTTTATGGAGTTGACCAGGGTTTTAGGGATTTTTTTTTTTTTTTTTTTATAAATGCGGTTTTATTCTGGACGAATAATTAATATATTATTTATAATAATAATATTTTATTAAATATAAAAATTGATTATTTTATTTTTTATTTTCAATGTATTAATTGAAAATATTACAATATTTAATAACTTTAACAAATAATCTTAAGACACTCATTAACAAATTTTTTTTATTATTAGTTAATTAATGCTGTTAAATATTGATTAAAATAATATTTAAAAATAAAATTTTGTTAACGAGTGTTTTAAGGGCACTTTTTAAGGTTATCATATATAGTAATATCCAGAGATTTAAATAGTGGCCGCAACGCAATGCTACGGCGATTTTGGCTTCCTCTGCTTTCAATATTCATGGCCGACATTTATCGCAATTGATCGCAGTAACATTTATTATGTCCGCAATCGCGATAAATGTGACACGACTAAAAACGCGTTCGCGATCGCAATTTAAATTTCTGATAATATTTTCATTCAATGCATTAAAAATGATGAATAAAGTTATCAACTACTATATTTAATATAATGTTATTACTAATATATAGTATATTAACTAATTTTAAAGGATATCTAACGACACTTGTTAACAAAATCTTTAAAAATATATATATATATTTAATGAATTATTTTTTAAAAAATTTAATAAAACTAATATATTAAATATAAAAAAATTCTAAAATATAAATTTTTTTCACCTTCTATTAAAAAATATAAAAAGTAAAAGTAAATTTTGAAATATCATATATTGTTTTTCTTTTTTTCTTTCTTTTATTCTTTCTATTTTAATTTGATGGGTAAAAAAAAGCACATTTAATTTTTTACTATCCATAATTTTTAAACTTTAAAAAATAAATATTAATTTAATTACTTAAAATTATTCTCTCAACAAAAGACTAAAAAAAAAAAAGGTTAATAGCACCAATGATCCTCAAACTATAAGGCGTGTTTTATATTGATCCCTAAACTTCAAAACGTATCAAATTGGTCCTTAATTATAAGTATCATAACAAATTGGTCCTTTCCGTTAGCTTTTTCGTTACCTTTACAGTAGCAATTAGCTTAATGACACGTGTCACCAGCTGATTGCACCACATTTCTCTTCATTTTTTTCATTTTTTTTATTTTTTTTATTTTTTCTTTGATATTTTTTAATAAATAAATGTAAATAAATATTTTTTATAAAATTAATGTAAATAAATATTTATATTTTATAGATTATTTAATTATTAAAAAATAATTTAAATTATTATTTATCTTTTGTATTTATTTATAAAGAATAATAAAGAAAATGAGAAAATAAAAACATTAATAAATACAAAAGATAAATAATAATTTAAATTAATTTCTTAATAATTAAATATTTTATAAAATATAAATATTTATTTACATTAATTTTATAAAAAATATTTTTTATTTTTCTTTTACGTTTACTTTTTCTTTTTTTCTTTTTATAAATAAATTAATTTCGTAAAATTAAATAATTTATAATTATAAAATATAAAATATTTATTTACATTCATTTATTAAAAATATATTTTTTTACTTTTTTATTTTCCTTTCCTTTCTTTTTCTTTCTTTCCTTTTTTTCTTCTTTTCTTATAAAATTAATGTAAATAAAATATTTTATATTTTAAAAATTAATTTAATTTATAGTATGAATTATTATTTATTTATAAACAAGAGAAAAAGGGAAAAGATAACAAAGGAAAAAATATAAAACTTATAAATATGAAATAAATATTTTATATTTATAAATTATTTAATTTTTAGAAAGTTAATTTAATTTAAAATATAATATACTTATATATTTTTATTTTTATTTGTTTATAAAGAAGAGAAAAAAGAAGAAAGGGAAGAATTTTTTTTTTTTATAAAATTAATATAAATAAATAGTTTTATATATTTTTCAATTATTTGATTATTACAATATTAATTTAAATTATAATGTAAATTATTATTTAGTTTTTAATATTTATTTATAAAGAAGAGAAAAGCAACAACAAAAAAAAAAGAAACTAAAAAATTAAAAATATTTTTTATAAAATTAAAATAAATAAATAAATATTTTATACTTTTTAAATTAATTATATTTTTAAAAAATTATTTTAATTTATAATATGAATTATTTTTTTTCTTATTTATTTATAAAAATAAATAAAATAAAAAATAAAGAAAAAAGAAAAAAATGAAGAGGTAAGTTGGAGCAGCTGATGATATATGACAGTAAAGATAACGAAAAAATTAACAAAATTTATTAATTTAGTATGATACTTATAATCAAAAATTAATTTAATACATTTTAAAATTTGAAAATAAATATAAAATATGAAAGGCATTGGTGCTATTATCCCAAAAGAAGAAAAAGTTAGAGACAGAATCATCTTCAAGTTAAGAGTCAAAGTGCCAAGTCAGAACTCAGAAGAAAAAAAAGACCAGAAATTTTCAAAAAAAAAATTCGCAGAAGCGGAACCGGCATGGCGACAAGAGAGTGGAACCCATCGGATTTCGAAGACGAAGAAGACGAAGACGAAGAGGAAACCCCGTCGCCGTCCTCGATTTCATTGACATCATCTCCGTTGACGTACTTCGACAGAGATCGACACGTGGCGTTCTTAGAGATGATGTACAATTTGATTCCTTACCATTACCAAGCGCAGGAGATCAATCGCCTCACTCTTGCATTTTTCACTATCTCTGGCCTTCACCTCCTCCAAGCCTTAGATCGGGTAACGTTTATTTATTTATTTTCTCGAAATTGTTATTTTAGAAAATTTAGGTTACGAGTTTGGCAGAAATGGTAATTTGAAGTTAAAATCTAAAATCAGATAAAAAGAGAGAAAGTAAATATCTAAATTTATATTATTATTTTTTACTGGTTGTTCGAACAAAGTAATTATTCATCATATTTGAAGAATTAGGAAATATAAACATTAAATTTTTCATTTTCTTTTAAGAAAACTTTGATTGATTGCAATAGTGAATTAGCTTCTTATACCTTCGTAGAAACTACTAATAGTTTTAGACCTTTTTTTTTTAATTAAATTTCTTATAAAATTTGGCTGTTAATCATCTTTTCTAGTGAATTCAGAAATAAAAGAATTCTTTTTTTTAAGACAATTTGATTATAAATTGAACTACTGAATTAGCTGTATATACCTTCATGAAAAAACTTTTAAAAGTATTTATTGATTCTGGTTTGCATATATTTTAGGTTGATAAGGACAGAGTTGCCAATTGGGTTTTATCATTTCAAGCTCATCCGAGAAGTCAAGCCGAATTGAAAAATGGTTTGGGCTTTTGCTGAAAATTGTTGTCTTATTTTGTTGGGTTTTGATGCTCCATTGTGCTTTTGATAAATAGAAGGAAAAAAATTTCTAAAAGGAAATGTGATTTTCGTGTAGGACAATTTTACGGGTTTCACGGTTCTAGGACTTCACAGTTCCCTCCGGATGAAAATGGGGTATGATAAAAGTCATTGTATTGCCTTTTTCTTATTATTGTTTTAATTGTTTAGTTAATCTTTTTTCTGTTTATTCTGCATACAGGTTTCAGCTCATAATGCTGGTCACTTGGCAAGCACGTATTGTGCCCTAGCCATACTAAAGACGGTTGGCTTTAATCTCTTGACCATAGACAAAAAATCAATATTGATATCAATGAGGAATCTTCAACAGCCTGATGGAAGGTATGCTTCAAAGTATAGTTCTTAAATACTATTGATTGAAGAAATTTCTTTTAGATACTTCATAGTGATTTATATTAGTTGATTCTTTTCATCAAAGTCCATCTATGTGTATTGTTTGTAAGAACAATCAATTATATCATGGTGATATTCTTATGCACAAGCAAAGAATAGAAAGGGAAGGGAAGGGAGAGGGGGGGGGAACATGTCGTTTAAACTTTTTTTTTTCTTCCTCTCAAATTTTTATGTTATAGGTCTTCTAGACTGATTACTATTGCATGAAGCTGACTGATTTTTTTTATTTTTATTTTTAATCTTTCAGTTTTATGCCATTGCATGTTGGGGCAGAGACAGATCTTCGATTTGTATATTGTGCTGGTAAGAACTGAAAGCATTACCCAGTTATAATGAAAGCTCTATCAATTCGAGTTCTCCATAATGAAATCTCGGTTTAGCTAATTGATGTATCAGCTGCTATCTGTTTTATGTTGGAGGATTGGAGTGGCATGGATAGGGAGAAAGCCAAGGAGTACATCTTAAATTGCCAGGTATACCTGTGCTGCACTGCTTAATTATCAATGTTCCATTTCATCTTTATTTTCTGTTTATTTTATGGCATATATACTGAAGTAGAAGTGATTTTATTCTTTCAGTCTTATGACGGTGGCTTTGGCTTGATGCCTGGTTTAGAATCACATGGTGAGTTAAAAAATATATCGTGTAATTGCTGATATATGTTCTGTCAACTCCGTGCATCTAGAGCAGGGTCTAATCACTGTTTCTCTGCAATTTTATCGTTGCTCATAGTTGTCATAAATTCGTAAACAAATTCAGCTGAGCATGAGCTTGGTCATGCTTAACTGATGCCAGTTCTTTTTTTTCCCCTCAAACTACTTTCATCCAATTATCATATTGTTCAGTGTCATTTGCTGGTGGGTCTATTTTTTAGTAGGAAAAGTTTCTGCACAAATCAGCTCCATGCTATATTTCTTTAGTTTCCAGATTCTATTCACTTTGATGATATTACCAACACCGTTAGTCTTAGTGATGCAGGGGGTGGTACGTATTGTGCTGTGGCATCTCTTCGGTTAATGGGGTACATCGAAGATGATCTTCTGTCAAAAAATGCATCATCTTCCATCATAAATGTGCCGTTATTGCTGGACTGGAGTGTGCAGGTTTACTTTTATCATTTAATATCTAGAAGCATCACTTACTATGCCAGGAAGATCTAGTTTTTAGCTTAATATATAGAAGTAGACAATGGACTCCTAAAAGGCCATTAAGAGCTTAAAAGTGCTAATAAAGCAAATGTTTTTTAAGAGATGATTCAATATTGTTATTTCTGTGTGCAAACTTGATTTTTGAGTTGAGTGTTAGGTAACTTCTGCATTTCTTTTGCCCCAAGAATGATTTCATTCTCTCTCCTCTCTCAAACAGAGGCAGGCAATTGATGGTGGATTTCAAGGCAGAGCCAATAAATCTAGTGATACATGCTATGCATTTTGGTAAGCATAAGAAAAACCTTTGTTCATTACATGGTATAAGCTGCCTTTGTTTTGATGAAATGGTGTTCTTGTGTAGGGTTGGGGCAGTTTTGAGGATCTTAGGGGGCTACAAATTCATTGACAAGATTGCTCTACACAGATTTTTGCTGACTTGTCAGTCTGAGGTACTGCTACTGCTTCTTGGCACTTGATCTTAATTAGTATGCATTCAAAAGAGCCCTCATATAAATAGTGGTTCTAGAATGGTTCATGGGTAGTTTGTCAAAACATGCACTTTGCATTTAAATAATAAAGTAAATGGAACAACCCCGGATGATCCATGGAAGATAAGAAACTGATTGCTTGGGTGCTTAAAGCTGGCATCAATGCCTGAAAATTTCAAACCATAGTTTTTTTATGGTAGTCACCATCTCCTAACTGGAACCAATAATTTATCTATCTAGAAGCAATTTTTGAGGGAAGGAGGGATTATTGAAATTTTTATATAAAATGCCTTTGCAAAAGGGAATTTAACACTAAGAGCAATGGAAAATGGGATTAAGGCATTAAGGGGGATGAATATGAAGCTTAAAATGTCAAACTAGTTGCCTTGCATAATGTACATTTATGTAATCCAATAGGACCAATACTGATATAATAACCCTTAGCAATGCATGAATATTCCATTTATCTAATTCTATTAAGGTTGAGATTCTTATCTGTCAGACTGTCAATTATATTCCTTTTTTGTGTGGGTTAATTATACATATTATATCCTATTTTTATCAGTTTGGAGGTTTCAGTAAGTTTCCCGGGGAGCTACCGGATATATATCATTCCTACTATGGATATACTGCATTCAGCCTTTTGGAAGAACCTGGCTTGAATCCACTCTGTGCTGAACTTGGAATGACAGATCTTACTGCCTTGGGAATCATTTGACACCATTTTTACTCTTCACCGCATCAGTTTTGTAATTCATTTATCTCGAATTCCATTGCACTTCCATGCTGATTAGACGATGTTTGCATATCGAACTTGTAGTTTGTACTCGATGTTTTCTTGTTTTCGTTTCTGAACCCATTGATTTGCATCCATGGTGTGAAGCTGTATGCCTGTATGTAGTTAAGAAAAGTTCAACTTAGTATTTTATTGACAATTTCCAATGTGTAAGCTCAGAGGATGGCAGGATGGATGTAATAAAATTGTAAACTTTGTATGACAGGACATCGCTACTTAGTTCGATTAATCACATTGCTTGTCCTTTTATCGTATCCCATATTATCATGTATGCATCTCTCATTGACGATTTAAAGCCTCTTAGGGTTTGGTCATTTACGTAAATATAGTGCATTCAAGGAATAACTTGAACATGTTGCTTAACCAGTTAAGGTTATCAAGCTCTAGGTGCTGTTGCTTTCTTACATAATTCACTTCAATTTTGTGTCTGAAGCAAGTCTTATCTTTTATTTCACTATTTTCTCTTTTTAGACATATCAAAGTGTTGCATCTAGACCTATTCAAGGCCGGACAGAACAATCGTATTGGACTGGGCTTGGGTAGGGATTTTTTCATTTCAGGTCAGCTCGGTTCGAATTATTGTTTATGTAATAAAAAATTATTTTTTATTTAAATATAATTATAAAAATATAAAAATAAATTTTTTATATTTTTTAATATTATTTAAACAATAAAACGGGTTTGCGGGTCGGTCCGAGTTCCCAAAGCCGAGTTTGGGTAAGGGAAGAAGAAATATTTTTGGCCACGGTTTGGCCCGGTCGGACCCATTAACAGCTCTATTTGCATCACTGCAGTCACAAATTTAATTTATTCAAGTTTCCAACCTGCTTACCTTGAATAGAAAATGGCACAAGGCTTAGGCTATCGCTGGACCCTCCAGTGAAAAAAGAGACTGACTGGAGTTGCAGTGCAATGAGTAATCCTTTCCATTGCATCGCATCACATTTCCATTGTATCGCACCATTCATCCAAACATAGCTTTAGATTTCCTTAGGCATGGCAGAACAGTGTGATAAGTGTTTTAAGAGTCCGCTAAAAAATCGGACAGTCTTGCCGTGTCAAAGGAGGTCGTAGTCTAAGAATAGGAAAAAAGATTGCAGATGTTGGGATTTAAATCTCAAGTCTGTTTACCATTTCTTAAGAATAGTTGCATGAATCAACTGAGTTAAGTATCGGATTCAGTTTTTATTGCTCTTTACATGTTATAAATATTTGTTTATGGCATACCAATCCTATTACAAATAATGAAATCTAAGATAACAAATTTCTGTATAGCAATGATAGATTTGTAGCTCTGTATTAAAAGAAGAAAAGAACAAAAATATGAGAGCATGAATTCATGATTATTAGTAGGCCGTAAACGAACAGAACGTTTAATGAACCGTTCGTGAACAGTTCGGGTTTTGTTCGTTTATTAAGCTAAATAAACGATTATGAACATAATTTTAATGTTCGTTTATTAAACGAATCGAGTTCAAACAGATGTGTGTTCGGTTCGTTTATGTTCACGAACAAACTCGTTTATGATTCGTTTAAAGCTCGTTTATTAGTTTGTTTAAAGCTCGTTTATGTTCGTTTATTGTTCGATAATAATATTATTATTTTATTTTATTTACTTATAATATAATTAATATTATTTAATAACTTCAATTTAATAATTTAATAATAAATTAAATTAAATTTTGTTATTTTATATTTAATAATAATTTAAAATTGACTTATTTTTTATTTGTTTGTTTGTTAAAATTGTTTAGATTTGTTTGTTTATTGTTCATAAAATATATTTTTAATTGTTCGCAAACATGTTCGATTATATGTTCATGAACATATTTATTTAATGTTCAAGAACAAGTTCATTTAATTTAAATGAAATTGTTTTTGAACATTAAATGAACGAACACGAACACCCTCAATTTTAAATGAACAGAGTTTGAACACAATTTTAAAATTTTTAACGAACACGATTTGAACACAAATAAATTCAAAAATAAATAAACGAATACGAATAAAAATCTATTAATTTAAATTCGATTCATTTACTGCCCTAATTATCAGCCCATGCACCTTCCCCAGTAGTCCCCAGCAATTAATGTATGAAGAGGAATTGGAAAAAGAAAGTGCCGTGTAAAAATGTAATGATTTTACAAGGTGGGGTAGCTTTCGGCTCTGTGCCCACGAGACACTTTCACGGGCAATTGCATCTCTTTTGTTGTTTTGGAAACAGCCTAAAGCATCTTACAAACCCCCCCCCTTTTTCTTTTTTTTCTTTTTTTTTTTCAGTTTTGTCATTTTGTCAAAGTATATCTATGTTGGTCGGGTTTATTTTTCTTAAATACTAGAAAAATATTCGCATTTGATTGCAAGTATATTATCGAATTTAAATTAATATTTTATAATAAATTTAAAAGATAAAAAAGTAAGATAATTAAAGATAATTTTAAAAAATAATAACTTTCATCATTATTCGATATCTGATATAAAATAGAATTATTTGATATGATCAATTAGATCTAGTAAATTCGGATAGAACATAATTATACAATATAAATATAAATAAAAAATAATTAAAATACGACACTAAAATAAAATGAACATGACACAAATACACGAACGTGTCAAAATCTACATGAGATATTTTGGACCTCGGTTATTTTGAACCTAATTAGTACACAAATACACTAATGACAGGACTTATGTAACAAAGGGAAGGTGTTTCAAAATTCCAAATTCTCAAACCTCATATCATTTGGGAATTGCTTTTAATGTAGGTATATAGACGACACGAATACACGAACATGTCAAAATCTATATAAATTTAATTATTAATGTGTCAAAATTTATATAAATATATAATACATTGAATATAATAATCACACAGAAAAATAATACGAACATGACATAAATGTACAAATCTTTCTCTTCTTTTTTTCTCTTTCTTTCTTTTTTTTTCCTCTCTTTCCCCTTCTTTCCTTTCTTTCCCCCACCAAAATAATAATAAAAAAAAGTGGATTGCCGCTTGCCCGTCAATTGGCAATGCAAATAAGGGGACTGCTTTTAATTATAGGATATATAATACTTTTAATACGATTATGATATGAAAAAATAATATGAATATCACACGAATAAACAATTTTTTTTTCTTTTTTCTTTTTTCTCTTTCCGGTCTTTCTCTTTTTTTGGGGGATAATGTCATGAATGGCCCCTGAAGTTTATCAAATTTGTCAATATGATACCTGTACTTTAAAAATGTTCAATGTGGTACACGTGCTATCAAACCGTGTATCAATGTGGTACTTTGACTTAACACCGTTAAATATAGATGATGATTTGTCATTAACCAATCAAGTAATAACACGTGACAGTACCTGATTTTTTAGAAATTAATATATGAGTTTTTGTAAAAAATAAATATAATAAAAAAGAATAATATTTTAAAATCTAAAATATTTAAATTATATTTTTTAAAATTAATATCTAATTTTTTAAAAATAAAAAAGATGTATTAAAAAAATAAAAAAAAAATTATATTTTTAAAAGTTAATATATGTTTTTTTAATTTAAAAATTATAAAATTAAAATATTTAACTAAAATTATTTTTTAAATATAAAATATTTTAAAATTATTTCTTTACTATTTATAATATTTGAAATTTTTAACAAAATATTTTTTAAAAAAAGTTATTTTTAAAAATTAAAAAAAATATGAAATTAATTTAAATGATTTGATTCTTTTAATTCTTTTAAAAATATTTATTAAGAATTACAAAAAATAAATTTTTGTACTTTTTAAAAAAAAATTATTAATTTATTTCCTTTTTTCTTTCTTTCTTTAAGTTACTTCACGTGGCATCATAATGTGGTGCCACATGTCATCATTATATTTTTAAAATAATTTTATTTTAAAATAATAATTTTTATGTTAATACATGTGGTATCATTATATGGTATCACGTGTCAAGTTTTCATTGGATACAAAAATCATGTAACCAATATTTAACGGTGTTACAGACAGGTACTATAATAGCACACAGAGTGAAATTTTAAGTATCAAAATAGACATTTTTAAAGTATAGGTACTATATTGATAAATTTGATAAACTTCAAAGGCCATTTATGACATTATCTCTTTTTTTCCTCTATTTCTCACTAAAACAAAAAAAAATGACCTTGTCACGTGTCAAGGCCAAGGAAATTAGCAATCCCCTCAAAATGAGGGGATTACTTTTATATATTGTAATAAAATAATTAAAACACGATAAACACGAAAAATAATATGAATACTACATTAATAAATGAATGTGTCAAAATATACATAAAATAAATTATTAACGTATAAAAATTTATAATATCTTGAATATCATTATGACATAAAAAGTAACACGAATACGATGACACGTGACAAAAAATTGGGAGTTATTTGAATAGTGTTAATTAGACCTGATAATTTTGAACATAACATGATTATATGACACAAACACAACATTGATACGAAAAATAACATGAAACGACACGAATATACGAACATGTCAAAATCTACATAAAATAAATTATTAACATGTCAAAATTTATATAAATATATAATACTTTTAAAACGATCATGACATACAAAAAATAAAACGAACATCACACAAATACACCAAAAAAAAATCCCAATTTTTCCTTTTTTTTTTTCATTAAAACTAAAAATAAAAAGAAAATTAGCCTTGCCAAGCAATCCCCTCAATTGAGGGGATTGCTTTTATATATTGTAATAGATTTGTATTAACTATTTATATCCGATATATATTCTAATATAAATAAAAAATATAATCTGTTAAATATATTAAAAAAATTAAAAATTAAATATATTATATCGAACACATACTTTTATCTATAAGTTTTTATCCTTAAATCGTAAATTCGAATAACAATAGAAGAATATTACACCTTTTATTTTATTCCCATACAGATTTTAAAGATAAAACTCCCCATCTTGGCCTACCAGAAACCCCACTTCCATCAACCTTTGTCAGGTGTTTTATTAGATAGTCCACCATCACATTATGTACCAAAATTCTTTTTTATTTGAGTAAACACTAAACAATAATCATCCAGCAGAAGAATATGCCATGCCAATACATCAACAAGAATGTTTAAGGGATTAACTTAATTTATAAATTCGTCCACTTTCACTAGTATTGGATTCTAATTTTATTGGTAATCTTTTATTGATGCTAATCTCGAATACATTATCATTATAAAAACCGATAGAGAATAAATTTTCTTTTAATCTAGAAAATTGAACAATTTCTATTATAGATTTAGTTCAAAAATAATATTAATAATAATAAGAATATGATTAATTGATGTCTATATATACTGATTAAAAATTATTTTATTATTATTATTTTTTTAAAATTTACATTAAATATTATATATTTTTTTAAATATCATATTAATTAATATTTTCCTAATAATAATAATAAAGAGATTGATCTTGAAAGAATTTTACAGTGCTATATGCAGAAAGAAGATTAGTAAAATCAATTCACTAATAGAATGATTACATATAAGAAAACAGCTGAGGAGACATGGAGATTGAAATAAAACAAATAACCCCACTAGTCCCCTCCCACTTGCATTAGACCACCTCATCACATCCTCATGTTGTAGAAGAGAATGTTGTCTCTCTCCCTTAAAAAGATTACATTAACAAATTAAGCAAAAAAAGAAATAATAAATCAAAACCTAAAAGTACAATGAAAAAAAGCTACTAAGAAAAAAAAAAGGGAATCTTCTGTTTTAGAATTTGGTTGGTCATGAAACTCTTAAAAATATTGTTAATTAGATGGGAAAAAAGTCATGGCTGGTGACTTGAATCTTGAATTGGTGAAGAACTAAGAGGAAGAAGTACCTGAGAAGTACTTCTTGAATGAATTTGCTGTTCATGATTGTGATTTTAAACCCTCTTTTCTTTGTTGCTATCAACAATGATTGTGATAAAAGATCCATCTTCTTCTTCTTCTTCTTCTTCTTCATCTTTGAGGTACTTTGAAGGGGTACTCATGTCAGCATTTTCTTCACCAAATCCATCATTACTATGAACCTCTTCTTCCATTAATTTCTTCCTATGAAGTTTCTCCTCTGCTTCTTGCAAGAACTTGAACTTTGGAGGAGGTGATGACTTTATCCTATTAAACTCTGCATCAGTTGCAGATTCAAACAAAGGGTTGAATCCTTGGTGACTGAAACAGCCATCTAATGGAGGAGTAAGAGGAGGAGTTAAAAATGGTGGTGAAGCAAGAGGGGTTAAATATGGGGTTTCAACACTGAGAAGTAAATCACTCAAGCTCCTCCCTCTTGACCCAAATCTACTCTTGGATTTAGCTTCCTCAGACTCCAAATCCTCCTTTGTTTCTTCAATAATTGTGAAGAGAAATCTTGGTTCATCAAAAGGCTTGAGCAACAACAAATCTTTGTTTGGTTGCAGATGATGATGAGCTTGTTGTTGTTCTTCTTCTTCTTCTGTCAATCTAATTTCTTGAGGATTCAAAGCTGAGTGAGTCATGGAATTAGCTGACTTTCTTTTCAAACAAAACATGTAAAAGAACTCTCTAGCTGGATTGCTGTAATCATTTTCAATATCTCTGTTTGTTGTTAACCTCTTCTTCCACCATAACAAGTAATATAACTCAGCAATTAAAGCTAGCAAGAGACAACCAAAAACTATGCTCAAACCAAGTCCTACACTACTCAAAGATTTCATTTTCAATCCAACAACCCTCTATTTTACATCACAAAACAAACTAAAAATACAAATTTCCACTCAAAAATACATTTATCTTGGGAATTCCACCATTGAAGATATATCCCTTCATCAGTAAAAGAAACAAGTGAAAAACCCAAGAACAAAAAAAAAAAAAAATAATAAAAAAGCTTACTGAGAAGTCTCAATCCTCACAAAACACAAAACCAAAAGCCCAGGAGGCAAGAACTAAGTCATGAACTTTGACTAGAAACCCCCACCCCAATGTGAGTTATATCAAGCTCTCTTTCACAGTTTCACTTATTCTTTTTCTCAATAGCATTACAAACATACCCTTCAGCTTTACCTGCAAAAATAACAGTGTTCCTAAAACCCCTTTGTGCTACAATAAATAAATAAATCTAAAAAGCTCTCTTTTCTTTGAAAATCACATTATTTTAATCATTAACCATGATTATGAAAAAAGCTTTTGTTTTTAAAACTGTAAAGTATAACAACAAAAAAACCCACATGAACTAAACAACCACATAATATATAACTACAGGTTTTATTATTATTATTATTTTAACAATTTCTCTAAAAAAATTACTAAAATTTTAATCTTAAAAAAGGGTTTTTTTTTTTTTTTAGCTTTAAATCATTGGGAAAATTGAGATTGTTAAACAAAAATGAGAAAAGAAAATCAATAGGGCCAAGAGGGAAAAAAGGGTTTTTTTTATTCAAATATAACCAAAAAAAATACCAAAATATAGTTGATTTTCCAAAATCCGCCTATTTTTTTCTAGCTGGGAAATCTTCATCCCCCATGACGATTTTTCAGTGTAAAAATTTGCATTTTGGCAAAAAACACCAAGGGAAATCGCCATGGGGGGTGGCGGTTTCCCTTGATGATTTTTTTTTTATTTAAATTAAAAAACAATTTTTATTTTTATTTTTAAATTAAAAAACAAATGTAATCATCAGATGGGTTGAAATTATTATTCTATATAATAATAAAAAAACCATTATAATATAATAATTAAAATTATATAAAACTATAAAATGAAAAAACAACAATAATTAACAAATTAAATAACTATAATAATAAAAAATTAAACAATATAAAAAATAAATAATTATATAACTATGAAATCAAAAAACAATACTAATTAATAAATGATAAAACTATAATAAGCACTATAACATTAAAAATATAAAAATTATAAAACAATAAAACTATAAATTTACAAAATTCTAATCAATAAAAAATAACTAAAAATTGATAATGTAATACAAATAATATCATAACAATTTACTTACCTCTTTAAATATAACAATCACATATCGGAGTTCACAGCACCGAGGATGTCATTTAATCATCCTGAACCTGAACGGGATCATGGTGTACCATCCAGTCATCGTTATTCCGTAAGTCACCCTGGATATGAAGTTGATGAGTGTTACCGACCATCACCGCCAAGAACGAGGTTAGATGACCAGTTCCCCATCCTAAGTCCAAGTTCAGCATATCTAACATCAATGTATCAGTTTGGAACCCCTTCGTCAGCATTTGATGGTACATCATTTATGGGTGCATCTAGTAGTCAGGTTCCCGTTATGGGTGAACTAGGTGTTGGCTCATCCAGTAGTGGGTTTCAAATTTTTGATACGGAAGAAATGACTGATGACATACAACCGGAACCAGTGGCGGTTATAGCAGGAGGTCGTGGTCGACCGCGAATACGTGCCACTGACGAGGTTGAACGACGGGTGCAACCACCACGCACTAGAAGAGCTCGACACTGTTGCTCTACACCACGCAATAATTAGAATAAATTTACTTTTATCAATATAACGAGAATAATGTGTTTTAAATTTCTAATATATAAATTTATATGTTTTGCATTTCATGTTATTTACTTTAAATTTGTTAGGAAATTAATTGTTATATTTTATTTTAATTTATATCTTAATATTGTTATTTAATTTATATCTTAATGTTGTTATTTAATTTATATCTTAATGTTGTTATTTAATTTAAAAAATTGTAAAAAAATATATATAATTGAGTTATATTTTTATAATTTTTTTTTTCATTTTAAATAAAATAATAATCCAAATTACATGATAAGTTGATTTTCTTTTTTTCATTTTAATTTAATTTTCTTTTTTAAATTTTAATAAGAAATAAAATTTTATTTTTATAAAATTTTAATCATAAATTAAATTAAAATTATTTTATCAAATATCCAGTTTTAAACTGTAAAAATTTTATTTTTTTTATCTTTTGATTACCAAATTATTATTTTAATTGTAAAAATTAGAAATTTTTATCATATTAAAATTATAATAAAATATAACTTTTAATTTTAAAATTATACTAACAATCTATACTATTATTTAAAATAATGATTAAATTGATGTCACGAGTTAATCGAATACCAACTCAATAAAAAAAATTAAATTAAAAAAATTATTTTACGATACCAACTTATAAATAACTTCTTTATTTAAAAAAGTTACTCGATAAATTTCTTTACAAAAAAAAATTATTTACATTTTACATCATTAAATTATTTTTGATATAAATTAAAATTTGCTTTTTATAATATTACAAAATTATAAGAAATACAATTTTTGATATAAAAATTTAATAAGAAATATAATCTTCTTTTTTAAATTTTAATAAGAAATATATTTTTATTTTTTATAAAATTTTAATAATAAATTAAATTACATTTTTAATAAATATTTAAAAAAATAACCAAACCTAAAAAATATTTTAATTTAATTTATAATTTTTAAAATTAAAAAACAAAACTTAAAAATTTAAAAATAAAAATAAAATTTGTTTTTTGATTTAAGTAAAAAAAAATCATCAAGGGAAATTGCCACCTCCCATGGCGATTTCCCTTGGTGTTTTTTGTCAAAATGCAAATTTTTACACTGGGAAATCGCCATGGGGGATGGCGATTTCCCAGCTAGAAAAAATAGGCGAATTTTGAGAATTAATCCGAAATCAACGGTATTTTGATTTTTTTTTTTTTACTATATTTGAATAAAAAAACCGGAAAAGAAGAGTCGGTAAATACCTTTGTATTTTATGGTTGAGACTTCGAGGGATGCTCACATGGGATCACAAATAGAAGGAAAGTGATGTGTCATTGGGCTTGGAATTTTTATTTTTTGTTTATTTTACTCTAATACCCCATAAAGAACTTATTGATGAGGATAGGATTATTTTTTGTACAAGGGTAATTTAGGAAAAAAGAAATGGACCTCAAAGTTTGTAAAATTTATTTTAGGTAAAAATTTCCTAGTTACCTTGAGTAATTAGTGTTTGACTTGTTATAGGAATGAAAATTAAATGTTTATTGAATTCTAAATAGTTTTATAATTGTACTAATAGCTGGTTATTTAATCTGAATTAATAAAATTTCGAGGAATCTGAGTTTTTATGAGAATTTAGAAATTTGACGCCTTTGATCGAAAAAGGGATTTAAAATGAAATAATTTTGAATATCAATTCATTAATAAAAAATCTTCTCGTACATTTAAATTACGGAAACAAAAAATTTATGCAAGAATGAAAACCCAAAAGGAGAATTAGGATTTTTTTTTTTATAGGGAATCAATGCGGTTTTTATCGGAGATGAAAAATTCGTCCACCGAAATTTATCAATTTGCTAATTCTTTATGTAAATACAAATGAAATTTTGTTAACAAATTTTTTAAAAATACTTTTTAAGATTATCATTTTAAATAATATTTTCTTTTAGTACATTATAAATTAATATATTAACTATCAATTATTGTATTTAATAAAATTTTATTATTATAAATAATATATTAATTAATAAAAATATGTTTTTAAAACTCTGGTTAGCAAAACTTAAAAGAAAATTTAGGATGAGACATGGGGAAAGTGAAAATCTTTTTTTTTAGCCACATCTTAAAAGCACAAGTTTCTATAGAAGCCATAAGGCTTCACAGTGAAAATTCAGATTTTGATCTCACTTTTCCCATACATCACAGCAGTGAAAACCACAATTTGATCTTTACTTTTTTAAGGTTTTTTTATTTTTTATTTTTTTATGAGTATTTATAACTCCTTATAGTTATAGGTATTGGATTAATAGTGATAGACCACCTTTATTGGTGAAATTCATAATTCTTACTTTTTTTTAGATAATATGGTTTTTATTTGACATGATTTGGTGCCATAAAACATCAATAGAGCTGTTATCATCATTGTATCATGGAATTAGACTCTGGAAAATTTTTTATTTATTTTCTTGAAAAACATTACTTTAAAGATACTTTTTATGTTCCTTTTTATGATACTTTTGTTTTTTAAAGAAGAATTTAGATTGTAAGTTTGATTCTAGTATTAAAGTGGAAAGATTAAAGAATAAAAGAAATTATTTATATAAACTCAATCAATAAATAAATTAAATTTGATAATTTATGTATGCTTGTTGTATTTTATTTTATTTTATTTTTATGTCAATCGTATAAATATAAATATATTAAAATTTATTAAATATGTTAAAATTTTAAATATGAATATAATACGTATATTAAACGTATCACATTGATTATGTTAATCATATTTAAAAATATCGTATCGTGTTTATTATTTTGGATTTTACTAACAAGTGTCTTAAGGGTATTTTTTAAGATTATTATGTATAATAATATCTTCGAAAATGATGAATAAAATTGTCAGCTTTTGTATTTAATATAATATTTTTACTATAAATAATATATTAACTAATTTTAAAAAATACCCTAAAAGCATTCGTTAATAAAACCTTATTTTTTTATTTTTTTATTTATTAAAAATGTTATGTTTATCTTGTATTTTCGTAATATGTAAATTATGAAATCTAAAATAAATAAAACTTTTCTAACTAAAAATGTTATGAAAATTCTGTACCTAGATGGAGCTTTTGGTTGGGATGTGTGTTAAGATTCCCCTATTAAAGACAAAGATTAGTTAAAGAGTAGCATATCATTCCACCAAAGAATTTACATGAAATAAATCTTGTCCAAAAGATTTTTCTTATGAATCAAACATCCTCTATTTTTAGGCTTTCATTACCTATATTGATTTCTTATGAAACAACCTCCTATTTTTGTTTCACTTGTTTAGAATTCACTATAAGGAGAAAAAAAGGTGGAAAGATATTTTCATAAGCTTAGCTGCACTTATCATTTCCCTAAGGTTTAGGGACACCCTACAAGCATGGACTTTACTAAATTAGCCCACATGGATGTGACGTGAGTTTTCATTAAAAGGATTTTGTTAACAGTATTTTATGGACACATTTTAAGATTATTATTTATAATAATATTTTTATTCAATAAAACAAAATTATGAATAAGATTATTAATTTTTATATTTAATATAATATTTTTATTATAAATAATATATTAATTAATTTTAAAAAATATTTTAAAGATATTCGTTAATAAAATTTATGTTAAAATATCAGATTTTAAATTTAATTATAAGAAGATGATTGAAAAAGAGATGAATAGTAAATGTTTAAAAGGCAAATTGCAAAACAAGGAAGAACCACATTAATTGAAGCACTTTTTCTTCTTCAAACTTAATAATGGAATTGGAATTACAATTTTGGCTTCTTTTTTCTTATTGGACTTCAGTTTCTCATAGTTAGATCTAAAAATTTATGTATTCATGTTATGTTTTGTATTTTTTTTTATGTCATAATTATATTTAAGATATTTTATATTTTTATAAATTTTGATGTGTTAATAATTTATGTAAAATAAATTTTAACATGTTCGTATATTTGTCATTTTTTTTTTCATATCATGTTCAATATTACCAGATCTACTATGAGATTTTAAATTATCCAAAGATGATTGAAAAAAAAAGATGAATAATAAATCTTTAAAAGGCAAATTGCAAAACAAGGAAGAACCACATTGATTGAAGCACTTTTTCTTCTTCAAACTTAATAATAACGGAATTGGAATTACAATTTTGGCTTCTTTTTCCTTATCGGACTTCAGTTTCTCATAATGGGATTTTAAATTATCAAGAAGATGATTGAAAAAGAGAGATGAATGATAAATGTTTAAAAGGTAAATTGCAAAACAAGGAAGAACCACATTAATTGAAGCACTTTTTTTTCTTCAAACTTAATAATGGAATTGGAATTACAATTTTGACTTCTTTTCCTTATTGGACTTCAGTTTCTCATAGTGGGATTTTATTGTTTTAGCCATTTAATTAGAGACCAGTCCCCCAAATCTTTAATTTTTTAATACCCAAAAAAAAAAAAGTATTACGATTTTTATTCAGATTTCATTGTACCCTTAATTACCTTGAACTAAGCCCAATCAATCCTTGGACTTCTTATATATGAAGTTTTTGTCGGAAAACAGCTTGCTGAAATCCCACATCGCTAATTCAGCAAAGGTTATAAGATGGCAATAGATGTTTGTCTTTTCCGAACATCCGGCAAAATTGAAACGATATTAAGAAAATAAGTATTGCCCTGAAGCAAAGGATGACACGTATAAATGGAGAAATGGACTTTTTTACCTTGGGTAAGAAATGGACTTGTTTTTATTTGTATTTTGAGTGTTTGGGAGTCAGTGTAAAAGAAATTATCTGGAATTTTGATTTGCAAATTTGTCAAAAGTTAGAATTGATTTCATATTTCTCAAGTAACTTGGATCTGAGTAAGCATTAAACTTTAGCAGTGATATATATGTGATGATGATTGAAGTGAGAATGTGCTTTAATATCTCAGTAAATTGATTGAACAGTATTGCTGACTCTGAACATCTCAAATGAATTCTCACTTGAATTCCTGCATGTAATCCTAATATTTGGGACATGCATAAAAAGGTTATGTTATCCGGATTTGGAGGTGAATATTAGATACGGGTATGGTTTTTTTTTTTAAGCTTTTTCATATATTTGGAGGTTTAATATTCAATACCATATCCGAATATGTGTCGAACATAGGTGTTAGATACGTGTATTTTAACAAAAATAAAGAATCCGGATAATATAGGGAAAAAAATCCACTAAGATGAGTAGAAGTTGAAGGAGGGTGAAAAAAGTGATGGAGAGATGGTGAGCCCCAAGTTGACAGTTCATACGATTAAAAAAAAAAAAAAATTATCCGTACAAAGAAGGTCGTAATTTAAGATAAGAAAAAGAATTGCAGATATGAGGATTCAAAGTTCAGACATGTTAAATATCACCTCTTAAGAATGATTGCATGAATTAATTAAACTAAGTCTCGGGTTCGAGATTGTACAATATTATGCAACATACCTATATCTAAACGCACAGAACCGGAATCCGATCGATGGTGAAATATTTGCGGCGACGGCGCTGGCGTGGCGTCGGTACGGCACATGGGGCAGCTTGAATGTGAAAAGAGCCACATATCTATGCATGGTGCATGATAGGAATGCAGGCATTCTGGTAATGTCCTTAAATCTTCACCTTCTTCAAATTGAGACAAGCAAACTGGACACATTCCATCATCATCCACTAAACCCATCCTCTTTTGGTATTTATGTGCCGGAATTAGTTGGGCTGTCGAATTCTCTAAGCTTGCAATCTCTAACATTTCATGTCTTAAAGAATTTTGTTGTTGTTGTTGTTGATCTTGTGCTGGTTGTGCTCCTCCTTGACCTTGGCGGCTATCACGGCGGAGGTGGCACCATCCCATGGTAATGCAATGGTAAATTGTTACCACCAAGGCTGCCGATCCGATGCCGAGTAAAACAAAGGATAGTTTGGAATTTCCGATTTCGTTGTCTCCCATGACAGAGAGTGTCGATCACCATGAAAATGTTTTTCAGAGTTTTGCATAGGAAGAAATTTAATTTAAGTTTGCATTGCTTTGGCGATGATTGCAAGATTATCATTGTCGTCGTATAAAGAATATTATAAAGATATTAGTGAAAATTACATGATGATCATTTTGTTAAAGCTGAGACTTTTTTCAAAGCTTATTTCAGGCCCATCATGCAGCCAGCCTCACTCTAGCACTCTAAACCAACAATTTGGTAACTGACAAAAAGATCAATTGTCATGTTCTTATAATAATATGTGAATATCCTAATAAACATGCATAATTAATTATTTTAATATTCTAGCCAGCCCGGCTGCATGCAGTGCAGGCGGGGCAGCCATGCCCCAATTTTTTTTTTTTTTTTTTATAAAAAAAAAAAATAGATACAAAAATTAACATAAAGAATTATGATTAGAAAAGGAGAATACTTAAAAATTTTAATGAAATAAAAAGAGAAATATGTCATAGACTTCAAAAAACATAAGGAGAATATATATATATATATATATGATTGATTGATAAATTTTAACAGCTAATAAGAAGTTACAATTAGAGGTGGCAAAATGAACCCGAACCCGAAAACCCGCCCAGGAAAACCCGAACCCGAACCCGCCCAAACCCGATTTGACCAAAAAGTCAAAAACCCGAACCCGAAAAAACCCGAATCCGAATGGGCCCGAACCCGAATAGACCCGAACCCGAATGGGCCCGAACCCGAATGGACCCGAACCCGAATGGACCCGAACCCGAATGGGCCCGAACCCGAATGAGCCTGAACCCGAATGAGCCCGAACCCGAATGGACCCGAACCCGAGACCGGCCCGAACCCGAACCCGAATTTAATACTAAAAATAAAAATAATCAAATTGCAATTAATTAATTTTTTTTTACAAAGCAATAACTTTAATTATTAATTTTATTCTAATTTTTTTAAATAATTTAATTAAAATTTAAAATTTAATATATATATATATATATATGATGATGAAATAATAATTTTATCAAAAAGTAAATTATATTTTGTACTTATAAGTTATAACTTTAATGTCTCATATCATGATGAATTTACAATCTAAATATTTTAAATTCTTGAAAATTTTAGAGATGTGAAAAAAAATTTGACACTAATTAAATTATTCTTTAAGGGTAAAAAAATTTGACAATAATTCAATTATTTTGGCCTTTTGGGTTATACTTATACGGTTAGGTTAGAGTGGGTTTAATTGGATTATGGCTTTCATGAGATTTTATTTTAGCGGGTGGGTTTAATGGGGTTTTGGGTTTTATGGCCTTTTGGTTTTGGGTATATTTATTATATATTAATAAATAATCATATTAATTATATATTTATTACGTATAATTTAAATATAAATTATATTTTTTTAGTACTACTTTATAATTTATACTTTATACTGATGAAAAAATATAAGTACTCAATATATATATATATATATATATATATCTTGACTATAAGCATAAAATTTTTGCATTTTATAAGTATATAAACGAATAGATGAAGACCATAATTTATTTTTAAAAGTTTTTTATTTTATAGTGAATATAAATTATAATGTATTTATATTTTGAAATTCGAGTTCATCAAATCAATTATTTTAAATATCAATATGATTAAAATATAATATATCATATTTTTTTATAATAAATTATTTCAAAATTTGATTTTATATAACAAATTAATTTCTTATTCTTTTGGTGCTAACAAATATTAATTTTAAAAAATAAATATAATTAAAAATATCATATAATAGCAAAAGTATAAAAATAAAAACAAATTAATAATTTGTTTTTAGATATAAATATTTAAATTACGTAAAAATGATTACATCTAATATAAAATAAAATGATGTAAAAGATACCTGAATCCAGACCGAACCCGAACCCAGACCGAACCCGAACCCGAATGGGCCCGAACCCGAATGGGCCCGAACCCGAATGAGCCCGAACCCGAATGGGCCCGAACCCGAATGAGCCCGAACCCGAATGAGCTCGAACCCGAATGGACCCGAACCCGAATGAGCCCGAACCCAGATGGACCCGAACCCGAATGAGCCCGAGCCCGAATGAGCCCGAACCCGAATAAACCCGAACCCGAATGAACCCGACCCGAACCCGTCCGAACCCGCCCAATTGCCACCTCTAGTTACAATGCCAATGCCACAAAATTTTAATGATCTGACCCAATTTCAGGATATACTCCATAAATTTTTTGTTTAGACCGTCACTTGACTTCAATTAGATTGTTATTTTTAAAACAAATTTCAAAAGTAATGATGATAGCAACCATTCCCCTAGATGAGGTCAAATCTATACTGATTTCTAAATTTATTGTAAGAAAAATTATGGAGTATATCTTGGAATTGGATCAGATATAAGGTAATTAGTATCATATCAGTGAATGTATCGTTTTTGTTTTGATGTTGATATGTATTGATATCGGTGTATTTCGGCATACCGTTTTGGATTTATCGATATTTTTCAAATATTTTTTCATATATCTATATATAACTTATTTTCAAGTTTTTTAATAAAATATATATTATATACACATGCAAATATACATCTATTACATACATATATATGTTTAATTTAATATACACATGCAAATATCAAATAAGTAAAATAAATATTAAAAAAAATAATAAATTATGATTAATTATGCTCAATAGCTTAATTTAATGAACATATTTTATTTTTAAATGTAATTATGAAAAAATAAAAATGATCATGACACAAAAAAATTGAAATTGATTTAAAAAATTAAATAATTGATTTTTTTTATCAAAGAAAAATATAAAATCAAAATCTTGTACCAACCGATACGGGTCGATACGTACTGGTATTGATCAATACAAATCAGTATGACCGGTATGGACCGATACAAAAACCGAAATAGTACAAGACTGATACCGTTCCGATTTACTTTTAAAAAGGTACGTATCGATCGATACGATCGGTACCGACCACATTGGTCGGATCACAAAACTCATAAAAGTTACATAAAATAATATATAATTATATGATAAAATAAATAAAAAATGATGAAAAGAGGAGAGACTGAACTAGTTTCAACATGCATGAACTTATATTATCCTTAATAACTATATTAAGGAGATCACTTTGAATATTTAAGTTTTTCAAATATTGCATATGCACATGACATCTTTATGCATTTATGAGATCATTGCAATTTTTTTTCGTTTTACAAAATAATTTTATAAATTTAATTGTACTTTTCAACTCAAAATGTATTTACATTTGTTAATATTTTATTGGAAGTTTTATGTATTTTTTTACCTAAAATATGATAAACAAAAAAAGTTTTTCCATCTTAACATTTGATAATATTTTATTGATACAATTTTATTAATTAGTCAACTTATCTACGATTTAGTAGACTCACTTTTTTCCATTTATATATATATATAATAATTTATTATCATATTGCCGTTTGATAAATTAAATTTTTTAATAATTAAAAATTAAATTTTTTAGTAATATAATTATAATTATTTTATTTAGAAAGAAAAAAAACATAATTATTAAGTGAACATTGTTAATCATATTTTGAAGATCACGGATACTATTTAGTCTTAAAGAAAATTTAATTTACTAAGAGATGAATACTGCAATTTATCCATCGAAAACACAAAATTGGAGATTGTATCCATCAAAAAGAAACATATAGAGAGAGCCTACGCTCACCCAAAAAGAAACATAAAAGCATAAATTCCCAAACAAAGAAAATTTCTGAAACACTAAAATAATCTAAGCTTATAATAATAGCAATATAAACTCAAAACTAAGCAACTTAATCAACTTCTTCAATTTTGGGACCAGCACCGCTGCCACCAGATGGAGGAACATCATCATCCGCCATGCCAGGATTTCCCATGTCAGGACCACCAGCTCCTTGGTACATCTTAGCTATGATGGGGTTGCAAATGCTCTCAAGCTCTTTCATCTTGTCCTCAAACTCATCTGCCTCAGCTAGTTGGTTTCCATCCAACCATTGAATAGCCCCATCAATGGCGTCTTCAATCTTCTTCTTGTCATCAGATGAAAGCTTTGAACCAATCTTCTCATCCTTAATAGTGTTCCTCATGTTATACGCGTAGTTCTCCAAAGCATTCTTGGCCTCAACTTTCTTTTTGAGCTCCTCATCTTCAGACTTGTATTTTTCTGCATCTTGTACCATCTTCTCGATTTCTTCCTTGGACAACCTACCCTTGTCGTTTGTGATTGTAATCTTGTTCTTCTGGCCGGTTGTCTTGTCTTCAGCAGAAACATTCAAGATCCCATTGGCATCAATATCAAAGCAAACAGTGATTTGAGGAACACCCCTTGGTGCTGGAGGAATACCCGAAAGCTCAAATTTACCCAACAAATTGTTGTCCCGAGTTCTAGCTCTCTCACCCTCGTAAACCTGAATCAAAACACCGGGTTGGTTATCCGAATAAGTCGAAAAAACCTGCTCTTTCTTGGTGGGAATAGTTGTGTTTCTAGGAATCAAAACAGTCATAACACCACCAGCAGTTTCAAGCCCAAGGGACAAAGGAGTGACATCAAGGAGCAATAAATCCTGAACTTTCTCGTTTCCTTCACCACTCAAGATGGCAGCTTGAACAGCAGCACCGTAAGCAACAGCTTCATCAGGATTAATGCTCTTGCAAAGCTCCTTCCCATTGAAAAAATCTTGCAACAATTGCTGCACTTTTGGAATCCTAGTTGAACCACCAACAAGAACAACATCATGAACAGTGCTCTTATCCATTTTAGCATCCCTTAAACACTTCTCGACAGGCTCCATACATTTCCTAAAAAGATCCATGTTAAGCTCCTCGAACCTTGCACGAGTAACAGTGGAATAAAAATCAATACCTTCATATAAAGAATCGATCTCAATAGTTGTTTGAGCAGTCGACGAAAGGGTCCTCTTAGCTCTCTCACAAGCAGTTCTCAACCTCCTCAACGCTCTGGGGTTCCCACTAATATCCTTCTTGTTCTTCCTCTTAAACTCTTGAACAAAATGATTGACCATCCTATTATCAAAATCCTCACCGCCCAAATGAGTATCACCGGCCGTGGCTTTCACTTCGAAAATTCCTTCTTCAATAGTAAGCAAAGAAACATCAAAAGTACCACCACCCAAATCAAAAATCAACACATTCTTTTCACCAACACTGGTGGCTTTCTTATCAAGGCCGTAAGCAATGGCGGCAGCCGTCGGCTCATTAATGATTCTCATAACGTTAAGCCCAGCAATGACTCCAGCGTCCTTGGTGGCTTGCCTTTGGGAATCATTGAAATAAGCAGGCACTGTAACGACGGCGTTTTTGATAGTGGAACCAAGGTAAGCCTCAGCAATTTCACGCATCTTAGTTAAAACCATGGAAGAGATTTCTTCAGCAGCAAATTGCTTTTCTTCACCCTTGTAATTGACAACAATCATGGGTTTATCACCAGGACCAGGAATTACCTTAAAAGGCCAAAGCTTCATATCACCTTGAACCGATGAATCACTAAATCTTCTCCCAATTAACCTCTTTGCATCTGTTTTTATTAATAGTAACAAAGAAAAAAGTTTCAGTCTAACAAATCTGTAACATGGAGAAACTTAACTCTCCTGAATTCTCACTAATCCTATAATGACGTCATAAATAAATATAATATAGATTTATTTTTAGATCTAAAGGCATACAACGTCGCAGATCTAAATTAAACAATTTATTTTTAAAAATAAAATAAGGGGAATTAGGGATTTACCGAAGACGGTGTTGATGGGGTTCATGGCGACTTGGTTTTTAGCTGCATCGCCGATTAAACGCTCGGAATCGGTGAAACCGACATAAGACGGCGTCGTTCGATTGCCTTGGTCGTTGGCGATGATTTCTACTCTGTCGTGTTGCCATACTCCGACGCACGAGTATGTCGTCCCTAGATCGATTCCGATGGCAGGTCCTTCTCCTTTTCCGGCCATTGATATGAATTACTTTGAACGATCAAAAAATTAAAATCGAACGCTAAGAAATAAGGAAAATTGTTAGGGTTTTTTTTCGAATGGAGAGAATGTGAGAGGGAAGAGGGAATTTATAAAGGATTTGCAATTTGGGATTTGAGTTCTAGAAAGTTCGATTCGCGAATTCTTAGCCGTCAGATTTGACTCTGCCCTTTTCGACCTAAAATCTCTCGCTTTCTGGTTGGTTCTCGAAATTTCCTTTTTTGTTTTATTCATTTATTTATTTTCTGACTTTTTTTATTATTGTTATAATATAAAGTACAATTAATAAATCCACGGTCAAAAGAGTGCAATTAAATTTTGTATTAAAAGATTTCTTTTTTCTTTTTATAAAAAAGGAAAATTTCATCTAATATTTAGTATAAACTATATAAAGTAACTAATTGCTAATATTATAGCTTAAATTGTTCACCTACTTTTCTTAAAATATGGATTTCCGACCTAAAATCTCTCGTGTTAGTTCTAGAAATTTTCTTTTCTGTTTTATTTTTTATTAATTATATATGACTTTTTTATTCTTGTCACAAAGTATAATTAATTAAAAGGATTTTGCTAAAGAATCTTCATTTTAATCAATATTTTATTTATAATAATATTTTTTCATTAAATTTGTTAGTTAACCGTTAATACGTCCTCATCTCATTAAAAGAAAATATTACTTTATTTAATGATTTTAAAAAGTGTCTTACTCACTCATTAACAAAACCTTTAATCAAATCTATAGCCCAAAAAATGCAATTAAATTTTGTATTAAAAGATTTCATCTTTCTTTTTTTGATAAAAGAAATCTTTATATAATATCTATACTATATTTAAAACTCCTGATTGAGTTGGTGTCATGAGTTAATCGGATACTAATTCAATGAGTAAATTGACCAAAAAACATTATACAATAAAAATATATATTAATAAAGTTATAATGATAATTTACTTTCTTTAAAGAGTGAGAATCTACTTTTAAAATCCACTTTTTCTTATTTCCCCCATTATAAAAATTTAAACGTGTTTTGGTAAAAAAAATCACATTTTTCTCTCTTTAAGATAACTATAATTTTTTTTTCTTTTTTAAATTTTTATTTAAATAATCAAATTTTAATTTCACTCACATAATGAACATACATAATGTTAATTTAGCATAAACTATAAAATAATTGCTGCTATTATAATTTTTAATGAATTAAGGCTCCATTTGATATTGCTATTTAAATTGAATTTTGTTTGTAAATGCAAGATCTTGCATTGGATAAAATCAAATTTAGGGAAAAAAATCATTTTATGATAAATTTACTTGCAATAAAAAAACAATTTCTTATCAAGCCATTTAAAAGTTATTATTCTAGTGACATTTTTTTAATTTTAAAACGAAATTAAAGAGTTGATATGTGTCATTTACTGATTTATTTATTTTATAAAAATTTTTTTTTTTTAATTTCATAGATATATTTTAACAAGATACTTGTATGCCTTTTTAACCTTATTTTTGAAGTCTACTTTATAATTTATATAATTATAATTTTTAATTGCAATTATAAGTTCAAATTTAAAAAATTCCAATTAAGAAAAAAAATTTTAATACTCCAATCTAGATCTGTTTATGGATCAAATCGAGTCAGGTCCAGTCTAGATGGATAGATAAAATCTTTGCTCTAGACTCAATCCAATCCGTTAAATCTCAAAGGCTTGTTTTTAATTTTTTAATATGAAATAATTAAAAAAATATTATTTTTAAATATATATATAATTAAAATTAAATAAAAATAATTTATTAAATTCAAACTTTTAAAAAAAAAAATCTTATTCAAGATCAATCCAAATTGATCCGGACTTATCGAGTACTTGGACATAATCTACTCAAACTCAATCCATCATGCTATTGTATTTATTTGAATTTAGCAATCTCCTATAAGAGGCGTGTCTACTTTACAAGTCACATATCTAAAAGATAATTTGTGGATTTTTTTGCTGCAAAGAGAGGGCCACGTCGACCTTCAATTTTTTTTTTTTTTTGAGTTGTTGAGGGGTAGAAAAAGAAAGTAAAGAAGAAAGAAAAAAAAAGGTAGAAAGAAAAGAGAAAATTTTATGTGTTCGTGTTATTTTTTGTGTTTAAAATATTATAAAATTTATATAAATTTTTACCCGTTAATAATTCGTTCTATGTATATTTTTAAATGTTCGTGTATTTGTGTTATTTTTTTATGTTGTGTTTTAATTATTTTTCTTATTTTGTGTTCTTGATGTGTTCGTTTTTTTTTTTTCAAAGTATTATAAATTTATATAAATTTTTACACGTTAATAATTCGATTTATGTATATTTTTACACGTTCGTATATTCGTGTCGTGTTCATGTTATTTTTCGTGTTGTGTTTTAATTATTTTTTTAATTTTGTGTTCGTGTCGTATCTTAATTTATCTCATATTTTACATAGTTTGTCATTGTGATTCAATTTAGAGAAAAATTTGTGTCTTCGTGTCGTGTCTCAATTTATAACATATTTTGCATAATTTTATCATAATGATTCAATTTAATGAAAATTTTGTATTCGTGACATGTTCGTATTACTTTTTTGTGTTTTCAAAGTATTATAAATTTATATAAATTTTTTTACACGTTAATAATTCGTTTTATGTATATTTTTACACATTCGTATATTCGTGTCATATTCATGTTATTTTTCGTGTTGTGTTTTAATTATTTTTTCAATTTTGTGTTCGTGTCGTATCTTAATTTATCTCATATTTTACATAGTTTGTCATTGTGATTCAATTTAGAGAAAAATTTGTGTCTTCGTGTCGTGTCTCAATTTATAACATATTTTGCATAATTTTATCATAATGATTCAATTTAATGAAAAATTTGTATTCGTGACATGTTCGTATTACTTTTTTGTGCTTTCAAAGTATTATAAATTTATATAAATTTTTTTACACGTTAATAATTCGTTTTATGTATATTTTTACACATTCGTATATTCGTGTCGTGTTCATGTTGTTTTTCGTGTTGTGTTTTAATTCTTTTTTAAATTTTTTATGTCGTGTCTTAATTCATCTCATATTTTATATAGTTTGTCATTGTGATTCAATTTAGAAAAAAATTTGTGTCTTCGTGTCGTGTCTCAATTTATGACATATTTTGCATAATTTATCATAGACCTGCTCACGGGCCGGGCAGCCCGCCCGGCAGGCCCTGCCCAATACGGGCCGGGCCTGGGCAGGATATTTTATGTTCCGGCCCGGCCCGGAACAGTGATTTTTATTATAATATTATTATTTAATTTAATTTTAATTATAAAAAAAATAAAAAAAAATATTTTTTTATTTCAATGAACAGTGTTTCGGGCCTAAACGGGCGGGCTTGGGCTACCCAGGGCCAGGCCTGGGCAGAGGAAAAAAAAACTGGGCCGCGGCCCGGCCCGGCCCATGACCACCTCTAATTTATCATAGTGATTCAATTTAATGAAAATTTTTTGTTAGTGACGTGTTCGTATTATTTTTTTGTGTTTTCAAAATATTATAAATTTATATAATTTTTTACACGTTAATAATTAATTTTACAAGTTAATAATTTATATAAACTATTATAAATTTATTAAAAAATTTACACATTAATAATTCGTTTTATGTATATTTTTACATGTTCATGTATTCGTGTCATGTTCATGTTATTTCTCGTGTTGTATTTTAATTATTTTTCTTATGTTGTGTTCATGTCATGTCTCAATTCATGACATATTTTACATAATTTGTCATAGTTATTCAATTTTGAGAAAAATTTGTTTGTTCGTGTTCGTTTTTTTTTTTTTTGTCTTTTTTAAAGTATTAAAATTTATATAAACTTTTACACTTTAATAATTTATATAAAATATTATAAATTTATATAAATTTTTACACGTTCGTGTATTTGTCTCGGGTTCATGTTATTTTTCATGTTGTGTTTTAATTATTTTTTTATGTTGTGTTCGTGTCGTGTCTCAATTCATTACATATTTTGCACAATTTATCAAAGTGATTCAATTTTAAAAAAAAATTGTGTTTTCATAAAGTGTTCGTGTTATTTTTTTCAGTTTTTAAAATATTATAAATTTATATAAATTTTTTATGTTAATAATTAATTTTATACGTTATTAATTTATATGTTCATAATATTGTTGTCATTACTATACAAAAATAAAAAATTCATCGTTTCACTCGCATTGTAGCGCGAGTCTTTTACTAGTGTAATAATAAACTTAAGAACCTTTGGGTTGGGATACTCCAATTCAATCCATCACACTATTCTATATATTCTATATGATATTATTGGGAGAAAAATGTTAACTGGAAACAGGCATGAGGAAGTTCAAGTTCATCTTATCTGATAAAAATTTCCAAACTATTAAGCATATTTACCCCCATATATATATATATATATAATGGAGAAAAAGATGCAAACAAAATAGAAAAAGATTCAAACAAAGTTCCCAAAGTACTTGAACAATAATATTGTGGCCTTCTCTTTGATTATGCAGTAGTTTTAGCAGAGAGAAATTACAACAGTATTCGTTCTACTGATTTACCTATATGATGAATATTGAAGCCCTCTTCTACAAATTGTAGGAAGCAGCACTGAAAACTATTACAGATGCAAAACTTTTGATTGACTTCGATCGACAAACAGACAGGGCCGAGAAACAATATCACAGTTCAATATTCCTTCATATTCATGGCTTGGATGGTGGATGCCGGTTTCCTATTGGATTTGGTGCAGATGGAACCTTTCGCATCTTATCCTTCAACTTTGTTCCAGGTTCCTTCTTTTTCACAAGAGAATTTAAACACAAAAAAATTCATGTCAGCCATTGTATCATAATCAAACAAAGGCCAAAACTACGATATATATATATATATATATATATTCTTTTAAGATTGTTAGGGGTATATCTAAGGTTCTGCATGAGTTTCGTGCATTCAGGATTTTATTTTTGAAATGCTCCTACAGGGTCGAACCCAAGTTGACGAGGAAAAAGCTCATGTCTTACCAATAGGACTAAGCCTGTGGTAAAACTACATATTATATTTAGCAATTAGAGAAACTCACCCAAGTAGCTAACAAGAACCTGTTGGCAGAATTTGGTTTTGGTTTTGCAGGTCATATCAACATCAACTGTAAAAACAGATTAAAATGTTATAAGATTGCCCGAAGAGAATATCAGGTAAAAAACTAAAACAAAAACTTGCCTGTTTCCATGGCTTTGATCCTTATGGCTATTGAGAATTTAGATTGTGAAGCTGCAGTAAGAAGTAGAAATGCAATGAGCAGATAGGCTAAAACTTCGATTCTCGTCATCTTTGGCCCCAAACTTTGTGGTTTCACTTGGGGCTGGTCTTAAGGGAGGAGAACAACATATTTATGATGGACAAATTGGCTACTTAATCATGACTTAGTTTGAAAACTAACAAAGTAACTTCTTGTTAAAGCTGTTAGGGAATCCAATGCCTTTTACAGATTTGGATTCATATCAGGCAGGCAGGCTAGAGATGTGGGATTTTTCTTGGCGTTGCACGTTGACTTGAGCTGATAGGAAAACCATATGATTGATTGAGCTATATATCAACTCTATTGTCCTCCCACTGTCTCTCTAATTCAGACTAAAGTTGATTACAACAGCTGGTGTTTGGTATATGGGAAAGTTGTTGATTTTCTAATCATGTAATAGAAACGTCCAAAATCATTGCTTTTGCAACGTGAAATTGCAAACCCAAAGTCCCTGATCTTGTGATTATTGGGTGAAAATTCTGAAGAAGAAGAATTTGTCAAGTTAGCTTTAAACAGTTGAAGATTATACCATCCATGACCAAATTTCAAGTGCTTTGATCTCAAAGCTTCTTTTGCTTTTAATGGTTGCCTTGAAATGTACTCTTTAATTCAACAATCTTAAATGTTCCTTGAGGCCTGTTGAATACAGCTCATCTATGTTGCTCTGACTCTTTTTTTTTTTTGAAATATTTGTATTTGACTCATATCCGGACATGGGTATGAGGATATGACCTTTCAAGGACCTTCCAAATACATAAAAAAAAAAAAAAAACTTTAAAAAATAGAACATACCCGTATCCGACACTCACACCCGAGTCCAAGTAACATTGCAGCTCCTTTCTCATTAACAGGGCTTCATGTTTCTGCACAAGAGATAGAAAGAAGAAACTTCAAAGACAACAACATTCTTTATTGGTAAAATGTATGATTCTCAGCTGAACTTCCCCCTTAACATTTTCCCAGGTAAATTTGCTTAATTGCTTGCACTGGAAATGGAATTATGATCAGCATTTGATCAAAGGTTTGAAAAGAAATTTTAAAATGGTGGAATCATCATATCTTGGATACCTGTTCCCGATTACATTCCCCTGCTATATTGATGCACTCAAAAGAGTATATATTTATTAAACCTTAGAATTAATATGATCAATTATAGTAAAGTAGCATACAAATGTCGAATCCACAGAGGTTAGTTTTTAGTTTATAAGTTATTAGTTTAAAACTTAAATTCAAAAACAATAAAATAAAAGGGGGTTTTGAAATAATTAAAAGTAAAGAAAACAAGATAAGTAAAAAGCAAATAAATAAGATAAAATCAAATATATAAGAGAAGTATGGTTAAAGTTCCATTCTCCACCACTAGACATCATTAAGAATCAAATTCAGATCTATTAACATCAATTAGCTATCAAAGTTAACAACGTAGATAACAACATCTTGTGTTACCCCAATCCTTCCTTAGTTCGTCGTTAAGCAGGACGAACGCCACTAGTCCACTACTTAATTTCTAACTATCAAATAACTTAAGATAAACATCATTAGATTCAAAGTTATAGCAGCTTTATGATAAGAAAGATAGGTTGATCTAAGTAACAAATACATAAACATGGATTCATTCAACTTATGTTATGTTCCACTTCATAATTCCTGAAAACCCAACATAATCATGAATTACAAATTGCCACTATTGAATAGAAATCAAGACAATTACACGGATCAAGATTCCTAAACTAGCATTAGATAATTATCAAGATCTATCTAGTTGGCCACCTAAACAAATCAAAACAATATCACGAACAATTCTTATAGAATAACACAAGCAACTTTGATAGAAAACCAATAATAGATAAAATCTCAAAATCAATTACAAAACATGTCTAAGGCTTTAAAATCACCCTTAACCAAAAAGAAGTTTAGCCTAACATAAGCATAAATAATATATACATAAAAATAAAAAGAAAATAAAAAGAATAGAGAAGAAGAAGAAGAATGATGATCTTTGAGTCTCCTCAAAAGATTATGATAGTTTGTGGCTCAAAAGATGGTATTTATAGAGCTTTTTGACTTTGAAAACCCTTTCTTGTTGATCAATGAAGCTAGGAATCAAATGAGTGCAAAATAAGCAAGATTTTCGAGTTTTCCGGTTTTTCACAGTTTTGAGGATATTAGTGTCGGCGCCGCGGCGCCACTTTCCGGCACCACAGCACCAAGTACACTGACTTGGTCATTTTGCTCGCTGACGTCGGTTTCGTGACTGCTATACTGTCTCGCACTTCGTCGGCTGATTTGGATAACCATACGTTGTCCGATTTAGGCGTGTAAACTATCGTTGAAAAGGTATTCAAGTCAGTTTCAAAAGTTAAGAGGAAGTTTCTTCAAATAATGACTGTAACATAATGATTCCCTTGCAACAAGATCCGGAGGTCAGATCTGCCTGATCATCTAACACTAAGAAATTGATCTTTTGACTCCCAAGTCTTCTTCCATCTTATGATTGTGAATTTATAAGCTCTTTACCATCATTATTGACATCTTTTGATTTCATTCTCCTTATTGCACTTAAAATTCAAAAACATAATATAAGTAAACAAGATAAAGATCGAAAACATAACAAAAAATAAAGGTAGAAAGGCATAAAATGTATATTTTATGACCTTATCATATATGTGGTAGAGCAATTCTCTTTAGGATAATTTAATATGTTAGTAACCAAAATCATACACTCGAGAATGCTTAAACTGTTCTTAACTCGATCATTCAAAAAAGTGTAGAAATTCAAAACAAAGTCAACAATTTGAAAAATATACTGAACATCGGGTTTAGTCCAGTTATCCAACAAACTTAAAGTCCGAATCTCAACATCTGTAATCTTTTTTTTATCCTCATACTAAGATATGATTTGTAAAAAAAAAAAAATACCCACTTACCAACTTGGATTTATGACCTTGCAAGGCTGGTCATTTTTTTATCTATATTCTGAGTAAAAAGTGGATGTTTTGCAGCTCTTTTGAGAACTATAGTGTTTTAGCAAAAGCTTGATGGGGCTTTTTACTACAATTATCATTGAGAAAAAGTTGATTCTCATTAAAACCAGGATCTATAATTATGCTGCATGCCTCATCATTGACCTCTCAAATGAGACAAGTTGTAATGATAACATTTACTACTATTACTAAGCATTTTTTTTCTGTCTGGAATTTTGTAGGTTTTATTAGGTAATTGATAACATTCTCATTTATAGGGGTTTTCCGAATTAAAGTAGCTTGGCTTTCTTTTGAATTTTTCCTGTTATGCTTGTGGTTCGTTTTCTGCTAATCTTTTTTGGACCTTCATTGTTGAATAAGGCTCTTTCCTTTGGTTTTCTTCATATCTGTAAGATTCAATCATGTACAGAATTTGCAAATGCTGAAACCCTTTTATATTAGTACAATAATTTTTTTCCCTAAGCTTTCATTTTGGTGGAATTACAATGGAATTGACCCAATTGCAAGACAAACGTATAAAACATTACTGTACAAACGAGGGCAACAATTGGGCACTTGGTCTAGTGGTATGATTCTCGCTTAGGGTGCGAGAGGTCCCGAGTTCAATTCTCGGAGTGCCCCAAATTTGAATTTTTTTTTTTTTATTTTTTGCAATTTTGCCCTTTCTATTTCCAGACCTTCTCAATCAAGGCCCGAGACAGAACACTTTGGAATAGGTTATGTCGTATTCGTGTATTTCATATATCATAATCGTATTTATGATATTATATATTTATATAAATTTTGATACATTAATAACTCGTGTTATATAGATTTTAATACATCTATGTATTCGTGTTATATCGTGTTTTAGTTATGTTTTTCATATCGTGTTCGTATTAAATAATCGTCTATGTCCAAAGTTTGACTTTATGGCTTTATATGATTTATTTATCATAATATTCAGCAATACTTCTATCAGTTTTCTTCTGCATAGATTCTTTATCATAGTTAATAAGCAACAATTAGCGGCCAATTACAAGGATACATGTGGCAAATAAATATGACTTGGCCGAAGAAATGATGTGGCATTTCGGTAAACTAATTAACGTTTCACAAGTGGCAAAACAATGACATGTCTGCCAGTGAAATGTTGTTGACATAGTTACTAAATGACATGGCATTTTCTATAGAGAAGAATTAAAGCAATGATTGAGTCAATCTTTAGAAGAATGAGTTGCACCAACGAGGATGATTACATAAATTAATTGGGTTAAATTCTAAATTCATAATTATTCTTATTTAGTGTTAGATTGTTCTTTCATTTATAATTTCATTTTTAATGTTTTAAGTAATTTTTTACGATTTTAGAATAAATTCATAAATTCGATTTTCTTTCAAAAGTTATAATCATTTGATCAATTTTATTATGGGTCAAAGTCATTAAATCACACTTTGAACTTTGCTAATTTGTGTTCGAAATTGATTGATATATCTAATCAATCTAACGTGATCGAAAATGAATTGAACACATATAGACAGAATTTTGGTTTGAAAGCTTTGTTAATATCCATTCTTTCTCATGAAGAATGATGGCATGTGAACAGCTTTGGAAATCTATCTCGGCAAAAATGAGTGAATCTCGTATATATATATATATATATATATATATATATATATATATATATATATATATATATAAACGGACTTAAAAAATATTTTATTTATTTTTTAAATTATTTTTTAAAAATATTTTAAAAATATTTTAAAAAAATTAATTTCGTATGTGAAATCTAAAAATTTTATTAAATATTTTTTTATAATAATATATATTTTTAATTATCTAAGAAGATAAATTTCCAATTTCAATTTTGACTTATTAGCAAGCTGGAAAATTAGATAGAAATACAAACCAGGCCACATTAGGAACCTATGTTGAACTAATCCAAATGACTTTATGAACTTTTTTATATTTCTGCATGTCATGAGTCATGACTTTATGAACCTTTATTTTTATTATTATTATTATTATTATTAATACTATACAATGTCTATATTCTCATAAAATAGATACATCTCAATATTGAAAAATTCTAGTATTTGTTCTGAATAAATAAATGAGATCAAATTTGGTTCGAATAATTTCTTATTTATCATTTTTTTATCAAATTTTGTTTTCTATAGAATATATTTTGTTTATTTAAAGGAAGAACATCAATCAATTAATCAAATGTTCGAGTACATAATTTGATTTTATTAACAAATATCCTAAAAGTATTTTTTGAAATTATTATATAATAAATTTTTCACCTAATGTATTAAAAATAATAAAAATAATTAATTATTGTATTTAATATAATAATATTATTATAAATTGTATATTAATTAACTTTAATAAATGTTTTTAAGACATTAGTTAGCAAAACACTACGTAATTTTTAAACGAAAATAAATATATAACAAATTAATAACAAATAAGTACAAAATAAATGTAAAATTTTGAGGTTCCAACGTTCAATTGTCGTCCTATCCAATAAATTATCTCATTCATAGAAGATGGGAAGAAAGAAAAATAACTATTCCCTCCAATTGAGACATTTTGATTTGTGTTGATCAAACTTTTTAAATTTTGATTTCTTATTATTTTACATTTATTATTAATAAAAATTTGAAATATATATTTTAAATGAAGTAGCTTTTAAATATATGTTTTATAAACTTTATTTAATTAAAATATTTAAAATAATAAAAATCAAAATTTAATAAAAAAATCTAACTGTGATAATTTAATTGAGACAGACGAGTAACACAAACCTGACAGACCATCGGAGAGGAGATCAACTTAATTCAAAGCCTCTATCACCTCCAAAGCGCGTGCTACACACATCCCAATGAACGAAACTCAAAAGGAAGCATTTGGCAACTGGTCGCCTTTCACGTTAGATAGTAGCGCGTGAAGACAACAATGTAAAAACTAACTTAAACTGTTCAAGAGGGCAGTCAAAACTAAAAAAGTCATCAAATGTTATTACAATTCCATTACTATTGTTGTTGGCTGTCGGACTGCACTGCTCTTCATTGTCCCAAATCCTCTCTTTCTCTTTCCTTTCAAATAAATTACAAAAAGAATTTTCATTTTGGAATAATTTAGTTAATATTTTTATTTTTTACTTTATATTATTTATCCCTCACTTTTAGTTATTTTTATTTTTTATTTAAAAAAAAACAAAAAACCAATCAAATGAAGTCTTAATAGTTAAAATTTAGAGATCTTATATTTTAATTTTATATATAAAAAAGCTATTTAAAATCATCTATATTACAAAAAAGAAAAACAAAAAGAATAAAAAAACAAAAACAAAATCAAAATCAAAATCAAGTTTTTCTTATTCCTTCTAATGTGAGAAGAATGTGAACTCCATGTTTAGAGGTAGACAAAGGTTGGGTAACCCATCCGACTCGATAAGTTCGACCCAACTCGAATTACTATTCAATAATTAAAAAAAAATTTATATTTAAATTTAATTATAAAAAATATATAAATATTAAAATAAAAATAATTTTTTAATATTTTAATAATTTTTAAATAGTAAAATGGACTTATATGCCGACCCGAAACGAGCTTGGATAAAAAAAAAAAAACATTTCGTGCCTATGTCCGGCCAATCCATGAGCAACTCTAAATAGAGGTAACCTTATCTAAAGTGGAGAAATCTTTTGCTTTGCTTTTTCTTTTTATAACTATTAATCCATTAAACATTACTAACTAAGTTTAAATGTGAATCTCATTTAAAAAAAAAAAAATCAATTTCATTCATGCCTTAACTATTTTAATCTTACTATAATGCATGTTATATTCCTCCCTATTTTGTTTTCCTTTTCCACTTTAATTAAGTTTATATATGACAATTTCAAGACAAAATGCCGTTCTAAGTACTTGGTAGTATTATTAAACACATAAAATATTTAACTATAACAATTTTACAATTTTTTAATCGAGCATTTAGTTCAATAATTAACGTATTTAGAATTTTTTTTGTATTTAATATATTAATTTTATTAATTTTAAAAAATATATATTAATTATATTTTTTAATAAATATTATCTTACTCAATATTACTATGCACCTATTAATATTTGTTATAAATATATCTACAATGTCTCTAAAAATAGAATCTTTTTATTTATTTTTTGAACAATTTTTAGCAGTGTGTAAACTATTTTTTTTCTTTCATTCTCCAAAACCCTCTTCGCCTTTTTCTTTCTTTTCTTCTATCTTTTCCCCACTTTTCCCTCTCTTTCTTTTCTTTCTTTTCTCAAGACTTTCCCTCTCATTTCCTCCCTTATCCCATGACTCCCATCTCTCTCCCCCGTGATTCCCCTTCCCTTCTCCTTCTTCTTCTCCTCCCAAATCCCTCCTCTTTTCTCTCATGACTTTCTCTCTTTCCCTTCCCTCCATCACAAAATCATCACAGCCATCATCATAGCCGTTCGTCATGCGGTCGCCACAGGATCTTCGTGACGGCGAGACCCCTTCCCCTCACCACCGAATGCCCACCCCTCACTTTTACTCCACTGTAACCCTCCGTAAACTCAGACGATTCAACTCACTGATTCTCGTCTTCCGAGTCACCGCTTTCACTTTCTCTCTCGCTTCCTCGGTTTTCATGGTCACTAACTCTCGCGGCTCCGATTCTCCTCATTGGTTCGATTTTGACGCTTTCAGGTTAGTTTTAGAAGCATCTTTGTTTGGATGATAAGAATTTTTTTCTTCCTTTTTCTTATTTTATTCAGATTTTAATCTAAAAATCCTAAAAATTATTGAATATGACGCTTTCAAGTCAGTTTTGAAATCGCGCGTTTCTTTAGTTCGTATTTCAAATAAAGAAAAAAAAAGGAGCTTTTAATTTCCATATTCTTTTCCTTTACAATTTTAATTTTATAAAATTCAAAATAAATAAAAGTTTTAAAATTAAAAGCAAAACGCGAAATCTCACCGCAGATTTGTTTTCGCCGCAAACGCAATCGTGGCTTTGTATTCGCTTTTCGAAATGGGCGTTTCCGTTTGGGAGATCTCCACCGGAGCCACGGTCTTCCCCGAAATCCTCCAAGTTTGGTTCGACTTTGGCCACGACCAGGTTTCTTTCTTTTATACCAAAAAAAAAAAAATCCTAAATTTGAAAAAACTTTTCATTTTCTTTTCTTTTGTTTTGCTTTAATTATAAATTATTTTAATATTTAATTAGGTGTTTGCATATTTATTGTTGTCGGCGGACTCCGCGGGGACGGCGTTGGCGAAGACGTTAAAAGGGACGGCTACTTGTACGGCGTCGAACTCGTTTTGCGTACAATCTGATATTTCCGTTGCTTTGGGTTTCGCCGGGTTTTTGTTTCTCGGGTTATCATCTTTGCTATCGGGTTTTCGGGTCGCCTGTTATATAATCAACGGCTCTCGTTTCCATCTTTAGATTTTTAGATAGAAAGAGGGAGAATATTTTTGGGTGTGTTAAAGTTGTAGGGCTTTTACTGTGTACCGTACGCTGTAATTCTTTTTATTGATGTGATGAGCTGATGATTATGAGAGGTGATTTTACTGATTTCTGCTTATTTTACCGTGATGACGTAGCGAATAAACTGATGTCATGATTCTTTGTTATTTATATATGAATTTTGTTAACGAATATATTTAATGTATTATTTAATGTATTATTTAATATTATCATATATATATATATATATATATAGTAATATTTTCATTCAATATATTAAAAATAATGAATAAAATTATTAATTATTATATTTAATACAATGTTATTATTATAAATAGTATATTAATTAATCTTAAAAAATATCCTAAGAACATTCGTTAACAAAATCTTTATTTATTTATTGCTAACTAAAGTTTAAGAAAGGTTTAATTAATGCATTTTCAGCTTATTAAATTTTTAATTACTATTTTCATATTACATATTTACCAATTAAAATTTTCTTAATGAATGTCATAAGAACATAAAACGTTAATTACATATTTTAATATTACATATATCAAATCCATCTGTAATATTAATATTTTTTTTTTCAAACCATTGAAAATCAACATATTAATTATTAATTACAATATTTAATAAAAAAAATTACTATAAATAAAACGTTAATTAACCTTAAAAAGAATTTCAAATCACTCATTAGTAAAATTCATCTAAATATATTTTTAAAATATTGTTTTCTAGACAATCTTGGGATGACTGTATCAAAGAGGTTGAATCACTAAAAGTTGATAAGTGAAAACTAAGTGGTTTAAATGAAATTATTTCCTTATTTAGCACTATAAAAATGTAGGCATATCATCCGTACCATCTTATATAAATTAATCAAACAGACTCTATAATATTCTATTGTTATCATTTTTGGGTATGTAATCAAAAGATAAATTGTATGTATATATGTTCAAAGAATAAAAGTCGAATAATTATTCCTCAACAATCTAAGGTATTAGTATTACTAATGGAAGTGTTTCATAGTGAAAACGCTATTATTTATGACTCCATTTATTTCTTCAAGGATAAGTAAATGGTAGCTAATTTCTCCATTGAAGTTTTATGTTTCATCTTAAATCAACAAATACATGAACAAAGAAAACAACAAGGAAATCCATGCTCTGCATAATTAAAGAATAATCATGGCAGGAATGAAAGTTAGGCCCCCACAATAGGGCCCTAACCACACAAAATGGGATCAATTCTGCTAATGCAACATATGTAGATTGATGGGTTTGACAAAAACAGATAAAATATGTGGGCACCCAGAGGTTTTACAAAGTGGTGTCAAGTTTAGAAGAACCATAACAATCCAAAACATAATGGACAAAAAGAATAAATCATGGTAGTCTTATCTAATAATCAGGCATTTCACATCAGAAGAACAGCAATATTGACAAGATTGGGGGTGCCTTTTTCTTCCTTTTTTTTTTTTTTGTTTTCCATTGGAACTTTGGAAGGAATGAATGAAAGCAGTGTAACACGGCAGAAATGATGCTATCACTTGGGCTTGGCTCAAAGTGGTTGGATGGAAATGGCAAATAAGGATTTGTTATGTTGCTTCGATTTTTTTTTTTTTTAATTTGTGTCCGACATCCATGTTTAACACATATTCGAATATGAGTATGGTATATGACTCTCCAAAAATCCTCCCTCCAAATACAGGAAAAACTTCAAAAGAAATTGAACATACCCGTGTTGAACATGTATCAGTATCCGGCACTCACACCCGATTCCTAGTAACATATGAGATTTGGGTAGAAGTCCTAGTTTTTAGTTGTGGTAATCTTCTTGGCTTAGTTTTGTTCATAGAATTGTTAAAGATGTTAATAATAGCAAGACTTGCAAGGAACATGTCATGTGGGTGCATGTGTGTGTGTATGGTAGTCATGCACTAAAAATCAACATTTCAACATCACAAGCTACAAGTATTCTAAGAACTAAGAAGGTGGGGGAGCCTTTGTTTTTCTTTTTTCCTTTAAAAGGAAATGAATGAAAACATTGAAACATAGCTGAGATGATGCTAGATATGACAAGGACTGGGCTCAACTGGTTGGTTGGAAATAGAAATTTGAGCAGAAATCCTAGTTTGAGGCTATAAAAATCTTGCATGCTTAATTGTTCATAGAATTGTTAAAGATGTTACCAATAGGTGGACTTGCAAGGCACATATCATCTGCATGCATGCATGTATAAGGGCCATCTTGACAAAGCATCACTAAAAGCATTGAAGAACAATCTTAATATGCTTCAGATCTAAAGAAAATTGATTATAGGTCAATCTTTAGTAGAAAAACAAAGATTGACAAAAACAAAGTTTGCAGTACAATTGTGCAAACAAAACTAACATGTTACGAGTATAATCTAGGTTCTCATCTAAAAGTGCATACATTAGCTCTGCATATGGTTTCAGTTTCCTTCATATTTTGGATCAGCCATCACGTAATGGTAAGCAATTACCAACGCAAATATAAAAATGCCTAGAAAATTGGCAAGAAATCCCAGCTGTTGATCATCAATCATCTGCATGAGCACATAAAATCATCACAAATCAGTAGATCATCACAAACTAATTGTGCTATGATTTTAACAAATATTCGCAATAAAATCCATAATCTGAAGAAAGTTTCAAACTCCAGAAACTATGAAGTTTCCAACACTTGGTCCCATCAACTTAAGTACATTCTTCTCAACTTCAACCCAGTACCTATCCTTCTATAGGAGAATAAATGCATAACATTGTTGGTGATAAGTTCTATTCTTTAGGCAAGCAATCAGCTGACTAAAGTTAATAAAATTTATTGACTCTAATCTTAATAAAGCTACTATGGCATCTGGAAGTAATTACAAGTTAATATTGACAGTCTTAACACCTACATAAAGTAAACCTATGTTGCTCCGACTCTTCATTTTTCTTAAAGTACTCGTGTCCGACGCATATCTAGATATGGGTTGGGGATATGACCCTCCAGGGACCCTCCAAATACATGAAAATCTTGGGAAAATTGGATCAAAGTACCTAAGAAGTCCCTGTACTATACCATCTAGTGCAAATTAATCTCTCTATTATAAAATTGAGTAATTTAATCTCTGTATTTTTAAAATTGAAGCAAAAAGGTAAAATCATTGACTAGTGTAACAGAAACTGTTAAAAAAGCTGACGTGGTATTTAACCTTGTGTTCATTTGATGACGTCGATGTCAAATACTGACGTGGCACTAATAAAATATTTTATTTTAAGCTGACGTTGACAAAATAACAAACTAAGTTGGCAAAAATGCCACATCAAATTATTTTTTGCCAATTTAGTTTGTTATTTTGTCCATGTCAGCTTAAAATAATATATTTTATTGGTTTCACATCATCAAATAAACACAAGATTAAATGCCACGTCAATTTTTTTAACAGTTTTCGTTTCACTAGTTAGTGATTTTACCTTTTTGCTTCAATTTTAAAAGTACATGGACTAAATTACTCAGATTTATAGTAAAGAGACTAATTTGCATTAGATAGTATAGTACAGGGACTTTTCAAGTACTTTGACCGAAAAATATAACTGCTTTACACATTGCTATTAGCAATTATCAGTAAAATGAGAGGGCCTTTGCACATGTCCTATAAAAAAAAAATCTAATATCAGAATTAAGCTTTCTACTCTTCAACCCTGACATTAACAAAAGGTCATTCATTACCTATGTTACATGGACTCAAGATCCAATATCACACTAGTACATAATATATCCAACATGGGAATTACATGTTTGTGGCATTTTGTACAGTGATTTTGATAATCCAATCAACCATCATACAAAATATAAGCTTAAAGTGTTCAATGAAGTATCGGGCATGGATGCCTTTATGTTGAGATGAAGTGAATAATATGACTAATGTATTTCACTAACCGATAATATTGCAGTCACTAAGGCTCCATTTGGTTAGTACTTTTACTTTTTGCTTTTTTTTAATAGAAGCGAAAAGTAAAAAATAAAAAAATGAATTGAAAACAAGCGACATATTGCAAAAAGCAAAAAGTAAAAACACCAACCAAACAAAGCATAAGATTTTCAACCAAAGTTTCATATAATTTAAATGCAAATGCTACCCTATACACATTAAAACCTGAAATTTTGTATCAGCATATGCACGCACCAAGAAACTGTCTAAATGTTTTAAAGTCATCAACGGGCATCTCATTGAGCTTTAACATGCCTTTCTCATCAAATTTCTTTCTTACAGTTCAAAATTTTTATTTTTAAAAAACAAAAAAAAAAAAACCTCTAAAAAACCCCCTAAATTACTAAAAAAGTTCACTACGCTCAAATCGAAAAAAAAAAAAGATTAAAAGGACGGTGATCGCAGTGGGAATCGAACCCACGACCTTTAGATTCGGAGTCTAACGCGATATCCACTCCGCTATGCGATCGCTATTTACTAACGATCATTCTATTTCCAATGTATACCGAAACCGCTATGACTCACTATTCATGAATCGGAAAACTAAAATATTAGAATGAACGATCAAAAAAATGCAATACATATATAATCTGCTTGTAGCAAGACAGTGATCTAAAAGAGATCGGCGATCTGCTTTAAGATCGTGATAGTTTGCTACGGTGATTAAAAAAACATAAAAGAAAGAGAGGCAAAAAAAAGAGAGGGTTTGAATAAAAAACGGCGTACCTTTCCGGATCGAAGAGAGGCCAAAGCAACGAGCCAACGAGCAAATCTCTAGAAAAAAAACGACTCGAACTGAAAAAGTGAAAACCAACAAGATTTGATGTCTTTCTATTGTAGTTGTAGGGTTGTATCAAACGGTTTTTCGGAAGCAAAACGACTTGCGTTTTGAGCTCTTTTCAACAAAAGAGAGGCCCAAGCGAACAGAACAAAAAGGGTTTAGTGTGGCTGCTGGGATTCGAGCCCAGGTCTCCACGGCCACAACGTGGAATTCTTACCACTAAACTACAGCCACAAATGTTTTTCTTGTTGCAATTTTTAATTTTCATAAATTAACATTGAAAAATGGATTCCCTTCCATTTGAATATTTGATTGATTTAGAATAAAATATATATTATTATAAGTTACAATAAATTTATATGGTAAGAATTGAGAATAAATGGAATCGCTCTTCTCAACAACGTACCTCAGTTTATAATAATAGACACAATACAATACGATTACATGAAATAAATATAATATAAAAAAATAATTAAAATATAACATATAAAAATATAAACACGATACGAATAAATAAATATTTTAAAATTTATATAACATAAATTATTAATATTTTAAAATTATGACATAAAAAATACATAAATAAGATATATTAATTATGAGATCTACCTAGTATGATTGATCTCCTATATTCCGTCAATCGCTGCCTACCAAACGTATATCTTAACTAACCAATAGCTACAAATTTCAATTCGAAAGAGATTTAATCTGTCAGAACTTTGGATATAAAGGTCAAACTTGATGGTTTGGATCTGACGCGGCAGGATAACGCTGCAGTGTAGACTATCATGCACTTCATCTGTACCTATCAATTTCCCTTAAAACAAGACATTAGCTGTATCCGACGTGGCCGATAAGCCAACACTATTCACGGCAGATATCAGATGGTCTACGGACCACCATTAAAATATGATATCAACCAATCCGGATCTGACGTGGCTGTGTTTATTATTTACCAAATTGACGTGCCCGTGTTTAAAAGTAAATTGTTTTACTATGTTAATTTAAATAAAATTATTATTTTATTTATCATCATAGAATTTACAAATTTTAGAAATCAAATTATATTAATATTATAAAATATCTCATTACTTGTTATATTAATTTATTAATTTTTAAATAATTTTCTTGAGTTAACCAAAAATATATACTTTAATGAGATATATGATAATTTTTTTTTAAATTTGATGTAAAATTTATTTTTTTCTACTTCAAGTTGTCAAGATAATTTTCTAAAGACTTGAAGTTCATTTTTTTTATTTTTATGTTTAAATCCATTAAAAAAACTTTAAAAGGTAAAGTTGTTTGACTTAGGGCAAATATTATGTTATTTAAGAATTTAAAATAGGCCAATCTATTTACAAATTATTAGAGAATAATAATTAGCATAAGCATACTATTGAATGCAAAATAAAATTTGGAGAGGTGTCAATTTAAAGTAAACAAATTTGGCAGAAAATAAGATTCGAATTTTTTTTTTTCAAATAAAAAATAATCAAATTTGAATTTTAAAATAAAGAAAATAAATTTTTTTATTTTTCATAAAAAATATCAAAGTCAGATAATATCTTAAAATTTTATGTTTTCATTGTATAATTGAAAATTTTACTATTCAATTTTAAAAAATATACTAAATCATTTTATCACAAGTGTATTCTATGGTTACAATACATCTTACCGCAGCCAATAAAAATCTCCCGAAGAGTAAACCCAACCGAATACGTGAACTCGTGGCCGATTCCCGAGTAATAAGTAATAAGCGTTGAAAAAGAGTATACGTGGCATTCCATAATTGGAAATTAAACTGTAGACAGATAAAAAATTCTAAACTTAAACTCATCGCCACGTCATAACCAGCGTTTTTCTCATGATTTCTCAGATTTCCTTCCTTTTAACTACAACTATACAACTCTACAACATTAAAAGAAAAAACACAGTATAAAAACTGGTTATAAATTCCACTACAATACATACCATATTTTAGCTTCTTCGAATCCTTAAAGTTCTCAAATTTCTTCAAATTCTCATTAAATTAAACAAAACCCAGATTTTATTTTCACCTTGTTTTTCCCAAGGTATAATTTTTGTTTTGTTTTTAAATTCTGTGGTCTTTTAGGGCATTGGATTTAGATTGAGATCTGAAAAAAAAAGTATATATATATTTTGTTGGTTTTTTAAGTTTGGTGTGGGCTATAGTTTGTTAATGTGAAGCTTTTGATTGTTATTCACTTTTCTTGTTTTTTAAGTTTCTCTTTACTCTCTCTCTCTCTGGTTGGTACGGTTTGGTCATTCAATTTTTATATTAATTTAAGATTTAGGTATTTAAATAATTGTTTTTAGATCATATTTTGCATATATTAGGCCACAATCTCTTCGTTTCATAGGCATTAGAAGAGAGAGGAAAATTTTGGAAATTTGAGTTTGGTTAGTTTTTTTTTTTTTTTTTTTTTTTTAAGTGTTTTGCATATGGGTGGTTTTGGAAGATTTGATGGTGAATTTTGAGTGTTTTGATTTGTTTTATGTGTAGGATTTCAAGAAAGGATCTAAAAAAAATGTCTACAAATGGAACTGACAATTCAGCTTCTAAGAAGCCTCCAAGTCCATCTCCTTTGAGATTTTCCAAGTTTTTCCAGGTAAGATTAATTCAATTATAAGATTTTTGTATTGTTGCTGTCCATCTGATAACTTTATTACTAATCACTTATGTCATTGGACTTGACCTCGGATCATCTCTTGGTTTAATGGTGATTTTTCTACTTTGCATTAAAGATTTCTTATATAACTCCTGCGGAATAGAGTTTTTGTTTGATTTTTAGCTACCTATAGTATGTGATTGTGTAATCCAATCTTTGTTCCATGGGCAGTCCAACATGAGAATTCTGGTTAGTGGAGGAGCTGGATTCATTGGCTCCCACCTAGTGGACAAGTTGATGGAGAATGAAAAGAATGAGGTGAGTTCATTTAAGATGTGAAGAAGGGTGAAACTTTCACCCAAACTCTATTTTTCAGTCAGATATTTGGATTATACATATGCTCATGTCTATCAAATGATACTTGTGATTTGCTTACATTTTAAAATTCTTCTGTTTTTGTGCTGTTTAGGTTATTGTTGTTGATAACTACTTTACTGGCTCCAAGGACAACCTCAAGAAATGGATCGGGCATCCGAGATTTGAACTTATTCGTCATGGTATTCTTCTTTATTTTTATATGTTCAGTAAGGCATGGCTGAGAATGTTGGAGTATTATTTCATGTTTAAAACTTCAAATATTAATGTTCCCTTTATTTTTCATGCAGATGTCACTGAGCCATTGCTAGTTGAGGTTGATCGGATATACCATCTCGCTTGCCCAGCTTCTCCAATTTTCTACAAATACAATCCCGTGAAGGTAAGATTCCTCTGCAGCATAATGCTATCTCCTAGATGAGATATCAGTTGTAAGGACTCTTTATGTTGTTTTTCTTTAACCTCTATCTGAAGACTATGTTTCTATGACATTAAACAGACAATAAAGACTAATGTGATTGGTACATTGAATATGTTGGGACTCGCAAAGCGTGTTGGAGCAAGGTTTGAGACTGTTACTTATCTATATGGTATAGTTTTTATAATATTCCTGCATTCTCATGTTATGATTGTGTGCAACAGGATTTTGCTTACCTCAACTTCAGAGGTTTATGGAGATCCCTTGGAGCACCCCCAGACTGAGAGCTATTGGGGAAATGTTAACCCTATTGGTATGTTTTCTATTCTACTTTGATATTGAGAAAGGGTTTTCAGCTATTGTTTTGTAGATATGTAGAAGCCTGATGGTCTTTTACTCTTCTCTTGTTGTATATATGTACTGATTTACTCCTCTCTTAGCCTATGTTACTTGGACTTGGGTGTGAGTGTTGGACATGGGTATGTGTCCGACACGGGTATGTTTGATTTATTCTAAATTTTTTCATGTATTTGGAGGGTCCTTGGAGAATCATATCCCCATACTCATGTCCGAATATGCGTCGGATACGGGTTTCGGACACGGGTACTTCAAGAAAAATGAAGACTCGGAGCAACATAGCTCTTAGCATCTACCTTTCATTAATGGCTGCCACACTTCTCAGTAATCCACATAGTACTGTAGCAATCTTGTTGCACATATGACTTTTTATTGATTTGTTTGTGTATCATGGCTACAGGAGTAAGGAGCTGCTATGACGAGGGAAAACGAGTAGCTGAAACTTTGATGTTTGATTACCATAGGCAGCATGGCATAGGTAAAGAATGCAGCATTCGCTGCTCGTTATTTTCTGTGCTTTTTTTTTTTTTTCATTTTCCCTGTGAGGATTCTTACTCTTTTTCATGATAACAGAGATTCGGATTGCTAGAATTTTCAACACGTATGGACCACGCATGAATATTGATGATGGTCGTGTTGTCAGCAATTTCATAGCCCAAGCAATCCGGTAAGTAATAAGATGGTACCGGTACAGAGATGCCTATGATGATTCCATTTTCTTCCCTGTTTCCTTCCCTATGCTTACACCCTTTGTTCTTTAACTGTTAAATTTTGCAGTAATGAGCCTTTGACTGTTCAATTACCTGGAACACAGACAAGGAGTTTCTGTTATGTCTCAGATATGGTATGCTGGAAATTCTTGTTAATTTCGAACCATTTTACGTATTAATGTGGCTGCTACTCATGTTTTTCGTTTTAATCGATGAAGGTTGATGGCCTAATTCGACTTATGGAAGGAGAGAACACTGGGCCAATCAATATTGGGAATCCAGGTGATTATACAAGCCCTTTATCTTGATTTTCTTATCTTATAGAAACTCTTTTATTTCCAATATTAACTTTGGTTTTCATTTTCTACATTTTAGGTGAATTCACAATGCTCGAACTTGCAGAGGCTGTGAAGGAGGTCAGTTTTTCATACATTTTTTAACTCTCCACTGTATTATACTGTAGTTATCTTTTCTGGAGGCAAGTTGATATGAAACTGAATTTGACATGAATACGATAATAGTCGTAGAACCGCTGGATACTTTTCGGATACTTTTCATAGATATATTCTGGAAAATGATTAATCAAGCTCTTGGTAATGTGGCTTGCAGCTTATCAATCCTGAGGTGCAGATATCAACGGTTGAAAACACTCCGGATGATCCCCGTCAAAGGAAGCCGGACATAACGAAAGCAAAGGAGCTGCTAGGATGGGAACCAACGGTCAAGTTGCGCGACGGACTTCCTCGTATGGAGGAGGATTTCCGTCAGAGGCTTGGGGTCCCAAAGAAGAACTGATTGCAGTACTTATTTTACAAATTCACATCGCTGGCGGCCAGGCTTATATGAGCCAGTTAGAGTATAAGCTACACAGATAAAATGCTATTATCTCTTTCCTTTAGTCAATTCCAATATATATTATCTTCATGCACAATAATGGCATCAGTTTCTCTACAGTTTAGTCATTTTGGATTGGTTTTCTTTCTTGAAACGTATTTGGCTTAATGGAAACAAGCTTTTGAGTTCTATTGCTCACTGTAGATATTTACCTTTTAATCATCTCTGGCCACTTGCTTAACTTTCTGGTTGACAAATTCCTGCCATTGTTTTTGAACCCAATCATTCCCTTAGTGTCAATGTTTCATAAAGCTGGACCAGAAAATTTGATGTAATAATGAGGTATATAAATACATATATAAATGTTAAAAATATAAATTAAAAAAAAAAAAAACTCAAATAAGCTTCTAAGCCAAACTCGAATTTGGCTCACTTTTTTATTCAAACTGCTTGAGCTCGACTTGAAAGCAACCAAGTCTTTTCGAGTCGAGTAACTCATGAGTATTTTAGCTTATTACACTCCTAATAATGTCAACAAAATCTAGCTTGGTTCAACCAAATTACTATGAAGTAAATCATGATTTTAATCCATCATCAGCATCAAAGTGAAAAATACATATATTGCTGTGATGGTAAACTAATTAGACTTAAAAACAAATCTAGGACCAAAAATGGTCATTATGTTCAGAAATATATGCAAAGAATCCTTTGAAATTGGAATCCTAGGCTTCTACCACCCTTTGAACTTGATGCTTTTTCTCTTTCTTTTTCACAACCTTTTTAGCTGCTTCAGCCCCATTTTCTGTCTCCTTTATCTGTTCAATTCTTGCAAAGACTGGCTTAGGTTGAGCCATTACCTGACCACCCTTTAGTCCACCCCACTTTGTTTCACTCTGCAGTATAGACATCCAGTGAAATTAATAAGACAATAAATTTATACATACCTATTGAGAGAGGGCAAACGAGAGAGCACGCGAGAGAGAGAGAGAGAGTGTAACCCAGTTTAGATTATTGAACTGGTCGTCAGAGTAGCCGAGCTGTGCATATATCCTCCTGCATAAGCTAGGTGCGACTGGTGATAGAGCGATCGCAATAATCCTCATTGCTTCCAATATGATCACAAGATCCTGTCTCGATACCAAAAAGATATAAGGCTCCTAAATAACTCGAGATAGCAGCCATCGAATAACACGGCGTGCTTGGGTCGATTTTTATTTAGACTTTCAAGTAGCAGAGACCAGGGTCAAGTCAAGTTTCTTGTTAAACACAACACTGGAAACTAACAGTTATCTCCTATGTTACTCGGACTCGGGTGTGAGTGTCGGACACGGGTATGTTCAATTTTTTCTAAGATTTCCATGTATTTGGAAGGTCCTTGGAGGATCGTATCCCATACCCATGTCCGGATATGCGTCGGACACGGGTACTTCAAGAAAAATGAAAAGTCGGAGCAGCATAGGTTATCTCTCCTCACTAAGCAAATAACAAATTTCCCTGCATGCTCAGATTACTATGCTATAGGCACATTCAGGACCTAACTTTCATTTTTTTCTCCTTTCGCATAGAATATTATGAATATGATTGGTCGACCATATCATGCAAAATACTTTATGTAAAGAAATATAAATGAAGGCATAAGCACCTTTGCTGCAGCTTCAGAAGCTGCACCACCTTGCTTAAAAAGAGACCATGGTTCATGCTTATCCATGTACAAGTTTCCAGCATTACCAATCTCTAGCACAGCTTCACAAGCAGATGATATGGACAGGTTTTCGTAATGGATGCGAGTTTTTTCAACCTATATAAGCATCGAGAACAGAAAGGAATGAGCAATTGACCTAAAATACCATTTAAGTGGTTGAGCAGGAGGGAGAGAAAAAAGGAAGAAAAAGACGACAAACTGACAAATCATGAGAGAGGGGAAAATGAAGACAATAAACTGATACTTGACAGATCCTCAAAAGGCAACAAACTTAGCGAGTGTTGATGTTATAGCACACTACTTTCCCTCATTATTACCAAAAAGTTCCCATAGTTGCATTTGGGGGCAACTATGTTGCTCCGACTCTTCATTTTTCTTGATCCGACACCCATGTCCGACGCATATCCAGACATGAGTATGGGGATATGACCCTCCAAATACATGAAAAAACTTTTAAAAAATGAACATACCCGTGTCGGAAACATACCCGTATCCGACACTCACACCCGAGTTCGAGTAACATAGGGGGGCAATATTCCTTACCGTTCCAAGTCATTCCATAATTGGCAATGGAAACATTTTGACAGAAAAAAAAAGTGTTTTTTCTTTCAAATAAATAAGTGTTTCATGTTCTGTGGTATGCAAATTAAATCCCTTTCAACATCAACCAAGTCATTCTCACTGCAGGCAAATGTGGTAAGAGAAGAATCCAAGAATTCCTTAAGAAACTACTACCTATTGTTCCAGATATGGTATTAGATTCACAATAACCTTACCAGCTTCTCAACGGTATCCTTAAAATCCTCTCCTTCAGCAGCAATAGTTGAATCAGCCACTAAAGTCGACTGGCAGTTCTTCTTAAGAAGTCCAAGAGTACGGTTGAGAAGATTTCCTGCAGAGTAGTCAAGGTCATATGTGTATCTATCTTGTTATACGAATATAAAGAATGAAATAATAAAGTAACCCAAATGATCTGCTTAAAAACTACTAATAGTAACTGAAACCTATGTTACCCGGACTCGGGGGTGAGTGTCAGATACGAGTATGTGTCCAACACGGATATGCTCAATTTTTTATAAGTTTTTCCATATATTTGGAGGATCATAATCCAATATCCATGTCCGAATATGTTTCGGACACAAGTGTCGGACACAGGTACTTTAGGGAAAATGAAGAGTCCAATAACATAGACTGAAACATACCTATTGTGTTGGCAAGATGTGCATTAACAATATTAATGAAACGATCTTCTGAATAATCCCCATCATTTCCAAATTCTACCTCCCTCAGGAAGAAGTACCTGACTGCGTCAGGCCCAAATTTATGAACCAATTCATTTGGTTCAATTGTATTCCCTAGTGACTTCCCCATCTTCATGCCATCCTATAATTTTCAAAATAAAAAGCATTGCTGCATGAAATAAAATTAGGTATATGAGAAAAAAATATGATAAAAGAATTTGCTTGCTCTCTTGACTGTTTTCAGTTTCAAACTATATAAAATTGAAAAAATGTATTAAAAGAATGTGTCCATATGTCTGTCCTCATGGAAAACATACAACAGAACCAAAGACCTTGCATTACACCACCCCACCAACTTAAGGAAAATGCTTCATGACCCGCACCTTAAGGTCCTGCCTGTCATCCCGCCTAGCTAATGTGGTAAAGGGGGTAAACAATATGAAAAGTATGTATTTTATAAAAACTAAAATAAAGTAATTTTTTGATGAAATGAAACATCAGACTAAAATAAAGCAAATTTTAATTTATAAACGTTCTTTTTCAACAAAAAAAAAAATCAGACAGGACAAAAGTACGGGTCAAATGGGACGGGTCGTGCAACATTACTCCCAACTTAATACCTAAACCAGGGACCAAAGAATAACTTCATTTCACATTAGTAATAATGAGGAAAGAAATCATCACAATGGTAACAAATGTAAATAAGAGTAAATATGGAAATACAATACTCAATCAGTTAACTTCCTCATTGGGCAGATAATAGCCTGCAGAGCCTAGATTTCTTCCTTTCCAAGTTTAAAGGCATTCAAGGTTCAAATTCTTTCAATTTCTTCCTTTTCATCACTCCTTGATTCTTTTCATCTATTTCAACTCCCATACCTTGAATAAATTACTAAACCCTGATGGTCCATGTTCTTCTAAACTCAGTCTTGATTCTAACATTCCAATTTTAGCACTACAAAGATCATGCTCGCATGGAATCTTAATGGTTCATAGACATTTTAAAGCAAAATGTAAGGGTAAGGCAATGTAATATAACAGAGATAGAAGTAAAAAAAGAGGCCAATGCAGACAAGTCTAAGCACAATATGCAGCTTAGCTAGTGAGGACAGATTTGCAAGTTACTTATCCAAATATTTATACAGGCATTCTATTACTTGAATCTCTCATTTAAAGTTCTAATATCCAAATATTGCGCACCTATTCAAAAAGAAAACAATAGGCTATGCTTCAGACAGTATTCAAGTACCTTCGTCAAGAAACCATGGCCAAACACCATCTTAGGGAGACTCAATCCAGCAGACATTAGCATAGCTGGCCAGTAAACAGCATGAAAACGTAAAATATCCTACACAAAAATAATAGAAAAAACATAAGAAAATGTCAAACACTGTACAATTATCTAAAAGGGGAATGTAACTCATTCACCCGAGTAACGTTCAAAATGGTGATAACTTAGAAAATCTATACAAGCCTTCCCACTTATAACGAATCCAGAAGACAAGAAATAACAAGAAGACCTATGTTCATGAAATAAAAATGTAAAAGGATCATCACTTCCAACAATCAATAAAGTTATTTGAATCCAGCACAACAAATTTCTAGGAAACAACTTGGAGAATGCGACAACCAGCTTTCCACAAGGATAGAAATCAGCAGGACATCAAAGGGAACCAATAATAGGAAATCAAATATTTTGGTGCATCTGGCAATTCTTGCCATGTTTATAAGTTTCATACCTTTCCAATCAAGTGCAATGAGGCAGGCCAACCTGAAGAAACAGCACTTTGTAAATTAGGTTGCTCGTTATCCTCCAACAAAGCTGATATATAGCTGTTTAAAACAAGTTGTACTTGTTAAAATCCTTATTCAGCAAAAATATCCACAATGAGAAAACAAGAAGTTGCATAGTAATAAGTTGAATCTTTAATCATTGTCGGTTCTTTCTTTGTTTCTTTATATTTACACAGCTATTAAACTATAAAATTTAATAGGTTTCACTTGCATTTTAACAATGAAACAGAAGAGAAATGAAAACATCCTGATGGCATTCAAAGAAAGAAGTAAAAAGCCTAGTAGCCTACTATAATTTGCTTTTCTATGAGAAAAGAGCAGTACCCAAGGAGTGCATCAAACCAAACATATATAGTTTGCTTATTGTCATTGGGAACTGGAATACCCCAATCCACAGCTGCTCGGGAAATTGAAAAATCTCTTAAGCCACTTTTGATCCAACTTTGCACCTGGAAAAGTTCATGACTAAGATGAGTTTTCCAAAGAAAGAACATCAATCTGTCCCAAAAAGAGAAGAGTTCTAATTTCCTTCACCTCATTCAAACGGTATGAAGGCTGAACAAAATCTGGATTTTGTGCCAAAGTTTCTTCTAATGATTTTTGGTATTTTGACAATGCAAAGAAATAATTATCCTCTTTGCGAGGAACACATGGCTTTAGGTGCGTAGGACAACATTTGTTTTCAAGCAGCTCTTTCTCATCGTGACAACAAGTCATTCTTCAGTAAAATAACCTAGTGAGAATTTTTTTTTTTTAAAATTTGCTGCATACACATACAATAAAACAACCATCAGGAAGAATGCTTTTATAGAATTGTATGATCTACTCAAGCTCTAGAAATTGTTAACGTAAAATTTTACGATTTCCATTCAAAACATCTAAGAAAATCACCCTTTTATGAAAATTTAGTCCGCACCAATATCTATGAACACAGCAGTTGCTATACATCGATAGAAATGCAGTGTACAACCTTATACTCCTCACAATTGACACAGTACAGTCCCTCATAGTCGGCCCGGTAAATGTCATCATTGGCAAGAACTCTAGAATAAAATTCCTCGACAATTGCTTCGTGTTTTGGATCAGTTGTGCGAATGAATTTGTCATAAGCTATATGTAACTGTAATCAGGGAAATATTGACAGTCATAATGACATCCAAGACCTCAATTATTCAGATAAAAAATAAGGACATTCAAAAACTTAATTACTCAGATAAAAAGTAACCTCCTAAGTTGGAAAAAGAAAAGAATTACATCTTTCCACAGCATTTTGTAAGCTTGAGATATAACATCACAATGCTCACTTGGGCTGGAGCCACAAGCAGACGCTGCTGTAGCTATCTTCTCCCCATGCTCATCTGTCCCAGTAATAAATATGACTCGCTTTCCCAAAAGCCTCTGCCACATATTATAAGAAAAACCATTAAAAGGGATCTTTGCAGCTCAAAAAACAAGTGGGAAATACAGCTTGCTTTCTTTTTGCCACTTGTTTGTGCTTCCTAGAAAGTTGTTATAAAGCAAAAGTAAATGGTCAAAAGTAAAATCATGATTGGTTGCGAATGAATAACTACCTAAAATGCAATACCAATTGTAACATAATTGCTCTATGAAAAAGTGCATTGGTTCTTAACAACAATACATCTTTAACCATTAAATTTTACAAAAATACTCTTTGCTTTGATATCCAAAGTCCAAACGCACTCTTTGCTTAAGCAAAATGCAAGTAGCGAAAACAACAACCAAACTAGTCTAGATTTTCTTCATGTAAACTGCTTAGCATAATTAGCAATTCCAGTATCAAAAATTCGAAACTAGAACTAACTGTATTCACAAAGAAACACCAATTGATGTCTCAGTTAATACAAAAATCCAAATTTTCCATCAGCAAAAAAGTAAATTTCTAAGCTAAAACTAACACTTCTCAATTCCAAAATCAGCCCCAACTGAAACTTCTCAAAATCCCATCAACAGCAACAACAAAAAAAAACTCATAAAAGTACCCAAAAATCAAAAACCATTAAAACTAAGACACCATTTAACAATACCTGAAACCTGGCAATGGCATCAGCAGCAATAGTAGTGTAGGCACTACCCATATGAGGAGGGGCATTCACATAATAAAGAGGAGTTGTGATAACAAAAGGCTCAGCCTTTTCTCCAGTTTGGAAACTACTATTACTATTGCTTGAACAAGTACAAAGCATTGATCTTTTTGAAGAAATGAAGTGATTTTGAGGGGAATAAAGACGATTCTTGAAATGGGTAGTTTTAAAATTGAAAAAAGATGATGGTTTTAATATACAAGAAAGGCTGCTTTGTATTGACCAGTTCATATTCATCCTTGCTGCTGCCATTTTTCTTCTTCAACTGTTAAAAAAAGAAGAAGAAAAAAACAGTATATAAAATGTTTCTTTTTTATATAAATTAAGCCATGAATTGACTCGCTTTGTTTTTCAATGGAAAAAAAAAAAGGTTTGAAAATTTTGGTTCGGCTGAAGGCCGGAAGAGCTTTGGAGAGGGAATAAGATAAGGGAAGGAAGAAAACGCAGAAGAAGATAATATGTTGGGTTTTTATTGGGCTTAACGGATTTATTTTCTTTTACACTTTTGGGCCCATTTTGGTTAAACTTTGGCTTAGGTTTGGACAATTGAAAATTGGATTGTCTTTACTTGTCTGGGAAGCAATGAAAATATGATCATTTTATTTCTCTAAATTTGAGGAAGTTTTTGTATTATATCATTTAGTATAAATTAGTATCTTTATTATAAAATTGGATAATTTAATTTTTGTACTTTTAAAATTGAAACAAAAAAATAAAATTACTGACTAGTGTAACAGAAACTGTTTAAAAAGCTGACGTGACATTTAACCTTGTGTTTATTTGATGACGTGGATGTCAAATACTGACGTGACACCAATAAAATATATTATTTTAAGCTGACATGGACAAAATAACAAACTAAGTTAGTAAAAATGTCACATCAAATTATTTTTTGCCAACTTAATTTGTTACTTTGTTCACGTCAACTTAAAATAATATATTTTATTGGTGCTACATCATCAAATAAACATAAGGTTAAATGGCACGTCAGCTTTTTTAACAGTTTTCGTTATACTAGTTAGTGATTTTACCTTTTTACTTTAATTTTAAAAGTACAAGGACTAAATTATTCAATTTTATAATAAAATGATTAATTTACATTAGATGATATATTGTTTATGAAATATCTGGAAAAGGGCAGGCCTCGAGAGTTTTTCCATGATGTTACATATTGGGTCTTAAAATGCTAGAGATAGGCTGAAATTGGAACGCATTTGTTTTGGATGACAGCCGTGAAATTCCATTACAAAGCAGTCAAGCTAGAAATCAGATTGGTAAATTTAAAAAATATACCATACAATACAATAATTGTTAAATAATCTAATAAACAAGAATTATTTAAAAAGGAGAAATTAAAAAATTAAAAATTGGTAAGAAAGAAATTGTAAAGACAAAATTATTCTTGATGAAAAAACTTTCTCTTCTCTTTTTTCTCTTATTTTTTAATTTATTTTTTTAATTAAAAAATAATTTTTTCTGAAAAATAATTTTTTTTAAAAATTTTAAAAAATAAAAATTTAATTTTTTTAATTAAAAAAATTTTAAAAATAAAAAAATATTTCTGAAATTATTTTTTTTTTTTTTAAATTTTAAAAAATATTTTTATTTTTAAAATTTATTTTTAATTAGAATTTTTAAAAAATAAAAAATATATATATATTTCTTTATTAAATGGTAATTTTGTCTATTACTTATCATTAAAGATAATTTTATTTTTATAATTTTTTTTCTAACAATTTTTTATTATTTTTTTCAAATAATTCTTACAAATCATTTAAAAATTATTATAACAAGAATATTGATGGGCTGGTAACTGGTAAGCTGATCTATATGTTTGATGGTGGAACAATGGTTCTGCTCTTGTTGGCTGTATGTTCTCAACACTCTGATCACCTTGCAGCATATCACATTATTCATTGGAATCAGTTGATGTAGACCTATGTTATTCCGATTTTTTTTTTTTTTTTAAATATCTGTATCCGATACATATTCGGATATAATATGAGATACTATTATTCAAATATATATACAAAAAAAAAATTGAATAAATTCGTGTCAAACATATATTCAACACTCACTTCAAATTCAAGTAACATATAAATGTAAACACTGCCATGATGTCTTAATTCGTTAAACTGGATTCAAACTTGTTCAGAAGCAAATATTGAACACATATACTTCATATTCAACAAACACCCGAATTCAAGTAATATAGTATATACTATATATTTGTTCAATGCTAATAGTACTTTGGTCACATCCTTGATCATTCAGTTCTAACCTCAGCAATATTAATCTCTAAAACAAGTCCTAATATTTTGTTTTGACCGAATTAACAACAAAGGGTCCATAGCTCAGTGGTAGAGCATTTGACTGCAGATCAAGAGGTCACCGGTTCGAACCCGGTTGGGCCCTTTGAAAATAACTTTCTTTTTAAAAAATTTTCTTTTATTACTTCAAAATATCTTACTCCACTGGATTCTTTTACTGGCCAACTTTTTTACCCAAAATTCAGTTTTAAGCTTTTCTATTTTCTCCTACCTTAGCTTCAAACTAGTATTTAACTTTTTCTGCCTCGTAGTTTAATATTTTAATAATTTATGCCTTTAAAAAACAAAGTTTCAGTTACCAAAAAAAATAAAAAAAGGAGTAAATTAAATAAATATATACTTTGTGGTTTCAGATGAGTTAGAAACTGCTTTCTAAGGTTTATAATTTTGATACTTAATCACCATGTGATGGGCTCCTTTATTAGAGCTTTGAACTCTGTTAACTCTTAATCACGTCACCCATTTTATCCCTTTATTCAAATACGAGAAAGACATCCATTCTCAAAGAAAAATAAAATTGTTTTAGTACACAATGATTCCCATCTAAGAAAAGTATAAAACTGTTTTAAGTACAAAATCCTGATTAGCCATCTATCAATACAACTTAAACAAAAACATAATTATTGCCTTCCTATCTCCTTAATCACAGCTTCTCATCTCAAAATGAACAGCAGCTTGAGTGTTATACAACCCCTTATGCCTGTAGACATGCATTAGCGAAAATCGACAATAAGTTTCAAGGAAATTGGATTCAAAGAGGTTAAGCACAAACTGTAACTCATGACATGGATTCAGAAGCTGTGTTTTTAAAGAACTAATCATGAAGAAAAGAAAATTTATGGCAATACATTTTTTTTTTTTGTTTATGTATGTATGTGCATGGACAGGGGCATGCATGTTTGTGCGAGAGGGAATCCAGAGAAAGGAGATGTGTGACCCCAAACTATGTTGGTTAACAAGGCTTCGACATTGATTTAGCGCGCATGATGTTATGATCATTACAGTAAGCTACTAAGTTGCTCCGACTCTTTATTTTTCTTGAAGTACTGTGTCCGACACATACGGATATGGGTATAAGGATATGACTTTCCAAATACATGAAAAAACTTAGAAAAAATTGAACATATCCGTGTTGGAAACATACCCGTATCCGACACTCATACCCGAATCCGAGTAACATAGGTAAGCCATGTGCAAACCATAGGTGCCATCAAATATCAGAAAGTTAAAACATGAATCAATTATGAAGAAGTTACCGGTAAACAGTACACTCTGCCAATTTAGTCTTCAAGTCAAAAGTAATCCATGGAAAATCAAATAATATAAGTTATAGTTCAACAATGCAGAAGTTTGAACTAAGGTGGGGGTCATTGGCAAGAAAATGAGCTCACCTGTCAAGGAGAAAGGAATACTCTACAGCGCCATGAAAAAGCATCTGAATCCTGCAGTTCCGTTTTTACTTTCTGTAAATAACGCTCCAAAGTATGTGCATGCTCATTTATGCTATCATTAGACATTGTATCTTCAGCTAGTCCGACTGCTGCCATGTGAGATAGTTGAAAGTTCTCTCCCACATGTTGCACCTTCCGTGCAGTTTCTTCCTCGCCGAGCATTACAAGAGAAACCAACAGGGACTTAAGTTCCCGCTTTGCTCCACCTGTTAGAGACATGCCTTTCAAATGTTCTACAAGAGCCATCTCCTCGCCCGGGCTACAATGTCAAGAAATGGTCTCAGCAAAATATGTCCCTGTAGATATAGCAAAAGAAGAAGGAGAGATCCTGATACTCGAATTACCACATACCTGCCAGGACGAATTTTTCCTCTGCTTCGCTGACGTCTTGTATCTCTTGCCTTGCTAGCCGCGGTTGAGCCAGTTGAAGCAGCAGAACTTTTTCTTGTCCTGTTCATGCAACAAGAAGGAAAAAGCACATTCAGACATGAATGAGACTCAAAAAAGACCATCTGTATTTGTTGTTTGAAGTCAGAAAATAGGTTCTGACACCCACTAATTAGTCATGCAACTTGCAGCACATTGGGCAAAAGCCATCAAAGAAATACAGAAGATAAATACTTACAGCTTGTAGTGGCATGCAAATATTCAACCTATGACTACGATTTAAAGTAAAGAAATGACCATAGATGGGCAAAGGTTTATATTGAATCTCCAAAGAATTGAAAGTTGGTTTGAGGATGGTCATACAATCAACATAACAAAAAAAAAAAAATTGTGGATAAACCATAAGAAGTTGAGAAGGAAGTGACTAGATTTGCTTAAATCCTAATATTTAGAAAAAAATAATGACAAACATTCAACAAGCACAAATTAACCTCTATGTGGCTTTTTGCAGTTACTAATAATTATAATTTGTACGTTATACCTACATAGAATTCACTCATCAAAGGATACCAATGTTACTCGGACTCGGGTGTGAGTGTCGGACACGGTATGTGTCCGACACGGGAATGTTCAATTTTTTCCAAGATTTCCATGTATTTGGAGAGTCCTTGAAGGATCATATCCCCATACTCATGTCCGGATATGCGTCGGATACGGGTACTTCAAGAAAAATGAAGAGTCGGAGCAACATAGAAGGATACAATAAAAGGGTAAAGTCTCAATAAAATATGGTACTTCATTTATCCAGAAAGAAAATAATAATAATAATAAAAAGAATCAATGAATAGCAAGCATAAGTAAACAATCTAAGGAATTAATGCACATCTATAAGTAGATATAACATGTTAAACAGCCAACTTCCAATGCCATAGGTAAATATAACCAAGAGATACAGTGAAATGCAACAAGCTATACGGCTACGCATAAAACACAGAATATGCAAAACACGTACCCTCTGGTGTAGACACTCATTCCACTGAATGTACTACTAGCTTCTGAAGCAGTATCATCATCAAGATCATTTATCGACTTTTCCTCTGACCGCAGCTTTGCTGCAAGCAGCAACCTTCTTTGTCGAACAGCTAAATAGCGAGTCAAATATTTCCCCACTTTCTCCAACCCTTCCTTATATTCATCAATTAGACTGCTTGCACATTCCAATGATGCATTTTTCACTACTGAGACTAAATCCTCTCTGCTATGCAAAAAAACAACCCTCAAAGCCTCCTCCCAGTCCCTTGCATTGATTAGCAAATTAATCCCAGCACTAATATCTCCACAATACTCCAAAGCAATCTTGGCAGCTTCTCCAGGTTTACCAAGGGCTTGGAGTTCTTCACAAAGCTCATGAGCCAGTTGCATTACTTCATTCTTTTCCAGCTTTATAAGCCCAGCAACTGTCAGCACGCCACTCCAATTACCACATTCACGATATGCCTTCAAAGCCTTTTGCAAACTGGTGCAACACAAGTAAGTTGCAGCAGCATCTTCAAAGCATTTTTCATCACTAAGATGATCTCCCCAAGCCTCAAGGACTTGCCCTCTTTTTGTAGGATCAGTTATCAGCTGAAGTCCCAGAGGAAAAAGTTGAGGATTTTTCTTCATAAGGTTCATGCAATCAGCAAAATGGGCATCACCTGCGGATACAATGTGTTTGAGAGCTTTCTCAAACCTGTGCAGCCTAAGGTCAATGTTATAGCGCATCAAGAGAATAGGCATATGCTCCAATTCCTGGAGAAAGGGAAGAAATTCCTTAGGGTCCCGCTGGGAGTTCAGTGCCACAATAGCTGCAAGGTTCAAATCATAAAGGCCCAAAGCAGCTTCAAAGACGGCCTCTGAATCTGATAACCACAATAGATGTTTCAGAGCTTCTTCAGCGGAAGGGCAATTCATCCGTCTTGGGTCATCAGAACCTAATAACTCCATCTCTCGGATGACTTTTACCCTCTCCAAAGCCTCCTCAAGAGCAGGGGGGTCACTACGAGCCAAAGTGGTCAAAATACAGAGCTCCCTTGCAGGACTTTCTGGTACTTGTTCCTCAAGAGCCCTCCTTATGGCCAGAAGCACTGATGACACCTTGTTATCATTAGCATCTAAACTAGCATCATAACCCTTGAAATCATTGGTTTGTAGATCCTTTTGCTCCTTGCAGCGAGGTGGAGAGAGAAACTTTTTGTAAAGTGTCTGTGTCATATTTTCATTTTTAATGGCACAAACAAAGTCAGTTATGTAACTCAAATTTTTGACCTGCCTGACAAACTCTGCGGCTAATTGAATAAACACTTGCAATCCACAATAATCGACAATCACATTAAAATCAATCCTTTGTCGCCTCACCATAAGAAGTGCGTCCCTAAAGCGTCTTTGGTTCAAAGCATTGACAATTGAGGCTAGCACCAATTTTCTTGGATAGATGCATTCCAGATTTCCACGATTTGTTTGCAATATGACAGCAGCTTCGTCTCCATGCAGGACACCAACAATTTTGGCCCCTCTTTCCCAAATATTTATGAAGTTAATGTTTTCCTCTTCTCTTCGTTTGCTACCAACATGGATAAAGTTCTCATATGTTAATTCTAATTCTCCATGCAAAATATCACTGATGTCAACAATAAAGAGCAAATCTTGTTTTGTTGCAAGAATCAAATGTGTGATAACATTGTCAGCTAAATTAGAGTAAAATGAGAAACTGCTGCAGTTGCTGCATAGCATTTTCCTACCGACATGCAGCCTACCCATATCATCAAGACCAAAAAGCAAAAGCTTTGATGGTTCAGTGACACCAACTAGAACCACATTCATCCAGGGGCAAGATGAAGAAAAACTTATCTCATCATGTTTCAAATCTCTTCGGCTAATTCCCAACTTTGATGTATATTCAAAAACTTCTCCACCATCAAACTGAATAAAAGCCGAGCACTTTGTAGCAGGATTGGGAGCAATACCCATTACAAGTCCTTCCAACAAATTTTGATAGGAAACTTTTGCATGCCAGCCAGAGCATGTAAGTAGACCTGGGATGTTATCCTCAGAACAAGTGACCTCAATCTCCTGCAAATAGAAACCAAGAAGCCTATCCTCACTTGAAGAGGTTTGGAAAGAACAATTGCTGTGATTGAATCCATGATGAGAAACAGCAAGAAGCATGTGTGAGTCCAGCCATATAAGATGTACAAAGGATCCCAAAGGCGTTGCAGATGCACAGGGTTCCACACTAAATTCTTTGCCCTCTAGTTCTTCCCAAGTATCAGGTGTAGGAAGCTCTGCAACACACAGATAGCCATTTGATAATAATGCAGCCAAACGATTCTTACCATTCATGGAATAAAAAGCCATTTCCCGAACAGCACTTGGAAAATTAAGGCTGAATAAATACATAGGAGGCGGCATTAAGAACAAAGAAAGGGGGGTCACTAGTATCTTAGAGTTATCAATAATTAAAGCCGTTGACTCATCCATGACAGCTGTAACCCAGATGAATTTGTAAACTGTGACCTGCCCACCAAGAGTCCAACAAATTAATTGCTGTGACTTTGTTGGATCCCACATGAACCTAACTCCATCTTTCCTTGAGTATTTGATTTCATGCTTTAGATACCAATGATTGTTGCTGAAAAACCAGATCTTAACAGAATCATAATTTCCAGATCTGACAACGGCCGCAAGAAGATCAGAACTGCAACTCCACTTCAAAAGTTCTACAGTTGCATCAATTGGTTCATCAATGTGAAACGAGCTTCTTTCTAACCCATTCCTTTCATAGAAAACTATTGATGGACCCTCCTTCTGTGCCTTCCTGTCACAAACAGCAGCAATTTTAGCTCCACTAGGCATCCACTCCAGAATAGACCCCATTAATTCCTTCGGTTCTGAGGAAGCATGTACTGCTCCAGCATCCCGTTCCCAGACCTTAAGCCTCTTATTCAAAGAAGAAGAATTCGACACCTCGCTTAGAGTGGCAAAGTACTTCCCATCACCTCTCCAAGAGATGGGGCTTCCAAACATTTCTCTGGATGAAAAATCTGGTTCACCTGAAGCCAGGTTTTAGTCGATAAATAACCAATATAATAGACAACAGAAGTAAAGTATATAATTGAAAAAATTATTATTTTCCCTATCCCACAATAGCATGATATGGCACAATACATAGAAATTAATAGGAGACAAAAGAAATCAGAGAACAATGGAGAAAAGTCCTTACGTACGTCAACACCGTCGGGATGGTCCTCCAATGCAGTCTCATACAACAAATCCCAATCATGAGTCATCACCAGTAATTGCCCGAAACCAGTAGTTACACCTAGCAGGTCTCCATCTGGACTCGGCGAAATGCAGTTGACTCCACCCTCCACCCGACCAACAACTTCTGTTTCCTTTCCGTCCACAGTATACAGCATTAAAAGGCCACTAGAAGTACCAACTATCAGTGCTTCTTTCTCCATAAGATAATCAAAGGAAGTAATGACATCCTCAGGCTCCAAACCCAAGGGATCAATTTCTGCTTGTATCGTACCTTTCGTCCACGCTCTTTCATTCTGAAAGATTCATCAACTCGTGTCAGCAAGTATACATACAACAAAATACTCACATTAAAAAGCCAAATTTCTACAAGCAAAATATAAAAGCTGTATAATTAACAATACCATTTAAATTTACACACACAGTAAGTACTTCATTTTTCTCAATAATTGTCACTTAGAATCACCTTCCTAAATATTCAATTACTCATTTTCTCCTTTAAGTCTTTAACATTTTAGCAAAGTTTCTTTCAGCTAGAAATATTTTTTTTTTTAAAAAATGAACTTTCAAATTATAACACCATTGATCGCTAAGAATTATAACAAATTCCCATTTCACTTTATGAAAATTTGGTTATTTCCTTTGCTACTTGCTTTTTACTTCCTCAAGGAAATGCTATTAAAAAGCAACACAAAAAAAAAAAGAGAAGAATATATATATATATATGTATGATTAAAAGGAGCAAATAATTAACATGTAATAGTACACATCAAAACATCATCTTTCCAGATAAAAGTAAAGTCATAAATTTTGATTCAGTTAACCATAATGATTTCTAATTGAAAAAAATACCCATGATTTTTATTGATTTGATTTTAAGTCATCAAAATTTAAAAAAAGAAAAAGAGAGAAAAAGGGGCATACTTGGAAAGAAGAAAGATGGAGGGTGTAAATAAGATTATCCGAAGAAGCAAAGAAGAAGCGATTTCTCTCGACATCATATGCAGAGAACAGTAATACTTCGCCTTCTGATTGTAACTGAAGATTCGATGTAATCTCAGAATAAAGCTTCAGGTTTTTCATTTTTTCCCCTTTTTTTTTTTACTTATTTCAAGTTTTGGAAAACCTAACGGAAACCAAATCAAGTGGATTAAGGGTTTTGGGAGGTTTAAGCCTTGGGAAGAGGAGGCTTTTTGGTTCTCAGTTTTCACTGAAGAAAAAAAAAAAGGAGAGAGCTTTCACTATAGCCAAACCTAGTTAGAGAAATTTCGTGTTGTTTGACTTATTTGCCCCTATCTTTTTTCTTTCTTCCAAAAAAATTTTTCTTATTTTTTTTTTATTTAACTAGTTTATTACTCGTATAAATTTATTTATTTAAATATATGTAAATATATAAATTAATATTATTTAATCTTTAATATTATCAATGTATAAATAAAATACATATATATTATTATAAATATGTTATATACATAAAAAATCAAAAGGAAGTAAAATTTTAAAATAAATAAAAAAATAATTCCACTTATATCATGTGTTTTAGACTTCTTTTTAGTTAGTATGGTAAAATTTTATTATATTTAATTTTAAATAAATGTTTTATCCATTTAATAATTCAAATAAACCAAATTTGATCTTTGAGAGTAAAATTTAAATTTTGAAAATTTGATGATAAGTTATTTTGATAAGATTTTTTTTTTTTTTTGAGAATTAAATAATATATAATAAAGATTATATTTGTCCTATGTGTCAGCATGAGAAGATGTCCACATAAGCTTCCATGTAAGTAAATATTTTCATGTAAACATGTATCTTGTTATATATATATATATATATATATATATATATATATATGATTGAAATGTTTATTAGGAAATTCATATGCAAAGCAATTTTGGTTAGACTTTTCAATTTTATATATGATATTGTTAACAAGTGACTTAAGAATATTTTTTTTTTTTAAATTATAATATTATATATAGCAATATTTTTATATTAAATGTAGTAGTGGATAATTAAGTGAGGATAAAGTTTTTTATCTTCACAAACGAGGTTAAAAAATTACACATGTTTCATATATATATATATTTATTTTTTTAAATATAATCTAAAAACATGTGACAGTTTTTTAATCTTACTTGTGATATTAAAAAATTCTACTATCAATATATAAGATAATAATCCATTAAGTTATAGTTTTAGATGCATAAAAAAACTGTGGATTGGTGTGTTTAACAATTTACTTTTAAAAAATTAAATATATATTCAAGTATATAGGATAATAATCCATTAAGTTTTAGTTTTAAATGCATAAAAAACTGTGGATTGGTGTGTTTAGCAATTTACCTTAAAAAATTGAATATATATTCATACTGGACACATATCATCTCAGTTGAATTTAGATAAGTTATAATCATGTAAATTGAGTATATTTTTATACCGAAAATATACTCTTATCCAATTCTCACTCGAATCCGAATAACATAAATTATAATCATATTTTCATTTCGTTAGCAAAGGACACATGAGAAATCTTGAAACGCGATTTTGTTAAATAAAACTATGGATTGATGTGTTTAACTGTGACCGATACCGATGATGCTCGAGCCTAGTATCCACATAAGTAATATGATTTAAGGCTAGTTTAATATTACAGTTAGAAAAACCATAAGTTCGAAAAAAATTGATTTGAAAAAATATATATTTAAAAAATATGATAAAAAATTGTGATTTAAAAACTTTTAAATGTTTAACATTAACGTGATAAAGTGTTGTAGAAAATTGAAATGTCAAAAAAAAATATTTAAAATTATAAAAATGTAAAATTAAAATAATAAAATCATTTTATCTAAAAACCAACTTTTAAAGCCCAAAAAATATATTTTTTGACTTTTTAATTTGACTTTTTAAAATATGATTTCAACAGCAAAAGTCAAATCTTTTTATCTGTTTAACATTGCGTTTGCGATAAAAAACAACTTTTGATCTCAAAAATTGTGCTAGAAACAATGCTAAACAAAACCTTAATTAACTGTAAAGGGAAGGATTACCTTTGGTAATTACTTCATTACTAATTCTTTGTCTTCGGGTAAGCCAAAGCTAGAAATATTGCATACGATTTATAGTTGAATGATTAATGAGAATCCAAGCATGTCATTGAACCATTTTTGAAAAGGGATTTGAGAAAAAAACTTTATACAAAATGATTCTGAGAAACCAAACAATTATTTCTTTGTTACACAAAAAAAAAAAAAAAAAGTCTGAAAATAATACAAGAAGACTGAGAAGTGAGAAGCTAAGCCAAAATTTGTTTTTACTCAAAAATCAAACAATCAAAAACTTGTATATGAAGCAAAACTCTCAGCAGCCATTTTACAAGAATTGCAAATTAGTCTAAAGCAGGACAAAAAATAAAAGCCAAATTCACATATTTACAATGTCAAAAACTATGTAATGAACACTGAAGTGATTGAAAAAAGAAAAAGAAAAAAAGAAAAAAAAAACCAATTTCATGCACACTTTGGAAATGTCCCTTAAAAACAGACATCCAAGGTGATACCCCCCTATTAATGAGCGTTAAAGGTCCTATCTATTGAAAATTAAAGGATCCTTTGTTCGTATTGCCATCGCCGGCAACGAACCTCCATTGAGTTAAAACTCAGAGGTTTTTTTTATTACTAAGGATGGCCTTTAAAAAGTAGCCAACATTTTAACCCGCGCTCGTGAAATGTAAAAAGTTAAAAAGGAAAGCCACCGGAAAATCTAATTCTATACAACGAAAAAGAGTCTCTTTTAGTTGCCCAAGAAATTCTTCTGTATTGTGTAAAGCACAAGAATAACTGTTTCAAAATGAAGAAATATTAGTGCAAGCCATGATATGAGTAATGACGACAGAACATTTTAGGGTTCCTAAAATAACTATTCTTAAATTTCATTATGATGGATAATTTTGTTCATATGTTCTGAGTGTGTAGAAAGGATCTTCAAGAAAGCTTATGAACAATTATTCAACTAAGCAAAAGTTAAAGAGTGAGAAAGAAAGGAATTAATGGACAACAATGTGCAAATATTTTAACCTATATTACCCGGACTCAGAAGTGAGTGTCGAATATGGGTATGTGTCTGACATGGGTATTCTCAAATCGGACACGGAAGCTTTAGAGGGAAATGAAAGAGTCTAGGTAACATAGATTTTAACAATAACAGCACGATGGCGGGAGCCGGGAAGGAGCTATTGATTTTGAATATACAAAGAAATAAATGAATGAACGGATAACTTAATATGACCAAAGTTAGATAGGAATACCTGAAGATATGTTCAATCCCATGATATACACAATCCAGCAGCAGAATCAAAAGGCAGACGAATCGATCGATAGCTCCAATCACTCCATTTTTTTCTCCTGGCATTCCTGAAATTTAAGGTCTCAAAAAAAAAAAAAACAAATCTTATATTTCTATAAAGTCCCAAAAGTCCATTAAGTAATGTCTGAACTTGTAGATAGAAATAAATGGAAGCAGACATTAAAAGTCTCACCTTCTCTATTTGTACAGCAGATCTGGGAGCATATACAGCAGCATGCAAAGAATTTACACTGTTATCCAATCTCATAGCTCACAATTTTAATCTTTTTCCAGAAAGGGAGTCAGGCTCGGAATCTCGCACTCTTTGCCTAAATTCAATAATTTTGCAGCTCAGAACTACTTTAGGATTCCAAACTATCTTGTGCGGGCTCACTAAATCACGCATACATCAAGAATGGACTCAGAGAATCAGGCCAAATGTTGCTAGGGTTGAAAAATCAAAAGGAAAGTCATGTTAATGAACACTGCAGTGTCTCCAGCCAGATGTATATTAAACTCTGTAGAGAAGAATCATCAAATACAACTAAGCTCAAAGATCATTTGACAGCTGGAATATCCCGCGCATCTGAAGATATGGATTCTCAAGTAGCTTTTCGTTGTTACTCTGCAGATTAGGCACACAAAAACAAAAACTTCAGCAACAAATAACTTAAAAGTAGCACTACTAAATTACAACAAAGGAAAAGCATGTAAATCCAATGCAGAAAACAGTGAATACTAAAAAAAAAATAACCTTTTCTATCAGCACTTCAAGAAATGGACACTAATAAGATGTTCAATCAGAAGCATATATGCCAATCATATGTTACAGTTATGTTAACTAACATAAATAAGCTACAGCAAAAACAATCCACTAAATGACTGGCACAGTGATTGGCTGACCCTGAAATAATCTACCCATAACAAGGACATTGATTCAAGTAGAACAGAATTTGGCACAAATATTGTTTTTTCAAATAAGGTTTAACTGTTTTCTTAAACTTTGAGATGCAAAGTCAATTATACATGGAAAATGGGATGGAGTTTTCTTTCAGTGGAAATGTCATTATCTGGAATTTCAAACTAAAATCACCCTCCATATTCATCAGTTGTTCTCATGTGTCAGTGCTTCATAATTGCAATAAAGTGACTTCATACTGAAGGTCGAGGAATCGCTTACCTGTTGAGCTTTAAAAACAAGCTTTTGTAGCATGTGTTGGTACTTTTCTGGTTTTTCAGTCATCATTCTCTGCAAAGTTCCCATACTTGAATGGCTTAGTGGAAAAGCATAACCACAAGTGGAAGGAGGGAAAACAGAAGGGGAACAGAAAGAACATAAAAAGAAGTGGGAGAGAGGGAGAGGGAGAGAGAGAGAGAGAAAGAGAAACACAAAATAGAGTTTTCTTACCTTCAATAGAAAAGCTGAAGAGTAATATGCCACCCTAGAATCATTATCATCCAAAAGTACCCTGAAACAAAGAGTAAAAAAGAAAGTTTAAATTTCGACATGCCTGTAAGTAAGCTTCTGTCAAATTCATTCTTCACAAGCAAAGAAATAGAGATCACCTGAAAAATTCTTCTCCCTCAACATCCTGAAAAGCTTTAGGATCTGCAGTACATTTACCAATTAGAAGCAAAAGAAGGGTTGCCCGAATATCAGAAGTAGCACCAGGAAGGTTCCCTCTTCCTTCGCTTCCAACAGCAACACCTAGTGCAATGTTGTCACTTACTGCACCAGCAAGTTGAAACAAAGGCCAATAAAACAGAGCAGCTGGAACACGTGCAACTAATTGCATTGGCGCAATGGCTTGTCCTTGGAGTAGTAGTGCAGCCATAGAAGATGTCTCACGTATTGGAGGACTACTACCACTGGAGCCTGATTTGCTATCTGTTTCCTCCAATAATTCATCCCAGCGACAGCTTGCTTGTTGAGATACAAACTCAGCAGTACTAGTTTTTCTAATTCCATCTGTGCGAGTGAAAACTTTAGTCTGTTGTACTCCTCCAAATGGCATCTCAGTTGAATGGGGAACTTTCAAGCACAATTGAGAGAATAGAATGTCACACATCTGTTCAACAAAGAGAAAAGAATAGTGACTCTTACAGATTTATAAAGTGCTAATGAGGAAATGGTGCACAAGAATTTCATATGCAAAATGCATAAATAATGAGAAAATCCTATCTCAGATGTTTACAATTTAGGCCAAACATATTATTTTATGATGTTCATTTCCTATTTGTTTGGAAATATGAATATATAAATCCATCTCACAGGAACCAAGCATCAAGTTTAACCACAATATTCATCTTATCCTTTTATTCTAGCCATCTAAACTTCATTTTATTCAGAAGTCAAATGAAGAGGGGGGTTTGCTCAAGAATTACAAGTTACTGATGATAATAGATGCAAGACAACAGTTCAAAGCACTGCTCATGTAAGATGGTTTGAAAAACACTCCAAGCAATATACCTTTAAAATATTCATGCGGTCTGTTTCATTTATTTGAGTTACCAAGTACAAAGCACTGCTCATGATGTCTATCACTGCATTTGCTTTCTCAAGTCGAGTATCTCTATCATCAGCACTAACATCACTGTTGCTTGACTGTTGCATTTCACTCTCGTCTAACAAAAATTTGCACCACATGAGAAGCCTCTCCAGAACAAATAGGAAGCCCCACCTAATAACGTTGTTCTTTGACTTCAGAAGACCACACATCAGCCAAATAGACAAAGGTACGTCAGAAGGAACAGAGGAATCATGAACACCAGCATAAGCAATTTTATTCTGCAAGCTCCTGACATTAGACCATATACTCCCATTTCTTGACTCACTTATTTCAGCAATTAGCAGATCCCCTAACCAGATAAATCCATTTTGGCGGTAAGAAATTCTATCTGAATGAAGAAGAGAATGTAAAATGGCCCAAGCAAGCTTTGCTTTCATTGCAACACCATTTCGCAGAGATGAACCCTCAATACTGTCCATGAACTTGTTGGATTTTGTTATCTGTTTCAGATGCAAGAACTCTGTGTCCAAATGAGTAAATGAACTTATTATTTTATCCAATTTCTCTGTAATATTTTCCAAAAGCTGCGAAGGGAAACAAACAATAATCAGAAAGCAGATATATACTTGCAATTCACACAGTTGGTTATCAATTTAGCAAACTCCTGCAAAATATAAGTAGAGATGAGGAGAGCAAGAGAAACAATTTAACATGATAAAGCTAGAAAGAGTCTGCCTCCCTCCCCTGATTCATTTTCAATCTCCATAAAAAAGTTATACTGGCACATATGAAATGAATCAAACTGGTGGAATCATATAAACAACCACACACATGACACACCAAATCAACAGCCTACTTCTGATTCATCATCCCCACCCCCGCCCGCCAAACATTAAAATCATGCATGCTTTTGCCAACATAGGCAAAACCGCAAAAATATTCACGAGATATTACCATATGTAATCGCTCGCTGTTAGGGTATCTAGACAATGCAGTAGAAATTGATCTTCTCAAAAGCTCCCCAATGCCTTCCACCCCCAGCTTAACAGAAATATAAAAGGCTTCAGGTGCATCAGCCAAAGCGAGCAGTGTAGCAATAGGCTGAATCTCATCATCACTATATTCAGAAACGCCGCTCAATATGCATGTTTCAGTTATTTGATGCAAAACATAGTCGAAAAGCACCAAATACAGATGTTTTCTTTCTTCCCTTGAGGTTGTCAATGAATACTGCACTTGATAATTGAAAAGAGAAAGCATACATGTTAAAAGACTTCTCTATCGATATGCAAAAGTTTTTAAAAGCATTAATATAATCAAAGAAAATGCAAAAAAGGACTAAGATTTAAAAACTTTTGTATATATTTAATTGACCTCCATACTTTGTGAAGTGTTAAAAACTCATAATGCAATTAGTGATTTGATAATCATCAATCTCTCTTAGGCCAACAACTTCATAAAGATGCACATTGCAAGCCATTACTTAGAACAGAACTAATTACCTGTCACCCATTTCCCAAGGTTTGTTAAGCAATTGGAATACACTGCTTCTGTCATGTTATTAGATATTGGGTTGGGTCCATAGGTTCTTTCATTCAGGAAAATTAATCCTTTAATTACAGTTAGAATTGTTACACAAACAGTAGCACGAATGTTGCCTTACTGCAGAGGACCAAGTCAATCTTATTTCTATGCTTGCCCATACGAAACTAATTGGCATACCTCAATGAAGATAAAATCAATTCCTCCAATCAGGTCAACCTGGCCAACAAGAAAGCTTGTGGTACTCATGATGGCCATAGTAGATTCATCAGGTACTTGATAAAACATGTTTGTTAGGATACAAATAAGCTTGCAATGAACAAGTTCAGCCCAGGAATTTACCCGGCTAGTCTCTATAAGTGCCTTGACAACCTGAAGACAAACACAAGTGAAGAGACCACAAATGAGACTCAGATTTATTGCCATAATAATACTAAGTTACAATAGATTAAGCTATTAAACAAACAACTCTAATTGAGTCATAAAATTTCCTCAAAAGGAAATCCACCCAAATTCTAAGTCAGCTTTGATTGACAAGGACTGCATAAGTATGGTTTTGAGAGAGAGACATGGTGGAGAGGGTGCATAGTACAAAAGACATGTGAAAACTAGGGTTAATAAATTATTGGTTAAAATACTAAATGAACCTTCGAATTTTTCCACTTTTTTAAGTAAGCCCCTATACTTGTGTTGTACCCAAATAAGCCTTAACCTTCAATATGTATCCAAATAAACCTTATCCAAACAAAAAGTTGACTTTTGTTTACATTCAATGCTAACTGGATTTTTTTCTCCACATGGAATTTGACATGGTCTGATGACGTGGCTGAATTGAAAAAAAAATTAATTTAGTTACAAAATAAAGGCTAAGGGCTTATTTTTACAAATTAAAAGTTAAGGACTTATTTAGGTACAAATTAAAAGTTAAGGGCTTATTTGGATGCAATAAAAGTATAAGGGCTTACCTAGGAAAAGTGGTAAAATTCAGGTTTTTTTTGTTATTTTAGCCTAAATTATTCCAACATATTTAGTTTTCTAATGACAATGTGAGAATCTGTTTCCAATGAGGCAAACCAAATACCCATCCCAATATTCTTAGAACCTATAAGGCTAGAACTGAATCACATACCCAGCAAATTCTACCAACATATAATGCAGAGGGTGCATAATGCAAAAGAAAAGTGAAAATTAGGGTCAATAAACTCTTTCAACATAATCAATTTTCCAACAAGACATGAGATTCTCTTTCCAGTGAGGCATACTAAATACCATCCCAATATTTTCAGAACCTATACGGCTAGAACTGAATCACATATCTAACAAATCCTACCAGCCTTCAGTTTTGCAGTCCCTCTATGAGTACTGTAAAGAAAAAATTGCTCCATGCATGATCCAGCATAAAGTGGCATCAGGATTCAGGATTATTCCCAGGAATTGTAATGCTAAGATTACATTTTGCATAGATTGGTTGTAGAAACTAATTCTTCCAAAGCAAAGTTTGAACTTCGTTGTGAGGCACTTGGCACTGCTAAAGCTTGCCTCAGGAATTTAACATGGTATAAGCAATACTGCTACGCTATCAATTGGGAGACCAATAAGTCTACTGGGGTGTTTCATTTTTTTCATTTAATATGGATGCTGCCAATTTTACGGGACAAGGTACTTTCAAAAATTGAACACATGCACACACAAGAAGTGAAACTTCCAAATCACCTCCTAGACCAAATTTCCTCCACACACACACATACAAAAAAAAAAAAAAAAAAAAAAAAAAAAAAAAACCTCTCATGGTGAAAAACAATATGGAAAACCGACTCACCCTAATGTCAAGTCCTTTTAATCGATTTCTCCAGATTTTGCCTCTATCACAGACAAAATATAGTAAACAGCTTAGAGCGGAAGCCCAGACAGATTCTTCCTTCTCTTCAGTCTGCAACAAGTATTAAGGGCATGAGACCAAAAAGAATACTGAGGACAAATGCAATAGCATGGTAACAGCAAAAATGGAAACAAAGACAAGCATGGATGGAACATCCATAAAATCAAAGCAGACAATGTGCACAAGCTTCAGTTAAAAGATTGCCTGTACCTGAACAAGATGAAGAAGTATCTCATATAAAATGTTTAAAATCCAAGACTCAAATTTATCAATGGCTGAGGAGGTGCCCAACTTCTTGGCAGAATCTATTTTCCTTATCCCTTGCATGGTAAGCTGATCTTCACTATTTAAAAGTAATTCTTGAGAATACTCTTCTTCAATTGCAGAATTATCATCAATTATCATTGGCTCCAACAAGTGAGCATGGACTGCAAGGTTTAGAATTAAATCAAAAGCACGCACCCTACACGCTGTTCTTGGAGAACTAAGCATTTCCTGTAAGAAAGTTCATAAAATAGGTAAGAATTAAAAGATGCTCTCACAATGCTTAAATAAGAAAGAATTGAAAATGTAATTGATGCAAAACCTCAAGCATAGACAGAGTGAGAGGAGCAGCAGTTCCAGAATCCAAGACATACCTACAAAACAGAATTTTCAGCGACTCCCTTCATACCAATAGTCATCAGTTGATGTGAAATTTAAAAGAAGAAAACAAGCAAAGGAAGAAAATGAAAGAAAACCAATCACATGATTCTGTGCACAAACAATTATATTGGAAATTCAGGATCAAACCCTGGTAATGTTATGAATAACTCACTCTTGTAATGGGTCAGATTTCCATCTAGATGATAGAAGTGACAATTCAAAGTGTGCCCCCAACACGATCAAGGGGATGTCGACTTGAGATACTTAAAAAGGATATATAAATTGTTTTTCAGATAAATTATTTTTAAATAGAAATGAATTAGTAAACTATTCCAAGTGCATCATAATACCATGTATTTAGGATTGCAGGATAAAAAAGAGGAAAGTTTTTCACCCTTTACACAAGGATGATTTTGACATAACTTATGCACCTCAGGCTACAGATAAAATCTGCAAATCAACCAACCAGGTCTAATATGCATAAAGTAACTGGATACTATTATATGATAGCATTAATAATGTGTCTATAAGTGGAGAGAAAGAGAGAGAGAAAGGTTAAATGTATGGCGTACAATAAAGGACAAAAGAGGTCCAAGAAAAGAAGAAAACAAAAACATACATGTCAATAATCAGCTTAATAAGGACGCTCACAGCCACATCCATTGACGGCTTTCCACTGTTATTACTTAATCTAGACGATACCGTCATGGTATTAGCATTTGTAAAAGATGCCTCAGAGCAGACAGCAGCAATAACCTCGCATACTTCAGCAGGATTTAATCGCAGAGGTTGTTGTTCACTGATGCACACAAAAAAAATTTGATGAGAGGAAAAAAAAAACCATACACATAAACTCAACCACTTTGCAATCTATCACTGTTGTGAATGAAACTGCACTTCAAAATAAAAACAATAACCATGCATTTCAGAACAAGAAGCTATGTGTAACAGATGCAGGATACACGCAGCCACAGATAATGATGCTATAGAACAATTATACAAATCAAAGTCGTGGATGTTAGTAAATGCTTCATATTCAACTCAACAATATGAATGTCCTCAAATTGAACATGGAGTATTTGCTAACAGGGAAAAAAGAGAAGCTCCCTATTTAATCCCAAAACCTAGTAAACTAGCATGAGAAGCAAAATTCATTAGCTAACAAGTTACAAATCAAATTGCACACCTGTAATGACGATATTGGAAAAGTGGCCGGGCACGTGGGCGGAACGTGCTTGCTGAAGAATCATCCCTACACAGAAATCAAATGCAAGACCCCGTATTGTAATCATACAACTTTATTCAAAATTAAGGCTTAAAATATGCATAACTAATTTTATCTTAAACTCAACAGTTTTTATCTTACTAATTATGCCACCATAAAAACAGCTTCATTTTTAGAATATTCAGAATTTTAAGTGTCATAGTTCAAAGACTTGATATTAACAAAACATTGAAAAAGAGGAGTTAAAAAGTCCTTGCTTTCGTTCTGTAGACCTTCATTTTCAACTGTTTGTGCAATTAAATGAGCGGTCTAAATAGCATAATTATTGTGACATGAATCATTCCAATGTCTGAAGAACATTAGAGATATGAAGCAATATCTGCAAGGATGAATGGAATGGGCCCTAGGCAGGTTCAGCTAGGTCTAATTTAGTCCAACCTAGGCAAGAGCTGCCAACAAGCCTGAAATTTAACAACTACAAAAAAAAAATTTGTAATTATATATCAATATTACAATGTATTCAAATGAAAATGCATTATTTATATGATATAATATATTTCAGAGCAAGCTTGGTGGAGGTCTAAGCAACATATAACAGGTTGGACTTTGCAGGCCTGAGCAGGCAGCATGACCAATGGATAGGTCTATTACTAAACACACATGGGCTCTGATACCATGTTAAGCATCCACCTATTGCCAATTGGTTTTAGGTTGGATGCTTAACACATTAAAACTGCACCAAGCTTACGTTTTTCCTATTAATGGGCAGTTTTCATACAGAATAAGAATGTTAGTAATAATAATAATAATAATAATATATATATATATATGGTAGCTAGACAGATCCCTTGGATATGGAAACTGCTTTAGATAATGACAATTTCTGAATAAAATGTGCGGTTTTGTTTCCATTAAAATTCATACGAAGATATATCTTTCCATGCACCTATAGTTCCTAGAACTTGCAATGGACACAATCTTTTATCCTTTCCGTTGTTCTTAACTGATCCAGCATTGCATTTTCTTTATGATTCATTTCCCACCCTCATATTCCTATTCAGCATTATTACGTGTAGGAAATACCTTTAAATGCTCCGAGCTCTAGGAGAATTACATATTTCTTAAATTTTCCAATTTCATAATTTCTCAAAAAAAAAAGGTCCAACACCCTTCCCCCAACAAACTTAGATATCATAACTGATAGATACAGCTTGTTTCAAGATCTAAAACTCACAGGTTATGTTACTTAACCTCTGCTTTTCATAAAGAACCCATGAAAGACACATATGCAGCAGCCCATAGTGGGAATAATTGGTATGAGCTCCCAAATAGAAGAAAAATTAAAGAAAAAAATGTGTAGCTATGTCGGCCATTCATACCTGAGTGCAAGCAACATAGAATTTTAGTATTAAACAAATTTTAGAACTGAATCATATTAACATATATCTCTCTAACAGGATTGGTTAAATTCGTTTAAATCCAGAGTATGGCTAACATCAGATTGGTCGTATGTAGTATGGCACCAATAAACCAAAACATGCAGAGTTCATCCACAGTTTCAATGTCCCAGGCTATCCAACTTAACCAAATTGACAAACTCCATTAAACGCAGTCATAATACATTTAGGTACAGAAAAAGGTTTTATCGACAAACTGAACCTCAAAGCTACCAGACTCGTAACGTTTAACTTGAAAACCAAGGGTATCTTGAAACCACTACAAATAACATAATGGTAAGTGAGACTAAACATAAAGCCATCAAAGCAATAATCTGAGAGAAGTGAAGAGCATACCAAATTTGACGAGGTCCTCCTTTACTGCGTTTCAATGCTGTAATTGCTCTCAAATGGGAGCGAGAAGAAGCAGAATTGGCAATTGTTGTGACTGCCGAGGGCTGTAAGAGTTGATCAAGATAAGGCATATCAGCAGTGCCGAAATATTTCCAGGGCTGGCCCTTCATTTTAGCTTCCATGTCTCCAACAAGTAAAGCAGCTGCTCCTACTTTGAAGAAATTATGTGTTCTCATGTCTTGCACATTCACAGATCGATCACTGTTTTTTGAATATAGAACTTTTCAAGTGTTAAATTTGTTTTAGAAGCAAAGGAATACATGTAAGAACAGTATTAATAACCAAAACATCCAAAGACTTAGAAAGGAAGAAAACAATGACAACATGAACTATTTCAACAGGCATATGCAAATTGCAAAATCAATTACCTTTCAGAAAACAATGATGACTGATGATCCCCAAGCCAGCGCCATTTCAAAACATCATTTGAAATATATTCAGGATTCTCTATGCCATCAGCTTCCTCAATGTTTGACAAGTTTGAAACAGATAAAGTTGTAGCATCTTTCTTCTCTGAAGATTCTCCACCATTCACAGGACATAACTGGGAATTGAAGGATCTACTCAACAAAGATGTCAACATAGGAAGTGACTGTCTTGATGCCAAGGTCGCCCCAGCAAAAGCTGCCGGCTGGAATGAACGCTTTGGAATATGTTGAGCCACTAGAGATCTCACATAACTCAACGACTTTACAAGTGCCACAGAAGCAAAACTAGATACAGGCAACGAAGGAGAAACACTTGCAGATGACGTTGATGTTGTCGATGAACCAGATTGTTGATTTAGTGATTGAGACCAAGGTGACAACCTTTGATTTGGACTAATGTCACATTCAGCAATTAAGTTAACACAAAACCGATCTATTTGCAGCAAAGTCTCCTCACTGGGCTTATATCTGCAGCAAATAAAACAATGAAATCCTAAAAATAAAACAACAATATAAAATAGAACCTATAAATCTTGGAACCTATGGTCTTGATAAATCTTTCCAGTCAGTCCGAAGCTGGATAGAAACCACAGCAAATTCTATACTTACAAATTGACTATAATGGTAACCTAATTTTATGAGCACTTGCTAGATGTCAATTCTGGTTCAAATATCGCATTCTGAAACCAACTAACAGTCCAACACTTTCCTATTCTACATAAAAAGAAAACTAGTGAAAAATACAAGTTCACAGCAAGAACAGCATACCTCAAGAGGTATCGCTTCAGGAGTGCCACACACCTTCCCACTACAGCTGGGCTGGCACAAATTATATATACATTAGCAGCAAAAAAAATAGTACAAACACATTGCTAAGAATTATGCCTAAATTAAAAGGAAAAAATAAGTAAATTGTGTGTGAAAAGCAACAATAGTCAAATCATTAATTAACTGTAAAACAAATATGAACCTGAGAACAATGATTTATAACAATAGTGTATCATTTTTTCTTTGAAATGTAATATTCCAGTCAATTGTTTAATATTATTGAAATAAACCGTATATTCTTCTGGATAATCTCCATGAAATTTCCAGACATCCAAACATAACTTATGGGTGCTTCTAGGAAAAGTTATACCTGTGTTCAGCTAAGACTCATTGCATAAATTTGGTGTCAACACACTGTCTCATAGGGATGAAGCATTATAAGCCTTCAACACATCAACAATTTTTTTTTCAGCCTCTTACTGGCGCAAACTATTTAAGTTACCACCACAGTATCATTTATCAGCAATAGGCATTACCTCAAAATCACTTAAAATCTATATCTGGAATCTATTTACCGCCCAAACATGTCTGCAACACCATCTCTTTCTGAAACACTTTATGGTTATATAAGTACACTATTCAAAGTTTTAATCAATATTCTCTCTCTCCAGCTATTGTTAATCAAAATCAAGCAACCAAAAGAATGAAGAAAAAAAAAAGGAGACTTTCCACCTAGCTCCCCTCCTTACCTTCCCCAATCCTCTCTATGCACATCCAGTCAACTTATTTGTTGAAAAGGCATATACAAATAGACAGATGGTACAAGCAAATCCAGGTCCGAAACTCACCATCAACAATGTGCATGATGATGTATTGATGTACCTTGTATATACTGATCTCATTATCTTTCCAGCAAAAGTTTATCAATGAGATTGATATTCATTTTTTATTTTTCCTCTAAACACATGGATTCAGTGCCATGAGCAAGACCACCACTTATTTCATGTCACACCAGTAAGAAGAACCTTCTAGAGAGCCCAACATACTCATGCCTGCTGCCCTAGCCTAATTACTAAAACATCAATAATTTTGCATAGAACAACAGATTAGATGTAGGATAAAAATGATAATGGCACTATGATGATTTAGCAGAGCACTTGATGGAATGGGGAGTGGGGACCAATTAGAATGACAAATGACATAAAATAACAAAAGCCATTAATAGAAATAAATTACCTGCGTTCTCTCTCTGCAATTGTATGCTCTAAAATAACAATGTAAGACTGGTCAGTTGTTGAGGATGCTGCTAGATAGTCCTGTCATTGTTAAATATAAGTTTTGATATTATAAGGTTCAAATATCAATTCCACAGGTGAGGTAAAAAGCAAGGTCTAATACTGAAAAATATATACTAACAAAAACTCCAAAAAATTTATAAGACATTATGATATTATAAGATTCAAATATAAATTCCACAGGTGAAGCAAAAGGAAGGTCTAATACTAATAAAGTATATGTTCTTAAAAAGAAGAAACTCAAACAAATAAACTTTAAATTCTCAACATTTACAGTGCCACAAGAAGTAAAGTTATATGAGGAACTGAGATTTGCTTCTTCAGCAGCCTAGGTTTTAACAATATCAATGCTGATTCAAATTGGACTAAAAAAAAAAAAGCAATTTCAGGGTTATATTTGGATCTCTTGGGAAAAAAAAAAGACAACAGAAAGGAAAAGTTTACCGATGTTTGAATACGAGATTTTGAAATTTCCTTTCCTATCTCTACGGGTAGTAAGTGAACACTTGCAATTAGATTAGAAAATACAGAAATATAAAAGATTTTAATTCATTTGAATTCCTAATTAATTGAAGTAATATTTAAGTAAAGCTATTGCTCAGCCAAACAATGTCAAGAAAGGTTTTTTCTCATTATAATAAATTCAAGCCCAACAAGAAATTAATAGCAACATATTAGGGTGGTTAATTTGTATCCTACCTTGAAATCATAAAACATTTGAAATAATACATGACAGCAATCTCGAAATTTTACAAGGATAACACAGAAGCAATCAAACCACTGTTAAAATGAAGAAAAACGCATCAGATACTTCATTATAGAAAACCGGGAAACGCAAAATTAGCAAGTAATTCACTTAAGCTGTATTTTGTTGTTTCTTTACTACTTGATTTTTGCTTCCCCGAAGCAAAAGGCAGATTTTAAAGAACTAAAATTTCAAATCTAACTTTTGCGAATAACAAAATGCACGCTTTTATTTTTTTCACTATAAAATTTACACTTTAGTCATTTCGTAATATGATTTCCATTTTTTACTCTTTGCTTTCGCCAATTTAGCAACTTTCCAGGACGCAACAATGATGCGGAACTACAGAGTAAATCTCACAATTTTCACTAATTTACACACATTTTTCAACCTTAATTCTCTACCTTAAATCAAATTTCCATACGCTGTGCCACCAAATGAACTTTTTAAGAAAACAAATTCTGTTCTGTTTTTTGCTTTTTTGTCGATATTTATACACAGCATAAAAAAAGCCTAATTATTAAAAACAAAATTACACAATAATATTTCAAGATCTAATAATAAAACAATAAAATAAATTTTAAATCCAACAAAATTTACGAACCCGAAGCGTCCTCGAAGCTTCAGTTAAAACCAAAGGACTCCCATGGTGATACGAGCTAACTCCTCCAGCCACCGCCGCCGGAGACGAGGAGGAAAGACAATCCGCCACCGCCCGACGCAACGGCTCGGGCGGCTTCTTAACCGACGAAGATCTAAGCCTCGACACTCCATTAGCTACTCCTAACTGAAGCCTCGAACTCCCCGGGCTCCGACCGGGACTGAAAATTGTTGTCATCGGATTTTGCTTGCACTGAATCTACCTACAACCGTCTCTCAACTCAACTCCAATTAAAAAAAATAAAGTTTTTTTTATTAATTTTTGAGAAATTAACTTTTTTTTCCTTGATTCGATGTTTTTTTTGGGGGGGTTAATTTCTACATTTGAACAGAGATAACAAGAGAGAAAAATGTGGAAATTCTTAACGTTCGCCGAGGAAGTGAGTATTTGCTGTAAGTATAAGCGTGGTTTTATGGGAGGTGTTATTATGAGCTGGCAACCGCTATTCTTATTTTCCTTTTTTTTAAATTAATGTTTGGTTTAATTTAGGGAATTTAATTATTAAAGTGTTTATTTAAAACTAAGTGAAAATGAAAGGGTGAAAGCAATATTTGTTGATGGAATTAAGGGTAACTAAGGAATTTTTAGTTTTTAGTTTTTATTAGGAATTTTGAATTTGTATTTGATATATTAATAGTGCAATTTTTTAATTTCACAAATAAATTAAGAATATAAAATATATCTAAAAAAATTAATTAATTTTTAAAAAAAAAATTATATATCTAAAAGTATATGTTATCTTATTAATTTTGTTGATAAAATTTAAAAAATTTACTAATAATAAATCACGTAATCTATAACAAATTATAAAAGTTATCCCTAAAGCAATTAGAGTGTTAAATTAGGAATTTTGAGTCATTGTCAGGAGGACAACTAAGCAAAGGTATTTAGGGGTTGGGAGGGTTAGTTTAGGTATTTCATAAAAAAAATAATGGAGACGGAAAGAAAGAAAGAAAAAAAAAAAGCAAGCAAAAGAAAATAAAAGAAAAGAAATAGGGAAAAAGATAGAAAAAAATATGTGTTCGTATTATTTTTGTGTTTATTTTTTGTGTGTTCAAAGTATTCGTATTCTTATTATTTTTTCATGTGTTCAAAATATTATAAATTTATATAATTTTTACACGCTAATAATTCATTTTATGTAAAATTTGACACATTCGTGTTCATGTTATTTTTCGTGTCGTGTTCGTGTTATTTTTTCATGTGTTCAAAATATTATAAATTTTTACATGTTAATAATATATTTTATGTAGATTTTGGCACGTTCGTGTATTTGTGTTGTGTTCATGTTATTTTTGTGTCATGTCGTATTTTAATTTTTTTCATGTGTTCATGTCGTGTTTCAATTCATCCAAATATTTTACACAGTTTGTCACGGTGGTCTAATTTAGAGAAAATTTTGTGTGTTATTGTCGTGTCTCAATTCATCCCATATTTTGCATAATTTATCATAATGATTTAATTTAGAGAAAAATTGTATGTTCGTAACATGTTCGTGTTATTTTATCGTGTGTTTAAAATATTATAAATTTATATAAATTTTTACACGTTAATAATTTATTTTTTGTAAATTTTGACACGTTCGTGTATTTGTATCGTGTTAATGTTATTTTTCTTGTCGTGTTTTAATTATTTTTTTCATGTTGTGTTCGAATCATATAATCATGTTGTGTCCAAAATTATCAAGTCTAATTGATACTATTTAAATAATTCCCAATTTTGTGTCACGCGTCATCATGTTAGTGTTATTTTTTCTGTTATAATTGTATTCAAAGTATTATATATTTATATAAACTTTGACACGTTAATAATTTGTTTTATGCAGATTTTGACACGTTCGTGTATTTGTGTCGTGTTCATGTTATGTCGTATTTTAATTATTTTTCTCATGTTATGTTCGTATCGTATAATTATATTGTGTCTGAAATTACCGGATGTAATTGATCATATTTAAATAACTATAAATTTTATATTAGGTGTCGTATAAGAATATGAATTATTATTTTTTTAAAATTATTATCTTTACTCCTCTTGCTTTTTTATTTTTCAAATTTATTACAAAATATCAATTCAAATCCGATAACATTCCGCAATGAAGCACGGAAATTATCTAATTTTTTTAACAACTTACTTAATAAATAAAAAGTTAAATTTTTTGCCCAAATAATAAAAGTTAAATTGAGAATAAAGGTTTTTATTTTATCAAATACATTCAAAAAATAATACTTACACATACATTTATTATCTTACGTCTAAAAATAAATACTTTTACCTTTTCTAATAAAACCAAAATACTTACCTTTAACACAGCTAATTTTATTTTTTGCTATATTTTAAAGATGAAAGTTATTTAAATCTTATAAAGTTTAGGATGTGCATAATTTAATTAAAATAAAATAAATTGGTCGAAATTTAATTAATTTTGATTAATTCAGTTATAGGTATAATTTTTTTAAAAGATTGATTATAAATTAATTCGATTCTAAGTTTGAAAATAATTAAATTATTTAAAATATATATAAAATATAAAATTTTTATTAAAATAAATAAATTTTATGCTGTTAAAGTTTTTAAAGTTTGACATTTAAATATTTTTTTAGATATTTATTTTTATTTGAATATAAAAATTAAGAATTTAAGATGTAATTTTAATTTATTGCTGCTCTTTTTTTTTTCACCATAAATTTGTCCATTTCTTCACCCATTTTTAACCAACTTTTCTCTTACTTCAACCGTCACTTTCATCGTTTTCTTCCGCCAAATCATAGGTCGCATCCACAATTTCAAAATTGTGGATGATCCAAGCCGGAAACTTCAGCCCGATATTCATTTCACTCATATACAAAAACCCTCGATCTTTTCTCATAACAATATAATCATGGCTAAGAGCCAAGATGAATCCACCGGCGGTTGCGTAGCCGGTGACGGCGGAGACGGTAGGCATAGGAAAAGAGATTAAGTCGGCGACGAGAGCTTGGAAGACATTAGACGGATCTTGTCTGGTGAAGAGCCTGCCCAAGCGAGATCATCGCCGTTAGAGAAAAACTTGCCGTGAGATGTTGTGAGGAGAACGGAACCGGAGTGGGAGTTTGAGTAGGATCGGATTCCGACGATTCGGGTCGGGTTTTAAACGGTGCCCGTCTTATCAGTCAAAGTTAAAACAATACATTAATTACTAAAACTAAAACTTTTTCTTAAATAGTATTTTAATTATTTTTCCTTATATAATTTGGTAGCAATCAACTTTGTCTTTCAATATTCCTATATTACTCAGCTTCGAACGTGAGTATAAGACATAAATTCATATATATATATATATATATATATATATATATATATCCAAAATTTGTATGTTTAATTCTTTTGAAGTTTTTTTATGCTATGTTACTCGAATTCGGGTGCGAGTATCAGACAAGGATATATTTAATTTTTTCTAAGATTTTTATGTATTTGTTGGATCTTGAAAGATTATATCCCCATACCCATGGCCGAAAATGCGACGGACACCAATATTTCAAGAAAAATAAAAAGTCAAAGCAACATAATTTTCATGTATTTGAAAATTTCTTAAAGGATCATATCCCATACCCATATCCGGATATGGGTTAGATACGGATGTCGAACATGAATACTTAAAAAAAAAAAAAAAATCAGAACAACATAGCTATTATATATATATGAATAAGAAGAATATGATATTTTTCCAGGTAGAGGGGGCTGCAGCCTTAATTGTAGAACAACGATGGCCGTATTACTTTAAGAAAAATCAATTCAGAATCAAATCGTAAGTTGAGTCAAACAAGGGGATGCTAATGAATGAATTTTATGAAAGTTGGTTAGTTTATAGTTAATACCTACCTACACCACCGCGATCATACATCCTTGCAGAAGGGCATTCAAAATGAAGGTGACCCCTTCCACCACAGTTATTGCATATGACAATCGACACGCAGTCACGGCTGATATGGCCTGGCTTGCCACAGTTGCGGCAAATAATGTCCCGAAAGGAGCCTCCAATGTCCGTTGACAGATTCGACTTAGTACATTGTCGGGCTACATGACCTGATATATTGCAGATGTTGCAAACCGGGTCGTTAGGGCAGTCGCGAGCAAAGTGATCAGTTTTACGACAGTTATTGCACGCCTTCCCGTTGGTACAGTCAGAGGCAATGTGGCCTGGCTTGTAGCAGTTGTTGCAGAGTCTTGCATCATGAGCTTGAAGTCGAGGATTTAGGCAATCTCGAGCTAAGTGACCCATCTTACCACACATATGACAAACTGGCTCATTCGGGCATTGGCCAGCAAGATGCCCGGGCTCCTTACAGTTCCAACACATAGTGGTTGAGTTGCATTCAGCAGAGATGTGACTACAACAAAATAAGGAGAAGAAAACAGATCAGAAACAAATTTTCACGGTTCAAGGTTATGTTACTCGGACTTGGGTGTGAGTGTCAAATACGGGCATGTGTCCGACACGGATATGTTCAATTTTTTCTAAGTTTTTTTTATGTATTTGGAGAGTTCTTGAAAAGTCATATCCCCATATCCATATTCGGATATGTGTCAGACACAAGTACTTCAAGAAAAATAAAGAGTCGATGCAATATAGGTTCAAAGAATGAAGTAATGTAAAATGGAAGGTTATACCTTTTCCTTTTGGCTAAGTGAAAGGTTCTACAGAAAATTAAATGAGGAGGAATTCATCTCACCCAGGAAGCCCGCAGTTGTTGCACACAGTCATATTTGGACAATCCCTTGCAAAATGTCCGGGTCGCTTACATTTATTGCACAAATAATCTTGCCTGAGAAACAAAAACAGGGTTATCTAAACATAAAATCGAAATGAACGAAATAAAGAAAAGTGTATTTCTCAAAAAGGAGAAAAGATGGAATACAAGCAGCAGCAATAAACTGTCTGATAAGGGTTGGACAATGAGAAAAATCAACATGGATGAGAAAAGCTGCAGTTATAAGCCAAGCCTCAAAAGTCAGAACCGCAAATTTTACAGTAGCAAAATTAATAAAAGCAAGCAAAAATTAAGAATGCTTCAGGGTTGGAGATAGTTTACGACCTCAAACTTTATGACACATTTTCATGCAAAGTTCCCATGTATTCTTCAAATAACCAGACCATTCTCCTCTGGCAGGTCCCGTGAATTGGTCTCTTTTCCATAATAATTTAATTGACATAATCTTTAATACTTGTATCATATATTGCTCTGACTCTTCATTATTCTTGAAGTACCCGTGTCCAACGCATATCTGGACATGAGTATGGGGATATTATCCTTCAAGAACCCTCCAAATACATGGAAATCTTAGAAAAAATTGAACATACCCGTGTCCAAAACTCACACCCGAATCCGAGTAACATAGCTTGTATCCATCCATAGGGCCTTAATGGCAACCTTTACCACCTGGGACTGATTCCAAGGAATTCTAAGTTTGTAAAGCACTATGAACAAACTAGAAATAGGGAACACCAATGTACCTAAAAAAAAGAAATAGGGGAAACCACCTCCACTCCTACATGATTATATCACTGAAACAAGCTGCTGCCACTGAAATGCAAGTGAGCATGGTCTAGAAATCAAGAGCCGGTTAAGAAGTAAATAAAGTAAGCAAATTTACGGTTCAAGATCACTTCTCAACTAACATCATAAACCATTATTCTCATAAATCAGTCTGTCATGTGTTTGCTTTCTTACAATGACCACATCATCCATTTCACCTCAAATCCTGTCTCCTCCAATTGACAATTTTTATGCATCATAGCAGCACCACAGTGTTCTGCCAATATAGACAGTATCCAACTCGGGGTTCTCGATGTTGGCACCTTCAGTATCAAAACAGAGAGATCCTTGAAAATATATGGTTTTGCAACCTAAAAATTTTCACTACGTCCTTAACAATCAAGCAAAAATGGTTACAGAAACGTCAGACCGGTACTTTTAGTAGTACCCTTCCTTGATCATTGCATTCCATGTGCTCACCTTCTTTTCATATTGTCTCAAAATTGTCTAACCTAACAAATGCATTAATTTCAAGTAGTTTTTTGTTTTTTTTTTCCAGCATTAAAAGTTCAAACATCAAACAATTTTCTTTTTTCTTGGAGAATTCCAAGAAAAGAAAAGAAAAAACCCTTTTTCATCATTAAAAGAACTACAATTTCACACAAACTTTCACATAGTCCTTGAATTCATAACACACTAGTTCCTGCTAATTTGATTCCGAACCATACCCGTTTCAATCTTTTCCAGACATTGTCAACTAACAGTTAAGACGCTGAAAACTACACTTCATATCTTTATCAAGAACCAAGAACCACAAATAACTAAGGATTCTGTCTAGTTTCCTGCTTTTCCTACTTGCTACTTAATACTTCTTATACCTCTTAAAAAGCCATTATAAAGTAAAAAATAGAAAGAAAAAAAAAAAAAAACATAGTCAATTAGAAACAAACAAACAAAGAAAATTTTGTAACACCAAATTTTTCACATAATTATTCCATATAAAAATAACATCAACCATCCATTTTATTGTCAAAAAGAAAATAAATGATTATTTAAATTTTAATTCTTTAAACATTTAATTTCGAAAACAAAAAGCAAATAACAAAGGAAACATCATAAAACAAAGATTCTTAATAACCTTAAAATAATAATATAAAAAAAAGAAGTAAAGTAATACCGATAATTCCGACGGTCCCTGGAGTACGGTGAATTCCGATAAGAAACACGATCAATGCTTCGAAACCTCTTGCCACGTGACGGGCTCCTGCTCCTGTTGAAACTCATTCTTGAAAAAAGAAATCCAAAAATAAACCATCAACTCTACAAAAACAACAACAACAAAATTAACGAATTTCAGATCATAAAAGAAAAAAAAAATGTTATTCCAATCTAACAAACAAAAAAATGGGAAAGACTTTATAGTTCATATACGTATGTAATACGCGTATTCTTACGTATATATATACGAGGAGTTTAATTTACCTGGAAAATTGAGGTGTTTCAGATTTGGGATTTGCCGTATGTGTTGTTTCAATGGAGAAAAATCTCAATCTGGGATTTTGTTTTTAAAGTGGGAAAGAGCACGTGTTTTTTTTAGCTGGAATAAGCAGACGACGTCGTATCGATCATGTCTCTGTTTAGGTGTTGGGGAGCTCACTGGAGGGAGTTTATATGGGTTAGTAGCGTTGGCCAATAGTAATATTCAAAGGTAATTGCGACAAAAAATAATGGCTTTAGGGTTTTTTAATATATTTTTAAAGTTTTCCAATCAAAATAAGTTATTATATGCTTTACTAATTTTATTTTGCCAATTGGACACTTTTAACTTTTCAATAAATAATTTTTTAAAGAGGTATCTAAAAGATTGTTCCACTTTTAAACAAGTTATGATTTATGTTACTAATATACACTTATATTCAATACATATTCGAATATAAATATAAAAATATAATCCTTTAAAAATATATATATAAAAAAATTTTAAAAATTAAATATATCTATATTAAATACATATCTATATTCAATATTCATTCTCAAATTTAAGTAACTTCGAATTTGGATAATATAGGTTATGATTGCAAAATCCTGAATGGAAATCACAACCATTTTGATTTTCAGAACTTTCAATTTGAGTATCTCACATTCAAACTCTGAAGAAAGATGAACTTTAGGAAACAAGAAAGAAATATTTCCTTGAAATGGCCCAAAATCCACTAAACTTTTTATTATTATTATTTGTAGAAGAAAATATTCGAATCCGGCTATCAAAAAAAATCATATACCAATCACTTAGTCAATCCTTCGAGTACCAAAATCCGCTAAGCTTTCATATGAACTAAGAAAAAAATTTGTTTTGCACAACTTATCTCAATATAGGACATTAGGCTAGCTAATAGTTAAGGATGCCTTATCTAAAGGCCACAAATCTTTTTTGGGTTGTCCAAATGCAAGTAATAGGAATGTTAATGCACCAATAAAAGATATTATTAGTATATAATTGCTGGTGATGTTAAATCTCTCTAGTAAAGAGAGAGACAACAGTACTATACAATCGGTTAAAATATCTAGATAGTCCTTATACTATAGTCAACAATGTATTTTAGTCCCTATATTATAGAAATGAGTAATTTAATTCTTGTACATTTGAAATTAATGCAAAAAAAATGAAATTGATACTTGTGTTAATGAAAAACCGTCTAAATGCTGACGTGGACATATGAAACTGACAGAATAGATAACTTGAGAAAAAAATGATGACGTGTCAAATTTTTTTGCTCAGGTGAAATTTAAAAACTGATAGAATAGATGACTTCAAAAAAAAAAAATACATGTTTTTAAAGGTAAGAAAGAGATTTGAGTAAAAAAAAAAATTTATGTTTTTCTAAATTCTATTTGAGTATAAAAAATTGATACATCATCTTTTTTTCTTTCAAGTCATATTTTCTGTCAGTTTCACATGTCCATGTCAGCATTTAGACGATTTTTCATTAACACTGTTACCAATTTTACTTTTTTACACCAATTTCAAACATATAAGAATTAAATTACTCACTTCTATAATACAGAAACTAAAATATACTTTTGATTATAATACAGAGACTATTTAAGTACTTTAACCCTATACAATCCAACATAAAAAAAAAAAAAAGGCATTCTGCAATAGTCAAACTGTAATGAGATTGGTACCCCACAAACCAGCATATATTTAGTCAATAAATATCTATGTTACTCAGATTCGAGAGTGTCAGATACAAGTATGTGTCTGACACGGGTATGCTCAATTTTTTCTAAGTTTTTTCATACATTTGAAGGATCGTACCCCATATCCATGTCTGAATATATGTAAGACACGGGTGTCGGGCAAGTGTACTTCAAGGAGTATGAAAAGTCGGAGTAACATAGGTAAATATCACACCAAAGGGGGGAACACTGACCCCATATGAATCCACAGATATAACAAATAAAGACAAGGGACTGAAGAGTGAAGAGTATATAACTCAGGAACAACAACCCAATATCAGTGCAAGTTCTAAGTTCCAAATTTGCTATAGACTTACATTTAAGTGAACCCGATAAGTATAAACATTCATTTGCAAAGTAGATGGTACATTTTAGGTGGCACGGCTCCTTATGACATCCAGACCCATCTCGGTCGGATCGGTAGCCTGCACCTCTACCTGGATACCATCCAATTCCCTTTTGAACCTGTCCTTGGAGCTGGCATAGATCATCTTGCTTCTTACTTTCGATGTATCGGGAGACCTTCATGTATAAAACGTTAACAGATGAGTGAAACAATTCGGGAGAGATCTATGATCAGAACAGGCCACAAAGATTACAAATGCATTAACACTTTTCATGTTACCAGGCAATGAAAATAATTTTGCTCTTCTGGCAGTTCTCATTGGTCACAAAATCGAAGTCATAGACAGCATATCGACACTCATTAGCTGGAAGGCTAGCAGTAAAAGCCTCATAGCTATCAGTAGGCTCACCAAGCTTTTCCACAACAACTTGCTTTTGCTTTTCCTCAATCTTGAAAACTACGAAGCGATAAGTCCTTTTAGCCTTCAGTTCTAAAAACTTCAGCTTGCAATCATCATGCACAGCCATTCCTGAAGCCGCGTTTGCCTGCAAATCATTCACAACCATAACAGCAACTATCAAGGATGCATCAAACAAGCCAACTAAGAAAACATAATGCATATTGCCAGAGAACTCTACTGCATCCTAAAATATGAAATGAGCTCCCAAATTATTAAGAATCAAGTCAATGTTATTGTAGCAATGAAAATCCTAACAAAGCATATTTAATGAAACATAAAGACATATTTTGGCACGGAAATAAAGCCTCGTTAATTTAAGAGAGTGAATTACATTGTTCAGAGGGGATCTAAGCGAATGTATTTTCTCATTAGCTTAACAAATGAGTTGCTTCACTTGCCAGAACAAAAAGATTCTTCCACTTTACAGTTTACAACCACCTCTTCAACTAGAAAGGCCCATCACTCATATTTAGTTTATCCCATTCTATCAAACAATTTTACAAACTGAAGAACGAAAACATTATTAACAACCAGAAAATGTAAAAGATTTGAAGCAAAACCCCTAAGACCAATTCCCATCAGACAAAAAACCCATTAAAATTACAAAGTTAATGACTTTATTCCTTTTTTTTATAAATTGCTTTGCGAAAATGCGTATTCTACTTTCTTCCTTTCCCATTTTCTCAAGCTAATCATTAACATTTTCTTTTTTTGGGGGGGAGACTTAAAATTTCGCCTAATCCTAACTGTAATAATAATCAATAAATTCAAATAGGCAAATCTTTTGCGAATTGGTTCCAATTTCAATTAACAGCCTAATATCGATCATGTTCTGATACCAAATACTATGCAAAGTCTGATGGGCAGGAAAAAACTGAAATAATTTTCATGTCTCAAATTTTACTAAACTTAGAAATCACAAAATATTCTAATTTCTATATAAAGTCAAAAAAGAATGCGAAATGAAGCAAACCGCATGAGAACAAAAAAAAAAGGAAACGAAAAAAAAATATCAACGCTTGAAAATCAGACACGTAACTACAATTGGTCAGATATGAAGATCGAATCGAACATTGAAATCAGATGAGGGAACTACACAAGATCTAATCAAACCCCTAAATTGGAGTAGTATTACGCCTACTTTTATGAAAATTTTACCTAATTCGACAGATTGAAAGTTGCATCAAACAAAAATGAAAAAGAAATTGAAAAAAAAAATTGAATAATTCAGAGGTTAGAGATAAAGATAGTGAAGTAAAAGAGGAGTTGAGGAGAAGAGTGTTTACCATTTTTTCCCGAGAAAGCGAAGGAAAGAGCGAGAAAGGGCGAGAAAATCTAGGGCTTGTTCAGAGCCAGAGACAAAGAAAGGGAAAGAGAAATGTGGTGCTAAAAGATAAACTTCAAAAAAAAAAAAAAAATCCTTTTGATTTTTTCTGCTTTTTCTTTTGGTGTTTTCACGTTTTTTCCTTCGTTTTTTTTTTTTCCTTTTATAAAGTGAAAAATAAAATCCATGATCAAAATATTAAAGTAATTCATTTTCCTTTAATAATAATAGCATTTAAAAATAAATTTTGAGAATTTAAAATTTAATTTAGTTGATTTATGCAATCCTTTTAAAAGATGATATTCAACACGTTTAAAATCTGAATTTTTGTATCTGTATTTAGATTTGACAATTCATGTATTCGTATCGTATTCGTGTTATTTTCTCGTGTCATAATCGTGTTTAAAGTATTATATACTTATAAAATTTTTGAATGTTAATAATTCGTGTTATATAGATTTTGCATATTTGTGTGTTCATATAATATTCGTATTATTTTTTGTGTCATATTTTAATTATTTTTTCGTATTGTACCTATATCATATAATAATATCATGTTCAAAATATTGTTACCTCTTTTGTTAAAAAAAAAAACTTTGTAAAGTGTTATATTCCATTTTATTTTTATTTTTGAAGGGTACTTTAATCTTAAAACTATTTTACCATCCATTTTTTCTATTATATTATATTCATTGACTAAAATAAAATTTTAAATTCTATTATCTTTTATAATTAAAAGAGATACTAGTCAATTTTTTAACATTCTTTTTTCCCCAACAAATGTATCATTCTACTAAATTAAAGATTTCATATTTACCATTCTACTTTTATTTATTTTGCGAACGTATTGATAGATTTCTAAAATTTTACTTAGATTTTTTTTATTTTAATTTCAATGATTGTATTCTTTTAGCTGATTTTTAAAAAAATTGCAAAAGTGAAGAAAAAAAGGAAAGAAAAGCAAATAGTTTAAGAAAATTTTGTTACTTTGACTTGTCTATACAAAGTATGAGCCTCATTTCACTAATTAAGCATTCTCCCATCACAAATATTAATCTCAAAAGGCTAGAGACAGAGCATTATAGAATAATATTACAAAATATAATATAAGAAAATGAAATATCATTATTAAATACTACTTCTATTTCTCATTAAATATCATAATTAGGAAAATCAAATATATATATTTTTCCTTATAAATTAAAAATTCATTTTTGATATATTAAACGGTGAAATTTTTTAATTTCAGAAGTCATGTTAAAAATTTGTCGCATGTCTCAATTCTTTTTTAATTTTTTATATACCTTATAATGTATTTGTCATCCTGCTAATCTCGTTTGTGAAATTTAAAAGCTCTAATAACAGTGGATCAGATAATTTTAAAAAAATTAAACTGTTAAAAGTGGATATATAATGTAGTAAGATAAAAGTATGACATTGCTATTAAAATTTTCTAGGGGCTTATTGTTTTTCTTGATATAGAATTAGTATCAATATTCTTCTCTTCTTTTGTCACTTTTTGGGTAAATGAAATGGGAACCAAGCAAAGTCCTCTGCTTCTTAAATCTTGCTGCTTCTTTCCAATTTCCTGTTGACAATGCAATTTTTGGACAAATTACAAGGAACCCCAAAAACAAAAAATAAGAAGAAAACAGAGAGCTGAAAATGGCTATATCTAGGATGTTAATTAATACCATGTTAGAATTATTTACCTGTGGGTGAATATCTCTAAGACTGTTATATGAGCTGCTCAGCATCTGAAACAAATTGTGGGGTGAAAATGGAGAAAAAATTTAGAGAAATTAAGCCAAAAAAACTAGTAAGGGACAAGCTTTAATTTGGGTTTTGAGCCATGATTAGGTGAGGAGTTTAATGTACCTGAATTTGTTCTTGAAGAAGTTTGATATAAAGAGAAGCCTCTTGAAGGACTGAAGCTGTATCAGTCTGCAATAAAATAAAACCAGGCCATTTGTTTTTTATTTGCCAAAAGACAAAAGATAATTAATTTTAATGTGAAAATAGACATTGGACCAACAATATTATCAGATTAAAGAAATAAAGATGTTTTTTAACATGCTGAAATATGTTATTCGGATTCGGAGTGAGTGTCGGATACAGATATGTCCGATATGCGTATACTTAATTTTTTAAAAAAAAATTTCATATATTTGAAAGATCATGTCCCGATACTCATATTCGAGTATCCGATACAAATATCGAATATTGATATTTTAGAAAAATGAAAAGTGAAAGTAACATAGCTTAAAAACTGACCTTTCCATAAGGGGAAACCAACTTTTGAAGAGCTGTGATTTTGTCACTTAGCTTTTGGCTTCTCCTCACTGGCATATGCAGCAACTACAATGAAAAAGATGAAAAAAACTTGAAACTTGATTTTTGATTCATTGTAATTACATTACACATTTCAGCAATTTCTTATAAACCAAATTGTTATTAATTTTCATTAGATACATACTGCAAATTCCATACCCTGCAATCTTTGATTTCTGTTACTGCTTCAGTAATTTGATGAGTAGATTGCTGTTGTTGTTCAAAGGAAGACAATTTCTTTCTCTTATTCTTCTTCCTCTCATTCAAAGCAGTAATTCCATTTAATGGCATTTGCTCATTGTTAACCTCTATCGGACGTTTCCTTCCATTTTGTAAGTTCTGAATGTCCTGAGAAAAATGGAATCAACCATTTTCGAAAATCAAAAACATATATAGAAGGTTTTAGGTGGTACAGTTGAAAATAATAAAGATGGATTCTTCAATTTTTTTGAAATACTAATGTCTCATATCGGTGTCCAACACATATTTTGACACGGGTATGGAAATACGTATGATCCTCTAAATATATGAAAAAAAATATATAAAAAAATTTGAGTATATCCGTGTCGGACACATATATATCTGTATCCGACACTCATTATCTAATCCGAGTAACATAGGTCTAAACAAAGGGGATCAGAGTTTACTTACCGATTCGAAGTGTGGAATTGCTAGCTTGCTGCTAAGTGACATAGACTGTTGAAAATTGTTCTCACAGGTGGAGCTGCCAGACTGATAATCTAACACCAAACAAAGGGTATTTTTACTATTTTTTTTTATTACTTTTGCATGTAAAAATTCATGTATGAACTACATAGAAAAATGTCTGATAGAGAAGTTTACATATTGAAGGAATAGAAAGAAGGGAATGTTAGGCTGAGATTCAGGAAAAAAGTCAGAAATTCCTAAAATTGGTAAGAAGTGTGATAGAGATGTTAAACAAACCTTGTAAATCAGAGTTAAAATGGGATTGGTAAGGAATAGCAAAGGCCCCATCTCTTAGCTGGTTGTCATTGTTGAATATTTTTGATTCCAAAGAAAAGGCATCCCCATGGAAATTTCTGCTAAAAAAAGTACAAAAGGAACAGATTATAAAATAGTTATAGCCAATTAATTTGATTTTTTTTTATATATAAAGGAGGTTGCAGTTTAGATATTAATTACAGATGTTGAGATTTAAACTCTAAATTTGTTGGATACCACCTCTTAAGGGTGACTGCATGAACCAACTGGATTAAGTCCCGGATTCATTGATTTGGATTTTTTCAATATATAAGTTCTTGTCTTCTTGACCTGCAAGAAAAATATTTGACTTGGTTTTGGTTCCTATCATTTAATATTCCTCTTAGAAGTGGTTTATTGAATTTTGAGCTAAATTCAGGACATAGGGAAAAAAGAAGAAGCATAAAACAACTATATATTCATGCTTCCATGATAAAATTACTTGATTTGGATCAAGTTTCAGGTCAAGTTTTCATTAAAGACAAGATGAAAATACAAAGTCTAAGATGTCTTTATTCATAATCTCTAATTGTAGTAATTTTGAAAGCTTATTGATAGTTAAGTTCACAAGTAGTGATCCTAAGCTATGTTGTTCGGACTCCTTATTTTTTCTAAAATACCCGTGTCTGATTTTTGTATGCGGCATATATTCGGACATAGGTATAGGGATATGATCCTTCAAAAATATAGACAAAATTGAGTATACCCGTATCCGACACTCACGTCCGAATTCGGGTATTATAGATCCTAAGAACTAATCAATGTCCCGGTGGTAAGGAATATGTTGATCTCATTTGAAGAAAAACATGGTTGCATAAAAGTTTTCTATTCAATTTTAGAGATGGAAAATGAAACTATTTTTCATAGTTAACTATTATTCCAATTTCTCCCATCCATGGCAGTGATTAGTCTAGCTGATGCAAAAGATTCCATTTTATCCTCATCCTTGCATTTTTTATTTTGTTTTAAGGCATCTATTAGTTAATATGAATTTATGAGATAAAGCTTTGTATTCTTAATTATTGCATAAACTAAAATTTTGGTTAAGACAGAACATATACCCTTTGGTTTCCATCTGCATAAGGACATCCAAATATGGCATCTGAGCTTCATTGTTTCCTAAAATGAAAGAGAGCAAAAGTAAGCATAAAACCAGATCATATATTTTATAAAGCTGAAAGAAAAATTATAGTGAACACAGAGTTTATTCTAGCTGGTTCATGCAGTTATCTTTAAAAACGACATTCAACAGGTTTGGAGTTTAAATCCCAGCATTTATAACCCTTTTCTTTATTTTCCGATTGCGGCCTCTAAAAAATAAAATAAAAAACTATAATTTCATAGGCTTTAGAATGATCATTATTTATACCAATGTTGTAGAACTGTGAGGGCACCGGCAAATTCAAAAGAAGAGCATTCCTCATCTTGAACAACTGATTCAGGTTTCTCTTCATAGAAATTATGTCCTCAAAATTTTCAATGCTCAAAGATCAGAAGCTGGAAAACTCAAAAGCTTTCCTCAAGCTTTGAGTTCAGAAGCCTATAGCAAAGTTCAATACAATGAGAAATGTTATATATTAGCATATAATCTTTGTTCAAGAAAGGTTGTTGAAACTGTCACGACCCAAACCCGAAAATTTAGGATATAACAAGGTCATATGCTCACGAGACGAATCATACTAAGAAATTTCAAATTTTACAACTTAAAACAGGAAAAAAAAATAAAAAAACAAAAAAAAAAAACAAGAATCATGCTAAAAAACTACTGATATAATAAAATGCTGATAAAAACCATGATCTTTGCTTAACAGAAAAGATATTAGTCTCTCACCTGATCTGATTCGAACCGGCGCCGGGGAATGACCAAATGAAGAAGGGTTAAAACTCTTTGGTTTATAGCAAATGAAGAGGGGATGATTAGATTCAAGCTATATAGTAAGATTTCTGAAGAGTTTTCTTTTGAGTGTTATTGGAACAGTTTTTTTTTTTCCTTTCAAAAAGGAGAAATGTGAAGTCACAGCTTATTTATTGCATGAAAATAATATGAAACGTCTAAGGTGACTCATCAAAGGATGGGAAGAAAACCCTTTATATATAAGTAGGAGGGGCGGCTCTTCTTTGCTGGCAAGTTATGATCACTTTAATTTCGCTTTCAAGTAAATATTTGACTTGGTTTTATTAATGGGAAGTGATTAATTATTGAAAAAAATGTTTAAGTCAAAACTGAAACTTGTTGAATTAACTCAGATATAAACTCAGTCTTGGGAATAGAAATAGGGGAAGTGATTGCAAATGCTGAGATTCGAACATTAAAACGACATAATGTCATATCTTAAAAGGAGTTGCATAAATCAATTGAATTAAATCTTGAATTTTAATAGTATAAGCTCTCAATTCAACAGTGTTTTACTCAAATTTGGGTAAAAAACATGTTTAAATAATCAAAACTCGTTGCAATTTCTACTTATTTTGTTTTTCTTTTCACTATATTGAAATGAAAAAAGAAATTAAGAAAAAAAAGGTTGTTTGAAGGGTCTATATTTTAAAAGAATTGAGTCTAGCTAGCATACTTTAAATGACTATCATTTGCTTAAAATAGAGGAATCATATAAATACATGTATTACTCTTTTGGACACCATAATTCATCTGATAATTAATATTCATACTTTCTTTTGCTTTAATTAGATGGGGAAAAGGGTATTTTGTTTTTGGGGTAATGAAGTTGTTGTGAACTTAATGATTTAAGAAAAATGATGCAAATCCTTACAATATTATCATCTAATTGGGAAGCCATGAGATGAAAATTGTGTGGGAAAGAAATATATGCTCTCATTAGCATATCTTTTAGTAGTATTTTTTTTTTTTTCTTTTGGTCTTCCAAAAGGGATAGAAATTTTTTGTTTAAAATCATGAATTGCCCAATTTTTTTGATTTCGACTTTCCTTCATTGTAATTTTAATTATCATTCATAAATTTAACTTTTGTAATTTATGAGTAAGTCTTTATAAATGTGAATGAAAATGATTAGTGTATTGTAAAATAATGAACAAAAAGATATTGAAAAAAGTTCAATCCCAAATTTTTTTACATTTAAAAAAAAAATTTAAACCAAATTTCATTTATTTAAACAATGTTACTGAGCTTTCTATTGAGTTGTATTTCTTTTCTTTTATATATATTTTAAAATTTCCAAATGAAAGCTAATTAAGAAATTCTTTTTCAACCACTTATTTAAATGAGCTAAACAGTTAGGCACAAAAATAAGTAACACCGAGTTGAACTCAACTCAGTGAACTATATGAGTTTGTTTATAATGAAATAAATTAATAAATTTACACAAAATAAAATTATGGGTTGTAGCTGAAAATGCTAAAACTAATTACTAATAATATTTAACCAAAGGAGTTTGGTGCGAAAGAGATTAACATAATATTGTCAAAGTATTTTTATAATTTTATTCAGATAGTACAAAACATTTGACCAAGTAAGACTCAGAAGTCAACTAGCAACTAGCAAGTTTCTCTTTGTCTTTTTATCTACATTTTGCAGTATTTTTTTTTACATATAAAGAAAATCCTTGAAAAATTAACACGTGTAACAATATTGATGCAAAGATAATTTATATTTATATATATATATTTTATATATTCATGAAACCGACTTAAATCATAGTAATTAGAAAGCTGATATTATCTTATAAAGAGTCAATTAAAATAATTTTGTTGAAATCCTAAAATCTTATCTTACATTTTCTTTTGTATATTTGCTTCTTTAATCTCTTCTCTTTCAGAAGTTAACATTTCTTATGTTTAGACGACATTAGTCCTAATTTCTTAATTTGATGACAAGTGGATTTCTTAATTAGAATGATTAATTTGGAATTTTGTAATATCTCTAGAATTTTCTTTAAAAAAAGCTCAATCCTTCAAATAAGCTATCTCTAGAAAGAAAAAAAAAAGTGAAGCCCTTTGCAATTTTAATATATATATATATATTTGTATAAAGGAAATTGCAATATGAGGATAAAGAAAATAATTACAAATACTGAGATTCGAATATCAGACTTGCTGGATACCACTTCATTACATGAACCAACCGAAATAAATCTCGGGTTTTTCATACAATATTCTTTTCTAATGAAGCTTATGAAGGAAATGATCAAGTTTAAAATCTTAAAAAAAAAAAAAATAGATGTTAATTTTTTTTAATGAAATGATGAAAATCTTTAATGAAAAAAAGTTATCTTTCTTTGTATAAAGGTACCCAAAATCATGTATATGAAAAATATATATTTCTATACCAATTTGTTTTGAGAAAAAAAGAAGAAAAAGAGTTTTCATAACTCTAAGTTGTTGGATGTATTGAAAAAATAGAATCATAAAACAGCAAGAGGAAACTATGGAATTGGAGAGAGGATTTTTAATGCAAAGGCAGCATTTTTTCATGCATGGTTAATTAATGTTGCAAATAGGAGGCAGGAAAGGATACATAATAATTAATTAATTGTATTTATTGGATAAAGATTTAAAATAAAAAATTTATGTGATATCATCAAATGTTAATAAAAATTTCAAGGTCAAAGAAGATTGTCAGTTAGGTCTTGTAATCTCTCTAATAAGTTGAAAATATTTAAATTTTCTTAATATTCCTATGATATTTTTGCATGGTCAAATAAAAAGATAAAAGTGAATGAATCACTCCAGCATGCAAATTGATTGTTAGAATAAATTTTTAATGGATTTTAATATTAAATCTTGCAAGTCAAAACCTATATATTTTCATTTCTTTAATTTACATGCAGTTCATAAAATTAGAATATATAATTTAGATTGTAAACATATATTTGACAATGTTTTACTTAAAGAATCAATCATCTGCAGGCCAAGATACATGATTTGTGGTCAACTTATCAATATTTTTACTATTATAAAAATAAAAAAAATAATTATCATTTTAATACTCTTAATTTATGAAAAAAAAAAAAAAAAAACTTTGGGTTAAAATAGTTGATCAACTAAAATCTACCATCAAAAGGTGACTTTGGGTTTCAGATTTTTCATGAAATATGTAAAATTCAGAATATATATTAAATTTGTCTAAAAATTGAATTATTCGTCCGGCCCTAAAGGTCAATTCCAATTAGGTGGAGTTTAGGATAGGAGATTTTCAATTCGCACCGACCAAACATGAATTATTATTTAAATTAAAAAAATTACTTAAATTTAATTATGAAAATATAAAAATATATTTTTAATATTTTTAAAATAGTAAAACAAACTTTTCGAGTTTGTCTAGTCGGACCAGGCCTTCGGAAGCAAATTTTTTATTATCTGACCAGACTCACACACAACTTTGGTACATGTTTACACCTAACCTAAACACGATTCAACTTGATCCATAAACAGTTATATTGTTTATTGTTGATCAATGACCATGGAAATGCCAAATTATACAAACTGAATTTGAGTTTTTGTCCTTAGTTCAAGGATTTCTCAAGAAATCTTTCTATCTATAAGATTTCTGAATCACCTGAGGAAAAAAAAATGTGAATTTGCTTCTGCAATTTCTTATCCTTTTAGGCACAAACTTGCCCATGGGGCAATTCTTTTATAGCTTCAACTATATTTGTGCAAATTCTCTGCTCCTTAACAGTTATATTCAATATATATATTATACAGCAGTTGAAGGCTTTACTGAGTTGTTGCAACTCAACATGGTTATGTTAAATTCCTAATCTTAGCAGCTTAATTATTGTATCAAAATCATAAAATCTGATATCAGCATTTTGGTGGGATGATTAACAGCAATTCTGTTTTCATTTTTTTTTCTTTTTAAACTTTGATATGAGTTTCTGCTTTTTATCGGATTTGGATGAATGTCAAATACGAATATATATCCGATATGAATATACTTTAAAAAATTTAAATTTTTTCATATACTTGGAGGTTGCACTTCTATGCCCATTTTAAATTTGTATCGAACACAAACCTTATGGATACTTTAAAGAAATTGAAGAGCAAAGTAACATAGAATAATTATAAGTATTTAATTTTTCTTATTTAAATGATGTTGTAGCATTATCTTGCTAATTAAGGATGTGTTAATTCCATGTAATTTAAAAGTTAGCCATTGGCAAAAAAAAAACAAAAACAATAAGGCCACTAAAAATATTCAGAAAAACAAATGAAAAAAAAAATGAAAGTGGGGAACACCCAGTTTGAAGTCACTTTTGTGCTGGGAAATGGGAATTGGAGCTTTTATCAGTTTATCTTCATGTCTTCTTCTAAGTTCTACCTGTCTGGTAAAGCAATCATTACAAACACCTAGACCAACAACAAATTTGGAAGAAAAAAAAAATTGGATTTTTGTAACCAATTAGAAATTTCAAACTGGAATATCTTCTCATAGCAATAACCCCATATTTTTGCTTGAAGTGTAAACTTTTTTTCCAATAAAAAGTTTAATTTTTAATTACTAATTAATCAAATAAATCATTATTGGATAATATCACAAAAGCAAACACAAAGCATAGAACAAAAAAAAAAGTTTGTTGAGAATCTGTAAATATATATATATATATTTTGTCACTAAACACTAATTAAGATGATTAATTAAGAAAAGAAAAAGTAGTAATTTATTAAATGTACAAAAATTTAAAATAATAATTACATAAATATCGATTAACCGGACCTATATATATAATTACTGAAAAAGCTGCAAAAAAATTAGAAATAAAATAAAAGATATATCCTTAGATTAAGAGGCTTAAACACAATAAATTTAAAGCCATATTAATAACAATTATATATATATAAAAAACAAAATACAACTACATAAATTAATATTGCCAAAGGTTCATGGTTGCCCTAATGGTATATATAGAACACTTTAAACCATCATGACTTAACAACCAGCTTGGAAGAAGATTAATCCCTCCATTAATTATTACTTCACTGCAGTCTGCAGCTGCTTCCTTCCACCATCACCATTGCTAGAGAAATTAAAACCAGCACCAGACTCCATTGAAATAGCAGAAGAAAAGCTAAGGGGAAGATAAAATTTCCCCCTTCACAGAGGCCTTTCATGGGAGACCATTTGGTTGCTTTTTAATGGAGAAAAAAGATGGTGGGAAGAGGATCTTCTAAGCATATACTTAAAGCATGTATAACCTTTTTTTTTTCTTTCCCTTTTGCTGATGTTTTCTTTTTCATTTCACTTTTGCTGTGTTGGGAATTTTTTTTTTTATAAATAATTTCAATTGGAGATTTTTTTTGGCACAAAGAAAGTTGCAATCCGAGAATAAAGAAAAGGGTTGCACTTGTTACAGATGTTGGGATTCGAATTTTAAATTTATTGAATGTCACTTTTTAAGAATGAGTGCATGAATCAATTAGACTAATTCTTCAACAGGAGATTTGATCTTTGTGGAATCTGCCTAAGGTTTTTTCATGGCTTTAGTGGGTTTGTTGTTCTCAACTTGTTTTTTAGAATAGTGCAAACATCAGCACCAGATTATGACATTATCTTTTTTGTTTTTTTTTTAAGGTATAAATTAAGGGTGAAAATGTAAATAATTAATCTTTCTTCATGACTTTCTCTCAACTATTTGTTGTTTCTAAAAATTCTTATTCATACCATTAAAACTAAACGGAATTTTAGAAAAATTAAACTTACATAGGCATAATAGTAGTAATTTTTTTGTGTAATTCTCTTATATTGATCTCATTGAAATTAAATAAAAACTTAAAGAAGCAGGTCAAACAAATAATTTTTTTTCATTTTTATAATGAAAATAATATGTAACTCTCAAAAAAAAATTCTAAACAAGTCTTTGTATTTATACTTAAATATGGTTATAAAGTCCCACCAAATGTAGATTTTGTTCAATTATATTGGTTAATGGGTTGTTGGTTTGATTTATTTGTTGCCTTTTTTCTTCTTCATATATATTAAAAGATTGATCAATTATGATTTAAATTTCTATTTTCTACTATTACATGTAATTCATAATATATATATATATTAAGTTATATTTCTGTAAATTTAGAACTTTTGGATTTGATATAAAAGATTTTTTAGTAATATATTATAAAAAATATATACTATTTACATAATGAGAGCTGAAATATGATCTTACTGCTAAAGCTAACTCTAAATAACTCAAGTAATTTATCCAAAAATAATTATAATAACTCAAGTTAATAGCAAACTTTATAGGTAAAATCATGTGTATTGGGAAATCGGAAATAATTTGTTGAAATTAACACTGGCATTGTTTTATGAGAGCTCTCTCCCACTTTCTCTCAATCATAATTCACACATGTGAGTCTTATATATATATATATATATATATATATATATATATTTGTATATATTAACTAAAAATGAGAGGATTCGAATCAATGCTTTAAATAAAAAAAATATATGTAACAATTATTGAATTAAATACTTGAATATAAACTAAAAATTAAAAAAAAAATGCATAAGTCAGAGTCATTGTTTGATAAATTTTGTTCTTGAAGTCGATTTTATTTACATTTCATGTGATTTCTTTTACACCTAAACATTCACTCATGAGTGAATAAGAGAAAAGATAAAAGATAGTAAATATATAAATAATGTAATTTAAAATTTGATGTGAAAGTTTTTAAGTGTAAAGTTTTACAAGAATTTATAGAATAAAAAAGTGATTAATATATGTTCTTTATTATGTAATATATATGTGACTTAGAACCAAAAAAAAAAAAAAAACCAAGCTACTCATAATCATATATCATCCTATTTGTTTTTATTTTTTTATTTTGCAATAAAACATATAAAGAAAATTTAAAGCTTTTTTTTGACCTTTTAGGATCCCTAGTAGAACTAGCTAGTAGGCTTATTTTTTGTTCTTTGTGTAGAACCATTGGCCTGCCATGTTCATTGGTCTCCCAATAATAATACACACCAGGTACATAGCTGATAGGCCATATGCCAATGCTTATAATTTAAAAATCATTGAAAAAAAAAAAAACCCTAAATATTGCACCACAAACAAAATTTATAAATAAATTTAATTGAGGATCATACATCAATTATTGAGTCAATTTTTTTTTTCAAATTTCTTTGCATTTATTGAAAAATAAAATTTTAAATATAATTAGAAGAATCATTTCATTTACATGCAAGAGATGTGGTCATTCTTTATAGATCACATGCAAGAAATGACATCATTAACAATTTTTCAAGAATTTAAAGGTCCATAGCAATTTCAAAAGCAAAGTTTCAAGCTCATTTCTAGCCCTTGATTTTATTAGAGGTATGAATTGAGTTGAATGAAATTAATTTTTTTTGCTTGTTTAAATTCGATCTAATTCGATTAGATCTGTCCGATGATCGGATCGAACGGATAATGCAATTTTTAAAAGGATCTAAACTGCACCATGATTTAGGATTGTATGACCTAATTTCTAAAATAGTTTTCTTTTCTGTTTTTTAAAGGATTATAAAATAGTTTTCACAATTGCATAAAGTTAGGTTAGATTTTATCTAGGATTTGGAGGAAAAAAAAACTCAAAAAGGCAAACCAAATGTAGAAACTACAAATTGGAGTTTCCAATTTCATAAATATTTTTTCTTGAAAACTGACATATAGATTTAGTAAAGTTATAAAATATTATTTATTATTTTACATTAATTTAATTTGGAAATAGTTCTTAATATTCTTTTTACTATTTTTATAACATGCTTTGATATGGTTAATTTAATATTGTTATTTAAACATTAACTTTGGAAAAAAATTTGCTAAATTTGTCATGATAATGCTTTATTGGTGTTTTTTTTTTTTTTATAGAAAACTTTCGTTGTGTTTAATTGTTTAGTTTGTTATAGTAAAACTTTTCAAAATGCATTTTTATTTTAGTTTAAAAATTCCAACAACCAAATATCAAAAAATTTTATTCATTGTAAATTTGTAACAATTCTTCAAATTTTGTTTTTTTTATCTTATTTATCTAGTTTAAAATACTTTTTATAAAAAAAGTAACTTTCAACATATTTAATACTACCTTTTAAAAAAAATAATGGGTTAATTAAATTGATAAAATCAAACACTTCACTTATAAAAATTATATTCAATTTTCAAAAAATAAAAATAAAAATAAATAAATAAACATTGTTTTGGCATAAGAAAAAATCCCATGTGTCCAAACCTATATAAACAAACTCTTCCAACCAATCACATTGCAGGAAGCGAACCGTGATACGTATCAAAAAGTGAAGAAACAGAAAAAGGAAATTCCCAAAATTCATTGGACTCTCTCCCTCATGTGCTTGCTACCTTCTGCGTCTTAGGTTCTTTCTCTCATTTCGTTTCCTAATTTTGATCTGATTTTTACAATTTTCTTTTATTTTGTTTTGAAAATGAATGTTTTTCTAATGCAGATAAGTAAGAGAAAAAGATTAGATCTTTTTCTTCTTTTTTTTTTAGATTGGGATTTTTGTGTGTGGTTTTTGAGGATCGATGGCTGCACCACCAGCAAGAGCTCGGGCTGATTATGATTGCCTCATTAAGCTTCTTTTGATTGGTGATAGTGGTAAGATTTTTTTTCCTTTTTTTTTTGGTTAAAGTAATAATTTTTATTGTTATAACATTGAAAAATGAAACATGGGTATTGAGAAATTTTTTATCATTTGTTAGTTTTTGATGGTTTTGATCTAATGGGGTATTTAGGATTTTATTGTGAAAAAGACTAGATACTATATGGTTTTTGGTTTGAGATGAGATGGCTTTGATTTTAAATTTTGTTTTCTTTTAGGTTTTTGTTTTTGAGCTTTTCTTTGGTTTTCAAGAAATGGGTTTTGTTCAAATTTTGATTTTGACCATATTAAATGCTACATTTTCATGAAACATTAGACATGTTGGTGAATTTAGATTGGGATCATGATGGAGGAGGCTTTGTTTGATTGTAACATAGAAAGTTTCATATGCTGGGTTAGCTAGGGTCTGTTCCTTTTGCCTTCTGATCACTGAATAGTGGATTCTGGATGAGTACTGGGCTATAACCTATGTTAAGTATGAATGATTTTTGATCATGTAGCTGTTTTAGGATTCTATAGCAAATGTTTAGTTGGCAAGTGAAACACTTGTAAAAATGGGAATTAGCTGGGTTGTATTGATATACTCGATTCAGGAGTTTTGGTGGGGTAAAAATTGGGGACAGGCTTTTGTTGATTTTCTTAATCATAGAGTCTGTGATACAGAATCTTGATGCTGAGACTTGCATATGGATTATTTGTTGCGCTGTGGTATATGAAACTTGATTGTGGGTGGAAGCTTTGAAACTTGATCTGATGCAAGGGGGTAGGAAATAGCTTGTTTTTGTTATATTCAGTGTTGTCAAGGCGTGCGCCTAGGCGCGCCTACGCCTTGCGCCTTAGCGTTAGATAACAAAAGCGCCTCAGACCTTTTCGGGCGAGGCTCATTTGATCAGGCGCACGCCTGGTGCGCTTTTTTGTAAGGCGATAGGCGTAAAAAAAGCTCGCCTGATTGAAATTCTCTTTAATTTCTTTTATTTTAACTTTTTTCATTAGATGTACCTTTACTAGTAAGAAAGGGGATAGTATCAAACTCTCCACTTCTCAATATTTGAGTATTCAACAACATATATGGGACCATAAGGAAATCATGCATATTGGGCAAAAAAAATTTTTTTTGCATGTTTTGTAGATAAACTGGATCACTCTTTAGAGTTTATTATCATAATTATATATCTTAAGCTTATTATATATATACATATATATACACACACAAACACACATGCAAAAACACACATATACATATTGCGCCTTACTTCACTCATGCGAGCGCTTTTTTTGCGCCTTGCGCCTAAGGCAATATAAAGGTTCTAGCGCCTAGAGTGCGCCTTGCGCCCTTGACAACACTGGTTATATTGACAAGTTTTTTGTTGATTTTACTTAAAGAGGCATGCTGTGTATGGCTGGGCTTACAAGTCAACTTGGGCTTGAATTTGGCATAGCTGTAAATAAGCTGCAGCACTGATCTGTGGCCAAGCTAACTCGATTCTTCAGCAAGCTAGCTCATTTGTATCTCTGGTTTGGAGTAGTTCACTGAACACCTAGGGGAAATAGTGTATGCTAACTTGTATTGAACATCATGGTTGCAGAACTCGCCATGTGGTAGATAGTAGGCTTTCTTGTTCAAATCTGCAACTACACATACCCCCAGCCTAACTTTCCTTGTGCTCTCTTACAATGATGAAATTGACCCTTCATTTCTATTCATGCATTAAAAGCTACTTTTTAATCTGAATTTATATCTAAAGTAAAACTTTAAATAGTTTAAATAGGAATTTTAGAGTTTCCTCTGGATTTAATTTTCATGCATCATAGCTGTTTCCTTTGGCTCTTCATTTTACCCTTTTCTAATAGCTGGAATTAATTTGGTCTCATATGAACTCACACGAAATGGTTATATCAGTTCCAACACGGTAGACCAATAATATGCTAGGTTTTAGGTACTCAAGCTTCGATTTTTCCTGACTGTGATTTTCTTATATTTATGCAGGTGTGGGCAAGAGTTGTCTGCTTTTACGCTTTTCTGATGGCTCCTTTACTACTAGTTTCATAACGACTATTGGGTTTGTATCCCTGATTCCCTGGCAACTCTTGAAAATTATATGGTAAAATTATTTTGCAATGTTTGCATTTCAGAAGCGTGAATGCTGAGAGGAGCAGTTAACGGTGTAGGCGTGTAGCATTAGAGGGGCTTAATAACATGACTAACTGGGGAGAATTCAGGATGATTTGCATCATTTGTTTTCATTTCCAATAAAACCGCAACATTCTAGGGATAGAATGGAGTTTACAGTACCATAATCTCAGTTTTTCATTTATCTGTCTTGGTCTCTTAGACAATCCCTTGGTAATTGGTATTCAATTTGAATAGTAGTATATACTCTTCCAGAGGGTGCTTAATGAACTATTTATGGCAAGGGTTCTTAACACTTCCACTCCCACTCCTCCACTCACTTCTCTGCCTTGTATATTGGTTCAGGCATCTACTCAGTTGATACTAAGATATAGAAGTTTGATTCAAAACTTTGTTGAACATTTTTTTCTCTTTTTGACTGTTCTATTTTCCTTGACAGCATCGATTTTAAGATAAGAACCATTGAGCTTGATGGTAAGAGGATCAAATTACAAATCTGGGATACAGCTGGTCAAGAGCGATTTCGAACTATTACAACAGGTATGTTTAAGCTTGTGCAGGTTGGATTTTTATTTTTTTTTTCCTTTTTGAACTATTACAACAGGTATGTTTAAGCTTGATGCTTGACTTTGTTGATGGATTCATGCTCCTGCAGCTTACTATCGTGGAGCCATGGGGATTTTGCTGGTGTATGATGTTACTGATGAGTCTTCTTTCAACAGTAATTTCCCAACTTTCTTAATTCTGTTTTTGGCTTATTGTGAGATTTTCAATTTAGATAGATTGATAAGCCTTTGTGTTGGATGATTTCATTCATTCTATGCTTGTGTCCTTCATCGATTTAGGCAGTGAAATTAGTTTATAGTTGATCCTCCTCATCCCTGCTTTTGTTGAGGTGGATGGCTTAGGATCTCTCTCTGTTGGAATGGAGTTTCTTGTAATGGCTCCTACATCTCTTGCGAGTCTTATAAAGCCTGCTTCTGTTCATGTACAGATATTAAGAACTGGATTCGCAACATTGAACAACATGCTTCAGACAATGTCAACAAGGTACTGGTTGGGAACAAGGCTGACATGGATGAGAGCAAAAGGGTAAGATTTTCCCTTTTGATTATTTATAGAAATTGCTTATCTTGTTTATGTGGGTAATTTACCTTCTGAGTTACTAAACTTAACATCAATTTTCATGTAGGTCACAAACTTTTAATTTCATCAAATTACATCATTGAACTTCTATTATTAATAAATTAAGTCACTTATGCTAACTCCGTTGAGTAATTCTAACGAAAAAGCCTACTCAGCATGCATATATTTTTTACATCTCATCAAGATAATGCCTGACTGGCATTTTAGGTAAAAAAAATCACGTTGAGTCTACTTTTTCGTTAGAATTACTTAACGAAATTAGCATAAATGATCTAATTTATTAATAATAAAAGTTCAGTGATGTAATTTGAAGAAATTAAACGTTTGTGACCTATATAAAAATTGATGTTAAGTTCAGTGATCCAAAATATAAATTACTTTGTTTATGTTGGTGGGTTAGATTGTGGATTCATTAACTGGGGAGGCAACGCAACCCCTTCTCTATTGCCTGACTTGTGGTACCAACTTCGCTTCTTGTAGTCTGTGCACACTCACTCTTTAATAAGTGTGACAAAAAGATGAGTTGTGGCTGAATCTGTATCCTATACTTCTTATTCCTTAGAAGGCTAGGTTTCCTTATTCGTCACACATATGCACACGAGCCGGACACATTTCTCCAGTAATAATTGGAAACGATCTCTTTTCCAGGCTGTGCCGACCTCCAAGGGTCAAGCTCTTGCTGATGAGTATGGTATCAAGTTCTTTGAAACTGTAAGTTGCATGTTTGCTGCTGAGTGGATCTTTTCTTTTATAATGCTGTTAAACTATTTTTGGCTAATAGCAAAATAATGTATTTGCAGAGTGCAAAGACAAATTTGAATGTGGAGGAGGTTTTCTTTTCGATAGCCCGGGACATTAAGCAAAGGCTTGCAGAATCTGATAATAGGGCTGAGGTGTTTCTCTCTTCTATGGAACTTTTAATTTTCTTTATTCACCATGAGTAACCATGTCAATGGCACCTCAAATGGGAAAGTTATAGTCTATGTTGCTCCGAATCTTCATTTTTCTTGAAGTATCCGTGTCTGACACTCGTGTCCGACACATATCCTGTAATGGGTATGGGAATATGACCCTCCAAGGAGCCTCTAAATACATGGAAAACTTAGAAAAAAATTGAACATACCCGTGTCGGACACATACCCGTATCCGACACTCACAACCGAGTCTGAGTAACATAGGTTATATTCCTTTAAACCCTTGCACTGCTTCTCTCTTCTATGGAACTTTTAATTTTCTTTATTCACCATGAGTTACGATGTCAATTGCACCTCAAATGGGAATGTTATAGTCTATGTTGCTCTGACTCTTCATTTTTCTTGAAATACTCATGTCTGACACTCGTGTCCGACACATATCCATACATGGATTTAGGAATATGACCCTCCAAAGACCCTCTAAATACATGGAAAACTTAGAAAAAAATTGAACATACTCGTGTCGGACATATACCCGTATCCGACACTCACAACCGAGTCTGAGTAACATAGGTTATATTCTTTTTAAACCCTTGCACTGCTTCTTGGTCGAAATGATGGATTCCTTGTCTTTGTTTTGCGGTTACAGCCGACGACACTGAAAATTAATCAGCAAAACCCTGCAGCAAGTGGTGGTGAAGCTGCTCAAAAGTCGAGTTGCTGTGGATCCTAAAGGGAATAACAACAAAAGTATGCAGATTCAGGATATGGAGTCTTCAGCTTTTGGCAGTCACTCAAATGTAAAACTAATTGCGACGACATTATGGTGGTTTCATGTATTTATTTACCTCTATCAATTGTTTTTCTCCAACTACCAGGCTTAGCTTGTTAAAGGCAGTTCTTTTTTTTGCTTATAATTGTGGAATTTATATAAGCATGTGGCTTTATTCTTCTTGAACTCAAGTGACCCTTGTTATGTATTTGTCTTGATGTAGATAGATAATCTAAATTCAAGCTTGTTTTCTCTTAAAATGGGGAAAAAAGAAGAAAGGCCCAGGAGTTCTCCAATTCACTCTTGTAATTCATAATTCATAGTCATATATGTGTTGTTTGGAAATGTCTTTATCCAGATGAGCTCAGAGAACATTTATGCTTTAGAACTTGGACTTTCTACCCAAACCAACCCTGGAGTTTCTATCATGTGGGAAGTTTCAGAGTCATGAGCATGTAGTAGACCTGACATGATACTCAGACTTGGGATGAGTGTCGGATTCAAGTATGTATCTAACATATATATGTTTATTTTTTTAATCTGTCGTATGTATGTCGGACATGCATATTTCAAAAAAAAATTAAAGAGTCGATGCAACACAAATTTACAGCCACTGGACCACCCCATCTCAGAACACAAAAGCATGGAGCTGATAACTATTTTCATTGAAGATAATCTCCCATGGATAAACTTTTGGTATAGTAACTAGGAAGAGTGGTAGTTGTCTTTAGTTTGAAAAGCCTGCTGCAGCCAAGGGTTTTCAGCAGAAAAAAAAAAGATGATATCAGTGCTTGTTTGGCCTTGCCTGTCTCTCACCCATGCTCTAGTGGCCTAGCAGTTTCAGAAAAAAGCCACAATTCATTGTCTATTAGGGAAAATGATGATTATGATTTATGACAAACTTTTTCTTTCTCAACCTTTTCATGTGTAAGCATGAGAGTCATGTGCACCACTATTTTATTCGGATTTGAGTGAATATTGAATAAAAATATGTGCTCGATATGAATATATTTAATTTTTTTAATTGAAAAATCATACCTCATATTTATTTACGAATATGTTTCTAACATAAACGTCAAACACAAATATTTTGATTTGGAATTGTATCATACCACCATCCATCAAAATGAAATTTCAACCGCAAGCAATTAAGTACATGTATTTTTATTTTTTTAAAAAGTAAAAATTGCAATCTTTTTTGTCTAAGACTTTTTTTTTTTTTTTAAATATATTATATATACATAATTTGACTAAATGCAAAGTTTAGCAATGATGACCTAATCATGCACTTCAATATTTTAGTAATTGAAGCTTTCTTTCCTTTCTTTTTTTTTTTTTTTTTTTTTTTAATTCTTTTCCAGCATGTTCCAGCTAAGTCGATCTGGTTTTGCTTCTACATAATTTAATTTTACATGTTACCCTAATATTATGTGTCCAAATCGGTTTAAGTACTCACATAGTCTCTGTACTATAGTGAAAAGAGTAATTTACTTCATGTGCTGTAAAAATGAGTAATTTAATCCATGTACAATTGAAATAGGTGCAAATAAGTAAAATTGATAACGATGTTAATGAAAAACCGTTAAAATGCTGATGTGAACTCATAAAATCTAACAGAATTAATGACTTGGAATAAAATATAACTTGAAATATATATAAATCTGTTAGATTTTACGAGTCCACATCAGCATTTTAACGATTTTTTATTAAAACCGTTATCAATTTTACTTATTTGCACCTATTTCAATTGTATAAGGACTAAATTACTCACTTTTACAGTACAGGAACTGATTTACTTTTTTTACTACAGTATAGGGACTATATAGGTATTTAAACCGTCCAAATCATATGTCGTTGACTTTATTTTTTTGAGAAAAAAATATTAAAAAATTTAAAAGTCAAACAAAAGCAACTCACTTTGAATGATCTGTCCTTCTGGATTTTTCGTGTTCATTTTGACCATCAAATTTTGTGTTTGCTTTAGACAAGAAAATAAGTTTTCTTTAATTCATTTTTCTCATATATATATATATATATTTATATATTCATGCTTTTACAGTTTACTTTAGGTAGGATGTTTTATATATAGGGTTTTAACCCTCAAATTTAATAATTTATTATTCAGAGTAATGGCTTTATAATTTATAGATTCGAATATAAACTTGTTCAAGGTTCATTTGATATTTTGAAGGGTTTGATATAAATATTAGATTCGAAAAAGAGGTTTAAATAAAAAAAAAAAAATCCGTTTAAAAAATGATCAAGCTTTAAGCATGGTAGTTTTGTCCAGGTTTGGCTTGGTTCAACCTATGTTACTTTTAGTAATATATATTTTTAAGAGGAATTGATCATTTGTTAAGAGAAATCGATAATTTTTTAAGAATTGATGCTTTTTAAAAGGGATTGATTTTTTTTAAAGGATTGTTCCTTTTTAAGAAAAATTGATCTTTTTATTTACAAAATTGGACAAGCTTGTGTGAGATTAAATAGTATTTTACATGTTAAATCGAGCCTGAACATAATTTTTTGATCATATTTCGAATTGAATTGGACCTAAATATACAAAACCTTTAATAAAAGGGAGCCTAGGCCCAATTCGAACTTTATCCGACCTACCATGAACATGTCTATTCAAGTATATAAAATTTTCACAAATTTTAAAATTAAAGATTTATTTAATTTGATATGTAAGAATTAATACGAAATCTTGACATGATTTTAGTGTTTAACTCAATCTTTTTATTATTTTTTGCTTATTATTTAATTATATTTTATATTTATGTGTGAAATTTATTGTTAATAATTAGATTCCATACATATAAATAATAACTATGGATGTTTTGAAAAGTGATGTACAATAAAGTAATGAATTCCAATTCCAAATTTCAAGTGTTATAATTTATGAATTTAAATTCTTGCGTTTAAATTAAGCATGGGTAGTATGATGACATTTTAGAAATTATCTTTGCCTTTTTAATTCGAAATCATTTTAAAATTAGGTATATTCCTATTCCTAGTGGGTTAAACAAAACCCGTTCTAAGATTTAAAAATTTAGCCCTTTCTTTTTTCACCAAATCATACATAAAAAATAAGAGAAATGACCTTGAAAATTGCAATCAAAATTAAGAAACAAATAATCATTCAGATTTGAATCACCAAAGTTTAATTCATTTTTAAATCTAAATTATTAAATTTTAAAATAAAATAAATTGTTTTATATTAATTTTTAAGGTAATTTAAACTTTTAATTAATTCATTTTTGAATTGTTTTGAGTTTGATTAAGCCCATTCAAATTGTTGATTTTTCCTGATAGACATCTTCAAATGATCTTCATAAAAAATTAAAAAATAGTTCATTCTATTTAATTCCTCTTAAAAATATATATTAAGGAAAGTGAAATTTTAGGTATTTTTAGAGGGAAAAAAAAAAAAGAGAAAAAGGAAAGAATAAAAAGGAAGAATCAGACCAAGATTTTGGTCCTAACAAGTCTTAAAAGCCAATAGTCACCGTCAGCTTCGCCTTAGGGTTTTAATTTTCTCTCCTATATTCCAGGTTACTCCCTTTATTTTCCTTCTCCCCAAACAGTCCTTTACTTTTATTTCATTTTCCCCCCTTTTTCATCTTCTAAACACTGATTATCTCTTGAGTTTCACTGGTAAATCTGTTTCCTTTCTTCTTGCTTGTAAGTTTTCTTTTGATTGCATTTTTTTGTTTTTGTTTTTATTTTTATTTTTTTTTTGCTGTTTCTGTCAGGATGAATATGCTATAATGAGTCAACAGCTTGACTTTTTTTTTTTTTTTTTTTAAAAGTTTGTTTCCAAGAATTTGAATTGATCTGATCAGTTTGATCTAAAGTGGAAACGCGGAAAATTTACATCGAATATGCTTTCGGATTTAATTTATATTTTTGTAAGCTGTACAAGAAGTCTGGTTTTTTCTTGAAAATTTTGTGCATTGGTTGACATTATTACTTTGTTTATGTTAAGGCAGTCTAATTTCGTTATTGTTTTATTCGGTTATTAGCATTTGACCATTGGTATTCTTCATTTGTATTCATAACCTTGTTCTAGGCTAATTTTATTTGTTTAGAAATTGGAAATTTTTTACGTGTTTTAGTCCATTTGAACTATCAAAATTGTCTGTTTTATGTGAACTAGCTTAAGAATATTAGTGCATAAATTGAACAATTTGATGCATTTTCCTGCATTTGAGCTATCAATGATGTCAAATTTCATATATGTATCCTGTTTATTAATTTGTATTTTTTTGTTAAATAGGTTTATAATAGGTAAAATAAGGGTGGTTTTTTATAGAGTTCTGAGTGTGGAGGTACGGTACAGTACGCTCTTTGAGAATCGGTGGCACATAAATATTGTTGATTGATAGATATGGGGTGGCTTAGAGCTGGGTCAAGTGTGGCAAAGCTTGCTATTAGGAGGACTTTGTCTCGGGGTGGATCGTATGCTGCAAGATCACGCATTATTCCTTCACAGAGTCGATATTTTCATACAACTGTCTTTAAATCTAAGGCACAGTCTGCACCTGTTCCTCGCCCTGTGCCGCTTTCTAAGCTAACTGATAGTTTCTTAGATGGAACCAGTAGTGTGTACTTAGAGGAGCTTCAAAGGGCTTGGGAAGCTGACCCAGACAGTGTTGATGAGTCATGGGACAATTTCTTCAGGAATTTTGTGGGTCAGGCTGCTACATCCCCTGGAATTTCAGGCCAGACCATTCAGGAGAGTATGCGACTGTTATTGCTTGTGAGGGCTTACCAGGTTAATGGTCACATGAAAGCAAAGTTGGATCCCTTGGGTTTAGAGGAAAGAGAAATCCCTGATGATCTGGATCCAGCTCTTTATGGTTTTACTGAAGCTGATCTCGATAGAGAATTCTTTTTAGGTGTGTGGAGGATGTCTGGATTTTTATCAGAAAACCGACCAGTGCAAACACTAAGGTCGATTTTGACTCGGCTTGAACAGGCTTATTGCGGAAGCATTGGTTTTGAGTACATGCACATTGCTGACCGAGAGAAGTGCAACTGGTTGAGAGACAAGATCGAAACCCCAACACCGATGCAGTACAACCGCCAGCGACGTGAAGTCATTCTTGATAGGCTTATATGGAGTACACATTTTGAAAATTTCTTGGCTACTAAGTGGACAACAGCTAAGAGGTTTGGGCTAGAAGGTGGTGAGACTTTAATTCCTGGAATGAAAGAGATGTTTGACAGGGCTGCAGACCTAGGGGTTGAGAGCATAGTTATTGGAATGCCACATAGAGGAAGACTGAATGTGCTTGGTAATGTTGTCCGAAAGCCACTTTGTCAAATATTTAGTGAGTTCAGTGGTGGTACTAAGCCTGTGGATGAAGTTGGGCTTTACACAGGAACTGGTGATGTCAAATATCACTTGGGAACTTCTTATGATCGACCAACAAGAGGTGGAAAGAGAATCCATTTGTCTTTACTTGCAAACCCCAGTCACTTGGAAGCTGTGGACCCCGTTGTTGTTGGAAAAACTAGAGCAAAGCAGTATTACTCCAATGATGTGGATAGGACCAAGAACATGGGTGTTTTGATTCATGGAGATGGCAGCTTTGCTGGACAAGGTGTAGTCTATGAAACTCTTCATCTTAGTGCACTTCCAAACTACACTACTGGTGGGACTATACATATTGTAGTCAACAACCAAGTGGCATTTACAACTGATCCAAGGGCAGGCAGATCTTCACAGTATTGTACTGATGTTGCCAAAGCCTTGAATGCTCCCATTTTTCATGTAAATGGAGATGATGTCGAGGCAGTTGTCCACGCATGTGAACTTGCAGCAGAGTGGCGCCAAACCTTTCATTCAGACGTGGTGGTTGATTTGGTCTGCTATCGTAGATTTGGGCATAATGAGATCGATGAACCATCGTTCACACAGCCAAAGATGTATAAGGTCTGCTGGTCTACTTACCTGTTTGTTATGTATTTTCCCTTTACACATGTTCTAGTTGTTCCTGCCCTTATTTTTTTGTGGTTCTATATTCTCCTGGGAAACGACCCAAACTTCACATGTTTAGATCTTTTTGGTTCTAACAGATCATTCGCAATCACCCCTCAGCTCTTCAGATCTACCAAAACAAATTGTTAGAATCTGGGCAGGTAACAGAGGAAGACATTGGTAATATAAGTCAGAAGGTCAGTTCAATTCTTAATGAAGAATTTTTGGCCAGCAAAGATTATGTTCCCAAAAGAAGGGACTGGCTTTCTGCTTATTGGACAGGATTCAAGTCACCTGAACAACTATCACGTGTCCGAAACACTGGGTTTGTTGTCTTCTTTGTCAATGTCAACTTTCACTTTGGGTAGCTCTGATCTATACTCACTGATGAAACTTTCATGTTATGCAGGGTTAAACCTGAAATATTGAAGAATGTTGGCAAAGCAATCACAACCCTTCCAGATAATTTTAAGCCTCATAGAGCAGTAAAGAAGGTTTATGAACAACGTGCACAGATGATTGAGACGGGGGAGGGCCTTGACTGGGCTATGGGTGAAGCACTTGCATTTGCTACCTTGGTGGTGGAAGGTAACCATGTTAGGTTGAGTGGTCAGGATGTTGAAAGGGGTACATTCAGTCATCGGCATTCTGTGATTCACGATCAGGAAACAGGGGAACAGTACTGCCCTCTGGACCATGTTATCATCAACCAAAATGAGGAGATGTTTACTGTCAGCAATAGGTAACATTTTCGTGCTTTGAGCTTTGTGTAATAGCTGATTTTTCTGTCCAAAATAATACATTTTCTCCTAGAATGAATGTACAGGATTTGTGGTTATATTTTTGAATTGGAAATCCTTTGAGAGGAAGAGAAGCCATCTGCATTATACTTATCCAAGAAAAAAGAAGACAAAGGAAAAAGAGTAACTGAAAAAAGAAAAAAAGAAAACGAAATGGACCTTTATTTGTATAACTCTTTTAAATATTAAGGTTAATCTGGAATCTATTTATATGTGCTTGCCAAAGAATTCTTGTCATCTAAGTAAACATTGCAAATTAAATATTAATTGTGTTCTGCATCATGGCATAACTTATTGAAAATTGCCCCACTTGACTGAACCTCATACTTGGAATGTGCTTTCCATGTGGTTCACAGCATGCAATGACTTGTACAATTTCTCACTTTATATCTTTCACTTGGAAATTTATACTTTTCTGCTTTAGGTGACGATATCCTTGCTCCTTGTGCAAAGTTATGCCCCTGCCTGAGAATTGTTATATTGTGCATGATAATGTGTGTAGCATTTGACCTTTTGTTCTTTTTGTTAATTTTGGATTCTTTTCTGAGCAACATGTGGTCTTGACTCTTGAGTGCAGTTCTCTTTCTGAGTTCGGTGTGCTCGGATTCGAATTGGGTTACTCAATGGAAAATCCAAACTCCTTGGTTATGTGGGAAGCTCAGTTTGGTGACTTTGCTAATGGTGCTCAAGTGATCTTTGATCAATTTGTAAGTAGTGGGGAGTCAAAGTGGCTGCGTCAAACTGGTCTTGTTGTGCTGCTTCCTCATGGCTATGATGGACAAGGTCCTGAACATTCGAGTGCACGACTAGAGCGTTTTCTTCAGGTATTCCCATGAAACAACATGCATTGTTCTTTACATCCTGGTTTAGCTTCATCATCATTCTTCTTGTATTCACATTCCCACTATGCTCCCTAGCAGGTCTTTATATCCATCAAAAAAAAAAAAAAAGGACTTGATTGTGCATTGATTCATTATAAATTTTTGCAGATGAGTGATGACAATCCTTTTGTGATACCTGAGATGGATCCAACTCTTCGTAAGCAAATTCAGGAGTGCAACTGTCAGGTGGTTAATGTTACAACACCTGCTAATTACTTCCATCTTTTGCGGCGTCAGGTGAGTGCAGCTAATGGTTATTAATGGTGTTTCAGCTTTGAGGCTGGTCTTTTCCATTTCCTTTTTCTTATTGTTTCTTCTCTCCTCTCTCAGATACACAGGGAATTCCGTAAACCTCTTATCGTGATGTCCCCCAAAAACTTGCTTCGTCACAAGGACTGCAGATCAAATCTTTCTGAATTTGATGATGTCCAAGGCCACCCTGGTTTTGATAAACAAGGGACCAGATTTAAGCGCCTCATAAGGGATCAGAATATACACTCTGACCTCGAGGAGGGTATTAGACGCTTGGTACTTTGTTCCGGAAAGGTGTGCTATGGCCTTGGTTTCTGCTTGTTTTTCTCTTGTATCACTTGTAAAGCAGTTTAATTCTGGATTTTTATCTGGTAGAGTGAACCAGACAACTAAGAGGTCATAAATTGTGTTTTCTTGTTGGGCTTCAAGCTTAGTTTTCTGAGCCTACCAAGGAAAAATATGTGCTGAATCTTATTTGCAAGGTTTAACATTTCTGTGTTGTTTTTGATACGATAATCGATATTCTATCTGCTTTCAGGTTTACTATGAGCTTGATGATGAGCGAAAGAAGACCAATGCTACAGACGTTGCTATATGTCGTGTGGAGCAGCTTTGTCCATTCCCTTATGACCTCATTCAGCGCGAGCTTAGACGATATCCAAGTATGTAGTCCAAACTCCAAAAATTAGACTAGGACTTAATCTCTAGCATTTGTTGAAACTAAAGACACAATATGAAGCATTTTATAATTTTCTTTTGGCTGGAAACGTTTTGAGATTCAGTAGGGTATAGTTGCTAATGAAAAGCTTGCTGCTGAATAAATTTCAGTAGGTTTCCTAAAACTTTTATTCATTTTGGAGCCTCTTGTCTCCTATGTTGTTCCGATTCTTCATTTTTCTTGAAGTACCCGTGTCTGACTCATTCGAACATGGGTATGAGGATATGACCCTCCAAATACACAGAAAAACTTGAAAAAAATTGAACATATCCATGTCGGACACATGCTGTATCCGACACTAACATCCGAATCCGAGTAACATAGCTTGTCTCTCCCTCATTCTTTTATTGAGAAACTGGATGTCCTTGCTCGGGGTTTATGAACTGTTAGGTTTAGTAAATTTTTGATGCATTGTGAGCCTTTATTTCTTTTCATGCTTTTTTTTTTTTTTTTTTCCGAAATCGAAACATGTTTTCTGATTTTTATTTTCTGGGGTTACTTAAGATGCGGAGATTGTTTGGTGCCAAGAAGAAGCGATGAACATGGGTGCATACAGTTATATCGCGCCTCGTCTTGCCACATCGATGACTGCTCTGGGTAGAGGAAGCTTCGACGATATCAGATATGTCGGTCGCGCTCCGTCTGCTGCCACTGCTACTGGTTTCTATCAGTTTCATGTTAAGGAGCAAACTGAGCTCGTTCAAAAGGCCATTCAATCTGAACCAATCAAGTTCAACACCACTGTATGAAGCTTTTTGCCAAAAAAACCGAACTTGAAAAACTATAGCTTTATACAGTTTTCTCAAATAACATCTTGTGTAGCTTGAAACTCTTTTGTTAGGGTTTGTTATTTTGACCGTTATCATTTTTCGCCATTCCTTTTCTGCCAGGCACCATTGTTACCATACTCAAGGTGAACCGATTATGAAATATTTGATTTGATACATAAGTTTTAATCGTAATATTTTTTGTTTTGTTTTGTTTTTTGTTTTAATCCAGACATTTTAACAATGCATGCATTTCTTTTATCATGCAGAAATTTAACTGCCCTGCTCTTCACTAGGCTTGACTTCCGCTTCATTTGAATGCGTGGTGAGAATCTTTATAACCGTGTCATAGCTGCTGCATTTACGGCATGGTGAGAGGGATTCTCACCACGCATAACTAGGGTATAATCGAGTCGAATTCAAGTAATAAAAAGCTTGAACTCGATTCGAAATTCGTGGTTGAAAATTTGGCTTAAGCTTGATAGAATTTTTTAAAAAATTCAAATTCGATTCAAGATAAAAATCGAATTATTCAAATTTTATTTTAAAAATTCAAATTCGAGACAAAAATTAAACTACTCAAGCTAATTCAATTAAGTTTATTTATTTGATAAAAAATGGGCTCGATTTATATTCTCAACTTCAAAATTGATTATTTGTATTCAAGTTCGAATTGAGTTTTTTTTTTTTTAAATATTAATTAAAAATAAAAAATATATATATTAAAAATAAAAAAAGTTTGATTAAGCTTGCGAGTTACTCGAGTCGGACATTAAAATAATCGAATTCGACTTGCTTGATAACTCGAATTCAAGTTCGGTTCAACAATGATCGAATCAAATTCGAGTTTTTTTTTAATCGAATCTGAATAATTTGCAAGTACAAGTGTTTCATTTACGTTCTTATGTAGGAGAAATTGATGATTGAGTTTCATATTTCCTGGAAATAAGAGAGAAAAATAACAAAGTTATAGATTTTTTTTGTTCCCCTCTTGTTTTTCTTTTTGTGTAGCAAGCAAAGTTAATTACAGCTCAAATAATTACATGGAGAAAATAACCTTTATTTTATCTTCCCCGAATCTAATCCATATCTCTCCAAGTTGTTGACAGATTAAGTTTCGAAAATTCTCAAATAACAAAATCTTTCTGATAAAGGAAATTGACAGGTAAAAGAGAAAGTTCCAACCTCGTTTATTTTTCTTTTTTGGACTCTCAAAAATTATGTTTGCTTTCCTTTTTTAAATGCTTAAAACTCCTATTTCTTTTTTTATACGTTTCAAATTATTTATATAAAAAAAAATCAATTATAAAATGCCTTAGAACTTCTTTTTAAAGGGAAAAAAAAATTACATACCCAATGTTAGTAATATTCTGTTCAAGAAGTTATATGAAATGTGTTTTCAGCATCTAACAATCTTTATATAATCATTTTATCATTAATAATAATGAAGAATCTTTATATAATATTTTTATCATTAATAATAAAAAACAAATGTAAATTTGATGAAAAATTATGTCATTCACCGTGAGTGAAGTTTTTAAATTTTATAAATATGGTCAATTTTTTAATTTCGTTTATGAAATTAAAAAATTCTATTACCAACGTAAATTCAAATTTGCTATAAAAAACAAAACAAATGTGAATAAGCTAATTAACTTCGTACACAAGTAACTTTGGACCCTAATTGTCTCCACTTATAAGAAGCTGCCCTTTCTTTCTTTCTTTTTTTTTCCTCATTTAAGTTCACTACTATTAAGATATGTTTCTCTCACTTTTCATTTTTATTAAAGTATTCATGTTTGATATTTATGTCCGACGTATATCCGGACATGACATCCGAATTCGAGTAACATAATTATTAAATTGTAGGCTGATTCTTGGTGTGTTTTTACCAATGAGCTCCAGGCTGATTTAGAAGTAAACACTTTCAATTTTGGATAATAAAATTGAGTAACATTAATTTAACAAAATTTCATAGAAGTTGAAGCTCATACCTTATAATTTGATGGGTTTTTTTTTTTTTTTTTTTGAGATAGGAAAAGTTGGGTCTTCAATCTCACTCAAATTCATAGATCGAGGATGTATGAAAGTTGCTTTCATTAAAGTAATCTAAAAGTGAATGACGTACAAATTTTAAATATCAATGTTCAAAATCTGATTTGTGATTAAATGAAGTATTGTTTGCTTTGACGCACTGATTTCACGAATATAACTTTTCAAAAGGCACTTCCTGTCACGAGAAGATCGGCCTATATTGAATATGTGATATTCATTTTTCTTTTCCTTACATCACCAAACCAAAAGAAATTGCTGATAATTGATGTTCACAAAAGGAACTGAAGCATGGACAAGATCTTCTTTTCTAAAAAAAAATAAAACTAAGTACACCAAAACCTTGTCAAATCATCTGTTTGGACTCAACTCAACAATGTTTCGTATAGGCAAATCCCACTAAGTTTTGCTCTTAACTCAGCCAACCATTGCTCATTTGGATTGGATTTGAATCAAGTCCTTTGGGGTAAACTTCATGACTAATTATGGTTCTTCTGGAAATTAAGGCTCAATATTTCATGCTATTGCAATTACACTCATAACTGTCAACCTGCAGGGAATTATCTACATTGTTTATTATTATTATGTTAGTTCGATTCTTTATTTCCTCTAAAGTATTCGTGTCCGATATTCATATTTGACACATATTCGGGACAAGAGTAGGAGGATATGATCTCCAAATATATAGAAAAGTTCAAACAAAATTAAGCATACCCATATCGGATACATACTCGTATCCGGCACTCAACCCGAGTCCGAGTAACATAGACTTATTATGTTGGAGCAATGGTAATACAAGTAGAGATGGCAATGGAGCGGGGTGGAGATGGATATTGCAAAATCCGACCCGTCCCGCCAGTGGAATACTCTACCCTGCCTCCCGTCCTGCTCCGTCATGGATGTTGAAATTTCAATACCACTACCATCTCCATGGATGTCGGTTACTTTAATAACCGCTTCCCTCCACCCCACCCCATCCGATATTTATTAGTGATTTCTAATTTTTTCAAATAATAAAGTATTGTAACAAAATTTAAATATAAATTCAATATAAGTATCAAATGATAAAGTATTAGATTTAAGTTTTCAAAAAGAAGGATAAAAATAATAAGTTTAGTTGTATTATTTTATTATCTTTTTAAAAACTAAATATTTAAGGGTAAAATAATAATTTCAGTATTAGGGACGGAACACGTAATTACCAGAACTGCTCCATCCCCGCTTTTCAAAAAAAAAAAAACGTTCAGCCCCGTTCAGCCCCCATCGCTCAAAAAAAAAAAAAAAACTCAAGCGAATCGATTCAAATTTCATCCGACGTTCGAATTTTGCTACCTCTAAATACAAGCCAAGGGACCTTTTTTTTTTTTTTTTTTAAACACTTGGAAACAACTAGCTTTCATGTCATCATACAATGAAGTTGAAGGCATTAAAACCATTGAAAATTCGAAACAAACTTGCAGCTTAGCTCTTGACTGCATATTTGATGGGCTAAAAGCTGATCCAGGGTGGACACAAAAGTTACCAAATCTCCATTTCCCTATAGAAAAAAAAAAAAAAGTCATATCAGTGATTCTAAAACATGACAAATATCAATATCTTAGCCTATAATTTCATGTCAGATTATTTGGATGTGAGTTAGGGCAACCCAAATTTGTAAAGTCTGATTCCTTTGTACTCTGTATGTCAATGTCAACTTGTAAGAAGTGAAATTCTGATGACAAAATGATGTTTGATTCATTGATTGTTTTAGAAGTTAAAAAAAAAAAAAAAAATGAAAATTATCCAAGGAATCCCAGGCTTTTTATAGGGAAATTACTGTATTTTTGCCTGGTTTGCAATTTTGGACTGACTAAATATACTTATATCAAGGACAATTCAAGTTCTGAGATTTATTCGTGCAAGTGGATTGTTCATATTGGAAGAAAAGTTTAAAAATATTATACCAAATCCGGTGATATTGTTCATGAATTTGGATGGCATTTGAGAATCCCAGTTTTGAACATTTTCGGATGAAATTAAAAAAAAAAAAAAATTTGGAGAGAAAAATATATATTAAAAAAAAATCTTTTAGAGATCAAAATATATATCAAATCCGGTTCGTTGAGGATGGATCAGATTTTTGTATCTCCATAAATGATCTCAAATAGGTAGGATCTGGCAAATTTTTTTTTTTTTTTTAAATAGCAGATTTAATGAACATAGGCGAAATCCGGTCGATCCATAATCGCAAACGGCCTCCTCATGATCGAAAACAACTTAAAATGAACTGAATTTGATGAAATACAAAGTCAAATTAAAAAAAAAATGATAAAATTAATTTAAAAATTAAAAAAAATATCTAAAAAATGCTTGGTTTAGTGTCACCGAATCTAAACTTTGCATGTTCGGATTAAGCCAAGCTTCTTCCTTTCCTTTTCTTTTCTCCCTCTCCAATCCTTCTTTTACCATTAACCTGATCCATCCATTTCTTTAAAAAAAAAGTTTTACCAACTTTTTGCTATTTAACCCACCTACCCAATTCATGAATCAGGCAAATTTCTCTTTTTTCTCTCTCATCATTTATTTATTTTCATCTTTATTCTTAACCCTTTTGAAGAAAAGTTTTAGGGTAAACTTTTAAAAGTGAGATTAAAATAATTAAAAAGGAGGTTGATTAGGAATTTTAATTACTGTCTTATATTTATTTTTAAGTCATTTTAATTTTTATTAATATATATAAATATAATAAAATTATATATAAACATGATAAATTATAAAAAATTGTATATATTATTTTTACATATAAACATAATAAATATATCATGTATTTATATAAATTAAAATTTATCATATATTTATATAATTTTTTTTATATATAAACATGATAAATTATATATTTTTAAAATTTAAAAAAACTCATTTAAAAAAAAATTCTTTAAATTTTCCCTCTTGTAGTACCAACCCACTTACTCTGGTTCAAACTTTAATTTAGTTTTTTTTTATTTATAATAAATCAGCCTAAAACAAAAGAAGAGAGAAAAAAAAAAAACAAAAATTAAATTTTTTTTTTCTACCAAACCCACTCACTCCCACACGTTTTTTCAGGAAGTTGAGCCTTTTTTCCTTTTCTTCTTTCCCTCTCTCATCCTTTATCTATTTCCATCTTTATTTCTTACCCCTTCCTGCTACCCCACCTCACCTAGTCTGATTCAAACTTTGCTTTAGTTTTTTTTGAAGCAGAAAAAAAAAAATTGAAAGATTTTTTCTACCAATTTTGTCCCACACGCTTCTTCAATAAATTGCAATTTTTTTTTTAATTTTTATAAAACATTTTTTAAAATTATTATATATAATAATATCTATTAAAAATAATAAATAAAATTATCAATTATTATATTTAATATAATATCATTATTATAAATAAAATATTAATTAACTTTAAAATTGTCAATATATTATTCTATAGGCACTCATTAATAAAAAAAATTTATAAAACAAAAAAAGGGTCTAAATATCAAAGAAGTGATGGAAGTTAGTCAAAAAAACATAATAGAGTCAGGACATGTGATAAACTATCTTTGTTTAAAAACATACAAAATTTATCTTTTGAATGTCTTTTCTAATTCATGACAAAAGTATGATATCCGACACTTCTAGCGTAAGTTTTGATATATAATAATATTTTTATTCAATGTATTAAAAATAATAAATAAAATTATCAATTATTATATTTAATACAATATTATTATTATAAATAAAATAGTTATACACTCATTAATAAAATATCAAAGAAGTGACGGAAGTTAGTCAAAAAAACATAATGGAGTCAGGACATGTGATACACTCTTTGTTTAAAAACATGATTTGTCTTTTCTAATTCATGAAAAAAGTATGATATCTGATACTTCTAGCAAGTTTCGTAAGTTTTGATGTTCCATTAAACTGTTTTTGGTACTATTGAGGAATGTTTTTTCAGTTCACGAAATCCATTTTGCATTAAAGAAAGACATTGTTGAGTTGATTCCTATACCTGCAAAAAAGGAAAGAAAACTCTTCACGTAATTACAATAAAACACTTTGTATTTCTATTTGCTTAAATTATAAGTTCCTCCTAGCACACTCTGAAGCACCCAAAAAAAAAAAAAAAGAGAGCAAAACAGTCCAGTCTATGGAGTCCTTGAGTCAAGTGTTGAAGCAGGGAAAGCCATTTTTGGCTATGATTTTAATGCAGTTTGGTTATGCAGTGATGTCGATAATCGCTAAATTTGCTATGAATCAGGGGATGAGTCCACATGTATTGGTTGCTTACAGGATGGCAGTTGCTTCTGCTCTCATTACGCCATTCGCCATTGTTTTAGAAAGGTCTCTCTTTCTCTCTCTCTGTTGTAGTTTAACTTGCGAACCATTTTTCAATCAAAGGCGCAATACGACGTTACGATCATTATTTTATTATTTTGGCTCTTTCCGTCGTCGATATTTATCGTAATTTATCGCGATAGCATTCATTACATCCGCGATCGCGGTAAATGCAACGCAACCGAAAACACGTCCGCGATCGCAAGAGCGCCACGCGACGTTACGGTTGATGTTTTGCGATTTCGGCTCTTTTCGCCGTCGATATTTATCGCAATTGATCGCGATAACATTCGTTACGTCCGTGATCGAGATAAATACAACACGACCGAAAACGTCTCCGCGACCGTGATTTAAATCTCTGTGTACCAAAGAAAAATTAGTGAAGAAACTAACCAGCATGACTTGGTTCTTATGCAGGAAATCAAGGCCAAAGATGACATTCACTATCTTTGCCAAGATCATGTTGATCAGTTTACTCGAGTAAAATCTAGAGTCCACCACCTCAAACCTTTTAATCAAGCTTTACAGTTTGCATTATAATCATAATTATTTGATGAATATCTGTGTATATATATAGGCCGGTGCTTGATCACAACTTCTTCTACACCGGGATGAAGTATACTACTGCGACGTTTACAACTGCTATGTGCAATATTCTTCCTACCTTAACATTTGCATTGGCTTGCATCTTCAAGTAATCTTCTACTCACTTGATTTAGTTTTTTCTCATACTCGAACCCGAACTGGCACGACGATGGTTTTTACAAATTCATGAGGTGTTTACAAGGCTCGAGAGGGTGGAGATTGGGAGGGTTCGTAGCCAGGCGAAGGTGGCCGGAACTGTGGTGACGGTCGGAGGAGCAATGATAATGACTCTTATCAAAGGGCCTATTCTAGAATTGCCATGGACAAAGGGCAGGAACCACCACCACCCTGGTCAATCTGGTGCAAATGGAGCTCACAAGCAAGATCTGGTGAAGGGTACTCTTATGCTCATTGCAGGTTGTTGCTGCTGGTCTTGTTTCATCGTTTCGCAAGTAAGAACTCGTTACGTTTAGCTTCAATTCTCATGTAAAATCAATTATCACAAGATAACGACCTCTAAAAATGGAACTTGAGGGGTTTTAACAGGCAACGATCCTAAAATCATACCCAGCTAAGCTTTCCCTTACTGCTCTTATATGCACCATGGGCACGGTGGAAGGCACTATTCTGGCATTTGCAGTGGAATGGCACAATACTTCAGTCTGGCTCATTCACTTGGATTCCAAATTCATAGCTGCTCTCTACGGCGTAAGATATTCTTTCGACTTTCGAGTACAAATAACTATCGGTACCGTACCGTTACTGGCTTTGGAAAAAAACAAAACAGTACCAACATCGTACCGTTTCAGTACCATTTCAGTTTTTGTACTGATCCGTACCGATCGTACCGGGACGGATTACTTTGGTTAAAATTCTACATATTCTAGAAATGTTAAAGCGACTAAGATTAACAGATGAGTTCTATGTGCAGGGAATGGTCACTGCCTTTGCTTTATATACAATGGGATCAGTAACGAAGAAAAGGGGTCCTGTTTTTGTGAGTGCTTTTAATCCATTAAGCATGGTTATTGTTGCAATTTTAGGTTCCTTTTTCCTGGCTGAAGAAATGTATCTAGGAAGGTATGAATCAAAATCTCTCCTACTACTACATCAGAAGCCAATAATCTTTGCAATTTCAAGGTTTTTAGAACTATGGTATTTGTTTTTGCAGGGTAATAGGAAGTATTGTTATTGTTATTGGTCTATATCTAGTTTTATGGGGTAAAAGCAAGGACCTACCTCAATCTACACCAGACGGCACGGTAGCACGAGCTGATCAGCAGATGGCTACAATTAATGGCCATATAGAGACTCCAAATCCTGAGTGTATCACAGATTCACAATAGAAAGATGATTAGGGAGTAAGACCCTAGAATCTGATTGAAGGAACTGATAGGAACATATTGGATGTTTTGAGTTTTCTGTATGCCAGTAAGAAAACCAAAAATCAACCAAACATATATATAAAATGAAGATAGATTGCAGTGATTTTAGATAAGCATACAAAGAAAGCAATGTGGCTGATGATGATGAAATTATTTCAGACAGGAACCAGACGGTATGTCATGGAATAATATGACTGAAAAACCTAGCTAAAGGCTCTACTCAGCCTCAATTTCATTGAGGATGTAAAGAAAATACCAAACCAACTTTTCGGCTTTCCTTGTCGGAAGGATAGAAAGAGATAAGGATGAAGAAACATCTAATCTAATGGTTAGGTCTCATAATCTTTTTCCTACTTTGTAGCTTAATCATTGGATTAAAAATTTCATCTTTACTCCTTTCTATTCTTCCTACCACGCAAAGCCATAGGGAAATACATATAAACATCCACATAATCCAAGATGTTACTCGTATGCTTCAAAGAAGAAGATTTTAACCTTCTGAAGTACAGAAAAATCATACTTAGAACAAACTCAACTGTTTCGTAGAGGTAACCTATATTATATTTATTAGACTATAGTAAAGATGGGTTGATATCGGTGAATAGGAGAGGCCTTACCCCAAGTAGGTAGGATTCAGTCATCGACTACAAGACGACATTAATCTAGATTCTTAAACTCCTCACAAATAAGTATTGAGAATGAGTCACTGACTTGCGGCCGCTCCAAGATGCCACTAAAACTAGGAGCTCAAAACATGAAAATTGTTTATACTAAGGAAGACTCGGCAGGGGGTCTTAGGGATGGATCAATGGTGGCAGAATCACTCGGCCCCTCACATACTCGAAGATGAACACATAAAGGCAAAGAGAGACTGGGACAACTCAAAAGGCCTTGTAAGAATGAGGAAAGTGCAGACTATATTCCATATCATGAGAATGAATCTATTAGCACGCATCAATCTCTAATGCATATTCATATGATTTATCACCATTCAGCCAAAAGGCCACTTACCACTAGACCTTAGTGCATTATGCCGACTTTTAAACAGGACACAAACGCCAATACCAGTTAAGGGCATATTTGATCTCATCTAACCCAGGCAAGAAATGTGTGCATCATCTGGTTTCACTAGTTTCAATTAATAAAGAATCCCCACTTTGGATCTCCCTATGCCAAATGATCTATGGGTAGAGAATAGAATAACAAGGTCCTCAGAGTTCCCAAGGGATTCAATGACGAATGCTTTGCCACCATGACTGACACAGATGCAGCAACTCTATATTTCAATCATACACATTCAGAACAGTGTTAAATTCTACTTCTCACAACAAATATGATTAACAAAATAAATAAAGATCTCATTTGGAAAATTTGAAAGCCAAGATATCTATTAGCATCCAATTGCTCAAATTATTAAAATCCCAAAACAAGTCTATAATTTAGTATAAGATACACGCAACTATGCACAGATCTGACCCACCTCACAAGCTTTGAAAGGCAGAGTCTTCATATCAAGATGACACAATAACATCATCCTTTCCATATATACGCTGAAGTTCACGGGTGGCAGCTTGATATGATGCTGAGAAAAAGGAAGAAGAAGGAAATTGAGTGAGAGAATTTACAAAATGGACCTTTCAGGTATGCATCAGGTCAGTCAACTAAAACAGCTACATTACCTTTCCAGATGCGAAAGTTCTTCTGATTGATTTGAGACCCTGTCACATTTTGAATTGCATCAAAAAGCATCTCCTGTGGAGTGTTCTTGAGCTCTTGAACAACTGCATAGATGGTCTTTCCATTCTCAAAGTAAATATGATTGTTTGGGTGTTTGGTCTTGCAATTAGCATGGCGCTCAAACTCATATGCATTCAGAGCCTGCATAATAAATTTTGAATGATAAGGCAATGATACTTGGGTTTAATAATCTTGTTCTCTTCCCATTACTCTGCAGCCGGGAAAAGGGAAAGGGAGAGAGAAGCTTTGCAGCGAAGAACATTTTTGGTTGACATCTTAAAAGGAGGCTAAAAAGCAGTGTGACTATGAGTTGCTTACTTTTTCAAACTTGCAGTCCTTGCAGCCACACATATACCCAGTCCCTTGTATATATCCTTTAAGATTTTTCTGCCAAGGAAAAGGTTACCTCGCATGATAGAAATTCCATTGGTGAAAAGTTAAGCATAGGAAATAACTCACCTCACGCGACCAGGAAACATACTTCACAGCAACCCCATCAAGCATACCAGTTGATAACAAACTTTTGACATTGGAAGGGAAATTGTTGGGAGAAACCTTTTTAGCTGTCTTTGGTTCTTTATGCTTCGTTTTGGTATCAATTCGAGAATTATTTTTAGGGGCAATATTTACATTTGAATCTGGATTCGCCTCAACCAACTCTTGCTGGCTAGCCATTTCTGCAGCTTGTGATGAATTCTGATTATTCATCAATAAGTCATAGCCACTAATAATACTGCCAGAGGGATTTGTCTCAGATTCATCATGGAAGCCCCCAAAAGATATGGTATTGCTCTCACTCTTGTTGTAGTTTTGATGCATTGACAGAATACTGGACTCTCCTTTGTCTTGTGTAGGAGCCATTGCTGTGATGTTACAATCTACCTTATGATAGGATGGTCCCATTGGTATGATGGTATCATCTTCCTTATCAAAAGAGGGTGCCATTGAAATCAGACTCTCATTTGGTTTACCATATGCAGGGGCCATTGAAATGAAATTTTCCTGCCCCTTACCATAGGAAGGGCTCAATGAAATTAAATTGGCATCTCCCTTCTCATACGGCTGACCCATTGAAATAAAATTGCCATCCTCCTTGTCAAAAGGCCGACCCATCGACAAGATACTCTCATTTTCCTTGTTGTAATTGTGGCCCACAGATATGAAGTTGTCATCTCTCTTGTTAAAGGTGTGACCCATTGAAATAAAATTTCCATCTGCCTTAGTAAATATGGGGCCCATTGAGATGGTATTCTCATCCCCACTACCATAAGTTGGGCCCAGCGATATAGCATTGTTATCACTTTCTTTGTAAACAGTAGACATTGAAACTGTGCTATTAACTCCTCTACTATATGGGTGCCCCATTGATGCTGCCATGCCATTGTTGGAATCCCTAACTTGATTGACTTTAACTTTCCTTATTCCACCAAAACTGAGACATGAAGCGGCATCTTCCATGGTATGAAACATAGACAAACCTGAAGACGAACCATTACCATATTGATTCTCAAAATTCTTTCTTTCCATAGTCATACTTCCACAGTCAACAGAAGAAATGTTCCTATCAACCAAGTTGACAGTTCGCATCGGCTCAGATCCAAATAGGCGGTCACTGAATTGGCCAGAACCTGACTGAAAACTGGAAGCATTGTGCCAAGGAGAAACATTGATGTCTGCAATTCCTGAAACTGGTCGGCTGTTAACTGATTCTATTGCTTGCCTCTTGTTGCTGAACAATTCTGGTGCAGCAGCATCCATAAACCACTGATGACCTCTCTTTGGTTCAATTCTTGAAGAATTGTCGTAACCCATCTCTCCATTAGTTAGACATGCACCATCTCTTGGCATCCAGAAACCTTTTTGCTGGAAAGACTGCCCAAAATCGATAACACAAGCACAAATTTTGTATGCTAAGATCAGTAAAAGACAAACAATATATCTGTGGAAAACTGATTAAAGTCTGATTGATTCATCTGAGGGTTTTTAAAATCAATCTAATACATCCTACCTCAATATCAGATAAGTTTTCAGGTATAATTTAGCTGCTAAACAAACATAGATACTCCAAGAAAACAAATACTAAAAGTTAAAACCAAAATGTTCATTTTTATACTTACATGAAAGAAATTAAATTCCAACTGATGTGCTGTTCTAAGCAGGAATAATAAATTTTCCAGTTTCTTTCAGATCCTAATGAAACTCAAAAAACCAATCCTTGGAAACTTTTCCGTTCTTAGATGTTGACAATAAGACTTGACTGAGATAGCTCATTGTCCAGGTTTGCTTATAGTAAGACTAATTAAACAAATTAGCTAATCAGGGAGGTTTCTAGATCATATCATGGCATTTAAAATCTTCAAAGAGTTACCTAAATGTTACATGCATGAAATGAAGGGAGACAATTTTTGCAAGGAGCAGGCAATGAACTTGCCTTTCACAACTATAGCCTATTCAACTTCTTAAGGTTCTAAAAGTTCCCTTTTATTTCTCGCTAGATGGACCTAATGCTGCCTGATATCAGCAATTTGTTAAAAGTTGATAATAATCAGACAATGAGATACATTTAGAAAGTGTCAACATTTAAGACCTGGACAAAGAAAAAAAAAATTGCGGCATTAAAGTTGAAACAAGCCTAACTCAATATTCTCTTAAGATAAATATAAAGAGGCTGGCTACTATACATTAATTCTATCGGGAACTTTATAGATATAGAGGCAACTTTGGATTCATATAGTTTATCGCGGGATCAAGTTTCTCATCAAAGTATTTGGATCAGAAGTACGACATCCAAATGAGTAGGATAGATCAATGCTAATAAAAATTCTATAGGAATGGAAAACTAAATAGTTATAAATAAAATACCTTGGACGTTAGAAACTCATTATGGTAATCCAGCAACATTCAAACAATTACTTCTTGTTTCGTTTTTCTTTTTCTTTTTATCTTAAAATGTAATCTAAATTAGTCAGCAAGAGGATACAAAGCAAGTACTATCAGACTAGTAGCCCAAACAGAAGGAAACTTGGACATTCATGTAAGTTATCAACCTTAAAGATTTTTGTCATCTCGTGTCTAGAAGCTTTTGCATAAGGATGAAGACGAAATAATGACAAGTATTTACCAAAAGAATGACAGATGTTAATACCATAAAGGTTTTATTTCTACATATTATGAATATATGCACTCACGCCATAGAATTGAAATGAGAACCATCTGAAGTTTTGAAAAGCATGTGCAAACCTACTAAATGTCCCATGTAATTATAAGTTATTGTATTTATACATTTTTCCAATGATCAACAAAATGTTAAAATAAAAAAAGATCATTTTTGTTGTTTGGTCTAGGAAAACAAGAAAGAAATCTTATTTATATACGGTGTTGCATTTAATAAGATGAATGTATCTGTACCCTACTTTTGAACTCTTTCAGGCCAAGTTTACAAGTCCAAAACTAGGGCTGTTAACGAACAGAGTGTTCGACGAACCGTTCGTGAACAGTACGATTTCTGTTCGTTTATGTTCGTTTATTAAGCTAAATAAACGATTATGAACACAATTTAATTGTTCGTTTATTAAACGAACCGAGTTCGAATAGATGTGTGTTCGGTTCGTTTATGTTCACCAATAAGCTCGTTTATGGTTCGTTTAAAACTCGTTTATTAGTTTGTTTAAAGCTCGTTTATGTTCGTTTATTGTTCATTTATAATTTAATAATAGTATTATTATTTTGTCTTTTATTTATATAATTAATAAATTTATTTTATTATTTTAAAAAATAAACATTTGTCTTGTCTCAAGTAAAGTTAACCTAATTTTTTTAAGAAGTCAGAAGCAAAGATTTTATGACCCTGAGGTGCGAATTGTAGAATGGACCATAAAATAATAATTTTATTTTATTTACTTATAATATAATTAATATAATTTAATAACTTAAATTTAATAATTTAATAATAAATTTATTTTTATTACGTTTGTATTTTATTATTTTATATTTAATAATAATAATTTAAAATTGATTTATTATTTTATTTGTTTGCTTGTTAAAATTAATTAGATTTGTTTGTTTATTTTTCATGAACATAATTTTAATTGTTCGCGAACATGTTCGATTATATGTTCATGAACATGTTCATTTAATGTTCACGAACAAGTTCATTTAATTTAAATGAACTTGTTCGTGAACATTAAATAAAAGAACACGAACACACTCAATTTTAAACGAACAGAGCTTGAACACAATTTTAAAATCCTTAACGAACACGAACCTAACACGAACAAGCTCAAAAACAAATAAACGAACATGAACATAGGCCTGTTCGTTCAAGCCCGATTCATTTACAACCCTATCCAAAACTTTGAGCAAAAGGCGAGTCAACCATTTAGATAATTCTCATGTTGGACAACCATACCAGAGGCCATGTTAGTTCATGTATAGTTTCTGTGAAGTCAAAAAACAAATTCTTTACACCTCGAAATTTGAAGAAAGAATGAGCTAAAGAATCCTTTTTTAGGTTATTAGAATACCTATTTTGCTTTAAATCATTATACGTTAGATCTTGTTCTCTTCAATATATATTAAATATTGTTAAAGTCTATAGTAACCACAAAAACCTTTTATATAAAAAATGCTCAAAAAGAAATGTATCCCTTCTATTTTGGAAGGATATTACCCCACCTTAAATGTCTGATTGACTCTCACACCATCATTTAACGCATATCAAAAGGGAAATATACAGAAAAACCAACAGTTGGTAAATGCAAGTGGTTTAGATCAGCATATCAATCACGTGCTGGTAAATGCTAGTAAAAAAAAGTTCCAAATTGGTTAAAATATAAATCACTAGTCTGCAATCTGCATATCTAAGGCATGTAACCATCAGCATTGCTTTCATTTAAATTTAAATTCCTCAAATTTCAACATAATGAAACCTAACATAAATCATCATTTACGCATATCTAAGGCACATGATCATCACGTTTAGTCGTGTCTACTTTCATTAAGACAGTTAAATTTCTCAAACTTCTGACATCAAAGAACCTAGCATCAATCACCATATTTGTATATCTAAGACATGTGGTCATCGCGATTACTTTTATTAAGACCTTTAAATTCCTCAATTCCTACATAATGGAACCTCACATAATTCACCTTATCTTCATATGTAAGCCACATAATATCATAATTACTTTTATTAACACATTTAAGCTTAGAAAACTGGCATAAACCGGTATATCTGCATATTTGGGCTACTTGTGTAGTACGGCTACGTTTATTACAACATTTAAATTCCTCAAAGCTACTAAATAATGGAACCTACCATTAATCATCATATCTGCATCTCTATGACATGTTATCAGTACCAACTACTTTTCTTAAGACATTTAAATTCTTTAAAGCTCGGAAATAATGGAATCTAATGCTAACCACCATAACCGCATATCTAAGGCATGTGATAATCATGATTACTTTTACTAATACATTCATATTCTTCAAAGTCCCGATATGTTACATAAATCACCATAGTCGTATATCTAAGGCAAACAATCATCACGATTACTGTCCTTAAAACATTTAAAATCCCCAAAGCTCCAACATGATGGAACCTAACATAAATCACCATATATGCCTATCTAAAAGCACTAAATCATCTCGATTGCATTTATTTATACATTTAATTTCTAGCGCCAAATCTTTAACTATAAATCGCAAAGTACCATTCAACTAACAACATTCGACCCAGTGAAACAAAATTATAATTACTCCATATAAGCACTTTAATTCATTCAAACAATAATCAAATCAAACACGAATCAGTACCGATCCATGTACATCAAACAAACAAAGAAATCTTCAAACAAACACTCATAACAAATGACAAAGAAAAAAAGAAAAAGAAAAAGGAACTCAAAATCATTAACAAGTAAGAGCCAAAACTTAAACAAAACATTTGCATGCAATAAAAGAGCTTCAATAAGAGTTTGCGATCATACCATTTCTCGACAATCTTTCAACTCAATGAGTCAGTGAGTCACTCACTTGCAATCAAACTCGCCTCCACTCGATCAAAAACAAGCTTCTTTCACCCTCCAAAACTCCTTTAGAAGATGAAAAGACAAACTAATCAAATAATCAAATCAATCGAACTTTAATCACAAATTTTACATGCATTGATTTAAAAAAGAGAATTAAACATTTTCCTATTTATAAAGAATAAGGTTAAAAAACTACAAATTTCTTCATTTTTCTCTGATTTTTACATTGGAGAATTTAAACAGGTTTTTCCGCAATGGTGCCCTAGAAATTAAGATAAATGAGAGAGTTTATAAAGTTAATACCTTTTCCGGAGAGGTCGCCGGTGATACTTCCCGGCAAGAACTCGCCGGAGATATTCAACCAAATTTTCTTAAATTTTTTATTTTATTATTCTTTGAAGTGAAAGTTACTTACTGGATGCAAGGAGAAAGCAACTGAGAGCTTTCGAATCTTTAAATAGGAAGGAGAATCTGTAAGCTGCACCGACGTAGTATTTTCCATTTATGAACTTCTTAATCCTAATCGTACACGTGGCAATAAATAGAGTGGTGGGTCCCATTTAAGAATGAGTTGTATCGTGACCGTTAAATTTGGTTACAAAGTCCCATTTAAGAATGAGTTGTATCGTGACCTTTAAATTTGGTAACCAAAATTGGTTTCGGCTTTGTATGGAAACCTATTGAAGTTCTGAAAACGCCAATTCCAACACAAACGTTATTTTATCACGTGGCAGTTTCTGATAGGTCTGCACGTGTTGCTGTCGTAGGAGGGGGAAATCATCTGTGGTGCAAGTGTACGGAAAGAAGGTGTGGGTATGTACACGTGGGCCAATTAGATATCGCCATGTCAGCTTTATTTTTTTCCCTTCTTTTGTGCTTTAACTTCTTTTGAATTTTTTTATTTTTATTTTAAATATCTATAATTTTGGTAACAAATGTTCTAAAAACACTCTTTAAAGTTATTATATATAGTAATATTTTCACCGAATGCATTAAAAATAATGAATAAAGTTATCAACTTTTGTAATTAATACAATGCTATTACTATAAATAATATATTAACTAATTTTAAAGAGTGTCCTAAATGCACTCGTTAACAAAATCCTTTAATCTATAAATTATTAAAATTTGAAATCCTACTAAACTTGGATTGGGTGTACCAAAGTTATGTACTTTGGAAAACTTTATCACATGATATGTTGAAGTTAATGTTCATAAATGACAACACAATGAGTTGAATGGGTTTGTAATGATTTATGAATGAAATTGAATTGTTTCATGAAAGGCAACAAAATTCTATGAAATCCTTGTGGATTTGGATATAAATGCTGCTTTTATAATGATTTAAATAATTTTGTTGGCCACATTAAACAAAAATGATGTGAAATAACTATGGGTGCAATTATAGCCCATCGTGGGTGCAATTATAGTCATTTACTTCAATTGTATGTAATGCTTGGTAAGTACATTTAATCACTTTCCAAAAAAAAAATCTCTCCTTAACAAAAGTATGAGTTAAGAATTTAAACAGTGATTAAAAAATTGGACCGGCTGATTGAACCGGTTAAATCAGAAATTGATGATCTGTCGATCCGGAGGATTCATAGAATCGGATTTACATCAACTGGTAAAAAATCGGTTCAACAGGTAAAAAATCAGTAAAAAATCAGATTGAACCGGTAAAAAACCGATTTTAAATATATTTTTTTATTTTTTTTCAAAATTTTATTTGTAAATGAGATTTGAACCTTTAACCTTTTAGTATAATATTAAAGATCATACCATTAAGTCAAATGCATATTTTTATTACTTATTAACTATATTTAATATTTATTTAATATATAACTTAGTGTTTAAGTATTAAAAAAAGAGTTTTATCAAATCGGTCGATCCAACAGGTTGAACCGGTTGGATCGAGAATCGAAAATTTGACTTGTTCGATCTTCTATCTGAATTTTTTAACATTGAATTTAAAATGTAAGCACCGAATTTTGAAGAGATTTAAATAAATAATTGTATTAAATTTTTGAAAAAAAAAAATCAAATTTGGTAAATGAACACAATTGTATCATCATTATCATTTATGTATTTACATTTTATTGTTTCTGCTCCTCTTATATTGACATGTCATATAATAAAATTCTTAAAAAATTGATTTATCTTTAAATATAACTTTAATATCATTTATGTATGTCTCATGAATAATACCATCAAAAGGGTACAAAATACGATACATACAAAAATATTTGGATGTCGTGTAGGTTTCTCAACATATATAAAAAAATAAGTGAGAAGACTGACAATAAAAATAACACATTAGAATCATTCATGGATTTTATTTTCTTGTAATACAATTACACTGTGATCCATTATCGATACAATTATTGGTATTTTGTAACCATAGATTGTTCCTGTGTCACTAAATGTCAAATGCATCGATTCATATTCAGATCTATCAAAACCATGCATCAGCTTCACTTAAAACCGTCCAAAAATAGGATCAAACAATCACACTTTTTGGTATGAAACCCATAAAAGAACCGTTCAAAATTTCTCCCAATTTTCACGTTTGAAGCCATTTGATGCAAAGAAGAAACTTTAAATTGTTGTGCGGAACTAAAACGAGATTACTAAAACCGATAAAAAACACACTGAAAAAACACCGATAATTTTACGTGGTTCGGCTAATATGCCTACGTCCACGGGAGGAGGAGCAAAGCTTTGTATTTATCGGAGATGGAGTATTACACGAGATACGTATTACAAGTGCTCTCTATAGCACACACTCAACCGGGAGGGGCTCTCTCTAGAGCTCTCACATCTCTACCGGGAGGGAGCTCTTGGAGCTCACCTTTGGAGCTCTCCAACTCTATCTCACTCACACTCTCTCAACTCACTCATTTTTCTCTCTCACTCTACATGGCCTTTTATAGGCACCATCCATGGTGGGAACACATAGCTAGTGGCAAACAAAGTAGCCACCATCCACCAACTATCTTGGTCTACCATCCACCAACTATGGTTGGTGATAGCCTCCATTATTGACCTTGGTTGGTGGCTTTGGTGGAAGCTTCCTTGGTTAACTTTGAGCCATATTCAACAATCTCCACCTTGGCGAGAATCCACAGAGAGAATTTACTGATCAGAGCTTCCTCCATTCCTCCTTCAGGTTTCATACACACCATTACACATGAGGGCACCTACTGCATTGGCATGATCCATCAATGCACTGAGCCTGAGTCAATTTTTTTCTGTCTATTCTGATCTCCTTCCCAATAATTTATTGGCTTCTCCAAGATCCTTCATCTCGAACTCTGAGCTCAGTTGAGCCTTCAGCCTGTCGATCTCCACCTTGCCTTTTTCAGCAGATAGACAAATGATCCATCTTGAAGTTTCCGGAAATAAACACAGTGATCAAATTGACTGTGTGTGTACTTTTCATCCTGTCATGAAACAGTCCAACCGTTTGTACAGCTGTCACGGGATTGTTTCAGACCATACAGTGACCGGTTCAACTTGCTTTTGTAGTCTTTGCGACCGGGGACTCCAAAACCATCTGGTTGAGTCATATAAATTTCCTCCTCTAAGGAACCATGGAGGAATGCAGTTTTTACATCAAGTTGAACTAACTCTAGGTCATACTGTGCTACTAAAGCCAATAAGATCCGAATAGATGCATGCTTAACAACAGGTGAAAATACCTCATTGTAGTCTATTCCTTCTTTTTGAGCCTAACCTTTGGCTACCAATCTGGCTTTGTATCTGATGCTGTCTTTGCCGGTAGCACTCTCCTTTTTGGCAAAGACCCATTTGCACCCAATTGATCTTTTGAGTGTTGGAAGTGGAACCAACTTCCAAGTCTGATTTTGATGAAGTGATGTCATCTCTTCATCCATCGCCTCCTTCCACTGGGCATGCTCAGGGCTGTTTACAGCTTCTTTGTAATTGATCGGAACATCATCATCAATTACTGGAAGGGCGTATGCCACCATGTCTGTGTACCGAGCAGGTTTCCGAATATGTCTATTCGGTCTACTGGTGGCAACTGATTTAGGTTGCTGAAAGATTTCTGGTGATGACTCCTCCACTTCAGTTAAGGTGTCATCAGATTCTGGTTCAGATTCATCGGAATTTTGACCAGCATCTTCTGATTCAAACTCCACCTGCTTTAGAGAATCATGGTTCTCATTCTCTGGAGTTGACAGTTTCAGCATTACAGATTCGTCAAAGGTAACATCTCGGTTTACGATGACTTTCTTTGACTCAGGGTTCCACAGTCGGAATGCCTTTACTCCTTCACTAAAGCCCAAGAAGACAGCTTTCTTGGCTCTAGGATCCAGTTAAGCATCCGTAAATACGAAGCCGATCATAATCAGTGGAAGAATGTCCGGACCACACCTCTATGGGAGTTTTCCCATCAATTGCAGTGGAGGGTAGTCTGTTGATAATCTAAGAGGCCAAGCCTCTACTCAAAATGCCTTTCTCAAGCCTCACTGAGATAACTCGAACTCTATCAACCAAAGTTCTAATCATCCGTTCTGCGCCTCCATTCTATCGTGGAGTGCCCGGAGCTTCAAAGTGTCTGATCTTCACTTTGAAGAACGGATAATCGCCAATATCAGATCTCAGTATTTTGAGCTTTTTACTGGTCTGGAAGGGATCTTCACCTCCTACTGTGGATGGGATCTTCACCGTCTATTGGACTGGAGGGGTCTTCACCTCCTACTAGACAGGATCTTCATTGTCTACTGGACGGGATCTCCACCGTCTACTGGACGGGGTCTTCACCTCCTACTGGACAAGATCTTCACTGTCTACTGGATTGGAGCGGTCTTCAACTCCTACTAGACAGGATCTTCATTGTCTACTGGACGGGATCTCCACCGTCTACTGGACGGGGTCTTCACCTCCTACTGGACAAGATCTTCACTGTCTACTGGACTTTCGCGGATTAACAGGATTCTTCTCCTAGATAGGATATCCATCGCCTACTGGTCATTCGCGGATTAACAGGATTCTTCTCCTAGATAGGATATCCACCGCCTACTGGACTGGACTGGACATGATCTTCACCGTCTACTGGTCCTTCGCGGATTAACAGGATTCTTCTCCTAGATAGGATATCCACCGCCTACTGGACTGGACTGGACAGGATCTTCACCGTCCACTGGTCCTTCGCGGATTAACAGGATTCTTCTCCTAGATAGGATATCCACCGCCTACTGGACTGGACTGGACAGGATCTTCACCGTCCACTGGTCCTTCGCGGATTAACAGGATTCTTCTCCTAGATAGGATATCCACCGCCTACTGGACTGGACTTGACAGGATCTTCACCTCCTACTGGACGGGATCTTCACTGTTAACTGAACTGGACTGGACAGGATCTTCACCTCCTACTAGACGGGATCTTCACTGTCTACTGAACTGGACTGGACAGGATCTTTACCTCCTACTGGACGGGATCTTCACTGTCTACTGAACTGGACTGGACAGGATCTTCACCTCCTACTAGACGGGATCTTCACTGTCTACTGAACTGGACTGGACAGGATCTTCACCTCCTACTGGATGGGATCTTCACTGTCTACTGAACTGGACTGGACAGGATCTTCACCTCCTACTAGACGGGATCTTCACTGTCTACTGAACTGGACTGGACAGGATCTTCACCTCCTACTGGACGGGATCTTCACTGTCTACTGAACTGGATTGGACAGGATCTTCACCTTCTACTGGACGGGATCTCCACCGTCTACCGGACTAGACGGGGTCTTCACCTCCTACTGGAAGGGATCTTCACTGTCTACTGGTCCTTCGCGGACTCACAGGTCCAGTACTTCGCACTGCCACATGCCAAAGTTACGTGGTGCCATCAAATTTCTCCACCTCGAACTTTGCAGTGGTCATCGAGTTCTTTCTGATGTAAGAACTTGATGGTGCGCTGCTCGTTGTTTCAGTTGTCTCTAATGATTCTGCCATGGTAATAAAACAAAATTACCAACTCAGAGTTTTTCCGTTACCTGTATGGAAAAACGGATGCCGCGGTTGAGTCCGGAATAGTCAAAATAGCCAGGAACGGGTCCAACTGTGTAAATTTTGGACACACGGTGAATATTCTGCGAATATTCTGCTGCAGGTGGCTCGAAATGGACTCGGTTTAGCTCAACCGGCTCGGAAAAGTCTCGGAATAATGTTCTGAAACGGCTCAAAAAATGGCCCGAAAAAATTGGTCGGAGCTACGGCGGCGCGTGGGGCGCGTGCGGTGGCGCGTGGGCGCGTGCAGGCTGGTGGTGACCGGCGCGTGGGCTTCACGCGCCTTCATCCTCTGGAGCGCGTGCGGCGCGTGGGCGAGTGAGGCCCACTCGCGATTCTTCTGGCGGCGCGTGTGGGCGCGTGCGGCCTCCTCTGGTGCTCCGGTTGATTCTGCTGCACTCCTCTCAACGACCTCTTCAACCTGGTATTTTCAAAACACAAATTGGAGCACTTTTGAAAAAACGGACAGAATCGAACAAACTCGGTTTTACGTAAAATTTGGCTCTGATACCAATTTGTTGTGCGGAACTAAAACGAGATTACTAAAACCGATAAAAAACACACTGAAAAAACACCGATAATTTTACGTGGTTCGGCCAATATGCCTACGTCCACGGGAGGAGGAGCAAAGCTTTGTATTTATCGGAGATGGAGTATTACACGAGATACGTATTACAAGTGCTCTCTATAGCACACACTCAACCGGGAGGGGCTCTCTTTAGAGCTCTCACATCTCTACCGGGAGGGAGCTCTTGGAGCTCACCTTTGGAGCTCTCCAACTCTATCTCACTCACACTCTCTCAACTCACTCATTTTTCTCTCTCACTCTACATGGCCTTTTATAGGCACCATCCATGGTGGGAACACATAGCTAGTGGCAAACAAAGTAGCCACCATCCACCAACTATCTTGGTCTACCATCCACCAACTATGGTTGGTGATAGCCTCCATTATTGACCTTGGTTGGTGGCTTTGGTGGAAGCTTCCTTGGTTAACTTTGAGCCATATTCAACATAAATATGAGATTTAATCAAAAATCTACTGAACTCATGCATCAATTTTATTAGAAACAGATAAAACAAAAATCAAATTCTCAATCTATTAGGGTTTCATACCCACACACAACCCGTCCATATATATATATATATTTATATTTATATCCAGAAATTAAAACCTTTGTGTAATAACTTTTTGATAATAATGAATCAAGCTTAGTAAGTCTGGATTATAAAAGGAATTTGGTAGTTTATACCACCAAAGACGGATCTCATTAACCTAACAAGCTTCCTTTGTTAACTCATGCGCAAGTTTATTTCCTTGTCTTTTAACATGAATAAAATCACAAGAAATAAAACTAGTAATTAGATCCCTTATTGAGTCAACTAGATGAGCATCCTCCTAAAACAAGGCACTTTTCCATTTGATTTCTTTAATAGCAAAAGAAGAGTTACTTTCAAGGATTATATCTTGTTGAAACCATTATGCCGAGTTAATGTAATACTCCAAAAGATAGCACTCATTTTTGCATGAAGAACACTAAGCATATTCTTAACTTTCGTAGCAGTCGAAATCACCACATTCTCATCTGACTCACGAGCTACCATTCCCATACGAGTCACCTTAGATTGTTCATTGTATGAGGCATCCACATTCACTTTTATAATTTCATCGGGGGTCGACACCATTCAATATGGTTTCGTTCCCTTTGCTGCACGACTAGGTTTTCTGTGTGAAAGTCTTTAATCATCCTACGAGCCATATTCTCTATCCCGATTGACAGTGAACTTCTTTGGTGTAGGCAATTATTCCTGTTTCTCTAAACAGCCCATAACTTCGATATACGAAAATCAATCTTCATAAACTAAACCATATTAAAACACACAAGATATGAAGATCTTAATCAATTCGTGAATATTGGGTTTACCCAAAGTTTTAACCCTTGATTTCTTTCCCTACGTAGAAAAACAAGAAACAATTTAGTTGTCTCGTAGAGGAAAACAGAAGCCCTAAGTTAATTACCAAAAAAGATAAACCGAAAAATATGATTCCGGCGAGCACAATATTACTCCCCAAACTTAGTAATTTCATCACAAATCACAAAAATTAATATTCATTCGAGTCCCAAATTTACATATAATTGATCTGATATCACATGTAAGCTAATTCTCAAATTACCGGATCACATATGGAATATGAAATACCAAATCAATATCAATAATTTATATATAATCTGTTTCCCGACTTTTATCGGATTAAGGCTTATGCTACACATACAGTCTAATTATACTGGATGAAATGAAATGTGCAAAACTCATAACTAAGTTCATCACTATTTAATTGGGTTTACCCGGACTAAATCTATCAATCATTTTCAATTAATAGTAGTCTATAGTTACGGGAAGTTCTAACATTCTTCCACTTTGACAACATTAATTAAGATTTTCAACTTTAAATAATAATTCTAGACAGATTTTGAATTTGATGTGACCACAATTCTTAAAAACAATTTAATTTAGAAAAACATCTCTAAACATGATCTTGTTTAATAAGATAATCAAATATCGAATTATGCTAGGTTTGTGCCTTAGTGACACAGTACCAATCTATGGTTATAAAGTATCAACAATTTTATATATCGATAATCGATCACAGTGTAGTAAGAAAATAACACTGTCATCTCAATGAGTTATTTTCATTGTCAGTTTTCTTACTTATTTTTCTATACTTGCTGAGAGACAGAGAGCTACAAGATATCCAAATATGTTTGTATGTCTTCCACTTTGTACCTCTATATTTCTTGATGATATTATTCATGAGACATACGCAAAACACATTAAAGTTTTTATATGACATGTCAATAATAATAGGTGCATATACAGTAAAATATATATTATATATATGATGATAAATGTATATATAAACAAATATGTCATTTACTTCAAATGTAACTAATTTTTTTTAACTAAAAAATATGTTTAGTGGTAGATGGAAAAGAGATCAGATATACATGTTAGAAACACATGCAAGTGGGTTAAAGGATTTGGATAAAAAATGGATTTGAAGATAGGTCAGGCATTTCTAGCTTAACAAACAATTTATAGCCATCCCTTGTCGAAACTTTAATTGATTTTCAAAGAATTAAAAATACAAAATTTTAAATATTAATCATTAATTTCCACCAATATCTCATTTGTTATACTATAGTGAAAGAGAAAGAAAGAATTTGGATAACTTAGAACAGTTTAGAATATAACGAAACAAATCAGACAATCTTTTTATAGTTCCTAATCATGATAATTAAATGACAAAAAAAAGTTAGTTATAGCTAGATAAAAAGCATGAAATATTAAAAAAAAAAAAATGCATGACCTTTCTTTCAAAATAGATACCTTATTTTTTTATGGATATTATTTTAATATCTACACTTCCTTTGAACGTAAAAAAAAATTTATTATAATTAAATTGATTGTCCTTAATAGAATATATTTTTCATGTTAGATATATAAATAGATTTATATACTGTTAGTCAACTACATAAATATTAGACTTGCTCATAAGTTGGATTTGGACAGAGTTTTTCGTGGTCTGGACTGGACCGGTCCTGCCAATAAAAAATTATTTTTTAATTAAATTTAATTATAAAAATATATAAATATTAATATAAAAGGATTTTTTTTAATTTTTTTAATATTAAATGAATATTAAAACGGGCCAGGTGGTCGAGTCTAGGTAAGATTGAAAAAAAATCCAAACCGCGGTCTGACCCATGAGCAGGTCTAATAATAACACCTATTAATAAGTAAAGTTATTTGTATTTATTTTTAATAACTTTTAAATTTTATAATTGTTTATTAATTGGGTAATATCATGTGGTTCATTAACAGTGTATAAATTTATATACTGACATTAAATCAAATACAAACCCGTATATATATAAACACACGTAGAGATTTATCGAGTTTTGGCGTATATAAAAGGAAATTATTTTATTTCATTCCATAAATTTTATCTTTTTGAATTTTAGATATTCAAATTTTAACTCTTAGGTGTCATTTTGAAGAATTATCATATAAATGGTATTTTAATCATAAGTAGTTTTCAAGCTAAATGTCTTTAACAAGTTTTCATTGCTTTTAGAAGGGCAAGAAGTGCAATATATAAGGATAAAAATGATTTTATCAACATGAAGAAGATATATTCTTAACATGGGAGAAGAGATTCCACCAAAATAAGAAGCCCAAAAGGCTGGCAACCCAGAGCTGGTTATATGGGCCAATTGGACACAAAGAAAATGTTAAATCCTGGATAGAGGCCCAATCTAAAACCCAGTTTCTTGTAGATAATATTTGTATTTCAAAATCCTATTATCAAAGCATTATTTATTTGTAATAAGCAAGCTAATTAAAGAACAATGAATTTGGATTGCCCTTTTTAGAATGCTTGTGTGTTTTTGGAAAAATAGTTTGTGATAATAAATATGAATTTAATTTATTTTTTGAATTTTCAATCTACTCTTTAACTTCCAACTCCTATTTACATAATTCACATGAAAATATATTACGCGTCTAAGTTCTTTCGAACCTCCAATTTCTAGGAGTTTATCCAGCATACATGAAATCTAACATATTCAGTTGGCGAATTTAATTTGTTATTTAAACGATGGGGTAAATGTAAGTATTAAATAAAAATTAGTAAAGATTCAATGTATTTATATATTTTGTAAGGGGAAAAAAAACAAAGAAGAAGAGAAATGAGATTTTCTTTTTTTATTATTTATTTTATGGTTTGGAATAATAAAAAAACAACATAGAGCAAATTTTCCATTTATTTACAAAATGTCTAATCTTAATTTGTTTCCTTACATTTCATTATATTTATTTGTTGTTTTTGATTGAGTATTTAATATGATATATTATTGAGAGTGACTCACTTTCCATGGATGACAAACATTTTTCATTTCAATATATAGTACTACCATGGTTTTAAAGCAAAAATAGATAGAAAAGGAATGGTATCTCTAGATCTTCATTTTCCTTTTCATTTTTTTCAAAATTTCTAATATAGTTTGCCTAATTTTAATTGAGAGGCTAATAGTTCCTTAATTTTTATATGTTGGAAAACGTAAAAATTAACTCCAATACCTATAGAAAGTCTTTTGCTTAACTTAAGTTATACTCTTAATTTGTAAGTACTAAAACAATTTATTAGTGTCATCTATTTCTTATCTTTATATTGATTAAATTTATAAAGTTTTATGATTTAATTTGAGAACCTACCATATTTAAAGTTAAAAAAAATATTAATTTTCAGTAGATATAAATCATTTAACTATAAATTAATAGTTTACAATTACGGGAAATTCTAAGATTCTTGCACTTTGACAACATTGTCGCAACCTAAAAAATAACAAGTCTCATCGCAAAACTTTATATTCGTTAAGCGTGACATTAAAAAAAAATTGAGGAAAAGTCGACTTAATTCCTCTTGAAAATGAAGGTTTTGAAAATCACCTTGAAAAAGACATGGATTCGCCACCAATCTTTTTTAGCTAGGTGTGATCGGCCACCTATTAAAACCGGTTTTGTAAAACATTTTAAAATTAATTAAAACATTTTAAAAACCAATTTCAAGTCTGCGTTATAAACCAGAGAAAATCAAAGAATCGGGTTCGAGACTCGATTACGTGTGGGGAAGGATTAGCACCCCCACAACGCCCGTATAAAACGGTACCTTATTAATCATGTCTTATCTCAAGTCTCGGTAAAAAGTCGATTTTTAATTTAGTATTTCAAGTTAATTCCCAATTTAAAGATAAATAATTCCATTTTTAATTGAAATGGTCCGGAATTTATAAATTCAAAATTTTTCTATATTCCCCAACAAACGTGGCAAAATATAGAAATTTTTATTATTTTGGAAAACTTTTCGAATCATTCTCGTTTTAAAGAAGATATTCCGTTATTAATGATAATTGATGATATCCTCCCTAGCAAACCCGGCAGAGAACTCATGAATTATTTTAACTCGAGAATATCTTTATTTTATTGAAAATCATTACCTTTTCCAAAACATTTAAAAAAATATGAATATGTGTGATATAAATAAAATGACATAGCAAAGTCTAGATAATATAATGCAACCTAAATGGTATGATATAATTTAAATGTCATAGTATATTCTAAATGAAATGAAATATCATAAGTCATATGATATATTCTAAATGAAATGAAATGACCTAGGTAACATAATATATTCTATATGAAATGTAATATCCTAAGTCACATGATATATTCTAAATGAAATGAAATATCCTAAGTGACATAATATATTCTAAATGAAATGAAATGACCTAGGTAACATAATATATTCTAAATGGAATAAAATGATTTAAATGACATGGCAAATATAAATGATATGGCATATAATCTAAATGATATGAAATGACATGAAACATAAAATAATGCTAACATTTAATATGCATGAAAATAAAAATAAAAACAATAACACATGAACATAGTATATGCTAAATAATATGACAAAAATAACTAAATAAAAAGCATAGGATATCATAAATATTCAAAACCATATAATAAACAACATAACATCAAAAATATAAATAAAAAATAATAACAAAACCATGGGAATTATCATAGCAAAATCACATATTATATAGTATGCATGAATATGGAAAATGCAATGCATGAGAATGTATTTTTTCCTTTAATTAAGAAAATCCGTATATCTAAAAAGATATCCGGCTACCTTAGAAAAATATATCAAATTAAATATTCTAAAACAAAAAAAAAACTTTTTGATTGTTTAAATTTTTTTTTGAAAAAATTAGATTTAAAAAAATAAAATAAAAATCTAACTAAACCCTTTTTAAATGACTCTAATTTCCTAAGCTTAAAATCCCGAACTTGACCACCCTTAACCCGAGGTTTATAAAATTATTTTTAGAGCTTAAAAAGACTTAGAAACTACCCTAGACAGTAGCTAAACTTCCTAATCAGTCACCTCTAAGTAACTTAGCCAAAACAGAAAAAGGAATTTTCTTTAAATTCAAATATGACTCCACTGTCCAGTTTTAGAACACGATTTTTTAACCTATTTTTAAAAATTCAAAAAGATCTAAAAAAATACTGGAGACTCAGAACATGTAAAACTACACGGAAAAAAATTGGCTTAATTTTCTGGTTAAAGATGACTGCCCAGAAAAATCGAAAAAGTACGAGTACTGGGTGAATAAACTGTTTTGCCAAAACACATTTCTTTGCCTTTGATAAAATCATTTAAAAATGAAAGTAAAAATGTTAGAGACTCTCCTAAGGATTCACAAACAGTAGCTAACACTTTTGAAAAGTTAGGCAAAAATTAGCTAAGTAAAAAAAATCACAAAGATAGAATAATCAATTTGACAACTCTTTAATTTTCCACAAGTATGCTCAAAATGAGCATAACTTTAAACCGTTGATTGGTCTAAGTCATAAATCATGTGGCAAGATATGAAATGTATGAAAATACAACAAATATGATGCATGAAATGCATGATTTAAGACCTAAATGACATGAAAAATGCATGGCATAGAGAATATGACCTAGACCTAAATGAACTTGCATGGCATTTAATGCAACCTAGGTCTAAAATGCATGAATATGCATGGCAAAGCAAGCCAAACCTAAACCTAAAGAATGCATGGCAATAACACAAACATATAGCATGCTTAACTAAAATACACAACCAAATATCATGAAAATGCAAACCTATCAACTAGCATGATGAAAATGCACATACAAAGCATACAACATGAGGGGTGGCTGAATGGTCCTATACTTTAAAATGAGCATGGCATTTTCACAAACATATGATATACTAACATGCATGCAAGATTAAAAAGAAACAATGCTAACCATGCAAACATAAAGTAAAGGCATGAAAATCATTAAGGCATTTTTACAAACACTTAGCAAAGCAAAAGGAAAATCATGGGCGAACTTAAATATTTTGAAAACAAAAAATCAAAAGTGCAAGACAAGGAAAACAAACATGAAAATAAGCTAGTAAACTCAACAATGGAGGTAAGTAAGCAACAAAATCAAAACAAGCTTCATATCTTTGTATTTGAAGAAGATATAAGACTTAAAAAACATACTAAATACCATTAACAACATGAAATAAATGGCAAAACAACAACCATATCAAAAAAAGGGCCATTCGGCCTCCTCTTAAAACAAGGAAAAAAATTTTCCAAAGCTTTTTTTTAAAGAAAATAACAAGAAGAAACTTGAAGAAGAAAATTAAAAATACTTATTTTAAAAAGGAAAATCAAAAGAAACTCACCAAAATAGCAATCAAAACAGCAAATCAAGAATAGAAAATCAAGGAAAGTGCAAGAGTATGGTGCTTAAAGTAACCTCTAGCAGCTATATTGCAAGCTTTTTCTCTTCTAACTTTCTTTTCTAAACTTTTCTTTTTGCCTTTCAAAAATGGAGAGAAAATCAGCCAAACAAGAGTGTGAATGACTGAAAAATGAAAGAGAGAGCCTCCCCCCTTGTAGTGGCCGGTTGGCCTCATTCTAGAAGCTAGGTAGTTATATTTTTATCTCATCCAATGGCTATCCTTTGAAGATGCCTTCTATGTAAAATTTTTACCATTGGATCAGATCTGATCAGCCCTTGAATTATGATGTCATAAATATATTATCTCTCTAACCATTGGTCCATGTGTTGCAAATTCAAAGGCTTGATCACAAAAATAATTACCTTTCTCTTCATTGTTTGACTTTTGATTAAAAATCAGAAAATATCTGCCCACCATTGGGCCTTGGCTGGATGACCCTTCCTCTTCCAGCCCATGCTTCAATTTTTTAAAAAAACAAGAAAAGCCCATTTTCGATTTCTTTGGTAAAATGACCTTTTTGCCCCCCGAACATAAATAAATAGCAAACGGACTCCAAATTCAAAAAATATTTTTAATACTTCTGAAATAATAAAAATTTGAATTCTGGAGGTTTTCAAAATTTTTCGAGCCCATTTTCTATTTATTTGGATTTTTTCTTCCAAAATTGCCCTTTTGTGCTTCCAAACTTTACCATTTTTTAAACGAGCTCCAAATCAAGATTTTTCTTCACCAATATATTCCAAATAATTAAAAAGTATGATCTGAAAGTTTTCATAATTTTTGGAACTCATTTGGTATTTTTTTTGGGATTTATCTGCTTGAATTACTTCATAGTGGGCTTGGGATTTGGCCATTTTGCAAACGAACTCCGAATCAAGATTTTTCTTCTCCAATCTCTTTGAAATAATTTAAGAAAGAGATCTGCAAATTTTCAAAATTTTTGGAGCTCATTTGGTATTTTTTTGGGATTTTTCCTTTTGAATTTCTACATAGGGGACCCGAGATTTGGCCATTTTGCAAACGAACTCCGAATCCGAATTTTCTTTCGCCAATATCTTTGAAATGATTTAAGAATGAGATCTACAAATTTTCAGAATTTTTGGAGTTCATTTGCTATTTTCCCCAAATTTTCCAATTTTGCCCTTTTGCCTCCGAAGCCCGGTTTTGCTTAAAACAAGTTCGATTTTCAGATTTTCTTCAAACTGAGCCTTGGGCTATCCTTTTTTAATCACTCCTCATTAATTAGGGGCTTTAGTCTTACCGAATCGGGCCATTTCTGTAATTTTTCTAAATTTCATCGAAATCCACCAAAAACCCTAATTCTCGGTTTTCTTCCGGATTGATTTTTCTTTCAGTTTTTCTTCCAAGTAACTTCTCCATTACCCGTAGTCAGTGCTTATCTTTCATTTAGAACCTTCAATTTCAACCAATTTGATCGTTTAAGCACCTTTTCCCAAATTTCCTGAACTAGGGTTTCCTTTCTATTGAATCTTCGTAACCCAACTTCCGAACTCCATATCTTTCAATGTAAACCTCGGATTATCAAAATTCTTTCGTCATTTTTCAATTGAACTTCAAATTTTGATTTTTAAAGTGGGTTGACTTTTTTAGTAGTTGACTTTTTGGGGTTGACTTTTTTTCAAGTTTGATTTTTTATGCTCACCTTCTTAGACTAAGTCTCGGAGTACCACTTGCAAGATGAAAAAAGTCTTTTTACATTCTGAAACATCAATTTAAGAAGAAAACATACATGTTTTAGTGGTTCGGACAAAATTAGGTGTCTACGAACATTATTTGAGATTTTCAACTTTAAGAAAATAATTGATTTTCAAAATAATAATTCTAGACAGATTTTGAATTTGATGTGACCACAATTCTGAAAAATAATTTAATTCAGAAAAACATGTCTAAACATGATCTTGTTTAATAAGATGATTATTGAATTATGATAGCTTTGTGCCTTAGTGACATAGTACCAATCTATTGTTATAAAGTACCAACAATTCTATATATCAATAATGGATCACAGTGTAGCAAGAAAAAAACACCCATGTGTGATCTCAGTGTGTTATTTTCATTGTCAGTTTTCTTGCTTATTTTTCTATACTTGCTGAGAGAGATACAGGATATCCAAATATTTTTGTATGTCTTCTATTTTGTACCTCGAGTTTTTTTGATGATATTATTCATGAGACATACGCAAAACAAATTAAAGTTTTTATATGACATGTCAAAAATAAAAGGTACACATACAGTAAAATATATATTATATATATGATGATAAATGTATATATAAACAAATGTCATTTACTTCCAATATAACTAAGTTTTTTAAACTAAAACATATGTTTATTGGTAGGTCGAAAAGGATCAGATATGTAAGTGGGTTAAAAGATTTGGATAAAAAATGTATTTGAAGATAGGTCAGGCATTTCTAGCCTAACCAACCATCCCTTGTCGAAACTTTAATTGATTTTCAAAAAATTAAAAATACGAAATTTTAAATATTCATCATTAATTTACACTAATATCTCATTTGTTATACTATAGTGGAGAAAGAATTTGGATAAACTTAGAACAGTTTAAAATATAACGAAACAAATCATACAATCTTTTTATAGTTCCTAATCATGACTAGACCTGCTCACGGGCCGGGCAGCCCACCCGGCCCGGCAGGCCCGGCCCGTATTGGGCCGGGCCTGGGTAGGATATTTTATGTTCCGGGTCGGCCCGGAACAGTAATTTTTATTATAATAATATTATTTTATTTAATTTTAATTATAAAAAAAATAAAAAAAATTATTTTTTTATTTCAATGAACAGTGTTTCGGGCCTAAACGGGAGGGTCTGGGCAGAAAAAAAAAAAAAAAGGGTCGCGGCCCGGCCCATGAGCACCTCTAATCATGACAATTAAATGACAAAAAAAAAGTTAGTTATAGCTAGATAAAAAGCATGAAATATTTAAAAAAAAATGCATGACCCTACTTTCAAAATTGATACCTTATTATTAATATTTTTTTTATGGATATTATTTTAATATCTACACTTCCTTTGAATGTAACAAAAAATTTATTATAATTAAATTGATTGTCCTTAATAGAATATATTTTTCATGTTAGATATATAGATAGATGTATATACTGTCAGTGAACTACATAATGACTAGACTTGCCACTGTTTTAAGAATAAAAAATTAATTTTTATTTAAATTTAATTATAAAATATATAAATATTAATATAAAAAAGAATTTTTTTTAATTTTTTAAATCCGAGCCGCGTCCCGACCCATGAACAGGCCTATTAATAAGTAAAGTTATTTGTATTTATTTTTAATAACTTTTAAATTTTATAATTGTTTATTAATTGGGTAATATCATGTGGTTCATTAACAGTGTATAGATTTATATACTGACAAGATATCAAATACAAACCTATATATATATATATATATAAACACGTAGAGATTTATCAAGTTTTGGCGTATATAAAAGGAAATGATTTTATTTCATTCCATAAATTTTATCTTTTTGAATTTTAGATATTCAAGTTTTAACTTTTAGGTGTCATTTTGAAGAATTATCATATAAATGGTATTTTAATCATAAGTAATTTTCAAGCCAAATGTCTCTAACAAGTTTTCATTGCTTTTAGAAGGGCAAGAAGTGCAATATATAAGGATAAAAATGATTTATCAACATGAAGAAGATATATTCTTAACATGGAAGAGGAGATTCCATCAAAATAAGAAGCCCAAAAGGCTGGCAACCCAGAGCTGATTATATGGGCCAATTGGACACAAAGAAAATGTTAAATTTGGATAGAGGCCCAACCAAAACCCAGTTTCTTGTAGATAATATTTGTATTCCAAATCCTATTATCAAAGCAATAATTTAATTGTAATAAGCAAGCTAATAAAAGAACAATGAATTTGGATTGCCCTTTTTGAGAATGCTTGTGTTTTTTGGAAAAATAATTTGAGAGAATGAATATGTTATTTAATTCTTTTTTTTATTTTTTAATTTAACTCACTTGAAGAGAATATTACGCGTCTAAATTCTTTCGAACCCTCGCCTCTAGGAGTCTGTCCAGCATACATGTCATTTGACTTAATACTTAGTTGACGAATTTAATTTGTTATTTAAACGATGGGATAAATGTAAGTATTAAATAAAAATTAGTAAAGATTCAATGTATTTATATATTTATTTAGTAAGGGGGAAAAAAGGAGACAAAGAAGAAGAGAAATGAGATTTTTTTATTTTGTGGGTTGGAATAAAAAAACAACGTGGAGGAAATTTTCCATTAATTTATAAAAGTATAATCTTAATTTGTTTCCTTACATTTCATTATATATATATATATATATTGAGTATTTAATATGATATATTATTGAGAGTGACTCACTTTCCATGGATGACACACATTTTTCATTTCAATGTATAGTTCTATCCATGGTTTTAAAGCAAAAATAGATAGAAAAGGAATGGTACCTCTAGATCTTCATTTTCCTTTTCATTTTTCTTAAACCCTGTGTTTTTTCAAAATTTCCAATATAGTTTGCCTAATTTTAATTGAGAGGCTAAAAATTGGTTTTTTTATACTAATATAGCTAAAAAAAAAATTAAACCCCAAATTACCGTTACTTTTTGATTATTTCCCAAAATACGGACTTTTTTTTTTCAGCTGGGAAATCGCCATCCCCCATGGCGATTTCCCAGCGTGTTTTTTTGCAAATTTGCAAAAAAATACCAAGGGAAATCGCCACCCCCCATGGCGATTTCCCTTGGTAATTTTAGCAAAATTTGCTAAAACCATGAAGGGAAATCGCCATGGGGGGTGGCGATTTCCCTTCATGTATATATATTTTTTTTAATTAATAAAAAAAAATTATATTAATACAATATTTTATTTTAATTTGATAAATTTATTTTTAAAAATTATAAATTAAATTAAAATATTTTTTTTATAATTTAAAAAAATTTAAAAATTCGTAAAATATATTTTAGGTTTTTTTATAATTTAATATTTTGAATTTTTTTTTTAAATTTTAAATTTCAAATGAAAACAAAAAATTAAAAAAAAAAAAAAAAAAAAAAATTGAAAGGGGCAACGGTCATATGACCGTTGCCCCCATCCCCCTCCCCCCACCCCCCACGTCCCCCCTCCCCCCCACACCCCCACCTTCTATAAATACCCCCCTCCTCTTCTTCAAATTTTCATTCCTCTATTCAAATTTTCATTTTCTTTCAAAATTTTTTCATTTTTCTACCAAAAAAAATTTCTTTCTACAAATTTTTTTTTCTACAACAATATTTTGAAATGGCTTCACTATTGAGGTTACAAGAAAATCACATCTCGGAGGTTATATTTAACGAGGTAAGTAAATTGTTATATTATTATTGTTTTTTATATTATTATTATTTTTTATATTATTATTGTTTTTTATATTATTATTGTTTTTTATATTATTATATTATTATTGTTTTTTATATTATTATTGTTTTTTATATTATTATTGTGTTATATTATATTATATTATTATTGTGTTATATTATATTATTATTGTTTTTTATATTATTATTGTTTTATATTATATTATTATAGTTTTTTATATTATTATTGTTTTATATTATATTATTATTGTTTTATATATTATTATTGTTTTATATTATATTATATTATTATTGTTTTATATTATATTATATTATTATTGTTTTTTATATTATTATTGTTTTATATTATATTATTATTGTTTTATATATTATTATTGTTTTATATTATATTATATTATTATTGTTTTATATTATATTATATTATTATTGTTTTTTATATTATTATTGTTTTATATTATATTATTATTGTATTATATTCTTTTATTATTGTTTTTTATATTATTATTGTTTTATATTATATTATTATAGTTTTTTATATTATTATTGTTTTATATTATATTATATTATTATTCTTTATATTATATTATATTATTATTGTTTTTTTATATTATATTATTATTTTTTTTTATATTATATTATTATTGTTTTTTTATACGAAATTATTGTTTTATATTATATTATTATTGTTTTATATTATATTATATTATTATTGTTTATATTATATTATATTATATTATATTATATTATTATTGTTTTATATGATATTATATTATTATTGTTTATATTATATTATATTATTATTTTGTTATTTTATAGTTTTATTTATTACTTTTTAATTGTTATAGTTTTATAATATATTAATTTTTATTATTATAACAGGAAACTCGTCGCGTATTACGTTCGAGGAAATTTACATTGGAGGACCCGCATCCTTATATTATCGACCACTTAAGAAGAGCCGGATTTTATCACGCAAGTCAAATTCGACGACTTGTGATACAACCCGATTTAATCTCTGCGTTGGTCGAACGATGGAGACCCGAGACGCACACTTTTCATTTTCCATGTGGTGAATGCACGGTCAGTCTCGAAGATGTTGCGCTGCAACTTGGACTTCCGATCCATGGCGATGCAGTTACAGGCGGAAGCCTGCTAGATTGGAATGAACTGTGTCAAGATCTATTGGGTGAGGTACCTCCAGAAGACGTCGTATCTGGCTCAACGGTGAGACTGACTTGGTTGAAAACGTTTCAAAATCTGCCATTACATGCAACCGAACAACAAATACAATATGCTGCTAGAGCATATATTTTACGTTTGATTGGAGGATTACTGATGCCTGACAAATCGAGCAGTCGGGTACATTTAATGTATCTTCCATTGCTACGTGATTTAGAGGAAGCAGCAAATTATAGTTGGGGTTCTGCGTGTTTGGCAGTTTTGTATAGAGAACTTTGCCGAGCTACAGTTCCAAAAAACCATGACATAGGTGGATGTCTAGTGCTTCTACAATCATGGGCTTGGTATCAGCTACCATTTCTTGCTCCGCGCGTGGATATTTCGGCTGTATACCCCCTTGCAAGCAGGTAATAATCTTTACTATTTTATTAATTTTGTACGAAATTGTATTTTTATAGGTCATTAAGATATTATATGCATTTTAATAGGTGGAGTAGGAGTACGAGTAGAGATTTTACAGAGACTCCGAGCGATCTTGCAAGTATAAGACTACGACTAGATCGACTAGGATATGATAAGGTAAATATTTCGATTGTTACATTGAAGTTTTTTTTTTTTTATTTAATCCTTATGAAACTAATAATTTGTAATAATTATTCGCAGTTTCTGTGGATGCCATATTCCTCGAGTGAAATTATGGCATGCCTCCCATCGGATGCCTACAATAATTTCAATATATGGAAAGCAAACACAGCATTGATATGCTTTTCATATGTAGAGTGGCACCAAACTGACCGGGTGTTGCGACAATTTGGGATGCAACAACCAATTCCTGCAGCCCCGATGAACCTTGATAAGCTTCACAAGGTCGACATGCGTGGTCGTAATGATGAATTCTGGCCTGCGAAGCATGAACGTTGGATCCAATGGTGGAACATACGTTTTGAACGAATTCCGACAGGTTACCCGATTGTTGGTAATAATTTCAACCCGTCTGCTGATTACATAAGATGGTATAGAAATGAAGGTCGGCCTTTCGTTTGTCCATCGTCGATGCACGAGGATGTTAGGAGTATGCCATTTACCGGACAAACTTCAGCTCCAGTCCCTCCTACACAGGATATGGATGCTCCTAGACCTCGCCGACAACGTGGGCGAAGGCGTCAACCGACCTCATCGGAGTTCACAGCACCGAGGATGTCATTTGATCATCCTGAACCTGAACGGGATCATGGAGTACCATCCAGCCATCGTTATTCCGTAAGTCACCCCGGATATGACGTTGATGAGTGTTACCGACCATCACCGCCAAGAACGAGGTTAGATGACCAGCTCCCCGTCCTAAGTCCAAGTTCAGCATATTTAACATCCATGTATCAGTTTGGAACCCCTTCGTCAGCATTTGATGCTACATCATTTATGGGTGCATCTAGTAGTCAGGTTCCCGTTATGGGTGAACTAGGTGTTGGCTCATCCAGCAGTGGGTTTCAAATTTTTGATACGGATGAAACGACTGATGACATACAACCGGAACCAGTGGCGGTTATAGCAAGAGGTCGTGGTGGACCGCGAATACGTGCCACTGACGAGGTTGAACGACGGGTGCAACCACCACGCACTAGAAGAACTCGACACTGTTGCTCTACACCACGCAATAATTAGAATAATTGTAATGTGTTTTAAATTTCTAATATAAATTTATATGTTTTGCATTTCATGTAATTTGTTCGGAAATTAATTGTTATATTTTATTTTAATTTATATCTTAATGTTGTTATTTAATTTTAATATAATAATCCAAATTACATGATAAGTTGCTTTTCTTTTTTTCATTTTAATTTAATTTTCTTTTTAAATTATAATAAGAAAAAAAAAATTAATCAGAAATTAAATTAAATTTTTTTTATCAAATATCCAGTTTTAAACTGTAACAATCTATATTATTATTAAAAACAATGATTATATTTAAAAAAGTGACTCGATAAATTTCTTTTAAAAAAAATTTATTTACATTTTACATCATTAAATTATTTTTGATATAAATTAAATTTTCTTTTTTATAATATTACAAAATTATTCAAAATTAAATTTTTGATATAAAAATTTTATTTTTTATATAATCTTCTTTTTAAATTTTAATAAGAAATATATTTTTATTTTTTATAAAATTGTAATAATAAATTAAATTACATTTTTAATATATATTTTAAAAAAATAAATAACCAAACCTATAAAAAAAATATTTTAATTTAATTTATAATTTTTAAAAATAAATTTATCAAATTAAAATAAAATATTGTTTTAATATAATTTTTTTTATTAATTAAAAAAAAATATATACATGAAGGGAAATCGCCACCCCCCATGGCGATTTCCCTTCATGGTTTTAGCAAAATTGGCTAAAATTACCAAGGGAAATCGCCATGGGGGGTGGCGATTTCCCTTGGTGTTTTTTGCAAATTTGCAAAAAAACACGCTGGGAAATCGCCATGGGGGATGGCGATTTCCCAGCTGAAAAAAAAATGTCCGTATTTTGAGAAATAATCAAAAAGTAACGGTAATTTGGGGTTTAATTTTTTTTTAAGCTATATTAGTATAAAAAAACCCTAAAAATTCCATAGTTTTTATATGTTGGCAAAAGTAAAATAGAAAGGCTTTTGCTTAAGTTATACTCTTAATATGTAAGTAAAACAATTTATTAGTGTCATCTACTTATATATTATCTTTATATTGATTAAATTTATAAAGTTTTATGATTTAATTTGAGACCCTACCATATTTAAAAGTTAAAAAAAATTAATCGTCAATATATATAAATCATTTAACTATAAATTAATATTTTTATCCACTCCAAGAGCTTTTTTTTTAAAAAAAATAATTAGTTTATTAATTATGGCAATTAAAAAAGCATATTTCAAGAGTTTTTTTTTTAATGGGAGTGGAAAGCTAAATAGAAACATAGCTAACTTAATATTAATTTATAAAATATAAAGTCTAAACAATACTAGCTATAGTGTAATTAATCTATAATATTTGAAAGTCTTCACAAAAATGTCAACATTTGCTTTTAATTAGAGAAAAAAGCAAAGTTAATTAGATCAACCCATAGCTAGTTTAATCCTATAGCAAATGTAAACTCTTCATAAAAATTTCAACATTAATTTACTAACCCTAATTTTACCCATAAATAAAATATATATTAAACAAAAAAAGTGATGAAACATGAAGAACTGAACAAGCTTTGTTTCTCTTCTTGGTGAAGAAGAGCAGCCTGGTTGTATAGCATCATCCTTATATCATGTTGATGTAACAAATTCACCAAAAATTTATAATCAGAAAAAATATTGATTTAAAAAGAAAATGAAATATAGTGATATATATATATATTTATTATATCTCTATCTGTAAATTAATGAACAAATATCTACTAGAAATTAAACCCCTCTGGAAAAAAAAAATATGTAGCTAGAATTAGAAGGAAGGAAGAGTTTAGAAGAAACAATTTATTGCTGGAGCTGCCTTGCCAAGCTTAAACAATTCCAAATCATTCTCCAATGGAGTCAAGTTCAAATCCAAGCACAAAATCCTTCTGCTATTAGATTTCTTCACAATTGGTGTCATCACTGGCTCATTTGATGACAAACTCAAAGGATCATGCTGATTTTCACTCAAACCAGCCCTATGCCTCCTCATATGTCCCCCCAACGCTTGCCCGATCGCGAATTCGAGTCCACAAATCGAACACTCGTGCGTCTTAGGCTTCATCGGTAGTTGGTTTTCTACCCCGCCATCTCCGTCCGTCAACTTAGGCTTCTTATGACTCGCTCGATGACCTCCTAGAGCTTGGAATGAAGGAAACTGCCGATTACATGTTTTGCACTCGAAAACCCGATTAGGGTTATTATTGTTCATGATATGTTCGTATTTGTTTTCTGATAACTCGTATAATTATATAGTTTTTAGTTATGTTTTATTATTGTTTTGTGTCAAATACGAGTTATTATTGTTTAGTCTAATTGTGTTTATGATCTTTTATATTTTTATGTAATTTGGTGTTTTTCACAAGTTTCTTTGAGTGATTTCAGATTACTAGAATTAAGGGCAAATCCAGTTCAGTTCCAGTTCCGACACCTTTTGCAATATCAGCTATATCTCGAGTTTCACTGAAGCAATAAGGCTGAACTTTGTATCCCTGCAAAGCTAAGAGGCATACCTATCTTTTTCATGTTTTACACTTCTTGAAACGGAGTCGTTTTCCCTAGCGAAATCGACCATCAAGTTGGCTGATGTGCAATGACGTCTGTTCTGCACCGTTTTGGTATTTTGACCATATCTTCCGATCCACGTGCGCAAATGATCTGATTCCAACGGCTATGGATCCGTAACTGATAGGGGTATATTTTTCTAGAAGACCATTTTATCAGATCGAGCCTCCAACATTGACAAAATCGACCATCAAGCTGGCTGATCAGAATTGTCATACAATATGACGAAAATTGTTAGAAAAATGCACCCACCTATTATACCTACCTTTGAAATTTGTAAAGCTTGTCTCTTGTCATTTAGCCCTCCAAAATGTGTATAAATAGAGGGCCTTGGATGAGTATTGATACATTATACATTGGTAGGATATTAGCCTTTGTAGTAAAATTCTCTAAGTTTTCTTCTTCTTTCCTTTCTCTAGTTTTCTTTTTTATTTACTTATGCTTCTTACATTTCTTTTCATTTTATTCATATCTAGTATGTGTTGCTAATCATATTGTTGAGGTGATGAGGTGAAGCTCTTGGTAAATGCTAAGGTTAGTCTCTTAAACATGAGCTAAAATGAATCATCATTTATAAACACTAGTATAGATAATATTTTCTTTTGGTTTAAAATCATACTTGCAAAGTAGAGATCTTGATTCGTTATTGACAATGAAAATGACACAGTAAATGCTTGGTTTCATAACCTTGATTTGTTGTAGACATATACCTTGGCATAAGGAATGCTTGGACTCTTTTTATGAGTTTTGAGGACACCAAATGAACATAATATCATATGCTATGGACGTTGGACTGAATTGCTAAACCTTCCGATTGGAACCTCCCTTATGTGTGGATTTCAATTGTGTAATAAAACAAGATTAATCTTAGCATAACACCAAGAGTGGAGTCTCTAACCTCAACATCCTTTCTTATTGTTTTTTATATCTTGTTTAATTGTTTTTATGTTATTTTGTTTATTTTGTTCTCTAATATCTTGTTTATCTTATTTTGTTGTTGATTCCCTAATATCTTGTTTACTTTCTTTGTCTTATATATTTATAAACTTATACTTATTAATACGCTTCCCTGTGGTTCGACCTCGGACACCCGAGAATTTATTACTTGAACATAACCTGCACTTGGGTTTACAACTCTTAATTGAGTTACCATCAAGTTTTTGGCGCCGTTGCCGGGGAGGCAATACTAAGTATATAAGTTTATAAGTATATTTATTTTTATTGGCTGGTTATACCGCCTATATTTATTTTTATTGGCTGGTTATACCGCCTAATTTTCTATATATTTATATTTATATTGTATATTAACTTTGTTTTATTTTTATTGGCTGGTTATACCGCCTAATCTGTATATTAACTTTGTTTTATGCTTGTTTGGCGACGTGATTTTAGATCTCGTCGTTTAGTTAGATTTTATTGTGAAACTTTTTCAGGTAATCTTTCTAATACAACTCCTACCATGGCTGACAATGAAAGTGTTCATGCTGAAGATGAGAACAGACAAGTACGCACCATGCGTGACTACTTGCAACCAACTCGAAGCTCATCACCCTCTTGTTTTATTTTTCCTCTCAATGCAAACAACTTTCGTTTTAAACCAGGTATGATAGCTTTGCTTCCAAATTTCTATGGGTTGGAATCGGAAAGTGCTTACTCGTTTCTAAAAGACTTCGAAGATGTATGTGTCACCTTTAATGACCAACAATGTACAAATGAAATTGTCAAGCTAAAATTATTTCCTTTTTCTTTAAAAGATAAAGCAAAAATTTGGCTTCATAATTTAAAACCAAGGTCAATTGGCACATGGCAAGAATTACAAACTGAGTTTCTAAAGAAATTTTTCCCAGCACATAAAACTACTGCTTTGAAAAGACAGATTCAAAATTTCAATCAAAATCAAAATGAAGCATTTTTTCAGTGCTGGGATCGTTTTAAAGATTTGTTAAGTTCTTGTCCACATCATGGTTTTGAAAAATGGCGTCTTATTAGTTTCTTTTATGAAAGTTTAACTCCCGAAACTAAACAATTTGTTGAAACAATGTGTAACGGTGAGTTTCTAGAAAAAGAACCTGAAGAAGCCTTTGACTACTTAGACCATTTGGCAGATAACTCTCAAGCCTGGCACACAGATAATTCCTCTGAAAGTTTCAATAGATCTAATCTTGTTTCTAACAGAGGTAAATATCATTTTAGTCAAGAAGATGAGATAAAAGCTAAAGTAGCTAATTTGGCTAGAAAGATTGAAGCCATGGAACTTAGAGAAGTAAAAGAAGTCAAAACGGTTAAAAATGAAGAAAGTTGTGGAATTTGTGAAATCATGGGACACCCCACTTCTGAATGTCCAAACATTCCCATTCTTAAAGAAGCGTTGCATGATCAAGTAAATTCCATAAACACATTTAAAAAGCCTTTTCCTTCTCCTTACTCTGAAACGTATAACCCTGAATGGAGAAATCATCCCAACTTCAGTTGGCGGAATAATAATCATGTTCAGGTACCACAATCTCAAAAGCCGGGCAACACTTTTTCCTATCAACCTTCACGTGTACAAACCTTGGAAGAAACATTGCAAGCATTCATGCAAACACAAGCAAATGTGAATAGCCGGACTTCACAGGACATCAATGAGATCAAAAACACCTTGTCCACATTGACAGCTTCATTACGCACTCAAGAAAAAGGTAAGTTTCCTGCTCAACCTCAGCCTAACCCTTCTACTCAATGTCTTGTTTCTTGCTCCAATGAAACTCAACAGGAAAATGCCAGTTCTATCACAACTCTTCGAAGTGGAAAGGCAATTGACAAAAAGATTCCATCAAAAGACCAAGATCCTCTTTCCCCTCCGAAAAGTAATGGTAAGGATGATGGTAAGTCTGAACTTCTTGAAAATTTGGACAAAGAAAAAGGTATGCATCCTGCTCCTTTTCCTCAAAGGTTGCAAACAATAAAGAATTTGAATCAAAATGCAGAAATTTATGAACTTTTCAAACAAGTTAAGATTAACATTCCTTTATTGGATGCAATCAAACAAGTTCCATCTTATGCTAAATTTTTGAAGGACATGTGCACAGTTAAAAGGAAACATAATGTACAAAAGAAAGCATTTTTGACGGAAAGTGTGAGCTCAATCATTCAGCACCTTACTCCACCAAAATTCAAAGATCCTGGATGTCCAACAATCTCATGCATCATTGGAAACACTAGAATAGAACGTGCATTGCTTGATCTTGGTGCTAGTGTTAATCTTTTGCCTTTTTCTGTTTATCAACAGTTAGGTTTAGGTGAACTCAAGGAAACACCTGTTACACTTCAACTAGCTGATCGTTCTGTAAAAATTCCTCGAGGGATAGTTGAAGATGTTTTGGTTCAAATTGATAATTTTTACTTCCCTGTTGATTTTATTGTTTTGGACACACATCCTGTTTCAAATCCAAATGTTCAAATTCCTGTTATATTAGGCCGTCCATTTCTTGCAACTTCTAATGCTCTGATAAATTGCAGGAATGGTATGTTGAACATTTCTTTTGGAAATATGACTTTAGAATTAAATGTGTTCAACACTTGCAAGCAACCTGGTGATGATTCAGAAGTACATGAAGTGGATTTCATTGAAGAACTTGTTCATGAACATCTCACCACTACCACATTCCATGATCCTTTAGAAGCTTATTTAATTGAATGTGAGTTTGATAATGCTTCAGAAATTTCACACACTGATTCTTTGTTAAATTCTTTTCAGGTTAAGCATTGTTGGAAACAAAAGTTTGAGGAACTTCCATCACTCACAAATGTCACTGTACCATCAACTATTGAACCACCCAAGCTAGATTTAAAACCATTGCCATCCGAGCTAAAATATTCCTTTTTGGGTGAGAATGAAACTTTTCTAGTCATAAATGAACTTGAGGAACTCAGAAATGATGCATATGAGAATTCTAAAATTCATAAAGAAAGAACTAAAGCCTTTCATGACAAGTTAATTTCAAGAAAAACATTTGATGTTGGACAAAAAGTTCTACTTTATAATTCTAGACTTCACATATTTCTTGGTAAGTTGAGATCAAGATGGACTGGCCCATTTGTGGTTAAGCATGTGTATCATTATGGAGCAGTTGACATTGAGAATCCTCAAAATGGTAACGTATTCAAGGTAAATGGACAAAGACTCAAACTCTTTTTGGAAAATCATGTTACTCAAGAAGAGGTTGTTTTTCTTTCTGATCCTTGTTTTGAAAATAACTAGATGTAAATATAATTTTTTTTTACCCCGGTTAAATGGCGGATAACGGTACTCCGTGATTATTTAAGTCGGTTCCATCAGCTACCCACAAAACTGATATTGTATATAAATTTCTCTTTCATTTTATTTTATTTCATTTTTTTTCAGGATGGATGATATTCTCAAAAGATTGCAGAAACGATTTCCTCCTTTTCCTCGGAATATTTTACTGAAGCTTTACCAAGTTCGATTAGAAAGATTAAGAATGCTTATGAACAAAGGGATTCCTGAAGACATACGTTGGATAATTGAAGCCAAGGTACGTGAAGATGAATATCTTCCTGTTTTGCATTTACCAGGTACAGGTAGAAGCACTTATGCAAAGAAGCGACGAGCAAAGCGCATGAGTTCAAATTGCCACAAGTGTGCACGATGGACGTGTAACGGTAAATGTCGTTCTATTGGGATTCCGTCCTCTAATCGAGATGATAAAATTGAATTCATTAAGGATGGACTGAGTAAGGAGAATTTGGGTAATATCCAACTTTCTCTTGAGACGCATCCTAGTGGAGACGTACAAAGAGAAATTCTTGATTTATGGCCGCAATTCCAAAGGGAATGGCAACATCTTGGGAATCTGATGTTAAAAGACCCTGTTTGCCAGCTTGTAAGAAAACTGGATGGGAAGCATATCCTCGACTCATAGAAGCCGTTTAAGCCGTTTCTGGACGTAAAACCAGAGGAAGATGTGAGCCACAATCACAACTACAATAAATGACTTCTCAGCTTTTGGTTTGATTTGCAATAATTTTATTTCGGTTTAGTTTACGTGTTGTTCGATTTGTGTAATTATTCTCTTTTTTTTGCATTGGTCTTTTACGGTTGATTTTTCTTCTCTTTTTGATTTTCTTCCTGAAATCACGCAAAAATCTTTTGTTAGGTTAACATTTTCTTCTGACAGGTCAAATACACTTTCGGCGACATTATTACTCTTGTCTGATTCACTACTCAGTCCTCTATATATTACACCATGTACTCATTCTCTTTCAGGCACTCGAAAAAGAAAAAAAAATGGAAAGTACTTCGTCCCAACGCATTAAAAAAAATTTGTGTCTTTGGAGGTGCTTATCCAGGGAAAAATAACATATTCACTGATGAAGCCATAAGAGTTGGAGTAATACTTGCCCAACAAAAGATCCAGTTGATTTATGGAGGCGGTAGTACGGGTTTAATGGGAGCAGTCGCTACAGCAGCACACGCCGGAGGAAGTCCAGTTCTAGGAATCGTGCCAAAACTATTTACAGATTTTTGTGGACCTACCGTGGGTAAGGAAATACAAGTCTGGAGTATCCATGAACGGATAACAATCATGTACCATTCTGCCGATGCATTCATTGCTTTACCAGGAGGTCTGGGTACATTGGAAGAAATAGCTTGCGTGGCTTCTTGGTCATCTTTGGTCACAAATAAGAAACCCATTGGTTTGCTTAATATTAATGGTTATTTTAGTAATTTACTTTCATATTTAGATAATGCTGTGGATAATGGATTCATGTTTTCAGAGGCAAGGAGAACCATAATTTCTGCTACAACCATTGAAGATTTACTCAAAAAGCTACAAGCTTATGAGTGTTTATCTGCTACGGTTGTTTCGCAAACGCTCGGAAAAAGAAAAAGAGATATGGACGAGCAAGGAGTGGATTGCACTTTGTCTTTGTGACATTATCTAACATTTTGTTTGTTGTGTCTCAGTTATAATAAGTGGTTAGCAACCTCTGCAGGTAATATCTCCTAAATTCTACCTTTAAAATTTGACATTGGGGACAATGTCATATTTTAGTAGGGGGTAAGGGACATATTTTGCTAAAAAAAAAAAAAAAAAAATTTTGTGTTTTAAGACATTTAGAAGTATTCATTCTGAACAAGGTCTGAGTAAGGGAGACTTGAGACATACCTTGTCAGTTTGATTTAATCTTCTTCTTCAAAAAAACAAAAAAAAAAAAAAAAAAAAACAAAAAAAAAAAACAAAGAAAAAAGCATGTTTAGACTTAGTGTGTTTTTTTTTAGTTACTTTCAATACAATGATGAGATATGAATTGCATAAGTCTAAAACAGATTTATTAGTGAGAAGATTTTCATGAGAATTGAGCTTGATGTCAACCTTTTTATGAGCCAATGTTAATATGATATGTTGATTGAGAAAGAAGCATGTTTAGACTTAATCTGACTTGTATAATCATCTTTGTGAGTTTTTGAGCCTATAATGATTGATGCATTATACAAATCAATCTAATTTCTTTCTTGAGTGCTCTTATGATTACATGATTCTCTAGAACTTGCTTTAAACCGTTTGAGACTATATTGATACATGTGACAACATGAATATGATAGAGGCATTAGGATTATAAACAGAGCCAAACAGCCATCCATTATTAATGTTCTACGAGAACATCCCCACTAGTGAGCCAATTTGAGCCTACATTAAATATGATGTTTTATTGGTAACCACAACTTACACCTAGCCTAAATATGCTTATATCCTTACCCTTGTTCTAAAGATGAATTTTATATTTTGAGACATATTGCAAAAAAACAAGGGATATTTTTATTTGAAAATTTGGGTTAGAAACAAAAGATAAGTGTGGGGGAAGAAAAGAAAAGAAAAAGTCAAGAGAAAAAGAAAGGGATCATTGTCAAATACATTCCCATATTAAAAAAAAAAAAAAAGAATATTCTCTTGAACTTCTAGAAAAAGATGTTACAAAGTTGGTTAGAATGATGCAAAGGCTCAACATGAATATTTAGCCTATGTTATTATGTGCTTTATAAGAGTTTTGAGAAGTTTTATTTGTATGATCTTATTATGTCTCTAAAATCTATGAACTCTTTGGAACCTTTGTGATATCTTTATCCTTTTGTTCTTTAACCACATTATAACCCTTTGGCCCCATTACAACCTTGAATAAAGACCTCTTGATTTATGAAGTTGTATGATCTAAATAGTGGAGAATAGGTGGACAAGCAAGCATATGGTAGAAGTGTTTTCATGAGATTGATTGAGTGTAAACACTTTACCACTACTTTAAAGAGTGAAAATCAAGAGAGTATCCCATGTGAGAAGTTGAGATTAAGTTTGAATATGCACTATTTTGATTGAAATATGTTATGTTAATATTGGCTTAACTCATTTATTTACATTCAAGCAAGATCTTTTGTGAATTTCTTTAAGCTATTGATTAGTTTATAAGACTTGTTCAAAGATTGTCTCTAATTTATATTGAAAGGATTAGGAGTAAATATTTTTAGTGTATGTAGTTTACTTATATTTTAGTTTTTCAATGTTTGTGGGTATCGTCCTAGTAAACCCTCACGAGACTAAACTCGTCCACTAGGGACACCTAGGGGTTTAAAGGCTTGTGTCACATGCTAAGTGCCACCGTGATTTCCTACGAAAATGGATTAGATTAGATTTTCTTATTTTATTATTATTTTTTTTTTATTGAGTCGTTGCTAGGGACTAGCAACAATCTAAGTATGGGGGTGTGATAACTCGTATAATTATATAGTTTTTAGTTATGTTTTATTATTGTTTTGTGTCAAATACGAGTTATTATTGTTTAGTCTAATTGTGTTTATGATCTTTTATATTTTTATGTAATTTGGTGTTTTTCACAAGTTTCTTTGAGTGATTTCAGATTACTAGAATTAAGGGCAAATCCAGTTCAGTTCCAGTTCCGACACCTTTTGCAATATCAGCTATATCTCGAGTTTCACTGAAGCAATAAGGCTGAACTTTGTATCCCTGCAAAGCTAAGAGGCATACCTATCTTTTTCATGTTTTACACTTCTTGAAACGGAGTCGTTTTCCCTAGCGAAATCGACCATCAAGTTGGCTGATGTGCAATGACGTCTGTTCTGCACCGTTTTGGTATTTTGACCATATCTTCCGATCCACGTGCGCAAATGATCTGATTCCAACGGCTATGGATCCGTAACTGATAGGGGTATATTTTTCTAGAAGACCATTTTATCAGATCGAGCCTCCAACATTGACAAAATCGACCATCAAGCTGGCTGATCAGAATTGTCATACAATATGACGAAAATTGTTAGAAAAATGCACCCACCTATTATACCTACCTTTGAAATTTGTAAAGCTTGTCTCTTGTCATTTAGCCCTCCAAAATGTGTATAAATAGAGGGCCTTGGATGAGTATTGATACATTATACATTGGTAGGATATTAGCCTTTGTAGTAAAATTCTCTAAGTTTTCTTCTTCTTTCCTTTCTCTAGTTTTCTTTTTTATTTACTTATGCTTCTTACATTTCTTTTCATTTTATTCATATCTAGTATGTGTTGCTAATCATATTGTTGAGGTGATGAGGTGAAGCTCTTGGTAAATGCTAAGGTTAGTCTCTTAAACATGAGCTAAAATGAATCATCATTTATAAACACTAGTATAGATAATATTTTCTTTTGGTTTAAAATCATACTTGCAAAGTAGAGATCTTGATTCGTTATTGACAATGAAAATGACACAGTAAATGCTTGGTTTCATAACCTTGATTTGTTGTAGACATATACCTTGGCATAAGGAATGCTTGGACTCTTTTTATGAGTTTTGAGGACACCAAATGAACATAATATCATATGCTATGGACGTTGGACTGAATTGCTAAACCTTCCGATTGGAACCTCCCTTATGTGTGGATTTCAATTGTGTAATAAAACAAGATTAATCTTAGCATAACACCAAGAGTGGAGTCTCTAACCTCAACATCCTTTCTTATTGTTTTTTATATCTTGTTTAATTGTTTTTATGTTATTTTGTTTATTTTGTTCTCTAATATCTTGTTTATCTTATTTTGTTGTTGATTCCCTAATATCTTGTTTACTTTCTTTGTCTTATATATTTATAAACTTATACTTATTAATACGCTTCCCTGTGGTTCGACCTCGGACACCCGAGAATTTATTACTTGAACATAACCTGCACTTGGGTTTACAACTCTTAATTGAGTTACCATCATTTTCTCCTTGTGAAAGGAGCATCAAACAATTTGCCAAAGCTAAATTATTCTCAACTTCACTAGAAAAACTTCTCTTCATAGTTTTTTTTTGGGGGGGGTATGGTGTGAAAATGTAAGTTGTTTGGATTTTTTTTTTCTTTTGTTTTCAAAGGAGAAGAAGTAAAATGGGACGTTAGGGTACCGTGAGGATTGGTATATTTATAGGTTGGTTTGAGAGAGATGGAAGTTTTGCCTTTTAAAGTTGACCTTTTGGAATGACGTTTTTACCCTTGTTTTACTTGTTTGGTAAGGCAATAAAGTGATGGGGATTTTGGGGATTAAGAAAAATGGTCTGACGTGTGGAGGGTTTGCCGGTTTGAGTGTAGAATCAGCTCAACTCGTGTACACGTCAGCGTGACCGAGTTGCTGAGCCAAGCCTCGTGATTCATGAATCGAGCGAGTTGGAAGTCTTTCTTAGAAAGTTATAATCTTCAATCATCCAGAAGGTTCTAATTTTCTCAGCAAAATCGGGTGACTGGTCATACCCAATGGTATATTTCCACGTCGGCTTGAAAGTCTTTTGAATGTTAGGTGGCGGTTGATGGTTGGTAGTATGATTTTACTTATAGTAGGTTCGTTTTCATGCGAACGTAACCGAAGGAAGTTAGGATAGAGTTACTTAGTTGGTGACTTGATGTGTTGGGAATAACCTTTTTATGTTTTCACACCTTTTTTTTTTGTACTTCTTGTCCTAGTTCGTTTGGATAATGCATTTGCAACCTTATCATATATGCTAAAAAGTCTTTTACAAGTAAATATTACTCAAATAAATTATGAAGAAAATCTTTTTATTATTATTTAATTTTAAGTACATAAACTTTTTTTATAATACAATTAAAGATTATCCAAATTTAGTTTAGACCTAATTCCTTCTTCAAACAATCTTATAAGTGATGTATTTAAGTTTTTATTTTCGAAATGCTATTGACAAAGATCGAATCCTAATTGTTAAGGAAAAAAAACTCGCCTCCTTAACAATCGGATTGACCCATATTGATTTAAATATATTCTTCCTTTTTATCATAAATGAGGATCATCGTTTAAATATAAGATCTTGTTTAATTTTTTTAATTAAAGAGGGAAAGGATTTGAATAAGTTTTTTGAATAAAATATGTATGCATTTATTACTAATTCAAATGTTTGAGACGCTCGAATTATTATATTTAATTTAGGTACTTAAATTAAGCAAAAATTTCCTTTCTAGATAAGATTGGAATTTATGAATAATTTTCCACTAACTTCATAGAGTCAACATACTTAAAATGTACATTGGAATATTATCCAATTTGTAAAGGGGCTTCCTTACAAAAGCTAAACAATAGTTACAACTTACAATACAACTTGCTCATCTATTCTTTCGTCATCGCTTATTAGATCTTTCACCGACAAAATTGGAAAAGCCAATTAATTCAATTTCAATTTTCACATGAATGTTCTATTTGCCTAAAATTGTCGTGTCAAACGATCTACTACATCTTTGCTTTTACTATTAGCGACGACATCATCTGGAATTCGCGGGCTTTACTATAAACCCACGTTACTTTTGAGCTTAAAAGTACTACTTCTTACGTGTCAAAGACTCGAAGGCAAATCGTTTTAGTGACAAAGTCCTAAGACTTTCATCTCTTGACAAAAGTTTTTCTTTGTTGATTTTGCTTAACTTTCCATGATATTTACTAATTGCTTTACACACATAAAAGTGCACTTGAAATTTTCCTCTATATGTTGTTTTTAATTTTTTTTTTCTGATATACGATGAGATTTGTTTAAATTTGAATTATACAAAGATAAATAATTATTTTTGGTGAACTCGGAATTTAGTTCAGTTGGTTTATGCAATCATTTTTAAAATATGACATCTAATAGGTCTGGAGTTCGAATCTTAACATCTGCAATCCCTTTTCCTAAACTACGGCCTCCTTTGTATAAAAAAAATCATTATTATTTTTGGCTATTTTTTTAGAATTCGAATTCAAGATCTCTAATTATAACTTATGTACATCCTTAGTTTGATAAGTAATTAATGGAAATCAATGACTTTTAACTAAGTTTGTTCTCAATGAAAAGTGTTTGTTGAACTATTAAAGATTTTAAATTAAAGAAATGACAAAGAAGAAGAATGAGAGGTGGTTCAATAAAAGATCAACAAACAACAAATAGGTCACGGTGGCGGCTAGTCAACTTTGTAGCTGATGCTGACTTAACCAAAAAGCCCTTAATTTTATTTTATTTCACTAAGTTTGTTTAATTAGTGACTTTTATTAATTAATAATGACTTCCTTCAGTAAACTCTTTTACTTGACAATTGGTGTTTTCTTTGGTTTTAACAAAAACAAGGAGTGTACACTACATAGCAAACTTTGCCCAAAAACAAGTTAGAAATGTAATCAATTATAATTTATAAAGTAAACTTCATCAAAAATTAAAAAAAAAAAAGAGAGAGAGAAGAAGATTAAAAATGGGTTTTCACTAGAAAATTAAGTGAAATTAATCAATCTTCAAATAATTAGGTAGCATCACTTAAAAATATATTTTTTTTTGGAGAGAGGAAAAAAAGAATTGAGATTATTTTTGGAATTATATAATAAATTAATCACATGTATTATGATAATTGTCCATTTTTTTCTTTATGGTAAGAAAATAATCCGTACACATCAAATTGTAAAATAAATTCCAAAAGATTGGAAAATTTGAAAAATTGATGAATACTTTTAAACTTTTTGTATTAGGTATATTTTTTATATGTTTGCTAAATTGCTAGACATGCATGTACATGCCAAGTAGAAGCCATTGACAATTTCCAAACTCCAAAAATTTAAAGGTGTGGAACTATTTAATTTGTATGACCTTTGATGATTTTCAATTTTTGTTCTTTTTTTCTTTTTCGAATCGACTTTTTCTTATATATGATAATGATCTACATCTATATATATATATATATATATATATATATATATATATATATATATATATATATATACATAATAAAGAGTAATTCTTTATTCTCGAAGAACCCTAATTACAGATTTGGTGATTAATTAGAATTTAGAAATCCTTGGGTGATGTCACAAAAATTGTTAACTTGTTGTACTAGTGTGTGTATATTTACCAAAAAAATATTCAAAATTCTATTTTATATTTCCCCTTCAAAGTCTAAATTCTAGAAGAAAATTGAGAGATTTAATTTCCAAATTGCAGTGCCGTACACTTTAATCTTTTAATTCTTATCTAAGGGCTGCTCTAACTTCCAAGTCTTTGTTTACTTACTACACCAAATTTGACATATAACAACATTTTGAAGTGATGTGAAAATTAAAAAAACTGTTGCTGTAAGATAAGATAGCATTTATTCATGTGCTGTATATGTGGCCGCAGCCTTATGTCTTTAGTATAATTTTTACATATGTATAATAACACTTATCGAAATGCTGCTATTTTTATTTTATAACTGTTTTTCATGACTTTTTGCATGCATTTTTCATTTGCTGCAAAAGACCTCAATGATAGCAATTATAAGTGCTACCAAAAGTATTTTTATATGATAAGATTTATAACAGCACATGTCAAATGCTTCTAAAAATTTTAAAAATGCTGGAATTATTGGCCATTATAATATATAACAGCAATATGCAAAATGTTGTCAAAGTGTTGCCTTTGCTATTTGTAACAACATTTAAGAAATGCGATAAAAAAATGCTATCTAAAACTAGTTTTGGCATAGTGTGTCTTCAAATTAAACTGCAAAAACTATTGGAAATTTTTCCTTGTTTCAAGCAAACAAGTAAAATAAATTAATAGAAACAGTTGGAGGGCTGAGGAAAAGAAAGATTATGGGAACTATTTTTATTTTAAATTCCATGCCTTGCTTGTTAAAATTACTTGGAGAAAGAAATACCAAGAAAAATATAGTTTTACTTTACTTTGCAACTTTGCTATTATTTTGGAAATTTATTAATTAATATATACCTCAATGAAATCAAAACTTTGTCCTTTGGCATGCTAGAAAGGTATGATAAGAAACCAAGTATTTGCTTTGGGGTGACATTTTGAAAGTAAATTATAAAAAGCATATGAAAAACACCGAAACATTTGATTTAGTGATTGATGTATGATCTCTTACTTAAACAACAGAGTTTGAATTCTCTAACTTTTAGATAAAAAAAAGTAAATGACATAAACAATGAACACGCCTCTTCTATATATGTGCATTATTTGACCCACTTGGCGGTAATCTCATTCATTAATTAGTAAGATTTAGACTTGCTCAAGGGTCGGGCCTGATAAGCTAGGCTCGGATTAGGTCGGATTTGGGTGAGCTTTTTTGTAATTAGAGTCGGCCTGAACCGAATTATTATTCATTAAATAAAACATATTTTTTATTTAAATTTAATTATAACATATATATATAAATACTTTTTTAATAATTTATGAACAGTAAAACAAGCTTATGGGCCAACCCAAGCCCTACCCAAAACGAATTTAGTCAAAGAAAAAAATTTCCGGGCTACGGTCCGGCTCGACCCATGAGCAGATCTAGTAAGATTTGCTTGTACATTAATTTTCCATATGTACTAATTAAAAAAAATTATTGTTCTAGATGATACTTGAAAAACGAATGTATACAATGTACACATACAAAAAATCAATTTGCAAAATTAACATTATTTATATGTAGTTATGTACCAACATATATATTATTAATTTTATAATTAAATAATGTGCCAGTTCTTATTTAAAGAATTAGAAAATGTCTCTTCTTGGCATGCAATAAAAGTAAGGGTGGCACAATTTAATGGTTTTTTCTAAGCTTACTTTTTGCTCATAAGATAACTTAAAATGAGTAAAGAATTAATTGTTGACTTTTCTTGGGGATTTTAATAAACTTAACTTAATTAATTAACTGATTTAATTTATAATAAATTATAATCAACAACTACTTCACATTCCATATATGTGGTCTTAGTCACAATAATTTAATTAAGTGAGATTGGAGAGATAACTTGTGGGGTTTAATTAAGTGTACAACAAATCATTTGTGTACTAAAAAATATTGGCCAATTTGTAATTTTCTAAGATATATAAATTTAAATTTATATAAATCAAACAACCCCACCCTAGAATTCAAATTTAGAAGTTTTAAATTAAAATCTCGATCAGGTACCCCCAAATTTTGTCTTGATTTAATCTTTTCTTGACGATCATGAGGATGTACTCTCACATTAATCTCGTTTTCAGAGTTTTATATTATTTTTTTTTATAACGACTTTTTTCCCTTAACTTGTTGGTGATGTCATATTAAACCTGTTCAAGGGTCGGGTTATTCATTCAAATTCGAAGATCCGTCTATATTTTGAAGGGTTTGAATAAAAATATTAAGCCCGAAATATGGGCTTAGATAAAAAAATGAGGTCCATTTAAAAAATTGACCAAGCCTTGGCTCCAATAATCAAGATCCGAGTTCGGTTTGGCTTGTTTTTCATTATATAATATATTATTTTTATATTTTATATATTTTATAATTTATATCATATAAAAAAATATATATAATATTATAGTGTAAACATTTAAAAATATGCTAAGTTATCCATGTTTTAGAACTTAATAAAAGAAAAAAAAAGATAAAATTACTAAAAAATTAAATAATAAAAAATATTTATTTAATTTTTTTTAGAAAAAAATAATATGGGCGGGCTTAAACGGGTTTGGACTATCTATTTACAAATATAGAGGGTCTGGGCAGAATTTGAGGCTCATATTTCGAGTAGGGCTTGGACAAGTATATATGGTGTTGATACCATACCTAAACCCGACCCGAACCCAACTAGGCCTGGCTCATGAGCACCGGTTTTACTTGTAACTAGACCTATTCAAGGACCAGAAAGACAGGTTCGGCCCAAATTGAGTGGGGCCTAGAAAAAGATTTTAGTAATTGAGTCGGCCTGACCCAAATTATTATTCATTAAAAAAATTATTTAAATTTAATTATAAAATATATAAATATTAATATAAAAATAAAAATAAATTTTTAAATATTTTAAATATTTAATGAACAGTAAAATGGACATTTGAATCGGTCCAGACTCGACTCGACCCGAACTTGAATAAGAAAATAAAAATAAATTTGAGCAGTAGCCCGACCCATGAATATGTCTTTTTGTAACTCATATAAACATTATCTTTTAGTAGCATTTATTATTATATATAAAATAATTAAGTTATATATATTGATTCTATTCTTACTTACTAGTTACTAATAATTTAATGATGCCAATTTTTGACTTAATCTATGAACTTGGGATTCCAAAAACGTGCATAAGCCACAAAGCCATCTTGAATCATATAGCTATGATGCCATTTCCCAAATTCTACATAATTTTTTGGACCATTTTCGCACCTATTTCTTTAATGATAATTTTATTGTGCTTCATTAATTAAATTAAATTAAATTCATAAAGTTAAATATTGTAGAAATTTTGTCATAAAAAAAATTGTAGAAATTTTGTCATAAAAAAGAATTGTAGAAATTTAAAATAATTCTTACTAGAATTTACAACAAAAATGAAGATGTTATTTATCTAATTGTTATAAACTAATTAATATAACAACCATATAATTTTCAAAAAAAATGAAAATGTTATATACCTAATTGTTACAAAATCATATCATTAAATGTTGTTTAGATTTTATATAAAAAATATATCAATGGTTGTATATACTTTAACTATCACAATATGTTAAGAACCCTAAGATAGTTCGAAAGGGAATTAAACTTAGATAAAATATGAGAATATCTTTAATCATTTTACCCAAAAAAATAATAATTCATTAATAGTCTAGAACTTAAATCAAACTAGTTCTTCCAATTCTCCTTCAATGAAACTCCCTAATCAATTAAAATAGACTATAAGATTTGTGGTCCAAACGACATTTTTTAAGTGGCACGCAAGAGGAAAATTGCAAGTTTTATTATTTTTGGGTCACAAAAATGGATAAAAGCTTTACTTATTTTGTACAACTTTCCACATGTTAAGACCAAATTGTCGTGATTGATAAGTAGACCTATTTAAGGGTATGGCTACTCGTCTGATCTGTCAAGTTCGATCTGTATTGGGTCGGATTTGAATATAAGTTTTTTTAATTCAGGCCTGGCCTGGCCGGCTCAAATTACTGTTTAGTAATAATTTTTTTTTTTTTAAAATTATAAAAATGATTTTTTTAAAACTATGAAACGGGTTTCCGGGCCTGCTCAAACCTAGACTGAGCTTGGGTAAGAAATCTAAAAAAAATCGGCCCATGAACGCCTCTAGTGATAAGGTAGGAAAGAGAAAATTTGAATAAAAATATTTTTTGGGTACAAAACAAGTTAAGATTTAAAGGATAACTGAAGATCAAATTTTATGAAAATTCATGTTTTAAGAGAGATAAGTGAATCATTTAGACAAAATCCTACGTTCAAATTTGATTCAAAAAATTAATGTAATACAAATTTGGGAAGCAAAATTTCAAGTATTTTGGTTGAAATTTTTTGGAACAAAGGAGGTCGCAGTTTGGAGATAAAGGAAGATGCTGAGATTTGAACTCCAAACTTATTAGATGCCATCTCTTAAGAATAATTGTATAAACTAAATGGATTAAATTCCAAATTCATTTTGATAGAGATTTCCCTAACAAAGAGACCAATTGAGCCGAATATGAGTTTACTTTTTAAGCCTTTTTGACATGAACAAGTAGAGTAGACTTGCTCATGGGCCGGGCTGAGCTGCCATCCAAATTTTTTTTATTTTTCTTACCCAAGTCCGATCCGTTGACCTGGTTTACTATTTAAATATTATTAAAAAATAAAAAAAATCATTTTTGTAATAATATTTATATATTTTTTATAATTAAATTTAAATAAAAAATATTTTATTATTATTTAAACATTGATTCGGACCGGGCCGACCCGAATCGAAAAATACTCTGTCTAGGTCCGATTTAATATGAGTTGGACCTGTCGAGGTGGACGCAATATCCAACCCTTGTGCAGGTCTAAAGTGGAGTAGTGGACCTTAATTTCCATGTCTTTATCATCATTTATTAGACCATTTAATTTATTACTTTGAAATATTTTAGATTTGGTACTCCATGTTCAAGAAATTAATTTGGACGGCCAGGCCTTTCAACCTAATAGTTCAAGTGTCACTATGACAAGAAATTAAAAGACTGGTGATTTTTAATGGCAATATAAGTTTTTTTTTTTATATTAAAAACTTAATTAAAAGAATACGAAATAAATAGAGTTAAATATAAAAAAAATTGCTTTCTCATGCTATAAATATAATAACATTTTAAAAATAAAATAATTTAGGGTTGATTTGATAGTGGTTATGATTTTTAAAATAATTGAGATTTAAAGTTCAATTTTTTTAACTCTTTTAAATTTCTTTATATGTAAAAAGAAAACATTAATTTTATAAGCATTTACTAATTAAGCGCCTTTAATTAGTTATACCAAGGCATTATATTAACTTATAGACTTAATTTATAGTATAATTAATAAAATTATGTATTAATATTAATAATCCTTTTTTGGTACAAAGGAAGTTAAGATTTAAGGAAAATTGTAAGTGTTGAAAATCGAACTCCGACGATCTTACGAAAATCCAGTGGGTGATATTTTTTAAATACCCAAATGACTTGAATATATATATATATATATATATATATATATATATATATTGGGGTATAATAAACAATACCCAAAAAATCCCATAATAAATTTTTTTAAGTAAATAATGAAATTTAGTTGGCTATTGGCTAAGGCAAGAGGTTAATTTAAAAGCATATAGAAAGGGAAGGAGGGTGACTCAAGCCAAAGAACAAATCAATTGGGAAGTCAAAGCAAAGTTTTGAAGTCAGTAATATGTTCAACATCTATGCTAATCATATTAATGGGTTTTATATTTATTATTATTATTATTATTATTATTATTATTATTATTATCTTAATTTCATATGATTTTGATGGTTTCTAGACTGGCAACTGCGTAGAGAATTAATTTTGTTTTCTGTAAAAAATTTGTATACCAATTTCTCCTTCTGATAGCGATTAATTTTACTAATTTATTAGGAAGATAAAAACTTATGTAATATGTAAGGAATATGTGGAAATAATTAGCAATAAAATTTATGGGGAAAACTGAAAATTCATAGCAGGTGATTTGATGATTAAAACTTTTATATATAATTTCTCAAATGAAAATTTGCTGCCTTCTTCTAGATTACAGCTCTGAAACTTTACAGGAAAATATATTTTTAGTTATAATCATCGACAATGTCACTTTAAATGACTTTTCGAAGTTAGATATGATAATTCGTGTATTTTTATTATATTTGTGTGTGTTTTTTTTTTTTACATCATAATTGTATTTAAGATGTTATATATTATATAAATTTTGACACATTAATAGTTTGTATTATATAAATTTTGACACGTTCATATATTCGTGTCATATTCATATTATTTTTCATGTTTTAATTATTTTTTCGTATTGTGTCTAAAATTACTAGTTTTACTTAAAATGACTAAAAAAAACTGCATTATATTATTTTAAAAAATCACTTTTTTCCTACTTGCTAGGGATAGGGTATAGTTCTAAAAATACACTAAATTAGGGTTTAATTTCAAAATTAGGAAATTTCAATGCCGTGTAATTTCGGTCTTTTATCTTTGCTTGCTAACCATGGAACTCCCTTTTTATTATCTTCGATCGATCGTATCTACATTTTTCAACGCTAATTCTCTAAATTTTATAAGGCGTTAAATAGAATCCACGTCCGATCTTAATTATTTATATTAATTACACCCGTTTAAATTTCAATAAATATATATATATATATATGTATGAAAATGAATCACCTAATTATAAATCGTTCGTAGCTGATCACCTTCATTATTTGGTTAAAATTAAGAAATCAAACCAAATCTGATTTGAATTGAATTGGTTTGGTTTGAAAAGTTTCGAAACCAAACAAAACCAAATTAAAATTTTGATTTCAGTTTGATTTCTTAATATTTTCAAATCAATTCAAACCGAAAACCAAATTAAAAATAAATAACATACTGATATTTATATTTATATAGATTTTTTATATCTAAATATATATATATATATATATATATATATATAAACTCTCTTTAGTTTAGGATTTCTTTTTTGAAAAGTTAATCATCAACAGTTTTACTTATATATAGATTGGTTGTAGCTTTACTTAAAAATACCAAATTTAAAACTCAACATTCCATTTTGAGATTTTAAATATAAATAATGTGCAAAAGATTTAGTTTGAGAATAATTCTTACATGAACTTATTTTTGTATACCTAATGGCTAATGCCACATGCTTTTTTTTTTTATCTATTTTATTATTTTTGTATCTTTGAATTAAGAGATAATGGATGAGATCCCTTGTCTATAATGCATACTCTAAAATTAAAGAATGATTTTTTTTTTTTTGGTTTCATATTTTAAATTACATCGTTAAATTAAAGCCAAACCAAATAAGAAATCAAATAATTTCGATTTGGTTTTTATTATAATTTGGATCAGTTTAGATTAAAAAATTAAAAAACCAAAATATTTTGATTTGGTTTTTATTATAATTGTAGTTTCTTATTAGAGGAATATAACAAAAACTTGAAGATGACTACTTTTTTTTTGTTTCACTACTAAGCTTACTTTGCTCATAAGATAACACAATATAAATGAAATAATCAATAGTCATTGACTTTTGTTTTAAATTAAAAAAAGTTAATTAATAAGCTAGAAACTTAAATGATTTTCATTGTCACAATCATAATTTTTACAATTCTCAAAGTGTTTGATTACATTAAGCAAAGCCTAATTCACTCAACAAAATTTCAACAAAAAAGTTTCTCCTAAGGGGGGAGTAGGGACTAATTTCTTGGGAAAAAAAACTTTTATGAGGTTAAAAAGAGGAAAAAGAGAACAAAAAAAATCATGCAATTAGAGATTAATTTCAAGAAAATCTCCACCTTTAAATAAATTTTTATAGGAATGTGCTTACATATATATGTTACACATGAATTAATTATATTTATGTTTGATTTATAATTACCTTAATAGTTTTTCATATTTTAATTAGTAGTCTAAGGCTCATTGGGTAGTTGAAGAGGTGTGTACAAATTTTTTTTTTTAAAATCCTATTTTTTTTTTTTGTAATTTTATATTCAAGTTGAGACTTTTATTTATTGCTAATTAATTTTAAATTGAATACTTAAGATTTTTTATTAAAAAAATAATTGTGTAATGAGATTTTGAATCTGTTTCTTTTCTTTAGGTTATGAATATGATTGCTATTTTCTTATAAACCAAACCAAATGGATTAAATATGAAAATCAAACCCAAACTAGAAAAGCAAATTCAGTTTGGTTACTACTTACATGAGATGTAGTTATATATATCTAATTCATTTTAGACTTTTATTATTTGGATTTTCTCAACAAATAAGTCGAAAAGGAGATCATACATATTCTACCCACAACCACAAGGGCAAATTGTCCAAAATTCACCCTATCTATAATTTATAAAAACCAATCCAAATAATTCAAGAAAAATAATTTTATATATATTTGCTTTTTTGGATCACTAATGGAGTAGATGTATTTTTTATTTTAAAATATTTATGTTTTCAATTAATATGATCTCATATAAATGAAAACCAAACCTATATAAAGCTACAATATTCGAATTAGATATGATTACAAAAGCTATAATTAATAACAAAAGTTGCATCCGAACATTTGATTCAATAATTATATATGTATTCTTGCTTAAGAAAATAATTAGTTACGTTAATGTTTAAAATTATGATTAATTTTTTTTATATAATATGATAAAAAAATCTCCAACTAAAAATGTGAAAGAAAATACTCATCTTTTCTTTGTATTAATTATTAATCTTAAAAATTTTGGACCTAAACCTCATGCTATGGTCTATAAGGGTAAAACATTTGTTTATTATAAATGAAATGTTGGAGTTTGAGTAAACTTGTCCAAGGGTCGTACTATTCGTGCGGCTCGACAAGCACGGTTCGAATTAGGCTGAGCTTAAGTAAAGATTTTCATAATTCGGGTCAGTCAAGACCGGTCTGAATTACTATTTATTAAATAAAAAATATTTTTTATTTAAATTTAATTATAAAATATATAAAAATATTAATATAAAATATTTTAATATTTTTTGAACAATGAAACGGGCTTTCGATCCAAAACGGGCTTGAGTAACAAAAAAAAAAATTCCCGAGCTATTGTCTAACCCGTGGGCAAATCTAAATTTGAGTTATTTTTAGAAAATTACAAATTTATTTATCAAGCTTTTTCATTTTTTTTTAAAAAAAAAATAAAAAGCTATCATGATTAGGTTGAAGCCTTGAACATCAATTTAAGATACAAGCTGATGAAATGATTTAAGAAGCCTTACTTTGAATACATGTGAACAAAAGAATCTCAAGTTCACAAGAAAAATACTAGCTATAGCTAAACAAACATCCCCAATATAGTAATAAACTTCATAATTTTATGCAGAAAATAATATAGATATGAATTACACGTGCACGTTTATCTTTCCAAAGAAAATGTAACAGTCCAAAAATTAAAAAAAATATTGCAAACTTAGAATTCCATACCCAACAAATTTTATGAAAAAAATTCAAATTATGAAATAATATTCTCCCAAAAATATAAGTCATTGCTGACCTACCATACAAAAAGGTTTTTATTTATTTATTTATTTTAACCACGATCATCAAATGCGTATTGATGTTTAATATTCGAATATTTGATTCAATGATAAATATTTTTTAATTTTTTTTTTTTTGAATTCACTCTTCCATTGTATAAAAAAGTAGTGACGGTCGGACAAAGAAATTTCCTATAGATGGCAATGTAAGTATACTCAAACTAACAGTATTATTTTATGTCATATTTTAATTATTTTATGTCATATTTTAACAAAAGTTGCATCCGAACATTTTAATACGTTAATAATTCATTCGTGTTATTTTCTCGTGTCATATTTTATGTCATATTTTAATTATTTTTTTTATATTATATTCATGTCATATAATTATATCGTATCCAAAATTAACAGATCTAATCGCAGCGGCTGCGGAACCCTTAAACATGGTTGATTTATAACCTCCATAATGCTGTCATTATCGATGAGGCTGCAAACTAGTTCTTTGAATTTTGGTATACATACAAAAGAAAAATGTAAGCATGCAAAACTAAACTAGTAATCTGTGGCAGTTAGGTTAGCAAATATGAAGTCTTAATTATTAATAAAAAAGTAAATTGTGTGAGAGAGAGACTCAAGTATAATTAAGAAAATGATAAAAATGAGAGAGAGACTTAATTAAGTGCTATTGGCAGTGTCTTAAAACTGCTGATGAAAAGGGGGAAAGTATTGAGTATTGACTTTGATTATGACATTTTTAATAGATTAATGGGTAAATTTGAAAAACATGCTGTTAATAATAAATTATTGTTAAATGGTATAATGAGTAAAAATTATTTGAAAAAGAGAAATGAACAATTAGAAATTATTAAGAAGGAAATTGTAAAGACAAAATTAGCCTTGATAAAAAAACTTTCTCCTTCCTTTTTCTCTTATTTTTTAATTTATTTTTAATTGAAAAATAAAGTTTTCTGAAATTTTTTTTTTAATTTTAAAAAATATTTTTTTAAAATTTTAAATATTTTATTTACTTTTTTTAATTAAATTTTTTTTAAAAATAACATTATTTTTTCTAAAATTATTTTTTCTTTAACTTTTTAAATTTAAAAAAAATAAATATTTTATTTTATTTTTTTAAATTTATTTTTAATTAAAATTTTTAAAATATAATATTTTCTTAATAGAAGAGAAAGAAAAAATATATTTTTTCATTAAGGGTAATTTTGTCTTTACAATATCTTTTATAATAATTTTTAATTATTCATTACTCTTTTTCAAATAATTTTTATCCATTATACTATTCAACAATAATTTAACTATTCACAACATGTTTTTCATATTTACCCTAGATTAATTAGTAGCTTTAAAATTAATTGGTTTTTATTTATTTATTTTTCCATGGATGACAATTGCTGATCACCACATACTACAAAACTATATGACTACGAAATATTGACTCTTGAAATCTGAATTTCGTGAAGCTCTCACTAGTCAAATTCAGGGTCCATTTTCTTGCCGCTTTTGATAGGCAATTTTAACTTATATTTAATAATTTTAGATATGATATGAAAATATAATATGAATTTGATATGTTTAATATATATATAAATAATATAATAAATACGATATATTTAATACATATATCGTATTCGTATTTAAAATTTTAATACATTTAATAATTTATATTGTATTTATATTATACAACTAATAAAAAAAAATACAATATACATACACAAATTGCAGATCTAATTTTAACTTACCAAGTTCTAGTTAGGTAGCCGTTAAAAAGGAAAGAGAACCAACTTTTTATTGTAAACCTCATTTTGAAAACAGAAAAATGTTTTAAGTTGAAGCCATTAGAGGTGATCACGGTCGGGCCGGGCTCAAACTATATACTAAGAGTTTTTATGTCTGTTCAGGTCCGACCCGACTCGAAATATGAGTTTTTTTTGTCCAGGATCGGCCCATATTATTACTACAATATCCAGGCCTGGCCCGCCAGTTTTTTTTTTTTGTTATTCCAATTTTCAAATTTCTGTCTTTTTCTGCTGAACATAATATACATAACCAAAATTCAAATTATAAATCATTTAATTATTAAATATAAAATATATTTATTTTATATAATAATATTCGGCCCGGGCCTAAATTTTTTTGCCCAAGGCCCTGCCTATTTAGAAAACGGGCCTAAAATTTTGTCAAGACCTATTTTTCGGACTTAATATTTTTGTTCAAACCCTCCCAAATATCGGACGAGCTTCTAGTTTAGAGGGGTAGCCCGACCCATGAGCAGATCTAGAAGCCATATTTCATGAGACTAGAATTAAGCAAACTTTTCTGCCAACCAAAAAGGCAAAATTTTCATTTTTCAAAGTTTGGAAATCTAAACAAATTTCTATGGAATTCTTACGTAATACCCCATGTATTAGTAAACAGTTAACTTACAAATTGTTGCTTCTCTTCATCCTTCATATCACCTCTTGACTTTTTCACTGATTATGAAAAACCCTATCAAATCATTTCCTTTTCTATGGTTTCATTCAGGATGAATAGTTTCTAATGATCTCATAAATGAAAGTGTCAAATATGCCAACAACCGTACAATTTGTTGGTAGAGTGGTAAGATTTTTAATTTTAATAATCAAAATTCAATCCTCAAAATTCAATCTCCGATAATTTTAAATATCAAAAAAAAAAAAAAAATTGTCAAATATTGTTACCTAAAGATTTTAGCAGACTATGAATGGATTCCATGGAATTGTAGCAAAATCCAGCTGCATATTCCAAGGATTATATATGCCAATTTTTTTTTGAAAGTCTGGTTTTTCATTTCCCACTTCTAAGTTCCTCTGGCAACTTTGCTCTTCCTTAAACTAGTGAACAAGCAAAAATGTTTTTAGGTCAAAAAAAGAGTCCCACAGTCAAAAGTGGAACAGGAAAACGGCTGCTTTTGAAGGTCCCTGTTAGAAGTATTACAGTTTACTAATAACATGGCAGATTGTTTAGGCAACCGCCAGTTTGGATCATTGAATCTAAATACTACTTGTATAGTCATAACAATCCCCATGTTTACTTCTTCAGTAGTTCCAGACCTGACAATTCGTGTATCCGTGTTGTGTTCATATATATATTTTTATCATAATCGTGTTTAAAATGTTTTATATTTATATAATTTTGACGTGTTAATAACTTGTGTTATATAGATTTTGACATATTTTAATAACTTGTGTTATATAGATTTTGACATGTTCGTATATTCGTGTCATGTCCATGTTTCTTTTTCATGTCGTGTTGTGTTTCTTATCGTGTTTTAATTATTTTTTTCTGTATCATATTCGTGTAATAATGTCGTATTCAATATTGCTAGGTTTAACCAGCTCCAACCTGCAAAGGCATTCCTTCCTCCCTGTATTAATGCCAGCAGTCTTCTAATTGGACAATATATGCATTTCATTAGTACTAGAAATCCTTAATAAAGAGTATGATGTTGAGCAGTAATAGAGATGAGAAGTGTGTTTTTGGAGAAAAGAGAATAGGTGGAAAAGAAGGTGTTTTGGTCCCAACAGATTCAAAGAGGGGGAAAACAAAGAAACTAAACAATCAAACAAGTTAACACTCTTCAGTTTCTCTAATGGCTAGATTGTCCAAAATGTTAATGAATTTATGACCTTGATTATCCTATATTCGAAAACATTCAACAGTGCAATTCAATTTCTGCTTCCACACATTCAAGGTAGCTTGAAATAAGAATCCATGTCTGCACATTTGAAGAATATCAGATATTATAGACTACATTTTATACTGTCAATACTGAAAATGGATAAGCTGCTTAAAAATAGTACTTTCCAGTTCAACTAACAGAGGTAAATCAACCTATGTTGCTCCGACTCTTCATTTTTCTTGAAGTATCGGTGTCCGACACCCGTGTCCAACACATATCCGGACATGGGTATGGAGATATGATCCTCCAAGAACCCTCCAAATACATGGAAATCTTAGAAAAAATTGAACATACCCGTGTCGGATACATACTCGTGTCTGACACTCACACCCGAGTCCAAGTAATATAGAAATCAATGGAAACTTATGTCACAGGACTCACTTCATTTGCCGTTAAGATAGATAACCATGATGTGCATTAAAACTACCTGGGAAAATCAGGTTTTACATGTATAAAAATCAAGATTACCATGCTGGAGAGATGAGTGAATGATACTTTCAGGGTGGCAATTTTCCTGTTAAGTAGAGAGAAAGTTTATCTCTCATAATCAAGGCAGACTGGTCGAAAGATTCACAATTTTGTCGACGATAACCAATGTCGTGATGATGGGACAAGGACATATCATCTAGCACCTCATCCTCCAGATCAATAAGAATATTGTGCAACAAGCAGCAAACAAGAACAATTCTTGGCAATCTGTTCTTATCAGGCATCCACATTACTCCATGTATTATTCTCCACATCTCCTTGAGCCTCGCCAGAGCCATCTGTGCTACCATTCTGGTCGCTGCGTGTCGTTTATTGAACTCGATTTGAAGATCTGAGAGGCCTTTCCCTTGATAAGGAGTAAAAAGCCATGGCAATAAGGGAAAACCTGCATCCCCTATTATATATTCTCTTATTTCAGTTCCTTCTGAAATGTTTAGGTTCTTTCCATTTAGCCTCTTTCCTTCTTCAGAAAGTCTGAATAAACATGAGCTCCCAAGGACAATTGCATCACTTAAACTTCCTGGCCACCCGGCAATCACATCACGAAATCTCATCTCTGGGTCCACAACTGCCTGCAAAATCATGCTGTAGTTCTTCTCCCGATCAAACCAGACACGATTCGACGGGTCCATTGTAGGCAGAGTCATGACAACGTGTGTGATGTCAATTGCACCACAGCAATTAGGAAGGCCCCGGATTTTCTCAAACTTAGACTTTATTTGCTCCATCTCTGCTTCGGTTGAAGGCCAATTGAGATGGCGCAGCCCTCTTTCCTCCATCGCTTCTACAAACCGCCAGGTTATCTGAGAAACAGTTGATTGATTTATCCCAAAAGTATCACCAATGATTGATAATGATTCACCGGAGCTAAGCCTTCTAAGAGCAACAGCAACTTGATCGTTTAGAGACAAAGGCTTGCCATTTATATCAGTGAAGCTTGATTGCCTAGCCATCAGATCTTCCTTCACTAGCGAACATATGTAGTTGAATGTCTTTCTTGAAATTCTGAAAACTGATTCAAATCTTTTTGAATCCTTTGACTGGGATAAAGGACCTAAATAGTGACATGAAAACAAGGTTATTTCTTTTATAAAAGAAAAAGAAAAACTTTTCCTTTGGTAAAATATAAAAACATGTTTCATGGATCTAAATATTAATGTAAGATCATTAGCTTAAGCCACTGAAAACAAAATAGCAGCCTCAACATTACTGTTTTATATGAAGAGCCACCAAAAATTTATTAATCATAAGGCTCACATCCTATCAATGGCATTGCACTTGCGATCTTAACTTAAAAAAAAAAAATCAAATGCCCCAAAAGAAAATTTTCAAAACAAGATCAAAGAGTACATATCTTTTTTATTTTCATCACACATGCCGAAGCTAATCAGATAATTCAGCATGTTCTTACCAATTTACGGGCATATATTCTCAAGCTTTGTTGTCATTAACAACAGAGAGAAATTTAAAGCACATTAGTGACTAAGAGAAATTGATGACAACTGAATCATAGCACAACCCACTAGCCGTCATTACAAAAGCAAAAGTACCACTTATATGGAGATATCGACATTGATATTCATGGTCAAGTTTTGAGTACAATTTGCATGATGAGGTAAGATCAAAGCAAGCAGTCTTTGCTAAAAGATGTAGGAACCAGATGGGATGGGCATAAATCCTCTTAAAGACTACCAAAGAGGATTCTTAATCCATGTTGTTTATATTTTGTGGTTTTAGTTTGTAAAATGAAGGTAAGAAGAAGGAAATATCTTGAAGGAAAAGAAAGGACCAAACTCCTTCACCAAAGAAATATTATTTAAAGCATGACAGATGCAAGAATTAATTCTAACAAAAAAAAAACCGATTCATTTCAGTAAAATTTGAGCAATTATTGGGTTGAACCTAGTCTGAAAAGCCCAACTACTCCATGGCAATATAAAATTTGCCCACCCTCCAGCGGTGTATGGCCTTTAAACTCTCATGTTCTAAGACCACTCTATCTATGCTGCTGTAGTTTCCCTAGTTTTAAGATGCTCTGAATGTGCGTATAGCATTCGTTTTAATAGACTACTTAATACAAAACCAAGTTTCAATCAACATGACAAGTTGCAATAAGAAATTATCTGAACATGGCTATCACTCATTTGATGGCAAGTCAATAAAGAGACATTTTACATGCGAGCAACATCTATAATGTATGTACTGCAACACCAAAAAAGAAGTTAATTGAGCAGTGTCTCAAAAATCATTCTGCAGAAGGGAGTAAAGGATTAAAATAGAGCTCGGGAGACCCATTAGTTAGCCTTTTGAGATGCACAGACAAAAATTCAGGATAAAAATGTTGGGTTCAGCCTTTTGAGATGCTACTCGGACTAGGGTGTGAGTGTTAGACACGGGTATATTCAATTTTTTCCAAGATTTCCATGTATTTGGAGGATCCTTGGAGGATCATATCCCCATACTCATGTCCGGATATGTGTCGGACATAGGTACTACAAGAAAAATGAAGAGTCGGAGCAACATAGCCTATCTCGTAAAGAAAAAAAAAATTGATACAGGGTTCTATCCTAATACTATAAAAATTGTGGATCTGACCCATGCCCGGATGCCCTTGAAAAAACAATGCCGGTCATAATAACCATTGACGAATAGAGTCGACAAAAGCCTAAAATCACAGGCAGATAAAACATGAACTATATGAAACACATACTAAGTTATTAAGGAATATTTACTAAGTGCATTATATCCAAATGACCTCAAAACATCAATTTACTCACTAAAGCTGTATTTTCAACCCATGTCCTAAATCTGAAATTTTATCAGAAACAGTTTAAAACAAAAACCTAAGCAAATGCCTCTTGGAACACTTCATAGGATACGCCCGAAGGGAATGTAAAGGATAACCAAATTCCCAGCAATGCAAACAATCCACAAAATCAAAATACCATATACATAAAACTTCAAACTTGCAACTTGCAAACAATTTAAGCTCTATCTCATACCATTCTTACACACACCAGACATATTATATAAATTCAATCAAATTAGCAGAAACCCAATTGGACCCAAGTCATGAAATTTCATTAAACATAAAGCAAAGCCAATAACAGCCCTTATAATCATCATTTATATACAAGTTCAAGCAACAGGAAAGCAATGTATAGAAACTGAAAAATAACAAAATCAAATGCCTTACACATTGAGAACTGTAGAGAAGTATCTTATTGTAATACCTGAAATCCTCTTGGAGAACTCATTCCACCAATCCAAAGGCTGAGGTTGAGACCCCAAAGAAGAAGCAACAGTAGCAGGAGAAGGCAAGACATTCTGGTCAACCAGCTTCCTTTCTACTGCTTTTTTTCTTCTCTTGAACCCTCTAATGGGTCCCATTGAAAGAAACCCAACAAAGAAACACAACCCCTGAGATGAGTTTAACTTAAAAGAACTTGAAAGAACCTAACAGCAAAGATCAAAAGAATCTCAGGAAAGAGATTGAGTTTTGGCTTTTTGGTTTTGGTTTATGGTTTGTTTTGGGTTTTTAAAGCATGCAATGATAAGTGGTTGAATGAAGAGAGTAATAATAAGAGAGATGGTGAAGACTGAAGAACAGAAAAGGGCCTTAAGAACACAAAAACTAAAGAAAATAGTCCTAGTACTATGTAGGCATTAGTACAGTGGCATGAGGTGATTTCTTTTGTTGTTAAAGGAAAGACAATGTAGAGGAATAAAGCTGAAACAAGTTTATAGCCTTTTCATGGTCATGGTCCTCAAGGACCATGATGATTTTTTAAAAATTATTTTTTTCTTCTAAATTACATTATTTTTGTTCTTTTTAATATATTTTTATTATTTATTTTTTACATTATTTTTTGTGTGCTTTTTAATACAAATGGTATGTTACATAATAAATAACACTTTTTTTTTTATAATGGAAATGGATATTCATTAAACAAATTCCATCATAAATATTTGATACAATCATTCAAATATTTTATTGATTAAGTTACTTAATTAATATTTTTATTAAAAGTTTATAATGTTATCACTTTATGAATGTTTAAATTTAAATGAAACAAAATGCTTTCAATTTATTTTTGGTTACAATTTGATGAATAATACTTATGAAATTTCAACTTTCTATTATATCAGTAAATCCTTATAATCAAGAAATCTTCAATTTTTTCCCTACAAATGGTCAATGCTAAAATGTTTTGATAAAAGATTGCTGTGACAGTTGATTTGCCCACTCAGCTGGCAGCAGACATCAACCAGGACCAGCTAAAAAGTTGGACTCAGGTTTGGCCCTAGTCCATTGAGTCTAACTAGCCATTTCCGGCCCAGGCTTGGAACAACCCAAGTATATTTCTTGAAGCCCAAAGGCTATTCTTTCTGTCACATTGGAACACAAAATTCATTTTTATTCAGAAACCCATCATTGTTTTTCTAATGAAAATATAAATTGATAGCATATAATTACACCCCAAGATGATCAAGAACACAAGACACTATCCTAGTTCTAGTCTCAATCTGTTTTCTTGTTTCCAAATTTTGGTAACTTAACAATAACATTGAATTTAACATTTTTTTTCATCTTCATGAAGTTCTTAAAGACTTTACCATGGCATCATGGCATATGCCTCATCATAAAACAGTATGATCAATCCTTTATTTCCATTGATTCACAATCCTTGGCCTTTCTTGATCCACAAACAATCAACTGCATTAGGACTGCAGATGCTTTGATCCTCCCACTCGGGCGATCATTTTCAACAGTTTGATCTCTTATATCTGCTGAGATATTGTTCAGACTTTTTAGAATTTCTGAATTTGAATTTGAAGATGCTCGAGAAGCTTGCTTTCCATTCAGTTCCATTATGCCTTGATTGCCTTCCTTTTCATGTTCTTCAGCTTCTTCATCTGTCTGTGTTGATACACTGTTGCCTTTGCTGCTAAATTCTCTCCATGAGTTATGTTTTCTTCTAATTTTTGCAAGAACATTTATGGAGTCTTCACTTGAACTGTATGTTTCTGAGGAATTTTTGGAGATTGATGAAGTTGAAGAAACTGTTTCATAGGATCGAAAACTTAGAGAAGTTTCTAGGAGTAGTGATCCTTTGAGAATGTATTCACGTCCATGAGAAGGGTATATGAAGTCGTTTTCGGATAAATCTTGCCACACAAATCCATTCTTATAGCTCCTGAAATGAAAATTTTATTTTGGCTCAGTTGAATCCTATTTTACTCGGATTCGGGTGTGAGAGTCGGATACATGTACGTGTCCGATACGGGTATACTCAATTTTTTCTAAGTTATTTATTTATTTATTTATTTTTATATATTTGGAAGATTGTACCTCCATACCTATTTCCGAATATGTGTCGGACACGGGTGCCGGACATGAATACTTCAAAAAAAATGAAGAGCCGGAGTAACACATAGGTTGAATCAACTGTCATTTCATTGAAGAAACACAATTGAAAAGAATCTATCATACCTTTTTGAAGACCAGGAATACCTGTTGGCCATGCCTTCACCTCGGAGGCTGTTTAGTTTATTTATAACATCTGTCAGATTAAAGCAGAAGTAATTACAAATCAGATCATAAAGTTTACTAAATTTCAAGAGAAATTCATTTGTTACCTGTGAGAAAGAGTCCTTGGGAAGAAGAAAGAGGAACTTCTAGGAAATGAGGATGCTCAAGCTGGCCATTGCGCGACAGGTAGTAAACAACAGGAACTTTCTGTTCCTTGTTTGATTTTCTTTCAACCCAAACAATGGTTCTGTCAGGACTCTTTTGCATTGCTAACTCTATCTTTCCTCTTGAATTGGTTACTATTAACTGGTTGAGATAAAGGCTCAACTTTTTACCAAGCTCAAATGTAGTTAAATGGTGCAGTGAAGATGATACTAAAAGAAATTGCTAAAAACGTAAAATATTGAGCATTCAAAAGTTTTTGACTTCTAAAGCCTACAGATTTTGAAAAAAATTTGTGGGCAGGTAAAGGTAGACAAATAGGTTTCGTTGAATCAAAGGGAACAGCAGAGAGGAAAAGTGGGATTCTGCATATTTATACGAGCCTGGAAAATTAATCAAGACAAGTACTAGCAAACAGAAACTGTATATTATGCCAGTTTCAAAAATACATTAAAAAAATAAAGAATTTTGAGGAGTAAAGGGAAGGGCAAGGCCTTTGCCCCCCTTGGATCCGTCCTTGTTGTTCACCATGAAATGTAATGAAATTTGTCCTATACAATTATACATTAATGGTAACTTTTTTAAAAAACAATTCCAACAAAGTTAAAGGATTACCACATGTCTATTAACTTATAATTAAGTAAATTAATTACTAAAGTAACACATAACATTTTTATAAATAAGTTCGTTAAGTTTATAAATTTCATCAACAATATTATATAGAATAATTATATATTAATAATTTATCATTTTTTTTAAGTATACTGTATGAGTTTGAGTATATTGAATTACAAAGCTGCAATGTTTTTCTTTTTTTAATATAGAAATCTGCAATGTTGATGTTTCCAATTTTAAGATTTTTTTGAATTAATAAATTTCATTGATAGATATTGCATACTGTATATCACCAATCAATAGGAACCCAAGTTTTGTTTGATAGGAGGACATCTTAGTATCTCGCCCTAAAATTTGGAATATATATATATATATATATGTACTACTTTATGTGGTGTATAAAAGATAAAAAATTTCACACTCATGTAAACTTATATCAAGAAAGTGTGGATATATAGATCACCTTAAAGTTGAAAATAGATAAAATTAAGAAAAAAAAGAAAAAATAAAAGGAAGAAGAACAAGAAGAAGAAAAAATAAAGAAAAGAATTTTACTTTATTCTCTTCAAGTTTATGTTTGTGCTAAACCATTTTAGATCAACAATCAATAGCTTGTTGTATATCCTCTCTATAGAAATCAACCTTTCTATATGTGCCTAGATAGAATATGATTATATATATATATATATATATATATATATATATATATATAAAGGAGATTGTAGTTTGAAGATATTGTAAATGTTAATATTCGAATCCCAAATTTATTACTTGTTATCTTTAAAAGTGATTGCATGAATAACTAGACTAAGCTACGTTTCGATATGACTCTTTTTTATACCTATCTTGTGATCACTAAAGAGAAAGTAACGAATATGACAGAAAATTTTATGAAAAAATAAAATATAAGAACATTTTTTATCTTTTATTAAAGAGTAAAGTTAAAATTGAGGCACTTGGCCAACCAGTTCATAAGCCATCAAGATGGAAGATGGACTTGGAAATTCCCTGGAACCACTTTCTCAGCTGCAAAGGTGTGGCAGGATCTTAGACCAAAGAAACAGAAGGTTAATTGGGATAGACTTTTGTGGTATTCTCATCATATCCCTAAACACTCCCTTATCTCCTGGATGGCCATTTTGAACAGATTGCCTACAAGCACGAGACTTCAAGGCTGGGGGCTAGAGGTAGATGTGAATTGCAAGCTTTGCCTTTCTGAACATGAGACCCGGGATCACTTGTTCTTTGAATGTAGCTTCTCCAAATCTGTTTGGTTGCAGGTTATGCAGTCATGTCAGCTGCAAATACGAAGTTGTAGTTGGAACCATGTGCTCGAATGGGCTGTGCAGAAGCTCAAAGGTAGATCATTGCTTACAACTATTCTCAAGCTTGCTTGGAATGCAACCATTTACCACGTCTGGAAAGAAAGGAATAGAAGGATACATGGAAGTCCATGCAAGTCTCCACTGCAGGTTTTTGCATCCATTAAAGAGGAGATTAGATTCAAGTTGGTAGGCTTAAAACACTTAGAACTTGATAATGTAAATGCTAACCTTTGTTCTGATTGGGGCTTAAGCATCTCTACTTTTCTTTCTTTGATGTAAAGCTAGCTGAGTAGCTAGTTATACAGTTTTGATGTAGCAGATATTCTTTGCTTCTTGGATTAATAAATTGACACTTATCCAAAAAAAAAAAAGTTAAAATGCTCAAATTTTCTCCCCTTCCAAGTTATCCCATTGTGCTTTTTCTTTTCTTTTGTTTTTCCCCTTCTTTATCCCTTTCTTGCTCCTTTATTTTTGGACGTGGTATATATCAATTCTCTTTCTCTTTTCTTTATTCTAACACAAGAATTGGGTAGTTGAAGAAATCAAAGAAGAGATTCCATTAGTCGTTTACCTAAAGACATCCTCTCAAAATCACATTGTTTCCCTTTACAACTTTTTTCAAATCAAAACCAGTTTGCTTGTCTTGACACAGAACAAGATGCTGTAAATTGCTATTTTGAGTTTACTTTAATTGTAACAATTTTGATTGGTTTGAGCCATAAAATTATGATACGAAACACTAAAAAATAAGTAAAATTGTGTTAGGTTAAATAACATTATTACTCTTGACCGTCAACACAAATCCAAAGGATCGTATTCAAATCAAGTTCTTAGTTTCTCTAAATTAAAATGCCCTAGAATTTATTACTTCTCCTGAATTTTAATCTTCTCTTAGTTGGTAATGTCGATAAGACCTTGTCTTAGTTGAATTTGTTGGGCTATTAATTATATACGAAAATGTTAGTTGATTTGTTTGTTTGTTTAATTAATTAATTAATTTTCTTACAAAATGTAATAGTTTATTGCAATTAGAAATTTCTAAACTTGGACTCTCCTTTAGTGACATTTTGAGCTAAAATCATCATAAAAGTCAAACCTTAGATGTCTTAAGAAGTAAAAAGTAGGAAAAAAATGCATGTTCAGAACCCATAGATAATTTTCTGATTAATATTTTGTGCATATGTTTATTGTCTTTAATCAATTGAAATTAATTAATTTAAGTTTTATTCTTAATTCTCTTTTTCTCTCTGTTTTTTGTTTTATATTTAGACCCGAGCAAGTAAAGTCCAATAGAAACAGAGAAATTAAAACAGTATTTAGAAACCATTAAAGAGAAATGTTCTATTTTTTGTTTATTTATAAACAAGATTCATATGAAATTAATCAATAATGACGATACAAGAACAGCTCAATTTTTATGTTATTATTTATAAAATTATTGTGACTCTTTGTTTATAAATAAATAAATTCAACTAATTAATTTTAAAAGAATGAAAATGTAAATGGATAAATACTACCTATGGTCCCTAATCTTTTATTCCAGTTTAAAGTTTAGTTCCTAACTTTTGAATTGTTTTATTTGAGTTCTTATAGTAAAAATGATTTGATTTTAATCCTTTCATCAAATTTTTTGTTAAAATTTATGTAATATCTGTGTTTTAATTAAATTAGGTGACACACTATGTGAACATTCTCTACGTAAATCTCAACTATTATCAAAATAACACATACCGGCCTACTCATCCAGCCCAACATTAAAATATCCGAATTGGCCAGATTACTATTTAAATAAAAAAATTATTCAAATATATAAATATTAATTTAAAATATTTTTTAAATATTTTAAATAATAAAATAAATTTTCGATCAGATCGGGTCAAGCCTGAACAAATAAAAAAAATTTATTCAGACTTGACCCAACCCATAAATACTTCTAAATATAACAAAAGAAATAAAAATCTACTTTAAAAGATTAAGGATCCAAATCCAAATAAAACAATTTACAAACTAAAATTTATATTAATTATCCCAAAAAAAAAAGATAAAAGTGGAACTGAATTAAAAGATAAGAGACCATAAATAAAATATTAGGTGATGTAAATTAAGACTTCCAAGTTAGTATCCAAACAAAAACATTGTCCGACGATTTTGAGAACCCAATCAATTTGTCAATAAGCAGCCAGCCGAAGACAATAGACAATGGCCACTGGCCAGCCACTTATTAATTAATGAGTAATGACTAATGAGGCCCAAGAAGAAAATGCCAGTCTACTCCCATTGGTTGATCCATTCTTTCCCTATATTCTTTTTATGTGTCAATTTTTTCATGTGAACTAAATTAAAAATTCTCTATGTAATTATAAGTTTTATCATAGAGATGATTTTGTATTTAACAAATTCAAGAATAAAAAATAAAAAATAAAAACTAGTGATTGATTAGACCGAGGACTTTTTTTGGTACATATGAAAGAAAATAATTAATAGTTTAAATAACATACGTTCTAAGTCACGTTACATTTAAAAAATTATCTTATAAATGTCTAACAAGAACAACAAATGGGCCATTCAACTTAGTAACCTCAACACCGACATTATGACCTGAAGAAGCACAAAAATTTGCACAAAAATTTGCCTCCTTATAGATATGATGTAGCTGACAAATCCAATCACGATTCAACATTTGTTTGCAACAATAGATTAGCTGATAAAGAGAATCTTTCTCATGAAGCGATTGTAAAATATTTTGAACCGTCAAAAATGAATCTGACTCAACAATCAGATATTTGCAAAATAGCTAATTCAAGTAAACCCTAATTAACTCTATCATAAAAAATTATAAAAAATGTTATAACTATATTTTAACCTTCAAAAAAAGTCATACTTATAAATTAATATTTTAATAAGTCATAGGAGTGATTGGATTAATGGAAATAATTTTTTCTTTTTCTAATGGAATTAAACCCCACTTTTAGGATAATTTTTGGTACATGTGGTTGGATAATTTTAATTCTACATTAAAAATTATTCCGTCTTTATATCACTGCTAGTCCTCTTATAATAATAAAATGAGTTGAAAAAATAAATAATATTTGGTGGTATTTATGCATCACTATCCCTATAATTATTCCTCTTTTCCTCGATCAAATCTTCTGATAGTAAAAAAAAAAAGATTTATGGCATTATTACTTATTGTTATTTAATTAATTGACATGTTGAGTAAAAGAAAGTCTTATTTGTTTTTTAAGGAATGTCTTATTTGATCTTTTCATAGTGTGTTTATTTAACTCTTATAGCCTTGAGTTATAAATTGGTGAGTCCAACAGCACTCAAAATTATTGAGTATATTGAGTTCAAGTCCCATATCGAGTAATTGGGTTAAGTCAATGAGAGTTCTTATCCCACATCGAGTAACTTGGTTAAGCAAAAAAAAGTACTCATCCCACATTGAGTAACTAGGATGAGCCAAGAGAGTGCTTACCTATAAGTAGGAGTCTTGGTCTTTGAGAAAACATCACCACCACCTTGTGAGATGGAGTCTATACACTTGAGAGAGATTGTATTGGGGCTTTATGGGTGATGAGTTATAATATTTGTGAAGAGGGTTTATAGTTTTATCCGTGCAAAATTTACAAATTGTAATATTTTCTTAATTGAGTATCTTATCCCTTTCAGGGATAAGTGGACGTAGGCTGAACCATGTTAAATATTGTGTTCGCTTTTTTTTTAATGTTTGAAAAACTTGACCAAATACGTACTATATTATTTGTCATGAATAAATATTAAATAAATATATATATATATATATATTAATGAAAGATTTTGATGAATGTAGTTTTATATAGTGTGAGCAATAGACCAAGAAACTCTATCCAAAAAAAAAAAATCAATGTTATGCTAATATTTTATCAAAGTGATTAAACTTTAGTTTTTGATTCATGAGTATAAATATTCCTTTCAAGTTGACAGGCAGAGTGATCAAATTAATTAATTAGTTTATGGTTGCTGATCAGAAGGGAATTAGTCTGACATCTAAATGGCAGTCCATGCAAATCCAGCACCCTGAAATTGATTAAACTCCAAATGTTTATTAATTTCTTATATGCATTTTTTTTGTTGACAGGCAGAGTGATCAAATTAATTAATTAGTTTATGGTTGCTGATCAGAAGGGAATTAGTCTGACATCTAAATGGCAGTCCATGCAAATCCAGCACCCTGAAATTAATTAAACTCCAAATGTTTATTAATTTCTTATATGCATTTTTTTTGTTGTTGATAATTTGAGAAAGAGAATCGCACCCTGCTCTTTGAGTAGAGGAGCATGCACCAACCAACTAAGCCAAACGCTCGAGTGCTTATATGTTGCTTTTATTGGAATATATAATTCAAAAAGATTTGATCAGCAGAGAGCAGGTTTCATTTTTTTTTTTCAGTGCACAATTGAATCCAACATATTTGAAGCTTTCAAAGTAATTACTTTATCTACAAATGAGCAATTCTTCACAAATAAAAACATTTTGTTGCTTTTTGGATGTCATGTGTCTAATATGGTTTCTTTAGTTTTACATGAATTTTTCTTTATGTATATATTTTTTAATATCCTCCTAAAAAAAAGTAATCTATCCTAACATTGTTAGTGTTGAATATGGCTCAAAGTCATCAAAAGAGGCTTACCACCTAGCAAGGAAGCTTCCACCAAAGCCACCAACCAAAGCCACTAGCTATGTGTTCCCACCATAATAGTTGGTGGATGGTGGCTACTTTGTTTGCCACTAGCTATGTGTTCCCACCATAATAGTTGGTGGATGGTGGCTACTTTGTTTGCCACTAACTATGTGTTCACACCATGGATGGTGCCTATAAAAGGCCATGTAGAGTGAGAGAGAAAAAAGTGTGAGTTGAGAGAGTGTGAGTGAGATAGAGTTGGAGAGCTCCAAAGGTGAGCTCCAAGAGCTCCCTCCCGGTAGAGATGTGAGAGCTCTAGAGAGAGCCCCTCCCGGTTGAGTGTGTGCTATAGAGAGCACTTGTAATACGTATCTCTTGTAATACTCCATCTCCGATAAATACAAAGCTTTGCTCCTCCTCCCGTGGACGTAGGCATATTGGCCGAACCACGTAAAATTATCGGTGTTTTTTCAGTGTGTTTTTTATCGGTTTTAGTAATCTCGTTTTAGTTCCGCACAACAAATTGGTATCAGAGCCAAATTTTATGTAAAACCGAGTTTGTTTGATTCTGTCCTTTTTTTCAAAAGTGCTCCAATTTGTGTTTTGAAAATACCAGGTTGAAGAGGTCGTTGAGAGGAGTGCAGCAGAATCAACCGGAGCACCAGAGGAGGCCGCACGCGCCCACACGCGCCGCCAGAAGAATCGCGAGTGGGCCTCACTCGCCCACGCGCCGCACGCGCTTCAGAGGTTGAAGACGCGTGAAGCCCACGCGCCCCACGCGCCGGTAACACCCAGTCTGCACGCGCCCCACGCGTCGCCGCAGCTCCGACCAACTTTTTCGGGCCATTTTTTGAGCCATTTCAGAACACTATTCCGAGACTTTTCCGAGCCGGTTGAGCTAAACCGAGTCCATTTCGAGCCACCTGCAGCAGAATATTCGCAGAATATTCACCGTGTGTCCAAAATTTACACAGTTGGACCCGTTCCTGGCCATTTCGACTATTCCGGACTCAACCGCGGCATCCGTTTTTTCCATACAGGTAACGGAAAAACTCTGAGTTGGTAATTTTGTTTTATTACCATGGCAGAATCATTAGAGACAACTGAAACAACCAGTAGCGCACCATCAAGTTCTTACATCAGAAAGAACTCGATAACCACTGCAAAGTTCGAGGTGGAGAAATTTGATGGCACCACGTAACTTTGGCATGTGGCAGTACGAAGTACTGGACCTGTGAGTCCGCAAAGGACCAGTAGACAGTGAAGATCCCGTCCAGTAGGAGGTGAAGATCCTGTCCAGTCCAGTTCAGTATACAGTGAAGATCCCGTCCAGTAGGAGGTGAAGATCCTGTCCAGTCCAGTTCAGTAGACAGTGAAGATCCCGTCTAGTAGGAGGTGAAGATCCTGTCCAGTCCAGTTCAGTAGACAGTGAAGATCCCGTCCAGTAGGAGGTGAAGATCCTGTCCAGTCCAGTTCAGTAGACAGTGAAGATCCCGTCCAGTAGGAGGTGAATATCCTGTCCAGTCCAGTCCAGTAGACAGTGAAAATCCCGTCCTGTAGGAGGTGAAGACCCCGTCCAGTCCAGTAGACGATGGAGATCCCGTCCAGTAGGAGGTGAAGATCCTGTCCAGTCCAGTTCAGTAGACAGTGAAGATCCCGTCCAGTAGGAGGTGAAGATCCTGTCCAGTCCAGTTCAGTAGACAGTGGAGATCCCGTCCAGTAGGAGGTGAAGATCCTGTCCAGTCCAGTTCAGTAGACAGTGAAGATCCCGTCCAGTAGGAGGTGAAGATCCTGTCCAGTTCAGTTCAGTATACAGTGAAGATCCCGTCCAGTAAGAGGTGAAGATCCTGTCCAGTCCAGTTCAGTAGACAGTGAAGATCCCGTCCAGTAGGAGGTGAAGATCCTGTCCAGCCCAGTTCAGTAGACAGTGAAGATCCCGTCCAGTAGGAGGTGAAGATCCTGTCAAGTCCAGTCCAGTAGGCGATGGATATCCTATCTAGGAGAAGAATCCTATTAATCCGCGAAGGACCAGTAGACGGTGAAGATCATGTCCAGTCCAGTCCAGTAGGCGGTGGATATCCTATCTAGGAGAAGAATCCTGTTAATCCGCGAAGGACCAGTAGACGGTGAAGATCATGTCCAGTCCAGTCCAGTAGGCGGTGGATATCCTATCTAGGAGAAGAATCCTGTTAATCCGCGAAGGACCAGTGGACGGTGAAGATTCTGTCCAGTCCAGTCCAGTAGGCGGTGGATATCCTATCTAGGAGAAGAATCCTGTTAATCCGCGAAGGACCAGTAGACAGTGAAGATCATGTCCAGTCCAGTCCAGTAGGCGGTGGATATCCTATCTAGGAGAAGAATCCTGTTAATCCGCGAAGGAGGGATAGATGGATGAAGATCCTGTCTAGGAAAAGTATCATCGACAATCTGCAAGGGACGAGTGTGCCTAGTGTTGGACACTAGAGGAAAGACTGTCCTGACAAGAGAGGTCGATTGTGATAGTTGCTCAAAAGACTGATAGAGAAGAAGACTCTGCTTTCACAGTTTAAAGTGGAGATACATCCTTCCAATCAAGGGATTCCGGATGTTCATACCAGATGTGTTCGAACCGAGAGTGTTTCTCAAGCTATCAAGAGCTTGATGGAAGAATTGTCCTTATGGGCAACGATGTCACACTAGAGGTATTGGAACGATCCGACTAAAAATGCATGACGGTACAATCAGACAACTTACAGATGTAAGGTATGTCCCTGATCTCAAGAAGAACCTCATATCACTGGGGGTCTTAGACTCAAATGGTTACAAGATGACCATTCAGAATGGAGTCCTGAAGGTTGTACGTGGAGCATTCTTAGCAATGAAGGAAATCTGTCAGAATGATGGGATAATCCGACACTTCACTGTTCCTGGCACTCCCCAGCAGAATGGAGTTACAGAAAGGATGAACAGAACTTTGGTTGATAAAGTTCGCTGCATGTTATCCCAGTCGGGCTTGAGCAAAGAAATTTTGGGCGGAGGCTTTATAGTACGTCTCCCACATTATCAACAGACTACCCTCCACTGCAATTGATGGGAAAAATCCCATAGAGGTGTGGTCCGGACATTCTGCCACTGATTATGATCGGCTTCGTATTTACGGATGCTTAACTGGATCCTAGAGCCAAGAAAGCTGTCTTCTTGGGCTTTAGTGAAGGAGTAAAGGCATTCCGACTGTGGAACCTTGAGTCAAAGAAAGTCATCGTAAGCCGAGATGTTACCTTTGACGAATCTGTAATGCTGAAACTGTCAACTCCAGAGAATGTGAACCATGATTCTCTAAAGCAGGTGGAGTTTGAATTTGAAGATGCTGGTTAAAATTCTGATGAATCTGAACCAGAATCTGATGACACCTTAACTGAAGTGGAGGAGTCATCACCGGAAATCTTTCAGCAACCTGAATCAGTTGCCACCAGCAGACCGAAAAGACATATTCGGAAACCTGCTCGGTACACAGACATGGTGGCATACGCCCTTCCAGTAATTGATGATAATGTCCCGATCAATTACAAAGAAGCTGTAAACAGCCCAGAGCATGCCCAGTGGAAGAAGGCGATGGATGAAGAGATGACATCACTTCATCAGAATCAGACTTGGAAGTTGGTTCCACTTCCAACACTCAAAAGATCAATTAGGTGCAAATGGGTCTTTGCCAAAAAGGAGAGTGCTACCGGCAAAGACAGCATCAGATACAAAGCCAGACTGGTAGCCAAAGGCTACGCTCAAAAAGAAGGAATAGACTACAATGAGGTATTTTCACCTGTTGTTAAGCATGCATCTATTCGGATCTTATTGGCTTTAGTAGCACAGTATGACCTAGAGTTAGTTCAACTTGATGTAAAAACTGCATTCCTCCATGGTTCCTTAGAGGAGGAAATTTATATGACTCAACCAGATGGTTTTGGAGTCCCCGGTCGCAAAGACTACAAAAGCAAGTTGAACCGGTCACTGTATGGTCTGAAACAATCCCGTGACAGCTGTACAAACGGTTGGACTGTTTCATGACAGGATGAAAAGTACACACACAGTCAATTTGATCACTGTGTTTATTTCCGGAAACTTCAAGATGGATCATTTGTCTATCTGCTGAAAAAGGCAAGGTGGAGATCGACAGGCTGAAGGCTCAATTGAGCTCAGAGTTCGAGATGAAGGATCTTGGAGAAGCTAAGAAAATTCCTGGGAAGGAGATTAGAATAGACAGAAAAATTGACTCAGGCTCAGTGCATTGATGGATCATGCCAATGCAGTAGGTGCCCTGATGTGTGTAATGGTGTATATGACACCTGAAGGAGAAAGGAGGAAGCTCTGATCAGTGAATTCTCTCTGTGGATTCTCGCCAAGGTGGAGATTGTTGAATATGGCTCAAAGTCATCAAAGGAGGCTTACCACCTACCAAGGAAGCTTCCACCAAAGCCACCAACCAAAGCCACTAGCTATGTGTTCCCACCATAATAGTTGGTGGATGGTGGCTACTTTGTTTGCCACTAGCTATGTGTTCCCACCATAATAGTTGGTGGATGGTGGCTACTTTGTTTGCCACTAACTATGTGTTCACACCATGGATGGTGCCTATAAAAGGCCATGTAGAGTGAGAGAGAAAAAAGTGTGAGTTGAGAGAGTGTGAGTGAGATAGAGTTGGAGAGCTCCAAAGGTGAGCTCCAAGAGCTCCCTCCCGGTAGAGATGTGAGAGCTCTAGAGAGAGCCCCTCCCGGTTGAGTGTGTGCTATAGAGAGCACTTGTAATACGTATCTCTTGTAATACTCCATCTCCGATAAATACAAAGCTTTGCTCCTCCTCCCGTGGACGTAGGCATATTGGCCGAACCACGTAAAATTATCGGTGTTTTTTCAGTGTGTTTTTTATCGGTTTTAGTAATCTCGTTTTAGTTCCGCACAACAGTTAGTATATTTCATACTAAAAATTAAGAATTATAAGGCAGAAAGAACTTTTTCAAGAATCGGGTTATTCGTTCGGTCCAGTTCAAATCGGATCGAGTTTGAGATATAATATTTTAGGTTTGGGTTTGGGCTTGGGCTTGGTCTGGATTACTATTTAATAAATAAAAAAATTATTTTTTATTTAATTTAATTATAAAAATATTAATATAAAAATTATTTTTTATTATTTTTTAAACAATGAACTAGAATGAACTTGGATAAAGAAATTAAAAAAATTTCAGTGGCCCAACCCGACTAATGAGCAGGTCTAACTTAACTATAAGAACAAAAAACATCATATCCAAATACTTAAAACTAGATCAGTAGATATATTCCAAGGACTTAAAAAATTAATACAATAATTATGATTTTAGACTTTCGTATATTCGTAATGGAAGGTAAGTACCACTCTTGCATCCCATTAATCTCACACAAAATTATACTTTAACTAATTTGTTTGTTCACCCAATTAAAATTTTATATGATTTTCTTTAAAGAATCAGGTTCATTGAGTCTGAGTGGATTTTTTTTTTTTCTTTCGTGAAATTATAATTATATTTAAGTATTACATATAAGAAATGAGTTAATTAAAATCAACCAGCATATAACTAGATAAATCCGATATAAAAATTGACCTTTCATATATGATGGATTTTGAACTTAAAATTTCAAGACTTCCTTTTTATAACTAAACAAAAAATTCATTGGCGCATTTGGCCAGTTTGGATAATTTTTTTGAACAGAGTTGATTCGATTATCTATTATTATTGTATTATATTACTTGGATATCAGTTTTTTTTTCCTTTGCATAATTCAATTTATTATCCAAAACAAGCAAGAAGTTCTGCTAGAAAAAGGAAAGAATAAGCTGAAAAAAGCAGACTAAACCAAGAAAAACAAATACAAAACCAGATCAATGAAGCAAAATAAGATAAGAAAATAGCTATTTTATGAAAAATATCTTCATTAGAATTTCCATTGCTGGCTTATTCCAACATTCAGTAATCTCATGTTTCTTTTTTTTCTCCCAGATCATAATCAGACCAGCAAAGTCTTTTAAAAACCTGTCACCAACAACTTTCTTCACGTGCATGGGACTTAAAAAGAAGATCTGCTCCCAAAACTGAATTGGAAAAACGATAATAAAAAAAAAGAGAAGTGGTTCCTTCATCCTTGAATGATTTGCAACATTATTTGCAAAGAAAGACAAGAAATAATTAAGGACTAATTATGCTATCGGTCCTTATATTGATTCAGATTTTAAAATTTAGTCTTTCTATTATAATTTATATAAATTAAATCCTCTTATTATATTGATTTAAAAATTATGATCCAATTGATAACGGTGTTATTTTTCTTCTTTTAAATTTCTGACATGGACGTTGACTTGCTAACTTTTTTTTTTGAAAAGCATGATTTATTGCAAAAAGATGTCCTTATTACAAACCAGAAAAACAGCATGCTGCAAAACAAAACTAAGGACTATAAAACAACAAATCTGACACCCTATTGACACCAGATTTGGCTAGCTTATCAGCCTCACCATTAGCCTCCCTCAAAATATGAACAATTTCCCAGTTTTGAACCGCAGTTCGAACAAACTCTAGAGATCTTATAATTCTCAAAATCCGCCATGGGGCTCTACTCGGATTCCTAACCCAAGCAACAACCATCTGGCAATCACATTCAATTATAAGTTTATGCGATAGCACCCAAGACGAAGCAGCAAAAATGAGGAAGGCTTCTTTGACAGCCCTTAATTCAGCCTCAAATGCCTTAGCAGAACCAATAGATTTAGAAAAAACTGCTTTCACCATACCTTGATTGTCGCGCAAAATACCGCCAATCCCCGCAGGACCTGGGTTACCACGCGCCGAACCATCGACGTTGAACTTAAGACAGCCGGCAGGTGGCTTACTCCAAGTCACATCAACACCAACTTTCATTTCCCTCTTCAATTGACAAATAGCAGGTGACCACTTGGACTGCGAAAGCAGCCCTTCCTCACAAGGCCATTTAGCCTTGGACCATAAAGCGAGTCTAAGTCTAATAGAGTCTAGTAGCTGCCAAACAGCAACATTTTTCCTGTTAAAAACAATATCATTCCTGTGCAACCAAATAGACCAAAGTGCAACAAAAAAACACATTCTCCACAATTTGCTGCAATGATTTGCTGGGAACGCATGCTGCCACGCAAGAAAAAAACCCACGGCACTCCTTGGCGTGGACCAAGATATACCCCAAGAAAGACAACAATGAGCCCACACAAACCATGATACTCTGCATGTAAAAAACAGATGCTCTGTAGTTTCAGGCATCAAATTGCATAGTGGACACCGAATCGGACCATTAACAATAAGACCTCTCTTGTTGAGTTCAACTTTGGTAGCAACGCTGCCTCTCAAAACTTGCCAGCAAAAGATTTCCACTTTCGGATGTGCATAACCGGTCCATATAAATTTCCAATGATCCCATTTAAGTGAGGACTCACTCAACACAGAATGGCAGAAAGAATTAGACGAGTAAACGCCACTGTAGGTGTGCTTCCAAACAACTGAATCGAAAGAGTTTCTGAAGAGTACTTGATTTCCCAGCAGATCCAACAGGGATTCCCACTGCTGAAGCTCCCAATCGAACAATCTTCTTCGGAGGTTAACCTCCCAATGCCATTGATTATTAAGCCATTTGCCAAAATCCGCTACTTTCCCGCTTTTAGAAACAGCTACCGCAAAGACTCTTGGAAACTGCTCTTTAAGGATAACGCCTTCGATCCATTCATCCTGCCAAAAATTAATGGAGCTGCCATCACCTGGAAGAAAACACAACCCAGCAGACAAAAAAGGATGAAAATGATTTGAAGGCATAAGGGGTCGAATAATGTTTCTCCAAGTTGGGGACATTTTCCGATACCAGCTACATGAAGGAAGCAAATTTCCCACCGATGACTCATATTTCCCGGCTATGACTGATCTCCATAAAGAGAAACGCTCATTCCCAAATCTCCAGATCCATTTATTGAGCATCGCTCTATTTTTAAGCCTTAAATCAACTAGACCGAGTCCTCCAAATTCCTTGGTATTACAGACAGACTTCCAATTAACCATATGCATCTTCTTCACCGACGAAGAACCACCCCAAAGGAATCTTCTGACCATTCTATCCAGCTCATCAGATACAGTACGAGGAATTTGAAGTAGAGACATATAATAAATGGGCAGTGAAGACAACACCGATTTAATAAGAGTCAATCTGTCCCCAATGGAGAGTAAATTACCTTTCCAGCCGGCAAGCCTCTTGTTGAATTTCTCAATGATAGGACTCCACAGTGAGATAGAGTTCGCTCCGTGCCCCAATGGGAGACCAAGATAAAGGGAGGGGAGACGACTGCTCAGACAACGGATATTCGAAGCCCACCGATCAGTGACACTTTGCTCCACCCCAACTCCAAAAAGACTGCTCTTTTTGAAATTAACTTTGAGGCCTGATAACAACTGAAAGCACTTTAGAATTCTTTTAACATTCCTAACCTGCTCCTCCAAAGGCTCACAGAAGATAATTGTGTCATCCGCAAACTGAAGATGAGATATGGACACAGACCCCTGATCAATAACCATACCCCTGAAAAGGCCAATGGAAGTAGCCTTATTAAGGAATAAGCTCAACACATCAGCAACCAGATTAAACAGTAAGGGGGAGAGGGGACAGCCTTGTCTCAACCCTCTGCTCATCCTGAACTGTTCCGTAGGCACCCCATTAACTAGGACTGATAATGAAGCTGAAGATAAACACGAATGAATCCAAGACCTCCACTTATCCCCAAAGCCCATTCTACCCATAACAAAATCAAGAAAGGACCAATCCACACAATCATAGGCTTTTTCGAAATCTACCTTAAATATCATACCACCCTTTCCATTAGTCTTCATAGAATGGATAACCTCATTGGCAATTAAGGAGCAGTCCAGAATTTGACGCCCCGGGATGAACGCGAACTGGTTTTGCCCAACAATTTCCCCCACCGATTGCCTCAGGCGATTGGCAAGAACTTTGGCTAGAATTTTATAAAGACTGCCCACCAAGCTGATAGGACGGTATTCACTAATGGAGCACGGAGAGTCACATTTAGGTATAAGAGAAATAAAAGACGCATTTAAACAGTTATCAATACAACCAGTGCTATGGAAATTATTCATGAACGACATAACCTCACCCTTCACCGTGACCCAGAAGGACTTAAAGAAATTCAGATTAAAACCATCCGACCCCGGAGCTTTGTTGCCATCGCAGCCTTGGATGACACCCCAAACCTCTTCATCTGAGAAAGGTCGCTCAAGATTAGACGAACTTTGCGCTGATAATGACTTAAAACTGCACTTGAGATCTTTGAGCCTGGCTACCTTTGTAGAGTTGAAACGGTTTTTGAAATACGACCCAATGGTCTTCTTGAGAACCCTAGGTTCATCGAACATCTTCCCATCAATCAACAAATTCCCAATGTGGTTCTTACGACTCCTAGCTGTGGCGACAATATGGAAAAATTTAGTATTCCTATCACCCTCTTGTGCCCATTTTAATCTCGATTTTTGGAGCCAAGTTTGTTCTTCGATACGATACATTGACCATAAATCAGCCTTCTTATTCCATAACTCTTCTCGCAGCTGGTTTCCCACCTGCCCCTGTTGTACACTCTGTTCGAGGCCAGCAATCTCCTTTTCAAGTTCCACGATCTTGTAGAAATCGGCCTTATGGTGCCTAACAGACCAATCTTTAATGGCTGGTTTGAGATTTTTCAACTTGAACCATAAACCCCAACCCGAAGGCCGAGAATATCCTGTAGAATTCCAAGCATTCTGGATAATAGAATGAAAGCTCCTATCTTCCAACCAGTTGTTGAAGAACCGGAAAGGTTTAGGCCCCCAATTGACGCTCTCTTCAACAATCAACACTGGATTATGATCGGAAAGAGAACGGGGAAGAGCTTTTTGTTTGATTGAAGGCCATAAAGCAACCAGACCAGGCGATAAAAGGAACCTATCCAATCTGCTGAAAGACGGAACGACCCTATTACTGGTCCAAGTGTATTTATCTCCTGACATCGGCAGATCCATGAGTTCAACTTGATTAATAAAGTTTGAAAATAGTAACATAGGAGTAGTGCTGAACACTGATCCGATTTTCTCATCAGGGCTTCTAACCACATTGAAATCACCCCCTAGACACCAAAGACAGTCATAGCCCTGTAACACACCCACAAGCTCATCCCAAAAGGCAGCTCTTTCACCATCCTCATTTGGAGCATAGATATTCACGAACCCACATCTTATATTGTTCGCCTTTAACGAGCCAATCAGAAGAATGAAACGAGGTGAAATAATTTTCGACTCAATTAAGAAGAAGTCCTTCCGCTAGAAGATAATGAGACCCCCAGCGGAACCCGCCGACGCCGAGAATTCCATCTCAACAGGGGAGCATCCCCAGACCTTTCTAATAAACTTTGAATCAATAGACTGAAGCTTTGATTCCTGAATAAAAACCATCTCTGGCCTCCAATTCAAAACCAAGTTCCTCAAGGCCATAACCTTGATACTACCTCCCAGTCCCCTAACATTCCAAGAAATAATCTTCATTAATAAAAGAAACACACCTGATAAAACCAAAAACACAGTGGAATTTTACTCCTTTGCCTCACGATCTTCCTTTTCCAGTTGAGCAAAACCATCGATGATATCCTGCTTCTCCCCCTGGAATTCGATCCCCAGCTCAGTACTGACTAGCCATGTCGCCTCAGCCTCCTTCAAGATATTCTTATTCCTTGATCTGATGTCACTATCCGAAACAGATAGTTCAAGGTGGTTTAGGTCCTCGCAACTAACATTATCGCAGATCACTCTCAGCTGTTTCCTAATTTGCCTCCTCTTCCTCACTGCAGAAATGGTGGACTTCCTCGGCACTGGAACCTTTCTCTTCTTACAGTTCTTCTTCAATTTTTTGGAACCCTCATTCTTCCTAAGTTTCCTGCTCGATCTCAGTCGCTTCATAGGAGCAGAAGCCATAGGGCACACAATGGAAGGGCTTAACTCTCGGACCAACAGAGTAGGGGAGGAGCTATTGACAGGGCCCAATAGATCCAACCCATTAGACTCCACAGGTTGAAAGCCCACTCCCACTTCAACAGATGACCCAACAGCCCCATTATGGCCCCCATTCACAAGAGCCCCACCATCCCATTCCCAATCATGGAGAGAGTCGACGACACGCGAACCACATACTGAGCCTTCGCTGATACCTTCATTAACTGGGGACACAGGGCAGACAACATGCGCCAACCCGCCCACCAAACTGCCAGATTGCACAGGAATCGAAAAAGCTTTGCTTACCTCATCAATGTTTTTGCATCGTACGGAGGGAGCCGTGCACTGAATCGCCATGCATCTGAGAATGCCCTCTGACACCGGAACTTTACCCCTGATCTCTTCGGTAACTACCTTGTTAGGAGAGGAGCCTGGTGATTCATGCGGCAATGGAACAGAAAATGAGCCATCTCGAGCTCTCATATTAGCTACACCCGTAGGGACCTCAAGAACTGAAACTGAGATTTTAAAAGATTTATCCCTCACCGTGACTAACACAGAGGACGGAATACTCAGCTTGCTATCAACCAAGATTAACATACACGCAACGTCGAATCTCTTCCTATTTGTTGTGTTATCATCAAGTCTGATGAAAGAACCCCATCTGTTACCCAAAGAACTGAAAAACCCTTCATGCCAAACCTGTAGCGGCACATCAAACAAGTTTACCCAGACAGCAATCTCTTTGTTGGGGACGGCATCATTCCACGGTTCAATGGTCTCAAACCAGGGGGCCAAACATTCGCTTCTATCGTTGAGGACAAGATCCATATGATCTGCACTTTCGAAAATAACAAGAACCGAGACACCCCCCATCGGACATACCTGACAGTGGATACCTTCTAAAACCATGGCCTCTTGAACCGATTCGATATAAGCTTCCTTCATCAATCTTCCTTTAGCACTCCTTGATAACCACTCCATTTCAGCCTTAGGAATTTGCAGATTGAAACTGCACTCCCTCTCGGACAATTTGACCCGATTCATATGAGGAGTCGGGTTGGGAAACCGAGGCGGCAAAATGTCTTCCACTTCGATGTAAACAGCCTCCTTATGAGGCAAGCCCACAAGAACTTCTTTATACGATCTATTGACACCAGCATGAACGAAAACCTTACCCTTAGACCCAACGCCTTCCCCAAATCGGACAGATGGAAGTTCCGATTGAGATCTACTTCTGTTAATACCGGAATGATCCTGGACCAATACCTGAGGCCCTCCTCCTTCCACGCTTCTGACAGATGGGTTATCCGAATGATATCTTCTGCTATCCGACCAGCCATGAGAGGCTTTATTCACTCTTATTATTCGACCATCGATCATCCTATTGTTTCCTTCTTTGATGGCCTCCTCCATCTCATGTTGTAGCTTGTATCTGACAAAGGCAAATGTATAAGGTCTCTTAGGTTGTTTCCTGGAAATGAAAACATCCACCACTTTCCCGAACAGCCCAAACAACTCCCATAGTGCTTGTCTAGAGACCCTGGGACTCAAGTTCCCAACAAAGACATTGTGTAAGCTATCCCTCCATAAACTCCCCATGAAACTCTGCCCCGAACGCCGATTATTCTCCCGGTGATAAAACGGCGCAATCCGGTGATGAAAAATCTGGGGATTCCTCGACGTTTCAAAGGACTGGCGACCATTCATATTTTGAGTATATCTGCCTACAATAAGGATTTTTTTTTTTTTAAGTCGATCGTCAACGTACCAGAAAAAATGCTATCTGAGATGACGAACCGTGAATCAACCGCAAACTCTCCTGATCTTCATTCTGATCTCCCTTGGTCTTAATATCATCAGTCGTCGGCGAAGACCCTTCAACGAATAAGGCTAGTTACTGCTATTAGTGGAGCTGAAATTGGATCTGGATCTGAAAGATCTGGAAGTGATAACATGGATGGAGCTTCAGGTGATGATCACAAAGCAGATAAGAGGAACATGGAGCAGATCTGGGTTGCTTTTTTCTGGTACGTTCACACTTGGGATTTCCTTCTTGGGTAACAGAGTTGATTAAGCCTTGATAATCAGCCAATGATCATCAGATCTGGGATTTCCTTCTCGGGTAACAGAGCAGATCTGGGTTGCTTTTTTCTGGTACGTTCCCTAGGCCCCCTCTTTTTCTTTTTCAATGGAATTGTGGTGATTATTTTGGTGGGGGACTGGGGGGCCGGTTATTGCAGTTGTCTGGTACTTTAAAATTGAATGAAGAGGAAGGGGGGGTTTGTGGTTTTTCGAGGGAGGTGGGTCTGATCAACTGGTGATGAAAGAAGTTGTGTTTCGCTCTCTCACATCCATGTTTAGTCAGTAAAATTTTTGGCCAATTGATGACGTGAACTTTTTTTTTTCCACGTGTCTTACTAATAAATGACTAAACTCATCACGTCAGCAAGTCAACGTCCATGTCAACAATTTAAAAGAAGAAAAATAACACCGTTACCAATTGTATCATAATTTTTAAATTAATATAATAAGAGGATTCAATTTATATAAATTATAATAGAAAGACTAAATTTTAAAATTTGAATCAATATAAGGACCGATAGATGTGATTGAGATCCCCCAACTACTTTGCCTGTCAGTTCCAATTGCTGCATGCATGCTTCAGTTGCAATCGTGTGTTACAGGACCAGTGAAAGTTCTTTTGATTGTTTTTTCCAAGCAGGGGCGGATGGTAATGGGCGTTTGAGGGGCTTTAGCCCCCAAAAATTTTAAATTCTACTTAGTATATATTAAATAGATTTAAATAATTTTTTAAAATTAAAATTATTAATTTTATTTATTTATGTGATTTTATTACTTAATTTTATGCATTATAATTTAAGAGAGTTAAAATTACATTAATATTTGTATTGTACTAACTAATCATAAGTCATAACTCACAAATCTTAAATCAAAAGGTTTCTCACAAAAATTAAATCACAATCATGTAAATTTAACAAAAATTAAATTAATTTTTTAGTTTCTTTAATATATAAATATTAATATAAAAATATATTTTTAAATATTTTAATACTTTATGATCAATGAATCAAATCTACAAACTGATCCAAGCCTATTCAAAATTAAATCTAAAAAAAATAAAAAAATTTTGAACCGTGACGTAGTCCATCCCATTAACATATCTATTTGTGATCCACAATTCTCACATAATTAATATATGTTGGCTATTTGTAAATGACTTGACAGCTCAAAATTTTTAAGTCATACTTTACAATTTCTCATAAAATAATAAAGTCATAGTTTTATAATAATTAAACTTTATCTCTTAATTTTGTTTGTGAGTTTCTCTCCGCGGATGCTTAATGTGAAGAGTTTCCTAGAGACGCTCTTTCTTCCGTCTTTATCTTTCTTTTTTCCTTTATTTTCTTTTCTTTTTATACGAAACATTTGAATTTAGTAAATATAAATATTGATTCTTATATTAATGGGGTTTTACCTAATTTATTTTTTGTTTGTTTATCTTCTTTCAAAAAATGAAAATGAAAATGCTTAAATTTTATTTATTTCTTTTTGTAACAAAAAAAAAATCATTTAATAATATTTTAATTTAACAACATATTTTATGTTTTTTACATTAAAGATTGTAGACCTGGCAATTCATATATCCGTATCGTATTTGTGTATTTTATTGTGTCATAATCGTGTTTAAGGTATTTTATATTTATATAAACTTTGATAAGTTAATAATTCGTACTATATATATTTGAGACATTCGTGTATTTGTACCGTGTTCGTGTTATTTTTTCGTGTCGTGTCGTGTTTTTAGTTATTTTTTTCGTGCCTTATTCATGTCGTGTCCAGTATTACTAGGTCTAGATTGTACTCTCTCCACTCCACTCCACTCCATTCCATTTCTTTATCTTTCTTTAGCTTTCATGGATTAAATATATATATATATATAAATATTGATTTTAATGTACTTTATATTAAAGTTTTTTATTTTATTTACAAAACTGATGTTCTATGCTTTTTAATACCAACAAGTTAAAAATATATATATATATATATATGAGAAAAGAACTTTAGAATTTAGAAAATTTTAAGAGTATTAAGTGTTAAAAACAAAATAGGACATATAGTTATGGAACATTAGAAAAAATGGAAAAAAGCATTAAGAACATTCTCAATTATTATTAATATATTAAATTATGAAAAATTGAACAAAGAATAGAAAAAGGATTGATTTAAAATTTTCCAATACCTAATTACACCCTCATTAATATTAAATATCATGTGACGTTCAAACTCATTCTGCAGGTTTACATGGTTCTTTAACGCATTTAATATTTAATTTAAGGATAATTTTAAAATTTATTTATTTATTTTTAGGATATTTTGGGTTGTGGATTAAACTATTTAATGATATAGGAATCAAGTTTTTAAAATAGTTAAATTTAAATATTCTAATAATAAAACATTTAATTTTTTGATAATTGGTTTTAAAACTTTAGAATTGTATTTAATTTGTTCAATTTCAACACGTTTTAGTTTATGTTAAAATAAAAAGGTATTGAATTCGGATTTCATCTAGTTGATTCATGTAATCATTTTTAAAAGGTAACATCTAATAAATCTAGATTTCAAATCGCAATACCGGTAATATTTTCTTTTATCTTTAGATTACGATTTTTTTTGTAAAAAAAAAAAAAGAAAAAAGAGATACTGAGTGACAATTATAGAAGTAACTTAAAACTTGTCGATTACCCAATTCCAATTTCATTGGAAACCATTTTTCTTTTTTTTGGCTAAATGGGAACTATTTTTCTTGCAACTTTGCGAAAAAGACAAGAGTAAGTGCTTGGTTACATTTGACACGTTCAAACAACATTTCCTTGCATTCTCTAGCATAATTAGAAATTTTTAACAAAAGTCCTGTAATTACTATAAAAATTAATTAAAGTCAAGGTTGCTTGTGATTTTTGAATTTGACTATAGTTACAACTATGCTAATTAATCCAATTGATAAATTTTTGTATATAAAAGCACAAAATGATCAAATAAACATGTGAGATTGATCTTGTAATTGATCACCATTTTTGCAAAACTTCCAAGAAAATCAAGCATATAAAAGGGGCTTCCAACAGCTCCAATCTGAATCCTGCAAATGCCAGGGTGAGTTTTTTTTCTTTTCTTTTTTCTGTGTTAATAATGTTCATGCATTCTTGTCAATTTGAACTATTAAAGACTAATTTAGCTTTGAAACAGGAGACTTGCCATGGAAGTAAAAGCTGGAGATTTCATCAGTAGTTTACCAGATGAACTACTTTTCCACATAATTTCTTTACTCCCCTTTGAATCTGCTATCCAAACCATTTTCCTATCTACCCGATGGAGATTTTTATGGAACCTGGCTTTGGTTCAACATGGAAGCAAAGAAGATGTTCCCACTGCAGTTTCTGGTTTCCTTACAAATTTTGATGAGCAAAATCCAACAAGAAATACAAGAAAACTTCGGTTCCATTTCGGCGAAGACGGTATCTTATCAGCTATAATTGCACCTAACAATAAGCTTCACTTGGATTTCTCAGCAGAAAACCAGGAAAATCCAAGACAATTTGGTTGGCAAATAGAGTTAAACCCCCAAAATCTCAGTCGTCAGCCAACTCCCTCTACTTTCTTTGTTAAGACCCTTAACCTGATATCAGTAAACCACCTTAGCAGTGAAGCAGTTTCTTGTATGGTCTCAAAATTTCAGCTTCTTGAAAACCTGAAAATCATTGGATGCAACGGATTGGAATCCTTGAGCATTGATTCTGATACAAAGCTTTTAAACTTAACCATCTTTGATTGTCCACAGTTAAAATCTCTCCATATTAGATCCTATAAACTTAGAACTTTTTTGTATAGAGGCCAATTCCCTTGGTTTTGGCCTGAGTTTCATTTCAACCTGGCAAATGCCATGCTTGATTCTAGGCAAGGCCCTGGCTACAATACCTTCAAAACTTGTGATTTTGATCGAGTCTTGCTGACAATAAAGAATTCTGAAATTATTACTTTGTGCAAATGGACTTTTGAGGTATGTTATCTGTATTTTTCTAATTTTAGTTTCAAACTATGCTGCTTCTACCATAGTCATAATGAATAAAAAAATGAACCCGTGCTTTAGTCCAGTTGATTCATGCAACCAATGGACATCTAACAGGTTTGATATTCGAATCCCAAGCTGCGGCCTCCTTTCTACCAAAAAAAATGAATAAAAAAATGAATTACTTTATGTTGACTTACTATTGAATGTAACTAAATTCTAATTAATCTTTTTTTTTTTTGCAAATACAGGCATTAATCTGTCCATCACTATCATCTTTTTTCCAATTTTATAGACTAAAGGAGCTGTGGTGGATCGATAATTATCCAAAGGGATTATACAATAGTGATGCTCTAATCACCTTCTTGAAACTCTGTCCTTCCTTAGAGCAACTCTTCGTGACTGTAAGCTTAATTTTCCCTTCACTTTGAGAGACAGACAACTTGAAATTTCTTGATATTTTGGTACATTTTTCTTCTGACATATTTGATAAAATTGCTAGTCTTTGAATATTTGACATTACTTCATTTAATCATATTGAATGTGCAGATTGATCATAATAGCTATATCATGCCAAGTTCAGCCTCATGTTTCAAGCAAGTAGGTAGATACACAAAATTGCAGCATCTCAAATTAGTTAAATTGGAGGGATTTGCCAATCTAGAAGACGAGATTTTATTCGCCGAACGTTTACAAGATTTTGTCGCCATGGAACCATTGATCCTATCAACATCGGACGGGATTTGTTTCCGAAATTTGACGAAGGTTCCTTCACATGATTCTCACCAGCCAAAGGAGTCGCCTTCATCACTTTCACAAGAAATGTATTCTTACAAGTTTGTTCAAGTGAAACACATTAATCAGTTATGTCCCAAACATAGTCACATGAGTTTGTAGGGCCAAAAAATCAATTAGTCATTGATGCACTTTTTTTGTTGCATAAATTCTCCATAGATTTTAAAGAAATATACATAGTTTAGTAAGATTATGTGAATTATATGCTTTTTTTTTTCTTGTTTTCTCGAAACTTTGTAAAGTTGGACCCTACTTAAAAAGGAAGAGTGAAAGCATATGAGTCTTCCCTGTTTGATTACAGGGAAAGTAAGTAGAGAAAATGTAAAAGGGTGTGCTACAAGTTCACAAGAAAAGAGGAAAAGAAAAAGGAAATACATGAAGTTTCTTTTTTTAGTAAGCTTTTTTTTTTTTATTAGGGAGGGCATCGATTTATATATATATATATATATATATATATAAAAGAAGTCCAGGCCTAAAGAGAATTTGCAAGTTTACAAGAATCTAGAAGAGGTGAGTGAATCATTTGAACTTAACCCAAGTTCTTCGAGTTTTATTCTTTAAGTAGAGAAATTATGTACCAATCACTGACTCAAATGCTCATGTGTTTTTTTTTTTTTTTTTTAAGTTTTTTTCAAGCTATTCCCACTAATTTTATAATTGATTCGAAACACCAGCATGAAATAATTAAGTTCATGTCCTATATATTAGGCGATAAAAGAGGAGATTATGTTTTATCTTATATAGGACTAATTCAAAATCAAAGAAACAAGAAAGGGTTATAAAAATGCTTTATATTTTCTTCACCTGGTTGGTATTCTAATCATTAAATCTCCTTTCGTAAACTAAGTCAATGAGTCATTTCTTGCTTTCTAAGCTCATGAATATAAATAAATAACGTGAAGCTGATGTTTTCAGTCACCATATATATATAATCCTTTGTTGTTTTATGTTTTTTATATTGGTTGATCAAATTATGGCACATTATTGACTATGATATTATATTAAAGCTTAAAATCATATGGTATAAATTAACGAGTAAGGTGTTAAGTGTCACATCCATAAAAATTATCTAATTTATTTTTTCTGATCAGAGAAGTTGAATACTTGAATTAAGTAGCAGAAAGAATTGAATTTGATAAGAGAAGCATAAATTAATTATCAATCAAAGACTTTTATAGAGGATAATACTTCAATTTTGATAGTCTTATATTTGAATTTTAGAAAGGAGAGTGAAATTTATGTGATATGAAAGAATAATATTCCCATTACTAGAAAACTGAATGGATTTTCCATATGCCAAAATCAAATAGCTGATATAATATGTTTTTGAATATTTTAGGTCTTTTTAAAATAAAAAAAAATTGTTTACATTTAGGCTGATGTTATTAGAATATTTAATTTGATCAACAAGTCCATTGTCATTTCTTGGATCTGAGGCTGATCAAAACTGATCAAAATAAATCAAGCAGTTAGCTACATTTATCATTGTTGTTGACACCATTTTTGAAATCAAAATTTGTATTTCACTGTGTTTCAAGAAGTCAGAAATTTATGATTTTTACAGTTCAACTGCAATTTTTAAAAATGAAATAACTTTATTATCTTTATATTTTTAAATTTTTATTATTTTAAGTATATCTTTTTTGATATTTCAATTTATTACAGCACTTTTTTACAGCAACAATAAATATTTAAAATTCTTAAACTATATTTTTTCCAACACACTTTTTTCGATTTAAGTTTTTTTTTTTAATCCAAATTTTTTACTACAGTAATGTTAAACTAAGACTAAATCACTTTATTTGTATAGCTTCTGGCCAAAAAAGAAGCTTACTTTGTAGCTTTTTTTTTTTTCTTTTGCTCTTACTTTGAAGCTATTGACGTTTCATTTTCTTTTAACCAAAGTTTACTAAACTTTATAAAAAAAAAATCCCTAAAACCGGGTTAGTAAAGAGAAAGTTAAAAAAAAAAAAAAAAAAGCCCAAACCTAAAAAACTCATTTCAAATTCATAACAATCTTTAGGGATCGAATCGGATTATTAATTCGAGTTGCCTCACATAAAAAAAAAAAAAACGAGTATAAAAAAATCCAACACATGTCACTTAAATGGCGGCATGTAATTTGATTTCCACAATGTTATAGCGAACAAGATGCCAATGCTTTTGTAATTGTTTAATATGTCTCCTCTTCTAATCAACTGGCTGATCACTTATCCAAAAGTGTTTTTCTTCTCTAAAGACTTTTCTGGTTGAAGTGCAAATTGCATGTGGTTTTCCCGTTTAGATCAAGGGAGAGTTTAAGAGTATAAGTTAACTGTAAGTATGTTGTCAAGTCTCAAGTACTGTACAAATGTCTTTGTTACAAGTATGAGTGGTAAGCTTAGTCGAAACCCCAAATTATTTTTCTGAAGGAAAAATTGTCCTTTAGAAACTAATGGCTCCATTGTTGAAGAAAAGTTTGTGCAGACTGTACTACTACCGTTAAATTCAGTTGTCTATATTAGCTTTTAGTCATCCCATGTTGTGGGAAATTGGTGCACAAAATATAATTTCTTATCAATCACTTCATGATATTTCCTTGTCAGTTTAGATGGTAGTTTTCAATATCAGATACATCAGAGCAAGCCTTGTGTTGATGGATTTCTAGATTATTAGCGGTGAGTTTGGGGAGAAGACGGCTTGAGGACTTAGAGAGCCTGCAAAGGAGAGGAAATGGTCAAAAGAGGCATCTGAGTTTGGGATTTTGGGACGCATTTCGATGCCTAAAACAGCAAATATTTAAGAAGGAAGGAGGAGCAAAGAGAATAATGGCTGGAGAGAATAAAGCTCTTAAGAGTTAGGGATGACAATGGATAGCAAAAAAAATTAGATATCCGATACTATTCGATCTGTTTTTTTACAGATTTAGATATTGCCTAGCAACTGTGCAATACAGTACAAAATGACTTGTCAACAAAGAAATCTGGCCACCTAATAATGCACCAGGTCACAGCAGGGATAAAAAAAGATAAATAATATATAGATAAATAATAAATATCTATAAATATTTTTATAATTATAATGAATTTTTATAATATTAATAATAATATGATTAAATTAAAATCTAATTTTTAATATGATTAAAATAGAATCAAATAGAATTAAATAATTAAAATAAAATAATTAAAATAATTTTTTCAATTTTAAATAGAATTATTATATTCTTAATTATTATATTCTATCAATATTAGATTGAATATTAGATTGAATCTACCATTATTATATTAAATATGTTATATTAAGTATGGCATTAAAAATTAGAAATTCTAGTTTTTTCTAAATTCTAGTCTATAATTCATATTAATAATTCATAGTAATTATGAATAACTAATAGATAGTTAATAGATAAGATCGTAATAGTTTGCTGAATTCCTATGGATACAAAATTTCTATTATTTGAGCCCGTTTAGCTCAGAGTCAAGGAATGGCCATCTGGCCTCTGATTTCCATATAAAGGACACGACGAGCATAAATACCCTCTTTAACTTCTATTCGGATGAATTGAATATCTTTCATAAGGAATCGTAGAAAGATGCGACGATTTTTTCCAGGAAAACCCCAACGAAAAATACATACTATTCCCTCTTTTCTATCGAATCGATCATAACCACTACCTACATTCCAAAAAGTCGTGCACCACAAATAGGAACTAATAAAGAGACCTGCGATCCCATAGAAAGACATCACGATTCTTTGTGGAAAAAAAACTATTTACTGAGATGGAAATAAAGATATCAAATTCCTACCAAGATAACTAGAAGTTCCAACTAATAAAACCCTAATGAACCAAAAAAAAAAAAGGATAAAGGCCCAGCAGAAATTGCTTGTTTTTCGAGACCCCACTATAAATTCTATCCATATAGATTCTGATCGCCAACTCATACATACTAGATCCAGAGAAGTTTTGATTAAATTATGATCAAAAGAGGAAAAATAATCGAATAATCGTTCTACGATGAAAATAGCTATCTTAAAAGAACAAATTAATGGATATTTTGAACAGCGGAAACATAATAAATGGTTCCTGCAGGTTTAATTAGCCATAGATGCTAACACTAAGGCATGCACTTACCTAATCCTTGGTGGAAGGCAGAAATTTAAACTCTGTTCTAAAGTTATAAACATCCAGATATGGATCTTTAGATACAGTAGGCTTCATCTCCTTTTATTGCAAAATATCCTAATCATCATAATTACAAAATCAGTAACTCAAAAGTTTAAAAAAAAAACATGGCTAGGTAGATGGCTGGAAACAAACAAAGACGATTTGCTGTCCTATCTCCTGCAAAGTGAAATCTTGTCTTGTTTGAAGATAACATGTTTATCATTAGTCGCTGTTATTTTCTTTTTATTTTCAATTGATATCATGAATTGAATTCTAAGATGAACAGATTGTTTGTAGGAAATGGGGTATGAGTATGACTTTAAGCCTTCCTAGTAATACTCAATCTGTGTTCTGTCTCTGGCTGCTGCCTGATTTGGTGCAACTGTTTCTTCTGGATCAGAAAAACCTGTCTTGTTCGAAGTTCATGAACAATCTGATGTGGGAAACTTGGATAATTGAATTGTTACCTTTTAATCCCTGATATTTCCATGTCAACTTAAATGGTAGTTTTCAATAGATAGCTAATGGACTAGAATTTATTAAAACAAAGATTTCCAGATAAACAAGATAAATAAACTGATATAACCAAGAGAGCCAAGAAGCTCTTATATACTCCTACAACACAAATCTGAAACAAACTACAACAAAAGTGCAAGAAATCCAAATTCAACCCAAATTTCACCCTGAGAAAACAATCACCTTCAATTCCTTTCCCATTTTTTTTATTCTCTCCATGACCTAATAAAAATGTGAGAGAGACACTTGACCCTTGACAGGAAAGTTCTTAAAAATCAGTGGAAGAAAGAGGCTCATGGGTTCCATCACCAATGAAGATGTTGTCATAAACAATGGCAGCAATGGCAGCCCCAATCAAAGGACCAAGCCAATAGACCCAATGGTTAGTCCAGGTCCAGCTAACAACAGCAGGACCAAATGACACAGCCGGGTTCATCGAGGCGCCATCGAAAGCACCACCAGCCAAGATGTTGGCACCAACTATGAAACCAATTGCGATGGGAGCAATGATCCCCAAATCTCCTTTCTTTGGATCCACTGCTGTGGCGTATACCGTATAAACAAGGCCGAAAGTCATGACAATCTCAAAGACAAGTGCGTTCCAGGCTGATACATCAGACGATAGGGAGAAAGCTGATGTTTCCTGCAGTAATTGATCAAGTCAACTAAAATTAAACATTAAACTAATATTTTACATTAATTTTCAGGCTGCTAATATTTTACAAAGGATATGATTGATTAGTCACCCTTATAAGTTATAACTGATAGTGATGATTGAAATGTATCCTGCCACTAATTTTGTAGATATTTTTTCACATGAATGTTATAAACTTTAAGCCTGTTAGAATTAAGTTCCGAGTCTCTTTCATTACTTTTTTATGTTGACTTTCTAAATACAATTTAATCAACATTCACAAATATAAATTCCATAATTCATGAGTGAATCCTACGATATATTGAAAAATAATAAATAAATAAATAAAATAGTAATGAACGAGCCGACTTTTTCGATTCTTTTCATTGTTGATATTGACCGTAATTGATCGCGATAGTATTCATTACATCTGCAATCGTGATAAACGCAATGCGATCAAAAATATATTCGCGACCGCAATTTAAATCCTTGACTTATACTGCATTAAATTGTTGAAATTTTCCTATTCTGAATTTCCCAAGATGAGTAAAATTTTCAGAAGTTTCTTACCAATCCACCGGTGGCAAACTTGAGAAGCAAGCAAGCCACGACCGAGCCCAGCAACTGTGCAATCCAGTACAAAATGCCTCTCAACAAAGTAATGTTGCCACCAAGGAATGCCCCAAAGGTGACAGCAGGATTGACATGACCCCCTGAAATGTTTGCACCAACTGAAACAGCCACAAACAGGGCAAAGGCATGAGCCAATGATGCAGCTACAAGCCCGGCTGGTGTGCTTGACCCATTATCTGTTAGCTTGTCTGCCAACAAAAACATTAGCACATTAATAATCATTGTTTCAACTAATTCAATGGTTTTATTTTTTTAATCATTTGATTAGTAACCATGACTTAATATTTTTAAAACAATAAATTTTCATTTTGAAAACTTGTTATAAGTTATGTTTGAATGAACATTTAGTGTTACATACCATAACACATGTTATAAAATGAATCACTCAAATAATAACAAAAAGTTAGTCCTTAAAATTAATAAACACATAATTGCATGAAAATAAACTTTTTATTTTTTATCAAGACATAGAAATATTCGAATTTGAAATCTTACTGAAAGCCATGCCGGACCCTTCTCCGGCAAACACAAAAATAAGCATTGAAAAGAACTCCGCAAATGCCGCTTTTATCGCATCCGGATGGATTGCCTCACCAGGTACCCCAATTACAATTCTATTAAATGGCATCTTCTAGAAATTTTTTCTTATCAACCTAAAATTTCTCTATCAAAAGAAGTATCAAGAGCTATTTCTTGCCTTTTGCTTTCTAAGAATATAGCTTTCAACTTTGTGTTAAGTGTTTAGGAAGAGCTTGCTTTTTATATATACGTAAAATAACGGCTAGGGAACCGGTAATACAGGTACCCGGTAAAAAAAAGCACAGTGGAAGAATAGGGGCCATATTTTTAAGCCACATGTCGGCGACTTTACAGCTAATAAATGGGACCTCAGATTGCCACGTGTGTGGTTGTGATTAATTGTAGCTACGGAGTATTCGGCGAGGAAGAGATCTGGATCGCCGACCAAATGATGTGGTGGGACCCGGATGATGATTGTGTGGTGTGTGGTCCATTGAGAGTCTCGTAAGGGCGAACGAGATGGGCGGCTTGAAACCGACCATTTGAATATTCAAAATCAAACGTGCGATTATTGTGGGCCCATGGAAATAGGCTTTTGGTGTGGTTGTAAATGGGCCCACTAGGATCCAATCACTTTATTATCGCTATTTAATTCTTACAATTTAGGTTACTTGATAATTTTTAAAATTAAGAAATAGAATTTTGTTTTTTTATTGAGAAATATGGTTCTAGTAAATATAAGATATACAATAAATTTGTTAAAAAATTTAAATCTATGTTCGGATAATAGTTTATTTTAGCTAATACTATTGTTAAACTTATGATAATATGAATGATTGATCAATGATGATGTTGATCACTTTAATTTATGAATGATAAAGAATTAAAAAGATTAGAATTTTGAATTATTTTAGACTATCAAAGGTATTTTTTTTCAAGTTTTGTTTGGACGGTTCTAAGAACGTACTCTCCCACATTAGTTCGGTAAATTCAAGATTTTAGTTTTAAAATACTCTCCACAAAAATCAAATCTTGATCGAAGAAAAAAATGACTTTTCTCTTTATTAATTGGATTTTTTTTTTACCAATGTGTATTTTTTTCCTTTGAACATGAAATTTGCTATCACATGTTTCTTTTTTTTGCTTCATTTGAAAAAAATAAATGATCCATAATTGAAAAATAAGTTGTTATAAGTACCATTGGCCAAGATATTATTAAATGACTATTACTATTTTTTTAATTATATATGTTTAACGAGATATCTCAATTATTAAAACTTGAGATTTCAATTAGAAAATCTCGAATTTGAATCTTAAGATAATAAAAGGGATGTAGTTTAAGAAATATAAGAGAACAAAATGAGCATCCTTTCTCGTTAAAAACAATAACTAAAATCATACATGACATTAAAATATATACAATATTTATAAGTATTAATGGATCGTATCATATTTAGTCAGACTCGATTGATCTTTAAAAAAAATTATCTAAAGTCTGGCTTAGTCGGTCCATCAAGCTCAATAGGTTAAATTTTTTTAAATATATATATCAAATATTAAAATAAAAAAATTAATAATTTTATATATGTTTTAAAATTAAAATTAAATATTATTATTCATTAAATAATGTTTCGCATCACTTTGAATTCTAATAGAACATGGAACACATGTAATTTGCTCTAGAAACTTTTGCTAATTCAATCTGTGATATGAGGAAAAAGGTAAGATGATGAATTATATCATTATTGGTGTAAAGAATGCAATAACACACAAACCTTTTTGTGCTTTCTTTTGTTCCAATCAAACCGTAGCCTTTCTTCATAGATCATGTAAAACTTGAAAGGAACTAGGCACCTTGACTTCACCATGTGAGTGACTTAAAGCCTTTCTTAAAATATGATATTATATTGAATTTCGGATTTAATTCAATTCATTCATACTCTTATTTTTAAGAGATGGCATCTAGTAAGTCTGGATTCGAATCTCAGTATTTGTAATTTTTTTTTTTTATCTTCAATTATAAAAAAAATTGTGATATTATCTTTATGAAAAAGATACCAATGAAATATGCATTTAAATTATTATTTTAATGCAAAAGACTTGGTAAGTACTACAAGTTAATCATGAATTAATCTTTTAGGAGATTAGATTGAGCATGAGAAGGGAGGAGGTGTGCCATTAATCATTCAAAACAAACCAAATGTGACAACCAAGGTCTAATTAACTTTCAACCAGTCAACCGTCTCTTAGTATTGCAAATAAAGAGCTATGGAAAGATATAAAAATTAGTACCAAGTAAAAAAAGATATAAAATATGGTACTTTTCCAAATTAAAATATGAAAAGAGAACCCACAAACGCTTAGAAAACAACAACAAAGAAAAATAAAAAAGTGATGAAAATCCACCAAAAAAAGACACAAATATAAACTTTGAATTTTAATATCTAATTTGATTTATTTTCTTGATTTATTATATTCGATATACTAATTATTTGATTTACTTATTTATAAAATTTTATAAGAAAATTAAATCAATAATAATAAGAGTCTGTTATATATAAGAGCTTATTTTAATACACTGATAGTATAATTTTTTAATTTCACAAATGGCAATACGAGATTGTCACATGTTACAGTTTTTTTTTTAATTAATTTTTTTTAATATACCTTAAGATGTATGTGTCATATTATTAATCTTACATGTAAAATCTAAAAATTCGATAGATGAAATAATTTCTTTATATATAAATCTCTATCTTCTATCATCAATATAAATAATGAAAATATTGTTTAGATACACTTGATGAAACTATCCGGATTTGTGTAAATGTCACTTTTCCAAACTTTATAATATCAAACATAAAAATCATTCAAACTAATATATTGGATGCCGACAACATGAATGGGGCAAATGTTACATCACACCTCCCAAATTAATAAGGTGAAAATAGCAGCACAATCTTATCATATTGGACCGACCATTTCCCATAAAAAGAGCCTCTCGTCCCATCAACTTATATCTTTTGTAATAATTGAACTTATGTCCCTCTTAATAAATTTTTTCTTTGACTCATATATCCCGCCCAATGATCATTGTCCTTTAGTTATAGTCTTAGAGATTGAGATTTCTTGCCTGGGTTAGCTAGTGAGAGAATTCTAAGAAAAGTTATATCCTGGTTTAAGACGATATTTTCACATTTATGATTTTTGTGTAATATTTTATTTTATATATAATTTTATTTTTTTATATTTTTGATAATTTTAGGATAATAAGTGGATTCGAACCCTACTCTTTAAGTAAAAAGATCAAACATCAATCAACTGAGTCAAATATTTGAATGCTTTTAAATTCAGATTTTAGATTTACGAATCTCTTAAAATATTACAAATTCATGCATTTTCGTCAACTGTCATTAAAATATGATAATGACATTTGTCACTTCAATGCAACGTCGTAAAATAGATGAATTTTATTAAAAATATAAATGACGATAATTGCTTCATTGTCACATGAAAAAAAAAAAATCCATTTGATTTTTTATTTGAAATTTACATTACATGAATATTCACGCAGCATTAATGTAACATGTCTCATTAAATTTTTAACCGTAGTTGAAATAGATGAATTAGAAACAATTTTAAAAAGTCATGTATTTAAAAATTGAATTTTAAATATTACATATGAAAATTAATATTACACAGATTATAGATGATTTGTGCATTTTCCTCCCATATTTTAAGGTCATAATTTTTTTTTTAGATTTTACTCTTATCATTAGAGTTGTTCATGAATCGGATCGAGTCAAACCCGACATTACAAAAATTTGCTTACACAAGATCCAATCCGACAAACCTTTAAAACCAGTTTTTATTTTTAATATTTTTATATTTAAATATATTTACCATTATAATTTAAATAAAAATATTTTTAGTTAAAAAATAAACACAAAACTAAATCCGAGCTTAAAAACCTTATCCAAGGCCGGATCTAACCTTAAACAGTTGTATTCTCCATTACTTAAATTTATATAAGAGGCTCGAATTTGTTTTTCTCGGCTGTGACAGCAAGTTCTATAGGCTTGGACAATTAATTTGTGGGCCAAAAAAGTACTAAGTGAAAATTGAATCTGAATCATTAGTTTTAAAGCAAGCAATAGACGGAACTTGTACAAATTGAATTGACCGATGTTTTCTTGATTTATAGTGTTTGTTCATTTGTTTTTGTATTTTATTAGTTGTAGTTTTCAATTGAACTGTACATATGGTGAGAAGCTATTGAAAAAAATATGAGATTTAGCTCTGCCCAATTATCATTGTCCCACCAAATGAGAGGAAAATATCTGTTTTTTCTACAGTGTTTCCATTTAAGAGAAGCACCCCAAATCCTTTGAAATCCCACCCAAAGCCAAAATATTGAGATTCACCTCTACTCTACTCTACTCTACAACAGTATGATACATGTGTCTGACACATTCGGATATGGGTATAAGAATATAATCTTCCAAATATATATAAAAATATACTCGTGTTAGATACATATTTATATTCTACACTAACTTCAAACTCCGAATAACATATATTTAAATTATGTTAATGTTGTAAATGCTTATAAGCACCACAAAGAGGAGCTCTCTTTCACTGTGAATTAAGATTTGATTTTTTTTTTTTTTTTGAGAAATATTATGAGAATAAAATTTTGAATGCATCAGATTGACGAGATAGAGATTATGTCTAAGATTATTTTATAAAAAAGAATCCCAACAAAATTAGAGAAGAGAGAAGATGTAGGCAACAATAGGGAGAGAAAGGGAGGCTGTTTAATAACAGAAACGAAAATTTATCAACACCCTTTTCATTTGGTATCAGGAGGAATCAAAACAATATAGAATTCCAAATTCTGCTACAACTTTGTTCAGAGGACCTAGTGGGAGTAGTGGAATTCATGGACTAGAATTCAAGTTATGATCAAATCAACTAACTAATTTTGTGATTTTGCTTGCAAAAACTGTAAAAAATTACAAAAAAAACACACATTAAAATGAAACAAATCAGGCCTACCCCTTTAAAACTATCTCCCTTTTGGATCCATCAGCTGTGAAAACACATCACTTGTTGTTGTTGCATCAGAAGCTGCTTGATCACTGATACTGTCAAAACGATCAGCATTGATCGATTCGACTTGAGGGATCCATCCAGGAATTTCAGGAATATGATTTGCACTGTTCTCAGATGAAGCATTTTGTATTGAAGCCTCTTGTAGTTGAAGAGCATATTCCAAATTCCATAAAACATCTCCCATTGTAGGCCTCTCAGCTCCATGTTCTGCCAAGCATTTCTCAGCTGTTTCACCAAATTTTCTCAGGGAATCGAGGTTGATAAATCCTACTAGATGTTGATCTATAATCCTTTCTAACAGGCCTCTCTTTTGCCAATGCATAGCCCATTCAGCTATGTTAACTTGTTCCCTTGGAAGAGTAGGGTTTATAGCAGGCCTAGCACATAAAATTTCCATGAGAACAACTCCAAATGAATACAAATCAGATTTCTCAGTGAGTTGCTGTCGACGAAAGTACTCAGGATCAAGATAACCAAAGCTTCCTTTCACAGCAGTGCTTACATGAGTTTGGTCCAGAGTAGGGCCTAGTTTTGACAACCCAAAATCTGCAACTTTTGCTGTTAAATTTTCATCAAGAAGTATGTTTGTTGTTTTCACATCGCGGTGGATGATCGTGTCTGCTGCTCCTGTGTGAAGGTAATGCAAGCCTTTTGCAGCTCCAATGCAGATTTCAAGCCTTTGTTTCCAGCTAAGTGAGGGAAGACAATTGGAGCCATACAAGTGTTTCCTCAAAGGACCACCTGCCATGAATTCATAAACAAGGATCATCTCATTTTGTTCTTCACAATAACCTATGAGAGAAACTAGGTGCCTGTGTCTCAACTTTGAAAGCATCAAAATTTCTGTTCTGAACTCAGTTAATCCTTGCCTTGATCCTGGATTTCCACGCTTTACTGCAACCATGATCCCATTCTCTAGCATACCTTTATAAACCTTTCCAAATCCACCTACACCAATAACCAAGCTCTCATCGAAGTTCTTGGTTGCTTCACGAATCTCTGAGAAAGATAGAACCCGGCCTAAAGTACCATGAGATTGTACTGTTGAAGCAAGGCTGCAAATTGAAATTTTGGAATCAGAATTCCCCATGTTTGTTGGGAGCTGAAACCAGGTCGAGGGGCAACGTTTTGGCTTCTTTGGCTGGTGCAAATGCAAGAAGAAAGCTGCTACAATGACCATTAAAACTGCAAGAACTGCTGCAGAAGAGATTGCTAGGACAATCAATTTTCTTCTGGGGAACTTCGAGTTCTTATGAATTTCACAAACATTTCCATCAAGGCTATCACAAGGATTGCTCATTTTCATGATCTCTAAACCATTCAAAATTGCATTGCTTGGAAGATTTCTTAAATCAGGAGGACCTACTTGAACCAAAATCTGGTTTGATCCCATTGAAACATTGGTGAGGAAGTCTACATAGTAAGCAGCTGATAATGCCATTGTCTTACTAGAAATATCAAAAGAGATCACAGCAGATTGCTTGTTGATGTAGACATTGAAAACTAAGCTGTTAAGAGCTAGGCTAACAATGTCACAAAAATGCAACCTAATAAGATAAGTGAAACCTTCCTCAACTTCAAAAATCCATGAAATGTTAAACTTTTGATCAGTAACATTTGCTTCAGCCATTTCTTGAGCAGTGGCATAAACCCAATTTGGTGCAATTTCTGCTGATACTCCATCAGGATACTTGATCAAATTAGGATTAACCATAACATTGCTGGCAGAAGCAACATTTACTAAATAAGGTTGATCTGGCTCCCATATCCTCCACATTGAATCATTCTTGGGAGTTAGAAGAGGACCTCCCATGTTTATCCTATAAGCTGTCTCGAAAGCTACATTTTTCGAGATCTCAACTTCCGGTCCTAATGGAATAGGCACAAGACTGGAAGGGAAATTCATGTTTGGTACGGCCAGAACCTCAATCCCATTGAGATACGCAACCGAGCCATTGCTGGGAGAAAATGTCAGTTCCAAAATTTTCGAACCTCCGATTTCGATCACATATTCCTTCACTAGAGGAAAGTTTTGGCCCAATTTCGAAAATGAAAACTGGTGTAGTAGTGTGATTCCATTAGCTTCAACTGAAAAAACTGCAGACTTCAAATTATATTTGGTATTTTGAACTGGGAAAATGTGTAGCCTTAGCCAATGGCGGCCAATCTGCTTAGTTCTAATAGTATAAGCTGAAGTTTTTTCAAAAACTCTAGCAGAATCATACAGAGCTGAGTTACCAGAACTGCTAATCTCATCCCCAGAAACAACAATGTCTGAAGAAGGGGACAATTTCACATTATGAACACTACTATCAGGCTGAAAAACCCTGGAATCATCTTCTATCGGGTTTCTTCCCCCAAAATCAATCAAGAAAACATCTAAAGGACTAGAAGTAGAACAGAAAATTGTGTGAACAAAGAAAACAAATGGGAAAAAGATCAAGACTAACACAACTGATAACCCCATTTCTTTCACTTTGTAGTTGACTTAAAAGTCTTTAAAAGTTAAACTAGACATTTGTTGTAACACATACCAAGTATAAACTCTGATTCTGTCACTTCTCTTGCATGTCTTAATGAGAACATAGTTGGAGTTGAAGCATGCCTGAAATTTCAATGTCAAATGCAGTTGAGTTTGGGGTTTGGGGGATGAGAGTTATGAATTTGATGGTGGTTCTTCTGATTCCAAGATTTGGTCTGTGACTGTATAAAGACTTCACAGATTGCATTAAATATTAAAAAAATGAAAAAAAAAAAAAAAGGTTTGGGAAGTATTGGGAAACTGACTTAACTGAAACTTTATGAGATTTGGTTCTTTCTTTTAATATTTTGCGGCATTTAAGGTTAAGGAACATGAGGGCCTGATATTAAAAAATTTGCAGGCCATTGGGGGACCCTTTTCTTAAAACACAACTGTCCTTTCCCTAAAGCAACAACCAGATATGATTCCTTGTTGACCAACTACCTTATGTTGAGCCTTTTTTTACGAGAAAATTTTCAGAATTTAAGCTTAAAAAACATAGCTAAGCTAAAATATTCATTACTTAAGCTTAAAATTTTCGAGTTTGTGAACCATAAGCAAAGCTTTTGCACATGTTAACATGCCTTAGATTTTAAAGTTTTTTGACTTCTTTTTCTTAAGGCATACATTGATGCATCGCTCCTGTGGAAGTTATCATTGGAGATTGGACCGCGAAGAGTGCTGTTATCATTAAAAAAACATTGAGAGATTTATAGCACCTCGATTTTCGCCTAGTAATGGCATTAGTGCTATTAAATTAGGTGAATAATTATTTTAAAAATTGAAGTTAGATAGAAAATGATTCAATTAAAAATTATTATATATTTAAGTTTTAACATAATTCTTCACATGTAGCTTTTAAGTTTTAACATAATTCTTCGCCTAATACAATTATTACATATCCGGAAAAAAAAAAAACTTTTTTTTGAATGAATAAATGATTAATAGATTTGCACGTGGACTCAAATATGAAAAAAAATGTACATATTAAAAAAAAAAATTACAATAACAACGCACATTCCAATAGACAATACGACACTAGATGAATAAATATTTTTAAAAAAATGATTATCAGGATTCAAACTCAAAAAATTTGATATTATATTAAATTAGATGATCGATTATTTCAAAAACTTAAATTAAAAAAAAAATCCAACTATTATATTTAAATTTCAACCACAGCCTAGGAGAATGAACAACAACTCTATTTTATATAACCATGCGTCAATACAACAGCATGCGCCATGAAGTCTCTAAGCTTTTTGACCTTTGAGAATTATAGTTAAAGGAAACAGTTTAATTAGCATATGGTTAAACTGACACAAAGGATTATAAGCTGACAATATATTGACAGTTAAGATTTGAGAAGAAATGTATAAAATCCTATCTTGTTTAATATCAAATCTAAATCCCATGAAGCTAAAGAAAGTGAAGGATAGGTGGTGGGTCTCAAATTGACACTGAAAACTAGAAAAGAAGTAGGATTCAGCTTTTAAAATTGAAAAATGTTAATTAGTGTAGAGTGATACTTATTAAGTTAATATTTATAAAAATATATATAATTAATATATTTTTTTAATTCAATAAAAATAATATGCAAAGTATTTTTTAAAAATAGTAATTAAATAAAGCTCCAATTAAGAATTATTTGTTTACTATTTTAAGATTTTTTTTTAAAATTTAATAAGTTGTTTTTATTGAATTAAAAAATATATATATTAATTACACTTTTCTTTCTATGTATACTATTTTAATCAATGTCATTAAACACTGATTAATATTTTTATTAAATAATCTTTAACTAATGCCTTAGACATTAACTGGACCCTTTAAAATTATTGTGATAGAATGGAAAAAAACAACATATAAAGAAATAAATTAAACAGTTGGAGATTTGACTCTTAGTTTGATACTTAGTGGTTACATATAAGAAGAGATTATTAAACAAAAAGGTTAGAGAAGGCAAAGCATAGAAATGTCTAAAAAAAAAAAAAAAAAGAATTTAATAATGATAGAACATTCATGGTTAGCCCTTCTCTTTTAGATCAATAACCCTTGTTTTTGTTTTTTCTTCTTCTTGGTTTCTATTAAACTATTAGAACTACATTGTTTGAGAATACAGATCTTGAATTTGAAATAAAAGAAATCTTCATAAAAATGTTATGTGACAACAAATGTTCTTTATTTGAATAAGGAAAAGGTTTATTGTAGCATAAATGTGGGTCACAAGTAGAGCTTTTCACGAGTCGTGCAATTCATTAGGTCACATAATAATATTATATTATTTTAATGATAAATTAGAAATAGATTCACAGGAAAAAAATATTTGCATTCTATTTTGAATTTTTTAATTAAAAAATAATTATACTTTATATTAACAATGAAAATATCATAATAAAAATATACAAATAATGAGATAATGTTAAAAATTAAAAAAGAATATTACTTAAATATATATATATATGTTTGTCCACTTCAATTCGAACTTAAAAAGACTTATTAACGTGTAATTCAATTCGAATTTTATATAATAATGATAAACTATGTAAAATATGAGATGAATTGAAACACGACACGAACACAACATAGAAAAAATAATTAAAAGACAACATGAAAAATAATATGAATACAACACTAATACACGAAAGTGTAAAAATATACATTAAACCAATTATTAACGTGTAAAAATTTATATAAATTTATAATACTTTATATAAATTATTAACGTGTAAAAATTTATATAAATTTATAATACTTTGAAAACACAAAAATAAAAAAAATAAATAACACGAACATGTCACGAACACACAATTTTTTTAAAAATTGAATCACTATGACAAATTATGCAAAATATGTCATGAACTGAGACATGACACGAACACATAATTTTTTTTCTAAATTGAATCACAATGAAAAATTATGTAATATATGAGATGAATTGAGACATAACACAAACACAACATAAAAAAAAATAATTAAATACAATACGAAAAATAACATGAACACTACTCAAATACATTGAATATGTAAAAATATACATAAAACGAATTATTAACGTGTAAAAATTTATATAAATTTATAATACTTTATATAAATTATTAACGTATAAAACTAATTATTAACTTGTAAAAATTTGAATACGTAACATATATTTGTCCACTTCAATTCAAATTTAAAAAGACTTATTAATGTGTATTTCAATTCGAATTTTACATAACAATAACAAACTATATAAAATATGAGATAAATTAAAACACGACACGAACACAATATAGGAAAAATAATTAAAACATAACACGAAAAATAATATGAACATAACACGAATACACGAACATGTAAAATATAAATAAAATAAATTATTAACGTGTAAACATTTATATAAATTTATAATATTTTAAACACACAAAAACACATAAACACATAAAATTTTCTTTTCTTTTTTTTTCTTTCTTTCTCTTTTCTTTTCTTTCTCCTCCTTAAAAAAAGAGGGTGCCACATGGACAACCTCACTGAGCTTCAAAATTTACTATATTTATAGTAAGAATTTAAATAATTATGGACAATATGATTTAAGTGGACAGATTGAGCTGAACCTCGGATAAACTTTAAAAGTGTTAATTGGACCTAGCTCAGTCCATGGATATCTCTATACCCACAAACAAAAAGCACTTAACAATAATACTTTATTTATATTAGCATTTCAAGCCCAAATAAATAGGGGGGGAATAGATTAGGAATGGTAATAGAGAATGATTGTTTTATTTATTTTTGTCTCATTTTTGTAAGAATGTTAAAAATATTTATTTTCATAGATATAATTACATATATAATCGTTTCACACTATTCCATTTTTTTTATTAATTAATTTTAATTTAATATTATAATTTATTCATAAAAATAATTTTAATATATATAATTTTTTAGTATATATATATATAATATACATAAATATAAACTATATATTATATATATATATATGATTTTAGCATATATATTTAATATATATTAAAAATATAAAACGGATATATAAAATATTTTAAAGGATAAAATAATAATTTTAAACGGTACTATGAAACTGAGAATGTATTTACCAAAATCGTTATGTTCTCACTTTTAAAAAAAAAAAATTCTCATCCGAAATGAATCAATGCGAAATTCGTAAAACGAATCCAACTTTGCCATCCTAAAATAAACGGCTAGTCATGGTGGATCCCCGTCGGCCATGGAGTTCATTCCTTTCATAATTACAGATTACAGGTTAGTTTGATGAATGATCAATTTAAGCACGTGCCACTCACGTGCTACCAGGAAGAAAAAAAAAAGGAATAAAATGGGCCGCAAAGAGAGGGAAACAAAGTCCCCCACTATCCCATCCAAATAGGAACCAATATATCCAATACTTTATGAGAGGCTGCTTCTGCTTCACATAGTCTTCAAATCAAAACTCTAAAATGGCAATGTCTTCAGTTTCTCTGAACTGGGTTCCAGCCACCTTTACAAACAAGGTTACTCTCTCAATCAGTTTTTGCTTACCATGTTTATTTCTCTCAAACCTGTTGTTCAGTTGCTCTATTAACTGTTTCTACTTTTCAGCCAAATGTGCTGCCTCACTCCAATGAGCTAGCTCGAGCTACTGCTTTTTCTTTGCAGAATTCTGTCACATGCCCCAAAGAGACCACTTCCAATGAAGAAAGTAAGATAACCCCATTTTTATATTTTCATGTCAAAACACTAACATTTCATTTTCTTCTTCTTTTTCCTCTTTTTTATCCTCAAATTTTAAGAGAAATTGTATTCCATGGTGGCATGAAACTGAATATTATATGTTCATGCAAGCAAAATTTTGATGTGTCTTTGTGTCATGTTCTTACTTTTGATTGAAATTTTAGACAATTGTAAGAGAAGATTGTTGCTGTTGGGAGTTGGAGCTGTAACAGCAAGTTTACTCCCTGCAACTTCCCTTCTTGCTGAAGGTATTATAATCTCTTATAGTTGTCTCAGTAAATCATTAATTTTATGACCTTAATTTTTTGTAAATTGTGTCAATTCCTTGCAACCCTTCTTCTTTTGGTCATTTTGACAGAGATACCACAAAACTATAAAGCTTTTGTTGACATTCCTGATGGATATTCTTATTACTACCCATCAGATTGGAGGGTAAGTTGATTCAATACTAAAAAGTTGAACCCTTATTTTTGGCTGCAAATCCCCCTATATGATTCCTGTTGCTGCTTGTTTTGTTAGGAATTTGACTTTAGGGGACATGATTCTGCATTCAAGGACAGATTTCTTCAACTGCAAAATGTAAGGGTGAGATTCATACCAACTGATAAAAAAGACATCCATGATTTGGGGCCAATAGATGAGGTAAAGAAGGGCAACTCTTTGCTTGCTTTTCCTTAAGTCTTTTGAAAAGAAGAAATGGGAGTTTTTACAAGGTTTTTTCTTTGTTTACAGGTTGTTTACAATTTGGTGAATCATGTTTATGCTGCACCAAATCAAATGGTCAATATACTTGATATGCAAGAGGTTTGTCCAAAATACGTGCAACTTTTATTTCAGTTTTATTAATCAGAAAAACAATCTAGTATAGCTTTATTGTTAGTCTGACAATTTCTTTCAAAAATGCAGAGAACAGCTGATGGGAAAAACTATTACACCTTTGAATATGAACTCACCTCTTCAAACTATGCTAGTGCTTCCTTTGCAACAATAGGCATTGCAAATGGTTAAGTATTCATCATCTCAAAATGTCAAATTGAATTGTTCTTATCCGGATTCTTCATTTTTCTAAAGTATACGTATCCGACACTTATGTCGGACACATATTCGAACATAGATATGCCAATATAATTTTTCAAATATATGAAAAAAAATTTATAAAAAAAATTAAGCATACTCGTATTGGATACATACCCATATCCGATACTCATATCAATATATGAAAAAACTTAGAAAAAACTTAAATGTTGAAGATGTGAAGTACAAGGAGAGATATTTTCGTGTTCTTTAAGCTATTGACTTGCATTTGTTTGCAGGGAGATATTACACACTGGTTGTCGGAGCACTTGAAAGGCGGTGGAGAAGGGTTCGGAACAAGCTGAAAGTGGTGGCCGACTCCTTCAAGTTGCTTGACATCTGAAATGCAGTTTTACAGATTAAGACAATCCTCAAACCTGTTAAAAAAAATCAACTCTTTTCATTGTCTATAGCCGGAAGCAACAGAGATTCTCTCTTAGTTGGGCATCACCAACCTGAATTATTACTTTTCTTCTTCCCCTATGGCCTATTGCTACCATCCATATCATGAATTTAGTGAATGAAGCATTCATAAGTTTTAAACAATCACAATTTCTAGTATTTTTATCATGTTGTTCCAACTCGTTATTTTTCTTGAAGTATTCGTGTGTGTCCAACGCATATTCAAACATAAATATAAGAATATAATCTCCAAAAATCCTCCAAATACATTAAAAAACTTGAAATAAATCAAACATATTCATATCGAACACATATCCATATCCGACACTCACACCTGAATCCGAGTAACATAGTTTTTAACCATCAACTAATTTACTACTCTTCATCTGAGAATCAAAAGCTTTGCAGAGCACAAAATATAAAAAAAAAAAAAAAAAAAAAAAAAAGGTTTACCTGAACATGACTCAAGTGGCAGAAATAATGGCAAAGTAAAAAAGTTGTAAATTATCCACAAATTTATTTACAGAGATTACAACATCATTTTTTCCCCTTCTTGTAAACCTACTTTCAGTAATCAAAAGTTGAAAATTTTATAGCCAAGCACATACATCATCCAAGCTTTGGTGAGAGAAGAGTTGCAGAAATTCATAGAAATCAGAGGTAAAACCTTGAAACAGTAAAATCCCATAAACACACCTCAATAGGACTAAAATTATCAACCCTTTTTCTGATCAGTAAACAAAATTAATATACCATGGAGACAATAGCAAAGCCCCAATCTAATGCTGCTTGCCCCCGTAAAGAATATGGATCTATCCCTCAACAGCCACCCAAATTCCCAAAACCCTAATTCTAAACCCTAATTTAAAACAATGTAACTACAGCCACTGCTGTGCCTATCACCGGAGTCGACATTGTTACAACCCTCAATCATAATTCTCACATGCTCTTTGGTTCACCGCCCATAGAGAACATCATTACAAGCTGCATCATTCCCATCTGTCCTTTCTGATTCTGGATTTTTCAACCAAGAGATTCGGCGAAGCCCGCAGGTTGGTGGTTTTTCCAGCAATTCAAATGAGCGAAATTAGTATACAGAAGAACCAATCGCAAGCCTAAACCAGCCGATGCTGACGCAAACCCTTCCCGAAGTGAGGTTGCATTAAACGAACATACAAGCCATTTTTTGCTACCAAAGAATCATGTGTCCCTTCCTCCACAATTCTACCACCATTAAGTACTACAATGTTGTCAACATGCCTCATCATTGCAGCTCTATGGGCTATCAAAATGGTAGTTTTGTTCCCCATTATCAGCGTATCAAGTGCCTCCTGCACCACTCGGCTTGACTCAGATTCAACGGACGAGCTAGCTTCATCCACTAATAAGATGGGAGCATTCTTCAGCACCACTCGAGCGATAGCGATTCTTTGGTTCTGTCCTGGGGTCAAATCCACACCCCTCATACCCACATGTGTGTCATAACCATGAGGCAAGCTGCTGATAAATTGGTGAGCATTAGCTATTCTTGCAGCCTCTTTCATCTCAGCTTCACTAGCATTATGCCTTGCATATATAATGTTTTCCCTGATAGTAGTTGAGAAGATAATGGGTTCCTGTTGAACAAGACCTAAGTGGTTCCTCAACCACCTCAAATTGTAGAGTTTCAAATCCCGCCCGTCGAGTAGAACCTGACCTGCAACTGGATCATAGAATCTCTCGATCAGAGATATTATGGTACTCTTCCCAGATCCTGAAACTCCAACAACAGCTAAAGTTTGTCCCCCATTAACTTTAAGACTAAAATTGCTCAATACCAACATTTCTGGACGAGTAGGATAGCAGAAATCAACATTTTTCAACTCAATGCTTCCATAGACATTAGGTGGTTTCAATGCTGAGTTATCATCTGGCTCAATTTTAGGGACTCGCTCAATAATTTCAAACACTGAAGTGAGAGATTTCCGCCTCTTAAGTATGTATGGTGCCAATCCAAATGGCTCCACCAACGCAAAAGTTGCAAAAGAGAAAACCATGTACTCCTTGAGAGCTGTAGGCAGATCTATATAGCCTCTTTTAACAGAGAGTGCAGTGTACCAAAGGAGAAGAGCATTGCAGGCAAAAAGAAGAAACTGTGAAAAGCCAAATGCAAACCCTATCGCCATTCCATGAAAGAAACTCTGTTTCAATATTTTCTTCAGCTGCAGTCTGTAGAGCTCCATTACCTTATTACCAGCACAAAATGCTACAACAGTGTAAATGTTTCTCACCGCATCCTCAAGGACCAATGATGCCTTCCTATGCATCTCCTGGATTCCCCTAGAAAATCCAGCGAGCCATAATTTCTGCAACATTTAAGTACGCAACTATTCAGAAATTTGGACGAGGACAATCTTCCATCCAAATTCAATAAGGAAAATGCAAAGATATAGAGGAGAAAAAGAAGCAAACACAATACATGGAATTGAGAACAATTAACTAAGATGCACAACTCTCCAGAAACTCCATTTCTTTTCAATAATGAAGTGAAAACCAAATATAAATAATATAAAAATAATAGGGATATGCAAACCTGTGCAAAAGCAGAGACAGTTAGAACTGGCAGGGTTGCAAACGCCACAAGTGCCAACCGCCAATGTAGCAACATCCCAATTAGTAAAGCAACAAAAACAGCAGCACTATCTTGTACAAATATTGAAAGTCGGTTGCTAAAAGCAGCTCGTACAAATGTAGCATCATTTGCCAATCGCATGGACAAGGTGTCAGCATTATTCTCTTCTTCATCAAACCATCCAGCTTCATTGCGCAGCATTGCTGTCACATGATAGGCAAAACAAGGTAAACAATATGCATGGAATTCAGCATTCCAGTAAATTTGCAATATTAATTTGAAGATTCAGATACCTGAGAACATCATTCTACGAACCCGTTCAGTCATCTTTTCCCCCATAATGCCAAAGTAGAAGTGTTGCAAAAAGTTGGCCACAACAGTCACTATACCCATGCAGGCAATTATTAAACACCACCTATCTACTTCATCTCGTATGCGGTGATGTTCCTCACGCCTATAATATGCTGTTACTATCAGAGAAATAACATAAGCAAGAAGTGGATTAAAAGAGCCAAAGATTGCCGCACCAATGCTTCCCAGCACAGCATAGAGCCACTCTGCAAAACTAAGCTGTGCCAACCTCCAAAAAGATGGAGCTTTCCTATGATGCAAATCCTTTGCTTCCTTAACTTTCATCGGGATGTCATCAGAGTGACTGTGAGGCCGACTAAAAGTCTGAGAATGGGAACGTTCACTTTTAGGATCAGATGTCAGAAGGGGTGATACAGGAGATTCTGGGTCTGAGCCATTTGATTTCTGCCGCTGGGTAGACTGAACATCAAGTTTGGGCAACTCTGGTAGTTTCATTTCAAAACTATCCTGCCTCCTAATTGATGGTTCCTTATCACCAGAATCCACAGGCAAACCATTTTCCAGCATTTTCTCTGGTGGTGGACTATGAGCCTTAGGTGATTCTTGTGAGTTAAAAGCACCATCTTGGGGCCGAAATACACCAGGAACTCTTTGGAGAGATGGTGATTTGATGAACTTTGGAGATGATGATTCTTGGAAGCTGTAAACTGATGAAGAATCATTCTCAATTTGGAAAGTTGACGTCTCGTTGTAGTTCCTAACTGGCATCCTGAAATAAAATAAACAACCATAAACCAGAATTTAGAATATAGAAACAAAGGAGCATTTTTTTAAAAATCTAAACGAGGAAAAATCACTGACAAGAAATAGACTTCCAAACATAGTATTCCAGCCTTCTTAGTAAAAGAATCTACAGCTCTAATTACCTCCTTGGAAGTTTTGCGGCCTCTTCACATTTGAGGAGCTCCGCATACAAGCCATCAAGGGCAAGTAACTCATCATGTGTACCCATTTCAACCAGCTGACCCTCCTCCATCACTGCTATATAATCAGCATTTCTTATGAGACTAAGCCGTCGAGCTATTATTATAGTTGAACGTCCCAACATGAGGAGATCTAGAGCTTCCTGAACAGTTCTTTCAGCTTCAAAATCGAGTCCACCAGTAACCTCGTCAAGTAGAAGGATTGTTGGGTTCAAAAGCACTGCTCTAGCAATAGAAAGTTTGATTTTCTGTTCTTCAGTCAATGCTAAGCCAGCTCTCCCCACCTGAAATTCACAGTAAATGATTTCAACAAAATATACAGCAAATGAGAAATAATCAAGCCGATCAGTAAGATAGGCAAAACTAATATATCTTATTTTTCCATATTTCACCTGTGTCTCATATCCTCTCTCAAGCGAGCTAATAAACGTATGTGCATGTGCTATTTTTGCAGCTTCTTCAATTTGATCAAATGTAGCATCTCGCCCATAGGCAATATTATCTTTTATGCTCAAACTAAGTAAGGCAGGTTCCTGAGTAACAAGTCCTATTTGGCTTCTCAGCCACTCCAGCTTTAGGTTTTTAATATTCTCTCCATCTAGAAGAACTTCCCCTGCATCACAGAAAATAAAATCGTTTAAATCATGAAGGTTGACTGACCACCAAGCAATGATTTCAAAACCTAAACGGCATGCCAGTGCAGTGTGATATATAATATCTTATGAACATAATACCTAATGTAGGATCATAAAACCGTTCCATGAGTGGGATAATACTGCTTTTCCCAGAGCCATTTCTGCCAACAAGTGCCACAGCCTTTTTAGCAGGTACGGTGAGGTAAAATCCACTCAATATAGGGATTTCAGGTCGAGACAGATAACTAAAATATACATTCCGAAACTCAATATTTCCTTGAAGGTAGGGTAGGAAGTTCCCCTCCTGATTAGAACCAGAGGATGACCGGCTAATCATCTCATAAAGTCTATAAGCAGCAATTCGTCCTTGGTCAAAGGAATAGAAATTTGTTGCTGCTTGGTTCAGCCCACTGCACAACACGGAAAGGATTGGTAAGACAATAGAGATTAGACGGAGCAGGAAAAAAAGGGAGAAAGTGATACTTACAGGCCACTTAAAATTACAGCAAAAAGAGCTGTTATGATTTCACCACCATGAGCTTTGTCATTTGTGACCAGGAACCTTCCAACCCAAAGTTGTAAGGCACAAGAACATATTGCAAGCCCATATGTAAATCCAAGCCCAAGCCCTTGCACAAGACTAATCAATATACCATATCTCAAAGTTGCTTGTAATGAGGTTGCATAAGAATATTTGGCCAAAGTTTCATTTGTAAAAGCATACAAGGTCCTAATGTAAGAGACTGCCTGCAAAAAAACGAGAACTATATGTATATTAGCATCACTTCCACACTGTGCTTCCCCTTACAGAGGGCTGATTCTATGTAGAAAGTGAAGTTCAACAAAGAATTCATGTCAACATTTCAACAAATTCAACACTATTTAACCCACAAAGGCAAAATATGTATTATGCATGGATGATTTAAGAAAATATCTAGTGCAAGTTTTGCCTAACTTTTGGGGCAGCTTCTTTACTCCAGAAAGCAAAAGCTGGGTTCAAACAGAGTTTTAATAGAATAGTTTTAGCTTCTATAGAAACTGCAAATGAGCTTTTGAGGGCTAAAAGCCGAAACCCAAAGTTGGATCTTCTGACAAGAACCTCTATGGAAAAGCTGATTGACAAGATTAAGAGAAACTTCAAATAAACAAAAGATATTCTTAGTTAATTCAGATTGTTTCAATTTGACAACACTTTTGGAAAGCTACCAGCACTTTTTCCCACAACTCCAGCCTGGCCAAACAGGCTCCTATAAATAAGCATCTAAAACTCCCTATAAATATTATATTAAGCAAGCATTGGGAGGTGACTTTGCCATCATTTCTGTTTCTAATACAAATAACTAGCAAAGTTTAGTCCATAGGTCCTTATATTAACAGACAGTTCAAACAAACAAACTTATTATAATTAAATGTCAACGGTAACTGCACTCTTAAACCAACATATACCATTTAGACAAGTCATTCTAAATGAACATTAAGCAAGTAGCCAATTTACATTCACTTGAGATCAATATTAACAAAAATAAGTCTGACTGAAAGGGGTGGAGACAGGTAAGAAGAGAAAAACCTGTTCAGCAATGCTAGCTGCCTCAGCATAAGCATCTTGAATGTTCTCAGCAAGCCTATGAAGAAATATATTGGATATGCCTCCAGCAGCAACAATGAATGGACCAGTGGCTAGAGTTATGAGGGCAATCTCCCAACAGTTGAAAAAACCAATAATTAGACCACTGAAGAATGTAGCCATGTTATGAATGTAATTCCCAACCTGTATCGTCAAAGGAATATTAAGATTAGAGCAGACATCTGTAAGGAAATCCCACCGAAGAATAAGTTAGAAAAGTAGGGAAACCCACATGTGAAGCAACATGTGACTGAACATACTTTTTCACTAAGAGCAGACTGGATGAGCAGTACATCACTCAATACTTGGCTCACTATGTCTCCATTATTCCCATAAGTATCAAAAAAGCTCATATCTTGGTTCAATAAAACTTGAACATATCTTGACCTGATGACAGCAGTCTGCCGCTCTCCCGTCAGAATCCAGCATGAAACCTCTATTACACAGAACAAGTCAGTGATAACGGCAGAAAAGATGCGCCAATCAGAGGAAAACATAAATGATGCAATAACTGATTTTGATTTAAATCAACTTACCAATCCAGCCAGCAGCAAAAACACCCACAGCGATATAAACAATAGTTAAAGAAAGCTGCAGAACAAGAATGAAACGGTTGGTGATACGTACAAATACAAAGCAACAGAGTGTCTCAAGGAAACTACAAATGATAGTTGCTTATAGCAAGCAAAAAGGAGATAAATTAGACAGAAACTCGAAATTATGGTTTAGCTTTGCCCCATGTGATTTGCACATTATATTACTAATTAACACCTCTAAGAATAAAGGCAATCCAGAGTTAACCCAGCAGATAGACAGTTTCTATATCTTCATGGTAACGATTAAAAACAAAATATTATTCATAAACAAGCAGAGAATACTTACATATACTCAGTTTACATGCACCCATGAGGACATCTATATGAGAGAGGGAGAGAAAGTGGCTAATTAACTTGATGCACACAGCATCTAACTAGTACTACAACCAAAATGTGGCAGTTTGATTTGCAATTAACTAAGTCATAACATTAAGAATTCCATTCCTTCTGTAGCTCACTACCCACTCTATCCCCCTTCCTTCCGTTTACTTTCCCACGAATGTGCAAATCTCAAATAATCTAAGATAAAACACATCCTTCACTTCGGAATAATATGCTAATCTTTTGTTATAATAATGTCTTGCATCTAGAATGTGAAAGAACAACCCTGTCCCCAACCTAGAGGGGAAAAAAATGTAGTTAAGACATTAGTTAAGGACCATCCACCCAAAATTTTAAAACAGCAATATCCTACTATGACAGTTCAGAATCCTATACAAGCAATAACCATTAATCTCAAATAAAATAGATTTCCAACATATCACTTTTTTTACACCACAAAGATTTCCTCACAATCTGCTTCAAAGCTAAATCTCAGCCACCAACTCCTCATGCTTGATGTGAAAATACCGACCATGGTCCGGTGTCAAATTAGGAAACATCACTAAATTGGTCTCTTAATAATACAATTCTGTAACTAAATAAACCAAGCCGAAAAGATAAAACTAATAAAGCAGCTCACTTCATTGTATCGGACCTAACATAGAAACAAGTAAATTCTCTCAGAGCAAAGGTAAATGCTAATACTTAACTCAGTCTTTTGATCCTAAAATCATAATTACCCCCCCCCCCCCAAGCCACCCAAAAAAAAATGCTTTTACCAGTTTCAAGCCCCAGAAACTTAAAATCCAAAACTTTAATGCACCTTGTCATTTCCAAAACACTCTCTCGAGAATCAAACTATTATGAAAAAAAAAAAGGGAATTGCTTAAATTCAGAACCAAAGGGTCCATTTCCCCTAATTTTCCAAACTCTTTAAAAGTAAAACATCACTAGTTAAATAAACTCCCAAAATTTTGAACTCCTGAAAAACTATAAAATCCAAATATTGTTTTTATAAAAAATTATAAAAATCATGACACTAGTACTTTACTTCAATTATCAAAATAATCAACTAGAACACTAACCTAAACCATTAAAATCACAACAAAAAATTAAGGTTTTTACTCCCTGATAAGAAAAACACTAACCTCTCTAAACCTTTCAAACTGCTCATCTAATCTCTCCGGCCCCGGTCCTGGCGCCCCCATTCCAAGAACATGAACAATCTTCGCAAAATAATGCAAGTAAACAACGAGGGCGGTCCCATGAGCTGCAGCAGCAAGTGATCCAACGATCATGAGAGCCCAATCAAGCCGGTCAGCACAGGCGAAGAGTCTTGAGAACGGAACAGCGGCAGGTGGCAGCTCGAGCTCTTCCGCCTCCTCCATTTCTTCCTCTGCCTCCATCTGCGCCGCCGCAGCAGCAGCGGCAGCTGATTCCGTAGATGTATCCAAGTACGGCGACGGGGATTCCGGCGGCTCCGAAACCTCCGATACTGGTGTCAACGGTTGTATGTGGGGTGGTGACCACCCGAATAAACCTCTTGATATCATCATCTTCAAAGAAAACCCTAACCCTAAGTATCCTTTTCTCCTAATTTAGCAGAAACTTTTAGCGGATCTGCTAAATTCAGAGACGAAAAAAATTACAAAAAATCAGATTTTTCCTCCTTCTAGTAGGTTAAAGGTTTGGGAATTTTATTTAATTTGGCTTTTTTTAGTAGAAATGGAGACCAGGTCAACTATGGCGGAGGAGACAGAAGAAAAAGAGAGAAAAACTGGAGTCACCCATGGTTACATGAAAGTAGAGAAAAAAAATTAAAAAAGATTTTTTTTTTTTTTTTTTGGGCTTTTTAATGATTCAATTTTTTGTTTTTGTTAACGATATATATATATATATATATATATATATATATATATATTTGCTTATTAGAGATTTCGATTTTTCTTTTTCTTCAATTTTTTAATATTTTTTAGTTGAATTACACTTACAGCCTTATACTTTTCAAGTTTCTCACATATGACATAACAGGTTTTGTTTTATTATTAATTTTTTTAACACTCGTTGGTATAATACCATATTAATATATGTAAATCAGGTAATTTGTGTATGTGTATTGTGTTTTATGTTTTTTTATATTAGTTATGTAAATATAAATATAATATAAATTATTAATTGTGTTAAAATTTTAAATATGTATACGATATATATATTAAACGTATCGTAATAATCGTATTTAAACGTGTTATATCGTATTTATTATATTGCTTTCGTATTTATTAAATTTATCATGTTCGTGACATATTTTTTGTATCATATTCAAAATTACTAAGTCTAAGGTGTTGTTTGATAAACTAAAAAAAATTAAGTATTGAATTTATAAGAACTGAATTTATATTATAAAAACTGTTTGATATATATTACTGAAAGTTAAGTATTGAATATAATTATATTATTCGATAAACGTAAATCTTAAATTTTAAAAATTATTCATTTCATAATTTTAATCTTATTAACATAATATTTTATATTAATTTAAATAGTTATTGATAAAATTTAAAAGGGATAATTTAAATATCTCATTTTTTATAACAAAAAAGATAATTTAGTTCAAATATAATTTTTTTCAAAAATAAAATTGTTTAGTATTAAGTGATAAGCAGCTCTTTATCTACTTATCTCATTCTAACATTTTTTGTTAAAAATTTTCTATTATGTAAAATTTAATATGAATTATCAAATACATTGAAAAAATTAAATATTGAAAATTTTCTTTAATATAATTTTTTTAAAATTTTGCTAACAAATGCATTTAAATTTAAAATACTTTTAAAACACTCATTATCAAAACAAAAAAAAAATTAACATGAAAAACATTAATTTAAAAATAGGTTTATACCATTGACATGTATTCATAAATAATTTTGTTAATATATTAATTATTTGTGTTTATAATCAAATGAAATTTAAAAACCTAAATACCTTTCAAAAAATTGAAAATCTACTTATAAAAATTTATAAGTTCTATCGTCGATATATAAAATAATTTTAATAATTATTTTAAAATTTGAATTTAACATCTACAAGTTTCATTAAAAAATTTATCAAATTCTAACATTCAATAACTAAGAGTTTTCAAATTTTAACAGTTAAAATATCTATTTAAAAGAATAAAAAGGATTTAGCAAAATTTAATATCACAAGAAAATATCTTTTATAATTTTTTTTTCATTTAATAGAAAATTAATAACAACTTCAATGTCTTTTAAATTCAAAAACTGTTCTCTCAAAAAAAGTGCAAATTGATGTAAAATATCAACAACAAAAAAATAGTCAAATTAAGATGTATTAAAAGCACAACAAAATATTACACTTGATTTATTTCGCAAAAGAAATTGATTTTTAAAAATTGATTTTTGCATTTCAAATGTTGTTTTGCGAAAAATTTAATTAACGAAAATAAATTGTAAATCAACAAAAAATTAACAAATGCAATCTTCGCATAATCCATCATTTTTTTTTATTTGTGGGGTTTTTTTGGAAATTGGGTAGGGGTGTGAACAGCTGGATCTTCGCTTGACGTTGAATATTTTATTGACTGTGAGCTTTTTTCATCTGCCAGTCCATTTGCTCTGTAGTCTGTTCTCTTTGCTTTTTTTCTTCTTTTTTTTCCCTTTTTGTTTCTCACTTTTCTCTTTTTGGGTTATTTTTTTCTCACATTGTTTATCTTTAAAAATATTTTTAATAAATAATTGGTTATGCCAAGATGGTTTTTTGTGACTGATTTTTTTAGTTAGTTTTCTTTCTATTATATAAAGATTTTTAACATATATATTTCGTATCATATTTATATTATTTTTATGTATCATAATCATATTTAAGATATTATATATATATATATAATTTGATACGTTAATAATTCGTATTCTATAAATTTTGATATGTTCGTGTATTCGTGTCATATTTATATTATTTTTTTATATTATATCGTATTTTAATTATTTTTTTATATCGTATTAGGATTGATCTAATTAATAAAGAAAATTTGGTTTATTTGGTGGCTTTTGCAATATTAATTGTAGGCTCAAAATTGAAAATTTAAATCCTAAAAGTTGACAATAGGAAATCAACCAATGTGCATTTTTTATTTTTTGAGCCCTTCATAGTTTATACCATTTCAAATGAAAACAACTAAAAAACACAAAATTTGTTGTGTTTAGGGTTTAACTTAAATGTTTCATAACATTCTATCAAACTTCTATTCAAATCATCCAGATGAATAAGCCAAACTTCTTGTTTTTCCTCATCCTCCAATTACAAAATTCACAAGATAGTATCGACTTTTACGATGAAGTGATAAACACATTCTGTGTCATATCTTACCGATTAAGAATCTATGTAACAGAGGTTACATTGTCTGAATGCCAGCATTAGGCAAAGCCACTTGCACACTGTCTCAATGAATTAAAGCAAAAACAAACGAAAGATAAACTGATAATTTCATAGATAAGCTTTCAACCACAAAGCGCCAAACAATAATACCACTTTTTTCTTTTTCTTTTTTCAGCTTTCTTGATTTATTTTCCCTTTTCACCTAGTTCATGAACTGAAACATGAAACTAAATAATAGCAGCTTTGCAGAATTCGATGCCGTCTCTTCATCATACATTGTTCCATAATTCCTTTCCTGAGGTTTCTTTTCATTAACATGTAATATATATTTTTTCAGCATTGGGTATTTTTTTTTCCTTTGTTTTTGATTGGATATGAAGAGGATGGTGGCTTTTTTTTTTTTGTTACAGAAAGGATTGCAAAAGCATCATCAATTCATGGTTCATTTCTTTTCATTAACATGTTAATATAAATTGTGGTTTAATGATTCATTGTTAATGCAACAAGACTGAAACTGTTTAGGGGTCTTTTTGGATGTTGTATTAAGATATATATATATATATATATATTTTTTGCTTGAAGCAATTTTTTGCTCACATAAATGTTGAAACTGAAAGTGATATACCCTTGAAATGTAGCCTGATAGTTACAAAGAATTCAAAGATCGGAAAAGAATTGACCTTTTTTCTAGGAAAATTATGGTGATGAGAAATGGAAGAATTTACTAATACCACACTGGCAAGTGGCATTTTGTTCAATTCCTTGAAAGTATTTCACTTATAAGAAGTTGTGAAAAGATTCCATTCTTGTGAAATTTATATTATGCATTCTGTATTAGAAAGTTAGGCATTGGTTCCTGGTACAACCATTTAAATGCCTTTAGTTGTTGGAATACAGACTAATTTTCTAGTCATTAATTTGTTCATGCACTAGTTAGTTCAGTATTGTATTCTTTAGAGGTTGACAAGATTCTATCTTGTTAAAAGAAAGGCAAACAGATAAATAATTGTTCTGGTTCACATCAAAATTAATTAAATTTTTTTTGATTAAATACTCAACAACATGTTATGTAAAACATCCATCAAACTTACAAGGTGTCTGTAGACAGTGGTTCACATCAATTGTTATGTAAAACATCCATCAAACTCACATCAAAAGTGATTGTTCTGGTTCACATCAAACTCCAAATGATTACTGCTGGCATCACTGCTCCTTTGGTTTCAATTGTTGACAGAAGTACTCCTGTTGCATGTAAGTATATTCATTTTCATATATATATATATATATATATATGTGTGTGTGTGTGTAACTCATTGTCCATATCTTGTTGTTTTCTTCTTCTCAGGACGCACTGAAATCAATTCCACTAGTTATTATGCTATAGTTGGTAGGACACCTTTGATATGGTTCAGTTGCTGCAGAAACTAAAAAGGATTTCTCTCAATCACAGACTAGAAAGAGGGATACTCATTTCTCTATCCATTTGGGTGGCAGGTAACCTCTGACTTTTTATTTTTTTTGAAGTATTCGTGTCCAACATATATTCAAACATGGGTATGGAGATATGATTCCCTCCAAGGACCCTCCAAGGACATGGAAAAACTTAGAAAAAATTGAACATACCCGTATTTGACACTCACACCTGAGTCCGAGTAACATAGACAGGTACTATTTTGTGCTGCTTTAGTGTTTTATTCTCTACTCCTTGTCTAAATCTTGTGCATGTAATTTTCTCATATTTGATTTTTCGAAAACCAGAACTGACAATGATTAGTCTCCCTTGCAAGTTGACAAGGTATTCAAAGGTGTTATTAAGCCATTAGAAACTGTCTGTGTGAATATGATACCAACCAGCAAACAAGACATTCGAGACTTCGGGTCCCCGCAGGAGGTTTGCCATGCCTATATATATATATATATATATATATATATATATATATATATATATATATATATGAATTCTATGTTACCATCATGATATTCAGAAGATAAGAAAAGATGTGTTAGCTTTCCAGGTTTACTCTCACAGATAAGCAGGGCTTAACTCTCATCATAAATAACCTCACACAGGTAGCTGAAACTCTATCAAGAAAGTTTTGGCTTCTGCAACTCAGAAAACAAAGCTAATTGAGCTGGCAGCAGAGGTTCGTTTCCAACATTTTCTTGTTTGCTGCAAAGCTGGATTTGTTACCCTTTCAAAGTTCAAACCTTTGGCTAATCATGCTTTTTATTATATATAGTTCCTTTCCTATGCAACCTGGTGTGGTTTCATTGCCTTCTACTTTACCTCTTTTGGTTGCATTCCTCTATTATTGTAATATGTTGGGGCTGAGTTAATTAGTTCAACTTAGAAAGAATAATTTAAAATTTTAGAAAAAGATCCTTCAATTAATATTCTAGAAAAAGATACAATACATTTACTTGGTCTAGATGCTACCTTGAATAGGGTAATGTCATGGATCTTTAATCCCACGGCAGAGAATATTTCTCAATTATTCTGGTTCACACCAAAGTAATTGTTCTGGTTCAAACCAAAAGATCCAAACTTGAAAAGATTCAAATTCGTAGAACCTGAATTCGAAACAGTCCAAATTCGAAATGACTCAAATCCGAAATGTCCAAACCAGCTCAATCTGCACGTTTGCAACCTCTAGTGGCAACTAAAAAATTTTGGATAAAGTTCTTACTGTTTCTTTTACTGAAAAAAGATGATTTGAAGGGAAAACGGAAGAGAATAGACACTATGAGTCTATGAGTACTTGTTCTCATTCGTCTTAGTGGACCAGAACTCCAATTGGAACCCATAAACACTAGGAATTTGGAGCTGATGACGAAAAATTGGAATCCAGTATAGTGAATTGGGTGTTAATCTTTGTGCATATGTTCATGCATTTGTTCATTCCATCATTTTCATAGGAACATACATATTCTTACTATTATTTTAATCTCAAAATCAGTGGCGGACCGTTTTATAAGCCATCAAGAATTTTAAAAATCCTTTGTATCTATATATATATATATATATTTATATGTATTTATATATTAAATTGACCATTTAGTTTTTATTTTTGTTTATAACTTAATTTTATGCATTATCATTTTTAGAAAAGTTAAAATTACCTTATTGTTTATCTTTTTATTTTATCCATCAATTATTATTCGTAAATTCTTCAAATTAATTGATTTGTTATAAATATTAAGTCAAAATCATGTTAACTTAAATTAACTTTCTAAATGTTAGCTTTAATAAGATTTCAACATAATATTATAAAATAAAATAAAAAATAAAATTACTGCCCGTTGCCATTACTTCCTTGTAGTTTTTCTTCTTTTATTCTTCGGCTCCAAATTCAATCAATTTTGTTTGTAACTTATGCTTACCGTTTGAGTTATCAAGTTTAAAATTAAGATCCTAGCAAGACTCTCAAAAATCGCCTTTTGTTGGTTAGTAGTTATGCTAAACTTTTATCTTCAGTTTTTAAATTTTTTTTTATAAATCCACTTGTTTTTTCTTTTATTGTCAACATTCTTATAAAGCAAAAATAATAAGATTCTTGTTAGGATTTTTATTTTATTTTTAAAATATATGTTTATATAATCTTGTTGTTATATGCATAGATAATATTAAAATTTTTGTAATTAGTCAAAAATTTGATATATATATTTTTGTTATAGTATAATATTATATTGATTTGCCTTAACTATTTATGACATACCTCTATACAATGCTCATTAAATCTACTAATTAGTTCATGTAACTGATTGAATCCACACTTTCATCATTATCTCTAAAAACACATCCTTGGAATGTAAGCCATTGAATTATATCAATTGAAACTTTTAATCTCATCTGATTAGCTGTAATTTGTTTAGAAGTATGTTTTTCAATATATTGGGATTGATTCATCAAAACATTACATTATCTAACTGCAACTTTTATGTAATTAATTGGGATCTTTCTTTATATAGAAAAGAAAGTATAATTATCTTCATAATTAACCTTTTCTTCTAACAGTGAAAACCTCTCTTAACAAACTTATTCAATTCAGAACGACTTCCTTGTTTGCTAAAAAAATAGCATGGTAAGCAAAAAAAAAAACATCCTAATTAGTTGGAGGATATTCTAACTAGAGCTGCTCAAGGGTCAGGCAATCCGCTCGACCCGGTCTATACTAGGTCTGGTTTGGACAGAAATATTTGTGATCCGGGCCGGCCCGGCCTGAATCACTATTCATATATTAAAATAATAATATTTTTTAAAATTAATTATAAAAATTAAGAAAAAATAATTTTTTTATTTTTTTATTAAGAGATGAACAGTAATTCGAATCCGCGGGTCGGCCCGGGCAATGAAAATGAAAATGTTTCGGGCTGCCGTTCTACCCAACCATGAGCACTTCTAATTCTAACCATGATGGATACATATCAAACAAAAACGTTTAGGATGCTTCTCTAAATTAGATAGTGCGTAATCTTGAAGTCTATATGAGACCCAAATTTAAGATAAACATAAGGAATCTCATCTTGTTAAATTAATGATCAGATATTCCCTAATCGAATGGCATAATCTTGGATCTCTTTCTAACGAAACAATATCGATATCTTTAGATCCAGTTCTTTGAATCATTTTAGGATGAATTTCACAATTTATAGTTTCAACATTTAGGGATAGATGATGATTCATTTATAATATTTGCCTTTTCTTTTAAAATATGCATCAATAATTGATCTCTTTGACATGTTAAATATAATTTGTAAATATAATTAAATTTTAAACTAACAAAATATATTGATAACATAACATAACATTCTATCTGATAAAAGAAATTCATCAATATATAAATATAAACCTATAAAAGATGATTAAGTACATAAATAAAAATAAGAGATGATAAATATAAATAATTAGTTACATACTTTAAATTATACAAAATAAAATAATAAATTATAGTACACTAACACACTTACATGATGAATGAATTCAATGCAGAATTTCTTTTTCTTTTAAACTATTGAAGCATGAAAAAAAATAACCCTTCCCTCTAATTTTTTTTTTATAAAAGAAGTTACAGTTTGAAAATAAAATAAGGGATTATAAATATTGAGATTCGAATCTCATATCTATTAAATGTCATCTTTTAAAGGTGATTACATGAATCAATTAAATTAAATCCGATTCCTCCACTCCGATCTTTGTTTTCCTATACTTAGAAGTGAAATATCTTTGCTAGTACTAAAAATTAAAGTTTTAAGAAAGCTAAACTCAAAAATAGAAGCAATAAAGTTGTTTTGTTCTTCATATAAGGGAGATCGAAGTGTTAGATGAGAGAAGTAAAAAAAATTTAAAAAAATTTAGTATAAATTATTTATTAAATTTTATTTAGGGTTAGTGCTAAAATAATTAAAGATAAAAGAGAGAAAAAATTGAAAAGCGAAAAGCGAAAGATAAAAAAAAAAAACCTATAAATTTTTTTAAGAAAAAGTAAAGTGGTCACCAAAAAGATTTTAAATAAAATTTTATATACATGTTAAATCTAACCCAAACAACTTAAAAAATGTAAATTCAAATTAATCTAATCTAAACTAGACCTGTTTAAGGGCCGGATTATCCGTTCAAACCCAAAAACTCGTCCGATATTTGAGAAGGTTTGAAAAAAAAAATATTAATCTCGAAAATAGGCTTGGACAAAATTTAAAGCACATTTTCTAAACGAGTCGAGCCTTGAGCAGAGAATTCTAAGCCTAGGCCGGACAGATCCAGTCCGAATGAAAATTTTGATATGGACTGGCAAATGAATTTTGATTTTGATATAAGCGGCAAGATAAAAATTGATTTTAGGAAGATTAAAAGAGATTCAGTTAATACGTTTTTATGTAATTCTTGGAGGTTAAATCCAGACATGTTTGTCTAATGGCATTGGTTTTTTTGATTTATTTAGCAAGGCTAAGCTAGCTTTGTAACATGTAGCAGCACTGCTGCTTTCTTGGATAAATGAAAATCTACTTATCCAAAAAAAAAAAAGATAAAAATTGATTTGTTTCCACACCCATTCAAAGTGGTTGTTAGGAGATCAAAGGCCGAAAGAAAGATTGGAAGCAAGCATTTATTAATTAATTTATGCAACATATTTTATTTATATTGTCCATTTATAACATTCTCGTGACTCACAATTGTCTTTCTTTTTTGTTTTTCATTTTCTTCTAGTCTGCCTTCTTGGTCTCCACCTAGCTCACCAACAAATCTCTCAATCTGTTTTCTACTCATTGGGTTGCAATGCCAATGCCAGGTACCCTTCTTTCCATTCTCCATATATTGCACCCATTTTATCAATTTTAAGATTTTGATTTTTGTTATCAATCATTTTTTTTTTTTTAATCTCTTAATGAATTTGTGGGGTCGATGCAAGAGTACATTGTCCGATTTCAGCTACATACAAGAGCTCAATGTCATTACTGCAGTAGGAGTTTGCAGATCTCTGCTTTTTGTTTATTTCTTTTTAAAATAATTTGACTGAGCCGGGTTAGGCTTGGACATCCCTTTAGCAATTCGAGCTGGACTTGATCATAAAATCTTACTCATATTTCAGATCTGGACTTGATCATAAAATCTTACTCATATTTCAGATCGAATGGAGCTTGGACAGATAAAAAAATATTAGCATCATGTCTGGGCCAGCCCGACCATAAACATGGTGAATTTTCAAGAAAAAATAACTTGTTTTAACTTTTGAGCCGGCTAGCTAATTTGGTCAAGCACGCAAGATTGACTAGACTAACTTAAACCATTACCTTGGCCTTGGGGGAAGGGAAGGAAAGGGACCTCTTCCTCAAATCAAATGCATAGATAATTGCTCTTACTTTCTCACTTCCTCGACATAGTTAGTGGGATCTGTTCTCCGAAACTCTCGTTATATTATTAAGCTTTTTTATTTTTTTAATTATTTGTATTTAATTATATTCGAATATAAATATTAAATAAAATATATTACATAAATTGGACATAATCAAATCACACGTACATATTTTCGATATTCACCTTCAAATTAGGATAACATAAAACTCTTGTGCTTGGGTAATGACTGATGAGTGATGAACATTAAATTAAATTCAGTAAAAGAAACGCCAGTTTATCATTCTAGGAAACTTACAAAAAGGAACAATGAACACTTATTCTTTTAGAGTCATGGTCCTAATGGAACCATTACTTTGCCACATAAGAAACAAATTCCCACTTCTTTATCATTAATTACATATATATATCCCACATTCTTCGTCCACTGAAATCAATAGTTTCAAGAGACAGGCTTAAACCAAAGTCTGGAGACCTTGACCGTGTTAAAGAAATAATAATAATAATACTAATACAAAGAAGACTCCGTAGAAGAGAGCAGGAGGAGATGAAGGGAACCAACCAGCTGAACCAAATAAGTATTTGATGTGATGATGATCAGTAAAAGACAGCGGAAAACTTCAATATGGTTTCGGCATTTAGGATAGCTGGAGTAAGAATACAAAGAGCAATAGACAAAAAGGAAACAATTTGAACGAGGCAGAAAGTCTTTCTTTTGGGTACAAACCTGCAAAACACATAACAAGCGATGCGGGATGATACCTGGACAGCTAGTAACGCTGACAAGCAGTAATTAACAATGGATAGAGCATGATAGGATAAGGGTATATGTGTAAGAGAAAACTCATGAGATTGCAGTTTCCATGACCCTGAGGAAACAGTTACTAAAAGCATGTAACAGGTACCAAACAAGGAAAGTGTTATGAGAAGAAACAAACAGATTGAACGACTTGGAAGGAGATATGCTGTTAACCCAATTGCTGCCCAAAAGGTTAAAGTGTTGTACAACCAAAACATGGAAGATACATCTATTAAATCTGCCCAATCCACGGCTTGTAATTCAGAATATTCAGTCGCAGGCGGCGGACTTGGTATGGGTGAAGATGTGTAAATCCTGAGAGGCTGACGACTTAAAGAGACTTGGTATTCCAGGGATGAATTGTTTTCAACCTTCTTAGGCGGATTTAAAGAGGCATCGTAAGAGGCTGTTATAATTAGCACTGTTACTACCAGAAATGTGTTACGCATCTCATTTGGGATACCCTTCCTTCCACGAGCTGCGATTGTTGCAAATTTTTGATAATATGACATCTTTGTTCTCAATGATTTGATGTTGATTGAAGAGTTGGGCTTATTGGGAAGCGAGGAACTACGCAAACCTCCTGCTTTGCTTAGCATATCTTTAATCTCTCTATTATCCACTTGCTCTTCATTCCATAGGCCTTTTGATTCGATTATATCTAGAGCAGTCAATCCCTCCAAATTTCTGGCATTGATATGGTCTAGACACAAATGTTCCAGCAATACTTTTACAACCTGGTAATTGGAAAAGTCAAATAAAAAATTACCCATCAACAATATCCATAAATTAAATTACCCATCAATTGGAGTCATTGAGAAAACTAGCAAAATTAGCATACCTGGGGTTTATTTTTGATAGCTGCAATGTGCAGAACAGTATTGCCTTCAATGTCTCCCAAACTCAGTAGTTCTTTCTCCCAACGTTGGGCAGTTTCATGGCGGCTCCTTATAAGCCACCCCACCAAGACCTCAAAAACTTCAAACATGTCGTTTTTTACTGCAAGATGGAAAGCAGTCTCATCTCGAACAGTCACATCTTCAATAGCCTCAGGGCAAACCTCAAGAAACTTGATCAAAAGATCAAGGTTTCCAATTCGAACTACATGATGCAGAGGAGTCAGGCCCTCCCTCCCTTTGACACGAACAAGGCCTTTGTCAACCTTGAGGAGTCGAAGCACTGCTGGAATTCTGTTATTTTGCAAAGCTAAGTGCATGGGGCTAAACCCAGCTTGATTTAGCTTTCTTGCAAATGATGGTTTTAAGTTCATCATTTCCATCACAAAATCAACATGCCCAGCACAGGCTGCTACATGCAATGGGGTATAGGGAAAAGGCACTTGATCAATACGCTCTAAAACATATGGATCATTCTGAATTAACTCATACAAGACGTTAATATTTCCTGTTTGTGCAGCCTCTGTCATACTCCAATCCATAACAATGGAGTAATAAATTGTGCAGCAAATTTTCAGGGTACTGAAACTGATGAAATTTGCGAGAGAAGATCAGAGCAGTTTAAAGAATAAAGAAACTAAGGATAATGTAGAAAAGGAAATAGAACCTATACTTAGCAAAAAACAGCAATCTACACACAATTTTATACATGACTCAAACCAATGGCGGATGGTCATGGGAGTCGGGGGTGCCTGGCCCCCCAAAATCTTTTGTGTTTTTTCAAAATTTCAAGATAATTCTTTCTTAATTTATATTATAATGCTATATAAATTGATTTATCTTAATCTTTTATGAAAAAATATTCCTTTACATGCTTTCATTTTGTTGAGATTTTATGAAAATTAAATTGATAATAGATTTATAAATTTATGAATCTCTAAAATTTATATATTTTACGAGTTTTTTATTTTTTATTGTTATATTATTTATATATATATTTATATTAAAAAAAAATCTTGAAATACTTCAAATTAAAATAAAAAATATAAATTTAATTTTTCTTCAAAATTAAGAGTTAATAGCATCAATAGTCCCCAAATTATAAGATATATTTTATATTGGTTCATAAACTTCAAAACGTATCAGATTAGTCATTTATTACAAGTATCATAACAAATTGGTCCCTTATTTAGCTTTTCCGTTACCTTTATCATTAACAATCAGCTAGTGACATGTGTCACTAGCTGATTGCACCACATTTCTCTTCATTTTTTTTCTTTTTCTTTATTTCTTTTTTATTTTTTCTTTGATTTTTTTTTAATAAATACAAAGAAAAAATAATTCATATTATAAATTAAAATAATTTATTTAAAAATATAATTAATTTAAAAAGTATGAAATATTTATTTACTTTAATTTTATAATAAAATATTTTTAATTTTTTCGTTTCTTCCTTCTTCTTTTTTTTGTTGTTGCTTTTCTCTTCTTTATAAATAAATATTAAAAACTAAATAATAATTTATATTATAATTTAAATTAATATTGTAATAATCAAATAATTGAAAAAATATAAAACTATTTATTTGCATTAATTTTATAAAAATATATTTTTTATTTTTTTGTTTCTTCTCTTTCTTCTCTTCTTTATAAACGAATACAAAATATGTAAGTATATTATATTACAAATTAAATTAACTTTCTAAAAATTAAATAATTTATAAATATAAAATATTTATTTTATATTTATAAGTTTTTTTTTCCTTTCTTATCTTTTCCCTTTTTCTCTTGTTTGTAAATAAATATAAAGAAAAATAAATAATAATTCATATTATAATTTAAATTAATTTTTAAAATATAAATATTTTATTTACATTAATTTTATAAGAAAAGAGGAAAAAGGGAAAGAAAAAAGAAAGAAAGAAAAGGAAAATAAAAAAGTAAAAAAAATATTTTCAATAAATGAATGTAAATAAATATTTTATAAATTATAAATTATCTAATTTTTACGAAATTAATTTATTTATAAAAAAAAGAAAGAAGAAAAAGTAAAAGAAAAATATTTTTTATAAAATTATTGTAAATAAATATTTATATTTTATAAATTATTTAATTATTAAAAAATTAATTTAAATTATTATTTATCTTTTGTATTTATTAATGTTTTCATTTTCCCTTTTTCTTTATTATTCTTTATAAATAAATACAAAAGATAAATAATAATTTAATTTAATTTTTTAATAATTAAATAAATTTTAAAATATAAATATTTATTTACATTAATTTTATAAAAAAAATATTTATTTACATTTATTTATTAAAAAATATCAAAGAAAAAATAAAAAAATAAAGAAAAAGGAAAAAAATGAAGAGAAATATGATGCAATCAGTTGATGACACATGTCACTAGCTGATTGCTAAAGTAAAGATAATGAAAAAACTAACAGAAGAGATCAATTTATTATGATACTTGTAAGTAAGGATAAATTTGATACTTTTAAAATTTAAAAATTAATATAAAATATATCGTATAATTGAAATACTATTGATACTATTAATTTTAAAATTAAATGTGAAGATCCGTCCTTGACTCAAACACGCAAGTATCAAAAAAGGGAATGGAAATCGTCTGCCTCTTAAAAATGTCCCGCTTCCTGCCCCATCAACAGGATTTTGCCACGTAGCATTTTAACTTAACAGACAAACTTTTGTAAAAAAAAAAATTTGGTGAAAAAGAATCCCTTAAAAAAAATTAGTAAAACCTTTTGAGGGAAATCATCATAAAATTATATTGAATTCTACAATTGACTTCACATTTAAAATTTATGATATTGATAAATAATATCTAAAACATTTGAGATTTGCATGAAATAAAAAAAAAAAACAATTTCCTTGCATGCTTAATCTTTCATGTGTGAATTAAAACTAGACCTGCTCACGGGCCGGACAGCCCGGCCCAATACGGGTCGAGCCTGGGCAGGTAAAATCCTGTTCCGGGTCGGCCCGGTCCGGAACAGTATTTTTATTATTATAATATTATTTTTATTTAATTTTAATTAAAAAAAATAAATAATTATTTTTTTATTCCAACGAACAGTGATTCGGGCCTAAACGGGCGGGCCTGAGTGACCCAGGCCCGGGCTTGGGCAAAAAAAATGGGCCGCAGCCCGACCCGGCCCATGAGCACCTCTAATTAAAACTCTCCATATTTTTTTTATTAAAAAGCTCCCCACAACTTGGTTTCATGGAAATAGAATAAAAAGTTGGGTTTTTGTTTACAACTTTCATATTTAAATTCAAATTTGGGGTTTTTGATTGTGATGAAACAATGTATCTCAAGTGTTTGATGAAAGTTCTATAATTCTATACAACTGGCTGGTTTGATGCGTTAAAGCTGATGAATTTCATCAAGATCAAAATATTCATGTTTGACAAAACTCTACCCAGATGAATTATTGTCTTCCCCTTAAAATACCCAGATAAAAATATTATTGAAAGGAGGCTCTTAATCTTGCTAACGGCAATATTTACTATTAAGGTTTAACTAATTTTTCTTAAGACATTCCTTTTCGCCAAAAAAATATTTTTCACAAAAGTTCGTCTATTAAGTTAAAAAGCTACGTGGCAAAATTTTGTTGGTGGGCAGGAAGCGGGGCATATTTAAGGGGCAGACGATTTCCATTCCAAAAAAGGTGCTCCTTGAAGGTCGAAGGAAATTCACAATTATGAAAACAAGCTGTACAAATTTAGAAAAAGGAGTGATGAGCGTGAAACACGGGACACTCCGTGCAACACGTCCAACAGGGCACGATTATGTCATAGCAAGATACGTCTTCGACATGCGAAGACATGTTAAAAATTAAAAATAAAATCAGAACGATTAAAATATTGTCAAGACATGATTAAATACTTACGGCCATGGCTGGTTACGTGTTGAAGTTTTTTTTTTTTTTTTTTTTTCATTTTTTGTATTTTTTATTCAAATATAAAATCATTAATGAGTAAAAACACGTATTTTAAGAAAATCAAATATTTAAAATTCTTTAAAAAAAAAAAAAGAGAAAAAATAAGAATGAAGAGTTAAATGTTGAAAAGAGTGATAGGAAAAAGCAAAGTATCAACGTAAATATTTGATTTTCGTTGAATATATTACAATGACTAAGAACAAGAAAGAAAGAAGCAGAGACAGTACAAAATGAGACAAATATAAAAAAAAAATTCTTGTTGAATAATTTAGAATATGGGTCTTTCGCTTTTTGAATTTGAGCTATTTGATCTTAGTAGATTTTTTAAAGTTTTAATTTTTAAATTCAAAACTGATTTTAAAAAATAAAAAACTATTTGTATGTTAATATTTTATTAAAAAATATCAATTTTACATTATTTATTGTATATTATTATATAAAAATATTTTATATTATTATATAAAAATATTAAACAATAAGAATGTCATTCTGTTTTCTTCTCAAATTTTTATATTCAGTAAGGGCAAAATAATTAGACGACCTGCATTCATTCATCGTGTTCCAACAACAACCACGAAACAAACATTCTCTTCTATAAAGATTGTCAAGATTAAGTTTCGTAATAAAATGGAACATCAATTTTTAAATGATTGCTTAATTATTTATATTGAAAAAAAAAATGTTATGACAGAGGACAATGTAGAAAAGGAAATATAACCTATAATTAGCAAAAAAACAGCAATCTACCCACAATTTTATACATGACTTAAACAATATAATCTTTAAGGGAATTTAAGTCTACCTCTCTCATATGTACTTTAAAAAATATATATATATATCAAATGCCTTCAATTAATTATGGATTAAAGCACTTAATAAGAGGTTAATGTTCATGGAGGAATTGCCTGCAATGATGAAGTAAAGCACTTACTAAGAGGTTAACGTTCATGGAGGAATTGGCTGCAATAATGAAGTAAAGCACTCAGAGAAATATCCAACAAAGTAGCTAATTGTAGGCCATCCCTTATTCTAAATCAATCTCCCACCTACCATGCACATTTCTTAATGCCATCCTATTTACAATTTGTTGCTTTTGAAAAGTTCCTTTTTTGTTTGTTTTTTTATTTGAGTCGTGGCTTTCACTTTCACACGACACCACCAAATATAATTCAAAAACGACACAAAGGAATAATGTCGAAGGTGGATTTTTGACATGTATTTACATTATTGTGCTATGATAAATTCAGACATGAACAGTCAATGGTGGTATATCAATTGTCAATTTTATGTCCCAAGCAATACATAACATTTAAGGGAATCTTAATCAGTACTCATAGGCATTGATTAATGTGATATATATATAAAAATATATATATAATTAATAATTTTTTTAATTTAATAAAAATAATATATTAAATATAAAAAAATAATTGATAATTAAATAATTTTTAACTATACTCATGAACACCGGTTAAACGGATTCAACATTTAATTATACAAGGAGAAATGTTGAATTTTAGATTACATAATTTCTCGTTCTATCCATCTTAAATTTGAAGTCTAGACATTAAAGATGAAATGTCAAATTCTAACCACATAAACCCCATACTACTATTGTTAGTCTTTTTCTTGTTAACTAAAGTTATATAAAGCTTTTTTTTTTTCTTTTATTTGTAGAAAGAGAATTCATACAAACTTGCTTTTTGAGCAAATGAATATACACTAACCATTGAATCAAATAATCAGATGTATATAAAAGCTAATGTTCTAGTTACATGTAAACCGTACTCTCTATCTTAATGGGTGCAAAAGTTAGGAATACCTTTAGATGAAAAAGTTTAAATTTTTGAAAATTTAAAAAATGAAGAATTTAAATTCATCAGTTTAAAATATTAATATTTATAATTGTATATTATTGATAAATATTTTTAGAATAAAATTTTTGGATATTGGAATTTGAATGAGATAAATAATAATTATAAAAGAAGAATAATTATGTTAGAACTAAATAAGAACTACAACAGTTTGGAGTTTTAGTGGCATTTCTTTTTCGTTTTTTAAATCAAATTCCCAAATATAAAACCCCGAAACTTAAAATCAAGCAACCCCGGATTACTTCAAAAACTCAAAATTATTTATCTTGCTATTTTTTTCTGAACTCTTTCTCTCCAATTGTTGTGTTGAACGGTGGGGGTTTGGGTCTCTATTTATAGGGAAAAATCACCTAGAGTCCTAGATTGATTTAGTTGGAGTTCTCATCCTAATCAAAGTGTAATCTTATCCTACATAAAAACTATTGTCTTGGCATTTATCTTAAATTCCAGAGTTTAATCTTAATCCTATGAGGAGTTTGGATTTGAGCAAACTTTGTGTGTTTTTTTTTTTGGGTTTTCCATTTTTTTATTCATTTTCGAAAATAACAACTAAAATTAAAAATTAAAATAAAATTAAAATTAAAATTAAAGTTAAAAATAAAAATAAAATAACCTGAACAAAAATAGATGTCTACATTGTTACTTTTTATTTCTTACAATCGTCCATAAAGTATTACATTATATTTTTTACAAACACTTTGTCAATTTATAACCATTAAAAGCTCAATGTGCAATCAATCAATTATCTATATGCTTAGTAAAAAAAATCAGTTATCTATATAGAACATATGAAAATGTCTAAATTTTAGCTGTTTCTCAAATAATTTTATTCAATTACCAAAATTATATAGATCAAGATTATCCAAATTTTCATCTTAAATATTATTTATCTTAATTTAAATAAAGCAAGCAAATTGTGAATTGCCAAATGAAAAATCTCAAAATCGAAATATTTCGTTATCTAATTTATTATTATGAAATATTGTATGAAAACAACTTTTGAATCCAAAACGTTGGATTATTAGGTTAATAAATATTTTTTATTGGAATTGAAATAAAAACAATATATTTTTGCATGCCCTAAACTTCATCACTTTCTTTGAGTGACTAAGGGCTCTATTGCTGTGCCAGTCCCTCGCCTCTCGCTCTGCTTTCCTGTTCATACAGATAGGAGAAAACTAGCCCATCTTGGATTATATAGTGGAAATTCCTCTTCTATCGTTATTGGTTGCTCTCTCTTATTCTTGTTCAATTATATTTTTTTATATATTTGAAGTTCTTTTACTTTTTCAAAACATTTAATTTTGTATGACATGTCATTTGAATATATAAATTTTATATATGTTATAAAATTTGAAAACTTGGATATAATTTTGAAAAGAATACTAATTAGTATGTATATACATACACATATTTAAATAAACTAGTATTTATTATCACATGCGTTCGCATGTGAATACTCGTCTATTTTTGAATATATAATTGTATATTTCAAAAATTAATAAAATGTATATTAACTAAAATTTGGTAAAATTTATTTTATATGTAAATTATATCAAAATATTATAAAAGTTTATTATTTTTAATATCAATGTAAAATTAGTTATAAATATAAAAAATTAATGTAAAAATTAATTATTTTTTATTCATACTAAAAAATTGATTTACTTTTCAAGGTTAGTGTCATAACGGTTTTTCGACCGCTAAAACGTTTTGAAAACACAAAATGGAGTCGCCACCAATCTTTTTTGCTAGGTGTGATTGGCCACCTATTAAAACCGGTTTTAGTAAAATATTTTAAAATTAATTAAAACATTTTGTAAAACCAATTTCGAAGTCCGCGCTTTGAACCAGAGAGAAAACAAAATCGGGTTCGGGAATCGGTTACGTGCGGGGAAGGATTAGCACCCCCGCAACGCCCGTTTAGAAAACGGTACCATTTAATCACGTGTTATCTTAAATCTCGGTTTAATGAATTTAACATCAGTATTTAAAACTAATTCTCTTTTTTTTTTTTTTTTCAAAAACATGTTTATTATTTTTTTTGAATTCTTTTTTTTTTGGAATTGTTATTATTTTTTGAAAACGAACGTGAACGTAAATCTATTATCGAGAACACTCATTAAATATTCTCAACACTCTTGGTGGTATTTAACGAGATCCTCTCACCTCAAGATATCGTAGGAATCACAACCGTGATATCCTTCGAATTCCGTCGTTGGCAATTTACATCCATTTTTTTTTATTTAAATGAGTACGATACAAATATTTAAATATCGGATGCACACGACTTAGCATATAAGACATGTGATTAAATACAGAATTATAAGATTAAACATGCAAATCGTAATATTAAAAACACGAGCATAGCGAAATATCGAGCACATAAACGTTCACTATTTATTCATTTTTATTATTTCCATTTTTAAACGAATTTTGTATTGAGCATATCGCTAAATACTCCCACCACTCGTGGTGATATTTAACGAGATTCTCTCACCTCAAGATATCTTAGGAATCACTACCGTGACGTTCTTCGAATTCCGTCATCGGTAATTCACATTTCTTAAAAAACTTTTTTCTTTTTGGAAAGTAAATTAAAATGCTTTTAATAATTATTTCCGAAATAAAAGAAATTATCTATGTAAGAATAATTCTCGAATCACTCCGATATTTTCGATAGTATTTCGATTATTATTCTTACTCGGACCATTTCAAGGAACGATTGATGCTCCGACCATCCCGAGAAAGAAATCCGTTTTTAGAGAATTTTATTTACCGAAAATAATTTTAAAAGGCATGTATTAATTAGAAGAATTATTATTTTATAATTTTTAAAATCGAAACCGAATAATAAAAATATGTCGAATGCTGGACAAAAATAAATAAATAAAAATAGTAATATAATAAAAATAAGGAAATTAAAATCATACCTGAAAAATGTCGAGAATCCGAAAATTAGAATGCCGAACTTGATCTTCGTAAAATTTTTTGTTCTTTCTCGACCACCTCAGAATCCCCAAACCCAGAAACCACCCTAAACCCAGAAATCGGTGGCCGAACCACCGTGCCGACCGCCACACTCCACCGTCGGCCACCGTGTAGGAGCTCCAATGAGCTCCAAAACCTTTACCCAGTCGCGATTTAGCCTCCCCTCCTCGATTCCGGGCTCCGTTTCACCCGAATCGGAGCCGAACCCCGTAGATCTAGGATGTGATTCTTCGACTACGGAATCTCCGATCTGGTCCAGATCGGTGCCAGATCGGGTCCGATCCTCCTCCGATTGGCTCCGCTGCTCGAAACCTCCGTGGAAGCGATTCGAATCGCTTCCGAACTCCCGTTTTTTCTTTTTTTTTTTTGCCTTTTTTTTTTTACGATTGCGGGATTCTTTTTTTTTTTTTGCAGGGCTCGTGGTTTTTTTTTGCAGGGCTTTGAATGCCCCTTTTTTGTGGGGGTCCTTCGGTGAGGGCCGACTGGGAGGGTTTTTTTTAGGTGGTGGGGGAAAAACCCCTTTTTTTTTTTGAGATCTCTGTTTTCCAAAAAGGGGGGTCCGATCTCTGGATATGGCTGTCCTCCTCCCCCTGTGTGTTGTTTTTGGTTTTATGGTGGGTTGAGGGGGTTGAGTGTATGGGGTGATTGAGTGTGGCAGGTGGGTGGCGTGGAGTGGGTGGCTGTCGTGTGGGGGTGGCTGCCGTGTGGGGTTGGGGCTGTCAAGGGTAGGGTTTGGCGTGTGGGAGGGGATCTGCCGTCTGGGGCTGTCAGGGCTAGGGTTTTGGCAGCTAGGGTTTGGCTTGGGCTAGGGCTAGGGAAATGGGCTGAAGCTGGGCTCAGATGTAGGTTGGTTGGGTTTGGGCCTGGTTTGGGTTGGGTTTGGCTGCAGATTGGGCTGGGTTTGCAGATTGGGCCTTCTAAATAGCAGGCCCTGTCATAACGATTTTTTCGACCGCTACGACGAATTTTGAAAACAACAAAAAATGGAGTCGCCACCAATCTTTTTTGCTAGATGTGATTGGCCACCTATTAAAGCCGATTTTATTAAAATATCTTAAAATTAATTAAAACATTTTGTAAAACCAATTTCGAAGTCCGCGCTTTGAACCAGAGAGAAAACAAAATCGGGTTCGGGAGTCGGTTACGTGCGGGGAAGGATTAGCACCCCCGCAACGCCCGTTTAGAAAACGGTACCACTTGATCACGTGTTATCTTAAATCTCGGTTTAATGGATTTAACATCAGTATTTAAAAATAATTCTCTCTTATTTTCATTTTATTTTATTTTTTAAAAAACATGTTTATTATTTTTTTGAATTTTTTTTGAACTGTTATTATTCTTTAAAAAAGGAAAGCGAACATAAATTTGTTATCGAAAATACTCATTAAATATTCCCGACACTCTCGGTGGTATTTAACGAGATCTTCTCACCTCAAGACATCTCAAGAATCACAACCGTGATATCTTTCGAATTCCGTCGTCGGCAAATCTCAATTTCGTATTAAATAATGGAATCATGTCATGTACAAAATAAAACTTAAATAATCTAAATAATTCTAATTATTAATTACAATAAATAACAATTAATAAAAATATACCCTAAAAATCAAATTAAATACTAACGAACAAAATATATGCATAAATAAATAACCTATTAATAAAACAAATAATCCATTAAATAAAACTTAAATCAAATACTAATTAATGAACAAATAATTAATTAAAATAAATAACAAAATAAAATGAATCAAAGTACGTAAAAAAAAAATGAAAAGTAAAAGAAAACAATAAACGAAATTGCAAAACAAAACAAAACATTAAGACAATTGAAAAATGAAAAGCAGAACCCGATCCAGTCACTAAGCTTCAAGACCAAACCTTTCTTTTTGAGCTTCATTCTTTCTTGGTTTAAAAATATATATTATTTTCTCTAAAACCCCAAAACAAGCTCAGTGTTTCTAGATTTTCAAAGTTTTGCTTCCAAAAATAGGATTAAAAAATTCTTCTTTATCAAGTCACTTTATTTTAGATTTGAAACCCATGGAAAGAAGAAAAAATATATTTTTTTGTTTGGTTTTCAACAAAATTCCAAAATCCAGATAACGCCTTTTTTGTATTTGCCTTAGTATTCTTCAAACTTTTTTTTTAAGAAGAAAAAAAAGGAAAAAAAAAATCAAACAAAAGAAAATATTTTCAGAATTATACCTCAAGAAAACTGAAAATTCTTGCTGATTGTGTGAATGCTTCGTGTATGCTTGGTTCTCTTTGTCTGGTATTTTTTCCAAAAATCAGATTAGTGTTCTTCAAACACTTTAAAAAACCTTTGATCTTAAAAAACAAAAGCCATTTTCTAGGATTCCTGATGACTATTGCCTTCCTTGCTTGATGCTTCCTCTTAGAGCTCTCATCCATTCTTTCTTTCTTTCTAAAATCTGTAGGCCTCCTGCCTCATTTTTGCCGCCAACTTCCCCCAAAGAAAAATCTCTACCCCTGATTTTTGCTTTTCAGCTTCTATTTTAAGGGCCAAGGTTTTCAGGGGTAAGGGATTAGGGTTTGGGAAATGGGCCAATGGTTGGGCCTAGGCACTGGGCTTAGTTTGGGTTTGGTTCTGGGTTTAGGATTGGGCCTGCTGAATAGCAGGCCCGGTTCGCACCTGGCTCGGGTCGGATTCGAATCCGACCCGGACAAAATTTGGTTATTACAGCTGCCCCTCTTTGCACATTGCTGCGAATCAGGAATAGTGCAAAGACAGTATAACCAATTTTGTCCGGTTATTGAGATCCATTTTTGGCGAGGCTCTATCGTTTGGAAAATAAATTGCTCCTCTAATAAGAGGCTCTATCACTTGGAAAAATAAATTACTCCTCTAATCAGAGGCTCTATCACTTGGAAAAATAAATTGCTACTCCAATCAAAGGCTCCACGACTTGAAAATAAATTGCTCCTCTCATCAGAGGCTCCACAACTTTGAAAATAAATTGCTCCTCTCATTAGAGGCTCCACAACTTTAAAAATAAATTGCTCCTCTAATCAGAGGCTCTATCACTTTAAAAATAAATTGCTCCTCTAATCAGAGGCTCCACAACTTTGAAAATAAATTGCTCCTCTCATCAGAGGCTCCACGACTTTGAAAATAAATTGCTCCTCTAATCAGAGGCTCCACAACTTTGAAAATAAATTGCTCCTCTCATCAGAGGCTCCACGACTTTGAAAAATAAATCTCTATCACTTGGAAAATAAATTGCTCCTCTCATCAGAAGCTCTACGACTTTGAAAATAAATTGCTCCTCTAATCAGAGGCTCTACAACTTTGAAAAATAAATTGCTCCTCTCATCAGAGGCTCTACGACTTTGAAAATAAATTGCTCCTCTAATCAGAGGCTCTACAACTTTGAAAAATAAATTGCTCCTCTCATCAGAGGCTCTACGACTTTGAAAATAAATTGCTCCTCTAATCAGAGGCTCTACAATTTTGAAAAATAAATTGCTCCTCTCATCAGAGGCTCTACGACTTTGAAAATAAATTACTCCTCTCATCAGAGGCTCTACAACTTGAAATTTAAAAACGAACTTCGAATTTTCAAAGTCAACTTAGATCATCACCTCATTTACTTCCTTAGTCTTACGAAAATGAAGACTCATTCTGGGTATCCCATCTCTTTCTCGTTTTGTTTTGAAATTCCTTGTCAGATTCTTCAGATATCGCCACTTGACTAATCATACCGAGGCTCGACCTTTCTTAAAGTAACGAGTTTGACTTCGCAAGAATTGAAAATGGTATCCGGAGGTCTTAAAAAATGTCCTTTTTTTGAAAATGATGATCGGAAGTCTTATCGATGATTTTCGAGAATAGTGCCCGGAGGTCTTGAAAACATAACTTCTGAGAAGAATGCCCGGAGGTCTTAAAACAGGTGCCCGGAGGTCTTTTTCTTTTTCCTTTCCTGTGCCCGGAGGACTTAAAAGAGAAATGCCCGGAGATCTTAGAACAGGTGCCCGGAGGTCTTCTTTTTTCTAATTTCTTTTTTCTTTTGCTGTGCCCGGAGGTTTTAAAACAGATGCCCGGAGGTCTTCTTTTTTTAATTTTCTATCACTTTGAAAAATAAATTGCTCCTCTAATCAGAGGCTCCACCACTTTGAAAATAAATTGCTCCTCTCATCAGAGGCTCCACAACTTTGAGAATAAATTCTTTTCCTGTGCCCGGAGGACTTAAGAGAGATAACCCGGAGGTTTTAGAAGAGGTGCCCGGAGGTCTTAGAACAGGTGCTCGGAGGTCTTCTTTTTTCTATTTTCCATCACTTTGAAAAATGAATTGCTCCTCTAATCAGAGGCTCCACAACTTTGAAAATAAATTCTTTTCCTGTGCTCGGAAGTCTTAGAACAGGTGCCTGGAGGTCTTCTTTTTTCTATTTTCCATCACTTTGAAAAATGAATTGCTCCTCTAATCAGAGGCTCCACAACTTTGAAAATAAATTCTTTTCCTGTGCCCGGAGGACTTAAGAGAGATAACCCGGAGGTTTTAGAAGTGGTGCCCGGAGGTCTTAGAACAGGTGCCTGGAGGTCTTCTTTCTAATTTTCTATCACTTTGAAAAATAAATTGCTCCTCTAATCAGAGGCTCCACAACTTTGAAAATAAATTGCTCCTCTCATCAGAGGCTCCACAACTTTGAAAATAAATTCTTTTCCTGTGCCCGGAGGACTTAAAAGAGGTAGCCCGGAGGTTTTAAAAGAGGTTCCCGGAGATCTTGGTGATCATACCTGAAGATCATATCCTGGAAGAAAATCTCACTGAATGTTCGAATTCAAATGTCAAAATTTCAAATAGTCAATGTCAATGTCATGCATGAAATGTGAATGTCATGCGAAGTCAATGCATATGCCCCTGATGATGCATGTGCAATTACCTTCGGATACTGTACACATTTTACGACACGATGCAGATGCAAAACTTAATAAACATGCAAATGTTCATGAATGATGCGAATGTTCCCGATTGTTTTTTTTTTCTGATCTTGGTTTAGCTTTTCCAAATCGTTTTTCCTCTTCGAAACAGAGTGTATACTGAAACGCTCGTGCCTCGTAAGAGATCAACCCTTTTCTTCACTTTGGGACTATCCCTTTGCCCCGATAGTGTTTCAAGATCAACTGGAATCCGAGTGTTCATTCTTTCTACCTCAATCGTTCCATACCTCTGGGTCAGAAGAACCTTCGTCTTATGCCAACATCGGAAATGGTTTCTTCCAAAAATATTTTCATTTATCTGCATTTGCTTGCTTCTTTTTTTTGAAAAATGTTTGCTTATTTACTGAAAATTTTTGAGCTGAAAATGTCATCCTCATGTTGTGATATCCAAATCTCTTGAAGATTGATGATCACTTTTAGAAGTTTTTCTGAGTGTCAATTCGGATTTTTCAAATTGAGTCGGAAAGCTTGGTACCACAAGACTTTGGTTCATCCAAGGAGACTTCACAACAGGAAAAATGTATATCCTTTCTAGACTCACCAATGGAACAGATTTTATAGAACATGATTTTTTTGGACTCAAACAAATTCAACCTTCTTTTAGTTTCCAAATTATGGCGTTTTGACAAACGTCAAGATCAGCTGGGATGTTCAAACTGGAAAATTAATTCTGGAAAGGAAAACAGTCTCAGTTTTTTTAAAGTCAAACCTCCAAACGAGAGTTGACAGTTTTGGAATATTTTGGAATTCCCAGATGTTCCTTAACTTCTTCAAAATGACTTCTTCTTTTGTTATGGCCTCGACGATACCATAAGCAACACCGAAATTCTCCCATTTTACTCTAGACTGCCCATGTCGGGTTTTCACCCTAGAGTCTCCTTCTTTCCATTTTTCATTTTTTTTCTTAAATGTTTCACCATGCATTCAAGAAATCAAGACTTATCCAAAAAAAAAAAAATTTAACCAGAAAGGAGACCGAAGTCTCATGCATTTCTCTAAGAATAGACTCATCAATTTAAATGACCATGCTCGATCGAAATGGTCTTTTCCAGGTACGTAATGTAGGCCGAGGTTCGAGGTACTGAAAGAAAGATAGATAGGCCCAAACATGTGTTTAAGGTGATCAAATCAAGGATCATTTCATGAGGAGGATTCTCTTCGAAACACTTGTCTTTTCTGAGCTTTTCTCTTTATTTGATGATTTTCATCCGTTCTTTTCTTCCTTTTCTGTTTTTGCTTTCATCTTTCTTTTTATCTCCTTTTTTTTTGCATCTCTATTTTGACCAGGTGAGCCCGTAGTTGTTTGGAAGCTCAGATTTCTCTTTGATTCACGGCATTTTTTTTCGTCTTTGAACCAAGACTTCACTATCTGTGACCTTCGAAGAGATCCTTCCCCGCATTTGCCTCCTAGCATAGAGGGTGATCCTTGATCGGGGTTGAAAGAACGAAAGTATTCATTAGGCTCAAAAGGGGTAGCAAAAAGATATTTTCTATTTTGTGAAAGGATGATGAAAGATGGCCATTTTTCATCTCGAACACAAGCACGTAAATCGAAGAGTCATTCCTTAGAGGAAAATAATGAAAAGGTTTTTTTTCTTGAAACCATCTTGAATTTCATAAATGCATGATGTCACACCTGTTTTTCATTTTCTTTCTTTCTTTTTTTTTCTTTTCTTTTTTTTTTTTCATTTTTTCATTTTTTTGATGCATGCTCCGAAAATTACTCCATCTTTATCCACCACGCGTCTTTCATATCTACAAATGATGCACCATTTGATTGGTCATACAAATGAGACTTCGTATCATAACGAGGAACACCTCGAGTCTTTTTTGCTCTCCGAAGGGACAAGAAAGAATATGGCTCGAAAACAGCTTTTTTCTAGGAACACGAGAAAATCAGATTTAATCATTGTTACCCGAGACGTTAATCATGAAGTGACGTCTGGGCGACTCTTGTTTTGTGGTTACGAAAAGGGATGTGAATGGTTTTGGCATAACCTTGACACACATCAATTTACCATGATCTAGATTCTTGAAAGAGGTTTCACTTGTTTGAGACACCAAAAACTCGGATGTTTTTTTTCAAAAAGTTTGTTCCATTGCTCATAACCTAAACTAGGGTCTACATTTTTCTTATTGTACTGACTGTGGTTTCTGAAATTCAAAAATATGTTCCTGAAAGTATTGAGTGTTTCAACTCAAAGGATTCAAGCATAGGCAAGTCCGAAAGAGAGGGGAAGGATGTTGGGTCATTCCTAACAATGATCATCAATAATCTCAAGATATCTCATCATTTCTTAACGTGAAGAAAGATTTTTTCTTTTAAGAACGTGCTCTTCAAAAATCAAGAATTTCCTTAATGTTTGTTTTTGCAAATTCAAATTAAAGCACAATAAACACAAAGCTTTTGAAATTCAAAATTTATTTATTTCATGAGGATGCCAACATAAGACAAGTGCTTTCATGATGAGGCATAGAACTACATGCATATTCCTCAATGCTTGTTGACATGCTTTTAGAGGTAACCATTCTCATCCTCAAAACCCGCGGCGAAGAAACTGATTTCTGGCAATGTGGATTTCCACTGTTCGACTAGCTCTGGAGTCAAAATGCCATCATGGACAAGACCTTCAATCTTTTCCTTCAGTCGTCTGCATTTTTCAGTTGAATGTCCGATTGCCCCCATGTGATACTCACACTTGCTGTTCGGGTCATAACTCCTTGCCGATGGGTTTGGAGCCGTTTTCAAAGGCACAGCGGTGAGGTATCGGTTCCTCATTAGTAATTGTAACAAGTCGGAGATTGGGATTGAAAACTTCTCTTGGTTGCCCCTCGGCCATTTTTGGGAAGCGGGCCTAGTTGCAAAAGCTGGCATAGGATGATGTGTTTGAATATCTGGAAGGTAAGGATAATGACTTGAAGAGACATTGGTAGAGTAACACGATTGATATGAAGAGACCCAGGGATACGGAGTGAATTCTCCCATAGCCTGGACATGTTCCTCCTTCCTTTCAGGTGCCTCGTTTCCCTCAGCATTGGATGTCTCATCTCCTTCGAGTTTTTTGTTCTTGATAGCATTTTCAATCATCTCTCCTGAGGTTACCATATCTGCAAAATTCTTTGTGGCATTGCCTACGAGTCTATCATAGTACGGAGCGTGTAGTGTACTCACAAAAAGGACAGTAATTTCCTTTTGAATTAGAGCCGGTCGTACTTGGGTGGCCATGTCCATCCACCTCTGAGCATATTCTTTGAAGCTTTCAGTGGCCTCTTTCCCCATATTTTGCAAGGTCAACCTATCTGGTGCCATGTCGATCATGTGCTTATACTGAGTCTGGAAAGCTTTTGCCAAATCTTTCCAAGAACGGATATGGTCCCGATCCAACTGATTATACCATCTTGCAGCTGCCCCTGTTAGACTGTCTTGGAAGCAGTGGATTAACAGCTTGTCATTGTTGGTGTAGCCAGCCATTTTCCGACAAAACATCATGATGTGGTTTGATGGACATTTCGATCCATCATACTTTTCAAATTCAGGGACCTTGAATTTTGGCGGAATCAACAAATCCGGGACCAAGCTGAGCTCATTCGGATCCGTATTCCCGAAAACGTCTATTCCTTCTATGGCTTTGAGTCTTTCTTCAAACAGATCATACTTATGTTGCACTTCTGTGTCTTCCACTTGCTTTGCCACACGTTTTTTCATCTTTTCTTGTTCTAGTGAACCATCTTGGCTTGGAATAACAACCGAGTCTGAGGGGTAAAATTTCGAGTTCAGTTGAAATTGTCCTTGGCCTCGTTGATTCGATAGGTGAATCGGATCTTCGTTGTCGTTTACTCGAGGTCGAGGTTCTCCCCTTATGATCGATCCTTCAGCAACCCATTTTCCTCGGGTCAGCCTAGCCATCATTTCAATCATCTTGTCTATTTGCTCACGTGACTCCTCTCGAGATTTTGTTATCTGTTCTCGTGTTTCTTGCTGAAATCTGGCTAACTATTCTTGTAATTCTCTCTGTGCTCTTTCCACTCTGTCCAGTCTATTTTGTTCATCCTCCATGGTTCCGGCCTGTGTCATAGAGGTATGCAGTGATGCTTATACCTCTGATTTGGAAGAGAAATCCTTTCAAAGCTAAACCGACTTCTTTTTTATTCCTCTCAAATGTGCTTCATGATGCATGAGCTATGAATGTCGTGAATGTAACACGATGCCCATATGATGCATGTAAAAAAAAAACAAATTAATGCATGAGTATGTACAATGAGTGACCATGTATGTCACGAATGCAAGACCTTATTGTAATGAATGCAATCACGATGTCGATATGTTGCATGTAAAGAATAAATAAAATGATATACTGGTATATACAGAGAACGATCATGTATGTCACTAATGTATTCTACAATGAATGACCATGCATGTTATGATTGCAATATGATGCGAATTTGATTTTTCTAAAGAATAAACAAATTAATGCACGAATATATACAGAAAACTATTCATGATTTGGACTGAACTTGATCATTCAACAATTTTATTGCACAAACTTTGCCCCCAAATTCAATCCGCAAATTTTTTTTTTTTTTTTTTTTTTGAAAAGTTTTTTTTTTCGTAAAAATCAAAATATTATTTTCAAAAACCAATTTCTATCAAAAACTTTTGTGGTAGTGGGTCTTATTATGGCACAAATGTCCAAATATTTATTCAACAGTACCGGTTTGCAATTCTCATTTAATCGACAACAAGTGTTTATGCGGTTTATCAAATGAGAGTATTATCACCGTGAAATCAAAAAATACAAATATAAATGTAAATGCTTTATTTACAAGTGCATCAATGCATGAAATATACGAGATGTACGAAAAGAAAGAATTTTCATATTTACAAATTCAAAAAGTTAATGAACATTTGCCCCGACGGTATCAACTTATTTAAGCATCACGGTGCCTTCGGGGCAAAATTTTAAACTTATTACGGGTAGCACAATGTACATTCATCATTACCCAATTTACAGTGTTTGTTCGGAATGTAAACAAATAGCGAAAGATCACAATGTTCCTTCCTAATTTCGAGGATATCCGATGTGAAATTAGATATGGCTCTACTCAAGTTCACTACATGAGGTTGAGTTAGGTTCTAAAAGGCTCCAAATTGCTCCTTACTGTCACCCGTGAAGGCTAGTAAGGCATCCCGATTTAAACGGGTTCAATTTGTTGGAGTATATTTTCCAGGCTTATGCGGAGGTTATTACCTCACGAAAGCGTAGGTACTTTATTACTCCGAAAGTGTTTCGCTAGCCCATGCGGAGGTTATTGCCTCACGAGAGCGTAGGTACTTTACTTTCACCTAAAGGGATAAAGCTCGGGTATAGAGCTTATGTATGAAATGCACGAGCTCGTGTATAAGAAGGAACAGACAAACCTTCGACTACTTGTTTACGACTCTTTATTCTAAATACTCCACGATTAAAAAAAAATAAACGACATAAAAAAAATGAATAAAAAAAATTAACAAATATCAGAATGTAATTGCAAGCAAAATAAAAATAAAGAAAATAAGAAAATAAAGAGTATTAAAATTAAATATCGGTTAAGTCGATTAATTCAAGATTTTAAAATAACACATGATCAATTTGTGGCTCGACTCTCAAAGGGTCCCCAGCGGAGTCGCCAAGCTGTCATAACGATTTTTTCGACCGCTACGACGAATTTTGAAAACAACAAAAAATGGAGTCGCCACCAATCTTTTTTGCTAGATGTGATTGGCCACCTATTAAAGCCGATTTTATTAAAATATCTTAAAATTAATTAAAACATTTTGTAAAACCAATTTCGAAGTCCGCGCTTTGAACCAGAGAGAAAACAAAATCGGGTTCGGGAGTCGGTTACGTGCGGGGAAGGATTAGCACCCCCGCAACGCCCGTTTAGAAAACGGTACCACTTGATCACGTGTTATCTTAAATCTCGGTTTAATGGATTTAACATCAGTATTTAAAAATAATTCTCTCTTATTTTCATTTTATTTTATTTTTTTAAAAACATGTTTATTATTTTTTTGAATTTTTTTTGAACTGTTATTATTCTTTAAAAAAGGAAAGCGAACATAAATTTGTTATCGAAAATACTCATTAAATATTCCCGACACTCTCGGTGGTATTTAACGAGATCTTCTCACCTCAAGACATCTCAAGAATCACAACCGTGATATCTTTCGAATTCCGTCGTCGGCAAATCTCAATTTCGTATTAAATAATGGAATCATGTCATGTACAAAATAAAACTTAAATAATCTAAATAATTCTAATTATTAATTACAATAAATAACAATTAATAAAAATATACCCTAAAAATCAAATTAAATACTAACGAACAAAATATATGCATAAATAAATAACCTATTAATAAAACAAATAATCCATTAAATAAAACTTAAATCAAATACTAATTAATGAACAAATAATTAATTAAAATAAATAACAAAATAAAATGAATCAAAGTACGTAAAAAAAAATGAAAAGTAAAAGAAAACAATAAACGAAATTGCAAAACAAAACAAAACATTAAGACAATTGAAAAATGAAAAGCAGAACCCGATCCAGTCACTAAGCTTCAAGACCAAACCTTTCTTTTTGAGCTTCATTCTTTCTTGGTTTAAAAATATATATTATTTTCTCTAAAACCCCAAAACAAGCTCAGTGTTTCTAGATTTTCAAAGTTTTGCTTCCAAAAATAGGATTAAAAAATTCTTCTTTATCAAGTCACTTTATTTTAGATTTGAAACCCATGGAAAGAAGAAAAAATATATTTTTTTTGTTTGGTTTTCAACAAAATTCCAAAATCCAGATAACGCCTTTTTTGTATATGCCTTAGTATTCTTCAAACTTTTTTTTTAAGAAGAAAAAAAAGGAAAAAAAAAATCAAACAAAAGAAAATATTTTCAGAATTATACCTCAAGAAAACTGAAAATTCTTGCTGATTGTGTGAATGCTTCGTGTATGCTTGGTTCTCTTTGTCTGGTATTTTTTCCAAAAATCAGATTAGTGTTCTTCAAACACTTTAAAAAACCTTTGATCTTAAAAAACAAAAGCCATTTTCTAGGATTCCTGATGACTATTGCCTTCCTTGCTTGATGCTTCCTCTTAGAGGTCTCATCCAATCTTTCTTTCTTTCTAAAATCTGTAGGCCTCCTGCCTCATTTTTGCCGCCAACTTCCCCCAAAGAAAAATCTCTACCCCTGATTTTTGCTTTTCAGCTTCTATTTTAAGGGCCAAGGTTTTCAGGGGTAAGGGATTAGGGTTTGGGAAATGGGCCAATGGTTGGGCCTAGGCACTGGGCTTAGTTTGGGTTTGGTTCTGGGTTTAGGATTGGGCCTGCTGAATAGCAGGCCCGGTTCGCACCTGGCTCGGGTCGGATTCGGATCCGACCCTGACAAAATTTGGTTATTACAGGCCCTATTCGCAAATGGCCCGGGTCGGGTTCGGATCTGACCCGGGAAAAAGTTGGTTATTACAACTGCCCCTCTTTGCACATTGCTGAGAATCAGGAATAGGGCAAAGACAATATAACCAATTTTGTCCGGTTATAGAGATCCATTTTTAGCGAGGCTCTATCATTTGGAAAATAAATTGCTGCTCTAATAAGAGGCTCCATCACTTGGAAAAATAAATTGCTCCTCTCATCAGAGGCTCTATCACTTGGAAAATAAATTGCTCCTCTCATGAGAGGCTCTACCACTTGGAAAATAAATTGCTCCTCTCATCAGAGGCTCTATCACTTGGAAAATAAATTGCTCCTCTAATCAGAGGCTCCATCACTTGGAAAAATAAATTGCTCCTCTCATGAGAGGCTCTATCACTTGAAAAATAAATTGCTCCTCTCATGAGAGGCTCTATCACTTGGAAAATAAATTGCTCCTCTCATCAGAGGCTCTACCACTTGGAAAATAAATTGCTCCTCTCATCAGAGGCTCTATCACTTGGAAAAATAAATTGCTCCTCTCATCAGAGGCTCTACCACTTGGAAAATAAATTGCTCCTCTCATCAGAGGCTCTACCACTTAGAAAAATAAATTGCTCCTCTCATCAGAGGCTCTACCACTTGGAAAATAAATTGCTCCTCTCATCAGAGGCTCTACCACTTGGAAAATAAATTGCTCCTCTCATCAGAGGCTCTACCACTTGGAAAATAAATTGATCCTCTCATCAGAGGCTCTACAACTTTGAAATCTAAAAACGAACTTCAAATTTTTGACAATGAGTTTGAACACAACTTAGATCATCACCTCACTTACTACCTTAGTCTTACGAAAGTGAAGACTCATTCTGGATATCCCCATCTCTTTCTCGTTTAGTTTTGAAATTCCTTGTCAGATTCTTCGGATATCGCCACTTGACTAATCATACCGAGGCTCGACCTTTCTTAAAGTAACGAGTTTGACTTTGCAAGAATTGAAAATGGTACCCGGAGGTTTTGAAAAATGTCATTTTGAAAGATGTTACCCGGAGGTTTTTGAAAAATGTCATTTTGAAAGATGTTACCCGGAGGTTTTTGAAAGCAGATACTTGGAGGTCTAAAAATGTTACTTCTTTGAAAGTGGTGCCGGAGGTTTTATTCTTGACTTTGAGAATGATGGCCAGAGGTCTTTATCAATGATTTTTTAGAAAGGTGCCCGGAGGTCTTGAAAACATGATTTTTGAGAATAATGCCCGGAGGTCTTGAAACAGTTGCTCGGAGGTCTTTTTGAAAATATCTTTTCTTTGAAAATGGTGCCCGGAGGTCTTAAAAGAGGTGCCCGGAGGTCTTGAAAACATGGGTGCCCGGAGGTCTTGAAAAAGGTAACCCGGAGGTTTTCAAAGCGATGCCCGGAGGTCTTTGAAAAAGAGATGCCCGAAGGTCTTAAAAATTGTAAACCGGAGATTTCAACCACGGTGCCCGGAGGTCTTAGAACAGGTGCCCTGAGGTTTTTTTTTCTAATTTCTCTCTTTTACTGTGCCAGAAGGTCTTAAAAAGGTAACCCGGAGGTTTTAAAACAGATGCCCGGAGGTCTTCTTTTTTTAATTTTTTTTCTTTTCCTGTGCCCGGAGGACTTAAGAGAGGTAACCCGGAGGTTTTAAAAGAGGTGCCGGAGGTCTTGGTGATCATACCTGAAGATCTTTCACAATCATATCTTGGAAGAAAATCTCACTGAATGTTCGAATTCAAATGTCAAAATTTCAAATAGTCAATGTCATGCATGAAATGTGAATGTCATGCGAAGTCAATGCATATGCCTCCTGATGATGCGTGTGCAAGTACCCATGAATAATGTAAATGTTTTACGACACGATGCAGATGTAAAACTCAATAAATATGCGAATGTTCATGAATGATGCAAATGTTCCCAATTGTTTTTCCTGATCTTGGTTTAGCTTTTCCAAATCGTTTTTCCTCTTCGAAACAGAGTGTATCCTGAAATGTTCGTGCCTCGTAAGAGATCAACCTTTTTCTTCACTTTGGAACTATCTCTTTGCCCCGATAGTTTTTCAAATTTTTATCAACTGGAGTCCGAGTGTTCATTTCTTCTACCTCAATAGTTCCATACCTTTGGGCTAGAAAAACCTTTGCCTCATGCCAACATCATTTTTAATCAAAATGGTTTTTTCTGAAAATATTTGCATTTTTTATTTGCTTTTGCTTGCTCTGCTTTTTTGAAAAATATTTGCTCATTCACTGAAAACTCTTGAGCTGAAAATGTCATCATCTGATATCCAAACCTTTTAAAAATTGATGATCACTGTTAGAAGTTTTTTTGAGTGTCCATTCGGCTTTTTCAAATTAAGTCGAAAGGTTTGGTACAACAAGATTTTGATTGATCCAAGGAGACTTCACAACAGGAAAAATGTATATCCTTTCTAGACTCACAAATGGAACAGATTTTATAGAACATGATTTTTTTTGGACTCAAACAAATTCAACCTTCTTTTAGTTTCCAAATTATGGCGTTTTGACAAATGTCAAGACTAGCTGGGATGTTCAAACTGGAAAGTTAATTCTGGAAAGGAAAACGGTCTCAGTTTTTAAAGTCGAACCTCCAAACGAGAGTTGACAGTTTTGGGATATTTTGGAATTCTCAGATGTTCCTTGATTTCTTCAAAATAACCTCTTCTTTTGTTATGGCCTTGACAATACCATAAGCGGCACCGAAATTCTCCCATTTTACTCTAGACTGCCCATTTTGGGTTTTCACTCTAGAGTCTCCTTCTTTCCATTTTTTCATATTTTTTTTCATTAAATGTTTCACCATGCATTCAAGAAATCAAGACTTATCCAAAAAGGATTTTTAACCATAAAGGAGACCGAAGTCTCATGCATTTTTCTAAGAATAGACTCATCAATTTAAATGACCATGCTCGATCAAAATGGTCTTTTTCAGGTACGTAATGTAGGCCGAGGTTCGAGGTACTGAAAGAAAAGATAAATAGTCCCAAACATGTGTTTAAGGTGATCAAATCAAGGATTATTTCATGAGGAGGATTCTCTTCTAAACATTTATCTTTTCTGAGCTTTTCTCTTTATCCGATGATTTTAATCCGTTATTTTCTTCCTTTTCTATTTTTTGTTTTCATTTTTATTTTTATCTCCCTTTTTTTTTTCCGCATTTCTATTTTGACAAGGTGAGCTCAAATTTCTCTTTGATTCAAGGCCTTTTTTTTTCGTCTTTGAACCAAGACTTCATTATCTATGACCTTTGAAAAGATCCTTCCTCGCATTTTCCCCTAGTATGGGGGTGATCCTTGGTCGGGGTTGACAGAACGAAAGTATTCATTAGGCTCAAAAAGGGTAGCAAAAAGATATTTTATAATTTGTGAAAGGATGATGAAAGATGGCCATTTTTCATCTCGAACACAAGCACGTAAATCGAAGAGTCATTCCCTAGAGGAAAATAATGAAAAGGTTTTTTCTTTCTTGAAACCATCTTGAATTTCATAAATGCATGATGCCACACTCGTTTTTCATTTTCTTTCTTTTCTTTCTCTTTTCCATTTTTTCTTTTTTGATGCATGCTCTGAAAATTACTTCATCTTTATTCACCACGTGTCATCCGTATCTACAAATGATGCACCATTTGATTGGTCATACAAATGAGAATTCGTATCATAACGAGGAACACCTCAAGTCTTTTTTTTGGCTCTCCGAAGGGACAGGAAAGAATATGGCTCAAAAATAGCTTTTTTCTAGGAACACGAGAAAATCAGGTTTAGTCATTGTTACTTGAGACGTTAATCATGAAGTGGCGTCTGGGCAACTCTTGTTTTGTGGTTACGGAAAGGGATGTGAATGGTTTTGGCATAACCTTGACACATATCAATTTACCATAATCCAGATTTTTGAAAAAGGTTTCACTTGTTTGAGACACCAAAAAGCTCAGATTTTCTCAAAAAGTTTGTTCCATTGCTCATAACCTAAACTAGGATCTGCATTTTTCTTATTGCACCGACTATGATTTCTGAAGTTCAACAATATATCCCTGGAAGCATTGATTTTTTCAAACTCAAAGGATTCAAGCTTAGGCAAATCCGAAAGAGAGGGGGAAGGGTGTTGGGTCAAATCTAACATTGATCATCAATAATCTCAAGACTCCTCATCATTTCTTAACGTGAAGAAGGATTTTTTTCTTTTAAGAACGCGCTCTTCAAAATCAAGAATTTCCTTAATGTTTATTTTTGCAAATTCAAATTAAAACACAATAAACACAAAGCATTTGAAATTCAAAATTTATTTATTTCATGTGGATGCCAACATAAGACAAGTGCTTTCATGATGAGGCATAGAACTACATGCATATTCCTCAATGCTTGTCGACATGCTTTTAAAGGTAACCATTCTCATCCTCCAAACCCGTGGCGAAGAAACCGATTTATGGCAATGCGGATTTCCACTGTTCGACTAGCTCTGGAGTCAAAATGCCATCATGGACAAGACCTTCAATCTTTTCCTTCAGTTGTCTGCATTTTTCAGTTGAATGTCCAATTGCCCCCATGTGATACTCACACTTGCTGTTCGGGTCATAACTCCTTGCTGATGGGTTTGGAGCTGTTTTCAAAGGCACAGGGGTGAGGTATTGGTTCCTCATTAGTAATTGCAATAGGTCGGAGATTGGGATTGAAAATTTTTCTTGGTTGCCCCGCGGACGTTTCTGGGAAGCCGGCCTAGTTGCAGGGGCTGGCATAGGATAAGGTGTTTGGGGATGAATATTTGGTAGGTAAGGATAACGACTTGGAGAGACATTGGTAGAGTAACATGATTGATATGGAGAGACTCGGGGATATGGAGTGAATTCTCCCATAGCCTGGACACGTTCCTCCTTCCTTTCAGGTGCCTTGTTTCTCTCGACATTGGATATCTTATCTCCTTCGAGCTTTCCGTTCTTGATAGCATTCTCGATCGTCTCACCAGAAATAACCATATCAGCGAAATTTCTTGAGGCATTGCCAACCATCCTGTCATAATAAGGTGCCGTTAATGTACCGATGAACAACACAGTATTTTCTTTCTCAGTTAGTAGTGGTTGCACCTGTGTTGCCATATCCCTCCATCGTTGGGCATATTCCTTAAAACCTTCAGTATGCTTTTTTCCCATATTCTGCAATGTTAAACTATCTGGTGCCATGTCGATCATGTGCTTATACTGAGTCTGGAAAGCTTTTGCCAGATCTTTCCAAGAACGGATACAGTCCCGATCCAACTGATTATACCATCTCGCAGCTGACCTTGTTAGACTGTCTTGGAAGCAGTGAATTAACAGCTTGTCATTGTTGGTGTAGCCAGCCATTTTCCGACAAAACATCGTGATGTGGGTTGATGGACATTTTGATCCGTCATACTTTTCAAATTCAAGGGCCTTGAATTTTAGCGGAATCACCAAATCTGGGACCAAGCTGAGCTCATTCGGATCCGTATTCCGGAAAACGTCTATTCCTTCTATGGCTTTGAGTCTCTCTTCAAACAGATCATACTTCTGTTGCACTTCTGTGTCTTCCACTTGCTTTGCCATACGTTTTTTCAGCTTTTCTTGTTCTAGTGAGCCATCTTGGCTTGGAATAACAACTGAGTCTGAGGGGTGAAATTCCGAGTTCAATTGAAATTGTCCTCGGCTTTGTTGACTTGGTAGGTAGATCGGATCTTCATTGTTGTTTACTTGAGGTCGAGGTTCTTCCCCTATGATCGATCCTTCAGCAACCCATTTTCCTCGGGTCAGCCTAGTCATCATTTCAATCATCTTGTCTATTTGCTCACGTGATTCCTCTTGAGATTTTGTTATCTGTTCTCGTGTTTCTTGCTGAGATCTGGCTAATTGTTCTTGTAATTCCCTCTGTGCTCTTTCCACTCTATCCAGTCTATTTTGTTCATCCTCCATGGTTCCGGCCTGTGTCATAGAGGTACGCAGTGATTCTTATACCTCTGATTTGGAAGAGAAATCTTTTCAAAGTTTTCAAAACTAAACCGACTTCTTTTTTATTCCCCAAGTGTGTTTCATGATGCATGAGCTATGAATGCCGTGAATGTAACACGATGCCCATATGATGCATGTAAAGAATAAACAAATTAATGCATGAACATATACAGTGAGTGACCATGTATGTTACGAATGCATGACCTTATTGTTATGAATGCAATCACGATATCGATATGATGCATGTAAAGAATAAATAAATCGATATACTGGTATATACGGAGAATGATCATGTATGTCACTAATGCATTCTACAATGAATGACCATGCATGTTATGATTGCAATATGGTGCTAATTTGATTTGTCTAAAGAATAAACAAATTAATGCACGAATATATACAGAAAACTATTCGATAACTAGATTAACATGTTTTGGACTGAACTTAATTATTCAACAATTTTATTGCACAAAACTTGCCCCCAAATTCAACCTACAGTTTTTTTTTTGAAACATATTTTTTTTCGTAAAAATCAAAATATTATTTTCAAAAAACCAATTTTTATCAAAAACTTTGGGGTAGTGGGTCTTATCATGGCACGGGTGTCCAAATATTTATTCAACACTACCGGTTTGCGATTCTTATTTAATCAACAACAAGTGTTTATGCAATTTATCAAATGAGATTATTATCACCGTGAAATAAAAAATACAATTATAAATGTAAATGCTTTATTTACAAGTGCATCAATGCATGAAATGTACGAGATGTACGAAAATAAAGGATTTTCATATTTACAAATTCAAAAAGTTAACGAACATTTGCCCCGACGGTATCAACTTATTTAAGCATCACGGTGCCTTCGGGGCGAAAAATGAAACTTATTGCGGGTAGCACGATGTACGTTCATCATTACCCGATTTACAGTTTTTGTTCGGAATATAAAACAAATAGCGAAAGATCACAAATGTTCCTTCCTAATTTCGGGGATACCCGATCGGAAATTCGATATGGCTCCACCTAAGTTCACTACATGAGGTTGAATTAGGTTCTAAAAAAAAAAACCAAATTGCTCCTCACTGTTGCCCGTGAAGGCTAGTAAGGCACCTAGAGTTAAATAGGTTCAATTTGTTGGAGTATAATTTCCGGGCTTATGCGGAGGTTACCACCTCACGAAAGCGTAGGTACTTTATTACTCCGAAAATGTTTCGCTAGCCCATGCGGAGGTTATTACCTCATGAGAGCGTAGGTACTTTACTTCCACCTAAAGGGATAAAGCTTGGGTATAGAGTTTATGTATGAAATGTACGTGCTCGTGTGTGAGAAGGAACAAACAAACCTTCGACTATTTGTCTACGACCCATTATTCTAAACATTCCATAATTATTAAAAAATAAATAAACGACACAAAAAAATATGAATAAAGAATTAACAAATATCAAGATGTAAATGAAAGCAAAATAAAAAGAAAGAAAGAAAGAAAATAAAGAGAATTAAAATTAAATACCGATTAAATCCATCAATCGAGATTTTAAAATAAGACATGATTAATTTGTGGCTCGACTCTCAAAGTTCCCCAGCGGAGTCGCCAAGCTGTCATAACGGTTTTTCGACCGCTAAAACGTTTTGAAAACACAAAATGGAGTCGCCACCAATCTTTTTTGCTAGGTGTGATTGGCCACCTATTAAAACCGGTTTTAGTAAAATATTTTAAAATTAATTAAAACATTTTGTAAAACCAATTTCGAAGTCCGCGCTTTGAACCAGAGAGAAAACAAAATCGGGTTCGGGAATCGATTACGTGCGGGGAAGGATTAGCACCCCCGCAACGCCCGTTTAGAAAACGGTACCATTTAATCACGTGTTATCTTAAATCTCAGTTTAATGGATTTAACATCGGTATTTAAAACTAATTCTCTTTTTTTTTTCTTTTCAAAAACATGTTTATTATTTTTTTTGAATTGTTATTATTTTTTGAAAACGAACGTGAACGTAATTCTATTATCGAGAACACTCATTAAATATTCCCAACACTCTTGGCGGTATTTAACGAGATCCTCTCACCTCAAGATATCGTAGGAATCACAACCGTGATATCCTTCGAATTCAGTCGTTGGCAATTTACATCCATTTTTTTTATTTAAATGCGTACGATGCAAATATTTAAATGTCGGATGCACACGACTTAGCATATAAGACATGTGATTAAATACATAATTATAAGATTAAACATGCAAATCGTAATATTAAAAACACGAGCATAGCTAAATATCGAGCACATAAACATTCACTATTTATTCATTTTTATTATTTCCATTTTAAACGAATTTTGTATTGAGCATATCGCTAAATACTCCCACTACTCGTGGTGATATTTAACGAGATTCTCTCACCTCAAGATATCTTAGGAATCACTACCGTGGCGTCCTTCGAATTCCGTCGTCGGTAATTCACATTTCTTAAAAAACTTTTTTCTTTTTGGAAAGTAAATTAAAATGCTTTTAATAATTATTTCCGAAATAAAAGAAATTATCTATGTAAGAATAATTCTCGAATCACTCCGATATTTTCGATAGTGTTTCGATTATTATTCTTACTCGGACCATTTCAAGGAACGATTGATGCTCCGACCATCCCGAGAAAGAAATTCGTTTTTAGAGAATTTTATTTACCGAAAATAATTTTAAAAGACATGTATTAATTAGAAGAATTATTATTTTATAATTTTTAAAACCGAAACTAAATAATCAAAATATGTCGAATGCTGGACAAAAATAAATAAATAAAAATAGTAAGATAATAAAAATAAATAAGGAAATTAAAATCATACCTGAAAAATGTCGAGAATCCGAAAATTAGAATGCCGAACTTGATCTTCGTAAAATTCTTTGTTCTTTCTCGACCACCTCAGAATCCCCAAACCCAGAAACCACTCCAAACCCAGAAATCGGTGGCCGGACCACCGTGCCGGAGCTCCGATGAGCTCCAAAACCCTTACCCAGTCGCTGTTTGGCCTCCCCTCCTCGATTTCGGGCTCCATTTCACCCGAATCGGAGCCATACCCCGTAGATCTAGGACGCAACTCTTCGACTACGGAATCTCCGATCTGGTCCAGATCGGGTCCGATCCTCCTTCGATGGGCTCCGCTGCTCTAAACCTCCGTGGAAGCGATTCGAATCGCTTCCGAACTCCCGTTTTTGCTTTTTTTTTTTGCGATTGCGGGATTGTCTTTTTTTGTGTGCAGGGTTCGTGATTTTTTTTGCAGGGCTTTGAATGCCCTTTTTTTTTTTTTGTGGGGGTCCTTCGGTGAGGGCCAATTGGGAGGGGTTTATTTTAGGTGGTGGGGGAAAAAACCCTTCTTTTTTTTTGGGATCTCTGTTTTCGAAAAGGGGGGGTCCGATCTCTGGATATGGCTGTCCTCCTCCCCCTGTATGTTGTTTTTGGTTTTATGGTGGGTTGAGGGGGGTTGAGTGTATGGGGTGATTGAGTGTGGCAGGTGGGTGGCGTGGAGTGGGTGGCTGCCGTGTGGGGGTGGCTGCCGTGTGGGGTTGGGGCTGTCAGGGATAGGGTTTGGCGTGTGGGAGGGGATCTGCCGTCTGGGCTGTCAGGGCTAGGGTTTTGGCAGCTAGGGTTTGGCTTGGGTTAGGGTTAGGGAAATGGGCTGAAGCTGGGCCCAGATGTAGGTTGGTTGGGTTTGGGCCTGGTTTGGGTTGGGTTTGGTTGTAGATTGGGCTGGGTTTGCAGATTGGGCCTGCTAAATAGCAGGCCCTGTTCGCAAATGGCCCGGGTCGGGTTCGGATCCGACCCGGGCAAAAATTGGTATTACAGTTAGTGAAAAATTTAAAGTTTTAAAATAAAGCAGTTTCATATAAACTTTATTTTTTATTTATTATCAAATTAATTCATTTAACGAAAGTATTTTAATAAAATTAAATTTTTATCTTATAAATTAGATAAATCTTATTAATAATAAAAAATATTTAAAATGGTAAATTAGTAATATAATGAACAACAATGGATATTTTCATCAGTTCAAAAGATTTTTCACATTCGTACTTTTATATATATTATAAATATAGATAAAATTAATATGTGCGTCGCATGAGTCACAAACTAATTTTAATATTTTTGAATATATTTTAAAATCAAAATTAAATAACATAATTTTTTATCCGTGTCTCTTTTCGTGCCCCAACATCCAAATGTCACCACGTGTTTATTGACTTACTGATATGTTAGCCTCTGTTTGTTTTTAGACTTGAAAAAAGTAAAACAATTAAAGAATAAAGGGCCTTAAAACGAAAAAAAAAAAAAAACCTTATATGCTTTTTCATTCCTTTTTACTACTGGAAATCTTTCTCTTTTGTTTTTAATTTCAAGATTTTGCCTTTCTTTGGTTAACGAAATTACTTTTATTTTCGAAATTTAATAAAAAAACACACTTCTCTTTTTTGGGTTTGTAAAACACAAATTTTTTCAATAGTTATCAAAATCGTATTGTATAATTATCTATTCAAGGTTTTAGGTTAATTAGTTAAATGTTCGGTTATTCTTAAGATAGTGTTAATAAAAAATATTTTAAAATATTATAAATAAAATTATAAGTTATATAATATTTAGAGAAAAATTTATAGGATCATGACGTGTTCGTGTTATTTTTTTGTATTTTTAAAATATTATAAATTTATATAAATTTTTACACTTTAATAATTAGTTTTACACGTTAATAATTTATATTAAGTATTATACATTTATATAAATTTTTACAAGTTAATAATTTATTTTATATATATTTTTACACGTTCGTATATTCGTGTCGTGTTCATGTTATTTTTCACGTTGTGTTGTAATTATTTTTCCTATGTTGTGTTCGTGTCGTGTCTCAATTCATCTCATAATTTACATAATTTATCATAATGATTCAATTTATAAAAAAAAAAATTTGTGTTTGTGATTTTTTTTTTAAAAATATTATAAATTTATATAAATTTTTACACGATAATAAAAATTAATAAAAATCTTTGTGTAGTCAAACTAAAATATTTAAGGGAGTGTAGTCAAACTAATCATAGCAGCCAGAGGATTGTTTTGTGTGATGTTTTGAAGTAGCTGTATGTGATGTTTGCTATGTACTGCTGTTCAGCTTTAATAAAAATCTTTGACTTAGAAAAAAAAAAAAAAAGCATACTTGAATTTGGACACAACAGATCTAGCCAACTAAAATCATCTGGAAGAAAGCATTTCTTAACTTTGAAACATACAGCCATTCACAACAACAACAAAAATTTATAATAATCCTCTGCTAAAGGCGAAACCTCGATAAAGAAACCAAAAATATATACTTTGTTGTTGCCTTTTCTGTCTTTTTATTGTTTCCTTCTTGACCGCAATTGTCAGACCATACAGCACCAAAGTTTTTACTCTTTCATTTAATTGCTGTAAGTGGCCTTAAACATTTTCAATTTTTCTCCTCCTATTGTTAATTGGTCCTTCCTCCTGAGATGGATGAAAGTTTGAGAACAGTTGCTCGTACAGGAAATGTTAGTGATTTGTATAGATTAATTCAGAGAGATGGAAATGTTTTGAGGCGCTTCGATGAGGTGGAGTTTGTCGACACTCCATTACACATAGCCGCAGATGAAGGGTGCATTGGGTTTGCAATGGAGATAATGAACTTAAAGCCATCATTCGCTAGGAAGCTAAACCAACAAGGCTTGAGCCCAATTCACCTTGCAGTTAAAAAAGGGCATAAAGAGATGGCGCTACGTCTTCTGGAAATTGATAAAGATCTTGTTCGTGTCAGAGGGAAGAAGGGTGAGACTCCTTTGCACTACATAAGTAAAGTTGGAAACCATGATGATCTGTTGGATAGATTTCTGAAGGCTTGTCCTGGATGTATCGAAGATGTTACAACTGAGAATCTCACTGCTTTGCATATCGCCGCGAAAAAGAACAAACTGGACGTTCTCCAAGTCCTAATCCGAACGCTTAGGAAGAATGACTATTATCGGGAAGTGGTGAACCGAATGGACGAAGATGGCAACACTGCACTGCACATAGCTGCTAGCAATAATCAACCCCAGGTTCGACTCATCCGCTCAAATAATTAATATTACTTTTTGTAAATTAGAAAATATATTCTTTTGTGTTTCATATGGTTAACTGATTGTGGCTTTTATATGTCAAACTATCAATTAAACAGATGCTCAAACTGCTATTACAATGCAAGGCTGATATGCATGCGACCAACCAGGTTGGTTCAACGGCACTCGATGTTGCACATCAACATAATAACAGAGAAAGCATTAGTATTCTGCGTGGTTGCTTTATTCCAGTAGTTTCAAACTTTAACTATAAGTTGAAGAAACAAATTGTCAAGTATGCGACAAAGGCATCTTTACTAATTTTTCACGATATGGACAACATATCAGGCGAGGACCGCAACGCCTTACTAGTAATTTTAGGACTGCTTCTAACAGCAACCTACCAAGCCAGTCTTAGCCCGCCTGGTAGTGTTTGGCAAGGTGAAAGTTCCTCAAAGTCCAAAGGATCATATGATACTACAGTACTGGGGAATTCCGTCATGGATAAATTTAACTTTCTTTATTTCTTTCTATATTCCAACCTATGTTGTGTTCATCGTAACGTTTTTCCTAACATTAGCCCTCCTTAAACCTTTTCCCCAAGGTTTCAGGACTGCACTTCAAGTACTACTTGCATTTCTTGCAATATGCTTCGACCAATCAATAGATGTCATAGCGCCACCCGGTTTAGCAACTGTAGTTATCAATATATTTCCGGTATTGGTTTTTCTTTTAATGGTGTTCATGTGTATGGCTTATCGGGTGCCAAAACTCAGTGTTTTAATTCTGGGATGTTGGTTATTTTCAGTTGTGCTTCCTTCTTCCGGAGGAGAAATAGGTCTTGGTTTAATTCAAGGATGCTGGATATTCCTTTTTCTATATGAAGAATTCTGGAAAGGAAGCATTTTAGTTGTAGGATATTGTTTATTCATTGGTATGGATTCATTCCTTGATATTGGTGCTCCAGACTTCACATACCCTATTATAATCTTAGGATGCTGGTTATTCCTTAATCTATGTCGATTCAGCATAAAGCGGTGTTATGAACGTTGTAACACTTGAATACTCAAATTTATATTTATTCTTATTTTCAACCTATTTGTAATATGTCAATTTATCATCATGTTCCTTAATTTGTCTTTGGTATATTCATAAGCAGGATTAAAAAAACTATCATATGTTTTATTTATTTCTTAAATTAAATTTTTTAAGGTATATGTGTCATATTTCTAAACCCATTTGTGAGTTTAAAAACTTTATTGATGATGGATAAGATAATTTAAGTTTTATTTCTTTTGGGTTTTTCATTTTGTTTGTTATCCTTTGAATGTTTTTATTTTACTAATAATTTGCATAGGTGTATAAACAGTACTATAAAAATTCATTTTTAACCCGTTTTCATTAAACAAATTATACATTTGTGTATGACTTTTTTTCAAAAGAAAAAAGTTTTACTAAAATCAGCACAATAACAAAGGCTCAACAGTAAGAATAAATTTTCAACTTGCAATAGAGCTTAATTCTCATTTTACAAAAAAAAAAAAAAAGCTTTATATAACTTTAGTTAACAAGAAAAAGACTAGCAATAGTAGTATGGGTTGTGTGGTTAGAATTTGACATTTCATCTTTAATGTCTAGACTTCAAATTTTAAGATGGATAGGACGAGAAATTATGTAACCTAAATTCAACATTCTCCTTATATAATTAAATGTTATATATTGCTTGGGACCACAAATCCACTTAAAATTGACAATTGATATACCACCATTGACTGACCATGTTTGAATTTATCATATCATAGCACAATAAAGTAAACGCAGGTCAAAATTCCATCTTTGACATTATTCCTTGGTGCATTTAAGACTATTATTTGAACAAGCAAAAGACCAAAAAAATAAAATAAAAATATATAACCCGAAATGTATTCTATAACCCAAAAGTTATTCTATATAATATATATAAAAACACAAATGTGAAAAATCATTTGAATTGATAAAAATATTCATTATTGTTTATTATATTACTAAACTATCATTAAAATAATATTTTATAATTATATTATATTATAAGATTTATGTAATTTTTCTTTATAATTGATACAAATTTCTCATATCCATGTTGAATTACACTTTTATTGTAATTTAAATTATTTGAACTGATAAATGAGTAAAGACTTTTATTGTAATTCTTATATTATAATTTGTTGTGCCATATATCATTATGAAGGTATTAACGTGACCAACATTGTTTAAAAAAAATAATTAATTCATTATTTTCACACATTTTTTTATCAAATAATAATTATTTTATATTAATGTAGATTAAATGACCATCGTTAGTAATAATAAGTTAGAAATATCTAAAAAAGAATGGAGTATCAAAGTAATGATTTTTCGAAGAGAAAATATTGAGACATATTCAAATGACAATGGCACAAGAGAGAGATGGAAAATCATTTTAATTGATGATGAGGTAATATTATGATATTTAAATTTTAATGATCTTTTAAATTTAATTTTTATCCAAATTATGTTTTTGATAATTTATTTTTTAAATTTCAGGGAACCAAAAATTTAGGTTGTGATTTTTAATGATGCTGTGATAAAGTTCAGAGATCTTTTTAAAAAGGAAAAGATTTACACTATTACAAATGGTGTAGTGAAAAAAGCATTTGATAAATTTATTAATGTTCATAGTAAACCTGAACATCATATACCATTGTTAATGAAGCAACTTCTTCAATCTGAAAAAATATTGTGTTCTATGATTTTATTTCCTTTGATGATTTGAGAAAGCATATAGACAAGGAAATAGATATGATTTAATTATAAAGAAAATTACATTATAATAGTAATATGAACGATAAATGCAATAATATATTTGATTCTTTTTGTAGATGTTATAGGTGTGGTTGTTAATGTCAAACCAATATTTTCAATTAAATAAAAGGGAATGAAAGTAGGATGGATAAAAAGAGAAATTAATCTTTTGAACTGATAAAAATAATCATTATTATTCACTATATTTCTAAATTGCTATTATTAATATTTTATTATTAATAAGATTTACCTAATTTATAAATAAGAAGTTTAGTTTAATAAAATACTTTTGTTAAATAGATTACTTTGATAATAAATAAATAAAATTAAAAGTTTATATGGAATTATTTTGTCTTAAAAGTTATAATTTTTCACTAATTTTAAAAGTAAATAAATTTATTTGATATAAATAAATAAAAAATTAAAATTTACATTGAATCATAATTAAATTAAATTAATATTAAAATAATAAAATTTATAATAATTTGATATACTTTGGATATGAAATAAATGTTACATGCTAATGCAAATTTTACTTAATATACACTTTATTTTTTTAATTTAATTTTAAAATATACAAGTATATATTCAAAAATAAATAAATTAACGAGATTTCACATGCGAACGCATGTGATAACAAATAATAGTAATATTAAATGACTTATATCCATCTCTTGAATTTTTTTTTTAAGTTCCTAATCTATTTGTAACTCCCCAATTTCTTATCTAATTAACTCATCTGAGGAGGACATTACGTGTCTAAGCTCTCTCGAACCCGCAACCTCTAGAAATTTGTCAACAACATTATGACATCTGAACTAGTTCTCAGTTGACTCTCTTGAATCAAAAGTTGAATTAAAAGAAAGCAGCTCAAAAATATCTCAGAAAATCTATTATTTAGTTTTTGTAAGTGATTGAATCCCCTCTTTCATCATTACCTCTAAAAACACATCCATGGAATGTAATGCTAAAAGAGACATTTCTTTTTTTTTTTTTCGATGGAAACTTTCGTCAAAAATAATTGATTGTCGTTGGAAAAAAAAATTTGATGAAATTTTTCATAGGTTTAAGTGAGGACGGTAAAAGTTTTCTGTCGAAAATGATAATTTCTGTCGTCAATGTTTTCCCATTTTTGATGAAATTTTATATCGATAATACAAAAAATTCTATTGAAAATTTATTTTACATATTTTTCTTAATTTATAACTTTGGAAATTTTCTGGTAGAAAATTGATAGAAAATTCCTTCGAAAGTTGGCCTGCGTTTTTCGTCCGTAATGCAAAAAACGCGAACAACATTTCGTTGAAATTCAAGAAATTTAGACAAAATCCCACGTATTTTATATTAATTGTTTTTAATTTTATATCATCTTTAATATTCCATTACAATTTATTTTTATCTAATTATATATATTAAAGTAACTATAAAATTAAAATATATCAACATAGATAAAAATAAAATAAATAAAGTACTTTTACATTTTATTGATAAAAAATGTAATAATGTTTTACAAAATTGTTCATGAATTCTAAATGTATGTAAGAAAAAAATGTAATAAACTTTGTATAAATATTTAAATAATACGAGCAAGCTAAGTATTTTCAATGCATAACAACAAAAGTTTGCAAGATAGCGTGAAAATAGTTAAAATATAAACTAAATTAAATAACATATATAATTGTAAATTTGAAACTAAACTAGATTAAATAATTAATACTAAGAATAGTAAAATTAAACATGGAGTAAAGGTAATAAATATTAAGATAAATTAAAGTAACTAACCTAAAATGAATTAAACTAACAATTTAAAGTAACAAAAAAAAAAAAAAAACATGGAGGAGACATTCGAATACTTAAAACTTGGCATCTGTATGTTTTAGGAAAATTTTCACACAACTTGCTAAACTATTAAGACATCCAAATGCCTATTGAATATAAAATTTTGAAAAAAAATAAAAAAAATTAAGATGACATTGGAATGCTCGAAGAATGCATCCAAATGCCCCCAACAAATTGCACATAAATTTGAAAAATAGCATACCAGCAAATGTTCAATCCCTAATGGGTTGATCTGTTCACGGGTTGAGTAGTCTTGCTCATGAGCCAGGCCGCGATCCAGGACTTTTTTTTTGGCTTGCTCAGATCCATATTTGGGCAGGCCCGGGTCGGCCCAAATTTACTATTTATCTTTAATAAAAAATTTTATTTTTCATTTATTTTTATAATTAAATTTAAATAAAAAAATATTTTTTATTTTATGAATAGTGATCCAAGTTGAGTCGGGCCGGGCCGGATCAGAAAAACATCTGCCTAGGCCCTACCCTTGAGCAAGTCTAGGGCCGGGCCACGATCTGAATTTTTTTTCCTTACCCAGGCCTGACCCTAGGCAAGCTCGGGTCGGTTCACTGTTCACAATAGTAATAAAAAATTATTTTTATTTTTATATTAATATTTATATATTTTTATAATTAAATTTAAATAAAAAATAATTTTTTAATAGGTGAATAATAATTTGGACCGAACCAAACCAATTTGAATCATTAAAACTCCTGTCAATACCAATTCATTACAAACCAGACCTGCCAGATAGGGCAAGCTACCAAACTCACTAACAAGGAGCATAAAAATCATTCGAAAAGAGACCAATAATATTTTCTTTCTCATATGCACCTCCATTATAAAATCAATTGAGACCAACCCCTATATCTCACTTAGGGAGAGGTAGGGGTATCATCTCCACTCATATCAAGTTCTCTCATTCATTGTCTCTCTAAAATTCTCTCTCATATGTTCTCTCCATGGTTTTATTAACTTAAAGCTTGTTTTCTTACTTGGATATTTCCTTCGACCTTCAAGGAGCACCTTATATATAGTTTTTTTATTATTATTTATTAATAAAATGACAAACACTTCCTATTAATAAAAAGTCATTAAACACTTTAATAATATATCCTTAATTATATTTATATATGAATATGTGTCGAACATAATTTAATATAAATATTTAAAAAAATAAAAATTTTGAATAATATAGCGAGAGTTTCGGTTAACAGATCCCACTATCTACGTCGAGGAAGTGAGAAAGTAGGAGCAATTATATGCATTTGAAAATTCACTACCACCTTACTTGTTAAGTAAGACTAGTCAATCTTGCGTGCTCGACCAAATTAGCAAGCCGCCTCAAAAGTTAAAACAGGTTATTTTTCTTGAAAATTCACTACCACCTTACTAAAGTGTCAAACACTAACTATTTTAAATAAAAAAAAAAAACATCAAACACTTTCATATATAGTCTGCGAAACATAACTCCTTATGTAAATTTGTATAGCTCTTGTTATAGTTGCGTGTCTTCTCCCAATGGATTCTCCCATGAAAGGTTGAGAGGGGCTGCTCAAGCAGGAAATATTGATGAATTTTATGCATTAATTAGAGAGGATGCACACTGATATTTATTTAGGCCTAATTTAGCATTGTTGTTGTGGTTGAAAAAAAATTAATTCGAAAAAAGTGTTTGAAAAGTATTGTCACTACAGCAATTTTGGGTTTTAGTGGCATTTTACTTGCGGCGTTTTACTTAAAAACGCCGGCAGGTACCGTGTTTTTGTAAAGGGAGCGGCGTTTCTATCCTAAATGCCGCTAAAAATTAATTTAGCGGCGTTTGTAAGGAAGAAACGCCGCTAAATGAGATCAATTACCGGCGTTTAGAATAAAAAACGCCGCTAAATATTTTTCAAATTACGCGGGTTTTTTTTTACCGCTAAAAATTACCCGCCATTTCTATTAAAAGAAACACAGCGTTTTTATTAGTGTATTTAGCGGCGTTTGTTATAAGAAACGCCACTAAATGTTCTCATGTAGCGGCATTTCTCAGACAAACGCCGCTAAATGTATGACATTGAAAAAATCAGAGGAGAACATTTAGCGACGTTTGTCTCCATAAACGCCGCTAAATGTGCAATTTAGCGGCGTTTGTCTGAGAAACGCCGCTAAATGTATGACATTTTTAAAAAAAAATCAGAGCAGAACATTTAGCGGCGTTTATCTCCATAAGCGCCGCTAAATGTTGCAATTTAGCGGCGTTTGACTTAGAAACGCCGCTAATGTTGCAATTTAGCGGCGTTTGTCTGAGAAACGCCGCTAAATATATAATATTTAAAAAAATCAGAGGAGAACATTTAGCGGCGTTTGTCTCCATAAACGCCGCTAAATGTTGCAATTTAGCGGCGTTTGTCTTAGAAACGCCGCTAATGTTCTCATTTAGCGGCATTTGTCTGACAAACGTCGTTAAATGTATTATATTTAAAAAATCAAAGGAAAACATTTGATAAACGCCGCTAAATGAATAAATTTAGCAGCGTTTCTAGTATACAAACGCAGCTAAATATTAAAAAAATCGAGCGGCAAAATTTACCGCTTTTTTTTAAAAGGAGATGAATAAATTTACAATTTAGCGGCGTTTGTCGAAACAAACGCCTCTATTTGCTGGAAATATAATCAGTAACAGACCCCTCTTCCTCTTTATCCAAAACACAAAACTCATTTTTTCTCCCTCTCTCTGTCCATCCTCTCACACCCACCAGCTTTTAGGTCAAAGATTTAAGCAAAATTTTGTTAATCTCTTTCCATTCCTAGAAGATTCTTGTTTGAAGGTAACAATTTTATGTTTTTGCATTTTGTAAATTGGAGATTTTATTTAAAGTTTTTGCATTTTTTTTTCAGGTTATAAACATTGAATTGGAAGAGGCATTTTGACAGATGATGAACTTTGGAGGTCAATTCTTTTACTTTTGCTTTCATTAACTTTAATCACTGGTTGTTTTACAAATTTGGAAAAAAAATTGTAATAACTTGTAATTTTAGTCCAGGATTGGCAATAGGAGTTTTGGACCTTGCAATTGTTATATATTTACAGGTACAAATTAAATTTTATACTACCTTGTCTTGTTTAATTTAAATTTTATTCCAATTGTTATATGTTGATTATTTTGTGCTTTCTTAATAGAGTTGCTGTATAATGATACTTTATAATATACTATTAAATTTTAATATATTTCTGTTATGTATTGATTGTAAATTATAATGTAAATTTATTGAATAATATTATTAATTATAATTTTTAAATAAAAAAAATTATATATTTTTTTTTACAAATTCTGGAAATTTAGCGGCGTTTTTATAACACAAACGCCGCTATATTTGTGAATATTAAAGAACGAAATTCTAAAATTAGTGGCATTTCTCGAGATAAACGCCGCTAAATGTTTCAATTTAGCGGCGTTTTTTATCCACAAACGCCGCTAATTTATTCTCAAATACCATCTGCTGTAGTCCTACTCTGGCGTTTATAAACGCCGACAAATATCCCTACAAACGCCGCTACATTAGCGGCGTTTTTGTTTAAAATGCCAAGAAAATTCCCGACGTCGTTTTTCTCAACACTTATAGCGGCGTTTTTCGAAAATGCCGCTAAATTTTTAGCGGCATTTAAAAACGCCGCTATTATTAAAAAAAAAAACGTCGCTAAAGACCTATTCTGCTGTAGTGTGTAAAAAGTTGTGGTTTGAAACTTTTGACTGTTAGGTATTGCTGTACAAAACTATTATATGTAATTAAAAAGTCTAAAAAAGGAAATAATATTTAAAAATATAGAATAAATTATTTTTAAATTTACTTTATATAAATTATATTAAGATGTATAAAAAAATAATTGTATGACTTAATAATACAAATTTATACAAAATACAACTTTAAGATTTTATTAAAAGAATTAAATTATTTCAAGTTAAAAAATAAACAATTATATTTTCATTTTAAGTTAAAAAAATATTAATATATCAAAAGATGAGAATGCTATATATTTAACAAGAACAAAAAATAATTTTATTCAAAAAAATGAAAAAAATTAATAAGGGATAGTTTTTCAATAATTTTTGAATAGAGAGGGTATTTGATAATTCTCTTAGAAATCATGATTTGCAAATCTCAAAAGCACTTCCTAACTAGCTTTCGCTGTTGGTACACTTTTGACAGTAAAAAAAGCTTATGATACAAACTCAAGTGTGTTTAGCATTATGTTTTGATTCAAAAATTGTGCTTCAGAACCCAATATTAAATAAGGCCTTAGCCAATTTGCTTTGCAAAAGAAGAGTTGAGTACATGTGACCAGCTTAGCAAATCCCTTGGAAGTTTCATTACTTGAATTTCCAATTAGTTATAAAATAAATAAATTCAAAGAATTTTAAATAATATCTAAAATTTAATTTAAATTGGTATTTGTAATTAGAGGTGATAATTGGATGAGTTCAGTCGAGTTTGAGTTGGGTTATTCCGAATTTAGATCATATCGGGTTCGAGTCATTTCAAGTTCGAGTCATTTTTGGTTTTGATCGTTTTGATTCGGGCTCTTCGGGTTGTAGTCATTTCGGGTTTGGGTTGATTTTACGTTATTTTTTATTTTATGTTAGATGTAATCATTTTTGCATAATTCAAATCCAAAAATAATAAATATTTTTGTAAGTAAGTTTTTATATATAATATGATATTTCTTCTATTATATTTGTATATTAATATCAATATTTGTTAGCATAAAATAAGATATAAAATTAATTTATTATATAAAATAAAATTTTAAAATAATTGGTTATAAAAAATATGATATATTATCATATTGATATTTAAAAAATTGATTCTATAAACTCTAATATTCAACATGTAAATAAATTATGATTTATATTATGCATACATATAAATACAATTGTACACACTAATAATTAAATAAAAATGGGCAAACGATTATATTTGAAAAAGAAATAAGACAAAGGCTTAAAAGTTGGTAGACAATGCCCAAAAAAAAAAGCACTACAATTAATTAACTGCTCAGTTATTTGTCCTAATAGTCTAATCTTAATTTAAAACTAAATTTTTTAAGAAATCATGATTAAAAATTACTTAATATATATAGTATATATAGTATTTTAATAATTTATCATTTGAATAGTAAATATCAAATAGTAATGACGAATAAAGATGAGATGATATTATGATTTCTAGACATGATAATTTTAGATGCGATATGATCACACGACACGTGAACTACAAGAAATTTATAAGATAATATCATGATCAGATTAATTAATTAGGTTGTGGTTAAAGAAAAAATAATTACTTAAAAAAAATTATGAAATCTAAAAGATCATAGGAAGTATGAATAAACTAATTAAGTTTAAGCATGAAAAAAAAAAATAGTAGTAATATAAGTATCATGTTTTGGATTTCATTCTAATTGAGTTTTTGATTTCTTAATTTTTTGATTTATTTTATTATCTTATATAAAATTAATAGTACGATTGTAGGCTTATAGCTCACTAGTTAATAGTATGACTTTTAATATGTTATTTTAAACAACTTTTAGACATATCACATATGCAAATATATGTGTCATAACGTGCCAAACACGAATTCGGCATGATAGACGCAAATTGTGAAGTCGCCACTAATCATCTTTGCTAGGTGAGATTAGCCACCTATAAGAATCTATCCAATTTATAGTAATCCTAAGCTCGAAGAAGGCACATAAAAGTGATATGTCTTAGTCTACATTATCAGAACTAAGTTCAGGAATATGGTTACGTGTGGAGAAGGATTAACACTCGTACAATGCCCATCCAAAAGGACGGTACCCAATTAGTCAAATATTACCCTACATTTGTTTTTAAATGATCTTTAATTATTGGTTTTTAATTTCGATATATTAAATACTGAAAAAAATTCTTTAAGGTATTCTCCATCGTCGGTGGAACACCAAAAAGAAATCTCCTCACTTCAAGAGTATTCAAAAGACACTATTTGATCCACTGAAAAGGCTCAATCTTCGGATTTATTAAGTATATTATGAAAAATTATAGTTCTAAATTCTAAGTTTAAATTATCACATACATTTTATTATTTTAATTAAAAATACATTTTAACCAACAACATTGAAAGTCATCTCCTAAATTCTCTATCATTGGCGAAACTTAAGAAAATCTTTTTGCACCTAGAAATTTTTAGAAGATCGACCATTTGCGTGCAATTCCCTAGAATTCCATCGTCGTATAGGTCTCAATTTATCTATTTAAAGTATATTATGAAAACATATTATGTGTAAAATAAAGTGCAACTAATTTTAATTATCTAATCACCATAAATTAATGAATAAATAAAAATATACATTAAAAGAAAATCAAATTAAATATTAATAAATAAAATATATGAATGAATAATAAAAATTAACTAAATAAAACTTTTAAACTAAATATTAATTAATGAATACTAATTAACCAATAATAAAATGAATTTAAAATATATATAAAAAAAGGAAAAATAAATAACATATAAAAAAATAAAAAAAAAATCAGAATTGAAAAAGAAAAGAAAACAGAAAAATATATAAGAAAAAAAAAAAAACCTTACGATCGGGTCGGGCGGACATGCGGGTCCAGGCGCGGATCCTGTTTGACTTGATCACTGGCTTTAGAAAACAACAAATGTTTTTTTAGCTCATTCTATATATATATATATATATATATATATATATATATATATATATATATATATATATTCCACTCAAAATCTCAAGTTCTCAACAGACTGACCACCCCCTCTCCAGATTCCTAAACCCAATTTTTAAAACAAACCGAATCTTCAAATTTTGAATCTCAAAACCACTTTTCAAAACAAGATAGGAAAAAAAAATTGAAAAAGAAAAGAAAAATCCTTTTTCAAATCTGGAAACTGAAGCTTTTAAAAAAATCATTTCCCTTTCTTCAAATTTTTTTTTTTTTAAACTCAGAGTGTTTTTTCATCTTCATTTTATGGTTGATGGAAGCTTAATTCTTGTCGGATCGAGAGTGTAATGGTAAAACTTTTTCAACATTAAAGATTCTCAATATTCGAACTTTAATTCTCATCTAAGAGTTGGAACTACTAACCATTCCAACCAACCAAATTTTGATTTCTTCAAATCTTTTTTGATGCTATAAACAAACCACTTCAAGCCTCGAAAAATTTAAAACTTAAAAGAATACCTTTGCTTTAAAAACTGAAACCCTTGCTATCTTCTCCCCCCTTTTGTTATTGCTGATCGTGGGTTTTTATTGAAATAAATCCTTGGAGACCAAGAATCGGATTGCCAAGGCAGATCCGATTTTGATCTTATTTTTCTTTTTTCTTGATTTTCTTTTGATTTTGTCTTTAATGATTCAAATCCCTAAAATTTATTTATTTTTAATCAAATTTTGTCTTTGGCCTAAAAGAATTAAAAACGTGTTTTTTCACAAACCAATTTCACATATTCGGGTCTTTCACTTTTTCTATTTTTGTGATTTTTCTGATTTGATTTTCCAAAATAAAAAAAATAATAATAAAACTAATAATTTATAATAATAGACATAATAATAATAAATAATTATAATAGTGACAAACAAATGGGCCGGTCTATTGGATTCCAAGGCCTAATAAATTGGAGACTCAAACATTAAAATGGGCCTAAAAGATTTAAATTAAATTTCAAAGCCCCGTAATCCGAAACTTAGACCTGTCTAAATTCGGAGTTCGAGATCTAATAAAAACCCGATAATAATTAATTTTGCAATATCAAATCTAATATTGATTTAAAAAGACTCGAATAAAATCGGATGTCTACAATATGTGAGAAAATAATAAAACGTTATATTAAAATTTAAGAATAATGAAATATATAAAAAATAGTCACCATTGTAGCAATACTTTCAACTTTATCTTAAAAAAATCTCTTTTAAATGATTTTTTTAAAATAATCACAATTTTTTTCTTTACAGTTCTTAAAAAAAATAAAAAAAACATTTCTCTTTTCTTCACAATTCAATTATCTATATATAAAATAATTTTTCTTATATTATTTTAAGACACAAGTTTAATTAATTTGACATGTACCAAAAATAAATAGGCAAGCATGTAGTAAAAATGACTTTAAAGAAATGATATTATACCTCTCAAGGTCTTTGAATAGAGGGCTGAACAATGAATTACACAGCCCAACAATAAAGAAAATGGCCTTTTGATCGGGTCAAATTTTAAGTAGTGTTTTTCTACTCTCGTCTTCTTGCTTTTATGAGATAAATAAATTTGTAAATATGACATTTATGTACTTGATAAAAATGTTTATACGAAATGAAGCAAATAAAATAAAATCTATTTTTAGTTTTTCATGGGAAAAAATGGAATTTCATTTAACTCAAACATTTATATAGTTTTTGACTTTATAATATGAAAATTCTCATCATAATTTGCTTCCCCCTTTTGAATTTGGAACATTAACTTGTTTTCATAATATGTTACTTGAACTTTAAAACATCAACTTATTTTGATGATTTATATTATAGGAATTTGTTAAATAATAAAGATTATTTAATTCAAATTAAGAGTTTTTCAATAAAATTTCTAATGATATTTATTTAAAATTTAAAGCTATACTTTGAAATAATTAACTTGAAAGTTGTTTTCAAATTTTAAAAAATAAAAATAAATAATATGTATGAAATTAAATTAAATTAACTATAACTATTAGGAAAATTTCAAGTGTGCTTGTTAATTGATTTTGATATAAATTTAAGTTTTTTAAAAAATTTGAAATGAATTTAGTGATTTGTTTATATAATTCAAAATTTTTTTATACCCATATAGTTTCAATATCTTTACAAGTTATAAGTACAAAATATAATTGATTTTTTTTTGGGGGATAAAATTATTATTTTACCTTATATATATTAAAATTAAACTTTTGATTAAAAAAAGAAATTAGAATAAAATTGAAAATTAAAGTTTTTTTTTTTTATAAAAAATATTTAATTACAAATTTACAATTCAATCATTCTTATTTTTAGTATTAAATTCGAGTTATTACGAGTTTATAATTGGGTCGGTCTCGGGTTTGGATTATTCGGATCATTTTAGATTCGGATCATTTCGGGTTTGGACCGTTTCGGACTCTGACCATTTTTGTCCATTTCAGGTCTAATTTTTTTCTGGTTTGAATCTCTGACTTTGTTTTTTATCTAATCGAGTTTAAACGAGTTCAAATTTTTTCGGATGGATTTTCGGGTTTAGATCATTTTTCCACCTCTATTTATAATCACATGCTTTGAATATAAATGTTTATTTTTTAATATATTTCTAAATAATAAATTTTGATATATATAATGAAAATATTTTTAAAATATAAAGTTTGATTATAAATAATTGAATTTCTATACTTTCAATTTATATATAAGTAATTAAATATCATTACAGTTGAAAATTTCATTAGCGACTCAACACATATAATAACACACTTTTATTGAAAAGTGATGATAAGTTATTTTTTGTTTTATCATTATAAACGAATTACTATTATATTAGAAGTAAACCTCTTTATAAAAGTAATTTAATTACCTTGAACTCTCTGTCTTATAAAAATTATAATTGATAAAAATTAATAGAATATGATAGTTCGATTGGAAATATAATACAGAATTATGTGGTATTATGCCATATCTGATAAGTTTTGAATTTTTTTGTAATTTTATATTCAAGTTAGGCATTTTTACTGGATCTGTCCATGATCTTGACGGCCTGTCGCTTCTACAAGTTAGGCTCGGCTCGGATTAGGTGTTGGAAAGGAATTTTCAAGTTTGAACTTGACCCGAGATATCATTTCATTAATAAAAAAAATGTATTTATTTAATTTTAAAATATATTTAAAATATTAAAGTATAATATAAAAATAAATTTTTATTTTTTAATATTTTTGACTAGTGTTCGATCTAATCGGGATGGACAGGCCTTGGGCAAGTTCTTTAAAGGGTCAAACTAGGCTTGACTTGACCTTACTCGATCCATAATACCTTTTCTCTCTATCTATAGTCAATTGATTTTAGGTTTGATACTTAACATGATATTAAAACCCATATTTATTCTGTTATTCCTGCCTTCTATCCTTTTGAATTTGTCACATGGTAAGTCCCTTTATTTTAGTATTAAATGTGAAGGAGAGGTGTTAAATAGTATTATTTCATATCTGTTAAATCCTAAATTTTTCGTGGTCATATATTTAAGATAGTCTCTCCACCTATAACAAATTAGTTTTAAGCTGGATATATACTTAATAAAAAAAAGGCTCATTTATCTAGAATTTTTTTTAGACATATATGTATAGATTCTTTGATTAAAAATTAGGACAAATATATTATTTTCTATAGATATAATATATATATATATAAATGGTATCTTGGTTTTAATTTTCATTTAGTCCTTTCTCTTATAAAAAATAGTATAGTAATAAAATAAACATTCGATATATATACAAAAATGATCATTTAAACCTTATTTAAAAAAAATATATTGAACATCCATCAATTATTTTTTGTCAAATGAATCAAATTTTCACAGAAAATCTTTCCTCTACAATCACATGGCTGACAGATTTGTTAAAAGAAAAAAAAATTCGACCAAATGTCAGGTGACATTTTTTTGATGACAATCATGTGATATTTGAAATGACAAAATGTTAATCTCACGTGATAAAAAAAATTTCAGATTAAAATAATCGTTAATTTTTTTTTTTCAATGTTTTTGACCATGTGCATCTAGTCATCAAGATCAAGGATGGCTTTTTTTTTTTTATTAATAAAATCTCAAACATTTTGAAAAAAAACATCAAACACTTTAAATATAAGATTTATATTTAATACATTGTCATAAATCTAGTAAATCTTACAATAACACCTCATTAAAAAAATTAATCCCTAATTATAACCATTAATCCTTAACCCTAACCCTAATCCTAACCTTAATCCTAACTATAATCTTAACACTACAACTTAACTTTTAATAGGTGTCATTATAAGATGCACTGTCTATATACTTACATGCATCAAATATAAATCCTTAAATATAACCTTAATCATATAGTCTGCTAAACCATTCTCTCAACACTCGTAAATTTGTTTAGCTAGTTTTAATACTTGAAATTTCCTTCGATCTTCAAGGAGCACCTTTTTTCATACTTGCGTGTTTAAGTCAGGTATAAAATTGTGTGTAGATTGCTGTTTTTTTTGCTAACTGTAGATTCTATTTCCTTTTCTACATTATCCTCAGTTTCTTTATTCTTTAAACTGCTCTGGGTTTCTATTGCAAATTTCATCAGTTTTCAGTAGCCTGAAAATTTGCTGCATAATTTATAACCCATTGTTATGGATTGGAGTATGATAGAGGCTGCAAAAACAGGAAACATTAACGTCTTGTATGAGTTAATTCAGAAAGATCCATATCTTTTAGAGCTTATTGATCATGTGCCTTTTCTCGATACCCCATTGCATGTAGCCGCCTGTGCTGGGCATGTTGATTTTGTGATGGAGATGATGAACTTAAAGCCATCATTTGCAAGAAAGCTAAACCAAGCTGGGTTTAGCCCCATGCACTTAGCTTTGCAAAATAACAGTATTCAAGCAGTGCTTCGACTCCTCAAGGTTGATAAAGGCCTTGTTCGTGTCAAAGGGAGGGAGGGCTTGACTCCTCTGCATCATGTAGTTCGAATTGGAAACCTTGATCTTTTGATCAAGTTTCTTGAAGTTTGCCCTGAAGCTATTGAAGATGTGACTGTTCGAGATGAGACTGCTTTCCATCTTGCAGTAAAAAACGACATGTTTGAAGTTTTTGAAGTCTTGGTGGGGTGGCTTATAAGGAGCCGCCATGAAACTGCCCAACGTTGGGAGAAAGAACTACTGAGTTTGGGAGACATCGAAGGCAATACTGTCCTGCACATTGCAGCTATAAAAAATAAACCCCAGGTATGCTAAATTTGCTAGTTTTCTCAATGACTCCAATTGATGTGTAATTTAATTTATGGATATTGTTGATGGGTAATTTAATTTGATTTTTCCAATTACCAGGTGGTAAAAGTATTGCTGGAACATTTGTGTCAGAACCATATCAATGCCAAAAATTTGGAGGGATTGACTGCTCTAGATCATATCCAATCAGGATGCCCATGGAATGAAAGGCAAGTGGATAATAGAGAGATTATAGATATGCTAAGCAAAGCAGGAGGTTTGCGTGGTTCCTTGCTTCCTAATAATCCCAACTCTTCAATCAACATCAAATCATTCAGACCAAAGATGTCATATTTTCAAAAATTTGCAACAATCGCAGCTCGTGGAAGGAAGGGTATCCCAAATGAGATGCGTAACACATTCCTAGTAGTAACAGTGCTAATTATAACAGCCACTTACGATGCCTCTTTAAATCCTCCTAAGAAGGTTGAAAACAAGTCACCCCTGAAATACCAAGTCTCTTTAAGTCGTCAGCCTCTCAGTTTTAATACATTTTTGCAGAAAACCGACAGCACTTCACCCATACCAAGTCCTCCGCCTGCGACTGAGGTTTTTGAACAGGAGGATTGGACAGATTTAATAGATGTATCTTCCATGTTTTGGTTGTATAACACTTTAACCTTTTGGGCAGCAATTGGGTTAACAGCATATCTCCTTCCAAGTCGTTCAATCTGTTTGTTTCTTCTCATAACACTGTCCTTGTTTGGTTCCTGTTACATGCTTTTAGTAGCTGTTTCCTCATGGAAACTGCAATACCTGTTTTCTCTTGCATCTATACCCTTATCCTATCATGCTCTCTCCATTGTTAATTACTGCTTGTCAACGTTACTAGCTTTCCTGGTATCATCCCGCATCGCCCGTTATTTTTTTTGCAGGTTTGTACCCAAAACAAAGATTTTCTGCCTCGTACAAATTGTTTCCTTTTTGTCTATTGCTCTTTGTATTCTTACTCCAGCTATCCTGAATGCCGAAACCATATTGAAGTTTTCCGATTTCTTTTACTGATCATCATCAAATACTTATTTGGTTCAGCTGGTTGGTTCCCTTCATCTTCGATCCTGCTCTCTTATAAGGCGTCTGCTTTGTATTTCTTTTAACGATTTCTTATACGACGCACTCTCTAGTCTCTCACATCAGTTTGATGCTTTCATTTATTGTCGGAGTATTTTTTGGAATCCTGGTTGATAAGAAAATTAATAAAATCTTTTTCCAAGAGTTTTCTTTGTATTTATCTTAGCAGTTATTTCTTGTATTGGTAGCTCAATTTAAATTTGTGAAGTTCGACATTATTGTAGTTGGAGAATGCTGCTGTTTTAAGTGAAAATTTGAGTGGAGGAAGAATGTGGGGTATATATGTAATGATAAAGAAGTGGAAATAATATATTTTTATTATGTGAACAGTGATTCGGACCGACCCGGATTATGAAAATGCTCATCCAAACCCGGCCCAATACGAGTTGGATGGCTTGCCCGGCCCGTGAAAAGTCTATGTCAAACACTAACTATTCCTTCTTTAAAAAAAAAAAAAAAAAACATCAAACACTTTCATATATCCTTAATTATATGGTCTGCGAAACCATTCTCTCATCACTCGTTTTGTAAACTTGTAAGCTCTTTTTATACTTGTCTGTCTTCTCCCCAGTGGATGACAGCCATAAAAGGTCGAGAGGGGCTGCTGCTCAAGCAGGAAATATTGATGAATTTTATGCATTAATTCGAGAGGATGCACACTGAGTTTTTAGCCGATTTGCTTTCTCAAAAGAAAAGTTCACTTGTGAACAGTTTAGCAATTGCCTTGGAAGTTTCACTACTTGAACTTTCAATTAGTTAAACGGATCCGGTTAATGGGTGTCTAAAAGTATTCATTAAAGATTATTTTATTATTATTAATTTTTTTTTTTGTATTTACTATATTATTTTTATTGAATTAAAAAAATACATTAATTATATATATATTTTTTATAAATATCACCTTAACCAATATCATTAGTCACTAATTAATATTTTTCTTAATTAGATATATAAAATAAATAAATTCAAAGAATTTTAAAAATATTTAAAATTTAATTTAAATTGGTATTTGTGATCACACGCTTTGAACATAAATATATCTTATTTTTAAATAATAAATTTTTATATATAAATCAAAATATTTTTAAAATATAAAGTTTGAATATCAATAATTGAATTTCTATAATTTTAAATTATATATAAGTAATTAAATATCATTAGAATTGAAAATTTCATTAGCAACTCAACACATAAATTAACACACTTATTGAAAAGTGAAGATAAGTAAATGTTTGTTTTATCATTACAAACGGATTACTATTATATTAGAAGTAAACCTCTTTATAAAAATAATTCAATTACCTAGAACTCTTTGATCTTATAAAAGTCATATTATACACAAATTAGTTAGTATTTGAAAGAGTATAAGAAAACGAATTTCAATTCACAAACACTTATAAATATTTTAAATTCACCATTATATAGGGATTCAACAAATTTATAAATTTGAAAATAATCATAATGTCATATCTACATATATTTTATCATACAATTTATACTAATTTTGAAATTTAAATCCTTTCTTTTAAATTAAAATTACCAAAGACAACCTAAAGTATTTTAGAACTCAAGACTTTGTTGCTTGACTAAAATTATGGCGATGGAAACAATGGGAATTATGAGATGTAAACAAAGTCAATTTCAAAAGCAAAAATTATTGTGGCTTTGATTTGATGAATCAGACACTTATTTAGTGTGTACTAATTTTGAAATTCGATTTTTTTTAATTGAAGTTATAAAACGCAATCTACAGTAGTTTAGAACTCAAGACTTTGTTGCTTAACTAAAATTATGGCGATCGACCAAAAAAATGTTAAAGTCAACAACTCCTCTAAAATTCTCTCATCTAGAATTCTCTCCAAACTTTATTATTTCTCTAGGTCTTTCTAAAATTTTCTTAAGTCTTCTTTCTAGAGTTCTCTCTAGATTTTTTATTGTTCTTTCTCTAGAATATTAAACCAACACACTAGAATATTCTAGGTTGGTTTAGTAACCAACATAGAAAGCTATAAATAGGGTGGGATGTAAGTTGTTAGATGAAGAGAGGTAAGTAGAGAGAAAAAGGAAGAAAAAGATATGAGTGAAAGAGTGAAGTTGTGAGTGCATATTAAAAGAGTGTGTCTAGTGTATATTTGGTCTTTTCTCATATTAATAAAAGAGTTGTTTTTCGGAAGTTACTGTAGCATCCCGAGATAAAGTTACTGTAGCGTCCCGAGAAAGTTACTGTAGCACAAAACTACAATTGGTACCGAGAGTCAAAAATCAACAAATTGGTATCAGAGCCAGACAATCCTGAGGACCGGACGATCAGAGCGGGACGATCTTGAAGACGAGAGTAACAGAGCTAGACGATCCTGAGGACCGGAGTATCAGCGTTGGACGACCAGAACGGGACGATCCAGAGGACCAGCGTAAAGAGCGGTATGATCCAGAGGATTGGAATATCATATCAGGATGGTCAGGGATCGTAGTATGCTCATCGGAGAAAAGACAAGAAGCTAGAAGTTTCTCGAAATCAGATGATCGAGAATTGTAATTATCGATGATAGATCGAGTCGCGGAAAGGGCTACCTGAAGTAGTGTGAGAGCCATCACGAGAACAGGTGAAAAGGGCTACCTACTTACCTAAAGTAGTGTGAGAGCCATCACGAGAATAGGTGAAAAAGGCTACCTACTTGGAGTAGAGTGAGAGCCGTCACAAGAAGAAGTGAAAAGGGCTACCTACTATCAGAGTGAAAGCCACTGCGAGAAGACAGAGCTGGACGGTCAGGGACCGGAGTACGCATATCGGAGAAAGACAGTCTGGGACTGTGAAGATTATTGGTCTAGGACCAAGACGATCGAGGATCGTAGTTCGTGGAGACGTGGAAATTCTGCCGGTACACGGTCAGGGACTGTGAAATTAAGTGAACGAGAATCAAATTTGAGGTAAGTGCAGGGCACTCTCAAGACACTATGGCAGATATTTCTAATTCCGCTAGCAACATCGAGAAGCTCAATGAAAACAATTACAATACGTGGAGCATCCGGATGCAATATTACATGCTCGGGCAAGATTTATGGGATATTGTTAACGGTGAAGCTTCAACACCACCAACTGATGCCGGAGAACTAAGAAAATGGAAGATCAAAGCCGGTAAGGCCATGTACGTGTTATCAGTCACCATTGAGGATGGTTTATTACAACGCATCAAGGATGCAAAGACACCGAAGGAAGCCTGGGACACACTCACAATGCTGTTCGCGAGGAAAAATGATGCTAGGCTCCAACAATTGGAGAATGAACTCCTGTCAATCTCGCAGCAAAATATGTCGGTAAGCGCATATTTCTCTAAAGTTAAAACTCTTTGTGATGAAATTTCAAAATTAGATCCAGAAAATGCCATTACCGAAACGAGGATGAGAAGAATTATCATCCATGACTTGCGACCTGAATACAACGGGATTGTTACTGCAACCCGTGGTTGGAGCAAAGAACCAACTTTAACTGAGTTGGAAAATATCCTTGCAAATCAAGAGGCTTTAGATAACCAAATGTCTAAAGTCATGATAAAAGATTATGAGAAAGCCCTCTTTAGCAATAGAAGAGGTAAAGTTGCTATGAGACAAGGAATAGAAGACATTGAAGTTCAAAACAAACAAGAAGCTTGGCAACGGAGGAGCTTTCAGCGAGGGGGAGCTCAAATTGTTCGAGATAGAGACGATAGCGAAAATGTGAGGTCTCATCGTCGAAACGTTCAGTGTTTCAAGTGTGGCAAGATTGGCCATTATGCTCGAGAATGTCGACATAGACAAATGCAAGGCAATGCAACAGTGTTGTCACGACAGGAGAATAACTATGAAGAAGAATGGGATTTTGAAACTGCATTTACTATTGAAGAATGCGAAGAACTCGTAGCTACTTGCACCACCGAGTTAGAAGAAAATGTTTATGATGACATGGGAGAAGAAATTGATTTTGATAATATTCAACCAAGAAATGAGGTAACAGAAGAACCGTCAAAGGAAGGAAACGAGTCAATAGTTCAGTCACCAGAAAAGACTTTCGAGGAGGAAAGACTGTTTCAAGAAGTCGAGAAGAAGCTTGAAGATGATGTCAACATTGAGAAAGATGACAACGAGGTCATCGACATTGATAAGCCTTCTAAAGGCATGGAAGATATCGATTGTGGAGTCAATAAATTAATGGTAGTTGACAAAGTCGAGTATGCCAAAGTCAGAGACAGGCTAGCAGAGAGAATCAAGAAGAACGAAGATAGAAATAGTGTTGAAGCAAAGACGGAAGTGAACAAAATCAAGAATCAAAAGAGAAGAGAGCAATCAACGAAAGATGAAGCAGAACTAATGATGCTGATGAATTTTAAGAAGAGAAAGAAAAAGAGAAGATATTTGATGCAAGATTTGATAAGTCCAGAAGACAGTCTGGAATGACAACCAAACCGACATCAAGAGAGTAGTTGTTGAGGGGGAGTGTTAAAGTCAACAACTCCTCTAGAATTCTCTCATCTAGAATTCTCTCCAAACTTTATTATTTCTCTAGGTCTTTCTAAAATTTTCTTAAGTCTTCTTTCTAGAGTTCTCTCTAGATTTTTTATTGTTCTTTCTCTAGAATATTAAACCAACACACTAGAATATTCTAGGTTGGTTTAGTAACCAACATAGAAAGCTATAAATAGGGTGGGATGTAAGTTGTTAGATGAAGAGAGGTAAGTAGAGAGAAAAAGGAAGAAAAAGATATGAGTGAAAGAGTGAAGTTGTGAGTGCATATTAAAAGAGTGTGTCTAGTGTATATTTGGTCTTTTCTCATATTAATAAAAGAGTTGTTTTTCGGAAGTTACTGTAGCATCCCGAGATAAAGTTACTGTAGCGTCCCGAGAAAGTTACTGTATCAAATCGGTACTGTAGCACAAAACTACAATTGGTACCGAGAGTCAAAAATCAACAAAAAATAGAATGAGGTGTAAACAAAGTCAATTTTAAAAGCAAAAAATATTGTGTCTCTGTTTTGATGAATCGGGCATTGATTTAATTTGTACTAATTTTGAAATCCAATATGACGGAAACAATGTAATGAAATGTAAACAAAGTCAATTCAAAAGAAAAAAAATTATTGTGTTTCTAATTTGATGAGTCGGACACTTATTTAATTTGTACTAAATTTGAAATCCGTATTTTTTTTTAATTAAAGTTACCAAATGCAACCTAAAATATTTTAGAACTTAAGTCTTTGTTGTTTGACTAAAATTATGGCGACGGAAACAATAGAATGAGGTGTAAACAAAGTGCATGGCAAAAGCAAAAGTTATTGTGTCTTTGATCTGATGAATCAAACATTAATTTAATTTGTACTAATTTTGAAATTCAAATATTTTCTTTTAAATTGAAAGTACCAAACGCAATCTAAAGTAATTTATAACTTAAAAATTTGTTGCTCGACTAAAATTATGGCGACGGAAACAAATGGAATAAGGTGTAAACCAAGTCAATTTCAAAAGCAAAAGTTATTGCGTCTCTGATCTGACGAATCAGACATTGATTTAATTTGTTCATCAAGATATACTGCGGCAACTAGTGGAATTGATACCTCGGCCGCTTGTAACAGTTTTACAAATAAAACTTGAAAACGCAATACAAATTATATAATATAAGACACAAAAATTTCTTGGTACAGACGAATTAATTATCAAACTTTGATACTATCGTGGATATTTGTCTCCAATTCCGAAAGCAAATAATGCTGTTAGCAATTTTATTGCTGAGATTGAGAAAGATAGCGGTAAAAAAGAAGCTGCCTAGGAATAATATTATAAATTAATCTGATTATTAAGTAAATTGCTTGGTGATTGGTAACCAAGGTTAAAAAAAGGGGACCAAAAATTGAATTGGTCAATCTTTCGATTTTCGGTCCAACCGGTTCGATCGATCGGTTGAATATAATTTTTTTTATATTTAAACATTAAATTTAATGTTAAATAAATATTAAATATAGTTAATAATTAACAAAAAAAAATGCATTTGGTTTGATGGTATGATCTTTATTATAGAACTAAGAGGTTAAAGATTCAAATCTCATTAAATAAATAATTTTTTTTAAAAAAATAAAAAATATATAAAACCGGTTTTTTATCGATTTTAACCAGTTGAACCAGTTTTATACCGGTTTGATTAAATTCGATTTTATTTTATCCGTTGGACCAAACAGACCACCAATTTTCGATTCAATTGATCCGATTTTTTATTTGGTAACCAAATTGTCTAAACAGAGAGAGAGTAGTTAGAAAATTAAAATGTGCTTTATCCATAACAAAAACACCAAATTTGACAAGCTTGCAGGAAGTTTCCGAAATAAGAATCAGTATTCTTTTTCATTCTTTGTGGATTAATTAATTGTACTAGGAGAATTATTCCTCCTAAAGATCCTATTAGATTCTTTTTATGCTAAAAGAATAATTTTCTTGCAACTTTCATCATAATTTATTTCGGGTTCACTTGTAACTTTAAATTAGTATATGTATACAGTGGCGGAGTAAAAAAAAAAAAATTCAAATCCAATAAGCTAATGAAGTCTTTGTCTTGGTAGCGAGGAAGAAGTCTTAAAATCTTATGTTCAAGTCTCATCATGCATGAGTTTTGGTTCAATTTTATGTTGGATTTATTCAGTAATGTGTTTAATTTAATTCATTAATTTTTGGTGCAAAGCAGGTCCCAATTTGAGGATAAGGAAGTGGTTGCAGATATTAAGATTCGAACTCAAAATTTATTAAATGTTACCTCTTAAAAATGATTACATGAACCATTTGATCTAAGTCTTGGATTCTTATATAAAATATAAGAGTACTAGATGATGATTGTAATTTTTTATTGTACTAGAAACTTCATAGAAAATCTGACATTAGCGTAATTGGATGATAAAAACTAAAGTTTTTGTCATAAGTAATTAATATTCAACTTCGACCAGTCTCCACTAGCTCTGGCTCTGGCTATATATATAGAGCACCAAGTAAAACCTTTTCAATTTGTCTTCCCTTGTTTAATCACTTTTACAATTCTCTTGCTATGAATTTGATTGAGAACTTAAGAGAGGCTTCTCAAGCTGGAGATATTGATGGCTTATATGCAATAATTAAGAAGGATCCATATATTTTGGAGCGCATTGATCAAGTTCCTTTTGTGGATACTCCGCTACACGCAGCTGTAGCCGCAGGGCAAGACGATTTTGCAATGGAGATTATGAACTTAAAGCCATCGTTTGCTAGGAAACTGGATCAAAATGGCTTTAGTCCTATTCACTTGGCCTTGCAAAATGAGAAAACTGTGCTTCGTCTCATGGCAGCAGATAAGGATCTTGTTCGTGTCAAAGGGAGGGAAGGCTACACTCCTTTACATTACGTAGCTGAACAAGGAAACCTTCTTCTTTTAGCCCAATTTCTCGTGGATTGTCCTGAATGTATTCAAGATGTGACGATTAGAAACGAGACTGCTTTGCACATTGCTGCGAAGAACAATCAACTAAAAGCTCTTCAAGTCCTTGCGCAGTCGCTTAGAAGGACCTATTTATACAGCTCATCTTCAGGGAAAAAACTCTTGAATTGGAAGGATAAGGATGGCAACACCGTGTTGCACGTAGCTATATCTAAAAATCTTCCTCAGGTTCAATCTCTTGCACCATCACTAAATTTAGCTTTTTCTTACTCAATGATTCCAGCTTTCTCTATTTTATCAAAAGCATGGATTTAAATTACGGATGCGTTTTTGATTGCGTCGTATTTATCGCGGTTGCAGACATATTGAATGTTACTACGATCAATCGCGGTAAATATCGACTGTCAATAATTACGACGAAAAGAACCAAAATTGTAAAATAGCGATCACAATATTTAATTACGATCGCTATTTAAATCTCTAATCAAAAGCAAGTAGGAAAAATATGCTACATAAGTTACCAAACGATTACAAAGTAAAATAAAGCTGGGATATCTATCTTTTCATTGTCTTGTCCGTGATAGGTTTATTATGCTCACGATGCGAAGTTCATCTTGCAAGATAAACCTATTGTTTTTACATGTGAAGTTCATATCACGTAATAAGTCCATCATCTCTACATTAGAGGGCGTATTGAAGTGATTATAAAGTAAATTCCAGTCTAAGAAGCAAGGACATGAACACGAAATACAGGTATGACAAGACACGGACATAGCAATAAGAGAATTTTTAAAAAAATTAAGACACACGTATGATAGGACACAACAATAAAAAATATTTTTTTATATAAATAATATATAAGAAAAATGTAAAATTGATACTTTTTAATCAAATATTAACATACAAACAGTTTTTTAATTTTTTAAAATCAATTTTGAATTTAAAAACTTGAACCTTAAAAAACTCATACCTTAAAAAACTCATTAGGACCAAATAACTCAAACTCAAAGGCCAAAAGGTCCTAAATTATCATACTCTAAATTATTCAATAAGAGAATTATTTCATATTTGTCTCATTTTGTACCGCATCTGTCTTCTTTCCCTCTCGTTCTCAATCCCTGTAATATATTTAAGTTGATACTTTGCTTTATATTCTCACTCTTTCTAGCATTTAACTCTTCATTCTTGTTGTTTTTCTCTTATTTTATTTATTTATTTTTTATCTTTATGAATTTCAAGCATTTGATGATTACCTTAGGATATGAGTTTTTGCTATTATTGATTTCATATTTGGGAGGAAAAAAGTAAAAAAAAAAAAAAATTCACCACGTGTCTAACCGTGTTTGAATGTGTCCGGACATGTCAAGTCGTGTCATGATCATGGTTTGACTGTATTCGATTTTATTTTATTTTTTTGATGTTTCATCGCGTATCCGACATGTATTATGTCGTGTCGGAACCGTGTACGTGTCGAACACGTGTCCGACACGTGGATACTCCCCCTATAGGAGTGTCCAGGCTTCATAGATTCCAGTACATCAATTAAGCATCTTAAAAAATAAATATAACAAAAATATTTTTTTATTTATTATCAATTGATTTTAAGTCGGATATATGTCCTAAATTTAACGGTTCTAACGGAGAATTGTCTAAAGACATGTTGGCACTGGTCAGTGGTAGTTCTTGATACCCCACTTGGTGCCATAATGTGTTAAATTTCATTCAATTATCTTTGTTTTGTCAATTAATTAATGTTGACTTTATATGTCTTAACCATTAAGCAGATGGTCAGATTGTTATTAGATTGCAAAGTTAATATAAATGAGATCAATTCGAGTGGTAAAACAGCACTGGATATCTTACAAGAACTCCCAATATTCCCAGAGCAAGCTGCAAACAGAAAGGCTATGGAGGACATTCTACTCAATGCCGAAGGTTTGAATGCTATCTCTACTCCAAGAGTTCAAAACTTACACGAATTATTGGGATCGAAGATCACATTTCTGGAAAGAACATTTGGTGAAGTGTTTCATGATATTACAAATATGTCAGCTGAAAGGAGCAGTGCAGTTCTAGTAATATTAGTCTTGATTCTAACATCCACTTACCAAGCCACTCTTAGCCCTCCCGGCGGTGTATTGCAGGGCGGTGGGCCTGATTTTGGCTACAAAAACACCAATTCTACCAACTCAAAAGAGGGGAAATCGGCTCTGAATTCAACTTATTTTCTTCTGTTCTATGTTCCAAACACTTTAGCTTTTATCATGACATTGATTCTAACACTTGGGCTCCTTGCAATTGTTGCTACTGGAATCACATCTCTTCTTCTAGGGCCACTGCTTTTATTATATTTTTGCCTACTGAGTTCTACATTCGACATATCGCCAACTTCGGCGCCTGTGTATATATTTGCCTTTCTTCCGTTTCTTAGTTTACCTATAATGCTAAGAGTCATTGGATACACAAAAAGTCTTAGGAAATACATGGTTGAAAAAGTTTAAATAGATTTTGTCATCTCAAATGAGATTCCAAATAATGTATTTTATTTTAAGTGTTTTACTATGAATGGGATAATGTAATATTGTCTATTTAGTGATTCTGTTTTTTTTTTTTTTTTTTCAAATTAAAGAAATGTTTTGGTTTTCTCTTCTCCTGCAATGATTTCCTTTACTGTAAAGAAACTAATTAATTCTAATCTAACAAAGTAAATGTGTGATTAGAGGTGTCATGGGTCGGGCCAGGACTACGGAAATTTTATTTTTGTTTGTTTAAATTCGACTTCAAAAATCCATTTTATTAATTTAAAATATTAAAAAATAATTTTTGTTTCAATATGTATATATCTTATAATTAAATTTAAATAAAAATATATTTTATTAAATAAATAGTAATTCAAATTAAGCTAGATTATAAAAATATTTATTTAAATCCGATCTAATTTAAATTGAATTTATTGAGCTGGATGAATGATTCCGACTCATGAACAAATTTCCGTGTGACTTAGTACTCTTTAAACGAATAAAAAGCTTTTAATAGAAGATCTCAAGTTTAAATTTATCCATTAAGGGCAGCTAAGGTTTATAGATATATAGGACACGGTTTGTTAAATATTTGTTCCTTAAAGATCCAATGAGAAAGATAAAAAAAAAAAAATTAGCCTAATTAACCAATTAACCAAAATAAAATAAGTTTAAATTTGTCCATTAGGGGCAGCCAAGTTTTGTATTTGTCTTGTTTCAAGTAATTACACATCCAAATTCAGAAATAATGAAGATAATCAATCACGTATAAGTGTCTTCCCATTAGACATGGCAATTCGTGTTTTAATGTCGTATTTGTATATTTTCATGTGTTATAACCGTGTTTAAAATATTATATATTTATTTAAAATTTAATACATTAATATATAATTCGTGTTATATTGATTTTGACATATTCATGTATTTATGTTATGTTCGTGTTATTTTTTCATGTCGTATCATGTTTTGTATCGTATTTTCGTGTCATGTATTCGTATAATATTTAGAGTTACCAAATTTACTTCTCATATATTAAAAAAATGGGTATCCTCGTATAATTAAGAATATAATTAAGTATGATTTTAAACTGCATTCTCTCCTTCAACAACTTGGTTTCTTAAATAAAACAAAAAGGTCAACTTCCCCCTCGTATATCTTTCACGCAAATTGTGCTATCATAAAATTATAATCTAACTTTAAAAGATTTAAAAATGATATTCTGAGTTGTTTGTTGTCACGTCAAGAGAAATACTTCATCAGTTTTGTTGCGGACGGTTAACTTCCATCCTAATATTTATATTTTAAACCAATATTTTAGTTCATTGGCTGACTTTGATGAGTTAGATGTATCCTTTTTAAAATCAAAATTATAGTTTTTTTTACTTAAACCGAAATAACTCGAATAAAATATTGCCTGAATTTAAAAATTTAAAACCCAAAATGATTCTAATTAACACAAAAAATTCCAAACTCAAACCGATTCAATCTTAAAAAAATGTTAAAATAATTTCATCTTACTTAAAAAGGAAAAAAAAAAAAAAACCCTTGAATTAGCCCGAATCTAAAAAATTTTAAACTCAAAATAATCTGAACACAAAATCACTCAATTTAAAATGACAAAACTCGAACCCATCTGAAGTTGTTCATTTGCAACCTATAATATCAAGCATGCATTAATGAACGTTTTTCATCTCTTTAATTAGTTTTTAATTTCATTCACTTTCTGCACTGTTTAACTATCGTGATAATCTGTGCTTGAATTTCATTCCAGGTTCCTCTTAAACATTGCAATAGTTTATTAAGAATACATTGACTTGTTGGCAACTGGGAATTTTCCTCGAATACCTATTTACAGTTTTCCATATATATATATATATATGTATATATGTATGTATTTTTGTGTTAAATTAAACTATAGTTGTAATTTGGTATGAGCAAACAATCTTAGTTCTTATATAATCAACCATTTTCCTTTCCTTTCATCACCGATCGTCTCCACTCTTTCACTGCTATATCCTTTATTGAATTTTATCCCTTCAAATTATCCTCTATGGAAGCCCAATTGATTGAGGCAGCTCAAATGAATGATATTGACTCCTTGTATGCATAAATTCTGCAACATTCAGGAATTTTGGAAGACATCGATAAGGTGCCTTTCGTCAACACTCCATTACACGTCGCTTCATCCATAGGCAATATTGAATTTGCTATGGAAATGATGAACTTAAAGCCATCGTTTGCAAGGAAGCTAAACCAAGCTGGATTTAGTCCCTTGCACCTTGCTTTACAAAACAATCAGCAACAAATGGTATGGCTGCTCCTAAATGCCGATAAAGATCTGGTTCGTGTCAAGGGCAGAGAGGGTATAACTCCGTTGCATCAGGCTGCCTCCTCAGGGAACCTTGATCTTTTTGGGGGATTCTTACATGTAAGAATTTCTTGTAGCTTGCCCTGAATGCATCAAAGACGTAAATGCTCTTCATGTTGCAGCAAGAGGAAACATGCTTGAAGCTCTAGAAATCCTTGTCCATTGGCTTAATAGGAACAGCCACAAAGATGGCGATGTTTGGCAGGATGAAGTCCTCAACTCAGAGGACAATGAAGGCAACACCGTACTGCATCTAGCCGCAATGAATAATCATCCCCAGGCACAATCTCATCCATCTAATTAGTATTAATTTTAGCTAAATCAACTTTTTCTTCATTTGATTTAACTTTCTATCTTATCAATTTCTTTTTTTTTTTTTTGAAGCAGATGATAAGACTATTGTTGAATTGTTTGGTTGATAAGAACCAGACCAATTTGGCAAATTTGACAGCTTTGGATATCTTACAAAACCAAGCTAACACTGAAGAGGCTAAAGGCATTCTACAGCGTGCTGGAGGTTTAAACGCGGCCGCCCTTCCCAGGCTTCCAACCTTGCCAGAGTTCTTACTATCAAACATCTCAGTTTGTGAATTGATGTATAAATCTGTGGTTCGCCAGCGAAAGAATCTATCAAATGAGACAAGAAATGCCTTATTAGTGGTAGCTGGGCTGATCCTAACAGCCACCTATCAAGCCACTCTTAGTCCCCCTGGTGGTATTTCTCAAGGCCCTGGTAGTGGTAATTCCTCCAGTAGTTTTGGCAGCAGTGCCAATGATCCCCTCAACGGCTTGATTATAGAAGACAATCATCTGGGAAAATCTGTCATGAGTTCCGAAGTTTTCCTCATCTTTTATGTTTTAAACACTTTATCTTTTTTTCTAACACTTCATTTCCTCATGACTGGTCCTCCAGTTATCATGTCTCTCTATTGGACCAAGAGAGAAAAAAGAAGATGGAAAGAACCGAGAGCAAAGCTTTATGAAGAACAAAAACTTGCTTGCTGTGTATCAGCTTTTCATTCAAACATATATAAAATAGACACAAGAGCTTTTACTACTACACGTATTACATTTAAGTTGTCTTAAATGTGTTTTCACTTAGACAACTAGCTAGGCAAACAATTGTCAACCAAAAGAGTTTAATGCATATCATGTTAAAGTCTACCATATCAATAAAAAGTCTAAAAGCAAGATATGTTTGCATGTGAAATGTAAAAGCTCTGCCAGCAAAAGTGTCACTACACGTAACACTCCTCCTTGACATTTTTGCTGAAAACGTCAAGACTTTTTCTTAATGATTCAAACCTTGTATTGGGCAAGGACTTTGTTAAAATATCTGCAAGTTGGTCTTTTGAGCTGCAATGGACCAACTTTATCTCATTTTCTGTTTCAGCTTCTCTGACAAAATGGTACTTGATTTTAATGTGCTTGGTTCTACCATGGAACACTGGATTTTTAGCCATTGCCACAGCTGACTGGTTATCACACCTAATCTCAGTTGCTTCATTTTGAGTCAGGTTCAAATCCTGCAGCAATTTCCTTAGCCAAATTGCTTGGCTTACAGTGGCAGCAACAACAATATACTCAGCTTCTGCTGTTGATTGAGCCACTGTTTCCTGCTTCTTTGAATTCCAAGCAAACACACCTGAACCAAGTGAGAACAAATAGCCTATAGTACTCTTCATATCATCATAGGAACTTGCCCAATCACTGTCTGTGTAGCCCAGCAGCTTTGTTTCATCTGTTCATTGAAACAGACCAAAATCAAAGGTTCCTTTGATGTATCTTAACACTCTCTTAGCTGTCTTGAGATGTGTTTCTCTTGGGCAGTGCATGAACCTTGAAAGGAGACTAACAACAAACATTATATTTGGTCTGCTTGTTGTTAGATACATCAGACAACCAATCAATCTCCTGTAATATGTTTCATCCACCTTCGGAGAGTTGTCATCTTTGCTGAGTTTTTCATTCAGTGCCAAAGGAGTGGAAACTGACTTGCAATTTTCCATATTGAACCTTTTTAGCACTTCCTGGGCATACTTCTGCTGAGTGATGAAAATTTGATGTTGGGATTGTGAAATTTCAATTCCAAGAAAGTATGACATCTCTCATAGGTCTATCATCTTAAAACCTTGCATCTTTTGGTCTTTGAAGTCCTGCACCAGCCTTGAATTGCTCCCTGTCACCAGTAGGTCATCAACATACAGAGAGACAACCAACAATTCCTTGTTGTCTGTAACCTTGGTATACAATGTAGCCTCACTGAGGCTTTTCTTGAACCCCAAACTGAGCAAGTGATCATCAATTCTAGAGTACCAAGCTCTTGAAGCTTGTTTCAGGCCATACAAGGCCTTTTTCAACAAATAAACTTTGTCTTCATCCCCTTTGACAACAAAGCCTTCAGGTTGTTCAATATGAACCTCCTTCTGGAGATAACCATTAAAAAAGGCTGATTTAACATCAAGCTGGAAAATCTTCCAGCCCTTTTGTGCTGCTAAGGCCAGTAATAATCTAATAGTGCCAACCTTGCAACAGGGGCAAAGGTCTCTGAATAATCAATACCATACTGTTGAGAGTACCCTTTGGCCACTAGTCTGGCCTTGTGTTTGTTGATAGAACCATCTGCATTCAATTTGGTTCTGTAAATCCACTTGACACCAACCATATTTTTGTTGCTTGGTCTGTCTACCAGCATCCAAGTCTGATTTTTCTTGATCATTAGAATCTCCTCCTTCATTGCATCTCTCCATTCTAGAGATTTGGAGGCATCATTGAAGTTGACAGGTTCAAGAATAGCCACATGAGAGCTTTGGTAAATATCTGCTAGTGACCTGGTTCCTCTTACAGGCTCATGGTTAGTGGTTTCATCATCAAACATAAGATCTTCTTGCTGCTGAGTGCTTGAGTCTGCAACAGTATGCTTGACATGTTTTTCTTTTTTTCTTTCCCAGTTCCATGTTGCAAGTTCATTGAACTTTACATTTCTACTTACTGTCATTTTTTCAGTAAGAGGATTGTAAGCTCTATATCCCTTGGTAACATTGCTTTAGCCAAGGAAGATGCAGACTTCTGCTTTCTAGTCGAGCTTATCTCTTTTGACTTCAGGAACATACACATAGCAAATACTGCCAAACACCCTGAGATGATGAACTGAAGGTTTAGTCCCATACCAGCTTTCTATGGTGTCTTTCCTTTCAAAGCTTTAGTTGCCAGTCGGTTGAGAAGATAAACAGCAGTGTTTGCTGCTTCTGCCCAAAACTTCTTTGGTAGATTCTTTTCAAATAGCATGCGCCTGGCCATCTCCATAATAGTTATGTTCTTTCTCTCACTGACTCCATTTTGCTGTGGAGTGTAGGTTGATGTTCTATGCCTGCAATCTTGCAAAACTCATTGAATTTGTCAGATGTGTACTCAGTACCATTATCTGACCTTAAGACTTTAATTTTACAGCCACACTGGTTCTCAATACATGCCTTGAAACCCCAAAACACAATTGCTACCTCAGACTTCTGTTTCATGAAATAAATCCAGGACATGCTTGAGAAATCATCTATGAATGCAATAAAGTACCTGCTGCCATTTAAGGAAGGTGTCCTCATGGGACCACAAACGTCTTTATGGATCAGTTGCAACTTCTCAGAGGCTCTCCAAGCCTTGTTGATTGGAAATGGAAGCTTGCTGATCTTTCCAAGCTGACAGACTTCACAGACTTCAAAGTGCTGTGCAACAGCTGGCATGTTCAGTACTAGATCATTCTTGTGCATATGTAATAGAGCCCTATAGTTGAAATGGCCCATTATTTTATGCCACAGTTCAGATTCATCTATTGAACCTGTGTATGCTGATGAACTGGCTTGTTCCAGATCTAAAGAGAAACACTTGCCCCTCATATTAACAGTAAACAACTCATGGCCAGATGAGTCATAAATGATGCATGTTCTATCCTTAAACATTAAAGAATAGTTCTTTTCAAGCAGTTGTCCAACACTCAGAAGGTTTTGATCAATTTTAGGTACAAACAAAACATATGAAATGTATTTAGTACCTGATGATGTTTCAATAGAAACAACTCCTCTTCCTCTGACTTCTATGTATTTTCCATTACCAATTCTGACTTTGAAGTTCCATGTTTTGTCGAGCTCCTTGAACAGGTTGACATCTGATGCCATATGGTGAGTGCACCCACTATCAATGAGCCATGCACCAGAGGAAGATCCCGTTGCATAACAAGAAGCAACAAAGACTTGCTCATCTTCCTGCTGTGGAAGGTCTACAACTTTGGCTTGCTGATCTTGTTGTTGTTGGTTTTTGTTCTTGCAAACTTTTTCTACATGGCCAAGCTGTTTACAAGACCTGCATTGAACATCAGGTCTGTACCAGCAGTATTTCTCCAGATGTGTGGTCTTCTTACAGTGAGAGCAGGCTGGAAACTTCCTTCTCTTTCCAATGTTCTTGCTTCTTTTGTCCCATTGCTTCTTTCCTTTAAAATCAGATTGTTGTTTCCCCTTTTCTTTAGCAGTAAGTGCTCATTCAGTTGAGCCTTCTTGTCTGATGGCCCTTCTTTGCTCCTAAGCTTGCAGGGCATTGAACAATTCTGCTAGAGAGATCTTGGTTAGATCTTTTTTTTTTGGATAAGTGTCAGTTTATTTATCCAAGAAGCAGAGAATATCTCTGCTACATCAAAACTGAAGAATGAGCTACTCAGGTAGCTTTACATCAATGAAAGAAAAATAGAGTTGCTTAAGCCCCAGTCAGTACAAAGGTTAGCATTTACATTATCAAGTTCTAAGTTTTTTAAGCCTACCAACTTGAATCTGATCTCCTCTTTAATGGTTTCAAAAACCTGCAATGGAGACTTACATGGATTTCCATGTAACCTTCTATTCCTTTCTTTCCAGACGTGGTAAATGGTTGCATTCCAAGCGAGCTTGAGAATAGTTGTAAGCAATGATCTACCATTGAGCTTCTGCACAGCCCATTCAAGCACATTGTTCCAACTACAACTTCGTACTTGCAACTGACATGACTGCATTACCTGCAACCAAACAGATTTGGAGAAGCTACATTCAAAGAACAAGTGATCCCGGGTCTCTTGTTCAGAGAGGCAAAGCTTGCAATTCACGTCTACCTCGAACCCCCAGCTCAGAAGTCTCGTGCTTGTAGGCAATCTGTTCAAAATGGTCATCCAGGAAATAAGGGAGTGTTTAGGGATATGATGAGAATACCACAAAAGTCTATCCCATTTAACCTTCTGCTTCTTTGGTCTAAGATCCTGCCACACTTTTGCAGCTGAGAATGTGGTTCCAGGAAATTTCCAAATCCATCTTCCATCTTGATGGCTAATGAACTGGTTGGCCAAGTGCCTCAATTTTAAGAGTTTTTTCCAGGTCCAACTATTACCCTGAGCTTCAGTAAGCTCCCAAAATGACCTTTCCTTAAGAACATAAGCATGGATCCAAGCTATCCACAGAGAGCCTGATCTGAAGAACAAGGCCCATATATGCTGCAGAAAACATGCCTGGTTCCAAATGAAGAGGTTTTTAATGCCCAGGCCTCCTTCACATTTTGGGAAACAAATATCCTGCCAACCCACTCTTGCCCCTCTTGCAGATGAGTCACTACCAGTCCAAAGGAACCTTATGAGTAACTGGTTCAACTTATTCAGGACAAATTTTGGCAGTATGAAGTGTCTGGTCCAGTAATTCTGAATATTCAATAAGACTGACTGGATGAGCTGAAGCCTGCCAGCATATGAAAGCAACTTAGCAGACCAATTCCCTATTCTTGCTGTCACTTTCTCAAGAAGAGGTGCGCAGTCCCTTGCTGTCAGCTTCCTAGTGACTAATGGAACCCCCAAATAACGTACAGGTAAAGATCCCATCCTAAATCCAGTAGTTTGGGAGATCAGCTGTAAAGATTCATCGTTTAAGCCTGAAGAGAATAGCTCACTTTTGGCACAATTCAATTGCAACCCTGACATTGAATAGAAGGCTTGAAGTATATTTTGAACCCCAGAGATGGATTCCAGATTGCCTTTTGTGAAGATAAGCAAATCATCTGCAAAACAGAGATGAGTAAGGCTAATCTTTTTGCATTTAGGATGAAATGCAAAAACTCCCATGCTAGCTGCAGTGTTCAAAAGTTTGGAGAGCACATTCATGGATAAAACAAATAAGTAGGGAGAAATGGGATCCCCTTGACGAATACCCCTTGCTCCTGGAAAGTAACCAGCTAGCCCTCCATTGATTGACAAAGAAAATCTGGGAGTTGTTAAGCAGTAGCTGATCCATTCAACAAATTCCTTAGGAAATCCCATAGCAACAAGAACAGAAATGATAAAATCCCAATTCAAAGTGTCAAAGGCCTTTTGAAGATCCACCTTGAGAGCACATCTTGGGGAGAGAGAGGATTTATTATATCCTCTCACCAGTTCCTGGGCCATTAGGATGTTATCTGTAATGCTTCTGCCCTCTATGAAAGCACTTTGATTATGACTGATAAGGGAGCCTAGGTATTGCTTTAGCCTGTTAGCCAGTATTGAAGTTATACATTTGTAAACCACTGAACAGTAAGAGATGGGCCTGTATTCTTTAATGCTTTTAGGACTTTGACTTTTAGGAACAAGAGCAATGATAGTGGAATTGAAAGCTGGGTGAAGGTCACCAGAGTTGAAGAAACTAAGCACAGCAGCTGTCAAGTCATCACCCACTATGTCCCAAGAAGACTTGAAGAAATGAGAAGTGTACCCATCTGGACCAGGGGCCTTATTCCCTTTGATAGCAAACATAGCTTTCTTGATTTCCTCCGCAGTCACTTCTTTTTTTAAGCTTGCTTGTTCATCTTCAGTGAGGGAAACCTGTAGAAGTTCTTCCAGGAATTCTTTAGATCTTTGGAGTCTTCAAGAGATGAGATTTTGGCTTCAAATCTTTCTGGTAGGCTGACTAGGACCTTTTCAACAATCCTACTATCCAACAACACCTCTCCAAGCAATCTGATCTTGCTGACAACTTTCATAAGTCTGTCATTATACTCTTTCAGACTTTCTGAATCTTTCATCTTCAACACTTCAAATTATCTCCTGAGATTCAACACTTGCATCTGTCTCGTTTTGTCACTGCCTTGGAATTCTTCCTTGAGCAAATCCCAAGCTTGTTTTGCAGTTTCTGAGTTCATGATTCTGATGAATATCTCATCAGAAACTGATGATTCAATATAGCTCTTAGCTTTGTATCTCTTTTCCTTTTCTTCACTGTAGTTCTTCATTTGGTTGACTGTTGGATTGGCTGGAAGATGGGGTGGTTGAGTCTCATTTTCAACCACATTCCATAGATCAAAAGCACTCAGATACGTCTTCATTTTGACAGACCATATCTGATAATTTTCACCAGAGAAAACAGGAGGTGTAGGCAAAGAGCAGCTGGTTGAAGCCATTTTTTAGTTGCCAGATGCTGGTTGATATTTTGAGCTTGACTCTGAAGTATTTTCAGGCCCTCTAAGATCATTATAAGCTCTGATACCAATTGTTGGAGCAAGAGAGAAAAAAAAGATGGAAAGAACCGAGAGCAAAGCTTTATGTAGAACAAGAACTTGCTTGCTGTGTATCAGCTTTTCACTCAAATATATATAAAATAGACATAAGAGCTTTTACTACTACATGTATTACATTTAAGTTGTCTTAAATGTGTTTTCACTTAGACAACTAGCTAGGCAAACAATTGTCAACCAAAAGAGTTTAATGCATATCATGTTAAAGTCTACCATATCAATAAAAAATCTAAAAGCAAGATATGTTTGCATGTGAAATGTAAAAGCTCTGACAGCAAAAAGTGTCACTACACGTAACACTCTCCTTTCCTTACCATTGGTATCTTTGTTCTTCTGCTGTGTCTATGCAACGCTTGTCATATCACCGACAGTTCGCTACATAATCGTCTTCGTCGTTTTCATTTTAACCTTTCCAACACGATTGTGGCTGTCCAAAAGATCGCGCTATGCAAAATATCTGGTCAAAAAATACAAGTATAAGCATTATCAAGATGGAGATTTTTGGAGCCTTTATTAAGATTGTTAATTTCTCCATTGATGCCGATTGGGAGCTTTAATTTTCGTTAATTGGTTTCTCTGTTTCTACTCGTTTGGTGGCTTGTTTTTTTCCTTTTGTTTTACTTTAGTATTCCTTGTACCAGCTCTCTTCAGTTTTAATTAATGTGCTTCTTACATGTTCATGCGTATGTGCATTTGTGCTAGCATATGTGCATTTGTTAGCCAATAGGGTTCAATGGGGAATATTTCTTAAGTACTTTCTTATTGAACTTAAACTACTTTATGTTGGGCTTCTATTTCGTATGATTTGAATTGATAAAGTCTATCTAGTTCAATTGAATGAAGTACAAAATAAAATAAAGATGCAAAAGTTTTGGGAAACAAAGAATATCTGCCGCTTGTATAATCTTTTTCTTTAGCCAAGCTTTAGAAGCTCACCAGTAAAGCATGTTAAAGAGCCATGTCCCTACATGCTTTTTTTTTTCTTTGCATTCACGCTTAGCATCTTGGTCTTGAGTGACCAATGATATACGATCGAGATGGCACATCAGCCAAAAACAAATATTCAAAGGAACCAAAACTCAAGATTTTATGCTTCTTGTCTGTTTTGTGGGGGCTAAAAGACCCTGACTGAGAATCTGAGAATGTCTAACTTCCAAGATTGTTGCCCGAAAAAGTGAAGAAGAAGACAAATTAGCTTAAGTAATTTATTTGTTGATGCATGGAAAGGGCTGCTCTTGCAGATTTTTCCTGTCATGGATTGGAGGCAAGCTGCTCAATCAGGAAATATCGACAATCTATACGAGCTGTTTCAGGAAAATCCATACCTTTTGGAGCGCATCGATGAGGTTCCTTTCATTGATACTCCTCTGCACATAGCTGCAGCTGCAGGCCAAGTTGATTTTGCAGTGGAGATGATGAATTTAAAGCCATCATTTGCCACAAAGCTGAATCCAGATGGTTTTTCCCCATTGCACATTGCTTTGCAAAATCACCAAAATCAGTTACTTTATGAGCTCCTGAAAATCAACAAAGAGCTGGTTCGAGTGAAAGCGAAAAAAGGTGTGACCCTTCTGCATTACGCAGCTGAACAAGGAGACACTGATCTCTTGGCTAAGTTTCTTATAATTTGCCCTCAATGCATCACAGACGTGACTGTTGGAGGTAAGACTGCTTTGCATATTGCAGCAGAAAGAAACAAGCTTGAAGCTCTTCAACTCCTGGCTCGTTGGCTACGAAGGACTCACAACAAAGATGGTGGATTCTGGGAACTCGAAGTCATGAACGGGAAAGACAAGGAAGGCAACACGGTTTTGCACGTAGCTGCAGTTTCCAACATCCATAATCAAGTAGAGGTACGATCTCATATACATTCTCTCTAATTAACTATACTAACGAGTAAATCACATCATTATAATCCTTGATCTTGTCAATTAATGGAGACAGTTTTTTTTTTCTTTCCATTTTGTATATGAATCTATGGAGCAGATGATAAGACTATTGTTGGAATGTGGGGTTCGAAAGAACATAATCAATTTGAGTGGTTCGACGGCTCTGGATATTTTACAACTCCAAAGGAATGCTAACAACGGTACTGAGGCTGTCGACATTCTATCCCAGGCTGGAGGTTTAAATGCTTACTCAATTTCGAAAACCAGACCCATAGCTGAGCTCTTGAGATCAAAGGTTGAATTTTCTGAAAGATTAATGATATTTGTTACCCGAGCCAGACTCAATATACCAAGTGACACACGCAATGCGTTCCTGGTACTAGCCGGGTTGATAATAACAGCAACCTACCAAGCCATTTTCAACCCGCCTGGCGGTGTTCGACAAGCTGATGCAGGTTCCAGTGAGGTTCAGAGCGGAGCAGGGAGATCAGTGATGGGAACAAGTAGTTTTCTTTGGTTTTATATCCCAAACACTGCATCATTTCTCACCACACTTTTCCTGACGGTTCTTTTCCTGATAATTGGTCCTAATGGTGAAGTGGTTCTCTTACCAATAGTGCCATTAGTAATTTGCTATGTCATGTCGACCCTGGTGATTACCCCTACTCCAAAATTTACTTATTTCATTTGGCTTACTTTGGTGATTGCTGCTGCCTCTGCATGTTGGCTGTTTGGGGCTCATCTATATTGGCTTCTAAAAATAAGGAAAATTAACAGAAGTTCAGGAGAACTCAACAAATCAGTGTTAGCATGAAGCCAATGGACTAAATCTCCTTTCACCATAGAATGTTAAAAATGAATCAGACAATGTTCATCTGCAACCCTTTTTTTTAATCTTAAAATAGGGCTTTTTTTAAAATAAAAAAAAAAAAAGAAAAAGAAAAAGACAATGTTCTTCCTGTTGTGTGATTTCACCATATTTTGTGTGATTTTGATTGGATTTTAATTGTGGGCTGTGATGTTGTGGGCTTGGTTGTAGGAGTGGTTTCTTTTGGGCTCAACTTTGCGTTGATTTAGTGTTTTTTTTTTTCTTTAAAAATTCCATTCCATTCCATTCCATTCAATTCTTTTTGTTATTTTTCAATCTAGGAGATTTTTCAAACAATTATGTTTGTAGTATCACAAAGTTAATGACATAATTTTGTTATTGCAGTTTAATTTTATTGAATTTTGTCATTATATACTTTTAATTATATTAATTTTTATACAAAAGTGAAAATTTTAAATATTTCGCGGAATATTTTATTTATGCTAATGATAAATATTCATCTAAATACATATCTTATCATTAATTTTAATGATATTTATGCAAGTGATATATAAAGCAGATTATGATATACGACATTATTCGAACTAAAATAAAAATAGATTAAGATAACGAATATCCAAAAATTTATATCCCACTTTACTATAAATAATAAATCTAATATTCGAATCTACAATATCTAAATGAATAATTTCGAATATTCAATTTTTTATTATCAATTACCATTTAAGGCATTTAAATCCAACCAATGAAAATTGTTTAATATTATAGGCGAAAGTGCTATCCAGCCTTGAGTATATTCATAGTTTTTAAACTAAAATAAACTAAACATCAAATCTTTCCAAAGATAATTGTTTGGTTTTAAAGAAATGTTTAGAGAGAGATAGATTACCTTAGTGGTCGATGGTAGTTGGGTTATTTCATGAGTGAAAATATATATTATAATAATAATCACACTATATATACGAAACTTCGTAAAAGAAGACGAAGAATATATAATCATACTAGTTTTCTTTATTAATCACCAAAACATACTTTTTGAAGTCTTCCAATTTTTCTTAACGACAAAAAGAGAAGTCATGCATTTCTGTTTTTTAATGTTTCCTTTTTGACTGGCTAATTAAGTGCACTCGGCTTTTTACTCTTTCAATTGTTATTAACTTATTATTGGCCTTAAACCCTGTCAATTTTCCCTCCTCCCAATGTCATTTGTGGTTCTGACATGGATGCAAATTTGAGAAAACGACTGCTCGAACGATTAAAAAGTATGAACACATACACGTAATACAAATATGATATGATACAAATACGTAATATGACCAATTTTTTCTTTTAAAACTATTCACTTTTCAAACAAAACTACTACTCATGCATACATAATTTTTTTTTTCTTTTAAAATAAATTTCTCACATGATATTTTTGTCTTACACCCACATAGTCTGGGTGTGCATATATCTATTTAATTTAAATGTCTATAAGTTTCAAATTTGTTGATGGCGATTTATGATGCATTAATACGTATAACATTTATATACTAATATAGCTAGAAGTGCTATTCAACATTTGATAATTTATAAACACTAATAAATTAAACTTAAATGTTTGAAAGATATGGTTTATTATTGGGTCTTAAAGAATCGCTGTGTCTTCGAGGTACTTGGGTTATTTGATGGGTGATGATTGACTGACTAATAATAATCCTCCATTACCTCGAAAAAAGCTGGTTTTTTTTTTTCTTTCTCTTTTTTAATATTTCCTCGTTGACAGTAATTGACTGACTAAGCAGCACCAAAGTCTTCAACTTTCCTCCTCCTATTGTCATTTGGTCATTCTTTCTAATATGGATGAAAATTTGAGCAGGGTTGCTCGAGCAGGAAATGTTACTAATTTGTATAGATTAATTCAGAAAGATGGGAATGTTTTGAGCCGCATTGATGAGGTTGAATTTGCCGACACTCCATTACACGTAGCTGCAGATGAAGGGTGCATTGATTTTGCAATGGAGATTATGAGCTTAAAGCCATCCTTTGCTACCAAGCTAAACCAACAAGGCTTGAGCCCAATTCACCTTGCAGTGAAAAAAAGGAATAAAGGGATGGCACTACGTCTCTTGGAAATCAATAAAGATCTTGCTCGTGTTAGAGGGAAGAAGGGCAGGACTCCTTTGCACTACATAAGTAAAGAAGAAAACCCTGATGATGATGGTCTTTTGGAGGGTTTTTTGGAGGCTTGTCCTGAATGTATCCGAGAAGTTACAACAAAAAATCAAACTTCTTTGCACGTCGCAGCGAAAAACAAAAGATTGGACGTTCTCCAAGTCCTAATTCGAATGCTTAGAAGGACTGACGATTGTGAAGAAATGGTGAACCGAAAGGATAAATATGGCAACACTGCACTGCACATTGCTGCTAGGAAGAATCAACCCAAGGTTCTTCTCATCCGCTCTAATTTTAACTTTTAGTACTTTTAGTAAAAGAGAATAGGTTCTCAAAATACTGATTGTGGCTTTTATATATATCTCAAATTGTTAACTGAACAGGTGCTCAAACTGCTATTAAAAAGCAAGGCTGATAAGCATGCGACCAATCAGGCTGGTTCAACGGCACTGGATGTTGCACAAGAACATAATAACAGAGAAAACATTAGTATTCTGCGTGGTTGCTTTATTCCAAGAGTTTCAAACTTTAAATATAAGTTGAAGAAACAAATTCTCAAGTATGTAACAAAGGCATCCTCAGTAATTTTTCAGGATATGGACAATCTATCAGGCAAGGAGCGGAATGCCTTACTAGTAATTTTAGGACTGCTTCTAACAACAACTTACCAAACCAGTCTTAGCCCGCCTGGTAGTGTTTGGCAGGGCGGTGAAGGTTCCTCAAAGTCCAAGCCAGATGATGAAATGGTACAGGTTAAATCAGTCATGGATCAAACTAATTTCCTTCTTTTCTATATCCCAACCTATGTTATCTTCGTCGTAGCGCTTTTCCTAACATTAGCCCTCCTTAAACCTCTTCACCGTGGTTTCAGGACTGCATTTGAAGTACTACTTGCATTCCTTGCAATATGCTTCGACGAATCAATAGTTTTCATAGCGCCAACAAATTTAGCAGCTCAAGTTATCAATATGTTTTCAGTATTGGTTTTCGTTTTAATGGTGTTCATGTGTATTGCATATCGGGTGTCAAAAGTCAGTGTTTCGATTCTGGGATGCTGGTTATTCCATTCAGGTTCGTTTGCCCTTTTAGGAGGTTTAGCACTAGGAAATATTATAGTAAGAAATGTAGTTCTAGGATGCTTGTTATTCCTTTTTCTATACGATGAATTCTGGAAAGGAACCATTTTAGTGGTAGGATATTATTTATTCATTAGTACGAGTGCTCTAGCCTTGATAGACCACATTTTCGTGGTAGGCCCTATTATAGTCATAGGATATTATTTATCAGAAACGTAAGCAACATGGAATGGCAAGACAGAAAGAGTGGTGTGAAGATATGATTGGTTTAATCAAATCTTCAAGTGGGAGAATTGTTAGAACTTATCCCACATCGGTGGGAGTAACGAAGGAGTTCCTCCTTGAAGGCTATATAAAGAGCCTTAAGGAGAAGTATTAAAACCATCCCAAGAATTATCTCTTCCTCTCTTGTATACTTTCTTATATTCTTTGTGAGGTTGTTCTCTCCTAGTATTTAGAGAGAGGTGTTGTAATATTTTCTCATAGTGAAATTATTCTAGTCTTGCCCCGTGGTTTTTCCCTTTATTCATTGAGGGTTTTCCACGTTAAATTTTGTGTGTTCAGTTCCTATTTTCTCATCTCTTATTTTAGTTGTGAGACACTATTCCGTCACTCTGGTACCTAACAGTGGTATCAGAGCCATTGGTTCGTGGTCCTTATTCCGCTGCAGTGAAAGTGTTGGTTCTTAGTATGCTCTGTGGTTGCAGTATTGTCTGATCTTCCACATCAGAAAAGAATTATTCTTGTTGCTGGAAATAAAGTGTGGTAGTGTGAAAGTGTCTAGGGAAGTTCTGGCTAGGAAAGACTTGGTATTTAAGTGTGTCTATCAGTGACCCACCTCTCTTTCCTGGGAACCTACCTGGTGCACTATTCACGGGCTACGGTCACTGTTCCAGTATACGGGCTATTCAATTGTACTGTACTATTCACAGATACGGTTATTATTCATACGTGTGGTTGTATACTTTTGCAGTAATTGTTAACGTATACTGGATTTGTTCTAGTGTACGACATACGTACAATACTGTTCACGTATACGGTACTATTCACGGTGAAATAGTGTAACTCGCTTCAGTTCGTGTACAACCATGGCAGCAAAATTCGAGATAGAGAAGTTCAGTGGGAGAAATTTCTCCTTGTGGAAATTGAAGATAAGAGCAATTTTGAGGAAGGATAATTGTCTAGAAGCAATTGAAAGTAGACCCACAGAAATGACTGATGAAAAGTGGAAAGAGAAGGATGACAATGCTGTTGCCAATCTGCACCTAGCAATGGCGGATTCAGTTTTGTCAAGTGTTGCAGAGAAGAAAACTGCAAAGGAGATTTGGGATGTTCTAAAAAAATTGTACGAGGTGAAGTCACTTCACACCAGAATATTCTTGAAGAGGAAACTCTACACTCTTCGAATGAGTGAATCCACGTCGGTAACGGATCACATCAACACTCTGAATACGCTATTTGCTCAACTCACAGCATCAGATTTCAAAATAGCGGAAAATGAACGTGCGGAACTTCTACTTCAGAGTTTACCAGATTCGTATGATCAACTCATCATCAACATCACAAATAACAATGTTAGTGACTCTCTTCACTTTGATGATGTTGCCGGTGCTATTCTTGAAGAAGAATCCAGGCGCAAGAATAAGGAGGAAAGGTCAGAAAATTCAAAGCAAGCAGAGGCTTTAACGGTGATGAGAGGCAGATCAACAGAACGTGGCTCCAGTGGGAGTCAGAATCATGGTAGATCAAAATCTCGAAGAAGGAAGAATCTTAAATGCTACAATTGTGGCATGAGAGGGCACTCGAAGAAGGAGTGTTGGCATAATAAGAAGGGTGGAGAAAAGAATTCTGAAACATCAACCTCCCAAGGTTGTGTTGCAAGTACCTCAGATGATGGAGAAATCTTGTATAGTGAAGCAGCGACTAGTTCTAAAGGCGGAAAGAAACTCAATGATGTCTGGATAATGGATTCAGGTGCGACATGGCACATGACTCCACACCGAGATTGGTTTTGCACTTATGAACCTATTTCGGAAGGATCTGTGTTCATGGGAAATGATCACGCCTTAGATATTGCTGGAGTCGGTACCGTCAGATTAAAAATGCATGATGGTACTGTTCGCAAAATTCAAGGGGTACGACATGTGAAGGGCTTAAAGAAGAACTTATTGTCAATTGGACAATTGGATGACCTCGGGTGCAAGATCCACACTGAATGTGGAATATTGAAAGTAGTGAAAGGAAACCTTGTGGTGATGAAAGCAGAGAAAATCACAAGCAATCTATACATGCTTTTGGGAGAGACGTTGCAAGAGGCAGATGCATCAGTTGCAGCAGCCAGCCAAGAAGAAACGACGATGATGTGGCATCGCAGATTAGGCCATATGTCAGAGCGAGGCTTGAAAGTCCTTGCAGAATGCAATCTCCTGCCCGGGCTCAAGATGGTCAATTTACCTTTCTGTGAGCACTGTGTGATAAGCAAGCAGCATAGATTGAAGTTTGCTAAAGTAACTACAAGAAGCAAACACATACTGGACTTAATCCATTCTGATGTGTGGGAGTCACCAGAAATATCCCTGGGTGGAGCAAAGTATTTTGTATCATTCATTGATGACTATTCCAGGAGATTATGGGTGTACCCAATCAAGAAGAAGTCAGATGTGTTTCCAGTATTCAAGGAGTTCAAAGCACAAGTAGAGCTTGAAACTGGGAAAAGAATCAAGTGCTTGAGGACAGACAATGGAGGAGAATATGTAGACGGTAACTTTCTAGCATTCTGTAAGAAAGAGGGTATTATGAGACAATTCATGGTTGCACATACGCCTCAACAGAATGGTGTAGCAGAGCGGATGAACAGAACTCTCCTAGATAGAACAAGAGCCATGCTGAGAACAGCGGGATTGGCCAAATCTTTCTGGGCAGAAGCAGTCAAAACCACCTGTTATGTGATAAATCGATCACCATCAACGGCGATTGGTTTGAAGACGCCTATGGAGATGTGGAAAGGAAAGCCAGCTGATTATTCTTCTCTACATGTGTTTGGATGTCCTGTGTACGTGATGTACAACTCCCAAGAAAGAACAAAGCTGGATCCAAAATCCAGAAAATGTATATTCTTGGGTTATGCTGACGGTGTTAAGGGGTATCGCCTGTGGGATCCCACTGCCCGCAAGGTTGTTGTCAGCAGAGATGTAGTTTTTGCAGAAAATGAACTGCAAAGTGAGCAAACAAATGACAACACTTCAAAAGAGACTGCTACAGTGCAGATGGATAGAAATTCTCAAGAAGATGATTCTTCTGAAGCAGAACCAGAGCATGAGGTACCAGAACCAGTTGAGTCCGAGGCTGTAGAAGTTCGACGGTCAACTCGTGAGAGAAGGCCTCCAAATTGGCACACGGAGTATGTTACGGAGAGCAATGTTGCATACTGTCTTTTAACAGAGGATGGAGAGCCATCAACTTTTCATGAAGCTACTAGTAGCCCAGATGCTTCTCTGTGGATGACAGCAATGCAGGAAGAAATTGAAGCTCTTCACAAGAACGAGACATGGGAACTGGTGGAATTACCACGTGGCAGAAAAGCCATTGGTAACAAATGGGTCTACAAGATCAAGCGGGATAGCAATGATCAAGTAGAACGATATCGTGCTAGATTGGTTGTAAAAGGATATGCTCAGAAAGAAGGTATTGACTTCAACGAGATATTTTCTCCAGTTGTCAGACTTACTACTATCAGAGTAGTGTTGGCTATGTGTGCTGCATTTGATTTACATCTTGAACAACTAGATGTAAAGACGGCTTTTCTACATGGAGAGCTTGAAGAAGAAATTTATATGCTCCAACCAGAAGGTTTTGTTGAAACAGGCAAAGAGAACTTGGTTTGCAGGTTGACCAAATCTCTGTACGGTCTAAAGCAGGCGCCCAGATGTTGGTACAAGAGATTTGATTCTTTCATAATTAGCCTTGAATACAACAGACTGAGTTCAGACCATTGTACGTACTACAAGAGGTTTGATGATAATGATTTCATTATTTTGCTGTTGTATGTGGATGACATGTTGGTGGTAGGCCCCAACAAAGATCGAATCCAAGATTTGAAGGCACAGTTGGCTAGGGAGTTCGATATGAAGGACTTGGGACCCGCAAACAAGATTTTAGGGATGCAAATTCACCGAGACAGAAAAGACAGGAAAATTTGGCTTTCTCAAAAGAATTATCTGAGGAAGGTCTTGCGACGCTTCAACATGCAAGACTGTAAGCCAATATCTACCCCACTTCCTGTCAATTGTAAATTATCCTCAGGTATGAGTCCTAGCAATGAAGCAGAGAGGATGGAAATGTCTCGAGTACCGTATGCATCAGCGGTGGGAAGCCTTATGTATGCTATGATATGTACAAGACCAGACATTGCACAAGCAGTGGGAGCGGTCAGTCGATTTATGGCAGATCCTGGTAGAGAGCATTGGAATGTTGTTAAGAGGATCCTTAGATACATTAAAGGAACCTCAGATGTTGCATTATGTTTTGGAGGATCAGAACTTGTTGTCAGGGGTTATGTTGATTCAGATTTTGCAGGTGATCTTAATAAAAGGAAATCCACTACTGGCTATGTGTTCACACTTGCAGGCGCAGCGGTAAGCTGGTTATCTAAGTTACAGACTGTTGTAGCTTTGTCTACTACAAAAGCTGAGTACATGGCAGCTACCCAAGCATGCAAGGAAGCAATATGGATACAAAGGTTAATGGAAGAACTCGGGCACAAGCAGCAGAAGATTATTGTGTATTGTGACAGTCAGAGTGCCTTGCACATTGCAAGGAATCCAGCTTTTCATTCCAGGACAAAGCATATAGGTATACAGTATCACTTTGTTCGAGAAGTAGTAGAAGAAGGAAGTGTGGATATGCAAAAGATTCACACCAAAGACAACCTAGCAGATGCTCTGACAAAGCCAATCAACACTGACAAGTTTATTTGGTGTCGATCCTCCTATGGTCTATCAGAAACGTAAGCAACATGGAATGGCAAGACAGAAAGAGTGGTGTGAAGATATGATTGGTTTAATCAAATCTTCAAGTGGGAGAATTGTTAGAACTTATCCCACATCGGTGGGAGTAACGAAGGAGTTCCTCCTTGAAGGCTATATAAAGAGCCTTAAGGAGAAGTATTAAAACCATCCCAAGAATTATCTCTTCCTCTCTTGTATACTTTCTTATATTCTTTGTGAGGTTGTTCTCTCCTAGTATTTAGAGAGAGGTGTTGTAATATTTTCTCATAGTGAAATTATTCTAGTCTTGCCCCGTGGTTTTTCCCTTTATTCATTGAGGGTTTTCCACGTTAAATTTTGTGTGTTCAGTTCCTATTTTCTCATCTCTTATTTTAGTTGTGAGATACTATTCCGTCACTCTGGTACCTAACACCATGCAGGTTCGTTTGCCCTTTTAGGAGGTTTAGCACTAGGAAATATTATAGTAAGAAATGTAGTTCTAGGATGCTTGTTATTCCTTTTTCTATACGATGAATTCTGGAAAGGAACCATTTTAGTGGTAGGATATTATTTATTCATTAGTACGAGTGCTCTAGCCTTGATAGACCACATTTTCGTGGTAGGCCCTATTATAGTCATAGGATGTTGGTTATTCCTTAGTCTATGTCGATTCTGCATAAACCGGTGTTGTGAACGTTGAATCACCTGAACAGTCAAATTGGCAATTGGGCTAAGTCCCAAGTGTCGGATGGAAATTGATTCTTATTTTCTGTCTATTTATAGGATGTCAATGTATCATCTCTCTCTTTTTTTCCTTTTTTTTTTGGTTTTTCTTTTAGTTTTTATCCTTTGAATGGTTTACTTATAATTTGCATAGATGTATAAATTGTACTATAAAAACTAATTTTTAACCTGTGTTAAAACAGTTTTTTCAATTTTCTCAATTTGTAAAAAGGTTAAAACAGTTGATTTCGATCTTTCTTCAATTTTCCCTCATTTTAGTCCATGTTGATGACAATTCTAATTAAACAACTGCAAATAAGCTTTATAAGTCGCAAAAAATATTATTTATTACTGTAATTAGATCAAATACACTTGACAACAATCAATGACCTTAATTTTAGTGGGTAATTTTGTCTCTCAATACCCAAAAAGAACATCAAAAAAAAAAAAGAACCCATTCTATATATAAATTGAGGAAATTATTATTGTAGTGAAAACGAACCAAGCTGGGGCAGGTGAAAAATATTTTATGGAATTAAAATATAGATATCATTGACTGAAGTGTTAACTTGAAAAATGAGGGCCATGGTTAAGGTAATATTAAAAGAAAAAAATATACAATTAAAAAATTATTTATTTTGAATTCAGTAAAATTAATGCTTTAAATGCAAAAATTTTCTTAAATTAATAATTAAATAATCTTTAATCAATATTTATAGATACAAATTAAGCAAACCCTTCTTTTCATAATCCTGACTCTATACTTGATTTATAATAAAGCTTTCCACTATTTTCATTAAAGAAAAAAAAAAAAGCATGACTTATTCAAAAGAAGTAGGCTGCAAACATTATTTTCTTATCAAGGTGGCTACCTTGTTCACACCGGTGGGTGTCATTTACGCTAGCCATTTGTTTAAACTTTTGAGTATGAACATATCAAAGGCATACTTCAATTTGGATACAAAAAATCTAGGCAACTAAAATCAATGGAAGAAAGCATTTCTTAACCTTGAAATATACAGCCATTCACAACAAAAGTTTTATAATTATCCTCTGCTAAAGCCGAAACCTCGAAAAAGAAGAACAAAAATATATACTTTGTCTGCCTTTTCTGTCTTTTTATTGTTTCCTTATTTTTTTTCTAAGTCAAATGATTGTATTAATAAGAAATGAGAGTACAAAAATGAGAGGAAACCTCTCACAGTAATCTCAAAATTGCTCGAAAACAAAACAGTACATGACAGTCTTTAATCTTTCAATTAATTGCTGTAAGGAGCCTTAAACCCTTTAAAATTTTATCCTCCTATTGTCAATTGGTCCTTCCTCCTGACATGGATGAAAGTTTGAGAACAGCTGCTCGTACAGGAAATGTTAGTGATTTGTATAGATTAATAATTCAGAGACATGGAAATGTTTTGAGGCGCTTCAATGAGGTGGAGTTTGTCGACACTCCATTACACATAGCTGCAGATGAAGGGTGCATTGGGTTTGCAATGGAGTTAATTAACTTAAAGCCATCATTCGCTAGGAAGCTAAACCAACAAGGCTTGAGCCCAATTCACCTTGCAGTTAAAAAAGGGCATAAAGAGATGGCGCTACGTCTCCTGAAAATTGATAAAGATCTTGTTCGTGTCAGTGGGAAGAAGGGTAAGATTCCTTTGCACTACATAAGTAGGAAATGACGATGGTCTGTTGGATAGATTTCTGGAGGCTTGTCCTGAATGTATCCGAGATGTTACAACTCAGAATCGCACTGCTTTGCATATCGCAGCGAGAAACAACAGACTGGACGTTCTCCAAGTCCTAATCCGAACGCTTAGGAAGAATGACTATTATTGGGAACTGGTGAGCCGAAAGGACGAAGATGGCAACACAGCACTGCACATAGCTGCTAGCAATAATAAACCCCAGGTTCGACTCATCCGCTCAAAAGAAAATATAAAGTTTAAGCAAAACAGTGTTGAATTAAGCAATAGACCTCTGGAAATATTGTTGTCAAATGATTTTCCCAGTCATTAAGGGTTGGCAGATCACCAGGAATACATGGAAGTTTTCCAGCCATAAAATCCTGAAACATGAGCAGTGTTATTGAGACAGAATAAACAAATTTGAGGTCAAAATGTTTATCAAGATTTTATGGAAAAGAATGTCGGAGCAACATAGATGCCGTTAAACGGCATCGAGTAAAAAAGAATGGCTACAGAAGAAGCTTCAAATTACAAGACTATCAAGGATGTTGAAAGTCACCGACTACTCAAATTTTCTGGAGTTCTCTTCTTTGTTCTTTTCCTAGATTATTTTTCAATCTTCTTCCTAGAAATTTCTTCATCCCCCTCCTTAGAATTGTCTACATAATTCTTTCTATAATTCTCTTTAGATTTCTCTCTAGATTCGGTTTTAGTCTTCCCTCTCTAGAATACTCCAACCGACAATGATAAGTCGGTTTAGTATTGTTATAAATAGAGATTGTGTGTATGGTGAAAGAAAGAGAGAGAGAGAAAAAAAAAAAAAAAGATGTGAGTGTTGGGTGAAAGAAAAGAGGTGTTGAGAGCCAGAGCATGGAAGCTGCAAAATTTGCAGAAATTGAAGAAGAAAGTGAGCACGTGAGTGGTGTTGGTGTATAAATGAATAGTGAATAGTAAAGTGAGAAAGTGTTTGTGTGAGGTTGTTTCTATTGTTAATTGGTGTTCACACCAATTGTATTTGGTCTTTTGTCATATTAATAAAAGTTTTTTTTTCGGAAGTTACTGTAGCATCCATAGATAAAGTTACTGTAGCAAATCGATACTGTAACACAAAACTACAAACGGTATCGAAGGTCAAAAATCAACAAATTGGTATCAGAGCGGGACGATCCTGAGGACCAGAATAACAAAGCCAGACGATCCTAAGGACCGGAGTATCAGAGTCAGACGATCATAAGGACCGGAGTATCAGAGTCAGACGATCTTGAGGACCAGAATATCAGAGTTGGACGATCAGAACGGGACGATCCAGAGGACTAGCGTAAAAAGCGGTATGATCCAGAGGATTGGAATATCAGATCAAGATGGTCAGGGATCGTAGTATGCGCATCGGAGAAAAGACAAGAAGCCAGAAGTTTCTCGAAATCAGATGATCGAGAATTGTAATTATCGACGATAGATCGAGTCGCGAAAAGGGCTACTGAAGTAGTGTGAGAGCCATCACGAGAACAGGTGAAAAGGGCTACCTACTTACCTAAAGTAGTGTGAGAGCCATCACGAGAATAGGTGAAAAGGGCTACCTACCATCAGAGTGAAAGCCACCGCAAGAAGTCAGAGCTAGACGGTCAGGGACCGGAGTACGCATATCGGAGAAAGACAGTCTGGGACTGTGAAGATTATTGGTCTGGGACCAAGATGATCGAGGATCGTAGTTTGTAAAAACGTGAAAATTCTGTCGGTACACAGTCTAGGACTGTGAAGTTAATCGGTCTGGGACCAAGACGATCGGGGATCGTAGTTCGTGAGGATGTAGAGACTGGCAGAATACAAACTTGAGAAAAGTGTGGCACTCTCAAGTCAGAATGGAAGATTTTTCAAGTCCAGTTGGTAAGCTCGAGAAGCTCAATAACAGCAATTATAATATGTGGAGTATTCGCATGCAATATTACATGCTCGGGCAAGATTTATGGGATATTGTTAACGGTGAAGCTTTAACACCACCAACTGATGCCGGAGAACTAAGAAAATGGAAGATCAAAGCCGGTAAGGCCATGTACGTGTTATCAGTCACCATTGAGGATGGTTTATTACAACGCATCAAGGATGCAAAGACACCGAAGGAAGCTTGGGACACACTCACAATGCTGTTCGCGAAGAAAAATGATGCTAGGCTCCAACAATTGGAGAATGAACTTCTGTCAATATCGCAGCAAAATATGTCGGTCAGCGAATATTTCTCTAAAGTTAAAACTCTTTGTGATGAAATTTCAAAATTAGATCCAGAAAATGCCATTACCGAAACAAGGATGAGAAGAATTGTCATCCATGGCTTGCGACCTGAATACAACGGGATTATTACTGCAACTCGTGGATGGAGCAAAGAACCAACTTTAATTGAGTTGGAAAATATCCTAGCCAATCAAGAGACTTTAGATAAACAAATGTCTAAAGTCTCGATAAAAGATTATGAGAAAGCCCTATTTAGCAATAGAAGAGGTAAAGTTGCTATGAGGCAAGGAATAGAAGACATTGAAGTTCAAAACAAACAAGAAGCTTGGCAACGGAGGAGCTTTCAGCGAGGGGGAGCTCAAATTGTTCGAGATAGAGACGATAGCGAAAATGTGAGGTCTCATTATCGAAATATTAAGTGTTTCAAGTGTGGCAAGCTTGGCCACTATGCTCGAGATTGTCGATATAGACAAGTGCAAGGCTATGCAACAATGTTCTCACGACAGGAGAATAACTATGAAGAAGAATGGGATTTTGAAACTGCATTTACTATTGAAGAATGCGAAGAACTCGTTGCTGCTTGCACCACCGAGTTAGAAGAAAATGTTTATGATGACATGGAAGAAGAAATTGATTTTGAGAATACTCTTCCAAGACAAGAGGTAATTGAAGGAACGTCAAAGGAAAAGAACGAGTCAATGTTTCAGTCTTCAGAAAATACTTTTGAAGAAGAAAGACTGTTTCAAGAAGTCGAGAAGAAGCTTGAAGCTGATGTCAACATGGAGAAGGATGACAACGAGGTCAACAACACTAGTAAGCCTTATAATGGCGTGGAAGATATGAAGATCGATTGTGAAGTCAACAAATTAATGATAGTTGACAAAGTCGAGTATGCCAAAGTCAGAGACAGGCTAGCAGAGAAAATCAAGAAGAAAGAAGATAACAATGGTGTTGAAGCAAAGACGGAAGTGAATAAAATCAAGGATCAAAAGAGAAGAGAGCAATTAACGATGGATGAAGCAGAACTAATGATGCTGATGAATTTTAAGAAGAGAAAGAAAAAGAGAAGATATTTGATGCAAGATTTGATAAGTCCAGAAAACAGTCTGGAATGACAACCAAGCCAGCATCAAGAGAGAGTAGTCGTTGAGGGGGAGTGTTGAAAGTCACCGACTATTCAAATTTTCTGGAGTTCTCTTCTTTGTTCTTTTCCTAGATTATTCTTCAATCTTCTTCCTAGAAATTTCTTCATCCCTCTCCCTAGAATTGTCTACATAATTCTTTCTATAATTCTCTTTAGATTTCTCTCTAGATTCGGTTTTAGTCTTCCCTCTCTAGAATACTCCAACCGACAATGATAAGTCGGTTTAGTATTGTTATAAATAGAGATTGTGTGTATGGTGAAAGAAAGAGAGAGAGAGAAAAAAGAAAAAAAGATGTGAGTGTTGGGTGAAAGAAAAGAGGTGTTGAGAGCCAGAGCATGGAAGTTGCAAAATTTGCAGAAATTGAAGAAGAAAGTGAGCACGTGAGTGGTGTTGGTGTATAAATGAATAGTGAATAGTAAAGTGAGAAAGTGTTTGTGTGAGGTTGTTTCTATTGTTAATTGGTGTTCACACCAATTGTATTTGGTCTTTTCTCATATTAATAAAAGTTTTTTTTTTCGGAAGTTACTGTAGCATCCATAGATAAAGTTACTGTAGCAAATCGATACTGTAACACAAAACTACAAACGGTATCGAAGGTCAAAAATCAACAAAGGATAGATGGAAACCCTGAATGTCATCCCGGTGCAGTCAATGTACTTTTTCTATACAAAGTACATTGGAACATCAAGAGCATAGTCCACAAACTGCTCAAACCAGCAGCAAATAAATAAAATTCCATCATGTAATTAACTAGATACAAAATGGGATGATTTCTCACAAGGATATGAATATGATAGATGGAATGTTCACAATAATAAGGATTGATTCTAAGCAAATTAATTTGAAGTCAAGAGACAGAACACTTGCATGTACTGTGCAACGTAAACAAAGCTTACCCAAAAGAGTCATCAAAAACAAATGGAAGCATGCCCGTATGGTCCTTATCAGTATCAGTCCAGATTTGACTGTTCAAATTCATTTTTAAAAGAAAAATCAATAAATAGGTGAACACAGAGGAATATGAAAAAATTACTTTATAGTAAAAGATTTGAAAACCTTCTCATGCTGAGGTAACCATTTGGCTTTCCTTCAGTAAAGGGCGAATTTGCAAATAGAGCTGTTGCGAATCAGCTGGATAATTGAAAATGTAAAATTCATTTTACCTGAACTGTGCTTGTCCTAAACATCATACCAAGTACAAGTGAACCAACTTTAGGCATGTAATTTCTCATTATCTCACATCTTCCCTGAGAAAAAGTACTATGTCAGGTAACTGAATAATAAGACGGTAAAACTGCAATAGCAGAGATCAAGTATCACAAAGGTCAAAAAATGAGGGGAAAAAACACAAATCGCTTAGTTAATACATCCATCGGACAATTTGTGTTTTCTAATTATTATTCAATTTACCTGTTTAAGTCCAATAATATAGTCACCTTCCATTACTTTATCTCAATCAAACCTCTCTGAAATACCATTAAGCAATTCTGCTATTTGTTCATATTTCATAGGTCGCCAAGTTTTGAACTCAAAACCAAACTTTTCATGCTCGGTACCTATCCTGAGAAAATCAAATAGTTGCATTAGCAAACAAGTATAGATATAGGAAGAGGACCATTGTGCTGACGAAAAGATTTAAACTAGCACAAAGTTCAATATAAATACTAAAATACATATCAAGGACCAGATATGTTTAGCTAGTAGCTATTGATACCAGGAAGTTATCGAGGCAACAAAGGGTTCTCAAAAAATCATGTGTGAGACAGGTAACATACAAGTTGAAAAACATAAAAAGGACAAGATGGAATGATAAGAGAACTTTATCTTCAAGTAGAAGAAAAGAGCATTAAAAAAAGTACTCTAATCCAGCAAAACAAGGAAGGGGGATTTTTACCTCCATTTTTCCTTAGGTTAACATCCAGATGCAAGGTATTTCGTAAGGAATTTCATTGCTCAGCTTGCACTTGTTGGATTCCCTGTCGTATCACTAAAAAACATATATTTTGAGCTTCAAATTAAAAGCAACGCAATGCAAATCATATAAACAAAACAAGGATGCAAGTGCTTCAATAACTACTTTATCCTAAGGAACATGCCATTTAATTCAAACCAGTTGGTCCCAAAACCTTAAGCTACAAGTTTTGTGGTGAACGGCAGGCATGATTTAAGTCCATATACAGATCAATCACAAACTCTATATTCATGATAAATCCACCATCTAAAAAAAAGCAAATTAAAATGTAAAAACCCAAGCTTGTTACTCCTCCTCAGAATAGATGAACTTTTTTAGATGGCTCGAATTCCCTCATGAACTTTAAAAAAAAATAAAAATACAAACAACAAAAGTTATGTAGCAAAAGCACGGTAGTCTGTACCGGTCAGTACATCCTAGTTTTTAATTAAATTGATACAAGCAGTTTTTAGTTTCGTTCCGATTTTAGTACAGGTCCGTATCGATCGTACCGGCTTGTACCGGTCAGTACCAGTACGTATCGGTCCGTACCGGTTGGTACAAGATTTTGATTTTTAAAATTAAAAAAAAAATCATTTATTTGATTTTTTAAACCAATTTCAATATTTTTTGTGTCATGATCATTTTTATTTTTTTCATAATTACATTTAAAAATAAAATATTTTCATTAAATTTGGCTATTGAACATAATTAATAGTAATTTACTATATTTTTTTAACATTTTAACATTTATTTTACTTATTTGATTTTTAAAAAATTTAGATATTAAATATTTAAAATTTATAATTGCGTAAAAAATATATATTCGCGTAATGAATGTATATTTGCATGTGTATATAAATATATATTTTATTAAGAAACTTGAAAATAGGTTATACATATAAATATATGAAAAAATATTTGAAAAATACCGGTAAATCCGAAACAGTACATCGAAACACACTGGTACTGATACGTATCAGTACCAGAACAAAAACGGTACGCCCACCGGTAGGGGTGTTCACTATTCGGTTTTAACATAATTAACCGACCGAAATTTAATTCGGTTCGGTTAATCGGTTAACCAAACAAATTGTGGTTCGGTTAAACTAAATTAACCGAATTGACCATATTAACCAAAATACACTAAACCTAATATTTTTATGCTTTCTTAGTTGTTTTAGTATGTTTGATATTTGGATTTTATTATAGTTTTATTATGATTTGCTTTTGGATTTTTGTTGGGTAAATATATTATTATGAATGGAGTACAATTAGTTTGTTTTGGCATTTGGGTTTGATATAAAATCATGTACTAAAAATAGGTTATAAAATAAATTGAATATTTATTTCGGTTAATCGAAAACCGAACAAATTAACCGAAATAATTTTTGTTCGATTAATTCACCATTTACACTATTCGGTTCGGTTAACGTTAAGGGAAAAAATCAATTAATTTGATTAATTATAATTTAATTCGGTTATTAACCGAATTAACCATTTGGACATCCCTATACACCAGTACTGTAACAACCGAGGTTACGTATAATCATGTAAAGTTAAATTCCGAAAATTTTAAGGACAAACTTGGAAATTGGTAAGAAGTTATAAGTGAAGGAAATAAAAGAAGAAAGGATCAAAATGAACATATTAAAAAAGTTTAGGGGCTTAATGGTTATTTATAAAGAGTTGAGAGACTAATATGCAATTATCCCAAAAACAAGAAAAATATCACTTATCTTCATCTTTCTCTCCCGAAATCCCTAGACATTTTCCTTCTCTTCTTCAAGTGGCAGCCGGCCTCCCACTCTACCTCTTTCTCTCAAAAAATTTCTTCAAGTGTTTCCACCAAAATCTCAAGTTTGAGCATGCTTGCTGTTCGGATTTTCTGGGTTCGACACATCAGGGTTTGTATTTTTTTGATATTTTTCCTAGCAACTAGACTTCAATACGAGAATTTTGGTTTTTGAATCACCCAAAACCGATAAGCGGTTAAAAAGATAAAATTCGGTGAAGTTGGCTGTTCAGTGTGACCCCTGTTTCAGCATAGTTTCGGGTTTTATCAAATTTGATCAAGATTTTGTTCTAATTGTCTAAGTTAGTTATTTTCTTCATAAATTAGACTTATTGGTACCAAACTCAAATTATGATTTTCTAATCTAACTTGATATTAAGGAATTTATTGCTTAAGATTATTATAGTACTATTGATGGTTATGGATTATGAAAATCTCTAAGGCATGGAGTACTAGAAAGGAATTTGATAAGGACATGAATATGGAGTTGAATTATGGAGAAAATGATTATGGAAATGATATTAAAAAAATTAAGGATATGTTGTTTTGAGTACGGGAAATTAGTATTGACCTTGAGGGAAGATTATGAGATTTAAGTTGCATTCATAATTGTGTAATGCTTTGAGCATGTATAGATACTAATTATCGTTAATCTCTAGGCCACGTAGATCCGACATCACCTGTGGATCCCGAAGTTTCAGGTCGAGGTGTACAGTGAGATCATCTCAAGGATTGTGACTAGACGACAACTATAGTTATTTGAAATTTATTTAAATATAATTATATATATTTTTTTAGCGTAATATTTATTTTACGTATTAAAGGTATATACGATATTTAATCATATGAATTGATTTGTTATTAAAGTATTTTTATTTCAAGAAATATTATATCGAGTAAGTTGGTTGATTTATGAAATATGATTTTACATAGAATTTGACGTACATGGTTTTGGCTCCACCTGACTTAATGTATGAGATTATTTCCTTGACCGGAATACGGGAGCTGCGTGCTACGCCTTTGTGGCGGGAGCCACCTCCAGAGTCCCCATTCCGTGATATTAGATTGGGGTATGGGAGCTGCGTGCTACGCCTTTGTGGTGGGAGCCACCTCCAGAGTCCCTATCCCGTTATATTTGTCTTTTGGGGGCACATCATAGTGACACATATGCCTTTGGGGCGTCCTATGGTGGTATTGGCCTTTGGGGCCGGCTACTAGTATGCCTACATGGATATTGCCTGGTTATTTCATGGATGTATTCTTATTCATGACAGTAAGTTGGAGCCCAATTATACGTAACTTGATTTACTTCACAGATTTAATACATTGATTTAATATTATAATATTGTTATACATTTGAAAAGCTTGCTACGTCTTTGAATTACTCATTATGGTTTTACTATTATTTATTTTGAAAATGTCAATTATGCTTTACAGACTACCATTACAGTTTTCACACGCTTTAAATGTTGTCTACTCACTGAGATATTCATATATCTCACCTTTTCATATTCTCATTTTCAGGTGACAATTAGGTGTCGGGATTGCAACCTTCCTCTATTCTTGCTTCAAATAGTATTTTGACGTGGTGGGCATCATACTAGAAATTTATTGAAGTCTTGATCTTTTGATGTTTTTATCTAGTAAACCTTGCTGAGATAGGTTTACTTTAGGATATATTATATGTATATATTTGAAGATATGAGACAATAGATCAGTATGTTTTGACTTGAGAATAAATTGATCATGGATAAATTTTGAATATGATGGATATATGTGATAATAGTATTGAGAAATATTGCTGGTTGAGGATATGAATTGAGTGTTATTTGCAGGAGGGTTTATAGTTGAGATAGAAAGGAAACTCTGCCGGATTTTAGGTAGATTATTCGGACAGGGTGTTACAATTTGGTATCAGAGCCAGGTTATAGGTCCTGTAGACTTAGAAACTATTTGTTGAAGTATTAAAATATTGTCACCTGTGCAGAAAATCAGACACGATGCCACCACGTCGAAGAGGAAGGCCTAGAATCAATCCCCTACCCCAAAATAGGGATAGGAATAGAAATGTGAATATTGATGAGCAAATTGGAGAACAAGCTTCAGCTGCTGGTTCATTTTCTGTTGCTGCACCCTCAGCAGCACCTCCAGCAGCTGATCTTAATTTAGCTGAGGCAGTTGCTGCCTTGGCAAGAGTAATTCCCGCTTGACTGCCCCTACTAAAAAGGGGATAGTTGATTACTGTAAGGATTTGAAGAATATGGGTTGCAAGATTTTCACGGGGTTTTTGGAATCAGATTTAGCCTGGTCATGACTACAAAAAAATTGAGACTACTTCCATTACTCTTCAGATTCCCGAGCCTATGAGGTTATCATGTGCGATGCAATTTTTGGAGGATCATGCACACACATGGTGGAAAACTACAATGCAAAGGTATGCTGGACGTCCTACCATAACCTGGGTAGATTTTCGAAGAGAGTTTGAAGAAAAATACTATTCTTGGGCCTTGCGAAAAAAAAAAAAAGAAATGGACTGAGTTTATGAATTTAAAACAGGGTGGTATGTCAGTAGCATAGTATGAGCAAAAGTTCAATGAACTATCAGAATTTGCTCCATCGATAGTAGCCAACGATGCTGATAGATGCAAGAAATTCCAAGATGGGCTACATGTTAGTATTCGAGATAGGTTGACGACCCTACTTAGATAAGTTTGTTATTGTTTTCATCAATGACATCCTAGTTTATTCCAGGAATAAGGATGATCATGTAAGCCATTTGAGAACGGTGTTGCAGACTATGCGTGAAAAGCAACTTTATGCTAAATTTTTCAAGTGTGAATTCTGGCTAGACAAAGTAGCATTCCTTGGTCACGTAGTATCTAAGGAAGTGATTTTTGTGGATCCATAAAAGATAGAAGCTGTAGTTGCTTGGGAAAGACCCACTAATGTCACAGAAGTTAGGAGCTTTCTCGGATTGGCAAGGTACTATCGAAGATTCGTGGAAGGATTTTCCATGATTGTCTCTCCTTTGTCAAAACTAACAAGGAAGCATGCTAAGTTTGAGTGGACTGACAAATGTGAGCAAGCTTTCCAAGAGCTCAAGCGTAGATTGACCACAGCACCAGTTCTTACACTACCATCAGGGACTGGAAGCTTTGTGGTATACAATGATGCCTCGAGGCGAGGTTTGGGTTGCATTTTGATGCAACATGGGAAGGTGATATCTTATGCTTCTCGACAACTGAAACAACATGAGCAAAACTATCCCACTCATGATTTAGAGTTAGCGGCAGTGGTGTTTGCACTGAAAATTTAGAGGCATTATTTATTTGGAGAAAAATGTACAATCTACACTAATCATAAGAGTCTGAAATATCTGATGGATCAGAAAGAATTAAACTTGAGGCAAAGGAGATGGTTGGAATTGATAAAAGATTATGACTGTGTAATTGACTACCACCCAGGAAAGGCCAATGTAGTGGCCGATGCTCTTAGTAGAAAGTCTTCTAGTTCTCTTGCTCATATCCGAGCAATTCAGAAACCCTTACAAAATGAGTTGAAGTCTTTACCTTTAGAATTGATGATTGATGAGGATAATCTCTTGATAGCCCACTTGAAGGTTAAACCGATTCATATTGATTGGATACGTGAAGCACAGAATAATGGCCCTATGCTAGTAAAGTTAAAGCAAGAAGTAAGGGATGGTGTGAGGACTGACTATCAAATAAAGGATGATGAAGTACTGATAATGAAAAATAGGCTTTGTGTGCCTCAGGATGAAGAACTTCGGAAGGTGATTTTGGAGGAAGCTCATAATGCACCATATGCGTTACATCCCGGTAGTGTGAAGATGTATCGAACCTTAAGAGAACATTATTGGTGGCAAGGTATGAAACGGGACATAGCTGAGTTTGTTTCTAGATGCTTGGTATGCCAACAAATTAAAGCCGAGCATCAAAAACCTTCTGGGAAATTGAACCCCCTACCTATTCCTCAATGGAAGTGGGAAGATATTGCTATGGATTTCGTTTCGGGATTGCCAAGAACACAGTCTGGTTATGACAGTATTTGGGTGATTGTTGATCGTCTGACAAAATCAGCTCACTTTTTGCCAGTCAAGAAGACTTTTTCCATGGAAAGATTGGCTAAACTTTATGTGAACGAAATTGTTAGGTTACATGGTGCCCCAGTATCGATTGTATCTGATCGAGACCCCCGATTCACATCTCGATTTTGGCCAAGTTTGCAGAATGCTATGGGCACTAAACTCAAGTTCAGTACTGCTTTTCATCCTCAGACAGATGGACAATCTGAACGGACAATTCAAATTTTGGAAGATATGCTCAGATCTTGTATTATGGAATTCAAAGGAAACTGGGATAAACACTTGCCTCTAGCAGAATTTGCGTATAACAATAATTATCAGTCCAGCATCGACATGGCTCCGTTTGAAGCTTTGTATGGAAGGAAGTGCAGAACTCCGGTGTGTTGGGATGATACAGATGAAAGGAAATTACTAGGTCCAGAAATTTTTATGATGACTGCAGACAAAGTTAAGGTAATTCGGGAAAAGATAAAAATAGCTCAAGATCGACAAAAGAGCTATGCAGATAATCGGAGAAAAGATTTAGAGTTTGAAGTTGGTGATATGGTGTTTTTTAAAAGTGACTCCTTGGAAAGGAGTAATCCGGTTTGGAAGACGAGGAAAGTTGGGCCCTCGATATATAGGGCCGTATGAGATCATTGAACGGATTGGCCCAGTTGCTTATAGATTGGCCTTACCAGAAGAATTGTCACGAATTCATAATGTGTTCCATGTTTCCATGCTCCGAAAGTACATTTTCGATTCTTCACATATATTGAAGGATTTGCCTATGGAAATTGAGGAAAACTTAACTTATGAAGAGCAGCCGGTTGAGATTTTGGATAGAAGGGACCAAGTTCTAAGGACTAAGACCATTCCATTAGTGAAAGTTCTTTGGAGGAATCATTTATACGAAGAAGCTACATGGGAAAGGGAGGAAGATATGCAGACTCAATATCCTCACTTATTCAATCAAGTTGGTAAGTAAATTTCGAGGACGAAATTTTTCTATGGGGGGTAAGTTGTAACAACCGAGGTTACGTATAATCATGTAAAGTTAAATTCCGAAAATTTTAAGGACAAACTTGGAAATTGGTAAGAAGTTATAAGTGAAGGAAATAAAAGAAGAAAGGATCAAAATGAACATATTAAAAAAGTTTAGGGGCTTAATGGTTATTTATAAAGAGTTGAGGGACTAATATGCAATTATCCCAAAAACAAGAAAAATATCACTTATCTTCATCTTTCTCTCCCGAAATCCCTAGACATTTTCCTTCTCTTCTTCAAGTGGCAGCCGGCCTCCCACTCTACCTCTTTCTCTCAAAAATTTTCTTCAAGTGTTTCCACCAAAATCTCAACAACAATTACATCCAAGGTTAGTTTCTTGATAAATTCTTCATTTTCTTTAGATATTCTACTTGAGCATGCTAAGATCTTTGCTCCATAAACATTTTAAGGTCTGAAATCCATCTATTAAGTATGAATTTTACTCATTTTTGGTAAGAATTAAAAGGATTTGAAAGCATGAACAAGAAAATGGGAAGAAAAAGCAAAACAGGGGAATTTGAGCATGCTTGCTGTTCGGATTTTCTGGGTTCTACACATCAGGGTTTGTATTTTTTTGATATTTTTCCTAGTAACTAGACTTCAATACGAGAATTTTGGTTTTTGAATCACCCAAAACCGATAAGCGGTTAAAAAGATAAAATTCGGTGAAGTTGGCTGTTCAGTGTGACCCCTGTTTCAGCATAGTTTCGGGTTTTATCAAATTTGATCAAGATTTTGTTCTAATTGTCTAAGTTAGTTATTTTCTTCATAAATTAGACTTATTGGTACCAAACTCAAATTATGATTTTCTAATCTAACTTGATATTAAGGAATTTATTGCTTAAGATTATTATAGTACTATTGATGGTTATGGATTATGAAAATCTCTAAGGCATGGAGTACTAGAAAGGAATTTGATAAGGACATGAATATGGAGTTGAATTATGGAGAAAATGATTATGGAAATGATATTAAAAAAATTAAGGATATGTTGTTTTGAGTACGAGAAATTAGTATTGACCTTGAGGGAAGATTATGAGATTTAAGTTGCATTCATAATTGTGTAATGCTTTGAGCATGTATAGATACTAATTATCGTTAATCTCTAGGCCACGTAGATCCGACATCACCTGTGGATCCCGAAGTTTCAGGTCGAGGTGTACAGTGAGATCATCTCAAGGATTGTGAGTAGACGACAACTATAGTTATTTGAAATTTATTTAAATATAATTATATATTTTTTTTTAGCGTAATATTTATTTTATGTATTAAAGGTATATACGATATTTAATCATATGAATTGATTTGTTATTAAAGTATTTTTATTTCAAGAAATATTATATCGAGTAAGTTGGTTGATTTATGAAATATGATTTTACATAGAATTTGACGTACATGGTTTTGGCTCCACCTGACTTAATGTATGAGATTATTTCCTTGACCGGAATACGGGAGCTGCGTGCTACGCCTTTGTGGCGGGAGCCACCTCCAGAGTCCCCATTCCGTGATATTAGATTGGGGTATGGGAGCTGCGTGCTACGCCTTTGTGGTGGGAGCCACCTCTAGAGTCCCTATCCCGTTATATTTGCCTTTTGGGGGCACATCATAGTGACACATATGCCTTTGGGGCGTCCTATGGTGGTATTGGCCTTTGGGGCTGGCTACTAGTATGCCTACATGGATATTGCCTGGTTATTTCATGGATGTATTCTTATTCATGACAGTAAGTTGGAGCCCAATTATACGTAACTTGATTTACTTCACATATTTAATACATTGATTTAATATTATAATATTGTTATACATTTGAAAAGCTTGCTACGTCTTTGAATTACTCATTATGGTTTTACTATTATTTATTTTGAAAATGTCAATTATGCTTTACAGACTACCATTACAGTTTTCACACGCTTTAAATGTTGTCTACTCACTGAGATATTCATATATCTCACCTTTTCATATTCTCATTTTCAGGTGACAATTAGGTGTCGGGATTGCAACCTTCCTCTATTCTTGCTTCAAATAGTATTTTGACGTGGTGGGCATCATACTAGAAATTTATTGAAGTCTTGATCTTTTGATGTTTTTATCTAGTAAACCTTGCTGAGATAGGTTTACTTTAGGATATATTATATGTATATATTTGAAGATATGAGACAATAGATCAGTATGTTTTGACTTGAAAATAAATTGATCATGGATAAATTTTGAATATGATGGATATATGTGATAATAGTATTGAGAAATATTGCTGGTTGATGATATGAATTGAGTGTTATTTGCAGGAGGGTTTATAGTTGAGATAGAAAGGAAACTCTGCCGGATTTTAGGTAGATTATTCGGACAGAGTGTTACAAGTACGGTAGCAAAAGTATAACAACCAAATGAACTATAATTTTTTTAATCTTCTCATTGAATAAAGTAAAAAAAAAAATTAAAGCAAGAGCTAAGGTTAGAAGAATAAATGTTAATGGTATAATAAAAATAAAAGAAACAAGCAGTACGCACTTGCTTTTTTTTTTTTTTTTTTTTTTTTTTTTTTTTTTTCTTCCTCTTTATGTACGTTTAAATGGAACAATGTTGCAACTGAAAGGCCATAGATTGAATACGAAATTTTTTGAAACTGTCATAAGCTTCGGGAGTAATTTATTCAATTTTTTTTTCTTAAGGTTTTGTTTTATGTGATAGTAGGGGACTGATGGATAAATTTCAGAGAATGTGTAAGAATAAATAATCTTAAGAGTCTCCATGAAGATTGCCTTCTGGTTAGTTTTTTTTTTTTTAAACTTGATAATTTTGGATACTATACGATTAAAAGACACAAACATGATACAAAAAAATTAATTAAAACATAACACAAATACGACAACAATACAAAAAAAAATTACAAATGCAATACTAGTGTGTGAACGTATTATAATTTATATAACATAAATTATTAACGTATCAAAATTTATGTATATATATATATATATATAACATTTTACACACAATTATAACATAAAAAATAACACGAAAAACATGAATATGCATGTAAGATTTCAAAGTGGCCTATTTCAATATATATATATATATATATATATATATATATATATATATATATAACACAATAGCACAGTAAGCATGCTAGCTAACAATTTAAATTCAACTTTGGATAATAAAAAGACTGTGAGAATTAATAATTACGTCAAATGAAAATGATATATATACTACCACGAACTATTATTTTCCCTCCTAGCTACTGTCCTACGATACCTTCATAAATCAAATTTTAATTATTATTATAAGTTGCAACTTGCAAGGACAGAGTGAATAAGGTTCTTACAGCAAGTATAGAATAAATAAGGTTCTAATAATTCTTTGCATATTTTGTTTGTGATTTAATCATTATTTTAATTAGGATCCTAAACTATTAATGTTGATAAAAAGAGGTCAATTTGTTGATATAAAAATTATTAGACTTCGATTATTATGAGTTAATGTCTGTTTTGGGGTTCAAAAATTTTTCCTCACGATTGTCTGTTAAAAAAAAGCTTCAGTATATGAAAAAGAGTGATCTTATTTTATAAAGTTGCAATTCAATTTTTGGTTATTAGATGTAAATAATTTTTTCCCTCAACTCTAGCAAAAATTAAATTGTGAACTTGGGTTTAATTTAAATGGTTCATCATTCTCTCTTAAAAGGTGGATTTTCACAAGATTAATATTCGATTTTCAACACTTATAAATAAGTCCTTTGTAAAATAAATAAATAAACTGTAAAAATAACAAAGGTTAACTCCTTTTTCTTTTTAAATCTTCTCGTTGAATAAAGTAAAAGGCAAAAACTTAGGTTTGCTGATAGAATAAATGGTGCGAGAAATATGTACGGAAAGAAGAATGAAAAGGAAACATGCAATGTGCAGCTCTGTTTTTTTTTTTTTTCCTTATATATAGAATGAATATGGATATTTAGGATATAGAAGCACCAGAGAGGGAAAAAAAGGAGTATATTTTCATGGATTAATATATAAATATCCAAAAAAATCAAGCAATTAATCCAATTTGCAATAAATTGTTTTTTTAATGGAGGCTGGAATAATTACTCACATTGATTTAAAATTAAATATCAATTTTTTTATTAAAAAAACACTTTTTTTATAAAGAATGTCGCAACCTAAAGATAAAAGAAGAGATTGTAGATAATTTTTTGCATATTTTGTTTGTGATTTAATCATCATTTTAATTAGGATCCTAAACTAATCTGATAAAAGAGGTCAATATTGTTGATATAAAAATGGTTAGACTTCGTTGATTATGAGTTAATGTTTGTTTTGGGGTTAGGAAAATTTTTCTCATGGTATTGTCTTTTAAAAAAAATTCAATATATAGGAAAGAGTGATCTTACTTTATAAAATCACAATCCAATTTTTTATTATTAAAAATTTCAATATATAGGAAAGAGTGATCTTACTTTATAAAATCACAATCCAATTTTTGATTATTAGATGTAAATTATTTTTTTCCTCAACACTAGCAAAAATCAAATTGTAAACTTGGGTTTACTTAAATGGTTCATCTATCTCTCTTTAGGTGGATTTTCTCAAGATTAATATTTGATTTCAACACTTGTAAATAAATCCTTTGTAAAATAAATAAATAAATAAGCTGTAAAATTAACAAAGGTTAACTCCTTTTTCTTTTTAAATCTTCTCGTTGAATAAAGTAAAAGGCAAAAACTTAAATTTGCTGATAGAATAAATGGTGCTTTTTCTTTTTAAATCTTCTCATTGAATAAAGTAAAAGGCAAAAACTAAGGTTTGCTGATAGAATAAATGGTGCGAGAAATATGTACGGAAAGAAGAATGAAAATGAAACATGTAATGTGCAGCTCTTTTTTTTTTAGTTGTTTATCCAAGGTATCCCGAAGATTAATCGTTCGAGGTACTGTCAGACGTCAAAGCGAAAACTTCTCTCAAGAAATTCTTTTACGTTCACAAAAGCTCGAACTCGAGACCACTTGCTATTTAGGATATAAAAGCACCATAGAGAGAAAAAAAGAATATATTTTCATGGATTAATATACACATAAATATCCAAAAAAATCTAGCAATTAATCCAATTTGCAATAAATAGTTTTTTAGGATGAAAACATGCAAAATTAAAAAAAAAAAATGGATCGAAACCTCTCCCACGTTTTACACTAAAAGTGCACCATGGCTGCAAATTTATGGGTGTCTCTTAATTAAAGATGAAGATAAGCACCTTAGAACGTGAGTCGTGACTGAACAAATATCAAGCAAAGCAATGCTAATTCTTATATAAAGGAAGCAATTCTCCTCTTTCTTTCTCACTCCTGTATATCACTTTGAACCTAAATTCTTTCGAAAGTCTGGGTTTTTCGTTGACTATCTTTTGATTTTTCGATGGCAGAGAGTGTTAGCATCATAGTTTTTTCATCGACAATGGAAGAGAGAGTGAGGAAAGCTGCTCGAGATGGTGATATCGAGGCGTTGTATGGACTTATTCGGGAGAAGGCAGACGTTTTGAGGGAGATCGATCAAATGGAGTTCGTTGATACTCCACTACACGTAGCTGCAGCTGCAGGACGCATTGAGTTTGCGATGGAATTGATGGACTTGAAGCCATCATTTGCCACGAAGCTGAACCAGGATGGGCTGAGCCCCATTCACCTTGCTTTGCAGAATGGGAAATCGGAGACGGTGCTCTCACTCCTCAAATTCGACAAAAATCTTGTTCGTGTCAAAGGGAAGAAGGGTTATACTCCTTTGCATTACGTAGTTATGAAAGGAGACGTTATTGTTTTGACTAAATTTCTCAATGATTGCCCTGAATGTATCCATGATGTGACAAATCGAAACGAAACTGCCCTGCATATTGCAGCCAAGGAAAACAATGTAAAAGCTATTCAAGTTCTGCTGCCATGGCTTTGGAGCTCTCATTGCAGCATGTTGCAGATTAATAATATTCTCAACTCGAAGAACAGGGATGGCAATACTGTGTTACACATAGCAGCATCCAACTACCAACCAGAGGTATATATGAATATCTCAGCTACTCTAATTTTAAATTTTTTTTTTTTATTTACTATATATTTAAGTAAAGATGTTTGTGCAATGTATTTTGCTTTTATTTTCCAATGCAGATTGTCGGGCTATTAACAAAATACAGGATCATCAACTTGAAAGCTACCAATTCGAACAATTTAACTGCTTTGGGTATCTTATTACAAGGCGAGAATCAAGAAGACAAGAAAGAGAACTGTAAGAAAATTTTACGCTGTGCTCAGCGTCTGAGTGATTTTGTCACAATTCCATGGCGTATTCTTCAACCAATCAGTCAATTGGCATATGAATTTAGAAGTATGTCAGGTGACAGGAGCAATGATTTGCTAGTAATAACAGTATTGATTCTAACAACCACTTACCAAGCCACCCTGAGCCCCCCCGGTGGTGTTTTTCAGGCCGACTTTCAACCCAAAGACAACACCACTTCCATGGCCTTGCAAATTCACTCCGGTACTTCCCACAACTCAAGCATCCGCCCATGGGACCAACTACCCAAAAGGAGCCCTCCTATTGCAGGATCATCAGTACTGGATACAGCACCTTTTCTTTGGTTCTTCATTCCAAACATTACAGCTTTCTTTATCTCTTCCCTCTTAACATGTTTCCTCCTTATCAATATCTTTACAGTTTTCATCTCCTCTGCTCTCATCATATGCCTGTCATTGTTAATGTTTTGCCTCCTAATATCTGCAGTGCTGATCTTATCACCAAATTCACAATGCCTTCATATCATGTTTCAATATGTCTATGTCATTGACTATTTATTTTTCTCGATCTTGTGCCTGGTAAGTTTTATAGTACTAGTCAGTAGACTACGGAGTAAATGGTGGACAATCATTGAAAAACTATGTGCGAGAAACAAACAAGAGAATTTGAGTTTGGGAGGTACTCAATCGGTAGAATTAAGTGGGGAATTTCGAGATATTTGATTTAGGTGCCCTATCTCTGCTTGCCCATACCTTTGCTTTTGTATTGTTTAGGTTGTAAAATAAAGTGGTTTTACTCCGATGATCTTTCGTCTGCTATTATGCAATGTCGATGTCTGTCTTACTCTTATAATCTTATCCATGATTGGTGCTTTGGCTTGGTCTATTGTTTCTATTTTTGGCGTTTCGCCTTTCAGTGTAACATGAACTCTGTAAATCCTCATCCGGAAGCATTAATAAACTGCAATTTGGATTTCTACTTGCTAGGCAGATGCTAGATCTACACTAAAAATATTTTATCCGATGAACCCAAGACTTAAGTCAGTTGATTCATGCAACTATTTTTAAGAGGTGACATCCAACAAATTTAATATTCGAATCCCAATATCTGTAATCCCTTCCCCTATTCCTAAACTGCAACCTCCTTTATACTAAAATTGTTATCCAATCTTGGACAGAAAAAAAAAGAAAATTACTTCATAAAGTTTGGAGATTAAGGAGCTGAGCAGCTGGACAAAGGATGTTAATAAAAAGTATAAACCATTCATAACAGAACATCAAGTGTGTAAATCCTAATCCAAATCCCATGCAGAATTTAATTAGGAAACATAGTTCCTGATACATATAATGCAAAAATGAGAATAAAGTCCTTACATAGTGAATCACTCCTAATAAAACTGTTGAAAGTATGGAAGACATCGGTTGATCCACTTAGATAATCTTGGATAATTCCAATCTTGTTTGCCACATCCAAGGCATCATAATCTGGAGTCAACCTAACATATGCCTTCTTAGTTCCATCAGGCCTGCATAAGATTATACATGAATTGATTCAAGATTCATATATAACAACTATGTAAATGTTCAGTTTCACAGAACAATTGCCTAAATCACAAGAGTGTGAACCACCAAGTGGATATATATGACAAACACGCTCAAGTAGCCAAGTCGAGCTACAAGGGGCCATTCAAATGACTAAATCCGAGCTGTATGTTAAACTTGATGCATCAGATTTCCATCCAGGTTCTAAGTAGAAAAGTTCTAAATGCATCACTTGATTGTAATACTCCTCAATTCGTCTCTTTAATAAATACTATATGAATATTATACTTCTACTCTAATTAGAAATATAACTAAGAATGCAAACTCTTCTTCAAATCATGTAATTGTAACTGAGAATTGAAAATTTTATACATGATCATCCAATCTTAACAACAGCTAAGAATGTGCTTATCTTCATAATAATGTGCCAATTGATACTTTAAAGGTAGCCTAACAAACTCACATGACTAACATAATGAAATTTACCTGATCAACGTATTCACTTTTGTCCTGATCTTCTTATCCTTCTTCTCAAGTGTTGCACCAGATTTCACAGCCTTAGCAGCCTTCACTGCTTGAGCCTTTGGATCGGTTTTTTTCTTGCTGTCAACTGCCAAAGGTAAAAAAAAAAAAAAAATTAATCTAAAAAAATGTAAATGTGTAAAACTAATTTAATTTTACATAAGTGAATTCCTCATTAAATAATTCTTAACCAGTATCTATAAGCATCACTTTAAGCAAACCCTTCCTTTTATAATCCTGGCTCTATACTTGACTTATAATAAAGCTTTCCACTATTTTCATTAAAGAAAAAAAAGCAGACTTATTCAAAAAGAAGTATGCTGCAAACATTCTTTTCTTATCAAGGTGGCTACCTTGTTCACGCTGGTGGGTGCCATTTAAGCTAGCCAGTTGTTTAAACTTTTGAATATGAACATATAAAAGGCATACTTCAATTTGGATAGAACAAATCTAGCCAACTAAAATCAATGGAAGAAAGCATTTTTTAACCTTGAAATATACAGCCATTCACAACAAAAGTTTTATAATAATCCTCTGCTAAAGCCGAAACCTCGAAAAAGAAGACCAAGAATATATACTTTGTCAGCCTTTTCTGTCTTTCTACTGTTTCCTTGTTGACTGCAATTTGACTGGACCATACAGCATCAAAGTCTTTAACCTTTCAATTAATTGCTGTAAGTGGCCTTAAACCCTTTCAATTTTTCTCTTCCTATTGTCAATTGGTCCTTCCTCCTGACATGGATGAAAGTTTGAGAACAGCTGCTCGTATAGGAAATGTTAGTGATTTGTATATGTTAATTCAGAGAGATGGAAATGTTTTGAGGCGCTTCGATGAGGTGGAGTTTGTCGACACTCCATTACACATAGCCGCAGATGAAGGATGCATTGGGTTTGCAGTGGAGATAATGAGCTTAAAGCCATCATTTGCTAGGAAGCTAAACCAACAAGGTTTGAGCCCAATTCACCTTGCAGTTAAAAAAGGGCATAAAGAGATGGCGCTACGTCTCCTAGAAATTGATAAAGACCTTGTTCGTGTCAGAGGGAAAAAGGGTGAGACTCCTTTGCACTACATAAGTAAAGTTGGAAACCATGATGGTCTGTTGGATAGATTTCTGGAGGCTTGTCCTGAATGTATCGGAGATGTTACAACTGAGAATCGCACTGCTTTGCATATTGCAGCGAAAAACAACAGACTGGACGCTCTCCAAGTCCTAATCCGAACGCTTAGGAAGAATAACGATTATCGGGAAGTGGTGAACCGAAAGGACGAAGATGGCAACACTGCACTGCACATAGCTGCTAGCAATAATCAACCCCAGGTTCGACTCATCCGCTCTAATAATTAATATTACATACATTCTTTTGTATTTCATGGTTAACTACTATGTTATTCGGACTCTTCATTTTTTTTTTTAAGTATTTGTGTCCCACACTTATATCCAACATATATTCGGACATGATTATGAGGGTAAGACCCTCAAAATATATAAAAAAAACTTTAAAAAAAATTGAGTATACCCGTATCCAACAGTCTCTCCCGAGTCCGGGTAACATAGATTAACTGATTGTGGCTTTTTTATATCTCAAACTCTCAATTAAACAGATGCTCAAACTGCTATTAAAATGCAAGGCTGATAAGCATGCGACCAATCAGGCTGGTTCAACGGCACTGGATGTAGCACATCAACATAATAGCAGAGAAAGCATTAGTATTCTGCGTGGTTGCTTTATTCCAGGAGTTTCAAACTTTAAATATAAGTTGAAGAAAAAAATTGTCAAGTATGCGACAAAGGCATCATCACTAATTTTCCACGATATGGACAATATATCAGACGACGACCGCAACGCCTTACTAGTAATTTTAGGACTGCTTCTAACAGCAACCTACCAAGCCAGTCTTAGCCCGCCTGGTAGTGTTTGGCAAGGTGAAAGTTCCTCAAAGTCCAAAGGATCATATGATGATAAAGTACTGGGGAAATCAGTCATGGATCAAACTAACTTTCTTTATTTCTATATTCCAACCTATGTTGTGTTCATCGTAACGTTATTCCTAACATTAGCCCTCCTTAAACCTTTTCCCCAAGGTTTCAGAACTGCACTTGAAGTACTACTTGCATTTTTTGCAATATGCTTCGACCAATCAATATCTTTCATAGCGCCAACCGATTCAGTAACTCTAGTTCTCAATATATTTTCAATAGTGGTTTTTATTTTAATGGTGTTCATGTGTATTGCATATCGGGTGTCAAAACTCAGTGTTTCAATTGTGGGATGTTGGTTATCCCCTTCAGTTTTGTTTGCCCTTTTTGGAGGAGAAACTATAGGTCTTGGTGTACTTCAAGGATGCTGGATATTCCTTTTTCTATATGATGAATTCTGGAAAGGAACCATTTTAGTTGTAGGATATTGTTCATTCATTAGTACGGATTTCATTGATATTGGTTCTTTAGACTGGACATACCCTATTATAGTCATAGGATGCTGGTTATTCCTTAATTTATGTCGATTCGGCATAAAGCGATGCAGTGGACGTTGCAAAACCTGAACAGTCAAATGAAGTCCCCTCCAGATGCTCATGGACGCCTGTAGTATGTCAATTATCATCTCTGTTTTTTTTTTTTTTTGGTTTTTCTTGTAGTTTGTTTTCCTTTGAATGGGTTTATTTTACTTGTAAAAGTTTCAAATGTTTCGTAACAAAAGAATGAAAAGGAAATGTCGAGGCATTGCAAGCAGTAATTCAAGAAATGGAGATAGAAATGCATATGATGGAAATTTGCTATTTTTATTAACAAATATTTTAATTTTATTATTTTTATTCAAAAATTTTGATTAAATTTAAAATACAATTATAAAATTTGCCATTTGCATAAAACATATATTCCGTAAGATATTCCGATTTTGTTATTTTTCCTCAATAAACAACGAAATAAAAAATGCAATTATAAAATGGGTTTGTATTTGATGCACTGACAGTGTATAACTTTATATACTGTCAATGAATAAGATGATGCCACCTCATTAAAAGATTTAAAAAATAAATACAAATTATTTTATTTTTAATAAGTTGTCATCATCTAGTTCACTAACAGAAGTTATACACTGTCAATACATCAAAATTAATAAATTTAAAAAATATAATAGGAAAATACAACAAAATTGAAATAGATTGACAAAATTTTATACTAACACATAATACCGTGATAAAATTCATCTTTATTCTTTTAAAATATTATTTATACAAACAGTTAAAAAAAATATCAAATTAATATGTTTTATACCTATATAGCTTGATCATTCCCCTACAATATATATTATTTAAGTCTTAAAAGTTAAAACCTTAGTTATAGTACGACAATTATATCATATTATCTATTACATTATATGAAAAAAGTTATCGCCTTCTTCCTTTTATTTTATTTTGTTAAAAGAAAGAAAAAGAAAAAAATGAAGGGAAAGAAAGAAAAGGAAAAAAATGATAAATTTTTATAATAATAAATTAAAATCTTCTTGAAAGAAAGAAAAGAAAAAGATGAGAAAGAGAAAGAGAAAGAGAAAAAGAAAAAAAAAAAAGAGAAAGAGAAAGAAAGAAATGATAAAATTTTATAATTAATAATAAATTAAAATTATCTTGGCATTATTCACATTATTTTTAATTTTGTGTCACATATTACATAATGATGTTACTTTAATCTTTTTTAAAAATAAGATCATATTTGATTTGGATTCAAATTTAATCAAACTCACACAGTTCTAAATCTATTTTGATTAAGGTTTAATTTTGATAAATTTTAAATTTTATTTATTTTCTTTATTTATTTCATATAGTTTTACATGCATATTTATATATATAAAAATAGATTAAATGCATGTTTTAATTAATTTAATTGGTGAAAATAAAAATAAAAAAAGCTAAAAATATAACTTTATAAGATTAGATAATTATAAATATAATTTTTATTATAATTTTTTTTGATCATTGGGATTGAGGGTGAGATGCTTGAACCCGAGCTACACATGCTACAAGCCTCTGGCCATTAGGCCAAGAGTTTAGTATAAGTGAAAGTCTAACCAATGATGGATATAAAAAAAAAAAATTTGTGAGCGTGCTATTATCAATCAATTATATTATGATCTTTAATTTTATATTTTATAATTTATTGATGCGCAAAAGTTAACACATTCGAAAGGGTTTTTTTATCTAAATATAGCTAAATTTTTTTTTTTATCAAAATACCGTTCTTTTCAGATTAATTCCCAAAATTCGCTCTTTTTAAATCAGTTGGGAAATCGCCATGGCCCATGGCGATTTCCCAACTGAAATTTTTAATTTTTTTTTTAAAATACCAGTTGAAAAATCGCCATGGGCCATGGCGATTTTTAGAATTTTCAAATTTTTTTTTTTCCAATTGGGAAATCGCCACCCACGGTGGCGATTTCCCAAGGTAAGTTCATTCTTTTTTTTTAATTCTTTTTATAAATAATAAAAATTAAATAATTTTAAAATTTTAAAAATAAAGATTTAATAATTTTAATATATAATTTTTATCCTATGGTGGTAGAAGTGTCCATGGGTCGGGCTGGCCCATGTATGGTATCAACACCACATTTGCTTGCCCAAGCCACGGTGACAATTTTTAAATCTTTATTTATTTAATTTTTTTAATTTCATAAAATAATAAAAATTATATAATTTTTAATTTTAAAAAATAAAAATATAACAATTTACCAAAAATTAAAAAATTATATTCGTAATTAGGCTTGCTCATAAGCCGGGCCGCGACCCGAATTTTTTCAATTTCCTTGCCAAGGCCCAGCTCGCGGGCCTGAATTTAATTATTTTAATATATAAATAGTGATCCGGGCCTGGCCGGACGGGCTGCCCAGCCCATGAGCAGGTCTATCCGTAATGTCAATCGAATTCTTTCAACTTGTATTCGTAATAAATGGGCTTCCGGGAGAAAGGCCAACCAGAGTGTCGTATTAGTCCGGACTTGGACAAGTGTTTTTGTAATTTTATTAAATAATAAATTTTAAATAAAAATTATATAATTTTTAATTTAAAAAAAAAATTAAATAACAAAATTCAAAAAATTATAAAATATATAAAAATATATTTTTAATAGTGAAATGGGCTTTCGGGTCGGTAGGACTCGAAATGGGCTTGGGCAAGGGAAAATATTTCGGGTCGCGGCCCGGCCCATGAATAGGTCTAATTACGAATATAATTTTTTAATTTTTGGTAAATTGTTATATTTTTATTTTTTAAAATTAAAAATTATATAATTTTTATTATTTTATGAAATTAAAAAAATAAATAAATAAAGATTTAAAAATTGTCACCGTGGCTTGGGCAAGTAAATGTGGTGTTGATACCATACATGGGCCGGCCCGACCCATGGACACTTCTACCATCATAGGATAAAAATTATATATTAAAATTATTAAATCTTTATTTTTTAAATTTTAAAATTATTTAATTTTTATTATTTATAAAAAGAATTTTAAAAAAAAAAAGAATGAACTTACCTTGGGAAAAAAAAAGAATTTGAAAATTCTAGTTGGGAAATCGCCATGACCCATGGCGATTTCCCAACTGGTATTTTAAAAAAAAAATAAAATTTTCAGTTGGGAAATCGCCATGGGCCATGGTGATTTCCCAACTGATTAAAAAAAACAGATTTTGGAAATTAATCTGAAAAAAACGATATTTTGATAAATAATTTTTTTTTTTGTGTGGCTATTTTAAAATAAAAAGACCCATTCGAAAGCGCAAGTAAAATAATGATCTCAATCACTTTCTATGTTTTCTGTTATACACTAAGATAAAGTATTTAATTTAATTTAATATTTTTTATGTTTTATGTTATACATTAATTAAATATTATATATTGAACAATGCTAAAAAAACCTGAAGTGCGAGATTGTACACTAATATTATATTAACCATTAAAAAAATTAACAAAACCATGTTTTGCATTGCTTGCAGTAAAAGGCAAATATTACTTCTCAAAGTGGGGACTCTTATCTATCTATTTAATCATATATGTTATATATAAAAAGTAATCAATTTACATTAGTGTAAAGTTAAATTAATTTTGCACATTTTTATAATTGTTTATACGATTTATATTTGTTTAGTCTGACCGTTGTATTTCATGTTCTATTCACGTAAATCATGTACGTCGAGTTTCGAGTAAATTAAAAATGTTTAACTATTTGTTCGATGTATACGACAAGTACAATTATATTGTTAAATCCAACAGTCGATTTGTTAAAATATAAATAGTATAAAAAGTTAATGAAATGTGTAAAATTAATTTAATTTTACAATAATGTAGGTGAATCTATGTTTTATATATAATATTACAAGATACATACTTATTTGATAAGTATTGTTGACATGGATACTTACTTGAATATGTTCTTTTATTGACACGTACACGTAGGACAAGAGGTTATTTATCTCCCATCTCCTGGACAAGTAGCCATTAAATCTCAAAATTCAAAAATAAAATTTATCATTATCTATTCTATTATTTTCAATAGTAAGCGTTGGTTTTATATTGAATTATATCTTCTTAGGTAATTTTTTTTATAACAAATCTTGATTTTTAAATTTACATATAATGATTATATATTTCCTATTTCAACCGATAATACCGAGTTCGAGTCTTATCAGCAATCTCATTTGGTGAGTGATCTGTAAGTATCACGTTTAGAGCTCTCTGAGACGTGTAACATGCTCTGACCTTGGACCAGGATAACCTCCCCTCACTTAAAACTTTTTTATACCAAAAAATATATATTTCAACCAATTTAAATTTAAAATAACTAAATAGATAAAAATATCTATTTTAAATCGAGATTAAATTATAAAACTACCAAAAATTCATGGTCTGTCGTCAATCACTAGGAATCAAAGTAAAAAGATGGGTGTTGCCTGCAAAGACGCAATTTACTAAGAAAGTCGCTCTTAGCGACATAAAGCAATCAAGGGAATGGATTTCAAAATGAGTCACGAGTCATATAGATTTAGACAACTGGTCAAGGTTTCTTGATCATTTGGAGACGCTTCCGTATGTTTGTGCTTCAATCGAACAATTAGAACAGAGGAAGAAATAGCCTCTGATAGCAATAAAGCCATTATAATCACTATTTTATAAGTTAGAATCCCATGGACTTGCATCAAATGCTTCCAAGGTTTTGAATGGAAAATACTATCAGGGTTTGATGAGCACAATAAACGTCTCTATAACTCAACAATAGACATTTCAAATGGAGGGAATGGTTTCGTTCAAAGTGTTGTTGTTACTAAATCACTAAAAAGCTCAAGACACATTTTTATCTTCATCATATGAAGAAAGCAAGAACTTGCAAGAGCGCTTAGGTACTCAATTGGTAGAATAAGTGGGGAATTTCGAGACTTTTAGGTGGCCTATCTCTGCTTGTCCATATCTTTGTTTTTGTATTGTTTATATTCTAGCTTCTATGTCATTAAATTTATCATCAACTTTTATATAAGTCACAAACCTTTACTTTCATCAAAATACATCACTGAATTCTTATTATTAATAAATTAGATCATTTATGCTAACTCCGTTAAATAATTCTAACGAAAAAAACTGATTTAACATGCATACATGACTTATTCTCATCAAGATAATGTTTAACTGACATGTTAAGTAAAAAAAATTCCATGTTGGCATTGTGTTGTCCATTTTAGAAAGGAAAACATATGATTTGTCAACCAAAATTCTTTTTAGGGTTTTCTCAAAATTTCGATTTGAGTAAATTATTATGAAAATTAATATTTTTATCAAATAATAAGTCATGTATGCATGTTGAGACAGTTTTTTCGTTAAAATTATTTAACCGAATTAGCATAAGTGATCTAATTTATTAATAATAAAAGTTCAATGATGTAATTTAATAAAATTAAATATTTGTGATCTATTTAAAAATTGATGCATGCAATATCGATGTCTGTCTTACTCTTATGATCTTATCCATGATTGGTGCTTTGGCTTGGTCTTATTGTGTCTCTAGTTTTAGCGTTTTGCCTCAGTGTAACAAGAACTCTGTAAATTTACCTGATCAATGTATTCACTTTCTTTGTCTGAATGTCATACATCTTCTTCACAGCATCTTTAATCTTCTTCTTGTCAGCACCGATGTCAACAATGAAAACCAAGGTGTTGTTGTCCTCAATTTTCTTCATTGCAGACTCAGTAGTTAGAGGATACTTGAGGATTTGATATTGATCCAACTTATTTCTGGGTGGTGCACTGATGCGGGGATATTTAGGGTTCCGTTCTTTTTTCAAAGTCTTTGGTCGATGAAATGCAACTTTTGTCCTGATCTTCTTAGCCTTCTTCTTAAATGTTACACCAGATTTCACAGCCTTAGCAGCCTTCACTGCTTGAGCCTTTGGATCGGCTTTTTTCTTGCTGTCGACTGCCAAAGGTAAAAAAAAAAAAAAAAAAAATTAATCTAGAAAGCACCATAATAACGACACTGTGACAGTGCAATCCAACACAATTGCTTGAACAATGAAACTCTAGGACTACAGTTGACGTTTATATACAAGTTATATTACAAGAACTTAGCCAGCGAATCAGTGGCCGTCTAATTACATGAGACAGATCGGATACACTTCAATCCACTAAAATCTCAACCTTGAGAATTTCTCCCCAAACGAATGAAAGTAAGTAGACAATATTGGCTAATAAATGCAAAATTAAACCACCAGACCAAGATGTAAGAAGGATGAACAAATTACCAACTGATAAATTAAACTGAAGACTCAGCATTTGATACACAATTCTAAGCAGCAAAAAGAACATGGACACTCAATTCAACACAAGAATTGCACTTTCATCCAACTAAAACAACCACCTTCCAATTCCAAAAATCAACCTGGATCTACATTCCCAATCTTATGCCATACCCGAACTACCGCAAAATACTAGACCTGAAAATATTAGACATGACACGGAAAAAAATAACTAAAACACGACTCAAAACACAAAACGAAAAAATAACACGAACACAATACGAATACACGAATGTCTCCAAATCTATATAATACGAATTATTAACATATCAAAATTTATATAAATATAAAATTGCTTAAACACGATAAAATACATGAACACGACACAGATACACGAATTGCCATGTCTACAAATTACACCGAAGAACACAAAAAGGAAAAAGTTCAGCATCCTAATCAGATTTCAAAACAACCCCTATTCTTTACTTACCATCTTCAGAGTATTTATATTAACATTTCCAACCCAACTTACATTATTTCCTCAAAATCCAATTCATCTCTAAAAATTAAATAGTAAATTGTCTTAAAGGAAATTGCTTTTTGCATTTCTATATATAATTTTTTGAGCCAAAGAAACAAACTTTATCATCATATAAACAAAAATCAACTTCTTTTAACAAAAACATAAGAACCCAAAATCTCAAAACTAAAAGATAAGAATTTTAAAAAAAAATTACCTTTAGCTGGAGACATTGCTAAATTCTTACTCCAATAACCTGGGAAGAAAAATTAAAATGAAAAAGATTTAAAAATAATTTTAGATACCCAAATTAATGAACTAAAAAACAATAAATTTTCTTACTCTAAAGAAATTAAGATATACTTTTTTAGCAGCGGTTGCCGGAGAGTTTAGGGTTTTCTTTCCCAAGTGAAGAAGAAGAAGACATGGCGGCTTTATAGATAAGTAGAAAATTACCGCATTAAGCTGGACTTTCATGGGCCTAGAAAGGAGAATTAAATATGGGCCTGATTTAGATCAATTTCTGACTATTTAACTCAAGAATTGGGTAAAATTGGGTTTATTTTGGCCCATTAATTTATTAACTAATGGGCTAGGCTAGATGTATTAACTCTCTTTGTTTTCTTTTTTTCTTTCTTATTCACTTCAATATGCTCTTTCTTTTTATATCATATTATTTTGTTCACATTAAACCCGTTCATAAACCAGCCCCCGCCCGTTGGTTTGTATTACTGTTCATTTAATATTAAAAAAATTTAAAAAGTTATTTTTATATTAATATTTATATATTTTTATAATTAAATTTAAATAAAAAATTATTTTTTTATTACTTGAACAGTGGTCCGGACCGGCTTGAATCACTAAAAATCCTATCTAGATCCGGTCCAATACGGGTCAGGCCTATCGAGCTTGGCAAGTTACCCGATATTTTAGTAGAACTAGTTAACATCAATAAAAATTTTAAATCGTTAAATATATATTAAAAAAAAAATTTTTTATAAAGATATGATATAGATATTAGTTTGATTTAAGTTTTTACGTAAATGAAAATTATAAATAAATTATTAAATCCATATGTTGGTTTACTAAAATATCAATTATATTAATAAAAGTTATAGAAAATTATTTACATCAGTCATCTAGATGGCATGCATGTTGCTGATAGATTTTTGAAAATTGCAGATTCGAGAGAATTTAGACGCGTAATATCCTCCTCCTCACATGAGCTAATTAGATAGGAATTGAAGGTTAAAGGTAAATTAAGAACTAAAAAAAATATATATATATATATATATTTACATCAAAATTACATCACCCAATTAAAGGAGTACACATGGTGAGCAACATGACTTGGCAGAGGAAAATGATGTCACATATTAGATAAACCAATTTATGTTTCACAAGTGACATAAGGGAGATAGAAAGAAGCTTATAACTATTGAAAAAAGAAAATCTAGCATGAAATCAGGGATTAGAGGATCAATTATTGATTTGTGCAAACAATTTTTGGTTTGCTCAAGCTTGGAGAAAAATTGAATAAATAATATTTCTCTTTGCTTTGCTTTTGCTTTTTCTTTTTATTTCATTTAATCTCAATTTTGTTAGAATTATTATTGCTTGGTGTTAGATTGTTATTAGCATTTTCAATTTTTATTTTTAATGATTTAAACAATCATTTGCAATTTTAAAAGAAATTCATAAGCTCAATTATCCTTCAAGAGTTATAAATCACCTAGTTGATTTTCACAAATGTGTCATTCAATAAAGTTTCAACCGATTGCATCCTTTAAAGTATGAAAGGTCATCAAAAACACATTTTATTAATTTAAGTTCAAAATTAACTGACACACCTAATCGATTTAGTATGATAGAAGATTAATTCAACAAAAACTATTTATAAACCATGTGTTATGTAATTTCTGAGATCAATTTTTAGTTAAGGTTGGTCATGGCTAAACTGTCAAAAACACTACGTTGGGTGCAATAAAATCTTTTGCCCCGGCCTTACATCGCTTGGTGCTCCGTAGATCACATTAAGCCACGTGTACTGTCCAATAACTTTTTCATTTTTTCTGCAATCAAATTACTCGAGTGGCTAATATAGACTTCCCATAATTATATCCTTGTAAATGACTATGGTTGGTCTAATTAAATTGAACAAGTTCTTTTCAATAAAAACAAAATTGTAAAATCATAAAGATTTCGATAGCTAGCTAGGTTGACTTGTCAATAAACATACATTTCATTCACTTACCAATTTATGTTATCAAAATTTTTTATTTTTTTAAGAATATTTTTATTTGATATTTATATTTGACATATGTGAATATGATAATATAATTCTCTACATATATACAAAATTTAAAAAATTAAATATACTCACTTCATATACATATAACATTCGTACTCACCTTCAAATTCAAATCTGTATAACATAAATGCCAACAACTTTGTAAGACATATAAGCTTGAGTTCGAGCGCAACCCCATCTCTATCCGGATTGGTTATGTGTTTTGCATCATCTTTTAAACTCGGTAGTTGAGACTTCCGACAAATACTTCATGCTTTGTCCGAGAGACTCCGAGAGGTTGTCATCACTAATTAATTCCTACTATAATTGCAACCAAATTAAGATCTAATATTTGTTGATTAGACTGTGAAACTACTCCTCATTACCATTCCTTTAGTAATGAACTTAACCATGTTTTGAATTCGGGTTTTGCTCAGTTAGTTCATACAATCATTTTTAAGAGGTGGCATGCAATGGATTTAAAATTCGAATCTCAATATTTATAATATCTTTTTTTATTCTACTGCGGTTTTTTTTTTTTTGTAAAAAAAAAAAATTATAATATAAATAATAACCAGTCGAGTTGGGAATTGGCAGATTAGATTCTTCATTGTTCAATAATTGAACAAATAAAAAAAAAAAACCGAAGAAAAAAGTACATGATTCTTCTTTGAACATGCAGCAAAGACGACATCTCAAGAAGGTTGGTTTCCTTTCTCAAATCGGAAGAGGCAGTTGGAAGTTGAAATTGAATTAAATTAATTGTTGTTGGGTCAGAAATGATTGAAGCTAATCTAATAGTTATCCGCTCAAAGTTTGGTCTAAAGTAGACTTGTTAATTGAATGGATTAAGTTGATTTTGGATCGGATCAATTTGGGTTGAGTCAATTTGAGTTTTAAAATTTTCGGATCATTTTAGGTTCAGGCCACTTCGGGTTCAGGTTACTTCGAGTTTGGATCATTTTGGGTTCAGATTATTTGGGTTTAACACTCGGGTTGTTTGAGTTTGGGTCATTTCAGTTCGTATCATTCGGGTTTGACACTTGAGTTATTCGAGCTCAGATCATTCGGGTTCAATTTTTTAATTTTAAATCAAATCAGATCAAATTTAAATAAATTATTTGATCGAGTCAGATATAATTAAAATTTTATTAAAATATAGAAAATAAGTAATAAAAAATATTTAAAAAATAAATATGCAATTTTTAACTAAAAAAAAAAAAAAATCTATCTAATTTGATTTTTTTGGATTCAAGTATAATCCGATAATTTTTCAAATTCGAGTATCTGTTTTAATTAAAAGGAGTATTATTGTATACCTGAAATTATTAACTCAATCCATTTACATATTTGTAAATGTATTGTTATAATGCAATGTACAAATCATTATAATACAATATACTTATCAATGACCTATTTTATAGACTTTCAGAAAATCACATGATAAAACTTAAGAAATTATACATTTAAAATAAAAGAACATGTTTACCCTAAAAATAACATGTATAAAAGATAAAAGATTATATAATTTTATTTAAATTAAATGATAAGATATTATTATAATATAGCGTACAAATCATTATGACAAAATACACAAATCATTATTAATAACTTATTTTATATACTTTATTCTAAATTATATGAGAATGGATTATAATTTTAAAATAAAAATAATACCTTTATTTTAAATAATGTGTATAATGATAAACAATGTTATTGATATTATCATAAGTATATCCATGATAATTAAAATATATAATTTATTAAAATTCTTATTAAAAAATTATCATTTTATTATTTATTTAAGAGATTACTGTATATTTAAAAAACTATTTTTTGAAGTTTTGAACAATTAATTTAAGAAGCTTATTATGGTAATAATATAACAAACTTATAAAAAAATACAAGAAACTTACTATTTATCCAATGTAACGGGTTGATTTGAAATAAAAATATAAGATTGATTTATAACCGATTGATTAAAATTATAAATCCTAATACCCTAACACTATATATAATAATATCAAGCTTTTTTTTTTTTTTCAAATTTTCTCCACAATTATTGTACTGTATGATCCAATGTAACGGGTTTCGGATTGGGTCGGGTTCGAGTTGTTGACTTTTTTTAATCAAATCGAGTTGAATCGGATTTGAATTCGAATGGATTGATTCTAATTTTTTGGATTTAGGTCAAAATTGCCCGGTCAAAGTTATGCTATCAGTAAAGAGTTGGTTCAAGTTGAACAATCAATGGAAAGCTGGTTCCTAATTGCTTTGTCTACATGAAGTTAGAGGATTTCTAATAAATTTAAGGTGGTACTTTCATGATAAATGCACTCCACTTTATAGTATGAATCAAGATTATTTTTGTTTTCACTTTCACTTTTTTTTATCTATTTCAATATTATTTTTTATCTAGAACTTATCAGGAGAACAAATATTTCATTTTTGGAGAATACAGAGATCAAACTAGCTGCTAGCTAGGTATAAATTGACTGAAATGATTTGGTAGAATAGTTTATCAACTATATATAGAATAGTACTAATTAAGGTAGAAAACCTAACATGAATTTATGAGCACCAGCATATTTTTCATATTTGCCTGGTGAAATATTGTCCTAACAAATGAAGGTAACTTCTTAATTCCTGAAAGAAAACATGAAATGCAAGCAGCTTATGGCTATGGGGGATTACAGAAATTAAAACACATCTAATTATGCAAGACACAATATATATATATAGTTTTCTACATTTCAAGCCTGACAAAGTTTAGACACTCATCATTGATCCAGCTATACTTCTCTGTGAAAGGATTGACCAGGTTTTTTCTAGGGTAAACATCAATGCAATCTTCCCACACTCTAGTGTCCTCCAAATTATCCTTCATTACCTCCCACACAGAATTGTTGCACATGAAACCTGCTCCAAGGCTAATCATCAGAATCCTGTCACCTTTCTTAAGCCTCTTCTTAGCTTCCATGTAACTCAAAACGTACCATAAACCACCAGCTGATGTATTCCCAAATCGATAAAGTGCCATTCTAGTTGGCTCGAGATCATATTCACTAAGCCTCAAACTCTTTCCAAGTCCGTCGATGACTGCCCTTCCACCAGGATGGAGACAAAAGTGGTCAATCCCAGACTTGAGATTGAAATTTAAACTTAAAGCTCTGGGTGCATCAGGAGGAGTTTGGGCTTTAATCGTTTTTCTCCCAAGTGTTGATATTGCATATCGAAGTAGTTCTGTCACTGGTAATATTTTGGGCACTAGGATTTTGAGATTCCCTGTTAAAGCTTTAGCAGCAGCTTTTGTCAAGCTTTTAGTAAGGAGAAAACCCTGGTACCCTTGTTCATCTTCAACTTGTATGCAACATCCATATGCTTCATCATCATAGCCAATATTGGTTCGAACAGCACAATTCAACTTGAAGATGGATCGATCCTTCAAATCTCTTTTGTTTGTCAAGAGAATGGAACACCCTCCGGAACGAAACAGACAATTAGATAACATCATGGACTTTTCTTTCCCACAATACCAATGTGAACCTATCGATTCTGCGCTCACAACAATTGCTAATTGATTCTTGTAAGTCGTGAACAAGCGCTGAACAAGATCAATGGCTACCATACTTGCACTACAGCCCATTCCTGAGAGGTTGAAGGACTTGATGTTATCCCTCATCTTGTATCTGTTTATAATCCGAGCTGTTAACGAAGGTGCCGGTGAAAACAACGAGACATCGACGACGAGGATGTCTATTTCTGATGGAGAAACTCCATTTTTAGCGAAGAGATTGTCAAGAGTCTCGAACATGATTTCGTCCATCTCCGAATGTGCATCTTTTTCTGTAGGAAAATCTTCTCTTCCATCAAGGACATTTCTTGGACCATAAGTTTCTTCACCAAGACCTGAACTGACAATGGTCTTTAAAAGAAACCTGTATTGTTCTAGACCAAGATTCTTGTTCCTCAACACAACTTTTACACAGGTTTCAGTGTCGAGCTTTCTGTCATCGGCAGCCTTGTAACACTCGTAACCCAACATATGGCAACGTTGGTTTCTCTTCTGAAAAACCATGTTACAAAAGTAGGAAATGAGGGTACAAAGGAATAGCAGACATATTTTGATTAAAAACTCCATTGAAAGGCTAGAGAATGTGTTGGGGATAGGGGGTTTTGTATATAAAATCAAGATTTGTGAAACTTTTCTCAGCTTTTCTTCATAGGAATTGAGAGAAATACTAGTTGGCATACTCTATATGGATTGGATACATGTCTATTTATAGTCTCCAATTGGAGTTGCTTCTTCATTGCTAGAATACAATAGGAGTTAAAATATTACAAATTTCAAAAATGATAGCCCACGTCAGTGTTGAAAAACCTGATCGGACTGATTGGTTGGACAAATTCAATTGAAAATTAACAACATGTTTGATCCGATATATATCTTAGAATAGGGTATTTATGAACTGGTTAACCGATTAAATTGATAAAAATAAATAAATAAATAAAATCAGTAAAAATCGATTTTTTTTTTTTAAAGTGATGAGTTCTGATCATTTAACCTCTTAGTTCTATATTAACGATCATATCATTTAGCAAAATACATATTTTTATTAAGTAATTACAATATTTAATATTTAAATTCGTTTTAATTGAATCAATTGATCCAACCGGTCGAACCGATTGGACCAATGACCGAAGGTCTTACCAATCTAATTTTTTATCCGATTTTTTCAATCTTGCCCAACATATACTTAAATTGCACCTAATAATATTATTATCCTAATTATTTCTACACATAGCAAAGCAAAAGAAGGGACATCTTTAAATGTCCCATTAGTTAAGTGTGGACCTTTTTTGTAAGTAACTTTGTTCTCATCAAGGTACGTGTTTTATTTGCTGAAAGCTTTGAACATCAATTAATTGTTTATGCAATCATATATATAGTGGGTAAGGGAGGGGGGAAATGTCAAAGATAACGCTTCATAACAGGAATAGGATAAATATGTCTTCAATTTTGAAAACTTAGTTAGCTGTTATAGGCTTTAAAATATTCAATTTCAAAGGCTGGAAATGGAAATATTGTTGTGCTGAAGCTTATATCTATCCATTGTTATTAATTATATTCATTTATACTTTAATCAACATGATAATTAAGATGAAGTAACTTCAAAAATAAATATAAATTTTTCCAACACATTCTCTTGATAAGTTTTTCATGTTAATGAGTAATGTCTTAAGTGACATAATTTTTTTATTTAAAATTAAGATGGAAGATTGCACACTTGCTGCAGACCAACAGGTGTAACTATCCCTTGATAAGTTTAGATTTTGATTATGGAAATTTTGTCAAAAATGCCTGCACATAGAGTTTACATACATAAAATGTACTTTCTAATTTGTTTCTTGTCATTGTCTTGTGTTTTTAATGTCCAAAATCTGCAATATTGGCCAATGCAGTTGGCTCAGTTGGTAAGGATTTCAGGTTTAATTGAGATAAACTTATATTCGATTTTCGTTATTAGCAATTTTTACTGATATACGCGACTTCAAAAATAAATATAAATTTTAAATAAAAAAAACCGAAAAATGTCTTGACATTACTCATTAACATGAAGTAACTTCCCTTTCTCCTAAACTTTTATGTAAAATGAAAAAAAATCTGCAATATTGCTGACCTACTTACACTCTGATTTGAGGTTATTAATTTTGGACAAACTAATATAATTGCAGTAGGCTTTAAGTTAATTATCAATATATATATATATATATATATATATATAGTAGGCAAAGAATAATTATGAAGGCAAAAACTTCTAGCCAGGTTTTCCATGCATTTCGTATCGTATAGTTTTAATAAGAGTGCGTTGGACGATTCACAAGTTAATCAGGTGTAAAACACACACAAAAAAGGAGAAAAAAAAAACAATTTCATCGACGGTAATTAAAAGAAGTCATGTTACTATCCAATCAATTTTGTATAAAATATTTGTTTTTTTTAATATAGCATATAATTATTGGATAAATTTAAAGATGAAGTTTATTAATTTATTAATAATTCAACTGAGTCATAATATATTACAACTAAACCAATAAATTATTATCGCGAGGAGGAACAAAATGTCGAGACAAAAGTAATGGAACGAATAATATTCTCCAATTAAATGTGTTTAAGGAGATCGAAAAATATCAAACTATAGAAAAAATATATATATAGAGATTAGAGCAAAAATTGCTTTATTTGCTTATGTCTTGTGGTAATTTTTTTTAATATAAAAAAGGTTATAGTTTGAGGTTAGGAAAAGAAATTGCAAATGCTGTAATTCGAATTCAAACCTGTTAGATGTCATCTTTTAAGTATAACTGCATAAACCAACCAAGTTATATCTTAAATTCAATAATTATCTTTTTTTGATAAACCACTACTCAATTAATTAAATAGTTGTTGCAATTAATAATCGTTTCATAATCATTAAAATTAAAAATTCAATACTCTACTATTAACAAACTCTTTCATTAAATTTCTTGTGAAATGTTGAGGAAATCAAAAACAATTTTAATGATAGCTTAAAATGCCTTAATATATCACAGTTTTAAATCAAAATAAATATTTGATTTATTTAAAAAAAAAAAAAGCTTTTTTGAATTTAACCCATTAAAATTAATTACATGGGTTAATTAATTCGATTTTCCTAGTTATTTTGATAACATATAGTATAAGTTTTCAAAGTAGGTACATCCTAATTATCAAGTCATCTTTCTGGTTTTCTTCAACCACTCTCTACAACATTGAACTTTCATCTTCTAATTACTCTTTTTCAAGAATAATATGTTGAACCCTCAATTTGATTTGTTTACAAAGTGATTGAATAAATTATGAAGATGATTATATTTTTTATACAAATGAGGTCGCAGCGTAAAGATAAAGGAAGGAGTCGCAGATGTTGGATTCAAATTCTAAACTTATTGAATACAATTTCTTAAAGATGTATGCATGAATAAACTGAATTTAACCCCAAATTCATGATTACTTATTTCTTAGAAAGTATATATAATATTCTTTCTGTCTAATTTTTTTGTCCATCTTTCTTTTTAGAATTTTCCAAAATTATACCCTCTAATTCTATCTTTCCATTTTTTAATGTCCATATTCTTATTTAATGTTTTCCACTTTTTGACATCAAAAAACTATATAACATTAATATTATAAGAAAATTCAAAATTTTAATACAAAATACACAAAATGAAAGTTTTTTTCCCCTTAATTCCCATGCCAAAGTCAAATGTCAACTAACAAAATAGAAACGAGTAAGCATGCAAGCACATCAATTTAATAAATGAGTTTCGTCATTGTTTGATTTTAAACACAAAATTTGTGTCTGCAAAACCATCTACATACACTAGACCTGCTCATGGCCGAGCAGTCCACCGGTCTGGCTCATATTGAGTCGGATTTGAACAAAAAATTTTTATGATTCGGGTCGTTTCGGTCCTGTCTGGATTACTATTCACACATTAAAATATTATCTTTTTATTTAAATTTAATTATAAAAATATATAAATATTAAATAAAAATAATTTTCTTAATTTTTTTAATATTATGAACAATAACCCAAGCCAACGAGCCTGACTTGGATAACAAGAAAAAAATCTAGGCCGTGGTCCGGTCCGACCCATGAGCAAGTGTAACTTACACAAACCTAAGACAAAATTTCTTATTTTTCCAACATTTAAAAGGTTCTAGCTAGCTCCTAAGTTATTATAATGACTTTTAACTACATCATTTTAAGGTCTTAGCAATCACTTTCTTTCTTTTATTGTTTGAAGACATCACTAATCAATTGCTATAATGACTACTCAACTAATTAAATCATGTCGTATAGTCATTTTTTTCTTTTATATTTTAAGACTTTTTTGTTTTTTTACTCTTTTTTCTATGGAAAGATATTAGTCAGTTGTTAATAAGGACTTTATTTGACTAATATGTTTCAAGATTATTAATTATATGTCTTCTTTGCTTTCCTTGTTTTAGTTTTTCCTTTTTTTTTTTGGAAACATAATATATTTTCATTTTTATATTTCAACTTTTAGTATTTTTTACTTTTTTTTTATATTAAAAAGTATAGAACATCAATTATGAAAAGGAATTTATAATTTTAATAAAAATTACACTACAATCAAAGTCTTTTAGTTAAATTTTATATTAAAAAAAAAGTCTCTTTTTAAAAAATAAAAAAAAAATGAAATGAGGAGAGTATTGTTTATATAAACCAATTTGTTTGTTTTGTTATTTTATGTATCAATACATGATTATATTAATTAGCAACCTCATTAATAAATTATGGTCCAAAGGTAGTCTTGTCAAACGGTGGTGTCCTTTATTATAAGGATGGATTCTTGAATCTCATTTATTAATATATTGAAGAAACAAATGCAAAAAAGATAAAGGTTCTACGTTCTATGAATTTTTGGGTTGTCAAAAAGTTTGGATGGGATCTCTTCGTACTTCTTTTATAATTATGATGCTTTCTTAGTTTGAAATTGAATGAAATTATTTTATTTGATAAACTGACGGTAAAGTTTTTAATTTTATAAACTAAATTAAGAATTTATCATATTTTTTATTTATTAATTATTTTTTAATATATTTGAAAAGATATATGTCACCTGTAAATCTCTACTAACCATAAATCAAAAATATATTTTTTCTTTTTCATTGAAAAAAAGCAATTGTGCTTGATATTTAATTTTAACAATGACTAACTTCCTTCCAATTTTTAACAAAGAATGAAGAACATTAACACATAGAAACCAAATTTGAAAATAAAAATTAAAAATCTTCCTACATAGAAAAAATATTTCAAAATTTCAAATAATTTTGAAATTTGTTTTGATACTTTACCTAAATAGACAGTTTTATTGAAAATCCTGACAAGGTTTTCACCAGTCAATAAATATTACTTGATGAAAATTGTGCATAGATGTTATTCTTGATTAACTTTTTACATATCATTGATTTTTTCTCATTTAACTCTTATCGATTTTAATTTTTAAATTAAATTTATATTTAATCATCTTTAACAAAAAAAATTTAAGAACTTCACATAAAAAAACTTTACCTAAGTTGAATTCAGTGAGGAGAACCTCTCCAAAAATTGTCATATGCCACTTGAAGCACAATAATAATATTTTTTATGTATAAAGAAGATTGTAGCCTCATAATAAGATAAGAGATCGCATGTGCTGGAATTTGAATCCCTGACAGCTAGATGATGTCTTTTAAAAATAATTGTATGAATCAACAGAACTAAACCCGAATTCATAATATTCTTTTTAATTATTATTATTAATTAAGAAAAACATATTCGTTTTTGGAACAAAAGAATCATGTACTAACAAACTGAATCGAGTACTCGAATACAAGTACATAGTATACTTTAACAAAAGACGAAAGAATATATAGTTAACTTTGTGCTCACGGCACGGCTTCGTAACTGTCAATTTGTAATCAGACTTTCTCTAGTAAACATAGGTAATGGTAGGGCTGATGAGCTTGATGGTGTCCCAGTGATGCTGAGATTTTGTAATCAGACTTTCTCTAGTAAACATCAGGATTACCTCTTTCCCAGTTGAGAGTCTCTTTAGCCAAAGCCCACACACTTATCCATCACATTTCCTCAACCCCACTCCCTGATTTTTTCATTGAAAAAAAGCCAAAGCCCACACGCTCAAGTTCAAGGTAGGTATTGATTTTGGGCTTTAGACCTGTTCACGGATCGAATTACTTATTCGATTCGATAATTTCGATTCGAATTGAATTAGGTTTGAGATAGATTTTTTATAATTCGAGTTGACTCATATTAGTATTTAAATAATAAAAAAAATTTATTTAAATTTGATTATAAAAACATATAAATATTAATATAAAATTAATTTTTTATTATTTAATATATTTTAAATAGTAAAAAGATTTTCGGATTGAATTTGGACAAACAAATTTTTTTAATATTCGGACATGGCCCAACCCAAATCAGATGGACACCTCGACTTGGCTTGTTAGAATTGAGAAAGAGAAATATCTTTGTTACGCAAAGTTTGATTTTCTTGGTATTTTTTAGTAGGTTCCAGTTGGTAATTTTATATTTTATTTTTTAGTAGGAAAAAAAAAACCTTAAAATAAAAGGAAAATAACAAAAAATACTAAAACTAAAAGCACAGCCTTAATTAAATTTTCATTTGCTTTGATTAATCACTACTCTAATGATTTCGTTTTTTATTTTATTTTTATTATCCAATTTTTAATTTTAAGTGATTGAGAGGAGAGGAGAATAGTGGTAAATTAAAATTAACCAAATAATATATATATATATATATATAGAATGTTGTTTGAAAATCAATAAGCTCTTTGAATATGTTTATGACCATAACAAAACCATTCTCGTTCATCAATTTTCTGAGTTTTTCTCATCACTTTCACTTTCACTTTGGCCAATATTAATAATTCATTACAAATTGGATAAGAGTCACTTTCCCCTTTTTTTCAACTGAAGTTATAAATTTTCCAAAAAAAAATTGGTAGAATTAATGGGTTATTATTAGACGTAGATAGTTTGCTTTTTCTTCTAACTAACTTAACAATGACTTCTTAAGAGCTATCCTCCAAATTCTTTCCACGTTTATACGAAATTTTACTAAAGATGCAAAGATGCAAATTTATGCTTCCATAATTACTAAATATATATTGTCTATGAAATTGGAGCCTAAACTTGCATTATCAGTCAAGATTGGGATATATACATATAGTTGCTGTTAATTGATTGAAAATTTTGGACTTGGATATAGTAGTAATTGGAAGTTTTGGACGGTTCGTTGATAAGCTTGATGGAGAATTTCTTCTAGCTATACTTACTTTCCGGATTATAAAAGCAAAATTGAAAGTTCTTTTGACCAAGTATTTCGTTATTTTATGCTTTTGGTTCTTTTCACCGTCGATATTTATCGCAATTGACTGTGATAGCATTTGTTACTTTTACGATTGCAATAAACACAACACGACCGAAAACGTTGAAAATTTTAAGTTGCTTTCTAACTGGTAGTTTTATGTTCACTCTCATTGATACTTGATGGAGCAAAAGAAATTTGACTTGGGCTGCTTTAGTTGTATTCATCCATGTCCAAATTTAGTTGTTTTTGAGATTTAGGCTCATTTGATACTTGTTTATATTTGAGGTATGTTTTAAGTTTTTCGTTTACTCGTAGCAGAGCCTTTGTTGCTAACTTTTGATTTTTGTATTTCTTTTGAATCTTAGTAAAATCTTTTGATTCAGAAAAAATAAGTTTGTCGTTCTAAAATTCAGATCCCAACCCACCTTTAAACTTTGTTATATATGTATAAAAAAATAAAAGAAATGGGAAATAAATTATTCAATTCTATGAGAATATGGAATGCAAGTTTATTCTATAAAGTTAGTTTTTGGCCCAAAAATGATGAAAATGCAGCTTGTTCAAGATGGGTCTCAACACATATAAATTTGTCACAAGGTGTGACTGAAATACATTTGATTTTCATCCCCAACCTCAAAGTCTGTCAAAGGCTTTTAAATATATTTGACTTTGTTTATTGACTAAGTAGGCACCAAATTTCCAAAGTTTAGTTGCTGGGAAGTTTCCTGATAGCAAATTTTCCAAATGGTGAAGATAGAAACCTGATAGTATTTCAATCAAGGAGGCAATAGGGCCAACCTCTATATTAAATGAAACCATAGCTCTTAATTTCCTCCATCTGATCTGGTTATGGAAGAAAGATTGAGGGCAGCAGCTCAATCAGGAAGTATTGATCATAGTTACTTAAAACGCGAATCGATTCAGTTCGTGAAGAACATAATTCGTTATTTATTAAAAATCGGATCATAGTTACTGTGCTGCATGTAGCTGCATCCATGAATCAATCCCAGACATGATCTAAATCCACTCTTAACTATTTAATATTTCCTAGTTTTGACGTATTTTTACGATTTGCCAATTAACTATGGCATCTTTTGTCTATACTAAGCAGATGATCAGAGTACTAATAGAAAGTAAGGTTCGAGTGAACACTACCAATTCTAGCAATTTGACAGAGCTCTGGATGTCTTACAAATTAAGCCAAACGCAAGTTGACACCAATGAGAGTATGGACATCACGCCGCGCTGGAGGTTTGTGTTGACAATTTGGCTCAAATCATTGAAGGCCATTAAGAAGGTTGGCAGCTTGGAAGTTGGAGGGTGGCTGTTGGATGTTCGCAGCTTGGTAGCTATCCCATTAAGAGTGTTCACATTTTTGGTGTTTGCATATAAAAGGCAATGTGTAGAGAGAGCAAAAATATGTGACTGATAGAGTTGATCAAGTTTCTGTTAATTGTAGAGTTTCTGGTATTTCTAGAGTTGTGAGTTCAGTGCTAGCATAGCACATTGTATTCGATTTATGTTTGTGCTCCATCTCCATTAATACAAAGCTCTCAAGCCCCTCATCCCGTGGATGTAAGCACACTTGCTGAACCACGTAAAATATATGTGTTATTATTTTGTATCTGTCGGTTTTACTATCCTTGGATTATTTTCGCACAACAAATTGGTACCAGAGCCATGGTTTACGTAAAACCGAGTTTGTTTGATTCTATCTGTTTTTTCAAAGTGCTCCATTTTGTGTTTTGAATATATTAGGTTGAAGAGATCGTCGAGACAAGTGCAACAGAATCAACCGGAGCGCCAACGGAGCACGCACGCGCCTCCATGCGCAGCCAGAAAGACTGCGAGTGGGCCTTACGCGCCCACGCACCGCACGCGCCAACAAAGGTTGAAGACGAGTGGACCTCACGTGCCCCACGCGCCGGCAACCAGGCAGTCCCCACGTGCCGCCGTACGCGCCTCATGCGCCGCAATCTCCGGCCAACTTTTTCAGGCCATTTTTTTGAGCCGGTTCAGAACACTATTCTGAGCCTTTCCTGAGTCGGTTGAGCTAAACCGAGTCCATTTTGAGCCACCTGCAGCAGGATATTCGCAGAATATTCTTCGTGTGTCCAAAATTTACTCAGTTGGACCCGTTCTTGGCTATTTGGACTATTCCGGACTCAATCGCGGCATCCGTTTTTCCATACAAGTAGCGGAAAAAAAACTCTAATTTGGTAAGTTTGTTTTATTACGATGGCTGAATCATTAAAGACAACTGAAACGTCCAGCATCGCACTATCAAGTTCTTACATTAGAAAAAACTCGATGACCACTGCAAAGTTTGAGGTGGAGAAATTTGACGGCACCAACAACTTTAGCATGTGGCAGTGCGAAGTTCTGGATCTGTTATTCAGAGAGGGGTCACATATCGCCTTGGAAGACATGCCCAAAGATATGTCGGAAGATGACTGGAACTTTGTCAACCGCCAGGCTTGTGGCACAATCTGGTTATGCCTAGCCAAAGACCAGAAGTATTGTGTCATGAGGGAGACTCATGCAAAAACTCTCTGGAAACAACTCGAGGACAAGTACATGACAAAGAGCATAGAGAACAGACTCTATCTGAAGAAAAAGCTGTTCTGGTTCCAGTATAAGCAAGGTATTACCATGCAAGAGCATCTAGTAAGTTTTAACAAAATCCTTGCTTATCTTCAAAATCTAGGTGCAAAAATCTCTGATGAAGATAAAGCTCTTACTTTGTTAAATTCCTTGCCTGATATCTATGATCATTTAACCACTACACTGTTATATGGTAAAAATGAGGTTAAATTTGTTGATGTTAGTAATGCTCTGGTGAATAATGAGTATCGGAAAAAAGATCAGCATGACCACCAGAATACTACACCATAAGCTGTAACTGTGTTCAAGGGCAGGACGACAAACAAAGGAGCCGGAGAAAACAAGCGAGGTAAATCCCGTTCAAAGAGGGGATCATCAAAAACACAACTCTCAAAGGACGAATGTGCCTATTGCCATGAGAAAGGGCACTGGAGAAAAAACTATCCTAACATGAAAAAATCGACTGTGAACGTGGCTCAGGAATTTGAGGGAGAGGAAGACTCTGCATTTACGATTTCCACATCAACAAACTCTTCAAATCAATGGATTCTGGATTCCGAATGTTTCTACCACATGTGTTCGAACCGGAAGTGGTTCTCAAGCTTCAAGGAGTTTGATGGAGGGATTGTCCTTATGGGCAAAGATAATACTTGTCACACTAGAGGTATTAGAACGATCCGACTGAAAATACAAGACGATACAATCAGACAAATTACAGATGTAAGGTATGTCCCTGATCTGAAGAAGAACCTCATATCACTGGGGGTTTTAGACTCAAATGGTTACAAGGTGACCATTCAGAATGGAGTCCTGAAGGTTGTACGTGGAGCATTCTTAGCAATGAAGGGTTCTATGAAGGGAAATCTATATTTTCTTGATGGAGAAACTGTGACAGACAGAGTAGCAGTCTCCCACAACAATGGAGACGATGAATTTGACACTTCTCGACTTTGGCACATGCGCTTAGGGTATGTTGGAGAAAAGGCCTTGCAAAACCTGGTAAAGCAAGGTGTACTTAAAAATACCAAAACTGGAAAACTTGATTTCTGTGAGCATTGCGTCCTAGGCCAGCAAACGAGAGTCAAGTTTGGCACTACAGTTCATCGTACGAGAGCTACATTGGACTACATTCACACTGATGTGTGAGGGCCTTCCAAAATGCTTCATTGGGAGGTAAACACTATTTTGTGACCTTTATTGATTATTACTCTAGATATGTCTGGGTTTATACTATGAAGCATAAAGATGAAGTTTTAGATATCTTCGTAAAATGGAAGAAGATGATCGAAACCCAGAGCGGGAGAAAGCTTAAGAGACGAAGATCTGACAACGGTGGAGAATACAAGTCAGATCCACTGAAGGAAATCTGTTAGAATGATGGGATAATCCGATACTTCACTGTTCCTGGCACTCCCCAGCAGAATGGAGTTGCAGAAAGGATGAACAGAACTTTGGTTGATAAAGTTCGCTGCATGTTATCCCAGTCAGGCTTGAGCAAAGCATTTTGGGCGGAGGCTTTAATGTATGCCTCCCACATTATCAATAGACTACCCTCCACTGCAATTGATGGGAAAACTCCCATAGAGGTGTGATCCAGACATTCTGCCACTGATTATGATCGGCTTCGTATTTTCGGATGCCCAGCATATTTTCACGTCAGTGAATCAAAACTGGATCCTAGAGCCAAGAAAGCTGTCTTCTTGGGCTTTAGTGAAGGAGTAAAGGCATTCCGACTGTGGAACCCTGAGTCAAAGAAAGTCATCGTAAGCCGAGATGTTACCTTTGACGAATCTGTAATGCTGAAACTGACGACTCCAAAGAATGAGAACCCTGATTCTCTAAGGCAGGTGGAGTTTGAACCTGAAGATGCTGGTCAAAATTCTGATGAATCTGAACCAGAATCTGATGACACCTTAAGTGAAGTGGAGAAATCATCACCGAAAATCTTTCAACAACCTGAATCTATTGCTACCAGCAGACCGAAAAGACATATTCAGAAACCTGCCCGGTACACAGACATGGTGGCATTCGCCCTTCCAGTAATTGACGATGATGTCCCGACCAATTACAAAGAAGCTGTAAACAGCCCCGAGCATGCCCAATGGAAGAAGGCGATAGATGAAGAAATGACATCACTTCATCAGAATCAAACTTGGAAGTTGGTTCCACTTTCAACACTCAAAAGAATAGTTAGGTGTAAATGGGTCTTTGGCAAAAAGGAGGGTGCTACCGGCAAAGACAGTATCAGGTACAAAGCCAGACTGATAGCCAAAAGTTATGCTCAAAAAGAAGGAATAGACTACAATGAGGTATTTTCACCTGTTGTTAAGCATGCATCTATTCGGATATTATTGGCTTTAGTAGCATAGTATGACCTAGAGTTAGTTCAATTTGATGTAAAAACTGCATTCCTCCATGGTTCCTTAGAGGAGAAAATTTATATGACTCAACCAGATGGTTTTAGAGTCCCCAGTCGTGAAGGTTGGGCATGTAAGTTGAACAGGTCTCTATATGGTCTGAAGCAGTCACCGCGACAGTGGTACAAGCGGTTTGAAACCTTTATGATGGATTAGAAGTACACACGCAGTCAGTTTGATCACTGTGTTTATTTTTGGAAACTCCAAGATGAATCATTTATCTATTTGCTTTTATATGTTGATGATATGCTAATCGCATCTAAAAGCAAGGTGGAGATCGACAGACTGAAGGTTCAATTGAGCTCAGAGTTCGAGATGAAGGATCTTGGAGAAGCCAAGAAAATTCTTGGGATGGAAATCAGCAGAGATAGAAAAAATGGTATAGTCAAATTGACCCAGGCTCAGTATCTGAGCAAAGTACTTCAGCGATTTGGCATTAATGATAAGACCAAATCTGTAAGTACTCCTTTGGCGCCACATTTCAAACTCAGTGCATTGATGTCACCAAGTACAGATGGTGAGAAGAGACAAATGGATCATGTTCCATATGCCAATGCAGTAGGTGCCCTAATGTATGCAATGGTGTGTACGAGACCTGATATTTCACATGCTGTAAGTATGGTAAGCCGATACATGCATAATCCTGGTAAAGGCCACTGGCAAGCTGTGAAATGGATTCTACGATACATTCATGGTACTGTGGAAACAGGCTTATAATTTGAGAGAAGTAAAACTATAGGTAAGCATCTTGTAGGATATATGGATTCAGACTATGCTGGGGATCTTGATAATCGTCATTCTACTACTGGTTATGTGTTCACTATGACAGGAGGACCAGTAAGTTGGAGATCAACTTTACAGTCAACAGTAGCTCTATCTACAACAGAAGCAGAGTACATGGCTGTAATGGAAGCTTTCAAGAAGCAATTTGGTTTCAAGGATTGACTGATGATTTGGGGATAGCACAGAAGAAGGTAAATGTTTTCTGCGATAGCCAGGGTGCCATTTGCCTAGCAAAAAACCAAGTTCATCACGGTCGAACCAAGCATATTGATGTTCGCTACCACTTTATCCGAGAAATAGTAGATGAAGGAAACATCCTACTACAGAAGATTGGGACTGCAGATATGCTAACCAAGATAGTTTCTGGGATCAAGTTTCAATATTGTTTGGACTTGATCAATATCTCTTGAGTTTAAAGCACCTGAAGGAGGAACGGAGGAAGCAATCTCGGAGGATTCTCGCCAAGGTGGAGATTGTTGACAATTTGGCTCAAATCATTGAAGGCCATTAAGAAGGTTGGCAGCTTGGAAGTTGGAGGGTGGCTGTTGGATGTTGGCAGCTTGGTAGCTGCCCCATTAAGGGTGTTCACACCCTTGGTGTTTGCCTATAAAAGACAATGTGTAGAGAGAGCAAAAATGTGTGAGTGATAGAGTTGAGCAAGTTTCTGTTAATTGTAGAGTTTCTAGTATTTCTAGAGTTGTGAGTTCAGTGCTAGCATAGCACATTGTATTCGGTTTATGTTTGTGCTTCATCTCCATTAATACAAAGCTCTCAAGCTCCTCCTCCCATGGATGTAAGCAAACTTGCTGAATCACATAAAATATTTGTGTTATTATTTTGTATCTGTCGGTGTTACTATCCTTGAGTTATTTTCGCACAACAGTTTGAATGCTTTCTCAATGTCTAGAACTCTAACGTTAGACGAGAAGTTAAGATCAAAGATTACACTGTCTGAAAATGCTGGTAGATTTTGGATTGCTTTTGCGGAGAGTATATCAGCTGAGACCCGAAATGCATTACTGGTAGTATGTGGACTACTTCTAGCAGCCACATATCAAACCACTCTCAGCCCCCCGCCGCCTGCTGGAGCTTTGCAGGCCGCTGAAGCCGGTTTCACTTCTAATGAAAGACCGCCCAAGGTGGATAATTCAGTAATGGATCAGTATGATTCTAATGGTTATAGTATGTCAACTTTTTTTCGCCTTCAGTACAACACTTCTCCTGACGTATTTCCTTTTGCTAACTAACCCACGAGGCCTCATGGATCCCCTCGTTATGTCACTAACATTTTTGTTATACAGCTTCTTAACTGCATTATGTGCCCAAGCTCCAAAGATTCATCGAGGCTTAAATGCTAGCCATTACATTTCAAGTGTACTTTTTATGGCGGCTCCAGTAATTTTCAGCATAATACTTAGTGATCGACTGTTAGCTTATTTAAGAAGACTGAGGAATTTTCCACCTTCTCATCGGTGAGATACACACATGCAGATCATCGAAATGGATTAGACGATGATGTGAACTTTTTGGAGCCCTAGATTAAGGCTGTCAATGAATGTTAAAATGAATAAGTGGCTAAGTGTCACCAGCCATAACCTTTTTTTTTGGCTTGAAACCAGCCTTAACCTTGCCCAAGATAAGGCCATTGTTAGATTAATTAGGAATTGTTGAGAGCAATTTCTTGTAATTTTTGCATCTTTCCTGCATTTCGATTGCGAAATAGCTTTCAAGCTTTAATTTCCCACCAAGTTCACAACTTTCAACCCTTGAGGCTTAAAGACAATATATAAAGATCAACAAACCACAACTTTTCAAGCAAATAAAATAAAGAAAAATGTTAATCGGTGTTTAGTGGTACTAATTAAAGTAATATATATAATATATAATTAATACATCATTTTTTCTGAAATTTAGTAAAAATAACAATTATAATTTTTTAAAATGATATATATTTATTAAAAAATAAATAAATAAATACGAATAAAATGACACGTGACAATATTTTAAATCCGTTTATGAAATTTAAAATTTCATCTTGTGTATAAAATAATAATTCTAATATAATGTATATTAACCTGAAAACTCGTATATGTATAGTATTTCGTTTTTTTTTCTTTGTGTAAGTCGTATAAACATGAATACAACACAAATTATTAATTGCTAAAATCCTAAAAATAAATATGATATGTGTATTAAATATGTTATATAAACAATATCATGTTTATTATATTGTTTTCGTGTCTATTAAATATATTATGTTTTCATATTGTTCCAAAATTATCGGATTTATATATAGCATATTCCAATGACACTAAAAGAAAAAAGAAAAAAAAAAAAAAAAAAACTGACCGGACACCACCTCGGTGAAGGCTAGGAAAGATATTTAGAAGTTGGCAAACTCAAGGGCTCATTTTGTAGGGAAATAGATGAGTCACTGGAGACATTGGCTCTAATACATGATTAAGTTGTGGTTTATACAAAGGCCAAGCCGTCATCACTGGGTTACCCATCCGTATGACTGAAGTTTGAACCGAATCAACATTCTTTATAGAAAATTAGCCAAGTGCCCCCCATTAGTGTCTGAATTCAGGGATTTAAATTACAGTCGCGGACGCGTTTTCGGTCGTGTTGTATTTATCGCGGCTGCGGACGTAATGAATGTTACCGCGATCAATTGCGGTAAATATCGACCGCGAATATCGGCGGCGGAAGGAGCCGCAACCGCTAAATAGCGGCCGTAACGTCGCGTTGCGGCCGCTATTTAAATCCCTGTCTGAATTTAGCCGGAGCTAAACAAAGTTTAGAGTTAGGGTGACAAGCTCGCACCACCGAGCTCGGGCAAATGATAAGTCATTTGCAATTTAATATATATTAATACTGAATGTCTACCTATTCCGATGTCGGATGGTAAAAGTCGCGAATACCTCTCCTTGCCGATTTACCAACAAACACATCAGTAAGCAAATTTCACAACTTATTGCAAAAAACAGAAAGCAAATTTAAAGGAGAAAAATGTTATCATCTATGAAAGAGTCTCTCAATTTTTTAAGTTTTTAAAATTTAGACACCAAAAAAATTGCAGTAAAATTAATGCATCATATCCAATAAGTCATCCACTCTGATTTGAATCACTTTTTGTTCAATAATGGTTAACTTGTTGAACAAATGGGAGTTTTGAGTCTAAACTATTAGTTTCAAAGCTAATGACTAGGAACATTATTGAATGAAGAAATGGGACTTTTTGAGAGAATTTTTCAATACAGTTACTGCGCATGTTCTAAGCATGTTATTCAAATTCGAAATGAGCGAAGGATATGAATATATGTCCGACACCATCACAGGAAGGGCAACATTGTACCGGAAAGAGTAATGTCTAAGAGATGATTTTGAGTGACTGAAGTGAAAGTTGTTAAATGGCTCAAGTCTAGAGGTGGCAATTGGGCGGGTTCGGATCGGGTTCATTCGGGTTCGGGCCCATTTGGGTTCGGGTTCGGTTCGGGTATTTTTTACATCATTTTTATTTTATGTTAGATGTAATCATTTTTACATAATTTAAATATTTATTTTTAAAATAAATTGAATATCTTATTATTATTTTTAAAAACAACTTTTTATTATAATATGATATTTTTAATTTTATTTATTTATTAAATCAATATTTTTTAGCACCAAAAGAATATAAAAGTAATTTTTAAAATAATTTATTATAAAAAATATGATATATTATAAATTAATCATATTAATATTTAAAATAATTGATTTGATGAACTCGAATTTCAACATGTAAATACATTATAATTTATATTCACTATAAAATAAGAGACTTTTATGGACGAACCTTGGCATTCAACTATCCGTTTATATATTTGTAAAATGTAAAAAATTTATGCTTATATAAAGAATCGAACCTAACGTTCAACTCTTAATAGTAAGGATATTACCAAGTGAATCAATCTTGAATTTTGATATAATATGTCACTAAAAGTAAATTATATCTTAAATTATATCAAGTGTAATAAAATAATAATTTAAAAAATACTTATCCAAAATAAAATAAATAATAAATCAATTACAAAATTAAATTAGCTAATTATGTTAAATATTTTTAAATTCTAAAAAGACATGATACTTTTATAAATCAATATTTGTTGACTTAATTTAATAATTTGCCTAAGAAAACTATATATATGTTGCAAAGAGCAACACATTTTTTTTAAAAGTAGTTTTTATCTATTTTTTAATATAAGAAATACTATTATACTAAAGATAAGTTAAAATGAATGAATTGCTGTTAATTATTTTTAATATATAGAAAACACTATTATACTATTATAAGGGTGCTCTTAAAATAACATAAACAAAAGACAAATAATACTTTATGTCAAAAAAAATTTACATCTCTAAAATCTTCATGAGTTTAGAATCTTTAGATGGTGGATTCATCAAGATATGAGAAGTTAAAGTTATAAATACAAAATATAATTTTTTTTTGGTAAAATTATTATTTTATCATATATATAAATTAAATTTTAATTAAATTATTAAAAAAGAGATTAGAATAAAATTGATAAATAAAGTTCTTACTTTATAAAAAAAGTATTTAATTATAATTTGATAATTTTATTTTTAGTATTAAATTCGAGTTCGGATTCTAGTCGATCTCGGGCTTGACTATTTTCGGGTTCGAGCTTTTTCGGGCTTGGGTTTTTCGGTTTCGGGTTTTTTAGAGTTTGGGCCCTTTTGGATTCGGGTAATTTGGGTTCGGACTTTTTCGGATTAGTTTGGATTTTTTTGGTAGCGGGTTCGGGTTTGGATTTTTCTACACGAGTTTTCGAATTCGAGTTTATTTTGCCACCTCTACTCAAGTCCATGGTGATTTCGGATTTGGAATAGGCAAATGAAGATTTGTGCAAAGGATGTTGAAATTCCACTTAAGGAAAATACTGAATTAGGTCTCTTAAATATTTTAATAAAGTAAATAATTGTTAAATAGAAGGGATCAATGACAGATTTAAAAGGGATCTAGTGAACATCCATAACATGCATGGGAAAAAACCTTCAAATTGAACTCCATAAATTTTAAATTGGTTACATCAAAAGCAGACCAAAGATAAAGGGCACAGCCATTACAGGTTAACCAAAATTCTGCCAGAAATGTTAAAGACACATTGTTTTCCAAACAAAACCTAGACATCTACCATTACTGAGAAAACTCCATCAGCTACTTGCAGATGTCTTTAGGCCCTCATGTTGCCCAGAAAGACACTTGTCAAGACTGACTTGGATTGTAAGGAAGACTTCAGCAGCTTCAAACCCTACCAAGGAGAACAAAAAAAAACTAAGCATCGATCTATGCCAAAAAAATAGAGAGAGGAGAGTTTTTATGAGTTTAAAATACCTCATCCATTCCCAAATCAACAACCCTCTCCTCAAGTGCTCCAACTTCCTTAACGTTGAACTTGTTGAGCAGAGTAATGCTGGAAATTGTAGACATTGGTTTAACAGCCAAATCATCCATCACCATATAAGTCACTACCCCTTTGACAAACCCTCTTTCTTCACCAGTTGATTCTCTTTTTGCGACATCTGGAGCTACAATGGGCACCTCAGTAGACATCACTTTTCTAGTCACTGATTCTTCATCAGCAAGCAAGAGTGGGACATCAGAAGAAGAAGTTAGAGCTCTAGGCTTGAGAAGTGAGTCTTTGTTTTGGTTTGGTTTGGTTGCATGTAAGTTTCACTGAGGTTTTTGATACTCTCATAGAGGTTTCCAAGGGAACCCACCATGCAGTTTATTGTTAGAAGCCTAATGTCGACAGTGCCAACAGGCATAGAAAGGAGGTTAAATAGAAAATCTACAAAGTCTTTCCCTGCTTCAGCGAAGAGGACTTTGTTACTCTTTGAGTCAATAAGGAGCTTCAAGCTAATCTTGGAATTAGAGGCAGCCATGGCTTTTCAGTTAACAGTGTTGTGCGAAAATAACCCAAGGATAGTAAAACCGATAGATACAAAATAATAACACAGATATTTTACGTGATTCAGCAAGTGTGCTTACATCTACGGGAGGAGGAGCTTGAGAGCTTTGTATTAATGGAGATGGAGCAAAAACATAAACCGAATACAATGTGCTATGCTAGCACTGAACTCACACCTCTATGAAATACCAGAAAATCTACAATTAACAGAAACTTGCTCAATTCTTTCACTCACATACTTTTAGCTCTCCCTACACATTGCCTTTTATAGGCAAAAACCAAGGGTGTGAACACCCTTAATGGGGCAGCTACCAAGCTGCCAATATCCAACAGCCACCCTCCAACCTCCAAGCTGCCGACCTTCTTAAATGGTCTTAAAGGATTGAGCCAAATTGTCAACAATCTCCACCTTGGCGAGAATCCTCCGAGATTGCTTCCTCCATTCCTCCTTCAGGTGCTTTAAACTCAAGAGACATTGATCAAGTCCAAACAATGTTGAAACTTGATCCCAGAAACTATCTTGGTTTGCATATCTGCGGGATTATCTGCAGTTCTGATCTTCTATAGTAGGATGTTTCCTTCATCTACTATTTCTCGGATAAAGTGGTAGCGAACATCAACATGCTTGGTCCGACCGTGATGAACTTGGTTCTTTGCTAGGCAAATGGCATTCTGGCTATCGCAGAAAGCATCTACCTTCTTCTGCGCTATCCCCAAATCATCAATCAATCCTTGAAGACAAATTGCTTCCTTGAAAGCTTCCGTTACAGCCATGTACTCTGCTTCTGTTGTAGACAGAGCTACGGTTGACTGTAAAGTGGATCTCTAACTTACTGGTCCTCCTGTCATAGTGAACACATAACCAGTAGTAGAACAACGCTTATCAAGATCCCGAGCATAGTCTGAATCCACATATCCTACAAGATGCTTACCTATAGTTTTACTTCTCTCAAATTTTAAGCCCATTTCCACAGTACCATGAATGTACTGTAGAATCCATTTCACAGCTTGCCAGTGGCCTTTACCAGGATTATGCGTATACCGGCTTACCATACTTGCAGCATGTGAAATATCAGGTCTCGTACACACCATTGCATACATTAGGGCACCTACTGCATTGGCATATGGAACATGATCCATCTGTCTCTTCTCACCATCTGTACTTGGTGACATCAATGCACTGAGTTTGAAATGTGCAGCCAAAGGAGTACTTACAGATTTGGTCTTATCATTAATGCCAAATCGCTGAAGTACTTTGCTCAGATACTGAGCCTGGGTCAATTTGACTATACCGTTTTTTCTATCTCTGCTGATTTCCATCCCAAGAATTTTCTTGGCTTCTCCAAGATCCTTCATCTCGAACTCTGAGCTCAATTGAGCCTTCAGCCTGTCGATCTCCACCTTGCTTTTAGATGCGATTAGCATATCATCAACATATAAAAGCAAATAGATAAATGATTCATTTTGGAATTTCCGAAAATAAACACAGTGATCAAATTGACTGCGTGTGTACTTCTGATCCATCATAAAGGTGTCAAACCGCTTGTACCATTGTCGCGGTGACTGCTTCAGACCATACAGAGACCTGTTCAACTTACATGCCCAACCTTCACGACCGGGAACTCTAAAACCATCTGGTTGAGTCATATAAATTTTCTCCTCTAAGGAACCATGGAGGAATGCAGTTTTTACATCAAATTGAACTAACTCTAGGTCATACTATGCTACTAAAGCCAATAATATCCAAATAAATGCATGCTTAATTACAGGTGAAAATAACTCATTGTAGTCTATTCTTTCTTTTTGAGCATAACCTTTGGCTACCAGTCTGGCTTTATACCTGATACTGTCTTTGCCGGTAGCACCCTCCTTTTTGGCAAAGACCCATTTACACCCAATTGTTCTTTTGAGTGTTGGAAGTGGAACCAACTTCCAAGTCTGATTCTGATGAAGTGATGTCATCTATTCATCCATCGCCTTCTTCCATTGGGCATGTTCGGGGCTGTTTACAGCTTCTTTATAATTGGTCGGGACATCATCGTCAATTACTGGAAGGGCGTATGCCACTATGTCTGTGTACCGGGCAGGTTTCTGAATATGTCTTTTCGGTCTGTTGGTGGCAATAGATTCAGGTTGCTGAAAGATTTTTGGTGATGACTCCTCCACTTCACTTAAGGTGTCATCAAATTCTGGTTCAGATTTATCAAAATTTTGACTAGCATCTTCAGGTTCAAACTCTACCTGCCTTAGAGAATCAAGGTTCTCATTCTCTGGAGTTGTCAGTTTCAGCATTACAGATTCGTCAAAGGTAATATCTCGGCTTACGATGACTTTCTTTAACTCAGGGTTCCACAGTGAGAATGCCTTTACTCCTTCACTAAAGCCCAAAAAGACAGCTTTCTTAGCTCTAGGATCCAGTTTTGATTCACTAACGTGAAAATATGCAAGGCATCCAAAAATACGAAGTCGGTCATAATCAGTAGTAGAATGTCCGGACCACACCTCTATGGAAGTTTTCCCATCAATTGCAGTGGAGGGTAGTCTGTTGATAATGTGGGAGGTGTACATTAAAGCCTCCGCCCAAAATGCTTTGCTCAAGCCTGACTGGAATAACATGCAACGAACTTTATCAACCAAAGTTCTGTTCATCCTTTCTGCAACTCCATTCTGCTGGGGAGTGCCAGGAACAGTGAAGTGTCGGATTATCCTATCATTCTGATAGATTTCCTTCAGTGGATCTGACTTGTATTCTCCACCGTTGTCAGATCTTAGTCTCTTAAGCTTTCTCCCACTCTGGGTTTCGATCATCTTCTTCCATTTTACGAAGATATCTAAAACTTCATCTTTATGCTTCATAGTATAAACCCAGACATATCTAGAGTAATCATCAATAAAGGTCACAAAATAGTGTTTACCTCCCAATGAAGCATTTTTGGAAGGCCCCCAGACATCAGTGTGAATGTAGTCCAATGTTGCTCTCGTACAATGAACTGCAGTACCAAACTTGACTCTCGTTTGCTTGCCTAGGACGCAATGCTCACAGAAATCAAGTTTTCTAGTTTTGGCATTTTTCAGTACACCTTGCTTTACCAGGTTTTGCAAGGCCTTTTCTTCAACATGCCCTAAGCGCATGTGCCAAAGTCGAGAAGTTTCAGATTCATCGTCTCCATTGTTGTGGGAGATTGTTGCTCTGCCTGTCACAGCTTCTCCATCAAGAAAATATAGATTTCCCTTCATAGAACCCTTCATTGCTAAGAATGCTCCACGTACAACCTTCAGGACTCCATTCTGAATGGTCACCTTGTAACCATTTGAGTCTAAGACCCCCAATGATATGAGGTTCTTCTTCAGATCAGGGACATACCTTACATCTGTAAGTTGTCTGATTATACCGTCATGCATTTTCAATCAGATCATTCCAATACCTCTAGTGTGACAAGTATTATCATTGCCCATAAAGACAATCCCTCCATCAAACTCCTTGAAGCTTGAGAACCACTTCCGGTTCGAACACATGTGGTAGGAACATCCAGAATCCAGAATCCATTGATTTTAAGAGTTTGTTGATGTGGAAATCGTAAATGCAGAGTCTTCCTCTCCCTCAGATTCTTGAGCCACGTTCACAGTCGACTTCTTCATGTTAGGACAGTCTTTTTTCTAGTGCCCTTTCTCATGGCAATAGGCACATTCGTCCTTTGAGAGTCGTGTTCTTGATGATCCCCTCTTTGAACGGGATTTACCTCGTTTGTTTTCTCCGGCTCTTTTGTTTGTCGTCCTACCCCTGAACACAGTTAAAGCTTCTGGTGTAGTATTCTGGTGATCATGCTGATCCTTTTTTCGATACTCATTATTCACCAGAGCATTACTAACATCAACAAATTTAACCTCATTTTTACCATATAACAGTGTAGTGGTTAAATGATCATAGCTATCAGGCAAGGAATTTAACAAAGTAAGAGCCTTATCTTCATCAGAGATTTTTGCATCTAGATTTTGAAGATCAGCGAGGATTTTGTTGAAACTTACTAGATGCTCTTGCATGGTAATACCTTGCTTATACTGGAACCGGAAAAGCTTTTTCTTCAGATAGAGTCTGTTCTCCATGTTCTTTGTCATGTACTTGTCCTCGAGTTGTTTCCAGAGAGTTTTTGCATGAGTCTCCCTCATGACATAGTACTTCTGGTCCTTGGCTAGACATAACCGGATTGTGCCACAAGCCTGGTGGTTGACAAAGTTCCAGTCATCTTCCGACATATCTTTGGGCATGTGTTCCAGGGCGATATGTGACCCCTCTCGGAATAACAGATCCAGAACTTCGCACTGCCACATGCCAAAGTTGTTGGTGCTATCGAATTTCTCTACCTAAAACTTTGCAGTGGTCATCGAGTTTTTTCTGACGTAAGAACTTGATGGTGCGCTGCTGGACGTTTCAGTTGTCTCTAATGATTCAGCCATGGTAATAAAACAAACTTACCAAATCAGATTTTTTCCGCTACTTGTATAAAAAATGGATGCCGCGGTTGAATCCGGAATGATCCAAATAGCCAGGAACGGGTCCAACTGAGTAAATTTTGGACACACGGAGAATATTCTGCGAATATCTTGCTGCAGGGGGCTCGAAATGGACTCGGTTTAGCTCAACCGACTCAGGAAAGGCTCGGAATAGTGTTCTGAACCAGCTCAAAAAAATAGCCTGGAAAAGTTGATCGGAGAGATGGCAGCGCGTACGGCGGCGCGTGAGGTGCGTGGGGGACTGCCTAGTTGCCAGCGCGTGAGGTCTAGTCGTCTTCAACCTCTGTCTGGCGTGTGGCGAGTAAGTCCCACTCGCAATCCTTCTGGCGACGGGTGTAGGCGCGTGCGTGCTCCGTTGGCGCTCCTATTGATTCTGTTGCACTCATCTCGACGATTTCTTCAACATGGTATATTCAAAACACAAAATTGACCACTTTGAAAAAACGGACAAAATCAAACAAACTCGGTTTTACGTAAACCATGGCTCTGATACCAATTTGTTGTGCGGAAATAACCCAAGGATAGTAAAACCGACAGATATAAAATAATAACACAGATATTTTACGTGGTTCAGCAAGTGTTCTTACATCCACGGGAGGAGGAGCTTGAGAGCTTCGTATTAATGGAGATAGAGCAAAAATATAAACCGAATACAATGTGCTATGCTAGCACTGAACTCACACCTCTATAAAATACCAGAAAATCTACAATTAACAGAAACTTGCTCAACCCTTTCACTCACACACTTTTAGCTCTCCCTACACATTGTCTTTTATAGGCAAAAACCAAGGGTGTGAACACCCTTAATGGGGCAACTACCAAGCTGCCAACATCCAACAGCCACCCTCCAACTTCCAAGCTGTCGACCTTTTTAAATGGTCTTTAAAGGATTGAGCCAAATTGTCAACAATCTCCACCTTAATGGGGCAGGATATTTTTGATCCATGCCGGCCCGGCTCGAAACAGTGTTTTCTTTATTAAAACAATATTATTTTATTTAATTTTAATTATATAAATATATTAAAAAATAATAATATTTTATTATAATAAACAGTGAATTAGGGCTTATGGGCCGGGCCTGCCTAGGACTGGGCCTGGGCAAAGAATTTGAAAAACAATCGGCCGCAACCCGGCCCGGCCCATGAGCACCTCTACTAAGGACTAGACTATTTGTCCGATCTACTTATAGAATATTTTAAATTCGAGATGGTTTGATCTGGTTAGGTTTATTAATTAATAAATAAAAAATTATTTTTTATTTATATTTAATTAAAAAATATAAAAATATTAATATAAAAATAAAATTTTTATATTTTAATACATTTTAAACAATAAAAACGAACTTTTTCTGGTATGACAGGTTGGGTTGAGCGTTGGACATGCAAATTTTTTTTTTACTTTTCAAACCTGACCCAACCAGGTCCAATAATAGATAGATCTAGTTTGGAGATATTGAGTCATAATTTTTTTTTTTTTTTTGTAATATAATCAAGTGTATTCTCATATTTTGTCCGAATCTAATCTTCTTCACGAACAGTATAGATGATTTAATTATCTGTGAGTTGTATTCTAACAATTGCTTGCATGATCCTTGGAGATTCATTACTTTATTTTCTCCTACAAGAGGTGTTGGTATTTATTGAACAAGAATCTTATTAACATGTCGTCTATTTGCTTTAGTTCGAAATTAAAGAGCTCCAGTTTCACAGAATTTGAAGGCATTTATGAATTAAAATCAAAATCTTTGATTATTGCTTAATTCTTTCAGATAATTTTCCAAAAAATGTTTTCATTGGATAATTAATCCATGATTCTGAAAGTAAATCTAAGCTATTATTAAAGAATGCATAATTTCACAAGTATGTAGCTTATATATAGAGAAAGACTGGATAGGCAACCTTGTAGTGGAAAAAAAATAAAAATTTTAAAAATGAAACAACAAATAGATAAAAAATAAAAAAATAAAATAGAAGAAAGGACTTTATTATCTTATAACAATATACGCAAAGATATCTCAAAATTGGAATAATTCATTTTAGCATAATATAGTGTCATGTGTAAGTGAACAATTGGTCTCTCAAAAAAAATAATAACTATACTAAAAAAGAACAAAAAAAAAAGATAAGAAGGGAAAGGTTAAATGGGTCTTTAGCCCAATTAAATTCAAATTTCTTGGGTCAATGCAAATGATTTAGTAAAAGTCCATTCTAAACAACCAAGTCTAGGAACAAAATTCAAGTCTAGGAATAATTTTGTATTCTTTATTTTCATTTTATTTTAAAATTTTATAAATTATAAAAGAATAGCATAACTTAGATGTCGGAAAAAGTTAAAGCAAATAAAAGAAAAAAAATTAGAATTATTTAATTTACTTTTAGTAAAAAATTTCTCTTATATATTTACTTTCCTTTAATTCAGTCACAAGATAAATATAAATAAAAGAGAAAAATATTCTTATAAAGGATAACACACTACTGATTGTTAATCTAAATGGTCCAACCATTAAATAAAGTAAAATTCTTTTCTTCTTCTTGTTTTGCTTTTCCTTTTTTTTTTTTTTTTTATATATATACTTTTTTAGAGTAAAAATAAATGTTATTCCTTATTTCCACTTTATTTTTAAAAATTTATAAATTATAAAAGAATGGCATAGTTGATAGCTTGGAAATAAGAAAAAGTTAAAGCATATTAACTTTACTCTTGGAAAGTAAGAGAAAAAAATAAAATTTTCAGATTTAATTTATTTGTAGTGAAAAAAAAATTCTTACTTTCCCTTTAATTTAGTCACAAGATGAGTATAAATAAGTAAGAATCATATTTTTATCAAGGATAACACGCTACTGATTGTTAATCTAAATGGTTCAATCACAAGATAAAGTAAAATTCTTTTCTTCCTCTTTTTTTTTTTTTCTTTTTTTTTTTTTATACTTTTCGAGAGTAATAATAATAAAAAAGGATAATCTCTTATTCCTTATTTCCACCTTATTTTAAAATTTTAAAAATTACAAAAAGAATGGCATAACTTAGAAGTAGGAAAAAGTTATAGCATCTCAAGGTTACTCTTGAAAAAAAAAATAGAATTATACTCTCATATTTAATTTATTTTTAGTGAAAACTTTCTCTCATATATTTACTTTTCCTTTAATTTAGTCACAAGATGAGTATAAATAAGGAAGAATCATATTCTTATGAATGATAGCACGTTACTGATTGTCAATCTAAATGATTCAACCACAAAATAAAGTAAAAGTCTTATCTGAATGGTTTAACCATAAGATAAAGTAAAATTCTTTTCTTCATTTTTTTTTTTTTTTTGACTTTACGAGACTAATAATAAAAAAAGAATTTCTTATTTCCACCTTAAAATTACAAAAGAATGGCATTATTTAGAAGTAGAGAAAAGTTAAAACATCTTAAGGTTACTCTTGAAAAGTAAAAGAAAGAAATAAAGTTATACTCTCATATATAATTTATTTTGTGAAAATTTTCTCCAATATATATTTACTTTCCTTTTAATTTAGTCACAAAATGAGTATAAATAAGGAATAATCATATTCTTATGGAGGATAACACGCTACTAATTGTTAATCTAAATGGTTCAACCACAAGATAAAGTAAAATTCTTTCTTCCTCTTCTTTTGCTTTTTTTTTTTTTTTTTTTTTACTTTTCGAGTGTAACAATAAAAAAATGATAAAATTTTTATTCCTTATTTCCACATTATTTTAAAATTTTATAATTTAGAAAAGAATGGTATAACTTAGACGTAGAGAAAAATAAAAGTATCTTAAGGGTACTCTTGAAAAGTAAAAGAAAAATAGAATTATACACTCATATTTAATTTATTTTTAGTGAAAATTTTCTCCTATATATGTACTTTCCCTTCAATTTAGTCACAAGCTGAGTATAAATAAGAAAGAATCATATTCTTATGATGGATAACATACTACTTGATTGTTAATCTAAATGGTTCAACCATAAGATAAAGTAAATTTCTTTTCTTCCTTTTCTTTTCTTTTGCTTTGCTTTGCTTTTTTTTTTTTTTTTTTTATACTTTTCAAGAGTAATAATAATAAAAAAAATAATTCCTTATTCTTTATTTCCACCTTACTTGAAAGTGATAAAAATTACAAAAGAATGGCATAACTTAGAAGTAGGGAAAAGTTAAAACATCTTAAGATTACTCTTGAAAAAAATAGAATTATACTCTCATTTTTAAATTATTTTTAGTGAAAATTTTCTCATCTATTTACTTTCTCTTTAATTTAGAATCTTATTCTTATGGACAATAACACGCTATTGGTTATTAATCTAAATGGTTCAGTCACAAGATAAAGTAAAATTTTTTTATTTCTATTTTTTTATTTCTACTTTTCGAGAGTAATAATTACAAAAGGATAATCTCTTATTCCTTAGTTCCACCTTATTTTAAATATTTATAAATTACAAAAAAGAATAGGAAAAGTTAAAGCACATCTTAAGGTTACTCTTGAAAAGTTTATTAATAAAAAAATTACAATTATACTCTCATATTTAATTTTTTTTAGTGAACATTTTCTCCAATATATTTATTTTCCTTTTAATTTAGTCACAAGATAAATATAAATAAAGAATAATCATATTCTTATAGATGATAACACGCTACTTATTATTAATCTAAATGGTTCAACCACAAGATAAAGTAAAAAAAAAAAAAATCTTCTTCTTCCTATTCTTTTATTATTATTATTATTTTTTACTTTTCGAGAGTAATAATAAAAAAAGAATAATCTCTTATTCCTTATTTCCACCTTATTTGAGACATTTATAAATTACAAAAGAATGGCTTAACTTACATTGTCCACGTAATTTGAACAACGTGAATTTGAAACGTGGGAATGTAGATTTTGCTTCGAGGAGGTGAACACAGAGCATGGGAGTTACTTTTGTTCTAAATGCAATTACATTGTCCACGTAAATTGTGCAACAGAGAACCGTCGTTTTTACTATGAAGTTGACTCAATAGAAAAGGATGAAACTATGGACTTTGATGAACCTATGGATTTAAGAGAAATTGTGACAGCCATATGGATTAAACATTCCAGCCATCAACATAACTTAGCATTGAGTGAAGACATTTGGAATTTTAAACAATGTGACGGCTGCCTTCTACCCATCTTGACTTCTTATTACTATTGTTCACAATGTGATTTCTTTCTCCACAAATCTTGTGCTGAGTTACCTATGAAGAAACATCTTTGGTTTCACTATCACCAAAAGCCGCTTAAACTTGCTTCAAAAGGCATTTTCAAATGTGTGATTTGTGGATACGAAACTAGCGGTTTTGTATATACCTGTGCTGAATGCGCAGAACGTATTTGCTTGCGATGTGCTTTAGTTCCTGATATCCCCAGATGTCAAGGACATGAACATCCCCTCCAGCCCTTTCGTAGCAAGGATAAAGTGTTGTGCAATGCTTGTGGAAAATCTACAATATTCACATACAGATGTAAGCACTGCAATTTTGCTTTGCACCAAAATTGTATTACATTGCCACTTACAGCTCAACACAAATCTGATGTACATCATTTCACACTCACTTATCATGATGATGACAATTATTCAGAAAGCCATTATTGTGATATTTGTGAAAAAGAAAGGAACCCGAAACACTGGTTTTACCATTGTGCAACTTGTAACAATTCAGCTCATCCCAACTGTGTTCTTGGAAAATACTCATTTATCAAGCTCGGCAGCATCTACACAAAAGGAGATCATCCACATCCTCTCACTTTTGTCCAGAAGGTTCAGTATTATCCAGAATGCCATAAATGTGGTAAGCCCTGCCTTGATCTGTCTCTTGAATGTAAGACAATTGGATGCAGCTATATTGTTCACTGGTATTGTATAAAAGCTCCTCAACTTCGAAGAAGCACAGGAGATGTTCTTCTTCAAGTAGCAATGAGACAAATAAGCGGTTGATAGATCGCAACAAAAAAAAAAAAAAAAATTTGTTGCTTTGGTTGGTTGTTTCTGAACTATTTCCAATTATTCTCTGTAACTATTTGTATCCATGTTTGGAATTATCATTTGAGAATTTCTAAAGTTCTGGTTTTATAGAATAGATGTTATAAGCTGTTGCATGCTCCAAAAGTACAGTAGCGAACCATGAAATTATAGTAAAAGATGGATTAATTGCAGTTAACACTTCTGAGAGTTGGATATTAATGCACCATCCTTGAACAGTTCAAACTGCTCCTTTAAATCGAGTTCCATAAACTTAAAACGAGAACTGACATAAGCTTAATTGCAACAAATAACTTTTTCTATACTCCAATGAAGACTAGATTCTCAAAAGCAGCCTCATATCAACTACTTTCAATTATTTATTTTAAACTTTCTTGAACTCCTTTTTTTCCCAATGAAGACATCAGTTAGAGCAGTCTTTGAATGCAGAAAAGCCTTCAACATCTCCAGAATAGACCTGTCCAGGAACAAAAATCAATGACACGGGCGTCTCAGATAAATCATCCATTACCATATTTGTATGTAGCCAAGCCCTTCACAACACCTCTCTCACTTGCTGAATCCGCCTTATCAGTATTCGAACTCACAAAAGTCAACTTACTAGACATTGAGTATCTGCAGTATGAACATAGCTGTTGAAAAAAAACTTAGAGTAGATAACTCTAATTTTACCACTCAAAGAAGAAAGTTTAGATTTTAGGAAAACTCACAAATGCTCACACTTCACTCTAGACTACACTCTTTAGAGAAGAACTCCTTAGGAAAACTTAGAACTTTTATTGCTTATTGAAGCTTACTACTTGATTATTTACAAATGCAAGGGAGGGGGTATTTATACAATACCAAGACAAACACAAGCCACACAAATATAAAATCTAAATAAATTACAACCATCCATTGTTGTTTAATAACAACCACACATTTAAATCACACAACTACAACCACACATTAAACCACACAATTGCAACCACACATTGTTGTTTAATAACAACCACACATTTAAATCACACAACTACAACCACACATTAAACCACACAATTGTAACCACACATTGTTAGGCTTTTATTTTTCCTTGGGCTGGTATTGGACAATTTAACACTCCCCCTCAATACCAGCTCTTCCTCTTTGCACCATGTTGAGTTGACGACGAAACATTTCAAATTTGTTGATACTCAAACCTTTTGTGAATAAATCTGCCATTTGATCATCTGTCTTTATCTGCTTCATCTCAATCTCTTCTTGTAGAACCTTTTCTCTGATAAAGTGATAATGCACTTCTATATGTTTGGTTCTTGCGTGAAAGACTGGATTTTCTGCCAAACGAATTGCTGACTGGTTGTCGCAATACAACGGAACTGCATAATCTACTGGTTGATGTAGATCACTCATTAGTTGTATCAGCCACGTACACTCTTGAGCTGCCATTGCTGCTGCTCGATACTCAGCTTCGATAGTTGACAATGATACCGTTGGTTGTCTCTTACTGCACCAAGAAATTGTTCCAGAACCAAGTTTAAACATGTACCCAGTTGTTGATCTCCTGGTGTCACGATCTCCTGCATAGTCAGCATCACAATAACCAACTAACTTACAGTCTTCACCTTTCTTGTACAAAAGACTATAATCTATTGTACTTTTCACATATCTCAGTATTCGTAGAACTGCTTCTAAATGAGGCTTCTTCGGATTTTGCATATACCGACTCATCACACCAACTGTATAAGAAATGTCAGGTCGAGTCAAGGTTAAGTAGATCAGGCTACCTACCAATTGTCGATACATAGTTGCATCTTCCAAGTCTTTGCCTTCAAGTGCACACATCTTGCCATTTGGTTCCATCGGTGTTGAAATTGGCTTGCTCTCGAGCATTCCAAACCTTTTTAGCAAATCTTTAGAATATTTTTGTTGACAGAGAAATATTCCTTCTTGTATGTGATCAACCTCTAGACCAAGAAAGTGCTTGAGTTGTCCAAGTTCTTTCATTTGGAAACGAACTGATAAATTCTCCTTGGTTTGAAGAATTTCTGCCTCATAATCACCAGTTATGATTAAATCATCCACATATATCAATACGATAGCTAGCTTTCCTCCATTAGCTTTGACAAACAAGCTAGAATCTGCAGGTGTCACTAAATAACCACTATGAGTTAAAAATTCAGCAATCTTACTATACCATGCTCTAGGTGCTTGTTTCAATCCGTAAAGTGCCTTTCGCAGCTTACACACATGCTCAGGATGATTTTGGTTTTGAAATCCCAATGGTTGAATCATGTAGATTTCCCGATCTAGCTCTCCATGAAGGAATGCATTCTTCACATCCATCTGCCACAAGTTCCAGTCTTTGTTGGCTGCAAGGGCAAGTAGGACTCGTACGGTTGTAAGTCTTGCCACCGGACTAAATGTTTCATCATAGTCTAGCTCATACTTCTGAGAGAAACCACGAGCCACCAACCGTGCCTTGTACCTTTCAATCGACCCATCTGGACGATGTTTTATCTTGTAAACCCACTTGCAGGATATGGGTTTCACATCTCTTGGTTTTGGCACTAGATCCCAAGTCTGATTCTGCTCAAGCGCAGTGATCTCTTCTTTCATAGCCATAATCCACTCAGAACTCTGTGATGCTTCTTCAAACGTCTCAGGTTCTGTTGCAATTGGTTCTTCCACTATGGCTGCATTAGCATATTTGGGATTTGGCTTCCGTGCTCTTGTTGTCCTTCGGATTTGTGATTGTGGAGATGGTTCTTCCACTTCACTCGATCTAACATCTGGTTGATACACACCAGTTTGCCAAGGACTCTGGACTAACACTTGCTCGTCATCGTCATCATCACATAGGTCTTCTACTTCATCTGAAGTTGATTGAAGTTGGACAATATACTCTCCCATTTTCTGTTGTAGCATGTCTTCAAATTCTTTTGAATCTGACAACACCTCCTTTTCTGAGGACCACCAAGAAGATGCTTCATCGAATACCACATTGCGTGAAGTGTAACATCTTCCACTCGTAGGATCACAACATTTCCACCCTTTCCTTTGGTTGTCGTATCCCACAAAGATACACCTAGTTGCTTTCTTATCAAACTTGCTACGTAAATGATCAGGAACAAATACATAACATACACAACCAAATACTCGAAAGTAGCTGACTGAAGGTTTCATTTTCCACAATTTCTCAAAGGGTGAAACAAACTCTAACCTTGGTTGAGGAAGTTTGTTGATCACATGGGCTGCGGTTCTCATAGCTTCGGCCCAAAATCTTCCGGGTACATTCTTTGCATGCAGCATACTCCGACAAATTTCTGCAAGATGCCGATTCTTTCTCTCTGCTACACCATTCTGTTGTGGTGTATTGACACAAGTATACTGATGACGTATGTTGCATTCTCGTAGGTATTGAGAGAATTCGCCTGAGCTATATTCTCCTCCATTGTCTGTGCGCAAGCAACATATCTTTTTTCCCACTTCTCCTTCAACTATCTCTTTGAACTCTTTAAACTTTGAGAAAGTGTCAGACTTTTCTTTCATAAAGAAAACCCACACATACCTGGAGAAATCATCAATAAACGTCACCATGTACCGCATTCCACTAATTGATGGTTGCTTAACGGGCCCAAATACATCAGAGTGAACTAACTCTAATGGTTCTTTTGCTTTAAACTTTGACTCCTCGTATGGCAATTGGTGTGCTTTACCATATTGGCATCCTGCACAAACTGTGTCTGTTTTTATGTCAAGCTGAGGAAGTCCCTTAAGCATCGACTTCTTCATCATCATACTTAGCTTGGAATAACTAACATGACCTAACCGCATGTGCCATAAATCTGCTGTATCGCTCCTTCTTGTCTTGTCTACATATGCTGACTCTGCTGACATCACGTAGACTGACTCCAGACGTCGTCCTTCCATCATCGGCTGTCCTGAGATTTTGAGATCACGATATACCTTCACGTCTCTTGGACCAAACAGAATATGGTGACCTGACGATGTTAATTGTGCCACTGAAAGCAAATTTTTCTTCATGTCTTGGACATGGTAAATATCTTGTAGTGGTACCTGATTATGACTATATCGAGGTGCTACTACCGTCTTACCGATGTGAGTAATCGGTAATCTTGAATTATCAGCTGTCACAACAATGCGATTTCCCTTGTATTCTGACAGGTTTTGCAACTTCTGTTTATCGCCTGTCATGTGATTTGAGCAACCTGAATCGACAATCCAGTCATTCTTATAGTCAATTCGGTCAGCCGTTGTTACTGTGAGAGCTAACTCTTCCTCTTCCATAGCAAAAAATGCTTCAGCGTCCCAATCATCTTCGCTTTTCTCCTTTGTACTAGAAGTAGCAGCATTGCTCTCAGCGGGCCTTTTGTTAAACCAACAATCTTTTGCCATGTGACCTTTCTTGTCACAGTTGTAACAGTTACCTTCAAATCTTTTATTGTTGCTACGATTCTTTGAAGCTCCCCCTGGACGAGAGCTCCCTTCTCCTTGATGACTTTTTGTCTTGTCACCATACTTTTTAGATCCACCACCGACGTGCTGTTTGAATTTGCCTTTGCTTTTGTTGGTGTAGAGTGCTTCCTCTTCACTTTTCAACGAGACCCCTCCCATTTGCTTGGCCATAGATTCTTGACCAACAAGCAAATTTTCAAACTCTACAAGTGATGGTTGAGTTGGCCATCCTTGTATAGCGGCAACGAAGCTGCGATATTCGGGCCTCAAACCATGGATAATTATTCTTTTTACCCTGGTATCTCCAATAGCAGCTGTAGGATCTAAATCAGAAATTTCACGGCATAACGTTTTTACCTTGTGAAAGTATTGAGCAATCGGTATATCTCGTTGTGCAACTGATAAAAATTCATTCTCAAGAAGTTGAAGTCTTGTGTCATTCTTTCTCGAAAAGAGTGCATCTAAAGTATCCCACGCTTCTTTTGGCGTTTCTAGCTTTTGTATGTGTTCCAACATTTCTTCTTCAACTGTGGTCTTAAGGGCAAACATGGCTTTACCCACTTTAATCTTCCATTTGCGCAAGGTTCCTTGAGCATCTTCTTGCTCGGGCTTCGTAACTTCACTACCACCAACGACTTCCCAAAGGTCTTGACCTTGTAGGTAAGACATCATACACGTCTTCCACGTGTTGTAATTTTTGTGATTGAGCTTCTTGATTCCTCCAACTACTTGAAGATCACCCATCGTGTCGGCAAGACTCTAACAATACCGAACAAGCTTGATTTTGAGACACAAACTTGTAGAGTACAAACTCCTCACGACTCAAGAACGCTCAAACCAAAAATAGTACCTGAATAACTATTTCACCGTGAACAGTACCGTATACGTGAATAGTATCGTATACCATATACTTGAATAAATCTCGTATATGTTAACAATTACTATAAAAGTATATAGTGACACGTGTGAATAGTAACTATGGTAGTAACTCACAACCTAGCTCTGATACCAATTGTTGAAAAAAAACTTAGAGTAGATAACTCTAATTTTACCACTCAAAGAAGAAAGTTTAGATTTTAGGAAAACTCACAAATGCTCACACTTCACTCTAGACTACACTCTTTAGAGAAGAACTCCTTAGGAAAACTTAGAACTTTTATTGCTTATTGAAGCTTACTACTTGATTATTTACAAATGCAAGGGAGGGGGTATTTATACAATACCAAGACAAACACAAGCCACACAAATATAAAATCTAAATAAATTACAACCACCCATTGTTGTTTAATAACAACCACACATTTAAATCACACAACTACAACCACACATTAAACCACACAATTGCAACCACACATTGTTGTTTAATAACAACCACACATTTAAATCACACAACTACAACCACACATTAAACCACACAATTGCAACCACACATTGTTAGGCTTTTATTTTTCCTTGGGCTGGTATTGGACAATTTAACAATAGCTTATTTGGATCTTTTGTCACGTAGCAAGGATTGTTGGAACAGCTATAAAAGTGTTTTCTCCCCCTGAACCTTGACCAGTGTCAAGCAACAGGAGAGGAACAACAATTGGCGTATAAGGTTTCAAGAGTAAATTCTCCATGTTGATTGCTCTGCTCATAAGCTTTCATTTAGGCTTTTCAGGCTCTCGTACAGGTTTCCTATACTTGATAGTACCTGAAGGCAAGGATAAGCTAGTACGTATATAGACAAACACCTACAGATAATGTAACCATGTCAATCTCATCTCTATTCTCGACTATCATTTATCTTTCAAATGCTGAGATGATATACTTGTTCTAACACTGCATTTTCCTTTTCTGAAAGTATTGATATATAGTATTCTGTTTTTGGTCTTTCTAATTCTATTTTGACAAACTGAGGATAAACCCATACAAAAGAATGAGCCAGGTTTGAACCTGGAGTTATCTGGACTCGAGGTCGATGGTGAGTATGAATATGGTTATGTGTTCGATACGGGTATGCTCAATTTTTTTTATAAAAAAAGAAATCATATATTGAAAGTATGATCTCATACTCATATCCAAATATGTGTCGAACACGATACTTTTAAAAAAAATGAAGAGTCCAAATAAAATAGACTGGACAAAAACCCCATGGCTTTCTAACAGATATTATGTTATTTTGCAGCTATTAACAATTTCATAGATTGAAAGACTAAACTCATAGAGGCCATATATTCAATGAAACAGAGAAGATACTAAAACCTTAACAAAATACAAATTTCAGGAAAAATAGATTCGATGATCAAAAAAAAAATAAAACAAGGAAAAATATTACATATTTGTAACAATGGGCTCACCACGGTCCATAAATTTCATTGTAGAAATTCACAATTCTTATAACTTCTAAACTCTAAAAGGACATATTTGTAATAATTAATAAATTAATATAAATAAAAAATACATAAGAATCTTTTATCTTTAAATGTATACATGTAAAATAGTACTTTCTCTATTCCAATAAATTTATCACACAATGACTTTTTATTCATAAAAATTTTTAAATTTTGACTTATTTTTATTTTATATTTGTAAAAAATAAAATTATGAGAATTTTTTTTTTTAATTACTTTGAGTAATCTAGTTTTCAGATAAAATTTGACCAAAACAAAATCAAACATTTGACTAGTTTTATGAGACAAAAGAAACAATACTCTTATATCTAATTGCAATATTCAAGTCCATTAATTCAAAAAATAGGAACAAAAAACTTTAAATTAAAATTTGATGGGTTCAGCAAGGAATTAAACCCTAAAAAAAATAGACTACATTAAAATTCGAGGAGGAACAGAACTTTTAAATTAAGAAATATTGATGGGGGCATTATAGTATATGTCAAATGTGAAATAATTAAGAATATTTGATGACATTTTTAAATTTCATCAATTAAATTTGAAAGTTGACGAACCCGCTTCGCCCGGGTTCAACTTCAATTTTTTTGCATTAATAAATTAAATATCATATTGTATTTAATTATTATCTGTTGATTTTTGACCTTCGATACCAATTGTAGTTTATGCTACAGTACCGATTTGCTACAGTAACTTTCTCGAGATGCTACAGTAACTTTATCTCGGGAAGCTACAGTAACTTCCGAAAACAACTCTTTCATTAATATGAGAAAAGACCAAATACAATTGGTGTGAACACCAACTAACAATAGAGACAACCTCACACAAACTCTTTATCACTTTACTATTCACTCACTATTCATTCATACACCTAACACCACTCACGTGCTCACTTTCTTCTTCAATTTCTGCAAATTTTGCAGCTTCCATGCTCTGGCTCTCAACACCTTTTTTCTTTCATTTTCTCTCTACTCACATCTCTTCATTTCTCCACCTATTTCTTCCCTTTTTCTCTCTACTCACTACTCTTCCTTTTCTTTCTCATCTACACAACACATAACACCTAAGGCTCTATTTATAACCATTTATGTCGGTTCCTTACAACATTCTAGTATGTATGTTGGCTAAGCTATAATGTTCTAGAGAAGGAAATATGGAGAAGAATATAGAAGAAACTAGGGAGAGAAGTTTCTAGGAAGGTGATTGAAGAATAATCTAGGGAGAATTATGTAGACAATTCTAGAAAAGGGGATGAAGAAATTTCTAGGAAGAAGATTGAAGAATAATCTAGAAAATGACAAAGAAGAGAACTCCATAAAATTTGAGTAGTCGGTGACTTTCAACATTATCGATACTTGAAATTAAATGCATTTTATATTTTAGGATAGATAAAAAAAAGTTTGTAAATTATATGTAAAAATAAAATAATGATAGAATATCAAATTTAAATAAACTGTATTTCATTCATCATTCATATTTTAAATTATTAAAAATTAATAAAAGATAAATCAGATACGCTATTATACATTAACTCATAAATCATAATATCAATTTAAATTAATTTTTTCTACCATTTAAACATCGTAATAATTTTTTATTTTATTTTACACCCAAAATTTAAAAAAATTCCACATACGACCAACCCATATTATTATTGAATATTTTTAATTTTATCCACCGATTAAAGTAATGACTATCAGGAACGAAATAATCCTTTACTATTTTTTAGTTTAAGCCCCCATTCGTGGTTTTCTCAGATCCGAAAGAAGAATAGGAACGAAAAAGAAACAATAAAGAAAAAACCAAAAATTAATACCCATCCAACCTCATTTACTATAAAAATTACACTTATAAAAACTAAAGTCCAAGGAACCTATAACAAACTTCACCCATATAAATTTCAAACAAATTAAATAAAAAGTTCTAAAGTCTAAACTAAGTCCAAATAATTAATAATTATCCATAAAAACTAACAAAATGTTAAATGTTAAGTACACTTTGAGACAAAAAAAAATTGCTAAGTGCTAGACTTACAAAATATCAATTTTATTTAAAATTATTATTGGAATTAGTTGTAATATAAATTATTGCCTAATTTTAATTGTAAGTTATTTGTTGCCTAATTGAATCCAAACGATAGACCATAATTGAAGGACCACGTAAATATTTAAAAAAAAAATTATTCATACCGTTAATTAAATTCAAGTGAAAGATCATAATTAAAGATCACAAGACCTTCAATTAATCTTTAATTAAGTCTCAATTGGACTCAATTTAAAAAATCCAATTGAATGACCATAATTGAGGGTCACGTGGTCTTCAATTGGCCCATCAATTGTTGTCTAATTGAGTCTCAAATAGAACTTAATTTTAATTGTAAGATATAGACCAATTCAAACTCAATTTAAAGAATCCAATTGAAGGATCTTAATTGAGGACAACGTGGTGCTCAATTGGCCCCTCAATTGTTGCATAATGAAGTCTCAACTGAGACTCAATTTTAATTGTAAGTTATAAATATATTTTAAAAAATAAATAAATACGATAAATAAAATGATACGTGATAATATTTTAAAAATATTTATGAAGTTTAAAATTTCATAGCGTGTATAAAATAATAATTTTAATATAATGTATATATATATTTGATAATTCATATATATATATATATGTGATATCTCGTATTTTTTTTTTTCATATCAATCGTATAAACATAAACACAACATAAATTATTAATTACTAAAATTTTAAAATTAATTATGATACATGTATTAAACATGTTATATAAACAATATCGCATTTATTATATTATTTTCGTGTCTATTAAACGATGTCATATTATTTCAAAATTATCGAATCTAAATATATAGCATATTCTATTAACACAAAAAATGAAAAAAAAAAAAAAAAAAAAAAAGGCCGGACACCACCCCGGCGAAGGCTAGGAAAGGATATTCAGAAGTTGGTTTAACTCAAGGGCTCATTTTGTAGAAAATTGATGAGCCACCGAACATGATCCTACCAGACATCGGCTCTAATACAATGGTTATATGGCTTACACAAAGCCCAAGGCACCGTCACTGGGTAGGGTAGCGATCCGTATGACGAAAGTCTGAACTAGGGGTGTAAACGAGACACCTGTGCTCGCAAGCTACTCGAATTCGACTCGAAAAAAACTCGAATTCGATTCGGTCATTATCGAGCCGAGCTCGAGCTCGAGCAGCTCGAGCTATCGAGCGAGCCGAGTTCGAGTATCTTAATACCCGATTCGAGCAGCTCGCGAGCCTAATCGAGCTTTTTTTATTTATAATATTTTTATTATTAATTTACTATTTTACCCTTAATATATATACATACTTAAAAACTCTTAATTCGAGCTCGAGTATATAAACGAGCCTAATCGAGTCGAGCTCGAATAGTTCGATTTTATCTCGAGCCAAGCTCGAGCTTAAAAAATGATACTCGATCGAGCTCGAACCGAGCTTCGAGCCTCGAGTTTCGAATCGAGCTCGAGCTTCTCAGTATTCGAGCTCGACTCGGCTCGATTACAGCCCTAGTCTGAACCGAGTCCAACAATCTTATAGAATTTTGGCCGAATGCCCCCCAATAGTGGCTGCGTTTAGCCAAAGCTAAAAAATTTCTAGAGTTAGGGTGACGAGCTCACACCAGCCCTGGTACTTGAAAAATCATTTGCAATTTAATTTATATTAATATTAAAAGTCTACCGCTTCCGATGTTGGATGGTAAAAGTTGCGAATACCTTACACACCGGCTTACCCTGAGCGGTCGCTTTAACCCAAGGAACAAACACATCAGTATGCAAATCTCACAACTTATTGCAAAAAACAGAAAGCAAGTTTAAAGGAGAAAATTGTTATCATCTATCAAAGAGTCTCTCACTTTTTTAAGTTTTTATTCTATTTTTCATGTGGAAAGTAAACACTCAAAGCTTAAAATTTAGACACAAAAAAGAATTGCAGTAAAATGTAATACATTATGTGCAATCAGTCATCCACTCTGATTTCAATCACATTTTGTTCAATAATGGTTAACTTGTTGAACAAATGGGAGTTTTGGGTCTAAACTATAAGTTTCAAGCTAACGACTAGGAACATTATTGAATGAAGAAATGGGACTTTTTCAGAGAAACCTTCAATACAGTTACTGCCTGTTAAATTTGGCATGTTCTACGATTCTAAATTATATTACTCGAATTCAGATGAGTGTCGGATATGAATATATGTCCGACACCACCGCAGGACGGGCAACATTGTACCGGGATCATTTGCCACATAACCAAGACACTCACTGTAACAATATTTACGATTATCTCTAATTATACATCTGTAAAACTTTATTATTATTATTATTATTACTAGCTAGAGCACCTATAGATTTGTCTGGATTTTGATGAAGATTGAATTTCTGGCAACAATAGAGGAACATTTGCTCCAATATTGATCGAAACCTTAGCCTTCAAAAGGGTATCCTTGTGGGATTTCGGGTCTACTAGAAGCTTCTAGCTAACTGTGGCCATGACAGAAAAACTATTGTAAAAAACTGGGATTTTGAGAGTTATTTTAATACAGTTACTGCCTTGTTAAAAGTTTAGCAGAGTCCATGGTTTATATAGAGGTTCATTGGCAGTAACCAAGGGCCATAGAGAAGTGGAATGGCCAAAAGCATATAATTAAGATTAATTATTTTCTTCATTTTCAAGGGTCTTGTGACATCATTTTTTTCATTTTCAAGGGTCTTGTGACTTCCCAATAGTCCATTTATATAACTGGTCAACAAAAGGAAGCTGACATGAGAGTCCCAACCCCCAATTAGTACCCTTTGGAAATCATTTCCTCTAGATTTAAGCTTATTTTGGTGGCTACCAAAATGGTAAAGATTTTGATCTGTGCCTTGATTGCTTTCATTTATTATACTATACTCTTAATATGGATGAATAATGTTTCATTGGGGGCAATGAAAAGGGTTTGGGCTAAAGATGAAGAAAACGTAAGAGGATTAACTGATTTGGCATCTTATCATATGCTTGACTTGGATGAAGTTAAAACTTTGGTTAAAAAACAACCCAAAGATACATACAAATAACCATCTGTCACCTCAAACCAGCACTTCCTAATAGGGACATGAGATAGAAACATTAGATTTAAAAGTTCATTAAAGGGTAAAATAATCATTCATAAAAGAAAAAGATTGAATATTGGTTAATTCTTGAATGAATATTGCCCTTTAACTTTAGAAAAAGAAAAAGATTAGTACTATATATAAATTATAATTCACTCTTTTGCTAAGGGGGATCTTGAAAGAATGATATTTCCAATTTTCATTATGTTTGCAAGTAAATATATATCTCCTGTATATGCATGCTACCTTCAATGCCAAGAAATCAAATGATTGCTTAGACAGTTAGACTCAAGATTGAAATTATACAATTTGGACCGATATGCTACAAAGTTCAATTTACAAATTAACTTGAACAGATTGCTACCTTCAAAAGCATTAACTTTAAGGTTTGCTTGAACCCAAGGATGGGAATATAGAATAAGGTTTGAGCCTTCGAGGGTTTGAAACATTGTAGCAATTAAAACTCAAAAGGCTACTAAGATTATCAACCAGTCATGGATTTGAGCTGTCATATATGAATCAGACTTGATGAATACTATATATTAAGCAAACAATAAAACAACTTATATTTGAGATCAAGGCTCCACAATCCTGCAGTAAGCAAAAATATTTTAGTACTAAATAGGTGCACACCATTATTGCATAACAGGCTCAAAGCAATTCTCATACAAACTGCTAAAGTTTGAAGAAAAAACTATTGAGCATCCCCTCCTAGACTGAGAGACTCATAAAACTCTCTGCAAACTGAACATATCACGATTGAATGTCTAACATCACTTTCGCCCGCCTTCTTCTCGAGGAACACATCGGTGAGCACAGTCTTGGACTGCAAAGATGCCTTTAGCAACATCACACCCTATTGCACAAAGCAAGTTATAATAAACCAATGTTATTAAGAATCAAAGAGTGTCAAACTAAAAAAATAATAATCTTTTCTTGTAGAAAATAACAAGAAAACTTAAAAGGGGACAACAAAACATTCCTTGTATGCAACATAATTATAATCTACAAGATCAGAAACATTTAATGCGTGTAATGGCAAGAGAAAAGAGATCTTTTACCTCATCCACTCCCATATCAATGACTTTCTCTTCAAGAACCCCCACATCTTTAACGTTGAATTTGTTGAGCAAAGTGATACTAGAAATAGTGGACATGGGCCTCACCACCAGATCATCCATGATCATATAAGTAACAACTCCCTTGACGTAACCTCCCTCATCCGAGGATGAAGCCTTGTTTGTCGGATTCACAAAAGTTACATTTTGGTTCATAACATTGCCGCAGGAAGGACATAGGGATTTCGGATCATTTGCCACATACTTGTAAGAATTGCCACAGTAATTGTGGCTACACCTATAAAGATTGGTGGATGTTGAGGATTGCATGTTTGGCAACAAGAGAGGTACATTAGCAGCATAGTTGGAAACCATAGGCTTCAAAAGCATGTCTTTGTTCTCAGCTGACTGCATGTAGGTATCACCCAATTTTTCGATGCTGTCATAAAGGTTTCCAAGGCAACCCACCATTCCTTGTTTAGTAAGGAGCCTTATCAAAGTACCAACAGGCAATGAAAGAATGTTGAAGAGAAAATCAACAAAATCTTTGCCAGCCTCAGCAAACAGAACTCTGTGGGATTTCGGGTCTATCAGAAGCTTCAGGCTAACAGTGGAGGCAGCCATGACAAAACAAAAAAAAAATTTAGAAAGTGGTATCCCCACCCACAGTTCTTCAATTTACAGTTACTGCCTTGTTAAATCTGGCAGAGCCTATGCTTTTATATAGAGGTTAATTTGAAGTAACCAAGGACCATAGAGAAGTGGAATGGCCAATGCATCTTATTCCAAAATTTATATTCACAAGGAAAAAAAACCTGCGTAACCTTGCAGGTAAAATGATTCATTTTTTATTTAAATTAAATTATTATAATAAATTATAAAAATATATCATAAATTGAGATACGAGAACACATAATTTTTTCTCTAAATTGAATCAAAATGTCAAATTATGTAAAATATGATATGAATTAAGACACGACACGAATAAAAAAATTTAAAAAAAAAAAATTAAAACACAACAGAAAATGACACGAATATGACACAAATATACAAACGTGTAAAAATATATATAAAATGAATTATCAAAATGTAAAATTTTATATAAATTTATAATACTTTGTAAAACAAAAAAAAATAAAACGAATACGAATACGAATACGAACACGAACACGAACACGAACACGTCACAAACACAACATAAAAAAAATAATTAAAACATAACACGAAAAATAACAGAAACACGATACGAATACACGAACGTTTAAATATATATATATATGACGAATTATTAACGTATAAAAAAAAACACAAACACATAAGTTATTCTATTTTTTTCTTTTTTTTCCTACCAATTTTTTTTTTTTTATCCCTATTAACCCAAAAACAAAGTAGGGCCAAAAAAAAGAAAAGAAAAGGAAGCTACACCATTTTGATGCAAAAAATATAAAATTTATTGTATGAATTTCTCTTTGTCTCCCGACTATAATCTTTTATATAAAAAAAAGTATTCTCTTTTGTCTGTATCTGTCAAGCTTCGACAAATGGGATAACTTGGAAGTGGAAAAGCTGGAGCATCTTAATTAAGGTTACTCTTAAAAAGTAAAAGGAAAAGAAAAAAATAATTATGCTCTCTTTTTACTCACAAGAGATAAAGTAAATTAAATTCATTTCTTTTTCTTCTGTCTTTTGCTTTGCCCTTTTTTTTCCTTCTTTTCATTTTTAATTTTTAATTTTTTTTAATAGCTTTTAGATCAATCATTAGGGTACAGTTTGCAACTGCTTAATCATGAAGAGTTTTGAAAGAGTAACGTAGCATCTATCAATATTGTTAAAGAAATGATCCAATTTATTGTATGCTAATCTTTTGTCATACTATAGAAATTGGCACTATAATATAGGCAACTTTATTATTAATTTATACTATTAATGCTTTAGATATAAAATAAAAATAAAAAAATTGATCTTGTAATTTTATTTTTTTACTTTATGCTTAGTATCTTGAATGGAAATATGAATTGATTTCTACTTCAATTTGATGCTTGTAAATGAAATTTTAGATTTTAAAATGTAAATTTTTATTTTAGCTTTTAACTAGACAAGAGTTACAAGGGATGCTTGTGAGGACAACAAGATTGTTCCTAAAATCTTTATTCTATAATTTTGTAGTCTTCATTTGAATTAGATCTGGCTAAGGATCGGATTATTCGTTCGATCTACTTGGAATAGAATATTTTAAATCTGGGATGATTTGACCTGATCCAATTATTATTTAATAAATAAAAAATTATTTTTTATTTAAATTTAATTATGAAAATATATCAATATTAATATAAAAATAATTTTTAATATTTTAATATAATTTAAACAATAAAAACAAGCTTTTCTTGTATGACGGGTTGAGTCAAGCCTTGGACACGTAACTTTTTTTGCTATCCAAACTTAATCCAATCCGGTCGATCATGGACAAGCTTAGTTTGAAGATATTGAGTCATAATAGATGATATTTTTGTAATACAATCAGAGATTCTCAAATTTTGTCAAAACCTAATCTTTTTCCCGAACAATATAGATGATTTAATTATCTGTGAGTTGTATTCTGACAATTACTTGCATGATCCTTGGAGATTCATTATTTTATTTTCTCCTACAAGAGGTGTTGGTATTTTTTGAACAAGAATCTTATTAACATGTCGTCTATTTGCTTTGGTTTGAAATTAAAGAGCTCCAGTTTCACAGAATTTGAAGCCATTTATGAATTTAAATGAAAATCTTTGATTATTGCTTAATTATTTCAGATAATTTTCCAGAAAATATTTCATGGGATAATTAATCCATGATTCTAAAAAGTAAATCTAAGCTATTATTAAAGAATGCATAATATCAAAATTAAACAATTTTTAAGTAATTAATAAAAGTTACAGACATATCAGAGTAAATTTTATTATTGATACATGTATTCTTTAAACTTGTTTCTTTAGCTGCTACAATTAAACATACAAAAAATGAGAAATAAAAAGCACATAACAAGCTCTCATACAATTCAATTAGAGTATAAAAAAGACACCATTTAACATCAAATACAAATAACCATCTGTCACCTCAAACCAGCACTTCCTAGTAGGGACATGAGATGGAAACATTAGATTTAAAAGTTCATTGAAGGAAAAGAAAAAAAAAATCATTCATAAAGAAAAAGATTAAAATCTCTCATTCTACCTCTCTATTTGCTCATGTACAAATTCTATGGTCATATCAACTTTACTTTAAAATATATATATATATTCACCTTGCCAAAAGGAAAAGGGTTTAAATACATCTCTTCCATGCCCTTTAACTTTAGAAAAAGATTAGTATTATATAGTATAAATTATTATTCACACTTTTGCTAAGGGGGATCTTGAAAGAATGCTATTTCCAATTTTCATTATGTTTGCAAGTTGTCGATACGCGATCTTCGGGGAGGACCCTTTCGAGTGAGGGGAAAAAATGACAGAGAAAAAGACAACTTAATTCTTCTTAAATTAAAATTGGGAGGTTTTGAAAACAACCTCGGAAAAAAGAAATGGAGTCGCCACTAATCTTTTTTTGGCTAGGTGTGATCGGCCACCTATTAAAACCGGTTTTTATAAAATATTTTAAAATTAATTAAAATATTTTTTCAAATCAATTTCGAAGTCTGGGCTTTTAAACCAGAGAAAACAAAAAGAGGATTCGGGAGTCGGTTACGTACAGGGAAGAATTAGCACCCCCGCAACGCCTGTATAATACAGTACCTTATTAATCGTGTGCTATCTCGAGTCTCGGTAAAAGTCGGTTTTAGATTTGGCATTTTTAAAATAATTCCCAATTTAAAGAAAAATAATCTCATTTTTTAATTTGAAAATGATTCGGAATTTATTAACATACAATTTTTCGTGTTTCCTGACAAACTCGCAAAACATAGAATTTTTCCTTAATTTTGAAATTCTCCGAATCACCCTCGTTTTTTGAAAAAAGATATTCCGTCTTTAATGATAATTGATGATATTCTTCCTGAGAAACCAAGCAGAGAACTCATGAATTATTTTAACTCGAAAATAACCTTATTTTTTAAATTAAAAAAAAATGATTTTTATTGCATTAAAAATCATTTACCAAAAAATGGTTATGAATATGCAAATTGTTACTAAGGTACAAATATGACCTAATCTACATGTACAATTATCATAGCATTACACATTTGTTATGGCATGGCAAAAGAATTAATGGCATGGCAAAAGAATTAATGACATGGCAAAGTCTAGATGACATGACATAAGAATGAATGTCATGTGAATGAAATCGACATGACAAACATAAGCTTGGCGAACTAAATGACATGGCATAAGAATGAATGTCATGTGAGTGAAATCGACGTGACAAAAAAAATGACATGGCATGACAAGATGACATGGCACGAAAATGACATAGCATGAGAATGAATGTCGTGACATGAAAATGATGTGGCAAACGAATGACATGGCATAAGAATGAATGTCATGTGATTGAAATTGACATGGCAAACAAAATGGCATGGCATATGAATGACATGGCATAAGAATGAATGTTATGTGAATGAAATCGACATGGCAAACAAAATGACATAGCATAAGAATGAATTTCATGTGAATGAAATTGACATAGCTTGAACATGAATGACATAACATATACATGACATAATCTACGGATGACATGGCGTAAATGACATGGCATGAGCAGATGGTGATATGGCCGAATGACATGGCATATGAATGGATTACATGAAATGAATGACATAGCATGAGAATGACATAGCATGAACATGAATGACATGACCTAATCTATGAATGACATGGCATGAATAATTTTGACATGGCATACTAAATGAATGACATGGCATGTGAATGGATTACATGACATATGAATGATATAGCATGAGAATAACATAGCGTGAACATGAATGACATGACCTAATCTATGAATGACATGGCATGGCCGAATGACATGGCATGAACAATGATGCATGGACAAATGCATGGCATGTGAATGAATAGCATGCTTGACATGGAAAAATCTAAATGACATAGCATATATATGAATGACATGACATGCTTGACATGGCAAAATCTAAATGACCTAGCATACTTGACATGGCAAAATCCAAATGACATCATCATAAAATATTCATAATCACATCATAATCACACTAGCAACATGGATATAAAATGACATCAACATGGAATATTCATGGACATAGAATGTTCATAATTAAAATGACAAATGTAAATATCATGGAATATGCATGATCATGGAATTAATTTTTAATGTGAGGAATCACATAAATGGCATATGATAAAAAAATATTATCGTGCTCCCCGACAAAGCTTGCAAAATAATTATTGCATATGACACTTACATGATTCCGAGTAAAACGAAAACCATATGTTTCGATTCCATAGACACGTGCGTTGAATAATTTCTTAACCTCCCCTACAAACCAGGAAAAGATTAAGAACTAACTCTCGTCAAATGTTTAGGAAACCAAAAAATACGTTTTTCTGCCCAAATAAGTAAAAACATTTTTAAATATGAAATGCATGAAAATGTATTTCTCCCTTGACGTAAGGAAATCCGTATACCTAAAAAGGTATCTGAAAACCTTTGGAAGAAAACTAAATTGGATTTTCAAAAATCGAAAGACTTTGGGCTTGGATTTAAAGAAAATCGGAATTTTTGGGATGAAAAGTGCCTCCATGGCCGAACCCCCTCTTTAAATGGCTTTATTTTCCTAGTTTTGAAATCCGGGTTGACCACCCTTGATCCGACTTTTATAAAATCAAATTTTATTATTGAAAAGACATGGAAATTAACCTAAGACAGTAGCCAATGTCCCAAATCAGCCCCCTCTTAATATCCTAACCAAAACATAAAATTACTATTTCTTAAAAACAAATATAACTCTCACAGGCAGTTTTGAAAACCTATTGTTTTGCCCTTCTAAACAATTTCAAAAAAATATGTAAAATTTAGGGTATACCTAGGACATGTTGACCTCCATGGAAAAAAATCAACTTAATTTTTGGAGCATGGATACCATCATCGAAATTTACCAAAATCAAGACAGTGAGTTGAAAACTGTTTTGTCAAAATCCATTTTTTCAACCATGATAAAAAATCTAAAAATCATGAGAAAAATACCATGGCAACCCCTAAATGACTACTACATGTGATAAAAAAAATCTTTTTATTTTGACCATGGATGAGTAGTGAAAAAAAATTCTCAAAGTCAGAATACCCAATCTAAACTATCACTCTTCCAACTAGCATAGGCAAAGGATTTTTGGCTTGAGATCATTAGTTGATCTTGGCCAAAAACCTAGTTGAAATGTCATGAAATGCATGATTTTCAGCCAACCAACCATTTGACAATGAATCAACCAAGAGTTAAGAATATGGACAAGAAAACAAACAAGAATGATCAAGCAAGAACAAGCACAAAAACAAAGCTAGTTTCGGCTAGCACAAAATACATGTAAATTTTTTTGTCAATTTGGTTATTTGATAAAGAATGAGAAATAAAGGATAGAAAACCTTTGAAATTTATTTTTGAAAAACCTTTTTATTCAACAAAAGTTAACAAATCACATGAATAAAAAGAGAAGAAAAAAGAATCACAACATCAAAGAAGAACATTAAAGAAGAAGAATGGAGGTGATAGTTACCGAACTATTGCTTTCCAAATCAAGATGGCCAAAATTTTCTCTTCTCTTTTCTATTTTCTCTTCCTTTTCTCTCAAGAGTGAAATTCCTTAAGAAAAAAAATGAAACCTCCTCCCACATGAAGCTTGGCCGGCTACCTCTTTATAGCCAAGGGGTAGGCTTTATTTTATTTTTTTAAGCCTTGGTCACACTTTGCATGCTTCCTCCAACATCCTTGCCAAGTGGCTAAAAAATGTTCCCCCTAAATGACTATTTTCCTTAAAAATAGGGAACTTGTCCCCAATTTGCATGTTGCTTCCCTTAAAATTAGGGTTTCCTAGCCTCCCATTAGTCAACAATACCACCTAGACTATTCTTGTCCCCTTGTCTCTACAAAAAATCTTGGCCACTTATCAAGATCATATGGCCTCCTATTAAAATATCTTCCTAGGTGGCATTTTTAATCCTACTTGGCACCATCTCCTTACCTTCACATGCTCTTCACATGGCCTTTACATGGCTTTGCAATTTGGAGCCTTCCCATTGGCTTAAAATGCCATGTAGGCAAAGTAGTGGAGAATCTCGTCCTTGTAAAAATGCCATATTGTTATCCATCCTTGGCCATTTGATCTAAGATAATCACACAGCGACCTTCATCCAAGGGCTGACCGAAAATGACCTGGAAATTTCCAGGTCATTCATCTTTTTTTATTTGCAAATTCCCCCTTTTCAGTTTCTTTGGTAAAATTATATTTTGACTCCCAAACTTAATTTAGTAGCAAAAGACCCCAATTTCGGACTTTTCTTTTCCAACTCATCCCATCCAATATAAAACTCAATTCTGGAGGTTTTCATATTTTTCGAGCTCGGATTCTATTTTTCCCAGATTTTTCTCTAAAATTTCAATTTAGTGCCTTCCAAACTTTGTCTTTTTCATTTGAGCTCCGATTTCGGATTTTTCTTATCCAATCTCTTCCACAAAATATAAAATTCAGATCTGAAAGTTTTCATAATTTTCCGAGCTCGTTTACTATTTTTTCCGAAATTTTCTCTTGGAATTTCAGATTAGTGCACCCGAACTTTGAACTTGTTTAACGTTGAACTTGTTGAGCAAAGTGATCTTTTACCTCATCCACTCCCATATCAATGACTTTCTCTTCAAGAACCCCAACATCTTTAACGTTGAACTTGTTGAGCAAAGTGATACTAGAAATAGTGGACATAGGCCTCACCACCAGATCATCCATGATCATATAAGTAATAACTCCCTTGACGTAACCTCCCTCATCCGAGGATGAAGCCTTGTTTGTCGGATTCACAAGTGGCTAAAAAATGTTCCCCCTAAATGACTATTTTCCTTAAAAATAGGGAACTTGTCCCCAATTTGCATGTTGCTTCCCTTAAAATTAGGGTTTCCTAGCCTCCCATTAGTCAACAATACCACCTAGACTATTCTTGTCCCCTTGTCTCTACAAAAAATCTTGGCCACTTATCAAGATCATATGGCCTCCTATTAAAATATCTTCCTAGGTGGCATTTTTAATCCTACTTGGCACCATCTCCTTACCTTCACATGCTCTTCACATGGCCTTTACATGGCTTTGCAATTTGGAGCCTTCCCATTGGCTTAAAATGCCATGTAGGCAAAGTAGTGGAGAATCTCGTCCTTGTAAAAATGCCATATTGTTATCCATCCTTGGCCATTTGATCTAAGATAATCACACAGCGACCTTCATCCAAGGGCTGACCGAAAATGACCTGGAAATTTCCAGGTCATTCATCTTTTTTTATTTGCAAATTCCCCCTTTTCAGTTTCTTTGGTAAAATTATATTTTGACTCCCAAACTTAATTTAGTAGCAAAAGACCCCAATTTCGGACTTTTCTTTTCCAACTCATCCCATCCAATATAAAACTCAATTCTGGAGGTTTTCATATTTTTCGAGCTCGGATTCTATTTTTCCCAGATTTTTCTCTAAAATTTCAATTTAGTGCCTTCCAAACTTTGTCTTTTTCATTTGAGCTCCGATTTCGGATTTTTCTTATCCAATCTCTTCCACAAAATATAAAATTCAGATCTGAAAGTTTTCATAATTTTCCGAGCTCGTTTACTATTTTTTCCGAAATTTTCTCTTGGAATTTCAGATTAGTGCACCCGAACTTTGAACTTGTTTAACGTTGAACTTGTTGAGCAAAGTGATCTTTTACCTCATCCACTCCCATATCAATGACTTTCTCTTCAAGAACCCCAACATCTTTAACGTTGAACTTGTTGAGCAAAGTGATACTAGAAATAGTGGACATAGGCCTCACCACCAGATCATCCATGATCATATAAGTAATAACTCCCTTGACGTAACCTCCCTCATCCGAGGATGAAGCCTTGTTTGTCGGATTCACAAGTGGCTAAAAAATGTTCCCCCTAAATGACTATTTTCCTTAAAAATAGGGAACTTGTCCCCAATTTGCATGTTGCTTCCCTTAAAATTAGGGTTTCCTAGCCTCCCATTAGTCAACAATACCACCTAGACTATTCTTGTCCCCTTGTCTCTACAAAAAATCTTGGCCACTTATCAAGATCATATGGCCTCCTATTAAAATATCTTCCTAGGTGGCATTTTTAATCCTACTTGGCACCATCTCCTTACCTTCACATGCTCTTCACATGGCCTTTACATGGCTTTGCAATTTGGAGCCTTCCCATTGGCTTAAAATGCCATGTAGGCAAAGTAGTGGAGAATCTCGTCCTTGTAAAAATGCCATATTGTTATCCATCCTTGGCCATTTGATCTAAGATAATCACACAGCGACCTTCATCCAAGGGCTGACCGAAAATGACCTGGAAATTTCCAGGTCATTCATCTTTTTTTATTTGCAAATTCCCCCTTTTCAGTTTCTTTGGTAAAATTATATTTTGACTCCCAAACTTAATTTAGTAGCAAAAGACCCCAATTTCGGACTTTTCTTTTCCAACTCATCCCATCCAATATAAAACTCAATTCTGGAGGTTTTCATATTTTTCGAGCTCGGATTCTATTTTTCCCAGATTTTTCTCTAAAATTTCAATTTAGTGCCTTCCAAACTTTGTCTTTTTCATTTGAGCTCCGATTTCGGATTTTTCTTATCCAATCTCTTCCACAAAATATAAAATTCAGATCTGAAAGTTTTCATAATTTTCCGAGCTCGTTTACTATTTTTTCCGAAATTTTCTCTTGGAATTTCAGATTAGTGCACCCGAACTTTGAACTTGTTTAACGTTGAACTTGTTGAGCAAAGTGATCTTTTACCTCATCCACTCCCATATCAATGACTTTCTCTTCAAGAACCCCAACATCTTTAACGTTGAACTTGTTGAGCAAAGTGATACTAGAAATAGTGGACATAGGCCTCACCACCAGATCATCCATGATCATATAAGTAATAACTCCCTTGACGTAACCTCCCTCATCCGAGGATGAAGCCTTGTTTGTCGGATTCACAAAAGTTACATTTTGGTTCATAACATTGCCGCAGGAAGGACATAGGGATTTCGGATCATTTGCCACATACTTGTAAGAATTGCCACAGTAATTGGGGCTACACCTATAAAGATTGGTGGATGTTGAGGATTGCATGTTTGGCAACAAGAGAGGTACATTAGCAGCATAGTTGGACACCATAGGCTTCAAAAGCGTGTCTTTATTTTCAGCTGACTGCATGTAGGTATCACCCAATTTTTCAATGCTGTCATAAAGGTTTCCAAGGCAACCCACCATTCCTTGTTTAGTAAGGAGCCTTATCAAAGTACCAATAGGCAATGAAAGAATGTTGAAGAGAAAATCAACAAAATCTTTGCCAGCTTCAGCAAACAGAACTTTGTGGGATTTCGGGTCTATCAGAAGCTTCAGGCTAACAGTGGAGGCAGCCATGACAAAAAAAATAATTTTAGAAAGTGGTATCTCCACAGTTACTGCCTTGTTAAATCTGGCAGAGCCTATGCTTTTATATAGAGGTTAATTTGCAGTAACCAAGGACCATAGAGAAGTGGAATTGCCAATGCATCTTATTTCAAAATTTATAATCATTTCTCTTTATCTCCCGACTATAATCTTATATATATATATTTAAAAAAAAAAAGTAAGTAATTTTTTTTGTCTATATCTGCCAAGCTTATTTTAAAATTTTATTCATACCGACAAATGGGATAACTTGGAAGTGGAAAAGTTGGAGTATCTTAACTAAGGTTACTCTTAAAACGTAAAAGGAAAAATAAAAAATTAAATTAATTTCTTCTTTTTCTTTTTGCTTTGCCCTTTTTTTCCTTCTTTTCTTTTTTAATTTTCCATTTTTGTTTTATTTTTTATAGCTTTAGGATCAATCATTAGGGAACAATTTGCAACTACTTAATCATGAAGAGTTTTGGAAGAGTAACGTAGCATCTGTCAATATTGTTAAAGTAATGACCCAATTTATTGTATGCTAATCTTTTATCATGCTATAGAAAATGGCATTATAATATAGGAAACTTTATTATTAATTGATACTATTAATGCTTTAGATATTAAAAAAAAAAAAAAAATTGATCTTGTAACTTTTTTTTACTTTATGCTTAATATCTTGAATGAAAATATGAATTGATTTCTACTTCAATTTGATGCTTGTAAGTTGTAAATGAAATTTTAGATTTTAAAATGTAAATTTCTATTTTAGCTTTTACCTAGTCAAGAGTTATAAGGGATGCTTGTGAGGACAACAAGATCATTCCTAAAATCTTTACTCTACAATTTTGTAGTCTTCATTTGAATTAGATCTGGTTAAGGATCAGATTATTCGTTCGATCTACTTGGGATAGAATATTTCAAAATTTATAATCACTAGAATGATACTCGTGCGATGTCGCGGAAATCAAATACTAGATATACGATGACAACATTCCTAAAATCGAAAATTAACAATTAAACAAAAATAAATTAATTAATATTTTATAAAATAGCAAAAGAGAACTGTCATAACAATTTAAAATTATAAACAATTTATAAAGTCAGCTTAAAAGATAAATCTAAGTGAAACAAATTTTTTCCTAAATTAAATCACAATGATAAACTATGTAAAATATAAAATGAATTGAGACACGACACGAACACAACATAAGAAAAATAATTAAAACACAACAAGAAAAATAACATAAACTCGATAAGAATACACAACATGTAAAAATATACATAAAATAAATTATTAACGTGTAAAAATTTATATAAATTTATAGTACTTTATATAAATTATTAATGTAAAAATTTATATAAATTTATAATACTTTGAAAACACAAAAAAAAAAAATAACACGAACACGTCAGGAACACACAAATTTTTCTCTAAATTAAATCACTTTGACAAATCATGCAAAATATGTCCTGAATTGAGATACAATACGAATACACAAATTTTTCTCTAAATTAAATCACTTCGACAAATCGTGCAAAATATGTCATGAATTGAGATACGACACGAATACACAAATTTTTCTCTAAATTGAATCACAATGACAAACTATGTAAAATATTAGATGAATTGAAACACGACATGAACATAACATAGGAAAAATAATTAAAACACAACACGAAAAATAACATGAACACGAACACAAAAATGAAAAAATAATTAAAACACAACACGAAAAATAACATGAATACGACACGAATATACGAACGTGTAAAAATATACATAAAACGAATTATTAATGTGTAAAAATTATTTAAATTTATAATAATTTGAAAAACAAAAAAAAAAAAAAAACGAACACGAACACGTCACAAACACAATATAGAAAAATAATTAAAACACAACACGAAAAATAACACAAACACGATACGGATACACGAACGTTTAAAAATATATTTAAAACGAATTATTAACGTGTAAAAATTTATATAAATTTATAATACTTTAAACACAAAAAAATAACACGAACACACAAATTTTTGTTCACTTTTTTTTTTTTACTTTCTTTTTTTTTTCTACCATCAACAATCCAAAAAAAAAAATGGGGCCCACAAAAAAGATAAAAAAAAAAAGGCGACGTGGCCACCCTCCCCTTGCAGCAAAAACAATAAGATTTATTGTATGGATTTCTCTTTATCTCCCACCTATAATCTTTTAAGAATTTTGCTAGAGCACTATTTAAGGTTAGTTAATATATTATTTATAAAAATAATATTGTATTAAATGTAAAAGTTAATAATTTTATTCATCATTACCAATGCATTGAATAAATATATTATTATATAGCATAACTCTTAGGCACTCGTTAGCAAAATCCATCTTTTATATATAAAAAATAAAGTAAGTAATCTCTTTTGTCTATATCTATCAACTACCAAGCTTATTTAAAATTTTAAAACCTAGAAATAGACCCGCGTTATGCTACGGAGGAAAATATTTGTATTTTATTTTGAATTTTTTAATTAAAAAAATAATTTCACTTTACATTAACAAATATAATATCATAATGAAAATATACAAACAATGAAATAATGTTAGAAATTAAAAAAAGAATATTACTTATTTGAATACATAACATATGTTTGTCCACTTTAATTCGAACTTTAAAAGACTTATTAACGTGTAATCAATTCGAACTTTACATAACAATGATAAACTATATAAAATATGAGATGAATTAATACACAAAACGAACATAACATAGGAAAAATAATAAAAACACAACACGAAAAATAACATGAACATTACACGTATACATGACCGTATAAAATATACATAAAACGAATTATTAACCTGTAAAAATTTATATAAATTTGTAATAGTTTATATAAATTATTAACGTGTAAAACTAATTATTAACGTGTAAAAATTTATATAAATTTATAATATTTTGAAAACACAAAAAAATAATATGAATACGTCACGAACACACAATTTTTTTCTAAATTAAATCACAATGATAAACTATTCAAAATAAGAGATGAAGACACACCACGAACACAACATAGAAAAAAAAAATTAAAATATAACACTGAAAAATAACATGAACACGACACGGATACACGAACGTGTAAAAATATAAATAAAACGAATTATTAATATGTAAAAATATATAATACGTGATATAAATTATTAAAGTATAAAACTAATTATTAACGTATAAAAATTTATATAAATTTATAAGATTTCGAAAACACAAAAATATAACACACATACAAACATGTCATGAACACAATTTTTTTTTTAAATTGAACCACTATGACAAATTATAGAAAATATGACATGAATTGAGACACGGCACGAACACAACATAGGAAAAATAATTAAAACACAACACGAAAAATAATATGAACACGACACAAATACACAAAAATATAAATAAAAAAACTAGTAATGTGTAAAAATTTATATAAATTATTAACGTGTAAAAAATTATAATATTTTGAAAACACAAAAAAAAAAAAAAAACACACAAATACGAACATATCACGAGCATACAAATTTTTTTAAAATTGAACCACTATGACAAATTATAAAAAATATGTCATGAATTGAAACACGACACGAATACAACATAGAAAAAATAATTAAAACACAACACGAAAAATAACATGAACACGATATGAATACACGAACGTGTAAAAATATACATAAAACGAATTATTAACGTGTAAAAAATTATATAAATTTATAATATTTTATATAAATTATTAACGTGTAAAAATTTGTATAAATTTATAATATTTTAAAAACACAAAAATAACAAAAATACGAACATGTCACGAACACACAATTTTTTCTCTAAATTGAATCACAATGATAAATTATGCAAAATATGTCACGAATTAAGACACGACACGAACACAACATAGGAAAAATAATAAAAACACAACACAAAAAATAATATGAACATGATACGAATACACGAACGTGTAAAAATATACATAAAATGAATTATTAATGTGTACAAATTTATATAAATTTATAATACTTTATATAAATTATTAACGTGTAAAAAGTTATATAAATTTATAATATTTTAAAAACATAAAAAAATAACACGAACACACAAATTTTTGTCTAAATTGAATCACTATGACAAATTATGCAAAATATGTCATGAATTGAGACACAACCCGAACACACAAATTTTTCTCTAAATTGAATCACAATGACAAATTATATAAAATATGAGATGAATTGAGACACGATACGAACACAACATAGAAAAAATAATTAAAAACACAACACGAAAAATAACATGAACACGACATGAATACATGAATGTGTAAAAATATACATAAAACGAATTATTAACGTGTAAAAATTTATATAAATTTTTAATATTTATATAAAATTTTAACGTGTAAAACTAATTATTAACATGTAAAAGTTTATATAAATTTATAAAATTTTGAAACCAGAAAAAAATAACACGAACACATTCTAAATTGAATCACAATGAAAAACTATGTAAAATATGAGATGAATTAAAATACGACATGAACACATTATAAAAAATTAATTAAAACACAACACAAAAACGATATGAATACACAGACGTGTAAAATTATATATAAAATGAATTATTAACGTATAAAAATCTATAATATTTTAAACACAAAAAAATAATACAAACACAAATTTTTTATATTTTTTCTTCTTTCCTTTTTTCGTTTTTTTCTCTCTCATTTCCTTCTTTTCTCTTTCTTCCCATACAAAAAAAAAAAGATGAACAGTATAGAGAGACGTGGACACACTCTCCATTGAGGAAAATTTTCTATATTTATTGTATGGAAACCGAAAAAATGGGATAAGTTAGAAGTGGAAACGTTGGAGCATATTAATTAAGGTTACTCTTAAAAAGTAAAAGTAAAAGTAAAAGTAAAAGTAAAAGTAAAAGAAAAAGAAAAATATAATTATGCTATCTCTTTACTCACAAAAGATAACGTAAATTAAATTCATTTCTTCTTCTTCTTTCTTTTGCTTTTCCCTTTTTTTCAATCTTTTCTTTTTTAATTTTTTCTTTTATTTTTTTATAGCTTTTAGGATCAATCATTAGGGTACAATTTGCAACTACTTAATCATGAAGAGTTTTGGAAGAGTAATGTAGCATCTGTCAATTTTGTTAAAGCAATGACCCAATTTATTATATGTTAATCTTTTGTCATACTATAGATAATGGCACTATTATATAGGCAACTTTATTATTAGTTTATGACTAAAAAATATATGTGCTTCGCTACGGGTATATTATCGAATTTGAATTGATATTTTGTAATAAATTTGAAAAATAAAAAAGTAAGAGAAGTGAAGATAATTTAGAAAAATAATAACTCTCATCATTATACGACACCTGATATAAAATTGAGAGTTATTTGATATGATCAATTAGATATGATAATTTTAGACAAAACATAATTATACGATGCAAATATAACATGAGAAAATAATTAAAACACGATACGACACGAAAAATTAAATGAACATGATACAAATACATGAACGTGTCAAAATCTACATAAAACGAATTATTAACATGTCAAGATTTATATAAATATATAATAGCTTGAATACGATTATGACAGAAAAAATAACACGTACACAATGACACGTGACACAAAATTGGGAGTTATTTGAATATTATCAATTAGACTTGACAATTTCGGACACAACATGATTATACGACATGAATAGAATATGAAACAAATAATTAAAACACGACACGAAAAATAACATAAACACGACATGAAAAATAACATGAACACGACACAAATACAGGAACGTATCAAAATCTTCATAAAACCAATTATTAACGTGTAAAAGTTTATATAAATTTATAATACTTTAAATACACGATAAAATAACACAAACATGTTACTAACATACATTTTTTTCTCTAAATTGAATCATTATGACAAATTATGCGAATATGGGATGAATTGAGACATGACACGTACACACACAAAAAAAATTAAATTGAATTACAATGACAAACTATGCAAAATATTTGGATGAATTGAAAACGACACGAATACAACATGAAAAAATAATTAAAATACGACACGAAGGATAACATGAACACAAAACAAATACACGGACGTCTCAAAATCTACATAAACGAATTATTAACATGTAAAAATTTATATAAATTTATAATAATTTGAGCACATGAAAAAATAACGCGAACACGACACAAATGTGTCAAAATCTACATTAAACGAATTATTAACTTGCAAAAATTATATAAATTTATAATATTTTGAATACACGAAAAATAACACGGACACGAATACTTTGAACACAAAAAAAAAAACACAAATATGACACGAAAAATAACATGAACACTACACAAAATATTTGAAACTAAAATTATTTGAAATCGAAAAAATTCGAATCCAAAAAGGTACGAACCAGAAAAAACCTAAACTCAATATGACCCGAACCCGAAATAATCCGAGATCCAAAATATCTCATTAGTATTAATCAAAAGACAAAACAAACACAAAAAATATTCTAAAATAACCTAATTAATCCCTAAATTATATGACCAAAAAATCCAAATACCATAATTACCCTTCAAATTATAGCTAATGACATGGCTTATGTGGCAAATGCATGTTGTTTCAAAATCCTAAATTCACACGAAAAACAACACGAACATGACGACGAGTGACATAAATTTTGGAGTTATTTGAATAGTGTCAATTAGACTTGGCAATTTCGGACACAACATGGTTATACAACACGAACACAACATGAAAAAAATAATTAAAATACGACACGAAAAATAACGACCACGACAAAAATACACGAACGTGTCAAAATCTACATAAAATGAATTATAACGTTTAAAAATGTATATAAATTTATAGTACTTTAAACACACGATAAAAGAACACTAACATGTTACGAACATACAATTTTTTTCTCTAAATTAAATCATTATGACAAATTATGCAAAATATGGGATGAAATGAGACACGACATGAACACACGTAATTTTTTCTAAATTGAATCACCATGACAAGCTATACAAAATATTAGGATTAATTAAAACATGACACTAACACATGGAAAAATTAATTAAAATATGACACGACATGAAAATAACATGAACACAACATAAATACACGAACGTGTCAAAATTCATATAAAATAAATTATTAATATGTAAAAATTTATATAAATTTATAATACTTTGAACATACGAAAATATAATACGAGCATGACACAAAAAATAATATGAACACGAACGAATATCCGAACGTGTCAAAATCTACATAAATGAATTATTAACATGTAAAAATTATATAAAGTTATAATATTTTGAACACATGAATACGCGAATGTGTCAAAATCTACATAAAATGAATTATTAACGTGTAAAAATTGCATAAATTTATAATATTTTGAACACATAAAAAATAACACGAACACAAAAACGATACGAACACACAATTTTTTTTCATCTTTTATTACCTTTTTTTCACGAAAAAAAAAACGAACATGACACGAATATGCGAACGTGTCAAAATCTACATAAAACAAATTATTAACGTGTAAAAATTGTATAAATTTATCATATTTTGAAGAAAAAAATAACACGAACACAAAAAGACATGAACACAATTTTTTCTTCTTTCTTTTTCTTTCTTTTTCCTTTCTTTTCATTCTTTCATTTTTAATCAAAACAAAATTGAAAATACCTAAACTAACCCCCCAACCCTCTTACTACCTATGCTTATGTGACAAATACATGTTGATTCAAAATCCTAAATTCTCTACTCTCATGCAATTGGGAGATTGTTTTTATAGTTAGTTATAGATATTAATGCTTTAGATATAAATAAAAAAATTGATCTTGTAATTTTTTTTTTACTTTATGCTTAGTATCTTGAATGGAAATATGAATTGATTTCTACTTCATTTTGATGCTTGTAAAAGAAATTTTAGATTTTAAAATGTAAATGTAAATGTAAATGTAAATGTAAATTTCTATTTTAGCTTTTAAGTAGACAAGAGTTATAACTTATAAGGGATGTTTGTGAGGACAACAAAATCTTTACTCTACAATTTTGTAGTCTTCATTTGAATTAGAACTGGCTAAGGATCGAACTATTCGTTCGATCTATTTGAGATAAGATATTTTAAATCCGAGATGATTTGACTTGGTCTAGAATATTATTTAATAAATAAAAAATATTTTTTATTTAAATTTAATTATAAAAATATATCAATATTAATATAAAAATAATTTTTAATATTTTAATATATTTTAAGCAATAAAAACAAGCTTTTCTGGTATGACGGGTTGCGTCGGGCCTTGGACATGTAACTTTTTTCGCTATCCAACCTTAATCTAGTCCGGTCCGACCATGAACAAGTCTAGTTTGGAGATATTGAGTCATAATAGATGATATTTTTGTAATACAATCAGAGATTCTCATATTTCGTCAGAACCTAATCTTCTTCCCGAACAATATAGATGATTTAATTATCTGTGAGTTGTATTCCGACAAATGCTTTCATGATCCTTGGAGATTCATTAGTTTATTTTCTCCTACAAAAGGTGTTGGTATTTTTTGAACAAGAATCTTATTAACATGTCGTCTATTTGCTTTGGTTCGAAATTAAAGAGCTCCAGTTTCACAAAGTTTGAAGGCATTTATGAATTTAAATGAAAATCTTTGATTATTGCTTAATTATTTCAGATAATTTTCCAGAAAATGTTTCATTGGATAATTAATCCATGATTCTGAAAGTAAATCTAAGCTATTATTAAAGAATGCATAATAGCAAAATTAAACAATTTTTATGTAATTAATAAAAGTTACAGACAGATCAGAGTAAATTTTATTATTGATACATGTATTCTTTAAACTTGTTTCTTTAGCTGCTACAATTAAACATACAAAAAATGAGAAATAAAAAGCACATAACAAGCTCTCATACAATTCAATTAGAGTATAAAAAAGGCACCATTTAACATCAAATACAAATAACCATCCGTCACCTCAAACCAGCACTTCCGAGTAGGGACATGAGATGGAAACATTATATTTTAAAATTCATTAAAGGAAAAAAAAAAAAAAAATCATTCGTAAAGAAAAAGATTAAAATCTGCCATTCTACCTCTCTGTACAAGTTCTATGGTCATTTCAACTTTACTTTAAAAAAAAGATATATGTTTCACTTTGCAAAAAGGAAAAGGGTTTAAAATACTTCTCTTCCATGCCCTTTAACTTTAGAAAAAGAAAAAGATTGGTATTATACAGTACTACTATATATAAAATTATGATTCACACTTTTGCTAAGAGGGATCTTGAAAGAATGATATTTCCAATTTCATTATGTTTGCAAGTAATTATATATCTCCTGTATATGCATGCTACCTTCAATGCCAGAAAATCAAAAGATTGCTTAGACTCAAGATTGAGATTATAAATAGAGATTTGAGGATTTAAAAAAGGTCTCAGTTATACAATTTGGACCGACATGCTCCAAAGTTCAATTATTAATTAACTTGAACAGATTGCTATCTTCAAAAGAATAAATTTAAGGTTTGCTTGAACCCAAGGATAGGAACATATAGAATAAGGTTTGAGCTTTTGAGGCTCTGAAACATTTTAGCAATAAAACTCAAAAGGCTACAAAGATTATCAACCAGTTGAATCAGATTTGATGAATACTATATATTAAGTAAACAATAAAACAACTTATATTTGAGATCAAGGCTCCACAATCCTGCAGTAAGCCAAAATATTTTTGTACTAAAGAGTTGCACACCATTATTTACATAACAGGCTCAAAGCAATTCTCATACAAACTGCTAAAGTTTGAAGAAACAACCAATGAGAATCCCCTCCTAGACTGAGAGACTCATAAAACTATATGCAAACTGAAAATCAACCTGCATTTTCCTATATCATGATTGGATGTTCTCCAACAGAATTGCTAACATCACTTTCGCCTGCCTTCTTCTCGAGGAACGCATCGGTGAGCACAGTCTTGGACTGCAAAGATGCCTTCAGCAATTTCACACCCTATTGTGCAGAAAAGCAAGTTTAAAGCCAATGTTATATTATCAAATATCAACAATGAAAAAGTGTCACATTCTTAAGATACTTAAAAGTAAGGCAGCAAAAGAAATGAGTAATTTCTAATTACCTCATCCATTCCCATATCAATTGATTTCTCTTCAAGAACCCCTACATCCTTGATATTGAACTTGTAGAGTAAAGTGATACAAGAAATAGCTGACATAGGCCTTACAACCAGATCATCCATGATCATGTAAGTAATAACCCCTTTGACATAACCTCCCTCATTTGAGGATAAATCCTTCTTTTGTGGATTAACAACGGTTGCAATTTGGCTCAAAGCAGTATTGCAGTTAGGACAAATGGATTCAGAATCATTTGCCACATAGAGACCACAGTTGCTACGACTGTAACTATTGCCACACCTATAAAATTTGATGGATGTCGAAGATTGAATTGTTGGCAACAAGGGAGGTATATTTGCAGCATTGTTGAAAACTATAGGCTTCAAAAGGGTGTCCTTCTTTGCAGTTGGCTGAATGTAAGTATCACTCAAATTCTCAAGGCTTTCGTAAAGGTTTCCAAGGGAACCCGTCATCTCTTGTTTGGTGAGAATCCCCATGACAGTGCCAACAGGCAATGACAGAATGTTGAACAGAAAATCAACAAAATCTTTCTCAGCTTCAGCAAACAGAACTCTTTGGCTTGTTGAATCTACCAGAAGCTTCAACCTAACAGTGTTGGGAGCCATGACAATATTGTAAATAGAACTTTCAGAGATCTTCACTACAATTACTGCCTGATTAATTTTTGCAGAAAATGCCAAAGCAAATATATGACTACTTTTCTTCATTTGGTCTCTAATAAATAGAGCTGAAGTGAGTTACAAGGGATTCTTTCCACTACTTTCAAGTCTCCTATTATATTTCTATTTTAACATACAAGTGGTATAATTTTTAGATAACTTGGCTCTATTTAGGGCTAAGATTTATAACTTTACTATTTTCTTTTTCCTTGTTTTTTATTTGGGTAAGGGAGATTCAAACCCTGCTCAAAGAGCAAGGGATAAATTTACCAACAACAGTGCAATTTTTTCAAATTTCTTTCCTTTAAGAGATCTGGCTACCTTCAACAGCAGGAAATGTAAACATTGTCTATATCCCAAGATTGAGGTTATAAATAAAGGTTAGAGGATTTGATATAGCCATATAGGTTCCAGTCATACAACTGGGCTGACATGCTGAAGATCAATTAACAAAAATAAAACAAGAACAGAACCCATCATTTATATCAATTGAAGAGCATAACATCATTTGGAAGTTTCAGCTTGAACAGATTGCAAGCTTCAAATTATTTAAATCCTAGATTGTCGTAAATAGGTTCAGACTTAAGAGGACTCCTTCTTCCCAAGGAACACAGCAGTCAGCACCGTCTTGGGCTGCATCGATGCCCTGAGCAATTTCACTGCCTATTGCACAAAGCAAGTTTAAGCCAATGTTATTTAAAATCAAAGATTGTCAAGCTAAAAAATATATTTTCTTGTAAAAAATTACAAAAGAACTTAAAATGGGACAACAAAATATTCTTTGTATGTAACATATTTATAATCTACAAGATCCGAAAAATGTAATGCATGTAATGGCAAGGGCAAAGGGCAAAGGGCAAAGGGATCCTTTACCTCATCAACTCCCATATTAATGACTTTCTCTTCAAGAACCTCCACATCCTTAACTTTGAACTTGTTGAGCAAAGTGATACTAGAAATAGTAGACACAGGCCTCATCACCAGATCATCCATTATCATATAAGTAACAACTCCCTTGACGTAACCTCCCTCACCCGAGGTTGAAGCCTTGTTTGTCGGATTGACAAAAGTTACTTTTTGGTTCATAACATTGCTGCAGGCAGGACAAAGGGATTTCGGATCATTTGCCACATTCATGCAACAACTGCTACTTTGATGGTATCTACACCTATAAAGATTGGTGGGTGTTGAGGATTGCATGTTTGCCAAAAAGACAGGTAAACTAGTAGCATAGTTAGAAACCATAGTCTTCAAAAGGATGTCTTTGTTTGCAGCTGACTGCATGTAGGTATCCCCCAATTTTTCAATGCTGTCATAAAGGTTTCCAAGGCACCCCACCTTTCCTTGTTTATTAAGGCGATTTATCACAGTGCCAATAGGCGATGACAGAATGTTGAAGAGAAAATCAACAAAATCTCTCCCAGCTTCAGCAAACAGAACTCTGTGGGATTTTGGGTCTATCAGAAGCTTCAGGCTAACAGTGGAAGCAGCCATGACAAAAAACTATTGCTAGAAAGTGGGATCTTCACAGTTCTTCAATACAGTTACAGCTTTGAAAGCTTTGGCAGAGTCTAAGCATTATATAGAGCTTAATTGGCAGTAACCAAGGGCCATAGAGAAGTGGATTGGCCAAAGCATATAAGATAAGTTTTGTTGATTTTCAAGGGACATGACTTCCCAATAGTCTATTTATAACTCGCCTCGAACAAAATGAAATCCCAACCTCCAATTAGTACCCTTTGGTTCTTCAAAATTCAACATTCAAAACCTGGAACACTTCTCAACATTCTTATGGTAATATATTAATTACTGATTTGAGAATTCAATAATCATCAATGGTTATTTGTTCCAACTACATTTTCCGAACTAGCAACAAGTCGAAAATCGACAAATTCCAAATGTCCAATATTGCATACTAATTTCACCATGTTAAGTTGTATAGGAAAGATACCTTTACTAGTGACTTTGGAGCAATTCTGGCAGAGATTAGCTGGGTGTACATTTGATATCCTTGAGGAGAGTTTCCTTTAGTTAGGGGTCACATAGAGTAAGCAACCATTGTTGTTTGGCTATTTGGTTAGCTGTTGAACCCTTCTTGATGGGTTTTTCAGCAAGAGTTGTTATTTACTTGGACATTACCACAGTAATTGTCCAAATTCCTTTAATAATAGCTTTTGTTTTCTCAGCAAATTAGCTACTACCCTTTTGAGTTTTGAAGATCAAGAATATATATCTAGGCTAAAATATTAGATAAATGGTTGCTTAGGATTTAAGGACCCTAGGGCACTTTTCAGTTGACAAGGTTGGAAGAAGGATATAATAAACAATAAAAGATGAAATGAAAAGCTGAGAAGTAATAGTGAGGAAATTTTTTATAGACCACTTATTCAACAAGAAATTTGTTCTAAATATATGTTCAAAACAATTATATATGGCTTGGAAGAACATTATAGAAAAATTTATCAAGAAAAATCCTGACAATCAAAAACCTTACAAAAAACAACCTTCATTAAAGAAAATTTATGTAGGAAACCATTTTAACTTCACAAACAAAAGAAAGAACTACTATTGATTCATTCCAAAAGGTTATGAGGATGTGAGGACTCCTATACATTATCGTATTATATAAAACTTAAAGACTATAAATCAATGGGACGTTTCCAGGTGGAACAACCCTCCAAAAATTTGCGTATGCCGCTAAGTGCGACAAACACAAGGTATTCTTTAGTAAAAGGCCAAAGAATAGTTCGTTTTGTGTTCACCGCACGGCTCCGTGCCCTAGTTGACGGAATTTTCAAGGCTGAATGTAAGTATCACTCAAATTTTCAAGGCTGTTGTAAAGGTTTCCAAGGCAACCCGCCATCTCTTGTTTGGAGAGAAGCCCTATGACAGTGCCAACAGGCAATGATAGAATGTTGAACAGAAAATCAACAAAATCTTTCCCAGCTTCAGCAAACAGAACTCTTTGGCTTGTTGACTCTACCAGAAGCTTCAAGCTAACAGTGGTGGCAGCCATGACAGGAACACTATCGTAAATAGAACAACTTTCAGAGATCTTCACAACAATTACTGCCTTGTTAAATTTTGCATAGTCTAAGCTCTATACAACATGAAAAAATAATTAAAATACGACACGAAAAATAACATGAACACAAAACAAATACACGAACGTCTCAAAATCTACATAAACGAATTATTAACATGTAAAAACTTATATAAATTTATAATACTTTGAGCACATGAAAAAATAATGCGAACACGACACAAATGTGTCAAAATCTACATTTAACGAATTATTAATTTGCAAAAATTATATAAACTAGGATGAAACCCGCGCGCTGCTGCGAAAATCCTCTAAAACATGCTGCGAGAATAATCGATTAAATTTAATTCGTTATTTTTTTCTTTTAATCATTTTACAGTATCTTTCCTCCTTACTCTCTTTCTTTTTTCAACAAATGAATTTTAGAAGGATTTTTAAAAACTGAAACAACCTGAAATATTATCTTCTTTGCAGCCAACAACTGTAGAAATAAAAAGTACGAGATATTTGTGGGAATAACTAAATATTTTTTTTTATCAAAGAATGATAATAACAAAATTTGTCTTATTATTTTATATTTATAATGTAGAAACATTAATATAAAAACACCTTAAAAGAACATATTGAAAGATGCAAGTGATGTTCCTACCTAAAAGTGCAGAAACAATTTCTTGCATAGTAATGCAAGTGATGTTCCTACCTAAAAGACAAATTCTACATCTACTCCTCTTTCATGGTTTTATCCTCCATTGTCTCATGCAATTATTATTTAAACCTTCCCTTTCAAAAACTAAGCTAGGAAACAACTAATTAGTAATGTTAGTGTAAAAAGCTCATATCAAAATCATGCTATAACAGATTATCACAACTCTCGAACATAAATTTATTAGTTCTTTTCTGAAAAAACAAAAAATTCTCAAATGCAATAAAGTTGAGATAAACATAAAGGAGCAACTGTTGAAACTTTGATAAAAAAAGCATATGACGAAAAAAAGTTATTGTGAAACCCAAGCTTTTGGATCTCCAAGGTTTATCTCCTTGATTCCATTGTACAAAACATCAAAAATAACCATAAATCATGGTAAACGATAAAATTCTTTAAAGTGAATAATGAAGTGAATCTATGATGCATAATGAAATGAATATTTTCCTTTGTGTTTTTTCAATTAAAGCTCTATGTATTAGAGTTGAACCAACAATGAAGTCACAAAGAGACTAATATATATATATATATATATATATATATACATATATATATATATGTACAATCAAATCAAATATACTCTAGACTTGCATTTGACCTTTAAACAAATTATGAAGTGATAAGAAATCTTAACCCATAGCCAGAGCAAATGAAGAATCATATTTCAAAGTAGACAATTACAATTTAGTTTAATGAAAATAATGTATGTGATAAAGATATCATGTTGAAACATAAAAACATATAAATTAATAACTGAAACAAATAGAAGAACATTCACTTACTTGAAAATACATAATATAGTTGAAATCCAAGGGATTGTCTTACACAACAACTCATCAAAAAACCAAATGCAAGTGGACCTTCAATCCATACTGAAAACAAAACATTTTTCAAATTATTTCATGGGAAAATAAAAAGTAAACTGAAAAGTAATTAGAGATCTATTACATGTCCAAAAAGCCAAAACATAGCTACAGCACAGTAACTGAAAAAAAAAAAAAACATCCATCATGAGTAAAGGATCCAAAGACTTACAATATACAAATGCAAAGGAAAAAAACAAAGTGAAAAACAGGAAAAGAAAATGAAGATCCTGCTTTATAATACTATCTTCAAGTAATTGTGATTGAGTTCAACTCCAAATGATATGAGTTTGTACCCTAATAAACCACCAAATTATCATTATGGCATATTGGAGCAATTACATTGAATGGAAACAATGTAAAAGGTTTAAACAGTGCATAGAAGTTGACATATAAAGTTTGCAGTTATTAAGTACCTCACTATTGTATTGAGAAAGGAATGTAAACTTTTCATTGAGAAGCCTTTCATCAAAGTCAAGGTATTGAGAAAGTAATGTGAACTCTAATGTTACATGGCATAAATACAATCTAAAATCTTAACATCTAAAAGAAAGCAAAAAATAAGTTCTCATGATTTAGATGAAAATATGAACAAAGTCACATAAAAGTTTTACAGGGTAGTGGCTGGCCATATAAATTTCAATGCAAAATCAAGTGCATTGAGGCTTAGAACAAAACAGATTAAAAACCTTAACAGATATCAACATGTAGTTGCTGCACATTATTTATCATCTAGAGAACGGGCCTTAACAAATGCCATGTGGCATTGAACATAAAAAATAAAAAAAATAAAAAATTGGCAGAAGCTCATGTGACATGGATAAACGACTCGCTTCTATAAGCATAATAAAATAATGACAGAAAAAATTTAGTTAGAAGCTGATCGGATCAACAAAACTGAACCCTCTTTCAAGATGACATACAAAAACAAATTTTTGCAAAAGCAGCAAGAGATGATGAGACAATGATAAGCACCCTTTTGAATTATTTAGAACATAAAACATAGCTGACAATGAGTTACATCTTTGAGTTCACAGATTAGTACAGTTCACAATTACAGTTGTTTTTCAAAAACACATATACTTTGCTTCCTTTTTCACTTTAACAAACATTTAAGATTCTAAATCAATCCTGCAATTCTATCGAAAAAGTGGCTGCAAGAATATTGTATATCCAACTTAAGGGGTAAGATTTACTTTAATATGCAACTTTCCCCAACATGAGCAAAATAAGAATGAGCAGATTTTTCTTTCCATTTCTGTTTTTGATTTTAACATTTTTCCAGTAAATTATTTAGCACTTTTTTTACTCTTTCAGTGATTTCTTTCTTTATTTAATGATCATATAAAATCATAAAGTATTGACATATTGTATACATCAGTTTAAACAAAATAACCCTCTGAGAAAAATTTGAATACAAATGGATCAAATAACCTTACTTATTTTAGAGTTATTAACATAATTCAAGGGTTAAAAGTTATGAAACTAACAAAGGATATGTTAGATTATACACATCTTATCTTCAAAGAAAAGTTATTAAATATGAGAGGAGCACCAAATATATTTAATCCATTCAAACAGTTGCAAACTCACAATGGCAAGAAAAACATACTACATTACTAACAACTAAAAGGATTGATGCACCTAAAAGAGTGTATCTTATTTAACCTTGCACTAAAAAGATCAATTGTAAGTATAGTAGTTAGCAAGGGTCGAGTCCTCAGGGATTGGGTTTTAGTTTATAAGTTGATAGTTTAAAACTTAAATTCAAGAACAATAAAAGAAAAGGGGTTTTTGAAATCAGATTTAAATTAAAGTAAATAATAAGAATAAGATGCAAGGCGGTATAACCAGCCAATAAAAATATATATACTAAATTAGGCGGTATAACCAGCCAATAAAAATAAAACAAAGTTAATATACAAATTAGGCGGTATAACCAGCCAATAAAAATAAATATACTTTTAAAAATAAGCAAACTAGAAAAGTAAGAAAACAAGTAAGTAAGAAGAATCAAATATGAAAAATATGGTTAAGGTTTCATTCTCCACCACTAGACATCATTAAGAATCAATTTCAGATCTATCAATATCAACCAACTATCAAAGTTAACAACCGTAGATAACAACAAGCTCTGTTATCCCAATCTTTCCTTAGTTTGTCGTTAAATAGAACAAGCTCTCTATTTAATCTCTAACCATTAAACAACCTAGAATAAGCTCTCTAAATTCAATTTAATGGCAGCTTTATGATGAGAAAGATAGGTTGATCTAAGCAACAAACACATAAGCTCGGATTGTTCAACTTAGGTTATGTTCCACTTTGCAATTATTGAAAACTTGACCATAATCATTAATCACAAATTGCCACTTATGAATAGGAAATCAAGACAATTACACGGATCAAGACTCCTAGACTAGCAATAGATAATTATCAAGATCTATCTAGTTGTACTCCTAAATAAATCAAGACAACATCATGAACAATTCTTGTAGAAGAACATAAGCAACTTTGATAGAAAATTAATGATAGATAAAATCTGAAAATCAATCACAAAACATGTCTAGGGCTTTGAAATCACCCTTAACCAAATAGAAGTTTAGCCTAGCATAGGCATTGTAAACATAAACATAAAATTAAAGAGAATCTAAGAAGGAAATAAAAGAAAGAAAGAAGAAAAAGAAAATAAAGAAAAAGAAAACTAGAGAAAAGAAAGAAGAAGAAAACTTAGAGAATTTTATTACAATGGCTAATATCCTACCAATGTACCATATGATTCTCTACAATCATCCAAGGCCCTCTATTTATACACATTTTGGAGGGCTAAATGACAAGAGACAAGCTTTACAAATTTCAAAGGTAGGTATAATAGGTGGGTGCATTTTTCTAACAATTTTCGTCATATTGTATGACCATTTTGATCAGCCAACTTGATGGTCGATTTTGTCAATCTTGGAGGCCTGATCTGATCACATGGTCTTCTAGAAAAATGTTCCCCTATGAGTTGCTGATTCATAGCCGTTGGAATCAGCTCATTTGCTGATGTGGAGAAGAAGATATGGGCAAAATACGAAAACAGGTCAGCACAGACGTCATTGCACATCAGCCAACTTGATGGTCGATTTCTTCAATATTGGAGGCTTTATCTGATCACATGGTCTTCTAGACAAATGTTCCCCTGCCGTTGGAATCAGCTCATTTGCTGATGTGTATCGGACGATATGGTCAAAATGCGAAAACTGCTCAGGATAGACGTCATTGCACATCATCCAACTTGATGGTTGATTTCGCTAGGGAAAACGACTCCGTTTCAAGAAGTATAAAACATGAAAAAGATAGATATGCCTCTTAACTTTGCACGGTTAAAATTTCAGCCTTATTGCTTCAGTGAAACTCCAGATATAGCTGATATGGCAAAAGGTTTCGGAACTGGAACTGAACTGGATTTGCCCTTAATTCTAGTAATCTGAAATGACTCAAAGAAACTTGTGAAAAACACCAAATTACATAAAAATATAAAAGATCATAAACACAATTAGACTAAACAATAATAACTCGTATTTGACACAAAACAATAATAAAACATAACTAAAAACTATATAATTATACGAGTTATCACACCCCCACACTTAGATTGTTGCTAGTCCCTAGCAACGACTCAATAAAAATAAAATAAGAAAATCTAATCTAATCCATTTTCGTAGGAAATCACGGTGGCACTTAGCATGTGACACAAGCCTTTAAACCCCTAGGTGTCCCTAGTGGACGAGTTTAGTCTCGTGAGGGTTTACTAGGACGATACCCACAAACATTGAAAACATAAGAAAAACTAAAAATAATAATTATAACTAATCCTTCCAATATAAATTTGAGATAATCATTGGACAAGTCTTAAAAACTAATCAATAGCTTAAAGAAATTCACAAAAAATCTTGCTTGAATGTAAATAGTTTGAGTTAAGCCAATATTAACATAACATATTTCAATCAAAATAATGCATATTCAAACTTAATCTCAACTTCTCACATGGGATACTCTCTTGATTTTCACTCTTTAAAGTAGTGGTAAAGTGTTTACACTCAATCAATCTCATGAAAACACTTCTACCATATGCTTGCTTGTCCACCTATTCTCCACTAAAAGATCATGCAACTTCATAAATCAAGAGGTCTTTAATCAAGGTTGTAATGGGGCCAAGGGGTTTGTAATGTGGTTGAAGAACAAAAGGATAAAGATATCACAAAGGTTCCAAAGAGTTCATAAAGTTTAGAGACATAAAAAAAATTATACAAAGAAACTTCTCAAAACTCTTTACAAGTACATAGTCACCTAGGCCGGATATTCATGTTGGGCATTTTCTTCATTCTAAACAACTTTGTAACATCTTTTTCTTTTTCCACAAATTCAAGAGATGATTCATATATATATTTTTTTTACATAGGAATGTATTTTCCAGTATTCCATTTCTTTTTCTCTTGACTTTTCTTTTCTTTTCCCCCCACACTTATTTCTTGTTTCTAACCAAAAAAAATCCCTTGTCTTTGCAACTGGTCTCAAATCATGCTAATTCATCTTTGGAACAAAGGTAAAGATATAAGTATATTTAGGTTAGGGACAAGTTATGGTTACCAAAGAGATAGCTTATTCAATGTAGGCTCAAACTGGTTCACTAAGGGTGTGTTCTCTTGGAACATCAATAAGGGATGGCTGTTTGGCTCTGGTTATAATCCTAATGCCTCTATCATATTCATGTTGTCACATGTATCAATATAGTCTCAAACGGTTTAAAGCAAGTTCTAGAGAATCATGTAATCATAAGAGCACTCAAGAAAGAAATTAGATTGATTTGTATAATGCATCAATCATTTTAGGCTCAAAAACTCACAATGATGATTATACAAGTCAGTTTTAAGTCTAAACATGCTTCTTTCTCAATCAACATATCATATTAACATTGGCTCATAAAAATTAGTATCAAGCTTAATTCTCATGAAAATCTTCTCACTAGTAACCAGTTTAGACCTATGCAATTCATATCTCATCATTGTATTAAAAAGGAACTAAAACACACTAAAAATAATAATAATAAAGACTCATAAAAAAAAATAGTAGACGAAAATAAAAGAAATCCTAAATCATTCCCCCCACACTTAATTCTTACATTGTCCTCAATGTAAGTCTATTAACCCAAATGAAAGAATCATGTGTAAGAGAAAAGAACTAATAACATAAGAATAGGAACAACTAGACTCAAAACAAAACAAAACAAACTCATGCAACCTAAATAATCCTAAAATACTAAAGAAAAATTAACAAGTAAACATAAAAAGATTAAAATCAAACTGACAAGGTATGTCTCAAGTCTCCCTTACTCAGACCTTGTTCAGAATGAATACTTCTAAATTGCTTAAAACACAACAAACTTTTTTTTTTTTTTTGAAAAGAAGAAATCAAACTGACAAGGTATGTCTCAAGTCTCCCTTACTCAGACCTTGTTCAGAATGAATACTTCTAAGTGGCTTAAAACGACACAATTTTTTTTTTTTAAATTAGCAAAATATGTCCCTTACCCCATACTAAAATATGACATTGTCCCCAATGTCAAATTTTAAAGGTAGGATTTAGGAGATATTACCTGCAGAGGTTGCTAACCACTTATTATAACTGAGACACAACAAACAAAATGTTAGATAATGTCACAAAGACAAAGTGCAATCCACTCCTTGCTCGTCCATATCTCTTTTTCTTTTTCCGAACGTTTGCGAAACAACCGTAGCAGATAAATACTCATAAGCTTGGAGCTTTTTGAGTAAATCTTCAATGGTTGTAGCAGAAATTATGGTTCTCCTTGCCTCTGAAAACATGAATCCATTATCCACAGCATTATCTAAATATGAAAGCAAATTACTAAAATAACCATTAATATTAAGCAAACCAATGGGTTTCTTATTTGTGACCAAAGATGATCAAGAAGCCACGCAAGCTATTTCTTCCAATGTACCCAGACCTCCTGGTAGAGCAATGAATGCATCGGCAGAATGGTACATGATTGTCATCCGTTCAGGGATACTCCAGACTTGTATTTCCTTACCCACGGTAGGTCCACAAAAATCTGTGAATAGTTTTGGCACGATTCCTAGAACTGGACTTCCTCCGGCGTGTGCTGCTGTAGCGACTGCTCCCATTAAACCCGTACTACCGCCTCCATAAATCAACTGGATCTTTTGTTGGGCAAGTATTACTCCAACTCTTATGGCTTCATCAGCGAATATGTTATTTTTCCCTGGATAAGCACCTCCAAAGACACAAATTTTTTTAATGCGTTGGGACGAAGTACTTTCCATTTTTTTTTCTTTTTTTTTTTTCGAGTGCCTGAAAGAGAATGAGTACATGGTGTAATATATAGAGGACTGAGTAGTGAATCAGACAAGAGTAATAATGTCGCCAAAGTGTATCTGACCTGTCAGAAGAAAATGTTAACCTAACAAAAGATTTTTGCGTGATTTCAGGAAGAAAATCAAAAAAAGAAAAATCAACCGTAAAAGTCAAGAGTAATAATGTCGCCGAAAGTGTATTTGACCTGTCAGAAGAAAATGTTAACCTAACAACAGATTTTTGCGTGATTTCAGGAAGAAAATCAAAAAGAGAAGAAAAATCAACCGTAAAAAAATGAGAATAATTACACAAATCGAATAACACGTAAATTAAACCAAAATAAAGTTATTGCAAATCAAACCAAAAGCTGAGAAGTTATTTATTGTAGTTGTGATTGTGGCTCACATCTTCCTCTGATTTTACGTCCAGAAACGGCTTAAACGCCTTCTATGAGTCGAGGATATGCTTCCCATCCAGTTTTCTTACAAGCTGGCAAACAGGGTCTTTTAACATCAGATTCCCAAGATGTTGCCATTCCCTTTGGAATTGCGGCCATAAATCAAGAATTTCTCTTTGTACATCTCCACTAGGATGCGTCTCAAGAGAAAGTTGGATATTACCCAAATTCTCCTTACTCAGTCCATCCTTAATGAATTCAATTTTATCATCTAGATTAGAGGACGGAATCCCAATTGAACGACATTTACCGTTACACGTCCATCGTGCACATTTGTGGCAATTTGAACTCATGCGCTTTGCTCGTCGCTTCTTTGCAAAAGTGCTTCTACCTGTACCTGGTAAATGCAAAATAGGAAGATATTCATCTTCACGTACCTTGGCTTCAATTATCCAACGTGTGTCTTCAGGAATCCCTTTGTGCATAAGCATTCTTAATCTTTCAAATCGAACTTGGTAAAGCTTCAGTAAAATATTTCGAGGAAAAGGAGGAAATCGTTTCTGCAATCTTGTGAGAATATCATCCATCCTGAAAAAATTGAAAGATAAATTGAAAGAGAAATTTATATACAATATCAGTTTTGTGGGTAGCTGATGGAACCGATTTAAATAATCACGGAGTACCGTTATCCGCCATTTAACCGGGGTTAAAAAAAATAAAAATAAAAATTATATTTACATCTAGTTATTTTCAAAACAAGGATCAGAAAGAAAAACAACATAAAAAGACTCAAAAACAAAACACTCTAAATAAAATCCTAAATTCTTCCCCCCACACATAATTCTTACATTGTCATTAATGTAATGCTATTAACCCAAATGAAAGAATCATGTGTAAGTGAAAAGAACTAATAAACAAAATAAACTTATGCAGCCTAAATGAACTTAAAAACACTAAACACAAATAGGCTGCCTCCCCCAATTAGCACTTGATTGATTGTTTTCAGCCTAGCCAATTCCCCTTCTTGGCTTTTTAGGCTTGTTAGGCTCATACATGAAACTTCCCAAATTTGAGCGTTTGATAGGAAGCTTTCTTTGCACAAAACTGGATGCATTCTCCATTACAAGTATTATTCCATCATCCTTTGTGGTGCATATCTCATCGAGGAATGGAGCATATGTTGGTACTTGTTGAATGGCATCCACAAACAAACTGTTTAAGGTTTCCAGCATGTTTTGTTCATGTTCTTCCTCCTTGAACTTTGCGAATCTACTAGGGAAAGGTGGAGAAGAAACATTAGTAAAAATTGGAATCTTAAACGTTACCTCAGGTGCCAAAATACTCTCAATTTGAATGGTGGCATCATTATCCTCAAGAAGTGAATCCATCTTTGGTTTTGTCTCATCCTCATCTTGTTCCTCATTTCTCAAGGTCACAATAGTAGCATTCTCCTTTGGGTTAATCACCGTTTGGGAAGGGAGTGCTAGAGATCTTTCTGCTACTAATTCCACCATACTACTAGCCAATAGGCTCATTTGCCTTTCCAAACTCTGGATGCTTGCCCTTGTTTCCTGTTGAAATTGCAAAGTATCAGTAACAAGAGAATTTACAAGATCTTCTAAAGAAGTACCTGAGTTTTGAGTCATATATGGTGGTTGAAAAAGATCTGGTTCTTGAGACCATGATTGATTGAAGCTAGATGGATGAGTGTAATTGGCATAAGGATCTACTTCTTGGTAATTTTTTGAGTAGCCATAATTAGTATGATCCCACCATCCCTCATGGTAAGTGTTGGAGTAATGATCATGCGGTTGGTCTTGGAACCATTGATGGCCTTGACATCCTCCCATGGCCAATTGTTGAACTGAGGAAGTGAGATTGGCTTGTTGATTCTCCATGTTCATGTATGCCACCAAATCTTCAAGTGTTAGATTGCTCAATTCCATTGTTTTTTTTTTTTAAATTTGAAAAGAAAAACTTGTATGTACAAGAAAATAAAACTAATTAGAACTGAAAATAAGAATAAACCAAGTAACAAATAAACTAAAGAAAGCAATCCCCGGCAACGGCGCCAAAAATTTGATGCACCCAAAAGAGTGTATCTTATTTAACCTTGCACTAAAAAGATCAATTGTAAGTATAGTAGTTAGCAAGGGTCGAGTCCTCAGGGATTGGGTTTTAGTTTATAAGTTGATAGTTTAAAACTTAAATTCAAGAACAATAAAAGAAAAGGGGTTTTTGAAATCAGATTTAAATTAAAGTAAATAATAAGAATAAGATGCAAGGCGGTATAACCAGCCAATAAAAATATATATACTAAATTAGGCGGTATAACCAGCCAATAAAAATAAAACAAAGTTAATATACAAATTAGGCGGTATAACCAGCCAATAAAAATAAATATACTTTTAAAAATAAGCAAACTAGAAAAGTAAGAAAACAAGTAAGTAAGAAGAATCAAATATGAAAAATATGGTTAAGGTTTCATTCTCCACCACTAGACATCATTAAGAATCAATTTCAGATCTATCAATATCAACCAACTATCAAAGTTAACAACCGTAGATAACAACAAGCTCTGTTATCCCAATCTTTCCTTAGTTTGTCGTTAAATAGAACAAGCTCTCTATTTAATCTCTAACCATTAAACAACCTAGAATAAGCTCTCTAAATTCAATTTAATGGCAGCTTTATGATGAGAAAGATAGGTTGATCTAAGCAACAAACACATAAGCTCGGATTGTTCAACTTAGGTTATGTTCCACTTTGCAATTATTGAAAACTTGACCATAATCATTAATCACAAATTGCCACTTATGAATAGGAAATCAAGACAATTACACGGATCAAGACTCCTAGACTAGCAATAGATAATTATCAAGATCTATCTAGTTGTACACCTAAATAAATCAAGACAACATCATGAACAATTCTTGTAGAAAAACATAAGCAACTTTGATAGAAAATTAATGATAGATAAAATCTGAAAATCAATCACAAAACATGTCTAGGGCTTTGAAATCACCCTTAACCAAATAGAAGTTTAGCCTAGCATAGGCATTGTAAACATAAACATAAAATTAAAGAGAATCTAAGAAGGAAATAAAAGAAAGAAAGAAGAAGAAGAAAATAAAGAAAAAGAAAACTAGAGAAAAGAAAGAAGAAGAAAACTTAGAGAATTTTATTACAATGGCTAATATCCTACCAATGTACCATATGATTCTCTACAATCATCCAAGGCCCTCTATTTATACACATTTTGGAGGGCTAAATGACAAGAGACAAGCTTTACAAATTTCAAAGGTAGGTATAATAGGTGGGTGCATTTTTCTAACAATTTTCGTCATATTGTATGACCATTTTGATCAGCCAACTTGATGGTCGATTTTGTCAATCTTGGAGGCCTGATCTGATCACATGGTCTTCTAGAAAAATGTTCCCCTATGAGTTGCTGATTCATAGCCGTTGGAATCAGCTCATTTGCTGATGTGGAGAAGAAGATATGGGCAAAATACGAAAACAGGTCAGCACAGACGTCATTGCACATCAGCCAACTTGATGGTCGATTTCTTCAATATTGGAGGCTTTATCTGATCACATGGTCTTCTAGACAAATGTTCCCCTGCCGTTGGAATCAGCTCATTTGCTGATGTGTATCGGACGATATGGTCAAAATGCGAAAACTGCTCAGGACAGACGTCATTGCACATCATCCAACTTGATGGTTGATTTCGCTAGGGAAAACGACTCCGTTTCAAGAAGTATAAAACATGAAAAAGATAGATATGGCTCTTAACTTTGCACGGTTAAAATTTCAGCCTTATTGCTTCAGTGAAACTCCAGATATAGCTGATATGGCAAAAGGTTTCGAAACTGGAACTGAACTGGATTTGCCCTTAATTCTAGTAATCTGAAATGACTCAAAGAAACTTGTGAAAAACACCAAATTACATAAAAATATAAAAGATCATAAACACAATTAGACTAAACAATAATAACTCGTATTTGACACAAAACAATAATAAAACATAACTAAAAACTATATAATTATACGAGTTATCAAGGATCAATTGACTCATTATACCTCTAGCTTAATAGCCTTGAAATCTTTTAGAAGAACGGATTGTAGAGCAGAAATAATAGTCTACAGATTAGTAGCAACAGGAAACATTAGAAAAATGCCATAGATGCAATAGAAAATAATTCAAAAGATGGAAATTTAATGTAAGATAAAAATAAAGCTTAAACTTCTATGATATCGTTTGTGCAACATACAATTTTAATGCCAAGTTCAAATCCTCCTTTAAAAGAAGTCATTCCTCTGCCAATATCTGTGATGCTCCTTAGATTTAGTCCATTATCAGTTGGACTCTAAAAAACTATATACAATAGAAGAAAGTAGATATCATAACAAAGAGGAAAATAGAGACCAAAAGAAACAATATTATCAAATGAAAATAGAAAAGACAAAACAATCTAGATAAAACTAACCAAATAACTTGAAAAATTAATTAATTAGAGATCACTAATGAATATAAAATCCAAGTTGAATTCACTTTTTGGTTGAATATTAACAAAAATAGATTGAAAACACTATCAACGAATTATAGACATTAATAAGGATTTAAATAAAACTCTAGAGCATTCAAAATAATATATTAGCAGCATTTCAATCACAAATAGAATACAAAATTGGCACCTGCAGATTAGAGCAGAAGAAAAAGATAACAAATATAAAGGAAATCCCTAATTAGTTAAAAGATAAGTGTATAAAAACTCACGTACAAAATGTATAACACCAAAAACTCAAGATTCCTGATCAAAACAAAAGTAAAAAGATAATTTAGTTAAAATCAACAACAATGTGTAATACATGACATTAACACTTTTCTCAAAGTTAACATTATGACCTCAGTTAAAAATCAAGTAGGTTCTAAACTCTAAAAGTGAACACAATTTACCAATTATAACCTTAGTAGAAATGTGTTTGGCATTAGCAGTTCCCTTAAAGTTAACAATATGACCTCAGTTAGAAATCAAGTAGGTTCCAAACTCTAAAAGTGAATTTTTTTTCTTCCAAATAGCATCAAATTAACCTATCACTACCCAAACTTACTTCATCTCCCATACATTTCCAATTATTTGGACGACAAAATATGGTCTTCAAATCTAAACTTTAAATCACACCAAGTCGAAGCATAACTAATGATAGCAAGTTTCAAATTTTTAATTCACCTAGTTATAGACTAACATAAACTATGGGCAAAAACTCTTATTTTACTAACTTGATTACCAATATTCTATTTGCAAAATATAAAAGAAAACATGAACTTCAGGAGCTATAAGAACTTCACCTGTTAAAAGAAACAATTAGAGAGAATAATTGTATTAATTTAATTTTTACAAATAATTACTGAAAAATTTTGAAAACTCAAAAACAAAGTTTCTTTAAAAAAAAACTCAAAACTAAGAAAATAGGACAACCTTTTCATGTTGTTCGATGGTAAGGAGTCAACCTGGCGATGGGACCAAATTGGGTCCCTTCAATGCCTATTGCTCTCTTTCTCCATCGTTATTCTACCGTCATGCTTCGGTCTCCCTTGACATACAACAACTGATTTAACAATTAAACGGGATTATTGATTTAAACAGAAAAAATACAAAATTAAGGGGGAAAAACTCAAAATCAGATTAAATTATTTTATACACAAATTTCTTACCATTCAAACCCATATTCTTGATTTCAGATGATAATCTCTTTAAAAAAAAACCCTTCAAATTTCAATCATTTTCATTTCTCGACCAAAGAAGGACCATGCGATCGATTAGAGCCAGATCAGGTTGGTTACTTTTCGATCAATTTTCTGACTTTATCCGCTCTTCATCCTCTCTCGATCAATTTTTTTTTTTAAAGGATAAAAAGGTTGAATAGGAAGAAATGGAAAGGATGGAAGATGGCTAGAAATTGTGTTGATTTAGAGATTGAGAATAAATAAGAAAGGCTTCTAATGAGAAATGAACAGTCTCTTTTGCCAATTCTAGATGAAAAAAATGCAGTGAAGATGTTAAGTAAAAAATTTGAGAAAGGATGGGCAGAGATAACGTGAAGAAAAAAGTGAGAAAGATGGGTTAGTTCAGAAATTTTATTTTTCCTGAATAAAAAATATAAAGAATGATGTAAAAAAAGTGGGAGGCAAATCGCAGATATAACGTGAAAGAAAGGTAGAATTGATGGGTTAAGTAAGATTTTTATTTTTTTCATCTTTCTCTTTTTATTTTTTATGTCATTCATTAAATAAAAATCCAAATCTTTTCATATCTTTCGATATCTTTATGATATAATTTCTTCCTCCAAATCAGGGATATTGTTTAGCCATACAAATCAATTATTATTTTAAGTTATTTAAAAATTTAAAGTACCATAGAAAAGTTTTACTCACGAATCTATGATTTTATACAATCAAATCTGCTGAGATATAAATGTTTTTAAGAATCTTATTATATATTTTTTATTAAAGTTTAATAATAAATTTTATGTTCGCTTTTTATTAAAGTTTAATAATAAATTTTAAACTTTAATAAAAAAAATGAATATCCATATATTTTATATCTCAGCAACGAACATAAAATGAATATTCATTTTTTAAACTATAATTTAATAAAAAATGAATTATTAAAATTTAAAATTTATTTTATGTTCGTTTAATTATTAATATCCAAAGTTTAATTATAAAAACATTGATCCTAAAATATATTAAAATAGTGTATATATATATATATTTGCTGTTTGAATTAAAAAAATTATAAATAATAAGCTTAAATTTTGAAATAATTGATTAATTAAAAATAAATTTCTCCATATGACACGTCTCATTTAATTTGGATTTTGAACAATTTTGTTTTAAGTTTATGCCCAATTTAATTTGAAATATAATCTTATTAACTAAAAATTAATTTTATTAGTTTTAATTTTAAAATATATTTAAATATTATTATAAATTTTAAAAAATGTTTTAAAAATATTTTAAATAATAACTACTTTAAACGGTCATTAATAATCTTTTAACATAACATAAAAAATAACATGAACACAACACGAATACACGAACGTGTAAAAATATACATAAAACGAATTATTAACATGTAAAAATTTATATAAATTTATAATATTTTAAAAACACAAAAAAATAATACGAATATGAACACGTCATCAACAAACAATTTTTTCTCTAAATTGAATAACTATAACAAATTATGCAAAAAATGTCATGAATTGAGATACGACATAAACAAACAATTTTTTTCTAAAATTGAATCATAATGACAAACTATATAAAATAAAATATAAACTGAAACACGATACAAACACAACATAAGAAAAATAATTAAAATACAACACGAAAAATAACATGAACACGACACGAATACACGAACGTGTAAAAATATACATAAAATGAATTATTAACGTATACTTGATATAAATTATTAACTTGTAAAACTAATTATTAACGTGTATAAATTTATAATACTTTTACAACACAAAAAATAACACGAACACGGCACGAACACATAAATTTTTCTCTAAATTGAATAACTATGACAAATTATCTAAAATATTAAATGAATTGAAAAACGACACGAACACAATATAAGAAAAATAATAAAAACACAACACGAAAAATAACATGAACACAATACGAATACACGAGCGTGTAAAAATATATATAAAACAACTTATTAACGTGTAAAAAATTATAGTATTTTAAACACACAAAAATACAAACATAATTTTTTTCCTTTTTTTCTCTTTCCTTTCTTTTTTTTTTCCCCTCTCTCTCTTTCTTTCCCTCAACCAAAAAAAAAGGAACAGTGCCGAGAGACGTGGATAGGCTATCCAAGCAAAAAAAATTCTTATATTTATTGTATTGATATTAAAATAATTAAAACACAACACGAAAAATAACATGAACACGATACGAATGCACAAACGTGTAAAAATATACATAAAACGATTTATTAACATGTAAAAAATTATAGTATTTTAAACACACACAAAATACGAACACAATTTTTTTCCTTTTTTCCTCTTTCCTTTCTCTCTTTCTTTTTCTATATTTAAAAAATAACACGAACATGGCACGAACACACAAATTTTTCTCTAAATTGAATAATTATGATAAATTATGTAAAATATTAAATGAATTGAAATACGACACGAACACAATATAAGAAAAATAATTAAAATATAATACGAAAAATAACATGAACACGATACGAATACACGAACGTGTAAAATATACATAAAACAATTTATTAACGTGTAAAAAACTATAGTATTTTAAACACACACAAAATATACATAAAAAGATTTTATTAACGTGTAAAAATATACATAAAATGATCTCACACCCTTCATAAATTTCTCATCTACAAAATTTATCTTATGGATATAATACCTTAAACACGAACAAACACAACACGAATACACGAATTACAAAATCTAAAATAATTTAAATTTTCTCACCAAATTTCACAAACTCTTTCATTTTTCTACATCACATTTTTTTAATATTAAATAAACTAACTTAAATTTTAAAAATTAAAAAAAATCAAAATCAAAAACAAAATTTAAATATAAATTTAAATTTAAAAAAAAAAAGGACAAAGTAGAAAGGTCGGCCTCTCCACTTTGTCCCCCTTTATTTATTAAAAAAAAAGGAAAAGGAAGAGAAGGGCGACGTAGATAGCCCAAATCTCTTCAAAACATCCTAAATTTATATATAAGATTTATAATATTTTGAACACACAAAAAATAACACGAACACGAATACTTTGAACACACGAAAAAATAACACAAATATGACACGAAAAATAACATGAACACTACACAAAATATTTGAAATCGAAATTATTTGAAATCGGAAAAATTCGAATCCAAAAAGGTACGAACCCGAAAAAACCTAAACTCTATATGACCCGAACCCGAAATAATCCGAGATCCAAAATATCTCATTAGTATTAATCAAAAGACAAAACAAACACAAAAAATATTCTAAAATAACCTAATTAATCCCTAAATCATATGGCAAAAAAAATCCAAATACTATAATTACCCTTCAAATTATAGCTAATGACATGGCTTATGTGGCAAATGCATGTTGTTTCAAAATCCTAAATTCACAGGAAAAACAACACGAACATGACGACGTGTGACATAAATTTTGGAGTTATTTGAGCAGTGTCAATTAGATTTGGCAATTTCGAACACAACATGGTTATACAACACAAACATAACATGAAAAAAATAATTAAAATATGATACGAAAAATAACGACCACGACAAAAATACACGAACGTGTCAAAATCTACATAAAATGAATTATTAACGTTTAAAAATGTATATAAATTTATAGTACTTTAAACACACGATAAAAGAACACGAACATGTTACGAACATACAATTTTTTCTTTAAATTAAATCATTATGATAAATTATCCAAAATATGGATGAAATAAATATGAACACATATAATTTTTTCTAAATTGAATCACCATGACAAACTATAAAAAATATAAGGATGAATTAAAACATGACACTAACACATGAAAAAATTTATTAAAATACGACACAACACGAAAATAACATGAACACAACATAAATACATGAACGTGTCAAAATCTACATAAAATGAATTATTAATATGTAAAAATTTATATAAATTTATAATACTTTGAACATACGAAAAAATAACACGAGCACGACACAAAAAATAATATGAACACGAACGAATATCCGAACGTGTCAAAATCTACATAAATGAATTATAACATGTAAAAATTATATAAAGTTATAATATTTTGAACACACGAAAAAAATAACACGAACACGACACGAATATGCGAATTTGTCAAAATCTACATAAAACGAATTATTAACGTGTAAAAATTGCATAAATTTATAATATTTTGAACACACAAAAAATAACACGAATACAAAAACGACACGAACACATAATTTTTTTTCCATCTTTTATTACCTTTCTTTCACAAAAAGATAACACGAACATGACACGAATACGCTAACGTGTCAACATCTACATAAAACAAATTATTAACGTGTAAAAATTGTATAAATTTATCATATTTTGAACAAAAAAAAATAACACTAACACAAAAAGACACGAACACAATTTTTTCTTCATTTTTTTTCTTTCTTTTTCCTTTATTTTCTTTCTTTCATTTTTAATCAAAACAAAATTGAAAATACCTAAACTAACCCCCTAACCCTCTTAAAACCTATGCTTATGTGACAAATACATTTTGATTCAAAATCCTAAATTCTCAACTCTCATGCAATTGGAGGATTGTTTTTATAGTTAGTTATAGATATTAATGCTTTAGATATAAATAAAAAAATTGATCTTGTAAATTTTTTTTTTTTTACTTTATGCTTAGTATCTTGAATGGAAATATGAGTTGATTTCTACTTCAATTCAATTTGATGCTTGTAAAAGAAATTTTAGATTTAAAATGTAAATTTCTATTTTAGCTTTTAAGTAGACAAGAGTTATAATTTATAAGGGATGTTTGTGAGGACAACAAAATCTTTACTCTACAATTTTGTAATCTTCATTTGAATTAGATCTGGCTAAGGATCGAACTATTCATTCGATCTATTTGGGATAAGATATTTTAAATCCGAGATGATTTGACTTGGTCTAGATTATTAATTAATAAATAAAAAATTATTTTTTATTTAAATTTAATTATGAAAAATATATCAATATTAATATAAAAATAATTTTTAATATTTTAATATATTTTAAGCAATAAAAACAAGTTTTTCTGCTATGACGGGTTGGGTCGGGCCTTGGACACGTAACATTTTTTTGCTATCCAAATTTAATCCAGTACGTTCCAACCATGAACAAGTCTAGTTTGAAGATATTGAGTCATAATAGATGATATTTTTGTAATACAATCAGAGATTCTCATATTTCGTCAGAACCTAATCTTCTTCCCGAACAATATAGATGATTTAATTATCTGTGAGTTGTATTCTGACAATTGCTTTGCATGATCCTTGGAGATTCATTACTTTATTTTCTCCTACAAAAGGTGTTGGTATTTTTTGAACAAGAATCTTATTAACATGTCGTCTATTTGCTTTGGTTCGAAATTAAAGAGCTCCAGTTTCACAAAGTTTGAAGGCATTTATGAATTTAAATGAAAATCTTTGATTATTGCTTAATTATTTCAGATAATTTTCCAGAAAATGTTTCATTGGATAATTAATCCATGATTCTGAAAGTAAATCTAAGCTATTATTAAAGAATGCATAATATCAAAATTAAACAATTTTTAAGTAATTAATAAAAGTTACAGACAGATCAGAGTAAATTTTATTATTGATACATGTATTCTTTAAACTTGTTTCTTTAGCTGCTACAATTAAACATACAAAAAATGAGAAATAAAAAGCACATAACAAGCTCTCATACAATTCAATTAGAGTATAAAAAAGGCACCATTTAACATCAAATACAAATAACCATCCGTCACCTCAAACCAGCACTTCCGAGTAGGGACATGAGATGGAAACATTATATTTTAAAATTCATTAAAGGAAAAAAAAAAAAATCATTCATAAAGAAAAAGATTAAAATCTGCCATTCTACCTCTCTGTACAAGTTCTATGGTCATTTCAACTTTACTTAAAAAAAAAGATATATGTTTCACTTTGCAAAAAGGAAAAGGGTTTAAAATACTTCTCTTCCATGCCCTTTAACTTTAGAAAAAGAAAAAGATTAGTATTATACAGTACTACTATATATAAAATTATGATTCACACTTTTGCTAAGAGGGATCTTGAAAGAATGATATTTCCAATTTCATTATGTTTGCAAGTAATTATATATCTCCTGTATATGCATGCTACCTTCAATGCCAGAAAATGAAAAGATTGCTTAGACTCAAGATTGAGATTATAAATAGAGATTTGAGGATTTGAAAAAGGTCCCAGTTATACAATTTGGACCGACATGCTCCAAAGTTCAATTATTAATTAACTTGAACAGATTGCTATCTTCAAAAGAATAAATTTAAGGTTTGCTTGAACCCAAGGATAGGAACATATAGAATAAGGTTTGAGCTTTTGAGGCTCTGAAACATTTTAGCAATAAAACTCAAAAGGCTACAAAGATTATCAACCAGTTGAATCAGACTTGATGAATACTATATATTAAGTAAACAATAAAACAACTTATATTTGAGATCAAGGCTCCACAATCCTGCAGTAAGCCAATATATTTTTGTACTAAAGAGTTGCACACCATTATTTACATAACAGGCTCAAAGCAATTGTCATACAAACTGCTAAAGTTTGAAGAAACAACCAATGAGAATCCCCTCCTAGACTGAGAGACTCATAAAACTATATGCAAACTGAAAATCAACCTGCATTTTCCTATATCATGATTGGATGTTCTCCAACAGAATTGCTAACATCACTTTCGCCTGCCTTCTTCTCGAGGAACGTATCGGTGAGCACAGTCTTGGACTGCAAAGATGCCTTCAGCAATTTCACACCCTATTGTACAGAAAAGCAAGTTTAAAGCCAATGTTATATTATCAAATATCAACAATGAAAGAGTGTCACATTCTTAAGATACTTAAAAGTAAGGCAGCAAAAGAAATGAGTAATTTCTAATTACCTCATCCATTCCCATATCAATTGATTTCTCTTCAAGAACCCCTACATCCTTGATATTGAACTTGTAGAGTGAAGTGATAGAAGAAATAGCTGACATAGGCCTTACAACCAGATCATCCATGATCATGTAAGTAATAACCCCTTTGACATAACCTCCATCATTTGAGGATAAATCCTTCTTTTGTGGATTAACAAAGGTTGCAATTTGGTTCATAACAGTATTGCAGGAAGGACAAATGGATTCAGAATCATTTGCCACATAGAGAACGCAGTTTCTTTGAGTGTAACTATTGCCACACCTATAAAATTTGATGGATGTTGAAGATTGGATTGTTGGCAACAAGGGAGGTATATTTGCAGCATTGTTGGAAACTATAGGCTTCAAAAGGGTGTCTTTGTTTGCAGTTGGCTGAATGTAAGTATCCCTCAAATTCTCAAGGCTTTCGTAAAGGTTTCCAAGGGAACCCGTCATCTCTTGTTTGGTGAGAATCCCCATGACAGTGCCAACAGGCAATGACAGAATGTTGAACAGAAGATCAACAAAATCTTTCTCAGCTTCAGCAAACAGAACTCTTTGGCTTGTTGAATCTACCAGAAGCTTCAACCTAACAGTGTTGGGAGCCATGACACTATTGTAAATAGAACTTTCAGAGATCTTCACTACAATTACTGCCTGGTTAATTTTTGCAGAAAATGCCAAAGCAAATATATGACTACTTTTCTTCATTTGGTCTCTAATAAATAGAGCTGAAGTGAGTTACAAGGGATTCTTTCCACTACTTTCAAGTCTCCTATTATATTTCTATTTTAACATACAAGTGGTATAATTTTTAGATAACTTGGCTCTATTTAGGGCTAAGATTTATAACTTTACTATTTTCTTTTTCCTTGTTTTTTATTTGGGTAAGGGAGATTCAAACCCTGCTCAAAGAGCAAGGGATAAATTTACCAACAACAGTGCAATTTTTTCAAATTTCTTTCCTTTAAGAGATCTGGCTACCTTCAACAGCAGGAAATGTAAACATTGTCTATATCCCAAGATTGAGGTTATAAATAAAGGTTAGAGGATTTGATATAGCCATATAGGTTCCAGTCATACAACTGGGCTGACATGCTGAAGATCAATTAACAAAAATAAAACAAGAACAGAACCCATCATTTATATCAATTGAAGAGCATAACATCATTTGGAAGTTTCAGCTTGAACAGATTGCAAGCTTCAAATTATTTAAATCCTAGATTGTCGTAAATAGGTTCAGACTTAAGAGGACTCCTTCTTCCCAAGGAACACAGCAGTCAGCACCGTCTTGGGCTGCATCGATGCCCTGAGCAATTTCACTGCCTATTGCACAAAGCAAGTTTAAGCCAATGTTATTTAAAATCAAAGATTGTCAAGCTAAAAAATATATTTTCTTGTAAAAAATTACAAAAGAACTTAAAATGGGACAACAAAATATTCTTTGTATGTAACATATTTATAATCTACAAGATCCGAAAAATGTAATGCATGTAATGGCAAGGGCAAAGGGCAAAGGGCAAAGGGATCCTTTACCTCATCAACTCCCATATTAATGACTTTCTCTTCAAGAACCTCCACATCCTTAACTTTGAACTTGTTGAGCAAAGTGATACTAGAAATAGTAGACACAGGCCTCATCACCAGATCATCCATTATCATATAAGTAACAACTCCCTTTATGTAACCTCCCTCACCCGAGGTTGAAGCCTTGTTTGTCGGATTGACAAAAGTTACTTTTTGGTTCATAACATTGCTGCAGGCAGGACAAAGGGATTTCGGATCATTTGCCACATTCATGCAACAACTGCTACTTTGATGGTATCTACACCTATAAAGATTGGTGGGTGTTGAGGATTGCATGTTTGCCAAAAAGACAGGTAAACTAGTAGCATAGTTAGAAACCATAGTCTTCAAAAGGATGTCTTTGTTTGCAGCTGACTGCATGTAGGTATCCCCCAATTTTTCAATGCTGTCATAAAGGTTTCCAAGGCACCCCACCTTTCCTTGTTTATTAAGGCGATTTATCACAGTGCCAATAGGCGATGACAGAATGTTGAAGAGAAAATCAACAAAATCTCTCCCAGCTTCAGCAAACAGAACTCTGTGGGATTTTGGGTCTATCAGAAGCTTCAGGCTAACAGTGGAAGCAGCCATGACAAAAAACTATTGCTAGAAAGTGGGATCTTCACAGTTCTTCAATACAGTTACAGCTTTGAAAGCTTTGGCAGAGTCTAAGCATTATATAGAGCTTAATTGGCAGTAACCAAGGGCCATAGAGAAGTGGATTGGCCAAAGCATATAAGATAAGTTTTGTTGATTTTCAAGGGACATGACTTCCCAATAGTCTATTTATAACTCGCCTCGAACAAAATGAAATCCCAACCTCCAATTAGTACCCTTTGGTTCTTCAAAATTCAACATTCAAAACCTGGAACACTTCTCAACATTCTTATGGTAATATATTAATTACTGATTTGAGAATTCAATAATCATCAATGGTTATTTGTTCCAACTACATTTTCCGAACTAGCAACAAGTCGAAAATCGACAAATTCCAAATGTCCAATATTGCATACTAATTTCACCATGTTAAGTTGTATAGGAAAGATACCTTTACTAGTGACTTTGGAGCAATTCTGGCAGAGATTAGCTGGGTGTACATTTGATATCCTTGAGGAGAGTTTCCTTTAGTTAGGGGTCACATAGAGTAAGCAACCATTGTTGTTTGGCTATTTGGTTAGCTGTTGAACCCTTCTTGATGGGTTTTTCAGCAAGAGTTGTTATTTACTTGGACATTACCACAGTAATTGTCCAAATTCCTTTAATAATAGCTTTTGTTTTCTCAGCAAAGCTACTATCCTTTTGAGTTTTGAAGATCAAGAATATAAATATCTAGGCTAAAATATTAGATAAATGGTTGCTTAGGATTTAAGGACCCTAGGGCACTTTTCAATTGACAAGGTTGGAAGAAGGATATAATAAACAATAAAAGATGAAATGAAAAGCTGAGAAATAATAGTGGGGAAATTTTTATAGACCACTACTCAACAAGAAATTTGTCCTAAATATATGTTCAAAACAATTATATATTGCTTGGAAGAACATTATAGATAAATTTATCAAGAAAAATCCTGACAATCAAAAACCTTACAAAAAACAACCTTCATTACAGAAAATTTATGTAGTAAACCATTTTAACTACTATTGATTCATTCCAAAAGGTTAGGAGGATGGGAGGACTCCTATGCATTATCGTATTATATAAAACTTATAGACTACAAATCAATGGGGCTTATCCAGGAGGAACAACCCTCCAAAAATATGCGTATGCCGCTAAGAGCGACGAACACACGGTATTCTTTAGTAAAAGGCGAAAGAATAGTTCGCTTTGTGTTCACCGCACGGCTCCGTGCCTTTATTGATGGAATTTGCGCTTTTATTTATAAAGTCGATTGGGGTGCTCTTGTATGTTTCCTAGTAATATGGGATTCTGCTCTCTCCAGTTTCTACTCTTTAGTCTTTAGGCCCTGCAATTCTTCACCTTCTGTCAAGCTACACACTTTTCTATCACATTTCATGCTTTATTTTATAAAATATAGTACCTTCAAAAACTCTAAGGCTTTTTATATTGTCTCCCTCTTTGAACTATTTTTTCCTCAAATTATCAAATTTCATGATGGAATTTGTATATGATGAAAAGGGTTGTTTGAAAACCTTGTTTGTTGGCTTCTACAAGCTTTGTACTATACCCAATACTTTTAGCATTGCACTTTGGAAAAGCTCAGGTTGTCCAAACCACTATTATTTCAAAACATTAGTAAAAACACCAAGAAACAAGAACTTGACAAATTAAAATATATATAACCATTTAATTTCAAAACAGTTCAAAGACATTTAAAACTTGAAATCAATAAAAGAAAAAAGACAAACGAGAATTCTGAACATTATCTCTGGATCTAAAACAACAAGCACTTGTAATTTGTAAACACCAGCAAATGCTACAGCAGACGCATCAAGGTATTATCACAAGGAACTCCTTTGTGTTAAGGAATACAATATCAGTAAGCACTGTCTTAGACTACAGCGATGCCTTCAGTAATTCAACAACCTGAAACAATGCTCTTTCCAATTTTCATTATGTTTGCAAGTAATTATATATACCCTCTATATGCATGCTACCTTCATTGCCAAGAAATCAAAAGATTGCTTAGACAGTTAGACTCAAGATTGAGATTATATATAGAGGTTTGAGGATTTGAAACGGGTCCCACTTATACATTTGGACTGACATGCTCCAAAGTTCAATTACAGTTTAACTTCAACAGATTGCTATCTTCAAAAGAATTAACTTTAAGGTTTGTTTGGACCCAAGGATAGGAACATATAGAATAAGGTTTGAGCCTTTGAGGCTTTGAAACATTGTAGCAGTTAAAACTTAAAAGGCTTCAAAGATTACCAATCGATCATAGATTTGAGCTGTCATATTTGAATCAGACTTGATTAATACTATATATATATATATATATATATATATAACAACTTATATTTGACATCAAAGCTCCACACTCCAGCAGTAAGCCAAAAGATTTTAGTACATAACTACAGTCTCAAAGCAATTCTCATACAAACTGCTAAAGTTAGAAGAAAAACCAATAGGCATCCTCTCCTATACTGAGAGTCTTAAAACTATCTGCAAACTGAAAATCAACATGCATTTCCTATATCACGATTGAAAGTACTCCAACAGAATTGCTAACATCACTTTCGCCCGCCTTCTTCGCGAGGAACTCATCGGTGAGCACAGTCTTGGACTGCAAAGATGCCTTCAGCAATTTCACACCCTATTGCAGAGAAAGCAAGTTTAAAGCCAATGTTATATTATCAACAATGAAAGAGTGTTACATTCTTAAGATACTTAAAAGTAAGGCAGCCAAAGAAATGGGTAATTTCTAATTACCTCATCCATTCCTATATCAATTGATTTCTCTTCAAGAACCCCTACATCCTTGATATTGAACTTGCTGAGTAAAGGGATACAAGAAATAGTTGACATAGGCCTTACAACCAGATCATCCATGATCATGTAAGTAATAACCCCTTTGACATAACCTCCCTCATCAGAGGATGAAGCCTGCTTTTGTGGATTAACAACGGTTGCAATTTGGCTCATAACATTATTGCAGGAAGGACAAATGGATTTAGAATCATTTGCCACAAAGACACCGCAGTTGCTACAATTGTAATTGCCACACCTATAACTTTGGTGGATGTGAGGATTGCATGTTTGGCAACAAGAGAGGTACATTAGCAGCATAGTTAGAAACCATAGGCTTCAAAAGGGTGTCTTTGTTTGCTGTTGGCTGAATGTAAGTATCACTCAAATTTTCAAGGCTGTTGTAAAGGTTTCCAAGGCAACCCGCCATCTCTTGTTTGGAGAGAAGCCCTATGACAGTGCCAACAGGCAATGACAGAATGTTGAACAGAAAATCAACAAAATCTTTCCCAGCTTCAGCGAACAGAACTCTTTGGCTTGTTGACTCTTACCAGAAGCTTCAAGCTAACAGTGTTGGCAGCCATGACAGGAACACTATTGTAAATAGAACAACTTTCAGAGATCTTCACAACAATTACTGCCTTGTTAAATTTTGCAGAGTCTAAGCTCTATATTTACGGGTGTTCAATTGGTCGGATTAACCGAACCGAAATACGATTAACCGAATTTTTTTTCCCTTTATAACCGAATAGTGTAAGAGATGAATTAACCGAACCGAAATTATTTCGATTAATTCGGTCAGTTTTCGATTAACCGAAATACTAGTTAGAAGAAGTGTTACAACAACAATAACTGAACTTTTCTATACTAGAGGATACAAACATGCACAAGAAAAACCTACACGGCTACACTATAGATAAACTAATTAATTTTTATGAAGGGGTTACAGTAATATTCTGGCCATTATTCCATCTTTTCTCAAATCATATGCAACTCCTCTAAGTATTATTCCAGCAGTACTCACTGCCTTCTGCATCTAGAAAGCAAGAATTTTTGTACGTTACATACAATTATAAGCATTAATTCTAGTATTATATATCTTGCAAAAAGAAAAAAAAAATGTTTCAATCTAAAACATAAAAAGTAATATTGTGTTAGTTTCAAACAAACAAATTCGTTTGGATAATATGTTGTTCTTACCAAATTCGACTCGAGAGGAGGGAAGGGAGGCTGAGACTTGAGAGAGAGGGGCTGAGGGCGGCAGGATATCGGGGTTTGGGTTTAGGGAAGGAGGGAAAGTGATGTTTTTATGTTTTTATTTTATAAATTTATTTAAAAAATATATATATATATATATAAAAAAAATTAAAAAAAAAAAAGACAGATTAAACGGCAGAGGATATCGCCGTTTAGTGTTTTTGGGTGAATTTGATTAATTCGATTAATTTCGCTCAATCGAAAATTAAAATTTATCAAAATTTTTAATCCATCACCAAATTGATATTTGTTTGGTTAACTGAATTAAATTTCGGTCGTTTAATTATGTTAAAACCGACTAACGGGAGTTGGATGGACAAAGCAAATATATGGCTACTTTTCTTCATTTGGTCTCTAACAAATAGAGCTGAAGTGAGTTGCAAGGGAATCTTTCCACTACTTTCAAGTCTCCAATTATATTTCTATTTTAACATACAAGTGGTATAATTTTTAGATCACTTAGCTCCATTTAGGGCTATGATTTTTAACTTTCCAATTTTCTTTTTCCTTGTTTTTTATTTGGGTAAGGGAGATTCAAACACTGCTCAAAGAGCAAGGGATAAATTTACCAACAACTGGGAAAATTTTTCAAATTTCTTTGCTTGAAGAGATCTGGCTACCTTCAATAGCAGGAAATGTAAACATTGTCTATATCCCAAAGATTGAGGTTGTAAATAAAGGTTTGAGGATTAGATATAGCCATATAGGTTCCAGTTATACAACTGGGCTGACATGCTTGAAGTTCAATTAACAAAAATAAAACAAGAACAGAACCCATCATTTATATCAATTGAAGAGCATAACATCATTTGGAAGTTCCAGCTTGAACAGATTGCAAGCTTCAAATTATTTAAATCCTAGATTTCAGTAAATAGGTTAAGACTTCAGAGGACTAATTCTTCCCAAGGAACACAGCAGTAAGCACCTTCTTGGACTGCATCGATACCCTCAGTAATTTCACTCCCTATTGCACAAAGCAAGTTTAAGCCAATGTTATTAAGAACCAAAGAGTGCCAAACTATAAAAAATATATATATATATATATATTCTTGTAGAAAATTACAAGAGAACTTAAAATGGGACAACAAAATATTCTTTGTATGTAACATAATTATAATCCACAAGATCGGAAAAAAGTAATGCATGTAATGGCAAGAGAAAAGGGATCTTTTACCTCATTCACTCCCATATCAATGACTTTCTCTTCAAGAACCCCCACATCCTTAACGTTGAACTTGTTGAGCAAAGTGATACTAGAAATAGTGGACATAGGCCTCACCACCAGATCATCCATGATCATATAAGTTACAACTCCCTTGACGTAACCTCCCTCATCCGAGGATGAAGCCTTGTTTGTCGGATTCACAAAAGTTAATTTTTGGTTAATAACATTGCTGCAGGCAGGACAAAGGGATTTCGGATCATTTGCCACATAATTGCGACAATTGCTAGTTTGATGGTAGCTACACCCATAAAGATTGGTAGATGTTGAGGATTGCATGTTTGGCAACAAGAGAGGTACATTAGCAGCATAGTTGGAAACCATAGGCTTCAAAAGCATGTCTTTGTTTGCTGCTGACTGCATGTAGGTATCACCCAAATTTTCAATGCTGTCATAAAGGTTTCCAAGGCACCCCACCATTCCTTGTTTAGTAAGGAGCCTTATCACAGTCCCAACAGGCAATGACAGAATGTTGAATAGAAAATCAACAAAATCTTTGCTAGCTTCAGCAAACAGAACTCTCTGGGATGTTGGGTCTATTAGAAGCTTCAGGCTAACAGTGGTGGCAGCCATGACAAAAAACTATTAATAAAATGTGGGGTCTTTCACAGTTGTTTAATACAGTTACTGCCTTGTTAAAATTGGCAGAGTCTATTCTTTATATAGAAGTTAATTTGCAGTAACCAAGGACCACAGAGAAGTGGAATGGCCAAAGCATATAAGATAAGTTTTGTTGATTTTCGAGGGAAATATGACTTCCCATTAGTCTATTTATAACTGGCCTCGAACAAAATGAAGTCCCAACCTCCAATTAGTACCCTTTGGTTCTTCAAAATTCAACATTCAAAACCTGGAACTGATAACTAAAAGACACCTTCACTTCTCAACATTCTTATGGTAATATTTACTGACTAGAGAATTCAATAATCAACAGTTATTTCACCATGTTAAGTTCTATAGGAAAGATACCTTTACTGGTGACTTTGGAGCAATTCTGGCAGAGATTCGCTGGGTGTACATTTGTTATCCTTGAGGAGAGTTTCCTGTAGTCAGAGGTTACATAGAGTAAGCAACCATTGTTTTTGGCTATTTGGTTAGCTGTTGAACCCTTCTTGATGGGTTTTTCTGCAAGAGTTGTTATGTACTTGGACATTACCACAATGATTGTCCAAATTCCTTTAATAATGGCTTTTGTTTTCTCAGCAAAGCTAGTACCCTTTTTGAGTTTTGAGAATGAAGAACATCTCGGCCAAAATACTAGATAGATGGTTGCTTAGGATTTAAGGAGCCTATGGCACTTTTTAGTTAACAAGGTTGGAAGAAGAAGCAAAGAATAAACAATAAAACATGAAATATGTTCAAAACAGTTATATATATGGATTGCAAGGAACCTTTTTTTTTATAATTTCATCAAGAAAAATCATGACAACCAAAAACCTTAAGGAAAACACCATGAAAGAAAGTTAAGTACTGCCAACCATTTCAACTTTAATATGAAAGATAGAATATTATCTATTCTTAACTTCCTTTCCTTGACAATTTTTAGGCTCACGAATAAAATAGAGACAATTTATTTCATAACGTTAATAATTTTATTTCAAGACAACTATTAAAGTATACGATGACTTTGCTGCCATTATCGTATTTATAACTTTTTGACTTGAATTAATGGGGCGTTTCCAGAAGGAACAGCCCTCCAAATATAGGCGTATGCCGCAAAAAGCGACGAGCACACGGTATTCTTTAGTAAAAGGCGAAAGAATAGTTCGCTTTGTGCTCATCGCACGGCTCCGTGCCTATTCTGAGTAGAGTTGCGCTTTTATTTATAAAGCCGATTGGGGTGCTCTTGTATGTTTCTTAGGAATACGGGATTCTGCTCTTCTCCAGCTTCTACTCTTAGTATTTAGGCCCTGCAATTCTCCATCTTCTGTCAAAGCTACTACACACTTTTCTATCACATTTCATGCTTTTATTTTATAAAATATAGTACCTTCAAACTCTAAAGCTTTTTATTTTCTCCCTCTTTGAAGTATTTTTGCCTCAAATTATCAAATTTCATGATGGAATTTATATATATGATGAAAAGGTTTGTTGAAAACCTTGTTTGTTGGCTTGTACAAGTTTTTGTACTTATATCAATAGTTTTAGCATTGCAATTGGGAAAAGCTCTGTTCAAACCACTCTTATTTCAAAACATTAGTCCGAAACTAGAAGAACTTGACAAAATATATATATATATATATATATATATATATATATATATATATATATAAAACCATTTCATTTCATAACAGTTCAAAGACATCTAAATATTGAAATCAATGAAAGAAAAAGACCAAAGGGAATTCTGAACATTGTCTCTGGATCTAAAACAGCAAGCACTTGTAATTTGTAAACACCAGCAAATGCAGCAACAGCTGCAGCAGTAGGAAGGGTTAAGGAATACATCAGTAAGCACTGTCTTAGACTACAGCGATGCCTTTAGTAATTCCATACCCTGAAACAAAAATCAAACCAAAAGCCATGAAATCTATGTTTCTTACAACTTGAGAGGAAGATAAAGATTTAGGCCACAAAATGGAGCTATAAACAAATGGGATTATAACAATTCTCACCACATTCATGCTCTACATCAATCACTTTCTCTTCCGAAGACCCAACTTATTTAACAATGGCAGAACTTTGTTCATCTTCAAGGGACTTGTGATGTGACTTCCCAATGAACGAAATGTGGAGCTGGAATGAGCGTCCTCAACCCCCAATTACTAACCCTTTGTCCTTTTCAAAACTGTAATTCCCTTACCCCAATTACTAACCCTTTGTCCTTTTCAAAACTGTAATTTCCTTACTAATTACATCTTTTGAACTAGATTTATATTTACATAATAATTTACTAAAATCAGAATTCCAGTCCAGATTATTAAAATTATCTTGTTCCCAATACTGAACAATTAGTAAGCTCTCGGTCCTTTACGAAACTGTAATTCTTTACTGAGCTAGATTTATAATAACATAATAATTTTTACTAAAATTCCTGGGTCTATATTCTTAAAATTATCTCGTTCCCTATTAGAGAACATTGTTATATTAATAGATCAAGGAAATATACTCACAAAAATTAGTCGAACTTCTAAACGAATTTTAGTAATAAAGCATCTTAAACTAATAATTGATGGGGCTATTCACAAGGAATAGCCTTCCAAAAATAGGCGTATGCCGCAAAAAGCGGCGAGTACACGGTATTCTTTAGTAAAAGGCGAAAGAATAGTTCGCTTTGTACTCACCGCACGGCTCCGTGCTTGAGAAAATATGTTTGCGCTTTTATTTATAGAAGCCGGTTGGGTGCTCTTGTCTGTTTCTTAGGAGTGTGGGATTCCGCTCTTCTCTAGACTCTATAGCTCTTAAGCCCTGGCACCTTCTTTCCAGCTCCACTCTTCTGCCAAGCTACACACTTTTCCATCACCTTTCCCCTTATTTTTCATGCTTTAACTTTATTAAATATAGTACCCTTTAAACTCTACACAATGAATTTCTCCCTTATTGAAGTATTTCTTCCTGAAATTATCATTTCCATGGTGGAATTTATATGATGAATATGGTTTTTGAAAACCTTGTTTGCCTATTTCAGCAAGCTTTTTATTATTATTTTATACCAAATTTAGCCTTGCAATTGGAAAAAACTCAGCTCGTCCCACCCAACAACTGTTTTAAGACATTAGTCTGAAACAAGATTGTAGCAATAACAAAAACTTGAAAAATCAACATAAATAATAACCATTTAAGTTCATAATAGTTCCAAGACATCTAAAAATTGAAATCAAGACAAGAAAATGACCAACGAGAACCCTGAAGCCTGAACATAATCTTTGGATCAAAATCAGCAACCACTTTGTAAATTTATAAACAAACCAGCAATGTAGCAGCAGAAGCTTCAATCATTAATTCATTATGATCACTTGGAACGCTTCTTCCTGGCCTTTTGGGCAAGGAATACATCAGTAAGCACAGTCTTAGACTGTAGCGATGCCTTCAGTAACTCCACACCCTGAAACAAAAAAAACAGACCAAAGCCATGAAACCTGTGTTTCTTACAGCAACTTATAAAAGAAATGGAAACCCGATATGCTCACCTCATTCATGCCTACATCAATAACTTTCTCTTCCAAAGCCTCAACTTCTTTAACATTTAACTTATTAAGCATAGTTATACTTGAAATAGTTGACATAGGGGTGACTGTCAGATCATCCATGATCGTATAAGTAACTACCCCTTTCACGTAACCACCCTCATTTGCAGCAGATGAAGTTGAAACCTTATTTGGGGGGTTTACAAATGTTATAAGGCTGTTCATGACATTAGAGCAAGAAGGGCAAGTAGATGTTGGATCATTTGCATAATAAAGACGACAGGCATTAGAAATAGTCGAACACCGGTAAATTCTGCCAGTTTTTTGATGATTGAACGTTTGGCAACAAGAGAGGAACATCCGTTCTATAGCTTGAAGCTTGAGCTTTCAACAAGGAATCCTTGTTTATTGTTGGCTGAATGTAAGTATCACTCAAATTTTTAACGCTCTCGTAAAGGTTTGCAAGGGATCCATCCATGTCTTGTTTTATAAGCAACCTTATAACAGTACTAACCGGCAATAACAAAATGTTGAAGAGAAAATCAACAAAATCTTTGCCAGCTTCGGCATATAGAACCCTCTGCCCTTTTCTATCTACCAGAAGCTTCAAGCTCACGGTGGTGGATGCCATGGATAGTAACAATCGATGGGAATTCCAGTGAATGCAAGTTCCAGTTACTGCTTGCTTATATAGAGGTTTTTTTTAGCAGAAATGATCATTGGAGAGAATTGGAATGGAGAACATTCAGTCAAGAGAACTCTTGACTTTCGGGTAGTTCATCTGTAGTTTGAACCTGCCATGCAACATTAATGGAGTTTCTTTATTAGGATTAACTTCCACAGCACATCATCAATGACTTTAAGGTTAATCGAATCTGTTAGCATATAGACAATCTGAGGTATCCGGATCCGGCATCAATGACTTAAGGTTAATCGAATCTGTTTATATATAGACAATCTATATTATCCGGATGTGAATATCGAATACGGGTATTTGTCCGACATAGATATGCTCAATTTTTTCATATATTTAGAATATCGTAATCATACTCTATACTTATGTCCGAATATGTATAAGACACGGGTATCATACACAAATATTTTTAAAAAAATGAAATATCCGGATATCATAATAGGTAATAACTCAAAGGACGCTTTGCCTAATCTTGTTCTCTCTCTCTTTGTTTGGCCACAAGGAGAAGAAAACCATAGAAAATGAATCAATGTTAAATCACTCCTTTCTCAGCTGTTCACCTGTGGGCCAATGCTTTGGTTTTCATTGCTCACTTTTTAGCATAGGGAACCAACCAATTGATGGACGGTGAGATTAAGTACTGTAGCGATAAGATTAAAATTAATGCTTTGGTTTTCATTGCTCACTTTTTAGCGTAGAGAATCAATTGATGGACGGTGAGATTAAGTACGATAAGATTAAAATCAGTGTTGAGATATATGTGATATATGTTTGGATTTAAACACAACGATGACGGTGAATTATAATGAGAAAAAAAATGATCATTAAGGATATTAGATTATGTATATATAATAAATTATTTAAAAATTTAAATTTATATTTATATTAAATAATAAAATATATATTGAAATTATATTTATATTAAATAATTATTAAAAATATATTTATGTTAGAAAAATAAATTAAATAATAAATAATCTAAAAAATAAATAATAAATAATTTTAAAATTTTAAAACAAATTAAAAAAACCAATGAAGGAAAGTAAAAGGGAGTTTTTCCCCTCCACGGGAGTCCAGTTGAGCACCGGAACTCCAAACCAATTGCACCTCCATTGGAGATGCACTCCGGTGAGGGGAATGAAATCCAAATGAGCCCTTAAACTCTGGCAGTTTTGTTCGAGGATGAAGACCAAACAAACTTAGCCAAGTTCAATTCCTTGGACTGATGGGCAAATATGAAGCCCATAAATGGCAGAACAATATATCATATATAAGCAAAACAATAAAAAGAGAGAGATACAGTTTCTGAAATCCAGCATTTGCCTTAGAGAATTCCAGTTAAAACCTGCCTTTGCAGAAAGTTTTGAATTGAACAGTTATGAGAATTGGAAAAAAAAAAGTAGCCCACAGAAGGGAAATTACAGTAAATCTATTTTGGTTGGAACTAGGCTTCAGAATTTGATTCAAGTAACACTGAATATACAATAACAGTCTACGAAACAAATGATGATCGGTTACGATGGTGTTACGGTGCTGTACAACCAGGTGAATTGCCACAGGGTCTTTTCCAAATGCAGTTACCTGCAAACATCAAAAACATATACTGAAACAACCTTTATATTCACAATGATGAGGAAAACATGAAAGGGTAGATTTGCTAAGTAGAATTTTCAATATTTAGCAGCTCATTATACAATGACTAAACTAAACTCAACATTCCAGGAACCTGCTGCAATAAAATATTCTCTTTTTTTGTTTTCTCAGTTCAAACAGAAAGGTAAGAGAGAAAAACCAGTTTTTGGCCATCCTACTTGGAAATTACTACAGTGAAAGGACCTAGATGGACCTTTCAAATGTGAAAAGTCTGCAAGTGTTTACCCAACACAGGATTGAGCCAAAACCTTCAAAGTGATGGTGGTCAAAAGGCACTGGGCCATAATGGGCAAGAATCTCCACTTTTCAATGCCCATCACCGAAACATTCAAAACCTAACTACGAGGGAAAAAAATTTACTGCTAGGTTACCAAGGTCCAGAGTCACAGCTGCATTAAGCTTCAGCATACATTGCGTAAAACTCTGAACTTCACACCTGAAAACGCTCAACATTACATGCTTGATGCTTTCACATCCATGGTGAATTTTTAAACATTTTTAATCCCCCCCCCCCCCCCCCCCGGTCTCTAAAGAATAGTTTCATAGACAACATGTTCTGACTGACATCTTGCTCCCATTCTCTTCAAGTACTATAACTGAAGTCCAGTTAATGAACTAAAAACAACCAACCTGGAAGTGAACTTTACAAGGACATATTTTAGCTGAATGATATGCAAAGTAAAGAGAAATATGAAAAAAAAACATGCAAAGGACTAGCACAGGCAAATCAAAGTAGTTGTTCATAGGTCTTATTCATGCTTTCATGTTAACAACGGGACGGATATGCAAAATTTAGCTCCCAAGTAAACACTGAAAATGATGGGAAAGGATAAAAAAGAGAAAAAAATTTCCTGTGGTAACTAATTGTAACTGATACGCAGGATACTAAACTACTTGTTTTTCAAAAGCAATATTTTGATATTCTATAAGAAGAAACTATCCATCTAATGATCAATTAAGGCCTAGAAAACCATAAGAATATCCATGTTGCACAATATCTGCAAACAATTTAACCTAGTTGAAATACGATATGGAGTGTCTTAAAATCTTTGAAGCAGCAGATGACTGGAGGGTGGTGCATAAAAGCTGCTAAACCAACTACATTGCCCAGATATAGCATAAAATCTTGCTGGAATTACATACTGCCAGTAAGAAATGATGGGAAAAGGTTAACTACCTCATTGATTTTGCCATGGGAACTACGCTTGATGCCTGAAATTCCAGAGCAAAAATAAGCCATTTGAAGAAACGGGAAGATGATTTATAAAATCTATTGGCTTGCAGATCTCCCCTTAATTGCAGTAGAGCTATAATGTCCTCAGCAAGGCAAGAAACTCTGTTGGTTCTTCATCTTCTTTGACAATCTGTTCATATCAATATTCAAGGTACATAATTAGAAGGTTAGAAGGCACTACAGATGATTTGCATCTCTTCCACGGGCTGAATACAACAGAAGATCATAAAATCAAACAGAATGTGTTGCGAAAGAGAGTTCAGAGACAAATCTTATAAATTTTTTTTTATTCTGTAAATAGGCATTCCACCTCTACAAAAGCATCCAGAGAAAGACAACAAGTGGACATCTCAAACTTAATTTTACCCTGACATAAGCATAACTATATCTTTTGATTTGAATAGCAAATCAATTGCCCTCATAGATAATCTACGACATGGATCTAATGCTTGCTTAAAAAGATAATCTAATAGACACCCCAGTCCTTTAGTTAAAGTAACCAGCAAAATGGAAGTACAGGAATAGAACCAAAGTAGTACCTCTTTACAAATCAGTTCCTTGATGCACCCCCTCCCCCCCCCCCCCCTTTTCTATGTTATTTAGCAAATCAAACATAGATGTAGTTTCTAATTTTTATAAACAAATAAATAAAATTTGTAAAAAGAGAAGAATTAAGGTATGATATTCCCTCCACATCTGATGTGCAACTTAATGGCCTTCTAGCTTCATAGTTATAAAACATCATTCTCATATTTTCCCTCACACAAGTTGCCAGATTGTTCTCTTTTATCAAAAACACAGAAATAAGTATGAATTAGATATGCAGCTGTTGGAGCTACAATCTTCTCCTAGGATTCAGAATCTTAAATCAGAAGCAAACATGTCACAGGATATATAACATAAACCCGTACTTAAACATGTAAACCTGAAAACAAGGAGCAAATAATACAATGTCAAAAGCTTCAAATACTAATCCATACCTTCACAGGGGTGTCCTTTGGCAGACCCACTTGAGTTAGAACATCATAACCAACTTGGTTCCAGTCAATATCTTCTCTATCCCCTAGCACTCTGCTGCTATCTAACTGAATCAAGCTTTTGTAATGATGAAAAGACCTTCCTATCCAAAAATATAGAATCCTATCCTCATTTTTGCCTACAGCTGTAGTCGGAGAAAAAATTGCGAAAGCAGATTTTGAATCTAGATCACTTCTATTAAATTTTGCCATCTTCTCCATACTGGGCCAGCTACATACCAAGGGTTGAACTACACCAGGACATGCTGGAATGCTTTCCTCCATCCTATTTGGAACAGCAGACACACAACCATCCTGGGGAGAATGATTTCTCTGAGGTTCACAACAACTATTAACAAAAGTAGATCCCTTATCACGTGAGCCAATATTAGCTATTCTACATGGAGATATCTTCAAACTGGAACCTTGAATCACAATATCCCCTCCATTTCTTACACCAAGCTTGGAATCAAACACAATTTCAATATCCGACTCACATGATGAACTAGTATTATCATTTATCCTGACCTCATCTTGCTTGACAAGAAAACATGACTGATCATTTGTTTCTCTTATATTATCGCTCACCACTGGCAGCTTGAGAGACTTTGACAAACTGCCTCGCCGTTCTGCGAGGGATGGTGAAACCCTTTTTAGGGGTGAAGATGCAGCCTGAGAAAAAGGTTGAGAAGTGAGATGGACACTGACAATGTCTGAGATATTAGATTTGGGGTGTGAAGAAGTTTGGGATGAAAAGAGAGACAAGTTAGAAAAGTTAGGCAAAGTTGAAGAAACTTGAAGAGAATGGGAAACAGCTGAAGGTGAATCCAGAGAGGATTCCGAAAAGTACTTCGAACAAGTACTGGAATCAGAAGATATAGAATCAGGAGAGAGATAAGGAGGTGAGGAAGATGAAGAGGATGATGTTGATGACGGTGATGATGCGTGAACTATCATCATTGAATCTGAATAAACCCTGGAGAGCAATATCTTTGGTGCGGAGACAAATTCCTTCATTATGCCAGATGCAAACTTACATCTAAGCATGCTCCAACTGCTTTCTCTTGCAGGAAGGTGGGTTTCATGTTCATTCTCTGATGAAGCAAATGGAGGGACAAAACCTCCCCTTATAGCCTTCTGGAAAATCTCAAAATCAACATTATATGCATCCACTTTCCTCTCACCAGGGCAAATCTTAACTGCTGACTCCCCTACCTTAACTTTATTTCCAGATTTATCCATCAAAGGTAAGAGGTTTGAAAAGGCATTCCAAAAATAAGTAGGTTCTTCTCCTTCCTTTATCATTATTATAGGCCCCTGCACTTTCTCATACCGAACAATCTGACATACAGCGCCTCGTGCATCCCTTTCCATGATAGATTCACAGTTTTTACCAATCCAAATATATATTGCAGAAGGTATATGAACAATAAATGCACCTCTAGAATCCATCACAGAAGGAGATGGATCATTCAGCATTTTAAGGACTAGGTGCAAAGGATCATAAGGCGAGTGCGGTGCAATTCTATACATCCTCAATAAGGAACTGGGACTCAATGGGAAAGCATGGACCCTCTTTTGGCACTGTAACAACTGGCAAGCAAAACCCATATTTGGATCTGCAATTCCTCTTGCAGCCTTTACATACTGAAAGGCATCATCGAAACTCTGTCCCTCTCTCCACATAAGATATGCTATCACCAATGATGTGGACCTTGATACCCCCTGGCAACAATGAACAAAAATCCTTCCACCCTGTTCCCTAACATCCTCAAAATAATCAAAAACATCATAAAGTATGCTAGTAATATCCTCTGATGGACTATCTTGCAACCACAAAGTTCTGTACATAAAATCAGCCTTGAAATACTCTGGACAAACAAAGCCCACACAATTCAAAACATGAGTAATCCCATTCTGTTTTAGTATTTCCCTGTCCCTTGCAACGGCATCTCCACCAAGATAAATATGCTGTGCCACTTTTGAGCACTTTTTATCAAAGAAAGCAATCTTATCCCTCTTTAGAAGCCCACCATTCTTATCATTATTCCGCTGAATTGATGATAAGTCAAGTTTTAACCTCTCACCAGTCGTGTTCCCATTTGGGGTCGGCGGCTGTGGCCACTCACCAAGATCATCAGAACCAGCCTTCGGCCACTCGTCCAAACTCCTCCGCGCAATCGACAATGGCTGCAAAGGCGGCAAACAAGACCTGGCCTTACAATTCTGTTGCGAACGCGGGGTTAAAGGAGGAGGAGGAAACCGACGGGTTTGTCCATCATTAGTACCATTATTACCATTAGGATCTGCTCCTAGATCTTTGTCCTCAGTTTCAGGAATTTGACCACTCGTTCGGGAAGAGGACCACGAAGCTGAACGCCAAAACATTTTCCGAGAGCCAGAAAACTGGCATGATGGAGCCCTAGGATTAACAGGAGCATCCTCTTTGCCCACCATACCCACTTCACAATATCACCTTTACTAAAATTGCAAAATAAACACAAAGCTCCAACAAAACCCTACTACTTATTCACCATGCTGCCAACATTACAAATACCTTCATAAACTCATCAAACAAATATAACCCAAATCCATAAATCTAATAAAAACCCTAAACTTTCACCAGTTTCACCGTTTTCACCATGCCTACTTTCAATACCTTAATACAAATCTTAAAGACAAAACCTAGAACCCTTAAAAAAGATTCCAACTTGGGAATAAAAAACCTTACTTGAATTACGAGTGGGCATGGTAGAAGTAGAACTAACACCAATAGGTGATGAAATCAAAAATACATGTCAGATCAACCATGAGGAACAAGTAAAGTCACTGCAAATACAAAAAATTAAAGAGTAAATCAAAATCCCATCTTAAAAATAAAAAAAAAGTACAGGGAAAGAGAAAGATAAAAATTCCCAGAGTTCCAACACAAGGCAAATTAATTACAATGAAACAAAAAATGGAAAACACAATCTGTAAATCTATCTGGGTAACTTTAGAAAAACATCAAAAATTAAAAACACACACATATATATATAGAGAGAGAGAAGAAAGCCTTAAGAGAAAGAAAAAAAAAGAAGAGAGATTTGGGGCTTACAGAGAAAGGAAAAGGAAGAGGAAGAAGCCATGGAAAGAGTGAAGCTGAAGAGGAGAGAGAGGGAAAAATAATAAAAATGAATGAAAAGAAGGGAAACGAAGGTTTTTTTATTACAATATAACCAAAAAAAAAAAAAATTAGCGTTGGTTTTAGATTATTTCTAGCCTTTTTTTTTTAAAAATTTGTAAAAAACACCAAGGGAAATCGGGGTGGCAATTTCCCTTGGTGTTTTTAGCAAATTTTGCTAAAATCATGAAGGGAAATCGCCATGGGGGGTGGCGATTTCCCTTCATGTATAATTTCTTTTTTTAATTAATAAATAAAAATTAAAATTTAAACAAAAATTTAATTTAATTTGATAAATTTATTTTTAAAAATTATAAATTAAATTAAAATATTTTTTTTATAAGTTTGGTTATTTATTTTTTTAAAATATATATTAAAAATGTAATTTAATTTATTATTACAATTTTATAAAAATAAAAATATATTTCTTATTAAAATTTAAAAAGAAGATTATATTTTTTATTAAAATTTTATATCAAAAATTTTATTTTTTATAATTTTGTAATATTATAAAAAAGAAAATTTAATTTATATCAAAAATAATTTAATGATGTAAAATGTAAAAAAAAAAATTTAAAGAAATTTATCGAGTCACTTTTTTAAATAAAGAAGTTATTTTTAAGTTGGTATCGTAAAATAATTTTTTTAATTTGATTAGTTTTTTTGAGTTGGTATTCGATTAACTCGTGACATCAATTTAATCATTGTTTTTAATAATAGTATATATTGTTACAGTTTAAAACTAGATATTTGATAAAATAATTTTAATTTAATTTATGATTAAAATTTTATTTCTTATTAAAATTTAAAAAGAAAATTAAATTAAAATGAAAAAAAAGAAAAGCAACTTATCATGTAATTTGGATTATTATATTAAAATTAAATAACAACATTAAGATATAAATTAAAATAAAATATAACAATTAATTTCCGAACAAATTTAAAATAAATAACATGAAATGCAAAACATATAAATTTATATTAGAAATTTAAAACACATTACAATTATTCTAATTATTGCGTGGTGTAGAGCAACAGTGTCGAGCTCTTCTAGTGCGTGGTGGTTGCACCCGTCGTTCAACCTCGTCAGTGGCACGTATTCGCCGTCCACCACGACCTCTTGCTATAACCGCCACTGGTTCCGGTTGTATGTCATCAGTCGTTTCATCCGTATCAAAAATTTGAAACCCACTGCTGGATGAGCCAACACCTAGTTCACCCATAACGGGAACCTGACTACTAGATGCACCCATAAATGATGTAGCATCAAATGCTGACGAAGGGGTTCCAAACTGATACATGGATGTTAAATATGCTGAACTTGGACTTAGGACGGGGAGCTGGTCATCTAACCTCTTTCTTGGGGGTGATGGTCGGTAACACTCATCAACGTCATATCCGGGGTGACTTACGGAATAACGATGGCTGGATGGTACTCCATGATCCCGTTCAGGTTCAGGATGATCAAATGACATCCTCGGTGCTGTGAACTCCGATGAGGTCGGTTGACGCGTTCGCCCACGTTGTCGGCGAGGTCTAGGAGCATCCATATCCTGTGTCGGAGGGACTGGAGCTGAAGTTTGTCCGGTAAATGGCATACTCCTAACATCCTCGTGCATCGACGGTGGACAAACGAAAGGCCGACCTTCATTTCTATACCATCTTATGTAATCAGCAGATGGGTTGAAATTATTACCAACAATCAGGTAACCTGTCGGAATTCGTTGAAAACGTATGTTCCACCATTGGATCCAATGTTCATGCTTCGCAGGCCAGAATTCATCATTACGACCACGCATGTCGACCTTGTGAAGCTTATCAAGGTTCACCGGGGCTGCAGGAATTGGTTGTTGCATCCCAAATTGTCGCAACACCCGGTCAGTTTGGTGCCACTCTACATATGAAAAGCATATCAATGCTGTGTTTGCTTTCCATATATTGAAATTATTGTAGGCATCCGATGGGAGGCATGCCATAATTTCACTCGAGGATATATGGCATCCACAGAAACTGCGAATAATTATTACAAATTATTAGTTTCATATGGATTAAATAAATAAATAAAAAACTTCAATGTAACAATCGAAATATTTACCTTATCATATCCTAGTCGATCTAGTCGTAGTCTTATACTTGCAAGATCGGTCGGAGTCTCTGTAAAATCTCTACCCGTACTCCTACTCCACCTATTAAAATGCATATAATATCTTAATGATCTATAAAAATACAAGTTCGTACAAAATTAATAAAATAGTAAAGATTATTACCTGCTTGCAAGGGGGTATACAGCCGAAATATCCACGCGCGGAGCAAGAAATGGTAGCCGATACCAAGCCCATGATTGTAGAAGCACTAGACATCCACCTATGTCATGGATTTTTGGAACTGTAGCTCGGCAAAGTTCTCTATACAAAACCGCCAAACACGCAGAACCCCAACTATAATTTGCTGCTTGCTCTAAATCACGTAGCAATGGAAGATACATTAAATGTACCCGACTGTTCGATTTGTCAGGCATCAGTAATCCTCCAATCAAACGTAAAATATATGCTCTAGCAGTATATTGTATTTGTTGTTCGGTTGCATGTAATGGCAGATTTTGAAACGATTTCAACCAAGTCAGTCTCACCGTTGAGCCAGATACATAGTCTTCTGGAGGTACCTCACCCAATAGATCTTGACACACTTCATTCCAATCTAGCAGGCTTCCGCCTGTAACTGCATCGTCATGGATCGGAAGTCCAAGTTGCAGCGCAACATCTTCGAGACTGACCGTGCATTCACCACATGGAAAATGAAAAGTGTGCGTCTTGGGTCTCCATCGTTCGACCAACGCAGAGATTAAATCGGGTTGTATCACAAGTCGTCGAATTTGACTTGCGTGATAAAATCCGGCTCTTCTTAAGTGGTCGATAATATAAGGATGCGGGTCCTCCAATGTAAATTTTCTCGCACGTAATACGCAACGAGTTTCCTGTTATAATAATAAAAATTAATATATTAAAAAACTATAACAATTAAAAATTAATAAATAAAACTATAAAATAACAAAATAATAATAATATAATATTATATAATATAATATAAACAATAATAATATAATATAATATAAAACAATAATAATATAATATAATATATTATATTATAATATAAACAATAATAATATAATATAATATAAACAATAATAATATAATATAAAACAATAATAATATAAAAAACAATAATAATATAATATAATATAAACAATAATAATATAATATAATATAAACAATAATAATATAATATAAAACAATAATAATATAAAAAACTATAATAATATAATATAAAACAATAATAATATAAAAAACAATAATAATATAATATAACACAATAATAATATAATATAATATAACACAATAATAATATAAAAAATAATAATAATATAAAAAACAATAATAATATAATAATATAAAAAACAATAATAATATAAAAAACAATAATAATATAAAAACAATAATAATATAAAAAATAATAATAATATAAAAAACAATAATAATATAACAATTTACTTACCTCGTTAAATATAACCTCCGAGATGTGATTTTCTTGTAACCTCAATAGTGAAGCCATTTCAAAATATTGTTGTAGAAAAAAAATTTGTAGAAAGAAATTTTTTGGTAGAAAAATGAAAAATTGTTGAAAGAAAATTAAAATTTGAATGAGAGGAATGAAAATTTGAAGGAGATGAGGGGGGTATTTATAGATAAAATGAGTGGGGTGGGGGGTGTGGGGGGAGGGGGGGCAACGGTCATATGACCGTTGCCCCCATTTCAAATTTTTTTTTTTCTAATTTGTTTTTTTTTTATTTCAAATTTAAAATTTAAAAAAAAAATTCAAAATATTAAATTATAAAAAAACCTAAAATATATTTTACGAATTTTTAACTTTTTTAAAATTATAAAAAATTATTTTAATTTAATTTATAATTTTTAAAAATAAATTTATCAAATAAAAATAAATTTTTGTTTAAATATAATTTTTGTTTATTAATTAAAAAAAATATTCATGAAGGGAAATCGCCACCCCCCATGGCGATTTCCCTTCATGATTTTAGCAAATTTTGCTAAATTTACCAAGGGAAATCGCCACCCCCATGGCGATTTCCCTTGGTGTTTTTTACAAATTTTAAAAAAAAAAACGCTGGGAAATCGCCATGGGGGATGGCGATTTCCCAACTAGGAAAAAAAAAATCGTATTTTGAGAAATAATCAAAAACCAACGGTATTTTGGTATTTTTTTTTTGACTATATTATAGTAAAAAAATCGGGAAACGAAAGGAGGGGTCAAGATTCAAGTAAGGGTGGTAGCAGTCTTTTTCAATAATTTTCTTTTCTTTATTTATTTCACTGTTGAGAGAGAGAGAGAGAGTTTTTTTTTTTTTTTTTTTTTTTTTTTCAGACTTGTGAATCTCTCAACATCTAGTCATCTACACATTTTATTAATTTTCCTTCAAAAACTTAATAGCTAATTTTAAAAAAAAAAATTCACTTTCAAATTTTAAATTCAAAGTTCTAATTTAGAAATCTTAAGTTTTAGAAAAATAAAAGTAAATAATAAATATTTAAAATTGAATAGACAGTTTATAAATTATAATTAAAAAAAGAATTATAAAATAGTTATTTTGACAAATAAAAAAAAAAAGCTTTTTAAGAATATGCTTCCAACTTTTTTTCAAATATGGTGTGAGTGATGTGATAATTCTTATATTTGTATTATGTTTATATTTTATTTTTAATAATTGTGTTTAAATTATTTTATATTTATATAAATTTTGACGTATTAATAATTTATATTATATAGATTTTAATATATTCATGTATTCATATTATTATTTTTTTCGTGTAGTATTGTATCAAATTTTAATTATTTTTTATATTATATTTCTATCATTTAATTATATCCTATCTAATATTCTCATATCCAATTTATAAAAATAGAATATCATACATCTCATTTTATAGCTCAATTAATTGAACTTGAAAACAAACGTTTTAAAACTTTCCCATTTTATGCATTTAAGTCATTAAATTTTGTGTTTGTTCAATCAAACCATTTTAACTTTTGTTTTTTATACAAATTGCCTAAATTTTAAATGATTAGGGCAATTAAGGACATCGAATCTTATAATTAACAAAAATAATATGACATGCAAAAAGTTGATTAAACAAATATATTTTCAAATATTTCATCACAATTGGTTTATGATTACATAAAAATAATGATTTTAGTTAAATTATGTGACCAATGATTTCAAAAGTTTAAGTTGATAGAAAATAATTTAATTATTATAGAGAAAAGTATTAAAATCCTCCTAAGATGTGGGTATAATTTTATATACTCCCCTGAGGTTTGGATAATAACTTCTTTCTACTTTGAAATTTGGATAATACTCTCTTTTCCTCCTGAAAATTAATATTATATCAAAACTGTCATTCTATGGTATGCATATGGTTGGCAAAATAATCCGAACCTATGGGCTAGGCAGATAATTTCAAAAATTAACGGGTTCAAGTCTAGTTCGGGTTTACCATAAACCCGAATTGACCCACTCTCGATTTTTTTTTTTACTTTTCTAACTTTTAATTTTTTATATATGTTATTATTAGGGGTGAGCATTCAGTAGGTTTGGTTGGTTCGGTTTCAAATTTTCGAAAATCGATTAAACCGACTAAACTTATAAAATGGACCGAACCGACCAACAAAGATTCTAAAACCGAAAAAATTGAAATCAACTTAAGTCGGTCAGTTCGGTCGATTTAATCGGTTTTAACTGTTTAAAAAATTATTTATTTATTGTATATTATATATTATTATATAATATAAATGATATATTATATTATATATAATTTTAAATTATTATATAAATAATTATATTTAAAATAAAATTAAAAGGGTCGGTTAGTTCAGTCTATTCGGGATGGGATTTGGGGGTTTTTTCGGGGTCGGTTTCGGGGTCAGGGGCTAAAATTTTAAACAAAATCGGATTCGGGGCTGTTTCAAGTATATCTAAACAGACCCTTTATAGGAAAAAGTATTAAAACTCCCATGAGGTTTTATCATAATTCCAGATACCCTTATAGTTTGAATAATACCCTCTTTTCCCCCTAAAAATTAATATCATACCAAAACTGCCTTTCTATGGCATAGAACATGTCTAGGGTTGGCAAAATAATCTGAACCGTCAGGTCAAGCAGGTAATTTCAAAAAATAACGGGTTCGGGTCGGATTCTGATTTACCATAAACCCGAATTGACCTGTCCCTGATTGTTTTTTTTTTTTATTTTTCTTACTTTTAATTTTTTATAATTCTATATATTATTAGGAGTGAGCATTCAGTCGGTTCGGTTTCAAAATTTCGAAAACCGATTAAACCGACTAAACTTATAAAATCGATCGAATCGACCGACAAAGATTCTAAATCGAAAAAACTGAAAAACGACTTAAGTCGGTCGGTTTAATTGGTTTTAATTATTTAAAAAAAATTATTTATTGTATATTATATATTATTATATAATATAAATGATATATTATATTATATATAATTTTAAAGTATTATATAAATAATTATATTTAAAATAAAATTAAAAGGGTCGATTAGTTCAGTCTATTCGGAATGGGATCGGGGGTCTTTTCGGGGTTGGGTTCGAGGTCGGAGGCTAAAATTTTAAATAAAATCGGGTTCGGGTTCGAACTGATGAAATTCGGTCGGGTCGGTACGATTTTTGATTCTATTCGGTTCGGTAATCGCAAAGTGTTAAAAACCATAATACTGCACGTTAACCGTAATTTTTGTCTAAAACCGAATCTAACCGAATCCTTTAATTGTGATTATCTCCAAAAACCTTAAAGGTTAAAATTGTCATTTGATTCTTTTATAACTTGAATAGGGGGTAAAATGGAATTTTCAAAACTTTAAGGGGATAAGTGAAATTTTCATTAAACCCTAGGAGGTAAGTGTCTTTTATCCATTATTAAATTTAAATGTCAACATATCCTTCACATGCAAATTGAAATATCAAAAGGAAAAATTGATTGTCAGGATTCGAATTCGAAAACTCTATTATCAAATTAAATTTATAACCAATTATCCAAAAACATAAACCAATAAGAAAGAGTAATTATTATATTCAAATTCCGATTATATTAATGAAACTTTGTGAGGGCTAAAAAGAAATTTGAAGGATTTTTCAAGTATTATTCTTTTTTTTTTTTTTTTTGAGAGAGTCATGCATCATGTCACTTGAAATATAATAGAATGGAAATTACTACTAACATTTATGTTGGATTCAAAGTCTTCAATAAGACATATAGAACTTAAAAAAAATTCAAGATTTGGTCTTACGATTTGTCTTGATTTCAAAGTTCAAACTTTTATTTTTGTCAGCTAAAGGCATAAATACATTGTACTTTTCAAGTTATTTAAACTCCATTTTGTTGTTTTACTTTTTATTTTTTTTGCTTTTTTAATTAAAAAATTAAAAGTAAAAAATAAATAGTAAAAAGTGAAAACACAAATAGAATGAAGCTTAATAATGAAAAAATATGTTTTTGAACAAATCTAGCTTAATAGCTAACACATTAAAATTAGAGGGAAAAGAAAGAAAGTAAAACAACATTTGAGTCAAGAAAATAAGTCTAAAATTTTATAAAGTAAAACAACATTTGAGTCTAGAAAATAGGTCTAAAATTTTATATTTTGGTATATTTAGATAAGGCAAGTTGTGGATATTCAAGTCGAGTGAATTATTATTGGATTCTGATTTTGCTACATTTTGTGTCAAAAATAAATGAATCATTCTTGATGTGACCCCTTAAGGTTGAATCCTTTGAATCCACTAACAAATTAAAATAACTTAATCTCAAAAAAGTCAAGATTAAAACAATCGAACTTAAACCCGTAAAAATCTTAAATCAAAAAATCTAGATTAGCTAAGCTAACTACACTAAGGATTCACATCAATTCTCTTGCATTTTAACTTTTTAAGGTCAAAAACTAATAGTACTAAGCAATACATACCTCATGAATAAACTAACTTTAACTTTTCTAGAATCCAAAATTTCCACCAACTTTTTTTTTTATGTTATCTATTTGAATCCATTAATTTCAAAAAAATTTATGGATTTTAATTTTTCTCTTTTTTTTTTTTACTAAAAATGTATAAATTTAACCTGAAAAGTGGCATCTCATTCTTTCCTCAATTAGGGCATGATAAGATTTGGAAGAGGAATCCACTTATAAAGTTTAACAATTTATATTTAATATTTCAAACATTAAATTTTATATTTTATTCGTAAAAAATCATGCATATAAAATTTTAAATTAATTAAAGATATTTAACTATTTTAAACAAGTTATACTTACCTCTAACTGCTAAAAGACTCATGCATAATCCATGTTTAATTAAAGGATCAAGAGGACTTTAGATTAAAATTTATAGTTCAAACATTCTCATTTATATTCAATCTAAAATCACAATAACAATAGATTATTACTAAAAAAAAATTGTATGCTCTTTAAGGTCTTGTTTGGTAAAAAGAAAAAAAGAAAAGAGGAGGGAAGGGAAGGGAAAACTACTTTCTTTTCAACTTTTTTTTTTGTTTGTTAGAAAAGAAATAACAAGAGGGAAGAAAAATAAGTGGATTTGCACATTTTCTTTTCTCCCATCAATCCTTCCAAATATTAAAAGAAAACACTATTTTCACACTTATTCTACTTAAACTAATAATTTTATTTGCAATTTTACCACTAACATATTTATTTCTTTATACTTTTCATTCTTAGTACCAAACATAACGAAAGAAAAACAATTTTCCTTCCTCTCCTTTTTTTTCTTCTCTCCTTACCTTTTTCCCTTCTCTCCATTTTTTTCTTCTTCCTACCAAACACATTATAAAGCAGAAAAAATTTAGGATATATATATATATATATATATATATATATATTTGACATTGTGTATATATAAGCCTAAAAAATAAAACTTTAAAATCCAATAATTTATGAGTTCCCCACCACAAATAAATTTTCACTAAGTTACCCTCTGCAAATAATCATGTCATGTGATAGGGTAGGACCCCAAAATTTCCTGTTTAGAAAGTAGCATAAGGGTAAGAGATAATGTGGAAGTCTTCTTCTCATCATCATTTCAAGCAACTAGAACAAACATTTAATTTCCATGGATGGCATATAAAGGAATTGCAATTTATATGACTTTCTCACTTCTTTCAAACTTGTTTCAAGCCATGTTACAGGTCGAATTGAATTGGAATTGGTAATTCACCTTAAAATCAGTTTTATTATGGTATCCTATGTTTTCTTCTAGCTACACATAAACATTTGATTATGAAAGGGAAAACTTTGAAAATTTTACCAACATTTGGTTGGTTGGAGTGATAAGCGATTTCAACTTTCAAAATGAGGATAAAGATTCGAGTCTCGAAAGTTACCAATGTTATGAGTGTTTACCATCACGCTTCCCGTCTCAAATAAGGATTAGTTTTTTATTAACCATAAAATGGAGATCGGGAAAACTCTGGGTTTAGATCAGAAAAAAGAAGAAAACTTTGAAATTTTTATTGGTTATTGTTAAAACTTAAATATAATAGTTGAATATTTTTTATTTATTTAAAATTTTAAGATAATCGATCATCTAACTTAACATGATATTAGAGCTTTCGAATTAGAATCCTGATAATAATTTCTCTTTTAATGTTTCTTCAACCAATATCTATCCATCGGACTGTGCTTTTGCTATTCTAATCTTTTTTTAGCTTTTTTTTTTTTTTTTTTATGTTTGGATTCACCAAACTTATTAAGTATTTATCTGACATACACATAAGAAACATGTTAAAACTTAAATATAATATTTGATTATTTTCTATCAATTTAACCTTTTGAATAATCAATCACCCAACTTAACAATTATTATTATTGATCCTAGATGCTTGTCACAAGGTTTGGGTTTTCTTTTTCTTTTACCCCAAATACAATGATATTTGTTAAGATTCCAATGAAAATAGTGTCTACCAAGGTCAAGTTTTATGAGTGCTGAATAAAATATGATTATATGAAGCTTAAAGATTCTAAAGAATTGGATAAGAAGGAAATCAAGCAAGTTTTTGGTATTTTGGCACAACATGCAAAAATTGAGATGACAAGCATGCATTGCATATTGTTTGCATGATTTTGGTTTTGAGCTATATCAGTTCAGGCCTTCTTTCTGGTGCTGTTTATGGAGAGTTGGTGAAATTTCATTTTCACATTTTTCTGGCAGAAGCTATGAAAGCCAAAGTTGCTTATGCAATCAAGAAGGTTGATGCCCTACCTGCTCCACCCTCCCTACTGTTAAAACTTTTGAAGTTTTGGCCATTGAAAATTGACTCATAGGTCTAATAAATACTTAAATTCAAATATATATATATCATATATATTTGAACTTAAGTTCTTATAATCAAGTTAAACCCAGAATTTAACTCATTTGGTTCGTACAATTCGTACAACTACTCTTAAAATATGGCATCAAATAGGTCTGAAATTGGAATCTCAACATTTGCAACTTCTTTTCTATTCTCAAGTTGTGGCCTCTTTTGTATCAAAAAAGTTCTTATGATCAAGTTTAGAAAGATTTAGTCATGACTAGTTATCGCCTTTCTATTTTTTTTTGGTTGGGTGGGGGTTTAAAAAGGTTGAAGTTTCATTGAGAAATCCCTTTGAATGATCATATGGAATGACCCCAGAATTCCTGACAGGAAGTTAGTCAAGCAAAACTTGGAAAACTTTTCTTCTCTCATTATACCCTAACTAGATTTCATGGAGTATGCTTCAGAAATCAGGACTTTCTTTTGCTGTTTCAAGTTGTTCTTTTTTTTCAAGCAAATGCCTCTTTTGGTCTTAATTTCTCTTTAATCAAATTGGAGACCCTGCAGTCAACAGCCAGTGTATGGAATTCAAAGAAACAACAGAGTTAAACAATATAAAATATAAAAAGCCAAGTCCAAGTCTGCATCAATTTTCCATTTCCTTGGCAGGTTTTTCTAACAAGTTAGCTAAAGCTAGAATAGGCTTGAAATGGACATTTCAGACTATGTTGTCATTAAGTCCACCAGATTCCTAAGTTCCTTTTTGTAGGATATTTGAAGTTGAGGAGCAAACTTTCCCCAAGTCAAAAAAAGCTGGTAACATTTATTCTACAAGCTGTTGAAAAGTTGCTCCATACAATTTAGAAGGGAATCTTCCTATGAAGGGGAAAAGCAAGTTTTCTAGAGGAGACTAAGTGAAAGTGAAGAAAACTGATATGCCTACATGATGGCAAAATTGCAGAAAAATTAATATGCATTTGAAGCTTGAAAATTGTGAATTTATCAATGGAGTTCATGCATGAGAGTAAAAGTATGGCCAGGACTAGCATCAACCGTGTACCTGGAGATAATAACCGGTCAAACATACCGGGAATGCTCTTGCAGAAACGGGTATAAATTCAAATCTAGAGTGATAATCCCAACATCAAACTGAAGATTGCACAATACGAAATGAACACCGGTGGATTATTCGAAAATGCTGAAGGTAAAAACTTAAGCTTGGGAATGTACTTTAACATATACAAGAGCAGATACAAGCAGCTTCAGATAAACTATAGCAAACCTGACAAGTAACAAACAGAAGAATTATTGCTCATAGCATGATCCAGGACCAGTTGGAGGTTGTCGAGCATATATATTTGTGACGGGTGCAGCTTGAACCCCGCGCCTATTCAATAGGCATCTGAAGTAATGGAACCGAGGCAATGCGGTTAAAGTAATATTTCGTGAAGATACAGCCTCCCTCTTGCTCCACAAGCGCTCTATAGGAAGACGAAATGGAAGCAATATGAAGGAAGAATCAGGTTAATAGACAATAATTCAAGCAATTTGGTTACTCTCTTTCACCTCTATATTTACCTATGTTACTCGGACTCGGGTGTGAGTGTCGGACACGGGTATGTGTCCGACATGGGTATGTTCAATTTTTTCTAAGATTTTCATGTATTTGGAGGGTCCTTGGAGGATCAGATCCCCATACCCATGTCCGGGTATGCATCGGACATGGGTACTTCAAGAAAAATGAAGAGTCGGAGCAACATAGATATTTACTTTTACCTCTTCCCTTGTCTATGATAATTATTATGTGGGCTCCCTAATCATTTTTTCCATATAAAAGCATTCACATGCACAACAAAAGGAAAGCATATAGAGAATCAAAAGCCATAATACAAAATGATTAGGACACATAAAAGAAGGGCATTATGGCATTCCAGATGGTTGAAATGATTTTTCTTTCAATCCACAAAACATAAAAAATCAGACATGTTTACCGAGGCAAATGATTAGAAAAGGCACCGCGTTGAAAAGTCATCGCATCACTTCCGTTCTAGAACATGTATTTCGAATAGAGAAAAGTGACAGACTCATTGCAATTCTGAGTGAAGTGTCTTCCATGAAAGTATTTAATTTTCACATTGGGTCCTTAGAAACCCTAAGTAAAGTAATCACTAATTTATTGGATCCTATGGAAGGCACTTTTTTTTTTTTTTCTGTTAAAACGAAAAGGCACCTATTACAACTATGCATTTAAGGTTTCTTTTACATACTTTGCTTGTTATTTTCTTGTCGGTGTTTGGGGTCAGGATAGGGTAATTGGTGGAGAAAAGAGGACCTTATCTTGAAAAAGAAAAAGCATGACTTGAGCATCTAAGGTTAATAATACAATAATGATGTCAAATAAACACTTATACTTGGGTTTTAATGGAGCATAACTTTCGCTAAAAGCATATAAAATACCTGCCGCTGCAGCAGCTCGAGGCCATATCGTTTGCTGAACATTTGATGTATCAGCTGTCTCACCCCACATACAAACTTCTCCTCCAAGAACAAGGTTTTGCTCGGACACATTACTTATTCCTTCTAGTGGCTCAGCATTGTAGACTTGATCCCAAGGAACATCTAGATGGTCAAGATACCAAAAACCTTGATTACTGAAAATGCATCTGAATCCTTTTGCAACAGCCTTTGGACAAACCCCAGAGCCCAACCTACCGCAGTAAATAAAATCATTCATGCTTGGAATACTAAGTAACAACTCTTGAATGAGAAACTTTTCAATTAAAACTTAAAAAGTTTAAAACTCACCAGTTATGCACCACAGTCCGTGGATTAAGATTTGATGCGAAAGCATTGAAGGTTTCTTCCCTGAGATGAAGAATATCCAGATTCTTCAGTTATTCATACATTTTAAGGAAAAGATAAGTAATGTTTACAGAAAATGAAACAGTAATGCAAAATTATCTTTTGATAGCTGATTTTTGTATTCACTTTTGCAGGCTTGTAGAAATAATACCTTGGTTTCATCTCATGCACATTTTTTAAATTTTAGGGAATTTACTTTATATTTATTTTGCTATATCCCACAACTTTTAAGAAATCTGATTGAGAACTTAGTGAGAAGAAATGGGGCTAGACCCAATAACTTGCAATGCACGAAAAATCCAAAAGCAAATTCATGCTTAGAACCTATGTTGCTTTGACTCTTCATTTTTCTTGAAGTACTCATGTCCAACGCATATCCAGACATGGGTATGGAGATATGATCCTCCAAGAATCCTCCAAATACATGGATAAACTTAGAAAAAATTGAATATACCCGTATCCGAGACTTACACCGAGTTCGAGTAACATAGCTTAGAACATTAATAGCAATTTTAGAGCATGGATAAAGATATACCAGTTGACAGGTGTCCAGTCTTTTGAGAGTGCCATTTCTTGAGCCTTGAGTACAAAATATTGATATGCATCCTTACCAGTCATGTTTCGATCGTTGAGCCTGCAATTGTTTTCATCAGATTAATGGTTTATAAGATGGCAAAGCTTGTTACCCTGGCAAGACAACATTGAATGGCTAAAATTACTATTATCCTTGTCAAGCCTGATCTACGTAGCCGTTACTTAGAGATCAAGAATATCATCATATAAGTAGTAAATGCTGATCAACAAGAAGATTGAGGCATGTACCACTGCTTTACATGTGGAGTAGAGGTCCAGCAATCTGTCAAAACAATTAGTGTTTGTATTAATAAACTTCATAAGGGCAGAACAGAAGGCATAACTGAGCATGAAAATAACATCAGAAAGAGTAGAAAAAGGAGCCCACAGATTTATTTAAGCAAATAAGTCTGCATCAGAAACGTGAACCGTTCATTTAACGCTTCTAAACATAAAACCAAAGTCGATGACAGATACAGCCTTTCACTCACTGACTTACACTTTATTCAATAAAATACAGATATTGTTGTCAATCCCTAAAATGATTTGTCATTGATGAGAAGATAAATATACAAAATTTATAGTGAAAAATGTATCCACCTAAAAGTTTAAAGAAAAGGGTAAACTTTAAAAGTTCTCAATGACTTTACAACACGCATAGCTTCAATTTATGTGGGTTTAGTAAGTCCCACAAAATGAGATATTTATTTTCTCCTTTCCTCTAATAATTGTCTCAACTCTCAGGTTTGTATCATTGTGTCATAGTTTTGCATGCATGCATATAACGAACCCTAGCAGATAGCACTCAAAATCAAAAGGAGAATTCAGTGAAAAATTTTGCTTTCAATCTAAAAAGTGGGAAGCACATAGTTGCATGTTTTAACAAAGAGATGACAAAGATGTCTGTTAGCAAGAAGAAAGCCACTCCACCAACCTGTGTTAACCTCATCACCACCCAAGTGGAAGAGCTCAAATGGGAAAATTTTTCTGATATCTGTAAAAGACGAACTTCAATTATAAATTTACGCAAGAGAGAGGCTATATGGCAAATGAGAAAAGTGATTGTTACATGTTAGAGCATCTGTATACAATATGTGTCTATATGTAAGGTAGTACATGCAATGAATAGCAAAACCTTGGCTCAAATTCATATTACTCTAATTCCAAAAGAAATTCCACATAATGGGTTCCCTTCAGTTTTCGTAATATTTGGGGCTTAGTTTGGCAATTATTTTTGAAAAGAAAGGAACTTAACCTAAAAAACCAATGTAAATAGTAATATTGGGGATAAAATGTTTCAGATAATCAAGATTCTGCATGGAGTTATTCTCATACAGAGGATGCAAGACCTGCAATCGAAGCTAGACTGAATTTTATATTACCAAACTTCTTTAAAATCGTTGTGCAGTAACATGATTCTACTTGGTTAACTATGCATGTCGACAGTTGACAACAACTTTATTTCCCTACCACATCTAATATATTTTTTTTTTCATACTATATCATTTAGTTCTTATGCATAAACAGTAATCGAGTCACCGGTCCCACATTTAACTTCCGAATTCTGTGGCATTGATTATTGTAAAATCATCTCCAGTCATGACATATAGTTTACAGTCTGATCTTCTTTTATCTGCTTTTTACCAAAATGAAGCCAAAAGAAGCTTACATGCTTAAAAAATTTAACCATAGCAATTTTCGTTTTAAAAAAATATGTAAAATTTCTTATTGACCCAGGTAAAGATCCTTAAAATCCAACCAAAGACTGCAATTTCTAAAAATTGCGAAACGGAAACCAACCTAATCGATGCTCAACTAACCTGCTTTGTTAAGATTTACACAATAATATAAAGTGTAACAACAATGATTCTTGTCATGAGCATGTTGAAAGGATTATTCTTGATCCATAAAACTAGCACAGTTGCAGAAAATGACTAATACTACCAAGGGAAAGGTTTTCGTGGAGCTTAACCTGACAGAATGCCAGAAATCAAATCAAAAGTAAATTTTTTCGAAACATCAAGTGGTTCTCTGCAGGAAGAAGAAGGCCAAAGATCAGGATACCCAGCTCCCCTACACACAAAAAGCAGGTCAGTTTAAATCCAGGACTTACAAGTTAAGGTGCCAATTAAGAAATAAGTGAACTAAACAAGAAATATAAAGCCGACATGGAAATTGAGATAAAACATTTCCATTTCTTTTATTGAAAAAAAAAAGTTTTAAAAACCAAGTATCTTTCATATTTTGTACTATTCAAGATACAGTTGGATACGTTTAGCCAAGAAACTATGTCCTTTCATTGCATGATTACGAAAAAAAAAAATCAAGAAGATTTCAACTGCCACATGATGAATTTTACAAATAGAAAAACTCGAAGAAAAAAAAAAGTTCCATGTACACAGAGTATCTCAATAAAATGATATCATATCAACCTAAGAAAATAATTCGCAATTATAAAGCATCTTACCATGACTCTGCATGACCAGGGACATCTACTTCTGCCATTACATTGATGCCTGCCATACACCATGCCAAATAAAAAAGAAAAGTTATCCCGGTATAGACAGCATTAGGCCAGCACTCTTACATGCTTATTTAATTGTTTTAAGATATTGCACCATGCTTTTACCATTAAATCACATAATGTAATGTTAAATTTAATATTAAAAAGGAAAAAAAAAAGGAAAAGAGGGGTTGTGGGAAGAGTAATTTAGAGACTCGTAGAGAATGGCTAAAATGTTTTATTTAAACTGTTAATAAACTTGAAAGATCAATCTCACCTCTCATTTTGGCAAAGCTTCACATTGGAGCACGGAAATATGAAAAAGAAAGCATACAATTAGGGTATGTCCAAGCAAGAAGCATGAAATGCCAAAAAAAAGAACTTCAAAAGGAAAAAAGAAACAAGGAGAAGCAACAAATGGTGAAGCAGAGAAGTATTCAGCCACACATCTGGATAGCCAATAAACCAGAACACTAAATTGACAAATTCGGATAAAAGCAGTACAGAAAACAATAAAATTATCCATGGACAGCATTCTAATTAGTTTCTATTTTCTTGAGAAGGCTAAATCTATTGTTATCATTTGTCTTCTTTTACTACTAGTGCTTTACTATTTGGTGCTTTTATTTAACCACTTGAATCCTAGTTGGCACATAACACTTCCCGGCATTTTTCGAACATATAACTCAAGATATTAATACATTGAGTTTAATCTGTTTAAAATTCATAGGACAGAAGAAGTGACTTTTGACAGTTTTTCCTTTTGATCAATTTACAATTTTGGGGGAGGGAGGGAACCAAATTTCAGCTGGGGGCCACAAGCACCTACCATTGAACCTAACACACTGATGCAATTTTCTCACTTTAGAGATATAAACAAGCATAAAAATCAATGGAATGTTTAGAAGTTTTAAAGCAGAAAAGGTATCTCAGGATTTATAAGTTATATGTATCATACCTAACAATTTCACTCGCATCCTCAACCGTATAGCGCTCCCATTTTGTATAAGCACCATTCCACAATTTTGGATATGTAGGTACTTCTAGAGGAAATGACTGCTCATCTATGATGTGCCAATGAAGGACATTCTACTGAATGCAATACTAAATATCAGAATGACATGTAAAAAACTGGAGAAATAAAAACGGTGCAATAATCTTGTGAGGGCTCAAATGAATTCCAGCTGTGAAAACTGGACTGACAAAAAATAACAGCTAGTAGCATTTCTTACAAGTTTAGCATAAGACATAGATTCGATTATCTGCTTAATGACATCAATCGGTAAATAGTGCCTTGATGTATCTGTAACAGATTGCATACACAATGGTATCAAGTACTATTCCAGAAGTTGTTGTTTAAAAGAAGGAAAACACAGTAACTCTTTGAGTTGCAAAGAGAAGTGAGGCTTACCAAGCATAAGCCCACGATATGCAAACCTTGGCTTATCTTTGATGTACCATGGTGCTTTGTATACTTGCACTGATTTAGTCGCATAATCGAAAGCACACAATTGGCTGAATGTCTGGAACATTATAAAAGAGAAGAATGAGGGAGGAAACATACATGGCTCCAATCCAATGTATCACAAGCATGTGCTTTAAAGAGCAAATAATCCAAGAAATTTTTATAACAAAAACACGTATGGTCGTATGGAGATGTTTTAGAAAGGAAAGAGTATTTCAGCCATTTACGGGTATGTTTTTGACCCCTTAACTTACAGTTGGAAACAATACCCTCAATGATTACATACACCAACAATGTACCATGTAACTAGTTCAGTATACAAGTAAATGATTGACTGCATACCTCCAACCCTCTTAACGCACCATAAACAGTATTTGCCTGCCAAAAAATAGGACGAGAGATGGAGAGAGAAGTGAATATCAGTCGTCAATACACAGTTATTTAATGCAAGTTGACTGAACTTCAGAAATAGTCCTCAAGTTCCATTTAGTTCAATAGAGATGAATTTTTACACTTGAAAATTGGAAAAATCAAAACTAAGCATACGTTATCCCAGCCTTCTAAGGATGACGGTCAATAAGCCGGTGCATGTCAACAGTATACATACAAAACTTTTATTTAATCATTTCACAAGGTTAATTCAAATCAAACATTAATCTAGCTAATAATATCTTGGTCACATATTCACACCTAGGGATTCCAATAAACTAATTACACTAAACACACCACCAAAGACACTAATAAGCCGTAAGCACCAACAATGAAAGCTAGCAACATGTGAAAACAAAATTGCAGACTTGCAGCATAACAAATTGGCAATAGCCATGAAAATCAATCCAAAACTAAAAACAAGTTCCCAGCTCATACTCCATCTGATCATCAATATAATAAACCTCATCTATCTTACTCGGACTCGGGTGTGAGTCTCTGACACGGGTATGATTAATTTTTTCTAAAATTTTCATGTATTTGAGGGTCCTTGGAGGATCATATCCCATACCCATGTCCGATAATGCGTCGGACATGAATACTTCGAAAAATAAGAGTCGGAGCAACATAGAACCTCACAAAACTCAAAGACTCAAACTTTACCTCAATTGTAGCTTGCCCAACAATAGACTTCCCATCATTCTTTGCCACAAACAAAGTATAACTCTCATCCACACCCAATTGAAGCTGCCATAGTTAAACCAAAATAATCATCAATTTAAAAAAAAAAAACTTTTAATTGAATTTAAAAAAAAGTTCCCAACTTACCTCTTCACTATCTGAATTCACAATGATCCTCAATTCACTAATATCGTAATCAGATCTTATCCCCCTCAACTTCTCAAAAATTGAAACCCCAGAAACATGTTTAAATATAATCTTCCTATATCTCTCAAATCCTTCCCTCAAAATCTTCAAGTCCCCTCCTTTTCCTAAGACAGACAGAGACAGAGTTGGGTTGACAGTCAAAGTTTCATTGCCAGAAGTAAACTCAGATGGCAAAGGCCAAATATAAGTCAACGACTCATCTAACTCAAACCCAGAATTTAAAGCTACAAGCTGAGAAACCCAAACTAAAAATAGAAAACAACTGAATTTGAAATGGGGTTTTTCAGAAAAAGGTAACATTCTTTTCCAGATGAGTAGAAAGATTGAATTTTTTTTTTTTTTGGGTTCTTTGGGAGTGTGCTTTTGGAAGAAGGTTGAAAGCCTTGAAGGGGTTGGTATTGATAAAGAAGAGAAAGAGTTGAATGATAATTGATAGGTGTGGGACAAAAAGAGGGGACAAGTGTTTGAATACTTCACTGTTTTGTTTTTTATGTTTTTCTGTTTTTACAGTTGATTATGGTTCAGAGTTAGAACTTTTTTTTGTTTTCTTTTTGACAATTAGGTATTTATATATACATGGATAAAATATATTTTTATAAATATATATTTGTATAAAATTAAAAAAATCATTTTTAATATGTTGTATAATATTTTATTTTAAAAAATTGAAATTTGGCTCTAGAACAAAATATATTATATTAAACGTATTTTAAATGTTATAATTGCTTAAAAAACATTACGGATAAAAATCTAGATTTATCTACACATGTATAAAATAATATATTAACAAATAATTGATATAAATATTTAAACCTACGTATTTTAAAAATCTACACATGTATAAAATAATATATTAACAAATAATTGATATAAACATTTAAACCTACTTATTTAAACCATATAATTTTTTAAATAAAAAAATCTAGCTCATACTTACTTCCTCAAAAACTCAAAACAACAATTATCAAAATCCAAAGAAACAAACATTCTAATCCAAATCTACTTTTTTTCCCCTTAATACTCGATGATTTTTAATAATGAATTTATATCTTAAATTTAATTTTTTTTTAAAAAAATTTAATATCATTTACGCAATATTTTTATGTTGTTAGTTATACTTCATATTACATATTACATTTAATTATGCTAATTATACTTTAATTATCTTTTTATTTTTATTTTTATTTTGTATTTTCAATTTCAATTTCTCTTAAATCTTTTTTTATTCATTTTTTTTCTTTCCTTTATTCTTTTTCCTTCTTTTCTAATAAATGCACATTGATTCAAAACTTGGTTTTTTTAAATAATTAAAAATCATAATTCTTTGTTAGAAGTTATTTAAAAAATAAAAATAGAAAAGAAAAAAAATCCCAAATTTCAAAATATCTTCACCCACAATGGCTCTAACTCAAAGCCCACAAAAAAAAAAAAACTAAAATCTAAAATCCAAATCCAAAAATACTCAATATATATATATATATATATATGTGTCTTTAATATTTCTAAACTTCCATCCAATTCCAAATACGAACAGTTGAACTTTGGATTCAATATTTATATTATTTATAAAATATTTGATTAAATTTAATGTCACGAATCAAATAATATCAACTCAATTAATAAAAATATATAATCATAATATCAAAAAAAATAAAGATATTTATATCTTTCAAATTTTTATTTACATGTATTTTTTTTATAAAAAAAGTACCTATTTATTTTTGAAAAATTACCTATTTTTCTAATAAAAAAAAGTACACTCATAAAAACAATCAACTTTTTTTACTTATACTTTTTTTCAAAAATATGATTTTTTCACTCATAGAATGGATGTTTTAAATTTTAATACTTAGCTATGCTAAAACTAATTAGTGATATAGGTTTTGTTTTTATTTTTCTTTTATGAAGTAAAACAAAATTATTAGTATTTAATTGAAATTTTTACTTTCTAACGGAAAAAACAATCAATCAAATGGAGCATTTATTTAAATTCCTTTTGGAGCATTTATTTAAATTCCTTTTGATAAAAAATTTATTAGTGAAGAACAAAAAGTAACAAAAGCCAATAATCAAGCTGAATTAATAAAAAGAAAATCTAACTGACCTAATTAAATGACCTAATTTGATTTTTTTTTCTTTATTGTGCTGTATAAATAAAAAAAACCAAATTTTCTTATGGTTAGTTTGTCAAACCAAAAACAATTCTTTTATATAAAAGAAAGAAAAAACAAAAATAATTGCTTTCCCAGTATAAATTTTTTGTATAATAAAAATAATTAATATTATGTGTATATAATATTTTTCTAATATTTATTATTGTAATATGTTAACAAACTCAAACTCAAATTCAAACTCAAACGACTTCATAAAACGTTGTCCACTTGGCCTATTGCTCATTCTTTAAGGGTTGGTTACTTGGTTTCTTTTCTTTTAGTAAAAAAAAAAAAACAATGACAAGTACAATTTTTTTTATTGGTCTTTTTATATTTTTAGTAAATTAACTTTTTTATTCAAAGCTTTTTTTTTATTTTTTATATGTATATTTTCTTTTTCATGTTTGACTTAGGTGAATGTGTTTGGAATAAATTAATTTCAATGAAAATTTTATGGATTACATTTCTTTTTCATAAATTTGAAGCATAATATAAGTTGTAATAAAAACCAAAATAATTGAATTTTATAAATTTATTTAATTCATTTCACACATGAAAAATGTGCTTATTTATTGTCTCACTTCATTATTTTCTCTTAATCAATGTTATTAAAATCGAGTCGGATCGGTTAATCGAACCGATTAAACTGAGAATCGATGGCTTATCCAGTCCGATACATGTTATAGAATCGAATTTTTTTGAATCAGTAGAAAATAGGTTGAACCCGGTAAAAAACCGCTAAAAATTTGAAAAAACTCGAAAAACTAGATTTTACACTTATTTTTTTAATTTAAAAAAAAAAATTTATTGTATGTGATGAGATTTGAACATTTACCTCTTAAATCTATATTAAAAATCACATCATTTAGCTAAATACATATTTTTATCAAATATTTAATATATTTAATATTTAAATTTTTTTTATAATACAATCGATTGAATCGGTAATCGGAGGTCTCACCAATTCGATCTCCAATCCGATTTTTTCAAATCTTAATAATGTAAAAGATATTCTCTCTTATTTTCATTCTTCAAAGCTAAATTGTGACCAATATATAAATGTTCTTTATTATATTATAAGGCAAACTAAATGTAAATTATTGCTTAAGCAGTGATTAAAATCGCTCTTTTTACACAAAAAATATATAAATTATTGAGTGGATAAATCTTTTTAGAGTATATTTTCTATTCTCTTTGTTTAAAGTAATGGCCAATTTAGGTGTGTTTAATAAATTATTGAAAATTTTTAAATTACTGAAAATTAAAATTATTTTATTTTTTCAATGTGTTGATAAATTGATTTTAGAAATCATTTAATAAAAAAAAAATCAATGAAAAAGTGTTGAAATTGCTAAATAACTTTTAACTACTTAATATTTTAAGTTAATGTGATTTAAGGGAAAATTGTTATTTAATTATATTTATCTTATATTCTTTCCTTTTCAATTTTTATCAATTAAAATTTTAATTTTGAGTAGTACATCAAATAACTTTTATATCATAAATTTAAAATTTAATTTTTTAGGGTTGAATTTATACTGTTTATCAAACAGCCCTTAATTGTTACAACATTTTATTGATTGATATTATATCAAGCTATTCTCATAACTTTCCTTTTTTCCATTATTGGTGAATAAATAATGGAATATTTGCCTAACAAATATAATGGATAATGTAGATCACTTAGCCACATTTAAATCTTTTTATGGGTTGGATCCAAATAAAATGTTTCTAGCATTTGTATTTGTTCAATCTCGATCCGATTTGAAATATGAATAAATTTATCTGTCCAAATCCGACCCACACTGTACCAATCAAAGACGTAAACAACCCCCGTCGAACCTTGATCTCAGCGGCTGCCATTATCATATTTTTAGTCCCATTCATGGCTGGCTTCATCATTTATTCCTATAAAATTAATTAAAAATAGCCCAATCACTAATCATCAGTATCATATCTTTTTAACAGACAGAAACAATTTGCAAAACACATATCCTGTACCTCAATTTTGTTATAATTGACAGTATATGAAAGTAATACTAGGTTTAAGATATGAATGAGTAATAAAGTAATTTTATAAGTTTATCAATTAAATTATTTATTATTATTAAATATAAAATTATAATTATTATCTAATAATATAGTATTAGGGTCAGGTTGGGTTGGGTTGGGCCAAGCCCGGATCTAAAATTTTTTGTTCAAGGTCCAACCCGTTTCGAAAATGGGCTCTAAAGTTTGTCCATATCAATTTTTCGGGTTTAATATTTTTGTCCAAACCTTCTCAAATATTGGACGGATTTCGAGTTTGAACGGATAACCCGTCCCATGAACAGATGTAGCCACATTCACTAAAAATAAAAACAATGTTGAATCTTGTCAAAGGAAGCAGTCAACACACTAAAAATTTTGATGCCATTTATTTACCTTAATATACAAAGTTTCCAAATAGCTATTTTTGTGTTACAAAATTGCAAAGCTTTAAATTGAATTCATATTTTTAGCATAACATTTCAAGTCCAACTAGAACTATGGGTATATATAGATATGTTCTATAAATTCTAGATTTGATATAGCCATGTTGGGAAATAATAATTTTTTTTCTCTCTCTAGTGTTAATAATCACCAAAAAAAAAAAAAAAAAGTTTGAGCTTGACTCACAACAATGATTTTAACTATATGAAGGATTTTGCTAATCAAATAATCAATACTTTAAAAAATACTCGTTTAAGGTTAGTCTTTTTAAAAGTAAAACCATATATTTTTACGTAATATATAAAAAATTAGCAAATTAACTATTAATATTATTTTTATAAATAATATCTTAACAAATACTCTTTAGACACTTGTTATAATCTTAGTTTATTAAATTTTTTTTGTACAAAGAAAGTCGCGATGTGAAAATAGAGGAAATGAGTTATAGATATTGAAATTCGAATTTTAAATCTATTCGATGTCACTTTTTAAAAGTGACTACATTAATTAACTGGACTAAACCCAAATTATATTATTAGGCTTTCGTGCAAGTTTGAGCAAAACCTTTAAATAATATCATTTGGCAATTTCAAATCAAGTTTATGATACAAAGTTTACTTGTGAAGTCAAGATAGAAGGGCAGATGATTCATAAACGTGTCATATTCCATGATCATGCAATTTTTTTGAAAGTGATATGAATCCAAAATTAATAGATAATATATATTTGTTTTTAGAGTTAATATATAAAGTTTAGTTTGTGAGTGGAGTTATATTACCAAGGCTTTTCCAAAATGATTTATAAATGCAATATGCCATAATTATGTAATATTGTCAATTAAAATCAGAGTTTTGTTAACGAATATTTTTAAGATATTTTTTAAATTTAATTAATATATTATTTATAATATTAACATTGTATTAAATATAATAATTAATAATAATTTTTTTAATATATTAAATAAATATATTATTATATATGATAATTTTAAAAAATATTTTTAAAATAATCATTAATAAATTTTTTAAAATAAAGTTAGTCAAAGTAGGTATGCTAAATTATGAAAGTTTCCATTTTCCAATTGGATAACCCATTAAAAAGTCATGTTCTTTGCTTTGCCAACACTTTCTCATCCCCATAAATTATATAAAAGAAATAGAAGTGATAAGAATGAAATTATAGTAGTCACCAAATTTAAATCACTTTGGTCCATTTATTTTTAAAAATTTCTCTTTGTCATTAACTTTTTAATAAAAAAATCATTAATTAATTCATAGTAGGGCTCACCAAGAAACCCACTAAACAAAAAATATATATATATATATATATATATATATGTTTTGATTGATTAGTTTATGGTGTGGCATCTCCCAAAGTTACCTCGACGTGTCGTTCTTTTATTGGCTTTATCATGACCTTTCAACCAATAATGGTTTGACAACTCATTATGTCAGTGAGAATATAGGGTCCTTAACCGTATACTATCATTTCAGTGGATAAAATCCCCTGGGCCCACCAACGAGTATCATCAGAAGATGACAAAGGATCACGTGGCTCAGATCTTTCTTCCCCCAGATTCACTTAACTGATATAAGATGATATATACCTTTAATCTCATCTCCACCGTCCACGTGTCGTTTCCAATTCCCACACGTAAACTCAACCCTTTATATAAATCATCCCTTCACTCTCCCAACCAACTTTTATGGCATTCAGTTAGCTAATTACAGCCGTCTAAAGATTTTTACATCCCAAAATACCCTCTTCTGTTTATCTAATTTCCAATCCCCACCCACTGCCAAATTGATTAAAAAAAGAAAAGAAAAACCAAATTACAGTTAGCAAATCTCAAGTTTCTCTCTCTCTTTTCTTTGGAGGGGGTGAAGCGGGAAAATGGTAGAGACGGTGGCGCGTGAAAGCGACGAAGAGCTGTCGTTGTTGCCATATCAGAGCAATGGTGACCGGTCATGGCGGTTGAACTTCGATGGTTTCCAGTTATCGCCTGAACACAAAGAGAAAAAGCCTCCTCGTAGCCTCCATGATTGCCTTGGGGTTTTAGGTAATTTCAACTATTTTTTTTTTTCATTTTGAACTTTAAAAATTTTGGTTTTAATTTATTAATAATGTTCATCATTTTGTTGAGTATCTGGGAATTTGTTTATTTAGTTTTAATTAGCAATATTCTATTGTTTTTTATTCTTGATTATGAACTTACTTAAATGGGTATATATATATATATATATATATTTTTTCATATTTCTTTTTATGAATTTCTTTTAAAAAATTTATTCTGTGGATTGCGGTTTTATATTAAAGTTAAAACTTTGTTTAGGTATCTGGGATTTATTTATTTAGCTTCAATTAGCAATATTCGATTCTTTATTAGGCTTTGTTAAGAATTTACTCAAATGGGTGTATAATATATATATATATATAATTTTAAAGAAAGTTTACCTTTTTGTTTATTCTCTGTGAATGGCTATTATGAGTTTGAGTTATTTTTCAGTGTTTTTGAGCATCAAAACTTTAATAAATTTAAGAAGGGAATGGTTCATTGTGAGTGAAAAGATTGTTGATTTTTGGTCTTTAAATTTGAGCTCTAGCATGGTTTTATATGAACCAAAAGAGTGATTAAAGCTTGCTGGGTGTTTTTCTTGGTTCGAGGAGGTATGTGAATGGTCGTTTTTGATGTTGTTTTTATATGGGGTGTGCTTTATAGTTTGATGTTTTGCAAGGAAATTATGGTGAAAAGGTTTCTATTTTTCTTGATCAAGCGAAAATTGACAATTGGGTTTGCTCTATTTTGAGGTTGATGTTATGTGAAATCTTGTTGTTTATGTTATTTTCTGTTGTTGAAAGTTTGCTTTAGTTTGAAGTTTTTCAATGGTAAAAGATTGCTAGTTTTCTTGATCAAGTGAAAGTGAAGTTTGTCAGTTGAGTTCTTACTACCTTTCTTTATAAAAAAAACTGCATGTATGTGTGTGCGCGCATATAAATGACTTGTTTGTTGATTTACTTTAAAGTGTATATATTGCAGTCATGAAATGGCTAGGACTTTCTTTTTTTAGCTCTACTTCGGAAAGAATAAGAGATTTTAGCTCTTTCGAATTAAACATGTATATGGGGTTTATATCATGTTTCTTTTGCTTCATTTTTGCATTTCCTTATACTATGCATATGTTGTGTTGAACTAACGTGTTCTTTACCTTTTTGTATATGATAGTTTTGCTATGAATGGAAAACCAAGGGAGTGGACAAAATCCTTTAGTTGGAATCGAAGATTTTATGCATAGCTTAGTTTGTAGTCTAAGCATCTCTAAACAATGCTCTTTGGTGAATGTGGGACAGATGCTGAATTATTCTTCAAGTGACACACTGCTTGCAAATGAACAAAATGAGTTATAAGAATGCATGTAAATGGTTTTCTTTGATGGTTTCAGGTCCAGAAGATAACGTGGCTGAATACTATCAGCAGCAGGTAGAAATGCTTGAGGGCTTTAATGAAATGGATGCCTTAGCTGAGCGTGGTTTTATTCCTGGAATGTCAAAGGTTTGAATCACTCTGATGCCTTCTGTTCTTTCTAGATAATGAGATTAGTGTACGTAAAGAAAGTATTAGACTGAACTTTGTTGCTGTGATTGGCAGGAAGAGCGGGAAAAGTTGGCTAGAAGTGAGACATTAGCCATTAGAATTTCCAATATTGCAAACATGGTTCTTTTTGCTGCTAAAGTTTATGCTTCTGTCCGAAGTGGCTCATTAGCTATAATTGCATCCACATTAGACTCGCTTCTTGATCTTCTGTCTGGCTTCATCCTCTGGTTTACTGCATTCTCCATGTCAACACCAAGCCCTTATCAATATCCAATTGGAAAAAAAAGAATGCAGCCACTGGTCAGTATTCTTGCTGTACCTTCTTGTTGTAATCAAATTCCTTGATCAGTGTTAGGGCATGATCAATGAGTAGCACTTCCTAGCTAAGGGTATCTGACTGCTGTACTTTTATGGTTCATTGTGATCATTTTGCAAACTGACCTTTTTTTTAATATCAATTATTTGACAAGGAATGCATTCCGAATTTAGACCACAATATTGGCAAACGTTGTCAGATAAATTATCGATCTGCATGTTCTAAGGATAGTTCTAAATCTTTGAGTTCTTTTTTCTATTAATAACAGACATTAATTAATCCATTTGATTACCTATCTCAAGTCACCATGTATATGAGTTGTTTATGAACAAGTGTTTAGTAACTTAGATGACTCTTACAAGAGGAGGGTAATACCCCATCTACTGGTTCTGAAGCAGCATTTGATCTGAGTTTGCCATTGTGAAAGCAAACTCTTGATAATCCATTACTTAACAGTAAACTTAGAGATTATTATCTCCTGTATTATACTGGCAAGAAGCTGGAGTATGAGCATATTGGCTGACTTGTAACATATATAAGCAGGTTTTGTACCTTAGGCTTAGGATGCAGTTTATTTTCTGAAGGCATCCAAGGTTCTCATCTTATAATCAGTTCTAGATCTTAGTTGTTCATGTTACTTCTTTGATAAGCGATAAAACATGTCGATATGGTGGATGTTTTGATAATGCCTCTGTAACATTGATTTGGAGACATGAGACCTTGCCTCAAGGGAGACTCTAATATAGCATAGATGGAAAGGCTAGTGATTAGATAGGAAACTTGGAAATACGTATGCTTGTTAAATGTAGGTATACAGATACATATGCATCATTGTGTTTGTATGTTTGCATGTCCATATGCATCTTCTGCTGGTGCATAGCCATGGAAGTATGAGTATTGGTTGGTTTGTCTCTATTTTCATGAAATGAAGTTTCAAAGTGTTATAAAGATGAGTTACTGTTATGAACTGTTGAAATGTAATAACACTCGAAACTTAAAACTGGTCAATTTTGTGCAGGGTATCCTTGTTTTTGCCTCTGTTATGGCAACTCTCGGACTGCAGATAATCTTGGAGTCAGTACGAACCATGGTATCCGATGTGAGTCAACTTTCAATAGAACTTTTACTATATTAGAGGATGACTGCTAATGTAGTTAGAATGACAATGACATCTTTCTTTGTTTTCCCAGGAGGATGAATTCAACCTGACAAAAGAGCAAGAGCTGTGGGTTGTTGGCATTATGCTTGGAGTGACCCTGGTAAAGCTTCTCCTGGTGTTTTATTGCCGCACATTTACCAATGAAATTGTCAAAGCTTATGCCCAGGATCACTTCTTTGATGTCATCACAAACATCATTGGCCTTGTTGCTGTGCTACTCGCTAATTACATTGACGACTGGATGGATCCTGTCGGAGCTATCATTGTAAGTAAAATCTTCTCTCACATCCCAGGTCTTTTTTTTTTCCCCCTCTTTCTGGTGTTGGTCTTTATTGTGCTTGCTGGTCAGCTGGTGGCATGAATAATAAAGGAAATAATTTTCTTTTGGTTGTCACTAGAACTGCACTAACATTCACCTATGTTGCTCAGACTCTTCATTTTTCTTGAAGTACCCGTGTCCGATGCATATCTGAATATGGGTATGAGGATATAAAAATTGAACATACCCGTGTCGGATACATACCCGTGTCTGACACTCGCAACCAAGTCCGAGTAACATAGACATTTACTATAGTATTATGGCTTGGATTTTATGAAGAGTTGCGAATACTATACAGATCAAGCCATGGGCAATCATTTATAAGATAGGTTGAGCGCATTGTTTTTAGAGATCTTGAACTGTAAATGCTGAGCTAGCACTTTAAATATTTGAAACCTGTTTAAATGTTTTAAATGATTGTTTTTAGAGATCTTGAACTGTAATGATCTTCTTATATCCACAATAAAAGAACTGATGCTTTGTAGGATTTAGGAATCATCAAATTTGTAAATCACCTTCGACGTAAAAATCTTAGCATATACTTGTAACTCTACATTGCTCCGACTCTTCATTTTTCTTGAAGTGCCCGTGCCCGACACATATCCGGACATGGGTATGGGGATATGATCCTCCAAAAATCCTCCAAATACATGAAAATCTTGGGAAAAAATTGAACATACCCGTGTCAGACACATATTCGTATCTGACACTCACATCAGAATCCGAGTACCATAGCTTGTGACTCATTGAGATAAGCTTTGAATAATGCAGTTGGCTTTGTACACTATCCGCACATGGTCAATGACAGTATTAGAGAATGTGAATTCATTGGTTGGAAGATCAGCTGCACCAGAATATCTTCAGAAACTAACATATCTCTGTTGGAACCACCACAAGGCCATAAGACATATCGATACAGTCCGAGCTTACACCTTTGGGTCTCACTACTTTGTGGAAGTTGACATTGTTCTCCCAGCAAACATGCCATTGCAAGAAGCTCATGATATTGGAGAATCCTTGCAAGAGAAGCTTGAGCTACTGCCTGAGATAGAGCGTGCCTTTGTTCATCTTGATTATGAATTCAGTCACAAACCTGAACATGCACAGGCACATGCTTTGTAGGCACAAGCTTTGATCAATGATGTCTAATTGTCTGTTTATGATATATTTTTGTTGGTTATTTTTGTTTCTACCAACAAATTCTATAACTTGTGTATGCTTGGAAAATTGAGCCATATGAAAGCTTTTAACTTATGGTAAATATTAGCAAATGCCATCAGTTCTCCAATTTTTGTTAGTACATGTGGTATTGGATTCAGACATGTTAATCCTTGGATTTAGACATGTTAATCCGTATATTTGTGTCGTATTCGTATTAGTTTTTATTTAATAATCATGTTGAAAGTGTTATATATTATATAAACTGTCACTGTAATAATTCATGTTATAGGTTTTGATACGTTTATGTATTCGTGTTAATTTTGTTTGGGGTTTAAGTATTTAAACAGTTCTTGTATTATAGTTAAAAGTCCATTTTAGTTCATATACTATAAAAGTAAGTAATTTAATTTTTGTACGTTTGAAATTGGTACAAAAAAATAAAATTGGTAATAGTGTTAATGGGAAATCATCTAAATGCTGACATGGACATGTGAAACTGACAGAAAATATGATGTGTCAAGTTATTTACTTGAGTGAAATTTAAAAACACATTTTTTTAATCAAATCTCTCTCTTACTTGTAAAAACATATCATCATTTTGTTTCGAAGTCATCTATTTTATAAGTTTCTAAATTCTATCTGAGGAAAAAAAAGTTGACATTATTTTTTTTCTTCAAGTCATTTATTTTGTAAGTTTCACATGTCCACTTTAGCATTTAGACGGTTTTTCATTAATACTATTATCATTTTTACTTTTTTGCACCAATTTCAAATGGTACAAAGATTAAATTACTCACATCTATAGTACATGGATTAAAATGCACTTTTGACTATAGTACAAAGACTATCTAGATACTTTAACATTTTGTTGTTATCATGTTTTAGTTATTTTTCATATCGTATTCGTATCTTGTAAATGTATCGTATTTAAAATTATCAAGTGTAATTGACTTACACAATGAAAGTTTTTTTTTTTCTGTCAAATTAAATGATTTTGATGGTTAAAGTTAAGGCTCTATTTCTGTCAAACTAATTTAAATTTTTTTTTGGGGTCAAATTCATTCATTCAGTTTGAAAGGCACATCAAATAATTACAAACTATATTGCTTTTGTTATAATTTAAACTTTATGTTTTCTTGTTATAATGCAAGTTTTATATAGAATCCATATAAACCTAAAACGAATTCATGGATGATTGAAAATTTATAATTATATATAATTAAATTATATATAAAAGGAATTTCACATGTAGTAATGTATGCAAGTTTTAGCTTATGGTTTTTCTTATTGAAATTACAATTATTGTTTATAATTTATGTTTTTAACAAACACATTTTGTTTAATTCTACTATAGTTTTTTATCTTCAAATTTTTATGCTTATATCATTTTATAATATATATTTTTCTAAATAGTTTATGGCATATCAAGCAAATAATGTACTAAAAAAATTGCAAATTTGTGTTCATTGGTAATGAACTACAATCTAGGATAGCTAATTGTCACTCTTATCCTCAATTTCCTAAACTAATGCTTAGTTTTTTTTTGTTTTTTTTATTTTTTTTTTATTTTTTAAAGGTTGGTTTTCAATGACCTTTCAAAGCTATCTTTTTCATTGTTGCTTGCTAGTATCATTCATGAGTATATGAGATATAAGATATTGATTAGAACAACTATCACTCAGCATAATAAACTTATTGCTTGGCAGCTTCCTCCTTCAGGTTTTGTTAAGCTTAATGTTGATGCTTTGGCTCGACATAATTAAGGAGATTTGGCTATTGGAGGTTTGTGTAGGGATAGCAATGATTATTGGCATCTTAGTTTTTTTTTTTAAGAAAATTGGTTGGGACTTGGGACATGACAGTAGATTTATCTAAAGGTCGAGTTACCTACTTAGCCCAATAAATTTAATTTGTATTAGGTCGGATTTGAATATAGATTTTTTTAATTCGGGTCGGTTCGACCTGACCAAAATTACTGTTTATGAATAATTTTTTTAATATTTTATGAATAACAAAAAGAACTTTTGAACCGATCCGACCCGGGCTTGAGTTAAAAAAAAAAAGTCTCAATGTATGCAATTCTTCATGGTTTGCAAGTTGCTCGAGAACATGGTTGTAGATTTCTCATATTGAAATCTGATTCTCTTATGGCAGTTCATAAAATAACTCATTAGCTTTAATCGAAGGATCAGCTTTATAAAGAGCTATCTATTTGGTAGGAGTTGTCGGCAAGGGATTGGCATTGTCAAGTTGTTCAAACACAGATCTGTTCATAGGTCGAGTCGGGTTTAGGATCGATTTATTTCTTTTTTTATCTACGCTAGGGCCGGCTTGCGGATCCGAAGTTACTGTTCACCATATATAAAAAATAACATTTTTATTTTTTATTAATATTTATATATTTTTATAACTAAATTTAAATAAAATAATATTATTTTAATATATTAACAGTGATCTGGATCGAACCAAACTGAATTATGAAAATATCTGTTAGGCCCAGCCCAATATGAATCTAACAGCTGCCCGATCATGAACAGGTCTATTAATCACACATACAGAAAGGTTAATTTTTGTGCATATTTCTTGCTAATATGGCACATAATGATTGTTTTTAGCTGATATAATTGCACAATCTTCCTACTGTTTTGTTTAGGCTTATACAAGAAGATTTTATGTGTATTGTAAGATCTTAGATTATGTATTGGTTTAAGCAGTTTAACCGTTCTTATGCATAAAAAATATAAACCTATTTGACATAATCCTTTATAAACTTTCAATTTTTTTCTTTCTTTCTTGTACATATAATTATGAATAGACTTGCTCAGGGTTGGGTAACTCGTTTGGCCTGACAAACTCGATTCGTGTTGGGTCGAATCTGGGTAAAGGTTTCAGTGATTCGAGTTGGCTCGGATCGAATCGTTGTTCATATAATAATAAAAAAAAATTAATTTAAATTTATGAATAGACTTGCTCAGGGTTTGGTAACTCGTTTGGCCCGACAAACTCGATTCGTGTTGGGTTGAATCTGGGTAAAGGTTTCAGTGATTCGAGCTGGCCCGGCCCGAATCGTTGTTCATATAATAATAAAAAAAGTTAATTTAAATTTAATTATAAAATTATATCAATATTAATATAGAATAATTTTTTATTTTTTTTATTATTTGTTGAACAATGAACCAGGTCGATGATTCGGGTCTGAGTAAGGATATTTGAAAATTTTCGAACCGTAACCTAACCCATGAGCAGATCTATTTATGAACCATCCACAAAAAATTATTTCAATTAGTAAGGAAAAGAAATCTCTTTCCTTATCAATAATTTCTATTCTCGTGAGAAGTACTTTACGAAAAAAAATTTTAAATGCATCAAATCTGAGAATGTGCAAAATTAAATTTAGACCAAATCTGAAGATATTTCTAATTATATTATCAAATATATATAATCTTAAACTATAAAATAAAAAGTAATCACCTTTTATTTCATAAATGATCAGCCTCAACATATCTTCTATACTATTCAAATTCATTCAATTTATAAACAAAATAATAAAAAAAAAAGGTTCATGAATTGTAAAACCATTTTAAAAATGGTAAAAATTATAAACTTACCAAATTAGATAGTCACTAGAAAGAGAATTAAAGTGTCTGGCTACCTCCACAAGTTCATTTGCTTCAATAAAATTTTCCTTCCAAAATTGTTTTTTTTTTTTACAAAAAAATCGTAATTTAAGAATAAAAAAACAGATTATCGATGTTAAAATTCGAATGTCAGATTTTTTGTATATCACTTTTTAAAAATAACTGCACGAATCAAAATTACTTTTAAATACTATGATGACAAATATATGAAATTATTATGCAAAATTGAATTTGGTATTTTTCTCAAATCCCAAACAAACAAGGGAAATGAATTAGCATAAAACTTTTAAATTTGGATTTGGGAGCCAGATCATTTTTGTTCCTTTTGTTTCCTTTTGAATTTGTCCCAAATCGTGTCCATATTCATTTTCTTGTATCTTATCTGATCTTAGTTTACATTCATGTCCAAAAATAGAATAATTTATGAAACATTGTACAACCATGTGAAGTTTCCTGTTGCCATGTTCTTGTTTAATTGCCAGCTTGGAAATTTCCTGATTTGGAAAAATGCTAATCGATATCTAGTAACATAGATTAAGATAATATTTAAAAATATATATATATATATAATGTATCATTTTTTTTAAATTTAATAAAAATAATATATTAAATAAAAAAATTAAATAATAATTAAATAATTCTTAACATATACATCGAACCCTTTTTATATATATGACACATCATTTTATATGGAACTATACTTTTTGCTACAATAACTTACTACATTAATCCTTGTTACAATAATTTTTCTATTAATGGATCGATGATCAATAATCAATTTCATAAGATTTTTTATATAGAAGATCCACAATCCTTAAAATTGAATAATTACGATACTTAAAATAATATTTTCTCTAACATTTTTAACAAGTACTTATAAACATGATTAATTTATAATTTATATAAAAAGTTTTATAAATAATTCACTCTATTAAATTTAGTGCATATATTATACAAATGAAAAAAAAGAAGGAATTTTAACTAATAATATTAATATATCAACTAGTACTCTGTTAATTGAAATTAATCATAGATATTTGTTTAACAAAAGCCATGGAAGTTTTTATTTTCTTCTTTTCTTTCTTTTTCAATATATATATATATATATATTAATCGATAATACTATTTTTTTCAATATATATTTAATGGTTGAAAGTTTTTTATATCAAACAAATAGTTAGATAATTTTAATTTACTCAAAACTCGACGTGTATGATCTCCGTGAATGAAACATGAAAGATGACGGTCGGATTAAATAAATATAAATCATATAAAAAATTATGAAAGTGTGTAAAATTAATTTAATTTTACATTAATATAAGTGAATTCCTTTTATATATATATATATATATATATATATAACTTTCAAATATTTTTTGCTTTATATGGATACTCGTATTCTCCTTTTCTTTGAATAAAGAGGTGTTTGATTCTTGGCCAAAAAAGAAAATAAGTGTTTGGTTTCCAGAAAAGGAAAGAGATAATTGACAGCACTAAAACTAATACATACTTTCACCATCAATATTTTTTTTTAATGAAGAAATTATTATAAAAAATAAAAAATATTTTTAATATTTCCTATTTAATGAGATTGTATGTAAAGGTGTTCATGGATTGGATCGGATCAGATCAGGTTTAAGTATGATATTAACATCATATATACTTGTCCAAGTCTGGCTTTACTCAAAATATGAATATCAAATTCTTTCTAAACCCGTCCATATTTGTAAATAGGTAATTCAGACACACCCATGTTATTTTTAAAAAGAAATATTTTATTTAATCTTAGTAATTTAATATTTTTTTCTTTTATTAAGTTTTAAAACATAAAAATATTATTTTTAATGTTTATACTATAATATTATATATCTTTATATGAGACGGACCGAGTCGAGCTCAGACCTTAAATGTTTGAGCCAATGCTCGACTCGTTATTTAAATGAGTTTTATATTTTTGCCAAAACCTATTTTTCGAGACTAATATTTTTATTCAAATCTTCTCAAATATCAAACAGACCTTTGAATTTAAATAGATAACTTTGTTCGTAAACGAGTCTAATTGTAGGTATAAAATTACAATATAATAGAGTATTACTCATCACATATGACATAATTATTATATTAAAAAATATTCAATAAACAAACCAAAATAAACCAATATTAATCAACAAAAAGTTAGATGCAATTCTATCAGACTCGTTTGAATGGACGGTAAAAGAAATTTTCGTCCTACCAAACCATTATAAAAGTCCAATGATAAACTACAACTTTGATACGGTGAAAATCTTTTTTACGGTCCAATCAAATGAAACGTAATTCTATCGATGAACTTCTTTTATTTAAAAACTTATTTAAAATAATAATATTATAGATTATTACATATTTAAAAATATATATATTCACATATATTTAAAAAATTATCAATTTTTTTTTAATAAATTATCATATTTATAAAAAATTATTCAAATTTTTCTTTCTTCAAATTTATTTATTTTTTTATATTTTTTTTCAAAGCCGATGTACATATTTTTAATATTCATAAATAAAGGTGTGGGCCTTTGCTTTAACTTTTTTAAATCAAATTGATATAATTGTGGTTGAATGACATGCCAACGGGAATTATCACTAAATTTTTTCTTAATTTAAAATGGTTTGCCAGTCAAAGAAATTACATCCAATCCATCAATTTGTAATCTCTTTTGATTTCAATTGAATTGAAAATTAACCCTTGACCTTGACATAAAAGTTTATTTTATATTCGATCGTTGTATGATTGCGTTTAAATCAAATCAGCATCCAAACATTTAATTTAATAATAATTATATATATTCCTTTTTTGAAAAGTTAAAATTGATTATTTAAGTAAAAAAATATGATAATAATATTATTTTACTTTAATAATAAATCAAAATTAATTATTTATGCTCGGAAAATTGGATTCAATTTTTTTTTTTACCAAATAAAAAAAATTATCATGATTATAATATTAATTTACTTTAATAGTAAATCAAAGTTAAATAAAAAATTAAATATTTACTATTACAAGTCTAAAACTTTAATCATCTATTAATTGCATACAATCTTACAATTAAATCTTAATAGTAATTATTCAAAGTATCTGAAATAATATCTTATATGCTCATAAGTAAGCATTAACATTTTATTAATTGTTTATAAATATCAAGACTAATCATTAATCTTATATACCGTGTATAATTTTGTTAATTTAGGTAAATTAACTACATTTTTGTTTAATAAATGTAATAAATCAACTCCTCCCTTGCATTAAAAAAGAGAGAAAAATACGAAAATGGTCAGATTGTAAAGATTGTCAAATATACAAAGTTTTGCCTTTTAAAATTGTTGATTCAGTTTACATTTTGTTATTCTTTTATTGTCACAAATATGAAATCAAAATCTCATTGTCCTAACCAAAAAAAAATCTATAAAAGTCTACACAAGCATGCTATTTATTTATTTTTATGAATTATATATTTTAATTATTGTTTTACATTATTTAACGATCAATAAATCATTCAAAGCCATCAGTTTACATGTATATTTTCATATGCATGTGTTATAACATGTGACATTTAATTATACATAATTACATGGTTGCATGATACTAAATAAATGATGAAATGTTCTTTTTTATTTGGATGCCTAAAATCGTTTTAAAATGAAATAATAAATGTTGAATTATCTTAAAATAAAGTTAGAAATTTTGATTTTTTTATATTTCATATCTAAATTTTAGATTGATAAAGATGACATGAGACTTGTGATTTTAACACTATTTTCGATTCTCAATTTCTAATTAAAATTCAAAGTGGTGAATGCTTTAAATCTCATTTGGATTTCATCGCGCGTCTTTGGCGCGATGAAATCTTTAACAATTTGTGAAGAAAAATCCCCCATTGACCGATACCTCCAAATGCATTTCCCGTGAGAGTTAAATCCTTGTTGGCCCTTTCAATTTAATTGGAGGGTTCACTTGACCTTTAGTGGATGGGCTAATTCTCCTTTACCTCTTTCACTGTATTTATTTTATTTTATTTTATTTAAATTTTAAATAATTATATTTAAATTTTTTTAATATAAATATAATTTTAATAATTTTTAAGTATTATTTAACATAAATATAGTTTTAATGTATATTTTATTATTTAATATAAATTTATTTTTATTAATTTTTAATTATTTATTATATATATATATACATATATACACATTTTAATTTAAAATCCTTAATTGTTATTTTTTTCTCATTATAATTAATTTCACAATCATCGTTATTTTTAAATTTAAACACATATTTTATCACTGATTTTAATCTAATCGTTACAATAACTAATCTCAAACAATCATCACTATTTTTAATATGATCGAAATCAATTTTAGCAACCATTCAAATAAAACCTTAGACAAAAACCTTGATAGAATGGTAGGTGTTTTACCATTAATTAAAAAAAAAATTCCCTATATTCGATTTGACAAAAACCTTGTAAAATGGTAAACGCCCACCAATCTACAGTCGTTCACGTATCTTCTTTTTTTTTTTTTGCCCTCTTTTCATAAATACTTTTTCCACATTTTCTTTTCACAACGTCACCGCCGGGCCCTGCTTTTCTTCCTCATAATATTAAGCGAACTGGCCCGCACGTTCCTTCTTACTCTGCGCCACAAAACTCTAACACGCCCCCGACCCCAGGTGCTCATTAAAAGACCCCCCTCCCTGGCTTCGGTTCTCAATTCTACGATGCACCGTTGGTGCGCATGGAGATAACCTACGCGTCCCCGAGCATCGGCGACTTAACTTACTCTACATCAACCTCTTCCGGATCCTCCATGCCTACCCGACCCGTTAAAATTATCCCCCTGCTGCACCCGGATACGACGTCGTATGGGAGCTCGGGTGGTTTTGTTTCTTCTTCTTCTTCTTCATCTTCGTTTTGGTCTAATTCTTTGTTTTCTGGATGCCGGGGAAAGATCAAACGGATGACGTTTATTGATTGGATCGAGATGTTTCTTCCTTGTTGCCGTTGGATTCGGACGTATAGATGGCGGGAGTATTTCCAGGTTGATCTCATGGCCGGTACCACCGTTGGTATCATGCTCGTTCCACAGGTGACTCCTTCTCTCGCCTTCCCCAAAAAAAAAATAATCACGGATTCAAAACATGGAAAAATAGAAGAAGAAAGAAATTTAACGTTTTATTTTTGTTTGTTTGGTTACTGTGAAAATGAAATGGAAAATGCAAGAAAACACAAGAAAAACGGAATTACCGCCGTTAATATAGCGTACTTTTTTCGGTTCCGTCAACTTAGCTTACTAACGAACTTTAAAATTTTCTCTCTTTTAGAAAGCAAAACCTTACATCATCATCATTATTATTATTTGATTTTTCAAACTAAACGGAGGTTTAAATTCTGCTTGTTTGCTGAGAAAATATGGAAAAGAAAGAAAATAGAAAAATATTATTTATATAGTATATATATTGAATTTATGTCGTTTTCTTCAAAAAAGTTGTGAAGCTTAAAGCTTTGGTAATTAAGTTGAGTTAAAGCGCACGTGAACTATCTTTGATTAATTGTTGAATTTTATTTTTTATTTTCCTGTATTTTCTTGGCAACCAAACAGATTTGTTAGGTTTTGACTTTACCGTTCGGTTTCCGTCATTTTCTAGGCAACCAAAAGGAATGTTTCTCCGTTTACAATTGGGTCGTTTTTATTTCAACTATGCTAAATGCTTATCTCATGCGCATATAGTTCTTAAATTGAGCCCGTGGTCAAATCAGAAGACATTACTGATTTACTGTTTCTGATTCGTTGAATAATTTTATTGGATCATTGGACTAATTTGGTTTCTAAATTCCTGGTTATTGCCATATTACATAGCAGTAAAAAGAGAAAAAAGATTTACTTCAATCACTGTTTTAAAAGCTTTAATTGGCTTTTTCTTTAAATTACCAAAGAAATCAAAGTGAAAGGATCAGATTCTGCTTTAGCTTGATTCCCTGTTCTCATTGTTTTGGGTAGTAACAGAAACATTGGATTCTAAAGTCATGGTTTTGGCAGTTTCTTACTTGAAAACGATTCTGAAGTTTCTGGAATTGATAGGATATCTATTTTTGTGGTACAAAAGATGGTCTTTTTTATGCTTGTTTATGAATTCCTGGTCTCAACTTTTCTTTTTGAGATTTATTCAACTGTTTGTTAAAGTTTTCTAGTGGTATATGGATTTATGACTTTGGGTTTTGATTGTTTCTTGAATTTGTCACCAGGCAATGTCATATGCAAAATTAGCTGGGCTTGAACCAATATATGGGCTATGTAAGTTACTACCAAATCAATGTCTTCTGGATTCTGTTTATACTAGAGAAGTTTGTTATGAAATAATGGAATGCTTTTACAATTCAACTTCACTCATAGTTGAGTATTTTTCTTGGTAAAAGGGAACATAAAGGGACCAAGAATTTACAACTCAACCTCACAAAATTTTGTAGAAGGATGGAGTTTTAAAAATTTCTGATCCAAAATTTTATATGATAGCATGTCAGCTCCACATTGTACTCAAACAGAGATATGCATCTTCAGTGTATGATAAATTCTTATATTGAAAACTTCATTGTTGCTATTGTTGAATATATACCTGTCTTTGGCAAGTTTTCATTATTCGGCAGTGTCATATGACAGCCAATTATTGTCTTCTTAAACATTGCCACTTAAAACACAATCCATTTATTATGAATCTTGTTCACTTCGATTATGTGGTTTTGGCAAGGCAGACTCTGGATTTATGCCAATATTTATCTATGCCATATTTGGGTCATCTCGGCAGCTGGCAATTGGTCCAGTTGCATTGGTCTCCCTCCTGGTCTCCAACGTGTTAAGTGGAATTGCTGATTCATCAGATGCATTATACACAGAACTTGCTATATTGTTGGCACTGATGGTTGGGATCCTGGAATGCATAATGGGGCTATTGAGGTAGCACTGATCTCTTTTGTCATCTGAATTTTGCTTTTGCTTTTGCATGTACCAGTGAGTGCTAATTTGTGTATCATGCAATTATGTGTGTGTTCTCTTCCCAGCCATCTCAAATAGTTATCAACTGGCTGAATATTTGCACTGAAAGTTTTCTTTTCTTAGAAAAACTATCACCAAATATGTTGAAAATTTGAGAGTCCTAATGTCCTATCTTGAGAACATAAAATGCCATTGGAAAATATTTTACTATTTTACAGTTTTCAAACATTAATTGAGGGTAAAATTAGAGTCATAAGAAAATCAACATCAAGCGGGTATTATAGCTTTGTTCTTATATGGACAAGGTCAAGATGAATTACCATGTTTTAACCAACTATTTCACATTTAGCTTTGTTGACAATCATACTTACTTTTTTGTTATAACTTCAATGAGGTTATGCTGCATTTATGAAACAATGAAAAGAAGGAGAAGTGGAGAACTATAATCTAGAACCTCTTTCTGCATTATGTTACAATCATCTCTTCCATTTCCTTTGCCTAATTGTCAGCTACTTTTTCCCCCCTTTTCCAGGCTTGGATGGCTTATTCGTTTCATTAGTCATTCTGTGATTTCTGGCTTCACTACAGCTTCAGCCGTTGTGATTGCTTTATCTCAAGCAAAATACTTTTTGGGGTATGAAATTGAGCGAAGCAGCGAGATTGTGCCAATAATCAAGAGCATAATATCTGGAGCTGATGAGGTAGTCTTCATGCCCAAGTGGTATTAAATTTACAGTACTATATCTGCATGTTGATGCATTGATTAAAGAAGGCATTATCCTCATAACTGGCATTTAAAATCATCTACTTCTTAAATGTATAATTGACAAATTCATTCCAAACTTCAAAAAGTTGCATATGTTCTCACCATTTAATAAAATTTTGGCTACTTCCAAGTTGTATCTTGCATTGAAAAGAGTTTTGAACTCTTGTCAACTGTGTTCTTCACATGTTAGGCATGACTTTTTCTCTTTCAATTTGAATAGCTACGGTTGTTGGCCCCAACCATGGTGACATTATCATAAGTTTTTTTCTTTGATAGATCATAAACTCTAGGAACCTTAACTGGAACAGAGTTTTGGCTTTGGCCTTGCTTTTTGCTGAATTGTGTGTTAATCGTCCTTTGCTCTCTATTTGGTTGCATTGTTTATTGTAATTGGGAAAACATCCACGTATTTTCCTTCAACTTTGGTAAGTGTGTTATGCTTTCTGCTACAACTCATTCATTCCTTTGTTTAACCACAGGTGGTGTTTTCATTTTGTAGTTCTCATGGCCCCCTTTTGTAATGGGATCTATAATTCTTGCGATACTTCAGACCATGAAGCTTTTGGTACCAGAACTCTTTGCCTCTCTCTCTCTCTCTCTCCCTCCCCCACCAACCCAATATTCCCTTCTATCTTTCTCTTAAAATGTGTGTGTGTTTCTTTTATAAATTCAATGTCTCATGTGTAGGGAAAATCAAGGAAGCACCTGAGGTTCTTGCGAGCAATGGGTCCCCTGACAGCAGTTGTTCTGGGTACAACTTTTGTCAAGATATATGATCCATCATCTATTACTTTGGTGAGAATGATGTAAATTAACTTTAAATTATTGGATATTAAATCAGGCAACATAGTCACAAGAACACTATATCTTAGCTTAATTAGTTTAGTCAAATGATAATTGGAGCTTATGTTTATATGAAAAAAGACATTCTCATAAGCAGAGCTGATAAAGAATGTTGTAATGTTGATTTAGGTAGGAGATATACCTCAGGGCCTTCCCAGCTTTTCCATCCCTAAAAGTTTTCAGTATGCAAAGTCCTTAATTCCAACTGCACTTCTCATTACTGGTGTAGCTATCTTGGTAAGGAATTATATGAAGCGTTCTGCTAATAAGAATATATGCTTTTCAGTTAGAGTTGGTAATATGTCATTTTGAATCTTAGGAATCTGTTGGGATTGCCAAAGCATTGGCAGCAAAAAATGGGTATGAGCTGGATTCAAATCAAGAGGTATATATTGAGAAAATGTAACAGAACTCCCTCTATACTTGCTGTTGTAATAATTAACCTTTTCTCTATTAAGACATGATTTTCTTCTCTATATTAAATCAATCTTGCATGTTAACGTTCCACTACATGCCAGGCGTACCCTGCACAGGATCAAACCATCTAGGTCTATACTACATAAGCTGGTGTTTGTTCTAGGGCTTCTTTTAACAGCCATTGATTTCTATTTTTAGAACTAAGGAGCACCAGTTTCAACCTCTCTCTCTCTCTCTCTCTCTCTCCTGGTGTAAATGCTTTCTGTCAACATTCAAATTTGAATGTGTTCCTTGCTGTAGATTCACATGGTTAAAAAAGCATTTTTAATTGGAACTAATGTACTTAATGGATGTGTTGTTGTCAGTATATATGATGGATGGTATACTGCTATATTTTACTGTTTATGAGGACTACAAGTTCAATAGGTTTCCCAATAGGAATCTGATGTCTCAATTGCGTAGCTTAGTTTTAATTTTGTTTACATTTAGAGAAGTTAGTAGTAAAGTATTTTGTTTGCCAAATTTTCTTCAAAGGAAGGCTGTAATGAATTTTTCTTCTCTGTCAACAGTTGTTTGGTCTTGGTGTTGCCAATATCTTTGGGTCATTCTTTTCAGCATACCCCACAACAGGTGAGAGTTCTTCCTGACCCTATGTACTGAAAAATTAAGTCTTGATTCAGTGTTTGACTGTTTATGTTGATACTGTTCAATTCTTTTCTTAAGCATTTGTTTACTGAAATTTTTGTTGCAAGCTCAAGTTAATTGAATTTTTTGTTGTACATGTTATGTAGGTTCCTTCTCCAGGTCAGCCGTGAACCATGAGAGTGGGGCAAAAACTGGCTTATCTGGAATTATATCAGGAACCATAATGGGTTGTGCTCTTTTGTTCTTGACTCCATTATTTGAGTACATACCACAGGTAAGTTCTCAAGTTCGTGTGTTTGATTTATTTATTGGAATTATTACCATTTATGTGCATCTGCCATTATGCCTTTTTTCCCACCACGTGAATTTGGTAGTTTATTGTGGGATCCATGGACTCAAATGTTGGATTTCCTTGTTTGTTTTGTATGGCTCAATTTCATTTTAGTATCTGGAGAGGTTTATTATGAATGCTAACTATGGGTATGTTCACTTCACTTCATCGTCTTTGCAGTGTGCTCTGGCTGCTATAGTAATCTCTGCTGTTATAAGCCTGGTAAGTAAGACACAAGCCTGTGTTGGAACATTTTTCAAACTAGATTATGCCACATTTTATGCTTCAATGGATGTTCGACCATACAATTTACTGTTTGCAACGCGTATCAAATCAACCAGAGTAAAAAGTAATTGGTATCTTGTAAAGTAATTGATATGTTTAATCAGATCTTTGGCTGAAATTTGTTTCTTCTGCATGTTAATGATTTCAGGTGGATTATGAAGAGGCGATTTTCTTATGGCGTGTAGATAAGAAAGATTTTCTTCTTTGGACCATTACAACTACTACAACTTTGTTTCTTGGAATTGAGATTGGTGTCCTTGTTGGGGTAAGTACTTTAAAAGTATCTGCATTACGTGCATTGATTTTTTTTTTTTTTATGCCAATCAACATTATGTTTTTCAGCATTTTTACATTTACATGCTACGAGTATGCATCTATAAGTTATATGCGGAATTTTGCTTAAAAATTTTACCCCCCTAAACCTTCTCAGCTGTACTCGTTATTATTGTCTTTTTTTCTTTCCAAAAACAATTCATCCTTCAACTCTGAAGCCCAAAGGTTGAATTTTGCTTCATGACCTTAGTCTCATATGAGGTATAATTTTAATTTTATTTCGACATTTCAGGTAGGTGTTTCACTTGCCTTTGTCATTCACGAATCAGCAAATCCTCATATTGGTAAGTGGATGTTACCTACACCATGTCTTTAATTAATTGTCAAGTGTTCACTTTTTCCCTAGCATTTCAATTTCCACTTTTTCTGAACTAGATGATCTGAGATTATTACTGTCTATGTTACTCGGACTCGGGTTTGAGTGTCGGACATGGGTATGTTCAATTTTTTTTCAATTTTTTCCATAATTTCCATGTATTTGGAGGGTCCTTGAAGGATCATATCTCCATACCCATGTCCGGGGATATGCGTCGGACACGGGTGTCGGATACGGGTACTTCAAGAAAAATGAAGAGTCGGAGCAACATAGATTACTATCATCTCTTGTTCTCATAGTTGATGATGATAATTTACTTCATTATCTCTAACGATACTCAGTGCCTTAGATTTATCTATCAGGATCAACTTCAATATTCCTCTTGTCCTTTCCACTCTGCACAATTATATAATCTGTTGTAAAATTCTAATTCCACATTCCTTTTCCATTTGTCCACCGGCACTGCAGCTGTCTTGGGGCGTCTTCCTGGCACCACTGTTTATAGGAACATTCAGCAGTATCCGGAAGCATATACTTACAATGGAATTGTGATTGTTCGTATTGATGCACCTATCTATTTTGCAAACATAAGTTACATCAAAGACAGGTGAAGATTCATGCTTTCCTCAATAAATAAATTGGCTTTGGTATCTTGCATCTGTGAATTTCCTTGTCCAATTTTTCTTTTTTTACTGGAAATGTACTTTTGATTTCCCAATTTGAGAATTTAAATTCAAAAAATGTTGATTCCTCTGTCAGGTTACGAGAATACGAAGTTGTGATTGATAAATCGACAAGACGTGGACCAGAAGTTGAAAGAATTTATTTTGTGATTTTGGAGATGGCACGTAAGTCTTATTCATTCCACGAACAATACTCATCATGTCATGTCAGAAAGACTATTGCTTATGCTTTCGCTATATTAATATATCTAGCCTATGTTACTTGGACTCAAGGGTGAGTGTTGGATACGGGTACGTGTCCGACACAGGTATGCTCAATTTTTTCGAAGTTTTTTCATATATTTGGAGAATCATACCCGCATATCCATATTCGAATATGTGTCGTATACGGGTATTTTAGGGAAAATGAAGAGTCGGAGCAACATAGTATCTAGCTGTAATATTTGGGTGATTCGGGGGCTACTAGAGTGCCCGATGATGCAATATAACTTTTGCACTTCTTTCTTCTCCTGCGTAAAACAAGATGTTCTTGAGAGTTCAGTTTCTTATAAGCCAAATGTTCCTTTGATTCTACTGCAGCTGTTACATACATAGACTCTAGTGCTGTCCAAGCTCTGAAAGACTTACACCATGAATATAAATCACGGGACATCCAGGTTGAGTACTCGTATCAATTAAGCCCGAATGTTTTAGACAGATTATGAGCTTTAGGTCAAAGTTTTAAGACTCGAACCTTTTGCAGATAGCCATCTCGAATCCAAACCGGGAGGTCCTGTTGACGTTATCAAAATCCGACGTGGTAGAGTTGATTGGTAAGGAGTGGTACTTTGTGAGAGTGCATGATGCAGTCCAAGTTTGCCTCCAACATGTTCAGAGCATAAAAGAAGCTCCCAAGGCATCAGATTCATCACCTGAAGGAAAACCAAGTTTCTTCCAGAGATTACTGAAACAGAGAGGGGAAGATTTATCAGTTGCTGAGCTAGAGTCAGGTAATAATAATAACAAGCCTTCGGATTCAACGCACGGTGGTGACCCTCAATTGGAGCCATTGTTGTTCCGAAGGTCTTGAAACTTGCTTGCGTCTGAAGCAAATGTTCCGATAATACCATTTTTTTTTAACGAGGCATTTCCGAATATAGATATATTGTTCAATTGTTCCAGCTGTAGAAGATCGATTATTTGTTGTAAAAGGTAATACAATTTAGTTAAAGATTAGGACCAAGAACTTCAATTCTTGTATGTATTGCTTTGGAACAAAATTGTACTATTAGTCTGTTACTTTATTTGTTAGCTGTGTAAAACTGCTGCTTCTACAAATTTGATTCAATTACTTATATCTCCATGTTACTTCCTTTCTTTTTCTTTCTTCAACTAGTTTAATCTTTTTCCTGTATCAAGTTCAAGATTTAAGCCCAATGCTGTTTTAACTGACTAAAAATTTGATAATTAGGGTCATTTACGGGATTTCGATGGAAAAAGGTAAGGATGAAAAACTTATTAATCCAATAGTTAAAATTCATAATCACTTTCCTACTTTGTAGCTTAACAATTAGATTAACAAGTTTTTTTTTTTTTTTTTATCTTTTTGTCATCTTTTCTATTAAGCAAAGCTTAAATCTCGTCTCGTATAACTATTATCAATCGGTTCAATCGTTACGAATGCATTTTATTAGTATTATTTATGCCCTAGTCAACTGAATAATCAATTTGTAGATCAATGACTTAAAAATTCATTTTCTAAATAAAATTCTTGCACCCAAAAGAGATGACATAAAAATTAGAGTGCACAGTTAGTTTATACGTTTCTTTCCCACATCGATCGAGAGTAGCAAAGCCAGACCCTGTTGGCCCTTATAAATAAAAGCTGAATCGCAACTGGAAAACTTGCCTTAAACTAATGAGTAAGGAAAACAAAGCGAGCGGTGGGAGCTGCTCGCCGCGCCCGACCTATAAGGTGCGCATGAATTTGTGGAGGGGTTATAGGCTGGCCGAGTGTTGACGCTGCGCTTACTTTGCGCAGAACTCGCTCGAGCGGGCCTCCCAATTTTGGTCCCCAACCCCCAAAATTTAGTTGGAAACTTTTATGAAAAAATGAAATTATGAACTGTTCTTAGTTGAAATTTGTTGTCTGTTTGATTATTTTATATTTAAAGTAAATTTTATTTTGAACTTTTTTCACAAATGCACAGTTTTTAGGGGGTGATTAATTACGAAATATTTCTTTTGAAGAAAGTTAATGTATCTTTTGAAAAAAGAGTTAGTTTATTCATGACGCTTTAAATATGCAGATGATTTTATTATTGGTTTTAGTGTTTTTCATTTATTTTTATCTGTCTTATAAAAAATTAATAATAATAATATACATATATATTATAAAATTTAACCTAAATTTTATTATTATTATTTATAGGAATTTTATGATAGTATTTTTTAAACATTTGTATTTCGTCAAGCAATTTACAAAAAAAGACTATTAAAAAATCTAACATGGCTTTCCTGTCCAATAATTAGTTGTCATGTGACGTGGCAAAGAAAAATCAAATCATGTAAAACGTAAACACCACATTCACACAATCAAAGTTTTTAATGATCTTTTTGTTGAATTAAAATTTTTTAATTATATTTTATTTTAAAAATTTATAACAATTTTTTATTTGAAAATGTTCAAATAGTAAAAAAAAAATAAAAAATATTCTTCCTTTTTAATTTTTATGGTTTTTAAATTACAAAATTTGAAAATTAAAAAAATAAAAATATAAAAAATTCAGAAAATTTTTGGAAAAAATTATAAAACGTAAAAAGAAAATTTAAAAAAAGAGAAATGAGGGAATCAAAAGAAAGAGGGAAAAAAAAAGGAGAGAAAGGAGAAGGGGAAGGGATCATTGATCGACCCGAGGTAGATCATCGACCGATCTATCTTGGGCTGGTCAGATTGGCGATCGACCAAAGCTTTTACTCCCAGCCTTTTTTCCTTTCCTTCCCTTCCCTTTTTTTTTTTCTTTTCTTTTCTTTTCTTTTCTTTTCCTTCCCTTCCCTTCCTTCCTTTCTTTTTTTCTTTTCTCTCTTCTCTTTTTTCTTTCCTCATTTTCCCTCTCTCTTCCTATTTCAACCCTTTTTTTTTTTTTTAAATTTATTTTAAGTTTCCATCTTTACCTACTAACAGAAATTTGTGAATAGGAAACAGTTGCTATCTGATTTAAAGAAGATTTAATTCATATATAACACTAATAATTTGTACTATAGAATTGCTATCACATATATCTAATCTTTTTAGCACATTCTAGGTTTTAGACCCTGGTGAAAAAAAAAAAACTTTCCCATCTTCCACTTCTTTTATGTCCCAAAAGAAAAAATAGTAAACAGGAAAAGACTTCCTAGAATTGACACTTTGTTTGCAATTGAGGAATCAATAGGAAATTTTTATATATCTGTCATTTTCACTTGGAAATTTGTGGTAATTTTTTTTTTTTAGTGTGTACAATTACAACCCTTTTTTAGTGTGACACGTTTCACTTCTTTACTAATTTATAAATGATGAACTATAATTTTGCATTATAATATGTTAGTTTCTTTTTACTTAACCAAGCAAAGTTATACAAAAATCCCTCCCATGTTTTTATTTTATTTTAATTTCTTCAGTTTTTTATGGTAATAATCTTAGCTATTTTAAAACGAAATTGTTTTTTATGAAAATTTTAAACTCAAAAAACGTGTTAAAATACTATATCAATACTTTTTTATTTTATTTTATTTAATAAAATATTCTAAAAAGATATGTGACAATCTTTTAATGCATTAATGGAGTCTAAAATGTAAGGATTTTGAATAGTTTTGATAGATGGCCTTTGAGGGAGTTTAAAAGTAAAAATTCTAAAGGCTATATAGTCTTTGAATTTGATCCTTGATTTTTCACTTCACCCTTTGCTTTTCTTTACCCACATTTAGTTTTCTTTATTTATTAGTCTTATGCTGTTATAAAAGTTGATATTTTCAGTACAAGTATAATATTTGGATTACATAATTAAAAGGTAGTAATCTCTCATCCCAAGATTTGTATTCCAAATTTATCTCAATGTTGAAGTCACTCTACTTTAATTTGATCGAATTTTATCATTAAATTTTAAATTTTGATTTAATTTTATCCATAAACTTTAGTTTTGGATGATTTTAGGACAAAATCTAACCAAAAAAAAATATTTCTTCAAAATTTGTTTTTAGTAATTAAGGTTAAAATATTAAAAAAATCCTTTAACTATTTCACTTTTTTCAAGTAAGCCCTTATACTTTTATTGTACTCAAATAAACTTTTAACCTTTGATTTGTATCCAAATAAACTCTTATTTCAAATGAAAGATTGATTTATGTTAAAAGCTTATTTAGGTATAAATTAAAAGTTAATGACTTATTTGGATACAAATTAAAAGTTAAGTGTTTATTTGGATGTAAATTAAAGATTGCGGATTAATTTTGGTGCATTAAAACTATAATAACTTAGATAAAATGGTAAAGTTCAAGAGTTTTTCTTTTGTTATATTAACCAATAATTAACAATAATAAATAAATTAAAAAAAATTAACATAAAAAATTTATTTTATAAAAAATTAAAACTTCAAATTTTTTTTCTTCTTCAAACCGCTAATGATCGATGATGACAATAGTTAGTAGTGACAATAACTCAATCAAAAAATTAAAATTTAATGATAAAATTCAATCAAATTAAAATATAATTATAAAATTTAATAGAGTATAGTGATAAATTTATCCTTTGTCCTTTGTCCTTATTGATGTTCTAATGTTATCTTTTGGATAATATTGGTACGAAAAGGCAATGTTTTTCCTTCGGGGCAGTTCATCTTTAACTTGAAAGAGAGCCATCGGCCTGATCCGAACTGAACTATTAACAGTTCTGCTAAAGGCATCGGGTAAGCTGCTCAGCTCGTCCACTAAATGTTTGACAATGGTAAAAAAAATTAAAAAAAAATCAATCTTACATTTTGTAATTATTGGGTAATTCCTTTGCCGGCCTTAGACTTGCTTATGGGTTGAGTCGGGCCGGTCTGATTTACTATTCATAATAATAATAAAAAACAAAAAAATATTTTTATAATTAAATTTAAATAAAAAATAATTTTTTAATAGTTGAACAATGATTTGGGTCGGGTCGGGCCGGCCCGAATCACTAAAACTCCTGTTCAGGATCTGCCCAATACGGGTCGAGCCTGTCGAGCCAGGCAGGCGGACTACCCAATCCATGAGCAGGTCTAGCCGGACCAATCTTCAAAATTGCTTGTTTTTTTACAAAGGAGTTCGTAGCCCGAAAATAGAAAAAAAAATTACAGATGCTGATATTCGAATCTCAAATTTATTGGATTTCACCTCTTAAGAGTAACTACAAATACTGCCATGAGAATTGCTTTGATTGGACAACATTTCTTCTTCTTTTTTTTTTTTTTTTTTTTTTTTTAGAGATAAAAAATAGACAAATCCCAACTTGATGAATTTTATTTTTTCAAATGATACCTTGTAATAGTTAGAATTTGAAATTTTAGTTTGGAAATCTCAAATTCGAAACCTGAAATCAGAGAAAAATGAGAGATGATAAAAGTTAATTTATGATACAATGTGATATTAATTCTTAATTTGAGTGTGTGATTGGTTTTCATGAAAGTAAATTATTGGACCAATTAAATACTGATCCTGGCAAAGTAAGATTGGCTTGATTGTCATCAGAGTGTCATAACAGAAGGAACAAAAGCTGTCAAATAAAAGGTAATTACATGGTCCTGGAATTGGTAGGGGCCTGGCCTGCCTGGTTCTTGCATGAAGGTGAGAGGTGATTGGGAGAAAGCAATGGATGCCTATGTTACTCGGACTCGGATGTGAATATCGGATACGGATATGTGTTCGACATAGGTATGTTCAATTTTTTTCCAAGATTTTCATGTATTTGGAGGATCTTTGAAGGATCATATCTCAATACCCATGTCCGGATATGCGTCGGACACAGGTACTTCAAGAAAAATAAAAAGTCAGAGCAACATAGATGTATACATATTTTGTACTCTTTAGACCAAGTAATTGAAAGAATTGTTCTTTCACCAACTAAATTATATAGTGTAAAGCCACAAAATTACAGTATGGGAAATTTTTTTATGCTTCTGGAAACCTAAAAAGAATCATAAATATGTTTGGTAGCAAATAGATTGTCAAGCATCCCACCTTATTACACATTTACCTGGGAAAACATTGCTTTCCTTTGATACTTCAGCTTGAGGGGGTTTGAGTTGTGAAAGGGGTCATTTAAGCACTGTTGAAGGGTATTCCGAGTTTCAACTGTCTGTGGGTGGATTTGATAATTTTATATACGACATGAAAATAAAACGAAAAAAATAATTAAAACATAACATAAAATACGATACGATACGAAAAATAACACGATCACAATATGAATTCACGAACGTTTTAAAATTTATAAAACATAAATTATTAATATATTAAAATTTATATAAATATATAAAATACCGTAAATATAATTATAACACAAAAAATAATATCAACACTATACAAATTATCTGGTGTGAGGTTTGTCTGTTTGGAGGAATTTTAAAAGTTTAGAACTAGACCTGTTCATGGACTGGCTGCGGCTCGGATTTTTTGCAAATTCTTTGCACGGGCCGGCCGACTGGTCCGAAAACACTGTTCATTATATATAAATTTTTAAAAAATATTTTTATAATTAAATTTAAATAAAATAATATTATTTTAACATATAAACAGTGATCCGAACCGAACCGAATCGAATCATGAAAATACTTATCTAAATTCGATCTAATACGAATCAGATCAGACGGAGTGAACACGTCTAGTTAGAACCCACTTGTCACGTGGAGAGGGATTGCCTAATGTCAAATCCTTCAAGATAAATAAGAAAAATGGGTCATTTCAAAATCTCCTCTAATCTCCTCTCAGCCAATTATCATCTATCTCCCACGTGGGACTCCTGGCCCCTTCATCCTCCCCCACTTTTCCTCTCTTTTGGTTGCTATATTTTATTCTCTTATGCACTCCCCTAAGTTTGCTGCATCATATTCATATATATCGCACCAGGATCTCACTTCCCTTAATCATCAAATCAAATTAAAGGGTTTGGTTTTCAAGATCAAGGATATCAGAAGAAGAATCATGGGGGATTCTTCTACATCATATATACACATGGTGAACTGATTTATTTTATAATTTGATATATATATATATATATATATGCTAGCTAGATTAATTCTATGAACTATTTATTAAGTCTAGTATACTTTTAATCTTAATTAATTTATAGGTAACATGTTTTTTTTTATGTTGTTAACAGGTGCAGTATCTTATAGAAAAGTGTTTGATCTTCAATATGACAAAATAAGAATGCATGGAAGCACTTTCTAAGCATGCAAACATCAAACCTGTCATCACTTCTACTGGTTAGTTTTCCTTTTCATAATTCTCTAATTGCATGCAAAAGACAAAAAAAATTAATCACACAGAGAAAAAAAAAAAAAAGCATGCACCAACCAGAGCTGTTGGATGATTTGAAACTTAAACCCTGATCAGCTTTTGGCTTTTGCTTATTTTCATGATCTTCAATAAGTTTCTGATTTGGATTTCAAGAGAAAACCCTGTCAATCCATTTAGAATTCTGATTGCATGGGGTTTCATTTTTTTCTTCTTCTGAGATCTTTGACCTATCGACCCAACAAGAAGCCAATAACTTCTAATCTTATAGCCTAGTATATTAGCTAGACTATAAGTTGAACCTGTCAACCCCAGTAGGTTACTGTTTTAACTTTAGCTTCCTCGTATATATCATGATCATCACCTGAGACAACCTTTGATCAAGTTAAGACTGAGTAGCCTGCAGGTGAAATCTTGTCAAATCCAAGTATATTTCATGATCCTGAATCACTTTTGAATTTTGATCAACCAAAAAAACTATTCAGGATCAGAGATTTAAAGTGCAAATACATATGCGATTATGTTGTGTTTATAACGGTTACGAATGTAATGAATACTATCGCAATTAATTACTGTAAATATTGTGATGAATATGGATGACAGAAAAAAAAACCCAAATCGCAGAATAATGACTGCTATTTAAATCCCGTCTAATCTTGCTCTAAAATTTCAACGTCCCATTACCGAATTACAGCTTTCAAACCTTTTACTTCTTCAACCATCTTAAACAGGCAATTACGAATGAGCTCAGCTTGAATTATTAGTTGGTTCTTTTTTTTTTCTTCCCATTTATTTGGTTTTTACGTCAAGATCAGTAGCACGGATGATCAATATGGTGTTATATGTAACAAGAAATACGTTAATTTATGTACAGTTTGGAATGAACTTGAAAAGGAAAACAAGAAATTCTTTGAAGCCTATGCAGAATCTCAAAGAAAACAAGACCGGATGTCCGAGGAAGAGACCAGTCAAATGATCCAGAAGATGATCTCGAATTCCTCTAAAGACCCCGACGAAATAACAATATTGCCATCGAAAACAATATAATCCAGTTACATCCATTCCAGCCAAACATTAATTGAAGACCAAAATTTGAAACAATCGTCTACTGTGTTTTATTTTCATGTTTTGGTCCTATTGCACATGTTTAATACGGAAGATCACGACACTGAGTTATCCTTGGTCCCCCCTCTGTCCAAAATAAAATCTACCCTAAATCGAATAACCAATAATCATATGCCATGTCAACATCTCACCAAAAAATTTCGAGGAAAAATACAAAAGGGTGTTCTTATAATTTGATTTTAACGTCGTCTTGGTTACTTAAACTGTACTGATGTGTTCAATGATGATTGGATAGTTCATCAGTATATTTATTTTATATTATGTATATGAAGCCTGAAGATTGTATCCCTTTGTCTGATAGTATTTGATACAGTTAGAGTATATATATATATATATATATATATATATATATATATATATATATGGCTGGTTCTGGGCACAGTGGGGACTCCTTAGTCCTTAGCCTTTAGCAGACTTGTCACAGTCAATGAATTTGTATACTCCATTAAAGTATGTGAAGCTGATGTTAAAGGGTCCTGGAGAAGCCAGTGGTCTAAAATCATTGGGTGCTTATCAGGGTATTCACTTCAATGTTTCTTTCTGGGCATTCAGTGAATAGAACTTAAAACTTGGGCAATGGCAGGGGCTGGCCTGTCTGTGGGTTGATTCAGGTCTAACCCCAATTTAACCTCAAGAATTTTGAATGTAATAATATGATTAAATGATCATATGTTTGTTTCTGGTTGGAACTATATCCAGCTTCAGTTGAGAATCAACTATTTTCAGAATGGTCATATGAAACAATTGCCTTAGCACTCAAAAAAAAAAAAAAAAAAATTAAACTGGGATAGGGTAGATTCGATCCGGTTTTGAATAAGAAATACAATGCACCTATCATTATATTAAATGCTCGATTTCATTTCGACTTACTTTGTCATAGATGACTGATAAAATGAGTAGAAATGATGAACAAGTATATCATCAACTTTTAATACTTGAAATTTGGAGGAAACAACCTCAGGTTTGAGTAAAAGTAATTTGGAGGATGCTATTTGCTTGTAAGACACATTTTCATAAGGATAAGAGGAAGGTCTAAATCCTTCAAACAATCAAAATATGTCACTCAAGTTAATTAGTCTGCGTTAGGTTCAATCCAAGACTCAGCTTTTCTTGAACCTAGACCTTAATGGATTTTCTCAAGCAAAGACTTAAATAACATTTCAAATGATATCTCCATTCTACTAGAAAGTCCAGTAGATTTGTTTCCAGTTTAACTTTTTGAGAATTTAAGATATTCTTTTTAGTGGAATGGAGGCTTTAAATATCTTTGAAGCACAGCTGATAAACACAATCTCAATAATAAAGCAAGTTGCAATGAAATAGCCCACTTGCATCCCTAGAAGAAAAGGAAAACATGTTCAATATCAACCTATGTTATTTGAATTTGAATGTCGAATACATATATATTCAATTTTTTTTTAAAAAAAAATTCATGTATTCGAAAGATCTTTATAAGATCATATCTTATAACCATGTCGAAAATGCGTTGGACACGGTACTTAAAAAAAAAATTGAAAATTCAAAGCAACATAGATATCTAATTATATATCTAGAAACAAAAAAAAAAGATACATATAATAATTGATAATTGGGCAACAAGAAATAATGTTGAAAGTCTTCAATTCTTGACTTGGACCCACATCTAAGAAGGCAAAATCCTAGCCTAGTATTTACTTGTTTTCTGATAAGAATATCAGATGAGGTCAGTTTTTCTCTCTTAATTCCATGTTGAAGATTTTGCTTCCATTTTTTCTATTTGTTTAAGATAACTTTTATAACTTTCAATCCAAGCCAAAGATAATTTTTCTCCACAAACAATCTATGCTTGATCTAAGGGTTGCTATCCCTTCTTAGAACTTATGTTACTTAAACTCGAGTGTAGTCGGATATAATATGTGTCCGACACAATTATGTTTATTTTTTAAAAGTTTTTTCATGTATTTAAAAAGTCATATTTACATACTCATGTCCGGATATGCGTCGAATACGAATATGACCTTATCTTTCCATGATTCAATCATCTTTTTGAGGAAAATATCTGCCACCAAACAAGCACACTCAAAGAGAGAAGAAGAAGAAGAAGAATTGACACTAACCAGTAACCACCATTTAACATCAGATCAAAATTTACAGATTAATAATAGCATGGATACTGTTCTGAGATTAAAACATTATTGAGATGACTGAAGCAACCAGTGTTTCATCTGGTTTTTTACATAAAGTCTCGCCCACTTCATAGTTTATACTCTAGAGTTTGAAAACCTTATTGTTTTTGAACTACTTCATGCATTGACCTTAGGTGCCCATCCGGCAATCACATGTTCCTTGGCAGCCTGCGTTTTCACGAAGGACTCCCGGGAGAAAATCGACTGCAATGAAAGATACGGGAAATATATTAGACCATTAGTCAACAGAAAAGTTTAATTTTCTTCTATCCAGAGTCAATATTAGATGAACACAGGCCAGTAGACAGACATTTAAAGACGATATTACTCGGACTCGGGTGTGAGTGTCGGATACTGGTATGTGTTTTACACTATTATGTTCAATTTTTCTAAGTTTTTAATTATTTGGAGAGTCGTATCTCCATACCCATATCCAAATATGCGTCGGACACGGGTGTCGGATACAGATACTTCAAGAAAAATGAAGAGTCGGAACAACATAGTTTAAAGATACACGGTTAGCAACAAAGGAGAGAGATTGGTTCTGAAATTTAGTCAGAGAAAAATTGGAAATATTCATCAATAAGAATGAAGTCAGGACCCCAATCATTGAGCATTCATCAATTTATACCATTATGTGAAGCCAAAACTTTGGAAGGACTAGGTTTCTCAAACTTGAACAAGAAAGCTGCTTTGTTTGTACCATTTAGAATTACATTTTTAGCCTCATTATGAAATGCACACCAAGTATCTCTATACATGATTTGTGTCACATTACAGAGGCAGAGCACCTTCTCTAGACTTCAAAGGGGCATGAAATTCAGAAAACATAAAAAGCATGGTGTGCATTGGCAATGGTTACATAGCCATAATAAACGATATGCTATGTTACTCGGACTTGGGTGTAAGTGTCTGACATGGGTATGTGTCCAACACGGGTATGTGTCCAACACGGGTATGTTTGATTTATTCTAAGTTTTTACATGTATTTGGAGGATCATTAGGGGATCATATCTCCATACCCATGTCCGAATATGCATCGGACACGAATACTTCAAGAAAAATGAAGAGTCGAAGCAACATAGATGCTAATTATTTCCAACTAAGGAGCAATATGCTTGATTGCATACAAGTGAAAACGGCATTGCATTTAAGGTAATCTAGAGAACCAAACTAAAGTTAGAATATGAGCTAGAAAGTCAGTCATGGATAAGTGTATTTCTAGATTGAGCACCTCTTGAAAAAACAAGTACAGAGGCCATTAATGGTTAGAGATCCTAAATAAGGGATGTTAAAACAGGATCCGGCTAAATGACACCAAGCCCAAAAATGATGGGCCTTCACTGGTTATACCTACTTGCTACAATATGCAACACTAAGCAATGATTTATCAGGATGATCCATAAATACAAGCATAATATAACTTTCATTATTCTTGTCACATGACATGAGCCTCAAAATCATACCTGCTTCTAGAAAGAAGACGGCAAAAGTCAATGTTTCTCCGAACCTTCATTTTTCTTGAAGTATTCATGTCCGACACCCGTGTCCGATGCATATCCGGACATGGGTATGGAGATATGATCCTCCAAATACATGAAAAAACTTGGAAAAAATTGAGCATACCCATGTCGGACACATACCCATATCCGACACTCACACTCGAGACTGAGTAACACAGGCAAAAGTTCTTTCCTTTTCTTTTAAAGATGGTGGGGGTGGCTTGATTTTGGAAAACTCTGAACATCATGAATTTACATTCAAATGTAGTTTATATTCTATTATATTGAACTATACAAGCCAGATTATGTTCTTTTGCAATGTATAATTGTATATAGTCACTGAGGTATGATCATGCAACATTCTAGTGTAGGTACCTTATAACCTATGTTACTCGGACTCGGGTGTGAGTGTTAGATACGGTTATGTGTCCGACACGGGTATATTCAGTTTTTTTTTTAAGTTTTTCCATGTATTTGAAGGGTCTTTGGAAGGTCATATCCTCATACCCATGTCCGAATATGTCTCGGACACGGGTACTTCAAGAAAAATGAAGAGTCGGAGCAACATAGTTTATAACATACTGCATTACTCATAATTATGCGTGTTGTAATATAAAAAAAAGCTTCAAATCATTATACTAATCAAGATAGGATCACAACTAATGTGATGAAAGAAAGAGAAAAACCAATTTAAATCAACAAAACAAGCTTCCTAAGAAGAAGGTTGTCCTATTTGATGGAACATACATTTTTCTTTTGAAAGCTTTGATGGAACATATATGACAAACAAGGTCCACTCATTAAACTGTTAAAATCACTAATATTTTATATAAAAAAAAAAAAGCAGTAAATTGCAGAAAAAATGTTGATTGATGGTACAGTAGCTGCATACCTTCAAGTAATTGTGGACATAAGTCAAGCTTTCAGGGACAGTCCACTTCTTAAAATGGCCAAGAGCAATCTCAAGATGGTAGAGCTTGGGTCCCAAACTTAAATCAACGGCAGTAATCTTTTCCCCAGCAATGAATGGACCCTGATACATCCTCCAATAAATTAGGATAAACACACATGGTAAAAGAAGCGAAATAAAATCATTAATCTACGCACAAAGGCACGTCAAATTTATTATCACTTACCTGCAATGTTACTTGGACTCGGGTATGTATCCGACACGTTTTTTTCAAAATTTTCATGTATTTGGAGGATCCTTGGAGGATCATATCCCCATACCCATGTTTGGATATGCGTCGGACATGGGTGCCGGACACGGGTTCTTCAAGAAAAATGAAGAGTCGGAGCAACATAACTTACCTGTCCCTTAAGATGCTCATCCAATGCTTGTAGTTCATTAAGCAAAGCCTGCTCAGATCCATCATTTGCATCCTTGCTCTTCAAAAATGTGATGAAAGTTCCGAATATTTTCGATCCACTGCAGTCAAACCATGAATAAAGATTAATAATCAGTTGAGAGGTTTCAAGAACAAAATGCTAAGTAAACTTTTCTAAGAAATAAAAGAACCCTATCAATAAAACAACCATTCTTTAAAAAAAAACCAAAGATTGGAAATTTTCCTCCAAGGACATTAAAAGATAAGAAAAATACCAGAGAATCAACTCTATTTTTATACTTTCAAGGTAACTATCCACATGGAATCAATCACAACAAAAAAATAATCCCAACATTTCAGAGGGCAGAAGACAACAAAAATCTATGTTACTCGGACTCATATGTGAGTGACGGATACGGGTATGTGTCCGACATGTTTATGTTCGATTTATTCTAAGTTTTTCCATGTATTTGGAGGGTATTTGAGGGATCATATCCCCGTACCCATATCCGGATATGTGTCGGACACGGATACTTCAAGAAAAATAAAAGTCGGAGCAACATATACCAAAATGATCAAATGTTTTCAGACTTAAATCAGATGATAAAAGTAGAACGAAGTGTAATAAACAAATATTACAAAATAAAAATAAAACAGAATAGTATTAATATAACTTCTCAGAAAATTCACAAGCTTATAAAACTGTTAGAGAAACACAGTACACAAAGTAACTGAGAGATAAATCAAATGAAAGAAAAGAGAAGGGGAGAGGCAGCTTACACAGAGGCAAATTCAGGAGGTGTTTTCAGAGAAGGCTCAGGATACTTCTCTTCAAGAATTCCAACAATCACATCAGAATCAGGCACCCATTTGTCATCAAACTTCACCACTGGTACCTTTCCTTCTGGACTTATCTCCAAGAACCTATCAAAATTAAATCAAATGAAAAAAATCACAAATTTCACAACCCATTTGCTTAAAAACTCCAAACGACCCATCACCACAAACAAACAAAAACTCCCAAAGTTCACACTTTTGCAATCAAATTCACAAATTTACAGCAACCCATTTGCTTAAACACTCCAAACAACACATCACCACAACAACAACAAAAAAGCCTCACAATTTACAGCTTTTATTTCTAATATATACCATTGGGGTTTGTCACTGAGATTGACAAGGAGCAACTTGTAAGAAACCTTCTTTTCCTCCAAAGTAAGAAGAACCCTTTGGCAGAATGGACCTGGAAAACATTTGAAAAAGAGGCACAAAAAAAAAAAAAGCTTCAATCCAAACTCAAAACTCAGAAACAAAATCACCCAAAAAAAAGAAAAACATGACTCTTTACAAAGACAAGGAGAGAGAGAAAGCATACAGTCTCCAGGAACATCAGGGGCACCAGTAGCAGCCTTAACACAGATCTCCAAAGCCATTTTTCCTTGAGAAATATTTGACAATCAAGAATGAACCTTTTTGGTTTGAGAGTTGAGAGATAATAGGATGGAAGAAAAGAGAGCTAAGTAGTTGAGCTCGGTAATAACTCCAAAGCTTTGGGAATGTGGACCTGATAAAAAAATACCATTGTCAATAGGCCATTTTATTTCTTTTGGATTGGGGCCAAGTGGCCAACCATGGTACATTCTAGCTTTCTAAAAGCTTTTATGCCTCCAGGAAGGTTCCCAATTTTATTCCATCACCAAAGTGTGAAAAATAAAAAGACCTCAAAATTTACAACTTTCTGCTTGTTATACTATTATAGTATTTTTTTTATTTTTTTTAGTTTGTAGTTTTCACACTCAAAATAATTTGGAAGATTTGAAGAAAAAACATCTAATCTTAATTAGGAGGTAACTTTTTCTTCCATCCTGCCATATATAATTTCAAAAAATATATTATTTAAAAAAAATTCCCATAAAAAAAAATTTTATAACAGAAATTAGTTTCCATAAATGTAATCAATGAGATAAAAAAAAATTAATAGGGCTAAATTACCAACATAGGAATCTTGCATATTTCTGTCCTAAATTTTTCTTTTATTTATAACTTCTTCTTTTTTATAATAATGAATGTGGTCATGATTTTTGCCAAGTTCAAGGTCCACATTATGCCCCCATAAAGTTCCTAACTTCATTCCATTACCAAAGTGTGAAAAATAAAAAGATATCAAAATTTACAACTTTCTGCTTGTTATACTATTATAGTTTTTTTTATTTATTTTAAGTTTGTAGTTTTCACACTCAAAATAATTGAAGAAAAAACATCTAATCTAATTAAGAGATAACTTTTTCTTCCATCCTACCAAATATAATGTAAAAAGGTATTATTTAAAAAAATTCCCATAAAAATCTTTTTTATAAAAGAAATTAGTTTCCATAAATGTAATCAATGAGATAAAAAAAATATATACTAGTTTTCTAATAGGGCTAAATTGCCAACATAAAAATCTTGCATATTTCTTTCCAAATTTTTTCTTTTATTTATAATTTCTTCTTTTTTACTATAATGAAAGTGGTCATGGTTTTCACCAAGTTCAAGGTCCACATCGGCTTTTCCTCAATAAAGAAATATTCTCTTTGATTATTTTTTTATTTGAAATTATCACAGATTAAATTAGATCATTGTAATTAAAAATACTGTATTTTACAACAGATTTTTTTACTTTTATTTCGGTTCTTGTAATAATAATAAATTGTATCATGTAAAAAAAAAAAAAAATTTAAAAATTATCACGTGTTAACACCATAATACACGACAAAGAATTATATGGGGTGCACTATAATTCACTCATGTAATTAACTTTTAAATATTTATAGATAGGTATCTTAGTTAATGTCCCAATCTCTAGAGTTTGAGAAAAAAATTGAAAAAATCAAAAATTAATTCGAATCGTAGTGTTCGGTTTGATTTCGATTCGGTTTTTATTGAATTCGGTTCAAATAATAATTAAGTTTATTCGATTCAATTTTTTGTTTATAAATTAAAAAATTACAATTATTCGAACCGAACTGATTTTTATGTTTAATTACTTTTTTATATATAAAATAAATATTTTATTTTTAAGTTATTGAAAAAAACTTAAAATATTATAGAAAAAGATTATTTTTTAAAATTCAAATAAAATTTGAAAATATAAAACAAAAAATCAAAGAGAGTCTTTCATTTCATGACTTTTTTTAAAGTAGAAAAATTATAACAGAATCTAAATATCTAATGGCACTATCTTTCAAAATGTCTCCTAGCATTTTCAAGTTCTATTTTTTTTTTTTTTTTTTTAGTTTTTTGGTTTGCGAAACAAGAACGTGGGGATATAAGATATTTAATAAATAAATAATTATTTTTATATTAATATAGTTAAAATATTAATATAAAATATTTTTGATATAGTGAAAATATTAATAGATATGGGGGATAGATATTAATAGCTTCAGCTTAAGCCAAATAGAAAATCACCCTAAACACTAGAAGTGTTTATGGATTAAATTGAAAAGGATTGATATTTCTAAAATTTAGATTCGATCTCATTTTTAAATTATATTAATAAAATTAATAAAATATTTTAGTATAATAATATTTTAAATATATATTAAAATTAAAATAAAGTAAAATATTTTTATCATTATTTAAATATTTTGAGTCAGATTTAAGCTTAAAAAATCATGTTCAAAACTTTATTGGAATCGAATCATAAAAACTATGATTTTATGTCAATAATTGTGTGATCTCGAATTTCTAATTTCATTGATCAAATTTATTCTAACCTCAAATAAAAAAAAAATGGTTTCGAATTTTCAAATGCAAAAGGAATGATCTTAGAAATCACTCAAATAGCAATCATTTATATGCAAATATAATCATAGTTTTCCTAATGCCACTAATCATTTTGTTGCTTCCACTATACTTCATTAATTAACATTGGGGGGAGGAGTTATAGGATGAGAATAATTAATTTTTTCCTTAACATTGGGCGAAAAATAACCCTTTTTAATGCTATTCTTAAATTATAATTATTTTTTCCTTTTAAGTAAGAGATGCCTTTTTTTGTTGTTGAACTTATATAAGTATTAAAATTTTAATATAAAAATAGTTTCTTCTTTTCACACAAAAAAGCATTACAATTAAATCTTAAATTTTAATTCAAATTTTATCACACATACCAATTAAGTTTTGTCTTAGTATCATTAAATAGAAATTAAAATTTTGAATTAAATTTAAATAATTATTTAAATTTTATCATTTTATTATAATCAATTAAACTTTGAAAATTTTATTTTTATTCAATTAAATTTTTAAACATATATTTCACCCAATTAAATTTTTGATTGGATGAATATTATTAATAATTAGACCTGTTCACGGGCCGGGCAGCCCGCCCGGCCCGTATTGGGCCGGGGCTGGACAGGATATTTTGTGTTCTGGGCCGGCCCGGCTCGGAACAGTAATTTTTATTATAATAATATTATTTTATTTAATTTTAATTTTAAAAAAATAAAAAAATATATTTTTTTATTCCAATGAACAGTGTTTCGGGCCTAAACGGGCGGGCCTGGGTAGAGAAAAAAAAACCGGGCCGCGGCCCGGCCCGGCTCGGCCCATGAGCAGCTCTACTAATAATGATCATTAATCAATTTTCATCGAATTAAAAGTTCTATCCGATGAAACTATATGTTTTTTATCACAATAAAACATAAAATTTTAATAATTATTTAATTTTAGTTATTTTTTTAAATTATATTTTCATCGAAACATGAAGTAAAAAATAGCACATCCATATGATTAAAAAAAATAAAATAATAATAAAAAAAAAGACCGTTTCTTTTTGTGGCGCGAAACACGCGAAAAACAACAGTTCATGTTCGCGCGTAGTTTCGAAACGACAAAACAACGCGAAAACATGTCCCTACAAAAACCCACCTGTCTCTTTTTTTTTTTCCCGCTTTTCTTCTTCCTCAAATTATTATCTCCAATTCTTTTTTTTTGTTCCAAATCTAAAACTCCAATTCTTCATTTCTTGCAATTTTCGATTCAATCCCAAAAAACCCATTTCCCAGATTTTTTTATTTTATTTTATTTTTATAAACCGACCATTTTTATTAAAAAAAAATTTGCATGTAAAATTTGATTTTTTTATTAAAAAAGAGTTTGACCAACCAACTTGTTCTACATGTCGGCTTGTCTTTTTCTTTCTTGAATTATAAGCAAGACAAAATTATTTGATCCCTTATGTTATCATATTCTTTTAATTATAATTAATAATTAATTTAAAAAACACTCTGAAATGAAGCAATTTAGATAGAAATTTGTTCGGCATCTAAACTTACAGTCATTTGGAACATTTTCCTTCATAGATCTCTTAGAAAAAAAGGTCAGATCTTTCTTCCCCATTTTTTTCTGGGATTTCTTTTCTCTTTATTGGTTTTTGTTTTCTGGGGTTTTTCATGATTTGGTTAAACTTCTGATGTTTGCTTCTGCTTTTGTAAAAGTCGGATTCTTTTGTTTCTTTTCAAAATGGTTTTGTTTTATTTGTTTCAACGAGTTAAGAGGGCTATGATTCTTGTTATGTGATAGTAGGAGTAATTGATTTTAGTTTTATGGCAGTTCTAGTTCTTGTTATTTGATAGTAATTGACTAATTTTTTATGGGACTTTGTTGGGGAAAGAGGGCTGTTTTAATATTGATTTAGTATTAAAATCCTCCTTTTTAAATGATGGGATTGCACTTTAGACTTTGTTTTCATGATGTGTTCTAATTATTACTTTGTCAAAAGAAGTTGTTTTTAATGATTTTGTTTCTTGCATGTTTATTGCTCTCAGCTCTACTTTGTTTGCATTTATGAGTCTTCTAAAAACTTTTTATTTTTGGCTTTATCAGATGCTCATATGACTGCTTTAATTGAAATTCTTGGCTGCTTTAATCTTTTGTTTTTTTCTTATTAGATTTTTGAAAAATTAAGTTTATTTCTAATTGACAAAGATGGTATTTGTTTTCCTTCTCTTTTATACCATTCAAAGATGTTTCTAGGGTAAGATTTTTCCTTAGAAAATTCCTATTCCTTTTTCATTTTTTCCTTTTGAGTACATGCTTTTTGTGATTGGTAATTGGTTTAGGGTGGAGCATCCAATTTTGGTGATGCATTTATGGAAAGCTGTTATCCAAGTTTCTCTTCCTTTGTAGATTTTAGTTTATTTATTGAGTTTTAATATGGCATTTCCAGGAAGCAGGGAGGTTTTCAAATTGAGTATTTGGAGTCTGACTTTAGTTCTTGCTATGGCAGTAGTACAAAGAAATATATGGTAAGTAAATCACAAGCTGTATCCTTCTTCTTCTTGAGGATCTATGAAAATTTTTGGTAGTTGTTTAATTAGTAAATAATGGCAGTATATCAGTTTCAGGGTATATCCATTAAATTCTTTTTCTTTTCTTTGGAGCAGACTACTGCAGATGCATTTTTTTTTGTTGCATTTTGTCGAATGCTATTGAATTAAGGGAGTAATTACTTCAAGTAGATGAAGAAATGTCAAAAAACATGGAATCTAAACCTACTACACCAAGTGTCATTGCAAGATTAATGGGTCTTGATGAACTCCCATCTCAGCAACCTGTCAATAAGCAGAAGCAGCAAAGAGTGCTCTCGGAGAATTATCTACGTAAAGTTGCTTCTATAGGTGTTTGGGAGAAGCGGTCATTTGATGAACGCCGTTCATTTCGGTTCAGCATTGAAGAGCAAAAGGAGTTCAAGGATGCATTTGAAGTAATAGAATCATTAGAGAGAGACAAGGGAAGTGATTTATTTGCTAGAAAAGATTGTTCTGAAAACCATTTTGAGAAACCAGATTATCTGACCACCAAGCATTTCTATGATCAAGAAGGTGACCCTTCTCACCTGCAATCAGGGCATGTAAGATTCTTAGAGTCATCATATGCTTTTGACCGCGAAAAAATTGACATGTACAAGAAAGATGGGAGTACAACTGATCAAGAAAATCCTAAGCTGCTTCAAAAACTTGAGAATTGTTTTGTAAAAGATTCCCAAAGGAAATATGGACCTGATAGTACTTGTATGGTTCCTAGATTTCATCTGGAATCAAACAATGAAAGATGTCCTTCCTCTAGAAAAATTGTTATTTTGAAACCGAAGCTTGGAGATGCAGAGAATGCTACTAATTGTCTCTTTTCTCCTGGTTCTAGTGAAGGTTCTTATTCAGGCGATAGGAAAGAGAAAGGGTTCCTTAGTCGCGGAAAAGGAAATTTACATGCTCAAGTTCAGGAGAGGAAGAACTTTTCCAATGGTATGAAATCCACAGGGCATAGATCTATCCTTTGCTGTGAAACTGAAAAGGAAATCACCAGAAAAACAAGGCATAACATAAGTGACATTTCTTTGGAGCCACCAAGGTCAGGATTCAGTGGTGCTCACGGTCTTTCAAAAGAGCCAGAGTTCATGATGGTTTCTTCCCCAAATAACTCTGATTTGAACAACTGGTACAAGTCCTCATGTTACTACTTAGATGGATCATATGTGGCTCAGGAAGCAAAGAAGCAAATCTCGGAAAGACAGAGGATGACTGAAGAGTTTCCGGAGAATGGACTCACTATTGGTGGTAGGGGCCGAAGCAGAACTCTTGGTGAAATGCTTGCCTTGCCTGACCATGTTAAACGTGCAAACTTTCCTAGTCCTTTAGGCATTAGCAGTCGAGATGGCTGGAAAAATGGGGGCATTGGAGACTTAATAAGGTCCAGATCTCAAGCATATTCTACATCTGTTGAAAGTCCTATAACCAGGACCAGTCACAAAGCTTTCCATGATGATTCATATATGACTATGAGGCCAATGTTTTCTTTTAATTGGTCAAAAGTGAATTCAAGTAAGCAGGGTTCCAGTGGGAAAGATGGTCTGAAACAAAGAAACTCAGGATCCAACTGCAAGCAGTCTCAATCTAGTCCATACCTAAAGTCAGAAAAGAATCACTCGCTTGAAGACAGATATGTTATCCATAATATGTTCAAGAACAAACTTGAGAAGCAGGATCCTTCTGAAGAAAATTCTATAGTTTCAAAGTCATTAAACCATATCGTTCACTCTAATTCTGAAAATAAAATCACCCCAATTGATCAATGGAATGACATGAAGGATAGAAATTTGTCTGCAGAGGGTTGTGTGGTACCTGAGTCATCAATGTACACTGCTGCATCTCCAAGCATTGTCTCTGATGTGGTGGTTGCTATAGCAACTGCGGGTGCTGGCAAGTCTACTGGAAATCATAACCAGCAGCAGTTTGAATCAACAGGCTGCACTATGTCAGAGAAAGATTATGATTCTTCTTTTTGTATCCCTCATGCTTGGAGTCAACAGGTTTGATGTTCCTTTCCTTTTTTTAAGTCTCCAATTAGTTTGATAGGATTAATACTAGTATTATGTATTACACAAAGACAACATTTTTAAACAAAGCTATATGGTAGCTGGTATGTCAAACAGCCTGATTGTATCTTAAGTAAAATGGTGGATGTGCAATACAGTCACTATGTATGTTACATGCGCACTATGTTTTGTGATTGATAAGAAAATTAATTTAAAACTTGTAAAGAATTCCATATTAAATTGTAGAGAAACCTTGTGGAGAGCAAAAAAATGGGGGGCGGAGGTTTCATTTATGTCCAAAAACAATTTTCTGTTACCTTGAACGCATTGAAATAATTTTAGGGTGCAGGACATGGTACGATAAATCAAAATCAAAAACAAAAATGATGGATACTCAAAAAGTAATTCTCAGTATGGCACTTGGGACTTAAGACCTATGTTACTTGGACTTGGGTGTGAGTGTCGGAAACGGGTATGTTGAATTTTTTCCAAGATTTTCATGTATTTGGAGGGTCCTTGGAGGATCATATCCTCATACCCATGTCCTGATATGCGTCGGACACGGGTACTTTAAGAAAAATAAAGAGTCAGAGCAACATAGCTTAAGACATCAGGTTTTCAAGAATATCAGTTTATGCTAGAAGCCAATCTAACTGTTATATTAGTTTCATTTCTTGCTGACAGAAATAGTGAAAATTGATCAAACATTCAAGCACACTTCTGTTCGTTATTATCCTTACTCAGAAATTCCATTGAGTCCAAGCTGGCATCCTACAAACTTGTCTCATCTTACATCAAACATTTAATAACTTCTTTGGATATGTTTGTTATTCTAATTTTTCTGCTTTAACTTTGAGCTACTCTTTGTCTCCAAAAATTGGATTTCCTTCCTCAAATTTTTCACTGTAATCTTGCAGGAAGATATATCAACGAAAATATCCGAAGAGTGTGGCACAGACCCCGACTTTCTTGTGAACTTGGAGACAGCTAATCAGCCCAGTCCAGTTTCAGTTTTGGAAGCACCATTCAAAGAAGAGAATTTATCGAGCTCTAAATGCTTTCGGAGTGTCACTGCTAGCTTACATGGTTAGTAAGACATAAGGATTCCTTGACCTCTTTGATTCTTTGCCTCACTTTTTATCTATCTAAATTCTTTTATGTTCTTGTTTTCTAACAGATGTGAGGCGGCAACTTGAATTTCTAAAATCAGAGCCACTCGAAGGATACTCAGAAGGATCTGGAATGGTTGTGTCAAGTGATGATGACAATGATGCAGGAGAAGAGTCACTAGAGGATTGTGAAGTAAATGAAGAAGATTCAACTAGGTTGTTTGGAGTTGAAGAGAGTAGGGATTTCTCCTATTTGGTTGATGTCTTGACTGAGGCAGGTTTTCATAGTAGAAACCAGGATATAGGCTTTGATGAATGGCACTCTCCAGAAATCCCAATAAGCCCTTCAGTTTTTGAGACATTAGAGAAGAAGTATGGTGAACAGATATCTTGGAGGAGGTCAGCCAGGAGGCTACTTTTTGACCGCATAAATTCGGGTTTAATGGAAATTCTCCAGCCATGCTTAGGAGACCCCATGTGGGCAAAACCTGTCGCAAGAAGGCTTAGCTATAGGGAGAACTCGAAAGAGATTGAGGAAGAGCTGTACATGTTGTTGGTTAGCCAGGAAAAGGAAGCAAAAAAGGACCCATCTGAGAAAGTATTGGGAAAAGATGATGGATGGTTATTCTTAGGATATGATATTGAGGTAATTGGTAGAGAAATAGAGAATTCATTGATTGATGAGCTAGCAGCAGAGATTGTTAGCCTAGTAAGTTTTTGAAAGATAGTTTCCCCCTGCTTGTTTTTCCTCATGGTTTTGGCAGATATTTGCATGCATCATCAAAACCACAAGTGAGAGATTGTTTTTTGTTTTTTGCTTTTTGCATTCGTATGTTGCATTAGCATGTCATCGAGAAAGAGAGAGATGTATATAGGAAATTTTTTGATCTAGCGAGGTTTAAACTATGTCGGTCATGTTGATGTATCGAAATTATACATTACATGTTTCATTCTTTGCATTGGTGTGAAAACTCAAGATGTGTGGATTGCATATGTTGGGGGTGATGGCGATACCATTAGCATTGCCATGCCTGTTATTGTATACTGTAAGTCAGTTTCTGAAAGGAGACTATGTTTGTTCCAAAAAGAAAAAAAATGAAAAAGAAAGGAGATTTTATGTTAATACTATGTTCTTTTTTTCTTTTTCTTTCCTCAGCTCAATGTTTAAGATCCTTTAAAAATAGGATTTCTTTATGTTTTTGGTATCAAATTTTGCCCTTATTTATTTTTATGCATATCTCTGACTTGTTTCAAAAGTTAAAAGGAACCTCTATGCAGTTTCTGTTATCTGTAAATAGTAAGTACATTATATTCTGCTGAACACTTAGATGGGTTTCAGAATGTATGAATTAAATAGTAATAGACCTGTTCATAGACCATGCTATATATCTGCTCAGGCCTGCAAGTCCAACCTGTTATATGTAGCTTCGACTTATGTTACTCCGACTCTTCATTTTTTTTTAAGTACCCGTGTCTGACATCCATATCCGACGCATATCCGGACATTGGTATGAGAATATGATCCTTCAAGGACCCTTGAAATACATGGAAATCTTAGAAAAAATTGAACATACCCGTGTCCGACACTCACACCCGAATCCAAATAATACAGGCTTAGACAACATGCATTGAAGCTAAGCCTGGCTTTGAAATATGTGATATATCATATAAACAATACATTTTCATTTAAATATATTGCAATATTGATATGATTACAATTTCTTTATATAATTGTTAAATTTTAGGCTTGTTGGCAGGTTCATCCCTAGGTTGAATATGAAGTATTGACTAACAGCCACTGACTTTGATTTATATAATTATTGATTTTTTTTTTTTTTTCATTTTCTTCCTTTGCTTGTTTTTTTTATTTGTCTTGATCTTATCAGTTACCAGATGATGAATACTTCTATGGTAACTAATTTGAGAAGTTAATAAATTTACTGTAAATTTTTTGGATAGCCATTGATGACTATGAAGAACCAGCAAGTAAAGAATTATATTCTCCCATTTGGTCCATATAAATGAATAGGGATCAAATATGGTTGACTACTTTTAGGTATGACTAATCAACTCCATTTCTCTTAATGGTTTAATTTAATTTATTTGGGTGCTAATTTTTGCAGTTGAAAGCCTTTCTGGTACAAGTGGGAAAGGTTCAAATATTCCTTCTCATCCACTTTCTATAAAACTTGAACCACACCATTTTGAGATCCTAAACTAAATATTAGAAATAGAAAGGCTTCAACAACTCCATTTCTTCAGCTAGCTCCTGCCCTAAAACTCAACACTATAAATACATACAAACATTTACATGTCTTCCAATCCATTAAGAAAAATACTTAAAGCAAATCTTCCTGAACTTGTAGCTGTTTTCCCTTGCCAGAAACATCAGATGGAAACCTATAAACTCATTTCTATACTTCTCTCCTTCACAATTGCATTCTCCACTTCAGCAAGAGTGCTTGATGAGCAACCCTCAAACCTGTCCAATGCAGTTGTGACACCTGTCACTAATGTAGCACCATTAAGTTTAACCACCACCCCATCAGGCACACAGCCTAAGAGTCCTAGTGTGGCTGCAACCACTGGTGCCAATGTTGCCAACCCTAACCCTGACCCTGACCACACCCTAACCTTCTTCATGCATGACATCCTAGGTGGCTCGAACCCCACTGCTCTAGCAGTGACTGGTGTGGTCAGCAACCCTGCACTCAATGGTCAACTTCCATTTGCCAAACCAAATGGTGCAAACCTGCCTGTCAACAATGGGATAAACCAAAACAGTGGTAATACCGGTCTTATAAACAACAACAACATTCCATTTCTCACTGGCCTTGGTGGCAACACGCAAGCTGTGTTGCAAAACAATGGCAACAGCTTGACCAATAATGGGGCATTAAACTTCCCAACCACAGCTGGAGGCCAACTTCCTTCAGGGTCTGTACTCCAAAAGCTCATGTTTGGAACCATGACTGTCATTGATGATGAACTGACACTAGGACATGAGCTAGGCTCTGGCTTTCTTGGCAAGGCACAAGGGTTCTATGTGGCTAGTTCAATCGATGGAACCAGTCAAACAATGGCATTTACAGCCATGTTCGAGAGTGGACACTATGTTGACACCCTTAGCTTCTTTGGGGTTCATCGGACCGGTGTATCGGAGTCTCATTTGTCCATCATGGGTGGTACCGGAAAATATGTCAATGCAAAAGGTTTTGCCATTGTCAAGACTATACCAGGGAGTAATCAGCAGCAGGAGACTGATGGCTTTGAGACTGTGCTAGAGTTCACTGTTTATGTTACCTATTAGATGAATAGGTGTGATTTGATTTGAGAGTTAAAATATGTGGGTTTTTAAGTGAAGGTGCCTAGAAAAGAACTAAAATTTGATGTGATTTAATTATTTGGAAAGTTTGTACTGTTATGAATTTGAAAAAGAATTGAAAATCTACAATTTGTTTGTCTAATCTTTAAAAAATTGACTTATATGCTCGAATCTATATATAGAAAATTCAAAGAAAAAATTTGGAATGAACTCATTTCTTCAATGCTATTCTTGAGCATACATTTATGACTTATGTTACTTGGACTCTTTATTTTCTCTAAAGTACTCGTGTCCGACACATATTCGGATATTAGTACGGGGATATGATATTCCAAATATATAAAAAAACTTTTAAAAAATTCATCATACCCGTGTCGGTCACATATCCATATCCGATACTTATCTCAAATCCGGATAACATATATAGTTTATAACTTGTCACATTTACATCCAAGGAAAGTATGTAAGATCTCTTCAGTAACTGTCAAATCCCGAAATGACCCTAACAACCTTTCAAAGAGGTTTTCTATCAGCTAAAAGCTTACTGGTTTTTGTCAGTTTCCACTGATTCTCAGCTGACTCCTCTCAGGCTATCATTTTTATTCTTAAAAAAAAAAAAAAAAAAAAAAAAAAAAAAAAACTAACTTCAGTTTGTTCAACAATGAGATGCTTTCTTTTATTATTTTATAATTGATATTGGCAGCAGCCTACAATTATGGACAATGATGTTCAACTTTAAAGGAAAGCTGCAAATGAAGCTAGTGGGAATTTTTAATTAAGTATAAAGAAGAACAAAGGGATGATGATTGAACTTGAGACATGGAAACTGATTCATCTAATTCATACCAATTCTTGTAGTTGATCAACTCTAATTTGTAAAAGCAACTTATATTATCTGGACTCGGATATGAGTGTCGGACACAGACACGAGTATGTTTGATTTATTTTAAGTTTTTTTTCATGTATTTGAAAAATTCTTGAGGATCATATCTCATACTTATGTCCGGATATACGTCGGATATGAATATTTAAAAAAAAAAAAAAAAAAAGTCAGACCAACATAGAAAGCAACAGTACAATTCAAGATTGTTGATTTCTCTCATTCTCTATGCACTTTTCAAAGATTCCTTAAAATGTTAGCCCATTATATTACCATGATTTTTCAAAGATTGTTCATATATCAGAAGAAAACAAAATGCTAAAATTCTATTTTGATTTCAGTTTTCAAATATTAATTTAAAAATTTATAATCAATCACTAAATCCATTTCAACTAAAAGAAAAAGAGAAACATTGGATTGAACTAAACACAAGTTCACAACAAAAAATCCATATACAGAAATAGAAATCTCTCATTAAAGTTTTCAATATCAAATGCTTCAAAGGACACATGAAATTAACCCACACTTAAATTGTTCTATCACACTATAATTTGCTAAAAACCATGTTAAAAAACCATGAACCAGTTCCAGCCACAAAATGAATCAATCGGTGAGGTAAACATTGAAATGCAGGATTGTATCCACACCATCTGTTATGTGTTGATCCTCTTGGTGAAGAAGAGTCTCAACCGTGGCATACCCTCTAGCATTCGAATACTTCCCAGTTCCACCAACCACTGCAATCTGTGATTCCGCCGACACCGTCCTATGAACACCAAAGAAACTAATGGCATCCTCAAGTTCGAGTTCATGACCATGTTGTTCACCTCCATGCATTAAAACAGTCAAAGCAATGGTTTGGCTAGAACCATCCAAAGAGCTAGCCAAGTAGAACCCTTGAGCTTTGCCTAGCACAGCTGAACCCAACTCATGGGCTTCAGTTAGTTCATCATCTATGACAGTTATGGAACCAAACATAAGCCTTTGAAGAGAACCAGGTGGGAGTTGTCCAGCTGTGACAAAAGGTTGGCTGTTTCCATTTAGAACATTGTTGTTATTACCAGTGTTTTGTAGAACAGTATTGGTTTGGGCACCAGTTAGGCCTGTTAGGAAAGGGACATTGTTTGGGTTAACGAGGTTGTTTATGTTGTTACCATTTAGAAGTGGGGAAGCGCCTTGGAGTGGGAAAAGGTCATTGTTGGTCTTGGAGAAAGGTATGCCATTGATTTCTGAGTTTGCAATGATACCAGTTACCACCCTGGCTGATGGGTGGGATCCACCTAAGATGTCATGCATAAAAAAGGACAATACAGGCTCATGTGGTGGGCCAGGTTTTGCCACTGTGGCACTTGTGGTTGTTGCAGATGTGGCGGCTCCGGGACCAGCTATTGGTGGTGCCACACCAGCAACAGGTGTTGCAGGAGTAGTACCTACTGGTGTCTCATCAGCAGCAGGGGCGGCGGCTGCCACGGCGGCAGGAGCTTCAGGGAGTGGTGGATCAGCATCCTCCGGGCCACTTAGGGTGGCAGCAGGGACTTGACCACTTGGCAAAGTGTTAGGGTTCGATGGCTGAGGTATGTCATCAACAACTTGGCCTTGTGCTTCCACCTCATTAAGGACTCTTGCTGAATTGGCACAAGATAAGATGATAGCCAGGAATAAGAGAGAGATAGTTTTAGCCATTTTGGGTTTGTCAAGAACTTAAGATTGTTTTAGCAAAGATAAAGACTTGATAGAGAAGTGAGAAACCTCCAAGTTTATATATAGTTGAAAGAGTATATGATGAGAAAGTGGATTTGATGATATGGAGTAGTTCCAACTTCCAAACCCTTTAATTATCCAAAAATAAAAATTCCAAACCCTTTTTTTTTGGGTGTGCTTTGGTTGGAAAAACCTAATTAATGATGATAGATTAGCTGTTGACTACAAAAGAACAAATATTGTCATAAGGGATGGTTACAACACTTGTCTAGAGTTGCTAGAGTTGGATTCTTTTCAATTTTCTATATTTTGACTTTTTTTTTTTTATGAAAAAGTTTTAGACCGAGGAGGCTACTTCATTTCAAGATTAGGTAAGTTTCATCGAGAACTAATATTGGATTTATAAATTGTACATCAAAAGAGTCTATTGGTAATAGAAATTGAACTTAAATCTTACTTACAAACGAATTATTCAGTCCTTACCGACTAACCAACCTGTTTGCTTCTATATTTTGAGTTTGTTTGCAAAAAGAATATAGTTCAAACTTTTTGATGAACAGAGAAAATGGTCTCAGAACTTTGTCTTACCACTTTTTATTGGTTTACTGATCTTAGCCAAAAGTTCTCCAATTTTTTTTTTTGGTACAAAAGAGCCCAAAGTCTAGGGATAGGAGAAGGAGACCGCATATGTTAGGATTCGAACCCAGATCTGCTGAATGTAACTTCTTAAAAGTGGTGACATGAATCAACTGAGCTAAAGTTCAAAGTTCTCCGATTTAGCCAAAGGCAAACCACCTTTTGCATTGAATTCAAAGCCTATCTAAAACAAAACAACCAGGACTTTGTCACAGTGTAGAACACCTGAATTCTGTTGTTTTGCTTTTTTAAGGAATTCCCTTTAAATTCCCTTATTCATTTGCTTTTCATATATAACTGAAGTGATGAATGGTGAGTTCTTTTCTATATATTTTAGTAGGATCTACGAAATGAAAGATCCTTATGCAAATTTCCTGGTTACTTAATTGCTACTAATTTAGGTTGAGAAAGAGGGCCAAAATGGCCTATAAAAAACCAAGAATTCTTTTTTTTTTTTTTTTTTATGACTAAATTTGTTACATCCAATTTTAGTTGCTTTTTTCTTATCCTTCCAGGTTTCCTGTATCTTTATCTTCTTAACATGGTAGCCATCTCCCAAGTTTATGCCATTGAGTTTCAATAACATTGCTGCTACAAATTCATTAAAAATGAAGTCTTAGTTAGATAGAAAGTGCATGTGGCAGTTCTTGGATTTCTATTTTCAGTGGCTGATACAAAGAAAAACGAAAAATCTGGAATACATGTTTTTCATTTCTTTCAAAGTGGAAATGGTTGCTCAGTTGGTAAGGAGCTCTCTTTCCTTGTCAATCCGGGTTCAATGCTTGTGGAGAGCACTGAGTACTCGGTTTCGGGTGTAAGTGTGAGATATGAGTATGTGTCTGACACGGATATGTTCAATTTTTTTTAGGCTTTTCCATGTATTTGGAGGGTCAATACCCATATAATGTCGGGATATGCGTCGGACACGGATGTCGGACACAATTACTTAAAAAAAAAATGAAGAGTCGGAGTAACATAGGAGAGCACTTTGACTGAGAAAGTTCATTCATAACTGAAAGCATAAGAAAGTAAGAAACTGCTTAAACAGTCCTTTGATTTCATTGTACAGAGAAATATATAAAAACGGGTGATCTTACATTTTTGTAAACTAAACAGAAATCCAATTTGTTGCAAACAATGACCTTATAATATGTAGTTAACAACTATGTTACTCGGGTTCGGGATTGAGTGTTGGATACGGGTATGTGTTCGACACAAATATGCTCAATTTTTTAAAAGTTTTTCCATATTTGAAAAATCGTATCCTCATACCAATTTTCGAATATGTGTCGGGCAAAGATACATCAGGGAAAATGAAGAGACGAAGCAACATAGGTTAATAAGGCTAACAAGGAATCTTCTTAGCTATTAACTGAGATAAACATTGAACAAAAGAAGCTTCTTCACTCCTTGTTTCTCTGCAGCTGCAGAATTAGACCTCAATTCCACAACTTTAACAGTTGCATAACCATTTGCACCAACATATTTCCCAATGCCACCAATTACAGCAATATGAGACTCTGTCAAATCCCTCCGATGCAACCCAAAAAACCTTAAGCCATCCTTAAATTTGCTGTCTTTGCCAAAAAACGTTGTCATAGCCATCATATGATTAGTTTCATCTTCTGAACTTGCAACAACATAAAGCCCTTTTGCTTTTCCAAGTGGTGATCCATTAATTGAACCATCAAATAAGTTCTCATCAATTGTCATCACTGCCCCAAATTCCAGTTCCTGAAGAGTAGCTCTAGCCGGAAAATATAATCCCAGGTTAGAAATATCAAGCATTTTTTGAGTTGACAATCCGGAACCTGGAACTTTTGGATCAGATTCAGGAATTGGGATGCCTCCATTAGGAGGGAAAAAACCTACTGGCTTTGAAAATGGCAGCTGACTAGTGACTTTAGTGGTTGCAGCAGGTTGAGTAACATTGAGCAAATCTTGCATAAGGAATGAGATTTTGTGATTCTTGTGGTGATGATTATGGTTATGATGATTTGAAGTTGGGTTTCCAAGATTTCTAGCTGAGGATGATTTGTTGATGATGGTCATGAAGAAGAAAAGCAATAAAATTAAGGTTAGCAAAGATGGAAGCTTGGCCATTGTTTGAATGATAGATAATGGCTCTTTTGCTCCAAGTAACCAAAAAATTTGTTTCATTTATAACTACAGAGGAGAGGTTGGAATTACTTTAGTTTTGGTTTTGTTTGGAGTGGTTAATATGGTGTTTGGTAGTAGCCTATAGGAGACTTTTTGATGCCTTGTTTCTTTCAAGGATTTTTTTAGGTCCACTATTGGACTTCAGCTTTTTAGGAAGAAATTTTTTTTCTTAAATTAATAGAATTGGCATCTCGACTTTTCATTTTTCTTAAAATATCTGTATCCGACACCTATATCGGACATATATTCTAACATAAGTATGAGAGTATGATCCTCCAAATATATAAAAAAACTTAAAAAAAATTGAATATACTCGTATCCGACACACACCCTAAATCCGAGTAACATTAGTTTCCTAAATGCAGTATGTAAACAAAAACAGTGGAGCACATGTGTTTGGTTTGCCAATGCACTAGGGAAATATGGTTTCTGATTGCTGTGGGCTTAAGATTGAGGAAGCAAAGTCAAGCAGGTATATTAAGTGGCTATTGGATGTGTAAACTCAGCCAGGGTGTTTAGCATGGATTTGAAGGTCTTGATAGCATACAATTGCTGGTATATTTGGAAAAGTAGAAATGAATTCTCATTGTTTGAACATGAGGAAATAAATGTTAATAATAATACAATTTCCAGAATTAAGAATACTGCTAAAGAAGTGGTTGATTGTAAGGAAAAGATAAATCAATCCAGGTGGGAAAGGTGGTTACTATAAGTGTTTGATCTCCTTTTGAGGTGGTTGAGCTGGTGAAGCCCTGGAGCTTGTCAGGCTGAGGCTCAGCTTGTCAGCTATCCAGCAACTATATATAAACTCTAAGGATATTTGGTCTATATAAATGGTTGGGAAAAATACATTAATAAGTTATTAACCCTTATATTTATTAAAAAATACATTTATTTTTTTATAATTTAAAAATTATTTATGTGATGAAAAACACATTAATCTTTCTGAGCCTTAAACCCTAACAATACATTTGGTTCGTTGGAATGGAATTGACGAAAATTGGAATAAAAGAGGAATGGAGGGAGAATGGAATAGAAGGGGAATGGAATAGAGAAGTAATATGTATTAAGTAGTTTGATTGGTTGAATGAAATAAAGGATGAATATTATTACTTTGTTTGGTTAGTTAAAATGATGTTAATGAATAGATAAAGAATAGATAAAAAAAATGATTTTACCTTTAATATAAATAATAATATTTTTATTTAATAAAAACTATATTTATTTTATTAATCTCTAAAATTATATTATATATTAAATTATAAATTATAAAAATTTAATAATAAATGATAAAAATAAATAAATAATAATTTTTTTATATATTATAATTAAAAATATTATTTAAAATAAGTTAAAAATAAATTAAAAAAATGATATTTAAAGATAATTTTATATATTATTAATTTTTTTTTCAAAATTATATAAAACCAATATTAATTTTTTTCTTAATTTAACTATCCCTCTCTGTTAAACCTCTCGTTATTTCTCTAGAAACCCCAAATCATGCAACAGAAATCCATTTTTGTTTCTTAGCTTGTGAAATGTAGAGAGAACTTCAGCGAAAATTGGAGCAGGATGAATCTAGACTAAGGTCTTCAAGGCGTGAGTTGCTTTCTTCATCTCATAGTAGGTATGGCTTTTTTCATCTTTGTCAAACAAATCATTAGTTCTGAGTTTTTTTTTTCCCAGCAGGTTCTTTATATTGACGAGCGAAGAAAAAAGTTCTGAAAAAAAATTAATTGGGAGGAAGAAGGTGAAAACTAAAACTTACCGAAGATTTGCAGAGGCATACTTGTAATTTTGTAAAATTTTAAAGGGTACACTGGGAATAAATGTTTTTTTTTTTTTTTTTTTTTAAAGCTATTCCTCTAAACCGTGGAATGCTATTATCAGGGATTATTAAAGAATGGGCAATTCAGTGTTTTTAAGAATAGAATAAGAATCTACAATTCTGAACTGTAAAATGAACCAAACTAAAGAATGAGTGGCCCCACCGGAATTAAAGCGGAATGGAATGCCTATTACATTCAATCAAACGTAGTGTAAGTAAATTTAAAATAAAAAATTTAATTATATTTTTATTAATTATTAATCATATTTTTTTATTTATTTTACTCATTATTTTAATTATAAAATAATAAGAATTTAATTAATGTAATTAATTTGAAAATTATTTTTAATTCAATAGAAAAAATAACTTATTTTTAATTCAATATATTAACTTTGAGATGAATGTATTATTTTTTTTATTTGAAATAAATTAATAAAATCATTTAAAAAAATTTAATGATAAAAATTGATTAAAAAAAATAATAAAGGGACGAAAATAAGAAAAATAAAAAAAATTTGGGTCTTAATATTTAAAGTCAAATTTAAATAAATATAAATTTGATTAATGAAATCCTAACATTAGTTACTTTTTTTAGAGAGATAAATGTACTTTTCAAGTTAATATATATAAGTTTATTTTAAATGAAATCTCCTAGATGATAATTATCTTTTCTTTTTTTCTTGGATAAATTTGAAAAATATGCTGTCAATAATCAAATTATTGTTAAATAGTATAATGAGTAAAAATTATTTGAAAAAGGGAAATGAACAATTAGAAATTATTAAGAAGGTAATTGTAAAGACAAAATTACCCTTCATAAAAAAACTTTCTCCTTATTTTTTAATTAAAAAATAAATTTTTCTGAAAATAAATTTTTTTAATTTTAAAAAATATTTTTTTAAAATTTAAAATTTTTTATTTACTTTTTTTAATTAAATTTTTAAAAAAAATAACATTATTTTTTCTAAAACTATTTTTTCTTTATTTTTTTAAATTTAAAAAAATATATTTAAATATTTTATTTTTTAAATTTATTTTTAATTAAAATTTTAAAAAAATAATATTTTCTTAATAGAGGAGAAAGGAAAAATAAATTTTTTCATTAAGGGTAATTTTGTCTTTACAATATCCTTTATAATAATTTTTAATTGTTCATTTCTCTTTTTCAAATAATTTTTATCCATTATATCATTTAACAATAATTTGGTTATTGACAGCATGTTTTTCATATTTATCTTTTTTTTCTTTTTTCTTTAATTAATTTTTATGCAAGTACATGTTAAATATTTTAAACTTATCTTTAATTCAATTATATATTAACTTTGAGATGAATTCATTAAATTAATTTTATTTTAAATAAATAAATAAAAATTATTTTAAAAAGTTTAATAGTAAAAAATTAATTAGAACAAAAAAGAAAATATAAAATAAATAAAATGAGGGTATTTTTAATATTTAAAGTAAAATTTGAATAAATATTAGTTTGATTAATGAAATCCTAATATTAATTATTTTTTAGAGAGATAAAATATAGTTTTCAAACTAATAGAGATAAGTTTAATTTCAATAAAATCTCATGGATGATACTGATAACTAATATTTTTCATTTTTTTCTTCTCCTTTATTTCTCTTTTTTTTATTCAATTTTTGTAACATTAATTTTTTTAAAAAATTTGATAATTAATTTATTTTAAATAAATAATTTAATAAATTCATCTCAAAATTAATATATAATTGAATTAAAGATAAGTTTAAAATATTTAACATTTACTTGAATTAAAATTTAATAATTAAAATTTAATTTTATAATAATTAAAGATAATTTTACAATTAATTAAATTCTCATTATTTTGTAATTAAAAATGAATAAAATAAATAAAAAAATATATGATTAATAATTAACAAGAGTATAATTGTATTTTTATTTAAATTTTACTTAGGGTTTAGAGCTAGGGGGGTTAGTTTGTTTTTTCATCAAACCTCATGAAAGTAAGTGAGTAGTTTTCAAATTATAGGGGTTAAGGTTAGTTAATATGCTATTTATAGTAAAAATATTGTATTAAATACAAAAGCTGACAACTTTATTCATCATTTTCAATACATTGAATGAAGATATTGCTATATATAATAACCTTAAAGAGTGCCCTTAGGGCATTTGTTAGCAAAATCCTTTTTTAATAAATCTCAGAGAAGTTAATGTACTTTTTCCTAAAAGGTTCGAGTTAAGATTGGCCTGAGGTAAGCTAGGACAAACTCATACTAAGAATCACTGGGCTACTCCTTTGCTTAAACCTTCCTCAAACACTTGATGACTTAGATATCTAAGCACGCCTAGGGGTGTAAATGAGACACTGGTGCTCGCAAGCTATTCGAGTTCGGCTCGAAAAAAACTCGAATTCGATTCGGTCATTATCGAGCCGAGCTCGAGCTCGAGCAGCTCGAGCTATCGAGCGAGCCGAATTCGAGTATCTCAATACTCGATTCGAGCGGCTCGCGAGCCTAATCGAGCTTTTGATTTTATAATATATATTTTTATAATAATTTACTATATTACCCTACTGTATAGTGGTGAAACGAGCTCGAGCTCGAACTCGAGCTCGAGTACATAAATTGAGTAAACGAGCTTTATCGAGCCGAGCTCGAATAGTTCGATTATATCTCGAGCCGAGCTCGAGCTTGAAAAATGGTATTCGGTCGAGCTCGAGCTCGAGCTCGAGCTCGAGCAGCGAGTTTCGAGTCGAGCTCGAGCTCGAGTAGCTCACTATTCGAGCTCGGCTCGGCTCGACTCGATTACAGCCCTAAGCACGCCTCAAAAGATGGACAGAAATGGTAGATTGAATCAGTTTTAGCTGATTTTGATATCCTTTTCCATATTCTCTGATCTTCATTCTTGACAAGGATAGACTTCCTGCTCCTACTTAGGATAGTTTAGGGTTAGGCAATATATACGTATCCGATACGGATATATTTAAGTGGCATACATTTTTTTATAATTTTTTATAATGGAAAAATATATAAATGTTCATAATGTACAATTGTACATGTTATTTGGATTATGAGATGAGTGTGAGATATAAGTACGTGTTCAATACGGATATACTTAGATGACATATATATTTTTATAATTTTTTATAATGGAAAAATAAAATAAAAGTTCAAAATGTACATCATCAAACAAGAATTAGTAGCTGTTACATTCCTTTATAATTTTCGATATAAAATTAATATTTTTAATAAATAAAAATTTGGATTTAACTAAAAATTAATTGATTTTAGACTGTAACAGTTTAAGTGTAAGTAGATTTCTCTTCCTAATTTTATTAGTAATTAACAGTAGAGATAGAAGGCCCAATTTGAGCCCAAAAACCCTAAAACTCAAATCCAATTTTAGCATGGCCCCTTCAATTTTGCCTTTTAGGGTTTACTTTTTTTTTTTTTTGGAAATATACTCCTTCAATTTAAAAAAAAATAAAAGAAAGAAAGAAAATGAAAAATCCCACTGTTTTCATTTCTCAATTCACTTTCTCGAGCTTCGAATGAGCATCTTCTAAAAGAAAAACCCAAACCCTTCTAAATCTCAAAAACCCTAACCACCCATGTATCTCTACAACTTAACTCTTCAACAAGCCACCGGCATCGTCTCCGCCATAAATGGAAACTTCTCTGGCGGAAAAATCCAAGAAATTGTCGTCGCCCATGGTAAGATCCTTTCCCTTCTCCGCCCCGACGATCTCGGTAAGCTCCAAACACTTCACTCCGTCGAAATTTTTGGCTGCATACGTTCCCTAGCTCAATTCCGGCTAACCGGAGCCCAAAAGGACTACATTGTAGTAGGGTCCGATTCGGGTCGGATCGTTATCCTTGAATACAATAAAGAAAAGAACATCTTTGATAAAGTTCACCAAGAAACTTTTGGGAAATCTGGGTGTCGCCGGATTGTCCCGGGTCAATACTTAGCTATTGATCCGAAAGGAAGAGCTGTAATGGTTGGTGCTTGTGAGAAGCAGAAATTAGTTTATGTTTTGAATAGAGATACTGCTGCTAGGCTAACCATTTCTTCGCCTTTAGAAGCTCATAAGTCGCATACTATAGTTTACTCGATTTGTGGTGTTGATTGTGGTTTCGATAACCCTATTTTCGCTGCCATTGAATTGGATTACTCGGAGGCCGATCAGGATTCCACGGGACTGGCTGCTGGTGAGGCACAGAAGCATTTGACGTTTTATGAACTCGATTTAGGGCTTAACCATGTGTCTAGAAAGTGGTCAGAACAGGTTGATAATGGGGCGAATATGTTGGTCACGGTACCTGGTGGTGGTGATGGGCCGAGTGGGGTTCTGGTTTGTGCAGAGAATTTCGTCATTTATAAGAATCAGGGGCATCCAGACATTAGAGCGGTGATTCCTAGACGGGCTGACCTGCCGGAAGAATGTGGCGTTTTGATTGTTTCGGCTGCTACACATAAGCAGAAGTCGATGTTCTTCTTTCTTTTGCAGACAGAATATGGGGATATTTTTAAGGTTACGTTGGATTATGGAAGTGATGGAGTTACGGAATTGAAGATTAAGTATTTTGATACAATTCCAGTTACAGCTTCAATGTGTGTGTTGAAAACTGGTTTTCTATTTGCAGCTTCGGAGTTTGGCAATCATGCTTTGTATCAGTTTCAGGCTATTGGGGATGACCCTGATGTTGAATCTTCGTCATCTACATTGATGGAAACGGAAGAAGGTTTCCAGCCAGTGTTTTTCCAGCCTAGAGGGCTTAAGAATCTAGTTAGGATTGACCAAGCTGAGAGCCTGATGCCAATAATGGACATGAAAATTGCAAATCTCTTTGAGGAAGAAACACCTCAGATATTTTCACTTTGTGGACGTGGTCCTCGTTCATCTTTGAGGATACTAAGGCCTGGTTTGGCCATCAGTGAGATGGCTGTCTCACAGCTTCCTGGTGTCCCAAGTGCTGTATGGACAGTGAAAAAAAATGCTAGTGATGCCTTTGATGCATACATTGTTGTGTCATTTGCCAATGCGACTCTTGTTCTTTCCATTGGTGAAACAGTTGAAGAAGTTAGTGATAGTGGGTTTCTCGATACTACTCCTTCTCTTGCTGTTTCCTTGATTGGTGATGATTCACTTATGCAAGTTCATCCAAATGGTATTAGGCATATAAGGGAAGATGGACGTATTAATGAGTGGAGAACTCCTGGGAAAAGGACAATTGTTAAGGTTGGCTCAAATGGGCTTCAAGTGGTCATTGCATTGAGTGGAGGTGAGCTTATATACTTTGAGGTGGATATGACTGGGCAATTGATGGAAGTGGAGAAGCATGAAATGTCTGGAGATGTGGCGTGTCTGGACATTGCCCCTGTTCCTGAAGGAAGACAGAGGTCTCGTTTTCTTGCAGTTGGTTCATACGATAATACAATCCGTATATTGTCTTTGGATCCTGATGATTGTATGCAGATTCTGAGTGTTCAGAGTGTGTCTTCACCTCCCGAGTCTCTCCTTTTCCTTGAAGTTAAGGCATCAGTTGGTGGGGAGGATGGTGCTGATCACCCTGCCAGTCTTTTCCTTAATGCTGGTCTGCAGAATGGAGTTCTGTTCAGAACGGTAGTGGATATGGTTACAGGGCAACTTTCTGATTCCCGTTCACGATTCTTAGGGCTGAGAGCCCCAAAGTTGTTCTCTATTAAAGTGAGAGGCCGACCTGCAATGCTTTGCTTGTCTAGTCGACCATGGCTTGGTTATATTCACCAAGGACATTTTCTGCTAACACCCCTTTCTTATGAGACACTTGAATTTGCTGCCTCATTTTCATCTGATCAGTGTGCCGAAGGTGTCGTTGCTGTTGCTGGGGATGCATTGAGGGTTTTCACCATCGAGCGTCTTGGAGAAACCTTTAATGAGACTGCTATTCCTTTGAGGTATACTCCTAGGAGGTTTGTTTTGCATCCAAAGCGGAAATTGTTAGTAATTATTGAGAGTGACCAAGGATCATATACTGCAGAAGAGCGTGAATCTGCGAGAAAGGAGTGCTTTGAGGCTGCTGGGATGGGAGAAAATGGTAACGGTAATGTGGACCAATTGGAAAATGGTGGTGATGATGAGGACAAAGAGGATCCCCTCTCTGATGAGCAGTATGGTTATCCAAAGGCAGAGTCGAACAAGTGGGTTTCTTGCATTAGAGTTCTTGATCCAAGGACAGCTGCCACAACTTGTCTTTTGGAGCTTCAGGACAATGAAGCTGCTTTCAGTGTGTGCACTGTGAATTTCCATGATAAAGAGTATGGAACTCTCTTGGCTGTTGGCACAGCCAAGGGTCTGCAGTTTTGGCCCCAAAGAAGCTTAGTTGCAGGGTTCATTCATATTTATAGGTTTCTAGAAGATGGCAGATCGCTTGAACTTCTGCACAAGACACAAGTGGAAGGTGTTCCTCTTGCTTTATGCCAGTTTCAGGGAAGATTACTTGCTGGGATAGGATCTGTGCTCCGATTATATGACTTGGGGAAAAAGAGACTGCTTAGGAAATGTGAGAATAAGCTTTTCCCTAACACTATTGTCTCTATCCACACTTATCGTGATCGAATATATGTTGGGGACATCCAAGAGGTATGGTTTTTGAATTTTTCTGGATTCTCATGACTTTAGCTCTTTTCTTTGAAAATTTTATTTTACTGCTTGTTGCATGTCTTCTCTTGTGATGCTTGACTTGTATATGGGTTATGTAAAATTGATGAACCAATTCCTTTTAGGCTATGGCTGAAAGCAAGAAAGGTTTGCAAGGTCTTTTTAATGCTCCCTCAGTTCTTAAACTATAGTCCACTTAGATTTTATGCATTCCTCTGTTTTGCTTTCTTTGTCAATTATTCTCAGACCGACAATAAGTATGGTCCTTTATTGCAGTCATTCCATTTTTGCAAGTATAGGAGGGATGAAAATCAACTGTATATATTTGCCGATGATGTTGTTCCAAGATGGCTTACTGCATCATACCATATAGATTTTGACACCATGGCTGGTGCAGACAAGTTTGGGAATATCTATTTTGTGCGGCTACCACAAGATGTATCAGATGAGATAGAGGAAGACCCAACTGGTGGAAAGATAAAATGGGAACAAGGGAGGCTCAATGGAGCTCCTAACAAGGTAGAGGAGATAGTTCAGTTCCATATTGGAGATGTGGTAACTTGCTTGCAGAAGGCATCTCTGATACCAGGTGGTGGAGAGTGTGTTCTTTATGGAACGGTAATGGGGAGCTTGGGGGCATTGCTTCCGTTCACTTCCCGTGATGATGTTGACTTCTTTTCTCACCTAGAGATGCATATGAGACAGGAACACCCTCCCTTGTGTGGACGAGATCATATGGCTTATAGATCTGCTTATTTCCCTGTCAAGGTGAACCTCTTGCTTCCTTTTGTACGCTGAAATGAATTGTTTCTTTATGAAGTCATGTTCTCACAAATGGCTCCAGGATGTAGTTAATAATTTATTTGAAAGATTTTCAAAATCAATTCCAGGTGCTATTAAGAATTAGAGTATTTTCCAAAGCCTCTTGCATTTTACTCTAGTTTTGAAGATTAAGAACTATGTTTGTATCTATCACTTTTATCATCATTATATTATCAACAATTGTCATCAATCATCATTACATTATGTTAGTGCATTGTCCATCTCATTCTCATGTTATCAAAAGAAAGAATTGATTTGTTTGAAAAATGATGTTGAGAAAGTTGATTCTTTTAGTGCAAATAATTACCATCCAAGTGTAGTTAAAGCCCTAATTTTATTTGTCATATTACTTCTGGTTTTGAAAGTTTGAAATGATTTTGCAGGACGTGATTGATGGGGATTTGTGCGAGCAGTTTCCTACCCTACCTTTGGATTTGCAGAGAAAAATTGCAGACGAGTTGGATCGGACTCCTGGGGAGATACTGAAGAAACTTGAAGAAGCCCGAAACAAGATTATTTGAGATAGCTTGATAGCATCAAAGTTTAAGGTGGCTTCCATTCCCTCTCCTTTTTTGGCTTTTTGTATCCCTTTTGGTTTATGTTTATGTAATTAAGTTTAGATTATCATTGCTTGAACCACAATTAGGCCATTTAATCAGCATCTTGAGTAGTTTGTATCGCTTTTATATACATCTAAATCTCTACATAATATACATTTTATGTTTTAGGTACATGAACTCTTGTGTTAATAACAGTCTGATTAGTTACTGCCTTTTGGCATTGATCCATTACTCAAGAGTAGTTTGTCCTTTGTTTATAGGTCTTTTACCCGGATTGCGGGATGTCGGTCGCGATTCAGAAGGCTTTAGCATTTCGGATTCCAAGGCGGATGAGGAGAAATCGGACGTTCGAGTCAAGTCGAAAGCTCGAGCAAGGAAGGGTGTATTGTATAAGTTAGTTTTGAAACAAACTAGTTGAATTAGAGGCAAAAATTAGTGTTAGTTGCTGCAGAGTAGACTATTTGCTGCTGTTGTAATTAACCGGATCGTCTTGTGAATTTGTATGTGATTTCTGATGCTCTCTTCTTTTCCCCCCTTTTACTTAAGACTGAAGATTTTGCATTAAAAAACCCTAAATTGATTTAATATAGGGACAGATAATATTTGGTTGGTTCATTCTAACCTGTTTAAGGGTCGGATTATTCGTCTTATTTGGTTCGAATTGGGTTGGTCTTGAACAAAATTTATTCAATTTGAGTTAGTCCGGTTTGAATCATTGTTTATTCAATAAAAAATATTTTTTATTTAAATTTAAATTTAATTATAAAATTATAAAAATATATATTTTTTAATATTTATTACAGTAAATTGGGTTTACGGGTCAATTCAGGTTTGACCCAGGTCAAGCTTGGATAAAAGAAGAAAAAATCAAGTTGTGACTCGGTCAGGTTTAATTCATTCATATCAGGTTTGGGATTGAAAATGTAAAACCAAGTAACTTGTTTTCTATGTTAGGTTTTAGAAGTGTTAATTGCTTAAAAATCTCATTCATAAAAAAAAAAAAAAAAAAAGTAAATAATTAAAAAAAAAAAAACCTATTTTTGTAAGGTGAGGAGTTAATACCCTCTAAAGCCACTCTTACAGTTATATTTTTGTCTATATTTTTGTAAAAAATAAATTATGAATAAAAAATTAAAGACAAATATTAAAAAATAAAAATATAAAATTAAGGATGAGCATGGTTCGGGTGAATGATTCCAAAACTAGGGTTGCGAGTCAGCCATACAAAGTCAGTTTTGAAATTTTTGGATCATGGACCGATCCATGATCTTATAGGATCATAAACTCAAGGTAATCAGTATTATACCGATAAACGTATCGTTTTTTTTCTGATACTAGTACGTATTGATATCAGTGTGTTTCGACATATCGTTTCGGATTTACTAGTATTTTTTCATATATTTATATGTATAGCCTATTTTCAAGTTTTTTAATAAAATATATTTATATACACATGCAAATATACATCCATTACATGCATATATATGTTTTTATACAAATATAAATTTTAAATATTTAATATTTAAAATTTAAAATTTTTTAATTATCAAATAGGTAAAATAAATATTAAAATATTAAAAATATATAGTAAATTATTATTAATTATGTCCAATAACCTAATTTAATGAATATATATATTCTAAATATAATTATGAAAAAAATAAAAATGATCATGACACAAAAAAAAAATATTGAAATTGGTTTAAAAATTCAAATAAGTGAATTTTTAGGATCCGTTTGTTTCACTGAAAATAATTTAAGGAAAATGATTTTTGTATTTTCTGGTGTTTGGTTGGAGGAAAATTGATTGGTCAACGAAAAATGGTTTGCTTGTCAACGGAAAATAAGGGCTTTTTTTTTCTTCTGAAAATTGTCTTCCCCTTTTTAAAAGGGAAAGACAATTTCCTGAAAACAATTGTCATGAGTAGGGCTACTCGAATTGAAATTTAAACATCATATGTTAGATCGAAACTTAACTTGACTAAAGCCAAATACTATTATATTAATAAAAATATTTATTTTTTGATTATAAAAATATATTAAAATATTAATATAAACATATTTTAATATTGTAATTTTCAATATTTTATCTAAATGTTATTAAATCTACATATTTATATTTTAATAATAAATTATTAATATAATGACTATCATTTATTATTTTAATAAGAATATTATTTCATATAACAATATCATTATTTTAATAATAAATTGTAACACTATAAATATTTTAAAATTTAAATAATATTTTTAATATTTTATTGAATAATAATTTTATATTTATATTTTAATAATAATTACATATAAATTATACTTTATTATTATTTAATAATAAATGTTTTTTAGTATAAAAAGATTATTATTTTAATAGTATAAATATTAATTAATAGAAATAATATTTTAATAATTATTAGAACACTTTAAATATTTTAAAATATTAATATAATTAATGTTTTAATAATATTAATAGAAATAATAATATTATTTTTTAATATTTTAATAATAAATATTTTAATATTTATGCCATATTACTATTTGAAAAAAGTAAAAGTAACATTTTAATAATAATTATATTAATATAAATAATATTTTAATATTACTATTTGAAAAACTAAAAATAATATTTTATAATAATTATATTGATATAAATAAAATTTCATAAATATTATATTAATCAAAATAATATTTTAATAATTATTATATTAATAGAAATAATATTTTAATAATAATTATATTATTTTAAATATTAAAATAATTAATGTTTTAGTAATAAATAGTATTATTTTAAGTATTTAATATTAATATAATATTTTAGTATTAAATATTATTATTAAAATACTAATATTTTAATAAGAAATCATTTTAATATTTTAATAATTAATATTTAATATTTATGTCAATATTGATATTTGAAAAAAAAGTAGATTTTTCAGAAAATAATAAACAACAGAAAATATTATTCAGTAAATCATTCAAACATCAGAAAATCTCTAATTTTTCAGAAAATCTTTACATTTTCCAAAAAATATTTTCTGAAAGCTAATTTCTGGGAAACAAACGGACCTTTAAATAAATAAAAAAAATCAAAATCTTGTACCAACCGGTACTGACCTGTACGTACCGATATTGATCGGTACAGGCCTGTACGACCGATACGGATTGGTACCAAAATCGAAACGGAACAAGACTGGTACCATTTCGATTTATCTTAAAAACGATACGTATCGACTGGTACCGATACGGTACCGATAACACTGCATAAACCACTTTACAAGGTTGCGATCTAAAATCAATTCTAAATCTTAATTTAAAAAAAGCATATAAATAAATAAAACCGACCCTAAATCTTAATTTAAAAAAATATAAATAAATAATACTAAACGCATAAATAATGTATTATTTGATTTTTTTGCCGTCAAAAATTTTCAATTTGACCATTGATATTTTAATATTATATTAAATTAAAAATTTATAAAATATATATTTGAAATTCTCTTCATTCAAGTTTTTTGGAAAGTTTTCTTTTTTCATATTCTAATTAGTAATGTTTAAAATAAAATGAAGTCAAAGTTGAAAAGATTTGATGATTAAAAATCAAATTAGGACAATATCTATGAGATAGAGGGAGTAATTTTCTAATATCATAAATAAAAAAAATTATAATTACATAGTACAAATTTATGCATTCACATTATAATTCATATTAAAATTAAATATTACAAAATATAAATTACAAACATCTACAAATTTATAAAGAAAAAAATTTCAAAATTTGAGGTTTAAAATTAAATTAAAAAGCAATTAAAAATCCAAATGCTAAGTATTAAATGGGCCAAAAGCTTAAAAATTCAAATACACCCAGTCCAAGTTATTTGTTCTCTTCAGCAGCCGACTTCACTCATCTTCTCCTCTTCTCTCATCTCTGTTCAAATCCACCATTTCACTTTTCCTGTCTATTTCTCTTCTTCTCCGATTTGCCACCTCGCCAACACCCAGACCCAGGTTAGCTTTTTTCTCTCTTTCCCTTTTGTTTTTCTTCCTGTTTTCCTTTTCAATTTCTTCAATGGGTCTTTTTTGGAATCTCTTTTCTAAGTCTAATAATTGACTGTTAACTTTGATTCTGTAAGTACTACTTTTTATTATGTAAAACTTATAGTGTTTGTGTTAAAAATTTACCATTATTTATTTGATTTTAGTACTTGCTATATCAGCTTGATCATGCTTTTTAATTGATTTTGTAATAAAATTTTAGATATATTTTAGGGTTTGTTTTTTTGTTTTAGGCTGAGACAAACTTTTATTTCTTATCCTGTTTCTGTAAAGAATTATTGTGTAGAAGTACTTGAATTGCTTTACAGCTCGAACTTAGGATCTCTATCCAAATCCCACACCCACCCTTTCCCCTTTAGGTGAAGCCCAAGTAGGGGTCTAAACGAGACGTCTGTGCTTGCAAACTACTCGGGTTCAGCTCAAAGAAACTCGAATTCGGCTCGATCAGTGTCGATTCGAATTCGAGCAAGCCGAATTCGAGTATTCTGATTCTCGACTCGAGTAGGTTATGAGTCTAATCGAGCTTTTTTAATTTTAATATATATTTTTTAATTTTAATTAGTATTGAATTCAAACTCAAGCTCGAGCACAAATAATCGAGCTTGAAGTCGAGCATGGGAATCAAGCTCATTTTTTACTAGCTAAACGAGTCTAATCGAGCGAGTTCGAGCAGTTCGAATTTTATCTCGAATCGAGTTCGAGTTTTAAAAGTGAAATTCGATTGGAGCTCGAGCCGATCTTCGGGCCTCGAATTTTGTGTCGAGCTCTAGCTCGAGCTTCTTACAGCTTGAGCTTAGTTCGGCTCGATTACACAAAACAAAAGGCTTTTTCTCAGGTTTCTCTCTCTAATATTTCCTTTAGATGGTTGAACTCTTCACTCTCTCTTTTTTTTATTTTTTATTTTTTTGCAGCTGATCGGAGCATTAAATATTGCCAGAAGTTCACTCAGCTGATAGGATCTTGTAATTGCTGACAAGTGATTGACAGAGCAAAGAGAAACAGTCACACCTGCATGAACCTAGCATAAAAACGAAGTCATTACGTCTCTGTTTTATGAGGGAAGGGATAAAAAATGTGACCATTTTGGCCCAAAATGATAAGGTTGAAATTGGTTAAACAGTTGCAATCATAACTGATTTAGGGGGGGAAAAGATGCTCTTATTATTGCAAATGAAGGGGTCTAGTCAAGTTATTCAACTTCCAAAAACAAATCTCTCCCTTTTTCTCTCTGTTGCTTACAAATCATCCAGCTCATCTCCTTTAGCCTCTGAAATAAAAACTGAAATTGACAGAATCACCAGAATCATCAATGACCATCCATTTCCGGATGAACCACTTCAACCTACCCTTCTCCGGCATATCCCACCCGTTTCCCTTTCCACGTATTTTATGGAGAGTGTTCTTGGTAGACTCTTTGCAGCACACTCAAATGGATTGAAAGCCTTGGAGTTCTTTAAGTATTCCATCCACCATTCTCAGCTTGCTCCAAGTGTGGATGCTTTTGAAAAGACGCTCCACATCCTCACACGCATGCGCTATTTTGATAAAGCTTGGGAATTGATGATAGATATGCGACGTACACACCCTTCCCTGCTTAGCCTTAAATCAATGAGCATCATGTTAGCAAAAATTGCTAAATTCCAATCCTATGAGGATACCCTTGAAGCATTCAAAAGGATGGAGACTGAGGTTTTTGTTGGGAGGAATTTTAGTACTGACGAGTTCAATGTGCTCCTTCGAGCCTTTTGCTCGCAAAGGGAGATGAAAGAGGCCAGATCAGTATTCCAGAAGATGCATTCTCGATTTTCTCCTAATACCAAGACCATGAATATTCTGCTTTTGGGATTCAAGGAATCAGGCAATGTTACTGCAATGGAACTTTTTTACCATGAGATGGTTCGAAGAGGTTTCAAGCCTAACAGTATGACATATAACATTCGGATCGATGCTTACTGTAAGAAGGGACGTTTGGGGGATGGTCTGCGACTTCTTGAAGAAATGGAACAGGTCCACTGCTTGCCTACACTTGAAACAATCACTACTTTGATTCATGGAGCTGGCGTTGCTCGAAATATTCCAAAGGCGAGGCAGTTGTTTGATGAAATTCCTAAAAGGAATTTACAGCATGACATTGGAGCTTATAATGCTATGATCAGTTCTCTGATTAGGTCCAAAGATATATATTCTGCTATTGAATTGATGGATGGGATGGAGAGGAAGCAGATTGAGCATGATGGCATGACGTATCATACAATGTTTTTAGGAATGATGAAGTTGAGTGGCATTGAGGGAGTTTGTGAGCTTTACTATAAAATGATTGAGAGAAATTTCATTCCTAAGACCCGAACAGTTGTGATGCTAATGAAATTTTTTTGTGAAAATCAGCATTTGGATTTGGGTTTAAATTTGTGGGATTATTTAGTACAGAAAGGGCATTGTCCTCATAGTCATGCATTGGATCTTTTGGTAGCAGGATTGTGCTCCCGAGGACGGTTGCAAGAAGCATTTCAATGCTGCAAACAAATCTTGGAGAGAGGAAGGCATATGAGTGAATCAGTATATCTTATGATGCAGAGATTTTTAAAGCAGTATGATGAGATGGACAAGTTGATGGAGCTCAACAGGATAATAATGAAACTGCAATCTGTTTTGCCTCCACCTGGCGAGAAAGCTATTGGTTCCACATGAAAGTTTGAAATGATTTTGCAGGACGTGATTGATGGGGATTTGTGTGAGCAGTTTCCTACCCTACCTTTGGATTTGCAGAGAAAAATTGCAGACGAGTTGGATCGGACTCCTGGTGAGATACTGAAGAAACTTGAAGAAGCCCGAAACAAGATTATTTGAGATAGCTGATAGCATCAAAGTTTAAGGTGGCTTCCATTCCATTCCCTTTCCTTTTTTGGCTTTTTGTATCCCTTTTGGTTTATGTTTATGTAATTAAGTTTAGATTATCATTGCTTGAACCACAATTAGGCCATTTAATCAGCATCTTGAGTAGTTTGTATCGCTGTTATATACATCTAAATCTCTACATAATATACATTTTATGTTTTAAGTACATGAACTCTTCTGTTAATGATAGTCTGATTAGTTACTGCCTTTTGGCATTGATCCATCACTCAAAGTGTAGTTTGTCCTTTGTTTAAAGGTCTTTTACCCGGATTGCGGGATGCCAGTCGCGGTTAAGAAGGCTTTAGCATGTCGGCTTGGATGCCAAATCGCGGTTAAGAAGGCTTTAGCATGTCGGCCTTGGATGCCAGTCGCGGTTAAGAAGGCTTTAGCATGTCGGATTCCAAGGCGGATGAGGAGAAATCGGCCGTTGGAGTCAAGTCGAGAGCTCGAGGCAAAGGATGGTAGTATTGTACAAGTTAGTTCTGAAACAAACTAGTTGAATTAGAGGCAAAAATTAGTGTTAGTTGCTGCAGAGTAGACTATTTGCTGTTGTTGTAATTAACCGGATTGTCTTGTGAATTTGTATGTGATTTCTGATGCTCTCTCCTTTTCCCCCTTTTACTTCAGACTTTGAAGATTTTGCATTGAAAAAACCCTAAATTGATTTAATATAGGGACAGATAACATTTGGTTTGTACATTCATATCAGGTTTGGGATTGAAAATGTAAAACCAAGTAACTTGTTTTCTGTGTTTGGTTTTAGAAGTGTTAATTGCTTAAAAATCTCATTCATAAAATAAGAAGAAAAAAAAACCCTATTTTTGTATGGTGAAGAATTGGTACCCTCTAAAGCCACTCATATATTATTGTAAAAAAAAATAAATAAAAAGGAAAAAGTAAAAAATAAAAAATAAAATGTGAATAGAAAATTAAAGACAAATATTTAAAAAGAAAAAAATATAAAATTAGGGATGAGCATGGTTCCTGTGAACGTTTTTTAAGCTAGGGTCGCGGGTCAACCATATAGAGTTAGGCTTCGTTTGAATTGAAACGCGAAACGAAGTTACGGTGTTATTTTCGTTTGGATAACAGAGCCAGCACGGTCACGGTGAGACTGTGTGGAGAAAAGACCCTCCCTTCTGGTTGGAGGGTCTTTTTTTTCTATTTTGGGTCTTAGAAGCTTCAAACTTCTATAGGCTTATTTATTTATTTATTTATTATTATTATTATATAATAAATTTCATAATTATATAATAAATTAATAAATATATTATATAATAATATGAATTAATTGAATAATTATATAAAATAATACAAAAAAAATACAAAAAAAAATATTTAATATATTATTATTTTTATTAATTTTCTTTTATTTATTAATAATAATAATTTGATAAAAATATAATTTTATAATTTTTAATTATTTATTAATTTCATAAATATCAAATAATCTAATATTTTTATTATATATACATATTTTAATTTAATGTCCTTAATAGTCATGTTCGATTCTCATTATAATTAACTTCACCGTCACCGTTGTTTTTGAATCTAAACACATATCTCACCACTGATTTTAATCTCATCACTAGAGCAACTAATTTCACTGCTATAGTAATTAATCGCATCTCCACCGCTATTTTTAATCTTACCGCCCATCCAAATGGACCCTTAATCTTGAAATTTTTGGACCATGGACCGATCCATGATTAAAAAAAAAAAAAAGTAAAAGAAAATTAAAGACAAATGTTAAAAAATAAAAAATAAAATAAAATAAAATTAGGGATGAGCATGGTTTCGGGTGAACGTTTTTGAAGATAGGGTTATGAGTAGACCTGTTCACGGGCCGGGCAACTATCTCGGCCCTGTCCGTACTGGGCTGGGCCTGGGTAGGAATCTTTGTAATCTGGATTGGTCCGGCCCGGTCTGGATTACTGTTCACATAATAAAATAATAATATTTTTTTAAATTTAATTATAAAAATATATAAAAAATAAAAAATATTTTTTTAATATAAATAAACAGTGATTCGGGCAACAGGTGGGGCCTAGACAAAGTTTAAAAAAAATTCGGACCGCGGCCCGACCCATGAGTAGAGGTGGTCATGGGCCGGGCCGGGCCGCGGCCTGGTTTTTTTTTCCTCTGCCCAAGCCCGGCCCTGGGTAACCCAAGCCCGCCCGTTTAGGCCCGAATTACTGTTCATTGGAATAAAAAAATAATTTTTTTTATTTTTTTATAATTAAAATTAAATAAAATAATATTATTATAATAAAAATCACTGTTCCGGGCCGGGCCGACCCGGAACATAAAATATCCTGCCCAGACCTGGCCCAATACGGGTCGGGCCTGCCAGGCCGGGCGGGCTGCCCGGCCCGTGAGCAGGTCTACCCATCAGCACCTCAAGTCATGAGTCAAATGTATAGAGTTGGTCAGTCTTGAAATTTTTGGACTATGGACCGATCCGTGATTCTTCTAGGATCATAAACCATCTTGCAAGATTGCGATCTAAAATCAATTCTAAATCCTAATTTAAAAATATATTTAAATAAATAATACTTATCGCATAAATAATATATTGTTTGATTTTTTTTTTTGCAGTCAAAATTTTAATTTGACCATTGATATTTTAATATTGTATTAAATTAAATTTTTATAAAAAATATATTCGAAAGTCTCTTCATTCAAGGTTTTTGGGAAGTTTTTTTCCATATCCTAATTAGTAATGTTTAAAATAAAATGAAATCAGTTGAAAATATTTGATCATTAAAAATCAAATTAGGACAATATTTATGAGATAGTATCATGAATAAAAATTATAATTACATGGTACAAATTTATGAATTCACATTATAATTATTATTAGAATTAAATATTACAAACTTCTATAAATTTATAAAGAAAAAAAAATCTTCATTCAAACATTGTAGTACACATTTTTTATTGACCTATGATAAAGCAAAATAAATTAATAAAAATTAATAGGATACAAAAAATAATAAAAACTTAAGTTATCTACTAAAACAAAAATGATTTTTTGGTACAAATGGTATTACATTTTTGTTTATATTTTTAAATATATAGATTAAAAGGTTATACATAAATTAATGAAAATGGGCTGAAAATCCTTCAAAATTTGAGGTTTAAAATTAAACTAAAAAGCAATTAAAAATCCAAAAAATTAAAACCAAATGGTAAGTGGGCCAAAAAGCTTAAAAATTCAATTAAATCCAGCCCAAGTTATTTGTTCTCTTCAGCAGCCGACTTCACCCATTTTCTCTTTTCTCATCTCTGTTGAAATCCACCATTTCACCTTTCCTGTCTATTTCTCTTCTTCTCCGATTCGCCACCTCGCCAACACCCAGACCCAGGTTAGCTTTTTTCTCTTTCCCTTTTGTTTTTCTTCCTGTTTTCCTTTTCAATTTCTTCAATGGGTCTTTTGTTGAATCTCTTTTCTAAGTCTAATAATTGACTGTTAACTTTGATGCTGAGTAAGTAATACTCTTTATTATGTAAACCTTATAATGTTTGAGTGATAAAAATTTACCAGTATTTATTTGATTTTATTACTTGCTATATCAGATTGATCATGTTTTTTAATTGATTTTGTAATACAATTTAAGATATATTTTAGGGTTTGTTTTTATGTTTTAGGCTGAGACAAACTCTTATTTCTTATCCTGTTTCTGTTAAGAATTATCATGTAGAATTACTTGAATTTCTCTACAGCTTGAACTTAGGATCTCTATCCAAATCCCACACCCACCCTTTCCCCTTGAGGTGAAGCCTAAGTAGGGGTGTAAACGAGATATCTGTGCTTGCAAACTACTCAAGTTCGGCTCGAAAAAAACTCGAATTCGGTTCGATCATTGTCGAGTCGAGCTCGAGCAAGCCGAATTCTAGTATCCTAATGGTTGACTCGAGTAGCTCGCGAGCCTAATCGAGTTTTTTTTTTTTTAAATATATATATATATTTTTTTAATTAGTATTGAAAAATTTCAATTCGAACTCAAACTCAAGCACAAATAATCGAGTTTGAAGTTGAGCATTGGAAATTTGGAATCGAACTCATTTTTTACTAGCTAAACGAGCCTAATTGAGCGAGCTTGAGTTTTAAAAGTGAAACTCGATCGAGTTCGAACCGAGCTTCAGGCCTCGAATTTTGAGTCGAGCTCGAGTTTCTTACTGCTTGAGCTCGGCTCGGCTCGATTACACCCCTAAGCCCAAGTGGAACTAGAATCCATGCTTTTGCCTTCAAATTTGATGCTCTTATAACAGACAGCTTCTTTCCATGGAGTTTTTGCTTTCCTAATCACTGGATATACTAGGCCTTTTCCGTGTACTGTTTCCTTTTCGCGTATTAGTAGCATCATTTGTGGAGAAGGGTTTTCTTTTCCTTTGAGATAATGTGCAAATGGTTGGCTTATAGATAAGAAAATTTGATCAACCGTAGACGAATTTTGTTAACTTTTTTTTCTGAGTAAGGTCCTCAGCTGGCAAATAAGCTTGGTTTGGGGTGGTTTGAGTTTCATTTTGGAATATATTTTCTACCTTTTTAGTTCATCTGGATGCAAATTTTCATGGTTTTATGTTTTCGAAGATTGCTACAAGTATTATTATGGTGGTTGTTCAAATAATCCAACTTGTTGGTGTTGCTATGTGAGGATTTTGCACTGTGGATGTTCTACCTGCAATGTTTAATATAAATCTTCCTATTATTTAATCATAAAAGTTTGGTCTCAAAGATTTAATGCTCTTTCTCGAATCTGTTGTGTCTCCGATTACGTATTGCTTATTGCTTTCATTTGTTTCCAATGTTAGTATCATTATTCCCTTTGTTTGCAGAGAAAATATGGCCAGCAAATCCGAGAGTAAGGAAGCTGTAAATGAGCAAGTGGTTGCAAATATGTATGGAGCTATGAGATCTGAACTAAATCAAATTTATTCTAAGATCACTGAGTTGGAGATGGAAGTGAGTGAGCATTCACTGGTTATAAATGCCATTCAACAGCTCGACCCATCAAGACGGTGTTACCGGATGATTGGAGGTGTTCTGGTGGAAAGAACCATCAAAGAGGTTCTCCCAGCCGTGCAGCGAAACAAAGAAGGGCTCGAGGAGGTAATTGCTCGGCTTAACGAGACCCTGGAGAAGAAGAAAAAGGAAATTGCTGATTTTGAGACAAAATACAAAATTAGGATAAAAAAGTCTGATAGTGAAGTGAAAGATGAAAGCAACAAGAAGGAAGGCTCAGCTCAAGGAGTTCTTGTTGGCCCTGCAAGTTCAACTGGGTGATAGGCTCTAGTCCTTTTGTTTCCCTTCCTCATATGCTTGAAACTTGCTTAATATGTACCCAAATCTTTACCAGATAAAACTTTTTTACAGTTATTGCTTAAGATGTACCAGGTTTTAGAGGATCAGATGTTTTGTTGATTAGGGTTTACATTCTGTAACAAATTGTTTCAAATGTGTGATTATGTTTTGATTTTTGCCTTTCTCTATCTAGAGGGCTAAGAGGAATGCCCTGGATTGGATTTTTTTGAGCAAACTGGGCAATTCAAGAATTAAGATTATGTTCTAACCAATGGCCCGCAATGTTTAAAAAACCAATTAAAAAACAAAACCGAAAGTCAAACCGGTGAGATCTCCGGTTACCAGTTGGATCGGTCTGTTGCATTAAAAAAAATTGTAAATATTAATTAAGTATTAAATATAGTAAATATTTAATAAAAATATGTATTTGATTAAATAGTATAATTTTTAATATAGATTCAAGGAGTTAAACGTTCAAATCTGATCATATATAATAATTTTTTTTAAAAAAAAAAATTTTAAAAATAAGTTTAAAAGTGCTTTTTTTTTTTTTTTTTTTGGTTTTTTATCGGTTCAATCGATTTTTTACTTGTTTGAGAAATTCCTGATTCTATGATATGCATTGGACCAGACATGTCACGAATTCAACCAGCCCGATCGATTGATCCGGTTTTTTTTAACATTGATGGCTAGTTAATTTAAGGAAGAAATGTAACTTGATACCATGAAATTGTTTTGAGAAATCTAAACTTAACATGACATGAATCTACTTGTTTAAGAAAAATGATAACCCTATTTCTTTCTTTTCGCGAAAGAAAAAGATCATGCACTAACTACCAAATCAAGTCAAATGTTTGGATGCAATAACACGGGTTTTTCATAAGCAAATTGAAGCATCGAGTTAATAGTTTGAGGATATTTCTCCTCCCATATAACTAACTTAAAAGCTTTCAATAGTTTCAACTACAGTTTATTGTTCTTGTTCAAAGACAAATTATCAGTTTCAAGCTTCCTCTCCATCTCCAACCTTGGATTTCCGAGCTTAGTTCTGTCATCTAACCATCGTATAATGTCTGCAAACACGATTTCGATGTTTTCTAAAGGTTCACCATAGAGCAAACCATGCCACATTCCAGGGTAAAGCTTTAAGGTCTTGTCTGAGCTTGAAGCTACATTGTAAAGTTCTTTGCTAACTTGTTGATCAGTCACTTTATCATCTTCTCCATGGAGAACTATAAATGGAAGTTTAACCTAATTACAATTTACAAAGAACAAGTCAAGATTAACAATTTTTAATTAAAAAATTTCATGAATTTCATTTGCATAATTTGTTCCTTTTAAAAGATAAGATTGCTAAAATGAAAAAAAAAAAAAAAATTAAGGGAAAGAGACTAGACCTGCTCAAGGGCCAGATAGCTTGCCCGGCCCGAGTTTGGGTAACAATATTTGTAATTCAGTCCAGCTCGGCCCAAATTACTATTCAATAATTAAAAAATAATTTTTATTTTTATTTAATTATAATATATAAAAATATTAATAAAAATAGTTTTTTAATAATTTATAAATAGTGAAATGGACTTACGGGTCGGCCCGGGCCTGGCTCGAAACGAACTTGGGCAAGGAAAAATAATTTTTTTTGGGCCGTAGTCCAGTTCGACCCGTGAGCACGTCTAAAAAAGACCTATTTATGGGCTAGGCTTTGAATCGAGATTTTTAAGCCTAGACTAACCTGAATTATCATTTTATTAATAAAATTATTTTTATTTAAATTTAATTTTAAAATATATTAAAAATATATTAAAATATTATATTAAATTATAAATAAGTCTAATCGGATCGAACGGATGAACTGAATCGTATAAATAAAGCTTTAAAAATGTAAACCGAACTTGATCCAACTCGAATCATACCATAAGAGAATAAGTAGTTATTACAAACCTCATTTAGCCTTTGCTCAATATCCAAGCTAACCCTCAAAAGCTCAGAGGCGGTTTTCATTCGAGGTGGGCCTTGGTAGCAATAAGGGTTCTTTCTAATCTGTTTACAAAGGAAAATATCAATACCTAAATTATCAAATACCTAAGTAAAATATAACTTTGTTTGATTTAGAAAATATATAATAACCCCCCCCCCCAAAAAAAAAAAATTATCATGATTTCATCTACTTTCTTTGTTTCTTTTTCCCCCCCTTGTTGGAGTATCAAAAATTCTATATTTATATTTGTCAAATACGTCGAACACAAATATTTAAAAATAAAGTAAAAAATCAAAGTAATATAGCAGCTAAAATAATTAATCATTTTTATATTGAATTTTCAATCCCTTATTATTTATTTTATAGTGCATATTATAATTATAGTTTTTCTTGGTAAGATTTGAGCAGAAAATATATTTAAAATAATTTTTTTTTTCTGATTTCTTTTATAAATTTAACATGAATATTATATATATATATTTACCTCTTGTCTTATTTCTGGCTCTTTAAAGGCAATTTCAACAATGTCTTGGTTTAATATTAATGATTTCCAAGTTGGGATCAAGCAGCTAATCCCTTTCAGAATAAAAATGACTGGTGGAGGTGGCTTCATATCATCTGCTATCTGTTATAAATAATAAAGAATTAATAAAAAAAGAAACACAAAACAAAAGTCTGTCAAATTATAATTACTTTTTTTTTCCTTTTAATTGTACCCTTACCATGCCAAATTCAACATTATTTTCATTTATTAATTAAAATAAAATGAACCCAAATTTCTCAACTTCGAAGATGCCAAGTTAGGTGATATAAATCAGCTAAATTCATATAAATTCAAGATTATTAACAAACATTGCATGATCAGTAAAATATAAATACTTTGCATGTCACTTCATATAAACTTTAATTTTATGAAACAAAAACATAAATTTCAAAAATGCTAACAAAATAGTCCAAATATTTGATTCAAGCATAATTTCTGGTTCAAAAAACAGTCCCTTTCCCCAAAAATAGATGCTAGCAAATATCTCAAATTCAGATCCTCTGATCTAGATCTGTTCATGGACTGGATCGGGTCACAGTCTAATTTTTTTTTATTTCTTTACTCAAACCTGGGTCTATCCGAAAACCCATTTTACTGTTCATAAAATATTAAAAAAATATTTTTATATTAATATTAATATATTTTATAATTAAATTTACATAAAAAAAATGTTTTTTTTATATATAATGAATAGTAATTTGGATCGAACTGGCTTGAATTATTAAAATTTTTATCCAGGCACGATCCAATTCGGACCGAGCCTGTAGAACTGGCCGGTAACCCGGTCGTTGGATAAATCTACTATGATCTCCCCAATTAATATTTCATGAACCAATTTTTTTTTTTTTTTTCTAATTTTTTAATGTAAATCAGTCTTATTTGCTTATATAAAACATTTTACAGGTTCAAAGATCCAAATTTGCAGGAGGACCACATCAAACATGCTAATTTCCTTCTCTAATTTAGAGCAAAAAAATAAGGAGAATTGAAAGATACAAAGATCAAAGAAAAGGTGTTAAGCAACTCATACGAGTCAATCGATCAAATACCTTACACATGGGCGCAACCAAAACGGCGCCGTCCCAGAAATCTGGCATCTTTCTGTGTAGAAGAAGAGCCACAGCTCCTCCCATGGACTCCCCTAGCAAATATCTCATCTTCCCTTTATTCTCTTCCTTCTCTGAATAAAGAAGTCAATAATTTATGCATGAAAAAAAGGGGAATTTAAAAAAGTTAATTTTATTGAAGATAGACTTCTTTTTTATGTATGATCATCAAATTAATGGAAATATAAGCTATGTAATCCAGATTCGAAGATGAGTTTTGGATACGGGTATTTGTCCGATATAAGTATATGTTCAATTTGGAGGATCGCACCTTTATATACTTATGTACGAGTATGTGTCGGACATAGGTATTTTAGGGAAACTGAAGAGTTCGGATAAGATAAATTATAGAAGAAAAAAAATGTAAAACTCACCACAAATACTTGTGAAATGATCACTGCAATCGTTGACAATATCATCAAAATTTTCTATATAGACATCCAATCCAGTTGATTTTCCATGGCCTTGGTAATCTATGCCATAAACTGCAAATCCTTCTTTCACAAGCCTAATTGCAGTACCTAATTTGATCACAAATTAAAGACTCAATAATATTTCCAGTTTTGATTTACATAGTTTAGCTTTCGGGATTTTGATATGTAATAAATTGAAAATTTTGTAAGGTTTTGGGAACACTTACTGCTCATGGTGATACTACACTCCATGGCATAACCATGGCAAATGAAGATCAAAGCTTTCGGTTCATCGTTTATCGGAATCCATTTACATGTGAAAAGTTTTAATCCTTGAGAATTTGTGATGAATGCCTGTAAAAATTATATGAAAATTAGCCATGAAAGCCACACAAAAAGAAAAATATATAAAAAAAAATGAAATCAAAGGTAAAATTAGTTTATGTTCACCTCTTCATAATTAACATTTTCATTTGGATGCACCTGTAAAAATTTGATAGAAAAGATTAAAAAAGGAAAAAGAAAAAATCTATGTGTGTCTGCAAATTAAGAAATTAAGATTTAAAAAAAAAAAAAAAATACCAATGCCATGAAGACAATAAACAACTTTATCTTTTGAGAGGGTATAGGAGTGGTAAAAGAAGTAAGGTAGATAGAAACTTAAGTAAAGTTTTAATTGTGAAAAAACTTGAATTCATATATATTATATATAAGGAAAAAGAAGATGATATAACAAGAAAAAAAAAACTGAAAATCCCAACTAAAGAATTTGTTAAGAGTACAAATAAATTGGATAAAACATGTGGTCACAAAGAATGCCAACCTACTTATGGTTCAGTAATAAAACGACATTCTTAATAGTTAATACGGTAAGATGTTTTTTATTAAAAATCTAAATGAACCTTAATTAGTAAAATCTTTTGGTGATAATGATAAGAATTAAGGTTGAAATCTAGTCATTGGATTTACATACATATATATATATATATATGTATATATATATAGTTTTGACATCATTCTTATACAAAAAAAAGATATATCAAATGATTTTTCGTTACAAAAATGGAGTAAAAGAAGATTTAAGGATTTAATTTTGTAATCTCAACTTACCTTTTAGATATATATATATATTATACCTATATATAGAAAAATATGTTAGCATTGCCAGTGATATTATAGCTGCCATCCCCTTAAAACTTTCCAAGGAAACAACTTGGCAAAGTGAGGTATGTGAACCTAACTTAATTAACCTTTAAATTATGAAGAGGGTTAAAAGATTGTTAATTTTTCCTAGTTCTTGGTTGTCTTGCTTAGATCATGCCTTTCCAATTTGCATTGCTACTTGACTTATTAGGTGACTTATATATATTTATATATAGTAATTAATTAGTAGTAATTTTACAACAATTACTTCTTAAATTAAGATTATATTTGTTTTTTGAACCAAAATTTGAGTTTGAGTTAGACATATTTTTTCATTTAACACGAGAATATATATATATATATAAATATATTAGCGTTAATATCACGATCACATGTGAAAAATTAAATTCATTTTAATTGATTGTTTTTAAAATTTGATGAGATGGAAAAATTGGAAAAAGAGAATTTATAATTAAAAATCGAACTTCAATTTTATAAAAATTCATCTCTTACAAAAAAAAAAAAAAAATAGGGTTCAAAGTTCAAACCAACTTTAATTTCAAAACCCAATTTCAAACCCAACTCTTAAAATCTGTGGATGAGAATCTTGAGCCAGATTTAAGTCAGCACTTAATTTATTTGGACCTCAGCTTGTTTATTGGTCTTAGGATTTTTAGAAAGTTGAATTTGAAATAACTATTCCCACAAGGAGGAAATTTGACAATTCCTATCTTTTGAATAAATAAAAATTCTTTAAAATAAGTTGTTTGATTGTGATTGAAACTTTAATTACATTTAGGCTAAAATATTAATTAAACCTTTGTCCTTTTTCAAATTTCCTAAGTCCCTATCATTCTATTATACCAAATTGAATTCTTAAAATATTATTTTTGTTTAATTAAATCTTTATTTTTAACGAATTTTAATGGTTTTCATGCAAAATAAAAGTTTAATTAAATAAAAATAATATTTTATCTGTTCAATTGCATACAAATAAGAATTTATTTGACAAATTTAAAAAAATATAAAAGTCTTTTTTTAATATTTTAACCTTACATTTACAATTCAAATTCTTTACTATATTTCACATTAAGAAAATAAAATAAAGAGTTCAAGTCATGTGGAGCACTACATATCTACAACTAGCTGACTAATTTTTTCTTTTTTTTGTTAAATAACTCAATGAAGAAATAAGAGAAATATTAATTTAATTGCAACAATTTTTTTCACACATTTTCAAGCTTGTATATAGCTTGATCTTATACCTACTAATACATATATATATATATATATATATATTTATATATATTATCTCTCACTTTATCAGGCTAAAACTAACACTCTCTCCACTAATTGAATCTATAAATAATATTGCACAAAATTTCTTATTTCCTTTACAATTCACACAATATCATCTAATTGTAATTTTGATGAACCAAATTAAAAAACCTTGAGATTGCCCATTTGCCTGCAGCCTAATTACTGATCTGTTATTCCCATGTCTTATGACTTCAAAAACTCATCATTTTGATGCTTCAATTCCCTCTCCAACCTTGAATTTCCTGACTCACTTCTCTGATTTAACCAATTAATGATATCTGCAAACACAATCTCAATGTTTTCTGGTATTTCCCCATACAGCAAGCCATGCCACATTCCAGGATACAACTTGAAACTCTTGTCTGAACTTGCTGCAACATCATAGAGTTGTTGGCTCACAGCTTTGTCTGTTACTTTATCATCTCCTCCATGGAGAACTAGAAATGGTAACGAAACCTGATAAAAATGAACAAAAAGATTGAGTTAATATTTGGGTTAATACATAAATTTGCTCTCGAATTATATACTCATTTTCACGATTTAATACTTAAAGAAAAAAAAAAAATTCACGATTAGGTATCCAAACTTTACTTCCGCCATCCACCTTAGTCCATGGCTAAAGGTCGGATGACATGTCATTTTTTTTACCAATAAAAACACGACACGTGATAGCTTATACACGTGAGCAATGCCCCGTCACCATTTAAGAAAAAAAATTAATTTTTTTGAATTTTTTATTTTTACTTTTTTGAATTAAAAAATTTTAATTTTAATTTCTTTAATTTTCAAAACAAATCGAAAAAAAGTGCTGACATGAAAAATGCTGATGTGATGTTGACTGACACGTGTCGATTTTTTATTGGTCGGTCACGTCGCATTTATGTGATGGCGTTAGCCACTTAAGGTAACTTGGTTGACAGAATACATGTTCAGATACTTAATCGTGATTTTTTTTTTTCTTTAAGTATCAAATCATGAAAAGAAAAAAAATACTTCAGAGGCCAATTTACACATGAACCCTTAATATTTCTTCATTTGTATATATTTTTTTTTGATAATACGTTCAAAGATATTCTCAGATTTTGCATGCATTGATTTTACGGGCGTATTTTCCGACTTTTTTGTCCATTTATTATTTATGAAAATGAAAATGCAGATTTGGGTAAAAGTAAGGTAAGATTAATTAACAAACCTCATTAAGTCTTTGTTCAAGTTCCATGCTGGTCTTTAGAAGTTCATTGCCTGTGTTCAAACGAGGACGTCCTTTGTAGCAATATGGGTTTGCTCTAATCTGTAAATTAATTAAGTTATTAACATCACAATTGAAGCTTTCAACTTCGAATATTAAAATTGAAAACTAAAACTTTATATTTGAGATTGTCAACGATTAAATTTTAATAATTTATCAACAGATTACACGACTGTTCACAATTTCTTATTATTTGGAAAGGTAAATATATATATATATATAGAAATTAATAGGAGAAAAATACCTGTGCTCTTATCTCAGGCTGTTTAAAAGCAGCATCAATGATGTCTTGACTTGGAATAATTTTCCAGGTTGGAATAAAATTGTTAAGCTTTTGCAAAACACTTATGACTAGTGGATGTGGTTTCATATCATCTGCAATCTGTGGATAAATAAATAAATAAATAAAATATTGTTAATATTCCTTTGATTTGAAATTATCTATTTATCTGGATCTCATCCAAATTAAAAATGAATTAATCTCTTCAAATAACATATTTTTTTAAAAAAATTTGGTCTGACTCAAATCAGGGTTGGACCTAGAACTTGATAATTGCCAAAATTTTAAGCAAAATTAGCACAATAATCAAAGTACCTAGGATAATTTATTCAATTATAACAGCTGTTCAAAGCTGTAAGTAAAGCCTTATTTTTTAGTTTTTACTCTATAATAATTAATAAAATATAAAGAATCTGTCCAAGGATTTCAAATTAGAGAAAATTAAATAAAACCCATCTAGAAGAATGTGTAATTAAATTATGTAATTGGCTGAATAAATCATGTTTAAAATGTTCCTCAGTCGGGCTATATTGTCCTTTGTCTGAGATAAGATTTGACATTGTAAATGGCCTAACTTTAAAGTCATCAGCAGCCTTTAATATATGACAAAGTAAAGGCCTTTTACAACTACTACCACTATAGATGGACAAGGACTCTGATTTTTACTCCTCAGATTTCACCGCAATTAATTCATTTTTTTTCTTTCTATTCAACCACAAAAAAAAAAAAATGTAATCTATTTTCACTAAATGAACTTAAGGGTCCATTTAGAATCATCCATCGTATTAGAATTCAATTATAAAACGGCATTTCAATACGATAAAATGTCTTTAAAAAGATCCAAATGAATCCTAAAACTTAAGAATTTCAATAGTTGATGAAATCTTATCCACCAGATAAATATAGTCCTAATTCCTAAATGAGACTTTATTATAGTTCTAGGATTGAATTTTCGAATCAAAACAGCTAAAAGTGATATTTTTCAAAGTTAAAACTCTTCTTTTTTTTTTTTCAAATGTTGACTTTTCTTGAAGGAAAAAAAAGAAAGAAACATAGTTTAAACTTAGACAATTTCATCACCTAAACAAGCAAGGCACAAATTTCTGTTAGTCTATTCTGATAACAAATTTGTTCCCCCTTCTGATTGCCAAATTTTTGGGTCAACACAAATTTTTTTTTTTTTATTTTGCTTTTCAAAAAGGGTATTAAAGTTTTAGATCCTAATCTGCACATGTGCATAATGTGTTAAAGGGAATTAAATAGAAAAAATAAATAAATAAATAAAAGGTCATGATTTGGTAAATGACACAAAATAAAGGGCACATTACCTTACACATAGGTGCAACCAAGACTGCCCCATCCCAATATTCTGGCTTCTTTCTATGTACCAGCAAAAGCACTGCTCCCCCCATGGATTCACCTAACAAAAATCTCATCTTCTTTTTGTTCTCCTTTTTCTCTGAAAATTTCATTGAAAATAAGTTATAATTGGAAACATAGGAATTGAAGTTTCATATATAGGATTTGATCCAGGCTTAGTATCAGGGATTTAAATAGCAGCAGCAACGCAAAATTACGATCGTTATTTTACGGTTTTAGTTTTTTTCATTATCGATATTTATCATAATTGATCGCGATAACATTTATTACGTCTACAACGTGATCAAATACGCATTCGTGATCGAAATTTAAATCCCTACTTGGGATTGAAAGTAGACCCATGAGCTGGGCCACGACCTGGACATTTTTTTGATCCCTTACCCGGGCTCGTTCTGGGTTACTATTCATTTATTAATAAAAAATAAGAAAATATTTTTATATTAATTTTTATATTTGTTTATAATTAAATTTAAATAAAAAATAATATTTTAATGCATAAATAGTGATTCGAACCGGATCAGCTCGAATCATGAAAAATCTTACTCAGATCCGATCCAATACGATTCGGACCGGACGGGCTACCCGGCACTTGAACAGTTTGAAAGGTTAAGGAGGAAAAAAACTTGAATACCACATATTTTTGTGAAAAAATTGGAGCAATCATCAACAATATTGTCAAAACTTGAGATATATCCCTGCAATCCTGATGACTTTCCATGGCCTTCATAATCTATTCCATAAACTGCAAATCCTGCTTTCACCAGCCGAATCGCTGTACCTGGATTAATCATAATCACGTTTATCAGAATATATATATATATATATATATATATATGGAGAGGAAAAAATGGAACATAAAATGCAAATATACTTACTGTTCATGGTGATGCTACATTCCATAGCATAACCATGGCAGATGAAGATTAAACCTTTCGGTTCTTCATTCACTGGAATCCATTTGCATGTGAATAGCTTTAGTCCTCGAGAATTCAAGATATATTCCTGGAAGATTATTTAAAAAACACAGTTCAACTTAACAGATTAAGAAACTGATAATATATATATATATATAATTATATAAAACACCAGAACAGGAGAAGAAAAGACTCCAAGACTAACTAACCTCATCGTATCGAACAGTTCCGTTTTCAAGATCCTAAAAACATCAAAAACCCAAACATTAATAATCAGAATAAAAGTATAATTAGCAAAACATTAAACTGATCATGTAATAAAAACAAGAGAAAAAAAAAAGATAAGATAAGAAAAACCAGAACAAACCATGAATTTTTTTTTTCTGTCTGTGTTAACGTAGGGTATAGGAAATACTGAAAGTTATCAAAAACTAAGGGAGAGAAAGGGTATTGGAAAGTGATTTGATCAAAGATGATACAATAAAGCTGAAGTTTGATGGGTTTGAGACAATTTTGTGATCAAAGTAAGTTATTTATATACAGTGAGAGAGATGTGGATATGGTCTTTGCGGCTAGGAGCTTGATTACTATCCCACTTGGGATTCAAGGCTTTGAATCTCTCAAAATCTCAAACTATTATAAAAATTCGGATTAAGTTTAATATCACGAGTCAAGTGATATTATTGGTGACATTAAGTTAAGTTGAAAAAAATACTAAAAAATTAAATAAATAATAATATCAAATTATATAATAAAAATATTCATGTATTTTAATTTTTTATGTATTTTTTTTAAAAAAAATCTATTTTTTTTTTAAATAACTACTATTTTTTAGAAAACTACTCCCAATTTTTTTTATATATTTCAATAAATTTTTTTTCACACACGTTATGGTGTACAAATTTCTAGTATAATTAGAACTTATAATTAATTAAGTTGGAGAGGGAATTGTCACATGAATATTTTGAGTTAAGTGTGTATTCTTTCTTGATGTGACTTTGGGGTTGATTTGTAAAAGGGATCGATTTAGTATTACTTGAAAAGTAAGAAATTGAATTAAATTTTAATTAGTACTTAGAAAGAAAACCAAACATGGTAGTAATTACAAGAAAGGAATGATGGGAAGACGTAGCATAACATCATAAAAAAATAATTGGTTTCAAGATTTGTTTTTTTATTACTTAAAAGAAAATCAAATAAATACAAAAAGAATGAGTAATTGAATTAAATAGTGAAGAGTATAAAGATAATAAAGTAGTTGGAAAATTAAGCACCAAAATTCTATCTTTATAATATGATGTCATTATTTTTTATTATTATTAATTTTTCCCAATTGGTATCATAATTCACTTGTTTATAGTTATATCATTGCTGATTTCATATGGATTTTCCAATTTGCAGTCTATTTGAGTGACTTTTTCTTTCATATATTTATTGCTTTCTTGATTTTTTCCTTCTTGTTTATTTATATATATTTTTATATATAAAAAAGGTCAAATTTTAAGAAAAAGTCGAAAAATTTTATTTGTAAGAATTGAGATCAAACCAAACCTTAAAAAAATTCATCTTCTAATTAAAAGTAGATGAGTCATTTACGCTAAACCCAGATTTATTTATTCAAATTTCTGGATTTACTTGATTCGTTGGCTAATGAATTTAGCTCTATCTTAAGGTGAGGTCACCTTTTTAATTAAAACAAAAAACTTTCTAACAGCATGATAATATTTTATAATCATAAATGATAATAAATCAGAAAATTTTCCTAACAAGTGTGCTAAAGTTAATTGTTAGACATTAGTTAAGCTTTTCTCTGTTTTTCTTTTCTTTTCATGGTAGATAATTACTTCTTATAATCTTAATTATCTTAGGAATTATTCTGATAAATATTGTAACTATTTTATTTTGAAGCACAATATAATTTCAAAATACAATGTTTCTTATTTTTTCCATTTCTATTTTATTATTATATTGAGGCAAAGACTCGAACTCTTTTTTAAATAATACAAGATTTAAATTTGAGTCCAGGTTATATACTCTTTTTTCATATTCCAAATGGTATAAACTGGTCCGGCTTCGGTCCTTTATTTTTTTTCCATTAATTTTTGATACAATTTTAATCATTATTTACAAATATAATTTTCATAATTTGTGAATAGATGTTACACATGTAAATAGTAGGGATGAATGTATTAAAAAATAATAGACAAAAAATAATGAACAAGAATTCAACCAGTGAATAAAAAATCGAACTGAAGCGGTCGGTTGGATCAGTTGAACCGAGAACCAGTGGTCTATCCGGTCTGGTAGGTGCAATAGAACCGGATTTGATCGAACCGGTCAAAAATCGGTTCAACCAGTCAAAAACCGGAAAAAAACTGTAAAAAAAGGGGAAAAACTATTTTTTTATTTTTTAAATTATTTTTTGTAATTGATGAGATTTGAACTAGACTTGCTCATGGCCGGGCCGGATAGGGCCGCGGCTCGATTTTTTTTTTTTCAAATTCTTTGCCCAGACCTGGTAGGCCTGAATTTACTGTTCATCGTATTAAAAAAATATTTTTTTATTTTATAATTAAAATTAAATAAAATAATATTATTATAATAAAAAAATACTATTCCGGGCAGGGCCGGGTCGGTCCGGATAAAAAATATCTTGTCCAGGCCTGGCCCAATATGGGTCAGGCGGGCTGCCCGACCCATGAGCAGGTCTAATTTGAACCCATAACCTCTTAAAAATATACTAAAGACCATAACACTAAGTTAAATACTTATTTATATTTTTATTTACTATATTTAATATTTATTTAACATTAAAATTATTTTTAAAATATTTAAAAATCTTATTTAAAGTGTCCAATCAGTTGAACCGAAAATCGAAAGCCACACCGTTTTGATCTTCGGTCCAATTTTTTCAACCTTGAATTCAACCCATATAAATTCTATTACCCAAAATTTCACCCTTTTTTATTTTCATAATTTAGAAACAATAATTCAAAATATTCAAACAATACTACCAAGCACCTAAAAAAAACTTTATTTCCTCAACAAAAAAAAAAAAAAAAATTGTAGTAAAAAGTAATTCATTATTTTTTCTCCACCCACCAATTAGGATTTAATGCAAAAACTAGTGATAAACCTGGTAACATTGGGTACGATACGATTACACGATACAAACACAATACAAAAAAATAATTAAAATATGACACGGCATTAAAAAGAAACACGGACATGACACAAATACACGGACATGTCAAAATCTATATAACATAAATTATTAACACATTAAAATTTATACAAATATAAAATACGTTAAACACGATTATAACACACATAAAAAATATACAAATACGATATGAATACACGAATTGACAAATTTAAATAATTTGTACCAAAAAAAAAAGTGTTATTAGATGAAGCAGCCAAGCAAAGCAAGTAGGGTCTCATTAATTTCACACTGAACTTTTATAGCACAGTCAGAGGAATACCAATTGGATGGCTCTAAAGACCAAAATCATCACAAAAAGAAAAAGAAAAAAGTTGATGCATATAAATCCCATCCATTTGTGTGCATACTTTTGCAATTTGATTAGAAATGGTTGCCGCCGCTGACAAACAGTGTTATAGCCACTGGACGGCAGCTTTGACCAAGCACTTTACTATACTCTTCAAAGTCTCGAATAGATGCTGAATTAATGCTGCTTGATATTTTCTTTACAAGTTTCTGCTCAGCTTTTCCTACTCGTTTCATCACAATCCTCCATTTTTAAGATTTAATTATATTACAATCTCTCTCTCTCTTTTAAGTTCCAATTTTAAATAAAATCGAGGGATTTTAAATATATCATGGGGTCTAATATCTAAACACAAAGTTATTGTTCAATAATATATATATATATATAAAAAAAAAAAAAAACAAAAACAAACTTATGCATATGATGTTGAGAAAAGCTTAGAGTAGATAACTCTAATTTTACCACTCAAAGAAGAAAGTTTAGATTTTAGGAAAACTCACAAATGCTCACACTTTACTCTAGACTACACTCTTTAGAGAAGAACTCCTTAGGAAAACTTAGAACTTTTATTGCTTATTGAAGCTTGCTACTTGATGATTTACAAATGCAAGGGAGGGGGGTATTTATACAATACCAAGACAAACACAAGCCACACAAATATAAAATCTAAATAAATTACAACCACCCATTGTTGTTTAATAACAACCACACATTTAAATCACACAACTACAACCACACATTAAACCACACAACTACAACCACACATTAAACCACACAACTACAACCACATATTAAACCACACAATTACAACCACACATTAAACCACACAATTGCAACCACACATTAAACCACACAATTGCAACCACACATTGTTAGGCTTTTATTTTTCCTTGGGCTGGTATTGGACAATTTAACACTCCCCCTCAATACCAGCTCTTGGTGCTTGTTTCAATCCGTAAAGTGCCTTTCGCAGCTTACACACATGCTCAGGATGATTTTGGTTTTGAAATCCCAATGGTTGAATCATGTAGATTTCCCGATCTAGCTCTCCATGAAGGAATGCATTCTTCACATCCATCTGCCACAAGTTCCAGTCTTTGTTGGCTGCAAGGGCAAGTAGGACTCGTACGGTTGTAAGTCTTGCCACCGGACTAAATGTTTCATCATAGTCTAGCTCATACTTCTGAGAGAAACCACGAGCCACCAACTGTGCCTTGTACCTTTCAATCGACCCATCTGGACGATGTTTTATCTTGTAAACCCACTTGCAGGATATGGGTTTCACATCTCTTGGTTTTGGCACTAGATCCCAAGTCTGATTCTGCTCAAGCGCAGTGATCTCTTCTTTCATAGCCATAATCCACTCAGAACTCTGTGATGCTTCTTCAAACGTCTCAGGTTCTGTTGCAATTGGTTCTTCCACTATGGCTGCATTAGCATATTTGGGATTTGGCTTCCGTGCTCTTGTTGTCCTTCGGATTTGTGATTGTGGAGATGGTTCTTCCACTTCACTCGATCTAACATCTGGTTGATACACACCAGTTTGCCAAGGACTCTGGACTAACACTTGCTCGTCATCGTTATCATCACATAGGTCTTCTACTTCATCTGAAGTTGATTGAAGTTGGACAATATACTCTCCCATTTTCTGTTGTAACATGTCTTCAAATTCTTTTGAATCTGACAACACCTCATTTTCTGAGGACCACCAAGAAGATGCTTCATCGAATACCACATTGCGTGAAGTGTAACATCTTCCACTTGTAGGATCACAACATTTCCATCCTTTCCTTTGGTTGTCGTATCCCACAAAGATACACCTAGTTGCTTTCTTATCAAACTTGCTACGTAAATGATCAGGAACAAATACATAACATACACAACCAAATACTCGAAAGTAGCTGACTGAAGGTTTCATTTTCCACAATTTCTCAAAGGGTGAAACAAACTCTAACCTTGGTTGAGGAAGTTTGTTGATCACATGGGCTGCGGTTCTCATAGCTTCGGCCCAAAATCTTCCGGGTACATTCTTTGCATGCAGCATACTCCGACAAATTTCTGCAAGATGCCGATTCTTTCTCTCTGCTACACCATTCTGTTGTGGTGTATTGACACAAGTATACTGATGACGTATGTTGCATTCTCGTAGGTATTGAGAGAATTCGCCTGAGCTATATTCTCCTCCATTGTCTGTGCGCAAGCAACATATCTTCTTTCCCACTTCTCCTTCAACTATCTCTTTGAACTCTTTAAACTTTGAGAAAGTGTCAGACTTTTCTTTCATAAAGAAAACCCACACATACCTGGAGAAATCATCAATAAACGTCACCATGTACCGCATTCCACTAATTGATGGTTGCTTAACGGGCCCAAATACATCAGAGTGAACTAACTCTAATGGTTCTTTTGCTTTAAACTTTGACTCCTCGTATGGCAATTGGTGTGCTTTACCATATTGGCATCCTGCACAAACTGTGTCTGTTCTTATGTCAAGCTGAGGAAGTCCCTTAAGCATCGACTTCTTCATCATCATACTTAGCTTGGAATAACTAACATGACCTAACCGCATGTGCCATAAATCTGCTGTATCGCTCCTTCTTGTCTTGTCTACATATGCTGACTCTGCTGACATCACGTAGACTGACTCCAGACGTCGTCCTTCCATCATCGGCTGTCCTGAGATTTTGAGATCACGATATACCTTCACATCCCTTGGACCAAACAGAATATGGTGACCTGACGATGTTAATTGTGCCACTGAAAGCAAATTTTTCTTCATGCCTTGGACATGGTAAACATCTTGTAGTGGTACCTGATTATGACTATATCGAGGTGCTACTACCGTCTTACCGATGTGAGTAATCGGTAATCTTGAATTATCAGCTGTCACAACAATGCGATTTCCCTTGTATTCTGACAGGTTCTGCAACTTCTGTTTATCGCCTGTCATGTGATTTGAGCAACCTGAATCGACAATCCAGTCATTCTCATAGTCAATTCGGTCAGCCGTTGTTACTGTGAGAGCTAACTCTTCCTCTTCCATAGCAAAAAATGCTTCAGCGTCCCAATCATCTTCGCTTTTCTCCTTTGTACTAGAAGTAGCAGCATTGCTCTCAGCGGGCCTTTTGTTAAACCAACAATCTTTTGCCATGTGACCTTTCTTGTCACAGTTGTAACAGTTACCTTCAAATCTTTTATTGTTGCTACGATTCTTTGAAGCTCCCCCTGGACGAGAGCTCCCTTCTCCTTGATGACTTTTTGTCTTGTCACCATACTTTTTAGATCTACCACCGACGTGCTGTTTGAATTTGCCTTTGCTTTTGTTGGTGTAGAGTGCTTCCTCTTCACTTTTCAACGAGACTCCTCCCATTTGCTTGGCCATAGATTCTTGACCAACAAGCAAATTTTCAAACTCTACAAGTGATGGTTGAGTTGGCCATCCTTGTATAGCGGCAACGAAGCTGCGATATTCGGGCCTCAAACCATGGATAATTATTCTTTTTACCCTGGTATCTCCAATAGCAGCTGTAGGATCTAAATCAGAAATTTCACGGCATAACGTTTTTACCTTGTGAAAGTATTGAGCAATCGGTATATCTCGTTGTGCAACTGATAACAATTCATTCTCAAGAAGTTGAAGTCTTGTGTCATTCTTTCTCGAAAAGAGTGCATCTAAAGTATCCCACGCTTCTTTTGGCGTTTCTAGCTTTTGTATGTGTTCCAACATTTCTTCTTCAACTGTGGTCTTAAGGGCAAACATGGCTTTACCCACTTTAATCTTCCATTTGCGCAAGGTTCCTTGAGCATCTTCTTGCTCGGGCTTCGTAACTTCACTACCACCAACGACTTCCCAAAGGTCTTGACCTTGTAGGTAAGACATCATACACGTCTTCCACGTGTTGTAATTTTTGTGATTGAGCTTCTTGATTCCTCCAACTACTTGAAGATCACCCATCGTGTCGGCAAGACTAACAATACCGAACAAGCTTGATTTTGAGACACAAACTTGTAGAGTACAAACTCCTCACAACTCAAGAACGCTCAAACCAAAAATAGTACCTGAATAACTATTTCACCGTGAATAGTACCGTATACGTGAACAGTATTGTACGTATGTCGTACACTAGAACAAATCCAGTATACGTTAACAATTACTGCAAAAGTATACAACCACACGTATGAATAGTAACCGTATCTGTGAATAGTGACCGTATACTGGAACAGTGACCGTAGCCCGTGAATAGTGCACCAGGTAGGTTCCCAGGAAAGAGAGGTGGGTCACTGATAGACACACTTAAATACCAAGTCTTTCCTAGCCAGAACTTCCCTAGACACTTTCACACTACCACACTTTATTTCCAGCAACAAGAATAATTCTTTTCTGATGTGGAAGATCAGACAATACTGCAACCACAGAGCATACTAAGAACCAACACTTTCACTGCAGCGGAATAAGGACCACGAACCAATGGCTCTGATACCAATTGTTGAGAAAAGCTTAGAGTAGATAACTCTAATTTTACCACTCAAAGAAGAAAGTTTAGATTTTAGGAAAACTCACAAATGCTCACACTTTACTCTAGACTACACTCTTTAGAGAAGAACTCCTTAGGAAAACTTAGAACTTTTATTGCTTATTGAAGCTTGCTACTTGATGATTTACAAATGCAAGGGAGGGGGGTATTTATACAATACCAAGACAAACACAAGCCACACAAATATAAAATCTAAATAAATTACAACCACCCATTGTTGTTTAATAACAACCACACATTTAAATCACACAACTACAACCACACATTAAACCACACAACTACAACCACACATTAAACCACACAACTACAACCACATATTAAACCACACAATTACAACCACACATTAAACCACACAATTGCAACCACACATTAAACCACACAATTGCAACCACACATTGTTAGGCTTTTATTTTTCCTTGGGCTGGTATTGGACAATTTAACATATGAGTATTTGATTCGGTTGGTTAATGCATGATTATTTTTAATTTTAATTATCAATTATATTTATGAAAATATACAATATTTGAAATGGCAGCCTCGCCTTACAATATGAAAATATACAATATTTTCCATGTGATTCAACAGCTTTGGATCAGCCAAAATGGACAGTACCCTTTATCGTTTGGAAAGGTCGGACGGATCCAATTTGAGCTGAGACGAATTTGAAATAAGATATTTTAAATTCGAATCAATTCGATCCGGTTTGGATTACTATTTAATAAATAAAAAATTAATTTTTATTTAAATTTAATTATAAATATATAAAAATATTTTAATATATTTTAAACACTAAAATGAGTTTTTTAAATCCGACGGACTAGACCAAACCTTGGACAAATAAATTTTTTACTATCCGAACCTGACCCAACCCTTGATCACCTCTAGAAAACAATTTCGTGTCCTTTTTTACAGCATATTTGTAGGACATGATAAAATTTACTCATTGGATTTTTGTAAATGGTAGGAGCTGATGAAACTTAACAATAAAAGCCAAAATAATTAATGTAGGGCCTCCAAAGAATAGAGTAATTTGGCCATACATATATTATCTAGATCATTTTGTTTTATTTCTTATTTCATGTGAAGATTTATTGGTTTTATTGAGCATCATCATTTTTTTCATTTATTTGTTCATCTTTAAATGAAAAACATATATATTTTGTCATCTTAGTCCCATATTTTTTTCAAGAGGACAGTTCATCATTAGAATTTAAAACTTCATTTTGAAGATCTTGAATTCGAATCTTAAAATAGGTGAGAGGAATTTATAATCTTAAGAAAAGTCTATATATACCTCCCATCTCTAATTCTAAATCACTATGCCGGTCTTATGGATTTACCCAAATTTCTTCATAGAATGGGACATATTGAACTCCTTGCCACCAACATGGAAATATAATCTGTCCATAGCTACTATAATATCTAGATGGGTGTCTTGATGATTTAAGAAATTAATTAATAATTTAAACTTAAGAGAATGCATGAATTAATTTGTAATTAGGATGGGGTTTGCTCCATCAATTCTTGTGGCTTAAGTCAAGATTTGAGAATTTTTTATTTTTTATAAAAGAGATCGTAATTTGGAGATAAAGAAAGAAAATTTATCCCAACACGGTGTCAAGATCTGATGGTATGACTTTTAAAGTTGATGAATTTTTTGATGGAAGAGTCTAGTCTTATCATGCCAGATGATTCAGATTTCTTCAGAAATAGCCTAAGTCAACTAGATGGAGTTACGATCTGGCAAGAAATTACCTCTAATTCTTAATTATGGTAAAAATCCTGTGCAAGAATTGTCTCGTCTAAGAATAGATCATCCCTAAATCCTGAAAGTCTCGTCCAGTAGATGTTGAGATTCGAACTCTAAATCTGTTGGATGTCACCTCTTAAGAGTGATTGTATGAACCAACTGGGATAATCCCGAATTCATAACTTTCTTTTCAATGAAAAGTTAAAGCACATTTCTAGGTCTAGGCTTTAAGATCAATTGTTAAAATGGTTGGTAAACTTAAAATGAGAGCAGGAAATTGATCAATAAGAAAAATAAGATTATGTGAAAAAGATCCTCACCACCATATCTCAACATGTAGAACTCGGATATTTCAACTTAAAAATTTATGATTTGGAAATGCTGAGATAAGAGAAGGCTATCTACCTTCTATTATTGTGTAGCTAAGAATCATTTTCACAAAAGAAATGTTAGAAAAAAAAAAAGTAGACAGAAAATAATTATTGAAATGAAAAAGAAATGGCCAACTATAATTTATTTTACATTCATCCAATATCAAAATATGCTAATGGAAACCAAGGTTTATTTTTCTGATACATATTGAAGTGGAATCTCAAATTTTTTTTTGTTGATAATTTGGGGAAGGGGGAATCGAACCCTCTTTGAGTAGGGGGAGCATGCACCAACCACTGAGCCAAAAACTCGGGTGCAAAAAAAAAAAAAAGCAATAACTAATTAAGTACTACTTGTATTTATCTAGCCTTAATATATGCATTTTGGGACATTCCTTTATATAAAATATTTATGAGTCCGTTTTTTATATATTGTCGGGAAAGTTTTTAAAATTTACAAACAGAGGTTAAGTAATTGACAAGTGTATATTTTATTATATTAAATTTTTGATATTTTTTACTAAACCTTAAAATAACATGTGTCATCCTGCTAAACTTATTAGTAGAGTTTTTAAATTTCAATGACAATGTATCGAATAGATTTTCATATATATATATATATATATATATATATATAAAACTTCTTTTCCCATTAAAAAAAATTCGTTTTTTTATATTGATATCAAAACAAACTTTGTCTCATTATATATTGATTTCAAAACAAACTCTGTCTCATTATATATTGATTTCAATTTTTTCTCTCTTAAAGAAGTTATAAGTGATGTAACTCTCAAATTGCAAACCCAAAAAGTGCAAAAACAATGGTTTAAATAAGAACAATTAAAAGTACATCAATTATGAATTCATCTCCTATTCCTCAAACTTCAATTTTCATTGTACCAAAAAAAAAAAAAAATCAATTATTAATAGCAAGCTTCTCTTCCAATAAATTGCTGGAATTAAGTCATAGATACCAAGTGGTAGGGCAATTGCCAATTTTCTCTAATTGGGTTTTAGGGAGCAACCTTTCTAATTAAAGGTTTGTTTTTTGGCCGGTGATATGAACTAAAGGCCTAGTCGATCTAGTCGAAAACTATTGAGATAAGAAAAAATTTGGTTAAAAATAATAATAAAAAAACCCCATAAATTAGACCACTTTATTTATATAAATCCTTACACTTTTATTACATTGAAATAAACCGTTAACTTTTTAATTTGTATCTAAATAAGTTCTTAACCTTTAATTTATACCAAAATCAATCTTTAATTTTTAATTTATACCTAAATAAACCCTTAACATAAATCAATCTTTCATTTAAAATAAAGATTTATTTAGGTACAAATGAAAGAAAATGACTTATTTTTTATACAATAAAAGTATAAGGGCTTACTTCAAAAAAGTGAAATAGTTCAATGGCTTTTTTAGTATTTTAGCCAAAAAAATTATATTTCTTTGAGATATTTTTCAACGAATTATTAGCATGGATTACGATTTTTGTAATCCGGATCGGTCCGGTCATTATTACTATTTAATTAATAAAAAAATTAATTTAATTATGAAAATATATAAATATTAATATAAAATATTTTTTAATATTTTAAATATTCCAAACAATAAATGAGATTTTAGCCAGACCAGACCTAGAAAAGCAAAATTTTTTGCTATTCGTGTCCGGCCCCACCCAACCCATGAACACATCTATTAACACCCGCCTTTAAACATCCTAACAGTTAAAATTTAAAATTTTTTCCTAAACATTTTAAATTCGAATCATATAATGAAATTTACAAAATGAGAGAAACTATCTTCCTTTGTAATTGTATAACTTAAATCAAATAGCCTTTTACTATGCACAAAAAGTTCCCCAGCTAAGAAAATTTCTTTCAAATTGAGAGAACTTTATTAAGATATATAATTTATTATAAAAGAATTAGTTAAGTGGAGTGCATGTGAAGCACAAATGATATATGAATATTAGAGTTTTAATTGATAATACAATAAAAACAAGAAAAGATATAAAACAATACTATTTTATATAAATCAAATAATTTTAATTGAAACTTGGTCAAAAGAGAGTTAGTCAATTATTATAATGACTCATTCATAGCTAATTATGAAAAATATATCATTCAATCACTTTCTTTCTTTTATGATCTTAGGATAGGACTTCACTTACCTGACAGTCTGTCATTCTAGTGTGAGATTGACGGACAAACTTCAACCGTGGATTTACTAAGAATTAATTGATGACTTTGATAGAAGGTTATGACCAAAACAATTGAAAAACTGTGTAGGTGTGTCTGTGATTCCTTTGGGAATCACAGACTGTCACCTAATGGTTTTCCCTTAGGATATATCATGTTTTTTTTTTATGGAAGAGATCATTAATTATTAAATATTATAATAATGACTCATAACTTTACCATTAGATCTCTAATTAATTTTATATGATACACTCACGTTCTTAACTTTATCTTTTTGCATTATTTTAATTAATATATCATTTTCATGACTTCATTTTCTTAAAGAAATCCCAAACAGTTGTCTATTGATCCCTTTTTATAAAGGTGGTTAGCTAACGATATGGTTTTCAAATCTCATCTTTAAAAAAGAAAAATATATATTATTCTTTTTTTTTATATGATAAAAAAAAAACCCATAAAAAAAATTCTCGTATTATACTTCTAGCATTATAATTTTAATAATATATTGGAGTTGTACTATATATATCATAGAAAAAAAGAGTTGAGGTGTAAGGTTTGAAATTTGAATCCCTCTCTCTCTTTATATATATATATATATATATATATTATACGGTTAGGAATCTTTTTAGATTTTATTCGGGTTTAATCTCTTCCTCGTGTAATTTTAAAGGTGCATTTTTTCATATCGATCTAATATATTCAAAGTTTTACTTTTGAAGTGTTCTCATAGCTTAGGAACGCACTTTTTCATATTGATCTAATGTATTTAAGATTTTACTTTCGAAATACTACCATAAAAATTGAAACAAAGTTATATCACATGATAGCTTGTCTATGATTTTTTTCATGATTTGTTTTTCTTTATTCTTGAGGGTATTATGACCAACCTCTCTATAATTTGAAAAAGTTGCATGCAAGATATCAAGACTAATTGTATTCTATTATTAGTATCAAACTATTTTCTCAACTAATTTCATGAGTACCTTTAAATATTAAAAAATAAAAAAACTTATCACAAATATCTTTAAATATGTGTTTTTTTCCTATGAAAAATAGTATAATATTTTTTAATAAAAATATAGCTTCTTCCTTTATCAAATTATAATTAAATCAAAATATTCAAGTTTGAGCCAAAAAAAAAAAAAAAACAACATAGCAAATATAAACGAATTTGCCAACAGATATATGATCAGTTGATAGAATGCTGAATTCTTAATTTTTTACAAATCATTAATCAAACCCTGACAACCTCAAAAAAAAAAAAAATATATATATATATATAAAGAAAAACGAATTTCGTTTTTTCTTTTAATTTTTTATTCGAAGTTTGAATCCAATTCTTTGAATATGGATACGTACATGGAAAATTATCTTCTCTATCGCTAGCTATTAAAAAATAAAAAATATAATTTTGATCCAAAATGAAGATCACTTTGGACTTAAATTTTCATTCTTTTGAAACCATTCAAAAGCCTCAATACTTCCATTAGGGTTCATCCAAATCAACCCAATTCTTAAATCCCATAATCCCAATAAAGTTAAGCCCAAAACAAATAAAAACCCAACCCAACAACCAAATTTCTTAAAATCAGAAGAAATAAGCCCACTAAGTCCCAAATAATCTCCATACTTCTTAAATATTAGGGTTTCAGATTTATTTATCAGAAAAACAGAGAGAAGCCGCCGTTGCAGTCCCAGCAGAAGAACAGCAAAAGAAGCAAGCAATGGGTAACTGATCAAAAACCTTTAAAAATTTTTAATCTTTTTCTTACATGTTCTCGTTATTTTTAAGAAAACTAAACATGGGTTTTTCATGTTTTTAATTTTTTGTTTGTACCCCCACCCTAAAAAAAACAGCGAGAATCAAGGTCCATGAGTTGAGACAGAAATCAAAAACTGATCTTTTAGCTCAGTTGAAAGATCTCAAAGCTGAACTTGCTCTTCTTCGCGTTGCTAAAGTTACCGGTGGTGCACCTAACAAGCTTTCAAAGATGTAACTCTATTTCTCTCTCTTTTTTTTTTATTTTTTTTTATTTTTTATCTTTTAGCTATGGATCTTAAGTTTATGTTTAATTTGGTATATAAAGTGGAATTTAATTTCTTAGTTTATTTGGAGATATGGGTATTTATTTGTTTTAACTAAGGTTTTGTTCGTTTGATCGATTGTTGCTTTTGTTACTTGTTTTTTTGCTTTGTAAAAAGTTGCTATGTAGTGAAAGTGAATGGTAGAAAGAGTAATTATAATTGATAAATAATGAATAAATGGCTGAAATGAAATATTTCTTCTGATATAATTGTCAAATATGGTAGAAAGAGTAAATATAATTGATAAAGAATGAATAAATGGCTGAAATGAACTATTTCTTCTGATATAATTGTCAAATGTGTTATGATAAATAAAATTTTAATTACTTGTGGTTTTGAAGAATACAAAGTAAGAAAATAATGTTCATGTATAACAAGCTACATGATTTTAATTTTACATGGGACAGTAATGTTTGAATTGATGTTTATTTTTGCTATATGCTCTTTTTTAGTCGAGTTCGATCATTTAGTGACTTTTTGAGAAGCAAAAAGAAAGTAGTGAAAGTGAACTTGAAATGGTTAGATAGGCAAGTTAAGCTTTTTAAGCACCAGTGTTGTCAAGGCGTGCACCTAGGCGTACCTACTCCTTGCGCCTTAGACCCTTTCGGGCGAGGCGTACCTACTCCTTAGCGCTAGATAACAAAAGTGCCTCAGACCCTTTCGGGCGAGGCGCATTTGATTAGGCGCACCCTTCGCGCCTAGGCACCTTTTTTTGTAAGGCGATAGACGTAAAAAAAGCCCATTGAAGTTCTCTGCAATTTCTTTTATTTTAACTTTTTTTCATTAGATGTACCTTTACTAGTAAGAAAGAGAATAGTATAAAACTCACTATTTCTCAATATTTGAGTATTCAACAACAGACATGGGACCAAAAGGAAATCATGCATATTGATTAACAGTGTATATATATATATATATATACACACACACACATACAAAAACACACACTTATACATATTGCATCTTACTTCACTCAGGTGAGCGCTTTTTTTGTGTCTTGCGCCTGAGGCAATATAAGGGTTCTAGCGCCTAGAGTGTGCCTTGCGCCCTTGACAACACTGTTAAGCACTAGTTAGGACTTGTGTATATGCTGGTTTGCAAGTTTACATTTTGGAGTGCTTTTTATGAGTTTCATTTATGGTTTGTAAGTTGAATATTTTAGGCATTGTTGATTTGGTTTCCCGATGTTCTGGTTCTTGATTCAATTGTTTTGGTATGTTGTTCTGAGTCTGGTGTTGGTGTGGATGCAGAAAGGTGGTGAGACTGTCCATTGCTCAGGTATTGACAGTAATCTCACAGAAGCAGAAGGCTGCACTGAGGGAGGCATATAAGAAGAAGAAGTTCTTGCCCCTTGATCTTCGTCCCAAGAAGACCAGAGCCATCAGGAGAAGGCTTACCAAGCACCAGGTAATGACATTATTTTGATTTTGTTTTGTGATATTGTCTGGTGAAGTCCTATCTGTTAATCTTGTCAGTATTGGGTTATCGAAATTGCCTGCATTATTGAAAATTCAAGTTCATAGAGAATTAAAAACCTATATTACTCGGACTCGGAGGTGAGTGTCGGATACGAGTATGCTCAATTTTTTATATGTTTTTCCATATATTTGGAGGATCGTACCCTCATATCCATGTTCGAATATGTATCGGACACGGGTACTTCAGGGAAAATAAAGAGTCGGAATAACATAGTTACAAACTGCTTGATTTTTGGTCTCTACTCTCCATTTTTGGTATTTAAAACATCAGTTGTTTTGCTTGCCAGGTATCATTGAAGACTGAAAGGGAGAAGAAGAGGGAAATGTACTTCCCAATGAGGAAGTATGCCATTAAGGTGTAGGGTAGGATCTCTCATATAGGATTCTATTTACATATCCATTTGCCCTTTACTTTCTAGTGTCATCTTTGTGAACCCTGATTTGTGATTTTGTTCTTTTTTTTTTGTTTGTCAACTTTTCCCTTGTCAAACCAAGATGCTGATCTTTTTTTATGGACTAGTAATTAAATGAGGGATTTTTGCATTTGATAGGTTAAGGAAGGAATGAAATCCCATTAGTTTGAGAAGTTTAATTTGATTTTGTGTATATGTACTGTTTTCCTCAGTAGTCTTTTGAAACTTTTTTGCTTCCTATCTGGTAAAAGGATTGAAATTTGTGCATTCAGATTTCAGATAATTTCACTTGCAGGCTGGATAAAATGAATTAATGAAACAAAACAATCCATGATGATTCCTGTTAGTGTCTAGATTAAGTACGATAACTTGGAATTTTTCTTTACATATATTTGCTGACAAAACTTTCTTGAATGAGATTAGTTCTTTTCTAGAAAAAAAAAATGAACTTTTTTTCTTCTTGCATGCATGTCAAAACAATCTGTTATTGTATTTGGTAGTGAAATGTTCTTCTATTTCAATATATTCATGATGTCAAAAATACCAAAAAGATTTGCCACAAAGTTAATAAACATCTTTTACTTTGTCACATTTTACTAATTTATCTTTACTTCTTCTATTTATCCAACATACATTTTTTAATGCCATTAAAACATCTTAAAATTTTTTTCCTATTGAATATGTATTCTTTATGAATCGGATTTAGTTTAGTTGGTTTATACAATCATATTGAAATTTAGCAAATTTAGATTTGAATTTCAGTATTTATAAAATTTTTTTATTCTCAAATTGCGGTATCTTTTAGGGAAAAAAAAAGTATTTCTCTCCAGATTCTTATCTATGCAGTAACTAAAAGTTTATTGGTCAAAATATATAGTATATTAATTTCTTGTAAATGGTGCTTGTACTTGCAAAGGGCTTGAATAAATCCTCATTCCAAATCAATGAAAAAGAATAATGTTAAATTTTTAATTAATCATTAATTAATTCTAAACTAGTTCTCAATTCTCATTAAAATTATCAACATAGAAATAGCTAGGTTAAACTTGTTCTTTCTGATGATTAACCATGCTTTTGGTGAGTTTTATCCCTTTTAGTACTTTGGGACTTTTAAGATTACAGTAATGACCTAATTACTATGATTATAAGATTATCAAGCTGATTTGATCATTAATGATCTTAAATTATCATATTTGATGTATATAAATCACTAATGACTTTAAATTATAGTGTTTGATATTACGAAAAAAAAAATATCGAATATAAAAATCAAAACAACTTTTTTATTAGTAAAAAGATTTTTAAAATAAAGCATTAATTTTTATTTTTATTGATGAATAAATTTATAAAATAAAAATATATTCATTATTTTATATAAAATTATAAGGTATGAATTAATTACGATAAGTATAATTTAAAATTATTGACTTGTTCACATTTACGAGTTACATAACTTATCTTGTATAAAATAATTAAAAATTGGAAATTTATTTATAAAAACTAAAAATTTGAAAGAAAAAAAAAATATTTTAGTGACACTACTTTAAGAGTAAATTTGTCCTATTTTTTTTTTCTTTTAATTAATGCTTCATCTTTTAAAACCTTCATTTTCTCAAAATTTGTTTGTGAATTTTCATAATACAAAAAAGAAAAAAAAAAAAAAAAAAGTCTTCAAAAAGAAAATGTAGTAAAGGAGGGAGCAACTTTTTCAATGCCAAATTAGAGTATTGGCCAATAAATTAATTAAATCATCGTCATAATTTCTAAGTCAGATATAATAGAAAAAAAGCCTTGGACTATGACTCTTTTTCTTTTGGTTAGCTGTTTTTTTATTGGTAAATTCAACATGTCAAACTATTTTTTTTTTTTAATTCTTGACAAAAACAATCTTTTTCTTGTTCAAAATTAACATTATTATTGTGGCGGTTCAGTCAATTGTTTGGCTCTAACATTTAACATGGTCTCCATCTAGAATCACCATTTTCAACTTATATTTATTAAGTCACATTTTGCTTTTAAATGGGGGAGACTTGCAAAATTGATTGTTTTGAGCTAAATTCAAGTTACATTGACAATATTTAGTAGGGCTGTTCACTATTCGATTTTAACCGAATTAATCGACCGAAATTTAATTCGGTTCGGTTAATCGGTTAACCGAATAAAGTTCGATTCGATTAACGGTTAAAGGTTTTGAAGAATTTCGGTTTTCGGTTAATTCGGTTCGGTTAAGTGAAAATAACCGAATTACACGAATTAACCGAAATTGTTCAAAACGGCATTATTTTATGCGTTTAGATAATTTTTTTTTAAAAATTAATTTATATATTAATAAATTAATAAATTAATTTTTTTTTTGATTGGTTGGACTTGGATGGATAATTTGGATACAAAATCATGTAAAAAAATAGGTTAGCAAAATAAATTTCTTATTTATTTCGGTTAATTCGGAAACCGATCGAATTAACCGAAATAATTTCGGTTCGGTTAATTAACCGAACTAACTATTCGGTTCGGTTAACGGTTAATAGAAAAATAATTTCGGTTAATTCGGTTATGGGTACTTCGGTTCGGTTATTAACCGAATTAACCGAATGAACACCCCTAATATTTAGGAGGAATTTTTTTAAAAAAAGTGAAAATTTATAATTTATAATTACAAATAATTAAATAAAAATTAAAACTAAAAGAAAAAACCAATATCACTAATACATAGTTTCTTAATAAGACTCAAGTTTCGAATCTTGTCCAACTACTTATATTGTAAAGGTAATGGTTATTTAGATTTTAGACATTAATTTAAAAAAAGGGTTTTGTTAACTAGTGTTTTTAGATATTTTTTAGAGTTAATTTATATGTTATTTATAGTAATAATTTTATATTAAATGTAATAGTTGATAATTTTATTATGGTTTCTAATACACTTAACGAAAATATTATTTTATATAATAATCTTTAATAGTGTCTTAAAGCATTCGTTAGTAAAATCCTTAAAAAATTTATTTGATTTGCATCAAGCATTTAGTTCATAGGTTGTGCATGATGCTGCTAAAAAAAGAGAGTTTGAATCCCTCTTCTCCAAATCAAAACAGAAAATTTATGTGATTGAACATGTATTATGTCAATAAATGAGTGGTTTAATTAAGATTCGAATTAAGATTGAGACAAAAAATCATTAATGTTGAAAAATAAAAGTACTATTAAAAGAGATTATTATTATTTTATAATAATTTTTGGTACTAAAAATTAGTGAAATTCTAAAAATTTTTGTCAATATTATTAATGTGAGAAGTCCTTTGCCCTCTAAATATGTCATCTAAGTCTAACTTGGTCTCATGAAAGGGCTAAAAGGAAGTTAAAGCCTCAAAACATTTTAGTCATTCTCCATTTGAGGCAAATGCATTGTAAAGGCCAAGATTAGTACAATAATGATGACAAAACTTAAATAAAAAAAAATTCCATAAAAACCCTCAACAACAAAAAGACCAAAGAGATTTGGTCATGTTCATAAATTTCTTGTTATAAATTTTGGTCAAAAGAAAAGTTAAAATCTACTTTAATTAATTTCGTTCAAAAAATTTTAGATGAAAAATTTGTATCCAACCTCAATTGATAATAGGTTAAAATTCCATAATCTCTTGCAATAAACAAAAAAAATGCCAATTAACCATGTTGCAAGTAGATCTATTCAAGAGTCGGGCTATCCGTCCGATCTATATTAGGCCGAGTCTGGACAGGGATATTTTAAATTCGGACTGGGCAGGTCCAACCCGAATTACTATTATCATTTTTAATTTTTTTTGAATTAATTATAAATATTAATATAAAAATTAATATTTTGATATTATTGTGAACAATAATATGGGCTTTCGGGTCAGTCGGGCATGGGTAAAGAAAATAAAAAAAAAATCGGATCGTGGTCCGATCCAGTCCATGAATGCCTCTAGTTGTAAGATATTTCTATCATTTGTAAATACTATAAAAAAAATTAGATAGTAAAACAATGTTATTATCTCATTTATTATCAAAAGAAAGTGATTCTTTGAATGCCATTAATGAATTATCTTAGACATAATAAATTTTATTGTGAGGGAAGAGGTATTATTTGGGATATATTATATTTGGCTTTGGAGTGTTTTATTTGTATTTTTTTTTTTTTTTATATTAGAAGGAGTGCTAATAAATTTGCTCATGATTTAGTTAAAATCAATTGTGAGGTGAGGGAGTGAAAATTATGGAAGAGATCTATTTTCAGATTTCTTTTGTAATCATGACTCTTATATAATTTGATAATAAAATTTCTAGTGTTTCTCATAAAAAAATAAAATAAAAAATTGATATGAAAGTTATTTTTTATTTTGTTTTGATGATGGGAATTAAAAAAAAAAAAGGTATCTATTGTAAAACAAATTACTAAATGAATGGGATAATTATTCTTCTTACTATTATTTTCAAGACCCATGACTTGACCCCAAGAGAAAAAGGGCATTCTTTGTATGTGTGTGTGTTTTTTTTTTTCAACTCTTTTAAAGTCATGATAGAGAGCTTAGAGGTCATGTCAAGAAACAATATCATAAAAACAATTGCCTGTTAGAATTTTGAAATATGGATGCAATTAAATTTAATGACAAATATTTTCTTGTTCAAAAAACAAATGATGACAAATTTTTTTCTTGTTAAAAAAAAAAAATTGATGCCTTCTATGATGCTAAATTTTCAAATTTCAAATCATGAAAATGAAAAAAATATGTTACTCTATCATTTCTACAAAATTTCCACTTCAACTATATATATATATATATTATGATTCAAAATTTATCCCAAAAAAACCCATATATATTTTTTTTTCTTTTTTCCTAGAATTTGACCCAAATAAATAAGGAAAACGAACAAGAAATGGATAGAAAGCCATATGTAGTTAAAAACATCATTATCAAAGTCTTTACCCAAATATAAGGGCATTTAGGTTGATTACCCTTAAATAATTAGACAATAATCATTCATCCAAGTCATTACCCAATTGAAAAGAAATTGCCAAATCCTTTGAGTCGTAAGAATATGTGCAAAAGGGAGTTTCACAATAAGTTTACTAGAATTGTTCAAAGATCAGGTCTAGATAGAGATTTTTTTAATTCGGGTCGGTCTGATTCGATCTGAATTATTGTTTATTAATAAAAAGTTATTATTATTTAAATTTAAATTTAATTATAAATATTAATATTAATATTAAATAATATTTTAATATTTTTTTAAACAATGATATGAACTTTTAGAATTTGGATAAAAAAAATTTAAATCGCGGTCTGACCCGATCCATGAACATATTTAACTTCAAGTCATGCTTTTAAAGAAGAAAAAAGAAGAAGCTAGTTTTATATTAATGATGGTCATTTTTGAAAATAGGGTTTAGCTATATTATGTTTTATTATTTTAAAAATATAAGCTTTTATTTAAGATATCGATCTCTTTATAATAATGAAAACGAATAGATTAATTAAACATAAAATTTTCAAAACTAATATTATTGAGATACCAAAGGTTACAAAGTTTGAATTTAAACGTTTATCAAATATAAAACCTTTAGAATGTTTAATCAAGGTCTAAGTAATAAAATATGTATTAGAGCAGTAATAAAAAGAAATATCACATTAATTAAATTAAGAGCATTTTGAGCATATAAATATAATAAGACCACTTCGATCACTTATTGATAACTGATTTTAAATTGAATGTTTATTTAACTTCAATCACAACCAGAATTTTATTATCGAAGAGTTTCCACAAGGATTGATTCCAAGTTGACACGGAAAATGAACTTTTCCCCTTACCAACTGAGCTAACCTCTTATGGGCAGACCTGTCCAAAGGCCGGATTATTCGTAGGTGAGCTCAATCCGAATGGATTGGATTGGGATAAGATATTTCAAATTTGGATTGATTCAACCCGAATTACTATTTAATAAATAAAAAATTATTTTTATTTAAATTTAAATTTAATTATAAATAAATATTAATATAAAAAATAATTTTTAATATTTTACTATATTTTAAACAAAAAAATGAGTTTTTAAACTTGACGAATCGGGTCGAATCTTGAATAAACAAATTTTTTATTAATCAAATTTGATCCGATCCATAAACATATATGCTTGTACATAATGTCTAAGCTCGTATCTAACAGCTTGTATTCGCAAGTTTATCTCAATGATTAATACTAAAAAGTAAAAAGTAATTTTAAATAATTGTTTAGCATATATTTAATATTCATGCAAGATCTTTAATTCAATACTAAATGCATGGGAATTGGAAATTTTGCCCAAAATTGGATATATTGAGGGATAGAATCCAGTACTTATAGAATGTTATGTCAAATTTCATACAATTCATCATTTTTTTATCTAATTAGATTTAAGGCAATAATTATTCTTTTTAAGTTTAATTTGTATGATGAATTGATGATAATCATGATGGTTAAGATTAAAATTAATATGTGAAAAGACTCAAAACTGAACTTAGCTTTCACTCAATCGTGTACAACTCAAAAAAATAATTTCTTTTTTTTATTGAATAATTTTGGGAAAAATGTAACAAATGGAAAAAAGAAATATTTGGTGCCAGGCCACTACTCAATTTTTTTTTTTTTTTTTGCTTATTCAAATCAGGTTTGGGTCAAACTCGAAAATTCATATCATTGTTCAATAAAATTAAAAATATATATATATTTTATAATTAAATTTAAATAATTTTTTTTAATAAATAAATAATAATTCGAATCGAACTGACTTGATTCGGATTATAAAATATCTTGTCCAGTCCGGTTCAATTCGGATCGGATGAATGGAAGTAAACGAATTTTAATATGGAAGGGCGTCGAGTTGGTCTAAGTCTATTGGTTTTTCTTTGGAAGACTAGGATAGCAAGATTATACTTTCGCTCTTTCTTGGTCGCTTCTTCATAGACCTTACTCACCTTAGCTTTGTTTCATTCTTTAATGTATCTTACCTTTGAGAATATTTAATAGCTAATTATTTTTAAAAGGATTAAAACAGTTTAATTTACTTATAAATAAAAAGAATAATCAATTTCGAAGTTATAATCTTCGATAATTTAACCTTTAATTAGTATGAATTTCATTCGATTTTATGTTAATTTGTTTATTGATTTCTTTATTTATATATTAATAATTATTTTATTATAATTAAATTTTTTACTGATACATGTAAATTCATTAAAAAAAAAAAAAAACTTAAAATCCCTTCTTTTTATATAAAGTTTTTCATAATGTATTATAAGAAAGGATAAGGTATAAATTTATCACTTTACTTAAATGAATAATCTAAATTTACCATTAATTTTTACACTGATGCAATTTTATCATTAAACTTTTAATTTTGGAGTAAATTTGGTTAATATGTAAGAATTGAGAAATATCCCATAGAGTATTTTGTTAGAAGCTGTTTTATAATTATTTATGCTCAGTGAAAATTTTCGACTCCACAAGTTGATTAATAAGGTAACACATACACTTTTAAGGTATATTAAAATATTTTAAAAAGCTCAATAAAAAAAAAAGTGAGATACGTGGCAAATTTTTAATCTTACTTGTGAAATTAACAAATTTCACCACTAATATCAAATACGAACTTAATTAAAAATTTAGAAAATGATATGACAGATAAAAATATGAAGACCAATTAGAAAAGTATAATGTTGTATTTTTTATAGTAGAATATGTTATGATGAAAGAAGAAGAAAAAAATTATCGTTATTTTTTCTACCATATCATCTTTAAAATTATTTTTTAAATTATAAAACAACTTCACAAAATTTTCTAACGAATATTCTCTAATTGTTTCAAAATTTTGAATTATAATGATAAATTTACTTTAAAATTAAAAGTATAGTGATAAAATTACACCAATTGAAAGGTTGATTGTAAATTTAGATCATTCACATAAATACAATGATAAATTTACATTTTATCTCATAAAAAAAAATTATAACCCTTTATTTGCATTAAAAGTACAAAAAATAAAAACATAAAAAAAAAAAACCTTAAAAGTGCATCAAATTAAATTATGGAGTGAGAAAAAAAAGTAAGTGTTCTAAAAGGAAAAAATATGCATTTTTATTGGGGGTATTAGTATTTGCCCGAGCAAGAATGCAAAGGAAGACTATACTATGATCTTCAATTCTTCATCTACCCTATAAATTTTGGACAATAATAATAAAAAATAAAAAACACCATTTCTTGGCTTCTTAGAATAAATCATGGTGTAAGACTTGTGTTTTGATGCAGTGTAATCATAATCAAATCTTATTATAAATGATTAAAATTTATCGCACTCATTTATGGGTTAAAAGATTTGTTTTCAAAAGAAAAATATTATACTTTAAAAGTAATAATAAGTTTAAAAAAAAAAAAATTTGAATAGTTTTTTTATGAATTTTTATTTTTTTTAAAAAAATTAAAAATATATTAAAAAGGGTGGATAGTTATTTTTTAAAATTAAAAGACTTAAATACTCCTATTTTAATTGTATTATTATAATTATAATTTGATTTTTATGTAATTTACTTAATTGAGTTAGTGTCACTTAACTCAAGACACCAACTCAACAGTGCATCCACAATTTTTTTTGGTTTCTGGATTTAGAAGGTATTTTAAAAAAATTTTAAAGACATTGTTGTCTTTTTTTCATATATGAATATTTTGAATTTTTTAGTTCAAGATATTTTTTACTTTCATAATTAAATCAATCTTGCCTTCAGTCATTATTAATCCTGTCTTGAGTCACTTAATTTAAGTGTAAAGCCTATAAAAACATTAAAAATTTTAAATGTGAATATATATTATTTTAACATTTTGATTCTTATTACATATTATAATACCGCAACGAAGCGCAGATTTTCAATCTAGTATTATATTAAATTAAATAAAGAAATAATTGGATAAATCTGACATAAATTAAACTAAATTGGTAAAACTTAAGACTTTTGTGTTAGTTTACAGTTAAATAAACTGAATTTTGCTAGAAAAAAAGGACAAGAAACATCTAAGAAAAACTTTATTTTAATTGCTTTCTATGGATTTTTTATCAGGTCTTTCCTCCTGAATTTTACTTCCTTGCCATATAAAGACTGTATATACCAAAGCACTGTGGGGTAGACCTTAGATATTCCAATTGAGTCAGTCAATGATTCATTGGTCTAAACTTATGTTGCTCAGACTTTTCATTTTTTTTCAAGTATCCGTATCCGACACTCGTATCCGACACATATCCGGACATGGGTGAAAATATGACCTTCCAAGAACCCTCCAAATACATGAAAAACTTAGAAAAAATTGAACATATCCGTGTCAAACACATAACCGTATCCAATACTCACATCCGAGTCCGAGTAACATAGATTCACACATCACTGTGAAACTGCCTTCCACAACTGGAAACTTTGCGGCTCCTTTCCTCTATATAGTCCCCTCCCCCCATGGCAGTAACAAGACTAAAACTAACAGCTAGGCAAAGCTCTCTGCCTAAGCCTTCCTCTATCTCTCTCTCTCTCTCTTTTTCTCTAAGTTTAGACCAGCTATTTTCTTTGAATGTACCCTTGGAAGGCAAAAATGGTGTTAGCTGAGACTGCAAAGAACAACACTTTCATTCCAAGAAAAGGATTGTCTCCTCTCTTTTTCTCTTCTTCTTCTTCTTCTTGTTCATCTCCAAGCTCTCCTACAGTTTCTTCCCCAAGTCAGACCTTCTCTGAGTCAATAATGGCAGAAAACATTGAAAATGCAGAATCAATGATCACCAAGTGGGATGAAAACACTTCATTATTAACCCAAGTTACCTCTCTTTTTCACCAACATAGAAAAGAAGCCAAGGAGTACCTTACATGTGTTAGAGACCTGCGTCGAGCCATGCATTTTCTAGTTTCTCAGAATTCAGCATCTGATAAGCTCATTCTTGCTCAAAAGCTCATGGAAATGGCCATGAAAAGGCTTCAAATGGAGTTTTATCTGATTTTGTCATCGAACCGTAAGCAGCTTGATCCGGAATCAGTTTCAAGTCTGTCCTCTGATTGGTCAGGCAGTTTTGATGATGAGCATGAGCTTGTTGTATCTGAGGATGAGGCTGAGCTGAAAAAGGCTGGTGAGTCAATCACTAAGGTGGAAAGAGTCTCAGCATTAGCAATGTCAGATTTGAAGGCAATAGCTGAGTGTATGAGCAGTTCTGGTTATGGTAAAGAGTGTGTAAAGATATACAAATTTTTCAGGAAATCAATAGTTGATGAAGGGTTATATCTACTTGGAATTGAAAAATTCAAGTCTTCTCAGATCAATAAAATGCACTGGGAAGAACTAGAGCATACAATAAAGAACTGGCTGAATGCAGTGAAGATTGCTGTAAAAACACTCTTTACTGGAGAAAAAATTCTCTGTGATCGTGTGTTTTCAGCACCTGAGAACATCAGAGAGGCTTGCTTTGCTGAAATAACCATGGAAGGAGCAGCAAACCTATTCAGGTTTCCTGAACTCATTGCCAAGAACAAGAAAGCGCCAGAGAGAATTTTCCGGCTAATGGAACTCCATGAAGCAATCTCTGAACTCTGGCCAGAGATAGAAACAATATTCAATGTTGAATTGACCTCAGCTATTAAATTGCAGGCCCTTTCATCATTGCACAAAGTTGGTGAGTCAGTATGCGCTTTACTGACCAACTTCGGATCATCAATCCAGAAGGACTCATCAAAAAGTCTGGTTGCCGGTGGAGGGATTCACCCACTTACTCGATCTGCAATGAGTTACATATCTTCCCTGGCAGATTATGGTGGAATACTCTCTGATATTGTTGCTGACCATCCACCACCAGGAAATTCGCCACTTCCACAATCGTACTTTGAAAATCCAACCTCCATTGATAGTCCAAAGCCAGCAGTGTCAGTCCATCTTGCTTGGCTTATATTGGTGCTTTTATGCAAGCTTGACAGGAAAGCTGAGCTATATAAAGATATCTCTCTGTCATATCTTTTCCTAGCAAACAACCTTCAGTTCATCATTGATCAAGTTCATACAAGTAACCTGAAGTACCAGCTAGGCGAGGAATGGGTGTCTAGGCATACCAAGAAGATTAAACAATATGCTTTGAGCTATGAATCAATTGCCTGGAATAAGGTATTCTCATCTTTACCTGAGAGCACTTCTTCAGTACTATCACCTGAAGCAGTGACAGACTGTTTTAGGAGGTTTAATGCTGCTTTTGAAGAAGCATATATGAAACAGATATTGTGGATTGTACCAGATGGGAAGTTAAGGGATGAACTGAAGGTTTCAATAGCAAGGAAACTTGTAGCAGCATATAGAGAATTCTATGAAACATACCTGGTGACATTGAGTGGGGTGAAAAACTTGGAGGTTTTGGTAAGGATTGCGCCCGATGACTTGGGAAATTACTTGTCAGATCTGTTCCATGGAACTCCATTTTCATCTTGTTCTTCGTTATCATCACCTCATTCACGAGGATTCCTTCCCCGGTGAAAGGTATGGTTCATGGTTACAGTAAGAACAGCGATCCAATGGCTGGTATACGAAGTTAGATAGAATCTCTTTCCTTTCTAATGCTGTTTTCAAGTATTTTACATAATAGGAAGTTGAAGGAGTCAGCTAGTTCTGTCTGCAAGTTTCTGTAGAGATAATATAAATAAAATAATAACTTTGCTTTTAATCCTCTGTTTTAAAGGTTCCGAATTTCGTAATGTTAGCTTTGCAAAGTTAGATATATGATTAAAGATAAAAGTGTGAACAGAATAAATTTTTAGCCAAGAATTCCCTATTTGTTTAGTTAATATCAAAATCAGAAAATTCTCTACCATGAATGAATTTGATTAAATTAATGTAAAAATCAATAGATTATGAACATAGCAAATCAAATACTACAAACAACAGTCTCAAGTTTTCATACCAAATGTTGAAACAACATTCTTTCGTACATCCTGATTCTGATATTGTTAAACGGAAGAAAGAAAATAGTAGGAAAAAAAGAAAAGAAGCTGAGATACAAGTTTAGAGCATGTTCCTAGAATCATATAAACTAGATTCATAAATAAGAAAATGAGAAGATACTAAAATACCATCAGCTATGGTGGTCGACAGGTCGAGGAATGGGTTGCCAACCTGTACATACTTGAAGGACGTGTTTCAAAGAATCTGAGGGTGCTTCCATTGTCCATGTTTGATAATATTCACTTGGATGGAATAAACTTTCTTCACCAATGCCTGTTAATAAGCAAGGTTGTGCACCATCCAGAAACAAGTCTCCTTCAGATTTTATTAAGCCAGACCTTGCCTCTTCCCTGTCGGCTGCCTACGTATCCAGCCAAAAGCAGCATTCCAAAAAAATCATGTTAATTGACAGCAACTCTTTTCCATTTTGAACTTAAAACATAATGCAAAAAGAAAACCAAACATGCAACTCGAAATGTAGCAACCATATATCAACACACTTTTTTAATCCACCCATAAGAAGCACTGAATGAGTCCAACTCCATATTTTGGTATAAATGCAGGCAACAGAAAAATGAAGCACAGAGCTGTAAGATGCCTAACATCTTTCCTAGAAATGTAGAAGATGATTTTAGCAGTCAACATCATAGATTGCCACTTATGTTCATAATCATGAAGATAAAACTTATGTTCTTTTGTTGAATAGTTATAATTGGGGAGGGGAGATTAGAACTTGAGACATTGTAAATGGAGGAAGTGTCTCGGTATCAACAGGTTATGCCCTTGGTCAAAAATATAACACATTTTTCACTGTTTGCTTTAGGCTACACATTCTAAACAGCTGATCAAAAGTTCATTTAGGAAGCATCACCTCAACAATGAGATTGCTTCCAAGATAAGAGATAGTTACCACTTACCTTGTTGATCTCTGTTGTATAAGAGGCTTGTAGATTAGATTATATGACTTGATATCAAAAACAATATTGGCTTGTCTCAACCAGCAGTGCTCCCCATTTGCATGGGGATAAAAGAAAAAAGAAACAGAGCAAAGTTATATATCTAACCTCATAAGCTCACTAGAATGAAGTATTAACTATCGTAATCCCTTTAACAGATGTGATTGCTTATCCAAATTGGAACATCCCATTAGGCATTTCACTCAAACAAGATGCTTAACCTCCAAATAGAATCCTAGTCAACCAGAAAACTTTGCTAGATAAGGGATTCTTTTTACTCTATCCTGCTCCCTTAATCTAGAACTACTAATGCAGCTCTTGGTAGACATAACTATATCGTCTTAAGGACTGGCAGACTGCAAACAAGAAACCTTGTACTCCTTCATAGCAACGGAAACTACTTCCCTAACAATTTTCAGATGACACTTCTCGGGAATTACATAGGGTATACTTGAGATTGTCTAGAAATTACAGTGTTTTAAGAGCTCCACTGAAATGTGATTTCTATAGAACAAAAATAGTTAAATCCTTATGATGTGAAAATATACTACCAAATTAGGATAAAAGAGAAACATGAATAAACCGATAAACTAGTAGGGCTATTCATAAGATTACTGAATGGTAAACTTTAAACAGCTAAACCCTGAGTCCTGATAATAGCTACAGTTTAAAATGGCTGAAAACTTGAAATAGCCAAAAGAGGTTTCCATAGAACAATTGACTATGTCAAAGTCATCCATCATGTTGGTTTTGTTTAGTAAAAGATGGTCACCTTCTCGGTATAAAATTCGAAAGTTTTTTTCTTCTTTCCAGCTTCATATATGTTGCATTGAGAATATATCTGATTAACATAAAAAATACACAATCAAAAAATAAATTATCTATAGTTTATATATGAAAAATGAAAGTGATTGAAATGCTTAATCAATTTTTCTAAGAAAAACACCTTTTACCTGGGCTTCTACACTTGCACAAACAGCATAAACGTCCCAGTTTCTGGTGTAATTGTTGTACAAATGAACCTTCCCAAATCTAAGACGAGGATGCCTTTGCCGAGTTCCATCAAAAAAGCAATGGTGAATAGTCACTCGAATGCACCTATCCCCCACATGAGAAGGGTTTGCTCCAATAAGCATTGTCTTGTCATGTTGAGTGAAGTAACATCTGGGGACCAAAATTGCAGAAAAAAAATTAAAAACCCATTAAAACCCAGAATTCAATGTCATTTCACTGATTATTACCCAATTCATTCAAAGACCATTTCAAAGAATCCCATTTAGGAACCAAAATTGAATAAACAAAAAGATGTAAGAAAAACCCCCTAAAACTCTGAATTCAACCATCAAATTCAATCTTATTTCAATGATTATTAGTCACTCAGTTCAGAATAAGATCATTTCAAAGAATCCCTTAAGGGACATAATTGGAGAAACAAAAAACACAAACCCATCAAAACCTGGAATTCAACCATTTACATTCAATCTGATTTCACTGATTATATAACACTTCCAAGAATCCCTTGAGGGAAAAAAACCCAGAATTCAATCTTCGGTACCATTTTCAATAATTATATTACCAAGTTCTAGTATACTATACATTTTTATTTATAACATGTTATATTAAAAATCTTTAAAGCTCAATTTACTACTCTACCTAAAATTTAATCCTTCACATTCAATCTCATTTTTTCAATGATAATTATATAAACCAACACCATCTCAAACAATAATTACAAATAATATATATAAATATAAACAAAAAAAATTAAAAAAAGAAGAAAACTTACCTAGAAACTGTAATGTCAGTGCTTCCTCTTGTAATATCAATCAAGCCATCATCATAATCTTTAAAACTACACCTATCAATCCAAATATGCTTTGAATTGGGTTTTATTTGAATCCCATCAACATCATGTCCTCTTCCTCCTTCAAACTCCAGATTACAGATAATCACATTTTCACATTCCTTCAGTCTCAACCCTTTCCCTGTCAGCTTTACCCTTTCACCTCGTCCATCTATTGTCTTGTAAGAACCAACGTTTAAGTACGATGATAGTTGAATTACTCCCGACACTTCGAACACGATCCAACCCGGTCCCTGTCTCCGGCAGGCTTCTCGGAGAGAACCCGGACCGTCGTCTTCAAGGAAATTATATATATAAACAAAATTAATGTAATTTGAAAGGGAAAAAAAATTAAAGAAAAAGAATTAAGAGGAAACGAACCGGATAAAGAGGTGACGGGAAATAGAGGACCATGGAGACCGCCGATGGCTAACCGGCCGAAGCCCTCGGCTTGACCAGCGATTGCTCTTTGGGTACTGTCCACGTCAGCGTACGGAAGCGATGCCATTGCCATCTTCTCCTTCTTCTTCTTCTTGTTTGGCTTAACGCTGTCGTTTTATTGGTGTCCGTGATGTTTTAAGAAGTCGTTACTTTTCCGTTACTTAAGGGCGTGTTTGGTGGGAAATTCCTTTTTGACCGGGTTGAATAAGGCCGTGTTTGGATTTGTTAGATAGGTAAAAAGAAATTAACAAAATTTGGTTCGGCTTCTATCCATTATTTTTTTGCCCATTAATTATCGACTAGATTATGGCACACCCGCTATATGGGTGAAAGAGTAAAAAAAAAATAGTAAAAATTATGTTAAAAATAAATTGATTAGTGGATAGTTTATATGTAAATAGGTAGTTTTTTTTTTTAAGAAGTGGATAATTTTCAAGAACAAATTGATAAATTTTTTCAAAATAAAAAGTTATATAAAAAATTAAAAATACATAAATATCCTTAATATGTTATTATTTGTAATAATAATTTACTTGACCCTTTTATAATTTTATCAATTAAGTTGGTGTCACTTGATTCAATGACATCAATTTTAGTATTCCTTTTATAATATTATAGATATAGATACACACGTCATCGTCATTTATATATATATAAGATTCGTTCATGAATCATAGAAGTCATATTTATAAATGATAATTAAAATTATATTGAAAAATTATTGGCATTTAAATAATAAAAAGAAGCCAAACCCGTCAAAATTATGATTTACAATTTTTTTTTTTTTTGTTTTAAAAATATATTCAAATAAAAATGTTTATAGATTGGCTCACCCATTAGGATTTGCAAATTCTTTTCCGATCCAAGTTCATAATAAGCTTTCTAAATAAGTAATTAGGTCAATTAAAAAATAGCTTTATTTTTACATCAAAATAACTTAATGTTCTGAAAACACTAATGTATATATATATATATATATATATATATGAAATTTGTACAATTAAGCATGATATAAATAAATTTTCCACAATAGTATTACATAGACTTGTCCATGGACCGGATCGTGGCTCGATTTTTTTTTTAATTTCATGTCCAAGTCCATTCGGGCCGGGCCCGGGACCCACCCGTATAAGCCCGTTTCACTATTCAAATATATAAAATATTAAAAAAATTATTTTTTTATTAATATTTTTATATATTTTAGAATTAAATTTAAATAAAAAATAATATTTTAATACTTAAACAATGATCCGGCCCGGGCCGGCTCAGATCATAAAAAATTATGTTCAGGCCCGATCCAATAAAGACCGGGTCGACCAGGCCAAACGGGCTACCCGACCCATGGACAGGTCTAATATTACATGCATTGTCAAAATATCTTTCTTCTTAAAATTGTTAAGTTTTTAGTTATTCGTGAAATGTTAATTGGATTTTGAGGGAAATTTTAAATCATCAAAGTATATAATCATAAATGCTAGTCAAATTGAAATTACACCTATTACTATTATCATTTACTTGGGATTCTTTTTTTTTTTTTTTTTTTTTTTCTCAATGTTGGATTTTATTATGGCAAGTGTATATAAAATAACTCATACAAAAATATATATCTCAAATTAGCGACATGCAATATTGTAAGAAGCTCTAGGAATCTATTAGACCTATCCTAAATTGGATCAGATTTGAAAAGGATTTTTTTTCGATTCGAGCCGATCCGTCCAAGCCCGAAATCACTGTTAATTCAATCAATATTTAATTTAATTATAAAATATATAAATATTAATATAAAAACTATTTTTTTAATATTTTGAACAGTAAAACAAGCTTTCGGATCAGTCCGGGCCTGGCTCAAGTCGAGCTTGGATAAGAGAAGGAAAAAAAAAATCCGAGTTGTGACCTAACCCGGCTCATGGACAAGTCTACTTTGAATAATTCTTTAAATAATGAGTTACATTTACATACAATTAGAGCTAATATTAACTTGTTCGAGGTGAGGAAAGAAATAATTGATTAGTCTTTTTTTATCTTTTACTTTTTACTAGGCATTATTTTTTCAAAAAATAATTAGAAAATATTCATGGTAACTATTAGAACCGATGAAATTAGTAATATTATCCATGAACGTATTTATCAACAATATAATAGAGAAATAAAGATTATAAATACTGGTACCGTACTTTAAGTGGGCGATGACATTGCTCGTATTTATGGTATTGATAAAGTAATGGCAGGTGAAATAGTAGAATTTGAAGAGAGAATTCGTTTTTAATATATTGATAGTAAAAAATTTTAATTTTATAAGTAGGGTTACGAAATTATCACATATTTTATTTTTTTAATCATTTTTTAATATATCTTAAAATATATGTTTCAACCTGCTAATTTCTTTTATAAAATCTAAAAATTAAATTATGATAGAATATAATAATTTCTCAGGTAGTAAATATGAATATAATAATTTCTCATGATAGACGAAGAAAATAAATACTGACATGTTTACAAAAAAACCACCGGCAGCATGTGTTTCTATGTTTTTCTTCTCGCTTTAGGTGTGAAAATTTGTCGAATTTTTATTTATTTAAAAGAAGATATAATTTTTACTCTTAATTAATAATAATCTTATTCTCTTTTTCCAATGATTAAATTTAAATTTTATTTTATTTTACAAATAATTAATATCCTACGTATTGTTGTTAATTTAAATATAATAGTTAAACTATTTTTCAACATTTAAGACAATCATTACCTAACTTGATTTGGTATTAAAAATTTTAAGTTCAAATTTTAAAAACTAAAATTCACCATTAACTCTTTCGTTAATTAACAATCAATAAACTAATAAAAATGTCTTTGTAAACATCGATTATCAACCAACGTGATTGAATGCAAATCAAGATAGTCAGTATTGTATCAGTGAACGTATCGATTTATTTTTTTTGTACTAATACGTATTAGTATTGATGTGTTTCAGTGTACCATTTTGAATTTATCGATATTTTTCAAAAAAAAATTCATATATATATATAAAGCTCATTTTCAAATTTTTTAATAAAATATATATTATATACATGTACAAATACATCTCAATTACATACATATATATATATTTATATATAAATATAAAATTGTAAAATTATAAATATTTAATATATAAATTTTTTAATTATAAATATAAAAATATTAATAAATTATTATTAATTAAATTCAATAGTTTAATTTGATAAATATTTTTTTTTGAATGAAATTATGAAAAATAAAAATTATTATGACTAACAAGTATTAGGAATTGGTTAAAAAAATCAAGCAAGTGAAATTTTTTTAAAAAAATCAAAATCTTGTATCTATCAGTACGGGCTGATACGTATTGGTACGAACCGATACAAACCGATAGAGACAGGTACAAAAATCAAAACGGTACGATGTTGACACCATTTCGTTTTTCTTCAAAATTGGTATGTATCGATCGATACGACGGATATCAGTACGACACCGATTACCATGATGCAAACACATGGCACAATTATTTATCGACATGTAGGATAAATATGAATAAAAAAAAAATCTTGTTTCATAAATCTAAAACATGTGACTCACGTGAGACCGATTGACTTCTTGAAAAAAAATTTTCTTACTGCACATGTCGATGGAATCATGCAATGTGTTTGTATCAGATCATATGGACTAATGAGTGATGTTTGAATAGACATTTTTGTTATTTGTATAATAATTGTTAACTAGTAGAATGCTTAATAGTGAAACTTTTGAAAGGTTAGGGATGCATGATAAACCTAAATTTTTTAAGTTATAAATGAAAATGTTATATTTATAAAATAATAATTAAAAAAAAACCAAAAATTGTATTTTATAACCAATTACTCAATTATTTTATGAGTGGTTTAGTTTAATTCTCAAAAAATCGAATATTTTTCATAATAAATTGAGTCTCAAAAACAAAATTAGTATAATTATTATTAAGGTTAAAGGTTAAATTTGTCATCATACTATGGCTGAATATTGAAATTTGTCATTATGATTTTATTTGATTGATTTTTGCTACTAAACTTTGATTTTGCATTAAATTTTGTTACTCAACTTTGATTTTGGAAAAGTTTTGAAGATAAAATTTAACAAGAAAAAATATCCCTTCAAATATTTTATTTTAGTAATTAACAACAGTAAATTAATTTATCAAAATATTAAAAATTATAAAATTAACATAGAATTTTTATTTTATAAAAAACCAAAGCTTAATTTTTTTTTTGGGTCATTCTTTATTAAGTAATTTATTATTGTTGCTTATTCAAATAAAATATTTAAAAGAATATTCTTTTTCTTAAAAAAATTTGTCTTCAAAGTATCCAAAATCAGAGTAGTAAAATTTAAACAAAAATCAAATTTTAATGGTAAAATTCAATCAAACAAAAATAAAATAACAAAATTCAATCAAACAAAAATAAAATAGTAAATTTCAATATTAAATTAAAGTATGATGACAAATTTACTCTTAATCCTTTATTATTATAATAATGTGTAGTCTTTACCTTTTTGTTTGTAGGTTAAATATGAAACATTAGCAAGCAAAGTTAGACCAAGTTGCAGTAAAGCACTCTACCCAAATAAATGTGTAGCCAAAAAAAAAGAGTGATCCTTTTAGGCTTTAGCTTTCTTTAATTAATAAATAGTGATAAATAATTCCATATTGGAATCAATTTGGTTTTGCAATTTGTAGCATTATTGGTATAATAAACAAAACCTTTTCCTTGGTTAAATGAATTGGTACTAGATAGACTTGTTGATCGATCATGTATATCGGTCGGGTTGAGTTTGAATCGGATCGGATTCAAAAGCGGACTGTAATAGAGTCAAAAGGAGTCTTGATTTTCCCAAAAATTTTATTTTATTTTATTTCAGTGTATATTTATATTATATTTCAATTCTTTGATTGAGTTGGTATCAAGTGATACCAACTCAATCAATGAAATTAATTTAAAAAAATAAAAAATATTAATAATGATATACAAATTAAGGATAATTATATATTTTTTTATATCTAAAAAACTATCCACTAATTAATAATTTTTAAACATGATTTTTTTACTCACATTTTTTATCTTATCCATCCATTACTCACTAATCATTTTTTTTAAAAATATTATTTTTTTTACTCACATTTTTTCCTCATCCACTCACATAGTGAATGTGTTATAATTAAATCTATAATATATATAAAAACACGAATGTGAAAAATCTTTTGAACTGAAGAAAATAGTCTTCATTGTTCACTATATTTCTAAATTGCCATTATAAATATTTTTTATTATTAATAAGATTTATCTAATTATAAGTAAGAAGTTTAATTCATTAAAACATTGTTAAATAGATTAATTTGATAATAAATAAAAAAAATTAAGAATTTGTGTAGAATTATTTTATCTTAAAAGTTTTAATTTTTCACTAATCTTAAAAAGTGAATTAATTTATTTGATATAAATAAAAAGTTAAACTATACATTAAATTTTTTACCTTCATAATTAATTTTGCATTAATATTAAAATAATATAATAATTTGATATAATTTTTACATGAAACAAGTTTTACATGCAAATTTTAGCTAATATATAAAAGCATGAATATGAAGAATCTTTTGAACTAACGAAAATAGTTATCATTGTTCACTATATTTCTAAATTGTCATTATAAATATTTTTTATTACTAATAGGATTTATCTAATTTATAAGTAAGAAGTTTAATTTTATTAAAATACTTTCGTTAAATGGATTAATTTGATAATAACTAAAAAATTAAAAAGTTATGTAGAATTGCTTTATCTTAAAAAATTCACTAATTTTAAAAAAGTGAATTAATTTATTTGATATAAATAAAAAGTTAAAAATTGTATTAATATTAATATTAAAAATAATATAATAATTTGATATAATGTGTACATGAAACAAAATTTACATGCAAATTTTAGTTAATATATGTATTTTATTATTTTTATTTATTTTTAAAATATATAATTATATATTCAAAAAAAATAAACAAACTAGAAATTACATTCAAATGCATGTGATAGCAAATACTAGTATATATTAAATAGATTTAAATGTCTCTTTTAAACTAAAATTGTTAATTTTGCTTATTTATGTGATTTTTTTTATTCAATTTTATGCATTACAATTAAGATGGTTAAAATCATATTACTATTTTTTTATTTATTGTACTAATTAATCATAACTCACAAATTTTTAAAATCCAAAGGTTTGTCACAAAAGTTAAATCACAATTAAGTAAATTTAACAAAGGGAAATGTTAAGGTTCTATATATAGAAAAAAAAAAGTACCATTAATGCATTATTTTTTCTTGAATTCAGTAAAAATAATGTATTAAATGCAAAATTCTTACCTTAAATGATAAATAAATAATTCTTAACCAGTGCCTATAGACACCGGTTAAATAAACCCTTTAACAAAAGCTAAGTTGACTTTCTAGCTTCTTCAACAAAATTTTAAGTCTCTAACCAAGTACCAAACATGTCTTTTTAGTTGACTAAAATTTTCTTTTTATATAATTTTTCACTTTTAATTTAATCCTAAATATTTTTTTCTTGTTACCATGCAACTTTTTATTGATAAAAAAGTCAGATTGAACCCACTTTATAAAAAATTATAAAAATTCTGCCCAAGTCCGTCCATATTTGTAAATGGATAGTCCAAACCCGTTTAGGCCCCATCCATATTTTTTTCTAAAAAAAATTAAAAAAATATTTTTTATTTAATTTTTAGTAATTTTATCTTTATTTTATTTTTATTAAATTCTAAAATATAGATAATTTAGCATATTTTTAAATGTTTACACTATAATGTTATATATTTATTTTTTATATGATATAAATTACATAATATATAAAATAAAAATTATATATTATATATTATATAAATAACAAATAGATCAGGCCGGGTCGAGCCTTAATTGTTGGAGCCAAGACCCGGTCTATTTTCTTAATGAGCCTTATTTTTTTGTCCAAACCCATATTTCGGGCTTAATATTTTTATCCAAGCCCTTCAAAATATGGACGGACCTTCGGGTTTGGACGAATAACCCGATTTTTGAGCAGGTTTAGATAGATTTAGCTTTTCTCTTTTTGTCTGTTTTCAAATCTTCAAACCTTTATATTTTTTATTCTTTCTATTACATTATTATTATTTCTTTTTTTATTATATAAGGAAAAAAATAATTCTTTAACAAAAAATAAATAAACATAGTTATTATCAATTAAACCAATTTTGGTGTGTATGAATATTTGGTTCAATTAATTGATAAATTAATCTTAAATACAACCTCTCTAACATTTCATTTTTCTTGATATTTTTTTTAATATCTTAAAATTATGTTATTTTTTCTTTCTTTTTTTATACTTAATACTATCAAAAGAAGTTAATTTTTCTTGTTTTTTAAATGTCTCACGATCAAAGAATACCAATTCTATAAAAAAAATAAATTAAAACGTTAATATAAATTAAACTAAGTTTATTATTTTTGCTTAATTTTCAAAAAATTCTAAAGCTGCAACAGTGGTGACATTTGTTGAATGAATTATTCATTTTATTGTAATTATATGCATCATGCAACAAATAAAGTGCTAAAAAGTCCTTACATTGTCTTGTCTTTGGATTTGGATTTTGGACAACTATTTTCCAAATAATCCAATTTTCACACACTGTTCCACTTATATAATCAAAGGCAATTATATGATGTTCATGCAAATCGAATTTGTTTATTTGTTCTATTATGTTTGTTTTTTCTCTTTCATACCCACATAAATAATTAAATAGGATAATATTATAAATGACTTTTATGATACACATTTTCTTTTAATATGGTGTCTCTCCTTTAAAAATATTCAATGTGATATCTAAATTATCAAACCGAGTATCAAATAAATTCGGTCTGACCTATATTAGGTCGGATCTGGGTAGAGATTTTAGTGCTCTGGCTCGACCAGATCCGGATTACTGTTTATCCAATAAAAAATAATATTTTTTAAATTTAATTTTAAAAATATATAAAAAATTAAATATATATATTTTTAATATAATGAACAATAAATATGAACCGGTGGGCCGGACCTGGGCAAAGAAATCAAAAAAATTTCGGGCCGCGACCCGGCCCATGAACACTTCTACTTTTAGAGTCAAATTACGAAAAATATTAACTAATGATTAAATTTGTTTATGAGTCAGTTTTAAAATAAGTTTTTGGTAACTCCAGTAGACTCAAATTATTATTTAAATAATAAAATATTTTTTAATTTTAATAATAAAAATATAGAAATATTAATATGAAAATTAATTTTTAATATTTTAATAAGTAAAACGGATTTTCAAACTGAATCAAACCTAGACAAACATTTTTTTTTTATTTTTTAGACTTGACATAATCCCGCGTATGAAAACCTCTATTAGTGAAACATGTTAATTTATATATAGAACGAAATTTAAAGTTAATGTATTGTTCCTCGTTGAATTTGATAAGAACTGCTTTGAATTTTTTTTTTTATTAGAATAATGTATAAAACTCCTTTTGTAATTAAGTTAACTTTGTCACTATATTACGGGTTAATATTAAAAGTTATGATTGTTCTTGAATTTCATTAAATTTTACCATTACTTTTCAAAGATTTTTTTGATAAAAAGTAATGGAATTAATGAAAATTTACTACTTGCATTAATGAAATATTCTATAAAATATTTTTATTTTGTTATTTTAAATTTAAAAATCAATAAAATTTAAAATATAATGATAAAATTAAATAAAATTGAAGTACAATAATAAAATTTAATATTAAACTATAATTGTTTTTTACATAACACCTTAATTAATACCTATAATTTATACACATTAACCAGATCTATTACTTTTTTTTTTGCTAAGGATTTATTATTTTTTTTATAAAAAAAAAAAAAAATCATAATTTGATAATAATAGAAGAGATTATAAATATTAAAATTTGAATTCTAAATCTATTAAATATTACTTTTTTAAAATGATTTGTATTTGATGCATTGTCAGTGTATAAGTCTATACACTGACAATAAATTTTACACTGACACCTCATTAAATCCTAACCACTAACCTCTAACTCCTAACCCTAACCACTAACTCGACAGGTGAATAGTGCATCAAATATAAATTCTTTTAAAAATAATTATATGAATCACTCGAGTTAAATCCTACTTTAACAAACTAAACTAAATACTTATTTTTATTTAGAGTTTGTATTTGATGCACTATCAGTATATAGTATATACTGTACTAACATCTAATCTCTAATCCTAACTCTAACTCTGATCTTACAATTTAATTTTAACAGATGACATCTAGGATGCACTCACAGTGCATAAAAAAAATCCTTTTACTTATGTCAAAACCAATAAAGACAGGCAACGTACACAAAAACAACGGGCTAAAACCATAAATTTGAGAATTCAATGTGCCATATCTATTGATAGGCATAAAAACAATGCTATATTCATCAAATTCAAAAATAATAATATATTAATTATAATTTTTTTTATAAATATCATCATAATCGGTAGACACCAATTAATATTTTATTTGTACAAAAAAATTCGCAGTTTAAGAATAAAAAAATTTATAAGTTATAGAGGTGCTAATGGGTCGGACCGAGAGGCCCGAAATTTTTTTAACATTCTTGTCCAGACCCGTCCCTAGGTGGACCCGGGTCAGCCCGCGGGCCAATGAGCACTGTTCATCCTATTTAAAAAATATATTTTTATTAATATTTTTATATTTTTATAAATAAAATAATAATATTTTAATAGTTAAACAGTGATTCGAGCCGGCCTGCTCAGGCCTGACCCAGTACAGGCCGGACTGAACGAACTGTCTGATCTTTGAGCAGATCTAATTATAAATGTTAAAATTCAAATTTAAAATTTATTAAATATCACCTTTTAAAATAACACTACGAACGAAACTGAATTAATAAAATTTATTTATTTTTTCACTTTGGCTGAACTGTCAAAGAAAAAACAGCTGTAACATCCTGCAATAATTCTAACTGAATTTATTAAATTCCAGTGTTTGGTGAAATAATAATTTTTTGTAAATTAAAATAGTACTAGTACTAATATTTTACTTCTTGGGTTCATAATTTTTTTTTTCTTTGTTTAGAATCAAATTTAAGGTCTCATTTAAGTCATATTTTTCTATACCCATATATTTATCTAAAATGTCTATTAACTTATTTGATAAAAAAAAAATTATTTATGAAAAATAAAGTTTTATAAAGAAAAAGTCTGCATTTCATATTTCTCAGTTTTTTTTTTTTTTGAACAGCATGATTTATTGCAATTAAGAAGATGTCTTTTTTACAAACCAGAAAACAGCATGCTGCAGACAAAACTAAGGACTATAAAACAACAAATCTGACACCCTATTTACACCAGATTTGGCTAGCTTATCAGCCTCACCATTAGCCTCCCTCAAAATATGAACAATTTCCCAGTTCTGAACCGCAGTTCGTACAAACTCTATAGCCCTTATACTTCGCGAAATCCGCCATGGGGCTCTACTCGGATTCTTAACCCAAGCAACAACCATCTGGCAATCACATTCAATTATAAGTTTATGCGATAGCGCCCAAGACGAAGCACCAAAAATGAGGAAGGCTTCTTTGGCGGCCCTTAATTCAGCCTCATATGCCTTAGCAGAACCGATAGATTTAGAAAAAACTGCTTTCACCATACCTTGATTGTCGCGCAAAATACCGCCAATCCCCGCAGGACCGGGGTTACCACGCGCCGAACCATCGACGTTGAACTTAAGGCAGCCGGCAGGTGGCTTATTCCAAGTCATATCAACGCCAACTTTCATTTCCCTCTTCAATCGACAAATAGCAGGTGACCACTTGAACTGCGAAAACAGCCTTTCCTCACAAGGCCACTTAGCCTTGGACCACAAAGCGAGTCTGAGTCTAATAGAGTCCAGTAACTGCCAAACAGCAACATTTTTCCTATTAAAAACAATATCATTCCTGTGCAACCAAATAGACCATAGTGCAACAAAAAAAATCATTCTCCACAATTTGCTACAATGGTTCGCTGGGAATGCATGCTGCCACGCAAGAAAAAAACCCACGGCACTCCTTGGCGTGGACCAAGATATGCCCCAAGAAAGACAGCAATGGGCCCACACAAACCATGAGACTCTGCATGTAAAAAACAGATGCTCAATAGTTTCAGGCATCAGATTGCAGAGTGGACACAGAGTCGAACCATTAACAATAAGACCTCTCTTGCTGAGTTCAACTTTGGTAGCTACGCTGCCTCTCAAAACTAGCCAGCAAAAGATTTCCACTTTCGGAGGCGCATAACCGGCCCATATAAATTTCCAATGATCCCATTTTGACGAGGACTCACTCAACACAGAATGGCAGAAAGAGTTAGACGAATAAACGCCACTATGGGTGTGCTTCCAAACAACTGAGTCAAAGGAGTTTCTGAAGAGCACTTGTTTGCCCAGCAGATCCAACAGGGATTCCCACTGCTGAAGCTCCCAATCAAACAATCTTCTTCGGAGGTTAACCTCCCAGTGCCATTGATTATTCTGCCATTTGCCAAAATCCGCTACTTTCCCGCTTTTAGAAACAGCTACCGCAAAGACTCTTGGGAACTGCTCTTTAAGGATAACGCCTTCGATCCATTCATCCTGCCAAAAAATTATGGAGCTGCCATCACCTGGAAGAAAACACAACCCAGCATACAAAAAAGGATGAAAATGATTTGAAGGCATAAGGGGTCGAATAATGTTTTTCCAGGTTGGGGACATTTTCCGATACCGGCTGCATGAAGGAAGCAGATTACCCACCGATGACTCATATTTCCCGGCTATGACTGATCTCCATAAAGAGGAACGCTCATTCCCAAATCTCCAGATCCATTTATTGAGCAGCGCTCTGTTCTTAAGCCTTAAATCAACTAGACCGAGTCCTCCAAATTCCTTGGTATTACAGACAGACTTCCAATTAACCATATGCATCTTCTTCACCGACGAAGAACCACCCCAAAGGAATCTTCTGATCATTCTATCCAGCTCATCAGATACGGTACGAGGGATTTGAAGTAGGGACATATAATAAATGGGCAGAGAAGACAACACCGATTTAATAAGAGTCAATCTGCCCCCAATGGAGAGTATATTGCCTTTCCAGCCGACAAGCCTCTTGTTGAAATTATCGATGATAGGACTCCACAGTGAGATAGAGTTCGCTCCGTGCCCCAAGGGAAGACCGAGATAAAGGGATGGGAGACGACTGCTCAGACAACGGATATCCGAAGCCCACCGATCAGTGACACTTTGCTCAACTCCAACTCCAAAAAGACTGCTCTTTTTCAAATTAACTTTGAGGCCAGATAACAACTGAAAGCACTTTAGAATTCTTTTAACATTCCTAACCTGCTCCATCACAGGCTCACAGAAGATAATTGTGTCATCCGCAAACTGAAGATGAGATATAGACACAGACCCCGGATCAATAGTCATACCCCTGAAAAGGCCGGTTGAAGTAGCCTTATTAAGAAATAAGCTCAAAACTTCAGCAACCAGATTAAACAATAAGGGGGAAAGGGGACAGCCTTGTCTCAACCCTCTGCTCATCCTGAACTGTTCCGTTGGCACCCCATTAACAAGGACTGATAAAGAAGCTGAAGATAAACACGACTGAATCCAAGTCCTCCACTTATCCCCAAAGCCCATTCTACCCATAACAAAATCAAGAAAGGACCAATCCACACAATCATAGGCTTTTTCGAAATCAACCTTAAATATCATACCACCCTCTCCATTAGTCTTCATGGAATGAATAACCTCATTGGCAATTAAAGAACAGTCCAGAATTTGACGCCCCGGGATTAACCTAACACAATACAGCAAAGGGCCCTTAAAAATCTTATTTATTTCATATTTTATTTTTCCTTTTGGATTAACCTTATTTTTATGTAAAAAAAAAAATTACAATCATATTTAAGTATTACATATAAAACATTAATTGAATTATATTAAATAAAAAATCAACTAATAACGAACAGACGGACCAGCATTTAATTAAATAAATCTAATGTAAAGTTAAACCAAATTCAAATATGATGCAATTTGAATTTAGGACCTCAAAGTTTCAAAGCTTTCATTAATTAGTATTTTCTTTCTAGCTAATTTTTCATGTTCCAAACTGTTAGAATATAAGTTTGGTCTAACTTAATCTAAAGCCCCAATATTTATTCCTAATAATATTGTAGCTATTTATTATGGAGTTGTAAACTTATAATGCTACTTCATTGACATGTAATTATAAAAAACATAATATTTTAATGGACTTTAAAATATAAATGATTTGCTACATAAAACAGTTGTTGGTATTTATTGTTTTCAAACTTGGGTTGTCAAACCATGTGCTAAACTTAATTTCTCGAAGGAGTTTCAAATTTTTTTTTCTAGAATGAAACAATTATTTGTGAATAGGTTGAAGAAATTTGTGTCAATATTGTAAGATATCAAAAAGTAAAAATTAAAAAATTTGTGTAAATATGGTTCTAATCATTGCAGATAAGAGTCTTTAAGCTAATGTCAGAGTATTGTAAAATGGCTATGGAGTGATAAATTTCAAAGCCAGTTTTAGAGAATTTTTCAATTTTCTTTTTCTTTTTCTTTCCATCCAAACACCCACTTTCCCAGTTGCAATAGGCCATGTGCTACTCTCTTAATGCAACTGCTATCTCCTACTCTACTAAAACATACTAAATGCTCAATAGTCAATAGTCAATATACCATTTCGATGAAGTTGTTGAGGATGTTTCAAACCTTGTTTCAAAAGTCTATTTTCCACACCTAAATAGATAAAAGAGCAATCCAAAAAGATTAAAAATTAAGTATATAAATAGAGGTAAAGTTTCATATATCAGAGTCAAACAATTCTTGTACAAGCTCCAAAAAAAAAAAAAAAAGTTCAGAACTTAAATTTCTTTCTCTTTCTGCATTGTCAATGGAGTACTTCTTCATGACAATATGTGTAATATTTCTTTTCTGCATCATGTTCTTCATTTATAAATTGGTTTTACAAATGAGAAACCAATGCTGTTATATTTTGGCCTATGAGTGTTATAAAGCTCCTGATGACATGAAACTCGACACTGAAACCTGTGGGAAACTCGTCTTCAGGAACAAAAATCTTGGTATGGAAGAATACAAGTTTCTGCTACAAGCTATGGTGAATGCAGGCATTGGGGAAGAAACTTATGGCCCAAGAAATGTCATTTCGGGCACAGAAGAATCTCCCAACCTTTCTGATTCACTTTCAGAGATTGATGATATAGTCTTCGGCACTCTCGACAAGCTGTTTACTAAAACAGGAATTTCTCCATCGGAAATCGATATTCTTGTCGTCACTGTCTCGATGATCTCTTCGGAACCTTCTTTACCAGCTCGAGTGATAAACCGATATAAAATGAAGCAAGACATTAAGGTTTTTAACCTCTCTGGAATGGGTTGTAGTGCAAGTGTTATAGCCGTTGATCTTGTTCAGAATCTGCTCAAAACTTACAAGAATTCATTTGCCATTATTGTGAGTTCAGAATCTTTGAGTCCAAACTGGTATCGTGGCAAAGAGAGATCAATGATGCTCCCCAATATCCTGTTCCGATTGGGAGGCTGTTCCTTAATCTTGACAAACAAAATAGCTCTTAAGAATCGAGCCATGCTGAAGCTGAAACATTCGGTTCGAATCCATGCTGGTTCAAGCGATGAATCATATGGAAGTTGCACCAGAATCGAAGATAAACAAGGGTTTTCTGGTTTCTTCCTCACCAAAAGCTTGCCAAAGGCTGCTGCTAAAGCTGTAACAATGAATCTCCGAGTTTTAGTACCCAAAATGTTACCCATAAGGGAACTTGTTCGCTATTCAATAGTATCTTATTGGAGATCATCAAGTAAGAGCAAAACTTCAACTCCTGAAACAGATGCAGTAGGAGCAAGTTTGAATCTGAAGTCTGGAATTGAGCATTTCTGCATTCATCCTGGTGGAAGGGCAGTAATTGATGCAATGGGAAGAAGCTTAGGGTTGAACGAATATGATCTTGAGCCAACTCGAATGGCGCTTCATCGATTTGGCAACACTTCAGCTGCTGGACTCTGGTATGTTTTAAGTTATATGGAAGCTAAGAAGAGGTTGAAGAAAGGTGATAGGGTTTTAATGATCAGTCTTGGAGCTGGTTTCAAGTGTAATAATTGCGTATGGGAAGTAATGAAGAACTTGGAAGATGCCAATGTGTGGGAAGATTGCTTAGGTCGTTATCCTGTAAAATCTACAGCCAATACTTCTTTCCTGGAGAAATACAGTTGGATCAATGAGTCCAGGCATGAGCAATAGGTGTAATAACGTCCGCAACACTATCAAATTTCTACTATTAAATTTACGTCCGAGACAATCGTGACGCATTACGTAACACTCGCAACATTCGTAATCACATCACATCCACAATAAAATTCGGGATCGTGATTTAAAACTATTTAGCAAACCAGGATTCATGGCTTTGGACTTTATAAATCACAAAGAGAATAATAGCTCAGTTAGCTTTGTGGATATCACTTGCCAATTGCCAGGCCTTGGTTAAAATATTTTGTTTGATCTTTTTGCTTATTTTTATGAACTGTTTCTGATAAACTTTTATGGTATTAATTCATTATTATGTATTATTTTCACACGCCAGTTTACCCATATTGAAGGGAAAAAATGGCCAAAGCTAATAAAACCAGCATATCTTAGAATTTATTAATTTAAATCCATTACGGTCGCGGACACCATTTTTAGATGCGTCGAATTTATCGCGATTTCAAACGTAAAATATGCTATTGTGACCATTATAATTATCATGGTTATAATTTTTCTTTTCATTATAAAATATAATTATTATAATTATTATCATAATTTTTTTTAATAAATTTTAAAATAGTTTATAACACTCTATGGTATTTTATTTATAAAAAAACTCACCAGTTCTCAGCACTAAGAAACCTTTTCTGATTCATGTAAAAAATGTCAGTTAGAGCTTGATGGACTTCACAAAATATACAAATGACCTTACTTTTGCCATGAGGATACAGTAAACTTGATAATTTTGAACACGATACGATTACACGAAATGAAAAAAATAATTAAAATACTACATGATATGAAAAAAATTATACGAACATGACACGAATACACGAATTTGTCAAAATCTATATAAGACGAATTATTAACGTGTCAAAATATTTATATAAATATATAATATCTTAAACACAATTATAACACAAAAAAATAACGAGAATACAACATAAATTTACAATTTATCAGGTCTCGGATGCAGTATATCAGGGTCCTCCTTAGCATTTCCGATATGGTTTAAGTTAATATTGTTATGTTTCTCAGCTGAATACGATCCGGGAAGCAAAATTCAATTAATTTTCCTTGTGTTCAAGGAAAGTTATAAAAAAAATTGCAAGGTTGTCAATGTTTCAGTGGGAAAGTACTATATCAGGTTTTTAAAGCCTAAATATATATATATATTAATTAGTGTCTAATGTCATTAATTAAGAGGATATTTATAAAAATAAATATAAAATTAATGATTTTTTTTGAATTCAGTAAAAATAATTTATTAAATGCAAACAAAATTCTTAAATTAATAATTAAATAATCTTTAATTATTGCCTATAAACATCCGTTAAGCAAATCCAAAAACAAAACCGGTAAAATAGTGATTTAGAAGAAAGAACAGGTTTTCCTCTCCAAAACAATGGGCGTGTAAAGGCTAGCTTGTGAATGAGAGAGATTTAAATTGAGACCGCGAGCGCATTACATTTATGGCGGTTGTGGACGACGAATGTTTTTGTGATTATTGCTATTATCACGATAATAATTTTTTTTTATTTCACATAATTTATTGATAAATATAGTAATTATAATTATAAAAATTATTATTTTTAATAATTTTTAAAATAATTTATGACACTTTATGATATTTTATTTATATAAAAAAAAAATTATTCATAAATTGTAAATTGAATATATATATATATATATATGTAATTCACAGGTAGTGAGTTTAACAGGTACAAACCGTTAATCATTTATACCTTAATAACGATAAATATCGATAATGAAAAAAGCTGAATCCATAATATCACGTTGTAACCGCTATTTAAATCCTGTTAGAGTGGTTTACTTTGCTTAATCCTGCAACTTGATTAGCTCCAGCTTCCATAGCAGTACCAAGAATGAAAGAAGCTTAAAACTTTCAACCACTGATTCATTAATATCATTAAAGGCACCAGACTAGATTGGATGATTTCTTTTCTTTTTTTGTATTGTCAACCTTTTTGGAGAATTGATGAAAAAGAGGGCTCTGCAACAGTGATGCAGTGGTTAAACACCATGATGGTCAATGATATGAAACAGATAAAGGTTTCCAGCTATTAATCTCTTGAATTCAATATATCTTTCAAGATTTTTTAGTCTAAAGTGTTGTAAATTGCTCTTAAAAGCAACCCTTCCTCAATAAATTTACAAACTTAGTCAGAAAGCAAGGAATTTTACTAGCCAGCAAGGCTGATCATTTGTTCATTCATGAGAGAAAAGACCTGATTAATTCTATTCCCATTTATTTTACCAGCAAAAAAGTGTTTCCAGGTCTTCAAAAGTATAGCACTCTTTGGGTAATGTGTGAACCTTCTAATCTCTCCTTCCATCTAACTACTATGAATTGACAGATAAGCTAAAGTTCTTCATTTTTTCATTTCTTTTGTTAGAAGAAAAGCAGTTTTTGCTTTCTCAATTATGTATGTTGATAGAAAAGAGACAAGGCACGATCAAAAGAAAACAAAAGAATACGTGATGATTTATATTCACGAAGAAAAAAAATGCAAAGGTTACATTTTTTATATTTTCAATTGTTTATAAGTTTGTACAAAAGTGATATATATATATATATATATATATATAAAAGGCTCAGCAATTTAGAAAAGAATCAAAGAAAAATTATTGAATAGTAATCTTTAATATATCGTACCGTGATCGTATATTTATATCGTAATCTATAATATCTCTAACTAAATTTAATAGAATAACATCTTTTGTTTTCAATCTTGGTAGAAATGAGATTGTGTTTGCTTCAATGAAAGCTTGACCTACTGCAGCAGAAGTACTCCCCAATCCTATGTTCTTCCAATTCTTCATTTTTTTTAAAGTATTCGTGTCCGACATCCGTATCCAACACATATTCGGACATGGATATGCGGGTATAATCCTCCAAATATATTAAAAAAAAAAAATAGAAAATTTGAGAATACCCGTGTTGGACACACACCCGTATCCGACACTCACCCTGAATTCGAATAACATTAAACGATTAATACATTGTCTACTAAACTATATGAGCCAGACATCTAGAAAATATATATCATAACTTCACCAATATGAGCTGCCTGATATGTAGTATCTAGACTTAGTAATTCGTGTATCCGTATCATTTTCGTATATTTTTTTGTGTCATAATCGTATTTAAGGTGTTTTATATTTATATAAATTTTGATATATTAATAATTTGTGTTATATAGATTTTAACATGTTCGTATATTCATATTGTGTCCATTTTTTCCTTCGTTTAGTGTCATATTTTAGTTTTTTTTTTTTTTTTTTTATGTCGTGTTCAGTATAATTTAATTAGACGGTGAACGAAAAACCTGTGAGATGTGTAATTATACGTACAAGAACCATGTGATAGCATCCATACAATCTCTTTTTCTTTATGTCACTTAATTTCTTTTTTTCTTTTTTTTTTTTTCTTCTTACCAAGGACTGCTAGTTAATTGTATGCAGAATTTATGTGCATGACTTTTTCTCTAGCAAGCCATGTGATTGACCCAATTGTTAGGTAGGAAAAATGAATAGAGCTAGTAATTGTGAATTAATGGCTGTTTCACCTGTAATACTCTTGACTCTTATAGTCAACTAGTCAAGTCATTTTGATATTGAACATGGCCATTGATACTATGTGAAAGAATTATATGAAATGATTATTTCATATCAGTATATATATATATATTTTTTTTAAATCATATCATGTAATTAAATTTTTTTAAAAATCAATTATTTATATAATAATCATTAATGAATTGCTGAAATAAATATTTATTATTTATTTATTAAATATAATGTGTAATAAATAGTTAACTTTTTTTAAAAATTTAATTACGTGACATAATTTGAATGAAAGAGATATATGTTGACGTGGAGTAACCGTTTCATACAATTCTTTCTCTTGATACTATATCTCATAAAGTACAGCATGCTACCTGCTGCCTCACTTATGCAAGCAAAATAGGAATTTGTCATTGGCTTTCATGGATGAATTAGAAAGGACAATTATATATGCTACTCTTGATATTTATTGTTTATCAGTCATTAAGGTTTTTCACTTTCGAAACTCATAGCTTAGCTCAGTTAGTTTATGTAATAATCTAATAAATTTTTGGTTCGAATCCCAACATTTACAACCTTTTCTTTTATCCATAAGCTGCGGCATTCTTACTAACAAGTTACAGTTGTAACCAATACTAACAAGTTTAACAGTAAAATATTGGAACGGCACACATTATTCCCGTTATGATGCAGCTCTTACGTTACGTAACGACCGTATTTTAGAACAAAGTGATGGATAATATTAAAGCCTTCAGCGCTAGCTCTGCGGAATGGGAGGTAGTGCAAGCATGGTAGCTGTTGATCTCGTTCAGCACTTGTTCAAGACATACAAGAATGCATTTGCAATCGTTGTAAGAACAGAAACAAGAGGTCCACATTGGTATATATTGTGGCAAACAAAAATCCATGATGCTGGCTGTTTAACTGCCTGTTTCGATCGGGGAGAGTGTGTTCGGTTCTCTTTACAAACAAAAGATCTTTTGAATTGCATCAAGCTCTGATGAAATTAAGCCATTCGGTACGAGCCAATATTGGCTCAAACGATGAACCATATATGGATGTTGCATACAAATTGAAGATGAGCTAGGGTTTGAGGGTTTTCTTTCACAAAGAAGCCTAACAAAAGCAGCTGCTAAAGCTTTTACCGTCAATCTTAAAGTTCTAGTACCCAAGAACTACTTCGATTTGCTATAGTATATATTTTTCTGTAAAAGTAAGAGCAAAAGCTCAACGCCCTAATCGGCAAGAGCAGGATTGAATCTTAAAGACCGGTATATATTGAGCATTTCTGTATTCACCCTGGTGGAAGGGCAGTCGTTGATGGTCTTCGAAAGAGTTTAGGGCTCAGTCAACATAGTTCTAAATCGCGGTCGCAGATTTCATCGCGAACGTAAATTTGATAGTGTTTCAAGAAATTTAATAGTGTTGCGGACGTTACGTAACGGATAAAATACGATGCGGATATTTTAATTTTCGTTATGTTGCGACTGTTACGTAACGTAACTGCCTCATTTTAATACTAATACTACGTACGAGTGAACATGACCTTGAGTCAGCTAGAATGGCACTTCATCGCTTTGGAAATACATCAGCTGGTGGCCTGTGTGGTATGTTCTTGCTAGGTTATATGGAAGCCATCAAAAGTCTCAAGAAGGGGTGACAGGATTCTAATTAATGATCAGCCTTGGAGCAAGTTTCAAAGTGCAACAACTGTACGTGTTTGGGAGGTAATGAAGGACTTGGAAGATACTAATTACATATGGAAAGATTCTTTAGAATCAATGAAGAGTGTCTAAACTTTGTCAGGATGGGCTAGAAATATCAGTCTTTCCTGCATTTTCTGGTTTTTAGATGTTTTAAGCTTTCCCCATTTGTTGCATTAGGTTTTATTCTTCAAAGAAATTGCCAAGAAAGATGCTGCTGCTCAAAAAATCCATTTAACATTTTCTACATTAGTGTTACCATAAAATTTTTGTATTAATTTCATCTAGCAGTTTGTTGTTTCTTGTATTCTAGAAAGAAAAAAAAACAGTAAACAAGAAAGTTATAGTACAAAAACATTCTGCCTGAAGATTTCTTCTTCCAATCACATCTAATCTAACTTGCAGAAATATGGAAAGAAAAAATAGAAACAGTAAGAAGCATTAATAGTTATAATATATGGTCACAGGAAAATCTTAATTCATATTGGCCACTTGAAACTTTCCTCCTCCAGCTTTCTGATTTAAGAGGGATTCAAATAACAGGAAAAAGACACGATGTTACGATGTTACGATCGTTATTTTGCGATTTCGATTTTTAAATTCCTATCCTATCCATTAGAGCAGAATTCATTTATCATGAAAGTACTTTCCCTGATGCACAATAAATCCTCAACATTAAAGTGAACCAGCTACCCCCATTAAGATTGCTTAAATTTTCTGTGTCCATAATTAAGTTTTAAAAAAAAAAAACCAGTAAACAAGAAAGTTATAGTACAAAAACATTCTGCCTAAAGATTTCTTCTTCCAATCACATCTAATCTAACTTGCAGAAATATGGAAAGAAAAAATAGAAACAGTAACAAGCATTAATAGTTATAATATATGGTCACAGGAAAGAGACAGGAAAATCTTAATTCATATTGGCCACTTGAAACTTTCCTCCTCCAGCTTTCTGCTTTCTGATTTAAGAGGGATTTAAATAACTATCGCAATGCGATGTTACGGTCATTATTTTGTGGTTTCGGTTTTTTTCGTTATCGATATTTACTATCGATATTTATGATAATTGACCGCGATAATATTCATCACGTCCGCGATTGCGATAAACGCAACACAACCAAAAACACGATCGCAACCGTAATTTAAATCCCTATCGTAATTGATTGCAATAATATTCATCACGTCCGCGATTGCGATAAACGCAACGATAGTAACCGTAATTTAAATCCCTATCCTATCCATTAGAGCAGAATTCATTTATCATGAAAGTACTTTCTTGATACACAATAAATCCTCAACATTAAAGTGAACCAGCTACCCCCATTAAGATTGCTTAAATTTTCTGTGTCCATAATTAAGTTTAAATTGGTCACCTACACCTGCAATGTACCCTACTGTACTGACTAAAGATTAATCTGATATAAATTGCCAGAAGTTAGTAAATAATAGCAGTCCAATTGCCTAGACATGATGCATCTAATTCAGAGAAAACAAACCTCATTTTAGTTGTCTAGTACCCCTTCGGAGGTTATAGTCCTACGGGTGAGTGTCGGATATAGAAAATGTGTTCAATATGCTTATTTTTTTCAAGTTTTTCACCATATATTTGGAGGATCATATCCTATACCCATATTCGAATGTATGCTCAAATTTTTCGAAGTTTTTCCATATATTTGAAAGATCATATTCTATTTTCGAATATATATCGAACACAAATATTTTTAAAAAAAAATTGAAAAATTCAGATAACATAGATCCTTCCTACTTCACCAGAAAGGGAAGAAATTATTGCAATAATTCCCTTTTAATGATTCTAAACTGCTTATGTATATGAACAGAAATTTTAAGGTTAGGTTGAGAACTTGAGATATATGTAAAGGAAAAAGGACTTTGGTAAACTAGTTTGCCAAATTTTGACAGATGAACTTGGTTTAACTCAATGCCTCAGGGATTTCATTTCTAACCACTAAACCAAATTGAAAGCTGTACTTGTCATGGCAGCGGATCGGATATCTGTTTTTTTTATAATATCAGAATCCGCATATTACTATCCAAATACAAATCTAAATTAAATAATATTATTCGTCGGATATCCGAATTCGTTAAATATTCAAATTCAATAAATAAAAAAAAATTAAATAAAAAAATTAATTTTAAATTCATTGCCATCCTTAGACCAGCCAAGCAATTTTAACATATCAAGAAATAACAGCTAGATCTTTACCCTTTGAAAACTAGACAGCTTCTAAGGTTATGCTTAAGAACTTGTCATTTGAAAGCATAAACAGATTATCAATCAAACTGAGTATAAACGAAGCCTTCACCATAAATTATATTGAATTAATGAATTGAGAAGTAGTTTTTCGATCTACAAATAAACATTTATGACAGCATTAATCAAAGACAAGATAGACAAGTGACTCTTGCCTGTTGGTAATTTGTTTTAAAGTCCCACATTGATAAATAAAAGCTGCAAGAAATTGCCCCCCAGACTTTTCTATATTAAAGTGAACCCTAGAGGGTAATTCTTATTATGATTTATGAATTCCCCCTACCAATTCTAGTTCAAAATTTTATTTAACCAAGGTGTGACAACTAACATTTCTACTTCAAATACCCATTTGCTAAAAATGATGAAACTACTTGTTTACCAACCAAAACTAGATTAGTTATTAAGACATTTTTTAAGATTAGTTAATATATTATTTATAATAATAACAGTGTATTAAGTGTAAAAGTTAATAAATTTATTCATCCTTTCTAATATTTTAGATAAAAATATTACTATATATATATATATATATATAATAATCTTAAAAGAGTCTAATCATATGCTTGTGGATGTTATGAATCTGATCTCTCTTTTTGAGTCCAAATGGTTCTTTCTGTATATGGTCAAATCCAACTTAGATATGGGCACTGTATTGTATGACAAAAGGGTGTTTTTTTTTTTTTCAGCTTTGGTCCACAAATTTGAGTTTTTGTCTTTAATCATTGAACCAAACATACTTTAATTTAATTTTATATTCAAAGGACTCTAAAATAAAAGGATTTTATCAAGAAAAGTAGATGAAAATCAGAAAAATGCATGTGTTCAAATTCTTCAGAACAGTTAGCAAAGGCCAATATAAACTTGGTTTTCAACATCTTATTTTCATGAACAATTCTTCAATGAGGGAGCAAATCTCATAGAATGAAATTAAAATGTGACAATATTGTATTTCTATTAATTTCACTGTTAATGTATTAAAAACGAACCCATGTAATAATTGTATAAGTCTTCTTATAAAATTAAAAGGTTTTCAATATCTATGCTCTATAACTAAAATACTTGAGTTAGTATCACGAGTTAACAAATCATAAACTTGGTGAATTGATAAAAAAGATAAATTAATCAATAAAAATTATATATTAATAAAGTTATAATAATAATTTACTTTCTTTCAAGAGAAATAATCTAATTTGAAATCCACTTCTTCTTATTCTTTTTTTCATTCTAAAAATTTGTATGTATTTTGGTAAAAAAAAAATTCACATTTTTCTCTATTTTACAGTTTAAGATAACTATAAATTTTTTTTATTCTTTTAATTTTTATCTAAATAATAAAATTTTAATTTTATCCACATAATAGGTGTGCATAAGACTAGTATAAAAATAATCTTTAAATTTTGTAACTTCTATAAATTGTTTTGCATAATAGTACCATAAGATAAGAATTGGCATATAATCATAGTCCAAATGAATGATTTAGCAAAGTAAAAAAAAAAAAAGCCCAAAAGGATTGATTGATGGGCTTTGTTAGAGTTGGATGAAACCTTATGGGCCACAAGCTATCAGTCTTAGTATGGGCTAGAAGAATAAAGTCCATAACTAAAACTACAAAATAAGAGTAAATAAATTACTAGCATTACTTTTTTTTTTTTGAAGGAAAGGAAAATGCTTAGATTAGATAGGATGTCAATTGATAGTAAAAATTCAGATATTCGATATTATTCGATTTGATTTTTGTAAATTTTGATGATTTTTGAATTTAAATTTTATATTTATTATTCGTAACAGATTCGAATAGAAATCATTGGATATCAATAAAAAAAATAAATCCTTTTATTTCATTATTCGAATACAGAGAAATATTATAGCAAACCGAAGTAGTCCTCATATTTGAATGCAAATTGTATAAAATCCAAAGGCTGTTTATATATAATGATGCAAAAAAAAAAAAAGAATGGCCAAAAACATTAAAACAATGATGGACTTGGCCAAGGCTTGGGTAACTCATTTGTCCAATAGGTTCGGGTCTGGATAGAGTTTTTTTTTTTATTTGGACCGATTCGGTTCAGTTCGGTCCGAATTATTATTTATATAATAAAAAATTATTTTTTATTTAAATTTAATTATAACAATATTAATATAAAAATAATTTATTTAATTTTTTATATTATTTAAACAGTAAAACGAGTCGGTAGGCCAGCCCAAGCCAGCCTAAGGAAAATAAAAAAAATTCGAGCCATGACCCGGCCCGACCCATGAACAGATTTAATTGAAAGTGAATTAGTTCATTTTCTCATATTTATGGATTATGTCAAAGGCCAAGTATAATAAGGAGAACAGGAAAAGGATTTTCCATAGATTATGAGAAAATTAAGTGACAAAGAAAACTCCTATTCTAACAAGTAAAATGTTGATTGAAAGCCTCTCTTTTTTAGCTTTCTTTTACCATCTGAATCTATAATGGAATGCAGTTTGGAATTCTTCAAGTTGTTTGATTTTGTGTAGGGGGAATCTTTATTTTATTCCTTGTAGAAATTAAGTTCTGGGAAAAAAGACAACCAACAGCAATTACAATCTTGTTTACAGGCTCAAGCTGAAATGACTTTATATCATTGAATATATATATATATATATATATATATATTATCTGGATTTGGGAGTGAGTGTCAAATACGAGAATGTATCCTATACCGATATGCTTAATTTTTTTAAAGTTTTTTCATATATTTGGAGGATCATACCTCCATATAGAGGTGTCCATAGACCGGGTTGGACCCATGTATAGTATCAACACTATATTTGTTTACCCAAGCTCTGCCTGGCTCTAAATATGGGCATCAAATTTTGTCCAAGTCCGTCCATATTTGTAAATGGATAATCCACACCCGTTTAAACCCGTCCATATTATTTTTTTAAATTTTTTTTTAAAATATATATTTTTATTATTTAATCTTTAGTAATTTTATTTTTTTTCTTTTATTTAGTTTTTAAACATAGACAACTTAAAATATTTTTTAATGTTTACATTATAATATTATATATATAATTTTTATATGAGATAAATTACATAATATATAAAAATAAAAATAATATATTATTTAATTCGAAAACGGACCGGACTTGAATCTTGAATGTTGGAATCAAGACCCGACCCATTTTTAAATAGATCTTATTTTTTGTCCAAGTCTTTTTTTTCGGGCATAATATTTTTGTCCAAATCCTCCCAAATATAGGCGGACCTTCGGATTTGAACGGATAACCTAACCCTTGGACAGGTCTATCTTCATATTTATTTTCGGTATTGTGTTGGACATGAATATTTTAAAAAAAATAAAAAGTCCGCTAACATAGTATATATCTGTATTTTACAATCTGACAGACAGGCCAATGGTATTTGAGCTGATAGCTTGTCCCAAGTCCTAACTTACTACACAAATCTTTTGAACCTCTAGAAAATTTTAATGATAGGCCAAAAAAAAAACCCAATGTAAGTAATTAAGCATTGCAGCAAATATATTTCCTGCCATTCCTTTCTTTCTCCTAGACATTCATGGAAATTGGGTTGGGAGAAAGTTTATCAAATACCCCTTAGAAGTGCTTAGCAACATCAAATTAGCCTTTTTATTTTCTTTTTTTCTTTGGCTTTAATCCTGTCAAAAATCTGGCTGACATATTTTCTTAGTTTAAGGTTTTGTAGACCCACTAAGAAAATGGAAACAAGAGAAAAAAGAAAAGAAAAAAAAACAGCAACCCTGAAAGGCTGTTTGTCTGCACTTGAAGATTTTCACTTATATTTTTATTTTTTATTGTCCTTCCTTTTTCTTAAACTATGTTGATCCTAAATCTTTTTTTTTCATATTTTATATTAGTTTTCAGGTCTCTAGAAGAAAAACACTTTTTTTTTTTAATTTTTTTCATTTAGATCAAGGCAATTTCAACATATTTAATGCAGGCAGGTGTCTCTTAATTGTTCTAAAGAGGCAGACAGGTAAGTCTTTGCAATCAAAGTCATGATTAGTTCTGTTATCTGATGATTGGTTGGAAATGAAATAATACTTAGCTTTACCTAATTTATAAACTATTTTGCAATATTATATACTTCAGGTTCAGGAAAATCATGGCAGAATTGGTGGGAACTGAGATTTAGGCTTCACCGTAAGCTCCAATGGATAACAATGCCCTCTAGTGGGAGGGCATTGGTAAACATTGTCTTTTTATTTTTTTTAATTTAATTTTTATTTATTTATTATAATTTTTTATTTAAAGATAAAATAATTTTTAATTTAATATAATTAATAAATTTTATTATTATATAATAAACATATATTTTATTATTATAATTAATATGATTATTAAAAATAAGTAATTACATAAATGAAAAATATTATTTTTTAAATTTTAATTTTTTAAATTTATTTTTTATATAAATATGATTTTAATTATTATAAACAACATAAATATAATTTTAGTATTTTATAATTATTTATTATATATACAAATTTTAATTTAATGTTCTTAATTGTTATTTTATCTTCTCACTACAATTAATCTCACCGTCACCGTTGCTTTTGAATCCAAACACATATCGCACCATTGATTTTAATCTCACCGCACAGTACTCAATCTCACATGTACAGTAATTAATTTCATCTCCATAGCTATTTTTAATCTCACCGGAACCAATCTCACCGTCTATCTAAATGGACCCTTATCTACACTTTACAAGTAAGCAAATGGAAAATTCTGGCATTTTGAATGTGATTTTCAGAAGTTATGTTCTCCGATTTTTTATTTTTTATTTTGAAATATTCGTGTCCGACGCATATCTGGACATGAGTAAGGAGATATGATCTTATGTTGCTTTGATTTTTCATTTTTGACAGGATATAGATATTCATGTCCGATACATATCCAGACATCAGTATGGGCATATGATCCCTTAAGGATCCTTCAAATATATGAAAAAACTTAAAATAAATCAAATATATTCGTGCCGGACACATACCCGTATCCAACACTCAAACCCGAATATTAGTAACATAAGTCAGAAGATTTATAATCTGTTGTCTTTTCTTGTCACAATTTTGAAAAACCAAAGTGAAACTAGGGAACTTATTATATGAACAATCTGTTAAATTGTATCTAGGATTCTGGATTCACCCTGAAATCCAGGACCCATGATTTGTTATTAATTATAAAAAAAATTAAAAAAAAAAAAACTCTTTTTACTAGTAAATAACCATTATGGAATTTGTCTCTTTATGGAATCTCTTCATATATGGAACCTTTCAACTAAGTGAATGGTTGAAAAGATAAAATTTATCATTTTGAACAGTTTGCATCCAAATCTGCATAACTTTTTTAGTATTTACCTGCTTGTAAAGTTGTACAGTGAACTTGTAAATTTTAGCTGATGCAAAAGTTATATGTTATGCTGCTCCGACTATTTATTTTTCTTGCAGTATTCGTATTTAATATTCATATTCATCATATATCCGGATATGGATATAGGAATATGATCCTTTATGGATTTTCCAAATACATGAAAAAATTTAGAAAGAAATGAATATACCCGTGTCAGACATATATCCGTATCCGATATTCACATCCGAGTTTGAGTAACATAGGTTATATGATAGGATTGCGTTATTTTTGAAGCAAAAATAGATAAATAAAATGATGTTACCTTAATTTATCTGTTGTACCAAATTCCTGTTTAATGGTGTTTCAAGAAGTTGCATTATGAAAGCTGAAGTTTTGCTTGAACTGAAACTTTCTGATGTCAAATTTGCTAAGTGAAACAAATATATATATATATATATATATATATATATATGCAAAAAGGATGGCTGCACAAGTTTGATGTAATCATGAGAGATATAAACTGAGATTGTCTGAGTTCTCTGTGATTTAAAGTTTACCTCTGGCTACTTGCAATAAGAAATATGTATTAAGCAAACTTTTCTTTTTGTTCATTTTGAGGAATTCACGGGTTGCATTTGAAAACTTAAATTTCAAAAGATAGATTTGGATTTCAAAAATAGTGTGAATTGTGTAATAAAACACATGTAAATGTAACATTGATGATTATTTTTCAAATTCATGGATTTGTTGAATGTCTATTTAGTGGTGAATTTGAAATATCTATAGCTATTTGTGAAATTGAAATTCATATTTTTATACCTTTCAAATATATAATCATATTGAATCTTAACTAATTTATACATAATGTATGCATTTTATTTTCACAATTTATATAGCAAATGAAATCCAAATCCAAATTTTCAAATCCATATTTCCAAACATAGCATTGATGATTTTAAGAAACTTCAGTAGAACTTTATGGTCTAACAGTTCAAGACAATTGTGCAGATTTTTCAAATCTTGTTCTGGTTCAAAGCATATAGCCCCTATCAAAATTATGAGATACGAAAAATAAAAAAGAAATAAATAAGCATCAGAAATAAAACTAAAATCTTACGTTGCTCTTTATTTTTTATTTTTTTTGAAATATTCGTATCCGACGCATATCCGAACATGGAAATGGGAATATGATCCTCCAAAGGCTCTCCAAATACATGAAAATCTTAAAAAAAAATTCATACCCCGTATCCGATACTCACATCCAAATCCGAGCAACATAGCTAAAATCTATATCCTTTCATGGTTCTCTCTTTCTCTCTTTTCAGCCCCTTCAAAGGTCTGGCCTCTCTTGATCTTCACAAACTTTAATACTAACAGTTTTTTCTTGAGCTCATCAACTGCTGAGATTGCTTGCAATGTGCAATTGCTCCTTGAATTGGACTCTCAATCTCTGCATTCACGCTGCTGCTTCTTTTAAGAAACTGAAAATACTGAAAACCATTTGAGGCATTTGAGCTAGAAGATGAAGAAGAAGAGCCAGATGATGAAGAAGAAGAAGAGCCAGATGAAGACTTGTTTTTTGTTGAATGTCGTTTGATAGCCAGAGAAAACGATTTCCTATGGCGATTGCCAATATTTTCCTCATCACTTATCTTTGTTGATTTCATGTATTTATCAGATCTTTCTTTTGCTTTCAAAACTGACCCTTCATAATAAGCAACTTTTGCAGCTGCACAAGTCTCATCTGAGCAACCTGATTTACCAAACAAAGATTTGAGATAAACCCTTGAAGCCTTCAGTTTTGAACTAATGGATGCTGATTGCTTGATCAGATTAAGCTTTTTGGTCCAAGATTTCTTCGGGTTTTCATCAATGAATCCACTTATTACTTCTGTTTTTGAGTAATCAAAGAAATACTCTTCAGGATTCAGCTCTCTACTAACCTGACAAGAATCAGAAGGTGAAATATTGCAGGATTCAAATGGAGTGCTAGTTGTAGTTGGTGTTGGTGTTGTTACAGTAGTAGTGGCTAATGGGGTGCCATAAAATTCTTCAAAGTCACCATTTTTACTATCTTCATAAACAGAAATTGAATTTTGCAGCTGCAGGTTTGAAGGGAGGAGGTGAAGTGGAAGAAGCTTCCCTTTGTAAAAAAGTTCATCAGCTAGGGAAGTTGTGGGCTCTTTTTCCATTGAGATTGAAGAAGACATTTGGAACTCAAACTCTCTAGGGTTTGGAGGAGAGCTTATGGAGGAGTTGCAGAAGAAGTTGGAATATGAACTGACTTCCATGTCAATGTATTCCTCATCTTCAAAGTCTGCCATTTTTCAATGTAATGTTTTATGGTAAACTCTCTTTTTCTTTTTCTCTTTCTCAGTGTAATAATCTTAAGTTTAGTGGGGAAGCTAAGCTTTGTAAGAGAGGGAGTTGAGTGCACTCTTTAAATTCTTAATGCTGCCAAGTTAGGGCAAGAAAATAACTGTGTGGGGGTATTTGTCTTAATGTTTGTAAATCTTCATATGCTTCCAAATATAAAATTCAAAACATTATGGAAGTTCTTCTAGTGGGGCCAACCCCTCACTTATGTCTGTTCTTTATCTTATGATGATTATTGTGAAGATCCGTATTCAATTTGTAAAGCATTATTTGTTTTGATTTAAAAGTCTTATGATTTTATCAATGTTAAAAAAATCGGATTGGAAGTTGAACCGATCAGATTTCTGATTTTTAGTCCAAACAGTTTAACCGGTTGGACCGACCGATTTGATTAAACTTTTTTTTTAATATTTAAACACTAAATTATATTAAATAAATATTAAATATAGTTAATAATTAACAAAAAAAATGAATTTGGTTTAATGGTGTGATCTTTAATATAATATTAAGAGATTAAAAGTTCAAATGTTATTAATTACAAATAAAATTTTGAAAAAAAAATAAAAAATACATTGAACACCAGTTTTTAACCGGTTGAACCGATTCTTTATCGGTTTGATAAAAATCCGATTCTAGTAATCTTTCAGAACGGACAAACTACCGGTTTTCGATTCAACCGATCCGATTCATCAATCCAATTCGATTTTTTAATCAGTGAATTTTATTTTATAAAAGACATCTCATAAATATGAATTTAAATCTTTACGGATAGACGACAAAAGAAATACTGCGAACAGGGGAATTGGGATAAAATATTTGCTGGGTCATAAGGGATCTCACTGGAAGTCCTTCTCATGGTTAGATTTTTCTATTCTCAGTTATCATTTACTCCTAACTCAAGAGTCAATATCAAAGCCTCAAAAACAATTAGAAATATTTGTGGAATCTCTAAGCCAAGTTGAAATTTGAAAGTAGCCCACATTTCAAAACCAGGTTTCCAGCATTTATCACCATAATATTATTATTGAACAACTTCTGTCTGCATCTGTGCCCCCATAGCTGATAAAACAAAAACTAGAATAAAGGAAACCATAGCATATCGATATAAAAGAGGTTGCAGATATTAAGATTCGAATTTTGAATCTGAACTAAATCCGGGTTCGAATAAAGTTCCTTTTTGCTTAGTAAAATAATACCTGATCAACAGCTAAAGAATCACTTTTCATTAACATGTTTTTACTACTTTTACTGGATTCCAGGATTTGTTTTCTCACTTTGTTTGTATACATTATTTTCATCACCATAATATTATTATTGAACAACTTGTCTGCATCTGAACCCCCATAGCTGATAAAACAAAAACTAGAATAAAGGAAACCATAGCGTAAAGATATAAAAAGAGTTACGGATGTTGGGATTTGAACTTTGAATCTGAACTAAGCTCGGGTTCGAATAAAGTTCCTTTTTGCTTAGTAAAATAATATTGATCAACAGCTAAAGAATCACTTTTCATTAACATGTTTTTACTACTTTTACTGGATTCCAGGATTTGTTTTCTCACTTTGTTGGTAAACATTATTTTCATTGGAAAATCCCCCTCCCCCCCAACCCTTCAAACAACTTTTCATTGACTGTCTCCTTAAAATGATTGATATGATTCGAAACGTGTGCATTTCCTTTCAATCTTTTCTTCTTCATCCTTTCTTCATTCTTTTGAGTTGTTAATCTGTGTTTCTTTAATTAGTTTTCTTTATTAATGAAAGAGTAATGCCATGAGTTGTTGATTTCAACTAAGAAAAACAACACATGATGATCCGACACTTGATGGTGGGTGTGGGAATTAAGGGAGGAAAATGTGGATGAAATTCCCTGGGAAACTCAAGACTTCCTTTCTTTTTTTTTTTTTTTTTTTTTGCTTTGTCGTCCCTTTTAATACACTCCCCAGTCCCCACATTTAACCACTAAACAATATTGCCAAAGGGATCCTTCCATTTCCCTCCAAATCCAAATCTAAACAGTTTGGTTTAAGAGTAGTTGATTTCTATTATCATTTATGAAGGAACAAACATAAGAAAAATACATTTCAACTACTGTTTTTAGCTATATAGTTAAAGGTGTTCATGGCCGGATTAGATCCGGAAAATTTTAGATTTGCTTGTCCAAATTCAATTTGGTATCAGATCCAAAAAGCCCGTTTTATTATTTAAATAAAAAATATATTTTATTAAATGAATAATAATCCGGACTAACTCAAATTATAAAAAATTTTGTCGTTCGAATCAAATTAATAACCTAACACGTGAATAGTTCGAACTATATCATGTGTATTGTTATGAACCATGGGAGATGAGGTATTTAGTCATTGGATTCTAATTTTTCTTTTTCTTTCTTTTTTTTTTTTTTAATTTCGGTTAAGGTAAATTGTAATCAAATGTCATTTCCATGAACAATTATAAGCAAGTGCATAAACAAATGTAGCTTATATTGGAACCTTGATCAAGTACAAACTTGTCTATTATTCCTTGTTCTTATTATTTGAAAAGAGATTAATGTTCTCCTTCCTTCTTATTCCCCCGGCTCCTCCCCATATTGAGACCATTTTCCCTCAACTTTTCCCCGCTTTGATGGTTAAAGTACTTAAATAGTCTTGTAACATAATCAAAAATGTATTTTAATCTCTATATTATAAAAATGAGTAATTTAATTCTTTTACGTTTGAAATTGATACAAAAATATAAAATTGGTAACAATGTTAATAAAAAACTGTCTAAATGTTAATATGAACATGTGAAATTGACAGAAAATGGCTTAGGAAAAAAAAAATGATAACGTGTCAACTTTTTTTACTCAAGTGAAATTTAAAAAAAAACAAATTTTTTATCCAAATTCCTCCCTTACCGTAAAAACATGTCATCATTTTTTTCGAAGTCATCTATTCTGTCAATTTCTAAATTCCACCTGAGCAAACATCATCATTTTTTTTTTCAATCTATTCTATTAGTTTCACATGTCCACGTCAGGATTTATACGGTTTTTCATTAACACTATTACCAATTTTAATTCCTTACAATAATTTCAAACGTATAAGAATTAAATTACTTACTTCTATAGTACATAAACTAAAACATATTTTTTATTAATAATATAAATTTTTTTATTATAGTATAAAGACTATCTAGATACTTTAACTCTTCTAGTGGGTAAAGAAAAATGTGTGTTCCAAGCAAGCAACAAAAAGGGTGATTTGATTGGTGCAGGTTCAAGTTCTTCCGACAAACAAGGGAAAAGTATGAGCAAAGGGCAGGCATAGATGAATTAGTCCGAATGACCCACCACCACCCAGAAAATGAGGATTCCAGGGTGATTTCATTGGTGCAGGGATTGACAAAGTAGAGCCCTCTTCAAGCTCGACCGGAGGGACACCGTTGCCGGGTATCCCACCAGCACCAGCAAAAGCAGAGAAAAAAGGAAGAAAAAAAAGAAAAACTCTGCAACAGCAAGGACACAGTTGCTAGAAAGAACCTTTTAGAAGAGATATTGGGGTTGGAAAACTCCCATCCCACTAGGTTCTGTTGATGATGATGTTATTCTAAAGATAAGACAAATTCGAATTTCTATATCAGGAAAACCTTTTCAATTCTTTTCGTGGGGTTCACCATTTCACCAAAGATTTCAGAACCCCCCCACAGCCTCTCGTTTCATCCATCTTTCTTTGAATCAAAGAAGCAATGTTGTGTGGCCATGCTGGGGAAGAAAGGTTGAACATTTCATATCAGCTCTAACAAACCCTTTTTTTACTTGGACTCGGTGTGAATGTCCGATACGGATATGTTCAATTTTTTAAAAAGTTTTTCCATGTATTTGGAAGTTCTTGAAAGGTCATATCCTCATACCTATATCTAAATATGCGTCGAACATAGATGTCGGATACGAATACTTCAAGAAAAATGAAAAGTCAGATCGACATAGAATGTCATACCTATAAATTCTTCAAGGCTTAAGAAATAATGCCGTAAACTGTTAGAATCGAAACAGATACTGAATCCATATGTTTTATAAACTCCGTATTACAGGTTGAAAGTATTTACAGAAGAATGAACAAATTGAAACCACATCCAAATGTTACAGAGGTTACAGCGAAAATGCTTGTTTCTAAAATGCAGATTTTTGGCAGGTATATATATCAATACATGTCATACTAGTACAAGTGCTTGCCTATAATATATATATATATATCAGATATTTTTGACCGAGGATTATAGTTTCCACAAGTTTAATTTACCTTACCTGATCTATTTGTTTGATGCAGTATCACCAGATCTCAACTCCTTTTCAAGTTCATCAAACTCCCAATCACCTATCTCCTCCGTCGAGTAGTCTTGGCTAGCCTTCCCAAACTCCGACTCCAGCTTTGCTAGTTCCGCTGCAGGGTCTAGTGCGGGCTTTGTTTCAGGATGCTCCTTTGTATCAGGTTCGGGTTGTGTCAATTCCAGAGTTGGCTGCAATATCTCATTAGGAGTATCAACCTTTGGAGTCTCCATTTCTAAAGTTGGCCTTTCAATAGTTTCGAATTCCGCTCTTAACTTTTCAATGTCATCAAATAGGTCTTTAAGCTTAGGATCATCTTTCCTGGATAGGAGACGGGAAGATGGGCTTAAAAACCTCATTTAGAGGGAATCGTGAAAAGGCAAGGCAAGGGATGGGAATGCACATGGAATGGAATAAAAAATCGCATCGAATCGGCCAGTTGAATCGGGAACTAGTGGTCCATCCGGTCCGATACTATACATAAAACCGAAATTTCCTTGAACCAGTGAAAAACCAATTTAACCAATAAAAAACCGGATAAAACCGGTAAAAAATTGTTTTTTTTTCAATTTTTTTTTGTAAATGGTAAGATTAAACCCTTAACCTCTTGGTTTTATAATAAAGGTCATACCACTAAGCCAAATACATATTCTTATTAATTATTTACTATATTTATTACTTATTTAAAATTAAAATTATTTTTATATATATTTAAAATCATTTTTTATCAAACCGGTTGGACCAAAAACCGAAAGTCTGACCGGTTCGATCTCAGTCCGATTTTTTTAACATTGCATGGAAGGGATGTATTTGCATGCAAAAAGTATTTATCTCACCTTGAAATTGTCTCATGCTTAGCACAAAACTGCTGTTTCATGTTATCCACCACACTGAAGGTAGTTATAATCTGAAACAAGGAATTAGTCAACAGATGGCTCTAAAACCGCGGCTTTGCACCAATTTGTTGAAGGCCAACTAATAAATATGCATACAGGCTAAAGCTATAACTTTTAGATCTACAAATCTCTTAACCTTAAAATTTTGGAATTAGAAAAACGAGGGATTAAAATGAAAAGCTATGCTGTTCCGACTCTTCATTTTTTTTTTGAAGTACCCGTGTTCGACGTATATCCCGACATGGGTATGGGGATATGATCCTCCAAGGACCCTTCAAATAAATGGAAATCATGGGGAAAAATTGAACATACCCGTGTCGGACACATACCCGAGTCCAAGTAAAATAGATGAAAAATGCTTAAAACTAGTGAAAAAAACATAAATTAAGTAATATACGGTTCATTGTTGCAAAAATCCGCTAAAAGAAAAATAAATGAGAGAAGGAAAAAAGGGAAGGAGGGAGAAACTCTGCATCAGTGGGGGCTAAGTGATAGATAAACAGCAACTCATGACATGGTAAACTAAAATATCTACGAGTTGGCACCTTTTGAAGAATAAAGGTAATGAGATTTATACCTTGGCTTCATAATCCAAATATTCCTCCTCAAGATGTTTCCTCGGGTTTAATTCTTTGGAATCCTCATCACTTGGGCTAGATGCCATCTCAAATCTGTCTTTTCAGGAAAAAAGGATTAGAAATTGCAATAAAATAGGCCAGAATTATTTGTCAAAAAGTACAGTTACCTCTCATTCAACTTCTTCAGGTTCTCTACAAATTTACCGATACGGCTAATGGAAGGGCCCAGCTCTTTCTGCAAAAGAGTACAAAGATTCCAAGAACAATGCATGAGAGAGAGAGAGAAAAAAAGAGAAGGAATAAAGGTGAGACTTAACCATAACTTAGGTTCTCAAACTAAGTATTTCGTCCATCAGAATGTATTGAATACCTTGTAAACAGAGAGAAAAGTAATGGCCAAGTTCAGAAAATAATCCTCATGTTGCTCCAATTCCTCACTGGAAAATGCAAACAAGTATCAACCAAAATGTTAAAAAAAAACGCAGTATTGTAAGTATTAAATTTATAGAATTAAGAGCAGAATTCATAATATTCTCTTTCTTCAATGCAGAGAATTTGAAAAACAGGTTCAATGACGGAGGATAATTAGAAACATAATTGTCCTACTCAACAGAAGAAAAGAATGTTAGATTACATACTTGACTTGCTTGTTCTTAATTTCTGCATTTGAGGACTGGAGAAGCCAAGTATCTTCCAAGAAATTAATCCATGTATGGAGAACTTCTGCTTCTACTCTACATGCAGAAATGGAATTTGACAGTTCATCTTCCTGTTAACATAATCAGAAAGAATTCTTAGATATTTGAACCATAAGACAGGCCATAAAATTATCAAGACAGAGTAATTTATAGCTTTATAAAAATAATATAGAAATTAGGAAAGAAAAAAACCACACCTTTGTTTTCAAATGGGCAACAATCTGATTGTTAGCTTCATTAAATTGATCTCTTTCTTCCTTGACATCGCGCAGTCGCGCATTAGCAGCAGCCAACGAGATATTAACCTACACATATCGCAACATGTAGGTAATCAGAAACAAACATGAAAAACACTCTGCAGAAGATGTATAAATTTTCCAACATGTAAACAACAACAACTAGAAACAGAATGCAGTAGAAAGACCTTTTTCAGCTTTGCTTCCAGTTCATCTCTTTGTTTCTCAAGCTCTGAAATCTCAGCTACTATTTCCTGGATAATTCATTAGAAGAAAAAATCAGATTTCCCATCCAAAACAAGTAAATACACCAAAACTCACAAGCTGATTTGTCCAGACATGCATGAATGCTAATGAAAACTTAGTCAAAAATAAATAAATAAACCTTAAAGATTATTCTTTTTTATTTTTACAGCATATATATTTCTTTTGATATATATGGACACGCATTGGGCCTTACTCCTTAGGCTACACAAATGGAAGTAGCCCCTCTCCCATCCCCTAAACCCCCATCATCAAGATGCAAATCTAAGACCTCCAAGTTCAGTCTCATGTACCATGATGCATGAAACCATGAAAATATGGAACTATTCCTTCTATGCCAGTTTTAGAGGAAATCATCCAGGAAATAATTTGATATGTTCCATATTAAACCTGCCAATGTCATCAACTAATTAAAGACACTGAATAGAAGATGTAGGATTAGGAAGTATAGCAAAAATCTTCCACAGCGGACATAACTAAACCAGTCATGATTTTGATAATGCATTTGATTATAGACAGTAAGAAAACTGTCTATAATCAAATCTTGTACTCTAACCTAAATTGCAAGATGATAAGATTTTCCTTTTTAATCTAGCAGTGCAGACAAAGAGAACACATCAGCGCAAATAAACAACCTTCTCTCTTCCATCAGCTTCACTTGCTTTGGCCACACGAACAGTTAAGGCCTCCTCCTTCTGAAGTCTGCCAATAGTAAAACCAATGACCAGTTCTTATGCAACGAATACTTTTTTCAAGTAAATATTTACATAATTCTAAACAGAATCAGTTATAAAGAGGCTTCAGATTGCTTTATATCTTGCTTCGGTGTTCTGTCTTCAAGGATTTCATCCAGAATCCAGATATTCTCTGAAGTACAAGTAGAAATATTCCAGGCAAGCACCAAGAAATCACCAGAGACAGGATTCAAACCACTTTTGCCAATTAGCATGGCACCCAAGGCTAACCTTTTCATCATTAATGATAAATAAGATCAACAAGAAAGAAATTTAGGTCGAAGGTCATACACAACTCATGAGAAATATAAAACCGCACCAAACAGTTCAGCAGACATCCTTTAAAGCAACCATGAATTCAGGCCATCTGTTAGAGAATCCAACTTGTTTTCAGAACAATGCTTCATACTTTCTCGGGAAATTTCAAATAGGAGATATCTAAGAAAGGTAGTAGTACATTTTACAATTTAGCATCGAAAATTAATAACTGCAATTTTTCTTATCATAAAACAGAAGTAACTAATGAGAAACGTAAATGTTAAAAAACATTATCAGCTGGTGTGCACTGACCCTTTAATATAAAACAAAGTATCACATAAAAAAGCAGCGGTTAATTTTATTTAAACTAACAGCATTGATAAAACCAAATATTATTTAGAACAACTCTAAAAGATCCTTAGCATACCTGTGATCTGAAATGCGTTTCTCAGCTTTTGCACTGGAGTTGGCAAGAGATTCTGATAAGACCTTCAACTTATCAAGCTGCTCAAAGAACAACATAAAGCAGCTAATTTCAAACTGAAGCCCCCAAGAAATGTTGCATTTGCTAAAACAGATACTCATCCTTCTTTCAAATTTTAGCTTGAATCACAAAAAGGTGATATATCCTAAATGAAACATTTTAGATAGAGGAAGCAAACTTTAATAAAAAGCAGGTGCATATACATAGTCATGCTTATTAAAACATAACCAGGAAACAACTAAATAGCAAGAAAGTTCTACCTTTTGAGCATGAATCTCAGGAGAGTCTCCATTGTTTAGAGACTTCTTTTTCAGTAAAATTCCTTCCAATGTGGAACAGATTCGTATATTTGCAAGTGCTTCTTTCAGATCCTACCACAAAGATAGGGTGGTCAACTTTCATATTTTCTTTCTGGGTAAAAAAATATTGGGAAGTTCAACATCTGTTTTAGGGGAAACATAGCCATGGTACAGATCACTAGAAATAGACAATCAGCTTGTGAATTAAAAACATGAGTAGCTTCAGAAAATCAGAACTTTTTCATTTTTCTTAGGGGACGAGTAGGCCTTGTCAACTTGATTTCAAACTGTGGACAAGAGCCCATCTAATTAGATATCATAAAGAGCTAGATGGTCATCAAATGTGCTGACTTGACATACTCGAGCTATAGGTTACTCTATATGTTATGGCACTTGGCAGACCTTCAAAATTTTCTTATCTCGAGTATGAGCCTAAGCTGGTTTATTGTTTTCTATATATGAATTATCAAGATGCACCAAAATAAGAAAGCTAATCAGATAAAAAGCCATCAGGATAAAGACATTTTTGCAAAGGCAATTAGTCTCAAACAATGATAAGAATATCACCATGCACCTAGGAACACACAATTAAAGTGATTTGACACAAGAATAAGGACAGAAGCAACACAAATGGACAAAACAAGAGTAAAAAGATAACAGTCTAGGAAACACAAAAAAAAATACCATTTTATGGCAAAGGATTACCAAATAACATTTATTTCAGTAAGAACTCCCAATGTTTCTACTTAGTTTTTGTGCAGCTTTGTCTAGTGAAAACACTTTATGACTTCTTAAAGGATTATACACATGACCAACCACGAAGCAAAAGGAAATAATTAGCATCAAGCAATTGCAAGATGAAAGAGCAAAGAGCAAAATGAACCAGTATAATGTCATACTAGCAATTTGATTCTTTTGTCTAGATTAACAACTTAACAGGAATTTCGAAAATTGTTTCCTTGATGTTAAACCAGATTTTATACTCAACATACAACACAATATAGCTTCCAAACTACCACAAAAAGGATAAGAAAATTTTACCATAACTCAAATCAAGCTCACTGCTCACCTCAATAGTCACTTTAGTAGTCTTTTCAGATGCATTATCATGACCTTCTTTTGGAAGCTTCTGGGAAGTGCTCATCTTATCAAGTTTTTTCTTCAGATCAGAAGCTTCAATATCCATTCTGCATTGGAAATCAAAGAAAAAGAAAGGTTAATTTCTCCTGCTTCAGTAAGTGTAAGCAGTCAAGCACTTTGCATTTCAAAATCCAAAAATTTTCAGGCAAACATGGTGGCTGCACAACAATATGAAACAAAAAACATGATAGTGTATTCCTACTTTCTTAAAATAGGATGAAAAAGTAGATTTATGCTAACATAGATGCAAATTGGGCATGAGCAAACTATGATCCAAAGTAAATTTTATTCATGCCTAATAGAAATATCTTAGCTAGATATCAGAAGAAGTTAAATCTCATTTTAAGAGAAGAAAAATACAATATATATATAATTATGAAAGAAAAAATCATTTAGCTACTGCCAAAAACACACAAGATTTGGGCATTGTCACAAATGTGAACTGAGAACTCAAAGCCAAAGTACAGAAAACAAGACAGGAAATGGAAGCTTTTTGTTTTGAACTACCTTACAAGATCTGCACTGATTTTCAACCCTGTTATGGCACTTTGCACAAATTGAAGCAGTTCATCCCGCTTCACCTATAAATTCCCATGTTTGAAAAGATTGGGAAAAAAAAAAAGAAGACGAAAGAAGCTAAAATGCGAATCTTTCTAAATAAATTGCATTGAATGTAGCATAGGTTTGACAAGTTACCAGCACTTCATCTTGGTAGCTAGAAAAAGAAGAAGCTAGATCCTGTATACTGCTCACTAACGCATTGTGAACTTCTTTTCCTCCAGTGAGGCAGAGCCTGCAAGTATTATAATATAATTAAAGGAAATCTCCAAATCCAATTTAAGTTTCAGGCTAAATATTCATAATAATAAATTATTTGTTTCACTTAACCAAACAAAACCTACAAGAAGATGCAGAAACTGAAATCATTCTGCAAGTATGTTAGAGGCAATCAATTGTAAAATCTGTGATGGTAGGAAAAATGCCATCTTTTTGCAACATATTCAATGAGAATGGACTTAACTAAATGTGGCAAACCCTAAATGTTGGTGTTCCAGGCTATAATAGAGCAATAGTCATAAAGTGAGAGTTTTTACCGAAACATCTCCTGGAGCAGAGAAATTTCTTCATCATTTGGTGCTTCAATAATCTGAATCATAGAAAAGATTTAACCTGTGTTAACCTCAATGATCAAATATTCCAATAACATAAAAGTTCCATACAAAAGTTGCATGCTTTTTAGAAACAATAAGCTCTTTCTATCATAAAGTTAACTTGTTAAAGTTAGCTAATAATGACAAAAAGATCCCCAAATTCTGACCATTATTAGATGAAAACTTCAGAAAATCAAACTTACATGAAGATATCCATGATACTCCAGCAGAAAAGGTAACATATCTATAACCAACTTAAATGTAGTAAATTATATAAAACACAACAAACTCAGAGCTTTCTGATAATCTTCTTTGAAAATGATTCAATCACTAAAATTTCTACTTAATGATATTTACCTAGATGAAGGAACCATGACATACTGCCATACTGAGGTCAGTAAATGTGAGCTCTAAAGCTTCTTATTCGTATCATTTTTTTAAATTTCCTCATTGTCACTAACCCATATTATCTAGTCAAAACTAGATTGTTTTGATAGCGTGAGGCATAACAAGCCTTGAAGCAGCCTCATAATTTACCAAGCTTGATGGGAATTAATGATCTTAGGCAACATTTAAAGAGTAACGCTCCACTTCTTGCATGTTACTCTAGACTAAGGACAATTTTCCAGTGAAGCCATTATAACCCTGGGTTAATGAAGTGCAGGAACTAGGCATTCATTTGTTTTTGTTTGGAAAATCATTATTCAGTTATCAACAGAAAATGTCAAAAACTTCACAGGTTCATGATAAAATGTTTTCTATCTTTCTCTATTAAACAATCTATCATGATTGTTTCTTTTATCATTTTTCAGGGCAAGATTTAGATCCAGAATGATCATACCTGAAATGTTGACTTTTCTAAACCTTCATCTAATGCATAATCCTCTACAAAATTAGTCAATAGCTACACTAGCAAAGCATGAAAATAAATGTTCACAAAGGTATATGATATATTCAAGATTCTACACTATCTTGACAAATTATGATTAAAAAGAAAATACGAACAAATGACCACGATATCAAATCATACCATAGATATTGTTATGCCCTCCAAAGCCTGGCTTTGAAGAAAAACCTCTCGAAAATTCATCGGTGCACCCCCAATATCAGAGTCATAATACAAGACCTATCGATCATTAAAAATAATCAAAAGAGAAAGTTATGATACAAGAAACTTATATGAAATGTAGTGTTTTTTTAACACTTCAACCTATTTCAGGCACACACGATCGATCAACAGCATTAGTTTCAAAGTCCAACTAATAATAATACACTTTAAAGGAAAATATAAGGATATGATGATAAGGTATATTAGAATATTTAACCTAACTCATGCAAGAAACAAAATATATAATTTGATGGCAGACTACTCGGAAAATGGACCTACCTTATCCTCTTGTTGAGCAGACATTAACTAAAACATATCATTTACAACTCAATAGTGAAGCAAGGCATGAGTAAGTAACACATAAGCCACTGCATACAATTTGGTTTTCGTTAACAAAAGGAATAACTCACCACAGATGGGCTTTTTGAGTTCTCCTTTGCTTCTTCAGAAGCAAGAATTTGCTCGAGGCTCTTTTGACTGCCTTCAGATGAACCTCCAGATAACTTCTCAATTTCTTTGAGTGCAACCAACCATCTTCTCAGCAGAATAGCTCTCTCAGAACCCCTACAAGAGATTGCAGCTTCCTCCAATCTTTTCACAGTTTGCTTTACACTCTTGAAACTCCGAGACCCCTGCATAAGTATGCAACTTAAGCAAGTCCAATAACAGCATTATAAGATACCCACAACAGGAAAAAGAATTTTTTAAGTAAACAGAAAGGAAAAAAGAAAGAAAAAAAAAACTAGTAGTGCATCAAATCAAGCTAAGGAATACTAGCTGGCTTTAATATGATAACTCACTAGATCATAAAGCTCTAAATTAATACTAGTTTACATGTCACATTAGATCAAAAAAATTTCTTAGCACCATTACTTGAAAGGGAAATTACCAAAGCCAACTAAAATTAAACAAAAAATACACGAATATGTATATAGCTGCCAGTGTATAGAAAAATAGTTCATTCGGTCAAAAAGAGACACATTTGTGAAATTATAATTCAATTTTAATCTCATTTTGTTTGTTTTGAAGGAACAAAAAAGTTTTTCTTTTTTTTTTTTTAGATTATTACATATATTTCATTATCTTCTAATTGGACAACCAACATAAAAAACAAGCAACTGAAAACCAAAATGAAAACACTAAAAACTAATAATCTAGCAATTTAAAGATAACAGATAGTTTCTTAAAAAGTTACTCCAAAATTCCAAATTATAAAAACAAAATTTCAAACTAACTAATATTCAGCCTGAAATTACAACATATACACCTCAACATGCAAATAAATAATACTATAAATGAAGAAAAAGAAAGAAATTACAATGCTATCTTGAAAGAGTTTGGCTCCTTCAGCGACAGCTTGACCAGCATGATGAACAACGGTATCGGCATAGTTCTTGATGTTTCGCGTGAGGTTATTCTTGTTCCCAACCTCCACCGCTTTGTTCACCGCCGTTCTCAGCCACGACATGTCGTTTCTTTTCTTATCTCACCGCCCGGTCGATCAATGCAATTAGGTTTGATTTAATTTTCTTTCTTTCGTTTTTTTCTTTGAGGAATTTTTAGGGTTTTTGAGTTTGAAGAAGAGAGAGAAATGGTAAAAATAATTTATTGTTATTTTTGTTCGGATGATGAAGAAGAAGAAAATACGACGACGAGGCGTTTGGATGTGGACTTTTTAGAGTGACGTGACGTCGTTTTGGACCCCAACATACCATCTTGTCCGTCTTCATAAAAGTCCGTTAATTTTTGGGAAAATTTTAAAAGAACCAAATTTAATATAAATATTTATTAATTGGTGCTATGCAAAAAAGTATTTATGAAAAGGAAATAAGAAGTTATGAAAATGATTAAATGGTCGGTTCGGTTAATAATCGAATCGAATTATAACTAAACGAATTTTTTTTCTCCTTAATCGTTAATCGAACCGAATAGTATAAGAGGTGAATTAACCGAACCGAAATTATTTCAGTTAATTCGGTCGGTTTTCGATTAATCAAAATAAATATCTAATTTATTTTACAACCTACCTTTAATACATGATTTTATATCCAATCAAAATGCCAAAATATATTAATTCTACTCCATCCATAATAATATATCCAACCAACCAACCAAAATTCAAAAACAAAGTATAATAAACTTATAATAAAATCCAAATATCAAACATACTAAGATAACTAAAAAAATATAAAGAAATTAGGTTTATATGTTTCGGTTAATATGATCAATTCGATTAATTTTACTTAACCGAACTGAATTAATCGAAAATCAAAATTATCAAAATCCTTAACCGATCATTGAAAGATATTTGTTTGGTTAACCAATTAACTGAACCGAATTAAATTTCGATCGGTTAATTCAGTTAAAATCGAATAATGAACCCTTAAAAATAGGAATGATTATTTTAAAACCGACCCAACTTACCTCAAGCTAGTCCAGGCTTGCCCTTGAGCATGCCTAATTCGTTTTTACTTTAGATTTTTAGTAGAAATGTTAAGGAGGTATTTTTATTTTTTTATAAGATTTTTGATAAAAATAACAACCACCCATTTACATGGGTGCAAAAAGAAAAAAAGAATGAGAACGATTTCAATAACTTATCAAGATTCATTTTTATAATAAATTTCTTATCAAAAATTCATTTTTATAATAAATTTACTATATAATAATAGTGTTTAATTACTAGCATTATTATATGGCATCATAATTTTAATAATAAAAAATAATAAAAGGTTCAAGAACATATCTAATACTTTTATCAATGTAAAAATTAATAATAATACTAATAATTATAACAAAGATTATTATTTGTACATTATACATCAATAATGACGTTTTTTAACTCTTTAAACGGTGTTTAAATGATTGCCAAATGTCTTTTTAGTAATTAATTAATTTTCATAAATATACTTTAATGGGATGCCTATCAAGCCTCTAATTCTGCTAATAAAATTTAAAACTCTATCGTCGGTATATAAAATAAATTTTCAAAGCCCAAATATTGATCCATGTAGAAAAATATAATGGGTCTAGTCAAAGGCCCAAATCCAAATAGAAGATTATCAGTTTTATCTAAACGACGCCGCTTAGCTTCAAAGATAAGAGAGATTTTATTAATTTAGAAGAACTCCCAACGAAAACGGTAGAAATAGAATAGAACCCGAGCCGAGAAAGAGAGAGAGCCAAAACCCTCTCTGAAATCCCTAACCCTGAAAATGGACAAAGACAAACCCGCAACCAAACGGTCCAGAGACCGCGACTCCGACAAGCACCACCGCAGCCACCACCGCGATTCCGACCATCGCCACCACAACAACCACGACTCGCACCGTCGATCGGATCATAAATCTTCATCATCGCGCCGTGGTGAACGCGAGAGATCTTTTGAGAGGGAGGGTTCGAGAGATAGGAAGCGTCGTGAGGATTCCTATGAGGAAGTTGAAGCGAAGAAGAAGAGGAAAGAGAGGGAAGAGAGTGAGGAGAGAGGAGAGAAGAGGGCTAAAGTTGCTGAAGGAAACAGAGAGGAAAAAAGAGAGAGGAGAAGATTTGGGGATAAAGTAAAAAAAGAAGAGGAAATTGAGTTCTCTAATGCCGCCTATGGTGGTGATCCAGTTCAAAATGTGAGTCTTCTATTTTTTATTTAATATTTATTTTTCTAAATTTTGCTTTTCTTGTTTGTTTCTTTAATTTGATTTTTATTTTATTAATTTCAGAAGTGAAAAGCAAAAAAAAAAAAAAAAAAAAGTGGTTGAAATGCAAAAGCAAATAAGAATTTTAAAGAATTAAAATTATTAAAATGCATGATTTTTTAGTTGCATATATACTAAGCATGTTGTAATAAGAATTTAATTATGATTTTTTTCTCCCATTTTCTTTTTCTTTGAAGCAATTTTTTAGGAAATAGAATGCCAATACTACAAAAGCAAGTAGCAAAACAACAACTTTAATGGAACGTTAACCTTATTTCTTTATTTCCTAGTAATCTGTATCGTTTGAAGTTTCTCTGGACTTAATGTATTTGGAATGGGTATTTAAGTAGTGTTTCATTATAATATACATTCTGTTTGAAATTGTGGTTAGTACTTAGTACATAAGTTTTGAAACTTGTTTGTTGGAATTTCTTTTTCCTAGTTCTTTCTTTGTGTTGCCGTTTAGAAGGTTATATAGCTGGAGGAGGCATAGTTGTTTCCTTCTTACATTTACAGCTTATTTGAGGCTTGTAGAAAGTAGAATTTTATAATGTCACATGATTTGATTAACTTTTAGAGAACTTACTGGTCTTCCATTGACCCTATTGTTGATGTAATGTTTCACCATTGTTGACTTGATTATGTGCTAGCTTAAGCATTGCTAGAAAGCTGAGAGGTTAGCTAATGCATCACATGTTATGTTAGAATGAGATCTGAAATGTATAATAAATGCAGAATGTTGTTCAAATTAAAATATATGTTTGCGTGATGGCATCTGATTTCATTGCAGTTATGTTGATATAATGCTAATCAAATTTTGGTCCCTTTGCTAAATTTCTAGCCTGTTGCTAAACTTGTAAGTGTTTATGCTGATGTAAATTTACTTTTCCCATACCTGCAGGGTGCTGCTCAGGCATCATTACCAGGGACTGGTCACCCGCTTTCTACCAAGGTACCTTTCATTTCTACTGCTGAAAATAAAGCATATAGTATTACCGGATCTCATGAGGTTACTGGATCTAGTACAGATGGCTCTTCAGCTGTTGGGAAAAGTGGTGGAAATCTCTCTCTTGATGCCTTAGCCAAAGCTAAAAAGGCTTTACAAATGCAGAAAGAATTAGCAGAGAAACTGAAGAAGATACCTTCAGTAAGTTTTTCATCTTTCTTTTTGTCATGAAGTTTTGAAAGTTGAAAAATATTCATGTTGTATTGGTATTGTTATGTGTAGTTGAACAAAGGCACAAGCTCCAGTTCACTAATGACTACTGTAACAGTTCAGGGACCAGTCTCATCAGTGACTACAGCTATTGCTACTGGACCATCAAGCTTATCGGCCCTTCCTTCTACCTCTGCAGCAGCAGCTTCTGTGAAGCTACCTGCTGGTGGGGTGGCTGCTGTTCCTGGCCTTGCATCAATACCAAATTTAGAAGCTGTTAAACGTGCCCAAGAGCTGGCTGCTAAGATGGGATTCCACCAGGACCCTCAGTTTGCTCCTCTAATAAACTTGTTCCCTGGACAGGTGCAAGCAGATGTTCCGGTTCCTCAGAAACCTACCAAGGCACCTGTTCTACGTGTTGATGCGCTTGGTAGGGAAATTGATGAACACGGTAACATCATAAATGTGACTAAACCAAGTAATCTTAGCACCCTTAAGGTTTGTCAATTTTGTGGTCTTGGTGCAATTTTTGTTATGTTCTTATTTCCGGTGCAATTTGTGCTATTTTTCATGGCTTTTCTATAACTGATCCATTTGATTTTTCAGGTCAACATTAACAAGCAAAAGAAAGATGCATTCCAGATCCTGAAACCTGAGCTGGAGGTGGATCCAGAATCAAATCCACATTTTGATGCAAGCATGGGAATCAATAAAGATAAGCTTCTTAGACCAAAAAGGATGACTTTTCAGTTTGTAGAGGAAGGGAAGTGGTCAAAAGATGCCGAGATCTTTAAATTGAAGGTATTATTGTGTTTTTATCTCTTATTTTGATTCTTCCATTAGTTTGTTTGGTTTTGAGATTATTATCTATTCATTACAGAGTCAATTTGGAGAAGCAAAAGCAAAAGAGCTAAAGACAAAGCAAGCACAATTGGCAAAGGCAAAGGCTGATATAAATCCAAATTTGATTGAGGTGTCAGAAAGAATTATAACGAAGGAGAAACTGAAAGACCCAATTCCTGAAATAGAGTGGTGGTAAGTTGATGTTTCTTTCATTATTGTGTATGTTTAAGTTTACATACCTTTAATTAATTAAATCACATCGGAGATATTGGTTGATTTTCAACATGTTGTCAAATTAAACCCAAATATCCATCCAGCTGGTGTTATATGCGAGGAAGATTTATTTATGCTGGAAATGCAGTTCTTTGTAATGGTTGCTGTTGTTTTACTCTATGTTATTCGGACTCAGGTGTGAGTGTCGGAAATGCAGTTCTTTTTTTAACAGTCCTTTTTTTCTCGTTTTTGGTTTGGTGAAATATTTATTGTTGTATTTCAGGGATCTGCCTATTCTGGTTTCTGGTTCTTATGATGACATAGCTGATGGTGTGGTGACTGAAGATAAACTGAAGAAGGAGAAGATCACTATTTATGTTGAACATCCTAGTCCAATTGAGCCTCCTGCCGAGCCAGCTCCTCCGCCGCCTCAGCCCCTAAAGCTAACGAAGAAGGAGCAGAAGAAACTTCGCACTCAGCGACGTCTTGCCAGGGAAAAAGATAAACAGGAGATGATTAGACAAGGCCTGATAGAACCTCCCAAGCCAAAAGTTAAAATGAGCAATTTAATGAAAGTTCTAGGCTCTGAAGCTACCCAAGATCCTACTAAGCTTGAAATGGAAATCCGCAGTGCTGCCGCCGAGCGGGAACAGGCTCACGTGGATAGGAACGTTGCTCGTAAGCTTACCCCCGCTGAACGCCGCGAAAAGAAAGAGAGAAAGCTTTTTGACGACCCGAACACGGCGGAGACTATTGTTTCGGTTTACAGGATCAACGATCTCTCACATCCCAAGACCCGATTTAAAGTTGATGTTAATGCCCAAGAAAACCGATTAACCGGTCGTGCCGTGATCTCTGAGCGTATTAGTGTCGTAGTTGTGGAAGGTGGAAGCAAGTCCATTAAAAGGTATGGGAAGCTCATGCTGAGGCGAATAAACTGGGCTGAAGCTGTAAAAGAAGACGACGACGGCGACGATGGTGACGAAGATGAAGAGAAACCTCCTAACAAGTGTGTGTTAGTCTGGCAAGGAAGCGTTGCCAAATCAAGTTTCAGCAAGTTTTCTGTTCATGAGTGCATCACTGAAGCAGCTGCAAAAAAGGTTTTTGCTGATGTCGGAGTAGCCCATTACTGGGACCTTGCGGTTAATTTCTCAGAGAATGAATTCTGATTTTTAAAAGCTCATTTTCCAAAGTTTTCACCGCCATTACTGAAGTTGAAGAGCTTGAGTTTAGATTTTATTAAGTCAATGAATTGTTGTTATTAAGAACTACTTCCGAGCAATTGTTCCATAATTAACTCGTCGGTACGTGAAGAATAGATTTGATAATTCGTATATTTGTATTGTGTTTGTATATTTTTTATGTTACTAATATTTGTTATCAGATATATTGGTACGTGAATGTTTGTTGATTTATTTAGTTTTTAATATATAATTATATATCTTAAAAATAAATGAAAATAATAAAATACATATTAACTAAAATTTGTATATAAAATTTGTTTCATTTAAAAATTATATCAAATTATTATATTATTTTTAATATTAATATAAAATTAATTATGAGATAACGAAAGTGTTTTAATGAAATTAAATTTTTTATTTATAAATTAGATAAATTTTATTAATAATAAAGATATTTATAATCACAATTTAAAAATATAATGAATAACAATAATTATTTTCGTCAGTTTAAAAGATTTTTCACATTCGTGTTTTTATATATATTATAGATTATAGATGATCGTATTTAAGGTGTTTTATATTTATATAAATTTTGATATATTAATAATTTGTGATATATAGATTTTGATATATATATATATATATTTTTGTATTGAATTTGTATTATATAATTATGTCGTATTTAATATTATCATGTTGTCGTGTTTAATATTATCAAAATAGAGAAGTATTTCCAAAAAATTATGAATGTGAGATATTTTTATTTATTTTGGTTCTAAAATATATAAAACATTTTTATTATTTTATAATTGGGCTTAGAAATCTATCCATCGAAAATTTCCATTCAAAAAAAAAATCTAGCCCAAAAAAGTTCCACCACTAAAAATTTATTGGCGGCATACAAAAAGCAAATATTTTTATTAAAAAAATAGAGAAATAAAAAATTAAACACCACACCATAAATTAATTATTAGATAATAGAGAAAAAAAAAATTTAAAAAGAAATAAAAACAGAGATTCGGTTTCTTATCCGACACAGATAGAACTGAACTGAAGTGAAGTGAAAGAACAAAACCACTGAAAATGTCGGCAGCACTTCCACCGTCAGCTTCATTTCCCAAACCAACGACGACAACTTCCTTCCCATCCCCACCCGCACTCTTCCACTCGCTACCCAAACCCCAATTTTCCTTCACCCCACGCGCCACTCCCGACTCCGACTCCTCCTCAGCCGAACCCGAGTCATCCTCCTCCACCTCAGCCGACTCCGACCCATTCGATTCCCGCCTCTCCCAGGTCCGCCTCCGTTACCGAAGCGGAACCGGCAAAAAAGCGGAGCGACGAAAATCAAAGAAATCTGGATCCGGATCCACTTCCTCCTCCTCCTCCATCTACCTCCCTCCGGTACCTTTAAAAGAGGCGATTTCAAATGGGTTGAAAGTGGATTTCGGGTTTAGCCCATATAGCGAGAGAATAAACGGACGGATCGCGATTCTCGGGTTGACCGCTTTGGTTTTGGTGGAGTTGGCTACGGGTAAGAGCGTGATAAGTTATCATACGCCATCGATTATTTTAATTCAGATTTATTTTGTAGCGATAGTTGGGGCTTTGTTTGTTAAATACGAGAAAGAAAAAGTCAGTGTTTGGCCACCTTCTCAATCTTCTTTACCCAAAAATTGAAAAAAAAAAAAAAAATCTTTTTGAATTTTTGGGTCTAATTTTTTCTTTTGGTTTTTAGTTGATATGAAGTTATGGGTTATTTAATGTAATGATACGTTTACTATTGAAGAAAATGAAATTTATTGTATTGTGAAAAAGCTCTATTTATTCTGGAAGTTGTTTAATCCTTTTCATTTATATTCTTTTTTTTAATAATACTGTATGAAACTTGAAGAAAAAGAGAAAGGGTACAACTAATTGTTATGGGTAATTTGTATTGATTTTTTTTTTTTTGGAGAATAATTTTTTTTTCCCTTTTTTTCTTTACTTGGGTGTACATTGTGGTTTATTATGAGTATTTATTGTGTAAGTTGTTTTAATTTTTGTCATTGATGTTAGATTTTTTTTATTTTTTATAATTGTATGTAGAGTCTGTTTTTTATACATCACGAGCTTGATTAAGAGACTGTTGTATGTTTTATTTTTTTAAATATATTTTAAGAGTATTTTTCAATCTTTTGACTCCACTTGTGATGAGGTGAATGAAAAAATATCTCTTGTATGAATAGTAAATTTTTTAGATATCTTTGAATTATTGGAGAGCAAAGAGGAGGTATAGGGGAAATGAGCTATTTCTATATGATTTAGTATAGGAAATTGTCTGCACAAAGTAGAAATTTTTTTCCTTATCCATAGGACTAGAGGTGTAAATGAGACAATTGTGCTCGCAAGCTACTCAAGTTGGCTCGAAAAAAACTCGAATTCGGCTCGGTTATTGTCGAGCTCGAGCTATCGAGTGAGCTGAATTCGAGTATCCTAATGCTTGACTCGAGTAACTCACGAGCCTAATCGAGCTTTTTTTTATTTTCAAGATTTTATTTATTTATTTATAATTAGTATTGAAAAATCTCAATTTGAATTTGAACTCAAGCACAAATAATCGAGTTTGAAGTCGAGCATGGGGATCGAACTCATTTTTTACTAGATAAACGAGCCTAATCGAGCGAGCTCGAGCAGTTCGATTTTTATCTCGAATCGAGCTCGAACTTTAAAAGTGAAACTTGATCAAGCTCGAGTCGAATTTCGAGTTGAGCTCGAACTCGAACTTCTTAGAGCTTGAGCTTGGTTCGGCTCGATCGCACCCCTACATAGGACATGAGAGTAACTATGAGACATGATCTTTTCTTCTTTGTACAAAATGGGGACATGATTGATAATACACCAACAGAGATCATTTGTGGTTTCATAAGATGGAAGATGGGACTATGAGACATACAATTTCGATTGAGTTCTTGGTTGACCAATATTTTTGGCCAATGATTGAACCATTGATGTAGCGACATTGTTAGTTAAAAGTTTCATCTTTCTGTGTAGCTGCATTTTTTTGTGATAGCCATTTTCATGCTCTTCTGATTTGGGAGGAACGGCATGCCCTTGTGCACAAGAATCCTTAATCTAAGGTGATTGTGATTTGTGTCGATCATAGTCATTCGTTGGTTCCTGTTGTGTGCAGCTTGTATTTGAAAGTTCTCTCTATGTTACTTGGACTCGGATATGAGTGTCGGATACGGGTATGTGACAGACATGGGTATGTTTAATTTTTTTTTAAGATTTCCATGTATTTGGAGAGTCCTTGGAAGATCATATCCACATACCCATATCCGGATATGAGTTGGACACCGATATTTCAAGAACAATGAAGAGTCGGAGGGAGCAAAAGAGAGTTCTCTCATAGGAATTGTAGAATGTTTTAGGGGATGAACTTTGCTTAGGAGGCTTATCTTGTAAGCAATCTGATGGCGGCTGTTGCTGCAGTAGATGTTTGGAATTTTGAGAACTCGCAGTATAAAATCATCTTCTGAACGACATCTTTGTGGAGAAGGAGCTGTAACTGGAGATGGCTGTTGTTTGGAATTGTAGGACTCTGATTATGCTGTTGAGAACTACGTTACTCGGACTCAGAGGTGAGTGTCGGATACGGGTATGCTCAATGTTTTTTAAGTTTTTTCATATATTTGGAGGATCATATCTCCATATTCATGTTTGAATATGTGTCGGATACTGATACTTCAGGAAAAATGAAGAATCGGAGTAATATAAGTTGAGTCGAGAATAATTATCTTTTGAAGGAGAATGAACCCTACCTGAAGGCAGCAGGTGCCGGGGATTGTATGAACTATAATCTTTACCAGTAATTATCAGTGAGTGCCTGCAACATTACCAAATTAAGTCTATTTCCCTGATATATATATATATATATATATATATATATATATATATATATAAGATAACGTGTATTACTGTAAAATCAAGAGTCTGATCCAAGTTTTCTGAATTCTCAAAAGCTTACATAAAAAAAAAGGTCTTTAGCTGCATAGATTACATATATCCTTAGTTCACAAATATGATTGTATAGAAGCCAAGCTACTTTCAGTTTGAGTGGGAGTTAGATCAGTGAAAGTATAGCCGAGTATAAACCAGAAAAAGGCTCACTGAAATCATCTAACTAAAATATATTTACTTTATTTTTTCTTGAGGTGTGAATTCGGGTACATGACTGAGGTTTTTGTTTAACCAATCGTTTTGGTGAGAATTTTGTACTTCTCCTTACACCAACATTTTTTGGCGACGTTTCAGTTGAATCAGCATTTTCACATGTCATTTCAGTACTTTCACGTCATGAGGTATTGTTCGTTTTGATTTCGTAAAGCTCACGGTTTTGCCCACAAATGGGTCTTCACTAGTGAAAAATGTGCCACCTTTTATAGTCCAGATCCCTCATTCATCTCCTGTCGATGTGAGATTTATTTTAAGGCTTTTCACCCCCTTACGGAACTCTGAAACGGAAACAATGTTTCTGGTTTTCTTGCTTGTGTTTCTCAATCCTCTGCCACATGCTTTTGCGTATACATGCCACATCTTAGACAAATCTCACAACGACAGGAGACCGGTGAGGGACCTGGACTATAACGAGTGGCGCACTAAGGTTTTTTGTGGACAAAATCGTGAGATTCTACGAAGTCAAAACAGACAATATCATATGACGTGGAAGTGTGGAAGTGTGCTCTTCTGGATCCGGAGAAGGAGGATTATGGTTCATGGGATTAGGATCCTTTGAAGGATCTTGTATAGAAGGAGCTTAACTGAAGATGATTGTGCACAGCTTGTGTGAGAATGTGTTTTCATAGGTATTGGAGAATGGGAACTCTGATAACTACTAGGATGAACATCTTTTGGAGGAACCTTAACTGAAGTCTGCCATTGTTGGGGTTGGTTAAAAACTCAGAAAACTTTGTTCAGGATCTTTAGGAAGAGAGCAAGTCCCAATTAAAGGCAACAATTGCTGAGGTTTGTAGCAATTTTCATCTTTTGGAAGGAATCCTTCCAGAGAAAGTTGCCCTGCTGAAAATCTTGTTCAGATTTCTGGAGAGAGTCGAAACTCTGATGATTCAGAGAAGAAGATGAAGAATCATCTTTTGATGGATATCCTTGTTAATATGTAACTATAATTGGAGCCTGCTGTTGTTGAAGATGATTGGAAACTCTGATAACTCTCCTGAGGATGATTTTCGTTTAAGACTAGAAATGGTTGACTGTAATTTCATCCTGGTTCCATTGATGAGTATCCTTTAAAGGAAACCTTTCAGAAAAATGGCTCATCTTTTACAGTTCCTGAAACTCCCCTGTTTCTCTCAGCGCTTGTTGGGCAATACGAGTACAATACGACATGGATACAATGATACGGGTATTTCTAAAAAATTAAGACATAAGTACAGTAGAACACGATAATAAAATATTTTTTATAATAATATACAATAAAAAAAATAAAATTGATACTTTTCAATTAAATATTAATATGCAAATAGTTTTTTAATTTTTAAAAATTATTTTTAAATTTAAAATTTTGAATTTTAAAAAATTCATTAGAACCAAATTGCTCATTATTGATTTCATATTTGAGAAGAAAAAAAAAAACTTTCATCGCGTGTCCGGACGTGTCCAGCCGTGTCTTAATCAAGTTTTGATTATGTTCGATTTTATTTTTATTTTTATTTTTTGATGTGTCCTCACATGTTCGACACTCCCCTGACCGAAGTATCCGTGCTTCATAGCTTAGCACAAAAACAATTTTCAGAAAAACCATCAGGAAATATTTTAGTGTCATTGCTTCAGCCTTCAAGTAAAGGATCAAGAATAAAACCGATCAGATTGTACAAAAATCAAAGAATAAAATCTAGCAAATAACTTAATCCACAAGCTTATATTTGACACTTTCTCAAACAAAAGCTGTGGCATTTCAACAAATTCTTCTTGCCTTTCAGGAAAAAAAAAAAAAAAGATGGATAATGTTTTAACACTACAAGGTTCTACCATTCAATATTTAGGTAATTTTTGGTCATTGGTTAAAACTACAAAATGAATTAATTTCATTGGTTGATAATGTTTCAGATTTCTGTCATTGTTTCTCCGTTTCTGGTTTGAACAAAGCTATAAGTTTGAGGAGTGTAAAATACTGAAATTTCCCATCAAAATTTCTCCATAGATTGCTTCTATTAGAGCTCTAATCTTTAGTAATGAAATCTTTTTTTTTCAAGCTTCAATCTTTAGGGTTTTGAAGTGGAAAGTAGCAGTATGAAGATGCCAAATGGAAGAAAAGGAAACATTCATAAAAGTAAGATCAAATAATCTATACAAGGAAAGTAAAAATGCTAACTGGCTTGGTGGGTTTCAAGTTTTCCCATATTCTCGTAAAAGCTTGAATCAGGATATCTTTCAACATATAGTTGTCATTAACATCATTAAATATGGAAACCCAATGCCACAAATATGAAATATTTCATTCCTATTTTGAACACCCATCTGTACATATTCTTTCTATTTTCTTTCTTTCTTTTTTTTTACAGAAGAACACCACTTTCTCTTTAATCTGTAATCAAAATATATTTGTAAATATTCAATGACAAATTCACCATAAAGTTCACTAAATCCCTTGCCTTTTGTAATCCCAATTGCCAGTGCTTCAAGTAGAAGCAAAAATTAAGCCATTTGGCAGATTGACAGCTTTTTTTACCCCTGTTTGGTTGGAAGCAAAGAAAGGAAAGGTATAATAATGATTACAAAATAACACATGTTAGCCGAACTATTAGATTATAACTTTTTTTATCCGACCAAACATCCAGTAAATTTATTGGAAAGTTAGCTCAATGCTTTATGGATCATTTAGCAAGTTCATTGATTGATAAAATACATAAATAATTGTAATACAAATCAACTTCAAGTAGAGTTTATGCATGCATATTTTAATTTCATCAGGAACAGGGATATAAAACAAACTTAAATGAGGACTTGAAGCTTGGATAAAAGTTGATATATCAAACTTGATGAGAGATCATCAACTATGGTACAATTCATAAGATGCTACAACGGCTACAACAACCAGAAGGCGGCTTTACATACGGTGGAGCTGCTGGTTTTTGTGGATATCCTTCTGGAGGAGGATTTAATGCAGATGATGAAGCCGCTACTGTGGAAGAAACAGTACGCTGAAGCTGGCGGTTCTTCAGCCAAGGAACTAATCATTTGATGTGGATAATTCGGATCCGGATCCGGATATGCCAAAACAGGCTCAGCCATCTCCGGAACATGATGAACTCCATTTGGAATGGAATACTGATCTTCTATTGTTTGTAGATTATGTGGAGGAGATTTTTTAGGTGAATGATGGCTCATATTTTCCTGGAAAACTCTAACTGCACTTTCACTCTATACCTTGCTTTGTTTTCTCTATTGGTTTCTTGGATATATTTATACTTGATCTAAGGACAGAAATTAAGGTTTTAGGATCATTTCCACTTTCATTTGTATATTGTTTTAATTTTAACTCGAAGAAAGGGATTCGAACCCGACTCTTTTGAAGAAATTAGGTACATGAAACATAGTCAAGTACTATAACCGAGGTGAACCCAAAGATTAATCTAGTTACTTCATGCAATCACCTTTAAAAAGTAACATTCAGTAAATTTGAGATTCGAATCTCAATATCTACAATTCATTTTCCTATTCTCCAAACTGCGGTCTCTTTTGTCCCAAAAAAAAATACTATAACTAAGGTGGGTATAAAAGTTTAGCTTGGTACAAATGCAGTTTTTAGCTATGTTATCCGAACTTTTCATTTTTCTTAAAGTATTCGTGTCTGACATTTATATTCGACACATATTTAGATATGGGTATAGAGTATGATCATTCAAATATATAAAAAAACTTAAAAAATGAATATACCCATATCGGACACATATACCCGTATCCGACACTCATCCGAATCCGGATAATATAGGTTTCTAGAAAGAGGCTGAAAAAATGTTTAGTGCAAAACTCACCGAAATTCTTTAAATTCCCTCTTTAACTATTATAATGAGTATAATTGCTTTTGGTATTCTTGTTCTAGTAAACAAACAAGAATAGACCCTTTAAGAAAAAAGGGAATAAATTTATCAGTTAACTCTACCAATTTGTGTATATATGAATAAAACTTGTTAGATTATAACTATGACATAATTTTCCACCTGTTTTCATTTGTGAAATTGAGGTTGAACCATAATGTTTCTTTCTTGCCTTTAAAGGCTTTACTTGCCAATCACATTTTATTAGTGAAACTATAAAGTATATCATTTAAATTATTTTTTAGTAGAAAATTAATAGAATTATTGACAAAATATTTTCGTTATTATTATCAATATTGCTGAAAGTATTTTCGTCAACGCTAAAATATTCCGTCAGAATTAATAATACCGAGGAATAATTCCGTCGGTATTAAACCTTTATTTGGTAGTATATTATCATTAATAAAGAATGATTTTATTTATTTTTTTGGTAAGGATTCCTGCTTAAAGATCAAATCCAAAACTAATAAAAAAAAAAAACATAAGATTTGATGTTTAATTTATTAATATTAAACATCAAATTTTTTGTTTATTAAAATTAACATCAAATATGTTATGTTTAATTTATTAAGAAATTAACTATAAGGATAGCAAATTAAATATATATATATATAAGATCAAAGCATCTTTAAATTAAAAGTTCAATGCTAACTTTGCTGTGGTTTTTTCAAGATTCCCTAAAACTAGAGGGTCCTTACTATACTTTAGTAGATGGATGAAGTTTAAATTGGTAAAGAAGGAATTATTCCAAAATAATGATAAATTAGTATTCTTAATTTATTAATTACATGTAAGGTAGATAAGAGTGTGAAATTTTCATAAAATATAATTCTAGTTTTACCTTTATACCAAGTGTTTATTTTATTATTGAATATTTTGATTTTAATTATACAAACATGTGTAGACCTTTTACTATTTTTTTCAACCTTAATCCCTATCCTATAGAATAAGAACCATTTTTTTATATTTGGAACCCTAAATGGAATCATAACAAAGAGCTCTATTATACAATATAAAAAAATATTAAACTATCCATCAAAGAAAAGTTATCCTATTGTTCGGAGGAAATTTTAGAAAAATTTACGTTGATTTGATTACTCAATCAATCAAAAGGTTATTATCTTTGATAATTCCAACAAGAATTACGATAAATGTAAAAAAAAAAAAAAAAAAATTATCTAAATTATAACTAAAGCTTAATACTTTGATAACTAAAATTGCATTGTTGATTATGGTTGGTGTAATCCGTTTTACATATTAAAAATTTATATTTATACTTACATGAATATAAAAAAACAAAAATTTTAAGATTTCATGTAATTGCTGCTGAATGTTCTTCAATCTTCATCAACCGTTGTTAAATTTCTTGTTTTTAGGCCAAGTTTCTCTCTACCTTAATATTAGTGACAACTCCAGATTTTTTTTAGTAAAAAAAAAAAAAATACATGTATAAGAATTGAAATTTTAAATTCTTTTTATAAATTAATAAATATTAATTTTATCGATAATGAATAATTTATTTATTTATCGATAATTAAATAATTTTTTTAAAATGATATTTTTTTAATCCCAACAATATTATTTTATAGAAATTTTATTGTATGTAATTATGAACTATTTCTTTCACACAATCTCTTATTAACCCAAGGATGTTGAAGTTTCTGCGGATTGAACTCTTATCATGACACATTATATTAATAATTATTAATTAATCAATTTCAATCCAATTAACATTAATGATTGATATCGGGACGTCTAATTTGGACTTTTGTGATTAAATTCTTTAGTCGGAATTCTATAAATATTTCTTTATCTCAACACCTATATATACATAGCAAATAAAAATTTTGAATTTTATAAGATTGCTTTTGAAAATTTAAATTTTAAAAAATAGATTTGAATTTTAAAAATAGTATAAATTGTATAATAAAATATATGTATATATAATATTGATGATTATTTTTCAAATCCATAGATTTGTTGGATGTCTGTTTATTGATGAGTTTGAAATACCTATAGCTATTTGTAAATTTGAAATTCATATTTTTTATACTTTTTCAAATATATAATTATATTAAATTTTAACTAATTTATACATAATATATGCATTTCATTCTAACAATTTATATAACAAATAAAATCTAAATTTAAATTTTCAAATTCATTTTTTCAAATGAATTTATAAAATTGTCCCATGTCTACTAGGTTCACAAATTAAGTCCATCTAATTCCCTTCTCTTTTTCCTATTTGGGAGATAGAGAGAAATCAAGTGAGGTAATTCATAAGATAATACAACAGCTACAAGAACGGGGAGGAGGAGGAGGTGGCAGAACATTCCGACGAACATTTGGTGGAGAAGCTTTTTCAGCTGGTGGAGGAAAAACCTTTGCTGGAGATGATGGTGGTTCTACTGGTGGAGGAGCAACCTTTGCTGGAGGAGAAGGTGGTGGTGGTGATACTTTTGGCCAGCTCTTTGGGAATCCCGTCTCAGCATATTCTGATGAAAAACTTTGTTGTTTCTGATCTGCTGCAATGAATTCCTCATAACTAAGATTCTTTGATGGATCAATCTCAGCTGCTGGTGGCGGTCTTGGTGGTGGTGATGGTGGTTCTGGGGAAATTCCAACTGGAAGTGGTTGCTGCTGCCGCCGCTGGTGGCGGTCGTGGTGGTGGTTTTGCTTCTGATCCTGACCCTGGTAAGAAAGTTTTTCTTTGTAGCCTTCAACTGTGTTCCCTGACTGTGGATAAGAATCCTTCAATGGAGATCCTTCATTAAAATTACTCATTTTTCCTGGAATTCCCTTGTTCTCTTTCTGCTTATTATTGGTTTGATGATCTTAGTTTCTTCAATATTTGTTCAAGAAAAAAAGAAAAGAAGACATCTGGAAATGGTTTCAAGTGAAGGGAAAAGACCAGTAAAGTAGACATAGCGAATAAAAATCAATTTTTTTTTTAATGTAATGCAAAATGAACAAACTAACCACAAAAGTTCAACAAATTCCTCACTAAACTATTATAATGCCTGGAGGAATGTCATCTGGAGGAATGTCACTAAACTATTATAATGTCACTAAACTATTATATATATATATATATATTTAAAAAAATTATATTTTATATCTATTTTTGAATATGTACTAAAATACTTTTTTTTTTTTTGCCAGAACTAGAATACTTCGTTTTGAGTTAATCAATTGATCGAAAAAGACTCAAATCTCTTTTTCTAGAGAAGAAAGATTAGTACTTGGTTATAAATTTTAAGTCATCTTTAAATTGGTTTGTGCTTTTCAGGATTCCCACTATGCTTACAATCAATTGTTTTTACGTACGTTACACAAATTGGGTCGAATATAAGGTAGAGCTGTTTAAGTGTTCGGTTCGGATTTGATTTGGGTAAGATAATTTTTTATTTGAATCGGTTCGAAATGAATTTGGATAAAAGAAAAAATTTCTTGACATTGATAAGAATTAAGAAAGCAACAATAATGGGATAAGATTCCCCATATAACATATTCCAAAAATTTTATTCTTAATAAAAAAGAATATAATTTGGAAACTAGCACAAAAGCATCATTATTATGTAAATCATTCAGTAAATCAAGAAACTATTTGAACTATTAAGCTATTATTAATTAACAAAAAATTAACTAAACTGCTTTTTTTTCCTCATTTTCCTTGGAAGGGCTTGTGTTTTATGATTTATTCTGTTCTTTTTTTTCTCTCTCTATTTTTAGAAAAGAAAAAATTAACTAATGTCAATTAATTCTTAACTCTTAAGCCCCTTGAAGAGAATTACTCATCTTTTCTATCTCCCAGAAATTTCCTTTTTCTCTTTGCACTTGTTATATATATAAAAGGAATTAAATTATACTAGTGTAAAACTAATTTAATTTTACATGTTTTTATAATTTTTTTATACAATTTGTATTTGTTTCATCTCCAAATGTTGCATTTCATACTCTATTCATGTAAATTATGCACGTAAAATTTTGAGTAAATTAAAAATATCTAATTATTTTTAATGTAAAATAAATTCAACCTTTAAATATATAAAAAAAAACTAGCATTCTCGACCGATATGATATAGATATCGAATCAATTTGGAACTTTACGTGCACTACGAGTGTTATTATATTATTAAATTCAACGATCAATTTGTTAAAATATCAATCATATACTAAATTATAAAAATATATATATATAACTAATTAATTTTACACTAATATAAATTGATCTTTCATCATATATATATATATATATATATATATATATATATATATATAAAAACAAAAGAAAGCAAAATGCATTTAAGCTTAATTAATTAGTATACTTTTCTCTCCCATAGGAGATTTATGATCATATAAAATTATGTATTTTCCTTTTTTTAATAAGACAAAAAAATAATTAAATTTTGAATATAAAAATTAAAAATTCAGTACTCTATCGACAAAATAAATATTTTCATAAAAATTATAATCTACTAATCATCACTAAAAGTTTTTCCTTGTTGGAACTCTTATTATTAACAAAGAAAGCCCTTTGCCAAAAGTAAATTTTTTTCAAAGATGCTGAAATTAAAATGAGTAGTGAAAAAGGTTAGAAAGTCAAGTCAAGTCAAATATCACAATCTAATATCTTTTTTTATTTTAATTTTTTTCTAAGAAATTGAAAGATGACATTAAAATATAAGATGAAGGGCATCTTTTACAGTAAAGTTAGATGCTATCTTAGCCTTCTGGGGTATCAAGATTATGTCTGCAACCTAGACTAAGACAATTCATGTATTTATGTCGTATTTATATATTTTATTATATTATAATTGTATTTAAAATATTTTATATTTATATAAACTTTGATACGTTAATAATTTATATTATATAGATTTTGAGATATTCATGTATTCATATCGTATTCGTGTTATTTTTTCGTGTCGTATTTTTAATTATTTTTTTGTATCATATAATCATATCGTGTTCAATATTATCAAATCTACTGCAACCTATTCTCATAACTTTGCTCCAATGGACTGTCAAATATCAATATTTATAGGCTACAATTGAGTCGGATAAACCCGAGAATCGACCCAATCCAACTAGTATGGATCGGTTCAAGTCGGTACGAACTCAAGACAGATCAATTTGGGTTATTATTTACGGGTCAATAACACCCATCCAACCCAATCCAACTAGTATGGATCAAGTCGGTCGGTAAAAAAAAAAATTTGATTGTTAATAAGAGAAACATCAGATAACATGCTTTCAAAGCTTTTATTCTTAAGCATAGAAAATTTTCAGACATAAATGAAAAACTTCATCTTTCAGAAAAATTGCAGAGCTATTAAATTAGTGTTTATTCATTAATCAAATTCTTAAAAACCTAAGGAAATATACATGCCATAATAGATTGATTGCTAAATGCTGATTCAAAGTTAGGGAAAATAATCATTCATTATTCAAAATTAATTTCCATTTTTTCACTTCTTTTTTAATATTAAATTCCTTTGTCATAGCACACACATACACGAATCATTTCATTTGTTACCAAACTCTTCATTTTCACTAAAATATCCATGTTCGGTATCTATATCTAGAGATGTTCATTGTTCGATTTTAACCGAATTAACCGGCCGAAATCTAATTTGGTTCGGTTAATCGATTAACCAAAAAAATATCGGTTCGGTAATCGGTTAAGGGTTTTGATAAATTTCGATTTTCGATTAATTTAGTTCGGTTAAACGAAATTAATCGAATTGACCATATTAACCGAAATATACTAAACCTAACTTCTTTATGTTTTCTTAATTGTTTTAGTATGTTTTATATTTGGATTTTATTATAGCTTTATTATGCTTTGCTTTTAGATTTTGATTGGATATATTATTCTGAATGGAGTACAGTTAGCTTGTTTTGACATTTTGTTTGAATATAAAATCATGTATTAAAAATAAATTATAAAATAAATTGAATATTTATTTTGATTAATCGAAAACCGACCGAATTAATCGAAATAATTTCGATTCGGTTAATTCACCTCTTGTACTATTCGGTTAACGATTAAGGGAGAAAAAAATTTGACTATTTCGGTTCGATTTTAACCGAACCGAACGTTTAAACACCCCTATCTATATCTGACACATATTCAAATATAAATACGAAAATTATGATCTTCTAAATAAATAAATAAACTAAATATGTTTTGTACCTGACACATATCCGTACTAATTGCCAAATTTTCATTTCTAAGAGGCAACTAATGGCACATAGGAACTCAAAATCTAAAGCATTCATATATCAAACATACTGATCAATTTTCCTTATTTTCTTCTTCCTGAAATACATCTATGTTTCTGTCTTCACCAAGAAAGAATGAATCGATGTTTCAAAAGAGAAACAAAAACAAAAACTACAAATGCTAGATCAACCGACTCTCTGCCGTCCTAAACAAGCATTTCTGAGAGAATTTGGGTTCTTTTGAATTAGTATTTCATGGTATACAAATGTGATCTAACTCTCTCTTAGGTTACAAGCAACATCTTCAGCGCCCTCCGGCTTTAACTTCATCGGACTTGCCAGCTCTTTCTCAGTTGTACATTGGACTGAGGGTGGCAAAAATTCCCACTTAAATCTTCTCAATAATGCTTTCGGATACACTTACGTACAAATAACTCCGGCTATGATGATGTCCGTGTCAGAAAATCGTTAACGGCTAGACTAGCATCGCCATGGGCCACGGCATCTCCAGGGTCTGGCATGTAGAGACTTGAAGATGAAGCCTGCATATTAAGAACACTATTCAGTCAGAGCAACAAGTAGAGCCAAACCTTCCTTATGTATCTTGAAAAGGAGATAGGCGTAAAGGGGGGAACAATCAGAAAAGTAAGAACGCACAGGGGATGCGCAAGGCAAACTCTCAAAGTTAAATATATAGTGTATTTCTAGATGGACAAAGAAGGGACAGAAGGATGAAATCTCAAAAGGTTCAAATTAAGTTCAGTTGGAGTGTTGGACCTAGGTTACTCGGACTCGAGTGTGAATGTCTGACACGGGTATGTTCAGTTTTTTTTCCCATGTATTTGGAGGGTTCTTGGAGAGTCATAATCCCATACCCATGTCCAAATATGCATCAGACACGGATACTTCAAGAAAAATGAAGAGTGAGCGTAACATAGTGTTGGACTGCAGCCATGAATAAATTTGCTGATGACGTGATGGAAAAAGGTTTCCAGGAACTATGTTGCTCCGACACTTCATTGTTTTTGATGTACCCGTGTCCAACGCATATCCGAACATGGGTATGAGGATATGATCCTCTAAGGACCCTCCAAATACATGAAAATCTTAGAAAAAGTTGAATATACCCGTGTCCGACACTCACATCTGAGTCCGATTAACATAGTACAGGAATACCAATTCATTGAATTTTATTTAAAACTCAGTATCACGGGGAGGATAAGATCGTTGCACCAAGATGGAACTTCGACAAGTTCAGTCGGACTGCTCCCGTGAAGAAATTCGCTCATGACATCAAGTGAAAAATTCTTAAGGAACGGACTTTTGATATCAAGCTTATTTAAAGCTCAAATCATGGGGGCCAATTAACAACCTGAAGATCTAATGGGTGTACAAAGGTGGAATATTGCTAATTATCCAACAGTAATATGATCAGATATGTTCGTTATCGTGATGAGATTAACAATACCTTAGTATCAAGCTGCATCTCTCCATTACTATCTGCAACAAGGCATGCGCCGTGTGCTTTTAACCAGTCAACACAGTCCTCCAATCCATCCGAGTCTTTCTCATCACTTCCTTCATTTGTAGGCATACCACTGCTGAAGCCCAGCACCTGAGCAATGTATGAAACAGGTACCTGAGGACGATAAGATCGAGACATACAGCTTACAGCCTTATATCGCATTTTCTCAACATAAAGATCTGCACAAAGAACCACAAAACAAAGAACAAATGAAAGAAAAACCTTAGCACTCCTTTGATATATGTAATTGGTTATAAGCTATGTTGCTCCCTATGACTTACCCATAAGGCAGGTGTTCAAGTTAGGTGCCATTTTGTATAATCTAAAGAACATGACATAATTTCCTGAAGTCACTGCTGAACGAACTGCCAGTGCATGTTGAACAGCTTTATCCTTCTTTGCTTCATCAGATAATCTGGAAATCAGAAATAATAGGATATTTTGTGTCAATATTCATAGCATGAAGAATAACTGAAATGATTCAAGAAATCAAAGAAAAAAATCATGTATATAGATAAGCAATGCAACTAACCGTGACATTGATGATAAGAGATCTCTGTTGTTATTTGAGTGCATGATAACACAGAGTAAATTGTACGCAGCAAACTCCATATGGCAACCCTCAATTCCTTCAGCATAAAGGATTTTCAGCTGTGATTGGCACTGAACCCCATGGGAGGAAAAGGAAAGAACATGGAATAAGATTAAATATGTAAAATAGTAACACAAATCTTAATATATTTACACTCATTATATCCCGCTTTGCGTCAAATATTGGTTGCCAAATCTTTCAAGATGGTGAATGCTAAGCACCAGTTGACTTCAGATCCAAAATAGACGCCCCAAAAAGAGAGAAAAAGAAAGAAAATATGCAAATCCTTTGGAACTCACTTAGTTTACTACTTTCTGACAAAAACGATAAACTTATGGTAAACTTTTTACTCTAACCTTTTCAACACAAACACAATTTCAATGTAAAGCCAAAGTCTCAGATGTAGCCTACATCTTCACAAATTTCCATAATTTTGTCAACCTTAAAACACCTAGAGACTAAAGAATATGATCAACTACAGTAATTTTGGCTAGTATTAAACACTAACAGTGTCACCAAAAGAAATAGAACTGAAATCAAACTAGCAAGACATGCTAATGTTTCATACAATAGCTATACACACTAATCACTAGTGTCCATGTGTGTGTTTTAGGCTAAAATACTTAAAAAGCCCTTGTACTTTTTCAAATTTTCTAGACAAGCACTTGTCCTTTTCGTATTCAATTAAAACCTTAAAATATGATTTGTCTAATTGAGTCCCTAAAGTGCTATTTTTATCTAATGAAGCCCTTAAATTTTTATTTTTGTTTAATTAAACCCCTATGTGTAACAGTTTTGTTTGGTTTTCATGCAAAATAAGGGCTTACTTAAACAAAAATAATACTTAAAGGGCTTAATTGGGTACAATAGAAGGATAAAGGCTCTTTTAGTATTTTAGCCGTGTGTTTTATCTGCATTTTTGTAAAAGCACAATATGTTAATTTAGCTTGGCAAACAAGGCTAAGTGCTAGTTTGGTGGCAACCATTCGGCCACATCTGATACACCAAAAGCTGAAAAGATAACGACTATGGAAAGACAGAATCTAGTCCCATTAACAAACCATCTTTTATGCATTACACATTTTAATAAAAGCAGGTAAACAAGCTAATTAACAAAATGTATTAAAGTGCAAACCTGATTAAACTCAGGCAGGTCCCCAACTTCCAATGTCAATCGAGCATGAGCTTCATAAACCTGATTACCAGTGAAATTAAGCTTGAAAATCAGTATAATATCCAGTGATTATCGGTTTTAGAAAAGAAACCCTCATCAACATAAACATTTCTTTTTCCCAGGGAGGCAGGGATATGCATCAGATATACCTTAACTGTTAGCTGGTTACGAATTCTTTGGACAGTTAAGTCTTGGCGAATGGACTTCAACTGATCACACTTATAAAGGTAGTTCTTTTGGGAATTTTGAACCATAAACAGAGCTTTTTCCAGAACTTCTTCTGGTCTTACCTGTAAACCAATGAGGATGCTCAATAATATGCAAATGACATCATTCTCCCTAAATATTTCAAAAGTCAGAATGCACAGATTACGACAATGAAATGAAATATTGATAATTACAGTGGAGGGATCTGGAGCAGAAGTAAGACGCAAATATCGTTTCTCTATTTCCTGGCATGTTCCTTTCACAGTTAGTGCATCCCAGTCAATGTCTTCAACGGCCCTGCTGCCACCATCTTCAAAGCTTTTACTAAGCACCAAAGCACTAGTCCTTCTAGCATATAGGTTTCCAGTGCCAGCATTTTTGGCCTTAAAGTGATTAATTTCTGCTCGATTTCCTTGCACTTTCTCAAAACGCTTGGAACGATTTGCACGTCTCTTTCTTTCCTCTGGGGTATTAGCAAGTGCAATTGCACCAGAATAATATGCTGTTAAATTTTGTTCCTTATCACTATCACTAGATGCATCACCATTATCAACAGCATTCACATCAGCAAGACGCTGCCTCTTAACTTGTCTCTGGACAGTTTTACCAGCAGATTTCTGCTCCATCAGTGGAAACCTAATGTTTTTCATAACATCAGTCTTCCCCTCAGAACTTGCACTTGTGGGCTGCAGAATAATTTATTCAACAAAGAACATTAAATTATTTGTAGCAGAAGTGTAATGCCTTAAGAACCAATGATATCACTAAACCCAAACTGCAAAAAGAAAGTATCAACCCTAGTATAGTATTGCTATAAAAGAATAAATGCAATGGAATTAGACACTACCTTTCTGTCCTTTTCATTGACATGAACCCAGCTACTGTATTTTGCTGCATAATTGTTGACAGAACCCAATTTGTCAACTGATTTCTCCTCCGGTAAAGGCTCCCACCTGCTCTTGGATCGTCTAGTTGGACTCTTCTTGTACTTTGGAAATAAAGAAACAGGGGTTGGATTTTGTGAATTGCTGCGAGAAGATAAAAAGAAAGGAAGGGAGGAGTAAGGATTGAGGCAGAACAAATTATTACTAGAACAAAAATGAATGCCATATATTTCCAGATAAAAGCAAGCCACAAAATCAAGCATAGATAGGGAACTAGAATACAAACTTCTTATCAGCCATATCTGTATTTGGTATTGGAAAGAGAGGCTCGGCATCCCAGTGTCGTGTATGAAGTGTACCATCATTAGTTGCCTTGGTAATTATCTGAAAGAAGATAGTAGGAGGTGAAGGGAAAAGTTATTATGCATCCAGCAGAAAATAGAAAAGCATACTGCAATGGCAAGTAGAACAATAAAAAAACAAAAATGAACTCAAATACATCAAAATATCCCCAATTATAGCACACTTAACATTTAACAAGTAGACTATGCAGATAAAAACTTTTATCACATAAAAACTTTTAACACCAATTTATCTCAATAACTTTAAAGCTTAATCCTACCACATAAAAACTTTTACCATAGCATGCCTCATAAAGAAACATAACAGCATACATGTAGGAGATTAGAAAGTTGTCGAATATCAGACCATAAAGCTAGGCACATGAATCATTGATCTCAATCTTCCTTTCTAGTGGGCCTAGTACCCTCTTTTAAATACATATCGGAAATTAAAAAGTATAAGAGGTCAACGACAGAAGGTTAGCCTCGTGGCTGTAGCCGTCCAGGGTTAAAGTTAGCCACCCACTGGCTCTGTCAAATTGTAAAGATACAATTTCTGTGGTGAATACACTTAAAATTTTCATTTAAACAGCTAGTCATTGCTGGCATATTAAGAATTCATTAACCCAAACTCTTAAAGAGTGCTTGATTACCATGGCATGAGAAAAATTAAATAAAAAGAAAACAATTCATTTTGCACATAATTCTGAATAACAGCTAACAAAATTTTATTTAAAAAAAAAACTCACCTCCTTCATGACTTCCTGGCAAGCTACCATTTGCTTTTCATCTTTACATTGAGCCAATGCCCTTTCAACATAACTCTTTAATGATTTTGGGAACACACCAGCCTGCAAGCAACAAAGCAGCCATTAATTGATGTTGCATAACCTGACATATGTAAACCAAGATATAAGTCTTCTTTTTTTTTTTTTTTTTGGGGGGGGGGGAGGGGGGAGTTTGTAAGTAAACTATACAATTTAAAACTACGAGACTAAAGGATTTCAGAACAATTTCCAAGAGCGATTTATGTCTCTAAATCATCATTTCTACCACATTTATGCGAAGATGCATTTTAATCCAACATGCATAATCAAGTAAGTTTAACCATATCTGGTATTAGAAGCCAATATAAAAATGAAGATTGCAGCTCAAATGAATAACAGGACTTCCACAAAATAAGAGACGAGCAAATAACACATCAAGTGCAACCAACACTGACAACTATGAATGCATATCAAATATTTTAAAACAACATTAATTCATCAAAGTAACTAATGTCTTGCAAACTACAAATTCCAGTTTAATGTAATAATTCTTTTTTATGAAGCAAAAATCTTGCACCTCAAATGTAACATCACCGATATATCTCCAGACACAGCAAAGCTAAATAACCCTAAGCACTATTCAGACAAACATATTAATCATAACCAAACAAGTTCAGCACTCAAGCAAAAGTTTCCTAGGCATCTATCACCATATTATAGGCATGTAGAATGACTGGACTGAGGCACAACATAATTGACTTGCAGACTACTGGCATTCAAGCTTTTTCCATGTACAGTGAAATACTTCCACCATGCTGTCAAATCCTGTAACATTACAGCACTCAAGCACTTTTTAAGAGCGCAATAAATCATTAATTCTTATAACAGACTATGCCACTAATGGGTGATCTAGTTGCAGAGCTTCAGGCAAACAAAGAAATTCAGATTAGATAAGGTATATATGTTTCAGGTACTACTATGCAGATGTTCAACCTAGGGTGGCCGGAGGCAGCTTTCTTACTCACCTCCTCATTTTCTTACAGAAAATCTTATAGGATAATTTTAGGTGTTTATTCTGAAGAAACACAAGTATACAATTAAATCAGAAAGCTCACCTTGAGTACAGAATCAGCTGCATCATTGGGCAACACTTTCTCACTGGGTTTTGGCAGGGAAACGCTGATATAAGCGGGTTTTGCTATTGCACTGTTGTTAGGGCCATCCTTGTCCAATTTTGGTAAACCCAATAGCAAATTAGAAGCAATTCTGGGATTTGTTTGAATCTGCAGTTTGCTTACCCTTTGTGTATCTAATGATTGAACAGTTTGCAAAGGCGGTTGGTAATTATGAGGTGCCTGCTGAGCCGCAGGATACTGTAAATTGGGAAGTTGAGGGCAAGCAGTTTTCTGTTGTTCCTGAAAGTTGTCATATGAAGATTTTGAATCCAAAGGCTTCAGAAAATGTGGCTGTACAGGACTAGGATGCTGATTTTGAAAACTTGGAGCCCCATGTTTCCAGTAACTATCATAAGCACCAGTGACTGTTGCACCAGGCTGACCAAAAAGTGCACAAAAAGATGAAAAAACTTTAAGTAAAACACTAAAATTCAAATAACTTAGCATTAAGCTATTACCAACAAAGGGAAACTACATGATTAAATAGGCATCCGAAAAGATGCTATTAACATACAATGATAGCAACAAGAAGCACATAATTCCTATGATTTTCCTCTTCATACAATTCATGATGCATTATAATATGATAAGTATATAAATTTATCATTTTTCTTGTCCAACTGGACCACGAAATCCACCTTGCAATCTGGATGTACCATATCAGATACTCTAGTCTTCCGAGAAGCATAAATGCATTCTTATTCAGGAGTATTACATGACAAAAAATTTAATTAAAAGCTTTAATAAAGAGCTATAATCACTAGGAAGCTTTCGATAGAATCAGAATTATTATCACATCACGCACAACAAGCACCACTTTGACAACAGTTCATATACAAATCCCTTCATATCCCCTATACCCCTTAAGCAAAACCTTCAGAAAGGTTGTTATGACTATCAAACATCACTGCATTCTTTGGTTAGAGGAAAGAGAGCAGGTAAACGCTGGGGAAGTGGGATTCCACCAGTAGGGTACCAGAGTGAAAAGAACAAAGAATGATTCTCCTTGCAAGCCAACCCTTCATAAAGGGCAGTTTTATGTGTTGAGCAAACAAAGGACAGTTGCATGCTTTTTCTTTCCTTACCCAATTCAAACAACTAAAAATCTTATAATGTTTTCAAGCCAAATGATTTTCTGCCCCTAAATTCTACCCTTTTTACCAAACATAATGCAAAAGTTTAAACAAGCATTCCACCTCAAACAAATAGTAGCACCTCAAATACTAAATATCTAACACAATGCACCTTCTCACAGGCAGTGACATACTGGCAAAAAAACCTAAAACAGTTATAGCAACTCAAATGTTGACATGACCACCAAAAGCCCTTGGCTTGCAGAAAGAGATTACTATCTAAATAGCTCACTGATAGAAGTTGCTAACACTAAAAGAACTGAGGAATTTGAACTAATCATACTCACATGATCCAACTAAAAAATTCTTGTACCTATTTCACTAATTATGCAATAAAGAGAAATAATTCCAATAGTACACTGTCTTTATGTCAGAACAAGAGTTAACACCTTAGGAATTTTTAGATTTACAAGTAATTGCGGTTCTGATTTTACCACAGAGAGAGGAAATGTTGGTCTAAGGGACCAACTTTCAAGCAAACTTATCCCCATATGTCATGCATAGCATGCTCTAACTCATATCAAAAACAGAGAAAGTATATTTTCTAAATTTCAAAAATCCCTCATCTTAAGAACAATGCAATCTTACCTGGTGGAAGGTCAACAAAATGCACCGAACATTCTAGTAAAGCATCCAAAATTCATATCTAAATATTGAGAAGAACAATATTTATGATACGAAACATAAATAATAGATCAGAAAATCAACCAAAGAGAGATGAAACATAATGGGTTCATTGGGTTGAGAGGCAGTCTATGCAAGAAGAAATATCCCATCAAATAGAAAATTGATCAATAACAATCACACACAAAGTATTGCACCTATCATACTATACCTCAATTCCAACAAAATAGAAATATTTAAAATACCTGCAAAAGCACACTTCAAAAACAATCACCTTCAACCATAAAAAATTATCTAATACAGCAAAAGGCCTAAACATAAACAAAATAAAATAATGATAGAATGCATATTTTAAGATTAGCAGTTAGCAGAAATAAGTCATCACTATGTATGGAATTCAGGCTCAGCTAATCCTGAACTATGCATCCAACATAAACTCAAACCTGCACCAAAGGCATTTGAGATGAACTGGACTCTGGCCTCCAAGATGGGGTAAAAGTTGTGGGAGCTTGGCTGTTTGAAGTGGGATATCCACCACTAACACCAGGAACCTGAGACACCTGAGACACCTGAGTGGATGTACTAGCAACAGACAAATTTTCTGTTCCAGGGGCACAACTAACTTCTGTTTGATTGTAATAATCGGCCCACTGCTTGTAATGCTGCTGATAATGCAATGAATTTGCAGCTGCATTACCAGCGGCATAAGCCCCACTTGTATCTGGAGTGTAGTTTGAATATTGGTGAGTAGAGTAATTTGCATAATTGCCTTCATTCCACGTGGTAGTCTGATGAGTGTAACTGTTGCTTGGGTAACCTCCAGCTGTCTGATAATCACCAGGATTGTAGTAAGTGCTTGAATAACTTGCAGGCCCAGCATAAGACCCTGTATTCTGAAATGAGGAAAGAGGCTGATATGGAGCACCTGTGTTTTGATATGCTCCTACTGGCTGAGAGTAAGAGGGGTTAGGTTGTTGCTGATAACCATTATAGTAACCTTGGTAACCTGTGCTCCCATGTGAATAAGGATCGGCAGAATTTGAGTATGAATTATAGCCACCGTAGTCTGGTTGTGCATTTGTCGTTCCTAAGCTCGATGAAGTAGCAAGAGATGTTGCATTTGGCCCATCCTGAACGGTTCTTGACGATGGATCTGTGTGCTGCACGTGGTGGTAAGTGGAATTTGAAAAACTTCCATTTTCAGCAGAGTGATTATCCACCCTATACATGTTCCATGATGCAGCTTCAGAACCAGTTGTTGAGGGAACATAAGATGTCTGCTCTTGACTTGCATTAACAACATATAGATTCTGAAAACAAAAATTAATGAATGACAGATGAAGGGATGAATCAACCAAGAATTCAGATGCCAATCACTATGAAAGTAAATAACTTATCTAAAATAAGGTTCTTCTAAATTCAGAACTCCAAATCTGATTACTTCTAAAATATGCCGTTAACTTGGATGTAGTATGTACAAGTAGAACCAACCACAACATAAAACCTGTCCTTTTTCAAACAAACCATTGATGTAAACTCAAACCCAATTCACAAGAAGAAAACTCCGCTTCCAAAATGCCTAAAGTAATATAACCTAACTAAAAAAAACTTAGAAACTTCAAACCCAATTCATTACAAACAATGCCTTTCAGTTTATGATTCAACACATAATCCAACTCTAAACCAATCCAGTTCACAACAAGCAAATTCTGCCTCTCAAAAAAGCCTAAAGAGCCAAAACCTAACTAAACAACTTAGAAACTTCAAACTGAATTCATTGAAAGCAATGCCACTACCTTTAAACTAAGATTGGAATCCTTTTAAGTTCTAACTGAATTCTATATACAAACCCAATACACAATACGAAACATTCTTCACTTCGAAAATGCTTAAAGAGCTTAACCCTAACATAACACTTCAACCCAATCTATAAGCAATGGTACTACCTTCAGTTTTCGATTTCAACACCTTTGTAATCCAATTCTAAACTAACTACAGAAAGCAACACTCTTCACAACCAAAATACCAAAAGCACTAAAATCTAACTAAATAACTTAGAAACCTCCAACTCAATTCATCACAAGCGTTGCTACAACCTTTGATTTTCCATTTTGAAATTTCAAAGCAAATTCATTAGAAAAAAATGCTATTACCTTCGGTATTCAATTTCAACAATTTTTTAACCCAACCCATTACTTAAATCAACTTCTTTAACCATTTTAGCATTTTTTTTTTCTCAAAACAAACAAAAAAGGAAATTACCTCAACTGATTTCGGGTCAACTGACGCTAATGTTTGTGTATTAGTAGCTTGATTCATCATTTCATCATCATCCCTATATTTCACTCAAAAAAAGCAAAAAAAGAAAATTAGCACACCAAAAAGAACTAGAAATTTTATCAAATCAAGAATTAAATTACCCAAAAAAATTGAAACTTTTGCATTGAGATAATATTTAGAAAATTTTAAAAAAAAACCCAGAAAACCCTAATTAAATTTAAAGGAAACTGACCAACTTCTAACCTTCAAAAACCCTCGAAATTGATGTGAGGGATCGTTTTTAGCAGCAAAGAACAAAGTTTTGAGATCAACGGAGAAAACCCAGAAAGGAAAAAACAACAAAAAAGGAAATTTTATACGCGAAATAATTGAATATAGGATTTAATCAATTAAAACAAAATAGAGCAGAGAATATAGAGAACAAAAAAAATGAATTTATAAAAAAAAAAAAACCCCACGAGCGAGAAGGAAAGACAGACACAGGAGAAAGAGAATCGGAAGAAATTTATAGGAGGAAAAAAATAATTGAAAAATAAAAGAGATTCAATAGTGGGTGTTTATAGATTTAAATGGGTTGGGCCTGTCTGTCGAAATCTATAGAAAAACCGGCCCCGCTTCAGAAGATTTCTAGATCAAAAAACCCAGCTTGATTCGGCTGCAAAAATTTTGCAATATTTCATTAAATAAATACTATATTTTATTTAATTTATAATTCTTAAATACTAATTATATGCACACTTGTTATGTGATGAAATATATATATATATAATATGATAATTAAAAGAAATATTAAAAAAATAAAAAATATTATATAGTTATAATGAAATGAAAAGAAAAGAAAATGAGAGAAAAATATAGAATAATTACACATATTGATTTTTTAAATTAAAAAAATAGTTTTTTTATTTTTTTAAATATTAAATTACGAATATGATCTTGTTAATATATATTATTGATATTATAATATAATTTGTACGTGGTTTTACTAATTGAATTTGTGTTATTTAACTTGTGAGTTGTGACATTAACTTGTCGTTTTATATATAGTATAATTATTTTAAATATTAAGAAGAATTCAATGTATAATATATTCAAAAATAATAATAAAATTTTCAAATTTTATAAGTAAAATTGGAAAACTGCTATGAATATATTATTTTATTATATTGACTTTTTTAATAAATTTTGAAGAAGTATGTGATAATATTTTAATCTTTTTGGTAAAATTAAAAATTTTCATTGAAAGCGTTTGAAATAATTTTTCATGCTTTATTTAAGTTTTTTAAAAGTTTGAAAAGGGAAAAAAAAAAAAAAAAAAAACTAAAATGATTGCTTTATTCATCTGATTCTAAACTACAAAAAATTACCAAAATACCTTATAAAAAGATAAAAGGCTTTGAAGAATATTTTCGTCTTCAGGATCGGAAGAGTATTTTTTTATCTTTTACTATGCGAAACTTATTTGAGATTTAATATGTGGTTTAATATTCAATTATTTATTTATTTAATGAAAAAATAAATAAATACATAAATAAATAATAAAGTAAATGACTATTATTTTGTTAAATACGTTTTCTGGTTGTATTTTGCATGATTACCTTTTAGAAAAACACTTAAAAAATATCTTAAAATCCTTTCTTTACCAAATAATCTATACATGCTAATTTATTGGAATAAAAATTAAAAATAAAATAAAATAAATTTTTAAGAAAACAAACAAACAAATTAAAATAACGATCATATTGAAAAAATAAAATATTAGAAAAACAAATTCACCTCATATCTAACTATAATGTAACATGTTTTCATAAGAAATTATAGTAATATCATAAAACTTTAAAAAAAATGAATATGAACTATCAATGAAATAAATCTTCATTCTCGTCCACTGCAACGTTCCTATATATAGATTAAAAATGAAATATCAAAAGCCACATATAGAGGTGCTCATGAGCCGGACCGAGGTCAGAAAATTTTTCAAGATCCTTGCTCGGATCAGCCCATCTGTCCATAAACACTGTTCATCCTATTTAAAAATTAAAAAAATTATTAAAAATTATATATTTTTATAATTAAATAAAATAATATTATTTTAATATTTAAAATACTGTTCTGGATCTGACCGGTCCGAAACAAGAATTTTCTGTCCAGGCCCGATCCAATACGGGTCGGGCCTGCCCGCCCGGTCCGTGAGCAGGTCTAGCCACATATAAATCAATAAATTTATAAAAAATAAAATTGATATAATAACATTTTGTGACTTTTCTTCTTGCTATCATTTTAATTAAATTGAATGGATAGAATATGAAAATATTGAGATTAATATAATAACATTTTGTGGCTTTCATTTTATTAACTTTTTAATTAAATTAAGTGTATTTTTTTCTTTTTAATAAAATATAAAAATATTAAATTGATATGCTAATTTTCATATTTTACCTTTTTTATTAATGATAATTTATTAAAAATAATTAATTCTTTCAACTATTGAAATTGATATGATAACTTCTCATATTCTGCTTTTTTATTTAAATTCTTTCTGAATTCTTTTTTATTAGACAAAGTCCAATGATTTTTAGATATAATTTTAAAATTTTATTATTTTATTTATTATAATTTGTAATTATTTGATTGATTTAAATTTATAAAAAATTTCTAAAATAACGAATAAAATGACAAAGAAATTTTAACTAAATAATTTGAATAATAAAATATAACTATATTTAAGAAAAATCTCTTAAAATATAAATTTTAAAAAAAGTTACAAGTGGTAAGTTTTTTAAATTATTCCCAGCAAAAAATATCATGGAACTTTACCAAAATTGTTTTGGGAGTAATCCAAGATTATTTTGACGAAGAGATTGATTTTAATTAAAAATAAATGTTTATTAAATATATTATCACTTCAAATAAATAAAATTTTGAAAGAATATATATATATATACATATATACATTATCAATGAATTATTATTTTTTATTAAAATAATCATAATATATAAAAATTAACAAAAACTATGACAAATAATTAACAACGATAACGGTTCGGTTCGATTCTGAACAAATAGTTAATATGCAATATTTTGATTTTTTAAAAATCAAACCAAACTAAATAGAATAATATCTATAACGAACCTATCCGAACCGAATTTTTTAAGATTGATTCAATTCATCAATTTTGAAAAATTATAAAAACTTATATTTTATCATATTTTTGTTTTTCTCATTATTTTATAAATAAAATATTTATTTTTATATTATGAAAATAAAAATAAATTTTTAAATATTTGATTTGATTCGAATAATTGCGTTTTTAATTTGTAAATCAAAACCAAACCGAATCAAATCAAATCAAATACCCAAACTAAAATCAATCTAAATTCAATAAAAACCGAACCTACAATTCGAATCAATTTTCAATTTTTTCAGATTTTTTCTAAACCTTAACTCTCTAAATTGACCACTTATTGAAATTGGAAGTACCTGTGTCAGTCATAATTTAAGTTGGACTTTGAATTCAAGCTTGAGCTCATTAAAATTAAAATTGAAAAGAATATTCCCTTCCCATTCCAATTGTTATTAAGTTTTTTTACCTTTTTTTTTTCATTTTTAAATCTATTAATTTATAGTTATTTCTCCTAAATCTAGAAGATCAAATACCCAGACTGCTTATGCCTTTAAGAATATTTCAACATCAATCCTCATTAAAAAGCATGCCTTGCCTTGTGTTCCCAGCTTCAAGAACTTCGAATTTCCCAAAGAAATTCCATTTTTTGAACCCAACGTTTAGCCAATTGATTCATACAATCATCTTTAAAAAATAGCATCTAACAATTATAAAATTCGAATTTCAACATCTACATTACTTTTTAATATCTCATGCTACGGCCTTTTTTGTATAAAAAAAATTATTTTCTTGATGGTGGTCAATTAAATCATCCCCAAAATCAACATCCCATTCACTGTCATGCTTCCTTCCAAATAATGATCACTTCTACCAATTTTGTCTCTTTTTTTTTTTTTTTTTGGCTAAAGTTTAGAGACTATTTCAGAAAAATCAAACCCCCATCACTTTCAAATTTCAACCAAGAAATTCAAGATATGGTGACAAAAGAAGGAAGCATAAGACCCATAATTTGCAATATTTAACAATTTATTTATTAGTATTCCAAAGGAGACCTAATCCCTATCCACAAAGATGATAGCAACCTATGTTACTCGGACTCGGGTGTGAGTGTCGAACAATAGTATCTATCTGACACAGGTCTGTTCACTTTTTTTTCTAAGATTTCCATGTATTTGGAGGGTCCTTCAAGGATCATATCCCCATACTCATGTCCGGATATACGTCGAATACGGAAGTCGGATAGGAGTACTTAAAGAAAAATAAACAGTGGAAGCAACATATATAGCAGCATAACCTATTTGAGGCAAAAAAGGAAAAATCCAATGCAGAAGCTACCACAATGTGAAACATGAAAGTAAACTCCAATGTTACTGATCCATATTTCATGCTAAAAGGGAAAGTTAAAAGAAGTTCAGAATTTGATTCTACTGGAACAATAGATTAAGTTTATATTCACAGATTAACCTGTTGCTCAGAACCAAAAACCCGGGCCAAATCCAATGATTCCCATCTCATAAAACTTGGATCCTTTATGTTGTTGAGAAGAAATTAGAGTCAAAGCACCAGTAAAGGCATGGTATTGCAGTAAAATGCAGCATTTTCTGCTCTGCCTCTTTCATTTCTTTTAAATTTAGATCTTCAATTTTCATGGCGATATCCAACTGTCCTTTGAAAAAGCTTGAAAACAATGTCACCTTACTGTACAGGAATGACATTTATAAACAGAAAGTTCGTCAATCCGGACCACATGAAGCCATGCCATTTTTGCAATTAAAGTGATGACCAGCTGGGTAGCATGCAGAAAAACAAATTTATTCATGTAGTAATAGATAAACTGATCATACCCTTTGTTTCCTTTCGTTCTTTTAAATGCAAGCACTCACCTTTTCTCAGCTGGAAAAAAGGTCTGCCCAAAGGAATAACCAGCAAAAATCAAGTTAGGGTAACAGAGAAGGTTTGAGTTGTCTCATGAAAACCTGCCAAACAGGAGTATTTTGATCTGTTCTTCAGGCAAAATTACCATCAATTGATTCTGCTAGCTGCTGCTTCCATATTTTATTTTACATCCTAAACAAGGGATCATGACATATGCAGAAAATAGTCAAGAATGGTAATCTCTAAACATGGTATCCCTAACCATGCAGGTAAATGGAAGTAACAGATTCTGCCCTGCTGCTCCTATAATTTACACCATTAACAATGACTAATGGCATATACTAACTTACTCAAAATCGTTTTCGCTTCAATGGTGACATATCATCAAATCCATCATCGTGCCAAACCTGACCACCGTGCCTGAAATTTCCATCCTGCTCCTCAATGTTTCTTGTTCTCCTAGGAGCATTCCCTGGTCGATTTTTGATCCGTCTATCAAATTCCCTTCCCCTCATATTTCCTCTTTCATTTAACTCCGAATCGTCTTCTGGACAGAACCTAAAGGATCTAGGGCCACCCTCAGCATTAAGATGAAAATTCTCACTATCAGCACCACTATAAGGAGGCCTAAAAGGACGAACAGGTCCTCGTCTATCACCATACCCCCTCCTCTCATTAGCATTCCCATCAGTACCAAGCTCATGAAACCTGCCAGATGGCATGGGCCCGCCAAAGTAATCATCACCGTCATTCCTTTCTCGAGGATCTACAATATCCAACCGTCTACCGTTTCTAAGTAAAATCCGACCAGATGGGCTCCTATTAGGGATGCCAGACCTTGGATGACCATGATCTTGACCAGAATCCAGATCCCTCAAATCATTAGATGGTCGAGACAAATATGGAGGAGATCCATGCCTTCTAAGAACCATTTCTCCAGCGAAACAAGGACGTTCAGGTGATCTTATCCTCTCCATCCTGTAAATTGGTGGTGATCTTCGATGAGGTAATTCCAAAGTCCCTCCAAATCCATTGGGTGACCTTCTCCTAAGAGAAGGCCATGGACCAGGAGAACGAGTTCGTCGTCTGGTTGGAGACTGTGGTCTAATTGGAGACTTTGAACGAGTTCGTGGAAGACCCCTTCTCTGAACAGATGAAAACTCCCTGTTCCCCCTATCAAAAGGACCATCTAATCCCTGAAATGAAGGTTGGGAGCCAGCAAACATTGGATCTGTATGGTCATCAGCAAAACCTCTCATATGCCTTAATCCAACTAATTCAGATCCATCTTCACCAATGCATCTACTTGGACTAAGATTTCTTGGAACTCTGCGAACCATTGGAAGCCTGCGTGCAGCAGGTCCATCTCTTCCACCAGGAGACCGCCTCCTAGGGGGTAAATGGGGGAAAATTGATGAATCATCACTCATGATCTTTCTCCCACTTCGTGCAGTACCAAAATATGCACCATCTTGCCCGTTATAATAGCCACTAAAGTTAAGATCAGCATCAGAAACACCAGATGCATATTTTTGTCTGACAACACGAAATTCTGTACGACCATTATAAAACTCTGAAGCAAAGCTATGTTCTGAATCCCGATCACCACGTAGGGTGTCTATCCGACTGGAAATCCTACCTCTTCCGCGCATAAAACTTATTCTATTGTTTCTGGGCTGATCATGATGCTTCTCTCTTGAGAATCTATGTGAACTTTCACCAAAAGCTTCATCTCTGAGGGTAAACATTGTCAGAAGAAAAAATAAAATTATAAGACATTTATTAATCATCAAAAGAAATAAAAAAAAAAAAAAAAAAAAAACTAAGAGATAGCAGCAATAATAAATAAATATAATCACCTCCCTCGAGGATGAAACTTATCTCCTTCAAGGGCAACATCAGGCAAACTCTCTCTTCCAACTTGCGACTGCAATGTCCTGCCTGAAATAGATTTTGTTCTACCAGGAGATGACAGATTAGAAGCTCGAGATAATTTTATAATCCGACTCCTATTACCTCCATTGTTGACATCCTTACCAGCATCATCACCATTTAAAAGTGCTTCTGCCATAGGTAAAACCGAATTGCTTTTTCCTTCTGAATTAGTTTTTTTAGCATCATCTGCACCTTGAGCAATAGTCACTGAAGTTCCCTGGGTTATATCAGAGGCTTGGATAGATGTTTGCTCTCCCTCTTCCCCTTTAATAGTATCCTTCTTTTCTGATACATCAAGTGATTTTCTTGGCATGGCCTTAATGGGTCTCTTTTTGTCAGTTTGACTGGAAGGCATCTGAACAGCTGATGATTCTTGCAAACAGACCTCTTTATCAGCTTCTCTAGTGGAATCCTTATTGACAGATGTGTCAATGCATTCATTAGTATTATCACTACTTGTTTTACCAGGGTCTTCTCTTTCAGTTTCTTTTTCTTTGACAGAGGATGAAGATGGATTGTTATCACCAACAAACCCTACAAAATCTGAGTTTCTATAACCAGTATCGCCATCATCTCCATTTCCAGCCTCTCGCCTCTCACATATTGGAACCTCTATCTCAGTGTTCTCTACAGGTTCTCTGACCTCACCATCTTCAAAATGATCTTCCGCTCTACCATCATGTTCCATATCCATAGCTGCAGCTAATTCTCGGTTGTCATCTGACTCATAATCAGAGCCATATAAATCTTCCTCTAGAATATCACCTGATAAATTAATTTTTTCCTCATCACTTACAGAACCCTCAACTGTTCCCCTTGAATCAGGCAGTTGTACATCCATGAATTTCAGTCTGCACTGATCAGGATCTTCAACATTCTTACTCTGGGAAGTAGAGCTATCTATTTTACCAGAAATGTTTAATTCATTAGCATCATCATCCGCAGAAGAAATCATTTTAGAAGCAACCTGGCCCTCACCACTGGGCTCAATTTCTTTGGCTTGAATAAAATGTTCCACATGAGTTGACGCATCACCATGTAATGACAAATCAGTACAAGTATGAACTGTTGTGGTATCCAGAGGATGTAGCATTTGTTCATCTGATTGATTCAATGATCCCTCCATTATCTTTGGTGTTTTCTGGATACCCTCATGCACTGCTTCAGATTTTATGGATCTAGCATCAATTAAATTTAAGGTACTGAGAGTTGAAGATTTTGAACTTTCTGAACTGCAGTTTTCAACTAATTCACACTTCACCTTTGTAATATTTAAAAAGCCCATAGGTTTGGCTTTAACTCCAGCAGAATTAGTTTTGATGCTCTCATCAAGTGGTTCTGATTTTACAGGCTTAATGTTAACCACGGTCAGCTTGCTGACAGGAACTGATTTTCCAGGTGAGCTGATATTTGCAACAAATTTGCGCGAATCCACTTTAGCTGATGAGCTGGAAGGTTTTTCATTGGAGTTCAATGGAAGATAAGGCATAGTGAGGCCCAAACGAAGTGAATCCTCTGTGCTACACTGTTGGCTAGAAAGCATAGATGACATTTCAATTTCGGCTCTGCGCTCAATCTCTTCAAGTATTTTACGATCTGTGGGCATACTGGTAGCAGTCATCCCAGCTGAGCAAATTAATAGCTTTATATCATCCAAATGAGTAATTTTTTGACTTGCAGCATCATCACTGGCAGGACCTTCCCAAGAATCCATTGTAGTATTCAAATCCCAGTTTGTTCTGTCAGCAAGCATATTAGCACCATTAGTATTAGGATGGACATCGGTACTTCTAAGTTGAGTACTGCATTCTCCTTTGCTTAAAGATAGATTCAAGGAAACAGGTTCTGCCTTTTCCTGATTCTGAAAACCAAGCGCATTAATTCCACTAGCCATAGCTGAAAGATTTTCCCTTAAACCTAATGATAATCCAGGGTTCCCAAAAACTGTAGGTAATTGCAATCTACACTTTCCATCTACATTTTGCTGGCTATATATATCTTTCCCTATATTAAAGGTAAGAGAAACATTGCCTACTAAGTCCAACTCAGATTTTGCTGACTTTCTCGGGATATTGTCAGATTCTCCAGTTGCCACAAGCTTCCGTTTGCTGTTGATATCAGCCAAAGACCTAGGGTGAGCTGTAAAGCTTTGTTCTTCAAGTTTTACCCTAAGGAGGTTACTATTACCCTGCACCATGCTACCATTTGTATCATCAGAATTTCTCTTCTCTTTCTCAGACACAGTTTTCTCACTTGAATCAGAAAAGCTGGAAATTACACTTGCTGCAATACTACTAACATTTGAAGAACTTGATGCAACACTACTAGCATTAGAAGTTTCCACAGCACTACTAGCGTTAGAACCCGCTGTAATAACACTACTAGCAGTAGAACTCACTGCAACAAAAGAAGCACTAGAACTTGTTGCAAGACTACCAACATTCAAACTCACTGCAACACCACTAACATTTGAATCTCCTGCAGCACCACTAGTGTTTAAACTAGCTTCAACACCACTGGTGTTTGAACTCGTTGCAACAATACTATCATTTGAAGGAGTTGAACCCTGAAGCGGACTAGAAAATCCTTTCCGCTCTGATTCATTTTCAGTTGGTAGTGAATGTGAATCTTCGGTTGATTGAGAAGGTGGCCAGATTAAAGGAAACCTCCTTTTCTTTATTGGAATACCAGCACTGTATTCACTAAACTGCGCAACACCGGGTTTAACCCCGGTCTACCAACAAAAAAATACAGTAATCAATATTCAACACAAAAACATATACAAAAATTGTAACAGTTTCCCTAAGCTTAGACGCTAATAACTTGAAAAAAAAAAAAAAGGAAAAATAAAGATAGACACCTCTTCACTTCCTGATACCGGCATGATCCCTAATATTCGCCTTGCAATTAACCCTTCTTCTTTCCTCTTATCAGCTTCTAGTTCAAAATCAGTTTCCAACGAAACAATTCTTTTAAACCATACCCTGAAATCCCTTCCTATTCAAAATGCAAAATTTCCAAATCAATTCAATCATGTTTCCCTAATAACCCTACAAAAAAAACCAGTAAGAATCACGTGCAAGAAAAAATTGGTTTCAGAATCACAAAATAAGTATAAAAAAAAAATAACACCGAGAAATTAACCACAATTTAACCCAATTTTTTAAATATATATTCAATTTTTATGGGGATGTCATAAAAATAAATAAACATGTAAATAAACAAGAACAACAATAAAAAAAATCTAAAGCCAATCAAAATTTTGAAACAAACAGATCATTTCGAGCACTGAATTAAATCAACACAAATTAAGCTGAAAAGAAAAAAAAAGAAAAAAAAAAGAAAAGAAAAGACGAATCAGATCGAGGTACTAAAAGAAGACAAATACAATCTAAAATTTCAAAAAATATATACATAGATAAATGACTCGATTTCCAGGCAGAAGTACAGGAAATCAACATCAAACAAGAAAAAAATTGACCGAATATGATAATAATTATTAAAAATAAAAAATGGGTAAAAGAAAACAAGAAAATATTTACCTGATCAAAAGGAAAGAGAGAAAGAAACTGAAACTTCAACGAAAGGAAAGAAAGACAGGGAATCTGATTAAGCGTGTTTCGTTATTATATAGAGACAATTTCTTTATTTTTTTAATATTTTTGTTTTTTTAATTATTATTATTCGATGAAATCTTTGTCACGAGGTTCAACAGGTGATGGACACGTGTTTTTTGAAAAAAAATTAAGTTGATGTCAGCTCCGCCATAATTCATCCACTTGCATTTGTCGGTCTGTTCATGCGTGGCCAGCATTTTTTTTTTTTAGGGTAAATATAAAAAAACATGTCTTCTAAAATAAATTATTATTAAATGATTTAATTAATAAAAATTATTTAAAAAATAGAAATAATAATTAAAAATTATTATAAAAAATATTGTAAAGATAAAATTATTTTTTATAAAAAAAAAATTTCTTTTTTTTCTTTTATTTTTTAATTAAAAAATAAAAAATTTGAAAATAAAAAATTTTTAATTTTAAAAAATAAATTTTTTATTTTTTATTTACTTCTTTTAATTAAAAAAATTTAAAATAATAAAATTAATATTCTTAAAATTAATTTTTCTTTATTTTTTAAAATTTTTTAAAATTTAAAAAAAAAATATTTAAATATTTTATTTTTTAAATTTATTTTTAATTAAAATTTTTTAAAAATAATATTTCCTTAATAAAAGAGAAAGAAAAAGTAAATTTTTTTCATTAACGATAATTTTGTTTTTACAATATCTTTTATAATAATTTCTAATTATTCATTCTTTTTTTTTAAATAACTTTTATTCATTAGACCATTTAACAATAATTTATCTTAGAGGGCATGTTTTTCATATTTACCCTTTTTTTTATCTTACCATATCTGATTTGGTGCGGGTTTGGATGGACCCCGACTCATATTATTATTTATTTAATATTAAAAATTTATTTTTATAATTAAATTTAAATAAATAAATAATTATTTAAACAAATCACTACAAATTTTATCCATACTCGATTTAATACGAATTTGGACTAATGAATTATTCGAGCAAAACTCAAACATTATTTATCTGCTTTTTTGTTAGTATTTTGTTTTAAAAAAATGTTAGCAAGTGCACATTAATTAAACTGATAATGTATTAAATAAAAAAAATAATTTAATTATTTTTAATCATTGTTTATAGATATCAATTAATTGAATCTTTAGTTTTATATATTTTGAACAATATCTTAAAATTATATTTTATGATTACTATATATAATAGAGTTTTGCGAGTGCTTTTAAGATATTTTTTAAGTTTTGTTAATATATTATTTATAACAAATTATAACAATTATATTATATTAAATACGATAATTGTTAATTTTATTTTTTATTTACAATATATTGGATAAAAATATTCTTATATATAATAAACCTACGAATGTCCGAACAATCATTAAAAAATCCATAATAAAATTTTTCATTTAATATATTAAAAATAATAAATAAAATTAACAATTATTACGTTTAATAATATGTTAATCTATATCTATAATATATATAAAAATATGAATATGGAGATTCTTTTGAACTGACGAAAATAGTCATTGTTGTTTATTATATTTCTAATTATCTAATTTATAAGTAAGAAAGTTAATTTCATTAAAATATTTTCGTTAAATAAATTAATTTGATAATAAATAAAAAATTATTAAAAATTTATATGAAAATATTTTATTTTAAAAGTTTTAGTTTTTAACTAACCTTAAAAAGTAAATCAATTTATTTGATATAAATAAAAATAATTAAAATTTACATTGAATTTTTTATCTTCGTAATTAATTTTTTATAATAATTTAATATAATTTTCTCATGAAACAAACTTTACATGTTAATACAAACTTTTAGTTAATATACATTTATTTATTTTATAAAATTATATATTTAAAAAATAGATAAATCAACGAGTATTCACATACAAACGCATATAATAGCAAATACTAGTTAACTGAAGTGCTAATTTAGGAGTCGGAAGGCACCTTAGTTTCCAAGTTAATGAAAATTCAATTAGGAATAGTTTTTTTATTTTTATTTTTTATATATAATTAATTAGGAATAGTTTTTATTAACTAATAAAAAATGCAAAAAATTTAGTTTGGCCCCAACATTTTTTAATTTTGGCAACTTCTTTGTAAAATGTATACATTAATATGATTAATTTGTTAAATTTGTAAATTTTAAACCTTATCATTACTAATTTGATTATCTTAAATTCTTTACTTAATTAAACATTATTATACATAATATTTACTTCCTTAAATTAAGAATTTTTATTCTCAATCAATCAAAAAAAGATATATTGATATCAATTATGGTGTGTCAACAAATATTTTTTTTATGGTAGTTGTAGACACCTAATGGATCACGTATCTATTACCGATTTATTCTAAAAAAATAAAGAAAATTGAAGGCAAATTTATTCTAATATTAATAAAAATATAAATATTTTTCAAATTACCGATTTTTTTCAAATTATGTACCGAAATGCATTTCTTTTTTGGAAAGGTTGGAAAGTCGCCATATGATATGGCGACTTCCCAACGTAAATTTTTTATTCGAAAAAAAAAAAGCACGGAAGTCGCCATATCATATGGTGACTTCCGTGCTATAAATTTGAAAAAAAAAATATTTTTTAAGTTGGGAAGTCAGTCATATCAAATGGCCATTTCCCAACGTTTTAACTAATTTTTTTTTTTTAAGTAGTATGGAAGTCGCCATTTCATATGACTACTTCCATATATATATTTTTAATTTGTAAAAGTTAATATATATACAAAATTTTTAATTTTATTTATACTAATTATTTAATTTAAATTAATATTTTTTTAATTTAATTTATACAGATTTTTAATTATATATAAAAATAATTTTAAAAATATATTTTAAAATCCTAAATAAATTTTTTATAATATTATTATTTTTATATATAATTTAAATTTAAAAGTATATAATATATAATGATAAATAAGAAAAAACCTAATATTGAATGTGAAATATATAAATATTACAGGTGTAAAAAACATGTAATTGTATTATTGTTGATGCGAACTCTCATCCGATGTTGTAGATTGATAAGGACATTTTCGACGGCTATGACCTGGCTACATTGGACACGACACGAAAAAATAACTAAAAGCACGAAATGAAACAAAAAAAGCACGAACACGACACGAATATCTCAAAATTTATATAATACGATTTTTTAAATTTTGTATAAATTAAATAAAATTTTTATATTTTTTAAAAATTAGGCTTTTAAAATAGATTTTTAAATTTTTTTTATATATAATTAAAATTTTGTATAAATTAAATTAAAAATATTATTTTTTACATTTTTTTTAATTAAAAAAAACCCTAGTATGGAAGTCGCCATATGAAATAGCAACTTTCATATTACTTAAAACAAAAATTTTAAGTTAAAATATTGAGAAGTCGCCATATCATATGGCGACTTCCCAACTTAAAAAAAAAAAATTTATAGGATGGAAGTCGTCATATAAAAATTTTACGTTGGGAAGTCGCCTTATTATATGGCGACTTCTCAATGTCTTACGAAACTAGCGCATTTCGGTATATAATTTGAAAATATCGGTATTTTGAAAAAAAAAAAAAAACAATATCTAAATAAATTTGCCAAAGTTGAATAATTGCACAATAAATATTTTTATTTTTTTAACTCTTTCAATTTTTTTATGAGAGTTACATTAATATTAATGTTAAAATTATTGTTTCATATGCTATTTTTACTTTTACATTAATCATGTTTATATTATCTTACATTTAATGTATTGTTTTTATCAAATTTAAGAGTAGATACACATTAATTACATTGTTTTTTCTTAGATATTATCTTTAGCTAATACCATTAGATATCAATTAATATTTCTCATATAAATATTGTTGAGAACCGATCATTAGATTTAATAATTTATTCTTATCTTTCATGTACCTAAATTTTATTATTTTTAGACAAATAGTGACACGTTTTTAAAGATTTTGTTGACGATTATCATTAAAGTATTTTTTAAAATTAATTAATATTTTATTTATAATAATATTTTGTATTAAATGCTGTAATTGATAATTAATATATTGATTCTCAAGACATTGAAATAATATAATACTTTATATAATTATTTTAAAGAGTGTCTTTATAATTTTTTTTAGCAAAATCCTATTTTTAATCAACTTAAAACTTGACATGTATAATTTACATAAATAAAGCATAACAACTTCACAATTAAATTAATAAAGAATTGTTATAACGAATTTTTAAAAACTCTTTAAAAATATTATTTTCAATGCATTAAAATAATCAAATTAATTTGATTTATAATGATTATGTTTTTCTTTTTAAGTTTGATTAATTGGGTGGTAGTTGAAAGTTGAAACAAGAAAAGACAAATGATAAGAAACAAAAAGAGAACCACATTATGACATTGAGTCATTGACCTAAAATTGGTCCCAAATCATTAATTAAGTAAATCCATTTGTCCACAAAATATCTACCATTATAAACATAAACATAAAAAAATGTTATAAATGAATATAAAAAAAAATCACACTAATTCTTTTCCTTTATTCATATATAAAAAATTATCTATTTTTTATAAATTATTGAACTTAATTAATAACAATTTATTATTTTTTTAATATTTTAATATTTATTTGATATTTAAAATTTGAGATATTAAATATTTATAATTTTAAAACTTACATTTGCATATAAATTTATATATATTTAATGAAGATATATTTACATGTGTATATAATATATATTTTATTAAAAAATTTAAAAATATGTTATATATATAAAATATATATATTTTTAAAAAATATCGATAAACTCAAAATAATATATCAAAATACTCTATATCAATACATACTAATATAAAAATAAAAATGATATGTCCGCTAATACTATACTCATTAATTTGATCAGATTTTCTCAAAAAATAATATATATATAAAATAAAATAAAAAACAATCATTTTGGACCGGACTTGGAAGTTATAACATGTCCGGCTCCAGCTCTTCGTTTGAAACATTCCACTTTTTTCAAGCCCAATATCGTAATTCCACGAAAGTAAATGGGGGTCTTTTGGTAATTACGAATCTCTGATTTTTGAGTGTTGAGTGTTGACTGATCCTTATCCGTAGGCCCTATAAAACGAAAAAGAAAACGACGCGTTTAAGCTCTCGCCCTCGCTCTCTCTCTCTCTCTCTCTCTTCGAAAAATCTAGGCTTTTTCATCATCTCCTTCGTCTCCCTCCTCTGAAATTTCATCGTAAGTTTTTTATTTTATTTTATTTTTTATCTTTCAATTTTTATTTCTATTTGAATTCTCATTCATTTACATATCCAACTTATTGATTATTTATTTATAGATCTGAAAGATTGTTGAGCTTCAAATTTGAATTTGGCCGCTTTTTATGCTAATTTTTTCCCATGCATATCAATTTTTTTTTTTCGGTTTTATAATTTGTAATTGTAATTTAAAGATTATTTGTTTAGGGCTGTTAGAAATTGAAATCTGAAAAAGTAAATAATACTCAAGGTTTTCTTTTTTCATGTTTAAATTTATGTTTTCGGAAAATTGTAGTTTTTTCTTGTTTTATGATATATTGATATGTATAATAAGACAAAATCACTGCATAGAAACACGATTTCATTTAGTTACTGTTTGGTTGTGGCTTTTATCACTTGATTTTTGTGTGCAATTGGATTCAAAGAAAATAATATTTTTGAAAAATTAAAATGGTATATTTTGTGGTGAACTATGCATGATTTTACTTTTTTATAGAGAAAAAACCCTGTTAGAATTTGTATTGAATTTTAGTTTTCTGTTAAGTTTAAAAATCGATAACGATTTCCTGTTCTACCATTTGCTTTTGCTCCATAGTAACCTTTTAGGAAGCAAAATCATGTAGGAATAACAACCGAAGGGAGCTTTAAGACATCTCAAACTTAAATTAGACTGTTGATTCTGTTATATAAGAAAAGAATTATTTCTTCTATTATTTGTTGTAAGAATTGGATTATTTTTATTATGTAAATCTGTGTGCTTGTGTGTTTGTTTGGTTCTTATGGAAATAGTTATTGCAGGGAAAGAAAAATGCCTAGGTATGATGACCGCCGCGGTGGTACTCGCCTTTATGTTGGTCACTTATCTTCAAGGACAAGATCACGTGATCTTGAGGACATGTTTAGCAGATATGGGAGGTAATGTAGTCTTTTCTTATGTTGAAGAATTTGTAAAATTTGTAATTGTTGCATTTAGTTGAGTGGTTTAATAGCTGCATTTTATTAAGTGTTCCATTTTTCTCCATTTGTGTGTTCATGGTTGTTTTATTCTTTTGTATTGATGGCAATTAGGGTAGGTTCAGGGTGTAGTGATGATGAAGTGGGGGAAAATAGAGCACTTGCCTAGCCCTTGTTGTAGTGCTTGACATCTGGTATTCCTTATAAAATATGAGTGAGAATGTTGCACCCCTCCACGTGTCTGTATGGTTTAACTTGAACGATCTTGTTGAAGGTCTCTTGGATTTTGCCTAACCTGGAGGTCTATGGTGAGAGGGTGCCTTGGTGGATTTGGCGAGTTTTTCTATAGTGTTATTGTGTGTTTTTATCGAAATGGAACAATCTCAAAAGTGGTGTTTTTGGTTCAACTGTGAGGGGCGAACTATCAACCCTTCGATAATTGTGTCATGATGGCCTTACTGTTTCTGGCACCCGTTTGCGCAGAATACGTGATGTGGATATGAAGCGTGACTATGCATTCGTCGTATGTATTTCTTTACTCTTTTAATTTAACCGAACCAACTTTTCTTCCTTATCTATAAAGTTCTTCAACATATGTTGTAAACATGATCTGTTTGTTTGGATCTTTTTCTTCTTTGTTTGTGTGTGTGTTGTCTGCCTCCCTGATAATAGGAATTCAGTGACCCTAGAGATGCTGATGATGCAAAATATTCATTGAATGGTCGAGACCTAGATGGAAGCCATATCATTGTTGAATTTGCCAAGGGAGTAAGTTTTCTGATGACTTTTCACATACCCATGATTTTGTTAGCATCTATTGTTTTTTCAAAGTTAATACCTCAATAATATCGAAAGGCAATGAATATGTAAGCCCTTGACTAATTTAATCTTTCAGTGTTTAATCTTATGATGTATTTATATCCTTAATGCCTTCAGATCTTTGGGTGGTGTGACGCATAAAGTCTGCATGCTCAGTTTAGTCACACAGCTTGACTTAACCTCCTGTTTATTTGCATGTGTGCTCATAACATGTTTATTTGATGTGACACGCGTGCACACGTGTTTTACCTGGCATGGTGCCATGCTGTGTGACAGCCTATCTGGTTGTTGTTTTATTCTCCTACATCTTAGTTAAGATACTAGTAAAATTTCCACTTTTTAGTCAACTGGGTTGGGATATAAAACTTGTCGCACCCGGCCATTCTGAATGGTGAGATTTGAAGGGCAGAGAAAGAGGTGGATGAGAATGTAGGTCTAGCATCGTTTGAGGAAGGGACCCTGGGTTCTCAGAACATGTTCTAGCAAGCTGTCTGGTCTGAAGATACTTCTCCTTTTCAAAATATAAGATTCTTGTAGGTCTAGCAATAAACAGCAGGACTGGGTACAACTTGCTAGTGATGCCAATATAGCCATGCTTGTGCTTTATGATTATGAGCTCCATGATTAAATCAACAAATAAAAGTCTATATAGCTGCTGCCTAGAAGAAAGAGATCAAAACCTTTCACATAACTACTCATTAGAATGTCATTATTTGCCGCTTGGTTTCTGCATTAGAAACAATGTATGAGAGAAAATTGGTGGAGGTGAAAAAATGTAGCTTAGGGAACTTGCCTTGAAGGTTGAATAATTTTCCGAGTGTCATTTTGAAGGTTATGCTGGCTCTGCATCATTTTATTCTGTTGCTTCCGATTCCTCTTTCTCATTGTTGTCCTGGAATTCATTTGTGGAGTTGGTCAATATTATTTGATCATTGAATCTGATTTGACTTGCAATTTAGGTGCCTCGTGGCCCTGGTGGGTCTCGTGATTACCCTGGAAGAGGTCCTACTCCTGGGTCAGGACGCTGCTTTAACTGTGGAATTGATGGTCACTGGGCTCGTGATTGCAAAGCCGGGGATTGGAAGAATAAGTGTTATCGCTGTGGGGATCGAGGCCACATAGAAAGAAATTGTCAAAACAGTCCAAAGAAACTGAGGTCCTCTCCCTCCTCCCTCTATCTATTCTTCTTATTCTGACAAGTTTGGTCTGAATAGGAGTGTTATCATATTTTATCAGTTAAACTTCCATATTATTTACTTGGGAGACTACTATATTGTTGCAGCCGTAGACCACGCAGTTACTCACGCTCACCTAGTCCCCGCCGTGGTAGAAGCAGAAGCCGCAGCGACAGGTTTGGGTTTAACTTTCCTTGCAACAGGAATCCAATTCTGAAATATAAATTACCGTACTTTATTACTGTCCATGAAATAATTCAGTCTTATGTGAATTTACGTTTTTTGTTGGGTTACATTGTAAAACAAAATTAAAATGTACTTTTGTTTTCGTTTGTGCATTAAAGCTCCCATGCAAATCAAAAGAATTGAGGAAGATTGAATCTATAAAATTGTTCTTGGTTTGTTAATTGTTGGGGCTTATTCTTCTTTGTGCTGAATCTTGACCTTCTGCAGTAGATCGAGATCACCAGTGAAGAGAGAACGAAGTTTTGATCGTTACGATAGAAGATCAAGGAGCCCTAAGCGCCGCAGGCGTTCTCCATCCATATCCAGAGGGAGGAAGATAAGTCCAGCATCCTCCGATGAAAGAAGCCCACAAGAGAGAGGTAGCCCTTCCCCAACGGATCGCAGGCACACCAATGGTTCGGATCACAGTGCAAGTCTCAGGGGAAGAAGCAGAAGCCCAGATCGTGAAGCTGATGCTGAGGACAGGGCTTATAGGAGCTCTACGAAAGAAAATGGCCGCAGCGGCAGCCCAAGCCCCCTCCCTAGGGATGACCATAGCCGCAGCCCAAGCCCGCTCCCTAGGGATAACCGGAGCCCTATTTATGATGATGATGATGATGATGATAATCATGATAATCATGCTTCTCCAAGACGCAGTGAATCAAATTAAGCGGTGCTGGTTTGAATTGGTATGTCTTAGTGATTTATTAGTTGAATATTAAGCACTTAAGATTTATTAAAGTCTGCTTTATAAATTCCCTAGTTTATTTTGTCTTTGGTAAAGTAACAGTTGATAGTTTCTGCAATAACTATGAATCAATGATCATATAAAACTCAACAGTTGTGATATTCTCTCTTACTCGGATTCAGGTGTGAGTGTCGGACACAGGTATGTGTATGATATGGGTATGTTTAATTTTTTTTTAAGATTTTCATGTATTTGGAGGGTTCTTGGAAGATCATATTTTTATACCTATGTTCGGATATGCGTTAGACACGGATGTCGGATACGAGTACTTCAAGAAAGAAAAATGAAGAGTCGGAGCAACATATGTGATATTTTGTCATTTGACTGTTTCAATCACAGATGGATCCGAATCTGCTCGAATCCGAATCCAAATCCTACCAAGTTCCTAGGTGCAAGACTCCCAACTCCAATACTAGTCATGGGGAGAGGATCTTTTCTTTTTTCCTTTTCTGCAGTGGAGAAGGTCCTCAACAAACATATTTTTGTTGTGTTTTTTTTTTTTTTTTTTCAGATGCCTTAAATGAAGAAAAAGTATTACAACTGTAACTATGAACCACCACTTTTTAGTGTTAATTCCTCCTCAACCTCACCCAACTCCAACACTTTTTCAGTTCCTCCACTTGTTAACTAGATAGATTAAAAAAAAAAAGTCTCCACAAAATTCCTTTTCCCTTACCATTGAAACAACTTTCCTTCCCAAACCCAAATCCAAACTCTAACATCCACAATCTAATTTCTCCACCCTTCCAAACCCAAATTCTATTCCCTTCAAACTCGTTCCTACACATCTTCTCTTTGTTTTTTCGAGTTTATAATGAGTTACAAACAGAGTTCGAAAAAATCAAATCTCTCTTTGTTTCTCGAATTTATAGTAAGTTAAAAATAGAGTTTGAAGTGATTTTGCATGGAAGGTAAGCATTTGGTATGAGATAAAAACAACTTTTTATCACCATATCAAAAAAAAAAAAAAATTGTGTTAGACACCTTTGTTCAATTCAAACATGAGTATGGAGTACGATCTTCTAAATCTATAAAAAAAAAAAAATTAAAAATTCAATATATCTATATCAGTCTATTAGATATATACACGTATCTGACATTCGGAATAATATAGATCCACACCAACATTTTGTTTTTCCTGCCTCATTATAATTATGTTAAAATATTCTCATAACCAAAAAAAAAAAATGTTGATCTCTTACATAATTTGATAAGTTGCTCACTCATATATCGAGCACATATACTTTCTATCTTGGCTTTTTCTTTTTCGTTTAAGTTTGAATATTCTTGACACTCTTAGATATGACAAAATGGATTCTGTTTTTTGCCAAGACATTGCTCGCCTTCTTGCAAAACCAGCTCTTCTTCCCTTTTAGTTTCTTATGGGGCACTCAAATAACGATTCTCTTTTCCTATAATGATATTCTACATGAAATTATGTGAGAACTTCTGCAGTTTATTTGTCTTGAGAAATAATACTTTCATACTCAAGTTGGTATTTGATGCTTTTTGGAGGTGTTTGTAAAATGTTGCCAAGGAAATCTTTACTACTTTTCTATAGTATCAGTGTTAATTAGATTTGGTAATTTGCACATGTATATTGTGTAAATATAAACACAACATAAATGATTTAATATGTTAAAATTTTAAACACAAGTATAATACGTATATTAAACGTGTCATATCTTGTTTATTACACTGTTTTCGTATAATATCAAAAATTGTCAGATCTAATGTTAATATCAATGTTAAAATATTCTCACATGATTTATTATTTACTATATGAATTTATTGATTTTTCAAAATACTTTTAATAAGATATATCCTTTTTTAACTTTATTGGTGAAATTTTTAAATTTCAATAACGATGGATAAGATAATTTTTTGTATTTTAATGAAATCATCTTTTCGATGATCATTGGGTGCTAAGTTTGGGATTATTTTTGCCTTGATGGATTTTTATTAATTTAATTCATACTTTTATTGCTTTATGCTTAAAGTTGGTAATCAACTTTAGCTTGAATAAGAATGTTGTTGAAAACCTAACATTTTTTGGATTAAACAAAGTTAAATCGCTTGAACTGTTATGTTTGTTTGCCTTAGAAATTATATAAGAAATTTACTCAACTGTGCTGCAACTGTGTTCAGTTCAGAACGTAAAATTCAAGTATAAGAACTCAAAATTTCTACAAAAATCTGAAGTGCAAAGTAAAATCTAAGTGGGCTGGGCTGGGCTGGGGTATACTAAAATTAGACATGACAAGATTACACGATACGAACACGACACTAAAAAAATAACTAAAACACGACACGAACGCACGAACATGTCAAAATCTATATAACACAAATTATTAACACGTCAAAATCTATACAAATATAAAACACTTTAAACACGATTATGACACGAAAAAATACACGAACACGATACGGATACACGAATTACCAAGTCTAACTAAAATGATGGTTATTCAATTGCATAATAAGGTAGAGATGAACAGTAGCTTCATTTTGCTAATTAAACAGGCAACAAGTTAATAACAATTACAAGGAAATTAAAAATAAAAAAAAGAATTGCATATTTACATGAGGTAAATTCTTCAAAAACCCTAACAAGTTGAGGTGCAAGAAGAATTACAGTGTGAAGTTATTAAATCAGAGTTTTGAAAATGTATTAAGCAGAAGAGAAGTATCCACAGATGGGGAAGAAAATTACCAATAATAACATGAGGAAACAGAACAGTCCAAGAAGAGTTTTCTCTTGAATTGATTTACAGTCTTGAGTCTTGACCATGCAGATTTATGAGATATAGGCCTTAACCAGCTCTGAGTAATTGCAGACCAGACCTGTCCTTGGACATGTAATTTTACCATTGTTTTTCTCAGCCATTTCTTTGAGAGCCTACCACACAAGACAACAAGACAAAAAACTTAACCCAATGGAAAAACAATACCAGCAGTAAAATTCTATGTTACTCCGACTCTTCATTTTTCTTTAAGTATCCGTGTCTGACACCAGTGTTCGATGCATATCCGGACATAGGTATGGAAATATGATCCTCCAAATACATGAAAATCTTGAAAAAAATTGAACATATCTGTGTCGGAGACATACCCGTGTCCGACACTCATACCCGAATCCGAGTAAACATAAGTAAAATGTAAACGTTTGTGAGGTAAATTATGAACCTTGGTGCTGTAGACGTAGCCATTAGGCAAGACTTGTGGTGGGTTCTCTGTATCCATTAGCTCTTTGGTTATGTAGCAAACAAGCTTTGAATGATGTTGCTTCGAGTATGGCAAAGGCAATGCTAACTTCCGGAAGCTGTCCTGTGACAATGGGTCCTCCTTGGTGCAGTCATCTTCATAACAGTATCTAATCATGTCAAGGGAAAAACTGTACTTGCAGAAATATGGAAGACTGAAAGCTTAAACAGCCTACAGCCTATGTTGCTCCAACTCTTCATTTTTCTCGAAGTACCCGTATCTGACACCAGTGTCCGATGCATATCCGGACATGGATATGGGGATATAATCCTCCCAGGACCCTCCAAATACATGGAAATCTTGAAAAAAATTGAACATACCCGTGTAGGACGCATACTCGTGTCGGACACTCACACCCAAGTCCGAGTAACATAGGCTCCGACTATTTTTCTTAAAGTACCTGTGTCCGACACATATCAGGCTCCAACGATTTTTCTTGAAGTACCCGTGTCCGACACATATCCGGACATAGGTATGGGGATATGATCCTCCAAAAATCTTCCAAATACATAGGAAACTTAAAAAAAAATTAAACAAATCCATGTCAGATACATACCCGTATTCAACACTCGCACCCGAGTCCGAGTAACATAATATACAGCAGAACTTGGGTCGTTCAGGATTTTAGATGAACTCATAAAAGACATGCAAGCATGTATGTGCATACACATGCAAAGTAAGATTCCTACAACTTCACTGTGACCCAGAATACCAGTTTAAGGACTGCTCAAAAATCATATCAGTTAAGTGCTATGCTGACATCAATGAAGCTACTAAATTGGCAGATAAATATAGATAAATCAATAGGTAGTTAATAATGGTAGTTGCTGTTGTAAGGATACGGAGTTTTCAAAGCAGACAAGCCTGCTTGTAAATAAATGTTCAGCAATGGTTCCAAGGTCATGCCATATAACCTGTAGAACTCCTGTTTAAACTGATCCACCAGGAAGTCCCACTGCTTAGGTTCAAACAAAACCTGGAAGCATGCATATCAACACAAATTGTATGAGCATTGTTCAAACCTGGCTTAAAGCCTTAGAGTTTCATATTTACAGTGTTTTAGGAGGAAATTGCTTTCAAGGTAACTTGGAAGCTAAATAAGAGGGGCAAATGATCTGAATAGCAAATCAGTGTAACTACTAGTACCAGCAAAACTGTGTTGTTTAAAGATAAGAAAGAATGTTAAAGCATAATAAGCTTAGTCTTGTCTAGCAAATTTGAATTACCCAGAGGACAAGGATTATTCATCTTCAGGCAGACAGAATCGGAGCGATATCCGTTTATCATATTCAGGAATCTAAGTGAACAAAAAGCTTTTATCCTCGAAAACAAATAAAAACATCAAACTGATCTGAAGTAGTGCTAACTCTAAAGATAATAGGTTGTGAAAGGACGCATTATGATTGATCAGCATTGGAACAAAAATAGGCAAAAAGAGGAAACTGTAATGTTTTAATATAATACAATTTTAGCTGACTTATCCAAATATACAAAATATTTGTGTCAAACAAAAACAAGATCATTTTTCTATTTCTAAATTAATTTAAAGTATGCTCCGATTTACAATGTCATCAATGATGTAAAATAAGCCAGACTGCTGCTTGTTTTGCCTTTGCTCCCATTACTTCCTATTCTTTCATCTTTACCATTGTCAACCAGTAATTCCTCTAAGCATCACAAGTAACTAAACTAACCTGAACCAGTAGTCTATTCAAAGGAGGGATAAAATTCACCTTGTACTTTGCACATTCAGTATTACTTCTAAAGGCCAATGTTGTCATGACTCGCTGCAATTCTTTCAAATGAGTTGCTCCCCATGGTGCAAGGTACTTTCGAGCATACAAAATAGCACGCATGTAGTTTTCAGCTCGTACCAACTCAATGAACTCCTGAAGTCTCAACTGGAATTCGAATTTGCTCTGTCATCAAAAACAACAAAAATGATTCAATCTTCAACATATTCCTAGATACAATCTAAAATCACAGTTCTAAATCCAAGTTGGGATACCCGCAAATTCTTGAAAGCAAGTACTAAAGAACATCTGTGTCTAATGAATGCAGTTAAGAAAGTAATTTAATAGAGTCAACGCTGATAATCCAGAATGAAAGGTCAGTTATATTTAACTCTTAGAGAATTGTGGCTTTGAAAAAAATGTTAGAACATCAAGTGAAACTCGAAGAGAGTAATGATCATGATAATTCAGAAAACACAATGAATGCATACCTTGGACTTCTTCAACCGTGATTTGTTATCTACACACCAGGCAAGGGCAGGACCCACCTCCTGATTTCTAAGGGCATCAATAACTTTCTTAGCTTCTTGGAAAACATCAATATCGACAAGATCCTGGAACATAAAAATTCAATTAAATTACGAGGATATCTGCAGGAAGACAATACCTTGCAAAACTTATTAATTTATTCTTATGTAAAGGCATATTTACTTCAAACAACAGCAGAGCCATTGAGAAATAATGGTCAGATTGGTTCTCAAGAAGGGTGGCACATGATGTGAAATTCATGCAGTGCAGTAACTTCTAAATGTATGCTAATTGCTACAATGACAGAAATTTCTATTGGACCTCAACAGTTATTATGAGGAATATAACTGGAAACTATTGTAAAGATATCAAAAAAGATGACAAGAATGTTTTCAAGTAATGAGCGTTCAAAGGAAGAAAAAAAAAGCCAAAGCTAGAAACACAGATGAATGACTACGCCTTCTAATCCAGAAAGTTAAAAAAGGGTGTACTATTTATGTTATTATAGAGAAAAGACGACGAAACCATGATGATTCAAGGTAATACTACATGATAGTCCTTCCAAATTCTCCAATAACCAAAACAGAAAATAGCTAGAGCAAGTTTTTTTAGTGGAAACCTCCATTATTCAAAGAATGACACCTGTAACACCTCCATATCAAATGAAACAAGCATGTATATTACCTGTATGTTGCTTCTTTCAGCCAGCTTCATTGCAGTGTCATAATACGACATACGCAACATGTAGTCCACAAGGATCCGATTCAATCGCATGTTATTCCATTCTGACAGGTTATCAGCATCCACTGATTCTAAGTGATCAAGACGAGCCCGACACTTCTGTGCCTGCAAGTTCTCTGTTCGACTCCCCTCTTCCAACTGAATGATAAAAAAACATATAGACATCACTCAATCACTACCCATTAACTTATAGGGGTTACTCATCACTTTGGATCTATGTTACCCGGATTCGGGGGTGACTGTCTGATACAGGTACGTGTCGGCACGGGTATACTCAATTTTTTTAAAAAAATTTCCATATATTCGGAGGAACATACCCCCATACCATATCCAACTATGAGTCAAACACGGATACTTTAGGCAAAATGAAGAGTCCGGGTAACATAGCTTTGGATAACATATTTATAATATTTGATGTACTGCTAGTGTATAGAGCTATACACTATTAGTCATCCTACAATGCCACCTATCGGGTTAGGGGTTAGCCTTTTAATGAGGTGTCAGTGTAGGATTCACTGTCAGTGTATAGAGTCTATACACTGACAGTGCATCAACTCTTTATTTTATCACTCCAGTGTCCAATCTCTTAATTACTTAAACACAAAATGACAAAACAATTGCTTAGGTAAGCAAAAACAAAAATCTACCAATGAAACAAACCAAGAAATCATCAAATCTTCATATTTTTAAAGATAAAAATATACAGAAATCACTACCAACAAATGTATCACGGTTACGTATTAAATTGGAAACCAAATTTATTGAACTTTGAAAAAAAAGCTAATTGATGAATATATATATATATATATATATATATATATATATATATATTTGGTCATTTTTACATTTAAACTTCATAATTCAATATGATAAGATCCAAAATTCCAAAATTGTCAATAATCTCAACTTTCCGTACAAATTAACACGTTCTAAATTTATCCTTGATTTAATTCAACAAACTCATATTATCAAATTTCAGTAAAATTGTCAAATTTTCAATTTTCATAAATTTCAGCCATTTTAAATCGAATTAATTATTCCCTTTCTTTTTATATACAATTCATTGATTTTAAATCATATTAAACTTCAGCCATTTTCACTCAAAAATATCCAAAATCTTATCTTTTAGATCTCCAGGAAGTTGAAAAGATTTTGCTAATTTTAATCTATATCACACTCAATTAACTTAAAAAGAAATAAAACTAATTAAAGAAAGGAAATAAAATTAAAATTTTCTCTTCTTTTACCTTGCGTTTGAGGCCTTGCAAACGGGAAACAAGGGAAGTAAGACTCAAAACCGCGTCGTCTTTGGAGAGTTCGTTACAATCAGCCACGTCAGCGACGCTTGAAATGACGGCGGAGACTTCTTTCTCGACGGCTCGGTGATTGGCTCGGATCGTTTTCTTGAAATGTTCAAAGGGAACACGCAAGAACTGGTGCTCTAATTTCAAAGATTCCGTCAGCTGGCTCAGTTTGGATGACGGCGTCGTGTTCGATGCGGCGGTGGGTGTGGTCGTCGTTATGGTGGTTTCGGTGGTTGTTGTGGCGGTCGAACCGGTGCCGTTTGGAACGGGATCGATTTCCATTGGGAAATTAAAAAGGAGATTTTTTATTTTTATTTTTTGGTCGAGTTCAATGGAATATTGGAGAGGAAAAGAATGATTTTTGATGGGGAAGGAAACGAAGGTTGTGACTTGTGAATCAGTGATAGAATGAAACGACAGCGTTTCCAATCCTGAGAAATGGGAACAAGGAAGTGGATTTGATTAAAGAGTTGGGCTTCGGGTTGGACCCATTTTGAGATTTAAGCCCAAATTTCATTTCCAAAACTTTACCCAAAAATTAAAAAGTTTTACTTCACCTTAAAAAAAACTATTTTTATATAATATAATAATTAGTTTTTTTTTAGTACAAAATGTGTGGGAAGAATCAAAATATTCATCCAAACCTGAAAGCTTGTCAAATATTTATAAAGGTTTACACAAAAATATTAAGCTCGTTAAATGAGTTTAGGTATAAAAAAAATCGTTTAAAAAATGAATCGAATATTGACTCAAACATTATAAAATCGAGCTAAGCTCAGCCTGATGCGACAATTATATATAATATATTTTTTATATATTTATATTACACAAATGACTACTACATAATATTGTAGTGTAAAAATTATAAAATATGTTAAGTTATTAATGTTTTAAATCTTAATAAAAGAAAATACAAAATTATTAAAGATTGAATAAAAAATATCATACTTTTATTATTATTTTTTAAAATATTTCAGATTTGGATTGTACCATTTATTAATCTGGACGAACCTAGACAAATTTTTTAGATTTGAATTATCGATTTGAATCAAATTTGGATAAACATTTAAGGTGTTACTTCCATATTTAAGTTCCTTTTATTTTAGATCATACTTACTTGCTTCTTGCCTAGTCCCGTAAAAAAATAAAACGATAAAAGTTAGGAAATTTGCTAAAAAAGAAAGTAAAAATTACAAATATGTCTATCATTTATGTAGTTTCAAAAAAATTTCATTTATTTTCTTTTCTCATCAATTTGAAAATGAGTTGATCTGTTTAAAAAAAGAAAGAAAGAAAGAAAGAGATTGAGTTGGTCATATATTAGCTTAACAAATTAATGTAGATTATTGTGATCAACTTAAAGAAAGAGTATATACATCCTTAATTAATAAAATGTCACATTTTTTAAGAGTACTTTATTTCCTCTAACATTAAATCCTTTGATTTGTTTTAAATTATGAAATACTTATGTCTTAAGTCTTAATTTAAAATTAGAAAAAAAAAATATATTGGATTGAGTCAGAATAGCATGCCATTGTAGTTTGCTTTATGCTTTTCTTCATCTCTATTTGGCTAATGTTTTTTTATCTTTTTATTATTCTTTTAGCACCAAAAATAATAAAATACATCCACTCGAACATTTAGCTTAATGATTAATACATGTTCTTTTTATATTAAGTGTTCTTTTTATATTAAAAAGCGAAAACAAATCCTCGAGCCTTTATATATATATAAATAAATATATATATATATATATATTGCAAAATCTTGATTCAAAATTTTACATGTACGATGAATGCGATTATAAATTAAATTCAGCGTTCGATTTATTAAAATATTAATAGTATATAAAATTATAAAAGCGTGTAAAATTAATAAATATGACACCAATATAAATTGATCATTCTTTATAGTATAATTTTTACTTTTTGTATTTTGCATTGATAAAGAAATAATGATCATTCTTGTAACCCAAAGAAGTTGCATGAATTAATGTATAATATAAAAGGACACAAAATTTGGAGATTATGTCCACAACCCATTATTTTGTATATATATATATATATATATATATATATATATATATATATATATTTTCATTATTTTCTTTTTGATGATTTTTAGTTGTCTTTTAATGTTCTTATTAGTTGGCCAGAATTGGTCTTTGGAAGTACTTTCTTGTAAGCTTTGGATATTTTCTTACATGAAAAGATAAATTAAGGTTTAATTAAATACATTGATTTTGATCCAAATGTTATTTTATAGTATCATTTTTTGTTTCTTAAGATTTATCTGCAATGAGATCTCTGTTTTGCCTTGTCAATTGAAAGAAAACTAAAAAGAAAAAACAAAAAGCGACTTGGATTTTAGGTAAAGACAAAGTCCTTTTATATATATATATATATTTTATACGTCAATGAAATTTTTAAATTTTATAAACCGGATTAGTAAGATACACATATCTTTTAGGATATACTAAATATATGTACATTCACTATGTGAGTGAAAGAAAAAATATATGAAATATTTTTAAAAAATTAAACATGTAGTTTGTTAAAGAGAACTGCCTAATTTTTTAAAATGTAAAAGTACATAAATGACCTTTATGTTATTGTTTTAATTAGATTTTTAGGTCAATTTATGACACCAACTTGTTTAAAATTTTTAATATTAATTTAGATTTAAAAAATTAATTAAAAATGAAACATGTGACTATTTTTTATTCTGTTTGTGTAATTAAAAATTTGGGATTGTCAATGTATAAAAACAAACTCTCTCTATATAAGTTATGAAATGTAAATTCAAACCTAATTCATTTTATTAAAAATATATATTTATCATTAAATCAAATGTTTCGATAGACATTTTTTATTGGTTGTATAGTAGACTTAGCAACTTAGTATGTATTAGCTAAATCAAACTCTAAATACAATGAAATATACTATCAATTTGTTAAAAATGGTAAATATGTAATAAGTTTCGTCAATGAAATTTTTAAATTTCACAAATGGATTAATAAGTGACACGTATCTCTTATAACATACTTAAAAAATAAAAAACTAATTTAAAAAAAGAAAGTACACATGTGACACTCGATTTAAGAAATTATAAAAACTTCACTACTAATATATAAAAAATAAACTCTTTTAAATACGATGAAATTTGTCATGTATGAAATTATTTTCCTTTTTCCTCCATTATGAAGGATAAATATTATATTTTAATTCAACAAATTTAGGTCTAGTGTGACAATGAGTTCACATTCTAAAAAAAAAAAAACTAATATTAGCAAATCAAAATTTTCAAAAACCAAATTAATAAATGGAAAAAATGAAAATTCTCATATTTTGTCAAACTAAATTTTTGTTTTCAAAATAATTAGAATAAACCAAAGTTACAATAAAAAATCAAAGTCATAATCATGATTAGATTTGTTCATGGGTCGGATCTCAACTCAATTTTTCTTTCTTTCCTTATCTAAATACAAGTTGAGCTGGCCTGAAAATTCATTTTACTGTTTATAAAATATTAAAATATTTTATATATTTATAATTAAATTTAAAAAAATCCAAATTGGTTCAAATTATTAAAATCCATACTTAACCCTGATCCAATTTAAATCGACGTTATCAAGTTAAACAGATAACCTAATTCTTAAATCCGATCCAATTTAAATCGAACTTATCATATCGAAGAGACAGCGTGACCCTTAAACAATTCTGATCATGATAGTAAACTGTCTTTTTCATGAATTTATGATACATCATCATCATTTTTTTTGTTTTAATTAGTGCAAGCTTTAAATCTAGAAATAGCGGTCAAAATTTGACCCCACTAACCAACGGTCCAGCTTCAGCCTCCACCGTGGGACCGAATCGAAATTTCCCTACACCCGGCTCCATCCAATCAAAACCTCGCCCCCGCTCCCTCAACGAAAGAGAATTCAAAAACATCCCTTCAATGACGAAACTACCCTCAACCTTTTCCCATATTTCCCACCCAACAAAAAAGAAACGCTCCTCTGCAGTCTGCTCTGCTATTGGCTGCCTCTCTCTCTCTCTTAATTTCCTTCTCATCATTTCTCTCTCTAAAATCTTAACGGCCGACGTCTTCCGTCACCGTTAAATCCAAAATTCCAACCGTTCTTTAACGCCGGATGTTAACGCCGTTGACTCCGCTCTTCTGTCTTTCTCTGGCTTTCACTTTCTTTCACTTTCTTTGACAATTCTGTTTAATACCCTTAAATTGCGGGGGATTTTAGTTTTTTTTTTTTTTAATTTTCAAATTTTGAAAAAGTTGAGAACTTTCCTGAGAAAATACAGTATCTCTCATTTAATGGTAAGTAATTAAATGCTAAGATTTAATATTTTCTTCTTTTTGAAGTTTTCTAAATAAAGGTTAATTTTTTGTGTTGAATTCGTGAATTTATTATCTGGGTTTTATTTTAAATTTTTATGCTTTGGGTTTTTTCCGCAATTTTTTTGACCGTTTGAAGAGGGAAGCTGAGTTAGGGAATTTTGTGAGTCTCTCTCTGTTTATTTGTATCTCTTTTTTTTTTCTTCTTCTCATACGGGTCTGTTTGGTTGCTGAGAAAGTTAAAGGAAAATGGAAAATTAAGTTTTCACTGATTGTTTTCTTATGATCTGTTTCTCAAGTTCAAATCTTTTTTCTTCTGATTTTCTTGTAAGTAAATTTTCAACAGATTGATTTCAATTCTATTATTTTATACTTGGTATTTACTGAAAATTTTTCATTTTTCCCCCATAATTGAATTAGTTTTTTATTTGATGACCAGTCTTGAGATTCTTCTATTTTGTGAGAATTTTATGAAATTATTTTCATTTCTTTATTCTTTTTAAAGGGTTTTTGAGAGGTTTTTAAGGAGTTGCAAATGGTGAGTCAGGGTAATTTGGGCTTTCTGATAACTCTACCTTGATGGGTTGGTGAATTAGATAATTTTAGATTCAATCTCAATCTCTGCTCTGACAGATACCTGTTTTATAAAATTAATTTTGTTTGTTTAATGTTTTTAAAAAAGCAAAAATTATAAAAAAGTTAGATAATAATTAATAAGTACATATTATTACTATTACTTTTTTGCATTTTATGGTTTTATTAATTTGTATGTAAACCTGGTTCTTGCAATTTGGTTTCTGAAACCCTTGCTCTATTGTTAAAGTTATTGTATTGTTTGCAGGTTCTTCTTCTTTTTTAACCCACTTTCTTTTTCTTTTTCTTTTTCCTTTTTTTTTTTTTTTTTTTTTTTCTCTTTCTGTGAATCTTAGTTACTAACTTTTGCTATGTAATTTCTATTTTAGTTCTTTTTAATTGCATACCTTTTGTTCTATGTTACCCGAATTTGGAGGTGAGTATATGTCCGATACAAATATGCTCATTTTTTTCCCTAAGTTTTTTCTTATATTTAGAGGATCATTTCATGTCCGAATATGTGTCCGACATAAATATCGGACACAGATACATTAGGAAAGAAGAAAACTCCGGTTAACATAGCCTTTGTTTTGGCATTTTGATTTAATCTATTTATTTTGCTGTCTTGCTTTGCTTTTCCAACTAAATGAATCATAAACCTGAGTTTTATTTTCATAGTTTTAGCATTTTAATATTGTCAATGCATAACCAGTACATATTTCTGTGTATCAGGTACTTTTTTTCTTTTCATGATTGGCATCTCAATGTTGCATATGCTTTCTTTTTCTTCTATCTGATATATAAATTCCAATACTGTGAACTTGATATGAGTTGTATGTACTTATTTTCTTAACCAAGATCTATTTCTCTGGCATTGTTGCTCGACTGTTTCTTTTTTTTTTGGAAGTATTCGTATCCGATACTCGTGTCCGACGCATATTTGGATATGATCCTCCAAAGACACCCTCCAAACACATGAAAAAACTTTTTTAAAAAATTGAACATATCCGTATCGGGCACATATCCGTATCCGACACTCACACCCGAATCCGAATAACATAGTTCTCTGGTGTTTGCTTTATAGATTGTCCCCACTGTCTCTAGTGATTTTGATGATGTTTGTGTGTGTTTGATGTCCTTTTCCTTTTTTATTAACTTTTATGATTTATGTATTATATCTACAGGTTCTTTGAGGCCCCATTCTTTCAAAGATTGTTATAAAAGGACTGGGATTCATTCCAGAAATTTTTGTGAGCTAAAACTAGCAGTTCTTGTTGATGATATATAGAGATGAAGAAGCTGTTTTTCTTCAAATCTTCCTCTAGCAGTGGTAACAGCAAAGCTGTTCCTTCACCCTCAGTAGATAAGCAAATTTACTGGGAAAACACATTGGAAAGTGGGTTAAATGATCAACTTGGTGACAAGGGTGAACACAGTTTTCGCAGTCCTAAAGGTTTGTTTGGAAAATCTCGAAAGCATATATCCGATAGCCCAAGCTTTAGTAACGGTTCGAGTCTTCGAAGGAGTCGTTCTTTGTCATCAGCAGCCTTTCTTGTTGATGGACTAGGACAACAAAATTTTTCTTCCTCAAATGATCAAAATAGGTCTCCTAATATTACTCCACTTCAGCAGCATGATCACTCATCTGGGTAAGAATTTGATGTGTTTGTTCATTCATGAAGTGTAAAAAATTATTGATTATAATTTATACCTCATTTTTTTACTTGTATAAATCTAAAGGTATATCACTCTATATTGCTCTGACTCTTCATTTTTCTTGAAATACCCGTGTCCGACCCATATCTGGACATGGGTATGGAGATATGATCTTCCAAGAACCCTCCAAATACATGGAAATCTTGAAAACAATTGAACATACATATGTCGGACACATACCCGTGTCCGACACTCAGACCCGAGTCCGAGTAACATAGACATCACTCATGTTCTTGTGGTTTTTTCCAGGTGGAGAGCTCTTACTCCTGAGAAAAAATCTAAGGCTAAAAGATGTGAAGCGGCAGCTATTGGTTTTGAGAGGCCCTGTGCTTCTAGTTCTTCAAGGGTGCACCATGATTTATCTGGAAACTCTTCCTCTAGCTCTAGCAATGTGTCGAGTAAAGTTATAGATCGGTATATTGATGGAGAACAGCTGCAGGAAAGTAGCAAGACCAAGAACAGTTCAAAAAGAAATAATCTTGGAAATGATGGTGGGAGGCTTCCTCCAAGAGTTCAATATACAGCCCCTTCATCTCCAACAGATGGTGTCAAAGAGAAAAACAAGTCTCATTCATCTAGGGAAGCTAAAGGCACACGTCTTCACTTCTCATCTAGAGACTGGGTGGAAAACGGATTCGGGAATGAGTCACCGCGAATGATTGCAAAGAATGTGATCGAGAGGCTTTCGCAGACTCATGTTGTCCCGAGATCAAGTTCAAAGGAATTCGACCGGCACATTCCAATCACAGCTGAAGATGTATATGGTGGATACTTGAATAGATGCTCTGAGTCCAAATTGGATATGTTGGATCATGAGGATTTCTCAGGCTTGGAGGAGCAAAATTGTTTCTTTGGGGGAAGCTCTGATGGTTTGAACTCTTCTGAAACAGAAGAGGTTACTGATGTGGAATTACAAAGAAAATCTAAAGAAGCTGAGGAGAGAGTTTTGCTTCTTTCTGAAGCTCTTGAGCAGGAAAGTTTTCTTCGTGACAGCGGGTTTGATGTTTCGTCACTCATTCAGACCATTAGGCACCTAACAAAGGATAAAGTAAACCTGGCACTTGAGGTTTCAGATCTTCTACAGTCTAGAATTGCAGACAGAGTTTGTGCTAGGGAAGAACTGAGAATGGCAAGGGCGGAATTGGAGTTGCAGACGAAAAAACTAGAGAACGAAAAGCACGAGACACAGTTGGGATTAGAAAAGGAGTTAGATAGAAGGTCGAGTGATTGGTCGTCTAAGCTTGAGAAGTATCGGTTAGAAGAGCAAAGGCTTCGAGAACGAGTTAGAGAGCTAGCGGAGCAAAACGTTTCACTTCAGAGAGAAGTCTCTTCCTTCAATGAGAAGGAAACAGAAAACAGAAGCATTATGAAGTATTCTGCAGAACAACTTAAAGAGTTGAATAAAAGGGTGGAAAAGTTGAATAATGAGAATCAAGATCTAAGGCAAAATCTTTCTCAGTCGCAAGAGAAGTATAAAGCATCAATGGAAGATCTAGATTGCATTAGAAGAAATTTTGAAGAGAAAGAGAAGGAGTGCAAGGAGTTGCAAAAGTCCATTACCAGATTACTTCGAACTTGCAGCGAGCAAGAGAAAACAATCGAAGGGTTGCAAGAAGGATATAGTCAGGAGATTGAGAAGAAGCAATCAATGGAAAAGAATGAAAAACAGGTGAAAAAATTGCAAATGGAACAAATGAGGTTGACTGGAGTAGAATTGGCATTAAGAAGGGAAGTGGAGTCTTATAGGATTGAAGTTGATTCTCTTCGACATGAGAATATCGATTTATTGAATCGCTTAAAAGGTAATGGAAAAGACGACATTGGAGCTTTAACCTTCAAGCTTGACAAGGAAATACGGAATCGTGTATGCTGTTTGCAGGATCAAGGACTCTCTATGCTTAATGGGAGCACCAACTTGTCTTCCAAGTTAATTGAGTTCATCAAAGGAAAAGCCAGTCAGCTTCAAGAAACTCAGAAGGGTCTAGATGGTCAATTTATTGTTGAATCTGATATAAAGGTGCAAGGCTTTAAACGTGGAATTGAAAGCCTAACAAGGAGTTTGCAGACAATATCCACTTTGCTGCACGAGAAATCCAATCCGGTTGCCTCAAAGTCTCACTCGGAATCAATGAAACTCAACAATCAATCTTCAGAGGTAAGTTTTTGCTGAAACCTACAGCTGAAGCCAGTATAATTGAATAAAAGGTTTTTCATTGCTCATTACCTTTTTATGTATGTTCTTACTTTCAAGTATGGATCTATTACTCACTGCTTTTGTTACACTCTACACTTTTTTTAGGAGATTATAAGAACTGAGCTTAAATCGGAAACGTTGCTGACGAATTTGTTGAGGGAAAAGCTATATTCAAAAGAGCTTGAAGTAGAACAGTTGCAAGCTCAGCTAGCTGCAGCTGTGAGAGGTAATGACATCCTTAGATGTGAAGTACAAAATGCAATGGACAACATTTCCTGTCTCACCCACAGATTGAAGGATCTTGAACTGCAGGTAACTTTTGATGTTTAAATGTTATAGGTTTTTTTTGTGTGTGAACGAAATCTTCTTATTTTGCATGTGAATAGTAGGTATAGACTATGTTACTCGGACTTAGGTATGAGTGTCTGACACGGGTATGCGTTTGACACGGGTATGTTCAATTTTTTTCAAGATTTCTATGTATTTGGAGGGTCCTTGGAGGATCATATCACCATACCCATGTCCGGATATGTGTCGGACACAGGTACTTCAAGAAAAATGAAGAGTCAGAGCAACATAGGGTATTACAAGTATCACTTATTTGTTGCTTATGTTCTTGGATTCGGGAGTTAGTGTTGGATATGTGTCCAACACGGGTATGTTTAATTTTTTCTAAGTTTTTCCATATATTTGGAGGATCATACCCTCATACCCATATCCGAATATGTGTCGGACATTAGTGTCGGACATGGGTACTTAAGGAAAAATGAAAAATCCGGGTAACATAGGTTACTATTGCAGTGTTGCCTTACCCTTCACAATAAGACACCTTTCTAAAAGCTTATAGGACATGTTTGGCTAATTATTTGGTTTTAATATGAACAGATACTGAAGAAAGATGATAACATAAGCCATCTTCAGAATGATTTACAAGAATCAATGAAGGAACTAACCATATTGAGGGGCATATTGCCTAAGGTTTCCCAAGAAAGAGATTTGATGTGGGAAGAGGTGAAGAAGTATAGTGAGAAGAACATGCTACTAAATTCAGAGGTTAATGTACTGAAACAGAAGATAGACAGTTTGGATGAGGATATACTTTTAAAGGAAGGCCAAATTACAATCTTGAAAGACACCTTAAGCAACAACAAAAGTTTTAACCTTCTTGGCAGTCCTGATTCGACTCGAGAATTCCTCCTAGAGTGATTGGCAGAGAGGTTCGGTTTCGGTTTATGGGTGGCTAATCATATTGTTCATAGAATTATGATAGTCTTTATACTTTTGGATTTGTGTTCTTGAGGTTGCTTTTTGTTCTTGCTCACAAAGAAGTGAAAAAGGAGGGACAAACCTTGATTCTTTGTTATAGATTTTAAAGTCATACCAATTGTATGTAGTTGGTTTTCATCTTATAAAACCAGAAGAAATTTTAATCTTTTCTAGTATGGTTTGCATTGATTGGTGTCATCCTTGTGTAAAAATGCAAATATAGATGCATTTCTTGATTCAAGCAAAAGAATTTGTCCACTCATTATTGAGTTCCTACTTCCTAGTGTTTCAATATGAATATAAACAACTATATCAAATATTGTATGAAAAATTGATCAATGATGCCAATGAAGATTAAAACTCCAATTTTTCAAAGCTGAAAAAAAAATAAGCATTATCTTGAGCCACTGGACTAGATCTGTTCAAGGGCCGGGCGGGCTCGAATTGGACCAGGTCTAGACAAGGATTTTAATAATTTGGGCCGATTTGACCTGATCCAAATTACTATTCATTAAATAATTTTTTAAAATTCAATTATAAAATATATAAATATTAATAAAAATAATTTTTTAATATTTAATGAATAAAAAAATAAGTTTTCGGACCGGTTTGATCCGAGTTTGGATAGAGAAATAAAAAAAATTTAAGACCTAAGCCCAGTCCATGGACAGGTCTACATTGGACTCACTAATTCAAATTAAAAATAGTGTGAATAATTATATCTATTTTCGCAATTACAAAAGATTTTTCATATGTGTGTTTATATATATATATATATATATATATATATATATATATATATATATATTATAGATAGATAGCTAAAGGCTTTTTAAAACCAAGTCAAAGGGAATGTATATTGTATAGATTTTTGGACGTTGAAGACATTTATTTATAGCATTATTTCCAGAATGCATCGGACAATAACTCGTTCAAAGTTCAAATTATCGCGTCAATTTCAAATCGGATCATTTGGATTTTATTAAAAACATTTTTAAATATCAAAAATAAAATTACAAATAATGTAAATATAATAAGTAATTATATAACAATAATTTATGACACTAGAATTAAAAGTATTTATTATGATTAGAAAAATTAGAGAAAAAAAGTTAAGTTTAGAACGATTTATTTTATTTTTGTATAATGTATTTTTTTTAAACTTTTTTCTTAAAAAAATTATTAATTATTAATATGCAAAAATTAAGTTAGAATTTTAAAATAATTTTGAAACCTACAAATTTAATTTATCAAAGGTCAATTATGAAAACTTTGGTCACGGCTTCTTCTTTTTTAAATTTTTTTTATCAAGTAAATTAGATAGACGCCCCAATCCATCTCTTGGGCTCAATCACTTGAATAAAAAATTTTAAGCTCAAATCCGATCTGATCCAAGATATTATTTAATTTATATAAAATAAAATTTTACATAATATTAAATCTAAATGGGCGAACTTAGATGGACCGAATCCGAACTTAACATTTAGAGTTAGTAACTGGTCCGGATCGGATCATGGACCTCTCTAACCCCAAACCTAGATTTATTATTTTTCTTCATTATTTTTTTACTCCCATTTATTAAATGTGTAAATGTAGACTAAAGAGAAATCTTAGACCCTCTTAATCTCAACTCTCAAGCCCCTAACCATTTCAAATCCTGTTTTAGGCTCCAACAATGGCAAACCGTGTTGAACCAACCCTACTACTTTTCCTAGGATTTATTCTTTCTTTTCATGTTTTTACCATTAACTTTCTTAGTTTTAGGGCTAATAGTTTCTTACTGCAAAATCACCCTTGAACGACGTCGACAACCACCCCAAGATATCGAAACCCGGGCAACGGGCGGCGGCTTTGCCAGTGGTGCTGCTACTGTCCCCAGACCTACTTTCCAAGACTCTTTTTATCGTCTTCAACAACAATAGTAAAGGAGTTCGGAACTTAACTTAGTTCATGTAATCATCCTTAAAATGTGACATTTAACAGATCTGAAATTCGAATCTAAACAATAATACTTAAGAACCAGGAGAAAACTATGAGGATTGTGCTGTCTGCATAGGGGGGTTCCAGGACGGGGATCAATGTCGGGTTCTTTCGGACTGTAAACATACGTACCATAAATTTTGCGTCGAGCAGATGGCTGGCAAAGACTCAAAATTGCCCGATTTGCCGTATTTATGTACAAGTCAATCATATATATGAAAGATGTTTATGCCGTTTCAAAACTAAGTCGAGTATATATAAAAGTACGGATGTATATAAAAGATATTTTTTGAAGTATAAGGTTTGAATGAAGCCTATTAGCTACTGTTATCCTATGTTGTTCCGACTCTTCATTTTTTTTCTGAAGTAATCGTGTCCGACACCCGTATCCGACGCATATCCGAACATGGATATGAGAATAAAATCCTCCAAAGACCCTTCAAATACATGAAAATCTTAGAAAAAAAAAAATTGAACATGCCCGTGTCCGACATTTACACCCGAATCATCCGAGTAACATAGATGTTATCTTATTCACACTTTTGATGCATTAGGGATTCAAAGTGGCTTTGACTTACAAATGAATGACAGTGGACGCAAAAGGCGATCATCTTCGAAAATCATAAGGATGCAGGTCTCCAGAAGTCAAATGGTTTCCGATGCTGGAAAAAAAATGACAAAAGTCAATGGTTAATTATAATAGTATAACTAGATTAAAACGAATAATTCTTTTTTATTTTTGAAAAAGAAAGAGAGAAAAAAACTACAATGTGATTAATAATTGAAACTTGCAAACGACACCTAGCATATCCTCTCAGACTAGCTTACCTACAAGCATGCAATGCAGAAGTAGATGCCAGCGAAACAAACATGCATCTATGGCAATTCGTGTATCTGTTTGTATTCGTGTATTTTGTTGTGTCATAATCATGTTTAAGGTATTTTATATTTATATAAATTTTGATACGTTAATAATTCGTATTATATAGATTTTTTGAGACATTCGTGTATTCGTATCTTATTCGTGTTTTTTTCATGTCGTGTTTTTAGTTATTTTTTCGTGTCGTGTCCAATATTGCCAGGTCTCTATCTTTTTTATTGTGTTTACTCCACAGACCATAATCTGTTTAGGGCTGAACCCAGGCCAAGTAATTAAATAACAGGCACTATATAGCATCACCTAGGTCGACTTTCTACACTGGATGGAAGCAAAAATCATGGAATAAAAAACCGGACCGGACTGGACTGGCCGTCGAACCGGTGGTCCTCCGGTACTATACATAAAACCGGAATTTTCTTGAACCGGAAAAACCCGTTTTTTTTTAAGTGGTGAGATTTGAACTTTTAACCTCTTGGTTTTATAATAAAGGTCATACCACTAAGCCAAATAAATATTCTTATTAACTATTTAATATATTTATTACTTATTTAACATTAAAACTATTTTTATATATATTTAAAATCATTTTTATTAAACTGGCCGGTCTGACCGGTTCGACCTCCGGTCTGATTTTTTCTACATTGGCAAAACCCATAAATTCATCCGTATAGAAATATCTACAACTACCACTCTAAGCAAGCACCAACAAGATTGATGCTGTGTTTGCTAGGTAAGCATATGGGCCTATTTTTAGATATCAGATCTACCAAAACCTCAAGCTGGTATCGAAGTTTAAGGGAACATCCCACTGACTACAGCTAGTATAGTCTAAATAGAGAGCCAGATATGCAATTTTTTTAAGACCCTTGAAGAAATAGATAGGAATTAACCTTTGCAATTGGCATCTTTGTCCTCGCAGAATCTATCAATGAGAAATCAATATCAGCTACAGTGATCCCGGTTGATAATCGATCTGAAACCAAAAAGAAAAAGAAACTAATGTCACTGACATTGCCACCATGTACGCTAAAGTAATGAAAAAGCAATTCAATTCATTACTAAGTTAACATTGATTTTCTGCTCCTGCAGGAAGAGAGGGACTACTTGCTCCAAGGAAATAACCACATAATAATTCGATTACCAAAAGGGCAACTCCATCTAACCTGGTAATCGGCCAACTACTGTGCCCCATGGATCAATTATTAGTGTCTCACCATAGCTTTCTCTTTTCTCATTATGCTTTCCAGCTTGAGCAGAAGCTATGACCTAATAATGAATTCTTCTTGTCAATTTTAGAAAGGCAGTAGCAGATAACAAAATGGGATTAAAGATGGGCTCATCAATGAACTAAATTTGTACTTAAACCGCTTAAAAACAAAACTGTTTTGCAAATTGAGGAAACAACAATTTTTTCATCAAAACCATGTATTGAGAGACAGATTTAATAAAAGTGAGGTGGAAATGGATTCATACATAGCACTGAGTCTCAATTGCACGAGCACGAAGAAGAATCTCCCAATGTGCCTGACCAGTAACTGTGGTGAAAGCTGCAGGTACCAATATGACCTACAAACATAATCCATGCAGCAATTTTAATGACATTGAAAAACAACCATATTGGAAAGTGTAGAAGTCTAATTCCACCTGTGCATCGTGATGGAACCTTAACTGCTGGTAAAGTTCCGGGAATCTCAAATCATAGCAGACTGTCAAACCCAAACGTCCAATAGGACTGTCTACTGCAGCAATATCCTTCCCTGGAAGCATGCTAATTTAGATTGATTAGATATAGCGTAGGGAAGAGCCTTCTCTAGCAAAAGTAAATGGCTTGTTCTACTCACAGGGCATACTCTCATATCAAGGACATGCTATCATCATATTTTAAGCAACATTAATAGTATACCCTTTTGAGGGATTTACAAGATGTCACAAGACAAACCTATTGAAACACTTATATATTCATCAGGACTCGGAAGCCATAGCAAGAATATTAACAAATACGAGAAACAGGCCAACTGTGTAAAACAAGATGAGAAGGAGTTCACCTGGTTCTGTAAAGCTGCTTTCCTTGTATACTGCTCCTCCAGGAACATCCACATCAAACCTTCCAATATATGGAAAATATCATGTCAATAAATCCAAAGAAACAAAGATAACAGGAGAAATATGTCATATCAAATTAAAGAAAGCCTAATTTATATGATATACATACAGATCAAGTCACTTTGGAACAAAGTCAATATATTATTTTCATTTAGATAGCCAATGAATTACAGAAGCCTTTCTAACGCAGTAAATTTTCTATTGCGACTGGTTTAAAAGAAAAAAACAACACTATATCTCAGAGAAACTTTAACCATCTTACAAGTGTATCTTACTGAATGTGCTTCTAATGTTCCCAGCATCATCAATTACAACATGCGTATTTCGCAAGCGCCCATCATCATGTCCTTTCTCTTGGAAACCTCCAAGGGACAACCAAATGCCAGATTCTCTGCATTCATGAGGTCATATAAGTCAATCTCAAGAACTCAAAATTGTTTATTAAGTGCAGATAATCGATACATAACCCAATCAAAGTTGTATAATGAAATTAAAAGAAGTGGAGAAGGATCCTATTGACAACAATGATTCATTGATTCTTTTTTTTTTTCTTTCTCAAGAAGCAATAACATTAAGAAAAATAACCAGTAAGCAGTGACAAAATTGCTAAACACTATGTTAGCCGGACTTGTTATTTTTCCTAAAATGCCTATGTCCGACACATATTCGGACATGGTTATGGAGGCATGATCCTCCAAATATATAGAAAATTTTAGAAAAAATTGAATATACCTGTGTCAGACACATATCCGTATCTGACACTCACCTCCGAGTCCGGATAACTGAGAGGCTAAAACATTGTAAAAAAATGCGGCATATACAATCAAACAAACCAAGAGAGAATAAGAGCAATCAAAGTTTCCACCTTGCCAAAGAGCAATATTTTTGCATAATTGGTCCATCTAAAGGTTCTGCAATCAAAAGACTATCCCCAGTCTTGCCACCCACATAGGAGAAATTTTCAGGCAAACAAAGCATTTTTGCCCCAGCTGAAACAGCTTCCTTCACAAGCAAAGAAACCCAGAAAAATATTCAGCCTAATATATATATATATATATATATATATGAAAACACCAAAATCTTAGACTCTATCTGACTAATATTTACATTTTTGTTTGCTTCATTAAATGTGACTATAAAGCAAATGCAATTATCAAAAATTAAATTCATATTTTGATAAAAATGAACAAATTAATACTAAAAATTATTTTTTTAACTTTAAATTCTTTAAAAATCGTGCTTGCTACTTTACCTAAATTCATATTTTCTTAAACATAATTATCGGCTTTACTATTAATAAATAAAAAAAGTCATTTTTTTTTTATTTCTTGAATTTAAATCCGTTTCTTTTTTTGAAAGAAGAAAAAGAAAGAACCTTTAATCATCGAAGAAAATCGTAAAACAATTACAAATTTCATTCAAAAAATTCAAATTAAATCAGATTAAAAAAAATGGATGTATTGATTTTACTTTGACGAGGCGAGAACAAGTGGAGAAATTGGAGGCGATATCGTTAACGGAGGTCATCTGAGCGGCGGCGACTCGGACTGAGTTGGATGCTGCCATGGCTGACACGGCGCGTGACCGTACCGTCGAGGAGTTGGTGTAAGAGTTAACGTGGCTTGATCTGATTGGACGATTAAGAGGAGCGCCGTTGAGATTGAAGTAGAATAAAACAACAATTTAGTATAATATAAATTTTTGTGAATCCGACTATTGTTAAAACTTAATATCTCTGTTTTTTTTTCAAAACTTTTAAATTTCCTTTTTTATTTTATTTTATTATTATTGGGATAATTACAATTAAACCAACTCATGGTCGGGCAGCCCGTCTCGTATTGGGTCGTGCCTGTGTAGAATATTTTTATTTCGGCTCGGTTCAATCCGATCTAGAACAGTATTTTTTAATTATAATAATATTATTTTATTTTATTTTAATTATAAAAAAATTAAAAAAATTAAAATATATATATTTTTAATCCGATGAACAGTGAATTCGGACCTACCGGACCTGTCCAACCCGACCCAGGGGCGGGTCTGGGCAAAGAATATAAAAAAAATCGGGCCGCGATCCGGCCCGGCCATGAGTAAATCGATCTAATATAATTTTTTATTAATTAGTCTTGTGAGAAGAAAATAATTAATGAAAAAAATGTTAGGTCGATGATGAAAAATAATAATTTTACCATTTTACTTTAATCATTAAATATGAATAAACACTTCATATTAGTTGGATAATTAAAAGAGAGCAATTAAAAGATAAGAACTTAGAAGAACATAAGTTTATATTTCACAAAAAAATAATTTTTAGAAAGACATCTGATATCAAAGAGAAGAATAGTCACTGGGTCAAAGATAAGCTATAGAAAATAATCTATAACAAAACTAAATTATAGCAGGCAAAGGTGACATGAATTATATATCAAAGTATTTTAATTGAATTATATATCAAGATTTGATTTTTATGATATTATGTATCATGTCACATCAAATTTGTTATAATTAACGAACTACAGTGCATCTTATTACTAGATCTACTCATAGATCGAGTAGTCCGTCCAGTTCATACTGAATCAGGTTTAGGTAGATATTTTAGTGATTTAGGTCTGTCCGATCCAACTCGGATTAGTATTCATATAAAAATATTTATATTTAAAATTAAATTATAAAAATAAATAAATTTTTTTAATATATATAAATAATAAATATGAACCAACGAATCGACTCAAAATTAATTATATATAAAATAAATTAAAAAAAATCGAATCGCGACGTACCATGAACAGATCTACTTGCTGGATCCCAACTTGAGCATTTTTTTTCCTATGCAAATGCTAGCCCTTTTTCAACAAGCTAAATATTCTTGACATTGACAAGGTTGCAACTTGTATCTTTTCATGTATTCATTTAATGAAATTATTTGCTCTTCGTTGAAAAGTTTATAATTTTATGTGATCATTATTCATTTTTTGGAGTTGGTTTAAAATGATTTGCATAACTTTAATTTATTTTGTTCCTAATTTAGTTAACTTGTTAAAGTTCAATTCGATTTTTGTTCGTTTATATTTGTTTATCAAATTAAATAAATGGTAATGAATATTATTTTAAGGTTCATTTATTAATCGAATCGAACGCAATAAAGCATGTTCAATTTTTGTGTTCACAAACAAACTCGTTTATAAATCATTTAAAATTCATTTATTGTTCGATTATAATATAATTATTTGTATTTTATTTATTTATACGATAATTAATATTATTTGTGTTTTATTATTTTATGTTTAATAATAATTTATATTTAATAATATTTATGTTTTATTATTTTTACTTAATAATAACTTAACTTAAATTAATTAATTTTTTTATTTTATATTTAACAATAACTTAAAATTGATTTATTTGTTTGTTTGTTTGTTTAAAATTATTTCGATTTGTTTGTTTATTGTTCATGAAAAAAAAAATTAATTGTTGGCGAGCATGTTAAATTATATGTTTATGAACATGTTCATTTAATGTTCGCGAATAAGTTCATTTAATTTAAACGAACGAACTCGAACACACTCAATTTTAAAAGAACCGAGCTCCAACACAATTTTAAAATTCTTAACAAACACGAACCAAACACAAACAAGCTCAAAAATAAACAAACAAACACAAACAAATATATATTTGTTCAAACTCGATTCATTTATGATCTTAGTAAAGTGCCATAAGGTACTTCTTGTTTTACTTAAATCTTTAAGTAATATGAAATTTTTTAATTTCACACAAATTGAGTTTTTATAATATTAAAAAAATGTAAAACTCTATTAATTATTAATTAAAATTTTATTTATATTTTAATAATTATAATTTAAATATGTATTAATAACAAATATTTGAAAAAATACATATCTACGTGCAAGTCACATGATCATGTATTAATAAAAACAAAGTACATTACACACATGGGTATTAAACCTACTCATGGATCGGGCAACTCGTTTGGCCGGGCTCGGCACGTACTGGATCAGGTTTGGACAGAAATATTTATGATCCGACTCGGCCCGATCCAACCCGGATCACTGTTCACATATTAAAAAAAATATTTTTTAAATTTTAATTATAAAAATAAAAATAGGATGAACAGTAAACCAGGATCGGCCAGCGTGGGTAAAAAAGTAATAAATAAATAAAAAAAAAAATCGCGATCCGACCTATAAACAGGTCTAATGGGTATGCACATACAAGTGTATGAATAGACTTTTTTACTAATATGCTAGTTTTTTCAAGTTTTATCTAAGTTTAATACGTTGTCCAAACGATTTTAAGAACACATTCTCTCATATCGACTTAATATATTCAAAATTTTGCTCTTGGAATACTTCCCACAATAATCAAACCCTAATTGATAAAGAAAATATATCCTCTCTTTATAAACTAAAATAACCTTTTGCGAGTGAGAATAAACTCTTGTATTAGTAGCGTATCCGAATAATTGACTCAATAATAAATACATTAATAAATTTTTATTTAAATTTAAAGAGTTAAAATCAAATTTCTCTTAAAAAAACTTCCATTGATAAAGGAGAAACCAATGTCAAACAAAGATGCAAATTTCAAACAACATGAAATCTCTATTTTGTTTTTGTTAAATGATAACTCCATTTTGACAATTGACTCTTTTTTTGTCTTTAGTTTATGAAAATTTTTAATTTTATCATATTATTTCATGAGATTATGAACCTTTTTGCCAATGGGCAATACCTTTTAATCTAATATCTTTATTATCTTAGTGAATGCATTGAATGCATAAAGAATCCAAAGCATTTTGGTTACTATTCAAACAAACAAATCAATGGGGAAGAAACTAATTAAAAAATATAGAAGAAAAAAAAAAAAAACAAAGAAATCAAGTTCATTTTTCTCCTCTCATAAACAAGTTGATTTAATACATAAAAAACACAAATCATTATATATATATATATATAATGACAAATAAAAGAGATAATTTAATAAAAGTATTACCTACCCATTGAGATAAAATCAAGAATTTGACTACTCAAGTTGAGTGCATTTTTTTTATTAATCTAATAATTGATTATATTGTTTTGATAGGCAACATATAGCCTACCTAAATCTTCTCATTATATATATATATATATATAATATGATTAAGGGGATTATAAGTTTTGTTTAGATTTAATTTCTTTCAAATGATTTTAAATTCGCACTTTCTCACATCAACTTAATTCTCATCATCATAACTAAATGTCTAACTAAACTAGCACAAATTTAAGAAATTTGCATAGAAATATCATTGATTGAAAATGTGTTCTTATTTAATCTTTATGATTGAGGTGAAATCAAAGATGATCACATGCTTTTTTAATTGAATTTGGCTTCAATATACGACATTTTAAAAATACTTAAAATTCGATATAAACATGATTAATATGAAAAATAATATAAATACAATATGAATATATAAACACATTACAAACATATTAAAATTTATATAATATATAACATTATAACACATTTATATACGAAAAAACAACATAATTACTATAAAAATATACTATTGTCATGTCTATATATGATGCACCAAATCATGAAAATGAAAATTTCAAAAAAAATTCTCAAAAGGGAGAAAATTATAGTTTGCAGCTGTTTGCTAAAAACAGGAGAAAGAGAGATGAGTAAAAGTTGCCTAAAATATTGGTTTGTTTGAAGCCAGAAGGTCAAAGTCAAAACCCCCTACAGCCAATAAATTAGAAAAAAAAAAAAACTGAAAAAAGAAATCCAACCTAAAACCATAAGCCAAAAACCCACAGAAAAGAAGAAAAAAAAAAAGCCACCTTATTATGGTGGTTTCCAAAACTCAAGATTTGTTTTTTTAAAAAAAATTCTCTTTTTTTCTTCTTCTTATTTTTCTTTGTCAAATCTCTCTCCAAGTCTACCTTTCAAACTTTATTACAACCTTTTCTTTTCTTTGTTTTGTTTTGTCTCAAAACATTCTTAAAACTTTTTTTTTTTTTTTCATTTGATTCTTTTGTTTATTTAATCCTTCAAAATAATGGGTCTTTTGAGTCTTCTTAGACAGGCTTATAACTGAAAAGATCATGCAAAATTCTTCATTGTTTCATAAGGTATGTAAGAAGAAAATCTCTGTTGGATCTTTTTTCTTAATAATTATGTCATGTAGTTGTTTATTTTTGTTTGATGTTTTTAAGGTGATGGGTGTCTGTCTGAAAATTCTTTATTTTTTTTCAAAATTCCTTTTTTGTTTTTTGCAATTTCTAGAAATACCCATAATTTTGTTTCTATTTTAATGCATGTAAAAGATTCGCAATGTAAAATTTTGTCATTGTTTTTTATGCTTTAAGGGTACAGATTGATTAGTGTCTGAAAATTTCTAATTTTGTTCCAAAGTTCATATTTTTGCATTTCTAGACATACCCATCACTTGGTTTCTATTTTAATGCATGTAAAGAGGTGACAATAAGGAAATTTAGTCATGGTTTCAAGTCCATAGATGTTGTACAAATTGATTGGTGTCTGAAATTTTTTGATTTTATTCTAGAGTTCATTTTTTGTTGTAATTTTTAGTTAAACCTATCAATTTGTTTCCATTTTAATGCATGTAGAGATTGGTAGTGTGGAATTTTGGTCATGGTTTCAAGTTCATGTCTTTTCTTTGATGTTTTTAAGGTATAGATTGATGACTGTCTGATTTTTTTTTTATTCTCTCAATTTATATTTTTGCAGTTCTAGACATGCTCATCAATCCTTTTTCCAATTTAATGCTTGTAGATGTTGACAAATTGGGATTATAGTATTGGACTTTCTTCTTCATTTCATGCATTTCAAGAGCATGTTTATTGGTTTGTTGGATCTCCAAAAGCATAAATAGATTGATGATGCCTACATTCTTATCTTTGCTCTGAACTCACTGCAGATTTATGTGAATAACCATTTTATGATGCTGTTAGTAATGCCTGTCTTTAAGATTTGTCTAGAATTGTGCAGTATATGGGATTAAAATGAAGATTTATAATTTCTTTTTATTGCAACTGTGCAGATTAATGTTGTCTGCATTTATCAATGTGTGTTTGATTTCTGAAACTTCTGTTGTGGGTTTGGAAATTGAGCCGAAATCGGAGCAAATACTTAGGGTCAATAGAGTTCTCAGTGTTGATTTTATGAATAATTTGATTGCTGGGTCATTTGGGTAAGAATATGTAAGTTATGGTATCAGCAGCATTAATGCGAATCGTGCCTCCCTGCTGGAGGCCTTCCGTGGAGGGTGAAAATTCTAGTCGAGGTGGGGATGCTAACGGTAGGGTTGATGGATTGTTGTGGTACAAAGATTCAGGAGAACATGTTACTGGTGAGTTTTCAATGGCAGTAATTCAAGCAAACAATCTATTGGAAGACCATAGCCAACTTGAATCAGGTCCATTGAGCTCATTTGAATCGGGGCCTCATGGGACATTTGTTGGAATTTATGATGGTCATGGAGGTCCAGAAGCTGCTAGGTTTATAAATGAACACCTTTTTGGTCATATCAAGAGTATGTTATTCTTTCTCCTCTTTGCTGAATTTAATCATAATTTGTTATTTTGTCACTTTAATTTGGATAGATTTTGATGTTTGAAGAGTGCCGAGTGACATCTTGGCTTGTTTTTACTGGTTATCTTGGAAACTTCATATTTGATAGTCATAAGATATAAAAAGCCGGATCATGCGCCTTAAAGAAGGACCAATGAGGTTGAAGTAGGCATGTTTGAGTGAGGCAGGAACTTCACAATTTAACTAGCGATTATATTTAAGGTCAAATTTGGAATGGGGTTTGGTTACTGTTGATGACATAAATAGAGAAGATTTTGCACATTGTAGAACAGGTTGGAGTAATCTTCAACAAAAAAAAAGTGTGTGACTCTATGCTTTCTGAAAAAAGGAAGATAATTTAGTTTATGTGCAGATTCAGGAACTTAGAACTTGGATATCTGAACTATATGTTTCTGAAGTTTGCTTGGACTCGGGTGTGAGTGTCGGACACGAGTATGTGTCCGACACGGATATTTTCAATTTTTTTCAAGATTTCCATGTATTTGGAGGGTCCTTGGAGGATCATATCCCCATACCCATGTCCGTATATGCATCGGATGCGGGTGTCAGATACGGGTACTTCAAGAAAAATGAAGAGTCAGAGCAACATAGGTCTTAAGTCTTGCCAGCTCAGTGCAAAGCTCCTAAGAGTTTCAAAAGTCAAGTCATCGATATGTTTTTTTGGAGCTTGAGGATTTGTCTATTCCTCATATGCTCCATTTCAATTATTTACAGGCAAATGACAAATGTCAAATTTGGACTCAATTCTGATACTCTTCTCCTACCTCTCCCCAAACATCAAATTTCTTTCCCCTTTCTCTAGTTCTAGTTTCCAATGTTTTGATAGCTAATGCATATGTTTACTGACTTGACAGCTATTAATGGTGCAGAGTTTACAACTGAGAATCATGGAATGTCAGCCGATGTAATCAACAAAGCATTTTTGGCAACCGAAGAGGACTTTCTTACTCTTGTCAAGAAGCAGTGGCTAAGTGAGCCACAAATTGCTTCTGTTGGTTCATGTTGTTTGGTAGGAATAATTTGTAGTGGACTGCTATACATTGCAAATGCAGGAGATTCTCGAGTGGTCTTAGGAAGACTGGAAAAAGCCTTTAAAGAGGTCAAGGCAGTTCAGTTATCGTCCGAGCACAATGCAAGTATCGAATCTGTGCGGGAGGAGTTGCGATCATTACATCCCGATGATCCACAGATTGTGGTCCTCAAGCATACAGTATGGCGTGTGAAGGGTATAATACAGGTAGTTTATTGTGTCTATGCGATATTTCTCTATTTTTGTTGATAGTTTGTTGTTTCCATTATTTCTTCTATAAACATTTGTTTTCAAAACATTTATGTAACCACTTTAAATTGATGAAAATTGGTCAATTACTTTCTCATTCCAATATCTTATGACTATCAAATATGAAGTTTCCAAGAATACCAACATGAGTGTTAGTAATTTTCAGTTTCTACTTAGTTCCAAAATTTGGAATATTTTACATCATTTTATGTTTCCATATGAGCATCCCTACCTGAATTGTTATCAGTTTGTATCAATGTTGCTCCGACTCTTTATTTTTCTTGAAGTACCCGTGTCCGACTTCCGTGTCCAACGCATATCCGGACATGGATATGGGGATATGATCCTCCAAATACATGGAAATCTTGGAAAAAATTGAACATACACGTGTCCGACACTCACACCCGAGTCCGAGTAACATAGGTTTGTATGTTTATTTTCTTAGTAAACCATCATAAAAGCTATTTATAAATTCTTTCTTTCCAATATAGATTTATGATCCATTGCTATCCTGACTCTATCTAATCCCTTTACCATCTAAGAAGCAACGCTGAAGTTATTTTTTTCAGTTAATCATTCATTTATTTGCATCTTTGATATGGGATTATACCAGAATCTCAAATTGTTCCCTTGTTTATAACAAAATTTGACGAGAATGCTTGTATGCGTTGAATAGTGCTGCTGGGAGAACCAGCTTTAGGTTATGATCAGTAAACGTTGTAAAACTTATTTTGGGATGTAGAGGGATTTTATTGATAATGTTGAGGAAGGATAAATTCAAGAATTTCTCAGGAGTTCATATTTCCTATGTTACTTGGAATCGTGTGTGAGTGTCGGACACGGATATGTGTCCGACACGGGTATGTTCAATTTTTTTTCAAGATTTCCATGTATTTGGTGGGTCATTGGAGGATCATATCCTCATACCCATGTACGGATATGCGTCGGACACGGATACTTCAAGAAAAATGAAGAGTCGGAGCAACATAGCATATTTCACCTGCTTAAGTGATCATTTTGTAGTCTTCATGGGAATGATTTCAGGAAATCATATATGAAATTTGATCTAGATATGATAGTTTGAGAATCTATGTTTTATGACTTTCAAATGGAACTTTTGGGGAGGAATTACCATTTGAATTACTATCAATCTGCCAGAGAGAATTAGCATTGATCTACACAACAAGCATGTGCAAATTGATAGTCCATTGACCAAAGTTTTATCATGTGACAGATTTCAAGATCCATTGGTGATGCTTATCTAAAGAAGGCAGAGTTCAACAAAGAACCTCTATTGCCGAAGTTTAGAGTTCCCGAATCGTTCGAGAAGCCGATCCTACAAGCCGAGCCAGCAATATTAGTACAGAAACTCCATCCTGAAGATCAGTTTCTTATATTTGCATCAGATGGTCTATGGGAACACCTTAGCAATCAGGAGGCTGTTAACATTGTCAACACCTGTCCACGTAACGTAAGATTTCTTTTTGTGATTTTATTTCGACGTATTTAAACTGGCTGTATCCTTGCGGTTACGCTTACAATTGAGTTCAAAAAATTAATGGCTCTTATGCTATCAGAACTAGCAGCACTTCTCTTTTAATTTACTGGATTTTAAGAAACTTTGTACCTTTTCTTTCCCCACTTTCCAATCTGTAATTGAAGGTGATTGGTTCAGTAGTGTTGTCTTCTCTTGTACGGTCAATTAGGTGTTTATGCCCTGCAGCTATGTTGTTCCGACTCTTCATTTTCTTGAAATATCCATGTCCGAAACCCGTATCCGGCACATATTCGGACATGGCTATGGGATATGTATGACCTTCCAAGGACCCTTCAAATACATGGAAAAACTTGGAAAAAACTGAACATACCCATGTCGGATACATACCCTTATCCGACACTCACACCTGAGTCCGATTAACATAGCCCTGCAGCCTAGAAAATGGTTCCTTGGTTCCTTCTTGAAGCAGCTATTCCTGGCTTTTCCTACATTATGTAATTAGTGTAATTGTCAACATTTTAAAGGTTTTCCTTTTTTTTTTGTTCTTTTTCCTCCATATACATGAGTTTTATGCTGAGTTCACTTAGAACTTAGAAGTCATCTTTATTATGATGATTGAGTTGCTTCTGGATATATATATATATATATATATACTTATAAGAGATGCTTACACAGGGTATTGCCAGGAAGCTTGTCAAAGCCGCACTTCGCGAAGCAGCAAAGAAGAGAGAAATGAGATACTCGGACTTGAAAAAGATCGATCGCGGAGTGAGGAGACATTTTCACGACGATATAACAGTTATCGTTTTGTTTCTGGATTCCGATCTGGTAAGCCGCAGCTCCTGGCGCAGACCCCAGGTTTCGATCCGATGTGGTGGCGGAGTCTCTGGAAATGGCAGCTGCTAAAGTGCAACAGGTCCTAGACCTCTTTATCATTTGCTCCCCATTGTCTCCTTTTGTATTAAGAATGGTTTTTTCTTTGCCTTTTAAAGAGAAGAGATTGAAAATGATTTTTTTTTAACCAATGTATAGGCCACGAAATTCAGCAACTTGTTTCCATAAAGCCATAATAGAATTATCTTAAAGAGAATTCCTCCTTTGAAGTTTACTCTGGTGACTGACACATGATAAATTGAAAAGCTATAAATTCATTGACATCTATGGTATTATCCATTTCCCTTAAGAATTGGTTCAAATTTTGACTGTGTTACTTGGACTTTTTTATTTTCCGTGTCTGACATATATTCGGATATGGGTATAGGTTATAAATTTTCAAATATATGAAAAAATTAAAAAAAATAAAATAAACATATTACCATATCCATCAAACCGACACTTATCTTGAGTTGGGATAACATAGAATTTTGCTACTAAATGTAAGTGTGGTAAGTGTGTTTATTGTGATTTAGTTTCGAATTCAAACTCTAAATTTATTGAATTTTACTTCTTAAAATAATTATGTGAATCAACCGAACTAAATCCAAATTTAAACTATGCCATAGTGATATGTTTACATTAGAAGTTTTTTTTTTTTTTTTTTTTTAATCTAGTTTATTGAAATATAATTTGAGCTGGGACTATAATCTAAAATCTCTATTAAGATCTCATTTTATTCTTATCGCTTCAACTTATGTTATATAAATTCGGGTAAGTGTCGGATATGGATATGTGTTCGATATAGATATATTCAATTTAATTTTTTTTTTAATATTTGGAAGATTATATTTTTATATCCATGTCTGAACATATGCAAGACATAAATATCGAACATAAATATTATAAAAAAAAAAATTCAAATAACATAAGCTTCAACTAGTCTAATACATGGGTGATGGGACAATAGAATTGAGTGTAATATTTTTTTCTTTTAAAAAAATATAATTTTTTTTTTATGAGACGATATCTCAATCTTACATCTGTTGACAGAAATAACCAATCATAAGAGTATTGAGGGTTTAAGTACTCACATAGTCTCTGTACTAGTGAAAAGAGTAATTTAGTCTCTGTACTGTAAAAGTGAGTAATTTAGTCCCTGTACAATTGAAATAAGTGCAAATAAGTAAAATTGATAACAAAGTTAATGAAAAATCGTTAAAATACTGATGTGGACTCGTAAAATCTAACAAAATAATGACTTGGAATAAAATATGACTTGAAATATATCTAAATCTGTTAGATTTTACGAGTTCACGTCAACATTTTAACAGTTTTTCATTAAAATCATTATCAATTTTACTTATTTGCACCTATTTCAATTATACAGAGACTAAATTACTCACTTTTATATTACAGAGACTAATTTACTCTTTTCACTACAATACAGGGACTATGTGGGTACTTAAACCGAGTATTGAGCATCCGACCAACCAACCAACACTCCAACAATAGTACAACACTGTTAGGGATGGCAATGGAGCGGATTTTGTAATATTCGTCCCCGTCCCGCCATTTGAATGCTATGTCTCGCCTCCATCCCGTTCCGTCGTGGATGTTGAAATTTCAATACCGCTATCACCTCAATGGATATCGGTTACATCCATAACCACCCTGCCCCGCCTCGCTCCATCCGATTTTTATTAGTTTTTTCTAAAATTTTCAAATAATATATTGTAAAAAAAATAAATAAATATAAATTCAACATAAACGAGTTTCTAATCTAGGGAGAGAAATAAATAAAGTATTAGGTTTTTAAAAAGAATAAGTTATGTTGAATTACTTTATTATCTTTTTAAAAACTAAATATTTAAGAGTAAAATAGTAATTTCAATATTCGGGACTGGACGGGACATAGCAGGCAATTACCAAAAGTGCTCCATCCTTGCCTTTCAAACAACAAAAAAAATCACCCTGTCCCGCTCCGCCTCCACTTTTTTAAAAAAAAAAACTCTTTATTTGGAATGGGTCGATTCGAAATTCATCAAACGATTCGGATTTTGTCATCCCTAAACACAGTTGCCCAAAACCAAAGACATGGCAGCTTTGAAAGTATGCTATACTAGTGGAATTGGTCCCTTTTTTTAAAGCTTACGAGTATGAGTATCCGACCAACCAACATTTATGTCTAAATCTATCCTTGGCAGGAGATTAACAAAAACTTAGCTTACAAACAAACCAGGCGAGATCCAAAGGAACTTGTTGAGAGCTACAAGAAACGTCTCATGGTACTCCATTTTTAAAGCTTAAGCAGTATGGGAAATTCTCAGAATTTGAATATTAGCCTTCCTTGTTTCTTTTGCAGGCTCAGCTTTGAACAATGGGGGATTCCCTGTTTGTCTTACCATGGGAATCGAGGAACCGAGTCTGTTATTTCCATTGGTGGTGCTAGTGTCCCGTGACCATTATACTTACTCCGTAAAATCGATTTATTGAGATGTACAGCACTCACGTTTATATGTCGAAAAAAAAAATCCCGATTAATATATCATGCCTACTATAAAACGCTTAATGTGACATTTTTTTTTTCTATCCAATCTCGTGATGCCCTTACACGGACTTTTTCCATCCTATCTATCCCCAATTTGGGACACTCAACGTGGAGTCGAGCAATCAATGATTAACTCTAATACAACTTGTCACGTGATCATTATTCTCTCCCTACAAAATCAATTTATTAGAGTGTACAACGCTTATATATCTAGAGATGGCAAAACCCAATCCGACCGATGGATTTCGAACCGATCCGAATGAAGAGTTTTTTTTTATTTGAACAATGGAGGCGGAGCGCGATTTTTTTTTTTGAAAGGCGAGGATGGAGCAGTTGTGGTAATTGCCTGCTCCGCACCGCCCCAAATACTGAAATTATAATTTTACCTTTAAATATTTAGCTTTTAAAAAAATAATAAAATAATATAATTAAACTTTTTTTAAAAAAAAAAAACTAAACCTAATAATTTATTTTTTTTCTCTTCCTAGACTAGAAACATATTTATATTGAATTTATATTAAAAAAAATTTACAATGCTTTATTATTTCAAAAAAATAAAAATAATTAATAAATATCGAATAGGGCGAAACAGGACGATTATGGATGTAACCCACATCCATGAAGGTGGTAGTGGTATTGAAATTTCAACATCTACGGCGAAACGGGACGAAGGGCAGGACAAAACAGTGATATGACGAAACGAAAACGGATACTGCAAAATCCGCCCCCGCCCCGCTCCATTGCCATCCCTATATATATCCAAAGACATTTCATTTCCTTTTAAATGTGGATTAATGCATCTTACCTAATTTTTTAAAGCATTTGGCGACACTAGCATATTCTCCCAATCAGAAAAAGGGAAAAAAAAAGGAACACATTCGAACAGTTATGCAAAAGGACCGATGTAATCTTATGCTAATGCGCACTCCCCTTAGATTGAAAGGGTTGCTTTCTGTGGGTAATTAATGGAGAATCATCCATTGTTATCTTTGTTCAACAGAACGGAGGATCTGCCATTATTAAAAACAATGAAGGTACTAACCAGAATAATTTCTCTTTATGAAGATATATGTTGTGTTGTGTGTGGATACTTCATAATATCTGTAAAATCTAGTTACGCAAATCAGATATCTAAAATTTTTGAAATATTCGAATTTGAATCCGCTTAATTTACATAATATCCGAATCCGCATTTGATTTAAATAACAATATCCGTCAAATACCCGAATCCGTTAAATATTTGAATTTATTAAATCAATTTTTTTTTTTAAAAGATACAAATATAAAATTAAACAATAATTAAATATGTAAACGGATATCTGAATCCATTATCAAAATCTGAATCCGATATCTGCATAAGTAAAGCGGATTTTGATAACAGATTCAGATATCCAATACTATCTGAACCAAAACGAATTTGAACATCCAAAAGTTCCTATCTGAACCTGTTACGAAATGGTAAATCTAATAACCAAATCCGAAAATTATCTGAATCCGCAGTATCCGAATTTGCAAAAAAACGAATCGGATATTATCCCTACCTGTGAAATCCATAATCCAATTAGTTATGCATGACTTGAGAGAGTTCTCTCCTAATCAATTTCATAATCAATACAAATCATCATAATAAAACTGTGAATTCATGAAAATAGAACATATAACAGGGTATGAAATTTTGCTATAAATAATTTGATCTGCCTCAAATATTATCACTTGTGTATAAGCTGTGAGCAGCTACTTGACTAGGAATTGGCATTTACACTACAAAAGTTCCCTAAGAGGTTCTTCATCTCTAGTTGCAGTAGCAAATTACAGCACAAAATTTGACTCTGTTGGGACTCTAACTTAAGGACCCAGCATCCTCCACAAAAATAAAAGATACCTTGTTCCAATACCTAAACCCTCGTTGAGACTTCGTTTAAATCGAACCCGAAAAATTTCTGACATTTAAGACATAGGAACAGCCAACAAATATATTCATACTGCCCTAACCGAAACAGTTTAATTAGAAAGAAACTTTGAAAAGCAAAGGCTTTCTCCTTAATATAGTGACACAAAGAACCCAGCTTTCAATTCGTGAAGATATTCATCAGAAAGGATATGAAATAACATGAAATGCAAAAGCCAATGAAACCCGGCAGGTAAAAATAACTACTTCAGTAATACTTTCCATATCTTCCCCATATACACGGCTAATGACATTAAAGAAAGCCCCGCCGATATATAAAGCAAAATAACACCTGAAGCTACTAAAATCCCAGGTTCTCCGAGACTGCATAAAGGAAAACAAGAGAGGAAAAAAAAAGGGGAAGAAACAGTCAAATACTCAGATACTAAAAGAATGATTCAACTAGGCTTGTTTGGGCATGCATTTATAATTTTCATGTTGGCCAAAGAAGCAATTTAATAAACCTGCTATCTCGCGTAGCCAGAAGGATGGTTAGTGCAGCCATCTGCGTGGCAGTTTTCCACTTCCCCAGGTTATTTACCGCAACAGCCTGATTATATGTATCAAACTTATAAAATAAGCTACAACTTAAACTCAAGCATTTTCTCACGAGAAAAAAAAAAATCTAAAAATACTTTAATTTAGAAGTAAAATAGGTAGTTGATTAACATCCACGGGAGAGAAACATACCTCTAGAAGCTTACCATTCTGAGAAGCAGCCCATTCCCTAACGGCGGACATAGTTATCTACAAATACATTGCCAACTATTCTAAGATATCTCTAACTAGGTCATACATGTATAGAAAAAAATATGGGCTATAGCATATATTACCTCCCTTCCAATAATGGCAATTGATGGTAAAATCAGTAGCCATGGCACTTGCTCAAAGATAGCAACATTCAAAGGTCTTGAACATAATAAGACCAATGTAGCAGCAACCATAAGCTGCATTCAACAGGCATGAGATCAGATGAAATGCTCAATGGTTAAGACCTATGTTACTCGGACTCGAGTGTGAGTGTCGGACATGGGTGTGTGTCTGACACGGGTATGTTCATTTTTTTCCTATGATTTCCATGTATTTGGAAGGTCCTTGGAGGATCATATCCCCATACTCATGTCCGGATATGCATCGGACATGGGTGTCGGACACGAGTATTTCAAAAAAAATGAAGTCGGAGCAACATAGGTTAAGACAAGTTAATACAGCAACTTCAGCAAATTCACTGTATCACAAAACAAAAAAAAAAAAAAACTTACAAAGTTCGGAAAACGAAAAGGAAGAAAGAACAGACCTTGTCAGCAACTGGATCCAAAAATGCACCAAAGGCAGAATGTAACCTCATCTGAAAGACATAATAGAGATTTTACTCAGATCAATTATATAGAGTAACAAAAAACAAGAGGACAAAAAGAGGCTTCCGTTGTAACTTGTATGTCAACAACGGGGTGTGGTGGAAGGCATACCTTCCGAGCAATGTACCCATCAAGCCAATCAGTTATAGCAGCAGCAATAAATATACTAGTCGTAGCAGTCCTTCCCCACCAACTATCGACATAAAAGGCTAAAAAACGAAAAAGAAAATCATTTCGCTAGTCTCACCGAACAAAGTTTTAGCATTGGGCCAATGCAATTTGCAATTACCACTAAGAATTCAAAAGTAACACCACCTATACATCTAATAATCTATAGATTTCTTATACCATCTGAACCGCATAACATTGCAACCTATCAGCCTTTGAATTTGATCGCAATTCACATGGGCGGAGATTTCAAATACAAATAAAAGTGCTATAATTTCCAAAATCATCAGAGAGTTATCAGATTATGACTCGAAGAGATATCAAGATTACAACCGAAATACCCTGACATACACATAATTCATGCCCCAACACATGAAAATCAGCAAACAAACCAGGCTGACATAAACATAACCACAATGGTTACACATGTTATGTCTCAAACAGACATCAAAATCACAAACATATGATCTAAACATACAAGAAAAACCTTGGAAAACTTTATTCATCATCCAAACATAATTCATGCTCCAACACATGAAAATCAGCAAACAAACCATGCTAACATAAACATAACCACAATGGTCACACATGTTATGTCTCAAACAGACATCAAAATTACAAACATATGATATGATATAAACATACAAGAAAAACCTTGGAAAACTTTATTCATCATCCAAACATTAGACAGATCAAAATTAAAGGTCCAAACCATGGAGGAAACAACAAACCCTAATTGCATTACATCAAAAATGAAATGTCATTTATCATCATCATTGTTGCAAATTTCAAAATTAAATTCAATGGGCAAACGATTAAGAGCATAAAATGAAACCTAACATCAAAATTCACAAATTATTTAATCAAAATTATTGCTATATAAAATAATAAAAAAGAAACTTAACTGAAAATTAGCAGCGGTACGGCGGCGACGCGACCGAGGGTTAAAACAGTGGGCAAAGTTAAAATTTTGGAAGAAGAATTATTAGAAGAAGACGATTTAGGCTGGTGTTCTTGTTGTTGCTGTTGCTGTTGCATCATCGGCGTCGTTTTGGAATTCGAATCCATATCCTCAAGAATGCCGCCAGACCCGGAACCCGACCCGTTAAAGGCTCCTTTATTGTTTGCTGAGGAAGAGAAACAGTTGGGAAAGGGAAATCTAATAGAAGGAGGTAGGTTTTCATTGGGAGGATGGGGAATGCTAAATTGAGCCGAGGGTGAGAAGGGGGCTATCGTGCGCCGGGTTAGGTGGAGCGAGGATGGAGCCCGGCTGGTGGTGGTTATGGTTCGAACCCATTTGCTTGGCTTGACGTAGATCGAGGCTGCTAGGCTCAGTTTCAGGCCTGACATTTTTGGATTTTTTTTTTCTTCTTTTGGGTATAAATTTTTAAGTTGTAGCTGAGATTAAGGTTATTTATCTATGGAGTTTAAAGCTTTCACATCTCTGATGTCTTCGCCACTCTTCAGAGCTTTGGTCCCTTCGGGAATCCTGATAAATCTAGCTGCCTTTATTATTATTATTTTTTTAATACAAAATTTCGTTGAAAACATAAATTCCTCAACAACAAAAAAAAAAAAAAAAAAAAAACATAAATTCAATATAAAGTGCCTATTGATCTTCACTTTGTTATTCCTCTTGTCTTAATTCAATATTTTTACAGTAATTATTTTTATGATTTGATTTCCTGAGAGTTAAAACTAAATTTCAACTAAAATTCTTGTTTTATATTTGTGTAAAAAAATAACAAATCATTTTATTTTATAAAAAAATATATATGAAATTTGTAAAACAAACAATCAATTATTGAATTAAATGTTCGAACATAAAAAAAAAAAAAATTTGTAATTTATACTCAAATAAAAAAAAAAAGGTTCAACTTAAGTCTTAAAAAAAATAGAAAAATAGGGCAATTTACTTTGTAATTACGTGACAAGTTGTAAATTCCTATGAAGATATGATAAAAAAAATTGAAAGTGAAAAAAAAAAAAACAAAATATAGACATGGTATGAAAATAATATAGATTTTAAAAGTATATATATATATATTGAGTTTTTTTTTTAATTACTTAACATTTCTTTTTTTTGGCCAAATAGTTTTTTATTCTTTAAAGTGGGTTTGGCCTATTTTAGTCCAATGTAGTAAATTCATATGGAGTATCATGACTAAAATACTACCCAAAAAAAAATATGAATCATTTTATTTTTTTAAGTAAATTTTTATATTTTTATTATACTCAAATAAAATTTTATTTTTATTTCAAATAAAAAATTTATTTATGTTAAAAACTTATTTAGATATAAATTAACGTTTGGAAACTTATTTAGATGCAAATTAAATATTAAAAATTTATTTTTAAATATAAAAATTTATTTAAATAAAGTGATAAAATTTAAAAACTTTTATATTAGTTTAGCCAAGAAGCATCTTAAGCATATAGGCTACTGATCTAATAGTCATTTCCTACTCTTGAAATTGAGCCCAAAACTCCCTAACTAAGAGACTTAAGACGTAAATATAATAGTAGGATTTTTTTTTATTAACTTAAACTTTTAAAAAATCGATCATTTAATTTATCATGAAATTATAATTTTTGAATTCGTGTTTTGAAAAATGTTTTATTTTTAATATTTTTTTCATCCAACATTTATTACCTAATAAACTATAAAAAAAATTATTTAATTAATCATTTTGTTCCTTTTTAAGCCAAATATTCCTAGCTTAATTACATTGTTTAATTCTCAAATCAATGGTTTTGATTGATTATCCATAGATATATATGCAGCTATGACTAGCTATGGTTCTTACACTTGAAGGCATAATATTGCTCTCAAATCGCATTGACATTTTATTCGTTTAATTTAATATTTGAGTTTTACTAAACTTAATGTATTTATTAATAAAATAAAAGAAATTTATTATTATAATTTTTAAAAGAAGAATTTATACGGTAGAAAATGTTTATGTATACAATATTTTATAATTTCAAGTAATAGTAATGATGTTAATAAGTAGTATAAATTTTGTTAAATTGTAACTTCTAAATTTTATATTATTATATAAATTTAAATTTTTTTTATTTTAATAAATATATATTCAATATGCTTTAATCCCACCATAAAATAATAAAAATAATTTGATAAAAACTAGATCTGTCAAATGACCGGATTATCTGTCCGTCCTGCAGGTTTGATTCGAATTGGACTGTACCTAGATAGAATTTTTTTTTTTTCAATTCAGACTGATATGGTCCGGTACTATTTGAACATTTCATTTAATAAAAAAATTATTTTTATTTAAATTTAATTATAAAATATAAAAATTATTTTTTTAATATTTATAAATAATAAAATAGATTTACGAACCGATCCGATCTTAATCCAAAACGAACTTGGATAAAAAAAATCGAATCGAGATCCGATCCGACTATGAACAAATCTAATAAGAATATTTCATTTTCAATAGATATTTTCATTGCCGATACAATGATAATGGACAAGGAGTTGTCAATTGTCTAAAGCCATTGGCGACATTATAATTTTTTTTAAGATAAAAAGGAGAAAATATATATATATATATATATAACCCTTTCATTTTATTTTGGTGATTATTTATCTCTACTATATTAATTAAGAAAGTTCAAAAGTAAATTTTAATAATGATTTTTGTCTTAAAAATTTTAAAAATACATCATATCAAGTACTCTTAAAAAATAATAAATTTTTATGTTGATAAAAAAAATGAAAAGTTAATAATAATTTACAAAATTAAATTATGAATCTGATTTAATACTAAAAGTAAATTACAGCATACATCCATTTTCTTTTATTTATATTTTGTTTTTATTCTCAATTTTTAGAATTAAATCTTTGCATAAAAATCATAAATGACTTGTGTATTTTGTTATGATATTAATATTAAAGAATTTCCGAATTTAAGTTTAACTCAAATGAATCATTATTCATAGGAGATAAATTCTTATAAGATTAAAGTTCGACCATCGATTCTTGTAAATTCCTTTTTTTTTTTTTTTCAATTTTCTTCCATTTTTAGTTTTCTTTATATCGAAAAATAAATATTCAACAACTTTCTTTATATACACCATTATCTTTCCCCACCATTCTCACTTTGTCGAATTTAAAAAAATATCAAACGCAAATAAAAAATAAAAAAATTTATATTACTCTAAATTAAGAATTTTAATTTTCTACTGATTTGATATATTTTACACATATAATAAACTTTACATTATTAATAAAATTTCAATTAATATGTATTTAGTTTTGGTTATTTACACAATCTGCAACTCTATATTAAATATAAAATTATTAGAATTAAATATTGATTATTAAAATTAAAAATTCAACATTAATATAAAATTAAAAAATATTTACAAACAATACAAAATATTAATTTAATTAAACAAAAAAAATAAAAATATTTATTTTAAATAATTCTTTCTATTTTACTCATTCTAAGCCTGTGTATGGATTGGGGTAGGGGAGAAAAAGAAAAATAAAGTAAGAAAAAATAAAAAACTTTTTCTTTGTTTTTTCTTATTCGAATAAAGAAAATTTAGTAAAGAAAAGTGATGGGAGTTGACACCTTTTATTTTTTCTCAAATGCATTTTTTATTTATCACAAATTGAAAAAAATGAAAGAAAAATGAAAATCATTTAAAAAATATATATATATATAAAATGTTCATATTACTTATTTTACATTCATTAAATTATTTTTTTATTTTTAAATTTATATACTTTACGAAATTAACGTTAAAAATTTTAGCAATATTTTTTAATTTTTTGTTTTTTTAATTTCTTATATTGCAATTATATTTTTTAATATATTATTTATTTTATTTTTTATTTTCCTTTTCATACTTTAACTAAAAGATGAAAACTAATTTTTTTTTTTCAAATACATTTTAATTATCCAAATAAAAAAAATAATCATTTCATTTCCTTTAAAAATCCTTCTTTTCCTTTGTTTTCCTTTCCTTTCTTTTCATTTACTAACATTCAACTCTTATAATTATATTTTTTTATTTTTCTCAATTCAAACAATTGCTGAATCCTGCCTATTTCCATTTTCGATCTCCGTTGACGCTAATCTCGCCCTTTTGGCTTTTGCATGTGCCTGCCCTTTCCATCGTCGCTTTCCCTTCTCTCACTCCCTTACTTCCCTTCTCCCAAACAGCGAAACCGAAACTCCCTCTCTTTCTCTTTTATCTCCTTTCTTTTCTCTCCCATTGTTTTTTTTTTTTTTTTTTTTTTTTTTTTTTTTTCCCGTTGCAGAAATTCAAGCACAAACAGAAAAAATCTCCGAAAGATCCTCTCGTCCGTCACTGACATCTCTCAAAATTTCACGGACCAATCAAATCGATCCACCTCACCAGGAATAAATGAGATCCTCCGCCACCGCCGTTACAACAACCACCAAAACCGTAAACCCCCTTATAACTTTCGAACACAAGAGGTACGCTCTTCTCCCCACGTGTCCCTTCGATTTCTCTCTCTGATCCATTATAGTTTTGATCGGATCTTTCTGTTTTTTTTTCCTTCTTATTTTCAGTAAAACTTTTTTTGACTCCGAATCTTTTATCAATGATTCTTGATTTGGATTTGATAATGTGAAACGTGATTTAATTCTATGAACAAATTTGAGTGGAAAATATGAGCATATGCTGTTTTCCAGTGTAACTCGGCAATCTTTGGATGCCGATTGCAGGTAAATTCAAGCTCGATTTTGATTGAATTTTCCTTTTTTTTCGCAATTTTTTTTGATGTTTTTGAGTTAGATGTCAAGATCTCATTGAATTGATCACAGTTTAGCTTAGTAATTGAGGAATGTGGTGGCTGGTTGCTAGTGATTTAAGTTAGTTTTTGCTGAGAACGTTCTTGAAGTCTGTGATCTTTTATTGAGAATTTTTTTCATGGATTCTAATTTGATTTTTGAGCAAATTGAGTGGAAAATGAGTGATAACGGAAAGTAGAGAAGTTTAGTTTTGACTATGATATGTTGTTGTCTAGTGTAAGTAGGCAATGATTGGAGGTGGATTACAGGTAAATTCGAGCTGCATTTGGATCAAATTACATGCTATTTCACTTTTAGTTTGATGCTTATTTATTGCTCTAGATTTTATTTTGCAATGAGTTGTCTTGATTGAATTTAATAAGTTTAGGTTAATATTACAGGTAGTTTTAAATTTTAAGCTAGTTTTTGCTTAGAATGTTGTGGTAATCAGTGATTTTTGGAGGCTGATTGCAAGTAATTTAAGTTGGTTTTTGCTTCGAATGTTGTGGAAATTTGCACTCTTTAGTTCGAGTATTTTTTTTGGTGGAATGATCTGTTGTTAGTGTCAATTGTGAAGGTTTTGTTGAACTTCTGGGGGTTATTAAGGCCCCGTTTAGCATTGATGTTAGCACAGTTTTGAGATCAAAAGCTGAGTTTCACCGCAAACGCAATGCTAAACAGTAATTTTTTTTGGCTTTTGCAGTTAAAATCATGGTTTGGCAACCCAAACCAAAAAGCCAAGAAAATGGAGCTTTTGCGGTTTGGAAACTGACTTTTGGATAAAATGACTTTATTATCCTCATATCTTTAAATTTTTATTATTTTAAACATATATTTTTTTGACGTTTTAATTCTTCACAGCAATGCCAAACACTTAAAAGTTCTTATACTATATTTTTTCCCCACACTTTTTCCAACCCAAGCTTTTTCTAACCCAAGCTTGCTAAACTAACCCTAAAGCGTTTATTATCGATAGGGATGCATATGGATTTGTGGTGAGACCTCAGCATGTGCAAAGATACCGAGAATATGCTAATATCTACAAGGTATTTTTCTTGACTCTATCTCCTGCTTTTATGGCTTTTTATTTTTAGTCATCACCTTCTTTTGGCTGCTGAAGAAAAAGAAAAGGATGATAAAATGCCAACTCATATACTACGTTGCATGGATACGGGTACGGTACCGGTACTCGGTACGGATACGGGTACGAGATGCGGTAATTTTTAAAAAACTAGGGTACGGGTACGTTAATATATATATATATATATATATATATATATATATATATATATATATATATAAGAAACTGAAATTTCACATAATAAAATATGACACAACATAATATAAAAGATAAAACACACAAATTTCAACATGACAACATCTCAAAATAAGAAACTACAATACTTAAATTGTTCAACATGACAACATCTAAACATGACTATGAAAATCAAACTCTAACAGTGTCTATCTCATTATTTCCTTGCCCATCTTCAGTGAAAAGAACCGCCTCCAAATATGTCTTAGGGCATGATAATGCTATTGATAATGAAAAGAGGGGAAGGGAAATATGCTTTAGGGCATTAAAATGCTGAGTTTTAGTGTAAAATTTGGCCAAGCCGTACCCATTCTTAATTTTTTTTTTTAAAAATGGTACGTACCGGTACGTACCTAGCCGTACCCGATGCGTACCCGTACCCAGTATGTACCAGGTACCGGTACTCTTGCAAGTGAGCCGTACCCATGCTTCAGATCTCATATATCATGGTGAATATTGAATAATGTGTCTCACTTAGTACAGAAATGGGTGATAATGTGTCGTAGAGTTATTCTCTGAAACTCAAAATAACTTAAGCAAATATTTCTGTTAAGACAACATATTTCCTTTAATCTTTTTTTTTTTTTCCTTTCCCAACCTCTCTCTCTTCCACATTGTTATGGGTCCTGAATGATGACAAGCTCTATAGTTCAGATATTTGATTTAGTTTCTTTGACTAATTTCTGGGCAACTGAGTGGAGATCAAAGGAAATAAGTTCAACTAAGATGAAATAAAGGTTTATATCCTGTCTATACCCATGACTTTAGGAAGAAGAGGAGGAAAGATCAGATAGGTGGAGTGATTTCTTGGAACGTCAAGCAGAGTCTGCTCAATTGCCTATCAATGGGATACCTTCAGAGGAAGGCAAGGAGGCCTCACATGCTGAAGCTGCAGAAGATGGGAACAATGCAGTACAGAAGGGGGCTGAAGGAGATGATTTATGTGAAAAGAAGTCTGGTTCTGATAGTCTGTCTGAAAATGATACAGAAAAAGAGAAGGTACAGTCTGCACCAGAGAAAAGAGTTCACCGGATCCAAATATGGACTGAAATTAGACCATCCCTTCAGACCGTTGAAGATATGATGTGTATTCGTGTAAAGAAGAAAGGCAGTTTATCAAAAGACGAGCAAAAAACCGGTCGAGGGAAGCCGTTAACTCCTACTGAAGATGCTAGATTCCCAAAGGGAGCATCAGAGGAGGATTCTGAGGATGAATTTTATGATGCAGAGAGATCTGACCCAGTTCAGGATGCCCCTACAAGTGGCAGCGCGAGTTCCACAACTGGTGCTGCTGCTGCTGCTGCTGCGGATGCAGCTTCTACAGAATCTTTATTTCCCTGGAAGGAAGAGTTTGAAGTTCTTGTTCGTGGTGGAGTGCCAATGGCTCTTAGGGGAGAGGTATTTTATTTGATGTTCTGTCATTCTCTCTTGATTTTCCACACACTCTCTCTCTCTAATGAACTTGGTCATTGCAGCTTTGGCAAGCCTTTGTTGGTGTGAGGACACGCAGAGTGGAGAATTATTACCAGGATCTGCTTGCTAATGAAACTAACTCTGGCAACAACACTGAACAACAGAGCTTCCAGTCAGTTATTAAGGGTTCAACCACTGAGTCCATGTGTGGACCTGAGAAATGGAAGGGGCAGATTGAGAAGGTTGTTCCATGTGCAGTTTTCTGAATCCTGTATTTAGTTTCTTCAGCAGCTGGTGCTACCTTTTTGTTTGGTGTTATTAGTTTGAGTTTCCTAACTGATTAGTGGGTCTAAAAACAGGATTTGCCCCGAACATTCCCAGGTCACCCTGCTCTGGATGATGACGGTAGAAATGCTTTGAGACGGTTGCTTACAGCCTATGCTCGACATAACCCCTCTGTTGGGTACTGTCAGGTATTAGGTTCAGAAATATGTTAGCTATGGTCATGCTTGCAGTGCTTTGACTTTTTGGGATAAGTGTTTTTCTCATGCAGGCAATGAATTTCTTTGCTGCCTTGTTACTCCTCTTGATGCCTGAAGAAAATGCCTTCTGGTAGGTTTGAAGACTCAGTTGAGAAATTCCTTGCAAATCCATTATTCCTCTTTCTATTTGTGAAATTCATTTTTTAAGGTTACAGATTTGAGCATATTTTGTTGCTGAAACATGATTACATTATGTTATTTACATGATTTGCATGTTTTCTTTTGTTGTTTATATGGTGGGATCCTCTAATTTTTAGTGGCAAGCATAGGATTTAATTTTTAAAAATAAGTGCACTATTGGTTTTATATTCTTCTAAGTTGTGGTATACATTTCAGGACTTTGATGGGCATTATTGATGACTATTTTGATGGCTATTACTCAGAGGAAATGACCGAGTCTCAAGTAATATCTTGCCTATCTCTTTTTTCTCCTTGTTGGTTGATTTCTACTTTATGCTTTCTCCTAAATGAGAATGTTAAAGTGGTTGATGGCATAATTATATGCTTTAGATAACTATCCCGGTAACTTGTGGCCTTTTGTTAGGTTGACCAACTTGTTTTTGAGGAGCTGGTGCGCGAGAGATTTCCCAAACTTGGTTTGTTTGTTTGTTTGTTTTTTTTTTTTTTCAATATTTGTTCTTTTTATGTTTGAAATTTAGATGTTCACTTTCCATTGCCTTTTTTGGGCAGTTTATGATTGACATTTTTATGTTTATGCAGTCAATCATCTAGATTACCTGGGAGTGCAAGTGGCATGGGTTACTGGACCGTGGTTCCTTTCCATTTTTATGAACATGCTTCCATGGGAAAGTGGTCAGGTTTCATGCTGTGTCATTTAGCAATATTTAACTAGTTGAACAATTTATCACACTAGTTGAAAGTTTCTTTTATAGTTGGTGCCTTTGTTGCTAGTTGACTGATGTTGCACTCTCATTTAATAATTGGAATAACCAGTGCTTAGTTACAAGCTTCCTGATTAACTTCTCCTCATTACAGTGCTTCGAGTCTGGGATGTGCTCCTGTATGAAGGAAACCGCGTCATGCTTTTTAGGACAGCACTTGCTTTAATGGAGTTATATGGTATGGAGTAAAGACACATGAGTGTTTTGACTTTAATGATATCTTTAGGGTACTTGAAGCCTGAAAAAAGTGACAAATGAGCTGCTTTAATCTACACAATGTAAATTTTCTTACAGGCCCTGCAATAGTTACAGCTAAGGATGCAGGAGATGCAGTTACTTTGCTACAGTCATTGGCTGGCTCAACATTTGACAGCAGTCAACTCGTATTGACAGCTTGTATGGGTTACCAGAATGTAAATGAAAAAAGATTATATGAGTTAAGAGAGAAGCATCGTCCAGCTGTAATAGCTGCAGTTGAGGAAAGATCAAAGGGGTTTCAAGCTTGGAGGGATTCTCAGGGCCTGGCATCTAAGCTATATAATTTTAAGCATGATCCCAAGTTGATGCTTATGGAAACAAATAAGACAGGACAACTGGTTGATTCACAAACAAATGGGGATCTCTCTCGTTCCGAGTCTGGATCCACAAATGCGGACGAAGTTCTTATTAGTCTGACAGGAGATGCTGAGTTGGATGCTGTTCCAGATATTCAAGAGCAGGTAGCATATGTTTTTTTTTTCCCCTTTTCATGAATGCAATATTTCATTGTTTAATGTTGCATTTTGTCTGTGAGTGGATGATCTTTGTTCCTTAGCCAATAGAATAGACCCGTTTTACATGACCACTTACATGTTTCGTTTGCCCTGTAAATTAGAAATATATAGATATTTTGAATAATGTGATGTTGTATTCTAATCTTATATCCTGCGTTTTTTACTAGTTTAATACATTATTGGCCATACAATGGATATAGTGTTCCAAGATTTAACAGAAGATATTGTCTTAAAAATAGGTTCAGAAGGATTTATTTTTTCAATCACATTTGGTTGATCTAGGGCTTAGTTAGTTGAACCATTCTTCTATTTACCATTCTGCATGCATATGTGAGATTGTGGCATGAGCTTTCTTTCTAGTGTCAGATTCTTAGAGCCATATAGATACTATTTTCAAATGCTGTCAAGGGAGTTTCAAATTGATCTCGGGGTTCATATAAGGAATATTATTTGCACTGTTTTATCAACTTTCAATTACAAAATCCATTTATCTGCCTGTGTGTATTTGTTACATTGATTTCATATACATTGAAACTTTCCACCCTGATTAACATAAGTCACGCTAATATTTTCTGGACCAAACAAAGTGTTTAGAAGGGATGTTGCTTGTTGGATTTATATGGAGTTATAGGCACTGGCACATTGAAGAGATTCAGAGGCTATAGATCATACTCAAATGTATTCTTCACTTGTCTTGTGTTCATGCATGAGATTTTGTGGCCTGTTTTATGATGTTCTCATATTCTTAATTTCTTATAAACAATCATGTGCAGGTTGTATGGTTAAAGGTTGAGTTGTGCAGGTTGCTGGAAGAGAAAAGATCAGCTGTCCTCAGGTTAATAATTTATATCATCTCTATGGTTTTCAACTTTTCATGTATTGCAACCTTCGCTTTGCTATAGACCGTGTAATAGAGACCATGCTATTTATTTTGTTGGTTGCATAACTGTTACTCACTTGCTCGTTACGTCTCTTATACATGGACATATCTTAGCTACGTTACAATGTTTTATAAACTGGACATACCTGACTACTTAATCTTTGCATTTTATGCTGGAATTCTTGGGTTATTTGTTTTAAATAATCTTTAATATTCTGCCAAAATAAAACCCTGATGATGTGATACTGACAATCTTGCTTCTTGCTCATTTTTATCAGATCTGAGGAGCTGGAGACGGCTTTGATGGAGATGGTTAAGCAGGATAATCGGCGCCAATTAAGTGCTAGGGTAAAAACTGGAATATCTTCATTAGTGGCAGTTCCTTTGACATGAATAGAAATATATAATTGTTGTTCTTGCAATGTTTTCCATTTTTCCTTGCCCAATTTTACAGTCGATTTTCTAACTTATTCTTAGGACCATTATTAAACTTCAAGTCATTCCCATGCTTGCAACTTATTTTGCTTGCTTTTACCTGGCATCTTGGGCTTCTTCATGGAACTGTATGTTGGATTCTCGATGTGCATTCTATCTCTAGCTACTACAGAGTATACAATTTGATTAATGTTATTAGTTATTACCAAAACTTGCAAAAAACCTGTTTTAGGAGGTTGTCATGACTCATGCCTGAATCAGTGATAGACGCTAGACAGTTAGTTGGCTAGTAATTGTTATGCTTTGATGTTTGGTGTTTCGTTGACTTTAAAGTTGCTAGGTGTTTTCTTCAGAGTAATATATTGCATACACAATATCTGCTTCTGATCTTTAGGTGGAGCAATTAGAGCAAGAGATTGCTGAGCTTCGTAAGGCACTTTCTGAGAAGCAGGAACAAGAAAATGCAATGCTTCAGGTTTGATTTGTTTTCCTCATGTTCAAATAGTGGAAGATTGTTTTCTCTTGTTAAGAATGTCTTGTCTATCATGAGATTTGTCACACATTTCATAGGTCTTAATGCGGGTGGAGCAAGATCAAAGGTTGACTGAAGATGCTCGCAGATTTGCTGAAAAAGATGCAGCTGCACAAAGATATGCCGCTCAAGTGCTTCAGGTACTCATTGTGATCAAAACTCTCGTTTTGCTGTGTAACTTTCATCAGTACATATTTGCTGGCAGCAATTTTTCCTTGGTTCTGGAGTTTAAATTAATGATAATATTCATTTGGCTTTATGATAATGGTTTGAATCTATGTTACTCGGACTCTGGTGTGAGTGTCGGATACGGGTATGTGTCCGACACAGGTATGTTCAATTTTTTTTTTCCTAAGTTTTTCATGTATTTGGAGGATCTTTGGAGGATCATATCTCCATACCCATGTCCGGATATGTGTCGGACAGGGGTACTTCAAGAAAAATGAAGAGTTGAAGCAACATAGGTTTGAATTATAGGTCTTTTTAATCACTTACCACTATAAACAATTCATCTTTTTCAAAGTACTGCAGGCATGGAACCAATGTCTTCAATGCATCTCTTGATTTCGCAGAAAAATCATTGCAAACAAGAAAATATTATGGGAACCTGTCAAAAGCTGTTATTAATCAAACACTGGGACTTTACTCGAAAAAAATGTTAGTCGATGTACTCTAGCATAGAAAATTTGCAAGAATATGCTCTTTTCCTTTTCCCTGTGAAAATTTCCCCCTTAAACGTACCTTACTGAGGGAACTAACATTGTTTCGAGTTCTTTTATCTTTTTCTGGGGAGAAATATACAAATACTATATGTATTTTTTTTGGTTCCATCTCTGCTCTTGGCTGTAACTTTTATTTTAATGCAGGAAAAGTACGAAGAGGCCATTGCTTCGCTTGCTGAAATGGAGAAAAGAGTAGTAATGGCAGAATCAATGTTGGAGGCTACCTTACAGTACCAGTCTGGACAAAGTAAAACACAACCTTCTCCACGGTGTGTAGTCAACCTTTTGCCAATTTGAAATCTTTTATGCTTGGTGAAATATTTTTAGTTGGTGTCTATATTGCTCCGACTTTTCATTTTTCTTGAAGCATCTGTGTTCGGCGCATATCCGGATATGGGTATGAGGATATGATCCTTCAAATACATGAAAAAACTTAGAAAAATTGAATATACTCGTGTCGGACACGTACCCGTATCCGACACTCACACCCGAGTCTGAGTAACGAAGGCTGGTGTGTTGGGTCTGTATATATGGTGGGAGGTCGGGGTTTGGGGATGATTCAACAAATTGTTGTTTTTCTCTGATTTTTGTCTTTTCTATTTCTTGCAATGCCGTTCAAAAACTATGTTCTAGTAAACGAGCCTAATCAACGAGCTCGAGCAGTTCGATTTTTATTTCGAACCAAGTTCGAGCTTTAAAGGTAAAATTCGATCGAACTCGAGTTGAGCTTGTAGTCTTGGATTTCGAGTCGAGCTTCTTAAAGCTTGAGCTCTGTTCGGCTCAATTACACCCCTAGTTGTGAGCCTCTATTTTCTTTTTGTGCTTGTTGTGCTTCTGGATCGATTTCTCCCTTCTAATAAATATAAAGCTTGCAGATCATCACATCAAGATTCACCAACACGCAGCAATCAAGAGCCCCAACAAGAAATCCCGGCCCGAAAGATTAGTTTACTTTCTCGACCATTTGGACTTGGCTGGCGTGACAGAAACAAGGTTAGTTTTCACACATTTACTTTCTTATAAGTTGTGGAATGATCAGATGATCTCTGCTTGATTAAACTGTTGGGCTGGCTTACAATTGGCAACTAATAAATGAGTAGTGATGAAAAAACCAGACTAAACCGGTTGAATTGGGAACTAGTGGCGTGTCTGGTTCGGTACATATAAAAAACCGGAGATATAGGGCTAGTTTAGCATTGCTGTTGGAAAAAGCTTGGGTTGGAAAAAACTTGAGTTGGAAAAAGTGTGTTTATAAAGTGTGGTGAAAAAGTGTGGTTTAAAAATTTTCAAATGTTTAGCATTGCTGTAAAAAAGTGTTGTAGGAAATTGAAATGTCAAAAAAAGATATGTTTAAAATAATAAAAGTGTAGAGATGTGAGGATAATAAAGTTATTTTATCCAAAAGCCAGCTTTTAAAGCCCAAAAGCTATATTTTTTGGCTTTTTGGTTTGGCTTTGCAAACCATGGTTTCAACAGCAGAAGCCAAACTTTTTTATCTGTTTAGCATTGCGTTTGCGGTGAAAAGCAGTTTTATTTTCGGTCCAGTTTTTTCAACATTGGAAATGAGCGATTAAAGAGAGATGACTTTTTCTCCCTTTTATTATAACAATATTTTATCTAATCTATTAAACCAAGATTGAATGAACAAAACAGGGAAAGCCAGGTAATGTTGATGGCCCAAATGATGGGAAGCCCTCTAACGAGGGTCAGAATACCGAAATCCAGCAGAAAGACACAAATGATAAGGAAACAAATGGAAAGGACATGAATGACAAGGAAACAAATCGCATCGAATTCGAAGTTGAAGATAAGGAGTGAGAGAAATTGCCGGTTTGTCATGTTAATACATTACCTGCATACATATGCTTCTTTTGCTGCCTCTAATTCTTCCATTCATTGGGCAATCGGTAGATAATTTTTCATTAACATTGGTAATTCAGGAGATTAGTAGCTTGCTTGTCTATATTTTTTTGACTAGAAAACCAATATAATACTCGTATCCATTATTTGTTTGTTCGTTTATTAGATGGTAATAATACTAGTTCATAGAAGTAAAGAGACTGTAAGAACAAGAGATGAACTCAGAACTTAATTTAATTGGTTCATGCAATTACTTTTCATGCAATCATTTTTAAAAAGTAATATTCAGTAAATTTGAAATTTGAATCTCTGCATCTGCAATCTTTTTTCTTAATTCTCAGGTTACGTTTTTTTTTTTTTGTACAAAAAAAGAACGGGTTGTAATGTTTGCTTCTTTGATAGATATTTCATTTCTTAGTGCATGTTTTCATTTGTATATTTCTGTACTCTCTTCTCTTTAACAGCTGACTTGGTAAAGCTGTATTAGATATTGTCCCAAAAGACCTGAAGATTGACTTCCGTCTTCACCAGGGATTGAAAGCTTGAAAGAAGAATAACTTCAAGAAGAGGAGTAACGAAGACTGAGAGTAACTCCTCTTTCTCAAAAGAGTATATTAGAGTCGTGATGGCTATTTCGTCTGACATTTTTTAGTTGGACTAATGGTATTCTTAGAGGCGTAATCGAGTTGAGTCAATGCAGTATTGAGTTAGAGTTAACCTTGGACTGAATTTGAGTTCGATTGAGCTTTATTTTTTATTTTTTTTGGTTAGAACTCGACTTGAAAACTAGGTTCAATTATTCATTAATTTATATAAAGAACTCAAAACTCTACTCCAGTTTAGCTAGAGTTCGAAATGAAAGTCAAATGAAAATTTAACAGATAAATAAATGTTATATTTTATTAAGGAAAATAATGTATACAATACTGAAAAATTAAAAAGTTCAATAAAGATGCGAATCATTCAAGTTGAGTTTTACGTAGTTCGAATTTATCTTAATTTGTTATTTGAGTAGCTTGAGCTCAAGTTTCGTTTAATAATTGAACAAATTAATTTGAGTACTCGTCGAGCTGAGCTTGAGTAGTTCACGAGTAACTACTCAGAAATGGTATTATGGTAATTAACTGCCATTTTTAGGATTATTTAGTTCTTATGTCTAGTTGGGCTCTTCTTTCTTTTTCCAAAAGGTGTCCATTTTTAACGTTCTCCCCCCCTGGCAGTAGGGAGGATCCCATCTCAACAGTCATAGCTTTGATCTATAAACTCCAAGATTGTAATATCTTCCTCCTAATATAGCTTTGATCTATAAACTCCCTCTTAACACTACTTGTATAGTTACATGTATATATATATGGAGGGATGTAGAAGCCGATGCGTAAATGTATATAACATATAGTGCAGAAAAGGGATCTGCAAATCCATGACTGAGATGGTTCTATTCTTATGGTAATGAAGATTTTATTTGTATACTTTTAGTAAGTTATCTGCAATTCTCTTTTAGATTCATAATGCAATCAAGATTTTATTTGTATATCTCAATGTTTAAAAAACCGGATTGAAAGTTAAACCGATGAGACCTTCGATTACCGGTTCAATTGGTTCGATCGATAGAACTGGCTGATTGCAATAAAAAAAAAAATTTAATATTAAATATAATAAATATTTAATAAAAATATGTATTTGACAAAATGGTATGACCTTTAATGTTAAAGGTTCAAATCTCATCACATACAATAAATTTTTTTTTAAAAATTAAAAGAATAAGTTTAAAACTGGTTTTAAAAAAAAAAAAAAAAAGTTTAAAACTGGTTTTTTCGGTTTTTTTCCGGTTCGGAGAATTCCCAATTCTATAATATGCACCGGACCGGACAGGCTACTGGTCCAATCCGGTTTTTTTAACACCGGTATATCTAGTGGAAACCTGTGCATCCTGCCAGTAGTCAGTACTACAAAATGGTTCATCTAGGGTTAGAGTAGGTTTCGAGAAAGGAGAAGACTACTAAATAGGTAAATCATTTATAACTTTTTTTCCCTAAATTATCTCTATTTGTTTTCCTTTCTTTTCTTTCTTTTTTGGTACAAAATAGGCTCAGCTTAAAAATAGGAAAAGAGGTTGCAGATATTAAGATTCGAACTACAGACCTGTTGAATGTTACTTCTTAAAGGTGACTGCATGAACTACCAAGTTACTTTCTTTTCACTTTCTTCTGTTGCTCTACTAATTGTTACAGTAAGTATAAAATGCCTATTTTGAATTCTTTTCTTCAGCCAATTGAGGAAGAACCAGAATAATTTTCCTTTAAGAAAACCCAGAGCAAGTAACAGCCTTGATTGGAAAACAAATCAAATGAAAAACTATTCAGATAGCAAGTTTTTGGGGAAAATGGAAAACCCATAAATATGCCTCATCTACAGTTTTTCTATAAGCAAAAGCTGGCAACTAGATAAATTACTATATAATCCAGCATTCTAGCAATGTCACTGGGAATGGAGAAAAATAAAACAGAATATTGACAAGCAGATGTGAATGATCTTTAAGGGGACACCAGTTTCTATATCAAAGACATTTTAGATACAAGGCTTCAAGCTCAATTTTAAATAAGAAAAAAAAAAACAAAAAATTGGACAAAAAGAAGAGAAAAGGGGAGAGAGCAAAAGGGTTTCAGGGAAAAGAAAAAAAGATGGGGAAACATACCGGTTGCATCGGATACGGATGAGGATGGACATCGCAATGGCCATCTTCGACTTGCAAAATTCCACTTGTGAGGGCGGCTTGGTAGTAAACTCCTGGCCAGGGAATTGTAAATCTATAAACCTGTTGTTTCTTAATCTCAATCATTAGCTGCCAAGGGATTCAATTCTCTCATATGAGTAAATGCTTAGTATTCCCTTCTCATTCTTGGAGTGGAAGAACCTGTACGAGATCCTTGAACCGACTGAGTTTCAGGATCATACTTTTGAGAAGCAAGATAGGTGAGGGCAGTGACTACATCGGCTATAAGCGGCCGCATATTAGGCTGTTCCTGAACACACATTGCAGCCACAGCTAGAGCTTGGTATAAACCCCTCACCGGATATTGGCCCTGAAGTAATGGATCAGCCATTTGTGCAAATTTCCTTCTATCTTTAAACAGGGGACGAGCCTGTTAAATAGAAACAAAATTTACAAAAGATTTATACAATTAGAGAATAGAAAGAAAAAAAGATTTGCAAGAGTTGTTTTACTTTCTTCTTTGGAAGGATTCTGGCAGTTCAAAAGTCCCCCTTTTTTTTTTCTTTTCTCAAGGTAGATATCCCACCTAAGCTCTAACATGGATGTCATTAAGACTTGACAATCAAATAATTCTCATAGCAACTATTAACTATTTAAGGGCTACTTCTATAGGCTAATCTTTCTGTCACCTTTGTACTTATTCAACAGGCTTCTGATTTCTAAGCACTTTTTTAATAAAATAGGGGTTCTGATTTCTAAACATTTCCATGCAAAAATATAAAAATCCATGATCAAAACAGATGAATTGTCATGTATCATCTATTAACCTATGTTACTCGGACTCAGGTGTGAGTGTCGGATACGGGTATGTTTGATTTATTCTAAGTTTTTCCATGTATTTGGAGGGTTCTTGGGAGATCATATCCTCATACCCATGTCCGAATATGCGTCGGACACGGGTTTCGGACAAGGGAAGTTCAAGAAAAATGAAGAGTCAGAGCAACATAGCTATTAACACAAGACACAGCAACATAAAGTGTCTTTGAATTGTCATCAATACAAGTAAACAAGAGAAGTCATAGTTATCTTACCCAGGCTACCAGATTTTGCTCACCACCAGCTCTTGAATTGTCAATAGCTTTCCTTCCAGTAATGATTTCAAGCAGAACAACCCCAAAACTATAAACATCGGATTTCAACGTAAGCTGACCAGTCATTGCATATTCTGGAGCACAATATCCATAGGTCCCCATCACTCTAGTGGATACATGAGTCTTATCCCCAACAGGACCCAATTTGGCCAAGCCAAAATCAGATAGCTTTGGATGATAGCCTTCACCAAGCAAAATGTTTGAGCATTTTAAATCACGATATATGACAGGCGGGCTAGCTTTGTCATGCAAATACTCCAAACCTTTTGCAGCACCTGCAGCTATTTTCATTCTTGTATTCCAATCAAGCCGCCTTTTGTCGGGAGGTAAATCTGGAATATAAAAGCACATAAGAAAAGCAATCAACAATCTGTGAAAAAAGATGATAAATGACAAGATAAAGAAGACAATTGCAAGAATCGACTAAGCAAATAGAAGTAAATCTAACATGAGAAACTCAGAATGGAAAATTTTTAGTATTAAGCATGATAATTTGATGTATGACATTGAATGGTGCTATGTTACTCGGACTCGGGTGTGGGTGTCGGATACGGGTATGCTCTGATGCATGGGTACGGCTCTGAAGCATGAGTACCCGTACCGGGTACGTACCGGGTACTGGTACTCATCGGGTACGGTTGGGTACGTACCGGGTACGTACCAATTTTTTTTAAAAAAAAAAAAAAGAATGGGTACAGCTTGGGTACGACTTGGCCAAATTTTACACTAAAACTCAGCATTTTAATGCCTTAAAGCATATTTCCCTTCCCTTCTTTTCATTATCAATAGCATTAGTATGTCCTAAAACATATTTGGAGACTGTTCTTTTCACTGAAGATGGGCAAGGAAATAATGAGATAAACTGTTAGAGTTTGATTTTCATAGTCATGTTTAGATGTTGTCATGTTGAACAATTTAAGTACTGTAGTTTCTTAATTTGAGATGTTGTCATGTTGAAATTTGTGTGTTTTATCTTTTATATTATGTTGTGTCATTTTATCATGTGAAATTTCAGTTTTTTTATAAAAATATATATATATATAATATTAACGTACCCGTACCTTAGTTTTTAAAAAATTACCGTATCTCGTACCCGTATCCGTACCGGGTACCGGTACCGTACCCGTATCCATGCAACGTAGCGGGTATGTGTCCGACATGGCATGGGTATGTTCAATTTTTTTTAAGTTTTTCCATGTATTTGGAGGGTCATATCCCCATACCCATGTCCGAATATGTGTCGGACACGGATACTTCAAGAAAAATGAAGAGTCGGAGCAACATAGGAATGGTGTAATAGAAACCGAGATCCAGGACATGCGTATAGAGACAAGCATTGTTGTTCATACCATGTAGATGATCTTCCAAACATCCTAACGGCATGTATTCATAAACCAAAAGTCTTTGATCTCCATCAGCACAATATCCAATTAAGTTGACAAGATTAGGGTGGTGAAGCATGCTCAACATCAATACTTCAACAAGGAATTCCCTGTTCCCTTGCAGTCCATTACGATCAAGCTGCTTGATTGCCACAACCTATGCAAAACAGGTGACAAGGTTAAGGTCAAACGAAGTTATTATGTATGGTTAAGGGGCATAGATTTCCAAAACTAAAAATATTCATGAAGAATGAACTTTGACAAGCCAACCTAAACATTTTTTTAGCTCAACATAGATGAGCCAGAACAAAACAACCAAAATTTGGAGTTCTATCATCAACTAAAGGTGTATAAGATCATTGGACAGTAGCACACTGTCTTATGGCTATGTTTATACTCTTCAGCAAAAAAAGGAAAAAGAAAAGGAGTGAATAGGCACTATACTGATGGTCTAAGGATTTTTTTTTTTTTTTTCTTTTTTTCTTCCAATCATCTCTAGTTCCTCTTCATTAATACTTCTAAAAAAGGCATCTGATTATTTACCCCAAAAATGCATTTGTCAAATGGTAAGCGCTGTTGTGTCGGTGGCAAGAAAGATAAAGGTGTTGATTCTAGTTCCAAGAAATAAAAGTTAGAGAAAAGAGCTGAAGATGGACCTTGAGACTGTTAATTTGCAAGCATATACCGGATAATGCATCAAAAGGCCCCAAAAACATCTAAAAGACTAAAATAATTCTAAGAGATTCATCTATGTTCATACTATATGCAACAGAGAGCTTATATCCCACGGCAAACACCACTGAACTAAAGAAGACTTGATGGATTGTTACATCATCCACAGATACACTAAGTTCTACAAATACTTTCAGTCTGTATCACAACCGAAAAAAGGTTGGTAACAACATCCAGATCATCTGCACAACTAAAATTTTAAGGATGGTAACCATTCTTCTTTTGGCATACTTACATTCTATGTTACTTGGATTCGGGTGTGAGTGTCGGACATGGGTATGTATCCGACGGGTATTTTCAAAATTTTCCAAGATTTCCATGTATTTGGTGGGTCCTTGGAGGATCATATCCCCATACCCATGTCCGGATATGCGTCGGACACGGGTACTTCAAGAAAAATGAAGAATCGGAGCAACATAGCCTACATTACATAAGTTTGAAACAGAAGGGAAGGAGGGAGGGGAGAAGAGATGATGAGATGTTGCAGTTAACATTAAACTGCACATGGCACTAGTAGAATCTTTACGGGAAACTACTAACATTTAGATTTGTCTATTCTTCACCAAAGTAAATTAAATTTAAAAAATCTAAAATTTTTGTCATATTCAACCATTTTAAATAATTCTAGCTCAAAGTCAGACCTCCAATATCACAACAGAGTTAAAGCACACATAGCAGAACGAAATCTTGAATTTCAAAATAAATACTTAAACGATGGTAATAAAAAACAAAAACAGTAAGGTAAACTTAAACAACCCAAATTTGGAGCATATCAAAGATGATGCTTTCTCACATATTTGTATTTCCTATAAAAATTAAAGTCTTATAGCACACATACTCGATTAGTGCTCTCCAATCGCCCTTTATACACTCGGCCGAAACCTCCTTCACCCAGAAGGCAATCTGCCCTGAAATTCTTTGTTGCTGCCGCCAATTCACGAAAAGTAAATATATGTGCCACAATGTGATCAGACCCCCCATGCTTGGTAGCCTCCTTCTTAGCATCTGGTACAGAATTCACCTTCAGCTTTTCTACCATGACAAGAAAAATACGAACTTTATATTAATGCAGTTGAAAACTGATTTTGAAACATGAAGCACTACCAAAGAAGCAGCAGCAGCAGAGGCCAAAGGCAGGTTTTATTATTCTTCTTCTCATATTAACAATTGATATAGACGAAAACCACCAAAACACGATTCAAGCTTCTATATCCTTTTATCATAGAAAACAAAGAAAATCTGTGTCATTTATAGCATTCTTTCTCTCCATATAAATAATAACTCGACAGAATAATAAAATATTTGAACTAACTAGAATTCCATAGGCTTTCAAAGACAATTTAACCTAAACACTATAGTAACATTAAGAACCAAAAAATAGTTTTAACTATTGAGTTCTAATGATAGCAACAATTAACCCTAAAATCCTCCAAAAGAATTAAGAAAGAATATAAAATATGTAGCTTCTACAAATGTATCAGATAAATGAAACTGAGAGAAATTGAATGAAAAAGATCAGAAATTAGAATCTATCAGTCCATGATTCTTTATTACTACTATTAACACTAAGGTTAAAAATAAATACTTGAAATTCTTAGCAAACAAATTAGTTGAATTTCACACTCAAGCTAACAACTAAGATTCCATCTCAGTATAAATATATGATTAATCCCGAAAAAAAATTTAAAATTGAATTATAAAATCCCATAAAATTCTCATCTTTATAGACTGCAAATGTCCAAAATTCTCATCCTTTTCACACCTATTTATAATTTCAAAACAAACCCAAGTTGCCATTTCTAACAAATAATCCAAAAAACATAAAAAAGTATTTAACATCTTTTTTCCTAAATCCTATATCAGATCAAACTAAAACATTGAAAACCCAGAAAGAAAAAAAAAAAACAATTCAAACAATTAAACCAATGGGTCAAACACTAATCAATTTGCAGCCAAAACAAATGGGAATTCACTTAATTTTTTAAAAAAGATCAAATCTTTTCTGGGGTACATTAAAAATCAAATTTTAAAGTGGTTTTTGAAGTAGTAAGAATATAACAATAATAAGAACCTGAAGTAGATGGGATCTGATCATCACAGTTGTTGGTGCTATTATTATTGGTGGGCAGCTTCTTCTTTGCATTTTTGTTTGATTTTCCACCACAAGGGAACCAACCCATATGAACTTTTTATTACTTTTTTTTTTCTTCCTACAGAGATATAAAGACAGCAAGAAAGAAAGAAATCAGACCAAACACACACCTAGGAGAGAGAGAAAGACAGGTTAAAATTCACAAGAAGGTTATATATATTTTTTCTCCTATTTTTATGTCTTTTTGCTATTATGCCCTTTTAAGTCTTAGAAAATTGCTAACCTTGCCATAACTTTTAAAATTGTACAATATATATTTTTTATTGAGGTCAGATTTGTTATTATTATACTATAAATTAGTGTTCAATTTTATTGTTATAATCTCAGTCCATTGCACTTTCAATTTATTGATCTATGGATAAAAACATAATGAATTTGATGAAAATTTTACACTTTTAATAATGGTATATTTAGAAAAAATATTTCAATTTCTTTACTTTTATTTAAAAATCAATGAAATTGAAAGTATATAATAAAAATAGGGTGCAATGGAAAATTTTAGTATTAAATTCCAATATGGTGGTAAATTTGATGCTAAACCCATTTTTATTTTTCTTTATCATATTTTTTAATATTAAAATTTTTTATTGTGCCAATATTTATGTAAGATCATGTATAACATGTATTTTTGCGATGATTCTATAAAATCTACATTTACTATTGTAAAATCATTAGAAAATTATTTTAAAATATATTTTAATTAATATGAAAAAGTGTCATGTAATTTGATGAATAATTTTTTAATTTGAGGGAAGAGAAAGTTGAGAAATGCCAATTAAACAATGGGTTTTGCTAACGAGTGCCTTTAGGGCACTTGTTAAGGTTAGTTAATATACTATTTATAGTAATAATATTGTATTAAATACAAAAGTTGACAACTTTATTCATCATTTTCGATGCATTGGATGGAGATATTACTATATATAGTAACCTTAACAAGTGCCGTAAGGGCACTTGTTAGCAAAATCCTTAAACAATTTACTAATTTATTTTAGATGGTGAAAACTTAGGCATTTCATTCATAAAATATACTACACAATGATGAATTTGTAATAATTTGTACACTTTTTAATAGTTTTCAATTTATTAAACAACTTAACTCTTGTGGTCACTATAGATGGATATGATCATTTTTATGGACAAAAGACTAAATTACTTTTGAATTGTCATAAATTTTCTTAAATTCTGTTTTGTTGGTATTTTCATTTTTATTTTTAATAAAAAGTAAAAATAAAACTAAAAATAAATAGTAAATAGTGAAAAAAACAATAAAAATACCAATAACGGAGCTTTAATAATGACATATTTTTCTTATTTTTCTAGAAATTGGTGTAGTTTAGAATTTGAGTTTATTTTTTGTGGCAAAAAAAAAGTTTGAGTTTATTGAGCTTTCAAAAATATTTTTAAAATGAAGATGTCAAACTGTTATATTTGATGATCATATTATTAACTTAAAATTGAATCTCATTTTTATCAAAAATCAAAATTTATAGAAATTAAGAACTATTTCTTATGTAATCTAACCATTGAATTGAAAAAATAATACTAAATAATGGTTTGAACTATTTCTTATGTAATCTAACCATTGAATTGAAAAAAGAATACTAAATAATGGTTTCGAATATTATTACTAAATAAATTTTGTCCCAAAAAAGAAAAAACTTATAGAGAAAGAATGAAAAATTATAAATTTTGAGGGGAGAAAGTCATAAAAAAGCCTAAATATTATTCTACTTAGGACAAACATTAAGAAGCTCATTTCCATATCATTTGGACAATTCTACCCAATATATATATATATATATATAATATCTCTTATCTTCCAATAAAAATGTACTTACTAGATTGAAAATTTAATTTAAAATAAACATACTTTTAGACGGTAAAATCAATGTTTTGAAAGAGCAATTTTTGTATTTTATCTATCTTTTAATTTAATGTTTTGAATGAGTAATTGACGATTTTTTTTTTTTTAAAGAATCCTCATCAATAAAAATAAAATTTAGCATTTTATTCATAAATTACACGACTATTAATTATTTAAATTAATCTCAATTTCATATTCAAAAAAATAAAATTATTATTAGTATGAAAAATTATCTAATTCACTGTTAGTGAAAAATTTAAATTTTATAAATGGAATTAGCAGAATGATATATACCCTTATTAAAAATAAATAAAAAAATTAAAAAAATAAAATATGTGGCAGATTTTTAATCCGCTTGCTGAGTTAAAAATGTGTATCAAATACGAACTCCCTTATTATTATCTATATAGATAATAATGACTAAGTTTGGTGTTATTAAGTCAAATGACATAAATTTAATTGATGAAATGGTACAAAAATTTGAATTAGATTATAATAAACTTATAAAGTAAAAGACAAAAATGTCATTTAGTATACAATTTCAATTATTTTAAATTAACTTTATTTTTTAAGATATGTACACATGAAAAAAAATATTTTTGCTACTATTTTAAAAAACTCCTTTTTTTTTTTTTCATTCACCTAATGGATGTATCAAAATCTATTGGTTGGATATTTTTGACCTAATTTGGTCATGCTTAGTGTAATAAATTGTTTAAAGACAAAAAAGTGGTGGGAATGCCAGCTGACCTCTATATTTGCATACCTAAGCTTAGAGCTGGTTTTTGGTCTCCCTAGCGTTCATAACATTAAACACCATTAATTATTATTATTATTATTATTATTAAATTTATAAATATTGATGTGACAATCAAAATGATAAAATTCGATCCGTTCAATTGAATTTTTTTTTTTTAAAAAGTAAAAATGGAGAAGAGAGGGATATTTATATTTATATAATTGATAAAAAGAATAGAAAATATAATACATATACATAAATTATAATGTGAGCATTGCTTTTATTTTTAAGTAGATATTGAAAAAACAAAAAATCCAAGCCCAATTTAACCTTTGTGTAGGCTCAAATATTGCCCAAAAGTCAATCCCAAAGCCCAATTTCCAAACCTTTCCCCGGCTTTTTTTCCCTTTAAAGAAAAAAAAATTAAAAAAATATTTTCCCTTCCCAAAACCAACGCCTCTCTCTAAAGAACAAATTTCCCAAAATCATGAATCAGAGATCTTCGAACCTACTCGATTAGGGGTGTAAACGAGACACCTGTGCTCGCAAGTTACTCGAGTTCGACTCGAAAAAAACTTGAATTCGATTCGGTCATTATCGAGCCGAGCTCGAGCTCGAGCAGCTCGAGCTATCGAGCGAGCCGAGTTCGAGTATCTTAATACCCGATTCGAGCAGCTCGCGAGCCTAATCGAGCTTTTTTTATTTATAATATTTATATTATTAATTTACTATTTTACCCTTAATATATATATATATATACATACTTAAAAACCCTTAATTCGAGCTCGAGTATATAAACGAGCCTAATCGAATCGAGCTCGAATAGTTCGATTTTATCTCGAGCCAAGCTCGAGCTTAAAAAATGATATTTCGATCGAGCTCGAACCGAGATTCAAGCCTCGAATTTCGAATCGAGCTCGAGCTTCTCAATATTCGAGCTCGGCTCGGCTCGATTACAGCCCTATACTCGATGAAGTCCTAGGGCTAGACCAGACCATAGACTCATGGCCTTTAAGGGGTCGAGTAGTGGCTAACTTGTTCAAAGTAATAACCACTTGGAAAGGCAAATGAAAGGGTTTTCTATTTTTCTTTTTTCATGTAAGCATGCAGACAATCCTGACGTGTTAGGAAAAAAAAATTAATTTAAAACAAGAAAAAACTACAGTCTGATAATAACGAGAGTGAGAATAACTAAAGAGATTTAACGGAAAAAATTATAGATGTTGAAATTCGAACTTTAAAATTGATGGATACCACTTAAAATTTAGAATTTCAAATAATCTCAAATGCAATACCATCAACAACATGATCATCATCACTAGTGAGATGCAAACAATTGATCCAGAAAAAAAAAATAAAAAAAAATAACATAAGCTGATTTGCTTAGATTAAAAGAAGAAAAGAAAACCAAGTGATCTCAATTGTACAAGAACAAAAAAAAAAAAAAAAGAGGTTTGAATTTTGATCAAGTAAAACTTGAAGAGAGCAATGAAAAGAGACTCCTTGGTGAAAGTTTTTAAACCCCATTGTCAATGGGTAGAATAATAATCCAAAATTTAAACAGCCTAAAAAAAAAAGTCTTAACAGTTGATGATAAATTCTTTAAAGTTCAAGAACTTTTACATTTCTGGCACTGGCTGTGGTCTAGACTAGAGGTGTAAACGAGACACTTGTGCTCGTAAGCTACTCGAGTTCGGCTAAAAAAAAACTTGAATTCGGCTCGATCATTGTCGAGTCGAGCTTGAGCGAGCCGAATTTGAGTATCTTAATACTTGATTGAGTTTCGAGCTTTTTTATTTTTAATATATATATATTTTTAATTAGTATTGAAACATCTCAAATCGAACTCAAACTCGAGTACAAATAATTGAGTTTGAAGTCGAGCATGGAAAACAAACTTATTTTTTACTAGGTAAACGAGCCTAATCGAGCGAGCTCAAGCAGTTCGATTTTTATCTCGAGTTGAGCTCGAGCTTTAAAAGTAAAACTCAATCGAGCTTCGAACCTCGAATTTCGAGTCGAGCTCGAGCTTCTTACAGCTCGAGCTTGGCTCGGCTGAATTACACCCCTAGTTTAGACTCTTAGAGGCTTTGTTTTACAATATACCTTGCTTCCTCTTCTCAAGAAACGGGGGAGAAAATCCAATCAATGTCCAATGAACTCTGTAGAAAATTCCTCCATTGATCAAGCATCTTGAAGTTTATATTTGCATTCTGAAAATCTGTTCATGGACTTCCATTGCAGATGGACAACTCTATATATATATATATATAGATCAAAACCACAGCTTTTCAAGTCATAGTTTTATAATTCAACCCACAATAATAAAATCCCCTTTAATACACTTGACATAACACAAATATAGAGCAAAAAGACAATGGCATAAGCAGATATACTTGTTTTGAACCAAACCATTATAGTCAGCTTAAAGAACACAATTCCTTCCCATCTCCCCAAACAATAAATTACCCACTTTACACATTCTCTAGAATACCAGTACAAAACTACCTTGTTATGTAGTTTAGGGCTTTAGGCATGTCTAGCTTTATTGCATGTTCAATGTTTCTCTCTTTCCTTTTCTGTTTTATAAATTCAATATGCATACACATATTGTGCATGCAAAGAATGACCTAATTTACCTTGCAGATATACTTCAAATGGTCCAGAGATGTAAGACATCATGCAGCTGCAGACTGTTTGTCCTCGTGATCTTCAAGATTCAAAGCGCGAAGCAGCTTTGGCCATGATTCTGGGATTCCTCCTGGAAGATCAAATTCTAACAACTTCCCACGACTGCGGTAGAAATCCTCTACAGGTCGAGTCTGTATGAACAAAATTTTTTTTGTAATGCACCAGTCAATAAAGTGAATAAATTTTCCCTACAAATACAACACCAAGATCACAAGGTCTATACAGATTATACCCAAAAATTCCCTGTGATAGTCAATTAAATTCTCAGGAATTAAATAGAGAAATATATATGGGAAAATGGCGAAATACCATCTCATGGTATATGCGGAGCCGTTCCTTGACAACTTCTTTAGTATCATCAGCTCGAGTAATAAGCTTGGATGCACATTGAGGAGGAGGAGGAAGTGGAGCCATGTACATCGCAGGCCTCCCATTCTCAGCCTTGATATCGATAGAAGCCACATTATAGTTTCCTCCACACTCACTACAAATCCTTCTTCCAAGGCATTTTGCGAGCAATGCTTCTTGCCGAAGCTTCAGGTTAACCACTAAGTCAATGTCTGTCACTCCCTCTAATATTTCCTGGGAAATAAGCATAAAAAGAATAGTAGAATGCAAGGTTAGAGATTTTACAAAAGACTTAAATCACTAATAATTGGTACAAAATGACATGGAACTATTTTACATGCTAAATACATTCAACAGTGGAACCATTTAAGCCTCCTGACAATATACCAAATATTAATCAATACCGTAAACACACCTCATCTAGAAAGAAAAAAAGGGGGGGGGCTAGGAACACCAACTATGTTACTCGGACTCGGGTGTGAGTGTTGGACACGGGTATATTCAATTTTTTCCAAGATTTCCATGTATTCAGAGGGTCTTTGGAGGATCATATCCCATACCCATGTCCGGATATGCATCGGACACGGGTGTCGGACATGGGTACTTCAAGAAAAATGAAGAGTCGAAACAACATAGAACACCAAAACAACCAACAACGTATGTGCAACTTTCCATTAAAAAGTAGAATCTATGTGCTATGCAGCCTGCTTGGATTCTGTTACAAATACCACTACCATTCTCTTTGGTTTTGATTTATAAAAGGTAGTTAAAAAAACCTTCATATATAAGTAAATTGCCTGCTTTGAAACTGAAAACAACTCTGATGCAATTTCAGATTATCATCAAATTAAGCTTTCAATTTTGATGAAACAAAAGTTGCTAATAATATAGCAACTTCAACCATATGAAATCACCATTTATTAATACTTTTCAGTTGTATTGTCATAAAAATGCTATTCTTCATAGTGTATACCAAAAACAAAAAAAAAAGAATAAAATGCTCGACCATCCAACTTACTATCAGTGGCAATTCTATTAATCATTGAGAAGATAGGTAAAAGTTGCAGTCTAAGTTGCATACACGAGTAATTACCAAGAAGCTATCAGAAGCAAGCTTTTAGAATCAAACACTATGACTGGAATTTATATATGCTTCTAGCAAAACCTTCAGCACATAGCTATGCAAAGGGATCAATTCAGTATCCAATGCATATATTTTCCTACCAGTTCTTTTACCACTGCCTTTCCTAACATTCATATTTCCCTGTAAGTAAAGTCAAATTAACCTTTAGATGGAACCAAAGATATTCCAGAAAAGGGTCAAATGAAGCACTTACCGCCTGTTTTATTGTCCGAGGAAAACCATCAAGAATGAACCCTGCTTCACCCTTAGCTTCTCCCGCTTCAAGACGTTTGGAAAGTAAATCTATTATAGTTTCATCTGAAACTAATTTGCCCTGGTTAACAATCTCCTTTAACTGCCAAGCGTATAATAGTAAGGAAAAAGTAAATTCGAGGGGAAAAAAAAACTGATGATGTTTCAAATCCAATTTCTTTCCTCAAACCACATAAATATCATCTATGTTACTCAAACTCGAGTGTGAATGTCGGATACGGATATGTGTCCGACACAGGTATGTTCAATTTTTTAAAAAAGATTTCTATGTATTTGGAGAGTCTTTGGATGATCATATCCCCATATCCATGTCCGGATATGCGTCGGGCACGAGTGTCGGACACGGGTACTTCAAGAACACTTCAAGAACAATGAAGAGTCGGAGCAACATAGAATATCATGCTTTTCAAATTCCGACAAAAACCCAAACTAGTTAAAGCTAAAAACAACACAAAATTACAGGTTATTGCTCATAACATTCACTAGCACTTCGTTTATGAATTTAGTATGGATCCATTCGTTTATTGCTTTTACTACTTGCTTTTTTTAAGGTTGTTAATAAAAAAGAAAAATCATATGGATTAAAACAAAACAAAAAACAAAATCGTTTATCAAACGGAGCCTAATGAAGTTAAAATGCAACATACATTCAAATATAATGATCCAAATAAAAAGAAAATTATGCATTCTCTTATTTACAAAATCAAAACTTTTAACTTTAATAATTCAAAAATATTATCCGCTTAACATAATTAAAGCAACAATAAAACTGAACCTTGAATTCTCGGACATTTTTTTTTTTACTTATGCATTAACAGCAGTAAATCAAACTATTTAAACTAATTGGTGAAAAATATATCTTATTTTCAACATGCATTCAGTAAAAAAAGCACCTTTTTTTTAATCTAAAAACGGTAAAATAAATAAATCAATCAAATTTCAACTTTTTGTAAGCAAAAGTTGAAATCGAAACCCTAACAAAAAAGATTGGACCTGAGAAAAAAGGGGACCAGAGGAAGCGAGCTCATCACGGACAAGATCACCGGTGGCGATGTGAGGAACACCGAGAAGATTCGACAACCGTGAAGCGTACGTGCCTTTGCCAACGCCAGGACACCCTAAAAAAACCCACTGGACATTTCTACCCTTCGACTCTCTCTTCAAAGTCCCCAACACGGCTGGTTTATTATGGTTGAGGTCAGTTTCGGGATTTAACGTCGAAGAAGAAGAGAGAGCTCGAATTAAGTAAGCGAATGTTGCGGTGGCTTTCGGCGTTGTAGCAGCCGTAACAGCCCTGGAGCAACGGCTAACAACCGCCATGGGAAAGGGAAGGGATTTTGTTTGGTTGTGGGGGAAAAAACACAGAAAAAAGAAAAGTCTTCGAAAGTTTTTAAAACTTTTGTTTGGTTTCTTTCCTTGAAGTGAGGGAAACGTGGAGAATGTCGGAGATTGACGTTTTAAATTTTGCCACGAGGGAGTTTTCTTTCTTGATATATATATATATATATATTTTGTTTTAATTAATTAAAAATAAATAGATCTAGTCGAGGTCGATGATTGATCGAATTCAGTTTGAAAAAGAAAAATCAAGAGAATAAAGGAAGAGATGAGAAAGAAAGATCTATTTTTATATTTTAATTTATTCTCTAAAAGTTTTTTTTAAAATAAAGATTAATTTTAAAAAAAATTCATATTTTTTAAAATAATGACAATCACTGTGATACACGTGGATGCCACATGTGCTTTTCTAATATAATTTGAATTATGGTATGATTAGAAACAATGCACATCCACAATGTGGATGAAAAAAAAAATTATAAATAAAAAATATTTTAAAATAAATAATTAAATGATATAAGATATGAGTAGTTTTTTATAAAAGAAAATTATTTGATGTGGGTAATTTTTTTTAAAATAAAAAAAGTTATCTTATGTCACATGCCAAGTAATTTTTTAAAATAAATTACATCAACATTTTTAATTATATTTTATATTATATTTTTAATTTTATTCTTTTGATATTTCTTCAACTTAGTTGGTGTCCGATTAACTAATAACATCAATTCAGTCAATGCTTTTAATAATACTAGATATTGCACACCCACAATGTGGGTGAAAATAAAAAAAAAATTATGAATTAAAAAATATTTTAAAATAAATAATTTAATGATATAAGATGTAGGTATTTTTTTAAAAAGAAAGTTATGATGTGGGTAGTTTTTTTATTTTTAAATAAGGAAGTTATCTCTAATGATATCCTACGTAAAATAATTTTTTAAAATAAATTACATAAACATCCTTAATTGTATTTTACATTATATTTTTAATTTTGGTTTTTTGATATTTCTCCAATTGAGTTGGTATCCGATTAACTCATGACACCAACTCAGCTATTGCTTTTAGTAATAAACTAGATATTGCACATCCACAACGTCGGTGAAAAAGGAAAAAAAAATGAGTTAAAAGATATTTTAAAATAAATAATATAATGATATAAGATGTGAATAGTTTTTTTAAAAAGAAGTTATCTGATGTGGGTAATTTTTTTTTTAAATAAAAAAGATGATGTAACATATGAAGTAGCTTTTTTAAAAAGTAAATTACATAAATCTCCTTAATTGCATTAATATTATATTTTAAATTTGGTTTTTTTTTTTTATATATATTTTCAATTAAGTTGGTGTCTGGTTAACTCGTGACACTAACTCAATGACTCTCTTTAATAATAACTAGATTATGGCACACCCACTATGTGGGTGAATGAAAAAAAAAAGTGAATAATTATGTTTAAAAACTTTTATTAATGGGTAATTTGTAATTGATAAGTATGAGTAGTTTTTTTTAAAAGAAGTGAGTAGCTACCAGCATCACTAAAATAAAACATTCAAATTTCGAAGGTAGGATAAAATTAAAATAAAACTGCGAGGAGAAGAAAGAGGTAGGAATGATGGCAGTGGCGGTGGCTGTTGTCAGATTTCACTACGCAAGTGCACGCTATCGTAAACAAATAATAAAGTGGAAATAAAGTGTCGAACTCACGAGGAATTGATATTAATTTTGTTAGGTACTAAAATTAACACAACTTAATCTTATCTAAACAACTAATTAAAAATGATAATAAAAAACTAAATTAAAAGAAACTAATACTGAAAGCAAATAAATTAAAAAGGATGAATTCAATTAATTATAAAAGCTTAGGATTACAACTTCTCTCAACACTTCGCTTGAATCTCTCTCTACCTCTTCACTTGATTAATGATCTTGAGTTGTTAACCTAGACTTCTATCTTTTCTATAAGTATCTGTCGATACTCTCATAAAAATATCCTTCTTAACCAATTAACTATATGTCTATGAAAATTGATTTAAAGAAAAACTCATTAAGCTTAAGCTCTAACAATGGTTACACATGATAAGTAAGTGTATTCCTACCTTACTTGCAGATCAATTCATCGTAATAAATGAATATGAAACATGTGTCATTCAATCCAAGTCTAACACTAAACTCTCTATGTCTAGTTTTATTTAGGTTAACAAATCAATCTAATTGATGATCAAGCAATTAGAAGCATTAAGAACAAGAATGAACAAACAACTCAACAAATTATTAAATCAAGCTAGAGAGAGAAAGTAAATTCAAACTATGTGTTGAGTTTCATTGAAATCTTAATAAAAGAAAATTAGTTTATGATAATTAATGAAAACAAATATTCAAATAGTTTCACCATCATCAATAACACAAGAAATATAAAGAAAAGAGAAAACTAAGAGTTGTCAATTCTTGAATTTTGAATTTTCAAATCTTCCAATCTTCTTGAGAACTTCTAGTGACAACTATCTCTTGAGAGAATTAGGTTTTAAGATATCCAATCCTCTTATTCTGACCTAAAAGAATCCTATTTAAAGTGTTCAAGACCCCTAGAGTTTGAAACTTCGCGTGCAAGCAAACCAGGTAAGTGCAGGATTTTTAATTTTTTTTAAGTGTTTCGGCGCCGTGGCACCAACTTTCTGGTTGCTGCCTGCAAGTTCTGTCGTCTTCTTGAACTTCTTCAGCTGATTTGGATGGGAAAATCTTATCCGATTTTGACAAGTCTTACACTGTTGGAAAGATATGGAAGTCAGCTTCAAAAGTTAAGAGGAGAGTTTTCTCAAATGAAGTCTTTAAGATCAACTTTTTCTTGAAAGAAGGTCCAGAGGTCGAATCTGTCTGCTCATTGTTTTGTACCGTTTTTCATCGTTTTGCATCCCGAAACTCCAAATCACCTTGAACCTATAAAAACACATAAATAATAACTAAATAACTATTTTAAATATAAAATGGATAAATAAAATAAATATAAAAATATTTAAAATTAATCAAATTTTAATAAAAGCCTCAAAAATTTAATCGATTTAAAAACATAAAATGTGACAAAATAATTATATTTCTAAAGTTGTCAGTGACGGTGGCTATAGCGGATGTTGGCAGCAGCGCCTAAGAAAGTGACTTGAATAAAATATCATAAAATAAAACCAAACAGTAAGATCAGCAAGAAGAGCTGTGTAATGACCTTAAATCATGTTATTAGCACCATTTAATTACTTACCCGAAAAGCAACGTCACAATATTTGCATAGTGACTGATGATCAAAACGGCAACAATAATCGAGTTTGCATCTAAAAACCGAATTGGAGTCAAATCGGTGTGATCTCTGATTTTCGATTCAATCGGTTGGACCGGTTGTACACTTTAAATAAATTTTTTAAATATTTTAAAAATATTTTTAATGTTAAATAAATATTAAATATAGTAAATAATAAATAAAAATAAGTATTTAGCTTAGTGTTATGGTCTTTAGTATATTTCTAAGAGGTTATGGGTTCAAATCTCATCAATTACAAAAAATAATTAAAAAATATGAAAAAATATTTTTTTTTTCGATTTTTTACCTATTTTTTACCTGTTGAACCGATTTTTGACCGATTCGATCAAATCCGATTCTATTGCACTTATCGGACCGGATAGATCACCGATTTTCGATTCAACCTGTTCGACTGACCGGTCCGATCCAATTTTTCATTCAGTGCTATGCACCAGCCATAATAAAAGATATAATCGAGTTTGCCATTAATACTTGTGTACACTCATGCAATAGTAATAAAAAAAACATATGTAAATAGAAGAGAAAAAGCAACATACCTTGATACTATAAAAAATAACTTATCATTCAAGTAAAAAAAATATATACATATGTACATATAAAAAAAAAAATAGTCATGGAAGATTTTTAAAAAGCTTTGAATGTTGTGAAGAAGATGAGTGGAGAAAATGAGATGAATGGGTAGTTGTGCGAAGAAGAAGAGATTAGTGGGTAGTTGTCTGAAAGATGAGTGATTTTTTTTATTACGTGAGTGATTTTGTGAGTGAGTGTTATTTTCTTTTTCAAAAATAAAATTTATAAATTTATTAAATTACATTTTTATAATGCTATTTCATTTTGTTTAATTATTTTAGATTGTTTTTTTGTCATTTTTTCAACTAAGTTGGTGTCTTCTTAACTCGTGACACCAATTCAGTGATTCCTTTTAAAAATTGTATAAATAGATATATATTATAAAATAATAGTATAGATAACATGATAAAATGATTTGGCAAAATATACATTTATCTTCAAATGATTAGATAACAATCACACCATCACCTCATTTAACCGTATTAATTGGGTATTTCATTAACAAATGAAATCAAAATATAAGTACAAATTACAAGTTTTAAAAATATAAATATCATATTGAAAAATTTAGCATAGTACCAAAAAAAAAAAAAAACCGACATTAACTCATAAATAAATTAAATCTAAGGGCTTTGCATATTAAATTTGGTACATATGGTTATTTTCTTTTTCGTTTACAACATAAGTGATTCTGAATTAAATTTGTATCGATGAACTTTATCAATAATTTAGTTTTGTATTACTCAAAAGGAGAAGTAATTCTCAAATTTACGATTAAATTCTAAAGTTAGAGCAATCTATTTTAGTATTTTACCTCCCATTTTACAAACAATACCTACCCTCCTAAAATAAGATAAAAAGGTAATATTGTTCTTTTAATTAAGAAAATAAAAAATGAAAGTTAGCTTTTGATTATGGATTAAAAGTGTCAATTAATCGGGTCAAATCCGGTTAACATTTTCAAAATCTTGTCAAAAGTTCGACTTGACTCGCCAGTTAAGGCTTGAATAGACTCGTTTTATTATTTAAAAAATATAATATCTTTGAATATATTTTAAAATTAAATAACAATTTTTTTTTTAATTATTATCCAAGCTAAATCTTAAAAATTTTATCCAAAGTCCGATGCACAAGCTTGACGAATAATCCGACCATTGACAAGTATATAATAGATGTTGCTTTTATATTATTTACTTATTTTAATAGATTTTTGTCAACTAACTATTTGTTGATTGGATAAATATTATATATAACTCTTCTTTTTATAAGTAATATGCAAATCCAAATTTATTGATTATTTTACATGAGACTGAGTTACTGATAATGGTTGTCTAACTTCTTAGCAATAACCAAGAAAATATGGGTTTTGACTTATTGTTTTATATACTCTCTTTAGGGTTGAGAATGGGTACACAAACAAATAAACAAAAAAATTTTGAGTTATCACAACTCAAGCCTCTTTAAAAAGAAAAAAATAATAATGAGAAAACAAAACCAAATTCAAATCTTCTTTAATCTATAAAGATTAAGATCACACTTGAACCTTAAAAAATAAAAAATAAAAACTTGTCCTATACTAGTAGGAATGTTAAATAAATTAATAATGTTTAAATTAAACCACTTGTCATTAGAGTATCTAAGTCTACACATATCAGGCTAAAGAAAAATTCCAAACATAGCCAACCAGCTCTTGGCCAAGTGGCCAAAGAGTTTGGGGGCATGAAGTCTTGGGTTCAAACTCAAGCAACCCCTCCCCTTACCCAATTATCAAAAAAAAAAAAAAAAAAAAAAATTCCAAACATAGGAATTTCAATTATATTCTTTATTGCCCTTCCTTTTGTTCAAAGCAACAAAGTAAAAACAAAAAAGTGCTGACTAAGATCCACTTTCAAAGAGAAAGCAAAGAATATTTTTCAAATGATTCTTTTTTTATTGGATAGAAAAGAGAAAATGATTCTTTTTTTTTTTTTTGATACAAAAGAGAAAAAAATTACATATATTGAGATTCGAAATCTAGAGGTGATCGAATTCAAAATCGAAATCTAAAGATGATCGAATTCAAAATCTAAAAGTGATCGACTTTGAAATCTAAAAGTGAACATTCGATCGATTTAATTTTAAATTTTAAAAAATCGAATAAACCGATCGAATTTGAAAAATCGATTGAACCGACCGAACTCTATAGAATAAACCAAAATAACCAAACCGAAATTAATCGATTCGGTTCAATCGTTTATGTCGGTTTGAGTTTAGTTTTGGACTTATGAAATTGAATAATATGATTATGAATATGGTTAATATAAATAAAAATATATATATATATTTTAATTAGATGTCAATTTATTTGATCGATTCGATTTGAAAAATAAAAAATCGCAAACCATCCGAATAAACCCATTTAAACTGGTTTTCCTAACTGAGTTTTACCGAAATTGACTAAACCGAACAAAAAGAACCGATTAAGATCGTTTTCGGTCAGTTTAGTCGGTTCATTCGACTAGTGCTCACTTCTATCGAAACCCAGACCTACTTGATGTCATCTCTTAAAGGTAAGAGCATAAACCAACTAGAAGCCCGAGTTCATTTTACAAATGATTTTAATCACCATATAATAAGACAGTTTTGGTAACTTACAAGTTACAACAATATCTACTTTTTTTCACTAAAAAAAAGAAAAGTAAAACTTCAACAATCAGGTTCATCAAAGATTAACAACCATAGATTTTTCAGCTTGGAAAGCAAAGTTTTGAAAGGTCTACCAAAAGGGATCCAAAAGAAAATTATGTGAAAGAGAGTAAAGAAAGCTCAAAAGAGAAACACTAAATCACATCACAAATTATATATAGAAACTTACATGATAACTCCACTGCCCTCTTTTTATGACTAAGAAAACCTTGGATTAATGAAAACTTGAAAATACACACTAAACTAGACGGGCCGTAGTGCAGTAGATGTTATTCAGCTACATATGATCGACCTTGTCGTCATCCTCACTGATTCCATCCCCAGCATGCCTGTAACCAAATTAAACAGATATGGCTTAAGATATTTCCTGGCTATAGCATATACTGATAATCTATGTTACTCGGACTCGGGTGTGAGTGTCGGACTCAAGTATGTATTCGACACGGGTATGTTCAATTTTTTCTAAAATTTCCATGCCCGGATATACGTCAGACACGGATGTCTAAGTACCGGTACTTCAACAACAATGAAGAGTGAGAGCAACATAGCTGATAGTATATTTCTATCATTACATGACTAATGATCGAGGTAAAAAACACTGTGACTTGTTTAATTGTTTTATACAATTTAAAATAACATTATTTGTAACAACAACCTCATTTGAAATTTATCCGATAAATAAATAAATAACACTACGTGACGGCAAGGTTTCGCAGATGCATTCATCTTACTGCTCTAGATCTAAAACCAGTATATTCTAACACCTGTAAATGAAAGGCGATGCATTCATCTTCATGCCAAATGTCAGAACAATCTCAGCAAATGGAAGTGTAATCTAAAAGCTTAAATGGTGTCACAGACACAAATCCAAAATTCCATGAAACCCAAATTCATTCTTTCTCGTGCTTATGGGTGCTGAAGAGACACAAGGATGTCATGAAATTTTGCAACTACTGGATGATAAAGTGCTCATTACCTATGTTACTCAGATTAAGGTGTGAGTGTCGGACATGAATATGTGTCCGACACGGGTATGCTTGATTTATTCTAAGTTTTTTCATGTATTTGGAGGGTCCTTGGAAGATCATATCCTCATATCCATGTCCGAATATGCATCAGACATGGGTGTTGGACACGGGTACTTCAAGAAAAAGACATGGGTGTTAGACACGGGTACTTCAAGAAAAATAAAAAGTGGGAGCAACATAGCTCATTACTATGGAAGAAAAAGAGATGTGCTGAATGCGTTGCAAGTAGTGTTGTCAAAGCGTGCGCCTAGCTGCGCCTACGCATTAGATAACAAAAGCACCTCAAACTCTTTCGAGCGAGGCGCATTTGATCAGACGCACGCTTGGTGCGTCTAGATGCGCATTTTTGTAAGGCGATAGGTGTAAAAAAAACCCGCCTGATTGAAGTTCTCTTTAATTTCTTCTATTTTAACTTTTTTCATTAGATGTACCTTTACTAATAAGAAAGGGGATAGTATCAAACTCTATACTTTTCAATATTTGAGTATTCAACAACAGATATGGGACCATAAAGAAATCATGCATATTGGGCAACAAAAATAATTGCATGTTTTGTAGATAAACTGGATCACTCTTTAGAGTTTATTATCATAATTATATATCTTAAGCTTATTATATATATATATATATATATATATATATTTACATACACACACAGACACATATACAAAAACACACATATACATATTGCGCCTTATTTCTCACAGGCGAGCGATTTTTTTGCGCCTTGAGGCAATATAAGGGTTCTAACGCCTAGAGTGCGCCTTGCGCCCTCGACAACATTTTAGCCAGCCAGTGTTACAAAGAACAAGGCCATTACAAGGAAACTATTTTAAACATTAAAACGCATGTTTAGTGAACCAAATCCCAAATTTAATTTTTCCTAGTAAACATTGAACCAGGAGGCAAAGTTTCATTTTAGCAGGGTTGAGAAACAAACCGCCAAGAAGTAGTTAGATTCCGGGCCTTCCTATCCAACTGAAGATTTTCCAGGGCAGCTGAAGCTCGAATCACATATTCCGGGAGATCATCATCATATCTCCAACTGTACTCATCTTTCCTGTAACCAGACATGGAGGAGCCTGCTCTCCTATCTAATTTGCCAAAGGCATCAGATGATGGAAAAAGCAATCAAGTAGATATGCATATGTTAAAACAATATATAAGATAATCACTTACCAGATGACTGCGAAACAGGAACCGGCCTATAATACAAAATGTAAAACTAGTCAGCTTTTAGCAGCATTAGGAAGGAAAACGGGAAACGATAAAGATGAAGAAATCATAACCATAGGAGGTGGCATTAGTCCAGCACCTTCCTAATGGGGGCAAGCCCCCAGCAACAGTCGATGATGAGGGTCTTCTTGTGTTCCGAGACTCTAAACTAGATGAGGACTCAATTTCTTGTGGTCTCCTTCCAGTTCCTCTTGATTGGGATAAGTTCTGACAAAATGTGATTGGAACCAGTAAGCATATTTTTCACATGTATAAATTATTTGAAGAACATTTAAAAATGAAAAGATGCCATCATGATGTGGGATAACATTGCATATAAAACACAAACCGAAAAATTTGATGATATGAATCACATCTCATCTTCTATACATGTCAAACACCCTGGTATAATGAAAGAAGAAAGTAAATGCATACATTACAAGAAAATGACTAGTTCTTAGCAAAGCCTCATATTCAGGACCTATAAAAGAAACCCTCAAATCCCAAGTGCTAGGATAAGCCTAATACTTTTACAACTTGATAACAATCTTAGCTTCACACATCCAAGTCCTCCTATTAAAGGGTTCAAGGACCTCGGAAACATATCCTTCTCACTCAAGCCAACCAGGATTTCCTTAGAACATAATGAAACCTAGTCTTTCACCTTACTGTACTCATCACACTCAAACTACCATCATTGATATATTTTTCTCGCTACATTACATATCAAAGATCATGTTTATGCTGAAGATATACAGCAGTTGTTCCCCTAGCCTCCTGCTCTTTTTTTCTTAACTAAGAAGCCTTCCCTAGGCTCATTTAGAAGTTTGACCAGCATAAAGCAACACACAACTATATGTTTCACTATTTTCTCTTATAAGTTGATCTATCCACAAACTTAACATTTACAATGATTTTTTTCGTCTTGCTTCATCATGAATATCAATAGAAGGAAAGATGATTGCTTGATTTCTCTTAGCATATTTAGTAGTTTACTTTAATATTTTAAAACTATTCTCAATTTGACTGGATGAAGATTGAGTGCAAGCACGCCCTACAAATATGTTTTGTGAATGTTTGCAGTACCATTTTCAAACAAAAGACAGACCTGCTAATTTCTCTTTCTTTTTAGTAGAGAACCATTATAGAAACAAAATCCAAAACCTGTTTCTGCACCCAATTTAAAGTAAAATCAACTCTTCTGCACACAATGTTCAACATCCATCCCTTTAGCTCATTCCAGGTTATTCAGACAATGACAGATAATCCATCTTCTCACATCAGGTATCTTAATAAGACATCAAACCAGAGAAGAACCTAGGTGATATGACAAGAATCAAACAATACGGCAAGCTAAAGCTTAGCCAAAAAGAATTATCATCATTCCAATCCATTAAATAAGATTCAAAATAACACTTATCACTGCTAAAAAGCAAATAAAAGCACATAAGAGCTTCAGATGATAGAAACACTATAATGGCCCAAACTTCACAAGTCAATGACTTCCAGTAGTATGAAATATATACAACAGAGATCAACTTACCTCAAACTTCAAGAAGCCTTCAAGAACATCCAGAAGCAAAGGTCCACTATCCCCGTTTCTGTTAAGATCATAACCATTTTTGCCACTAAAGTCTTTCAACTCGGTTTTCCAAGAGTCTTTTTGCTATATGTAAAATAAGAACAAATATCCAATGATTCACAAGTAAGCTTCAAAGAAATAAAACCAATAAAAAGATCAACTATAAAGCAATGATTAGAACTATAATACATTGAAAATTACTTGATTACCAAATTACATTCTGGCAGATAAACTTTTAGTGTGTGGTTTAGTTGCGCCCAGTCTAAGTACTCGCATATTAGTGCAGTTAATAATCTTCCTGCATTTGGAATTCAAGGTGCACATTATTAAGGAGATCACAAAAGGCAGATGTAGAGAAGATTCTGAAGACATAACAAATGCAACATGAGCAAGAGTTCACAATATATAAATGAAGTATTTAAAGAATATACTCGAGGTACAACAACGACATATCAAATTGGATATAGACTCTAAAGATTATTGATGCAATAATAAAGAAAAAATATATAATATAATAAACGGATATCCCAAGACACAAACAATCTTGGACTTGTTAGTTGTTAAACACCATTAAAAGAACAAACCATAGGCCACAAGAAGTAAGATTAACAAGTCAAATAAAGGTAGGGAGCACTCCTGTCCTGAGGAAGAAAAAAGAAAATGAAAACTAGATACTAGCTTAATCTTTTTGAAATAAAAGAGAGCCAGCAGCAAAAGCAGGCTATTCAATAACTTCAAATAACAATATATAACAAGGCTAAAATTAATAGACGGACCAGAAGGAGATGCATGAAGTTGTTTAGCACGATCATTGCAGCTTCCCAATAATGCAGGAGGTAAACCTTCTTCTTTTTCAATTACTTGATCCTCCTCTTCTATTGCCTCAAAGACACTTGCCCTGAGTTCAGCCTAGCAAGAAATCAAAGCAGTGACAGAAATGGCAAAACAAAAGTTATTCAAGTGCCTAATTCATTGGAAACTGAAATACCAAGTATGTTAACATTAAAAGTCAAAGAGAAAAAAGTAGAAACAAAAAACCATTAGGAAAAACAGCTTTATTAACCTGAACACTTCACAAGCAGCATTCATTCAAGATGATAATACTACTAATATACTTCTGCTCAAGTAGGTAATACCACAACCACATAGAGAACACAATGATGACTTCGTTAGATCAGCACTAGTTATGCTCCTTGCCTCCCCCCCCCCCCCCACACCCAACTCCGCAATCCTCAACACCATCTTTTCTTTCTTCCCCATGTCTGGGAGCCCTAAAAAGAGGCAGACAAGGAAAATGATTTTCCGGTAGTCTTGTTCTAAATCCAAGAGCAAATTCAACACTCATCATTAACTAGGCTCAACAATTCTGAAAAATCAGGATTTGACTTTCTCTTCTATTTCCTTTAGAAACAGCTCACTGGCAAACTTCCGAGTGCTAAAACAAAATGTGAATACTAAATAGTAGATACCTATGTTGCTCCGACTCTTCATTTTTCTTGAAGTACCCGTGTCCGACATCCGTGTCCGACGCATATCCGGACATGGGTATGAGGATATGATCCTCCAAGGACCCTCCAAATACATGGAAATCTTGGGAAAAAATTGAACATACCAGTGTCGGACACTCGCACCGGAGTCCAAGTAACATAGGTAGATACTCCTCATCTAGCAAACAACCCCTATTCAATCAATCAAAATGAGTTACCCTTTTCCTTGGCAACTAGATGGTGCACGAATTCCAAATTTAGCTTTCCCTCCAAAAACCCCACTACTACCCTAGGATCCAATAAATCCCCAGACTAAAGGCCGCAGCAAATTCAAAAGTTTTCTAGCTTCTAATTAAAAGAAATTATCAGTAAATTTCCTGAATTAAAGTGCAGAACAATAAAAATACACTAAATCCCCTGATGAAAAGCCACTGAAAATTAATAGTTTTCAGCTTACAATTCAGCAAAATTAACAGCAAAATTCCAGAATCTCAAACCAGACCAATAAGAAAAAAGTTTCCAAATACCACAATAAGAATCCTACCTTGCTAAATTCCACCTCAATACTTTAAAAAAGTAAAAACTTCACATTTCTAATTTATCTAATTTCACCCCCCCCCCCAAAAAAAAAAAAACCCCACACCTAATGCTTTAAAACGTGAAATTTTAACTTTTGGGTCACAAATTAACACCTAAAGATCTAAAAACCCAATTTACCCATTCAATTATAGTAAAAGTAAAATTTTTGAAACAAATCATGCAAAAGATTCAAAAAAAATCCTAGGTTTCTATCCTTAACACGAGATCCAAAGCCAAAAGAGGACCTCTTTACTCAACTATAACTTAACTGAGCCAAATTATTCAACCCCGTTTCTTTTTTTCTTTCATTCTCGAGAACCAAACATGAAATTCCAAAAAAAAGAAAAGAAAATTGAAACTAAAATTGAAAAGTTTTTTCTTACCCGGATCTTAGCTAGAACCCCTTTCTTCTCTAGGGTTCGTGTAACTAGGGTTTTCAAATCCATCATCTCTCTCGTGTAATCATCCATTGTTTTGTTTGTTTCCCTAGAAAATTGAAAAAAAAAAAAAAAAAACTCTTCTTTTTCTTCTTAATGTCTCGAAGAAAAAGAAATGAAATTGCTTGCCGCTGGAGATGGGAGCAGCAAATTATAATAAAAATATTTTTTTTCTGGTGAATGTGGGATCCACTGGAGGGTAAAAGTGTGATCTTGGCCGTTTATTTTCTTGATCTGGTCCTCTGAGAGATTATCCACACTCCACAATTAGTAAAGTGCGATCTTGACCGTTCATTTTCAGGATATGATCCTTTGAGAGTGGATCCCATATTCGAGTTAATAGCACCGATGGTTCTGAAACTATTATTAACATATTTTATATTGATCTCTAAATTTTAAAACGTATTAAATTGATCTTTATTTACAAGTATCATAACAAATTGGTCCCTTCCGTTAGTTTTTTCGTTATTTTTATTGTAGCAATCAACTTAATGATACTTGTTACCAGCTGATTGCACCACACTTCTCTTTTCTTTGATATTTTTTAATAAATAAATGTAATTAATATTTTTTATAAAATTAATATAAATAAATATTTATATATAAATTATTAAAAAATTAATTTAAATTATTATTTATTTTTTGTATTTAATTATAAAGAATAATAAAGAAAATGAGAAAATGAAAACATTCATAAATACAAAAGATAAATAATAATTTAAATTAATTTTTTAATAATTAAATAATTTATAAAATATAAATATTTATTTACATTAATTTTATAAAAAAATTTCTTTTACTTTTTCTTCTTTTCTTTTTTTTATATAAATTAATTTTGTAAAAATTAAATAATTTATAATTATAAAATATAAAATATTTATTTACATTCATTTATTAAATATATATTTTTTACTTTTTTATTTTCCTTTTCTTTCTTTCTTTCCTATTTTCTTATAAAATTAATGTAAATAAAATATTTTATATTTTAAAAATTAATTTAAATTATAGTATGAATTATTATTTATTTATTTTTATTTATATTTATTTACAAACAAGAGAAAAAGAAAAAAGATAAGAAAGGAAAAAATTAAAAAAAACTTATAAATAAGAAATAAATATTTTATATTTATAAATTATTTAATTTTTAGAAAGTTAATTTAATTTAAAATATAATATAATATACTTATATTTTGTATTTGTTTATAAAGAAGAGAAAAAAAGAAGAAAGGGAAGAAATTTAAAAAATATATATATATATATATTAATGTAAATAAATAGTTTTATATTTTTTTTCAATTATTTGATTATTACAATATTAATTTAAATTATAATTATTATTTAGTTTTTAATATTTATTTATAAAGAAGAGAAAAGCAACAAAAAAAGAAGAAGGAAGAAACGAAAAAATTAAAAATATTTTTTATAAAATTAAAGTAAATAAATATTTCATACTTTTTAAATTAATTATATTTTTACAAAAATTATTTTAATTTATAATATGAATTATTTTTTCTTTGTATTTATTTATAAAAAAAAAATCAAAGAAAAAATAATAAAGAAATAAAGAAAAAAAAAAAAAAAAATGAAGAGCCAAGTTGAAGCAATCAGCTGGTGACACGTGTCACTAGCTGATTGCTACAGTAAAGGTAATGGAAAAACTAACGGAAAAGACCAATTTGTTATGATACTTGTAATGAATGACCAATTTGATATGTTTTGAAGTTTAAGGACCAATATAAAATATGCCCTATAATTTGGAAACTATTAGTGCTATTAACTTAATTTATTGTGATGAATGATGCTTTTGAACTCAACTCTTAGCAACTTTTTTTTACATGAAATAATATGGAAAATTATCAATTTTTTATTTTTTTGAAAATACAAATAAATATTTAAAGATATTATTATCTTTATTTTTCCATTTTAAAATTAAATTAGATGTGTTCATAAACTAGAACAGTCTAATTCACATTTTGAAAATTTAAGGCAGAGGGGATTCAAACATGAGATCTCCCATTTGATAAAGTAGTGTAGCTGTAATTCAAGCAATTCCTTTGTCACTTGTTATAAGACATGTCTGCATTTGGACCATTGGAGTTAGATTGAGGAAATGACATTGAGAGTTCACTGAAGATGATATGTGAATTTTGTGCTCTGCAGTGTTAAGAGAATAATAAAAAAAAAAAATTTGCTAAATTGCAGTCGCCATCCCTTTCATTAACCTGTCATTCCAGCTATGATTCCAATCTATATTAATCAAATTCTTCATTTTTTCTTAAAGTATTCGTGTCAGACACTTGTGTCCGACACATATTCAGACATGAGTATTAGATATAATCTTATATCCGACACTCACCCGAATTTGACAATCACTATTGGCTTGTGCAAGACTGACCCTTAGGCCTACTGCACAGGATTCCTTGCAGCAAGAAAACACAACTCTCAGCAGTTAATTTGCTTCCCTCATGCATGGCCAGCAAACAAGTTTCAGTATTTCTGTAACCAAAACAAAGTCAAAGACCATCCCTTCTACATCTTTTTTCTGGTCAGAGTGATGCCAGTTTGCTCTTGATTGTTGATGACTCCTGAATTGGTGAAGTATTTGAAGGAGTGGATTGGCCATGTTTAAACTCTGCAGTTTGGTTGGAAAGTTACTGCCAAGATATTGCAGGAACTGTTTGTGGATTCAGGTTCCATTGTCAAGCTAAGAAATGATTGTAAAAGCAACTGTTTCTGGGGAAACTAAAGGGGTCTCCTATTTCGCTACTCTCTTACAATGCACTTGGTATTTACTGACTTAACCACAAGAGGTTGAGCTGAAGCTAACAGGCCTCTATCTTGCAGGTATCCAGCTGCTATGTTGCTCCGACTTTTCATTTTTCTTGGAGACCCGTGTCCGACACATATTCGGACATGGGTATAGGGATATGACCCTCCAAATACATGGAAAAACTTTAAAAAATTGAACATACCCGTGTCGGACACATACCCTTATCCGACACTCACACCCGAGTCTGAGTAACATAGTCCAGCTGAGCACAAATGTTAACTCCAGAGACAGATTTTAGCATTAACAATTACAGATAGTGGCAAGTACATTTTGGACCTATGTTTCAAGAAGTTACTGGTACTTTGCACTTTGCTAGTGATGCCATTTTGAGGATTGCAGGGGTTGTTGAGTATGGGATGTTTCTTGATATTGCAACTGTGAATTGTTGCTTGTGTGCTAGCCTCACCATCAAGAATAGGTAGGCAATTTTGTAGGAGTTAATGGGTATAGTGAAAAATCTTTTCATGTACATATTCATTTCTCATAAATCCAGGCTATGTTACTCAAACTCGGGTGTGAGTATCGGACATGGATATGTTCAATTTTTTCTAAGATTTCCATGTATTTGGAAAGTCCTTGGAGGATCATATCCCTATACCCATGTCCAGATATGCGTTGGACACGGGTACTTCAAGAACAATGAAGAGTCGGAGCAACATAGAATCCAGGTGATTGCTGTAACAGGGGAGGGGTTTTCGGATTCCTTTGGATCTATTGATAGAAGAGTAGAGTCTCTTCAAGTCTTGTAATTATCTCTGAGACAAGTTTAGGGAAGAAAAATTCAGCAAATCAAATTCACAAAAGCATCAGTGGAAAAGTCAGTGTGAGGGATCTGAATACATTATAATGTTCAGTCAGACTGTCAGAGATAAGCTCTATATTTTGATTTGAGAAAAATCCCCCTCCTTAACAGATTAAAATACTTTTGACATCAATGGAAAACACAACTCTCCTAACAAAATCATGTCTTCTACTCTCATATCCTCATACAAAGCTTTAAAGTCATTCAAACAAATGAAACCTTTCGTTTCTGCTGCAGCGCAGCGCGTATGACCTTAGATGAAAACAACTAGTACTAACTGGAGACACAAATCTAAGGAACAAAACAGGTATCAATCACAATCAGGCCTGCCTATCTCCAATCTAAACAAATAAAAAAAACTGCCCAAGCATCTCAAAGTCCATCTACATGTCAATCCAGGACAGAAATATACTTCTTGAGGAAAAAAAAAAAAATCAAGTTCCCTATAATTATAAACTAGGAAGCTTAATTTATGCATGCAATGATAAATAACCAAAAATAACAGATTAAGAACCCTCAGATGAACTAACTATTTAAGCTTTACCATTCAAGTTCAGTTCTAATGAAATGCCATGCACAGGAGCAGGATTTAACATGAACAATATTTGCAGCAGTAACAAAACTCACTAAGAAATCTGATTGCCATTTATTTTTCTCTCTACATATGGAAGCCCATGAAGTTTTGAGCTATACAAACAGGAAGTAACTCTCTGTTATCTCATAATTCTCACATCTTTCTCTGTCAGAGATTTGAGATTGAGACCTCTAGGTTAAAAGTGCTAGTTTCTAACAACTGGGATGTTCCATAGGGGATAAAGATGTGAGCTCCTAAGCAGAGATGATGAATTTAAGTGTAGACACTAACAATGAGATGAAATAACCATAACTCTTAACACATTAGAAGATGAAAAAGTTCCAAACAATCACTAAATGTTTTATCTTGCAATGGAATTCTAATATCACCAATTCAAATTCCAATTTTACATAATTCCAAAAAAATAAAAGCATATTAGCACAATTTACATAGTTCTCTCTTTAAATACAACACCAAAAAAAAGGGGGTTTCTTAAATTAACTTACAAATACAAGAAATCTCCATTCTCCAGCAAGCAATCTTCAAAATCCCCACTATTGCCCACCATTTTCCTCCTCCAGCTTCTTCACATAAGCCTTCAAAATCATAACAACATCCCTGGCAGGAGCCTGGAGTGTCCCAACAAGCCCAATAGCAGGACTCTGTAAATTTCCCAAAAGCTTAGCATAAATCTCAGCCCTGGTAGGCATATTTTCCAACTGCTTAAACTCTCCAGGCCCATAAAACTTCCCTTCAAAAACTGCCCCTGTAAAGTCATTTTCAACTTTTTTTTCCTTCTGAAACGCCCTGTAAGGTTTAATAGCATCTGGGATTTCTTCACTATGAACAAAAAGCCAAGCATTCATGCCTTTCATACAGGGTTTCAAGGCTTCCCAAGGAGTTCCTTCAATGGCTTTCAAAACCAAAGTGTTTTTAGCAACAACTAACTTGGATGACTCTGGAATTGATCTACGCAAATCCTGGAATTGCTTGACACTGAAACCTGTGTATTTTATAGCTGCTAAAAGGTAACAGTTTTCCAATTGGGTTTTAACTGTTTCAACTGTTTCTTCCTTTTTGGAACGGGAAATGGCTGCTCTGATGGAAGGGAAAGGGGTTGGTTTGAAGCAAGGGAATCTGGGTTTGGAAGAGTGGAAAAATGGGGTTTTGGGTTTTAGAGTTTGGGTTTGGGAAGGTGGAGGTTTGGAGGAAGGGAAGGAAATGAGAGTTGTTTCCATGGCGAAAAAGAGAAGATATAAGGAGGTGAAGCAAGTTTGAGGTTTGGGGGGGGGGGGGTTATCTAGTTTGCACAGTGGAGGAACTGAAAAAGAAATATTTCCCAATTGATAGTTAAAACTTAAATAGAAAACTGTAAAATTTAGTTTATACCATATTAACAGGATTGATTCAATTTAATTCGAATTATTATTTATTAAAAATATATATTTTTATTTAAATTTAATTATAAAAAATATTAATATTAATATAAGAAATATTTTTTTATATTTTTATAAATAATAAAATAAATTTTCAATTCAATACGATTCAAATTTAAATAAAAAAAATCTGAACCCCAATCTGGTTATGAACAGGTTCAATTTATAGTAGTTTTTTTTTTTAAAATTTTCATCCTTGGGATTTGTTTTTGATAGATGAGGTTTGTTTGTTAAGAGTAGAGTTACCATATTTAAATATTGCATATAAGTGTTATTTTTTTTCTTATGAAATCAATATAATAATTTATAAAAACCTTATCATTATTTTAGTTAAAATGTTTTTTTTATATATATAATAACAATGAATAAAATTATTATTTTAGTTATAAAAACCTTACCAATATTTTAGACTTTTAGTTAAAATGGTTTTTTTTTTTTTTTTTTTTTATAATTAACATTGAATAACATCGTCAGCAACATTCTGGAAAAGAATTTGGCAGATAAATATCCCCTCGAAAATAAAGCTGTTCATATGGAGGAGTTGTCATGATATTGTACTTGCAGACCTGCTTACGGGTTGGGTAGTCCGTTTGACTCTGCCTGTATTAAATCGGGTCTAGTCAGTGATTTTATTGATCCGGATCGGTCCGGCTCGGATCACTATTCATCTAATTAAAAAACAATATTTTTTAAATTTAATTTTAAAAATATATTAAAAAAATATTTTTTAAATATAATAAACAGTAAATATAGGCCGACGGGCAGGTCCTGGACAAAGAAACCAAAAAAAAATCGGGCCGCGGCCCGGCCCATGAGCACCTCTTACCTGTATTCGCCAACTTGACGAAGAGAAAGCTAATTAACAGTAGATCTGTTCATGGGCCGAGTAACTCACATGGCTTGACAGATCCAATCCGTATTAGATCGGATTTGAATAAGGTTTTTTTGTAATTCGAGCAAATTCGGTTCAATTCGTTTCGGCCCAAATTAGTATTTATTAAATAAAATTATTTTTTATTTAAATTTAATTATAAAATATATTTAAATATTAATATAAAAATATATATTTTTAAATATTTAATAATTTATGAATAATAAAATGGGCTTATGGGTCGATCTAAACCCGACCCGAAACAAGTTTGAGAAAGAGAAAAAAAAATTCTGAATCACGAACCGATCCGGCCATAAACACCTCTAATTAACAGTGCCCATTGTCCCATATGCCAACAGAAGCCAGAAACAACGCCGCATGCACTCATGGAATGTGCTAAAATAAGAGAGTTATGGGATACTTACTGTTGGACTGGCCTGGTTTAAGGAATGAAGATGTGACCTTTTTAGAAAGATTAGAACAGGCGACTGGTAGTGGCAAATGGCAATAGTGAAGCTATTTAGCGTTTTCGGTTTCTTTCGCCATCGATATTCATGGTCGATATTTATCGCAATTAACCGCGGTAATATTCATTACGTTCACAACAACGATAAATATAACGCGACGAAAAACACGTCCGCGACCGTAATTTAAATCCTTTGAAGTTCTAGAGGAAGGAGTAGTGCTAGCTTAGGCTATCTGGAAAGATAGGAACACATTGATGAAAAGTCAGGAACAGAGGAGACGCCCTCATGTAGTTGACTCTAAAAAATAATTCTTGAAGACAAATGGATTTGGTCCAGAGACTCCATTGTTCTCAGAATGATCTTGACAAGAAGATGACTGAAGTTGGCCCAATATTGCTTCAGCATTCTTGAAGACAAATGGATTTGATTTCCCATAAGATACATCTATTGGACTTTTCAATATGGAGCCTGGTTTTTCTGTTTTTCTTTTTTACGTGAGGCAATCTGGTTTATAAAAGAGGTTATTCTATATACAATCCTATAAGTCTTTGGCCATATGGATTTTTTGAAAACCCTGCAGGATGAAGAGATTATGCTAAAGTTTTCTTATTGGAAAATCTACTGTTTTTTACTTTGTTATAGAAGTAAGGATAAGTATTTTAACCAGATAAAAAGAATGATCTCTTAGTTTATTGAAACAAAAAAGGAGTTACAGCAGAAAATACAATGCGTTACTATGCCTTGAAATGGGTAGTAAATAAATAAATAAATAAAAATTCAACAAAAATTGAATCCTCTTTTCAAAATATTGGTGGCAGGTAAATGCTAAAAATCATGTGAAAACAAAAGGATTTCAGATGGTATTGGAGTTTTGTTTTCCAAGCGTGTTTCGATGTCTAAGTCAGTAGGTTCTAGAGAAATTTGGCAAAATTTCAATAGTGTTTCAATTACTTACTTCGGATTAACTTTAATTGAGGTTATTTATACATGTTTGTGTCTATATTGAGAAATAAGAAGCAGAAGAAAAAAAAAAAGGTACTAATTATATGAACCCCTTGATTTCAGGGTTGTTCTCAGTTTATCTACATAATAATATGGTTCTGCATTGAGTCCCTATGAAATGATGAATTCCATGAAACTCTCTTAATACATAAATAAGGGTTAATTTATTATTGCTGATGCTTTTTGAAAAAACTTGATTTAAGAAAAAGTGCGTTTGAAAAATGCAGGTTATATTATAACTTTAAGCAAAAGCACAATCTAAGTCCCATAAAACATATTCCAGTTGATATATCCCAAAGACCCAAAAAGCAATGCAATTCAAGCTATAATCTAATGATCTAATCTAAAAACTGAAACTCAAAATGCCACATCCATTTTGTTGGCATCACCTCAACATTTTCAAATCATAAAGCAAATGATTTCATCAAACTGTTTCACAAATTTTGGACAAGGGTGTATTTCATCAAGCAACCAACAAGTTATGACCATAAAAGTGTTTCAGACATTTTTGGCAATGGTTTTTTTTTTTAAAGAAAAGTAATTATCGCGGTTACGGATATAACGGATGTTATCACTGTTATTGCCATTATCACGGTCGTGAATTTTTGTCATTTTACACAACTTACTGTAAAACATAAATAATATAATCATAAAAATTCTTTTTTAATAATTTTTATAATAATTTATATACTCTATTATCTTTTATTTATATATAAAAAAGATTAATCATAAATTGTAAACCGAATCTATATACATTTAATTCACGGTCTTAAGTTTAATCATTACGGACCGCTAACTATTTACATCCCAATTGCAGTGAGTATCAATAATGGAGAGAATCAAAACCGTAAAATAACGATTATAACATCGTGTTGAGACCACTATTTTAAATCCGGGATCAATGCTCTCAAACTAAGATGCAAACTCTTCCAAAGAACTTTTCAAGCACCAAAAGAACTTGGCTACATAGATTGCCAAAAAATCTAAAAATCAATGCTATGAAAATCAGGACTTTTCCATACCTAAACATTAAATTGAGCCCTTACTTGAAACCATATTTCAGACATCACCAATAATGAGTTGGTTCTCAAATCTGACCTAGAATTAAAGACAAAGGTAAACAAATATTGAGAACATCTAAATAGAGATCACAGCTTTGGAAGGAAGTAGAGTAACACATTTGTGCACATTTCCATCATTTGACACTATGTTAAATACAAGTTAACAATGTCAATATAGAGAAAATAAATTTTGTAAGAAAAAGAAAAGAATTCCACATGAGCAAATCCTAAGATCAAAGTTTTCTACTTCAAATTTGTGCACATTTCCATCATTTGACACTATGTTAAAAGTTCGAATTAATGACTCAAATCAAATTTTCAAGATAAAAATTACCTAATTTTTTTTTCCCCCTCTATTTCATTTTATGCACATGATGTCAATTAGATTTGTTCAAGGATCGGACTATTCGCTCGGCTCGACAGACTTAACTTATATTGAGCTGGGTTGGACATAGATTTTTTAATTCCGACCGGTACAATCTAGCTCGAATTATTATTTATTAATAAATTTTTTTTATTATAATTATAAAAATAATTATTTAATTTTTTTAAATAATAAAACAAACTTCCGGATCGATCCGAATAAAATATCTAAACAAAATTGAGTCGCAATCCGACTCCATCTGGCCATGAAAAGGTCTAATGTCAACCATCATACTGACAAACTACATAGTTATTCTCTTAACAAGTCATTTTCTTCACAAGGTGGTTTTTTTCTTTTTGTTTTCAAATGTAGAATAATTGCAGCAACCAGGAAGAAAACTCTTGCACTCATTGAAAAAATGGAGTTTGATCCTAAATTTCAACACCACCACTAAGACAATTGTTATTGTTTCCAAATCCTTTGGATATAACAAGGAAACTTATCATGTTAACCTATTTTAATATTATTTCTTGGAATTTGAGTCAAAGAGACATGCCCATGTGACAAGGAGATTTCTGTGACAAGACTAGAACATTCCACAATTTTTTTTTTTTTTTTTATAGATTTGATATTTATACATATCAATTAAATATTATTTAATTATTATTATAAATATTTTTATATTTAATATATTAAATTATTAAATTTAAAAAAAATAATACATTAAATTATATTTTTTTATATATAAATATCATCTTAATCAATATTACTAGATATTTATTAAAATTTTCTTTTTTTTTTTAAATATATTTTTTTATAAAATTTAAGAGCTTTGATTAATGAATTCATGGACCCATTTATGCTTTATTTTCATATTCCTCAAAAAAAATGTTGAATTTGATGATAGTATTGACATTTTGATAGCAAAGAAACGTGTTTCATAGAAATTTCTCCATGAATAATTGGTTGGTTTTCAATAATTACTCAGACAAATACGGATTAAAATGTCTACTTTGCTTGTGTTTCAATGCATCTTTTCAACAACAAAAAAAAAAAAATTCTTTAAGAAAATTCCATGGGAAAAATTCAGATCAATGAACATAGATTAAAGGGTGTTGACCCAAAAAAAAAAACAAAAACATAGACTAGAGGGAACCTTTTTGATTCAACAAAGCAATATTGGCCACTCAATTTGTAATTATCATTGTATAAATTTTAAAAAAAAATGTTTTCTATAACTTAGGATTTTTATATGATATGTGATTAATATATAATCTGATATTTAAAATGCACATAAGCAAAGTAAACTTGTCCAAGGGTTTTTGAGTCGAACTTTTAATAAGTTTTTTTTTTTTTTTTAAATTGAGATCCGGTTCGGTTTGGATTTATTATTTAATTAAAAAATTATTTTTATTTAATTTTTAATTATAAAATATTAATGCAATAAGAACTTGGAAGAAGGCATCAATTACAGTTGTCTTCACTATAGAATGCAAGGAGCAAGAGCAATTGTTATTGCAATAAGAAGGAAGAGAGTCCAATTCTAAACTATTTCCCCCCCTTTCTTTCTACTTATTTATTGCTGAAAAATGTCAATGTTTGATAATGCATTAATTTTTAAAAAAAAAAAAAATTTATTGCATTAATTAGAAGGGAAATGTTAGCACTGATTAAGGTGATATTAAAAAAAAAAGTATAATTAATAAATTATTTTTTCTTGAACTCAATAAAAGTAATACATTAAATGTAAAAAAAAAAAAAAAACTTTCATAAAATAGTAATTAAGTAATTATTAATTAATATCTATAAACACCGATTAACTAAACCCTTAATTATAATAAGAGTAAATTAATCATAAATGTAAAAGGAAAATAAATATTTTAAGTATTTTGATAAGTACCCATAGGGTATGATATTATAAGATTAATCATATTTTAAGTATTTTAGGACATGTGTGTGTTTGAATTGCATAGGAATTTTGACTTAGGATGTGGATAAGGAAGAATCAATGGCAAAATAAAGTAGAAACTAATCAACTAAACAACAAAACTAAAGAGAGTAGTTGGAAGCAATTTTCTTCACAATATATACTCCGCATGCAAATACAGTTATCTGTCCCTCCCTCATTTTCTTTTTCTCCAAAGACCAGCTTTTGAAGTTTCAACAGTCAATAAACACAAGAGGAAAAGGGCTAGAAAAAAAAAAAAAAAAAAAAAAAGAATATCATGGCATTTTTTTACATAAACAAGATATGTTAAAAAGCAGCTTAACTTGGACAGTAATTAAGGGTTGTAATTTTAAAATTTTACGTGCACGACGATTATAATTATATTATTAAATTTAATGATTGATTTGTTAAAATATAAATCGTATAATGAGTTATGAAAAAGAGAAGCGATCCACTTACACTAGTGTAAAATTAAATTAGTTTTACACACTATCTAATTTTTTATATGATTTATATTTGTTTAATCCGACCGTCGTATTTCATGTTTAATTCACGTAGATCATGCACGTCGAATTTTGAGTAAATTAAAAATGTTTAACTATTTGTTCGATGTAAAAAAACTTTCAACTGTTAAATATATATTGAAAACGATAGTATTTTCATTCTATATGATAGAGATATCAGATCGATTCGAAACTTTACGTGCTGGACGACTACAATTATATTATTAAATCCAACGGTCAGTTTGTTAAAAAATAATTCGTATAATGAGTTATGAAAGTGTGTAAAATTGATTTAGTTTTACAATAGTGTAAGTGGATCCCTTCTCTATATAAAATATACAAATCGATATTAAAATTTTTAAATTTCACAAACGAATTTAATTGCATGTTGTTTGTTCATAATTTAAACTGGCTTTTGAGTATATTTAAGAGCTCCATTGTCATTATAGAAAATGATAATTGTATATGTTTTTATATTTTATATTTTATATAGATTTTGAATTGTTAATACAACTATATATAATTTAAGTATTTGTAATAATTATATAATAGTAAAATAGTTACAAAAGTTAATCATACTTAATTAAGCAGTAGTTATAAGATTCATATTGTCTGTTAGTGACTACATCAAATGGAGTTTAAAGGAGATAAAGGAAAGACAAACTTGAATTTGCTTGTGTTTTGAGATAGCTTTTTATAAAGCTCCAAAGAAAATTTAGATCAAGAAAGTAATATATATATATATATATATATAGATATAGATATATAGATATTTTAGGGCATGACTATAAAGACTTTTTTCATCCAATTTTAATTAAGAAAAACGATTTTGTTGATAAAATATTGAATTATTAATTTCAATGATCGAATATCAATTTCTAGCAATCTCAAAGTATAAAAAAAAAAAATGCAAGTCAATTCATCCATAATTTAAATTTCATTATAAGCAAACCAAAAGCACGTTTTTTATGTGAGATATTATTTATCTGATTCTTTGGACAAATGACAATATTTATTAATAGTTAACGTAACAATATATAAATTTATATAATAATACATAAATATAAATCTTTAAAGAATTATTAAAGTTACTTACTTTGGCCCTATATTTAAGATATCATTAGTATTATTTTCAAATAAAAATAATTTATCTTAAAATAAGAATAATATAAGTTTTATTTTTTTTCACTTACCCTACAAATACTGTCTATTCAAGCCAAAAAAATTCAGATATTTTATTTTCTTAATCTAAAATTTAATTTTCTCTTTTTTTTAAAAAAAAAATTAACTATGGAAAGCATAAAAAAAAAAATTTATACCTTTCTCACCTTTCATACCAAAAAAGTAAAAGAGTGTAAAAAGTAAAAAACATGGTTGCTGTCATGTTATCACATCATCATGTGAAGAAAAAGAAAAAGAGAATACCATGACATGGGATCATGACATGACATGAAAAGGAGGCTAATATGCATGACATGTTGATAATATAAGCATGATGATGTAAGATGCACTTAAGTCAAAAAATACCTTTGACTTAATCTACTTTTTTTCTTTTCTGTCACTTTAAATTTGATTGAAGTGCCTAAGATTTCATTACCAATTCTAATAAAAAAAACTTCAAAAATTTTAACTTATAAAAATGTTAATATATATATATATATAAATTCACTTACACTAATATAAATTATTAAATTAATTTTATATATTTTTATAAATTTTCATACGATTTATATTTTAACAAATCAACCTTCGCATTTAACAATATAATTGTACTCGTCGTGCACATAAAGTTTCAAATCCATCCGATATTTTTATCATATCGATCGATAAAATTGTCTTTTCAATATATATTTAACGGTTAAAAGTTTTTTACATCGAATAAATAGTTAGACTTTTTAATTTACTTGAAACTCGACGTGCATGATCTACGTGAATAGAATATGAAATACGACGGTTGGATTAAACAAATATTAATCGTATAAGAAATTACGAAAGTGTGTAAAATTAATTTAGTTTTACATTAATGTAAGTGGATCCCTCTTCATATATATATATTATAATGGAAAATGTTTGTAGGTGTCTAATGGCATTGATATTTATGAAAAAAAATTATAATTAATATATTATTTTAAAATTTTAAAATAATAATTAAATAAAAATTTGATTATTATAGACATCTGTTAAAAGATCATATCATATATAATTAATAAAAAAATATAAAACCTACAAGATTACTCTAATTGATAAGAAGAGAAATTTCTTTTATCCATTAAGATTCAAATTTTTTAAGTACGAAAGAAAAAATTGAATACACCAAGTTGATGTAAAATATACGTCCTTAAAGTTTTTCGAGAAAGAATTAAATTTAGAAAAAAACCTAGAAACATCGTTGATCGTATTACCCAAAAAATATTACTAAGTGTTTAATTATTTTATTTAACTTTTTATAATGTTCAGAATTATCTCATTAAACCTTGAGATTAGCTTTTGAGAAGAACAACCTAATTTGCACATGATTTTAGCTGAAGAAGATATATGGACCCACCTAGATTATTTTAATTATGGTTAGATGAGTGGTCACATTCTAGCCAAATTCATACTCAAATTCTTTGAAACTTTTGTTCTTATCCAACCTTTTATTTATTTATTTATTTATTTTCATTTTAGAGCCGTGAGGAAAAGAACAAGGACATGAAGATGTGAAGGCCAAATGAATGAACTGAGTAAACAAAATTTATGTTATCTCAATTCGAATAAATGTCGGATATGAATATGTGTTCGATATAAAAATACTCAATTTTTAATTTTTTTTATATCAATATATGTGTCGGACACAAATATTAAATATAAACATTTTAACGAAAATAAAAAATTCGAATAATGTAAAATAAAATTTGGACAATAAAATTTAGAATTCAAAATATGCAAATGAGTTTAATTCAATAAGCCACTTGCTGCAGATTCATTGAATTTCCTTTCAACATTGAAGCAGATGTCCCTTTTCTGTCACTTTTTCCACAAGAAAAAAGTTTGCGAGCTCAAGAAATACCGACTATTGTTTAAATGCATGCGTTTTTTTTTTTGGTTGCTATTTTTACTTTTTCAACTTAAGTATGCTTCAAGTTTCCAACATTTGTACTATTGAAAATTAAAAAAAAAGTATGGATATTAGTTGAATCCAAGACTTTCAACCAGAAAATTGAATTAAAAAAAATATATTGGAGCCTTTACCTTATCCCCATTTTTTTTTCATGTTAAACATGCCCAAGTGATTATTTCAAGTGAAAATCCTGAAATGATTATTGAATGCTATGTTATTCGGATTCAGAGTGAGTGTCGGATACTGGTATGTGCGAACATACTCAATTTTTTAAAATTTTTTTATATATTTGAAGAATCATATTTCATACTTATGTTCGAATATGTGTCGGACACGATATTTTAAAAAAATAAAAAATCTTAATAACATAGGTTGAATGTTGAATGCATCCCTTCTTTTGTTTATATTAGTAGGAGGGATTTAAATTGCGATCACGGACGCGTTTTCGGTCGCGTCGTATTTATTGCGGTTACGGACGTAATGAAAGTTACCACGGTCAATTACAATAAATATCGGCTGTGAATATCAACCATAGAGAGAATCAAAATCGTTAAATAACGGCTACTATTTAAATACCTGATTAGTAGTACTAGTTTCCCAAGATATCATTTTCAATGCTTGTTTTACGGTGGTTGAAATTGTTTCCAAACTGTTGTATTTTCAAGGAAGAGTTATCTGAGTTTAAGAGGAAATTGCCTGTTTTGTACAAGCAAAAACCAGTTGCTAGGGGGAAAATATGGAAAGCTGGTTTAGCTGAACCCCATCAAGACAACAAAAAAAATAGGGCAAAGGAGTATTTGCAAACATTTTTCTACACTTGTCCCCACTATGGAACTATTGAACTGCAAATAAGCAAATTCGGAACTTGTATAATTACTAATTTGATCTTTAATGGTTTCAAAACAAAATTCTGAGGTGCTAACTGATAAGGAAAAAAAGAAACAAATGTTTTTTTTATATAAAAAAATAGCAGTTTGAGAATACAGAAAGAGATTATAGATGTTAAAATTCGAATCTCAAATTTATTAGATACCACCCTTTAAAGATAATTGCATCGATCAATTAGACCAAACCGGTTCAAAAAGAAACAAATGTTGATAGAGAGAGGAAGCTTATGCTTATTTTTTTTTTTTTTTTTTCTCTTTCAGAGAAGCAAAAATTACATTAAAATGCTAACATAAACAAACACTGAGAGTAAGAAACAGGGAAATTTTATGTATATGGTACTCATTTTTTTCTACAATAAAAGTCAAGAACAACAAAGAAAAAGAGGAAGATTTTGGAATATTTTTCTTCCAACTCATTGCTAACACTTCTTTCTCTCTCTCAAGTACATAATAATAATCACCCTGTTTGCATTAAGCAAGCTTGTTTTTAATCAGAATATTCATGAGAACTGAGATTTTTGTTTGGCTATAATACCTTCTTCTTCTTCTTCTTCACTACTCTTCCAGCATTGTCCTCCTGTTGTTATGGTGATCATAGTCTCAAGGCTCTCCACAATTTCTCCAAATATTTTGGCTTTGATTTGCCCTCTCTTTGGTGGAGGAAGTGATGATTTCTCTTTCTTCACTGCCTTCTTCATGGCTTTGCTATCCATTGCTTTTTGTGCTCTCTGAAGGTGAAGTTGGATGGTGTGGAAAACTTAAAGCCAAAAATGTAACAAAATAGTTTTCTAAGTCGGAGAATAAGCAGAAGAAAGAAAGAAGAAAGAAAGAAAAGAAGAGAAGATGGACTTGGGAGTTTAGAGACCAAGTGGGGTCTAAATATAATCCTAGTAACCAACCCAATGACTAAACAGTGCCGAGGAATTTAAACGACCATTGTAATACAATGTTATGATCTATGTTATTTAGATTCGGGTTTGAGTTTTCGATACGGATATATGTCCGATACGGATATGTTTGATTTATTCTAAAATTTTCCATGTATTTGGAGGATTCTTGAGACTCATATCCGAATATACGTCGGACACAAGTGTCGGACACGGGTGCTTCAAAAAAAATAAAAAGTCGGAGCAACATAGGTTATGGTTATTTTACGATTTCGATTGTTTTCGTCATGCATATTTACCGTCAATATTTATCGTAATTGATTATGATAACATCTATTACGACCGTAATAACAAAAAACATAACATAACTGAAAACGCGTCTCCACGATCGTAATTTAAATTTTTAATGTGAGCCACAAAATTGTGTTCCAAAATAGACAGATGGGTACTGCTTTTTTTTTGTTTTGTTAAAACCAGACAAAAAGCAAACAATAGAGAAATCATGATTTGTTTTCATCAGATTGTTCTTCCTTAGTAAGTAAATTTTGGCTCCTGAATATTGCTTCTAACATAAGTAATGGAACAGGATTGACCCAAAGAAAGATGCTATCTGAAGGCAAACAGAAAACATTGCAAAACATATAAATGTACCTTAATTCATGCATAAACCTATAAACAGTGGCCACATATTCCACAAACATTTGCATATTAACCATTATGTTATATTAGTCTATATTATTCGGATTTGCAAGTGAGTATTGGATATGTACGTATCTGACATAGATCCATTTATTTTTTTAATTTATTATTATTATTTTTTTATATTTGGAGAGTCTGAAACTGGACATGGATATTGACTTAATGAAAATGAAGAATTCGGATAAATAGTTTGTTCTATACCAAAAACACTTGTAAAAGCTTGCATCTAACATATAGCAAGTTTTTCAAATTTGGGAAAGGTTGTCAATTCGTGTATTCGTATTGTGTACGTGTATTTTTTCGTATTATAATTGTGTTAAAGGTGTTTTATATTAATATAAAATTTGACGTGTTAATAATTTGTGTTATATAGATTTTGACACATTCGTATATTCGTGTTCTGTCCGTATTTTTTTTCATGTTATGTCGAATTTTAATTATTTTATCTGTATCATGTTCGTGTCATGTCCAATATTTTTAAACTTTGTGATAGGATCATGATGAGTTGAGAACAGGTCCAACCATCACATGCTAGCACAAAACTCCATGCTCAAAAGGGTATTTTTCTTTTTTTTTTTTTTTTTTTTTTGGGTAGCATAGGACAATATAACAGCAAAGATTCTACTCATAAAATGTTGATAGAGCAGTAGTTTAGTGTGTATTTAGCCTTATAATAACAGAAGGCTCAAAACACTATAAGATCCATTGTCTGCTAATCACTACTTAACAAAGTTTAACAGAGTTTAAAAACAGAGGGTTCCTCTAGATGATGACCAAATATTGTCTCTTTCTTAAGAGTTCACACTGTTGAGATTTTTAAGGAGGATTTTTGTTTTTGTTGTCGAGATTTAAATAGCGGTCGTAACGTAATATTACGGTCGTAATTTTACGATTTCGACTTTTTTTAATGTTGATATTTACTACAATTGAGATGTGAATGGTTAGCGGTCCGTAACAATTAAACTTACAATTATAGATTACATTAGATTTACAACTTGTAAATATTTTTTTTTTCTTTTATAAATAAAAGATCATAGAATGTCATAAATTATTTTAAAAATTATAATTATTATGTTTTATTATAAGTTGTGCAAAAAAAAAGTGACAATTGCAATGATTGTTGTAATAATCGCAATAACATTAATTACATTCATAATTATAATAAATACGATAAAAATAAAAATACATATGAAATCGCAATTTAAATATCATGTTGTTTTCCGTTTCCCTATTTTATCCATCCAGACAAAAAGAATCCATGCACTAATTTGGAATCTTCAAAGTTGGCAAGCTAAGATTATAATATATATATATTTTGTAATTATTAAGAAAGGGAATTATACTTTTCATCAAGAAAAAAAAAGAAGAGAGAGACTGGGAATTATTATAAAGTTGATTTGAACAGACAACCTTTCTCATTGAGACTCCAACATATCATTATCTCATGAACTGAAAAGTCACTTTCTTTGTGACTCAAAATTAGAAAATGGTAAAAATAATATTATTTCATATGCAGCATCACCTTCACAGCTTCACTCACTTTTGCTGCTTCTGTCAAAAGAGATTTACAATGACCCAACTTAAAACCAAATAGAATCAAATCTGATATTTCCAGTCCAAACCATAAGTTGTTTGAAATTGATAATATATTATGTTATTCGGATTTGAGGTGAGTATCGGATACGAATATGTGTTCGATACGAGTATATTTAATTTTTTTAAAAAAATTTCATATATTTAAAGGATCTTATCTCATATCCTTACCTAAATATGTATCGGACACAGGTGTCTGACATAAATATTTTTAAAAAAAATTAAAGAATCTGGTAACATAGATAATATATACCATCTTAAGCAATTTTTTATGCATGTGGGGTTGAGGATTAAGTAATCTAAACTTGTATTAAAAGCCAAAAAGTAAGGAATAAATCTTTAAACCCTACATATCTACTAAATCAAGGCTGAATTTTTTTTTGTTAAAAATATGATGGCTATTTTGTGGTTTCGGTTTTTTTATTATTATTTATATTTATTGTAATTAATTACGATAGCATTTTTATATTTTTAACTTCAATAAATATAATGCAATCGAAAATACAACGGTTGACTAGACCTTCTCACTAGTCACTACCAGCCTCCAACAACAACATATTAATTTGTCTGTTTGCTGACCAGGAAAATGGAGGAAAACTTTTGTGTTTGCCTTTAACTTCAAGTCATGTGGCAAAAACATACAATAAAGAATAATAAAAAGCAAAGAGAAAATATGGAATTCAATAAAATAAAATAAAAAAACCTTCAGAATCCAACAACAGTAAATATCATTTTTCATTTTCATTGAAAACATTCACCAGTAACAGTTATGATTGTTCATTACATGATTTAGATGAGCATAGATATAGAAAATTTTTAAAGAAAGAAACATTTGGATTCTGCAACATTGCATCCAAAACTATTCTCATCTTCTGCAAAACTGGGAAAAGAGAAAGGGAAGTTAAAGAAAAATAAAGTGTATAATCCTCTGATAAAAGCTATATTAAAAGCTATATTATTCCAACTCTTTATTATTTTTGAAGAATTCATTTCCGACTCATATCCGGATATAAGTATGGAGATATAATCTTTCAATGACTACAAATACATGAAATTTAAAAATAAAAAAAAAATTGAACATACCTATTCTCGACACATACTTGTGCCCAATACTAACACCCGTATCCGAATAACATAGGATAAAAAAACTGGAAGACCAACAAAGTTTACAAAATGCTATATCCACCATAACCATAAAATCCTAAACTTACATAGTAACAGTGATATACCTAGTTAACAAAATCCATTGTTAATCTCCTTACACACCCAATGATAACTTTTCCAACTTTTAACTCTGAATTTTGCAAGAAACAATTAAGAAAACACTGAACCCTGAACTAAGCTAATAGTACTGTGTAACCCTTCCCTTATTGAGTAGTAGAAGAGGGAAAGGAAGAATGCAACAAAAAGCTTAAATATAGTTGATATTGAAATTCAAGAAATGGAGATATTGGATAATTTTTTTTTTATCTTGGTTAGGCATCCGAATGCCCCTCTGAGGAATAGTTGCTAGGAGGGGGTGTTGTTGAGGCTGAGCTGCTTCCACTGCCACCACCACCTTGTTTCCCTAGTGTAACAACTGACATTACTATCTCTTTCAGCTGTTTAAACATCTTAACCTTAATCTGACCCCTATTTGGAGGGATCATTACTTCTAACTTCCTTTCTGGGATCTTCTCATTTTCCATGATTTTGATTTTTTGAACTGTTTTAGGAAGCTAAAGAAATTATGTTTACAAGTAGGGAAGAAAGCAGAGGAAAATTTTTGTTTGCTTCTTACTGAAATGAGAAACTTAGGAGAGGGATTGGTAATATATATATATATATATATATATATATATATATATATATAACAAGCCATAGTGGTCAGAGGGTTTCACTTTCTTTCACATAGTCAGAGACTCATAGTGTGAACAGGTGTTTGAATACTATGAAGGAAATGAACTTTCTAATGTGGGTTTTTGACCTGTTAAGACAGCTCTTTCTATGAACTTAAACTTTTGTCATATGGTCCGACTGGGGCCAAAATGGCTTATATATATATATATTATGTTATTTTGACTCTTTATTTTTCTTAAAATATCCGTGTCCGACGCATATCCGGACATGAGTACGAGAATATGATCCTCCAATAACCTTTCAAATATATAAAAATATTGAAAAAAAATTGAATATACTCGATTCGGACACGTACCTGTGTCCGATACTTATACTCGAATTTGAATACCATAATATATATGTATGTCATGTCAGTTATTAACCTAATTTCTATACTTGGAATCCATTTATTCATTTATCAATACCAAGTTCAAAAATCTGAGATTGTATAGTCCAAAATCACTTGCTTAAGATATTGCCCTCTATTCCCTCTTCTATCTTCTCTTCATCATGGAGATGGCAAGGCCTGGCTAGCTACAAAGGGTGATTTTATTTTCAATTCAACAAATTGTAGTGTTTTAAGACCTATATTATTCCAATTTTTCATTTTTTTTTTTAAAATATCGGTGTCCGACACATATTTGGACATGAATATAAGATACGATCCTTCATATATAAATTTTTTTTAAAAAATTGAATATATTCGTATCGAATAGATATTCGTATTCAACATTCATTCAAATTTGAGTAACATAGTTTAAGACTATTTTTTTCTTCTCCTAAAATATTGATGTGACACATATCCGTATCTGTTGTCAATATTGAAAGAATCACTGGACAAATGTGCAGGAAATCATGAGGGGGAAAAGGCAGATGTTGAAGTTCAGTGTTGATTTAAAAAAAGTTAAAAAAAAAACTATCCAAAAGAGACTCAAAGTCACACATTTCCTTGGAAATACCAGGTTCATGCATGCATATCTGAGAAAAAAAATCTTTTTCAATGCTAAAATTATCACTTAATCCTCTTTTATCCCCTCTCACAAGGCTTGCATTTGACTGATAAATAAATGAAATTGAAATGTGAAACCTTGAGGAATATGTTATGCCAAATATGCCAGCATGACATCCTTTGACTGCTGACTGTAATAAAAACATGAAAAATATAAAAATTCTACTTAAAAGGATATATATATATATATATATTGAAAATCTTAGGAATTCAGATGCTGATAGATTATAAAACCAATAAAAAATAAAGATAGAATCTAAACATCACGATTTTATGTATTTATATCATAATTATGTTATTTTTTTATATTATTATTGTATTTAAAATATTATATATTTATAAAAAATTTGATACATTAATAATTTATATTATTTAAATTTTAATATATTCGTGTATTTGTATCATACTTGTGTCATGATTTTATCATAATTATAAAGTTAATAAATTGAATGTTAATAAATGTTAACATAGCTAAGTGTTTACATTGAAACAGATCAGTTAATAAATTGAATATTAGACAAAGCTGAACACCCAAAAAAAAATTAATGAGAGAGACATGATCTGCGTTGAAGAAATAGAATAAAGCTCTAAATTACATGTAATCTTCATCTTTTTTAAGTCTTTTATATTAATGATTACCAATTTTTTTTACCTAAGTAAGGTATCTTTGACTCGTTTTATCTTGTATTGTGCTTTTTTCTTTTATGATTAGTCAAAAATATAAAGTGAAGAGCCCAAGCATATGCCTCGTAGCTACCTTATTTTGAATTTTTATTTTTTTTAGTATTTGTTTTTGATATCCATATTCAATAAGAATCTTTTAAATATATGATTTTTTTTATAAAAAATAAAATATATGTATATCGAATATATCTATATCCGATATTCGAATTCAAGTAACATAAACTTAGAGATTACTCTTCATTACCAAAGATAAGGTAGCAATGATAGATTTTTCTGAGTTAATAACACCAATGGTCCCCAAACTATAAGACATATTTTATATTGGTCCTTAAAATTCAAAACATATCAAATTGATCCTTACTTACAAATATCATAACAAATTGGTCCCTTCCGTTAGCTTTTTTGTTACCTTTACTGTAGTAATCAGCTTAGTGACACGTGTTATCAGCTGATTGTACCACATTTCTCTTCATTTTTTTCATTTTTTTTAATTTTTTTATTATTTTTTCTTTGATATTTTTTAATAAATAAATGTAAATAAATATTTTTTATAAAATTAATGTAAATAAATATTTATATTTTATAAATTATTTAATTATTAAAAAATTAATTTAAATTATTATTTACCTTTTGTATTTATTTATAAAGAATAATAAAAAAAGGGAAAATGAAAACATTAATAAATACAAAATATAAATAATAATTTAAATTAATTTCTTAATAATTAAATAATTTATAAAATATAAATATTTATTTATATTAATTTTATAAAAAAATATTTATTTATTTTTCTTTTTCTTTTACTTCTTTCTTTCTTTTTATAAATAAATTAATTTCGTAAAAATTAAATAATTTATAATTATAAAATATAAAATATTTATTTACATTCATTTATTAAAAATATATTTTTTACTTTTTTATTTTCCTTTTCTTTCTTTCTTTTTTCTTTCCTTTTTTTCCTCTTTTCTTATAAAATTAATGTAAATAAAAAATTTTATATTTCAAAAATTAATTTAAATTATAGTATGAATTATTATTTATTTATTTTTATTTTTATTTATTTACAAACAAGAGAAAAAGGGATATATATTGTATTTGTTTATAAATAAGAGAAAAAAGAAGAAAGGGAAAAAAATAAAAAAAAAATATTTTTATAAAATTAATGTAAATAAATAGTTTTATATATTTTTTTAATTATTTTATTATTACAATATTAATTTAAATTATAATGTAAATTATTATTTAATTTTTAATATTTATTTATAACGAAGAGAAAAGCCAAAAAAACGAAAAAATTAAAAATAGTTTTTATAAAATTAAAGTAAATAAATATTTCATACTTTTTAAATTAATTATATAACACATGTTACTAACTGATTGCTATAGTAAAGGTAACGGAAAAATTAACGAAAAGGGACCAATTTATTATGATACTTATAATCAAAGATCAATTTGATACATTTTAAAATTTAAGGATCAATATAAAATATAACTTATAATTTTAGTGCTATTAATTCGATTTTTCTTTTAGTCATTATATTCCTCCAAAATCAAATCATTTTCTGCATTTATCATTGCATTAATCACTGAAAGATTGATTTGGCTGTGAAATTTCAACTTTTTTGAAAGGTCATCAGGTCAATTTCCAAATACAATGTGGTGAGGATGAAAAAGATTGCTTTTTCTTGAATCCCAACTGTTTAGATGGACTGAATGTACTTGAATTTAATTTGAAGTTACGGACGTATTTTTTGTTGAATCACGTTAACCTTGATTATATATATATATATATAATAAATATTATCATGATCAATTATAATAAATATTGATGATAAAAAAAATTAAAATTATAAAATAACGACAATGTTGCGACTTCTATTTAAATTTTTGATATTTACATTTGGAGCAAAATTTTGAGATAATTTTTTTTTTCCTATATAGGATTAATGGCACAAATTTGCTCCATTGTGACATGGAGTTTACAAGTTTAAGTTGTTTCGGGTTTTTTTTTTTTTTATCTCAATATAGCTGTTTTATTTTTTATATCTCAATTACTGATATTTTGTTTTTAACTATCAAAATTTGCTTTTTTTTTTTTTTATCTTGTTGGGACTAACTATGTTTTAAAAAAATTGATTTCATAGTTGGAAAATCGTCATGGGCCATGGCGATTTTTCAACTATGTTTTAAAAAAAAAAAAAAAAATTTATAGTTGAAAAATTGCCATAGGTCATGGCAAATTTTTAACTGTTTTTTTAAATTAAATTAAATTTAAATCATTTAAAAACGATAAAAAATTATTTTTAAATAATTTGAAGGCAATGGTCACTTGACCTTTGCCTTCAAAATCCCTAACCCCAACTATCTCTATAAATACCCCCTCTACTTCATTCTTTCTTCCAACTTAATTCATACACTCAAATTTCTTCCTCTTATTTCATACAAAAAAATCTCAATCTCCTCTTATTTCATACAAAAAAATTTAAAATTTCTTTCAAGTTCTTCATTGTTCCATACAATATCTCTTAGTGTTGATTTAAAAATGGCTTCATTATCATTGTTGAGGTTGCAAGAGAATCATATATCCTCACTTGTATTTCAAGAGGTAAGTAAATTTTTGTAATATAATCTGTATTGCATTATTAATTTTTTATAATTTTATAATTATTTAATTTAATTAATTATCAACAGGATACTCGTCGCGTCTTATGTTCGAGGAAAATTTCTTTTGAGGACCCACATCCATATATTATTGACCACTTAAAGAGAGCCGGATTTTATTATGCAACTCAAATTCAACGATTTCTACTTCAACCCGACTTAATCAGTGCGCTGATTGAACGATGGAGACCCGAGACACACACTTTTTATTTTTCGTGTGGTGAATGCACGGTTACTCAAGAAGATGTTGCACTTCAACTTGGACTTTCGATGCATGGCGATGCAGTTATAGGGGCAAGCTTTCTAGATTGGGATGAAGAGTGTCAAAATTTTTGGACGTTGTACCTTCAGAAGAGTATGTATATGGCTCAACAGTGAAACTAATTTGGTTGAAGTCCTTTCAAAATCTTCTCGAATACGCAAGTGAATAAGAGATAAAATATGTTGCTAGAGCATATATTTTATGTTTGATTGGAAGAATGCTAATGCCTGACAAATCGAGCAGTCGGGTACGTCTAATGTATCTTCCATTACTTCGTGATTTAGAGTATGCAGCAAATTATAGTTGAGGTTTTACGTGTTTGGGGGTTTTGTATAGAGAACTGTGCTAGGCTACAGTTCCAAAGAGCCATGACATAGGTGGATGTTTAGTGCTTCTATAGTCATGGACTTGGTATCGACTGTCATTTCTTGCTCCGCGCGTGAATGTTCCGCTTGTATACCCCCTTGCAAGTAGGTAATATCTGTATTATTTTATTAATTTTGTACGAACTTGTATCTTTTATAGGTCTATTAAGATTTTATAAGCATTTTAACAGGTGGAGTTATCGTAAAGATCATATCTATATTCCGACCGACCTTGCAAGTATAAGATCACGACTATATCAACTAGGATATGATAAGGTAAATGTTTCGATTGTTACATTCAAGTATTTTTGTATTTAATTCATATGAAACTATAATTTATAATAATTATTCGCAGTTTGTGTGAATGCCATGTTTTTCAAATGAAATTATGGCATGCCTCTCATCAAGTGCCTACAATAATTGTCATATATGGAAAGTAAATACAACATTGATATACTTTGCATATGTGGAGTGGCACCACACTAACAAGATGCAACAACCAATTATGCAACCACCGTGAACCTTGATAAAGTTCACAAGATTAACATGCGTGGGCCTCATGAATAATTCTAGCCTACGAAGCATCAACAATGGATCCAGTGGTGGGATATACGTTCTAAACGAATCCCAATAGGTTATCCCATTGCTGGTAACTATTTCAACCCATCTGATGATTACATAAGATGGTATAAAAATGAAGGTCGACCTTTTGTTTCTCCATCGTCGAAGTTTGAGGATGTTAGGAGTATGCCATTTTTCGGACGAACTTCAAATCTAGTTTCTCCTACACAGGAAATGAAAGTTCCTAGACCTAGCTGACAACGTGGGCGGACACGTCAACCGGCCTCATCACATGCGGCAGAGTTCACTACACCGAGGATGTCATTTAATCATCCTGAACCTGAACGGGATCATGGAGTACCATCCAGTCACCATTATTCCATCAGTCACCCCGGATTTGATGTTGATGAGTGTTACCGACCATCATCACCAATGACGAGGTTAGATGACCAACTCCTCACCCCAAGTCCAGGTTCAGCATTTCTACGTACATTATATCAGTTTGGAACCCCTGCGTCAGCATTTGGTGGTACATCATTGGTGGATCCATCTAGTAGTCAATTCACTTTATGGGTGGACTAGGTGTTGGCTCCTCCAGCAGTGGGTTTCAAATTTTTGATAAAGAAGAAATGGGTCTCTCTAGTAGTGCATTTTCATCCACTGATGTGGATCATTACAACACCATCCATGAGCATGCGGATGGCATACAACTAGAACCAGTGGCGGTTACAGCAAGAGGTCGTGGCCGACCGCGAATACGTGCCACTGACGAGGTTGAACGACGGATGCAACCACCAAGCAATAGGAGAGCTCCACACTGTTGCTCAACACTACGAAATAAGAAGCTCCTCCATAAATAATTAGAATAAATGTACTTTGTCATAACGGTTTTTTTGACCGCTACACGATTTTAAAACATAAATGGAGTCGCCACCAATCTTTTTTGTAGGTGTGATTGGCCACCTATTAAAACAGGTTTTAGTAAAATATTTTAAAATTAATTAAAACATTTTGTAAAACCAATTTCGAAGTCTGCACTTTAAACCAGAAAGAAAACAAAATCGGGTTCGGGAGTCGGTTACGTGCGGGGAAGGATTAGCACCCCCGCGACGCCCGTTTAGAAAACGGTACCATTTAATCATGTGTTATCTTAAATCTCGATTTAATGGACTTAACATCAGTATTTAAAACTAATTCTCTTTTATTTCATTTTATTTTTTTAAAACTTTTTTGAATTTTTTCAAGAATTGTTATTATTTTTTTTGAAAACGAAAGTGAACGTAAACTTATTATCGAGAATACTCATTAAATATTCCCAACACTCTTGGTGGTATTTAATGAGATCCTCTCATCTAAAGATATCTTAAGAATCACAACTGTGATATCCTTTGAATTCCGTCGTCGGCAGTTTATATCTATTTTTTATTTAAATACGTATGATGCAAATATTTAAATATGGAATGCACACGGTTAAGCATATAAAACATATGATTAAATACATAATTTTACGATTAAACATACGAAGCATAGTATTTAACACGAGCATGAAAAAATATCAAGCGCGTAAATATTCATTCTTTATTCATTTTTTTATTTTGATTATTTTCATTTTTGAAATGAAAACGAATTTTTGTATTGAGTATATCGCTAAATACTCCCACCATTCGTGGTTATATTTAACGAAATTCTCTCACCTCAAGATATCTTAGGAATCACTACCGTGACGTCCTTCGAATTCCGTCGTCGTTAATCCGTATTCATTTTTTATTCTTGCATGAGTGCACATGGTGCAATAATAAAAATGCAATGCATATGAATTAAATAATTTATTCTCTTCATTTTAAAATACACACATGTCTCGAATGATTATGAACACCAATAATGAAAAACATATTAAAATATACTACAACATTTAAATAATGAATAACAATAATGAAATATATTAAAATATACTACAATATTTAAATAAATAATAAATACAAATAGTAAAATATATTAAAACATGCTAGAATATTTAAATAAATAATAAACACAAAAAATAAAATATATTAAAACATGCTACCATATTTAAATGAGTAATACACAAAAAAAAAAATATTGAACATGTTATCACATTTAAATAAATAATACACATAAGTAAACAAAAAAAACATATTGAACATGCTATCACATTTAAATAAATAATACACATAAATAAATAAATAAATAACGTTAGACATGCTATAATGTTTAAAATAAATAATAAGCACAAATAAAAATAAATAAATTTTACCCAATTTTGGCTTGAAGCCTGGCCCGAATCTAATGGAACTTGGACCAGGATTTGGTAGGCTGATCTGGGTGATGGGATTGCAGGCCCTTTTTTTTTTTTTTCTTTCTTTCTTTCCTTCATTTCCCTTTCCTTTTTATTCTTTCCTTTCCTTTTCCTTCTTTCTTTTTCTTTCCTTTCTTCTTCCCTTCTTTCCTCTATTTCCTTTCATTTCTTTCCTTTCTCTTTTTTTTTTTTTTTTTGGATAAGTATTCTTTCCTTTCTCTTTCCTTTCTTTTCTTCTTTCCATTTTCTCTTCTTTCCCTCCTTTTCTTCTTTCTTTTTTCTCTTTTTTCCTTCATTTTCTTCTTTCCTTTCCTTTCCTTTTTTTTTTCTTTTTCTTCTTTCTTTCCTTTCTCCTTTCTTTCTTTCCTTTTCTTTCTTTCCTTTTTTTTTTCTGCCACTAGATCGGGTCAGCGAGCGAACCCGGGTCAATCTCGGCGGGTCGATGCGCAGTTCGCAATTGACCCGCACCTAAACAGCACCAAAACGACACCGTTTTGTTGCCCCTATAAACCCTCTTAAAACCCTATCTTTATTTTCTTTTCTCCTCTCTCTCTCTTTTTCCCCAATTCTCTGCCTTCTATCTAACAAATTCTAGACACCGGCAGCCAACCCCAGAACTTGGCACCGGCTGTCGTGCCGGCCGTCGTCGACCGCCGATCACCGTCGTCGGGCGCCATTCGTCGACGATGAAAATTTCCCAAATTATGCCAAAACGATCCTCTTTCCCTCCTCTCTCCCTTTTTTCGATTAGTTTTGCCCACAAACTCACCAAAAAGCCTAGATCTAAGATTTTAGCTCGCGACCCGAAACCCCAATCTCTCCATTTTTCACCGTCAAACCATCACCAAACCTTCACCAAGGCCTCCTCTCGTCCCGGACACCCTAGAACCCCCCTAAACCACGTCATGGCCGAAACTAGGTGTTTGGTTTGTTGTTGTTGTTGTTGTTTTTTTTGTTTTCTCTTATTTGTTGTTGTGGTTGCTGATGGTTGTGGATGGTGTGTGGGTTTGTCTGGGTTGGGTGATGGTGGTTTCGAAAAGGGGGTTGACTGGTAATGGTTTTTGTTGCTCAGGGGGAGTCCGAACTAGTGGGGGGTCTTCTGGTGCAGTGTTTGGGGATCCTATTCTTAGAGGGTGTTCTGTTGAGGGTTCCGATTGGGGGGGCTCGGATCCGAGAGTGAGGGGTTTTTTTGGTGCAATCGTTTCCTCTTCCCTTTTGGTGAGAGTTGATCCTCCCTTTTGAAGGATTTGGGGCTCAATGAGGGTTGCTTGGAAGCAACCGCTGGCGTGGTGGGATTGGTGGCATGTCTGGGAACGAGGTTGATGTGAAGGTGAGGGTTGGCAGGGCAGGGCAGTGGTGGCATGTTGCAGGCTGCCATGGTGGCTAGGGTTGCAATGAGGGGCTGCCTAGGGTTTGGGTTGCAGGGAGGGGCTTGCTGTTGGGTTAGGGTTTGGGCCTGCTAGGCCAGCAGGCCCAGTTAGCTTGGTTGGGCCTGGATGCTGGCTGGGGTTGGGCTTGCTGGGCCAGTAGGCCCGAATGTCTGGCTTGGCTAGAAGGCTCATTGGCTTGCTAGGCCAGCAAGCTCGGCTTGCTTTTGCTTCGGGCCCCGGGTTCGGTTCGAGTTTGACTAGGAGATGTGTTTCGGATTTAATTCGAGAATGACCTGGACAAAATTAGGTTATTACATACTTTTGTATAATATAACGAGAATAGTGTATTTTTGTATAATAATGTATAAATTTACATATTTTGCATCTCATGTTATGCAAGTTTCTTTTTTATTTATCAGTACATGTTATATAATTATATTTTTTTGTAAATTATATTTTTTGTTATTTAAAATTTATTACATTATTAGTTTTTAAATTATATAATTATTTATTTTTTTAAAAACATACAAGGGAAATCGCCATGGGCTATGGCGATTTCTCTTGTATTAGTCAATGATAAAAAAATCGAACCAGACCGGCCGGTTCAATCGGGAACCGGTAGGTCCGACGGTTCAACACTATATATATAATCGAAAAATTGTTAAACCGGCAAGAATCGGAAAAAAATATTGGGAATCGAAAACTGAAAAAACCGGTAAAAACCCAATAAAACCGGATATGGTAATATTTTTTGGGTTTTTATAACCGGATAAAAATTGGGCTTTCTTCCTTACTGAGTTATCGTCTAAGCTCTAACTCGAAGCGCATTTGAAACTCAGAAAGTGATTGAATTTTTTTTCCTTCCTCCTCCATCTCCAGGTGCACTGCAGGCAGTTCCTCTCCTCTTGAATCGGGCAGCACTATTTGCTTCTCTCGCAGGCAACATGCAACTTCTTGCAGCATAGATCTGGGGTTGACCTACAATAAAAGGCTTGGGGGAAGAACAATGAGTGGAAGCTTTTTGGATGCTGGATTTGAAGATCGACAACAGAGATATCCATCAAAGAAAGAAGCAATAGACATAGATTTGTTGAAACCAGATGTAAGAGGGAGGACGCCAAAAGCATTGGCAGAACGGCAGAGAAGCAAGAGTATACATGAACTCTTACTAAGTTATGAAATAAAAGGAAACGAGAAAAAAAGATCTAAATTCGTCGGGCTATTTTTAATTTTTTTTATAAAATTAATTAATTAATAATAATAAATTATATTATATTATATTATATTATATTATTTAATTAATTAATTTTTATTTTTATTTTTAATTATAATATTAATATAATTAATTAAAATTAAATTTATGATAATTGTTTATTTATAAATTACATAATATAAATGCATTTTCAAATGTTATTTATATATATTTAAAAATATTTAGACCTTATTGTATGTTGTATATTTTTATTTATAGGAGTTAAAAAATAAGAAAATAAAATTTTGGTTTGTATTTTATTTTCTCGAGATCGATTTTCTCACATAGGTTAGCAGTAAGTTCGTTTTATCCTTTTTCTTTTTTTACTTTTTCTCCCAAGCGGATCGGATACGAATCCTAAATCGACCTGCAACTCAACGTGCGAACCTACCCCTTTAAATACATCATTTAAAATAAAAATAAAAAATTAAGAAAATAATTGTTTTTAACTTTTTCCCCGAGCTAGGCGGATACGGATCCTAAATCGACTCGTGAGTTAACGTGCGGACGAAGCACTTTATATACATCATTTAAAATTAAAATAATTAATAAAATTATTTTTTAAACTTTTTTCTCGAGCTGATCTGGTATGGATCGTAAATCGACTCGCGAGTCAACATACAGACTAACCCTTTTAAAAACATTATTTAAAAATAAAATAATTAATTAATTAATTAATTAAATTTATTTAACTTTTTTTCGTGTAGGTCAATATGCAGATCAACCCCCTTTAAATACATTATTTATAAATAAAATAAAGTAAATTAAATAAAAAACTAAATAAAATTAATAAATTTTTTTTAAAAAAATTAAACGGGTCGATTACGAATCCTAAATCGACTCGCGATTAAATGTATAGGCCAACCCTTTAAATATACCATTTAGAATTAAAATAAAAATAATTAATAAAATATATATTTTTAATTTTTTTCTCGAGCGGATCGGGTACAGATCTTATATCGATCCGCGAGTCAATGTGCAAATCAACCCCTTTAAATACATCATTTAAAAAAAATAATAACTAAAAATAATTAGTAAAATATTTTTTTTTCTCAATCGAGTTGGGTATGGATCTTAAATCGACCTCTAATTAACATGCGGACTAACCTCTTTAAATACATAATTTTAAAATTTTAAAAATAGTTAATATTTTTTTCTTTTTTTAACTTTTTTCGTGTTGGTCGGATATAAATTCTAAATCAATCTACGAGTCAAGATGCGGACCAATCTCTTTAAATACATAATTTTAAAAAAAAAATTAAAAATTAAAAATAATTAATTATATAAATTTCTTTTTTAATTTTTTTTCTTGAGCAAGTACGGATCCTAAATCAACCCGTGAGTCAACGTACAAACTAAAACCTTTAAATAAATGATTTAAAAAAAAAACTAAAAATAATTAAAAAAATATTTTTTCCCCGAACGGATCGGATACGGATTCTAAATCGACTCATGAATGAACGTGGGGACCAACGCCTTTAAATACATTATTTAAAAATAAAATAATAAATAATTAAACTAAAAAAAATTATGTTATAGAAGAAGACAAAATTATCTCTAACCTATTTAAAAAATCTCCCTCATATTTTAACTCAAAAATAAATATAATAAATTATTTTTTTACTCCACGATAACAAATTAAAAAAAAAAAAATCAACTAAGCCCTCGAGAGTCAATTTTAATAATAAGAGATTAGATGAACATAGAATAGGGATTATTGGACCAGAAACAGCATAAATAACCCCAAAAATAGTCAAAGCAATTAAGCAAACATTGAAGTGGGCCCAAAATTTCTTCAGTTTACCCGTTATTGATACTTCGTTCTTATATTTTTTTTATAACCCCAAGAATAGACAAATCCATCACTCTTTCTATTTAAAAAAAAAAAAAAAAAAACTGTAATAATTGAACTAATCAGTTTGAATTTTTTTTAAATTGTTGAAGGCGATTTCCCTTAGAAATATTAATATTTTAATAATAAATAATAAATAATTTTTAATATTTTAATAATTTTTAATATTTTAATAATTAATAATTAATCTTTATGTCAATATTGTTATTTGAAAAAAGTAGATTTTTCAAAAAATAACCAAACAACAAAAAACAATTTTCATTAAGTCATTCAAATATCAACAAATCTCTACATTTTTGAAAAAATTTCATATTTTTCATAAAATATTTTTTAGAAGTCAATTTTTGCAAAACAAACGGACCCTAAATTTTGCTATTTAACAACAAAATTCATATTTTTTCATTCATGATGAACAAGATTCTTAAATTTGACTCTTTTGGAGGAAAACATGTTAATTAATTTGTGAAAATGGGTCATTGACAAATCTTTTTTTTTTTTTTTTGGGTTAAAATGAAAGTTCATTGAAATTTAATCATCAATTAGCAAATCTTTTGAGATTAAACCTTTTTTCAAACAAGTAGCCAAACATTTCTCAAACTTTATTGAAAATTAAACATCAATTAATCCTTAAACATTGATTTTTATAACAATATATACACATAAAATTACAAAATTAAAACATAATTATATATATATAATAATCCCCAAAATCACAAATATATATATATATATAAATATCTTAAATCTTGTTACCTAACCTTATTCCCTTTACACATTATTCATATACCCACATCAATCGATCATGAACAATAGACTTAAAAGCAACATAAATCAACAATCATTTGTCACTTTTTTTTTACGAATACACAAATATATTAAAATAAAATTGATGACTCAAATAGCATTACTCGTGAGGCTCATCGCGTTTTCTTACTAATGTGCTCGAGGCATAAAGCAAATATTCGGGTACGAGAACTTTGGGATCGGACCTTGACCTATAAAGAGGCATTCCGAAAGTAAATTCTCCGAGATGTGGCATTTCACTCTCCATATATACCTTATCTTTTGCATTTGCAAACCCTTGGCACAATAAAAATGTCACTAGGAACATAGCTATGAACCGTACAGGGATTTTCTTGATAGAAGTTGCAGCCATATTGAACCTCCCTAGCTAGAAATGTTCAATGGAAAGAATTTTTGGATGAAAAACGAAATTAAGAGGTTTAATAAAGGGGAAAATATCTTTGTTTTTATACCAACATTGCCATTTTTTTTGGGTTGTCTCAAGTATGATAAAATTTAATGGCCTTATATTGCTTTTTATTTTTAGTATTATAATGTTGTGGTAACCTTCTAATCTTTTGAATGGAGGGTAAATTTTTTTTTTTGTGGTGGAAGGAATTTTGGGGTTTTTTTTGGGTTCAATTTGGTTGAAAATTTTGATGTTTTTAGAATTTGCCAAAATTGATCCCTAGATTAGTGGACTGTCTCTTGTATTTTAATGTTTTCTTTGATGGAGATTGCATGAGATTTTTAGCTATTCAAAGGGTTTGAATTCAATTTTTTTTATTTAAATAAAAGTAATTTATAATATTAAATTAAAAATAATTAAAATTTGGTACACCCATAGTTAGAGGTGTTCATGGGTCAGGTCAGGCCGCGACTCGATTTTATTTAGATCTCTTACCCAAGCTCGGTCCGAGTTGATTCGAAAGTCCGTTTCACTATTTAAAAATATTAAAATATTATTTTTATATTAAAATTTATATATTTTTATAATTTAAAAAATATTTTTTTATTATTAAATAGCAATTCGAATCGGGTCGAGCTGAATTAAGAAAAACCTCAATAATAATCAACTCGGTCCTTGAACAAATCTATCCACAATAGGTGAGTTTTTTTTTTTTAAATTATCTAGGAAGCTTTTATGGTAGAGGTGAATAGTTTTTGTAATTTTTAAATAGTAAAAATTAAAAAAGAATAAATATATTTATTTTTATGTTATTTATTTTTTGATAAATTTTTTAATTGAATTAGTGGTACTTTAATTACTCATAACAGTAAACTCAATTAAAAACTTTAGTAATAGTATAGATTTACGAATGCATAGATGATAGATGATTTGAGATTTTTATATTTTTTAATAAGACATTAACAATAATTGCTTTCTCGTGTAAGATAATAAGAACAGATCTTCGTACTAAATTCTCCTATTATTTCATTTTTATTGAGAGAAAGTGTTTTAAAATTTGAAGAGCTACCTTGTCCATATTACTACTGATTTTTATTATTTAAAAAATATAATTAAATATATTCACGGATTATATTTAAATAAAAATTTTCATATTATTCTATTGTATCATAAATTTACTTCTTATTTTCAAGTTATCTTAGATCCTTATATTAAAATTTTAGATAATTTGACAATTGGGATTAGTTGAGTTGATAAAGATCCAATACTTCATTTGTAAGACTTAGGTTCAATTCTTGTTTTCGGAAGATTTGACAATTCATGTATGCATATCATGTTTCGTATTTTTTTATATATTAATTGTGTAAATATAACTACAACATAAATTATTAAATGTGTTAAAATCCAAAATATGAATACGATACGCATATTAAACATGTCGTTTTAATCGTGTTTAAACGTAACGCATCTTGTTTATTGTACTATTTTTATATTTATTAAACATGTTGTATTTTGTATCTTATTTAAAATTATCAAATATAACTACCAACAATTCACATAATTTGTAAGTTTTGGCTGAAGTATGCGACATCTTCTAAACTTAGAATGAGATACTCTTCCTCAATTAAACTTTTTTTAACAATTTGTTTTTTCAAATTTAGAATTATGGTTTACTTTAGTTGTATTTTAAACCATTAGAAAAAAAAAATGAAGCTTGTTAGTATTAAATTTAGCATGACTATTTTCTCTTTATAATAAAGTTAGAAATGTTTTTTTACTTAAATTACCTAAATCGAATGAAAAAAAAATAGAGAAATAAAAAGTTCATATGATAAAAGAAAATAGTAACATTAATAAAATTTAAACATATATATGATAATTTGACAAAGAAATTAAAATATAATATAACAATACACTAACATTTGGTTTAATAATTGATTGAAGATCCAATTTAAAAAAAAAAAACAAGATTTAATCTCTTTTTCTTCAAATAAAAAATATAAAGTAAAATATGCTTACAATTTTTATAATTTGGACGTTTTTCATATAATGTTAGTATATATATTTTTTCTCACGTAGCCCCCGTAATAAATTTTCGTTCTCAAAAAGGTTAACATCATTTAATTCATCTAGTAAAATTATCAAAAACACTCTCGATTTAAAAATAATTTATTTGTTCACTTTAATGAATTTTTCGTAAGTTTCCTAAAAATATTAACCATAGTAAATTTTATCGATTTTTATAATTCGAATTATTGTTGAATTATAAAAATTATAAAAATTAATTTTATTTAAATTTAATTATAAAAATATATAAATATTAATATATAAATAATTTATTATATTCCAAACAATTAAAATGGATTTTTCGTCTCAAAACGCATCATCTCAATCTATAAAATTCTCAAACCTTAAGTGGCCCCCTCAAAAGTCTCAAAACATATTCAAGTTTGACCCGGTATTCCATTCGGATCCCCCAGAAGAAATTAGAAGGCTTTCAGCTTTCTTTCTTTTACCAAATCGGTTCTTCAAAAAAGAAAAAAAAAAGTTTCAGTTTTTTTTTTTTTTTCAAGGGCTCAACCCCCTGCCCTCTCCGCTTAATCATTCTTAGCTTCTTCCGCAATTTTTCAGGTAAAACCTAACTTTCTCTCTCTCTCTCTCTCTCCCTCTCTAAGATACAGGGAAAATGTAACGTTTTTTTATTCTCGAATTGAATATGTTTATGATTGAATGATTTGAGGAAAGTATAATTCTATGATTTTTAGTGATTTTTTATAATTTATTATTATTATGAAATATTTTGAGTTGTTTTAGTGAAGTTGCAAGTGAGAAGATTTGGAACCGTTTAGTAAGATTACAATTATGCAAATCTTTTTAGTTTTGGTTAACACTGGCAAATTTTTTCTTAGTTGTTTGGAAATTTGGAAAGAAGTGGTAAGGAGAGGAAGGAAGACAATTTGTTTTCAATTTTTGTTTGTTTGGACTTCAGGAAAGTGTGAGGTTGTTAGAATTCTAAATTTGAAGTATTTGTTCCATATTCTTTTTATGAATTTAAGGTGTGTATTTTCAAAGGTTAAAAAATGGTTTTTTTCGTCTTTGTGCTTCAAATATCAATCTGATGTACATGCTATTATCTATAGAGGTATAGTTGTTGAAGTAGGACTAATGCTTCAGCATCTTGGATTGTGTTGATGATTTAAGGGCTTAACTTTAGGGTATCATAGGTACAAAATTAATTGAAAAATAAATTGTTCGAAGAAAAATTATTGTATTACGGGGTTGACTACAATATTTTTTGCAACTTAGCGTAGTAGTTCAAAATGCAAGCAAAGGGTTATTATATAGTTACTACCTCGAAGTGCATGATTCTGGAAAAGCTAGAAGAAGATCCTCTTTAGCTACTAATGGTTTGTTTCTTTTTCATGCTAATTTCTTGAATATTGATTCTTTAACTATAGTTAGAAAGCTTGTAGAAGGTTCTGTTTAGCTCGTTATTATTCATATTTTTAATGCTAATTTCTTGATGATTGATTGTTCAGTTAGTTATATAGGGAATTATTGTGACGATAAATAGACAAGATGGATCATCATGAGGATGAATGTCGGGCTGCAGGTGAACACCATGGCAAACAAGACGATGAGGTAAATTAATGGGCCTGGTGAATTGCACATGAATGCATGAAAAAATTTACTATTTGATCATTGTTCTTGGAGTGTTTTTCTTCATAAGAAGTTACTTTGATAGGACACATTTTTATATGATTTATTCCAATTGCAGGAAGCCGTTGCTCGTCTTGAGGAAATTAAGAAATCAATCGAGGGAAAAATGGCTCTTCGTCAAACCAATTTGAATCCTGAAAGGCCCGGTTAGTAAATTTTACTACATTTTAGGGTTTGTAAGTGCCCATTGACTGGTTGTGGAAATGGTTAAAATTGTTGACCTGACTGTTTTATTTTCTATTTTAGTGATTATAACCTGTGCTGGAAATAAAAATGTTTATAGTTAGCCAGCAATTCATCCTTAATTCTTATTGACATTTGGTAGAAAGGACCATAGCTTCTAGTGCTTTTAGTAACAAGTAGGTTAGTGCTGAGATAAGGCTTCTTTAAGTGGATTTGTAAACTTATTATTAGATTCTGCTGAAGGATTGGGGTTTGGAAGCTTGAAATTCAGGTTTTGAAGCTCGTAGAGAAACTTTTTGTCTTGGCATTTAGACCATTTAAGTCTTAAATCATGCTTCTAATTATTGTTTAGAAGTGAATCTTACCACTTTTCATCCATGAGATTTTTGGTTCTTTCCATATCCGCCTTCCCTTCCTATGAATCTTCTCGAACTTTCTCTTTGGTGCCCTGGGCCCATATTGCAAATAATCAAACTATCTAAAACAATCTTCCTTTAGGCTTTTCTACTATGGTGCTAACTCCACTGTAATTGATAGCTATTTAAAGTGCTGGACTGCTGGCCTTTCTAAGTTTTGTCCTTTACTAAAGTTTTTTCTTTCTAATTCATCTTAATTGGTTGCGATTACATATTTTATACTGGTTGTCATCTACAGTCTACACTATCCCTTCTTATTGTATTGCCATGAAAGCATTCAAAATTTCTATCTTTTTTATTTTTACCAATTCAATTTCTATCTAGGGATGTTGATACTTAACCGCTGAGGTCTTTTATGTCATAAGATATTCTATTTCAATAAAATGTGGACCAATTATATTGGAATTTAAGAAGTTCAGCCTAGACAAAATGTATCAACACTAAATGGGTTCCGAAAAACGTGCTCTTTTAATGTTCTTTTAAGATGTTTGAGGAGGCTTCCATGATGATAACTTAGGTACTTTACTTGATAGACAATTGCTAAAAAATCCATCGTAAGTAATTCTTGGACTCATAAAATACCTCAAACTACTGGTCTCTAATATGTGTGAGGGTAGAAGATGGGAGGAGAAAAAAAAAGTCTGAAGTATTATGCTTGATATATAGGAAGGCTTAAAGAGAGGAGTGGTGCATTTTCCTTTAGGTTATTTCAATCTTTTAAATTAGGCAAGGAGATAGAAGAAAATGTGAGAGAAGATGAGCAGTCTGTGACTTTGCAGACTCATCTCATTTATTTAATTAAGGGAAAGTGACATTCCTTTTCCCTTACCAAGCAAAAGTGACAGAGCAAGCAAATTTTCTGTTTCTTCTTCTTTTTATGCTTATATTACTATTATGAGTGGTGGAATTTCACGTGCCTGAAAATCTATCATTTTCTTTCCTAATTTAGCTCACAAAATAATATATGTGGATTAACTTCAATATAATCCAGGTTGGGGGTATTCATTTTGGGGCTTGATTTTGAATAACTGTCGCATAGATGTTAATATCGTTTATCTTGGTTCTAGACTCTGGGTTCCTCAGGACACTGGATTCTAGCATTAAGCGCAATACAGCTGTTATTAAAAAATTAAAGCAGATAAATGAAGAGCAGAAGGAAGGATTAATGGAGGATCTACGGAGTGTCAATTTAAGTAAATTTGTTAGTGAAGCTGTGACTGCTATTTGTGATGCCAAGCTTAAGAGTTCAGATATACAAGCTGCAGTTCAGGTAGCTTTTATGAATGAGTTTGATCTAGAAATTGTATGATTATACATTTTTGTTACATTTGTATTGAGATTATATGACCATACATATTGTTATCTCAGTTAATTTGCTGTTAGGACAAGTGTCACAAAAGATCTAAGTTATTTCCTATTCAGACATGCAAACTTAATAGTAGTATGTTTGGTCAAAATTTAAAACGTGAACTTTTCTTATATTCTCTTCAGCTGAAAATGGTACATGGTTTCACGAGCCAAAACCCAAAGACTTGAATGAATCATAGCTGTGTAAGCAAGGTAATTAAGCAGCAAGCATGTAGGTATTTTGATTTAAATAAAAAAGAAAAAGAAACACGTAGTCTTCATGTCCAATGGGTTGTAGTAGCTTGTATGAGTCATTGTTTACCTCCTCCAATGTCTTTGTGTGTAACTGTCAAGCTTTTGCTAGCCGACTTGTGCTTTAATGAGGATTCAATAATTTAAGCTATGAAAATTGTTTATTGCATACATTTCAAATATCTATAGAGTATCGTACTATTTTCATCATCAACTTCTTTGTTTTTCACCTTATCATTTTATACATGTATAGATAATAAGCTGCGGTTATGGTGGTACCTTTAGCACAATTTCTGGTTTGTAATTGTCCAAAAATCTACCAGTTTCTTGTTATATAGAGTTCTCATCACTGTTGGTAAAGTTGCTTGCTCAACGTTTGTAAATGTGTTGATGAATATAGGTAACATTTACATTCCTTGGTATTATAAAGGTTGTGCATATCTGTGACATCTGTATCTGCATGTATGTTAGTAGTTGTCCACAACTTTGCTGGTTTCTTTTATGTTGAATTCTTGTCATATGCCACGATTGATGAAGCTGCCTGCTCAAAGTTTGTAAATGTGTTAATGGATATTGTTTACATCTATACCTTGTACTCAGAAGAATATACTTGTGTGTGACATCTGTATCAGTATATATGCGCTCTGCATATGTTTGCTAACTACCTTTTGTTGTACGCTTAACCTTTTAGCAGTATTTAGTTTGTTGGTAATTGTATGTCCTCTACCTCCCATATGATCCTTACTGTTGTCTATCTGTCTAAGATCTGCTCTTTGCTTCATCAAAGGTACAAAGATTTCTCACCTAGTCTGGTACAAGGGCTCCTGAAAGTCTTCTTTCCTGGAAAATCTGGGGATGATTTGGATGCAGACAGGAACTTGAAGGCAATGAAGAAGCGTAGCACTTTAAAACTTCTTCTGGAACTTTACTTTGTTGGAGTTATAGAAGACAATGGAATCTTTATCAATATCATTAAAGATCTTACCAGCACAGAGCACTTGAAGGACCGAGATGCTACTCAGACAAATTTGACTCTTCTTGCTAGTTTTGCTCGACAAGGGCGGGTGTTTCTAGGACTTCCACTTTCTGGTCAAGAAATTCAAGACGGGGTACATCTTTTTTTGGTCTTAAAATGGCCTAATATTTCCATCTTGGATTGTTTCTGTGGAGCTATTATGAATTTATGATTTTGGATTTTCAATTCTAGGTTATTTGTAGCTTTGATACTGGTAGTGGCAGTTTACCCTTTGATATAGCTTCTATGCTGACAATTTGCTACAGTTCTTTAAGGGTCTCAATATCACAGCGGATCAAAAGAAAAGTTTCAGGAAGGCATTTCATGCATATTATGATGCTGTCACTGAACTTCTTCAGTCTGAGCATGCGGTAAGCTTTTGCAGATGGAAATATTATCTTTTAGGGCCAATAAATCTTGAGATCTTATTTGGACTTCTCTTTAGCCACATCTTTGTTCCATAAATAATTAGTTGGAGTGCTTGATTCTTTCATTATCCTTTTCTTTCTTTCCCACTTGCCCTAATTGATGGGTTTTTTCTTTTATAGTCACTTCGCCAAATGGAGCATGAGAATGCCAAGATTCTAAATGCTAAAGGAGAGCTCAGTGAAGAAAATGCATCTTCGTATGAAAAGCTGCGAAAATCTTATGATCATTTGTACCGCAACGTCTCATCGTAAGTTGCTTTATGATGTCATTTTCATGGTTCTTTATTCTAGTGGCAACTAGACTAATGGGTCAATCGATTGATATTAAGATTTTTCTGGTGATTATGGTATCATATAATTTATTCTATATATTAATTATAGATGTTTAGATCATGCCTGAACCATGAATAATGATGCTGTGCTTACAAGTTTATGAGCATTGAGTAATGATGGAGTTGCATTCTGATATCTTTACTCTCTGTTTCTGGATGAAGGAATATTTCCTAAAGATCAAACATCTGCTACATAACTACCAATCAGCATAAATGGAACAGAATATAAGTTGCCACATAGATACCATAAATATTTAGTTGTTCCATAGTTCTATATTAACAGAAAATTGTTGTATATTAACTACCAATTGGCATAAGTGGAACCGATTATACTTTTCTGCATTTTAAAACTTAAATATTTAGTTGCTACTAGTTGTTACGTGCACTACATATGAATTATGGTTTGTAATTTTCAAGTATTTGTCGAGAAAGGTTTAGCATATGGGAATAGTTAATTCAGGAGATTACTTAATCTTTGGATGCTCAGTTGAGAAGTTTGGGATTACTTATGCTAGGAATAACTATTGTTTGAGAATTGTTAAAGCTGCGACAAGTGAAGACAGCCGGCAGAATAGGTTCACTGGTATTGCTTACCTCAACCTCAATTTCTTGAGTTTAGAGCCTCATGTGGTAAACCAAGATGATTTTTGGTAATGCCAAAATAAGACTATTGCTCTGAGGTTGGAGTGATAATAGCTCTGATTGCTGAATTTGGAAATCTGTACTGAATTAATCAGATCAATGATTATGGTTCATAGTATGAAGAGTGTGATTGTTGGCAAAGCATAAATAGTAGTAATTGATTTTTCTAGGATTTCTTTGGATTATAAATGTTCCCTCAGATAATTTGAATTGCGTGTATCCCAACATAGCTCTTCCATCACTGAGTCTAGGAACTAGATCCCTTATGAGGTTGAGATCCGCCTACTACTACTTGCACTTTCTTCTGTTGCAAGAGCAGGTCTATCAAGAATTGTGGGAGAAATGCAGGGTTTGAGCTCAAGTCAGTGATCTCTTTTATGGATTTTCAGATTTAATCATGCGGCTGCACAGCAGATGATTTTATAAAGATTAAAGACAAATATAATTGTGGTGAAGTGTTGTTCTAGTTGTCAAGATCAGTTAATTATTTAATACTTAATAGCACCTAATCGACTTTGAAACTTTAGACCTCATTTTTTTTCCCACAATGTAGGGTCTCTTAGGTCTTGCCAAAGTCGTTGACTAAGATGCTAAACCATTGTACTACTGTCAGATTTCTACTACTACTTCCACCTTGCTTTTCAGAATTTCTAGAGTTTTCCCCTATTAAATTTGCTTTTTCTCAAGCATGCCACTTGCATCTAGAGTAACTTTTATATGAGCTTCTATTACATACAAAAGAAAACCATTAATAACTGACTTTTCTTCTCTTTAAAAAAAAACTCACTTCAATTCTTTTAAATCCTTATATTGCAGTTTAGCAGAAGCACTTGATATGCAGCCTCCAGTCATGCCAGAGGACAATCACACGACTAGGGTTACTACTGGAGAGGATGCTTCATCTGTGACCACTGGAAAAGAATCTTCTAACCTTGAAGCTATATGGGATGATGAAGACACTAGAGCTTTCTATGAATGCTTACCAGATCTCAGGTATGCTGTGGCCATTATTCAGTTAGCTAAGAAGATATTTTCTCAATAGGGTCTTTTGTTGATGGTCTTTTTGGAAGTAAAAGATGCATTTGCTTGCTGTTAAGAGCATTGCATATATGTTCTTCTCAGAGCATTTGTCCCAGCAGTATTATTGGGAGAAGCCGAGCCCAAAGTGATTGAGAAAACATCAAAGGCACAAGAGCAAGCAACTGTAAGTAGATCAAGATTTTGAATTCTTTTGTAGGCTTTCATCTGTGGTTTTATCTCTGATAATGCACTGTGCTGTCCTTGTTACATATCAAGTTTTGGTTGAGTTCAAGCATCAGTTGCTTATATTCTGACGTTTCATGTTTAATGCTCACCCTGCTCCACCAATCATTACCTACCATGATCCATATCTTTGCAGTTGGAAATATGAAAATACTCCTTATGCTTAAAACTAAAGAAATCTGATAGTTTGTCAAAAAAAAAAAAAAAAGAAAGGAAATTTGATAGATACGAGGCCTTTTGATTTAAAGAAACACAGAGGCAGACTGAACTGTTTCTTAATTTCTTAACTGCTGTGCATCCAATCCTATGCCAGAAATATTTTCCTTTTTTCCTTTTTGGTGCTGGGTGGGCGAGGGTGAGTCAGTTTTCTAGATTTATTGATTGTTTAAATTTGGTCTTCACGAGCTCCTTGTGACAGATCTGATTTAAGAATCCTAAATACTCCATCTCTATTTAATGGTTATCTAATGATGCTTTTGTTTACTTGTAGGAATCCTCCACTGAAGCAGATCAAAGTACATCAGTTGGACAAGATGCTATGGAGGCTTCTGCAGACTCTGGCAATCTGCAAGAAGGGAAAATTATAGAGAAAGGGAGGGATAAAGAAGAAAAGGACGAGGAAAAGACTAAAGAACCAGACAAGGAGAAAGGGAAAGAGAAAGAGAAAGATACTGATAAAAAAGGAGAAAATGAAAAGGAGAACCTCAAAGGTCTTGAAGGGACAAATCTGGATGCTCTACTGCAAAGACTCCCGGGTTGTGTGAGCCGTGACCTTCTTGATCAACTGACGGTAATTATACCTCCTTTTTCAGTGTTACTGTTTTATGCCACTTTTTGATATGGCTTTTTGGGACTCTAGAAGAGTATTGACTTGTACATTAAAATTTCAGGTGGAGTTCTGTTATTTGAATTCAAAATCAAATCGGAAAAGGCTTGTGAGAGCATTGTTTAATGTCCCAAGGACGTCTTTGGAGTTGCTGCCATACTACTCACGCATGGTTGCAACATTGTCAACTTGTATGAAGGATGTTCCTTCTGTGCTCTTGCAGATGTTGGAGGAAGAGTTCAACTTCTTAATTAATAAAAAGGTTTGCTGCCCTATCTGTCTCCTTCTTGTACCTGTCTTCGGTTTGTGCATTCAATTCCATTGTATACTTATATTTCAAAATTGAAATTTACTACAGGATCAAATGAACATTGAAACAAAGATTAGGAATATCAGGTTTATTGGAGAACTCTGCAAGTTCAAAATAGCACCAGCTGGCCTCGTCTTCAGTTGTCTGAAGGTATGAGCAAAGCAGCTAACTGATAAATGTTGGTTTCTATTCCAGTGCTTGTTCCTATGATGATATTTCATCTTTTGGGAGTTTATGAACTTTTTGAAGCAAATAGAAAGCCGGAGCAATCAGTTTTGTTGCTCTCGTTTTCATCAGTCTTATAAGTTATATATCCTATAAATGCAAACATGTTTGAAAACAAAAAGTTTGTTTTAGATGCTTGCTTATTCTATTTTTCTTTTTTACCAGACATGTTTAGATGATTTCACTCATCATAACATTGATGTCACTTGCAATCTTCTTGAGACGTGTGGTCGTTTTCTATATCGTTCTCCTGAAACTACCATAAGAATGGCTAACATGTTGGAGATATTGATGCGCTTGAAAAATGTAAAAAATTTGGATCCTCGACATAGCACACTTGTAGAAAATGCTTACTACCTATGCAAACCACCTGAAAGATCCGCACGGGTCTCTAAAGTCCGTCCTCCATTGCACCAGGTATAATTTGCTTTTCCTGTTAAAATATTCTACCTGTTTTGATGTTAAACCTCCCTACTGAGTTATGTCGAATTCTTTTGCAGTATATTAGAAAATTGCTATTTACAGATCTTGATAAGTCTTCTATTGAGCATGTGCTGAGGCAACTTCGTAAATTACCATGGACTGAATGTGAATCATACCTCTTAAAGTGCTTCCTGAAGGTTCACAAGGGGAAATATGGTCAGATTCACTTGATTGCTTCTCTCACTGCTGGTTTGAGTCGCTATCATGATGAATTTGCTGTTGCTATTGTTGATGAGGTTTGCTTAATTTAGAACTTGTTCTTGTTGAGTTGATATTTCATTTTCCTGTATCTATGTTATCTGGATTTTCAAAGGGCTTACTGCTGGAAATCAGGGATTGACTGCTGGAAATATTGACTGCTGGAAATATTGACTGCTGCTGGAAATATTGACTGCTGGAAATATTGACTGCTGGAAATATTGACTGCTGGAAATTAGCTGTAATTAGCTGTAAATACTGTCAAATTCCTATCTTTTAAGGATTTAGTAAACCCTTCCTTCATGTATAAATACCTTGTAACAGACTAGTTCAGAAATATATATACAATAAAACCTTTCTTCATGGTATCAGAGCTATAGGCTCATTTTTTCTGGGATTTGAAATCTGTCCAAGAACAAAATTTCTGCTCAATTTTTTTTTTTTTCAGCTTCATAGCTGAATTTCTGGTCACTGATCAGCAGCCTTCATTGCTGATTTTTCTTTCAAAAACATAGGCTCATTTTTTTTTTCTGGGATTTGAAATCTGTCCAAGAATAGAATTTCTGCTCAATTTTTTTTCAGCCTTCATAGCTGAATTTCTGGTCACTAATCAGCAGCCTTCATTGCTGATTTTTCTTTCAAAAACAATCTCTTTACAAAATGTCTTCCATGACCGATAATACTTCTACCGCCCAATCCAAAGAGGTGGCACTAAGTCAAACAACAGGTGAACTACAGAGTATTCAATCAGCCTACAGATTGAATGGCAAAAACTATATGAAGTGGTCTCAAATGGTTCGGACCTTTCTAAAAGGGAAGGGAAAACTGAGTCATCTCCTTGGCACTGGACCCAAGAAGGGAGATCCCGAATTTGATGCTTGGGATGAAGAGGACTCCATGGTAATGTCTTGGCTATGGAATTCCATGCTGCCAGAAGTCAGTGATACGTTCATGTTTCTGCCAACATCTAAAGAAATATGGGACGCAGCAGAACAGACTTATTCTAAAGTTAGAGATGCTGCTCGAATCTTTGAGATTAAAACTAAAATATCTGCCACTAAACAAGGAGGTTGCTCAGTCACGGAGTATGCCAACCAGTTGAAGAATCTATGGCAAGAGATGGATCATTCCCTGTGTATTGAGATGAAGTGCAGTGATGATGCAGCTGTGCTAAAGAACTTTATTGAAAAGGATCGAATTTATGACTTTCTTGCTGGTTTAAATGTTGAATTTGATCAAGTGAGAGTCCAGATATTGGGTAAAAAAGATTTACCCTCGCTGAATGAGACCATCTCTATTATCAATGCTGAAGAAAGTCGAAGGGGAGTTATGCTTTACTCACCACCGGTTGAAGGATCTGCAATGATATCTGAAAAAAACAATGGTGACAGACCAAAGTTTAATGCTGGAAAAGATTCAGAAGTTGCGAGAATGGAGTCTCAGCCCTCAAACAAGGATAACCTCTGGTGTACCCACTGCAAAAAGCCCCGTCATACTAAGGAGCACTGTTGGAAGCTTCATGGCAAGCCACAAAGTTCTCAATGGAATCGAGGACCTAAAAGTGGAACACAAAGAAGCCGGGTGCATATGACTCAATCCAAAGAAGACAGATCAAATGAGTTCAATGGTGGAGAACAGAATGAATTCAACAAAGGAGACATTGAACGGCTGAGATCACTTCTTGATTCATTAGAAAAGTCTACAGGTACCTGTTCCTTGGCAAATTCTGGTAAGCTTCATTCCTTATATGCTTTAAGTGCCTCCAATTCTGAATTTTCAAACTCTTGGGTTATTGACTCTGGGGCAACCGATCATATGACTAATTCTTCACACAAATTTCTCACATATCATCCGTGTCCTAGCAACAGAAAAATAGTCATTGCTGATGGATCCTTGGCCACTGTTGCAGGCCAAGGAAACATTGTTCTAAGCCCATCCATTATTCTTAAAAATGTGTTACATGTACCCAAGTTATCTACAAACCTTGTGTCTGCTTACCAACTTACAAAAGATCTAAACTGCAATATGATCTTTTCTCGTATTTCTTGTGTATTTCAGGACCAAGTTACGAGGAGGACGATTGGACATGCTAAGGTGAGACATGGCCTTTATTATCTTGAGTTACCTAGTGAACAAGTGAACAGTGGAAACAAATCACCTATCTCGTTTCTCTCCAATAACTCTCCTTGCAATAAAGACCAAATTTGGCTTCACCACTTTAGACTTGGGCATCCTTCCTTTAGTGTTCTTAGTGTCATGTTTCCATCTTTGTTTAAGAATGTTAGTTTAAATGAGTTTCACTGTGAGGTTTGTGAATTTGCTAAACACCGACGTGTGTCCTTTCCTTTGAGTAATAAAAGAACTACTGTTCCTTTTTCTTTGATTCACAGTGATATTTGGGGTCCATCTCGAGTTCCCAACATTTCGGGGGCTCGTTGGTTTGTCTCATTCATAGATGACTGTACTCGAGTTTCATGGATTTATTTGTTAAAACAAAAATCTGATGTGAGCAACATTTTTCCTATTTTTCATACAATGGTCAAAACTCAATTCAATGTTAGAATTAAGAAGTTGAGGACTGATAATGCTAGGGACTACTTTAATCAAACTTTGTCTCAAAACTTTCAAAAGGAGGGAATTATTCATGAATCTTCTTGTGTTGACACACCCCAACAAAATGGAGTTGCCGAAAGGAAAAATGGTCATTTGTTAGCCTCTGTTCGTGCTCTTTTGTTTCAACAAAATGTTCCAAAAACTTTTTGGGGGGAAGCAGTACTTACTGCAGCTCATTTAATAAATCGTATCCCCTCTCGAGTTCTTGATTTTAAAAGTCCAATGGAGGTGTTTTCTAAGTATTTTTCAGATTTCAATATGTCTATGAAGTTAGTCCCTAGAGTTTTTGGATGTGTCTCATTTGTTCATGTTCACTCTAATAGTCGAAGCAAGTTAGATCCTAGAGCAGTCAAGTGTGTATTCATAGGATATTCACCTACTCAAAAAGGGTACAAGTGCTACAATCCTATTACTCGTAAAACCTATGTCTCTGCTGATGTTACTTTTGCAGAACACGAAAGCTATTTTTCTAGCCCTTATCCTCAGGGGGAGGCATCATTTATGGAGGATAAGGATTTGTTCTTGAGAGAACCATCAATGGTGGTTAAAATATCTTATGTACAAACAGAACCCACTTCTGAAAGACAACTTACCTCTGAACCTTGTGAACTCATAAATCTTACTCTCACAAAGCCACTACAGGTCTACTCAAGAAGGATAAAGCCAGTGATCAATCCTGTGCAAGTTCAAGAAACCAAATCGTCACTTGGAACTGAGGTAAGTCCTTCTACTGAGATATCACCTACTGTTCTTGATTTAGATTTGCCCATAGCCACAAGAAAAGGTGTTAGAAAATGCACACAACATCCTTTATCTCATTTTGTGTCATTTGAAAAATTATCAACCCCACACAAAACCTTTCTTACCCATCTAAACACTGTAGACATCCCACAGACCTTATCGCAGGCACTTGGCAAAGAGGAATGGAAGCATGCAATGAGAGTAGAAATGGAGGCCTTGGAGAAAAATAAAACATGGGAACTAACAGAATTACCAACTGGAAAGAGACTAGTAGGATGCAAATGGGTCTTCACAGTGAAGTATATGTCGGATGGATCCATTGAGAGGTATAAAGCAAGATTAGTAGCCAAGGGATATACACAGACCTATGGGGTGGATTATCAAGAGACATTTGCACCAGTGGCGAAGATGAACACAGTAAGGGTATTGTTATCCCTAGCAGCAAATTATGATTGGCCTTTACAACAGTTCGATGTGAAGAACGCCTTTTTACATGGTGATCTTGAGGAGGAAATTTATATGGAAGTACCACCTGGTTTTGGAATAAATCTGGGTAAAAACAAAGTGTGCAAACTGAAAAAAGCATTGTATGGGCTCAAACAATCTCCCCGGGCATGGTTTGGAAGATTTACCAAAGCAATGGTGAATATGAAGTACAAACAGAGTCAGGGTGATCATACATTGTTTATCAAGCATTCGGCTTCAGGGGGAGTCACGGCATTGATAGTTTATGTGGATGATATAATTGTAACTGGGAATGATCCAGATGAAAAGGAGGCTCTTCGGAAGTATTTAGCAAAAGAGTTTGAAATAAAGGACCTTGGAAAATTGAAGTACTTCTTAGGAATAGAAGTAGCTCGGTCCAAGGAAGGAATCTTTGTTTCACAGCAAAAATATGTTCTTGATCTGTTAAAAGAAACAGGTAAGCTTGGTTGCAAACCATCAGATACGCCTATCGAGCCAAATCATAGATTAGGAGAATCTGTGGAAGGAGAACCAGCTGACAAAGGCATGTACCAAAGACTTGTGGGGAAGCTAATCTATCTATCACACACACGACCTGACATTGCATATGCAGTGAGTGTTGTGAGTCAGTTCATGCAAAATCCTAAGGGTGTCCATCTCGCTGCAGTATACCGGATCCTACAATATTTGAAAGGCAATCCAGGAAAAGGGATTCTCTTTAGAAAAGGCACAAGAATGGAACTAGAAGCATACACAGATGCCGATTATGCTGGCTGTGTTACTGACAGAAGATCAACATCTGGGTATTGTACTTTCATTGGCGGAAATTTGGTAACCTGGAGGAGTAAGAAACAACCAGTTGTAGCAAGATCTAGTGCTGAGGCATAATTTCGATCAATGGCACAAGGTATTTGTGAACTGTTATGGCTCAAAATTATACTAGATGACTTGAAGATTAAATGGGAGACTCCAATGAAGTTGTATTGTGATAATAAGTCTGCAATCAACATAGCTCACAATCCAGTTCAGCACGACAGAACTAAACATGTGGAGGTTGACAGACATTTCATTAAGGAGAAACTTGAAAGTGGATTGATTTGCACTCCCTATATTTCTACAAAGAACCAGCTAGCAGATGTCTTAACTAAAGGACTGATGAGTTCAGCATTTCAGCAGATTGTAGGCAAGCTAGGGATGGAAAATATCTACTCCCCAGCTTGAGGGGGAGTGCTGGAAATCAGGGATTGACTGCTGGAAATATTGACTGCTGCTGGAAATATTGACTGCTGGAAATATTGACTGCTGGAAATTAGCTGTAAATACTGTCAAATTCCTATCTTTTAAGGATTTAGTAAACCCTTCCTTCATGTATAAATACCTTGTAACAGACTAGTTCAGAAATATATATACAATAAAACCTTTCTTCACTTACTATTGTATATCATTGTGTTTTTATTTGTGTAATCAGCTGTATATTCCCTTAGGATTCACAATTTGTACTGATTCAGTGTTGAAACGGTGAGAAATGCTTGTCTGGAATATATGGTTCTCTGACATTCGTTCTTCATAACATATTAAAATAAAATTCCTTTTGGTGTATGCCTTATGTGAACGGCTGAAAAACTATTAGGGTGATTTGAAGAAAACCAATTAGGCTCTTTGTTTTGAGCTCAATGTATTATTGAACTCTTAAGAGTTTTGTTTCATAATCCATCTGCCTTGGTTTTGAGGTGAATCTAAGGAGAAGTAGTAGTCAACATGATAAATTATGATGGTCTTGGGGAGGTTCCCTTGGATTATGCTTAAGAGCTTCTATTATTTTGCTTCGTCAGGATGGCTGGCTGCAAGAAAACAGATTCTCATGACCTGGACTGTTATTCTGTTTCCTCCCAATGATGTAGTTAGACATTTCTCTTTGTGTGGGATATAGCTTATTCGTAGAGAAAATATGCTTGGAGAATTTGCCCTTTGAGAAGGTTTTGATATTTTAGGGTTCTACTTGGTCTTCTCGAAATTAAATTTTTTACCAGACTAGCTGTTGATGACTCCAATGTGAGATTTTGGTTAACCAAGTTGGAAATATTGGGATATTCTAAAAACATATAGCTTGTAACATCGGAATCTACAATTTTCATTAAGTTTACTTTCTTAGTTTCTGAGATACTTGTGCTCATTTTGTTCTGGTTTCATCTTTCCCATGGATGATTATAGCAAATTCTTTTCAAGCATAATCTTCCTTATAAATAAGAGTGGAAGCATGCATAACTATGGTTTTTCTTTTTATTTATTTCTGGTTTAGGTTTCAGTAGTTATATTCTTTACTTTCAGGTTTTGGAGGAGATTAGGTTTGGCCTGGAATTGAATGATTATGGGATGCAGCAGAGACGCATTGCTCACATGCGTTTTCTTGGGGAGCTATACAACTATGAGCATGTTGATTCTTCTGTCATCTTTGAAACACTCTATTTGATTCTTGTTTTTGGCCATGATACAGCGGAGGTATTGAGTTATCCTGTTTATTGTTGTTAGTATCAATTATATAGGGATATATATGGCATGCTTGCAAGGTTCAGCAATGGTGCTTTCTAGGCACTTAAGCTCTCTCTCTCTCTCTCTCATTACTTTAATCTCTCAAAAATTTTCTCACCGGTTTTGTTCCTTGAACTTGTTTATGAATGCGTTCAAAGAGTGGATGTAATGCTGTAGAACAGATCTCCTAATACTGCCTATGTGGGGCTTATGGTGGGTTAGTTTTAGGGATTTTAGGGTCAAAAGCTATGGAAGGTTACTGTTTAGGAATTGGTGAGGTTTGATTCAAATAAGACTTGATCTCAAAAGAGGGCTGGAATTGTAGAAAATGTTCACTGGGATTTCTGGTTAGCAGAAAATCTAGGATAAATCAAGCTTGTGAATGCTTTGAACAGGGGACCCTAAGAATATCGTAACGAGAGAAAGAGGAGAGTGAACAATATCTTCCTAGACACCCAAGAAACAATTTAGTAACAAGTAAATAACCAACTTGGTGTCCAAGAGAATAAACTCGACTCCTGGAGACTCCTAGGATTTTTAAACTATATAAGTAACATGCTTAACTGTAGGGTACAGAACTTGCTTAAATTATGATATTACCTTCGAAGAGTAACATACGGAATATTCCTAATAGAAAATCTAAATTCCTAGACTTGAAGTTAGATAGATAAAATTTATTAAGGTCTTCAATGGCTACACAATTAATGGTTAGGAAATAAGACAGTCTATAAGATTTTAAAAGATTTTATTGTTATTAAGTGAGATTTAGCAATGAATGTCGTTTAATTCCTTTTTAACTAGTAATATGATTTGTTTATTTGTGTTGTTAGCAAGATGTCCTCGATCCACCCGAGGATTGTTTTCGAATCAGGATGGTTATTACTCTTCTTCAGACATGTGGGCACTACTTTGACCGAGGTTCTTCCAAGAGAAAACTTGATCGGTTCTTGATACACTTCCAGAGGTATATTCTTAGCAAGGGTGCCTACCACTGGATATTGAATTTGACTTGCAGGTAACCAAAAAATGCACTATTATTGGTTATAAGTCTTAGAATTTGTCATTTGGAGCTAATCATGGAAAAAAGAATGCTAACTCGTTTTATGGTGCGATATATGCCTGTAGAAACTATTTGGAATAGTAGCATAGATACCATGTTTAATTGGGCTTTCTATAGATGATAAAATTTGCATTATTAGTCCTTTTATATTGCTAGCTTGGAGATGTTTCACAATTGACTGTTATCCATGCAATGTTTTAGCAAACATGTCTTGCATTAGTGTAGAATATTCAATAGTCTGTATGATCTCCACTTGATTATTTATAATAAAACTTAAGATGTGCTGGCAAAAATAATTAGTTTTCTTTTCCTTTTGTATGTTTTGTTCTAAGAATGTGTGCCTGTGATGTTAAATGTGATAATCTGACAAGTTGAAGAATATGCAGGACTTATTTGCTGAGTTACGTCCCAAATCCGATATGGCCCGGTATTCATCTATGGAAGAAGTTAATGCAGCTTTAGTAGAACTTGAGGAGCATGAACATATTGCTTCAACTGACAAGACAAGTAGTGGGAAGCACTCCGATACTGAAAAGCCTTCTAGCCGGACAACTGCCCATTCCATCTCAGCTGATCGACCAAGCATTCTTAATGGTTCGGAGGCAAATGGAGTGCATGAGGAAATTGGTGACAGTGACAGTGAATCAGGGAGTGGCACCATTGAACCAGAGGGACATGATGAAGATGATTTGGATGAAGAGAATCATTATGATGGATGTGATACTGATGAGGATGATGGTGGACCTGCTTCTGACGAGGATGATGAAGTTCATGTCAGGCAGAAGGTGGCAGAGTTGGATCCTCAAGAAGTAGCCAATTTTGACCAGGAGCTCAGGGCTGTGATGCAGGCAAGCTTTTGTTTGTTTTTAATTTTGCTATCTTTATTGTCTATTTTATTTTAATATTAATGTACTTGAGAATATACATGTCAAAATCTATATTACTTGGACTCGGTGGTGAGTGTCGGATAAGGGTATACTCAATTTTTTTTTAAGTTTTTCTATATATTTGGAGGATCGTACCCCATACCCATGTCCGAACATGTGTCGGACACGAGTGTCGGACACCGGTACTTTAGGAAAAATGAAGAGTCGGAGTAACATATGTCCAAATATCTGCTAAGCTAACTTCTGCTAATATTCTTTAATTTTCCTTGCCTAATGCGGTTTGCCGGGTTCAAATTTAGAAAGAAATAGTTAGCTTCGCTTTCCATTTTTAATTCAGTTTTAAATGCAGGAGAGCATGGAGCAACGGAAGTTGGAGCTACGGGGCCGACCTACGTTAAACATGATGATACCGATGAATGTGTTTGAGGGTTCCATCAAAGATCATCATGGAAGGGTAGTTGGAGGGGAAAGTGGCGATGAAGCATTGGATGAAGAGGCCGGAGGAAGCCGAGACGTGCAAGTGAAAGTTCTTGTGAAGCGAGGGAACAAACAACAGACGAAGCAAATGTATATTCCTCGTGATTCGACTCCTGTTCGGAGCACAAAACAGAAAGAAGCAGCCGAGTTTGAAGAGAAACAAGACATTAAGAGGCTGGTCTTGGAGTATAATGACAGGGTAGAGGAGGAGAACAATGGACTTGGAACACAGACATTGAATTGGCCAAGTGGAAATACCAGAGCTTACGGCCGTGGAAACTCGTGGGAAGGATCCGGTGGGAGGAGTGGCGGACCACGTCATCGGCATCATAACAATTCAGGAAATGGAGTTTATTACGGCCGAAAAAAAGTGAGTTCCTTGGTAGAAAATCGAAAATTTTGACGTGTAAGCATCATCATATTTGATCATATGTTGCCTACAACAACAGAGAAAGGATTGAAAACAATATTGGCATGAGCTCTCACCAAACAGCCAGATGGGTGAATGATCTCTTCAGCTGCAAAATTTGAAATGGAATTTCGAGAATACATTGCCGCTGATATTAGTAACCATGCCGCCTTTCAGCAAGACGACTACTGTTTTATCGATTTCCTCATACAGGCAAGGTATTTATACATCTGACCTGATTTATTATTACTAGAAAAGTAGTGTTAATTGGGAGTACATACAACGGATTGCTGTGTGATTTTCGGGATGATGAACTGAAAATAAGCTTTCAAAGTCCTGTAATTATAGTAGTTGATTCCTGGCCTCGTTCGACTACTTCTATTCAGATTCAACCTCTTCAAATCGCCTTAGCTTAGTAAAACCGAAGGGTCGGAAAGAATGAACCGAGAGTTAGAAGACTCACTATCCGTTTATGTACTGAGGTAATCAAATATCGCCTCTCGTAGACATCCGCGTTCCTATTACTGTTGTATAGCCTATCTTATTCGGATTCGGGTGTGAGTGTCGGACACGGGTATCTGTCCGACACGGGTATGTTCAATTTTTTTTTAAGATTTTCATGTATTTGAAGGGTTCTTGGAGGATCATATCTCCATATCCATGTCCGGATATGCATCGGACATGAGTACTTCAAGAAAAATGAAGAGTTGGAGCAACATAGTTTATAACTGTTAGAAATGAAAAAAAAAAAAACATGGTTTTGTACTCCAAGTGAACGTTCCAAGACATTTTAATATAGAAAAATATCAATTGCACTTATTTTGGTTGGATTAGTGCCTGTTTATCCCTGTTTATCTGAGTTGTACTTCAATGTTGATTATGAATGATTAACGTTATTTTTTTTCCTCTAGGCTCTTGCTTGATTTGAATCGTTTTAGCCTTTTCGGGTTGTAACTTGTAAGTTCAATTCGTGCAAATCCAATGCTTTCCCATTTTTTAGTTAAGTGTTCATCGCCATGGGCTGAAAATAGGATATTAAATCTATCTAATATAAAAGTACTCAAGTATAATTGTTACTAGAAAAAGACCCCGCTTTGCTGGGGTAGTTTTAATTTTTTTTATATAAAATTTTAATTAATTAATAATAATAAATTAATTTTAAATTATATTTTTTTGAATAATATTTTTTTATTTATTTTTTTATTTTAAAATTGTAATAATCTTAATATAATTATATTTTGTTAATTATGAAAATTAAATTTATAATAATTATTTATTTATAAATTACGTAATATAAATATATTTTCAAATGTTATTTATATATATATTTTTTAAAAATATTTAAAATTTATTGTATACTTTGTATTTTTATTATAGGAGGTAAAAATAAAAAATAAAATTGTGATTTATATTTTATTTTCTCGTAGGATCGATTTTCTCATAAAGGTTAGTAGTAAGTTCATTTTTTTCCCTTTTTTTTCCGAACGGATTGGGTGCGAATCCTAAATCGATCTGCGACTCAATGTGCAGACTTACGTTTTTAAATACATCATTTAAAATTTAAATAAAAATAATTAATAAAATAATTTTTTAAAACTTTTTTTTCCCTAGCCAGTTGGGTAAAGATCTTAAACCGACCACCGAGTCAACGTGCAGATCAATCTTTTTAAAAGCATCATTTAAAATAAAAATAATTAATAAAATATTTTTTTAAATTTTTTTTTTTCAAGTGGATCGGGTATGGATCTTAAATCAACCAACGAGTCAACGTACGGATCAGTCACTCTAAATTTATCATTTAAAATAAAAATAATTAGTAAAATAAATTAATTTTTTAACTTTTTTTCCAAGCAGGTCGAGTAGGGATCTTAAATCGATTCGCAAGTCAACGTGCAAACTAATCACTTTAAATACATTATTTAAAATTAAAAAAATATTTTTTTTAATTTTTTTTCAAGCGGGTAGGATATAAATCTTAAATCGACCTAAGAAATTAAAAAAAAATTGAAATATTTATTTATTAATAATGTATATTTATTAACTTTTTTTTGAACATTTAAAGAAATGTCTCTTTGGTCCCTAAAATTTTTTTGTGACAAGTCAAAAATATCCATAGAAAATGACAAAATAGGACAAAAAACCCTTTTATGAAATTCAAAAATTTCAAATGAGTCCCTATGGACTCAATTTTCATAATAGTTGATGAGAATAATGGCCAATATAATGTGTATCTTTTTACATATTATATATGTAATAATTTAATAAATTTAGATATCATTAGACCTATCCATGGATTGAGCTTGAGATAGGTTTTTGCTAATTCGGGTCAATTTAGTCTGATTCGAATTATTATTTAAATAATAAAAAATATTTTTATTTAAATTTAATTATAAATATATAAATATTAATATAAAAAACACTTGAACTTTGATTTATGAGTACTAAACCAGTTGATACCCACAAAAATTAATCCAGTTGGTAAGGACACAAATTCTTTTTTCTTGTTAATCAAAGTTTGATATTTTTTAGAAAACACTTCAAAAGAAAATTTTTAAATACATCCATCGTTCGAAAAATAGATTAGAATTAGACAAAACCTGGATATATAGTTATCCATATTATTAAAAAAAAAATATTGATGACCAAAATGAAAATTTCTTTCCCTAAAATCTCTTATCCTAGCACTATCCTCACCTTTGGAATGTCATTTATTATTATTATAAAAGGGTACCCCATATTGATGCTCAAAAGGGCTAATAATGATGCTAAATCTATGATATAGTATAAAGGCTATGGTTATCAAAATATTTTGGTAATTTAAAAAGAAGTCCCCTCTAACAGATTATTTTTCAAATTAAAATATCAACATTAAACTAACATTAATCCTTTTAAATGGGAAGTTTCATTTACTCCACATAAGGAATAAAGAAAAAATAATAATTTCTTGACAAGAAAAGGCAAGAAACAAACTTTGGTGTTTGGGAATTTGGTTCTCCATTTTCCTTATTGACAGCATAAACATTTATAAAATATGCCTGACATTGCTTATTGGGTGCACAAAAAATTTTTTATTCTAAGTTTAGTTTTTACAGCTAACATGTGTGCTATAAATCCAACATGTGGGCCAAAATTTTCCATTTTTGGGTATGGGAAAGACCCACTTTACCTTTTATTTCTTGTTGATTTATGTATCAATTTCACAGACTTAATATATATACATGAGGAGGGATCCACTTATATTAATGTAAAATTAAATTAATTTTATACATTTTCATAACGTTTTATACGATTTATATTTTAACAAACCCGTTGAATTTAACAATATAATTGTACTCGTCGTGTACGTAAGTGGATCCCTCCTATATATAAATATATATATATTATATCTTATGTAGTTATGTTTTTTTTTTTTGTGTTAATTTTATAATTATAAGTATAATATAAATTATTAAATATATCAAAATTTTAAATATAAATACGATATGTATATAAAATTTGTCATGTTAATTATGTTAAATTGTATTTAATATGTCGTATTGTGTTTATTATAATATTTTCATATTTATCAAACTTGTTTTGTCTGTGTTATATTTTTTTATTGTGTCCAAAATTGTTAGACCTAATTTCACATGTTCTTTCTCAAAGAGGAAATTTTATTTATTCTTTTGTAAAAATCATTAAATTATTTGCACCCAAATTTTCTTTTTACCTAATTAATTGAAAAATTAAAAGGATAACCTAAAGAATCAAAGTACTAGTTTGACGTGTTGCTTGTTCCTAGATTGAAAAGGATTCTCCTTTTTTCCCTTTTGGTAAACGCTTAAAAGAAAATCCTATTTCCACGATCTTCTACAATAATTGTTGAAGGAATTATTTTATAAACTTTAGTCAAAAGATTTTATTTGACTTTTTTTTTGCTATGGATGTTATATTATAGTTATAACTTCCATATACTCTTTCTCTAATATTTTTTTGAACAAAAGAGAAACTTAAAATTATTTTTTGGGAACAAGACATGATAATTTGATTTAATTGAGAATAATAATTTTTATGAATTTTCAATTTTCATAAAATTTGTTAATGTTAAATGTTAATTCTCATATATATCTTTGGATTTGTTTTTAAAGAAAATGTTAATTCTTGTTTAATGGTATGGGTTAATATAAATTTTTTTAATAAATTAATTAATATGTTGTCTCTATTTGAATTTGGTGAAATAATACATTAAATGTAAAAATATTTTTTAAAAAATATTTTAATTATCCTTAGTCATTGCTTATAAGCATCCGGACCTTCAAATTTACTTTTTATGATATTTTGAGTTTTCAATATTTACAAAATAGGAATATATAATTTTTTTATAAAAAACTTAAAATTTTATATAAAATACAATTGGAATTTAAATTTTAAATTCCCTAAAAATCAAATAGGATTGAGTAATAAGGGATGAGAAAATCCTTGCCCAAAGTTGACCCGGTCTTAGACCCATTTTTTATTTTTTAATATTAAAAAAATATATTTTTAAATATATTTCATAATTAAAATTAAATAAAAATAATTTTATTAATTAAAAATAAATCTGAATCGGATCCAATTATCTTACACGTGAACAGATCTAAAAGGAGGGGGGGGGGGGAGTAGCAAATATAGAAACAAAAAACTTGACCATAAAAAGGGGCAAAGCATTAAACACATGAATAATGGGGTTAGATGGAATGTGACTACACTACAAGCTTTAGCACCATATATATGTAATGTATATTAAAATCAACCAAACATTAATTTGGCAGCATTTGTAATAAAAAAAATTTGCAAATGGCCAAAATTTGTGCATTTTTTTAATAAAAAATTTGTGCATTTATTAGAGAAGTACCATATTTTTAAATATTATTGTATGTGGGTATCATTATAATTGATGGTGTTTTGGTTTCTAAAATTAGGTTGAAAGTTAGTACATATTGAGATATGAGTGGGACCCAATAGGGTATATATGATTTATTTTAATAGGATTAGATAAATGTCCGCGCTTCGTTGCCGCATATTATCGAATTTGAATTGATAATTTATAATAAATTTAAAAGATAAAAAAGTAAGAGGAGTAAAGATAATTTAAAAAAATTATAACTCCTATCCTTACACGAAATTTGGTGTAAAATTGAGACTCATTTGAATATGGTCAATTAGATCCAACAATTTTAAACATAACATAATTATACAATACGAACATAACATGAGAAAAATAATTAAAACACGACATGACACGAAAAATAATATGAACATGACACAATACACGAACGTGTCAAAATCTATATAAAACGAATTATTAACATGTCAAAATTTATATAAATATATAATACATTGAATACGATTATGACAGGGAAATAACACGGATACAACATGATCATACGACAGGAATATAACATGAAAAAATAATAATTAAAACACGACATAAAAAATAACATGAACACAACACAAATACACGAACGTATCAGGATCTATATAAAACAAATTATTAACGTGTAAAAATTTATATAAATTTATAATACTTTAAACATGCGATAAAATAACACGAATATATTACGAACATATAATTTTTTTCGCTAAATTGAACCATTATGACAAATTATGCAAAATATGTGATGAATTGAGATACGACACGAAAAAACTAAATTTTCTCTAAATTGAATCATCATGAAAAACTATTCAAAAAATTTGGATAAATTGAAACATGACGCTAACACATGAAAAAAATAATTAAAATACGGTACAACGAAAGTAACATGAATACAACACAAATACACAAACGTGTCAAAATCTACATAAAACGAATTATTAACATGTAAAGTTATATAAATTTATAATACTTTGTACACAAAAAAATAACACGAATACGACACGAAAAATAACATGAACACGATACGAATACACGAACATGTTTAAATCTACATAAATTAAATTATTAACATGTAAAAATTATATAAATTTATAATACTTTGAACACATGAAAAAATAACACGAATACGAATACTTTGAACACACGAAAAAATAACACGAACACGACACGAATATTCGAACGTGTCAAAATTTACATAAAACGAATTATTAACATGTAAAAATTATATAAATTTAAAATATTTTGAACACACAAAATAATATAAATATAAAAATATCACGAACATAATTTTTTCTTTATCCTTTCTTCCCTCTTTATTTTCTTTTCTTTCTTTCTTCATTAAAAAAAATAAAAATCCTAAATTTAAACTCAAATACCTTAACTAACCTCCTACTCATCTTTTATGACATATATTAGTTGGCATAAATTTAGACTTCTAAAATCCTAAATTGAGCCACCACAATGAATTTGGGATAACTTTTATATAGATTCGGCTTTCTTTCATTACTTTTAAATTTATTATTTTTTAATATATTTTTAATCACTATTTATAAGTATGACTTTCACAAATAATGAATGGGATTCTACATATGTGAATGGTAATAATAAATGTATTGTTGTACCCAAAAAAATAATAAATGTATTGAAAAATAATGGACTCAATCATAACCCATTTTGATAAATTTACTAGCTTTATACGGATTTTTTACTAGAAGTTGATAATTTATATTTAAATAGTAAAAAGATCATTAGGTTTTGTATGAAAAATTGGTTAGATATCTCTCTTCGATCCTAGATCATAGTTAGACACAAGGTATTTACTAGAGGTGGAAAACTGAACTCGAATCCGAAAATCCGTCCAAAAAACTCGAACCCGCCCAAACTCGATTTGACCAAAAAGTCAAAAATCCGAACCCGAAAATACCCGAACCCGAAAATACCCGAACCCAAACCCGAATTTAATACTAAAAATAAAAATTATCAAATTGTAATTAAATAATTTTTTTATAAAGCAAGAACTTTATTTATCAATTTTATTCTAATCTCTTTTTAATAATTTAATTAAAAATTAAAAATTAATTTATATTATATATATATATATGATAAAATAATAATTTTATCAAAAATAAAATTATATTTTGTACTTATAATTTTAATGTCCCATATCTTGATGAATCCACTATCTAAAGATTCTAAACTCATGAAAATTTTAGAAATGTGAAATTTTTTTGACAAAAAATATTACTTGTCCTTTATTTATGTTATTTTAAGAGCACCCTTATAATAGTATAATAGTATTTTCTATATATTAAAATTAATTAACAGCAATTCATTAATTTTAACTTATCTCTAGTATAATAGTATTTTTTATATTAAAAAATAGATAAAAATAACTTTTAAAAAAATGTGTTGCTCTTTGCAACATATATATAGTTTTCTTAGGCACATTATTAAATTAAGTCATCAAATATTGATTTATAAATGTATTATGTCTTTTTAGAATTTAAAAATATTTAACATAATTAGCTAATTTAATTTTGTAATTAATTTATTATTTTATTTTGGATAAGTATTTTTTAAATTATTATTATTATTTTATTACACTTGATATAATTTACTTTTAGTAACATATCATATCAAATTCAAGATTGGTTCACTTGGTATAGAGGTGCTCATGGGTCGGGTCAAGCCGGGTTCGGGCAGGGTTTAGGTATAGTATCAACACAATATTCACTTGCCCAAGCCTAGACCGATCCGAAATATAGGCCTCAAATTTTGTCCAAGGCCGCCCATATTTGTAAATAGGACTCCAAGCCCGTTTAGGTCTCAAAGTTGAATGCCAGGGTTCGTCTCTAAAAGTCTCTTATTTTGTAGTAAATATAAATTATAATGTATTTACATGTTGAAATTCGAGTTCATCAAATCAATTATTTTAAATATTAATATGATTAATTTATAATATATCATATTTTTATAATAAATTATTTTAAAATTTTATTTTATATAAAAAATTAATTTTCTTTTTTTTGGTGCTAACAAATATTGATTTTAATAAATAAATATAATTAAAAATATCATATTATAATAAAAGATTATTTTAAAAAAAAATAAAAAAATATTTAATTTATTTTTAAAAATAAATATTTAAATTATGTAAAAATGATTACATCTAACATAAAATAAAAATGATGTAAAACAAACCCAAACCTGAACCCAAGCGGACCTGAACCCGAACGGACCCGAACCTGAACCCGAATGAGCCTGAACCCAAATGAGTCTGAACCCGAATGAGCCCGATCCGAACCCGTCCAATTGCCACCTCTAGTATTTATCCGTTGAGAGTTGCGTATTAATTGAGAGAAAAAAAAATTAAACTTAAAAAAAAAAATCCTATAAATGAATACATTCGTCAATATATAAATCAAAATGAGACGAACATAATTTATAAATTATAATTATGTCTTTGATTAAAATTTTGATATTATGAATTTCAAATATATCTAATTTTCAACTTAAGAGCAAATTGTTTGGTGATCGAACCATTTGAATTTTGAAGCAAATCTTGGAAGAGTCGATTACTATTTGATGAATTCTTTTTCAATAGAGTATGCAAGTAGCTAAGACAATTATGACATAAGAGAACTATATGATCATGACTTGAATATATAAATAAGTGAAATTCATTTAGATTTATATATAAAAAAATGTAATTTTGTATAAAAAAATCATATAAAAAAAACACATAAAAAATTGGAGTTTAAGAGGAAAAAAGGATAAAATATAGTTAAAAACATTTTATTTCTAAATTTACCCATTAAAACATAAAAAGATAACATACTTATGATATGTAATTTGATACTTTCTCATTTTTTTCTTACTTTTATTAATTAATCTTTATCAAACTATAACACAATATATAAAATATATTAATAAAGAAAAAAATTTAAATTTTTTTTTTGTTAACGGGTGTCATAAAATCAACTTTTTACTATAAACCAGTACAGTCAACCTCAAGTATCATTTTAGTTTGGATACCGGTCTATATCGGTCATACCACTCCTTACCAGTCGTACTAGTGGTATAAGATTTTTTTAATTTTTTTAAATATTTTCACTTATTGTATTCATTTAATCAATTTCTAATGACTTCTCATTATCATTTTTATTTTTTATAATTTTATCAAAAAATAGGATATGTTTTTTAAATTAGGTTACTTAAAAAAATTATAAATATTTTTTAATATTTTAATATTTATTTCATTTATTTAAGGTCTGAAAATTTTGAATATTAAAATTTTATAATATTTAAAATCTATATTTCATATAAATATATGTAATAAAGATATATTTTTATGTGTATTTAAATTTTATAAATAAAATATTAAAAATATCGATAATCTACAACGATACATCAAAATATATCAATACCAAAACATCAATATCAAAACAAAAACAATAAATCCACCGACCTTACCTAAAACATGCCTAAAACACTCTTGAATTCGCTAGATATATACAATTCCAAATTCATTATGCAACCAACTATTTTATTTTTTTAAAAAAATATATATTAATCAGTATCAGTAAACACTAATTAAAGTGATATATATATATAAATATAATTAATAATTTTTCTTTTTAAAATTTAGTAAAAATAATATATTAAATATAAAAAAATTAAATTAATAATAAAATAATTTTTAACGTTTATAAAAAAAAAAAATCTTTTGTAAAAAAAAAAAAATCTTCATTTCCACATGTTGTTTGTCTTCATCATTAACGAAAGCCACCAAACAAACAGTGAGTGACGTGGACGGTTTCCCCATTTTTACAACACGTGCGGTAAAAAACCAAACCAAAAAGTACCAAACAATTGGTAATTAGGTAAATAAAAGGAAATGTCTGACCGAAAATATAAGAATTCACGCTAAGACTTTGGTACGAAAGGAGGACAAGAAGCCACGTCAGCCAACTGCCTTTTGTACCTCGTACCCTTGCCGACAAGTACACAATCTCCATTAATTTGTTATCAACTTCAATAAAAAATGTAATATAATATAATAAAATAAAATATTCTATTCGCTTCTTAATTTATCTCCTTTTAATCTTCTTATTATTTTGCTAATTTTTTATTCAATGGTTAGGTTTTGTAATTGTGATTATCTTTACCATTTTTTTTTATTCTATTTGAATTATCTTTGCACTTAAATCCCACCACCCCCAACACTTAAAAGGAATTTTATTAATAAAATGCATTAATATTATCATATTAAATAATGGAAAATTAGATTATTTTCATATATTAAAGTTTAAAAATTTCACCGCAAAGAGAGTTGACAAATTTTCTTTTAAAATATATTTCAAAAAATAATTTAATAAAAAAGAACATATGTCAATTTTTAACTTCACCAACAATATATGAAATAATAATTAGTAATACATTTTTTAATTTATATGTATTGAAAACCAATATATTAACTGTCAATTATTATTACATTTGATACAAAAAAATTACTATAAAAAAAGCATGTGGTGTTAATGATTTTGTCGACACTCTAAACAAAACCCTACATTAAATAAAGTAAAATGATTTTAAGCATTGTCCCATTTAAAAAACCAAATTTACCTTTTTTCTCTAATGATGGATTTAGCATCTTTAAAAGGAAAAATAATAACAAATCAAAGAGGTAAATAATGATAAATAAAAAGTCTTGAGTAAGACTCCAAGGTTTTATGATTTGGGACCCTTTAGCAATGGACTTTATTCCCAAGTTGTAAAATTATTCCTTTTTTTTTTTGTCCTTCTTATTCTTCTTTTACTTTAAAATTTTATAACTCAATGTATTTTATTTGCATAAGGTTAGATATTTGTATGGGTTGATAGGCATGTTTAGTTTGCCATGCATGATTCATGCATATATGCAATCGTCACCTCTTTCTAGGCATATTTGTTTTTGTAGTTATCATTAAGTTTATTCTTTTTTAATTGACCAAAAAAAAAAAAACTTGAGTTTTGATCTAATAATTCTTAACCTTATTATATTAGGGGATCCTTTATTAAAGCATAATATAGCTTTTCTCACTCACCTCGACCAAAAAATGAGCAAGAAAAATTCTAAATAAGAGGGCAAGAGGGGGGGAAATTATGGGTTAATTTGTTAGAGATTAAGGTTAAATTTGTCACTTCATTATATGTCAATAATGAAATTTTGCTTTTGTATTAGACCTGCTCATGGGTCGGGTCAGACCGGACCGCGGCCCGATTTTTTTAAAATTTTTTTTACTAGGCCCGACCAGGTAGGTCCCAATTCACTGTTCATCAGATTAAAAAAATATATTTTTATTTATTTTATTTAATATTTTTTAATATTTTTATAATTAAAATTAAATAAAAAAAATATTATTATAATAAAAAAATATTGTTCCGGGCCGGATCGGACCGACTCGGATAAAAAATATCCTGCTCAAACCCGGCTCAATACGGGCCGGGCCGGACGGACTGCCCGGTCCATGAGCAGGTTTATATTGTACTCAAATCTCCTTAAAAAAATTTCATTATATTTTTAATTTTGTTGATTTTCTAACATAAAAGGAATTGAATCAATGAATTTGTCACTTGTATTAATGAAATGTTATGTGAAAAATTTTAATTTTTAGTTTTTTTGTCCAAAATCAACGAAATTAAAAATATAGTAACAAAATTTAACATTAAGTCATTAAGTCATAGTATAGTAGCAAATTTGATCATAATCCTCTTTGGTTATTTAGTCTTGATTTTTTTTTCGAAGAAAAAAATGAATTTGAATATAAATTTTTGAGTAGAGAGATATCTACACTTAATACTGAACAAAAAGCTTAGATGCATTAATCTTGAAGTTATAATAAATGAATCTATAACAAAAAAAATTAGTAAATTAATAGCTCTCTTCAATCTTCATAAACACTTTTTTTTTTTTTTTAATATGGTCAACTAGATTTAGTTGGTGTTGAGAAAAATAATCATAATTTTTTTTTTTATGAAGTGAAAAATCGATTAAATCATAATGAGGTATGATACTAATACTAGTATTAACATACAAGATTTGATAATTCCTTTTTGATAAATTAACCAAAATCATAACCAATTATAATTTCAACCAAATCAATAAAAAAAAATCAATTGGAAGCTTTTTTATTTGAAATAAATTTATATTTATAAAATAATAGTAATTATTTTATTATGCAACCTCTCCATGTTAGAAAAAAAATATTTTTATATAGGGAGATTTTTTAGAAATATATTTATTTTCTTTATAATTTGTGGACAACCACCTTCATAAAATTAAAAAAATAAATAAAATATTAAGAAGAAAAAGGATTGTGATATAAGCAATGACGTCTTCTTTGGTGCTCGTGTGGTTCACAAAAAGCACGCGCTAAATGGCACGTGAAATGACAATTTTCTTGTGACTGGGCCCCACCATTCCTTCTTATCCTCGTCTCTAAAGTATTTGATATGAACGTGGCCGCTAATCATTGGTCCGCTGTGGATCGAAGCTGATTGCTTGATTTTGAGTTTCCATTTTTTATCACAAAAAAGAAAAAGACGATTAATTGGAAAGCAACTAAAACTATATTTAATTAATACAAGAAAAATAACTAAAGTATTATATGATTTAAAAAATAATATGAACAAAACAAGAATACGTGAACATGTTAAAATTTATATAACATGAATTATTAATGTGTCAAATTTTTTATAAATATATAAAAATTTATATTTGATGCACTGACAGTGTATACACAATTAATGAACCAGATGATGTAATTCAATTAAAAGTCTTAAAAATAAATACAAATAATTTTATTTTTAATGAGATAGTATCATCTGATTCACTGATAATATATAGATTTATACACTATCAGTACATTAAATATAAATCCAATATATAATACTTTAAATAAGATTATAATACATAAAAATAATACGAATATAATACGAATACATAAATGTTTAGATCTACTTAATTAATTGTTTTTTTTTTTTACCTTTTAAATCTTATTACCATATGATTTTTTTTTTTTGACCTTTCTTTTAAGTAAAAAAAAAAATCGTTCTTTTTTTTAGATAACAAAAATTACTATTAACTAAAAGTGTATTTTGTTGCGTGATGCGAGCTACTCTCATCAGGTCATAATTATCGTTTTGTCATTAAATCTTTAATAATCCAATACCAAAATAGCATGATAATACAGTGAAAAAAAAAAACTCTTATCGTTCATCTAAATAAACAGTAAATGAAACGATATAGTTTGTTCATCCTATGAAAAAGTTGGAAGAAATTATTCATAACTTTTTATCCTTGTATTTTCTTAATTTAATAATCTCGACAGAATCATATGTTTCATATTTCATGCTTTGAAGAGTCAAAGATAGTTAATTATTATAACATAATAGTATGAAACTTAGTTAAAAGAGCAGTGGAATTTAATTAAAGGTCTCGAGCAGCGAAAGTGAAATAATATGTAATCAGATGAAGAAAAAAAAAATTAGTAAATATAAATTAATTTGAAAAAATAACTCACACCAGATAAAACTTAAAAAGAATTTTGTTATCTCAAAAAAGAAACAAAATCTTATCACATCTATCTTGATAAAATGATGAAATATGGTGGAATAACTAAATTTGTTCAAGGGTTGAATCTTGGACATGATTTTTAAGGTTTGACTCGTCTTAACCGATCTTAATTATTATTTAATCAATAAAATTATTTTTTAATATTTTTTAAATAATAAAATAGGATTTTTAGATTTGACGAACTGAGCCCAACCTCGGGCAAAAAATTTTAATGATCAATTGGGTTTAACCCGATCCGATCCATGAACAAGTATAACTAAGATTAGATATTATATCGTCAAACTTGAAAATTTACTATTATGATTATGAAAAATAAAAAATTTATGCATACCAACTAGACCTGCTCATGGGCCAGCTCACGGTCCGAATTTTTTTTTCTTCTTAATCAAACTTGTTTCAGGCAGGGCCCAGACTAACTCGTAAGCTCGTTTTACTGTTCATAAATTATTAAAATATTAAAAAATTATTTTTATATTAATATTTATATATATATATTTTCTAATTAAATTAAAATAAAATATTTTTTATTTAATGAATAGTAATTCGGGTCGAAATAGCCCGAATTAAAAAATTCCTTATCAAGGCCCGGTCCAATTCAGATCGAATAGACTATCCGACCTTTAAGCAGATCTAATACCAACTCATTTTGAAAAGTAAGATTCTTTGTTTAGGTTAAGTGTGGATATTTATGAACTTTATTAATGAAATTAACAACTTAATAAAGGATTATGATATATTCTTTTTAAGTTAGCAATTACGAGAAGATTTAGTAGGTGACATTTCACATCAAACAAATTAGTGATCATTTTTTTCTCTTAGGATACCCCAAATCAAAGGCAATTCTTATAAAGGAGGCAAGTGGGGGATTACCCTAAATATCAAATGGAACCAAAATAAGAGAACATTTTTAAGGTAAAGATTACCCAAAGAGGAAAGATTCTAACATGGGATAGTATGAAATAATTAAAGGGGAAAAAAGAGATTCTAAGTGCTCTCAAATCAAATAAATGTACTATTTTTTTTCCAAATAGGGTAAATGGACGGCCTTGATTTGTCCATCATGGTATTTTTCCTTTTTTGGTGGTGAATTTGATTGGTTGTTTTTGTTTTATTTTTTTATTGTGACAGCTGATAAGACCTCTCCTCTGTCTCCATTAAGGTTTCTCTCTTCTCATTTGCTTATCTTCTCTCACAAAATTGGTAGTTGGCCTTTTTTTTTCCCTAGTAAATTTATTAGAATACCCTTTATAGGGAAAAAAAAAATCAAATTACCAATAATTTTATGCTTCTTTTAATATATATTATCATGCTGAATTTTTAAATTTCATAAACTAATTGATAAATTATCATGTGTCTTTTTATTTATCATATTAATTTATTAATTTCTAAATCTATTCTAATAAATATAATAATTTTTTAAAGTCATTGGTAGAGTTTAAAATTCTATCTCAATAGTGTATGAGATATTTTTTTATAATAAAATATAATTAATTGAAAAAAATCTTCTTTCATAGATTGTTCTAGCATTTGTAACTTACCAACCAATGGTTGGACGGCCAGAAAAAGTTGCATAAAATTATGGTGGTGGGGCAACCTAAATTATTTTTTTAACTACCCACGATTTTATTTGAATTAATTTTATAAGGTTATGTTTCTTAATCAAAGTATTAGTTCTCTTAATTATTTTTTATGCATTAAGTTTGAGGAATCTTATCTCTAATATCATATTTCCTTGTTATAGATCTATGACTAGTTTCAAATTTCAACTTATCCAAATAAAATATATGTAGTAAAATAATATATGGTCAAATATATAGATCAAGTGATCATTCAATTCATATTTTTATTTTTTTGGTACATTAATACTTTGTTCGATGAGAGATTTCAATAAAAGACCAGTGCCATTTAGGCAGTGTAGAGAGAATTGTTTCCCGATACGATTCGAGATGTCTCCAATCAATCGAACAATTCCAAATGAAACTTAAGTTAATATTTTGATGTGCAATAAGTTTGACCTTTCCTAAAGGAAATTTAAAACATGGATCAATTGAGTTTAGTACAAATTATTGATATCTAAGAAACACTTAGAATAATTTTAAAATCAATCTTTCACAAACAAGATAACGTTGGAGGGATGAGAAAGGGAAATTTTCGTTGAATATTTATATGTATTTAAAATGATTAATGTTGATGTGAGTTTACTTAATTAATACATATATTATATGTCCATTTGGTATGGACTAAAATTAAAGTTTTTTATTAATCATAATTAGGATTCTAAAGTTTATAGCTTATAAGCAATAGATTTTTTGTATGTAAAGAGAGGTGGAAATTAAATTTTTGAAAATCTTTGAAGGAGTAAGATTTTTAACATGAAATAATTAAGATTTGAATTTCAAATCTAGTAATTTAATTAAGAAGACCTTTACCTTAATTACATTTGAGAAAAAAGCCTAAGTGTGTCTATGTCATATATATAATTTTAGGTTAAACAACCACAAATTTTAATTTTTTAAAATGAAACCTAAAATTAATCGATAATAGTTGTAGTGATCCTTGTTATATTTACATATCAATATATTCCAAATTTTACTAATCATGTGAAATTTCTTTCATCACAACTTTAATATTCATTTCATGTATAAAGACAACGAATTTATCATGTGGTATGAATTTTTACGTATAAAGATAACAAATTTATGATGAATGTTTGAACATCACATCATAAATATAACGAAATTATCATAGAAAAGATGAAGAACGAGAACAACATCCGATCAGATATCATGTTAAATTTTTAAAACGGGTATCATATAATTTTCTACAAGCATAAATATTGTTCTTTCCATTACATTGGAACTCTGAGATTTTTAAAACGAAATTTTGAGTTTCAACCGAATTGAGACATCTAATATATCAATATCAAATAAACCTAGAAAAGAATCTAGTTCAATGTCAATTCCTTATTCCATTTGCTGGATTTTTGTATGGGCTAAATCGTAATTAGACTTAAACGTGAAGACGGATAGTTGATAACTTTATATATATAGTCCAAGAATGACAGAGCATCTGCCTTTTGATTCAACAGAAGAGCCATTTTTTGGGGTTGAAAATATAGCAAATATATCAAACACGTAATTCCCTTCCCTTCCACTCAAGTAAATTTTATAGTACAGCTACTCGTACCCCAATATATATATATATATATATATATATATATATATTATCTGATTCATCGTCAGTAAAATTTTATATTTATATAAAATTAATTTATTGTACACGTTTTTATAATTTTATTTACGATTGATAATTTTAACAAATTAACTGTTGGATATAGTAATATAACCATTCTTTTCGTGCACATAAAATTTCGAATCGATCCTATATTTATATCATGTCGAGCGAGAATCCCTTTTTATATATATATTTAATGATTGAAATTTTATAAGAAAAATTCGACTGATGGTAGATGAAATAATTTTTCATATCTATGTATATGTATCTTAAATCCCAATGTAGTAATAAGGATCAATCAATCTAGTTCGTTTTTTAGTACAAGAAAGTCGTAGCTTAGGGATAATGAAATGAATTTCAGGTGCTAAGATTTGAATCTTAAACTAACTGCGTGAATCAGCTGAATTAAATCCGAATTCAACCTAACTCATTTTTTATATATAGGTTGGAATATAAAATTTTATGGCTTATGAATGTAAGGTGGGTTGATAGGTGGGAAAAAAACTAGATTATTTTAGATGGTTTCACCTCTTATTTATCTTAAGTAGAGCTGTTTATCATAATTACAACATTAATATTTTTTAGGTGAGTAATACAAAAGGAATATAAAAATGTTTTAAAAGTGTCATTTATTTATTTACTTTAAGTCAAATGATGCCAAGTTTGTCTTTGTTTGCAATTAGAATTAAGATTTTCAATTTATAGAATATTAAAACTTGATATTTCGATTTATTATTATTATTGTTATAATTTATTGTTGGATTGATTTTTTTTTTAAAGTTAAATTTGAGCCACAATAATTTTTTTTCTTTGATTTGATAATACTTTCTTTTTCACCAAAGAAAAATATGATTATCGAAAATGTCAACAAAGTTAATGGTGATAACGATGTTGATAACCAAAGTCAAGGTCTGAGCATCACACAGGAAAAAGTCTCCTTTTATGATACCGTCAAGACACGTTAGTCATAAATTTAAGAAAAGGTCCGAAAGGACAAATCCGTATATTAACCATTCATTGTCCGTTTCTTCGTCTTTTTCTTTTTTTTTTTTAACTGAAAAAATAAAAACAATTTAAGGAAAAAATCAGCTACATCTCCAATACACAATTGGCTCCATGTACTTTTCTGCCTTTTAGATTTTTGTTTTTGTGGGGTCCATTCTAGGTGATAAAGCAGCCCCAACCGTAGATTAATTGAAACAATAATACAAGGACCATGCTATAAAAATATTAATGGTTTTTTTCTTTTCAAAAGAGATTGAACCTCGAGAATAAAAGAAGGGATTTTAAATATTAAGATTTGAATTTTAAATTTATAATGTCACATTTTAATTAATAAATAAAAAATTAAATCAGAGGTCAACTCAATGTTATTTTGAATATGATTATGATATTAAATAAATATTAAATATAATAATTAATTAATAAAAATATGTATTTGTTTTAAGGGTATGATCTTTAATATATGATTAAGAGGTTAAAAGTTCAAATGTCATTACTTAAAAAAAAATATTTTAATAAAAAAATAAAAAAAATTGGGTTTTTATCAATTTTTTGCCAATTTTTTAATGGTTGAACTGTTTTTTTACCGATTCATTGTATATTCGATTATTTGATATGTGCCGGACCGGATAGGCCACCGATTTTCAGTTGAACTGATCCGATCGGTCAATCAGATCCGATTTTTTCAATACTACTTTTAACAGTAACTGTATGAACCAATGGTTAAACCTCGAGTTCTATTTATTTATGTATTTATTTGAAAATACGATTAAAATATCTTTATGCTCGACTTTAATTTTTTTCCGAACGATCTTAAAAATACATTATCGTGCTCTCCTATACCAACTTGCATACATCTATAAATTTTATTTTCAAAATACTCTCAACAAATATCGATCCGTGATTGATAAGAAAAAAAAAATTCTCTCTTTATTAACCGGATTAAACCTTTATAAAAATTTATTTAGGGGTAAAAAAAAAATCAAAGAAATTAGTAGTGTGCAAGACATGGTCCTTTCATTGAGAAACTATTTATGAATTATTAGTCAACATTGAATTTTGAGATTAGGCTGTGATATCTCCGTCCAGCATTGACCGCCTATGGTCGGCCGCCATGTGGACCAGCACAAAGTGACATGGCATAAATTTAATTTAGTTAAAGTTATTTATTTATTTGCTATAGTTTGAACATTTGTATGGGGTATTTTTTTTTTTGGTGAGAATTCACACATGATGGACCGACCAAGAACAATTAGTTGAATCCATAAATATATAAATTCATGTGAATTTCATTATTTGTAGTTAAGAATATAACTTTATTGATATGAGAAGGAGAAAAAGTATTTTCGTTTTTAATATATTAATAGTGAAGTTTTCTTTTTAAAATTTTATACACGAGATTAAAAAATTATCACACGTCTCATTTTTTAAAATTATTTTTAAAAAAAAAATATTATATCATAAAAAATATGTGTCATCTTACTAATTTCGCGACGATAAAATGAGATAATTTTTATATATATATATATTATTTTTTTCACTTGTACTTTATAGTTTCCGACATAGAGTAGTAAATGAATACTATATAGCTATAAAAATTCATTCACGTGTTATATTGGATTTAATTCACATGCAAGATAAATTTTATTTTCTTATGATCAAAAAGTTGTTAGAAATTTAGTGACAGTGAACGTTATAAGTATTGAATATTTTGTTTTAAAATATATATAAAAAAGTTTAATTAAGAAGTGACTCGACTTTTAAAAGTCAAATATTTTAGGTTTAACTTAACAATTGCCACTAATTTCTCTATATGATGATTAGGAGTCTAATTAAGGTTCAAATATTTTCTTTCCTTTTAAACTTAATTTCTCAAATAAATCACTAATTCATGACAACCATGACGCAACTAATTAATGTTACTAGCTAACATTTCTTTGATGTTAGTTTTCTCTCTTTGTTTCTATTTTTTATGTAATTTGATTTTGTTAATTAATTTGCCCTTCTCATCCATTTATGTACCATTTATTGAAAGGAGAATTATTGGCCTAACTCTTTAACCCTAAAATTGTTTAATTAAGATATCCAAGTACTTCAATTAATAAAATCTAAGATGGTAGTCTCAATCTATTACCATTAAGATCCAAATTAAGTAAAAAAAAAACACAATTTTTTTTTTATTTTTTATAATAATAACACACGATTATATCTATTTTTTTTGAATGAATTATATCTAATTAAGTATTATGATTTAGTATCTGATCAACGTACACTTACTTGCTAAAACAGATGTATTCGAATTTTCTCATCCCTTAATATAAAAAAAAAATATATACTTAGGATAATATTCGCATAAAGATCAAATTAAGCTTTGATAAAAATACAAGATTAGAGTCGTAAAATTTGACTCCAAAAAGAATGAAAAGGTTTTTGTAGGAGGAGTCACCAAAATCTAAACCTAACATTCTCTGATTTATTTTCACCTATTATAATCGTGTTTAAAATATTATATATTAATATAATTTTTGACACGTTAATAATTTATTTTATTTAGATTTTGACATTTTCGAATAAATATTGTGTTTGTGTTTTTTTTAACATATTTTAATTATTTTTTTCATATATTATTCATATCATATAATCGTATTATATCTAAAATTACTAATTCTATCAAAACCCAATTTCCACACTTTGTGCATACACCTAGGGATGGCAAAACCCGATCCGACCGATGGATTTCGAACCGATCCGATCCGAATGGAGAGGTTTTTTTTTTGAACAATGGAGGCGGGGCGGGGCGGTGCGGTTTTTTTTTGTTTGAAAGGCGGGGATGGAGCAGTTGTGGTAATTGCCTGCTCCGCACCGCCCCGCCCCGAATAGTGAAATTACAATTTTACCCTTACATATTTAGCTTTTAAATGAATAATAAAATAATATAATTAAACTTATTATTTTTATTTTTATTTTTAAAAACTTAAATCTAATACTTTATTTTTTTTCTCTTCCTATATTAGAAACATGTTTATATTTAATTTATTTTTAAAATGCTTTATTATTTGAAAAAAATAAAAATAATTAATAAATATCAAATGGGGCGGAGCGGGGCGGGGCGGTTATGGATGTAACCGACATCCATGGAGGTGGTAGTGGTATTGAAATTTCAACATCCATGACGGAGCGGGGCGAGGCGGGGCGCGGAGCAGTACAATGGCGGGGCGGGGGCGGATACTGCAAAATCTATCCCGCCCCGCTCCATTGCCATCCCTACATACACCACTTAATTTGAGACATAATCATGAATCAATCATAATAATCATATTTAATTAGGCTGTAAAAAGAACAGTATTTTTTTTTATTTTTTACTTTTGATATCATCAATCAAATATATAAAAGCAAAGCAAAATTCAAAGATAATAATAATAAAAAAAATTGTCCCCCCTCCAAAAGAAGAAAATTATATTAATAAAAAAAAATCATACCCCCACCCAAAAAAGAAAGGGCAAGTGTAAACTAAGCTACCTTCACTGTTAACACGTTCCTATCCCCTTTTTTTATTGTTTTTTTTTTTCCTTTTTAGTTCTCTTGTTTGTCGCCAGTTAGTGTCTCTCTTGAGATCAAATTCTATTTTCCTTTCTCTCTCTCTTTCTCTTCTCTTCTCTCCATTTGTCTATACAACCTGACAGAACAGCCGTTTTTCTTCAATCTTTTCACCCTTATACATATCTCTCTTCAATGCAATCTTGTTGAGGTTTTCTTTATAATCAACCGTTACCAAGAAAAAACCTTGTTTCAAACACTTTGAAGCGATTTCTTTTTTCTTTTTTCGTTTCTATTTTCAGGAGTTGTTTTGGTTTTGTTTTCTTGAAGAAACCTTATCAGACTCTGGAAAGTATCTAAAAAAAAATTTGGTTTTACTTGGTTTTTGTTTAGTTTTAAAGATCAAGGGAAGGGAAAGGTTTTAGAAAAAAAAAAAAAAAACAAAGGGAAAAACATGTTGGATCTTAACCTTGATATTGTCTCAAGTGAGTCATCTTGTGATGAGAACAAGAACAAGATGTTAATAAATGGAGACAAGTTATTACAACCAGAAGCTGTAACATTAACTCGAATGGAAGATTCAGGTTCGACAACCTCTTCCATCATCAACGATGAAGATGTTCCATCCAATAATGCCGGGGATGAAAACTCCTCCACCAACAATGCTTCTGCATTCATTTTTGATATCTTAAAGAAAGAAGCAGATGATAATACCACCAACATCACCACCATTGCTAAAAAGGTCGAAAACCCTTCGCCGGACTTCGTTACTCGACAGCTTTTTCCGGTGACCGGAGAAAAAGGCGGTCTAGAGTTGGAGTTCGACACAAAGTCTTTGGCTAGGCCTCAGTGGTTGAATTTATCTCATGCTGAGTCTAGCGGCGAGGCAGAGCCGACAACTGTTCAGATAAAGCCTCAACCAAGGAAGAGTAGGCGAGGGCCAAGGTCCCGGAGTTCACAGTTTCGAGGTGTCACGTTTTACCGGAGAACTGGCCGCTGGGAATCACATATATGGTAATATTCATATAAATATATCTAATATATATCTATATTTTTCTTCTTATTATTTTAATTCTTTTTTTTTGTGTGAATAGGGATTGTGGGAAGCAAGTATATTTAGGTAAGTAAATGATTTATTTAAGTTTTTTTTTTTTAATTTATATTGGTTAAGGAATTGATGGTTTTGTGAATAATTCATAGATTTAGATTCTTTGCTGATAAGGGTATACTTTGTTCTTTTTCTTTCTGTCAGGAGGATTTGACACTGCCCATATTGCAGCCAGGTTAGAATTCTTTTAATTTTAATTTTCTTTTGCATGATAATTGATAAGTAGTTATATCTCTCAAAGTTTTATGAAATGAATGAATTAAATTTTTTTTTTCTCTAAATTTGGATTTTATTCAGAGCATATGATCGAGCTGCAATTAAGTTTCGGGGAGTTGAGGCTGATATCAACTTCAATTTGAGTGATTATGAGGAAGACATGAAACAGGTAATAATATATAGCAGAAGAGTTAATTGTGTTACTTTTTTCTATGAATTTTTAACCTTTTTTTTCTTCTTGTTTCTTTACTTGATTTTGATTGTAATTGTATTGATCTGCAGATGAGGCACATGAATAAAGAAGAATTTGTGCACACTCTTCGTCGTCAAAGCAATGGATTCTCAAGGGGAAGCTCAAAGTTCAGAGGGGTAACCTTACATAAATGTGGTCGATGGGAAGCTCGAATGGGACAATTCCTTGGAAAGAAGTGAGAATCTGTTTGACCAAAGCTTTGTTTCATATGATCTTAGGATTAGATTCAGTCATGAAAGTTTAGTATACTTATAATATTGATGTTAATTGGATTCGGGTGTGAGTGTCGGATACGGGTATGTGTCCGACACGGGTATGTTTCTTTTTTTTTTTTTTTTTTTTTTTTTTTTTTAAGTTTTCCATGTAATTGGAGGATCCTTGAAAGATCATATCCCCATATCCATGTCCGGTTAATTAAGAACTTATCGTGTTTCGGTTTCTCTTAATGAATCAAAATCTAAGATGACAATCAAAAATGGGAAAAAAAATTGTATAGGCTGTGAAAATTATGATCCTTGCTTGCAGGTATGTTTATCTTGGATTATTCGACAACGAAGTAGAAGCTGCAAGGTCTTTTGTGATCATAGTTTTATACCCTAAGACATTGATTTTATATGAAATAAATGTAAATCATATGGTTAAATTTAACTCATATTTCAATTTTTTTTTTCTTTTTTTCTTTTCTGAATTCAGGGCTTATGACATGGCTGCAATGAAATGTAATGGAAGGGAAGCTGTAACCAACTTTGAGCCAAGTAATTATGAAGGGCAGATTACAAATAATGGAGGAGGTACCTACTTACAGATTTCAAGCCTGTTAAGTTTTATTTAGTGCATTGAATAACTAAATTTTGTTATGCATCGAGTGCAGGCAATTGTCTTCACAATCTTGATCTGAGCCTTGGGATTTCAGCGCCTTCAGTCGCCCTAAATGGGAGCAACAATGCAGGGGATTTCCATTTTCGTGGTGCTGCTAGTAGCACCGGAGAGAGACCAATGGTATAGTCTTGGACTGAAAGCTATTAGAGAATTGTTGCCTAGGGATGTCATCTTGAATGTAGTGTTATTAAAATCGAACCGGACCGGCCGGTCAGATTGGTTGAATCGGGTTCGGGAACCGGTGGCTTGTCCGGTCCGATGCATGTCATAGAATCAGATTTTTCCGAACTGGTAGAAAACCGGTTTTATACCTTTTTTAAAAAAAAAAAATAATAAAACTTATTGTATGTGATAAGATTTGAACCTTTAACCCCTTAAAATCTATATTTTTTAGTCAAATACATTTTTATTAAATATTTACTATATTTAATACTTATTTAATACTAAAATTACTTATTTAATATTTAAATTCTTTTTTTAATACAACCGGTTGAACCGGTAACCGGAGGTCTTACCGGTTTGACTTCCGGTCTGAGTTTTTCAACATTGCTTGAATGGGATGCCAAAATTTCCGAGTACATATTGGTTGGTTCCTTGAAAACTTGGATCTTAGATTCCATGTGTTTGAAGAACCTCCTGATGCCATTAGGCCTTCGGTGGTAGTTGTGGGCTTGTGGCCTTGTAGTCTTGGAGATTAGCTTGTTCTTTTTTTCTTTGATTTGCTCCACCACCCTATGTTACTCCGACTTTTCATTTTTTCTGAAATACTCGTATTTATACATATTCAGACATAGGTATGGGGTTACGATTCTTCAAATTTAGAAAAAATTGAGTATACCAGTATCGAACACATACCCGTATCTGACACTCACTCCCGAATCCGAATAACATACTCACCACCTATACCCCTAAAAAAAAATGCCTTTAACTTTAACTTGTCTCAGTTTTGCTTTCATTTCTGCAATCATCCTCTTGTAGAGCTGTTTCAGAGTTAATTAAATGTATAATCTCATTTTCCCTATTGTGGTTTTTTCACAGTTTGAGAGCTCTGCTTCTACATCTGTCGGTGTACAACCTCAACATTGTCTAACAATTGAAGCTAAGCCCCCTCCCATGTTATCTGGTGTTTATCCTCCTCTTTTCCCATACAATGAGGTATTTCCTTTCATTTCATTGGCTCTCTTTGCTTGATGTTTCTGCAATTGTAAGACATGATTACAGTAACATATTGAAACTATAAATTTGGCAACATATATCACATTGTTTTACTACCTAATTCTGGAAATTTATACTATTTGAGAACCTTTTTTTTTTTCATTTCAATTGGTTGTACTTTTCTCCTAGGTTGCTCCGACTCTTTATTTTTCTTGAAATATTCATGTCCGACACCCGTGTCCGATGCATTATCGGACAATGGTATGGGGATATGATCACCCAAGGACCCTCCAAATATATGAAAAAGCTTAGAATAAATCAAATATACCCGTGTCGATGACATTTACACCTGAGTCTGAGTAACATAGTAATGATTATATGATCTTATGGTCCGACGCATATTCGGACATGGGTATGGGGATATGATCCCCCAAAGACGCTCCAAATACATGAAAAAAACTTAGAATAAATCAAATATACCCGTGTCGAAGATATACCCATGTCCGACATTTACACTAGAGTCCGAGTAACATAGTAATGATTGAATAATCTTTATGGTGACAGGAAAGGGCTATTCAGAAGAGGGCTGAAGCTGTTTCTTCGACAGGATTTTCAAGCTGGGCATGGCAAATGCAAGGCAATGGAAAGATTACCCCAACCCCAGTGTTTCCAATCGCAGCATCATCAGGATTCTCTTCATCCACTGCCACTGCTTCTTCATCAACTACTTTCCCTTTCAACAATTCTGCCCAAAACCTTTGCCTTCTGACACCGGCTACATCCACCAATAACACTTCTCATTACGACAAAACTCTTCATTATGCTCATTATAGAAGTTAGGTGAGCAAAAATTATGAAGCTGTAAGAATTGTAGTTGTTTTTAGAGTTTGCATTTGTTACAAGTTTGTAATACAGTATCAAGCATTTGTTTAATGTTGCAAAACTCTTTCTTGCTTTCATATATAGAAGAGGATTTAAATAGCTACTGCAGCGTGATATAACGGTTGCTATTTTGAAGTTTTGATTTTTGTATAATTGATTATGATAACATTTGTTACGCATATGATCGAAAATGCATCGGCGATCTCAATTTAAATCTCAGGTTCATATATCAATTTAACATTAGTTAGCCTAGTTGGACCCGAATTCGAATATCTGGATTAATCGAGGGCTTGGATAAGTTGGATTTGTAGCAATTTAACCGCAAAGAAAAGGCATCAGAATTCAGAACAATGACATGGAAATGGAAGAATGATTGCTGTAATGAAGCAAGCAAAGAACATTTGAGAAGAATTAAGAGGTTGTGGTCCCCCTTAAGTACTATAGAAAGTGAAGGAAAAGTAAACAAAAAATCTACAATTGATAGAAAACAGCTTGAATAAGTAAAATCATATCCTCGTAGCAGGAAATTTTCCTCTCCAAGATTGGGCTTGTTTCAAGTTGTTCATTTTTCTTCAAATATTCATGTTTGACATATATATCCGATATTTATGTCCGATACGTATTCGGATATGGGTATAAGATATAATTCTTCAAATATATGAAAAAAAACTTAAAAAAAATCAAGCATACTCGTATCGAATATATACTCATATTCGATACTCATTTTCAAGTACGGATAACATAAGTTGCAACAGGGCATGTAGCATTGATGGTTGAGGTTGCAATGTCCAAGCTTCATGGCCCAATTTACTCAAAACAAAAAGAAGTTGGTTGAGATGTTGCAAGTTGCAAAAAGAAAAATATCAGGTCCCCCCCATTTAAAAACCTTTGCTCCAAGCCTGTATATTAATTACTCTACATTAACTTCAACCTGTCCCAAGTTGCATCTCCCATAGCTCCAAAATCTCATTCTACACTCAATATTGATGGCTTTGTAGGGTTAATAACATGTATTCGTAGACCGAATCATGCTAAATTGTCCCATTTTTGTATCAGTCAATGTGATCTGACTCTTTCATAATGACATATTTATCATTAACTTCAACTTTAAAGATATTTATTATATATATATATATATATTTAGTTTATATGTGACTGAAAAACTCATCTAAGTTTAGCTTTTTTCTTTGTGGACCTTCACTTCATGCCAATAATGTATAATTTAATCATGTGTGTAAAATTGGGGAAAAAAGAAAAGAAGTTCACGGAGAATGGATACAAAATTTATGTTAATCGATTTTTTTTTTTTTATTTTTTTAAAAGTATGTGTTTGAAAATTGTGTTTGACATATTATATAAAATATAATCTTTTAAATATATAATTTTTTTTTTTAAATTTAAAATATTTATATCCGACACTTATTATAAATCCGAAAAATATACCACAAAACTATTGAAAATGACATTAGAGGAGCAGAAGGTTGTGTGAATTATAATGGTGTTGTTTTTGATAGTTTGTCTTGTAGTGGAAATTTTGTTTTGGTAATTAGTGGTAGTTGGCACATTGATAAGTGGCAGTGACCTTCAAGGTGACCTTGGCCATGAGTTTCCCTAAAAGGAATCAATTACTGTCTGTCTATCTTAGGATATAATTAAACATAGAAATATTGGATACAATATTAATATGATATAAAAAATAATTAAAATATAATACAAAACATGACATGATACGAATATATAAATGTATCAAAATTTATGTAATATAAATTATTAACACGTCAAAATTTATATTAAAATAAAATAACTTAAACATGATTATGACATGAAAAAAATAAAATAAACGAATATGACACGAATATATAAATTGTTCATCAAGAAAATTATTAATAATGAAAATCGAATTTAAATTGTATAAAAAAAAATATTTGATTCTTACTAATTCAATCAATTTTGCTAACAAAAATATAAAGGACACTTAAAAATAAGATAATTATCCAATATATCATCGATAGAATTATTTAAATCACAAAAAGATTTAAGAATTGACACATATTCATTTAAGTATGCTTTAAAAATAATTAATTATTTAATTATTAGATAGATATGTGACAATTTTATAAATTTGTTTGTAAATTAAAATATTTCACTAAGAATAATAATTCAAAAAATAATAATCCATTTCATTGCTTTCTAAAATAAATTCTAGCAACAAAAAAACACCAAATTCAGCTCAGCTGCAATGTTAGAGAGAAAGCCATCAATCTGCCAAAACAAATGGGTTTGAATTGAAATTTGAATCAGAAAAGCTCTTGAACCAAAATCATGACAGCTATATATAAATGAAATTAAACAAAGTAAATCATATTTTAAAAAGAAAAATAAATCTAATCTCAAGTTTTAGGTTCAAAAACATTACAAAATTTCTTTAGCCAAGACTAAAACTATGTCACTTATCATAATAGAGATCAGTTTATTTTGCGAAAAATAATTTAAAAAAAAAAACGATTTTTGGAAAATAACTTATTTTTTTGAAAAAATTAATATTTTTCCGAAAAAGTTGGAATTCTAGTTTAGTATTTTACTTTTTTTTAATAAATATCAATCAAGTTTGAATTCGATTTTGATTCGTTTCGAGTTTCGAAAAGATTGATTTCATATTATTATTATTCAACTTTTGAAAAAAAAAAAAAATATATATATATATAATAGATTGTATTGGATTAAGAGGATCGGTTCAATTTTTTGCCACCCCTTATAAAATTCCATTTTATTAAATTCGGAAACAAGAATACTTTAAGGCCCATTTGGTTCGAGATAATCACTAATTAAAAGCCCACCTACTTTTTTTTTTCCTTTTAAAATTTAACATGTTCTAAAATTGGAGGATCATTGACAAATTTTTTTTAAGTAAAAGCCCACCAAACTTATTGGATCCAGTCTATACTTTTTAAGCCTTTAAAACCCAAGTAGCTAGCCGAAAATTGTTTTTGGGCTGCCTCACGGGCTCAAGACATTTGATAAATATATATTTTTTGAAAATATTATTTTTCGCTCTTAGTTAGATTTGTTTAAGGGTCGGATTACCCGTCCAAACCCGAAGGCTCATCCGATATTTAGGAAGGTTTGGACAAAAATATTAGACCAGAAATATAGGTTTGGGCAAAAAAATGAGGTCCGTTTAGAAAATAGATCGGGTCTTGGCTCCAACAATTAAGGTCTGAGCTCGTCCCGATCCGAGCCTGTTTTTCATTTATATAATATATTATTTTTATATTTATATATATTATGTAATTTATATCATATAAAAATAAATAAATATAATATAATAGTATAAACATTTAAAAATATATAAAGATATCAATATTTTAGAACTTTAAAAAGATAAAAAAAATAACATATTTGTTTAATTTTTTTTAGAAAAAAATGATATGGATTGGTCTAAACGGGCTTGGACTACCCATTTACAAGTATGGGCGGACTTGGGTAGAATTTGAAGCTCATATTTCGGGTCAGGCCGGATTTGAACAAATATATATGGTGTTGATACCATATTTAGATCTGGCCCCATCAGGTCATGAACACCTCTACTCTTTAATAATTGGAATTATTTTATTTTATAAAAATTTTAGAAAAAACTGAAAAACATGGTTTCCAAGGAAAAAGCAATTTCTCCCTCCATGAAAACAAATAAAATATACCCATAAAATAAATTTGTTTAATGGAAAATACACAAATAAAATATATTCATGTAATATATATCCATACAAACGTTGGAGGAAGACACTAAACGTCCTATTCCAGTTCGAGCTTATTTTTTCTCCACTAGGTTTTTATTAATTCATTTTTTTTTTTGCAACTTTAAATTAATTATTAGTTTTTAATGAAAAATAACAATTATAAATTTGTTCCAAAATCTTTTTTTAGTGGTGTAAACATTTGAATTTTGAAGCTAAACCCTATATTTATTTACTTATTTATATACTTTAATAAATTAATAATTGATTTCCTTTTTCTTTTCTATGTTATGTGGATTCGAAAGGATTGCTGGAGCAGAACAAGCAGAATTTTATACTGTCGACGTCGCAAATGATTAGACCTGTTCATGAATCGGGTCGGACTGCGGCTCATTTTTTTTTTTTAGCCAAACCCGTTTTGGATAGGTCCGAAAACCGTTTTACTATTCAAAAAAATTAAAAAATTATTTTTATATTAATATTAATATTTATATATATTTTATAATTAAATTTAAAAAATATATTTTTATTTAAAGAATAGTAATTCGGGCCGACCCGAATTATGAAAATCCTTATCTCAGCCCAGGACCTGTCAGGTTAGATGGATAACCCGATTCTTGGACAGATTTACGAATGACTAATTATGTAGTTCTTAAGTTAGGCAATCTTGCTAGTTCCCTGTAAGTTAATTTTAACCTTATTTATTTTATGTTAAGAGCTGAGATTAATCCTATTTTTCTAATGAATTATAATTTATGTTGTATGATGAGAATTTTTATAATGTTTTTTACACACTGATGGCATTTTGTTTTTTTATGTCGTATTTATTCATTTATTTAATCCAACATAATTGAGTCAAAGTATTTAGGAGGTCCTTTTATTATATCATTTAGTGTAAATTAGCCTCTCTACAATAAAACTAGATATTTAGTCATTGTTTTTTCAAAATTGAAGCAAAAAAGTAAAATCATTGACTGATGTAACATGAACCGTTTAAAAATCTGACGTGACATTTAACATCTGTTTAGTTGATGACATGGATATCAAATGCTGACATGACATCAATAAAAAATATTATTTTTAAGATGACGTGAATAAAATAAATAATATATTTTCAACATTTGATGTGACTTTTTCAACAACTTGGTTACTTATTTTGTCTACGTCATTTTAAATAATATATTTTATTGGTGTCACGTCAACATTTGAAATTTAAGTCATCAACTAAACACAGATTAAATACCACGTCAATTTTTTTAACGATTCACGTAACATCAGTTAGTGATTTTACTTTTTTACTTCAGTTTTAAAAGAATAAAGACTAAATTACCCAATTTTATAATAGAGAAGCTAATTTACACTAGATGATATAGTACAGGAACCTCCGAAATATTTTGATCACATAATTGTTATAATTTGATTCATAGAATATCTATATCTATATACACTATATTAAAGCAATCGACCTTAAGTTGAGGGAGATTGCTTCACTGGGATTGCCACGTGGCAACCTAATTTTTTTTTTTTTAAGTTTATATACATTATATTAAAGCAAACCCCCCTCAATTTGAGGGGGATTGCTTCCCTAAGTTTTTTTTTTTAATTATTATAAAAAAATAGTGAGAAAGAGAGAAAAAAATTTAAGTATTAGTATCGTGTTCGTGTTTTTTTTTCGTATTTTAGAGTTTAAATTGAATTATTATGACAAATTATGCAAAATATTCCTACATGAGGATAACTTTTAAAGTAAGATATAGATGTCTAAAATTCTCAAATTTAATCTAAACAAATAATAACTCCCAATCATTATACAACATATGATACAAAATTGAGAGTTATTTGAATAGTGTCAATTAGACATGGCAATTTCGGATACAACATGATTATACGACACGAATACATGGAAAACAAAATTAAAACACAGCACGATACGAAAAATAACATGAACACAACATGAATAGACGAACGTAGGTTTATATAAATTTTGACATGTTAATAATTCGTTTTATATAGATTTTGACATTTTCGTGTTTTTTTCATGTTTTAATTATTTTTTCATGTTGTGTTCGTGTCATATAATCATGTTGTATCCGAAATTGTCAGGTCTCCGAAATTGCCAGGTCTAATTGATACTATTCAAATAATTCTCAATTTTGTGTCACGCGTCGTATAATAATTAAGAGTTATTGTTTGTCTAGATTAAATTTGATAATTTTAGACATCTATACCTTACTTTAAAAGTTGTTCTCAATTGGGGATATTTTGTATAATTTGTCATACTAATTCAATTTAAACTCTAAGTTCATTGACTTAAGAATTGGATTATTGCATCTGTTATATATTAATATAAATATCATGTTCAAAACTTATTCTTTATATTTATATTTTTTCTATTTAATTTTATTTTATTGCATGAATTTAAATTATGAATTAATTGCTTTAATACCAGCCCAAGAAAAAAATAAAAGCCTAACAATGTGTGGTTGCAATTGTGTGGTTTAATGTGTGGTTGTAGTTGTGTGATTTAAATGTGTGGTTGTTATTAAACAACAATGGGTGGTTGTAATTTATTTAGATTTTATATTTGTGTGGCTTGTGTTTGTCTTGGTATTGTATAAATACCCCCTCCCTTGCATTTGTAAATCATCAAGTAGTAAGCTTCAATAAGCAATAAAAGTTCTAAGTTTTCCTAAGGAGTTCTTCTCTAAAGAGTGTAGTCTAAAGTGAAGTGTGAGCATTTGTGAGTTTTCCTAAAATCTAAACTTTCTTCTTTGAGTGGTAAAATTAGAGTTATCTACTCTAAGTTTTTCTCAACAATTGGTATCAGAGCTAGGTTGTGAGTTACTACCATAGTTACTATTCACACGTGTCACTATATACTTTTATAGTAATTGTTAACATATACGAGATTTATTCAAGTATATGGTATACAATACTATTCACGTATACGATACTATTCACGGTGAAATAGTTATTCAGGTACTATTTTTGGTTTGAGCGTTCTTGAGTCGTGAGGAGTTTGTACTCTACAAGTTTGTGTCTCAAAATCAAGCTTGTTCGGTATTGTTAGAGTCTTGCCGACACGATGGGTGATCTTCAAGTAGTTGGAGGAATCAAGAAGCTCAATCACAAAAAATACAACACGTGGAAGACGTGTATGATGTCTTACCTACAAGGTCAAGACCTTTGGGAAGTCGTTGGTGGTAGTGAAGTTACGAAGCCTGAGCAAGAAGATGCTCAAGGAACCTTGCACAAATGGAAGATTAAAGTAGGTAAAGCCATGTTTGCCCTTAAGACCACAGTTGAAGAAGAAATGTTGGAACACATACAAAAGCTAGAAACGCCAAAAGAAGCGTGGAATACTTTAGATGCACTCTTTTCGAGAAAGAATGACACAAGACTTCAACTTCTTGAGAATGAATTGTTATCAGTTGCACAACGAGATATACCGATTGCTCAATACTTTCACAAGGTAAAAACGTTATGCCGTGAAATTTCTGATTTAGATCCTACAGCTGCTATTGGAGATACCAGGGTAAAAAGAATAATTATCCATGGTTTGAGGCCCGAATATCGCAGCTTCGTTGCCGCTATACAAGGATGGCCAACTCAACCATCACTTGTAGAGTTTGAAAATTTGCTTGTTGGTCAAGAATCTATGGCCAAGCAAATGGGAGGGGTCTCGTTGAAAAGTGAAGAGGAAGCACTCTACACCAACAAAAGCAAAGGCAAATTCAAACAGCACGTCGGTGGTGGATCTAAAAAGTATGGTGACAAGACAAAAAGTCATCAAGGAGAAGGGAGCTCTCGTCCAGGGGGAGCTTCAAAGAATCGTAGCAACAATAAAAGATTTGAAGGTAACTGTTACAACTGTGACAAGAAAGGTCACATGGCAAAAGATTGTTGGTTTAACAAAAGGCCCGCTGAGAGCAATGCTGCTACTTCTAGTACAAAGGAGAAAAACGAAGATGATTGGGACGCTGAAGCATTTTTTGCTATGGAAGAGGAAGAGTTAGCTCTCACAGTAACAACGGCTGACCGAATTGACTATGAGAATGACTGGATTGTCGATTCAGGTTGCTCAAATCACATGACAGGCGATAAACAGAAGTTGCAGAACCTGTCAGAATACAAGGGAAATCGCATTGTTGTGACAGCTGATAATTCAAGATTACCGATTACTCACATCGGTAAGACGGTAGTAGCACCTCGATATAGTCATAATCAGGTACCACTACAAGATGTTTACCATGTCCAAGGCATGAAGAAAAATTTGCTTTCAGTGGCACAATTAACATCGTCAGGTCACCATATTCTGTTTGGTCCAAGGGATGTGAAGGTATATCGTGATCTCAAAATCTCAGGACAGCCGATGATGGAAGGACGACGTCTGGAGTCAGTCTACGTGATGTCAGCAGAGTCAGCATATGTAGACAAGACAAGAAGGAGCGATACAGCAGATTTATGGCACATGCGGTTAGGTCATGTTAGTTATTCCAAGCTAAGTATGATGATGAAGAAGTCGATGCTTAAGGGACTTCCTCAGCTTGACATAAGAACAGACACAGTTTGTGCAGGATGCCAATATGGTAAAGCACACCAATTGCCATACGAGGAGTCAAAGTTTAAAGCAAAAGAACCATTAGAGTTAGTTCACTCTGATGTATTTGGGCCCGTTAAGCAACCATCAATTAGTGGAATGCGGTACATGGTGACGTTTATTGATGATTTCTCCAGGTATGTGTGGGTTTTCTTTATGAAAGAAAAGTCTGACACTTTCTCAAAGTTTAAAGAGTTCAAAGAGATAGTTGAAGGAGAAGTGGGAAAGAAGATATGTTGCTTGCGCACAGACAATGGAGGAGAATATAGCTCAGGCGAATTCTCTCAATACCTACGAGAATGCAACATACGTCATTAGTATACTTGTGTCAATACACCACAACAGAATGGTGTAGCAGAGAGAAAGAATCGGCATCTTGCAGAAATTTGTCGGAGTATGCTGCATGCAAAGAATGTACCCGGAAGATTTTGGGCCGAAGCTATGAGAACCGCAGCCCATGTGATCAACAAACTTCCTCAACCAAGGTTAGAGTTTGTTTCACCCTTTGAAAAATTGTGGAAAATGAAACCTTCAGTCAGCTACTTTCGAGTATTTGGTTGTGTATGTTATGTATTTGTTCCTGATCATTTACGTAGCAAGTTTGATAAGAAAGCAACTAGGTGTATCTTTGTGGGATACGACAACCAAAGGAAAGGGTGGAAATGTTGTGATCCTACGAGTGGAAGATGTTACACTTCACGCAATGTGGTATTCGATGAAGCATCTTCTTGGTGGTCCTCAGAAAAGGAGGTGTTGTCAGATTCAAAAGAATTTGAAGACATGCTACAACAGAAAATGGGAGAGTATATTGTCCAAATTCAATCAACTTCAGATGAAGTAGAAGACCTATGTGATGATGACGATGACGAGCAAGTGTTAGTCCAGAGTCCTTGGCAAACTGGTGTGTATCAACCAGATGTTAGATCGAGTGAAGTGGAAGAACCATCTCCACAATCACAAATCCGAAGGACAACAAGAGCACGGAAGCCAAATCCCAAATATGCTAATGCAGCCATAGTGGAAGAACCAATTGCAACAGAACCTGAGACGTTTGAAGAAGCATCACAGAGTTCTGAGTGGATTATGGCTATGAAAGAAGAGATCACTGCGCTTGAGCAGAATCAGACTTGGGATCTAGTGCCAAAACCAAGAGATGTGAAACCCATATCCTGCAAGTGGGTTTACAAGATAAAACATCGTCCAGATGGGTCGATTGAAAGGTACAAGGCACGGTTGGTGGCTCGTGGTTTCTCTCATAAGTATGAGCTAGACTATGATGAAACGTTTAGTCCGGTGGCAAGACTTACAACCGTACGAGTCCTACTTGCCCTTGCAGCCAACAAAGACTGGAACTTGTGGCAGATGGATGTGAAGAATGCATTCCTTCATGAAGAGCTAGATCGGGAAATCTACATGATTCAACCATTGGGATTTCAAAACCAAAATCATCCTGAGCATGTGTGTAAGCTGCGAAAGGCACTTTACGGATTGAAACAAGCACCTAGAGCATGGTATGGTAAGATTGCTGAATTTTTAACTCATAGTGGTTATTCAGTGACACCTGCAGATTCCAGCTTGTTTGTCAAAGCTAATGGAGGAAAACTAGCTATCGTATTGATATATGTGGATGATTTAATCATAACTGGTGATTATGAGGCAGAAATTCTTCAAACCAAGGAGAATTTATCAGTTCGTTTCCAAATGAAAGAACTTGGACAACTCAAGCACTTTCTTGGTCTAGAGGTTGATCACATACAAGAAGGAATATTTCTCTGTCAACAAAAATATTCTAAAGATTTGCTAAAAAGGTTTGGAATGCTCGAGAGCAAGCCAATTTCAACACCGATGGAACCAAATGGCAAGATGTGTGCACTTGAAGGCAAAGACTTGGAAGATGCAACTATGTATCGACAATTGGTATGTAGCCTGATCTACTTAACCTTGACTCGACCTGACATTTCTTATACAGTTGGTGTGATGAGTCGGTATATGCAAAATCCGAAGAAGCCTCATTTAGAAGCAGTTCGACGAATACTGAGATATGTGAAAAGTACAATAGATTATGATCTTTTGTACAAGAAAGGTGAAGACTGTAAGTTAGTTGGTTATTGTGATGCTGACTATGCAGGAGATCATGACACCAGGAGATCAACAACTGGGTACATGTTTAAACTTGGTTCTGGAACAATTTCTTGGTGCAGTAAGAGACAACCAACGGTATCATTGTCAACTACCGAAGCTGAGTATCGAGCAGCAGCAATGGCAGCTCAAGAGTGTACGTGGCTGATACAACTAATGAGTGATCTACATCAACCAGTAGATTATGCAGTTTCGTTGTATTGCGACAACCAGTCAGCAATTCGTTTGGCAGAAAATCCAGTCTTTCACGCAAGAACCAAACATATAGAAGTGCATTATCACTTTATCAGAGAAAATGTTCTACAAGAAGAGATTGAGATGAAGCAGATCAAGACAGATGATCAAATGGCAGATTTATTCACAAAAGGTTTGAGTATCAACAAATTTGAAATGTTTCGCCGTCAACTCAACATGGTGCAAAGAGGAAGAGCTAGTATTGAGGGGGAGTGTTAAATTGTCCAATACCAGCCCAAGAAAAAAATAAAAGCCTAACAATGTGTGGTTGCAATTGTGTGGTTTAATGTGTGGTTGTAGTTGTGTGATTTAAATGTGTGGTTGTTATTAAACAACAATGGGTGGTTGTAATTTATTTAGATTTTATATTTGTGTGGCTTGTGTTTATCTTGGTATTGTATAAATACCCCCCTCCCTTGCATTTATAAATCATCAAGTAGTAAGCTTCAATAAGCAATAAAAGTTCTAAGTTTTCCTAAGGAGTTCTTCTCTAAAGAGTGTAGTCTAAAGTGAAGTGTGAGCATTTGTGAGTTTTCCTAAAATCTAAACTTTCTTCTTTGAGTGGTAAAATTAGAGTTATCTACTCTAAGTTTTTCTCAACAATTTTGACATGTTAATAATTCGTTTTATGTAGATTTTGACATTTTCGTGTTTTTTTCATGTTTTAATTATTTTTTCATGTTGTGTTCGTGTCATATAATCATGTTGTATCCGAAATTATCAGGTCTCCGAAATTGCCAGGTCTAATTGATACTATTCAAATAATTCTCAATTTTGTGTCACTGTCGTATAATAATTAAGAGTTATTGTTTGTCTAGATTAAATTTGATAATTTTAGACATCTATACCTTACTTTAAAAGTTGTCCTCAATTGGGGATATTTTGTATAATTTGTCATACTAATTCAATTTAAACTCTAAGTTCATTGACTTAAGAATTGGATTATTGCATTTGCATCTGTTATATATTAATATAAATATCATGTTCAAAACTTATTTATATTTATATTTTTTCTATTTAATTTTATTTTATTGCATGAATTTAAATTATGAATTAATTGCTTTAAAAAATAAACATAATAAAATTTCAAAAAATTAAAATTATTAATTCAATATACATTAAGAAATAAAATAAAAATTATTAATAAAACGCATTAATTCAATATACATTATGTAATAAAATATAAAATATTCAAATACATTTAAATTATATAATTTATGGATAATTACTTTTAACATAATTTTTAAATTAATAGATATATGATTATATTTATATTATAATATATTAAGATATAGGAAAACTAAATATTTTTTAAAAGAATTATTTATAAAAAATTTACTCTCACAACAAAACATAAATAAAATATTATTAAAAGAAATATTAAAAAATAATTATCAGTAAATTATTAATACTATAATTATATATTTTTAAAATTATTCTTTTTTATAAAATATTAAAACAAAACATCCCCGGGCGAAGCCGGGGCTAACATGCTAGTATATATATAAGAGAAGCTATTATTGTGGAAATAATAAGTAGGTTTAATTGGTGGTTACTGCTTATGACCCAACAATGAACTAATGTGTCTCGATTTTTCAGAGTTAGACTTAGCAGTTGGTTGGTCTATGTTTCTTGAAAACAATGTAGAGAGGAACATGGTTGTGCTATGTCTTTGTTTTTATTTAAATGGGTATTAGGCGTTTAAGATGGGTTTTGGGTTAGGACTAGGTGTAAATCGAACTCGACTTGAAACTCAGTTCAAGTTTGATCGAATTTTATATTTAAAGTTCGAGTTTGATTTAAATAAAATTTGAACTGTTTGAGCTCGTTCGATTAAGTTCGATTAAACTCGTTTGCTTAGTAAAAATGAGTTTGATTCCCATGCTTGACTTCAAACTCGACTATTTATGTTCGAATTCAAGTTTGACTTGAGATTTTTTTTTTCAATACTAATATAAAATAATAAAAAAATAAAAAAACTTGATAAGGCTCGCGAGTTATTCGAGTTGAGCATTAAGATACTCGAATTCGGCTCGCTCGATAGCTCGAGCAGATCGAGTTCGAGTTCGGCTCGATAATGACAGAATCGAATTCTAATTTTTTCGAACCAAACCCGAATAGTTTGCGAGCACAAATATTTTATTTACATCCCTAGTTAGGATGTTGTTGTTTTGACTGTGCATAAAGTTGGTGAAAAGCTTTTTGCTAGCCCTTTCCTCAACTTGTTATGTTGTTGTGAATGAGAAAGGAAGAAGGTTCACCCTGGGAAGAAGCTTATGCATGCACACACTTGCTCTTTCCAAGTTTGAGATACGAATTTAAATAATAACTGCAACGCGATGTTATAATTATTATTTTACGATTTTGTGTGAATTATTTGATTTTGAATGTCTAGACAATGATGCTCAAAACTTTTTGTTTATCTTAGATTGATAGGGTTTAGGGTTGCAGAATTTACTGACATAAACTGTGGGATGGGAAAAACAGGTCCATTTACCATGGACTGCATGCAAAAAACATTTTAGATAACTTTAATCTTGCTGATGTTTTTGAGAGGTAACCTTTTTACTGCCCATTCTGAAGGTAATTTGCCCATTATATGTATGATGACCATGGAACTTGCTGTATGGCTATTATTTCCAAATTAATTAGTGTGACTTTATTTGTGTAATCGAGCCAAATTGAGTTCAGGCTGTAAGAAACTCGAGTTCGAACTCAATTCGAAATTCGGCTTGAGCTCGATCAAGTTTCACTTTTAAAGCTCGAGCTTGATTTGAGATAAAAATCGAACTGTTCAAGCTTATTCGATTAGGCTCGTTTACCTAGTAAAAAATGAGCTCTATTCCCATGCTTGACTTCAAACTCAATTATTTGTGCTCGAGCTCAAATTCGAGTTCGAATTGAGATTTTTCAATACTAATTAAAAAAAAAAGCTCAAATAGGCTTGTGAACTACTCGAGTCAAACATTAGAATACTCGAATTCGACTCGCTCGATAGCTCGAGCTCGACTCAACAATAACCGAATCGAATTCGAGTTTTTTCGAACCAAATCCGAATAGCTTGTGAGCACATATATTTCCTTTACCCCTACGTCACATAATGGTATAAAATTACCAATAGGAATGTCTCTTTTGGAGCGTATGCAATTTAGCTCATGCATTTTTTCTTGGTTTTAACATATCGGATATTGCCTGGAAAGATGCCAAATACGCTCCAATATGGGAACTTCTTCGAGATGAATTTGAATTAACTCAAAGATTTGCATCTCTTGATTTTAAGTTAAAGTTTGTTGAGGTATGGTATTTTCTCTCTCAAAAATAGAGGTGTTTATGGGTTGGATTAAATCCAGAAGATATATATTTTTATTTGTCCAAGTTCGACCTGAATCGGATTCGAAAGCCCGTTTTATTATTTAAAAATAAAATAAAAATATTTTTATAACTAAATTTAAATAATAAAAAAATTAGTTAATAAACAACAATCCGAGTTGGATCGATCAAAATTACAAAATACCTTATCTAGGTCCGATCCAATTCGTTTTCTTCAAGAAATTCTTCAAAATAGGAAATCGGATTTCTTGGAGTGGCTCATCACTGTGTTGATAAGTGATGAAAATGTAGGAGAAAACTTTATTTTGATCTTGGAATTAAGCGGAACTTGGATTGTAAGCATTTGTGTGCAAGTATATTAGAGCTTGAGATTTTAATTTGGAGTGAATCTTAGATTTCAACTTTAAGAGTTTTGGGTGAATCTTAGAATATAAGAGAAGAGATTTATTAGCTGCTCAAATATCTAAATCAAATTATAAACTTTTTGGAGTATCTCCTAAGGCACTTTCCTTCATTTATTTTGCTTGCATGTGAAGAAAATTAGATGTAAGAAATAATGATATAATAACTTTATATTATTTTCATAAATTCCAATTTTCATTTCTGATTTGAATTCGAGATTTTCAAGCTAAAAAAGGCTCAAATGGCAATAATTATAATGTTCTTTTGAATAGACTTGACAATTCGTGTATTCGTGTATTTTTTGTCATAATCGTGTTTAAAGTATTTTATATTAATATAAAATTTAATGTGTTAATAATTTGTGTTATATAGATTTTGACTCATTCGTGTATTCGAGTCGTGTGTTTTTTCAAGTGTCGTGTCGTGTTTTAGTTATTTTTTTCATGTCGTATCCAATATTATCAGGTCTACTTTTGAGATTGAAATTAAACACCAATCATTTTCATTTGTACATTTATCAAACAAGGTGGTAGCTTATGAGAATGGTAAGACCTATTTAATTTTTTGGTATAAAAGAGATCGTAGTTTGGGAATATGGGAAGGGTTGTAGATGTTGGAATTTGAACTCTCCACATCTACTAGGTACTATCTTTTAAGAGTGGTTGCATGAACCAACTGGGCTAAGTCTTAAGATTCAAAACCTGTTTAATTACTAATTACTTACGTTATCAAAATTTCCCTTATATTGTTTCTTTTTTTTTTTTAGCTTTGGAAAAAGGCAAAGTTGGTATTTCCCCTATATTGTTTCTTAATTTGGAATGAATTATTGAAATGGAAACAATTATTTGAAAATTAGTCTTTTTCCCATGTGAAACAATTACATTTTTAGCATTATTTTATGTCATGTTGGATATTTTCTCTTACTGCAACACTTTTATCATAATAATACTAAACATTAAAAATTAAAAAGAGTAAAGTCCCAAAATAGTTAATTTCTCTTAACACTTTTATCATGTTGGATTTCAATTCAGGAGTTTCAGGTAAATTAGAATATAAGATATAAAATTTATTGAATGCTTAAAGATCAAAATCAAATTATAAATTTTAGAGTGTCTCCTAAGGAACTTTCCTTCAATTATGTTGCTTGTATGTGAAAACTTAATGTAAGATATTTAATGCTTATAATTCTATATTATTTTCATAAATTCCAACTTTCATTTGTGATTTGAATTTTCAACCATTTTCATTTCGATTTTTATTGAAAAGGTGTTGGCTGATGAGGATGGCAAGACCTCTTTAATTACTTAAATTATCAAATTTCCTTTTTTTTTTTTTTTTTTCTAAATTTCTTTTGTAAGTTTAAAGAGTGATTAGAATAGAAGGAAGTTTTATCTTTAGGCAGGGGATTTTAAAATAAAATGGATTTTTTTATGTGTATGGTTTATTAATTAATAACTTTGTCACGCTAGTAAACCTGTTCAAGCCCGAACCGCTCATATGTTGGAAGATTTGGACAAAAATATTAGGCTCAAAATATGGGTTTGGGCAAAAAAAATGAGACCCATTTAGAAAATGGATTGGGTCTTAGCTCCAACAATCAAGGCCCTAGCCCGGCCCAACCCATTTTTTATTTATATAATATAATATATTATTTTTATATTTTATATATTACGTAATTTATATCATATAAAAAATAAATATATATAATATTATAATATAAACATTTAAAAATATGCTAAGTTATCAATGTTTTAAAACTTAATAAAAGAAAAAAAAGATACAATTATTAAAAATTAAATAATAAAAAAAATATTTGATAAAATTTTTTTAGAAAAAAAAATAAGATGAATGGGCCTAAACGAGCTTAAACTACCAATTTATAAATATGAGCAGGCTTGAGAAAAATCTAAGACCCATATTTCAGACCAGGTCGGACTTAGACAAGTGTATATGATATTGATACTATATCTAAACCAGATTCAAACCCAACTCGACCCGACCAAACTCATAAGCATCTCTACACGCTAGCACCCACATGAGAAAAGAAATGTTAATTGTTCCATTTGAAATTGTTAAAGAATAGCAATATTCCCATTTCAAATTGTTGGAATCTCAAAATTCGAAATGATTCATGTAGAGGAAGTAAAAAAATAAAAATTAAAAAAAATACTACTCAAGAAATAAGTTTATTAATTTGATAAACTGTAAACTAAGGAACTCAACTCATAATGTGAATGGAAGCTATCACAATCACACAATTTTATTTTACGTACCCTAATTGAGTTTTACATGCATTCTTTGAATTACACTCAAAACCTCATACAAAACCACATTCAGCCTCTCTAAATCTTACAACCTCTTTGCCTCTTATTCAAACCATAAAAAAAATAACATATTTTTAGTAAAACTCTAAAATTCTAAAGGACCTATCAATAACATTTCAAGAGACAGGGTTTTTTTAGACGAAATTTTTTATCGAAAAAAATCTAAATTCCTTCGAAAATAAAATAAAAAATTCGTAAAAAATAAAGACATTTCTGACGGAAATTTTCGTCGAAAATGTTATTTCCGGCGGATTTGGTGTTTTTCTCGACGGAAAAATCAATCGGAAAAAATGAAGTGACATAAAATTCTATCACAAAAATTATTATCGACAGAGTTTTCTTCGCTAATATTTAATTGTATTAGATAGTTTGTTTTTCGGTCGCTAATAAAAAAATATTTTTTTTATGCATTCTCAATAAAGCAAAAACATTTATTTGCATTTATTTTAACAACTTAAAATTTTACTTATTTACTCATTATAGTAAGGTGGCATCATGTGACAATGTCAATGTATAAGATGGTGTATCAAATATAAACTTTTATATTAATCAATAAAACATTTTTATTAAGAAAAAGTTCAGGTAATATTTCATATATATATTTTCTTGATTATCCTATAAAAAATAAGAAATATTTAATATTAGCAAATTAGCAAATCAAATTAAATTAAATTGATATGGATACATACTAAAGCATTAAATTTAAAGCCATATTTCAAAGTTATGTCTTTTTCATAGTAGATACCAAATATAGAAAAATATCATATATACTTGGTCATGAAAAAGCTTTATGTTTGGTCAAAAGTGGTATTAATTATTTCATTCAGATAAGTTTATAAATTATTAAGACAAGCAAGCAACTTGCCATGCTAAAGCCAAAGTTCTATCGTTTTTTTTTTCCCTCAAAGAGAGAAATATGGAGTTAGAACAAATTGAAGGAAGCAAAAATTCAAGCCAAAATACTACTTTCAATAATGAAGATGGAAAAACAAGTATGGATCATAAGGGAGGAGGATGGGCAACTTTGCCCTTCATTGTAGGTATGTATATATATATATATATATATATATATATATGTAAACAAACTCTTTAGTTAATCAATTGAGTTAGTATTAATTTCGGGTTATTACTGAATAATACTGATTAGTAGGTTTTAATTTTCAAATTTTATTTTAATTTTTGCTTAAATTAAAACCAGTTTATCCATATGCAAGTAGAGTTTATCATCATGAAGCTTGTCTCGGGTTAGTTTAAATTAAAGGTGATCATGGACCGGACCAGACCGATTCAAATATAACAAAACTTTACTTGTCTAGGCTTGGCATGGATTCAATCTGATTAGAAAATCCATTTTATTATTTAAAATATATTTAAATATTAAAAAAGTTTTTTTTTATGTTAATATTTATATATTTTAATAATTAAATTTAAATTATAATTCGGATCGAGCTGGACAATCTTGGATTATCAAAGACCTATCTCAGGTCCAGTCCAATAGCTAGATCTAGTTTAGATGAGTGGGTGAACCGTTTAGACTAAGTCTCGGATTCTTGTCTTTGATTAGTTTAATGATTAGTTTAATGTAAATGGATCATTAATTTTTCTATGTTATTCGATTTATAGTTTAGCGTTTGGGGTTTATCGTGATTAAAACAAAGTGATTTAAGCAATATATATTATAATTGCAGGAACAATGGCGGGGCTTTCCCTAGCAGCCAGTGGGTGGTCACTAAATTTGATAGTATTTCTAATAAATGAATTCAATGTGAAGAACATCACTGCTGTTCTGATCAATAATGTTGTTCTTGGCTGCAACACTCTTTTCCCCATTGCTGGAGCCATTCTTGCCGACACCTTCTTCGACTCTTACACTCTTGTCACCACTTTTTCCTTTGTTTCCTTATTGGTAAATGACACTACTTAAAAATTCTCATTTATTTTGACTACTTAATTAATTAATAGTGCTTAAACTATTTTTTATTTATTATATCAATTTACTGATTTTTTTTAAAACAAATATTTAATTTTGTTTAGATTTGGTAATTCGTGTATTCTTGTCGTGTTTGTGTATTTTCTCGTATCATAATCGTACGTGTTTAAGGTATTTTATATTTGTATAAGTTTTGACGTATTAATAATTTGTGTTATATAGTTCTTTTTCGTGTCATGTTTTAGTTATTTTTTTCGTCTTGTGTTATCGTGTGGTCCAATATTTTTAGATAATATATATAATATTGATAATATATCTAACTGAATTGGAGTTGGTAAATGTGCATAAAACTCAATCAAGTTAATGATATATATGTCCTTTTAAATTTGTTTATAATGACACATATTTTTCTAAAAAAATAAACTATCTATTTCTTTAAAAAATTACTCACATTTAATGACGTAACTTTATTTCTCTTTTAAAACATATAAAATTTTAAAAACACTCACATAATCAATGTCCAAATTCTAGTAAATATAATAAGTTTTTGCTGACTCGAATTATTAGATAGGTAATCTTGTCTTTAACCCCTAAGTTTGATTTTCTTTTATGAAAGTTTCTCTTGAATTGAAAAAAAATAGTAAAGTAAAAACAAAAAAAAATAGTAAAGTAATATTTTTGTATAAATTGGTCTACAGATCAGACTATTTGCCCGATCCAGTATGCATATCTTGTTCAATTTGAGTCAGGCGTTGAACAAGATTTTTAAAGCCACAAATCCACCTTTGATCTTTTTCGTCACTAATTGTTTGTATTCACCTATCTTTTTCGTCACTAATTGTTTGTATTCACCTATTAATGTACAAGTAATATATTGATTAACTTTGTATTTTTCTAACTTAATTTCAGGGTACGATAATGTTTACCCTAACAACCATAATCCCTTCCTTGAAGCCATTACCATGTGTAATGGGTTCATTTCAATGTCCCACTCCATCAAAGCTACAATATGCAGTCCTTTACATAGCTTTAGTACTAAGTTCTCTTGGCGCTGGGGGCACAAGGTTTATAATTTCAACTATGGGAGCTGATCAATTTGACAAACCCAACGATCAAAGGATATTTTTCATTTGGTTTTTTTTGGCCTTATATATTCCCCAGTCTATTAGCTTAACAGCTATCATCTATATTCAAGACAATATGAGTTGGGGTGTAGCATTTGGGATTTGTGTCGTCGCCAATGCTATTGCTTTGCTACTATTTTTGTCGGGGAAAAGCTTTTACCGACGCAACAAGCCCAACGGAAACCCGTTTGTTAGCCTTTTCTGTGTAGCATTTGCGGCCATTCAGAAGAGAAATGCATCGGGCACTTTTGGCAATCAAGATTACAACTATGGAAGTGTAGAGACAACAAATACCTTGAAAGATGGACCAAGTAAAAATTACAGGTACCTAATTGAGTCCTTAATTGCTAATCATTTATACTTTCTTAGAATTGATAAATAGTACTGCCCCAACAATATTTCCAAATATTGCTCCTGATTATATAAATATTAAGTTCAAAGAATAATGTACATAAGTAGAGGTGTTCATGAACGGTTAGGCTCGATTGACACTTCTAAAAACTTGTCCAAGACTCGATCCAACCCATTCATAAAAGATTAATTATTTAGGCTAAATGGCACATGCCATCAGGGTAATATATGGTTCCAATTTTCTCTATCTATATATATGTCTGTGTGTAGGGGTATAATCGAGCTGAGCTCAAGCTATAAGAAGCTCGAGCTTGACTCGAAATTAAAAGCTCGAAACTCGGCTCAAGCTCGATGGAGTTTCACTTTTAAATCTCGAGCTTAATTCGAGATAAAAATCGAACTATTCGATTAGGCTCGTTTACCTAGTAAAAAACGAGCTCGATTCCCATGCTCGACTTCAAACTCGATTATTTGAGCTCGAGCTTGAGTTCGAGTTTGAATTGAGATTTTTCAATACTAATTAAAAATTAAAAAGCTCGATTAGGCTCGCGAACTACTTGAATCAAGCATTAGGATATTCGAATTCGGCTCGCTCGATAGCTCGAGCTTGACTCGACAATGACCGAGTCGAATTCGAGTTTTTTTTTAACCGAACTTAAGTAGCTTGCGAGCACATGTATCTCTTTTAAACCCCTATCTGTGTGTATAAGAATTATGATCTGTTGGGCTAATTTGATGCATTTTTTAATTTTCAGATTCTTAAACTGTGCAGCCCTAAAAACTGAAAGTGATGACAGTGATCAATTGAGTAGATCCATTAATGCAAAAAAATCATGGAAGTTATGCACGGTGGAACAAGTAGAAGACCTGAAAAGCATACTCAAGATCATGCCATTATGGTCAAGTAACATTCTCTTAAGCACCACCATAGGCATGGTTAACAGCCTAACCGTCCTCCAAGTCCTAACCATGGATCGATCCCTCGGACCACACTTTGAAATCCCAGCCGGTTCCTTTATTGTGTTTAACATATTAGCCATGGCTCTTTCAGTTTTGATCATCGATTTCTTATGGAAAAAATTCTTCCCTCATTCTACTTTGACGCCCCTTTTACGAATCAAGATTGGTCACATCATCAATATCGTCACCATGGTGGTTTCCGCCCTAATCGAAAGGAGACGTCTCAACGCGGTTCGAACTCATCGGCAACTCGCCGACGAACAGCCTAACTCAGAGGTACTACCCATTTCCGCCCTATGGATTGTGGTGCCGCTAGCAGTTTTAGGTATTAGCGAGGGATTTCATTTCCCTGGCCAGATTGTATTTTATTACGAAGAATTTCCCAAGTCGTTGAGAAATACATCGACGGCAATGCTGGCGTTACTAGTTGGAATTGGATATTATTTAAGCACCGCCATCACCGGTTTAGTTCGTAGAACAACAGGGTGGTTGCCGGATAATGTTAACGACGGAAGGTTGGATAATGTGTTTTGGATGTTGGCAGTGATTGGAGGGGTGAACTTGGGATACCATTTACTTTGTGCAAACTTTTTCAAGAAGTACCAAAACATCGAGAACCCTAATGATCCTGATCATGCTAATCTTCCTCCTCCTCACTAGAAGGAGAATACTTTCTGAATTAATTGGGGATATATATATATATATATAAATATATATTACTTGTGGTTGTTTTAATTTGGATTAGATCTAAGCATTCGTGTATATATGTCGTGTCTTATATTTATTTCTTATGTCAACCGTGTAAGTATAAATGTGTCAAAATCTTAAACGCGAATATGATACGTGTATTAAATGTATCGTGTTAATTGTGTCAATCATGTTTAAGCGTGTGGTGTCATAATTATTACATTGTTTTCGTATTTATTAAACGTGTTATGTTCGTATCGTATTTTCTATATCATGTTCAAAATTATTAGATTTAATTTGGATGCAATTTCTATTACTTACACTAGAATTCCATACACTCACAATGTGAGTGAAATTATATTTTTTAAAAAATAATAAATTATGTTTTAAAAAAATTAAATGTAAGAAAAATGGATAGTTTTTGTAAGTGGGTAGTTTTTAAGAAAATGGATAGTTTTTTTAGAACTAATTAGATTTTTTTTTTATAAAAAATTATTATATAAAATATTAAAAGACATATATTCTTATTTTATTTTTTATTTTTTAATATTTAATGGTTTTTTGATATTTTTAGTGACTGAGTTGATGTCACTTGACTCAACAACTCAACTATTCCATTTAATAATAGTATAGATGATATTGTATGAATTGGATTGCATGTATCAATAAATCAATTAGTAATTACTAAAGCCTCCAAATCAATTAATAATTACTCTATGAATTGGGAAAAAAAATTCTTTTCCTTATTAATTAGCTCATGAGAAGTAAATAAAAGAAAAATCATGAAGAAAATTAAATAGACTCTTTGTTCATAGAATTATTATATTTAGATGGTGGTGAAAAAAAAAAGTAGGTTACTTTTTCATGGTTGCTTCCCTGAAGATATGCACAAACTTGACCGTACCAATGTCAATTTTTTTTTGAGCCTGTCAATTTCGTTGAAGATATGCCAATCCTTGCTAGAATTTAGTGCTCAAAGATCACAAGGATGCTCAAGTGAAGTTATAACTTCATAATTTTAAGTGTTTCGGTTGACACTTTCCTTAATTTATTTTGCATGCGAAAATCAAGGAATAAAAACCCGATTGGAGGTCGAACCGGTCGGATTTTCGATTTTGAATTCAATTATAGCAACAACAAAAAAATCAAAATAATTAAGAAAAATTTTAAAAAATCAGAAGAAATCAAGAAAAATAGAAAAAAAAAATCTATTTTTTTTTAATTATAAAAAAACACAAATAAATAATACACGTTATTATTTTCGATTTTAGCCTAATTTTTTGGTCTTTTAATTTGTAATCAATTGGGTTAAAAAAACCCAAAAATAATACATTTTTTTTATTATTTTCGGTTTTATTGGATTTTTTCGATTTTTAATCGGTTCTTACTGGTTCAACTTTTTTTCAATTCTATAGGTATTGTTGAACCGTCAGACCTACGGATTTTCGATTGAACTAGCCGGCCCGATTTTTTTTTTTTTTTTTTTTTTTATCATTGGTGAAAACTTGATAAGACTTCATGATAATAACTCTTTTTTATTATTATTATTTCATAGATGCTCATTTTCATTCGTGATTTGAATTTGAGACTTGGAACTAATTAAAAATGTTCAATGGCAATCATAATAATGTTTAATTTCTTGAGATTGAACTAAAACGCCAATCATTTTCATCCCAATTTGTTGATACAAGGATTGTTGCACTGCGTCCGCTATGAGGTATTGTTCGCTTTTGAGGTCTAAAGACCGTCCTTACGGTTTTGTCCTTTGAAAAAAGGCATCTCATAAGGGAAGGGTTGCCATTTCTTTATAAAGCCACAGTCCAATTTTTGGCTAGTCGATATAGGACCATTTTCCCCTCAAACTAGCCCCCCTAATCAAAGGTTGGACTGTGTTTTTACCGAGGGCTGGTACGGATGCAAAATGGATTCCCACAGACGGCGCCATTGTTGATGTAAGGATTGCTGGACTGCGCTCGCTATGAGATATTGTCCACTTTGGAGGTCTAAAGACCGTCCTCACGATTTTGTTCTTTGAGAAAAGACACCTCATAGGGGAAGGGTTGCCCTTGCTTTATAAAGTCACAGTCCAATCTTTGACTAATCGATGTGGGATCGTTTTCCCCCCTCAATACAATTAATCTTTTATCAAACCAGGTGCTAGGTAAGACGAGTATTTAATTACTTAAGTTATCGAATTTTCGCTTTTTTTTTTCTCTTAATTTCTTTTGCACGTTTGGCTTGGGATGTTAAAAAGAAATGCCAAAAATTGTTCATTAATAACCACTCAATGGTTGTTGGTAGAGATGACAACAAGTCGGATATCTTTTTTTTTTTTGGTAATATTCGAATCCGCAAAACTGATTTAAAATTTGTATCCGTTTATTATCCGCATTAAATCAAAATTTTACTCTCTGAATCCGAATTAAATAACATTATCCGTCGGATATCCGAATCTGCTAAATATCTGAATTCAGTAAGTAAAAAAATAAAATAAAAATTAATTTTAAATTCAAATTCAAATAAACGGATAATGGATTCAGATATCAAAATCTGAATTCGCAAAAGTAAGCGGATTCGGATATCCGAATCCGTTATCCGCATAAGTAATGCAGATTCGGATAATGGATATCCGAGGTTTCATATCCTCATATGCTCTGAATCCGCTACTGATAATAATTATAATATCCAAATTCGAATTTTATCCGAATCCGCAATATTCGTATCCGCAAAAAGAGGATCGGATAATTACAAATCCAAATCCGCACTGTCTATTACCATCCCTAGTTGTTGGCAGTGATTGGAGTGGTGAATTTGGAATATTATTTAGTTTCTGCAAAGTTGTTCAAGTATCAAAGTCTAGAGAAGCAAAATACCTAGTGGTCTTGCTCATTGGACCTGTCCATGGGTTGAGTAGCCCGGTCGAGTCTAGATAAAGTTTTTTGTAATTCAGTCCGACCTGAATTATTATTTATTATATAAAAAATATTTTTTACTTAAATTTAATTATAATATATATTAATATAAAAATAAAAATAATATTTTAATAATTTATGAATAGTAAAACGATTTATGAGCCGACTCGGGCTCAGCCTAAAACGAGCTTGGACAAGGAAAAAAAACTTTCGGACCGCGGCCCGGCCCATGGACACCTCTATTGCTAGGATAAAAGTTTCTAATTTGGGGATATAATATTGGGTAAATTTGAAAAACATGCCATCAACGATATAATAATTGTTAAATGATCTAATAGGTAGAAATTATTTGTAGAAAGGAAATAAAGAAAAGTAAAATTGTCAAAAGGGATATTGTGAAAACAAATATACCCTTGATAATTGGATATTTCTTACCTTGGGATTTCAAAGAAACTTGTTTGATGCTTTGCTGTAGTCAGCAAATGAGAAACTAGATGAACAAGTGGAAGATGAAAACAAGGTTCTGGGTGATTCAAAGGAGAATTTTTGTTTCTCCTTCACAGTCTTCTTTCGATTATTTTCCTGCAGTTGTAAGTTTCGTTAGCTTTAATTATTTTTGTCAATTCCTCCTTTTATCTTTTCTGAAGCAATCTTGGGCTCTATTCCATGCTTTCCATTTTGACCTAGAGAAACACTAAATGTCAGCCATAGAAGGTAAAAAAAACCCTCATCGTAAGGTTAAAAAGAAGAAAGGGTATGAGAATTGAATTATTTTAACAAATGGGGAAGGGTCGGAACTTGGAGGAAAAGGGAAAAATAAGTTTTTTTTGGATAATTTTGTCTTTACAATTTTTTTTTTTTAAAGAATTTTTTTTTTTTTATAAATAATCCTTACTTATTATTTCATTAATTATCATTTAATAATTATTGTATTGTTGATGGCATGTTTTTCAAATTTACCCTAAAATATTTGTGCTTGTTTGAATGTAATTAAATGTCCAAGTTTGTTTCCAATTTGGATGTAATTTTCAAGGTTTATATTTGATACATTACAAGTGAATCTTAAGATGCTATCTTATTAATAAGTAAAGTTATCTATATATATTTGATGTACTGTTAATGTATAAATCTATACACTGTTAGTGAATCACATGATGTCACTTTATTAATAAGTAAACATAAAATTTTAAAAGTTTTTAAAAATAAATACAGATAGCTTTACTTATTAATAGGCGATATCATGTGATTTATTGATAATGTATAAATTTATACACTAAGAATGCATCAAATACAAATATATAGTTTCCAAGTTGCTTACATGCTATTGTGCCAATTGGATTGCATGTATCAATAAAATCAATTTATTATTAATCAGGCCTTCAAATCTTTCAACCCACTTAAGTAAAATTGACTTTCATTGGAATTTTTTTTTCTTTCCCTCTTTAATTAACTCATGAGAAGTGAAATAAAAGAAGATCATGAAGAAAATTACATAATATTGACATGAATTTCCATTATTATAACAGCAATGAACTAATAATTAACATGATAGTATTCACACAAAAAAAAAACAGCTACAATAGTCTCTTTGTTCATAGAATTATTATATATTATATGCTGCTGATCAAAAGATTGTAGGTTAATTTTCATGGAAGATGATCGGAATCGACATTCGGAGGGGTGACTTGGGTTCCTATTAAATTTATTCAAAGGGTCGGGTGAGTTCGAATTGGACTGGATTTGGATAAAATTTTTGTAATCTGGATTGGTCTGATCCGAATTATTATTCATTAAATTGAAATTATTTTTTTATTTAAGTTTAATTATAAAATATATATTAATATAAAAATAAAATTGATTTTTTAATAATTTATGAACAGTAAATAAGTTTACAGATCGACACGAAATGAACTTAAACAAAAAATAAAATCAACTGTAACTCGATCCGGCCCATGAGGTCTATTTCTTACGCACGAATTTTTGAGACCAAACATGCTTTCCATTGATTGAGAACTTGGCTTTGGGCTTCCCAGTCAGAACTATTTCAAGGCCTGAAGCATAATTCAGAACCAGCCTTAATATAGCGGCTGCTCCCGGCCTCTTGCCACTTCTTGCATCTCAACTCCTTCAACGAAATCTTCCCCAAATGTCCTGTTTGCGATCAGAAATTAACATAAATAAAGCATAATTTTAATTCATGTTGAAAAAAGTTTATATCAGTACAAGATATATACGAATATTCATGTTGCTGTTGAAGGTAGTTGTGGTTCAGGTTTGGATGATGGATGAGAGGACTTAGTGAAAGGAAACACAATTTCATGAAACAAGACATGTCTAGATACAAATATTTTTTGTGTTTGTGGATCAAAACATTTGTATGCACTCTGAGTTGGTGAATAGCCTAGAAATATGCAGGGTTTAGACTTGGGTTGTAATTTGTGACTGTTATAGGGTTTTAGCCATGGGTAACAGAGGCATCCAAATACTTTTAGCTTAGAAAAGTTTGGTGTCTTCTTAAACAATGTTTGAAATGGAGATTTCATGTGAAGTATGGGTGTAGAAAGTCTGTTGATGAGGTATACAACAGTTTGGAATGCTTGGGACCAAAATTTTAATGGCATGGATGCATGGTGCAACAAGGCTAGTCCAGTTTCAACAACCTGTCGATGTCTTCTTTCTGCAGTGCCATTATGTTGAGGTGTGTGTGGTGGACTGGTTAGGTGTGATATGCCATGTGATGCAAACAAGTTGGACAAGGCTTTGTACTCACCACCATTGTCAGAGTACATAGTAAGGATTGGTGTGTTAAAGTGTTTTTCAACTAGTGCCTTGTAGGATGAAAAGATTGTGTAGACATCTGATTTCTGTTTAATGGGGAATAACCATATGTATTTTGTATAGTGATCAATGAAGATCACATAATAGTGAAAACCATCCAAGGAAGGTGTGTGTGCTGGTCCCCATACATCAGAATAAATTAACTTAAGGGGTTTTGAACTAGTTAAAGATGACTGAGCAAATGGCAGTTTTGTGCTTTTATTACAACAGCAGGAATCACAAATGTATTGTTTATTGTTGAATGAGGAAGACAAATTAAAGGCATTAAGCATTTGACTTAGGATTTTAAGGGAAGGGTGACCAAGGCGATGATGCCATAACTCAGTTGACTCTTTTACAGTAAACATGGCTTGGGCTGATTTTGAAGTGGACAGCAGGCAACTTGGTAGCTCGTAGATATCATCTTTATTCAGTCCTGTCACTAGTGGTGCCCCCGTAGCTAGATCCTTCACCAAGAAATGAAAAGGAAAAAATTTCAATGGAAACTTTGTTAGTCTGGCATAGTTTGGAAACAGAAAGTAAATTGCTTTTCATGTGTGGAACATGCAAGACATTTGTTAATTAAAGAGGTTTACTGTTTGTAGGGATAACAGATGTACCAATATGAGATATTTTCAAACCTGTGCCATCACCTACAAGGATCTCATCTGGACCTCCATATTCAGTGTACAGGGAAAGATTGTTTAGATCGGTGGTGACATGATGTGAGGCACCTGTGTTAACAATCCAATTTGCAGCATTTCTTGGTTGGGATTTGGTGACATGATTTGCAATTGGTTCCTTATCAGGTGTTGTAGTGCTTCTGCAGAACTTTGCACTATGACCTGGTTTTTCACATAGTTGGCAGACTAGTCGTGGGATAGTGTATGGTGCATTCTGAAATGATCTCTTTCTTTGGTATGCAAAATTGTTCCTGTTTTGATTGTTGAACTGATTTCCTCTTCCTCTGTAAAACTGACTACCTCTTGTTTTTCTGGCAAATTGAACAGTTGCTAGTGATGGCTGAGGAAGTTCTTCTTGTTTGATGATCCTTTCATAATCTGTCAATTTATCATGGAGCTCTTCAAAGGAAATTGGAGTTTCACGAGCTCGAAGGGCTGTTGATATTTCTTTGAAGTCTGGTCCTAAACCATTGAGAATGAAAAGAGTGAGATCATCATCAGAAATTGGTGCTTGAGCTAATGCCAGATCATCTGTAATGCTTTTCATAAATTGCATATATTCAGCAATTGAATGGCCATCTTGTTTTGCCATTGTAAGTTTCTTTTTCAATGACATGATCCTGGATCGTGTTTTGCTGGCAAATGTGGTTGAAAGCTTTTGCCAAGCTTCTTGAGAGGTTGTGACAGTTGCTATGATTGGTATTATGGATTCAGTGACTGATGCTATTATAGCATGGAGAAGAAACTTATCCTGTCTGCGCCATAGGTTGTGAGCTGGGTTAGGAGTTTGGTTTCCATTTATGGTGATGGTGGATTCTGGACAGGGAATGGTACCATCGAGATAGCCGATTATGTCATGACCATCAAGGAGAGAAAGAAGTTGGATTTGCCAGGATGAAAAATTGGTAGAATTCAGTTTTAGAGGGAGCTGTGCTGCAGCATTGATGGAAATTGGTTCTGTTTTGACCATGGTTGTAGTATCATTCGGTTGGAAGTTGTTGGCAGCCATTGAAGTTGAAGGAAGGAGAAAAAAAATTGAGGATCGAAGGCTTTTAAGCAGTGGCTCTTGATACCATGTAGAGATTGTGATGTTTTACAGAAAATGAGCTATGTATGTTTTATTACTAACGTTTGTATTTATACAAGTATGAGTTTCCTAAAATATTTAAACCTTATGTTTGTTACAAACTGAAAGATTTGAATCTCAGCTGATTGGATTTGTGCTTATCATATTGCTTGAGTTTGTTGCAGATTCGGTTACTGATGTGGTTTCTTATCTGCTGCTGCTAGTGCTGGTTTGTTTGAATTTTGAACTTGCTGATATGGTTTCTTATCTGCTGCTGCTGATGCTGGTTTGTTTGAATCTTTTGAATCTTTTGGTTTATCCTTTACAGTGGGCAGGCTCCAAGTCTCTAAAATCTATGTTACTCGGACTCTTTATTTTTCTTAAAGTATTTGTATTCGATAATTATGTTCAATACATGTCATAACGGTTTTTTCGGACCGCTAAGACGATTTTTATGAAAACACAAAAAATGGAGTCGCCACCAATCTTTTTTGCTAGGTGTGATTGGCCACCTATTAAAACCGGTTTTAGTAAAATATCTTAAAATTAATTAAAACATTTTTGTAAAACCAATTTCGAAGTCCGCGCTTTGAACCAGAGTAAAAACATGATTGGGTTCGGGAGTCGGTTACATGCGGGGAAGGATTAGCACCCCCGCAACGTCCGTTTAGAAAACGGTACCATTTAATCACATTATCTTAAATCTCGATTTAATGGACTCGACATCACTATTTAAAAATAACTCTCTTTTCCTTTTATTTTATTTTATAAAAAAAAACATGTTTATTATTTTTGAATTTTTTGATTATTATTATTTTTTTGAAAACAAAAGTGGACACAAATTTATTATCGAAAATACTCATTAAATATTCCCGACACTCTCGGTGGTATTTAACGAGATCTTCTCACCTCAAGACATCTTAGGAATCACAACCGTGATATCCTTCGAATTCCGTCGTCGGCAATTTACATCCATTTTTATTTAAATGCGTATGCACACGACTTAGCACATAATTATAAAATTAAACATACGACTCAAAACATTAAAAACACGAGCCTGGCAAAATATCGAGCGCAATAAACATTCGCTATTTATTTATTTTTATTATTTTCGTTTTTTTATGCATTTTTGTATCGAGCATATCGCTAAATACTCCCACCACTCGTGGTGATATTTAACGACATTCTCGCACCTCAAGATATATTAGGAATCACTACCGTGACGTCCTTCGAATTCCGTCGTCGGTTATTCGCATTTATTAAAAAATCTTTTTTTTTTTTAAAAAGTTAAAATGCTTTTAATAATTTTTTGGTGAGAGGGTGGGTTTTTATGGAGGGTTGAGGGGTTGGTGGTGTGTGGCAGGGGAGGGCTGTCAGGTGGAGGTTGCTTGTAAGCAACCGGTTGGGGTGGCGTGTGGGGGTTGGGGTTGCAGGGGCTGACAGGGGTATGGTTTGTGGCAGTGGGTGGCTAGGGTTTAGGTTAGCTAGGGTTTTGGCAGGTTAGGTTGGGGTAGGGTTTGGGCCTGATGGGCCAGTGGGCCTGGGTTCGGGGAAATGGGCCCGAAATTGGGCCTAGACAGCAGATTGGGCCTGCTAAATAGCAGACCCTGTTGCACATGGCCCGAGTCGGATTCGAATCCGACCCGGACAAAAATTGGTTATTACAGCTGCCCCTCTTTGCACATTGCTGAGAATCAGGAATAGGGCAAAGACAGTATAACCAATTTTGTCCGGCTATTGAGATCTCTACAACTTTGAAAATAAATTGCTCCTCTCATCAGAGGCTCCACAACTTTGAAAATAAATTGCTCCTCTCATCCGAGGCTCCACTACTTTGAAAATAAATTGCTCCTCTCATCAGAGGCTCCACAATTTTTGAAATTAAATTGCTCCTCTCATCCGAGGCTCCACAACTTTGAAAATAAATTGCTCCTCTCATCAGAGGCTCCACAACTTTGAAAATAAATTGCTCCTCTCATCAGAGGCTCCACAACTTTGAAAATAAATTGCTCCTCTCATCAGAGGCTCCACAACTTTGAAAATAAATTGCTCCTCTCATCAGAGGCTCCACAACTTTGGAATTTAAATTGCTCCTCTCATCAGAGGCTCTATCACTTGGAAAATAAATTGCTCCTCTCATCAGAGGCTCCACGACTTTGAAAATTTGAAAACGAACTTCGAATTTTTGACAATGAGTTTGAACACAACTTAGATTATCACATCACTTACTACCTTAGTCTTACGAAAGTGAAGACTCATTCTGGATATCCCATCTCTTTCTCGTTTAGTTTTGAAATTCCTTGTCAGATTCTTCGGATGTCGCCACTTGATTAATCATACCGAGGCTCGATCTTTCTTAAAGTAACGAGTTTGACTTCGCAAGAATTGAAAATAGTACCCGGAGGTTTTGAAAAATGTCATTTTGAAAGATGTTACCCGGAGGTTTTTGGAAGCAGATACTTGGAGGTCTAAAAACGTTACTTCTTTGAAATTGGTGCCCGGAGGTCTTATTCTTGACTTTGAGAGTGATGCCCAGAGGTATTTATCAATGATTTTTTAGAAAGGTGCCCGGAGGTCTTGAAAATATAACTTTTGAGGAAATGCCCGGAGGTCTTTAAAAATGTCTTTTTCTTGAAAATGGTGCCCGGAGGTCTTATCCATGGATTTTTGAGAATAGTGCCCGGAGGTCTTTTTCTTTTTTCTTTCCTGTGCCCGGAGGACTTAAAAGAGAAATGCCCGGAGGTCTTAGAACAGGTGCCCGGAGGTCTTAAAATAGGTGCCCGGGGGTCTTCTTTCTTCCTAACTTTCCTTTTCTTTCGCTGTGCCGGAAGGATTTAAAGAGGAATGCCCGGAGGTCTTAAAACAGGTGCCCGTAGGTCTTCTTTTTTCTAATTTGCTTTTTCTTTCGCTGTGCACGGAGGATTTTAAAAAGTAATGCCCGGAGGTTATCTTTTTTTTCTAATTTCCTTTTTCTTTTGCTGTGCCCGGAGGTCTTAAAAATGTAACTCGGAGGTTTTTAAAACAGATGCCCGGAGGTCTTCTTTTTTTAATTTTCTATCACTTTGAAAAATAAATTGCTTCTCTAATCAGAGGCTCCACAACTTTGAAAATAAATTGCTCCTCTCATCAGAGGCTCTACCACTTGGAAAATAAATTGCTCCTCTCATCAGAGGCTCCACAACTTTGAAAATAAATTGCTCCTCTCATCAGAGGCTCCACAACTTTGAAAATAAATTGCTCCTCTCATCAGAGGCTCCACAACTTTGAAATTTAAATTGCTCCTCTCATCAGAGGCTCCACAACTTTGAAAATAAATTGCTCCTCTCATCAGAGGCTCCACAACTTTGGAATTTAAATTGCTCTTCTCATCAGAGGCTCTATCACTTGGAAAATAAATTGCTCCTCTCATCAGAGGCTCCACAACTTTGAAAATAAATTGCTTTTCCTGTTCCCGGAGGACTTAAAAGAGGTAACCCGGAGGTTTTAAAAGAGGTGCCCGGAGGTCTTGGTGATCATACCTGAAGATCATATCTTGGAAGAAAATCTCACTGAATGTTCGAATTCAAATGTCAAAATTTCAAATAGTCAATGTCATGCATGAAATGAATGTCGTGCGATGTCAATGCATATGCTCCTGATGATGTATGTGCAAGTACCCATGAATACTGTACACATTTTACGACACGATGCAGATGCAAAACTTAATAAATATGCAAATGTTCATGAATGATGCGAATGTTCCCGATTGTTTTTTTTTCTGATCTTGGTTTAGCTTTTCCAAATCGTTTTTCCTCTTCGAAACAGAGTGTATACTGAAAGGCTCGTGCCTCGTAAGAGATCAACCCTTTTCTTCACTTTGGAACTATCCCTTTGCCCCGATAGTTTTTCAAGATCAACTGGAATCCGAGTGTTCATTTCTTCTACCTCAACAGTTCCATACCTCTGGGCCAGAAGAACCTTCGTCTTACGCCAACATCGGAAATGGTTTCTTCCAAAAATATTTTCATTTATCTGCTTTTGCTTGCTTCTTCTTTTTTTGAAAAATGTTTTCTTATTTACTGAAAACTTTTGAGCTGAAAATGTCATTGTCTGATATTGTGATATCCAAATCTCTTGAAGATTGATGATCACTGTTAGAAGTTTTTCTGAGTGTCAATTCGGATTTTTCAAATTGAGTCGGAGCTTAGTACCACAAGATTTTGGTTGATCCAAGGAGACTTCGCAACAGGAAAAATGTATATCCTTTCTAGATTCACAAATGGAACAGATTTTATAGAACATGATTTTTTTTGGACTCAAACAAATTCAACCTTCTTTTAGTTTCCAAATTATGGCGCTTTGACAAACGTCAAGACTAGCTGGGAGGTTCAAACTGGAAAGTTAATTCTGGAAAGAAAACGGTCTCAGTTTTTAAAGTCAAACCTCCAAACGAGAGTTGACAGTTTTGGGATATTTTGGAATTCTCAGATGTTCCTTAACTTCTTCAAAATGACCTCTTCTTTTGTTATGGCCTCGACAATACCATAAGCAGCACCGAAATTCCCTCATTTTACTCTAGACTGCCCGTGTTGGGTTTTCATCCTAGAGTCTCATTCTTTCCATTTTTTCATCCTTTTTTTTCATTAAATGTTTCACCATGCATTCAAGAAATCAAGACTTATCGAAAAAAGGATTTTTAACCAGAAAGGAGACCGAAGTCTCATGCATTTCTCTAAGAATAGACTCATCAATTTAAATGGCCATGCTCGATCAAAATGGTCTTTTCAAGGTATGTAATGTAGGCCGAGGTTCGAGGTACTGAAAGAAAAGATAAATAGGCCCAAACATGTGTTTAAGGTGATCAAATCAAGGATCATTCCATGAGGAGGATTCTCTTCGAAGCATTTGTCTTTTCTGAGCTTTCTCTTTATTTGATGATTTTCATCCGTTCTTTTCTTCCTTTTCTGTTTTTTTTGCTTTCCTTTTTCTTTTTATCTCTTTTTTTTTTTTGCATTTCTATTTTGACAAAGTGAGCCCGTCGTTATTTGGAAGCTCAGATTTCTCTTTGATTCACGACATTCTTTTTCGTTTTTGAACCAAGACTTCACTATCCGTGACCTTTGAAAAGATCCTTCCTCGAATTTGCCCCCCCTAGCGTGGAGGGTGATCCTTGATCGGGGTTGAAAGAACGAAAGTATTCATTAGGCTCAAAGGGGGTAGCAAAAAGATATTTTATAATTTGTGAAAGGATGATGAAAGATGGCCATTTTTCATCTCGAACACAAGCACGTAAATCGAAGAGTCATTCCCTAGAGGAAAATAGTGAAAAATGTTTTTTTCTTTCTTGAAACCATCTTGAATTTTATAAATGCATTATGTCACACTCGTTTTTCATTTTTTCTTTTCATTTTTTTATTTTTATTTTTTATGTTTTTTTTATGCACGCTCCGAAAATTACTTCATCTTTATTCACCGCGTGTCCTCCGTATCTACAACTGATGCACCATTTGATTGGTCATACAACTGAGAATTCTTATCATAATGAGGAACACCTCAAGTCTTTTTGGCTTTCCGAAGGGACAAGAAAGAATATCGCTCAAAAATAGCTTTTTTTTTTCTAGGAACCCGAGAAAATCAGGTTTAGTCATTGTTACCCGAGACGTTAATCATGAAGTGACGTCTGAGCAACTCTTGTTTTGTGGTTACGGAAAGGGATGTGAATGGTTTTGGCATAATCTTGACACACATCAATTTACCATGATCTAGATTCTTGAAAGAGATTTCACTTGTTTGAGACACCAAAAAGCTCGGATTTTTTTTCAAAAAGTTTGTTCCATTGCTCATAATCTAAATTAGGATCTGCATTTTTCTTATTGCATTGACTATGGTTTCTGAAATTCAAAAATATACTCCTGGAGGCATTGACTATTTTAAACTCAAAGGATTCAAGCATAGGCAAGTCCGAAAGAGAGATGGAAGAATGTTGGGTCATTTCTAACATTGATCATCAATAATCTCAAGATATCTCATCATTTCTTAACGCGAAGAAAGATTTTTTCTTTTAAGAACGCGCTCTTCAAAAATCAAGAATTTCTTTAATGTTTATTTTTTGCAAATTCAAATTAAAACCCAATAAACACAAGCCTTTGAAATTCAAAATTTATCTATTTCATGTGGATGCTAACATAAGACAAGTGCTTTCATGATGAGGCATAGAACTACATGCATATTCCTCAGTGCTTGTTGACATGCTTTTAGAGGTAATCACTCTCATCCTCAAAACCCGTGGCGAAGAAACCGATTCATGGCAATGCGGATTTCCACTGTTCGACTAGCTCTGGAGTCAAGATGCCATCGTGGACAAGACCTTCAATCTTTTCCTTCAGTTGTCTACATTTTTCAGTTGAATGTCCAATTGCCCCCATGTGATACTCACACTTGCTGTTCGGGTCATAACTCCTTGCTGATGGGTTTGGAGCTGTTTTCAAAGGCACAGGGGTGAGGTATCGGTTCCTCATTAGTAATTGCAACAGGTCGGAGATTGGGATTGAAAACTTCTCTTGGTTGCCCCTCGGTCGTTTCTGGGAAGCAGGCCTAGTTGCAAGGGCTGGCATAGGATGATGTGTTTGAATATCTGGAAGGTAAGGATAATGACTTGAAGAGACATTGGTAGAGTAACATGATTGATATGGAGAGACCCGGGGATACGGAGTGAATTCTCCCATAGCCTGGACATGTTCCTCCTTCCTTTCAGGTGTCTCGCTTCTCTCGGCATTGGATGTCTCATCTCCTTTGAGTTTTCCGTTCTTGATAGCATTTTCAATCATCTCTCCTGAAGTTACCATATCTACAAAACTCTTTGTGGCATTGCCAACTAGTCTATCATAGTACGGAGCATTCAGTGTATTCACAAAAAGGACAGTAATTTCCTTTTGAGTCAGAGCCGGTCGTACTTGGGTGGCCATGTCCATCCACCTCTGAGCATATTCTTTGAAGCTCTCAGTGGCCTTTTTCCCCATATTTTGCAAGGTCAACCTATCTGGTGCCATGTCGATCATGTGCTTATACTGAGTCTTGAAAGCTTTTGCCAGATCTTTCCAAGAACGGATATGGTCCCGATCCAACTGATTATACCATCTTGCAGCTGGCCCTGTTAGACTGTCTTGGAAGCAGTGGATTAACAGCTTGTCATTGTTGGTGTAGCCAGCCATTCTCCGACAAAACATCATGATGTGGATTGATGGGCATTTCGATCCGTCATACTTTTCAAATTCCGGGACTTTGAATTTTGGCGGAATCAACAAATCTGGGACCAAACTGAGCTCATTCGGATCCGTATTCCCGAAAACATCTATTCCTTCTATGGCTTTGAGTGTCTCTTCAAACAGATCATACTTCTGTTGCACTTCTGTGTCTTCCACTTGCTTTGCCATCCGTTTCTTCAGCTTTTCTTGTTCTAGTGAACCATCTCGGCTTGGAATAACAACTGAGTCTGAGGGGTGAAATTCCGAGTTCAATTGAAAATGTCCTCGGCCTTGTTGACTTGGTAGGAAGATCGGATCTTCATTGTTGTTTACTTGAGGTTGAGGTTCTTCCCCTATGATCGATCCTTCAGCAACCCATTTTCCTCGAGTCAGCCTAATCATCATTTCAATCATCTTGTCTATTTGCTCGCGTGACTCCTCTCGAGATTTTGTTATCTGTTCTCGTACTTCTTGCTGAGATCTGGCTAACTGTTCTTGTAGTTCCCTCTGTACTCTTTCCACTCTATCCAGTCTATTTTGTTCATCCTCCATGGTTCCGGCCTGTGTCATAGAGGTACGCAGCGATTCTTATACCTCTGATTTGGAAGAGAAATCCTTTCAAAGCTAAACCGACTTCTTTTTTATTCCTCTCAAGTGTGCTTCATGATGCATGAGCTATGAATGCCGTGAATGTAACACGATCCCATATGATGCATGTAAAGAATAAACAAATTAATGCATGAGTATATACAATGAGTGACCATGTATGTCACGAATGCAAGACCTTATTGTAATGAATGCAATCACGATGTCGATATGATGCATGTAAAGAATAAATAAAATGATATACTGGTATATACAGAGAACGATCATGTATGTCACTAATGTATTCTACAATGAATGACCGTGCATGTTATGATTGCAAAAATGATGCTTATTTGGTTCGTAAAGAATAAACAATATAATGCATGAATATATACAGAAAACTATTCATGATTTGGACTGAACTTGATCATTCAACAATTTTATTGCACAAACTTTGATCTCCAAATTCAATCCGCAAAATTTTTTGTTTTTGTTTCTTTTTTTGAAACATTTTTTTTCCGTAAAAATAAAAATATTATATAAAAAAAACCAATTTTTATCAAAAACTTTTCTGGTAGTGAGTCTTATTACGGCACAAATGTCCGAGTATTTATTCAACACTACCGGTTTGCAATCCTCATTTAATCAACAACAAGTGTCTATGCGGTTTATCAAATGACATTATTATCACCGTGAAATCAAAAATACAACTATAAATGTACATGCTTTATTTACAAGTGTATCAATGCATGAAATGTACGAGATGTATGAAAAGAAAGAATTTTCATATTTACAAATTCAAAAAATTAACAAACATTTGCCCGACGGTATCAACTTATTCAAGCATCACGGTGCCTTCGGAGCGAAAAATGAAACTTATTGCGGGTAGCACGGTGTACGTTCATCATTACCCGATTTACAGTTTTTTGTTCGGAGTGTAAACAATTAGCGAAAGATCACAATGTTCCTTCCTAATTTCGAGGATATCTGATCGGAAATTTGATATGGCTCTACTCAAGTTCACTACATGAGGTTGAGTTAGGTTCTAAAAGGCTCCAAATTGCTCCTTAATGTCGCCCGTGAAGGCTAGTAAGGCATCCCGATTTAAACGGGTTCAATTTGTTGGAGAGATTTTTCGCTAGCCCGTGCGGAGATTATTATCTCTCGAGAGCGTAGGTACTTTTTCTCTCTAAAAGTGTTTCGCTAGCCCATGCGGAGGTTATTGCCTCACGAGAGCGTAGGTACTTTACTTTCACCTAAAGGGATAAAGCTCGGGTATAGAGCTTATGTATGAAATGCACGAGCTTGTGTATAAGAAGGAACGGACAAACATTCGACTATCTGTCTACGACTCTTTATTCTAAACATTCCACGATTTAAACAAAAATAAACGACATAAAAAAATATGAATCAAGAATTAACAAATATCAAAGTGTAATTGCAAGCAAAATAAAAATAAAGAAAGAAAGAAAGTAAAGATAATTAAAATTAAATACCGATTAAATCCATTAATTCGAGATTTTAAAACAACACATGATCAATTTGTGGCTCGACTCTCAAAGGGTCCCCAGTGGAGTCGCCAAGCTGTCATAACGGTTTTTTCGGACCGCTAAGATGATTTTTATGAAAACACAAAAAATGGAGTCGCCACCAATCTTTTTTGCTAGGTGTGATTGGCCACCTATTAAAACCGGTTTTAGTAAAATATCTTAAAATTAATTAAAACATTTTTGTAAAACCAATTTCGAAGTCCGCCCTTTGAACCAGAGTAAAAACATGATTGGGTTCGGGAGTTGGTTACGTGCGGGGAAGGATTAGCACCCCCGCAATGCCCGTTTAGAAAACGGTACCATTTAATCACATGTTATCTTAAATCTCGATTTAATGGACTCGACATCACTATTTAAAAATAACTCTCTTTTCCTTTTATTTTATTTTATAAAAAAAACATGTTTATTATTTTTGAATTTTTTTATTATTATTATTTTTTTGAAAACGAAAGCGGACACAAATTTATTATCGAAAATACTCATTAAATATTCCCGACACTCTCGGTGGTATGTAACGAGATCTTCTCACCTCAAGACATCTTAGGAATCACAACCGTGATATCCTTCGAATTCCGTCGTCGGCAATTTACATCAATTTTTATTTAAATGCGTATGCACACGACTTAGCACATAATTATAAAATTAAACATGCGACTCAAAACATTAAAAACACGAGCCTGGCAAAATATCGAGCGCAATAAACATTCGCTATTTATTTATTTTTATTATTTTCATTTTTTTATGCATTTTTGTATCGAGCATATCGCTAAATACTCCCACCACTCGTGGTGATATTTAACGACATTCTCGCACCTCAAGATATCTTAGGAATCACTATCGTGACGTCCTTCGAATTCCGTCGTCGGTTATTCGCATTTATTAAAAAATCCTTTTTTTTAAAAGTTAAAATGCTTTTAATAATTTTTTTAAAACTGAAACCGAATAATAAAAAATATGTCGAATACTGAACAAAAATAATAATATGAATAAAAGAGGAAATTAAAACTATACTTGAAAAATGTCGAGAATCCAAAAGTTAGAATGTCGAACTTGATCTTCGCAAAATCACCTGAAAAATGTCAAAAATCAAAAAAAATCAAAACTTCAAAAATCGATAATCGTAAATTTTTCTTTTTCATTTTTTTTATTTTTTTACATTTTTTTTATTTTTTTTTTTATTTTTTCTTTTTATTTTTTATTTTAAATTTTTATTTTAAATTTATATATATTTTTTTTAAAATTTTAATTTTTTATTTTTTTTTCTTTTCCTTTTTCTTCCTTTTTTTTTTCTTTCTTTTTTTCTTTCTTTTTTTTTTTTTTTTCTGGGGGCCCAAAACCAGGCCTGTTGGGCCAGGTCCGGTCCTAGCCTGGCCTGCTGGGCCAGGTCCGATCCTGGCCTGGCCCAGTTCTCTATTTTTTTTTGGGCGAGATGGACCCGCGCGGACCCCGGGTCGAATCCGGGTCCAGGCGCGGATCCTCCTCGCGTTAAACGGTGCCGTTTCAGCGCCGTAAAAACTGCGCCGTTTCGGTGCCAACCTTTTTTTTTTTCCGGGTCGGGCGCGCGGACCCCGGGTCGACCCACGTGTCCACGCGCGGACCTTGGGTCAAAACGGTGCCGTTTTGGCACCGTTTATAAAAAAAAAGGAAACGGGCGACCCGCGCGGACCCCGGATCGACGCGCGGGTCTTTTGACCCGCTTCCTGGGGGCTATAAATAGCCCCCTTTTCCGTTTTTCCTCTTTTTTTTCTTCTTCTTCTCTCTCTCTTCTTCTTTTCTCTCTCTCTCTCTCCCACAGAAACCCAGAATCCGGCGGCCGGCCACCGCGCCGGCCGTCGTGCTTGTGGTCGGTCGCCGCTCGCCGGCGGCCGACTTCTTCCAAATTTCAGACCCGAGGGGGTTTCGACCCCCTCGTCACGGATCCGGGCTCCGTTTAGCCCTGATCCTCACCGATTTTCGTAGATCTAGGTTTAAAAAAAAACCTCTTTTTTCTTGGTTTGCTGTTTGGGTTTTTTTGTTTTTTTTTGCAGGTTTCGGTTTCTGAGGAGGTGGGGGGGTCGATCTAGTGGGGGGTCGATCTGGTGGCCCTCCGATTGGGGGGCTCAGATCAGGGGTTTTTTTGGTGGGTTCGAATCTGGGGGGGATCCGAATCGGTGGGGGTCTTCCCTCCTGGCTGAGGCTTCGGCCCCCTCTTTTTTTGTGAAGGGGTGGGTTTTTATGGAGGGTTGAGGGGTTGGTGGTGTGTGGCAGGGGAGGTCTGTCAGGTGGAGGTTGCTTGTAAGCAACCGGTTGGGGTGGCGTGTGGAGGTTGGGGTTGCAGGGGCTGAAGGGGTATGGTTTGTGGCAGCGGGTGGCTAGGGTTTAGGTTAGCTAGGGTTTTGGCAGGTTAGGTTGGGGTAGGGTTTGGGCCTGATGGGCCAGTGGGCCTGGGTTCGAGGAAATGGGCCCGAAATTGGGCCTAGACAGCAGATTGGGCCTGCTAAATAGCAGGCCCGCTTTGAACCAGAGTAAAAACATGATTGGGTTCGGGAGTCGGTTACGTGCGGGGAAGGATTAGCACCCCCGCAACGCCCGTTTAGAAAACGGTACCATTTAATCACATGTTATCTTAAATCTCGATTAATGGACTCGACATCACTATTTAAAAATAACTCTCTTTTCCTTTTATTTTATTTTATAAAAAAAAACATGTTTATTATTTTTGAATTTTTTGATTATTATTATTTTTTTGAAAACGAAAGTGGACACAAATTTATTATCGAAAATACTCATTAAATATTCCCGACACTCTCGGTGGTATGTAACGAGATCTTCTCACCTCAAGACATCTTAGGAATCACAACCGTGATATCCTTCGAATTCCGTCGTCGGCAATTTACATCCATTTTTATTTAAATGCGTATGCACACGACTTAGCACATAATTATAAAATTAAACATGCGACTCAAAACATTAAAAACACGAGCCTGGCAAAATATCGAGCGCAATAAACATTCGCTATTTATTTATTTTTATTATTTTCGTTTTTTATGCATTTTTGTATCGAGCATATCGCTAAATACTCACACCACTCGTGGTGATATTTAACGACATTCTCGCACCTCAAGATATCTTAGAATTCACTACCGTGACGTCCTTCGAATTCCGTCGTCGGTTATTCGCATTTATTAAAAAAATCCTTTTTTTAAAAAAAGTTAAAATGCTTTTAATAATTTTTTTAAAACCGAATAATAAAAAATACGTCGAATACTGAACAAAAATAAATAAACAAAAATAATAATATGAATAAAAGAGGAAATTAAAACTATACTTGAAAAATGTCGAGAATTCAAAAGTTAGAATGTCGAACTTGATCTTCGCAAAATCACCTGAAAAATGTCAAAAATCAAAAAAAATCAAAACTTCAAAAATCGATAATCGTAAATTTTTCTTTTTTATTTTTTATTTTTATTTTTTTTTGTTTTTATTTTTTATTTTTTTGTTTTTTTTTATTTCCTAAATTTTTTTGAGAATTTTTTATATATATTTTTTTATATATTTATTTATTTATTTTTTTTTATTTTTTATTTGTTATGTTAAATTTATATATATATATTTTAAAATTTTATTTTTATTTTTATTTTTTTCTTTTTTTTTTTCCTTTTTCTTCCTTTTTCTTTTTCTTTCTTTTTTTCTTTCTTTCTTTTTTTTTTTTCTGGGGGCCCAAAACCAGGCCTGTTGGGCCAGGTCCGGTCCTGGCCTGGCCTGTTGGGCCAGGTCCGATCCTGGCCTGGCCCAGTTCTCTATTTTTTTTTGGGCAAGGGGGACCCGCGCGGACCCCGGGTCGGATCCGGGTCCAGGCGCGGATCCTCCTCGTGTTAAATGGTGCCGTTTCGCCGCCGCAAAAATGGCGCCGTTTCGGTGCCACCGTTCTTTTTTTTTTCGGGTTGGGCGCGCGGACCTCGGGTCGACCCGCGGGTCCACGCGCGCACCCTGGGTCAAAACGGTGCCGTTTTGGTGCCGTTTATAAAAAAAATAAAAAAGGAAGCGGGCGACCCGCGCGGGCCCCTGGTCGACCCGCGGGTCTTTTGACCCGCTTCCTGGGGGCTATAATTAGCCCTCTTTTCCGTTTTTCCTCATTTTTTTTCTTCTTCTCTCTCTCTTCTTTTTTTCTCTCTCTCCCACAGAAACCCAGAATCCGGCGGCCGGCCACCGCGCTGGCCGTCGTGCTTGCCGTCGGCCGCTGCTTGCCGGCGGCCGACTTCTTCCAAATTTCAGACCCGAGGGGGTTTCGACCCCCTCGTCACGGATCCGGGCTCCGTTTAGCCCTTGTAGACACCTAATTTTGTCCGGACCACTAAACAGGTATGTTTTCTTCCCATATTGATGTTCCCAAGTGTAAAAAGACTGTTTTCATCCTGCAGGTGGTACTCCGAGACTTAGTTTAAGAGGGCGAGCACAAAAAGTCAAACTTGAAAAAAAGTCAACCCCGAAAAAGTCAACCCCAGAAAGTCAACTACTGAAAAAGTCAACCCACTTTCAAAATCAAGATTTTAAGTTCAATTGAAAAATGGCGAAAGAATTTTGATAATCCGAGGTCTACATTGAAAGATATGGAGTTCAGAAGTTGGGATTTGGAGATTCAGTAGAAAGGAAACCCTAATCCGAGAAATTTGGGGAAAAGTGCTTAAACGATCAAACTGGTCGAAATTGAAGGTTCCAAATGAAAGATAAGCACTGACTACGGGTAATGGAGAAGTCACTTGCAAGAAAAACCGAAAAAAAAGTCAATCCGGGAGAAAACCGAGAATTAGGGTTTTTAGTGGATTTCGGTGAAATCGGGAAGAATCACAGAAATGGCCCGACTTGGTAAGACCAAAGCCCCCAATGGATGAGGAATGATTAAAAAGGATGGCCCAAGGCTCAGATTGAAGAAAATCTGAAAATCGGACTTGTTTTGAGCAAAACCGGGTTTCGGAGGTTAAAGGGTAAAATTGGAAAAATTTGGGAAAAATAGCAAATGGACTCCGAAAATTATGGAAAATTTGTCAATCTCATTCTTAAATCATTTGAAAGATATTGGAGAAAGAAAATCTTGATTCCGAGTTCGTTTGCAAAGTGGCCAAATCCCGGGCTTCTTATGCAGTAATTCAAAAAGATAAATCCCGGAAAAATAGCAAATGGACTCCAAAAATTCTGAAATTTGGCAAATCTCATTTTTAAATTATTTGGAAGAGATTGGCGAAAGAAAATCTTGATTCCGAGTTCGTTTGCAAAATGGCCAAATCCCGGGCCTCCTATGCAGTAATTCAAGCCGATAAATCCCAAAAAAATACCAAATGAGCTCCAAAAATTATGAAAACTTCCAGATCACACTTTTTAAATATTTTGAAGAGATTGGTGAAGAAAAATATTGATTTGGAGCTCGTTTAAAAAATGGTAAAATGTAGGGGCATAAAAGGGCATTTTTGGGAAGAAAAAATCCAAATAAATAGCAAACGGACTCGGATAATTTTGAAAACTTCCAGAACTCAATATTTTATTATTTTGGAAGTATTAAAAAAAGAAATTTTGAATTTGGAGTCCGTTTGATATTTATTTGCATCCGGGGGGCAAAATGGTCATTTCACCCAAGCAACCGAAAAGGGCTTTTTTGGCCCTTCAAAAAAATCAGAGTTGGGCTGGAAAAGAGAAGTGCTGGCATGCCCAAGCCCAAAGAAAGGAGGAAGCTTCTAATTTTTTTTTTTAATCAAGTGGTTAAAAATCAAGAGTTAGTTAACCATTCTCTTTGATCAAGCCATGGTGATTAAACCACATAGGTTAAGAAAGATGTCAACATTATTTTTGCATAGCTGTAATTTGAGAGGGCTGAGATGCTAATCTAAAGGTGGTAATTTCATGACTTTTCATCTTGAATTATTGGCCATTTGATGGAAATTAGGTTACACAAAAATGACAACATCTTGGAGGCTACATGCATTAAGGCTAGCCCTAAGGGGGGGGGGGAGGCAGATTTTGGTTTCTTCTTTTCCATTTTGGCTGATTTCTCTTAGTTTTTCTTAGTTTTTATCTTCTTGGTTGAGAGCAAAAAAAGAAAAGTTTAGAAATAAAGGAAAGTTTGAAGAGAAAAGCTTGAAATATTAGCTTCTTGAGGTTGCTCTTGAGCACCAACTCTTGCACTTTCATTTTCTATTCTTGTTTTTTGCTATTTTAATCTCTACTTGGTGAGTTTTCATTTTAAAATAATGTTTCTTGTTCTTCCTTCATTTCCTTTCTTAAGTATATTTTTTTTACATTTTGTTTTTACAATAAACTCACCATGGCCAAATGGCCTACATTATTTATTTTAAGTTGTTGTTTCAATTCATTTTACCATATTGTTTATGCTATTTTCTTTGTTTTTGATGTTTTAAGTGTTATGTTATTTCATGTTCTTAAGTTATATTTAATTTGGTTGCTTTGTTTGTTGCCATTTATGTCTTAGATATCATGTTTTTGCATTTTTAATTTTCTGTTTTCATTTGAGTATGTTTTAGAGTTAGCATATTAAGTGTTTGTGAAAATGCTTGTGTGATTCTTTGCATGATTCTTGTTTTATATCTTAGTGAGCATGTTTTAGATTTGGTATATTAGGTGTTTGTGAAAATGCTTGTGTGATTTTTGTGTTATGACTTAGTTTTTCATGCTAGCATACCAAGTGTTTGTGAAAATGCCATGCTTGTTGGAGCTTGGGGCCATTTGGCTACTCCATGTGTTTTGCATTGTGTGTTGTATTTTTTGTCATGCTAGTTGTTAGGTTTTTGCATTTGCATGATATTTGGTTGGATTTTTGAATTAAGCATGCCTTGTGTTTGTGAAAATGCCATGCATGTCTTAGGTCTAGGTTACATTAAATGCCATGCAAGTTCATGTTAGGTCTAGGCCATATTATTTATGTCATGCATTTTCCTTACATTTAGGTTTAGATCCATGCATTTCATGCATTATGTTTGCTGCATTGTTTCATGCATTTCATGTTCATACCACTTGAATAATGACTTGAGCCAATTGATGGTTCAAAGTCATGCTCTCTTGAGCACACTTGTGGAAAATTAAGTTTGTCAAGTTGATTATTCTACCTTTGTGATTTTTTTTACTTAGCCATTTTTTATCTAACTTTCAAAAAGTCCTAGCTACTGCTTTCAAGTCATTTTATGAGTTTCAAATATTTTTACTTTGATTTTTAAATAATTTTATCAAAGACAAAAAAATGTGCTGGCAAAGCAGTTTTTTCTCCTCCAAAAACTCGTACATCTCTGATTTTTCTGGGAATTCATCTTTGATCAGAAAATTAAGCCGATTTTTTATCGTGTAGTTTTACATGTCCTGAGTCTCCAGTAATTTTTTCAGAATTTTTGGAATTTTTAAAAATAGGGTAAAAAATCGTGGATTAAAACTGGACAGTGGAGTCAGGATTGAATTTAAAGAAAAACAAAGCAGTTTTTTCTCCTCCAAAAACTCGTACATCTCTGATTTTTCTGGGAATTCATCTTTGATCAAAAAATTAAGCCGATTTTTTCTCGTGTAGTTTTAAATGTCGTGAGTCTCCAGTATTTTTTTTAGAATTTTTGAAATTTTTAAAAATAGGGTAAAAAATCGTGGATTAAAACTAGACAGTGGAGTCAGGATTGAATTTAAAGAAAAACAAAGCAGTTTTTTCTCCTCCAAAAACTCGTACATCTCTGATTTTTCTGGGAATTCATCTTTGATCAAAAAATTAAGCCGATTTTTTCTCGTGTAGTTTTAAATGTCGTGAGTCTCCAGTATTTTTTTCAGAATTTTTGGAATTTTTTAAAATAGGGTAAAAAATCGTGGATTAAAACTGGACAGTGGAGTCAGAATTGAATTTAAAGAAAAACAAAGCAGTTTTTTCTCCTCCAAAAACTCGTACATCTCTGATTTTTCTGGGAATTCATCTTTGATTCGAAAATTAAGCCGATTTTTTTTCGTGTAGTTTTACATGTTCTGAGTTTCCAGTATTTGTTTTAGAATTTTTGGAATTTTTAAAAATAGGATAAAAATTCGTGGATTAAAACTGGACAGTGGAGTCAGAATTGAATTTAAAAAAAAAAACAATTTTCTGTTTTGGTTAATTTACTTAGAGTGGGCTGATTAGAAGGGGTAGCTACTGACTTAGGGTAATTTCTAAGCCTTTTCAAACTCTAAAAATGGTTTTTCAAGTCCCGGGTTAAGGGTAGTCAAGTCCGGATTTTTTAAACTTAGGAAATTAGAGCCATTTTAAAGAAATTAGCCCAGTTTTTATTTTTAATTCAAGCTTTTCAAAATTGTTTTCAAACAATCACAAAGTATTTTGGTTTTAGAATATTTAATTTGACATATTTTCCTAAGGTAGCCGGATATCTTTTTAGATATACGGATTTCCTTAATTAAAGGAAAAAAATACATTTCATGCATTGCATTTTTATATTCATGCATTTTATATAATATGTGATTCTTGCTATAATAATTTCTATGATATTGTTGTTATTTTGATTTATATTTTTTGATGTTACATGGTTTATTATATGGTTTCGAATATTTCATGATATCCTATGCTTTTATTTAGTTATCTTTATTTAGCATATACGTATTCATTTATTTTAAATGTTTTCAAAAGATAATGGTTTTCAATAAAAATAAAGATATTCCCGAGTTAAAATAATTCATGAGTTCTCTACCGGGTTTGCTGGAGGGAATATCATCAATTATCATTAATAAAGGAATATCTTTCTTTCAAAAAAGAGAATGATTCGGAAAGTTTTCCAAAACTAATAAAAATTTCTATATTTTGCCACGTTTGTTGGGGAATATAGGAAAATTTTGAATTTATAAATTCTGGATCATTTTCAATAAAAAAAATGAAATTATTTTTCTTTAAATTGGGAATTAACTTGAAATACTAAATTTAAAACCAACTTTTTACCGAGACTTGAGATAACACACGATTAATAAGGTACCGATTTATACGGGCGTTGTGGGGGTGCTAATCCTTCCCCACACGTAACCGACTCCCGAACCCGCTTCTTTGATTTCTCTGGTTTAAAACGCAGACTTGAAATTGGTTTTTAAAATGTTTTAATTAATTTTTAAAATATTTTATAAAACCGGTTTTAATAGGTGGTCGATCACACCTAGCTAAAAAAGATTGGTGGCGACTCCATGTCTTTTTTAAGGTCATTTTCAAAACCTTCATTTTTCTAGAGGAATTAAGTCGACTTTTCCTCGATTTTTTTTTAATGTCACGCCTAACGAATAATAACTAGCTGTCGCAACCTAAAAAATAATAATGACGACGAGTCTCATCGCAAGACTTTATTATTCGTTAGGCGTGACATTAAAAAAAATCGAGGAAAAGTCGACTTAATTCCTCTAGAAAAATGAAGGTTTTGAAAATGACCTTAAAAAAGACATGGAGTCGCCACCAATCTTTTTTAGCTAGGTGTGATCGGCCACCTATTAAAACCGGTTTTATAAAATATTTTAAAAATTAATTAAAACATTTTAAAAACCAATTTCAAGTCTGCGTTTTAAACCAGAGAAATCAAAGAAGCGGGTTCGGGAGTCGGTTACGTGTGGGGAAGGATTAGCACCCCCACAACGCCCGTATAAATCGGTACCTTATTAATCGTGTGTTATCTCAAGTCTCGGTAAAAAGTTGGTTTTAAATTTAGTATTTCAAGTTAATTCCCAATTTAAAGAAAAATAATTTCATTTTTTTATTGAAAATGATCCAGAATTTATAAATTCAAAATTTTCCTATATTCCCCAACAAACGTGGCAAAATATAGAAATTTTTATTAGTTTTGGAAAACTTTCCGAATCATTCTCTTTTTGAAAGAAAGATATTCCTTTATTAATGATAATTGATGATATTCCCTCCAGCAAACCCGGTAGAGAACTCATGAATTATTTTAACTCGGGAATATCTTTATATTTTTTTTATTGAAAACCATTATCTTTTTTTGAAAACATTTAAAAGAAATGAATATGTATATGCATGACATAAATAAAATGACATAGCAAAATCTAAATAATATAATACAACCTAAATGACATGACAAGTATGAATGGTATGGCATATAATTTAAATGACATGGAATAAAATAATGCTATCATATAATGTGCATGAAAATAAAAATGCAATGCATGAAATGTATTTTTTCCTTTAATTAAGGAAATCCGTATATCTAACAAGATATCCGGCTACCTTAGGAAAATATGTCAAATTAAATATTCTAAAACCAAAATACTTTGTGATTGTTTGAAAACAATTTTGAGAAGCTTGAATAAGAAAATAAAAACTGGGCTAAAAATTTTTAAAATGGCTCTAATTTCCTAAGTTTAAAAAATCGGGACTTGGCTACCCTTAACCCGGGACTTGAAAAACCATTTTTAGAGTTTAAAAAGGCTTAGAAATTACCCTAAGTCAGTAGCTAACCCTCCTAATCAGCCCACTCTAAGTAAGTTAACCAAAACAGAAAATTGGTTTTTCTTTAAATTCAATTCTGACTCCACTAACCAGTTTTAATCCATGATTTTTTATCCTATTTTTAAAAATTCCAAAAATTCTGAAAAAAATACTGGAGACTCAGGACATGTAAAACTACACGAGAAAAAATCGGCTTAATTTTTGAATCAAAGATGAATTCCCAGAAAAATCAGAAATGTACGAGTTTTTGGAGGAGAAAAAACTGCTTTGTTTTTCTTTAAATTCAATTCTGACTCCACTGTCCAGTTTTAATCCACGATTTTTTACCCTATTTTTAAAAATTCCAAAAATTCTGAAAAAATTACTGGAGACTCAGGACATGTAAAACTACACGATAAAAAATCGGCTTAATTTTCTGATCAAAGATGAATTCCCAGAAAAATCAGAGATGTACGAGTTTTTGGAGGAGAAAAAACTGCTTTGCCAGCACATTTTTTTGTCTTTGATAAAATCATTTAAAAATCAAAGTAAAAATATTTGAAACTCATAAAATGACTTGAAAGCAGTAGCTAGGACTTTTTGAAAGTTAGATAAAAAATGGCTAAGTAAAAAAAATCACAAAGGTAGAATAATCAACTTGACAAACTTAATTTTCCACAAGTGTGCTCAAGAGAGCATGACTTTGAACCATCAATTGGCTCAAGTCATTATTCAAGTGGTATGAACATGAAATGCATGAAACAATGCAGCAAACATAATGCATGAAATGCATGGATCTAAACCTAAATGTAAGGAAAATGCATGACATAAATAATATGGCCTAGACCTAACATGAACTTGCATGGCATTTAATGTAACCTAGACCTAAGACATGCATGGCATTTTCACAAACACAAGGCATGCTTAATTCAAAAATCCAACCAAATATCATGCAAATGCAAAAACCTAACAACTAGCATGACAAAAAATACAACACACAATGCAAAACACATGGAGTAGCCAAATGGCCCCAAGCTCCAACAAGCATGGCATTTTCACAAACACTTGGTATGCTAGCATGAAAAACTAAGTCATAACACAAAAATCACACAAGCATTTTCACAAACACCTAATATACCAAATCTAAAACATGCTCACTAAGATATAAAACAAGAATCATGCAAAGAATCACACAAGCATTTTCACAAACACTTAATATGCTAACTCTAAAACATACTCAAATGAAAACAGAAAATTAAAAATGCAAAAACATGATATCTAAGACATAAATGGCAACAAACAAAGCAACCAAATTAAATATAACTTAAGAACATGAAATAACATAACACTTAAAACATCAAAAACAAAGAAAATAGCATAAACAATATGGTAAAATGAATTGAAACAACAACTTAAAATAAATAATGTAGGCCATTTGGCCATGGTGAGTTTATTGTAAAAACAAAATGTAAAAAAAATATACTTAAGAAAGGAAATGAAGGAAGAACAAGAAACATTATTTTAAAATGAAAACTCACCAAGTAGAGATTAAAATAGCAAAAAACAAGAATAGAAAATGAAAGTGCAAGAGTTGGTGCTCAAGAGCAACCTCAAGAAGCTAATATTTCAAGCTTTTCTCTTCAAACTTTCCTTTATTTCTAAACTTTTCTTTTTTTGCTCTCAACCAAGAAGATAAAAACTAAGAAAAACTAAGAGAAATCAGCCAAAATGGAAAAGAAGAAACCAAAATCTGCCTCCCCCCCCCCTTAGGGCTAGCCTTAATGCATGTAGCCTCCAAGATGTTGTCATTTTTGTGTAACCTAATTTCCATCAAATGGCCAATAATTCAAGATGAAAAGTCATGAAATTACCACCTTTAGATTAGCATCTCAGCCCTCTCAAATTACAGCTATGCAAAAATAATGTTGACATCTTTCTTAACCTATGTGGTTTAATCACCATGGCTTGATCAAAGAGAATGGTTAACTAACTCTTGATTTTTAACCACTTGATTAAAAAAAAAAATTAGAAGCTTCCTCCTTTCTTTGGGCTTGGGCATGCCAGCACTTCTCTTTTCCAGCCCAACTCTGATTTTTTTGAAGGGCCAAAAAAGCCCTTTTCGGTTGCTTGGGTGAAATGACCATTTTGCCCCCCGGATGCAAATAAATATCAAACGGACTCCAAATTCAAAATTTCTTTTTTTAATACTTCCAAAATAATAAAATATTGAGTTCTGGAAGTTTTCAAAATTATCCGAGTCCGTTTGCTATTTATTTGGATTTTTTCTTCCCAAAAATGCCCTTTTATGCCCCTACATTTTACCATTTTTTAAACGAGCTCCAAATCAATATTTTTCTTCACCAATCTCTTCAAAATATTTAAAAAGTGTGATCTGGAAGTTTTCATAATTTTTGGAGCTCATTTGGTATTTTTTTGGGATTTATCGGCTTGAATTACTGCATAGGAGGCCCGGGATTTGGCCATTTTGCAAACGAACTCGGAATCAAGATTTTCTTTCGCCAATCTCTTCCAAATAATTTAAAAATGAGATTTGCCAAATTTCAGAATTTTTGGAGTCCATTTGCTATTTTTCCGGGATTTATCTTTTTGAATTACTGCATAAGAAGCCCGGGATTTGGCCACTTTGCAAACGAACTCGGAATCAAGATTTTCTTTCTCCAATATCTTTCAAATGATTTAAGAATGAGATTGACAAATTTTCCATAATTTTCGGAGTCCATTTGCTATTTTTCCCAAATTTTTCCAATTTTACCCTTTAACCTCCGAAACCCGGTTTTGCTCAAAACAAGTCCGATTTTCAGATTTTCTTCAATCTGAGCCTTGGGCCATCCTTTTTAATCATTCCTCATCCATTGGGGGCTTTGGTCTTACCAAGTCGGGCCATTTCTGTGATTCTTCCCGATTTCACCGAAATCCACTAAAAACCCTAATTCTCGGTTTTCTCCCGGATTGACTTTTTTTTCGGTTTTTCTTGCAAGTGACTTCTCCATTACCCGTAGTCAGTGCTTATCTTTCATTTGGAACCTTCAATTTCGACCAGTTTGATCGTTTAAGCACTTTTCCCCAAATTTCTCGGATTAGGGTTTCCTTTCTACTGAATCTCCAAATCCCAACTTCTGAACTCCATATCTTTCAATGTAGACCTCGGATTATCAAAATTCTTTCGCCATTTTTCAATTGAACTTAAAATCTTGATTTTGAAAGTGGGTTGACTTTTTCAGTAGTTGACTTTCTGGGGTTGACTTTTTCGGGGTTGACTTTTTTTCAAGTTTGACTTTTTGTGCTCGCCCTCTTAAACTAAGTCTCGGAGTACCACCTGCAGGATGAAAACAGTCTTTTTACACTTGGGAACATCAATATGGGAAGAAAACATACCTGTTTAGTGGTCCGGACAAAATTAGGTGTCTACAGCTGCCCCTCTTTGGCTATTGCTGAGAATCAGGAATCAGGCAAAGATAAACCGACACTAATTTTGTACGGTCAGTGACATCACATGTGAAGGAAAGGGAAAGGGGTTTCTTTTTCATTTTAATTTTTTTCATTTTCTATTTTTCATTTTTTCATTTTTTTCTTCTTTCTTCTTTTTTTCTTTTTTCATTTTTTTATTTTTTTTTATTTTTTTTTTATTTTTTTTTATTTTTTTTTATTTTTTTTCTATTTTCTCTTTTTTCATTTTTTTTTAAAAACAATAAATTGAAGATTTTGTCCTTAAATTGAATTCCCTGCCTAAACAAGGCTCGATTCGTCTTAAGGGAATGAATTCGATTTCAAAAGAAAAATTTATGCTCGAAGGGCTTTAAAATTGGTGCCCGAAGGTCTTAAAATGGTGCCCGGAGGTCTTAAAAATTGGTGCCCGGAGGTCTTAAAAATTGGTGCCCGGAGGTCTTACCCCTGAAAAAAGTTATGCCCGGAGGTCTTAAAGATGTTGCCCGGAGGTCTTACCTGTGATTTGAAAAATTATGCCCGGAGGTCTTAAAAATTGGTGCCCGGAGGTCTTACCCCTGAAAAAAGTTATGCCCGGAGGTCTTAAAGATGTTGCCCAGAGGTCTTACATATGATTTGAAAAAAATTATGCCCGGAGGTCTTACCCCTAAAAAAAATAATGCCCGGAGGTCTTAAAGATGTTGCCCGGAGGTCTTACCTGTGATTTGAAAAATTATGCCCGGAGGTCTTAAAAATGGTGCCCATAGGCCTTACCCCTGAAAAAAAGAGTTATGCCCGGAGGTCTTAAAGATGTTGCCCGGAGGTCTTACCTGTGATTTGAAAAATTATGCCCGGAGGTCTTAAAATGGTGCCCGGAGGTCTTAAAAATTGGTGCCCGGAGGTCTTACCTGTGATTTGAAAAAAATGCGCTGTATGCGACTTTAAAAATGATGCCCGGAGGTTTTAAGAATGGTGCCCGGAGGCCTTACCCGTGATTTGGAAGAAATGCGCTGTATGCGACTTTAAAAATGATGCCCGGAGGTCTTAAGAATGGTGCCCGGAGGCCTTACCCATAATTTGGAAGAAATGCGCTGTATGCGACTTTAAAAATGATGCCCGGAGGTCTTAAGAATGGTGCCCGGAGGCCTTGCCCATAATTTGGAAGAAATGCGCTGTACGCGACTTTAAAAATGATGCCCGGAGGTCTTAAGAATGGTGCCCGGAGGCCTTACCCATAATTTGGAAGAAATGCACTGTATGCGACTTTAAAAATGATGCCCGGAGGTTTTAAGAATGGTGCCCGGAGGCCTTACCCATAATTTGGAAAAAATGCGCTGTATGCGACTTTAAAAATGATGCCCGGAGGTCTTAAGAATAGTGCCCGGAGGCCTTACCCCTGAAAAAAGTTATGCCCGGAGGTCTTAAAGATGTTGCCCGGAGGTCTTAAAGATATTGTCCGGAGGTCTTACCTGTGATTTGAAAAATTATGCCCGGAGGTCTTAAAAATGTTCTTTGAAGAATTGTTGAAAATTACCCTAACGATTTTGAGAAGATGCGAATGCTTTTTGATGCAGATGCAGGTGTTGAATAAGACACGAAATGACTTAAACTGGTGCAAATGTCTTTAATGCAAATGTAAATGACTTGGATTGATGCCCATGTTTCATGATGCAGATGCCCCTACTAATTGTGTTCATGTAACTGGTTTATGAATGGTGTAACTACAATTACCACACAGTAATGAAAATGCAATGATTCTAGAAATGATGCAATTGCTTGAGATGACACAAATACGAATTCCATGAAGAATGTAAATGTAAAGGTAAAATACAGATGCTTATGGAATAATGCCAATGCAAATACCCATGAATGATGCAAATGCTTGCCGACACTGTGCAGATGCAAAAGCTCGATAAAGAGATGAGTGCTCATGAGTGATGCAAGTGCCCCCGGCTGTTTTTCTAGACTTTGGCTTAGCCTTTCAAATTCATTTTTCCTCTTCAAATCAGAGTATATCTTCAATTCATTTTGGCTATTCTCTTTGCCCCAACAGTTTTTCAAACTTTCATCAACAGAGATCTGAACCGGGTTCTATTTCTTCTTCTCATATCTGGAAGTCAAGACCTATCCTGGCAGTTCTACACCTTTGAGTTAGAAAAATCCTTGTCTCATGCCAACATCAAAATGGGTATTTCAAAAAAATCTTTTTATTTGTTTTCGCATTTTGAAAACTTCTGAACAAAAAATATTAACCCCACAATGTGTGATGTACAAATCTTTTGAAGACTGATGATCATTGTTAGAAATTTCTCTAAGTATCAATCTGGGTTTTTTCAACTGGATTGGCAAGGCTTGGTATAACAAGATTCTGGCTTTTCCAGGAAAACTTCATGACAAAAATGTATATCCCTTCTAGGCTCACAAATGGAACAGGTTTTATAAATCATGAATTCATTGAGAACCAAACAAATTCAACATTCTTTTAGTTTCCATATCAAGGCATTTTGTCAAGCATCAAGATTGGCTGGGATGTTTAAACCGGAAAGTTTAATCTTGGGAACAAAGTTTCAGTTTTTGAAGACAATCCTCCGAATGAGAGCTGACAATTTGGGGGGTTCAGGAATTCCTAGATGTTCCTCAATGACCACTCCTTTAATAAGATCTTTTCTTTTGGGGTATCGGCACTATCATCGATGGCATCGAAAATTCCCATTCTACTCTAGACCGCCCGTTTTTTTTGGGTTTTCGCCCTAGAGTCCCATTCTTTTCAATTTTTCTCTTTTTTTTTTTTACCATGCACTTGAGAATTCTAAATTCTTCCTTAGTGAAATGAGAATTTGATAAGATGGGATAAAATCTGAGGAAAACCCTTCAAATTAAACATTCATGCTTGATCAAAATGGACTTTTAAAGCACGTAATGTAGGCCATGGCTCAGGATTCAGAAAGAAAGGATAAATAGGCCCAAAATATGTGTTTGAGGGTAATCAGATCAAGGATCCTTTCTTGAAGAGGATTTTCTTTGAAGCATGTGTCTCTTCTTGGACATTTCTTTCTTTTTGATTTTGCTCTTTTTCTTCCTTGCTTTTGGCTTTCAATTTGCCATGTCTTTCACACACATTTTTTTATTGTGTTTTTTGTTTGTTTTTCTTGGCTTTCATTTCGTCATCTTTTCCTCTTCTTTTTTTCTTTGACAGAGTGCGCCCGTATTTATTCGGGGCTCCATTTGCTTTGTGTCTGTCCCTGAGCTGTCACTCATTTCTCAATGATCTTTGAAAAGATCTTTCCTCGCATTTGCCCCCCAGTGTAGAGGGTAATCCTTGATCAGGGTTCAAAGAATTAAGAATTCTTTTGGCTCAAAAGGGGTGACTATGGATAATAATTTTTTTCTTGTGAAATGGATATGAAAGATGGCCATTCATCATATCAAGCCCAAATATTCTCATTGAAAAGCAATCCTCAGGGGAAATAGATATTCAGAATTTCATTTTGCACTTTGGAATCATCCGAATTCTCATATGCATGATATCATGATTTTTCTTTTTCTTTTTTTTCTTTTTTTTTTTTGTTTTTTTCGTCGCATGCCCCCAATGATTCATGCATTAGCCCATCTTTCTTCACTATGTATCCATCATTTCCACATATGATGCCCCAATTTGATTATCCATGCGAATTTGTATCAACGAGGAATATGGCAAGTCTAGGTCTGTTTTGAAAAGGCTGAGTTTCCAATCTGAGTTCTTTGAAGAGACAAGGAAAACATGACCCAAAAGCAGGTTTTCTCTGGGACAAGGGATAATCTAGTTTAATCATTGTGCCCCAAGGTGTCAATCATGAAGTGATGTCTGGGCAATTAGTGTTTTGTGGTCATTGGGAAAGGTCATGAATGGTTTTAGCACAATCCTGACACACACCAAATTATCAAAATCTGGATTCTTGAAAGAATGTCTCATTTGTTTGATTTTCAAGGAATTCAAAAAATTTCAAAAAGTTTGTTCCTTTGTTCATAGCCTAGACTAGGATTTACATCCTTGCTTATTTTGCAATGACAATGCTTCTCTTTTTTCATTCATTTTTCCTTGAAGCATTAGGTCTTTCAAGTGTTATTGATTCAAGGTTTAGGTATAGAGAAGCCCAAAAAAGAGGGGGATGGTGTTGGGTCATTTCTAACACTGATCATCAATCTTCTTGAGACTATCCATTATTAAAACTTCCTTAATGCTTGTTTTTGTAAATTCACGTTTATTTAAAACACAACAAACACAAAGCATTTAAAATTCATTTAATTCATGTAGATGTTAACATGAGACAAGTGCTTTCATCATCACAGTGTATAAAACTACATGCGTCAAAAATGCTCCTATTGACATCCTTCAAAGGTAGTAATTCTCCCCCTAAAACCCTGAAAGAAATTGATTTAGGGCTAAGTGGCCTTCCATTGATCGATAAGCTCCGGTGTCAAAATACCATCACGGATAAAACTTTCAATCATTTCCTTCAGTTGTCTGCATTTTTCAGTTGAATGCCCAACTACCCCTAGGTGATAATCACACTTGCTGTCAGGGTCATAACTCCTTGCTGATGGATTCGGAGCTATTTTCAAAGGTACCGGGGTAAGGTACTGATTCTTTATTAGTAATGGCAGTAAGTCAGGGATGGGGATTGGAATTCTTTCTTGATTTTCTCGCGGTCGTTTTCTAGAAGTAGGCCTTGTTGCAAGGGCTGGTATAGGATTAGGTGTTTGGGTAGGTAGGTAAGGATAAAGGCTTGGAGATACCTCAGTAGGGTAACATGATTGGTATGAGGGAAATTGGGAATATAGGATGAAATCTTCCATAGTTTGGACATCTTCCTCTTTCTTTCTTGGTGCCTTATTTCTCTCGGTATTGGATGTTCCTTCTCTTTCAAGTTTCCCATTCTTGATAGCATTCTCAATCATCTCCCCTGAAATTACCATGTCCGCAAAATTCTTCGAAGCATTGCCGACAAGTCTGTCATAGTACGGGGCGTGCAGTGTATTCACAAAAAGGATAGTGATTTCCTTTTGTGTCAAGGGCGGTTGTATTTGGGCAGCCAGGCTCATCCACCGTTGTGCATATTCTTTGAAGCTCTCAGTAGCTTTTTTCTCCATATTTTGCAAAGTGAGACGATCAAGTGTCTTGTCGGTCATATGCTTGTACTGGTTTAGAAAAGCCCCAGCCAAATCATTCTAAGAGCGAATCTGATCCTTGCTCAACTGACTATACCACCTAATTGCGGACCCGCTGAGGCTATCCTGAAAGCAGTGAATCAAAAGCTTATCATTATCTATCTGACTTGTCATCTTTCGGCAGAACATAGTGATGTGGGCTGATGGATCGGTCGTCCCGTCATATTTCACAAAGTCAGGGATCTTAAACTTAGGAGGAATGACTAAATCGAGGACCAAGCATCGTTCTTTCGCCTCCACACTCCCGAATACATCTTTTCTTTCTATTGCCCGGAGCCTTTCATCTAACAACTGATATTTCCCTTGGGAATCTGCCAACTCAACCTCATTTACTGCAACCCTTTTCAACTTTGCCTGTTCAGCCGGATCATCTGATTTTAGGACATTGACGGGGTTAACAGTGTTCTGGGCATCACTTATTGCTACCTCATCTTGGCCCTTTTGTACCTCTAACCCTTCTCCGGCGACAAAGTTTTCGGTGTATCCTTTTCCCTTCATTACAGCAGACATTAGCTCCATCAGTTTAGTCATCTGATCCTTAGATTCTGCTTGAGATTTTGCTAGCTGTTCTCGCAATTCTCTCTGTTCCCTTTCCATTTTTTCCATTCGGGCAACTTGTTCATCCTCCATAGCACCGGTCTGTATTAAAAGTGTACTCAGTACTTCTTCTGATTTGAAATGGAAATTCTTTCAAAGACTCCTAAAGCCAAGCCAACTTCTATTTTATTTCCCCCAAATGTATGTCATGATGAATGAGCCATGAATGCAATTTCATGCATGTGAAGCCTAAACAATATGATGTATGGATATGTACAATGGAAACATGCTGACCATATATGTGATAAATGCAATCACAATGCCAACATGTTGCAAACAAAGAATAAACAAATCAACACATGGATATATGCAATGACTGATCATGTGCATTTTAGCATGTTTCCCAATGAATGATCATATATCCTATGAATGCAACACGGTGTCAATTATGATACATGCAAACAATGAATGATTGATATAGAGTATATACAAAGAAAATCATGCTAACCATGTGTGTCATGAATGCGACCTAATGCTAACATGATGTATGTAATAAGCAAATTAATGCATGAACATATACAAAGAAATTATGCTGACTATGTTTGTTATGAATGCAACCTGACAAATAATTGATGGGATGCAAAATGCAAAGGGGGAGATATCACGGAGGAAATAAGAATCGGAGGAACTTAATCATCAACATCTTATAAATTTGAAGCATACTCAATTCATTCCCATATCAATGTTCACAATGGTATAAACCATGTTTTACAAAATTTGAGCAGTAGTTAAAACTGTCTTTACAAGCACTTTATTCTTCCTAGCATCCTAAGGCTATAAGAGCCGGCTACTGAAAAAGTGAAATCCTATTACATCATATAAGACCGAAGTCTTTCCACTTCAATGCTGTAAATCTCCCAATCCTAATGGCGTTTTCCCAGTCCTTTATCAATCAGTGTCGTTGGATCCAACCACTTGGCATCTATGAGAGCTTGCACTTTCCTTTTGACTGCTATACAATCTTCGATGCTATGGCCAACAATTCCACAGTGATAATCACATCTTTCATTTGGATTATACCACATTGGATATGGTGGTAACAGGGGTTTCAATGGGACACAGGCAACCATGTGATTTTGGATCAGTATAGGGAGGAGCTCTTGGTAGCTGATTGGAATGGGATCAAAATGCATTTGGGTCTTATTCTGGGACCGTTTCTTAGTCACACATGGCCTAGGAGTTGGGGCACTTGGTGGTAGCACTAAGGTTCGAACCGGAGTGTTTACATGGGGATGTGGCGGAACAGCATGGTAAGGGTATGGATTTGGACACGGGGCCTTTGGAGGTTGTACATAGCTCGAGGTTCCTATCTCAGGTACTGGATAAGGTGATTGATGAGGGAAATAGTATGAACTGGTAGTTGGTAACGATGGAGTCGGATTCAGGAATCCCGTAGTGGTCGTCCCAATGGACGATTGGACCATAGTAGGGTGGGGATACTGGTTTGGACCTAGAACAGTTTGCAGGTATGGTACTGGATTCGAGGTTTCTGTCTTTGGTATCAGGCTTTCAGGTTTAATTATTTTCATGATTTTGTCCACCATTTCATCAGGATTGCAACCTTTGTGGCATTGACAAGTGCAGGATCCAGCAAGGATTGTATGTTCTGGACCTAATGGTTTTGGTTGATCCGAAGATGATGTGAAGCCCTGAGAAAGTTCACCTTTACTGTTACCCATATCCTCAACCATTTTCAGCAATTTGGCAAGTTGTTCCTTCACCTCTCGGATTTCATGTCCATATTCATCTTGATTGCGTTCGAAAGCACCCAATCGTTCCTCCGATTCATTCCTCATATCTCGAACCCCTTTCATGCAAATGAAAATGTCATGAGATTAAGATTATGAATGTACACGCTCTATTCCTATGTGCATGAATAAATTGGTGATTAATGCATGAACATATACAGAGAAATTATGATGACTATGTATGCTATGGATGCAATTTAATGCCAGGTATATACAGATAATGACTATGCATGTCATAAACGTGTCCTACAATGAATGACCATGCATGCTATGATGTCAAAATGATACATGCTAAGAATAAATGAATTAATACAAAGGTAGGTACAAAGAATGACCATGTATATCACAAATGTATTCTACAATGAATAATCATGCATGTTATGACTGTAACACGATGTCAAAATGACACAAATAAATTAACCAATGATTACACGAAATTGGTGGGACCTAAATCTTGATTATTCAAAAATCTCATTATGCAAGATTTGCCTCCTAATTTATGATTTTTTTTTTCACATGCTTTTTTTTTTGTGTTTTTTTTTTTATGAAAAACCAATCACATTATTTTCAAAAGAATTTCAGGGTGGATCCCACTATGGTACCATATGCAAATGTTCATGTGACACTACCGGTTTTATGAAATCATCAAATGAAATTACCAACTGTTTATTGCAAAGAATGAGATCAATAACACAACCAAAAATGTACATGCTCTATTCACACATGTATGAAATGTGCAACATGCAAAATGCTTGAAAAAAGATATTTTTTTTTTTTTAGGTTGCGACAGCTTGGCGACTCCGCTGGGGACATATTAGAGAGTCAGGCCTAGAATTAGTCGTGTGTTATCAAAGTCTCGGTTTTGTTGGTTTAATTGGTATTTGATTTTAATTCCCACATTTTTTTAATAAGGAGAATTTTGAAAATAATGAATTGTTTTTAAATATGTTCATACTCATGTGCATGCATTTTATTTTTGTTCTCTAGTTATTTAAGGTTGTATATTATAATTGCTTGTTGGTTAATGCGTTACACTATTCTTGAATGTTTTAATTGCTAGGGCATTTAGAATAAGGTTTGTAGAATAGGTGGTGAAAGGTTTATTATTCCTCCACACACACTACACGTGCATTTGCATAACATGAATCCTATACCCGGGTTCCGTCCTTTTAAGTGGGAGTAAAGTAACTACGCCTTCGTGATTGATCCTCCGTATGGGCTAGTGAAACACTTTCGGAGTATAAAGTACCTAATGTTTTCGTGATGATCCTCCGCATGGGCATAGGAAAATATACTCTAACGAATTGAACCCGCTTTTATCGGGGTGCCTTACTAGCCTTCACCGGCGACAATGAGGAACAATTCGGAGCCTTAGAACCGATTCACCCTCATATAGTGAACCTAGGCGAAGCCATGCCGGATTTCCGTTAGATATACCGAAAATAGGAACACATAGAGGGACAGTTCTAAACCTTTTGTTACCTATTTTACACTCCGAATAAGTGTGGTAGATCGGGCAACGATGTACGTACATCGCCCGTAATAAATGTGATACTCCGTCTCGAAGACATCGTGATGCCTAAATAAGCAGATATTGCTGGGGCAGATGTTCATTAGCTGTTTTTTTAAAAAAAAAAAAAAAAAATCTTTTTTCAAGCATTTTGCATGTTGCACATTTCATACATGTGTGAATAGAGCATGTACATTTTTGGTTGTGTTATTGATCTCATTCTTTGCAATAAACAGTTGGTAATTTCATTTGATGATTTCATAAAACCGGTAGTGTCACATGAACATTTGCATATGGTACCATAGTGGGATCCACCCTGAAATTCTTTTGAAAATAATGTGATTGGTTTTTCATAAAAAAAAAAACACACAAAAAAAAAAGCATGTGAAAAAAAAAATCATAAATTAGGAGGCAAATCTTGCATAATGAGATTTTTGAATAATCAAGATTTAGGTCCCACCAATTTCGTGTAATCATTGGTTAATTTATTTGTGTCATTTTGACATCGTGTTACAGTCATAACATGCATGATTATTCATTGTAGAATACATTTGTGATATACATGGTCATTCTTTGTACCTACCTTTGTATTAATTCATTTATTCTTAGCATGTATCATTTTGACATCATAGCATGCATGGTCATTCATTGTAGGACACGTTTATGACATGCATAGTCATTATCTGTATATACCTGGCATTAAATTGCATCCATAGCATACATAGTCATCATAATTTCTCTGTATATGTTCATGCATTAATCATCAATTTATTCATGCACATAGGAATAGAGCGTGTACATTCATAATCTTAATCTCATGACATTTTCATTTGCATGAAAGGGGTTCGAGATATGAGGAATGAATCGGAGGAACGATTGGGTGCTTTCGAACGCAATCAAGATGAATATGGACATGAAATCCGAGAGGTGAAGGAACAACTTGCCAAATTGCTGAAAATGGTTGAGGATATGGGTAACAGTAAAGGTGAACTTTCTCAGGGCTTCACATCATCTTCGGATCAACCAAAACCATTAGGTCCAGAACATACAATCCTTGCTGGATCCTGCACTTGTCAATGCCACAAAGGTTGCAATCCTGATGAAATGGTGGACAAAATCATGAAAATAATTAAACCTGAAAGCCTGATACCAAAGACAGAAACCTCGAATCCAGTACCATACCTGCAAACTGTTCTAGGTCCAAACCAGTATCCCCACCCTACTATGGTCCAATCGTCCATTGGGACGACCACTACGGGATTCCTGAATCCGACTCCATCGTTACCAACTACCAGTTCATACTATTTCCCTCATCAATCACCTTATCCAGTACCTGAGATAGGAACCTCGAGCTATGTACAACCTCCAAAGGCCCCGTGTCCAAATCCATACCCTTACCATGCTGTTCCGCCACATCCCCATGTAAACACTCCGGTTCGAACCTTAGTGCTACCACCAAGTGCCCCAACTCCTAGGCCATGTGTGACTAAGAAACGGTCCCAGAATAAGACCCAAATGCATTTTGATCCCATTCCAATCAGCTACCAAGAGCTCCTCCCTATACTGATCCAAAATCACATGGTTGCCTGTGTCCCATTGAAACCCCTGTTACCACCATATCCAATGTGGTATAATCCAAATGAAAGATGTGATTATCACTGTGGAATTGTTGGCCATAGCATCGAAGATTGTATAGCAGTCAAAAGGAAAGTGCAAGCTCTCATAGATGCCAAGTGGTTGGATCCAACGACACTGATTGATAAAGGACTGGGAAAACGCCATTAGGATTGGGAGATTTACAGCATTGAAGTGGAAAGACTTCGGTCTTATATGATGTAATAGGATTTCACTTTTTCAGTAGCCGGCTCTTATAGCCTTAGGATGCTAGGAAGAATAAAGTGCTTGTAAAGACAGTTTTAACTACTGCTCAAATTTTGTAAAACATGGTTTATACCATTGTGAACATTGATATGGGAATGAATTGAGTATGCTTCAAATTTATAAGATGTTGATGATTAAGTTCCTCCGATTCTTATTTCCTCCGTGATATCTCCCCCTTTGCATTTTGCATCCCATCAATTATTTGTCAGGTTGCATTCATAACAAACATAGTCAGCATAATTTCTTTGTATATGTTCATGCATTAATTTGCTTATTACATACATCATGTTAGCATTAGGTCGCATTCATGACACACATGGTTAGCATGATTTTCTTTGTATATACTCTATATCAATCATTCATTGTTTGCATGTATCATAATTGACACCGTGTTGCATTCATAGGATATATGATCATTCATTGGGAAACATGCTAAAATGCACATGATCAGTCATTGCATATATCCATGTGTTGATTTGTTTATTCTTTGTTTGCAACATGTTGGCATTGTGATTGCATTTATCACATATATGGTCAGCATGTTTCCATTGTACATATCCATACATCATATTGTTTAGGCTTCACATGCATGAAATTGCATTCATGGCTCATTCATCATGACATACATTTGGGGGAAATAAAATAGAAGTTGGCTTGGCTTTAGGAGTCTTTGAAAGAATTTCCATTTCAAATCAGAAGAAGTACTGAGTACACTTTTAATACAGACCGGTGCTATGGAGGATGAACAAGTTGCCCGAATGGAAAAAATGGAAAGGGAACAGAGAGAATTGCGAGAACAGCTAGCAAAATCTCAAGCAGAATCTAAGGATCAGATGACTAAACTGATGGAGCTAATGTCTGCTGTAATGAAGGGAAAAGGATACACCGAAAACTTTGTCGCCGGAGAAGGGTTAGAGGTACAAAAGGGCCAAGATGAGGTAGCAATAAGTGATGCCCAGAACACTGTTAACCCCGTCAATGTCCTAAAATCAGATGATCCGGCTGAACAGGCAAAGTTGAAAAGGGTTGCAGTAAATGAGGTTGAGTTGGCAGATTCCCAAGGGAAATATCAGTTGTTAGATGAAAGGCTCCGGGCAATAGAAAGAAAAGATGTATTCGGGAGTGTGGAGGCGAAAGAACGATGCTTGGTCCTCGATTTAGTCATTCCTCCTAAGTTTAAGATCCCTGACTTTGTGAAATATGACGGGACGACCGATCCATCAGCCCACATCACTATGTTCTGCCGAAAGATGACAAGTCAGATAGATAATGATAAGCTTTTGATTCACTGCTTTCAGGATAGCCTCAGCGGGTCCGCAATTAGGTGGTATAGTCAGTTGAGCAAGGATCAGATTCGCTCTTAGAATGATTTGGCTGGGGCTTTTCTAAACCAGTACAAGCATATGACCGACAAGACACTTGATCGTCTCACTTTGCAAAATATGGAGAAAAAAGCTACTGAGAGCTTCAAAGAATATGCACAACGGTGGATGAGCCTGGCTGCCCAAATACAACCGCCCTTGACACAAAAGGAAATCACTATCCTTTTTGTGAATACACTGCACGCCCCGTACTATGACAGACTTGTCGGCAATGCTTCGAAGAATTTTGCGGACATGGTAATTTCAGGGGAGATGATTGAGAATGCTATCAAGAATGGGAAACTTGAAAGAGAAGGAACATCCAATACCGAGAGAAATAAGGCACCAAGAAAGAAAGAGGAAGATGTCCAAACTATGGAAGATTTCATCCTATATTCCCAATTTCCCTCATACCAATCATGTTACCCTACTGAGGTATCTCCAAGCCTTTATCCTTACCTACCTACCCAAACACCTAATCCTATACCAGCCCTTGCAACAAGGCCTACTTCTAGAAAACGACCGCGAGAAAATCAAGAAAGAATTCCAATCCCCATCCCTGACTTACTGCCATTACTAATAAAGAATCAGTACCTTACCCCGGTACCTTTGAAAATAGCTCCGAATCCATCAGCAAGGAGTTATGACCCTGACAGCAAGTGTGATTATCACCTAGGGGTAGTTGGGCATTCAACTGAAAAATGCAGACAACTGAAAGAAATGATTGAAAGTTTTATCCGTGATGGTATTTTGACACCGGAGCTTATCGATCAATGGAAGGCCACTTAGCCCTAAATCAATTTCTTTCAGGGTTTTAGGGGGAGAATTACTACCTTTGAAGGATGTCAATAGGAGCATTTTTGACGCATGTAGTTTTATACACTGTGATGATGAAAGCACTTGTCTCATGTTAACATCTACATGAATTAAATGAATTTTAAATGCTTTGTGTTTGTTGTGTTTTAAATAAACGTGAATTTACAAAAACAAGCATTAAGGAAGTTTTAATAATGGATAGTCTCAAGAAGATTGATGATCAGTGTTAGAAATGACCCAACACCATCCCCCTCTTTTTTGGGCTTCTCTATACCTAAACCTTGAATCAATAACACTTGAAAGACCTAATGCTTCAAGGAAAAATGAATGAAAAAAGAGAAGCATTGTCATTGCAAAATAAGCAAGGATGTAAATCCTAGTCTAGGCTATGAACAAAGGAACAAACTTTTTGAAATTTTTTGAATTCCTTGAAAATCAAACAAATGAGACATTCTTTCAAGAATCCAGATTTTGATAATTTGGTGTGTGTCAGGATTGTGCTAAAACCATTCATGACCTTTCCCAATGACCACAAAACACTAATTGCCCAGACATCACTTCATGATTGACACCTTGGGGCACAATGATTAAACTAGATTATCCCTTGTCCCAGAGAAAACCTGCTTTTGGGTCATGTTTTCCTTGTCTCTTCAAAGAACTCAGATTGGAAACTCAGCCTTTTCAAAACAGACCTAGACTTGCCATATTCCTCGTTGATACAAATTCGCATGGATAATCAAATTGGGGCATCATATGTGGAAATGATGGATACATAGTGAAGAAAGATGGGCTAATGCATGAATCATTGGGGGCATGCGACGAAAAAAACAAAAAAAAAAAGAAAAAAAAGAAAAAGAAAAATCATGATATCATGCATATGAGAATTCGGATGATTCCAAAGTGCAAAATGAAATTCTGAATATCTATTTCCCCTGAGGATTGCTTTTCAATGAGAATATTTGGGCTTGATATGATGAATGGCCATCTTTCATATCCATTTCACAAGAAAAAAATTATTATCCATAGTCACCCCTTTTGAGCCAAAAGAATTCTTAATTCTTTGAACCCTGATCAAGGATTACCCTCTACACTGGGGGGCAAATGCGAGGAAAGATCTTTTCAAAGATCATTGAGAAATGAGTGACAGCTCAGGGACAGACACAAAGCAAATGGAGCCCCGAATAAATACGGGCGCACTCTGTCAAAGAAAAAAAGAAGAGGAAAAGATGACGAAATGAAAGCCAAGAAAAACAAACAAAAAACACAATAAAAAAATGTGTGTGAAAGACATGGCAAATTGAAAGCCAAAAGCAAGGAAGAAAAAGAGCAAAATCAAAAAGAAAGAAATGTCCAAGAAGAGACACATGCTTCAAAGAAAATCCTCTTCAAGAAAGGATCCTTGATCTGATTACCCTCAAACACATATTTTGGGCCTATTTATCCTTTCTTTCTGAATCCTGAGCCATGGCCTACATTACGTGCTTTAAAAGTCCATTTTGATCAAGCATGAATGTTTAATTTGAAGGGTTTTCCTCAGATTTTATCCCATCTTATCAAATTCTCATTTCACTAAGGAAGAATTTAGAATTCTCAAGTGCATGGTAAAAAAAAAAAAGAGAAAAATTGAAAAGAATGGGACTCTAGGGCGAAAACCCAAAAAAAACGGGCGGTCTAGAGTAGAATGGGAATTTTCGATGCCATCGATGATAGTGCCGATACCCCAAAAGAAAAGATCTTATTAAAGGAGTGGTCATTGAGGAACATCTAGGAATTCCTGAACCCCCCAAATTGTCAGCTCTCATTCGGAGGATTGTCTTCAAAAACTGAAACTTTGTTCCCAAGATTAAACTTTCCGGTTTAAACATCCCAGCCAATCTTGATGCTTGACAAAATGCCTTGATATGGAAACTAAAAGAATGTTGAATTTGTTTGGTTCTCAATGAATTCATGATTTATAAAACCTGTTCCATTTGTGAGCCTAGAAGGGATATACATTTTTGTCATGAAGTTTTCCTGGAAAAGCCAGAATCTTGTTATACCAAGCCTTGCCAATCCAGTTGAAAAAACCCAGATTGATACTTAGAGAAATTTCTAACAATGATCATCAGTCTTCAAAAGATTTGTACATCACACATTGTGGGGTTAATATTTTTTGTTCAGAAGTTTTCAAAATGCGAAAACAAATAAAAAGATTTTTTTGAAATACCCATTTTGATGTTGGCATGAGACAAGGATTTTTCTAACTCAAAGGTGTAGAACTGCCAGGATAGGTCTTGACTTCCAGATATGAGAAGAAGAAATAGAACCCGGTTCAGATCTCTGTTGATGAAAGTTTGAAAAACTGTTGGGGCAAAGAGAATAGCCAAAATGAATTGAAGATATACTCTGATTTGAAGAGGAAAAATGAATTTGAAAGGCTAAGCCAAAGTCTAGAAAAACAGCCGGGGGCACTTGCATCACTCATGAGCACTCATCTCTTTATCGAGCTTTTGCATCTGCACAGTGTCGGCAAGCATTTGCATCATTCATGGGTATTTGCATTGGCATTATTCCATAAGCATCTGTATTTTACCTTTACATTTACATTCTTCATGGAATTCGTATTTGTGTCATCTCAAGCAATTGCATCATTTCTAGAATCATTGCATTTTCATTACTGTGTGGTAATTGTAGTTACACCATTCATAAACCAGTTACATGAACACAATTAGTAGGGGCATCTGCATCATGAAACATGGGCATCAATCCAAGTCATTTACATTTGCATTAAAGACATTTGCACCAGTTTAAGTCATTTCGTGTCTTATTCAACACCTGCATCTGCATCAAAAAGCATTCGCATCTTCTCAAAATCGTTAGGGTAATTTTCAACAATTCTTCAAAGAACATTTTTAAGACCTCCGGGCATAATTTTTCAAATCACAGGTAAGACCTCCGGACAATATCTTTAAGACCTCCGGGCAACATCTTTAAGACCTCCGGGCATAACTTTTTTCAGGGGTAAGGCCTCCGGGCACTATTCTTAAGACCTCCGGGCATCATTTTTAAAGTCGCATACAGCGCATTTTTTCCAAATTATGGGTAAGGCCTCCGGGCACCATTCTTAAAACCTCCGGGCATCATTTTTAAAGTCGCATACAGTGCATTTCTTCCAAATTATGGGTAAGGCCTCCGGGCACCATTCTTAAGACCTCCGGGCATCATTTTTAAAGTCGCGTACAGCGCATTTCTTCCAAATTATGGGCAAGGCCTCCGGGCACCATTCTTAAGACCTCCGGGCATCATTTTTAAAGTCGCATACAGCGCATTTCTTCCAAATTATGGGTAAGGCCTCCGGGCACCATTCTTAAGACCTCCGGGCATCATTTTTAAAGTCGCATACAGCGCATTTCTTCCAAATCACGGGTAAGGCCTCCGGGCACCATTCTTAAAACCTCCGGGCATCATTTTTAAAGTCGCATACAGCGCATTTTTTTCAAATCACAGGTAAGACCTCCGGGCACCAATTTTTAAGACCTCCGGGCACCATTTTAAGACCTCCGGGCATAATTTTTCAAATCACAGGTAAGACCTCCGGGCAACATCTTTAAGACCTCCGGGCATAACTCTTTTTTTCAGGGGTAAGGCCTATGGGCACCATTTTTAAGACCTCCGGGCATAATTTTTCAAATCACAGGTAAGACCTCCGGGCAACATCTTTAAGACCTCCGGGCATTATTTTTTTTAGGGGTAAGACCTCCGGGCATAATTTTTTTCAAATCATATGTAAGACCTCTGGGCAACATCTTTAAGACCTCCGGGCATAACTTTTTTCAGGGGTAAGACCTCCGGGCACCAATTTTTAAGACCTCCGGGCATAATTTTTCAAATCACAGGTAAGACCTCCGGGCAACATCTTTAAGACCTCCGGGCATAACTTTTTTCAGGGGTAAGACCTCCGGGCACCAATTTTTAAGACCTCCGGGCACCAATTTTTAAGACCTCCGGGCACCATTTTAAGACCTTCGGGCACCAATTTTAAAGCCCTTCGAGCATAAATTTTTCTTTTGAAATCGAATTCATTCCCTTAAGACGAATCGAGCCTTGTTTAGGCAGGGAATTCAATTTAAGGACAAAATCTTCAATTTATTGTTTTTAAAAAAAATGAAAAAAGAGAAAATAGAAAAAAAAATAAAAAAAAATAAAAAAAATAAAAAAAAATAAAAAAAAAATAAAAAAATGAAAAAAGAAAAAAAGAAGAAAGAAGAAAAAAATGAAAAAATGAAAAATAGAAAATGAAAAAAATTAAAATGAAAAAGAAACCCCTTTCCCTTTCCTTCACATGTGATGTCACTGACCGTACAAAATTAGTGTCGGTTTATCTTTGCCTGATTCCTGATTCTCAGCAATAGCCAAAGAGGGGCAGCTGTAGACACCTAATTTTGTCCGGACCACTAAACAGGTATGTTTTCTTCCCATATTGATGTTCCCAAGTGTAAAAAGACTGTTTTCATCCTGCAGGTGGTACTCCGAGACTTAGTTTAAGAGGGCGAGCACAAAAAGTCAAACTTGAAAAAAAGTCAACCCCGAAAAAGTCAACCCCAGAAAGTCAACTACTGAAAAAGTCAACCCACTTTCAAAATCAAGATTTTAAGTTCAATTGAAAAATGGCGAAAGAATTTTGATAATCCGAGGTCTACATTGAAAGATATGGAGTTCAGAAGTTGGGATTTGGAGATTCAGTAGAAAGGAAACCCTAATCCGAGAAATTTGGGGAAAAGTGCTTAAACGATCAAACTGGTCGAAATTGAAGGTTCCAAATGAAAGATAAGCACTGACTACGGGTAATGGAGAAGTCACTTGCAAGAAAAACCGAAAAAAAAGTCAATCCGGGAGAAAACCGAGAATTAGGGTTTTTAGTGGATTTCGGTGAAATCGGGAAGAATCACAGAAATGGCCCGACTTGGTAAGACCAAAGCCCCCAATGGATGAGGAATGATTAAAAAGGATGGCCCAAGGCTCAGATTGAAGAAAATCTGAAAATCGGACTTGTTTTGAGCAAAACCGGGTTTCGGAGGTTAAAGGGTAAAATTGGAAAAATTTGGGAAAAATAGCAAATGGACTCCGAAAATTATGGAAAATTTGTCAATCTCATTCTTAAATCATTTGAAAGATATTGGAGAAAGAAAATCTTGATTCCGAGTTCGTTTGCAAAGTGGCCAAATCCCGGGCTTCTTATGCAGTAATTCAAAAAGATAAATCCCGGAAAAATAGCAAATGGACTCCAAAAATTCTGAAATTTGGCAAATCTCATTTTTAAATTATTTGGAAGAGATTGGCGAAAGAAAATCTTGATTCCGAGTTCGTTTGCAAAATGGCCAAATCTCGGGCCTCCTATGCAGTAATTCAAGCCGATAAATCCCAAAAAAATACCAAATGAGCTCCAAAAATTATGAAAACTTCCAGATCACACTTTTTAAATATTTTGAAGAGATTGGTGAAGAAAAATATTGATTTTGAGCTCGTTTAAAAAATGGTAAAATGTAGGGGCATAAAAGGGCATTTTTGGGAAGAAAAAATCCAAATAAATAGCAAACGGACTCGGATAATTTTGAAAACTTCCAGAACTCAATATTTTATTATTTTGGAAGTATTAAAAAAAGAAATTTTGAATTTGGAGTCCGTTTGATATTTATTTGCATCCGGGGGGCAAAATGGTCATTTCACCCAAGCAACCGAAAAGGGCTTTTTTGGCCCTTCAAAAAAATCAGAGTTGGGCTGGAAAAGAGAAGTGCTGGCATGCCCAAGCCCAAAGAAAGGAGGAAGCTTCTAATTTTTTTTTTTAATCAAGTGGTTAAAAATCAAGAGTTAGTTAACCATTCTCTTTGATCAAGCCATGGTGATTAAACCACATAGGTTAAGAAAGATGTCAACATTATTTTTGCATAGCTGTAATTTGAGAGGGCTGAGATGCTAATCTAAAGGTGGTAATTTCATGACTTTTCATCTTGAATTATTGGCCATTTGATGGAAATTAGGTTACACAAAAATGACAACATCTTGGAGGCTACATGCATTAAGGCTAGCCCTAAGGGGGGGGGGAGGCAGATTTTGGTTTCTTCTTTTCCATTTTGGCTGATTTCTCTTAGTTTTTCTTAGTTTTTATCTTCTTGGTTGAGAGCAAAAAAAGAAAAGTTTAGAAATAAAGGAAAGTTTGAAGAGAAAAGCTTGAAATATTAGCTTCTTGAGGTTGCTCTTGAGCACCAACTCTTGCACTTTCATTTTCTATTCTTGTTTTTTGCTATTTTAATCTCTACTTGGTGAGTTTTCATTTTAAAATAATGTTTCTTGTTCTTCCTTCATTTCCTTTCTTAAGTATATTTTTTTTACATTTTGTTTTTACAATAAACTCACCATGGCCAAATGGCCTACATTATTTATTTTAAGTTGTTGTTTCAATTCATTTTACCATATTGTTTATGCTATTTTCTTTGTTTTTGATGTTTTAAGTGTTATGTTATTTCATGTTCTTAAGTTATATTTAATTTGGTTGCTTTGTTTGTTGCCATTTATGTCTTAGATATCATGTTTTTGCATTTTTAATTTTCTGTTTTCATTTGAGTATGTTTTAGAGTTAGCATATTAAGTGTTTGTGAAAATGCTTGTGTGATTCTTTGCATGATTCTTGTTTTATATCTTAGTGAGCATGTTTTAGATTTGGTATATTAGGTGTTTGTGAAAATGCTTGTGTGATTTTTGTGTTATGACTTAGTTTTTCATGCTAGCATACCAAGTGTTTGTGAAAATGCCATGCTTGTTGGAGCTTGGGGCCATTTGGCTACTCCATGTGTTTTGCATTGTGTGTTGTATTTTTTGTCATGCTAGTTGTTAGGTTTTTGCATTTGCATGATATTTGGTTGGATTTTTGAATTAAGCATGCCTTGTGTTTGTGAAAATGCCATGCATGTCTTAGGTCTAGGTTACATTAAATGCCATGCAAGTTCATGTTAGGTCTAGGCCATATTATTTATGTCATGCATTTTCCTTACATTTAGGTTTAGATCCATGCATTTCATGCATTATGTTTGCTGCATTGTTTCATGCATTTCATGTTCATACCACTTGAATAATGACTTGAGCCAATTGATGGTTCAAAGTCATGCTCTCTTGAGCACACTTGTGGAAAATTAAGTTTGTCAAGTTGATTATTCTACCTTTGTGATTTTTTTTACTTAGCCATTTTTTATCTAACTTTCAAAAAGTCCTAGCTACTGCTTTCAAGTCATTTTATGAGTTTCAAATATTTTTACTTTGATTTTTAAATGATTTTATCAAAGACAAAAAAATGTGCTGGCAAAGCAGTTTTTTCTCCTCCAAAAACTCGTACATCTCTGATTTTTCTGGGAATTCATCTTTGATCAGAAAATTAAGCCGATTTTTTATCGTGTAGTTTTACATGTCCTGAGTCTCCAGTAATTTTTTCAGAATTTTTGGAATTTTTAAAAATAGGGTAAAAAATCGTGGATTAAAACTGGACAGTGGAGTCAGAATTGAATTTAAAGAAAAACAAAGCAGTTTTTTCTCCTCCAAAAACTCGTACATCTCTGATTTTTCTGGGAATTCATCTTTGATTCAAAAATTAAGCCGATTTTTTCTCGTGTAGTTTTACATGTCCTGAGTCTCCAGTATTTTTTTCAGAATTTTTGGAATTTTTAAAAATAGGATAAAAAATCATGGATTAAAACTGGTTAGTGGAGTCAGAATTGAATTTAAAGAAAAACCAATTTTCTGTTTTGGTTAACTTACTTAGAGTGGGCTGATTAGGAGGGTTAGCTACTGACTTAGGGTAATTTCTAAGCCTTTTTAAACTCTAAAAATGGTTTTTCAAGTCCCGGGTTAAGGGTAGCCAAGTCCCGATTTTTTAAACTTAGGAAATTAGAGCCATTTTAAAAATTTTTAGCCCAGTTTTTATTTTCTTATTCAAGCTTCTCAAAATTGTTTTCAAACAATCACAAAGTATTTTGGTTTTAGAATATTTAATTTGACATATTTTCCTAAGGTAGCCGGATATCTTGTTAGATATACGGATTTCCTTAATTAAAGGAAAAAATACATTTCATGCATTGCATTTTTATTTTCATGCACATTATATGATAGCATTATTTTATTCCATGTCATTTAAATTATATGCCATACCATTCATACTTGTCATGTCATTTAGGTTGTATTATATTATTTAGATTTTGCTATGTCATTTTATTTATGTCATGCATATACATATTCATTTCTTTTAAATGTTTTCAAAAAAAGATAATGGTTTTCAATAAAAAAAATATAAAGATATTCCCGAGTTAAAATAATTCATGAGTTCTCTACCGGGTTTGCTGGAGGGAATATCATCAATTATCATTAATAAAGGAATATCTTTCTTTCAAAAAGAGAATGATTCGGAAAGTTTTCCAAAACTAATAAAAATTTCTATATTTTGCCACGTTTGTTGGGGAATATAGGAAAATTTTGAATTTATAAATTCTGGATCATTTTCAATAAAAAAATGAAATTATTTTTCTTTAAATTGGGAATTAACTTGAAATACTAAATTTAAAACCAACTTTTTACCGAGACTTGAGATAACACACGATTAATAAGGTACCGATTTATACGGGCGTTGTGGGGGTGCTAATCCTTCCCCACACGTAACCGACTCCCGAACCCGCTTCTTTGATTTCTCTGGTTTAAAACGCAGACTTGAAATTGGTTTTTAAAATGTTTTAATTAATTTTTAAAATATTTTATAAAACCGGTTTTAATAGGTGGCCGATCACACCTAGCTAAAAAAGATTGGTGGCGACTCCATGTCTTTTTTAAGGTCATTTTCAAAACCTTCATTTTTCTAGAGGAATTAAGTCGACTTTTCCTCGATTTTTTTTAATGTCACGCCTAACGAATAATAAAGTCTTGCGATGAGACTCGTCGTCATTATTATTTTTTAGGTTGCGACAGCCCTGATCCTCACCGATTTTCGTAGATCTAGGTTTAAAAAAAACTCTTTTTTCTTGGTTTGTTGTTTGGGTTTTTTTGTTTTTCTTTTGCAGGTTTCGGTTTCTGAGGAGGTGGGGGGTCGATCTGGTGGGGGGGTCGATCTGGTGGCCCTCAGATTAGGGGGCTCAGATCTGGGGTGTTTTTGGTGGGTTCGAATCTGGGGGGGATCCGAATCGGTGAGGGTCTTCCCTCCTGGCTGAGGCTTCGGCCCCCTCTTTTTTGGTGAGGATGTGGGTTTTTATGGAGGGTTGAGGGGTTGGTGGTGTGTGGCAGGGGAGGGCTGTCAGGTGGAGGTTGCTTGTAAGCAACCGGTTGGGGTGGCGTGTGGGGGTTGGGGTTGCAGGGGCTGACAGGGGTATGGTTTGTGGCAGGGGGTGGCTAGGGTTTAGGTTAGCTAGGGTTTTGGCAGGTTAGGTTGGGGTAGGGTTTGGGCCTGATGGGCCAGTGGGCCTGGGTTCGGGGAAATGGGCCCGAAATTGGGCCTAGACAGCAGATTGGGCCTGCTAAATAGCAGGCCCTGTTGCACATGGCCCGGGTCGGATTCGAATCCGACCCGGACGAAAATTGGTTATTACAATACATATTTAAACATGGGTATGAAAGTATGATCCTCCAAATATATAAAAAATGTTAAAAAAATTGAATATACCTATGTATGACACATACTCGTATTCGATACACTCACCTCGAATATGAGTAACATAATCTAAAAGCAAACAATATTTCGTAAAGGACGTAATCTAACCATCTTTGTATCAAGGATTATAACTTATACTACATTTCAACATTAAAATTCAGGAACTCGACGTGCATGATCTACGCGAATAGAATATGAAATACGACGGTCGGATTAAAAAAATATAAATCGTATAAAAAGTTACGAAAGTGTGTATAACCTCGTTTGTGGAGTTAAAAAAAATCCACTAACAATGTACAGGATAATAATCCAAAGTATATATACCTAGTGAAGAAATCTGTTACTTCATTCTCTGAAATGGGGTACTCTTTAGATATCATCTACTGGAACTTCCTTATTATCATTATTCTCTTCCAAGCTAGCTGTTAATGTAAATAATGTGTATAGTATTCAACAGTTCTTCCATTTCATTGTTCAGAGACTTTCTTTGAGCCCTAAGGCTAAGATCATTAGGATCAAATCAATGGAGAAAACCCCAATAGCCGGTTTTGGTATTAGGCCTAAAAGTCTGCTTATTTTCCCATGTTTATCACACCAAAATCTCCATAAACAAGCAATATTGGCCATATCAATGGACCATAAAACCTTAATGGCTCCAAATTTTGTTCAATTCTCTCTTGATCAGTAGCCATTGGATCGATTAATCCCAATGCTTTTTGCATTATATCGTCAAAGGCTCTAACACAGACATCCTGAACAAGATGAACAATCTCATGAATAATGTCTAGACGATGATCATGAAAAGAAATGAAGAGAAACCTCGTTTTTTGTCAAACTTTCGTATCAAAGGAGTTATATATAGTTAGAGTCTTCGAAATGACTTAGGGAACTCATCACTCTTTATATAATTCAAGCATTGGGGCAGCCTCTGTTGGGAATAGTGTGGGATAAATATACATCAAGGATAAAACTACGAAGCTTCTTACAAAATACTATGACTCACCACCCATAAAAGCTCAATACAACTTCTACTTAAATGTAGAATCTCTCCCACAATGGATAGTGGTAGTTCTCTTCCAAAAACCAAAGCTCCTACTTATAAGTGAACACCTTCCTTGGTTCATCCAAAACTACTCAATGTGGGATGAGGGATGAGCACTCTACATAAGCAATGCGGGATGGAATATTCCTCTTAACTTAACCAAGTTACTCAATGTGGGACTTGAACTCAATAACCCAACAGTTTTATCAACCAATGCATTGATAAGGGTATCAGGCCAGGGGATGTCGTAAACCAAGTTCCCAGCATGGCTGCCGCTACAATGTTCAAGCCAAATGAATAGAGCCATGAACGTGCATGGACTCGCTTGGATCACGTCCGAGGTATAAAACAAGCTAGCCTGGCGAAGATGGCTCGACCGATGGTGTGGAACAGCTTTATTTCTTCTTGGGAAATTGTTGGATTTCCCGAAGAAGATGATGTTGATGATGAAGCCATTGAAGGAAATTGAGAAATTGGGTTGTTTCACAAAAGTTTGTTTCTTGGTTTTATAGAAGGGAAAGGGTGCCATTGAAGAAGGTTTGAGAATGATGAGTTGTGAATTTTGATGAGACGCCATTTTCGATTTTTGCAGAAATTGAAGATTTGAGAGCGTTTGTCCGTTAAAAGTTTTTGAAGACAACGGTCAGGTTTCATTTGGTTTAAAGAAAAAATCAAAAGTCATCAAAATTATTTGGCAGCAAAATACAACTCCAAACTCAAAATTTTATGTAAAAATAATAATTAAAAACAGATGAGTATAAATTTTGTACATTACATAGAGTTGATTTTAAGGTTTCTTTTTCTTTCAATTTTTTTGCATAATGTAGATCTATATTACTCAGATTTTATGTGAGTATTAGATACATATATGTGTCTGACACGAATAAACTAATTTTTTTTTAAATTTTTCATATATTTGAAGAATCATATCTAAATTTGAATATGTGTGGATACAAGTGTTGAAAATGAATATTTTAAGAAAAATGAAGAATTCGAGTAACACAAATGAGGAGGTTTTTTTATTCAAATATAGCCAAAAAAAATTACCAAAATACCGTTGATTTCGGATTAATTCCCAAAATCCGCCTATTTTTTTCTAGCTGGGAAATCACCATCCCCCATGGCGATTTCACAGTGTAAAAATTTGAAATTCGGCAAAAAACACCAAGGGAAATCGCCATGGGGGTGGCGATTCCCCTTGGTGTTTTTTGCCAAATTTGCAAATTATACCAAGGGAAATCACCACCCCCCATGGCAATTTCCCTTGGTATAATTTGCAAATTTTGCAAATTCCATCAAGGGAAACCGCCATGGGGGGTGGCGATTTCCCTTGATGAATTGTTTTTTTTTTACTTAAATTAAAAAACAAAATTTTAAATTATTTTTAAATTTGTAAATTTTGTTTTTTAATTTTAAAAATTATAAATTAAATTAAAATATTTTTTAGGTTTGGTTATTTATTTTTTTAAAATATATATTAAAAATGTAATTAAATTTATTATTAAAATTTTATAAAAAATAAAAATATATTTCTTATTAAAATTTAAAAAAGAAGATTATATTTCTTATTAAATTTTTATATCAAAAATTGTATTTCTTATAATTTTGTAATATTATAAAAAGCAAAATTTAATTTATGTCAAAAATAATTTAATGATGTAAAATGTAAATAAATTTTTTTTTAAAGAAATTTATCGAGTAACTTTTTTAAATAAAGAAGTTATTTTTAAGTTGGTATCGTAAAATAATTTTGTTAATTTGATTTTTTTTTATTGAGTTGGTATTCGATTAACTCGTGACATCAATTTAATTATTGTTTTTAACAATAGTATAGATTGTTGGTATAATTTTAAAATTAAAAGTTATATTTTATTATAATTTTAATATGATAAAAATTTATAATTTTTACAATTAAAATAATAATTTGGTAATCAAAAGATAAAAAAATAAAATTTTTACAGTTTAAAACTGGATATTTGATAAAATAATTTTAATTTAATTTATGATTAAAATTTTATAAAAATAAAATTTTATTTCTTATTAAAATTTAAAAAAGAAAATTAAATTAAAATGAAAAAAAGAAAATCAACTTATCATGTAATTTGGATTATTATTTTATTTAAAATGAAAAAAAATTATAAAATATAACTCAATTATATTTTTTTTTACAATTTTTTAAATTAAATAACAACATTAAGATATAAATTAAATAACAACATTAAGATATAAATTAAAATAAAATATAACAATTAATTTCCCAACAAATTTAAAATAAATAACATGAAATGCAAAACATATAAATTTATATATTAGAAATTTAAAACACATTATTCTCGTTACATTGATAAAAGTACATTTATTCTAATTATTGCGTGGTGTAGAGCAACAGTGTCGAGCTATTCTAGTGCGTGGTGGTTGCACCCGTCGTTCAACCTCGTCAGTGGCACGTATTCGCGGTCGACCACGACCTCCTGCTATAACCGCCACTGGTTCCGGTTGTATGTCATCAGTCATTTCTTCCGTATCAAAAAGTTGAAACCCACTGCTGGATGAGCCAACACCTAGTTCACCCATAACGGGAACCTGACTACTAGATGCACCCATAAATGATGTACCATCAAATGCTGACGAAGGGGTTCCAAACTGATACATTGATGTTAGATATGCTGAACTTGGACTTAGAATGGGGAGCTGGTCATCTAACCTCGTTCTTGGCGGTGATGGTCGGTAACACTCATCAACGTCATATCCGGGGTGACTTACGGAATAACGATGACTGGATGGTACTCCATGATCCCGTTCAGGTTCAAGATGATCAAATGACATCCTCGGTGCTGTGAACTCCGATGAGGTCGGTTGACGCATTCGCCCACGTTGTCGGTAAGGTCTAGGAGCATCCATATCCTGTGTAGGAGGGACTGGAGCTGAAGTTTGTCCGGTAAATGGCATACTCCTAACATCATCATACATCGACGGTGGACAAACGAAAGGCCGACCTTCATTTTTATACCATCACGTATATTCCACCAATGGATCCAATGTTCATGCTTCGCAGGCCAGAATTCCTCATGACGACCACGCATGTCGATCTTGTGAAGCTTATCAAGGTTCACCAGGGCTGCAGGAATTGGTTGTTGCATCCCAAATTGTCGCAACACCCTGTCAGTTTAGTGCCACTCTACATATGAAAAGCATATCAATGCTGTGTTTGCTTTCCATATATTACAATTATTGTAGGCATCCGATGGGAGGCATGCCATAATTTCACGCGAGGAATATGGCATCCACAGAAACTGCGAATAATTATTACAAATTATTAGTTTCATATGGATTAAATTAAAAAAAAAAACTTCAATGTAACAATCGAAATATTTACCTTATCATATCCTACTCGATCTAGTCGTACTCTTATACTTGTAAGGTCGCTCGGAGTCTCTGTAAAATCTCTACTCCTACTCCTACTCCACCTATTAAAATGCATATAATATCTTAATGACCTATAAAAATACAAGTTCGTACAAAATTAATAAAATAGTAAAGATTATTACCTGCTTGCAAGGGGGTATACAGCCGAAATATCCACGCGCGGAGCAAGAAATGGTAGCCGATACCAAGCCCATGATTGTAGAAGCACTAAACATCCACCTATGTCATGGCTTTTTGGAACTGTAGCCCGGTAAAGTTCTCTATACAAAACCGCCAAACACGCAGAACCCCAACTATAATTTGCCGCATACTCTAAATCACGTAGTAATGGAAGATACATTAAATGTACCCGACTGCTCGATTTGTCAGGCATCAGTAATCCTCCAATCAAACGTAAAATATATGCTCTAGCAGCATATTGTATCTGTTGTTCAGTTGCATGTAATGGAAGATTTTGAAACGATTTCAACCAATTTAGTCTCACCGTTGAGCCAGATACATACTCATCTGGAGGTACCGAGCCCAATAGATCTTGACACACTTCATTCCAATCTAGCAAGCTTCCGCCTGTAACTGCATCGCCATGGATCGGAAGTCCAAGTTGCAGCGCAACATCTTCGAGAGTTACCGTGCATTCACCAAATGGAAAATGAAAAGTGTGCGTCTCGGGTCTCCGTCGTTCGATCAACGCACTGATTAAGTCGGGTTGTATCAAAAATCGTCGAATTTGAGTTGCGTGATAAAATCCGGCTCTTCTTAAGTGGTCGATAATAGATGGATGCGGGTCCTCCAATGTAAATTTCCTCGAACGTAACACGCGACGAGTTTCCTGTTATAATAATAAAAAATTAATATATTATAAAACTATAACAATTAAAAATTAATAAATAAAACTATAAAACTATAAAATAACAAAACAATAATAATAAAAAATTTAATTTTTTTATATAATTATTAAATAATTCAATTATATAATAAATAAATAACTATAAAATTAAAATTAAAAGACAATAATAATTACAAAATTATAAAACAATAATAATATAATATAAAATTTAAAATTATATAAAACTATAAAATGAAAAAAATAATATTAATTAAACAATTATAAAACTATAATAATACAAAATAATATAATATAAAATTTATAATTATATAAAACTATAAAATGAAAAAACAGTAATAATTACAAAATTATTATTCTATATAATAATAAAAAGACCATTATAATATAAAAATTAAAATTATATAAAACTATAAAATGAAAAAACAAAAATAATTAAAAAATTAAATAACTATAATAATAAAAAATTAAACAATATAAAAAATAAATAATTATATAATTATGAAATCAAAAAACAATAGTAATTAATAAATGATAAAACTATAACATAAAAATTATAAAAATTATAAAACAATAAAACTATAAATTTACAAAATTCTAATCAATAAAAAATAACTAAAAATGTATAATGTAATACAAATAATATTATAACAATTTACTTACCTCTTTAAATATAACCTCCGATATGTGATTTTCTTGCAACCTCAATAGTGATGATGAAGCCATTTCTAAATATTGTTGTAGAAAAAAAATATTGTTGTAGAAAGAAATTTTGTTGGTAGAAAGAAATTTAATTGTTGAAAGAAGAATGAAAAATGAAGGAAGGAAGGGAGGGAGGTATTTATAGAGAATAGTGGTGTGTGTGTGGGGGGGGAGGGAGGGATTTGAAGGCAACGGTCATTTGACCGTTGCCTTCAAAAAAATTTGAATTTAAAAATTTTTTTTATCTAATTTGTTTTTTGTTTTTAACAAAATTTACAAAAAAAATTTCATAAATTTAAAATAATAAAATATACCTTAAGAAATTTCTTTTTTTTTTAAATTATAAAAAAAAATATTTTAATTTAATTTATAATTTTTAAAATTAAAAAACAAAACTTATAAATTTAAAAATATAATTAAAATTTGTCTTTTAATTTAAAGTAAAAAAAAAAAATTAATCAAGGGAAATCGCCACCCCCCATGGCGATTTCCCTTGATGAAAATTTGAAAATTGGCAAAATTTACCAAGGGAAATGGCAAAAAACACCAAGGGAAATCGCCACCCCCCATGGCAATTTCCCTTGGTAAATTTTGCCAATTTTCAAATTTTTACACTGGGAAATCGCCATGGGGGATGGCGATTTCCCAGCTAGAAAAAAAAAAACGAATTTTGGGAATTAATCCGAAATCAACGGTATTTTGATATTTTTTTTTTTGGCTATATTTGAATAAAAAAAACCCAAATGAGAATTGAAGAGATTTAAACAATTGGGATAATCTTTTTTTTTTCAACAAAAAAATATTCATCGAAATTCATAATTAAATAGAGACTTTTTTATAATATAAAAAATATTAAAATTCGTCATGTAATCAAGTAGACCTGCCCAAGGAAATATGAGTTTGCCTATTTTTTATTTATATAATATAAAATTTTTATATTTTATATAATTTATACTATATAAAAAATAAATATATATATATAATATTATAGTGTAAACATTTTAAAATATGCTAAGTTATTTATGTTTTAGAACTTAATAAAAAATATATAAAATTACTAAAAATTAAATAATAAAAAAAATATTTGTATAAATTTTTTTAGGAAAAAAATATTGGCGGGTCTAAACGGGCTTAGACTACCATTTACAAATATGGACGGGTTTGGGCAGAATTTAAAGCTCATATTTAGGGTCGGGCCGGGCTTAGACAAGTATATATGGTGTTGATACCATACCTAAGCCTGATCCGAACCCGGCCCGATCCATGAGCACCTCTATAATCAAGGTCAACGCCACATCTGCAAGTCGATATCTATGTCAACACACTTAACGATGAAAAATTAACTCCGTTTAAGATTGTACCGACATTTCAAATCTCAAAAAATGAAGGTATCAAAATATTTTAAATCATTATAGAAAGATTAAATTCGTATTTCAATGTAAGTATAAAAACTAAACAATTTAACTTTTTAAGAAAGCATTCATGTTAAACTTGGTATACCTTTTTTCGGATTATTACGGAACTTAGACGTGACATATATCCTTAAATTACTATTTATATAAATAAAATTATATTCAATTGGTTCATGCAGTCATCATTAAAAAAATAACATTCAATAAATATAAGATCGAATCTCAATATTTACAATCTCTACTGCCTCATTTGTATTAAATAGTCATTTTGTTCCACTAAAAACTCGTAATCATTGTAATATAGACTCAAGGCTACGTGATTATTCCTATATACTCAAGTGTACGGAATTGTCTTGCATTATGCTATGAGTAGGGATGACAATGGAGCGGGACGGGGACGGATTTTGCAGTATCTGTCCTCGACCCGTCATAGCACTGTTCTGCCTCTCTCTCCGTCCCGCTCCGTCATAGATGTTGAAATTTCAATACCATTACCACTTTCATGGATGTCGGTTACATCCATAACTGTCCCACCTCGCTCAGCTCCATTCGATATTTATTAATTATTTTTATTTTTTTCAAATAATAAAGCATTGTAAAAAAATTTAAATATAAATTCAATATAAACATGTTTCTAATCTAGGAAGAGAAAAAAATAAAGTATTAGGTTTAGGTTTTTTTTAAAAAAAAAAATAATAAGTTTAATTATATTATTTTATTATTCTTTTAAAAGTTAAATATTTAAGGATAAAATTGTAATTTCAGTATTCGGGGCCGAGCGGTGCGGAGCAAGTAATTACCACAACTGCTCCATCCCCGCCTTTCAAACAAAAAAAAAACTGTACCGCTCCGCCTCCAATGTTCAAAAAAAAAAGCTCTCCATTCGGATCGAATCGATTCGAAATCCATCGGTCGGATTGGGTTTTGTCATCCTTAGGCTATGAGCGTGTTTATAAAGGTTTCACAGTGCAGGGCAATTTCATAGTACAAAGGTTAGGAACCTTGCTTGAACACTGCATATGGCTTCATCTCTTTAGGTCTCTACTCAAAGTGGCATTACAAACCTTGTGTTAAATACCCTCTTTGATTTTCAAAGAGAACCATCTAATTCCAATTTACCTGAACTCGAAATTGGGTATCGGATATGGATATGTGGTCAATATATGTATATATAGTTTTTTTTTCATATATTTGAAGTATCATACACTCATATCCATATTCGAATATATATCGGATATACATATCAGATACAAAAATATTTTTAAAAAATAAAAAATTCAGTTAATATAATCCGATTCCGAGACTGATATGCAATTTGAAACACAATATAAGGGAACATGCAGTGGCAGTGGGAGAAGTAGACTTTTCAGTTTCACCTGAAAACATGTGAATTAGCAAAGCTACATGCATTTTCAGTGATGCTTCTTTTGGCTGGTTGCCTTGACACAATACAAGCATGACCTGGACTCGAAAAAATGAGCATGGAGAAAAGAAAAAAAAAAAAAAACTCGTTTAAAAGACGGTCCAAACCTTGATATGGTTTTTTTTGTCCAAATTCGGTTCGGTCTAATCTGTTTTACTATTAGTATTATAATTTTTTAAGAGGGATCGATTCTTTTTAAAAGGAATCGATCATTTTTTAAGAAGTATCGATCCTTTTTAAGGATCAATCTTTTTATAAAAAAAAAATCAATCTTTTTTTAAGAGTGATCAATTATTTTCTATACAAATTTCGATGGACCTAAATAATATTTTACATGATCGGATAAGACCAGGTCTGAACATAATTTTTTGTCCGTATTTTGGATCATTTCAAACCTAAACAATTATTAACATTTATTAATATAAAACCTGGATCCGATCTCTAAAGAGGTTTAATGTTGAATCTTTTGATTACTATTTAATTAGCATGAATTGAGCTGCGAGCCTACCTTAATTTTTGCTTTGCTTTTCTTTTGTTTTTTTGTTACTTTCCTGGCTACGTTTATTTTTTATTAAATTATTATTCTATATAATCGACGATTAAATTTTTAAACCACATTTAATAGTTAATTTTTATTAATATATTTTAATGAGACATTTATCGAATTTTTAATGTTGAATTTAAAAACTTTATCATCTATGTAGAGATAATTTTCTTTTCTATAATTGATATGATGATGGCTAGGGTTCACTATTTAGCCTATTCATCTAGGTTTGGGCTTGGTCTATGGCATCATTTTCATTTGCCCAACCTAAGACTCTAATCTAACCTAACCTTCTCTCCTACAATAGTTAGATCCATTTCCAATGCTTTTACCAAAAAAATAAATAAATATGGATTGATACTTGCAACCAATGAATCAATCAATTAAAGGCAAACAAATTTTTGGAAATAAAGTCTAAAGTGAATTGTGGAGTTTTCAAAAAAAATTTATGAGTTTTGTTAACTAATGTTTTTATTTTTATTTTTTAAATTAGTTAATGTATTATTTATAATTATATAATTATATTAAATGTAATAATTGATAGTTTTATTTATTATTTTTAATACATTAAGTAAATATATTATTATATAATAATTTTAAAAAATATTCTAAAAATATTCGTTAACAAAATTCTTATTTTATTTGGCATAAAAGCATGATAAAGAACTTTTTTTCAACTTTGAATGAATTTGTCTAGGTTTGGATGAATTCTTTACAAGTTTAGTTTTTATTTTTTTATAAAGAAGATCGCAATTTGAAAATAGGAGAAGAGATTACAGATGTTGAGATTCGTACACAGATCTACTGAATATCATCTCTCAAAGATGACTCGATAAACCAATTGAGTTACATTCTAAATTCTCCAAATTTAGCTTTTCATTTTAAAAACTTCTATTCTTCAAATAATGACTAATATAATAATATTCTTAAAAAAAACTAATAATTGGAATTTGGCAAGTAAACCATAAACTTGAGCTGCTAAAAGTGGTCAACATTAATGCAAATGGAATTTTGTGCATTTACTTTTTTTTTTTCATCCCTTTGTATTTATTTTTATCAAACCATTAAAAATTCCAAAAATCACATAATTTTATTACTTAAATCATGTGTGAATGATGTTACTCTATCAATTCTCAATCATCTTTCTTTGGAAATTTGTTAAAATTATTTTCAAAAAATAATAATCTAAACTTACTTTTTCGAAACTTGAACCCTAAATCTAAAAGTTTAATCATTCTTATATAGTAGCACAAAGTATTAATCTTTTATAAATTTGGATTTCATGCAAGTTAGCATTTAAAAAAAAAAAAAACTATAACTCCCAATCCCATTTTGTTAAAATTTAAAATTTCAAGTAATAGACTTTTGGAATATGTCTTTAGAGACTATTTCAAAAGTTGATTTTGTTTAAAGATCATATGAATTTTTTTTTCTCTTTTATACAAGTATTTCTACATTTAACATTCACTGATGATTAAATTATTAAAAAAGCCTTTTAACTATTTCATTTTTATTAAACAAATTTGTGACTTTTATTGTATCTAAGTAAACCCACTTATCATTTGATTTGTACCCAAATAAATTTTTATTTCAATTGAAATATTAATTTATGTTAATGACTTATTTAGCTATAAATTAAAAGTTAAAAGCTTATTTTAATGTAAATTAAAGGTCAATGACTTATTTGGGTGTAAATTAAAGGTTAAAAATTTATTTGAATGTAATAAAATATAAAAACTTACTTAGATAAAATGATAAATTTTAATTTTTTTTAAACCTTCACTAACATATTTTAACAGCAAATTTTTTTTAAAAAAAAAAAAACTTAATTTAATCAACAATAAAAGTTTTTTTTTTTTTTTTTAAACTCAGGGTGTCTCTTATCCTTATTTTATGGTTGATGGAAAACTAATTCCTGTTCGAGTCAGGAAGCGTGATGGTAAAACCATCCCAACATTGGTGATTCCCAAGACTCGAACGTTTATCCTCATATTGGGGGCTGAAGTCACTTACCACTCTAACTAACCAAATGTTGATAACAATAAAAGTTTTCACTCAAGAGTTGAACCGCTCTCATAATAAAAATTAAATTAAAGGTTCAAATTTCTGTCTTTTTTTAATTTTTTATATGTATAATAACGATGATCATATGAAAAATGTTACTAAAATTATTAGATTTAAAGTTAAATTTTGGCATTTAAACATTTGATTCAATTATATATGAAAAATTATAGTCAATAAAAATTTTGAACTCTACAAATCGAATTAAAACAAATTACAGATATATCTTAAAATATAATAAAGAATAATAAATAAATAAAAAAACTAGTTAAAAATTAAAACTTGTGATAATTTTTTTTAATTCATTAGTGAAATTTAAAAAATAAAAAATTTCACTAAAAATATACTTTCATAAGAGTGCATATATATATATATTCAACGAGTAAGTTTGATTTTTTTTAAATAAAAAATCTTTAATTTTAATAAACCAATAGTAAAATTATTTTAAGAAAAAAAAAAAGTGATTGATGGGTTAATGATAAAAGGAACCAGAAACAGCCCAAAAACGTGGGTGTCCTAGAGTTGGTACAGAATAGAGATGCTATAAAGAAGGGAACTTCCTTCCTTCATCAGAAAAACTCGATCAAATTTTTTTTTTTTTTTTTTTTAAGATAAAGCCAACGGTTTTGATAAAACCAAAACCAAAATTTATACTAAATCGAAAAAAGAAAAAATCCCAATTTTCATTTGTTTTTCTCTCATCCCTTTCTTCTCCATCGTCAGATCCTCTTTCATTCATTCCCCCAAATAAAAACAAATACTACTAACCATCTCCACCAATCCCCTCCTCTCGCGCCAAATTAAAAAAAAAAAACTCATTTCTCTTCTTTCTTTCTTTTTCCCCTTCAGGTTCCCTCCCTCTCTCTCTTTCTTTAAAACCCTTTGTGTTTGTTTGTATGTATGCATCTGGGTATGTCTTTGTTTTTGAAAATAATGAAAAATAATTAGTGGGTATGTGCTTTTTTATGTATATATGGTATGACATGTTTATATGTATGTAGGCATCTGAGTATGATTATTTTTACATATATGCATCTGGGTATCTCTTTGTTTGTTAAAATAGTGATAAATGAATTTTTTTTTTTTTAATTTGAGGTTTTTGTATGTATGGCATGACATGATTGTATGGATGGATGGATGTATGTATGTATGCATTTGAGTATGTTTATTTATGCATATATGCATCTGGGTATCTCTTTGTTTGTTAAAATGTTGACAAATAATTGATGGGTACTAATAGGTTTTTTTTTTTATCAGTGATCTAGGTTTTTCGGGGACATGGCGGATGGTATGGCAAGGGGGCCAACGAGTCCAGCAGGAGGGAGTCATGAGAGTGGAGGAGAGCAAAGCAGTCCTCACTCAAATGTGAGGGAACATGACCGTTACCTTCCAATTGCTAATATAAGTAGAATCATGAAGAAAGCATTGCCTTCTAATGGGAAAATTGCTAAGGATTCTAAAGATACTGTTCAAGAATGTGTTTCTGAGTTCATCAGCTTTATCACTAGCGAGTATGTAAAGTCTTAATCTTGGTTTTATTAATATTTTGGGGAATTTTTGTTATGTTCTTTTTTTCCTACTTTGTCTAATTGTGAATTTGGTGATTCTGAAAGTGTAGGGATGTGATTTTGAGACTTGGGAGTTTTGTTTTGAATGTGGTATTCTTGTTGGTAATTGGAAAGTTGTAAGCTTTAGCTGGTGTTTTTTTACTTTTAAAGGTTTAGTTTTTGAGTAGGGACGTTATATTCAGTATGTATGAGAAAGTAGGTATGTGTGTTTTAGATTGCAACATTTTGGTACTTTTTTTAGGAAAAATTGCTGAAGTTGAGAGTGGCTTGACTGGAATTTGTTTTACTTTTGAGTGGTAATGGTTTAGTTTATGAGGGATGTGATTTTAGTGTTTATGGAAAGTAGGGTCCTAGTGTTTTTGGTTGTAACATTATGGTGTTTTTATGAGCCATTTTGAATATGAACTAGAGATTTGTTTGCCAAATGGTGTTTCATATTGGTGTTTTTTTCTTTTTCTTGAAATAATGTTCTTGGAAACGTAGTTATGTTTTCTATGAATTGTAAATTTGGTGTTTCCTAACATTGGGGATGTGATTTTGAGACTTTGGCTTTTGTTTCTGACATATGCTGATTTTCTGGTGTTCAGAAAAGTTGGAAGTTTGACTGGTGTTTTTTAGTTTTTGAGGAATGTACTTTTAGCTTATATGGGAAAGTACGGTCCTTGTGTTTTCTATTCTGATTTTCAATGATTTTTGGGTGGGGTAAAGTTTTAGTTTTGAGATTTACCTTTTAGTTTACATGAGAAGCAGGGTGTTTAATGATCCCTTTTCCTTTTTCTATTATGAACTAGAAATTTGTTGTCACTGGTGTGAAAGATATCATTAGTTTGCTTGTTGATGTTTCGAAGCTAAAGATTATTTTGTTTGGAGTTTGATTTTGGTGTTAATGGAAAGTGAGATTTCTTTATTATTAATTATGATTGGCTTTTTGTTGGAATTCAGGTTTAGTTTCTGAAAATGGTTCGGGCTGTTTGTTTTGTAGGGCTAGCGATAAATGTCAGAAAGAGAAGAGGAAGACAATTAATGGAGATGATTTGTTGTGGGCAATGGCAACATTAGGCTTTGAAGACTATATTGAGCCACTTAAAATATACCTGGCCAGGTACAGAGAGGTATGTGGCGCTTTAACTTTTGACCTATTCTTTATTTTCTTCACTTTCTGCTCAATCCAATTTTTGGATTTATCGTAGCGTAGAACCTGTTAGGCTGTTATAAGATTGAATGGAGGAGTTTAGAAAAGTGAAAATTTTGTGTTCTATTCTGCTCTGTCTTGTTTGTTATCATTGTCTTGCGAATCATACAAGTAAATAATCTATATAAGGCTCAATTGACATGAATTAGATGTACAAAACTTGATGCTTTGTTTTATTTTGTTTCCTGACATTTTCACTTTAATGTTGTCTGCCTGGTCTCTCTATACATTTAATCTGACTATTTTTTTTCTTTTTTGCCTTTTTCTTGGGACCGATGTTATTGAAATGATCATGATGCACAGTTGGAGGTAATTATACTCTCTTGTTCATGACCAATATATTTTCCTATGTTACTCGGATTCGGATGTGAGTGTCGGACACGGGTATGTGTCCGACACGGGTATATTCATTTTTTTCTAAGATTTTCATGTATTTGGAGGGTTCTTGGAGGATCATATCCCTATACTCATGTCCGGATATGCGTCGGACACGGGTACTTCAAGAAAAATGAAGAGTCGGAGCAGCATTTTGTATATTTTGATAGTGTCTCCTCTTTAAGGCCAGGAATAACATTACCTGCAAACTTTCTAACTGACAGGGTGACGCCAAGGGATCTGCCAGGGGTGGTGATGTGTCTCTTAAAAGAGATGCAGGTGGAGTTCTTGCTGCCCAAAATCCACAGGTGAAACAATGATATTTATTTTAGATTCGTGTTCTCGGCTAAAATTTTATATACCTGCCATTTTTTTTCATTCTGTAAAGTCCTCAACTGAAATTACCATATTCTTCTGCATTGTTGGTGAATAAATCCTGCAGTTTGCAATCCAGGGGTCAATGAACTATATTAATTCCCAAGTAATTCACTCTCTCTCTCTCTCTCTCTATCATATTTGTTTTTTATTACAAGATTGTCCATATGTCGTCTTTCCTTTTTGAAAGAAAGGAATGTGTCGTTGATTAATGTTTCATTACTCGTTAGATTCATGTTAAACATTTTCACTTATCAGGCTTGATTAACACTAGATTGTACTATAGAGTTGATTATTTTCTTCTATGTTGTTCCGACTTTTCATTTTTCTTGAAGTATCCGTATCCGACACCCGTGTTAGACGCATATCCGGACATGGGTATGGGGATATAGCCCTCCAAGAACTCTCCAAATACATGGAAAAACTTAGAAAAAATTGAGCATACCCGTATCTGACACTCACACCCGAGTCCGAGTAACATGGATTTTCTTAGTCCCTGTGCCTCAAGTTCCTCGTTTCATTTTGGTTACCTTTGCACCATAAAATTTCTTATTTTTCTGATGATTTCACTAGTGTGAGAAATCTTGTAAGTATAATTTGCATAAATCTTGATAAATGAGGTGTTAAATTAGGTAAAGCATTGCACACCATAATTTGCTTATCATATTATATGCATTCAAGGAAACTTTTTTCACCAATAAGGATAAGTTTCATTAAAATTGATTGATTGGATAACTACTTCTATGCTTTGATTTTGCACCTAACAATACCAAAAGCTTTATTGTCATTTAATCACTTGATGTAAATTCCTTTTAATATTAATACACTTACCCTCTGGTTCTATGGATTTACATCAGGAATCACTCAAGAATAAGAGTTTGTGAAAATCTATTATTGTTAGATTAGGCTATGTTACTCGGACTCGGGAGTCGGGTACGGATATGTGTCTGACACGGGTATGCTCAATTTGTTCTAAATTTTTCCATATATTTGGAGGATCGTACCCTCATACCCATGTCCGAATATGTGTCGCACACGGGTACTTCAAAGAAAATGAAAAGTCGGAGTAACATAGAGATTAGGTGGCCCGAGGCCTTTTGCAAAGCTATCAACCCTCCTCCTTCTTTGCCCTTCACTTTTACTCCCCAACTGCAATTTGGGGGAGAAAAAGTTCATCTTGGATCATTTTAGAAAGTTCCAGCAGAACCAGCACATATATGCTTGGAAATAACATTACAGGATGTTAGGAGAGATCATCAAAACTTAGCCATGTCAGGTGGTGATTAGCATACTATGTCTAGTCGCCTTGAGCCCATCATATAGACACCATATTGTCATTTTTAATAGCTTTGAAAAGAGATGCTTACATTCCAATGGCAGGATATTATGCAGATTCCAATGTAAACCCTATATATTTGGCCTGAGCTGTTTAATATAGGATCACTCTGTAGTCTATATGATCAGCATATCTTTGTTTGTGTAATAGGGAAAATATATGTTGCATGTTGCTTGAGTTGGATCAAAGGGCAGTCTCAAATTAAAAAACAGAAAAGAAAAAAAAGATAGGTAGTCAAGAGCTCAAAATTATGCTTAAGCTAGACATTTTATCTATTTAGTAAAAGAAGAAACCTTAAACCTATATGTTTTAGCATTAGCAGCAAGCTTCTTCATTTTAGTGGCAATGAAATGGTTCAGAGTGTAACAACATGATATGTATGTTCAGGGGAAAAACTTGGAATTTTTAGCCAAAAATTATTGCAAATTGTAGTACCAAACTATATTGCTCCGACTCTTCATTTTTTTTTTAAGTACCCAAGTCCGACGCATATCCAAACATGGGTATGAGGATATGACTCTCCAAGGACCTTCCAAATACATGGAAAAACTTAGAAAAAATTGAACATACCCGTGTCGAACACATACCCGTATCCGACACACCCGAGTCCGAGTAACATAGGTACCAAAGAAAGGGTCTTTTCTCTCTCTCTCTCTCTCCCTCTCTAAACCTATGTTGTTCCGAGTTTTCATTTTTCTTGAAGTATCCATGTCCGACACCCGTGTTCAACACATATCCGGACATGGGTATGAGGATATGACTCTCCAAAGACCTCTCAAATACATGAAAAACTTAAAAAAAAGTTGAACATACCCGTATAGGACACATACCTATATCCGACACTCGCATCCAAGTCCGAGTAACATAGCTCTAAACCACTCTTTCTATTTTTGCTAATTTGTGTATCTAAATTTATGAAACAGAGATAATTGCCTTGTTTCTTGTTTCGATGAAAAGGATGGATCTGTTGGAATTGTAATTCTCACTTGTATTTCAATGAGTCGATTTCCTTAAATCTTGCAGGCACAAGGACAGCATATGATCGTTCCCTCCATGCAAGGCAACGAGTAGCCGATCCTAGAGCTTCCTCTACCAGTTTTACTGAGTATTAGGGCTGGTTAAATTGTTTAATTCAACACCTATAGGGTCTTTAACGTTGATTAATCTTATTTATGCAAAGCTACTACATACCTTTGGGATTTTTTTGGTTAGCTTGTTCTAATGTGATTTGGAGCTGTAAATTTGGCTATTTATCTGATATATAGTATATTGCTTTGTGCATTTGAGAAAAGATTGATATTAAAGATTTGAATGCTATATTCTTTCTTTTGTCCATATTTCACCATGAAAGGTTTTAAAGGTCTTAACTAGACTTTGTAATCCATTTCGTATCGTGTTTGTGTTGTTTTTTCGTATCATAATCGTTTTAAAGTGTTATATATTTTATAAAATTTGACACGTTAATAATTCATATTATATAAATTTTGATATATTCGTGTTATTTTTCTCGTGTCATATTAGCATGCACAAGAATACCGAACACCAACTCTTGGGGTCAACACATGGATTACTCAGCCCCAACCATCTCATTCCATGCAGTATGGTTAGAATCTAAACACCATACCCGTGAAAAATTATTCTATAAACCTTTTTCAGTCATGATTTTGACTAATCAAATTAAAACGAAATAAATTTTTGATCCACGTTATATTTACCCTCCAACTTAAAATAGGAGTTATTTTTAGTAAACAAAACAAAACAAAATACGAAAAAATTGTTATGTTTGTTTTTTCTCTCTTCAGAAAAAAAAAACAAAAAAAAAAGAAAGAAGAAGAAAGAAGCCAAACAAAAAAAAAAACAAAATAATAAGAACGATGTGAAAAAAAAAAAAAAAAATCTGATGTATAATTTGATTGATCGAGATCGTAACTAACATGATGAAAAGGGCCATGCAATAATTTTTTCATACCCGCGCATAGTCCGCAGCTCGTGTCTAAAATCTTTTGGCACTACTCAGACCAAACCTCAACCAGCTAGAGCCCGATTAGGCTCAATGCATCACCCACAAAGCCCACACCTTGGGGTTGCGCCTCTTAGCCTAACATAAGGCGTGTTCCACGCATGATGGAGCCTCCCAAAAGGACTCTTTGGTTATTTGAAATGTGGTTGGACCATATTCGGTTGAGCTTAAATTAAAACCGAGATGGCTGCTGAGTGCTGATTAGGGATGGCAAAATCCGATCCGACCGATGGATTTCGCACCGATCCGCTCTGAATGGAGAGGTTTTTTTTTTTTGGAGCGGGGTGGAGCGGAGCGGTTTTGGTAAACGCTTGCTCCACTCCGCCCTGCCCCGACTTTTGAAATTACTATTTTATCCTTTAAAATATTTTATATTTTTCCTTATATTAGATATATATACTAATATTTTATATCTATACTTTTAGTATATATGTATTATATATATTATATTAAAAAATTTTATATACTAAAATTATGTTCATGAATAAATTATAATATAATTTTTTATAATATTAAGTTAAAAATAATTAATATAAATTGGGGTGTAGCGGAGTGGAGCACCGTGGAGCGGTTATGGATATAACCGACATCCATGGATGTGGATGTTTCCAACATCCATGCAAGAATGGGGTGGAGGTGGATAAGACAATATCTGTCCCCGCCCTGCTCCATTGCCATCCCTAGTGCTGATAATTATTTGCAGCAACGAGCCTTCACCAACGAATAAAGACCATCATATATACGTGGGAGTAGATTGGTAATTTTAAACACCATACAATTATTATATGATACGAATACGACACGAAAAAAAAATTAAAATATGATATAAAATACGATATGAAAAAATAAAATAAATATGATATGAATATATGAATGTGTCAAAATTTATATAATACAAATTATTAATGTGATAAAATTTATATAAATATATAACACCTTAAAGACGAATATAATAAAAAAATTAATACAAACACATGATACATGAATTGTAGTAAAGAAGAAGATTGTGATATTCATGATCTCATACAATCATAACTCTCTTCACTTGTCTTAGTAATCACAGATTGCAGCACGTGACATCAGTTTGGGCTGAATGGTGGACACGTTAGAAACCACGTGAGGCAAAGACATGGTACGAAAATAATCATATTTTGGTCTCTTATCTGTCGCACGAGCAAAGCCAAAGTCGAAGTACATGCGAATTCAGACGAATTCGGATTAATTTATGTAATTATTTTTAAAATATAATATTTAATAAATATAAATTTAAATTTTAATATTTTTTTTTATCTCAGATTGTAATTTCTAAAATCAAAGTCAAATATAAACGAATCAAAATTTAATTTAGTTTATTTGTATATACAATCACTTTTAAAAAATAATATTCAATAAATTTATATTCGAATCTCAATATTCATAATCCGTTTTTTTATCTTAGACTATAATTTATTTTTGTAAAAATAAAATAAAATTAAACAAAAGTGTTCTTTTAAAAAAAAAAAAATTACAATTAGAAAGAAGAACAGGAAGGGGGAAATGGGTTATGTCTCCTTATCCCACGACGTGACCATCATTTATTGGCTGCACGAGCCAGCCAGCCAGCCAGCCAGCTCAATCCCACCCCCACTAAACTATATCACCCTTTCTCCCCCCACTTGGTTTCTGGCAGAGAAGCAGCTGTCTCTCAATCTTCAGTTTTCTCAGCTGTCTAAAATTCCCTTTTGGCTAGTTGGCTTGGCTGCTTCCCACAATTCTCTCTCTCTCTCTTAGGGATGATAATAGGTCGGATATTTATTTTTTTTTATAATATTTGAATCCGTAAAATTGTTTTAAAATTTGAATCCGCTTATTATCCGTATTAAATCCGAATATTACAATTCGAAATTCGAATCCGAATTAAATAAAACTATCCGTCGGATATCCGAATTCCTAAATATCCGAATTCAATAAATAAAAATATAAAATCAAATAAAAATTAATTTTACATTCAAATAAACGGATAATGGATCCGGATTCGAATATCCAAATCTGCAGAACTAAGTGGATTCGGATAGCGGATTCAGATATCCGAATACGTAATCCGTATAAGTAATGCGGATTCAGATAGCGGCTATCAAAGATTTCATATCTAAATCTGCTGCAGATAGTAATTATAATATCCGAATTCAAATTTTATCCAAATCCACAAAAATGAATAAGATAATTACAAATATCCGAATCCGCACTATCCATTGCAATCCCTACTACCTCCGCTTCATCCTCAAATTTCTCTTTTGTTAGTTTTGTTTAATTATATCATTTTTCTATATATGCTAATTATAAACAAAATAAATACTATATGGTTTGAATTATGCATTCGAATCCCGAACATTTGATTCAATACTTACATATATAATTTTCCCTGTATAAAATTGAAGAAAAAAAAATTGTATATACGAATATACAATCATTTTCTTGTATTTGAAAAAATAGGATTCGGATTGGGGATATATATACTTATCACTGAACTAAATATTTAAGTGCAATATACAACCATTTCTAATAATCTCAAACATTTGCTTTTTAATCTAAAATTAAATAAATATTTTTATAGTTGTATAAATGAATGTGATGTAACTTGGAAAAAGAAAACAAATTTTGTATGTTAAACTAGGGTTTTTAATGTCTACTCTAGATCTGTCCACGAGTAGCTCTAATATTTTTGTCCAATTCTTTTCAAATATTTGAATGAATAACCCCGTTCATGGATAGTTTAATATACTCAAATGTCTCTTATTAACTATTGAAAAGAGAAAACACCATAGCCAAGCATTATTAATGCAAATAATTGATTTTCTTTAGATATATACAAATTATAGACAATTCTTACTCCTTTACTTTCCTATTTATCTAATGTGGCATGTGATATAAATGCATTCAAATTTTAAAGGGATTTATTCAATATGAGTAGTTAAGAATTTAAATTTTTGGAAAACCAAAGTCCTTCAACAAAAGACATATATAATATAACTAATTGATCAAATAATATTATCACTACTTAAACATTAATATCTATTTCATGAAAAAAACTTGTTACAACATGCATTTTACTACTATAAAGTATAAAATTTGACAAAATTAATGAAGATTTTGATACATGGTGAAATGATAAACTTGAAATTGGTCCAAAAGGGCTTAGTTAAGGGCAACATACGCAAGGGTCGGGTTTAGGTAGAGCTTTTTTCGATTCAGGTCGATCCGGTCAGAACCATTGTTCATATAATAAAAAAAAATATTTTTTATTTAAATTTTATTATAAAAATATATAAATATTAATATAAATGATTTTTTTTTTTGAACAGTAAATCAAGCAGATGAATCGAATCTAGATAAGAAAATTAAATATTTTGGACTATGATTTGATCTGACCCAACCTATTAACAAGTCTAAGGGCAAGCATATTGATGGAAAAGAGGATATGTTTTAGCATATTATAATATGTCCTACAATCATGTTGATTGAGGGGCAATGTGTCTTTCCCTTTGCCAACTCAAACCCTCAAAAGCCCCAGCTCACACCACTATCACCCCCAATTGAGCCCTCAGTTCTCAATTTTATAATGTTTTTTTATGACATTTGGTGGTAGGCCAACCCTTCATACTCACATTCACCCCCAACATAGAGAAATGATCAAGAAGAATATTCACCTTTAAAATATATATATATATATATATATATATATATATATTACTTATAATTCTATACATCAAATTTAAGAACTTCACAAATGTGCTCATACGTTAATTTGCTTCAAGATTGATTATTATATTTCTAGTTAGATAGATATGTAACATGCAATATAAGCTTACTTGTGAACATTTAAATAAGAAATATTTACAAATTTTATCTGAATTTAATTTTTTTTTCTTCAAATGATTTTAAAAATATATTATTTCACATCAATTTGATGCATTCAAAATTTTACTATTGAATTTTTTTTTTTTTTACAAAAATTGAACTGATAAGTAAAGAAAAAAAATCCTCCTTTTGTCAACCGAATTAATTCTTGTGAAGTATTTTTCTTTTTGGTCAAAATATATAATTTTTAATTTGGTATTTGTATTTTCCAGATGGAAGAATAGAATGCTTTGCTTTCTGCAATACAGTTGGCCACGTTTTTTGTCTAAGGCAAAGATCTGTTTCAGCCCTCACGTGGTCTGGCCTTTGTTTTGTTGAAACTCGAAACAACTTAGAAAGAAAAAAAAAATGATTGCAAATTAAGATAAAGAGAAAAGGGCATATCCCAGTCCAACTCCATTGGCCATTGCCTTTTTATCCTTTATTGTTCTTGATAGAATCATATACATGGCCATTTTCAAGTGTAAATTACTCTATTGATCTTCTTCCCAAATTGTTTTTAATTTTTAGGAATTTTTTCATGATGGGGCAATGGAGACTCTAAATTTTAGGTATGATTTAAAAAAGATAATGTTTCTTTTTTTTTAATCGGGGAAGAAAACTTTCAATTTTAATTTGGGATTCGAATTTCAAACTTGTTGAATGTTATCTGTTAAGGGTATACACAATCATTAAGTTAAATATTCTAGTGTAATTTAAACAAAAATGTTGACATTTTATGTAACTGTGGGGGCAAAGATCTCAAGGTGAATAATTTGATATTTTTTATTTGAAAGTTTTAAATTATAAATTTTTTGAAATAAAAGTGAAGTTTACAAAGAGAGAGAGAGAGAGTTAACTCAAATTGTATAGTTCAAAACTCAATACCCTTCTATATAAAAAAGTCTATATAACAATTAATGTATTATAATATCTTTTTACAATAAGCCAATGCAAAATTTGACACTTTTTAATAGGGTTTTTTTGTGCATTTGTTTATAAATAAAGTGGGTCAAAATTAATATGGGGAATAGTTGCAAATTCCTTATTATAAACTTCAACACCCTTTAGCTCTAGTGGTAGTCTCCCAAGTGAAATGGTACCACCATCTAGGTTTAAATGGAATTGATCTAGGCACAAATAAAGGCTAATTAATTAAGTTCATAATTTATAACTTAACAAAAAAAAAATCATAATTTATAAGACTTCTTTTTCCAAAAAATATATAAATAGTTAAGGTAAAATTAAATGAGTATTTTCATTCTACATTTGGAAGGATTGGATTTAAAGAGAATAAAAATGTGTAAATCTATTCATTTTCTTTCTCTCCTATTAAACTAAGGAAATGGTGTAAAAAGAAAAATTCTTTCTTTTTACACCCTTTTTTTTTCTTCCTATCAAATACAATCCAGTTAGTTTATGTAACTACCATTAAAAGATAACATCTAACAGATCCGAAATTCAAATTTTAATATCCGCAATCCTTTTCTCTATCCCAAATTACAACATCCTTTGTTTAAAAAAAAAAATTCAATGTGAAACTTTGAAATTCTTTATAACATCTAACCAAAAACACGTTTTCATGTTAGTACTATGTTACAAAGCTTAAAAACATATTTTATTTCAACCAAATGTGCCGGTAATTTAGGTCTCCTTGATTCATGGCTTTGATTTTCCAAAAAAAGAAAGAAAAAAGACTCACTATTTTTTATCACTTGACTTTGTAGAACAAATTATAGAGAAGACATTGAAATTTCCACTTATAAGAGTGCCGTGCATCCAATCACTTTTTCTTATGAAAGATTCTCCATTCGGATCGGATCGGATCGAAATCCATCGGTCGGATCGGATTTTGCCATCCCTACTTGTCTCAATCTTTTGATCATTCATTTGATACCAAAAGAGAGGATTGACACTGGATCAAGAGAGACCGTAAATAAAGTAGTCCATAGCAAAAAAAAAAACTATAATAAAGTAGACCATAATAAAAAAGATTATAACATAGAAGATTGGAACACTTAAACATAGGTCAAGGTATTCTGGCCGATTTTTGACCCTTAAATGCCTTCTCGGCAACTGGTCTAATCAAAACTCGACTTTTATGATACTATGTCGTTGTGCTACAGTAATTTTGCTATAGTGCTAATTCTACATATTTGATTTTTGGCTTATAATCAAATTCATGAGTTTTTTTATGCAGATAATCCACCGGAGTGACAACTGCAGAGCATATAACTATATATTTGCTCATTTAATCATAATTAATGTCTTATAAATAGAATTTATTTTTGGTAGAAATTTTGCAATCCGTACATTAACATTGTGGAAAATATTGATTTCAATCTTTACATCAACTGTGAAAATATTCTCTTTCAAAAAAAAAGGGAAAATTCATATGCAAGAATGCATTATGCATTTACAACGATATCGTCAAGTGGTATTAATTTATATCTGTTAAGTCGTAGATTTTTTGTGATTCTATATTCAAATTCGATTTTTCATCTATTTTGGTTTAGATTTGATGTTTAACGTGGTATCAAAACTCACGTTTGTTATATTCTTATATCCATTCAAAATTTGTCGAGTCTACATGCTGTTTAATTTTGAATTTTTTGTGGTCTTGTATTCAAGTTCAAATTCATTTTTATTTATTTATTATTAATTGATTTTAGATTGAATGCTTAATAAATATAAAAAATAATAAAAATATCAAAATATACAATTATCTAATTGTCCACAATCCACTAATTATATAATTAATTTTTTTTAAAACAAAAGAAATTTACTCCGAAATAAATCTATCCACGAGTCTTGGGTAAAATTGTTTAAGTTCAAGTTCAATTCAATAAAAAAATTTATTATTAAATTATTGTTTTTATTTAGTTTTAATTTTAAAATATATTTAATATATTAATATAATTTTTTTTATATTTTAACAATAAATTTAGATTAAATGCACTTAAATGTATGTGTTCACATAGTTTTCATGTTTGAAGACTAAAAGAAAACTTGAAGTAAAAATAATAATTTCATTTTAGCCTATCGGCCAAGACCGTTAACACTTCTACTCGGAAGTGGTAAGGAATAATGAGTAATTCGGACACAAGGGATTTCTCTCCGACAACTACAATTGAGGATTTTTATTTTCTTAATTTTATTTTACAATTGAGGACTTTTACGAAGGGAGAGATTCATATATATTAGTATAAAATTAATTTATTTTTATAATTTTTTATATTTGTTTAATCCGATTTTGTATTTCATGCTCCGTAAATTTTGAATGTCAAATTTCGAGTAAATTAAAAATATTTAATTATTTGTTTGATGTAAACAAATTTCAATCATTAAATATATATTAAAAAACGATATTCTCGATTGACATGATATAAATATCGAATCGATTCAAAAAAAAATTTGTGCACAACGAATGAGATTATATTGCTAAGTTTATTATTAAAATATTAATCGTACACAAAATTATAAAAAATATGTAAAACTAATTAATTTTACACTAATGTAAGTTGAACCTTTCTCCTTTGACAAATGATTAGATTCGACAATTGATGTATTTGTGTTGTTTTCTCATGTTATAACATGTTTAAAATGTTATATAAATTTTAACATATTCATATTATTTTTTATATTATATTATATTTATTTTTTTGTGTCCGATTTATTATATTGGGGTTTGTTAACGAGTGCCTTAAAATACTCTTTAAGATTAGTTAATATATTATTTATAGTAATTATATTGTATTAATTATAATATTTGATAACTTTATTCATTATTTCTAATACATTAAATGAATATACAATTATATAGGTAATCATAAAAAGTGCCTTTAAAGCTCTGGTTAACAAAATCTTATTATATTTCGTATAAGGGTTCGTTTAATCGGTGTTTATAGGCGCTGGTTAAGAATTATTTTTCTACTATTTTAAGAAAGTATTTTGCATTTAATACATTACTTTCAGGTTGCATTTGGAAACTTAAATTTCAAAAGATGGATTTTGATTTCAAAAGTAGTATAAATTGTGAATAAAACACATGTAAAAGTAACATTGATGATTAATTGATTATGTTTCAAATTCATGAATTTGTTCAATGCCTATTTAGTGGTGAATTTAAAATACCTATAGTTATTTGTAAATTTAAAATTCTTGTTTTTATATCTTTCAAATATATAATCATATTGAGTATTAACTAATTTATATATAATGTATACATTTTATTCTCATAATTTATATAACAAATAAAATTTAAATCCAAAATTTCAAATTATGCTCCCAATTGTAACAATTGAATTAAAATATATATATATTAATTACACTTTTATTTTTATATATATCACTTAACATTTCTCTTCGTATAATATTGTGTATGCAAAATTGTCGAATTTGCCAATGACAGCTAAGAGTTCCGTAGGGATTAACGACGGATTAATCATTTATTATTTTAATTTGTCATTTGGAAAGTGGGCCCCACGTCCAATACTAGGAATGGAGTGGGTCCCCCACGTGATCATCTGCTTTGATGTTGAAGAACCTCAGACGTTTCTGACTTTGACCGTTTCCTTTTTTTAAAAAAATAAATAAATAAAAATTCCGATTGTAACAGACCTTAGCCAGTTAGCCCATAGAAACTCAAACCATCTTTTTTCTTTTTATTTTTTCAAATTATCCTAATAAAAGGTTTTTAGGTAAGAAATAATTTACTAGATGAACTTATTAAAATCAAATATTTTGACTAAGGGGCAAGAATTAATTATTATTACAATTTCATTTAAGTTATTGGATCACTTGCACTAATTATAGGAATGCTACTTTCCTATAATTTCATTATACATGAAATATTGAGATTTTTTATTATTATTTTATCAAAACATATAAAACAATGTAAAGGTGGCACTTTCTCTCTCTTTTTTTGTTTTAAAAAATGAAATATTTTCATATTTGTCGAATTTATTTCAATTTGTATCATTTAACCCCTTTTGAGTTTGTTAAAGAATCTCTTCTAAACTATTAAAAGTTATATTTAACAATATATTACGAATTCAATTATAGGATCTTGAAATTTTTTAATTTTAATAAAAGCAACTATTATTTCAAATAAAAAAAGAAAAAATATATTTCCCTGACATTGTATAGAAAACAAATTCAAAAATAAATTATATTAGATGAAAATTTTAAATTCCACAAATGAAATTAAAATATTATTATGTATCTTTTTATTTATTATAAAAGTTTATTAAATATTTTAAATATATTTTAACAAAATATGTGATAATTATTTAATTCGAATAATGAAATAAGAGATAATTTTTTTAATTATAAGTAAGAAATTTTAATTATAATTGGTTTTTTTTTTTTTGCCAGCAATTGGTTTTTGTTTAGACGTGCATGCAAATTTGATAAAACTGCGTGCAAAGAGCATCTAATCTATTGTCCAAAACGACATTTCCTTAGAACTTCACGTTGCGTACGTCAAAATTCAGTTAACTTTGTGGGTCCCGTCCCGTTCCGTTTTGTTGTACGGCTTTTAGCTGTCTCTTTAGTTTTTCTATCTGTTTTGCGCATCTTCTCTTCTTCCAAGCGTCAGCCTTGGCACGTCTTCACGCGCCTCTCTCATGTCTTTATTTTTATTTAATTGAATAATGTTATTTTAATAGAAAATAAAATAATTCGACTATTCATAAATTGTATCAATCGAAAAAAATAAAATAATAAATTTTATAATGAGTGTTCTAAAATGTTTTTTAAAGTTAGTTACTTTATAGTAATATTATTTAAATATGATAGTTGATAGTTAATATTATATATATATATTTTTTTAATAAATAAAAAAATATTATTTAATATGATAATTTTAAAGGCAATATTCTTAAAACACTTATTACCAAAATTCATTTATAAATATAATTATTTTTTTAAATTATCAAAATATATCAAATATTGCTAATAATAATCAAGCTAGTGCTAGTTACTTGAAAGAATTTCGAAATTAACTATAGTTTCACTCTTCTTAATAGTTTCACTCTTCTTAATACGAAAGCTCAGTTCGTTCATGAATTTATTTTTAAAAATTGACATCAAATAAATTTGAGATTTAAATCTTAATATTTATAATTTATTTTTTAATTCTTAAATTGTAACCTCTTTTGTAAAAATATATATATATAATAAAATATAGACCTAACAATCCGTATATTTGTGTATATTTTTCACATGTCATAATCGTGTTTAAGATATTATATATTTATATAAATTTTAACACGTTAATAATTCATATTATATATATTTTGATACATCTGTATATTCGTATTATATTCGTATTATATTTTCGTGTCGTATCGAATTTTAATTATTTTTTATATCATATTTGTATCGTTTTCCACATTATCAAATTATTAAAATGTTAAATGTGGATATAGTTTATAAAAGATTGTGTATAAAATGTCTGATCACGTTGATCATGTACTAAGCCAAAAGTCTATCTGTCTTGCCTCTCTGTCACCTTTTGTTTTTCTTCATTTCTTTATTTCCTTCCCACCACCCTGTCTTCCTTCTCCTTATATTTACCCTTTCCCTCCCTATTCCCTTCTTGGGTTCCTCTCTTTTTTTCTTTTCCCTTTTTCTCTCTACCCAAACACCTCATTTTTTTGCAACATTTTTGCTCAACTAAATCATAGCATTTAGAAAGAAAAAAAAGGGTTTTCTTTTTCTTTCTTTTTTGTTGCCAAAGCCATGACTATGAGTAACAATATTGGTCAATTTGGTGACACAACTTTAACCAAAGTTTTTGTTGGAGGGTTAGCTTGGGAGACTCCCAAAGAAGCCCTGAGAGAGCACTTTGAGAAGTATGGTGAGATCCTTGAAGCTGTGATTATTTCTGATAAAGTCACTGGCAGATCCAAGGGTTATGGATTTGTAAGTTCTTTTTTCACTCAAATGCACCCGGTTTCAGCTGATTAATTTCTAGGAATTTTCTTCTTTTTTTTTAATACTTTTTTTCGGTTTCTTTTTTAGGTTACATTTAAGGATGCTGAAGCTGCTAAGAAAGCTTGTGAGGATGCCAACCCTATCATCAATGGCCGCCGAGCCAACTGCAACATTGCCTCCCTCGGTGCTCGCCGCCCGAGGTCCGCCTCCGCCGCTCCTCCACAACAAGGTATTTACGATATATAAGGTTTATATTTAATACATTATCAAATTTTATCAGTATATAATTCATAGATCAATTATAATTAATTTGGTATCTTATAAATTTTTTATTAATAAATGTTAGTTTAATTCAGTATAGAATTATATGTTAAGGGGGGATTAATAAACATAAACTTCCTAAACTTTGGTGTATTTTTTGTTTTAAGAAAAAAAAAAAGATGGTGATGGCATTTTTGTGAATATGAGCATCATGGGGGTCTAATCTTGGGGTTTTGATCATGAAGGATCGAACGTTGTACCGAAGGCCACGTCAGCTGCACCAGCCAATCATGTGCAGTGGTATTACCCAGCGGTGGGGACACCAGCGTCGCCGTTTCATCATCAGCATCATCAGGCCGTTCCTTTTTATGGGTATATACTCCATTTGATTCATTGATTTTGTTGAAGTTGCATGGTATAAAAGGTAGACTTTGCCTTATCTTATAATTTCTCTGCTCACTTGTTTCAGCTACTCTCCCAGCTACATTGCCACAGATATCAGCTACAACCATGTAAGTGGGTTTTTTTCGTATGTAATTGCAGTCTATGGTACATCATGTGATTTCAATTAGATCGAGTTTGAGATAAGATTTTATAATCTGAATCGACTTGATCCGGCTCAGATTATTATTTATTTAATAAAATATTTTTATTTAAATATAATTTAATATAATTTTTAAATTTTTTTAATATATTTTAAATAATAAAATGAAATTTCAAATCTGAATAAGCAAATTGTTTTTATTATTTCAAATCTGACCCAACCTGACCTGACTTTACTACAATACTAAATGTCATTGAATTTGAACCTCACTAAACAGGGCTTAAATAGAATAAGTTCATTTTTAACATTATTCATTGAATGGAAGTTAGAAAGCAAATTTTTCCAAAAAATTGAGTTCTAAAAAATCTGGTGTATGATGGTGCAGCAGAAGCTAAGCTACAGTGGAGGATCCTTCATGAATGGGCATTTCAATCAAGTGTATCCAGCAGGGCAGGCTATTGTAGGTGCAAACACATTGATGCCAATGTACCCATTCTATCATTACCATCAATCACAAACAATGGGATTACCAGCAGCCACTCACATCTTCCCATCAACAACAGCTGGGCCCATCACCACAATCCCTGCTGCTGCTATCATCTCAAAACCTGCTGCAGCAATTGCTCCTAATTCAGGTAACAATCCATTGATCCTTCATGATGGTGACTCACATGGTAACATGCTCACCTTCACCACCTTTTTTTTTTTAATTCTAAATTAAGTTTATGTCTAAATGTCTAATGAAACGACTCATTGTGTCACGTGAGCCCCTGATTGAGTTTTGGGGTGATTTGTGTTCACTGCCAACTGGCTCCTTTAGGAAAACCATGTGCTGGGGTTGGGGTTTTAATATTTTGAATCAAATTGGTCTTCAATCCGAATCCTAATTTTAACAAAGTTAAAAATCAAATTGATAAAATTTTCGATTTTTATTCAATCGATTGGATCGATCGTATTATTTAAATAAAATTTTAAATATTTAAAAAAAATTAATATTAAATAAATATTAAATATAGTAGATAATTTGGTTTTTGTTTTTTGTGTTTGTTTTTTTTTTTTTAATTTTTATATTTGGTTTTAATGATATGAAAAATAAAAGAACTGATAATATAAAGACAGTTTGCTTGGCTGTGGAATAGGTACAGTTGGCGGATGTGAAAGCATTAAGAAGGTTGGCTGGCAAAATAACAATGGGGGAAGCTGGAAAGCTGCTCAGAACAACATTATTATCTGATCTCATCTGTTGTAGCTCTTCTAATTTCCAACATATAATTTTTTTTAAAGAAAAAAATTTATTTAATTAATATTTATTCTTAGATGTTTGATAAGATTCTTTCATTATCTTTATCTTTATCTCTCTAAGATCTAAGCTTGAGCTGTGAACTTTTAGTGGAAAAAAAAAATCATATATTTTGATCCAAATTATTATTTAATTAATAAAAAAATTATTTAAATTTAATTATAAAAAATATATAAATATTAATATGAAACGGATTTTTTAATTTTTTAAATATTTTTAATAATAATTCAAGTTTTTCGAATCTATCGAGTTAAAACGAGTTTTGAACAAATAAATTTTTTTTGCTAACCTGATTTGATCCGATCTTGGATATGTCTATTTATAATTATGGGTTGCTTTTTATCGTTTTAGTGGATTAAAATCTACTTCAATGATGTCTCTCTTATCTTATTTTTTTAATTGGGGTACGTTAATGCTACTTGCCTCATCGGTTTTATTTCAAATATTTGTACTCACTCATATAACATATAATTATTAGATAAATTCTAAGGTGAATCGACTAAATTATAAATGAGTATTGCAATTAAACCAATAATTATATATCATATAAGGAAGTACATATTTAAAATAAAAATGATGAAATGAATAATATATTCTTCTATTAAATGATTCGAAATCCGAAGAGAAAAGACAGAAATATTAATCTAAATAATATATATTGCAAAATTTTAAAGGTAAAAAAAAAAAGTTTTATGTGTTTTATTTGGACCATTATATTTTCAGATTCTTTATCTTTTCCTTCTCATAGTTACCATATTTAAGGTTTCATTGATGCTCAGACTTTTAATTTGCTTCACTTCATAAATAAAGCAACCAAGATTGGCTAACCTTTAACCTAATTTAATTAAGAGGTTTAATTACCAAGGTTGTTCCAACTTATAATAATTGGAAATTAATATATATATATTAAATCAATTTTTTTGGTACATATAATTTTGAGGTTATACCCAAAAAAATCCTCTTTCGTTTCATAAATCGTATTCCATTTTTTTTTTTCTTAAAAGCTGCCCCTTGTGACATCAAACCAATTGTATTATACCAGTAATTTCTTGCTTTTTCTCAAGATTATTTATGAAATCACTTCTCTCTCAATTTTTCTAGAGAGTTATTATTTTCTTCTAATTTCACTTTCTCATATGAAAATTGAGTAGTTCTTCTAAGTATACTTCACTTGGAACAATTTCATTTACAGTCTTAGTAGATATGACCTCGGGTCGAGTTATCAATCCAAGTTCAAAGGTTCTCTGATATTTAAGAGAACTTCAACAAAAATATTGGGTCCAAAAAATAGGTTTGAGCAAAAAAAAAATAAGACCCGTTTAAAAAAACAGATCGGACTTTGAACATGATATTTTTGCCCAAGCCCAACTCTCTTTACTATTACCAATATAGATTTTAGGAGAGATCGATCCTTTTTATAAAGGGATCGATTCCTTTTTAAAAAGATCCGTCTCACTGTATATAAATTTGGACATACCTGTACGAGCCTGAATAGTGATTTAACATGATCGGATTAAAACGTAAACATAATTTTTTGCCCATATTTAAGATCGGGTTTTGGACAAAAAAAAATGTTCGTTAATATGAAGCTTAAGCCTGATCCATGGATACTTCTAAACCTTAGTTCCTCTTTCCTAATAACCCATTTTAATATGAGAGAGAACCCAATTCCTAGACTTGGTGGGTTTCATTAAAGCCCTTTTCTTTAACAAGCTTGATAGGGTGAGATGCAAGCTTTGATTGGAAAAACCATCAAAATCTCTTCAATTCTTTACTTTCAAATTGGATGCAACTTAGGAAAGTAATGTGTCCCAAAAAATATTCTCCCCTGTTTTGCCCTTGAGTCCTCCCTCTGAATCTACCCTAGGAAATAAAGCTATTATTACTAGCAAGACTAACCTTGGTTTATCTTCTTATCAATTACTTGATGTTCAGGTTTATTATGCACATAAAATGGAGCTTACTTGTTTGGATTTGGTTGGGAAAACTAGGCCCAATTTGAAGCTGACTTGTTTGGGCCTAGTCAGCTTGGGTAGCTTGGAAAAGGGCTAATACCAGCTTGGCCCAACATATTCATCGAAACCTCTAATTGTTTCTTTTGTTGTCTTGGATTCTTAAGCTCTCTAAACCCAATTGTCCAAACTCGATTTTCAAGTGGGTTTGGACTTTCATATATATATATATATATATCAAATCGAGTTTATATTTGATGTATTGATAGTGTATAAATTTATATAAATTCAGATAATTTTATTTTTAATGAGGTGATATCATGTGGTTTACTGAAAGTGTATAAATTTATAGATTATCAGTAAATCAAATATAACTCCATATCAAATATTACATTTATAAAAGAAGTCAATAAAGAGATAAATTAACTACAAACCAACATAAAGTTGGATTAAACCCACGTACCATTGAACTTGGACGTAATTCCACAAGCGTGATTTTTTTTAAAAGAAATAATATATTCCGTTATTAGCTAATTATAAATTAAGAAACTAAAATCAATAATGTTGTTGATGTCTTTTTAAGGATGTTAGAGAGAGTTTGAGAGAATTAAAGATAACAGCTCGCCTAAATTATTAAAGAGCAAAGTATGACAAAAAGGCGTCAGAATTACGATTCTGAGATGCACTTAATACTTAAGTTAATAAATACCTAAGGAAATGATGAAATAGGCAGAAAGACTGTAGCAGATGAATGAGAATAATATGATCTAAAATTTAGAGCTTTCTTTCACATCTTTTATACCTTAGATCAGACCTTGTTTGGATATGTGGCACTTGTGTATTGGAACTTCATGGTATCTTTTTTAGTTTGAGCTTAATTAGCTTGTTTTTGGACTTTTAATTAGGGGTGTAATCGAGCCGAGCGGAGCTCAAATTGTAAAAAGTTCGGTTCAAGTTCGATCGAGTTTCACTTTTAAAGTTCAAGTTTAATTTGAGATAAAAATCGAACTGCTCGAGCTCGTATGATTAAGCTCGATTATGCTCGTTTATTTTGTAAAAAATGAGCTCGATTCTCATGCTCGACTTCAAACTCGATTATTTGTACTCGAGCTCGAATTCGAATTGAGATTTTTCAATACTAATTAAAAATAAAAAAGCTTGATTAGGCTCGCGAGCTACTCAAGTCAAGCATTAAGATACTCGAATTTGACTCACTCAATAGCTTAAGCTGCTCGAGCTCGACTCAATAATTACCGAGTCGAATTCAAGTTTTTTTTTTTTAAGTTGAACCCAAATAATTTGCGAACATAAATGTCTCGTTTAGCACCTATTTTTAATCTTGGAGAATAATGGACATGACAAATATCATTGAACAAAAGAGTGTTTTTATAATTTCATATAGCTAATAGTACTTGCATAAAAAGGCATCCAATTCATACAAAAGTTAATAAAACAATAAACATGATAAATTTGACAAATTCAATCTCTTTGAATATAAACCTACTTGTTTTGATTAGTCCAACAGCTGTGTTTTTAACAATAAAGAATTGGTTGTCAAAAACCTTATCTGGTTTTACTGATAAGCTGACATAACAAAACTTTATCAAAAAATTATTTAGTACATGAATATAAAATGTATGTCACCAAAATCCCCATAAAAAAATCCAAAGCAACATAACACATGGAAGACAATAATATTATATGCTAATCTCTTAATCCGTGTATTTTTATCATATTTATATTATTTTATTTATCATAATCGTATTTAAAATATTATATATTTATATAAATTTTAATATATTTGTGTATTTATATTATATTTTAATTATTATTTTTTGTGTTGTATTTATATAATATAATATGTTCAAAATTATCAAGAATATTATATACCGAACCTTAAAAAAGAAGATGTTATTTCTGCTAAAATTTAGTATTTCTTTCGTTGAGAGTGAAGTGATAACCAATCACTGAAAAGTGAAAAGGACAAGACAGGAAGCCATTATATTCGGGCCTTGCTAGTTTTATTGTCTCTGGATCTCTTAAAGGAACACCTAATTCTTTCTTTTTAATTTTTTGCTCAAAACCAAACAAAGAAAAAAGAAAGTACTTCCCTTTTGTCTTTCTCTTTCAAAACCCCAAACCCCTTTTATTTTTTCTTCTCAAGAGTAAACATAAATTCTTCACCTTTTATCTTATTTCTGTAATTTTTGTTATAAAAGATTCAATCTTTTAATTTATTTTTCCTTTCATGCCCCCCTATGATTTCTCAATTTGAAGGGCTTTATAATAGTTTTAGGTTAAGTTTTATCATTAGGGTTTATCGTTTTTTCTTCTTTTTTCTTTGGAAAATTTCAACATTTGAGCTTTTTTATTTTTTTTATTTTATGATTTTGAGAAATACCCAGAATAGTTTTTCAATGGATGAAACTGAAGAGAAAGGGTGGTTTAGTTAGTAATGCTACTGAATTTTTAACAGCTGTTAGTGAAACTGTAGTTGAGTCAATGGCTTAAATTCTTTTCACCCTTTTGTTTTACCACTATAATTTATATGGTATAAAATTGTGTCTTTTATCATTTTTTTTTTGTTTTTAATTTCAATCTTGGAGCTGTAGTTTTGATGATTTTGAAAAATACCCAGATCGGTTATTGAATGGATGAAGCAAAAGAGAAGGGTGGTTCAGTGAGTATCGTTACAGAGTCTTCAGTAATTGTTAGTGAAACTTTGGTTGAGACAATGGCTTGTGAGGATCAAGTTCAGATTGAGGAAGGAAGGGAAGCGGGTTCTAGTAATGGAGATGATATAATGGTGGAGGTTTTGGGTTCTCATGTTTATGTAGATGGTATTTGTACTACTGATGGGGGAGATGGAGGTGTGGTTGGGGCTGGTTCAAATGGTGAAGCAGTTCATGGTCGTGATGAGTCGGGTGAAGTCAGTTTGGAGGGTAATTTGCGAAGCTTAGATAGCGAAGGTGATACGGCTGGTGATTTGGGTTCAAGGAGTGAGGTTTCAGGTGGTGAAGCTAAGGCTCAGAATGAGGTAAATAGAGCTAGGGTTGAAGGTTCTGGTGCACCTAGTAGTTCTGTAGGTGGAGAAGTTGGTGAGAATGCAGAACGTAAAAGTGGACCGGATGAAGGTGAGGGAGATGATCAAGCTTTGGAGACACAAAGAGTCGGTGATTTGGATGGTGATGGATTGAATCATGGAAACCAGAAAACAGTTGTATGTTCGTCCACTGGATCTGAAGATTCAAGTGTGCAAACTAAAGTTGTTGAGGAAGCTGCAATGATGATCGATGGGGAAGATTTGAATACCGTGGATGGTGCTCATGAAACTATATCTTTCGTAACAAAGAAAGCTGCTGATGTTGATGTGGATGCCAAATCCTCGGATGTGAAGACACAGGTTACTGCTGAAGATATTCCCCATTCTGAAGCTAAAGGTATGAAAATTAGTGCTTTTGATCATAGTTTGAAATTTCAAGTTGAAGAACAGCATTGAAGTTTGAGAGTGGGTGGTAGCACTGAAAATCTCTACAATATCCGTGCAGATTCGGGTTATTCATGTGAGTCAACTCAATTGGTTGTTGAAGGTCAATTGGACGAGAAGGTACTTCCAAAAATTTGATTAGGCCAACAGTTAAAAATGCAAAAGTGCTTTGACCCAGCCTGACACATTATCTTGTGCAGGTTTATTCAAACATCGAAATTGACAAGCAAGGTACTGATTCTGAGCAACTGCAGGTGGAAGTTAATACTCCTCACTGGAGCAATGAAAATCATGCTGCAGGTGAAGTGTCGAGAGTTGATTATGTATTCTTTTCTTAATTTGATTTTTTTTTTTTTTTGCTGGTTCCAACAATGTTGATTTGGATAGGATTTTATCTTGCTTAGGAAATGACCAAAGCTTAAAGGCTGAGACAGTCATTGACAGAGGAGAGGAAGTTGATTTAAGTATGGGGGAAGCAATGGATGTTGAAAAGCAGGTTTCTGATGCCAAAAATGTTGTTTTTGATGCAGAACAAGATGTTAAAGTTCAAGAAGAGTCTGTTAATGTTGATACATTGGGTGTTGGCACTGAAAATCACAGCAATGCATGTGAAGATTCAGAATCATTGGGTCACCAAACAGATGTATTTATTGGTACTGATGGAGGTGAAGCCTCAAAAGTCGATAACAATGTTTCAAACCAAATATCTCCCTCTGTTGCTTCAGATAAGCTGTTAAATTCATCGGGAAATGAAGATCAGCTAGATAAGAATCAAGCTTCTAAGGATGATTCAAGTGTAGGGCAAGATATGAATGTTGAAGAACAAGTTATTGGTGATGAACAGGATGGTTTAGACCAAGTGCAAGAAATGGAAGTTGAAGAACATGATAGTGATTCTGAACAACCAACCAACAACGATGAAAAGACTGTTAAACGGACAACTCTAAAGTCTGTGAGTGCAGTAAAGGTGCATCAAGCTAAGTACCAGCTGCTGTCAGAGGAAGAAGGTGAATTTTCTGTTTCTGATTTAGTTTGGGGAAAGGTGAGGAGCCATCCATGGTGGCCAGGACAGATATTTGATCCTTCAGAAGCTTCTGAGAAGGCAGTGAAGTATCATAAGAAGGATAGCTTTCTGGTAGCCTACTTTGGGGATTGAACATTTGCTTGGAATGAAACATCTCTTTTGAAGCCATTTCGAACACATTTCTCTCAGATAGAGAAGCAGAGTAATTCAGAATCATTCCAGAATGCTGTCAATTGTGCTTTGGTAGAAGTCTCTAGACGGGTAGAGCTAGGTTTGGCTTGCTCTTGCATACCTCAGGATGCCTATGACAAGATAAAATTCCAAAAATTTGAGAGTACGGGAGTTCGGCAAAAATCAAGTATAAGAGATGGTGTTGATATATTTGAGTGCTAGTTCTTTTGAACCTGATAAATTAGTTGACTATATGAAAGCATTAGCAGAGTCTCCATCTGGTGGGGGTGATCGACTCGACCTTGTGATTGCTAAAGCTCAATTGTTGGCATTTTATCGTTTAAAAGGTTATCATCAGCTGCCCGAATTCCAATTCTGCAGAGGTTTATGCGAAAACAAAGCAAATACCTCACTTTCTGAAGAGAAAATGCACTTTAGTGAGGTAATTGAGCGTGTCACTCCTATGGATACGGATGATGAGCAAATTTCCACTGGCCAGGAGACTGCAAAAGCTCAGAGAAGCTCTTACCTTAAACGCAAGCATAATCTGAAGGATGGATTATATCCTAGTAAAAAAGAAAGAAGCTTGTCTGAATTGATGGGTGAGACATTTGATTCTCCTGATGGTGAAAATGGGTCTGATGGGATAGCTAATAAGGTCCCATCATCATCATCTGGCAGGAAAAGAAAAGCTGTTGATTCCTTTGACTCAGTGATACAGGAAGGGAGGAAGACAATTTCTCTTGCCAACGTGTCTCTAACCACACCTCATTTCCCAAAGCCTTCCTTTAAAATTGGTGAATGTATCCGTAGAGCTGCGAGCCAAATGACTGGATCTCCATCGATTCTAAAGTCTAGTGGTGATAGGTTACAGAAGCTTGATGGAGGCAGTGAAAATCCTGCTGGAGATGGATATGATGTTCCCGTTGATAATTTTACAACTGAATGCTCATCACTAGATGAGTTGTTATCACAACTCCACTTGGCAGCATGTGATCCAGTGAAAAGTCACATTTTTTTAATATTATTACTGTCTTCTTCTCTGATTTCAGAGATTCGGTGGTTCTGGATCAACTTCCTGGGGACAAAGCAGGTGGCAAAAGGAAGAAGTCGCCCAATTCTATCATTGGTTCTCCAGAAACTTTTGAGTTTGAGGACATGAATGACACTTATTGGACTGACAGAATAGTTCAAAATGGTTCTGAAGAGCACCCAGCATATGGAAATGGAAGGGTACAATATCAAATTGTGCCTGTTGAATTAGAGAAACCCCTTCAAAAAGTCCGTAAGTCTCGAAAAGGATATTCTGATGTCAATCATGATTTGACAGCAGAGAAACCCCCTGGTTATGTCGATGAGAGGGCCCCAGCAGAACTTGTTATGAACTTCTCTGAGATTAATTCTGTTCCTTCAGAAACAAAGCTAAATAAGATGTTCAAGCACTTTGGACCATTAAAGGAATCTGAGACAGAAGTTGATCTCGAAACCAGCCGTGCCAGAGTTGTTTTTAGAAGATCGTCTGATGCAGAAGTTGCCTATAATAGTGCTGGAAAGTTCAACATCTTTGGGTCAGTGGCTGTAAATTATCAACTCAACTACACTATATCTGAATCATTCAAAGCTTCATTGTACGCTCCAACCCTAGCTGAGGAAACTCCACTCATTGCTTCAGCCCTATGTGGGGACCATGCACTTGTTGCCTCAACCCTGGGTGAGGAAACTTCACTCATTGCCCCAAGCCTTGGTGAGGAAGCTTCATTCATGGTTTCAACCCTTGGTGAGGAAACTTTACCAATTGCTACAACTTTCCATGAGGAACCTTTAATCTTTGCCTCAAGCTTAGGTGAGGACACTTTGGCCATTCCCACAACCTTAGGTGATGGAACTTCACTCATTACCACAACCATGCATGGGGAAATATTGCCCATGGCTACAACCATGTATGAGGTTACATTGCCCATTGCCACAACCATGTATGAGGTTACATTGCCCATTGCCACAACCACATATGAGGAAACATTGCCCATTGCCACAACAACTGCAGGTGAGGGAACAATGGCTGTTACGACAACTACTGGTGACCAAACTTTTATGGTTCCCTCAACTGTAGGTGAACAATCTTCAACAATTGTGACAACTATTAGTGAGTCAACCTCGACAGTTGCCTCAACCTTGGTTGAGGGAGCTTCTCTCTGCACCACAACCTTGAGCAAAGAAACTTCTACCATCACCACGACCTTGGGTGAGGAGGAAACTTCAAGCATTGCTACCTTTGGTCAAGAAACTTCAACCAGTCCTACAACCTTGGGCAAAGACACTCCTAGCATTCCCACAACCTGGGGTGAAGAAACTCCTATCTGTCCCATGACCTTGGCAGAAGAAACCCGTACAATTCCCACAACCTTGGGCGAAGAAACCTCTACCATTCCCACAACCTTGGGCGAAGAAACTCCAGCTATTCCTGCAACCTTCAGTGAAGAAACTCCTAGCATTCTCACAACCTCGGGCAAAGAAACTCCTAGCATTCCCACAACCTTGGGCGAAGAAACCTCTACCATTCCCACAACCTTGGGCGAAGAAACTCCAGCTATTCCTGCAACCTTCAGTGAAGAAACTCCTAGCATTCCCACAACCTTGGGCTTAGAAACTCCTATCTATCCCATGACCTTGGCAGAAGAAACCCCTACAGTTCCCACAACCTTGGTCGAAGAAACTCCTATCTATCCCAAGACCTTGGCAGAAGAAACCCCTACAATTCCCACAACCTTGGGCGAAGAAACCTCTACCATTCCCACAACATTGGGTGAAGAAACTCCTATCTATCCCACAACCTTGGCAGAAGAAACCCCTACAATTCCCACAACCTTGGGCAAAGAAACCTCTATCATTCCCATAACCTTGGGCGAAGAAACTCCTATCTATCCCACGACCTTGGCAGAAGAAACCCCTACAATTCCCACAACCTCGGGTGAAGAAACCTCTACCATTCCCACAACCTTGGGCGAAGAAACTCCAGCTATTCCTGCAACCTTCAGTGAAGAAACTCCAGCCATTCCTCCAACCTTCAGCGAAGAAACTCCTACCATTCCTGCAATCTTGGGTCAGCAAACTCAAATCATTCCTACAACCGTGGGTGAGGAAACTACTACCATTCCTGCGACCTTGGGCAAGGAAACTACAACTGTTCCCACAACCTTGCACGAGGAAACTCTGGCTATTCCCACGACTTCGGCTGAGGAAACTCCAACTATTACCACAACATTGAGTGAGGAAACTCCAACCAATCCTACGACCTTGGGTGAGGAAACTCAAACCAATCCCACAACTATGGGCGAGGAAACTTCGACTACTCTCACAACCATGGGCGAGGAAACTTCGACTGTTCTCACAACTAATGGTGAGGAAACATCAACTATTTCCACGACTATGGAAGCGGAGGCTTTGCCCCCTTCCGTGCCTGAAAGCAAGGATTCTGCAACTTAACTCCACTGTAAAAATTACTTGGAAATTTCAGGTATTGCTTTTCTTTCGTTTCTGCAAGAAAGTTTTTAACTTGATAGTGTTAAGAGTTATGATAGTTGTTCTCATCTGGCTTTGCACAAACCATTATGGGAGACTATCTTAGAGTGTGCTTCGAGTGATTTCTTGCAATCTCTTGCACTTAATTCATTTAGTTGATTAATATGGTTTTCGGTGTTTACATGTGGAGAAGAGGTGTAATATATGAAATAACTAGATCTATATTACTATATACGCTACCACTGAATGCAAATGTTAGAAATAGGAGTGCCTGTTATTTTACCTTTTGAGATCCTAGATCTCTGTGCTAGTTGGGTTGGGATAAATGCTTTGTTTTTTACTTTGCATATTTTAACCATGAGGTGGGAGTTGATGGTTTATATTAGATGTTCATCTTGAATCCATCTCATTTTTTCTAGAAAGCTACATGATTGCTGCATCATGGGATTGTACCAAATATAGTTGATTCAGTGTTCTAGTGGTGTGAAGCTATGTTACTCGGACTCGGGTGTGAGTGTCGGATACGGTTATGTGTCCGACAAGGTTCAATTTTTTTTTTCAAAACTTCCATGTATTTGGAGGGTCTTTGGAGGATCATATCCCCATACCCATATCCGGATATGCGTCGGACACGGGTGTCGGACACGGACACTTATAAAGAGTCGAAGCAAAATAGGTGTGAAGTTGGATGAATAAACTATGAATTATGCATAATGAATGGTGTTTCCTAAGACAAATTATTTTCTTTTATTTATCTGCATTAGTGTCTGCTATCTTTTTTTTTCTTTTTTAATCTTGTTATTTTGATGCAATCGTTATAGGCAAAGAACACATCCGGAGGTTCTGGTGTCGGTGTGGCTCCGGGTAGGGTTGATTCAACTTACCACTGAAGAAGGCAACCAGACAGACAGCTTTATCTGGTGCAAACTTGAATCTTCTGCTCGGATTCTTTCTTTCTCTTGAATTATGATATAAGCTGCATGGTGTTAATATACACATGCTCCGGCTAGTGTAATATAAAATAGCATTTTAGATGATGATCTTTTCATGGATGCTATCCTTGAGGACTAGGAGAATTTGCTTTGTAGATTCAATCAAGCCGCCTATCTATTATTTCTGCCTCTTTATCCTGCATGGTGGTTATCAGTAGTCATTGTATCAAAATTGCAGTGCCAGCTTACGCTTTTGGTTCTTCATATGAGTTTCTCCAAGCATGAGAAAAATTTATATAAACTAGATTAAACCCCGCGCGATGCCGCGAAAATCAAATGTTAAATATACGATGATAACATTTCTAAAAACAAAAATTAACAATTAAACAAAAAAAAATTAATTTTTTTAAAATAACAAAAGAGAACTGTCATAACAATTTAAACTTATAAAGAATTTATAAAGTCAGCTTAAAAGATAAATCTAAGTGAAACAAATTTTATCTTAAATTGAATCACAATGACAAACTATGTAAAATATAAAATGAATTGAGACACGACACGAACACAATATAGAAAAAATAATTAAAATACAACACGAAAAATTCAATAAGAATACACGAACATGTAAAAATATACATAAAATGAATTATTAACGTGTAAAAATTTATAGTACTTTATATATATTATTAACGTGTAAAATCTTATAATACTTTGAAGGGGAAAAAACACGAACACGTCAAGAACACACAAATTTTTCTCTAAATCGAATCACTATGACAAATCATGCAAAATATGTCATGAATTGAGATACGACACGAACACACAATTTTTTCTCTAAATTGAATCACAATGAAAAACTATGTAAAATATTAAATGAATTGAAACACGAATTATCAACGTGTAAAAATATATATAAATATATAATACTTTAAACACAAAAAATAACACGAATACATAAATTTTTTTCGTTTTTTTTTTTACCATTTTTTTTCCATACACTAAAATAAAGTGGAGTCCACAACAAAGTGGGACCCACAAAAAAATTGGAGGGGGCGACGTGGCCACCCTCTCTTTGCTTCAAAAATTGTAAGATTTATATATTGGATGTTTAGTAAAGCATTAGGGATGTGTTCCCTTTTTATTTGCTAGAACAGTGGGGTGGGATATCAAGAGATTTGACAATCCGTATATATCTGTCATGTTTCGTATTTTTTTTTTCGTTCTAGCGGTTTAAATATAAACACAACACAAAATTATTAAATGTGTTAAAATTTTAAACATGAGTAAGATACGGGTATTAAACATGTTAAGTTGTGTTTATTATATTATTTTTGTATTTATTAAATATATCGAATTCATGCTGTGTTTTAGTATCGTCTCTAAAATTATAAGGTTTTCAAGACTGCCTTAGAAGAACACTCTTGAAGAGAACTTGTTCTGTTAATCCATTGAAGGCCATAACTCAATGTAAAATCTTCTTGAAGAAGGCCCTTAAGCAAAAACTAGAGAAGTTTATAAATTTTTCTTTTTTAAGAGCTAGATTATTATAAAAAAAAAAAACAAAGATTATCTCATTCATTGTGATGGTTGGATTATTATAAGGAAAATCATCTTTGTAAAGGACTATTATAAAAATACTGAAGGTTAAAAAAATTAGATGATTAAATTTTTGGTTTTCGATTCACTTAAATAAAATTTAAAATATTATTTTAATGTTAAATAAATATCAAATATAATAAATAATTAATAAAAATATGTATTTTGATTTAATGATAGTCTTTAATATATAACTAAAAAAGTAAAAGTTCAAATCTCATCAATTATAATATATATATATCAAATCGATTTTTATCTATTTTTTAGAATTTTTACTTATTAAATTGATTTTCTACAGATTCAATTAATACCCGATTTTATATAATGTACCGGACCGAATAACCTATCAATTTTTTATTCAATCGACCGATCTAATTTAATTTTTTTAATCCATGAAAATACTAAAAAAAAAGGTATTCAATTTTTTTACTATATGAAAAAAAAGACTAAAAAATATGTTTCTAAATGAGAGGGAATATATTAAAAAAATCATTTGAAGCATTTGTGAGAATTTCAAAATTTAACAAACCTATCAGTTTCTCATATAATTATACATCGTATAATTGGCAGTGAATTGATATCACAAGTTAATAAATATTAATTTAAATTAACAAATATCAATAATTTACTTTTTTATTTGGATCCCACATTTAAATGAATTAAAACCTATTACTTTTCTTTTCTTTTTATTTTCCTTTTTCTATTTTGATCATAAAAAAAAATTGTATAAAACAGTTATTTTACGTCAGTATATATCTATTCCATTTAAATTATGTCACTTAATCAGTTTTTTAAAAAAATTACTGACGTAGAGTAACTGTTTCATACGATCCTTTCTCTCATATAAGTGCCAAAAAAAAATCTTTCTTTAGTTTGGGAAAAAATTCAATAAATAATATAAGCTCTATTTATTTATTTATTTTGGTAATAATAATATAAGCTTTATGATTCAGAATGCCTTTGATGTAACAACTTGCTAGATTGGGTGACTTTATTATATTCCCATTTTAAGACAGAAATTAGAATCTTCTTATCCTTTATTCATGCACAAAACATCTGCTCCAATTATGCCACCCAATAATTAATTAATTAGTAATAATTACAATTAATTAGTCAAAATCTTCGCTTTCTAATTTTTTTAAAAAAGTTTTCACTTTTCCCTCTCTCTCTCTCTCTTCCTGTCTCACTCTGTTTTTTAATTTTCTTTCTCTTTATATGCATTCAAGGCAAGAAAAAAAAAAAAAAAAGAGAAATCTTGAAGAAAATGTCATCAAGAACAAATGTTTTGCAGGAATTTCAATTCCCAGGTACGTTATTTATTCTGGGTTTTGGTTATTTTCTTTGTTCGGATGTTGAGAAAAACAGAGGAAAAACAGTGGAAAGTTAAAAACACTTTCTCGAATTCTTTGTGATTCTTTGTTTTCTTTCTTGGTTTTAAATTCTTGGGTTTTTATTATTTTGTAGTAAAGAATAAATCTTTATGCTTTGTTAGCCAGCCTATCATATTTTAAGGAAAGAATAAAATGATGATCTTCAATTTTAGGCGATATATATTTTTTCTTTCTAAATGATATCAGGATTGAATTTGATCGAATTATTTTGAAGATTTTAATTTTAAACCATTAAATTTGGAATGATATTGGGATTCAATCTGATTGATCATTCCCTTTCTTTTGTTTTTAATGAATGTCTTGATGAACTGTTAATTTAGCAGAGGCTTCAAGGAACAGAAGGAAGGTCGATATTGATGGTTTCAGGCTGATTGAAGCTGCAAAAGATGCAACTTGGCAAAAGGAAGAAGAAAAAAAGTCTGATAGATTCGAGTCTAAGTATGATTTGCGTAAGAGTTTGGCTTGGGACAGTGCCTTTTTCACAAGTCCAGGTTGGTTTATTTGCTTTTAAAATGGCTGAAAAATTCCAACTACTTTCGATATCATGATGCGAACCTTCGGAGAATCACATCTTAAAAGCTAGCTAATAGGATGGGAGACTCTAAGTCTATATAAATACCACAAGAAAATCTCATATTTCTAACGTGGAATTCAAGTCTCATGTCTTGTAATAAAGCATATAACAATCCACTGTAGTCCCGGTGCTCATGCGGACTGGCTTTGCACTAATTTAATCTATTCCGATGAACACTACAATATCGGCGTCACCACTCGCATCGTTATAAGGGTGAAAGAGCTTAGGTACATATAAACCCCAAAAAAAATCCCATACTTTCAATATGATTAAGCCCATAACATATCATTATAGAGGCTTTCCATTGTCATTCATGAATGATTCGTTTGATTGCAAGTTTATCATCACGAATTGCTTTCATTTGCTCAGGAGTTTTGGATCCTGAAGAGTTGTTTGAGACTCTGAATATTCATGATGTAGACAACAGACTCAAGGAAGCAAGTGCTTTACCTTCTGAATCTTTGGCAGCAAGTAGAATTGGTGAGTGTATTGCCCGAAGAAGTTTAGCTTGGGATACCGCCTTTTTTACCAGTGCAGGTATGCTTATTCTATGTTACTCGGACTCGGGTGTGAGTGTCGGACATGGGTATGTATCCGATACGGGTATGTTCAATTTTTTCTAAGATTTCTATGTATTTGGAGGGTTCTTGGAGGATCATATCTCCATACCCATATCTAGATATGCGTTGAACATGTGTGTCGAACACGAGTACTTCAAAAAAATGAAGAATTGGAGCAATATACTGCTTATTTACAAGTCTTATGGCAATTTTGCTTCCTCATATAGTATTGTACTTAATAGTTGGTTCTAAATTTTCACTTCTTTTTTCTTGTTCTTTTCCATGTTTAGGGGTATTGAATCCAGAAGAGTTGCTTATGGTAAATAAAGGATATAAGAAGTCTGAAACACAAACACATATAATACTTCCTGGAATTGAAGAAGAATTCTGGAAATCTGCTGAATCAAACTCTAAAATGGATAGTGATTACTCCTTGGCAAGTCTTGAGATTGATCTTTTTGATGATATGAGAACCTCCATGCAAAAATCAAGCAAAGCATCCAATGTGATGAATTCAATTAGCAAACTTCAAAGTCAAACAGGCATACCAAATCCCCAGTGTAAGTATCTGCTGCTTTGATCATGTCAAAACTGGGAACTTAATGGACCCAATCTTTTCTGTCAAGTTTGCAGGTTAATTCATTTTCGGCTTCTAGAGTTTGATTTTAAAGTTGTGCTTCATTCTTTATGCAAGTAACTTGTATGGTAGAGGCTTAGTTAGGATTAGGGATTTAATTGTGGTTGCGGACGCGTTACGTAGACGTAGCTGTGGAGTAACAAATCGACGATGGAGAGAGCCGAAATCATAAAACAGTGATCATAATATCGCATTGTGACTGTTATTGCAGTTGATATTATTATTGTTTTACAAAATGGGATTCGTTGTCGGATTTTTTTATGATTAAGCTTATCATCTCTGCTACTTCTTTGCAGCTTCAAAGAGGCTGGATACTACTTCTTCAACGAGGGTTTGTAGTTTTTTTTTTCCTTTCCTTTTTTCGGGTCACAACTGACAGTATTTATGGTCTTTTTGAGACACTTTTATTTCAAAATTTCAGATTAAACCCTTGCCAGCTTCCAGAAGGTCAAGCATTAATGCACATGGAGTTGCGAAGACAGCAAAAGAAGCTATCAGTCCTCCACAAGCACAGGTATGTTCAGTTCAGTGAAACAGAGTTTCTTGCAATGTTGAAAAAACTGGACCGAGGTCAAACCGATATGATTTATGGATCACCGGTTCAATCGGTCCAACCGGTTGAACCGGATTGTTCGATTTAAAAATAAATTAAAAATTAAATAAGTATTAAATATAGTCATTAGTTAGTGTTTGGCTTAATGATATAGTTTTTATTATACGATTAAAGGATTAAATGTTCAAATCTCATCATTTACAAATAATTTTTTATTAAAAAAAATAAAATTAACAAAAAAACCGGTTTTTTACTTATTTTTAACCGGTTGAACTGATTTTCTACCTGTTCACTATATGTCTGGTTTTTTATATGCATCAGATCAGACAAGCTGTTGGTTTTCGAATCAACCGGTCCGATCCGATTTTTTCATCACTGAGTGTTTGATTTTCGTGTGCAACGCATATCCGGATATTGGTATGGGGATATGATTCTCCAAAGACCCTCCAAATACATGAAAATCTTTGAAAAAATTGAACATACCCGTGTCCGATACTCACACCCGAATCCGAGTTACATAGCATAAGCTGTACCTCACCTTAAAGAGAAGCACTGAGTTCTGCATCTCCTTTCATTTTCAATGCATGGCTGAGGTTTTTTTTGGGTACAACAGAGATTAGAGTTTGAGATAAAAGAAGAGGATACTGATGTTGGGATTCGAATCTCAGATTTGTTAGATGCCACTTATTAAAAGTGACAACATGAATCAACTGAACTATAGTTCCAGATTCATGGCTGAGTTGTTATGAACTAGACTTTTGATGACTGACTTGACTTTATTGCTTATGGTAAAAAAAAAAGCATGCTACTCGAAATGGAGAACCCGATTCATCATCTTCAGTTAAGCTGTCGAAGGCATTTAGCCAGGCTAACCCTCTCTCATCTTCTGCAACAAAAAGGGCTTCATTGGGTGCAAACCACATGAAAGTAAACAGCAAAACCAGAAAAGCTGTATCTGGTAAACATTGCCATAATATTTGATTTACTCATCATAGAGGGTTTATATTTCATTTCTGCAGCTTAAAATAAAATTGTTTTTGGGATTTTTCTTTGATGGGTTATAGGACAAAATATGTCAAAGAAACCTTGTTTTGGTGACTTTGGTAGTTCAAGACCATCTCCAGAACCAACTTCTTCACGTTTCCGAAGTGGTCAGATTACTTCAACTGATAAATCTCCAAACTCTCTGAGAAGAAAGAATGATTTGGCTGCTTCTGATTCAAATGCTAGAACTCCTTCAAGATCTTTAACTAGACATAAAAGCAAACAGATAGATTGTTCTCAGCCTACTGATTTGCTATCCACACCCAAGTCCTCGAATACATCAGTTTCTAACTCCATTGATTGTTGTTGGTCTTCTGAATCCTCAGCTTCTTATAACTTCACAAAAAGCCTGGACACTGCCTTAATCAGAGGGTTTCCTGTCAACAATGGCGCTTCTCAAGGGTCAGACACTGAGAACTGTTGTAGTGATCAACCCTTTGTTGGAAATGGACGTAAAGCAACAAGGTTGGCGCCATGGCAAGATGTTGATAGATTCTCAAAGGGAAGTTCTCCTCTACCACCGGCTGTTTCAAGAGAAACAAAACCTTCTGGCCTTCGATTGCCATCGCCAAAAATTGGATTTTTTGATGTGGTTGGTTTCTTTATCTATTTGCTTTATTCCATTGACTAGTCCGACTCTTCATTTTTCTTGAAGTACCCGTGTCCGATTCATATCCGAACATGGGTATGGGGATATAATCCTCCAAGGAGCCTTCAAATACATAAAAATCTTGAAAAAAATTGAACATATCCGTGTCCGACACTCACACACGAGTCCGAATAACATAGTTGACTAGTGAGTATCTTTGAGTTTTAATCACATTGTTGATTTTTTTTTTTTTTTGAAGGAAAATTCCAGGCCATTAACTCCAAATGGAGGTCTAAAGTTTCATTCTGGTGTAGAAAATACTTCTAAAATTAGAAGTGGCAGTGTAAATCCTCTCAATGGCACTCCAAATAGTGCAAGCTATGGTAAGCTTCAACCACCAAGAACATCAACAAGGACGACTGGGAGTATAAAGGAGAAAAAGCTGGGTTCTTTGCAAACTGAAACTCAAAGTTCTTGGAGTATCAAGGCTAATTGTGCTGCCCAACTTGAAAGAGAAAAAGCTTGTCAAGAATTTACATTTTCTGGGACCATTAGAAGCTGTTTTACCACAACTTTCAAGGCTGAGACTGATTTATCCTGTGAGCCAAGTGATGGATATGGCTCGAAAACTGATGGTTCGGGATCATATTTAAAAGGAGAGAACAAAGGTAAAACTCGACCTGGGAACAAAAAACATGTCATCAAAATGGTTAGGAAGTCGATGTTTTAACTAAGCAGATTGAGGCCATTGATTTCGATGGGGATTTGGTGATTGAATTTTAAGCTGAAAAGAGTATTTTTAATCATTCTAACTTTTAGTTTGATGTAAATCCTGCAAAACATGGTGCACTAAGTCTGTTTTCATCTTTCTTAGATGAGCTCCTTATGGAAAGATTGTAGATTATCAGAAGTTCAATAGTGTAAATGTTGCAACTGATATGTTTGAAACACAAACTATTGTTTTTCAAGTAATAGAATTTTAGTGAACAGATTTGCGCTACTTGTTCTACTTGTTTTTGTAATGTTTGTTGATCTCCTTGTTGTCATATCAACCTCATTAACTCAGACAGACTGCATTTAGATTGCTGTTGGCATGACTTGTGGTCAAAAGTTGCGTTTCACTTCAAGAACAATGTTAAACGAGTAAAAAAAATTTAGCTTTTATATACTGTTAAAATTATGATTTGAAAACCCAAATCAAGAAGTCAAAAATTTGCCACATTTTTTATAGATGACATGATTTTATTACTTTCACATCTCTAAATATTTATTATTATATATATATATATATTTGGACATTTTAGTTCATCACAATATTTTTTCACAATAATGTTAAACACTAAAAATTTTTGAACTACATTTTTTCTACCACACTTTTTTTAACTCAAATTTTTTCTAACATCAATGCTTTTTAAGAGAATGTATGTATTTGTTCAGCATGGTTTATTCCTCTGAAATATACCTCTCTAACAGCTTGGGGCGTTCCCTTGGCGACCGTAAATACTCAAAACGAGTAATTTGGCCGATAGATTTAAAAAGTTTTTAAGTATGTTTCAAAAATATGAGTGACATATAGTTCACTGCTTAGTTAAACTACTACACATTCTCCTGCAATTTGACCTTAGTCATGACTGAATCTGCAGACGCATTTTTGTCACATTTATTATAATTGCGAACATAATTGATACTATCACGATCATCTTGATCGTAATTTTTTTTTTTTTTATTTTTTTTTATTTTACACAACTTACAGTAAAACATAATAATTATAATTATAATTTTTTAAATGATTTTGAAAATAGTTTGATACTATGATCTTTTATTTATAAAAAAAAATTTATTCACAAATTTTAAATTAAATCTAGATACATATAATTCACAATCGTAAGTTTAATTACGATTTCATCGACGTTGAAGTGAGTTAAAACCACAAAATAATGACTATAATATCGTGTTGCAATTATCATTTAAATCCTTGAAAAGCATGCATGAACCCATTGCAATGAAGCAACTGTATAAATGTATGTTGTATGTTGTCTTGCTGTTTTATTTTTATTCTTTCAATCTTTATTTTTGTTTTTTTTCGTTAATTTAAAAATAAAATATTTATTTTATATTATAAAAATAAAAATAATTAAAAATAAAATGCAATTCGATTCAAATTACTAGCTTGGAACATTCTAAACACTAAAACAATTACATATTTTAAAACCCAAAAAAAGAAGAAGCCATTATCATGTATAAAGGTTTTGATTACATTAATGGAAAATGTGACAAAATCTGATTACCAAGGTAAAAGATTTTGTACTGCCAAGCAATAACTACAGTTTTCATGGTCCAAACCTATGTTGCTCCGACTCTTCATTTTTCTTGATGTATTTGTATCCGACACCCATATCCGACTCATATTCAAACATAGTATAAATTAATTTTTCAAGGACCCTCCAAATACATAAAAATCTTTAAAAAAAATTGAACATTCTCATGTCGGACACATACCCGTATTCGACACTTACACCCGAGTCTAGGTAACATAGGTCCAAACCAAATGAAACAATATTACAAAGTATTTTAAATATTTTGGCATAAAAAAGAAATTGCTTCTTCAAGTATCAAAACTAATCAGAAAGTCCAAACCAGATGCAGAATGAAACCAGAAGCATTGCTGGATCTGTCAAGGAACCGAGAGAGATTCGAGCTGATGCCATGTTATTAGTCATCACATCATCTGCACAATAAGTTATAAGCATTCCAAGTAAGAAATCCTGTCCCTGAAAGGAATTTTCGGTATGTATTTCTTCAAAGATAGATGTTCTTGTTCGCGCATTTATAATCGAAAACCTTTACCAGAAAAATCGAAACAAGTTGTTTAATAAGAAAATAGCATCAGAGAGCTAACCGATGAAAAGTAGATAAAAATTATACAGAGCCTAACTGGATTGCATCGGTATCCAGGACTAAGCTTTCAATCTTTCATTAATGGTTTATTTTTTTGAAAAGAAGAACTATACTTCATTCCATTTTTATGATTACGATTTTTAATCCTAAGCAATCAAAAAAGAAAGATAACCCAAACACCCAAACAGTAACAAAACCATAGCAACATCATCAAACCAAACACTAACAACTAAGCAGTCATTAATCGTTTATTTAATAAGTGTTCATTTGGATGGACAGTGAGATTAATTCCGGTGATATTAAAAACAGCGGTGGTGGTGAGATTGGATACTATAGCAGTAAGATCAAAATCAGTAGTGAAATATGTGTTTGGATTCAAACACAGCGGTGGCGGTGAGATGAATGATAGTAAAAAAGAAATATGACCATTAAATGTATTAGATTAAAATATATATATATATAACTAAAATTATATTTATATTAAATAATAAAATATATATTAAAATTATATTTATGTTAAATAATAATTAAAATATATTTATGTTAAAAAATAAATTAAAAAACAAATAAATTAATTAATTAAAAACCTAAAATTAAAAAATAAATGATTTTAAAATTTAAAAAAAAGAAAAAACAATAGAAGGGGTAAAAGGAGAATTACCCCCTCCAATAGGGCTCCAGTCCATGACTAGAGCTCAGCCCAGTGAGGGGGAAAAATCCCCCCACAAAATGCCGTTGATCCCACAGCACCTCGGATTCAAAGGGACCCTAAGATGACATTTTTTATGCCAGGAATTTCTTAAAATGTAAGAAGGCATTTGAATTGGGTATGTAGATAATCACCTTGAATAAGTCGCCAAACATCCCTTGAAGGGGATTTCTACGTTGTACACCGTAGAACTTTTCTGCAATGTCATCTAGCAACTGAACCATAATGTTTGTGTTAGAATCCGATACACGTAAGCTTACTCTAAGCCAAATAGATGATAAATATCGATAAATGAAGGCCACTTAGCAGTTATGTTGCTCCGACTCTTTATTTTTCTTGAAGTACCCTTGTCCGACACATATCCGAACATGGGTATGAAAATATGATCCCCAAGGACCCTTAAAATACATGAAAAGCTTAGAATAAATCAAACATACGTGTCGGGTACATACCCGTATCCGACACTCACACCCGAGTCCGAATAACATGGCTTAGCATATATTATATATGTTGGGAACTGAAAATAAAGTGGGAAACTTGTTTTACAAGAGAGGAAATAACAGTATTCTAATTGGCAAAATTGATTGCCCACCTCATTGAATGCAGGTTCTCTGTCTATGCCAGACTTGTAATTCACTCTCAACATATTAAAAAGAGGCAAGGCATCTCTTTCCAACCTGCATACAAAAGAGTCTTCAGAACAATTTATCAGACCATGTTCCATTTACCAAACATGGAAGGAATATATGGTAGCCTACCTCTAAGCCCAAAACCAACCGCTGTGATTTTAACTGAAAGTAAATGGAGATGGTTTTGTTTGATGGATTAAAAAGTAAAACACTAGCATTAACTAACAATCATGGTTGCAATTACATGGTCTTTATAGCTCCCCAAACCCAAACCAAAACCATTTACGGTGTGGTTTGGAGATGAGAGCAGGTTTAGTTATACTTTCTGTTATCAGCTATGTTGATCCGACTCTTCATTTTTCTTGAAGTACCCATGTCCGACACATATTCGGACATGGGTATGGAGATATGACCTTCCAAATACATGGAAAAACTTGGAAAAAATTGAATATATCTATGTCGGACACATACTCGTATCTGATACTCACCCGAGTCTGAGTAACATAGGTTATCAGTAATTATATATAATGCCAAGGAAGCGCAATCCAAGCACATAAACCCTATGTTACCTGGACTTGAGGTGAGTATCGGATATGGATATGTGTCAAAAACGGGTATGCTCAATTTTTTAATTTTTTTCATATATTTGGTGGATCATACTCTTGTACCCATATCCAAATGTGTCAGATACAGGTGTTAGACATGTGTACTTTAGGAGGAAAAATGAAGAATCCGGGTAACATAGCATAAACCTTGAAAATCTGAACACTTACAGACTTGAGGAAAAAACCTAGGCAGTTTAATCCCCTAGCCCTTTCCCTAATCCCCCAAAACATTTCCCCGTATTGGTGCACATTCATGCCTGTGGGAGGGTGGAGGAAGTAAATGCATTAATATCGCCCCTAAATTAAATTGTAGAGAACGGCGACTTCCTTCAAATAACAAAGAAAAGAAGTATTATCAACATTATTACTCCGCATAAACAACATTGCATCGCTACATATTTGCATTAAGGATAGTAGGACTGTTCCCTATAGATGGAGAATGAATAGATGAGGGAACAAAAGAAAAATAACTTACGTTAGCAAGAGAAAAGTGATAAACTGAATCAAATCCGATTCGGGGAAATCAAGCTCCTGGGATCCCACTTGTATCTTTAATTCATCCATAAGGCAATTAGCGTCTCGAAGATTACCCATAGACAAATACCTACAATGCAAAAGTAAATTTGCTTCATTAGTACACAATTTATTACTACATTATAAGCAGAAGTAACAGTCTCAATTTTACTGCCAAGTTTGACGATGTGAAGGTTGAGAAAAAACTAAAATCCCTATCATTGATGGAAATTTATAATAGTCTCATAAGAAAGTTCAACTGATTTGAGTGACAAAAGAAACACAGAAAAGAATGGCTAGTCATTATAATTTTGTTGAATGATACCATTGATGGATTTTGTTTAGCCTACTCAAATGAATCAAAATATGCTAAAAGATCAAGCAATAAATGCTAAGTTCTAATTCTGCAACGCAATCTACTTTCGGTATCAACAGAAAATTTTCAGTCCATGAATATTTTTTAAATTAAATAAAGAAATCCATATGTAGGTTGAAAGAGGTAAGTGTCTTTTTACTAATGCTGTCAAAATGGCATGTTATCAATTTAAGTTTATAAAAGTACAAGGGGCCCTTTTGAAAGGTCAAGATTACAGGGTTCCATTTTATTGGTTGTGCCTTCAAAAGAAGTGGCAATAGGAACAGTAAAATTACAGGCCAAGTGAGCAGTTTTTCAGCGGGCTTACATAAGAACTGCTCGTGCGATGGCTATATCATCTTCACCAGGATAACACTGCATGGTTGAAAAGCATATCAGTTGATTGTATTAAATAAGTATCAGACGAAAAGTAATACCTACTGACAGTCGATCATAGAGATGGAACTTGAAATCCAATTACATTGGTTGAGTTATGCCATCTTCCATGCATTTTTGACAGCCAATATTCTAATTCCTTAAAAATAGGCATAGTTTCTTAACCCAAAGTTTTGAATTATTTAAGCACTCATCACTAAAGTAAAGAGCAGATTTGTATAGCTTAATTCTTTTGAACATTTCAAAGGCTCTAGTTGAGATTTGATAATGAAAAAAGAGTCTTAGAAGTGATAAACTAATTTCAACAATAATAAGTAATAGGCTTAGATGTAGGCTCTCCCTAGCAGAAGTAGCAACACAAGCAATCAAATCTAAAGATGACTGAAATTTTCCATCAAATATAAAATATTATGCATCTATATCCTATGTTACTCGGACTCAGGTGTGAGTGCCGGACACGGGTATGTTCAATTTTTTCCAAAATTTCCATGTATTTGGAGGGTCCTTGGAGGATCATATCTCCATACCCATGTCCGGATATACATCGGACACGAGTACTTCAAGAAAAATGAAGAGTCGGAGCAACATAGTCTATATCATAATTCAGCTGTTATATATTATACAGTTACACAAGGAATATGACTTTGATTTGTGTGCCTAAAACCATCTTCATGACAAGGAGAGAGAAAGAGAAGAAAATTAACCTTGCTCATGAAATTTACTAAAGTGGATACAAACTTCTTTGGGTTGTTTCCTCTAACAAAATGATATGACACTCTAGCCATGTCCTGCCACAAAAAAAAAAAAAAAAACATCATATGATTGTTGGCATCCACATGCATGTTAACTAATGAATGGACCTTTGAACTAGATTTAAGGGTACTTTAAAAGGCTTGAATGGCAGGCAAATGGAAGCATCTAATTTATTTGCCCAAGCATTTTTAGCAGAGAATAAAAGGACCTCAATACAAAAACCATTGTGAAAATGATGCTGTTACCAAAATTATAGTAACTTCAATTACCCATAGCAAATCCCAACCAATTAGCTAATTTTGCTTGTAATGCACTAAAGACAAAATCACAAGCAGTACATGGGTCAGACAAAATCCCAAAATCTAGTTACATTATGATTAATGCTATACAGGTTTCCATAGATGTAAATAAACTAGTTCAAACCAACCAACAAAGATGGAGATATCATTATTGAGTACATAACAAACAACTTATTGGTTAGAAGAGCAATGTACCTGTTCTTTTACACATTTTAAAATGATTTCGGTGGCAGCATCTCCATCAGATATGAGGAGCTCATACATACCATGCCAAGAGGCTTCTACATTTTATTCTCAATGATATATGCCATGCATTTATTGAAGTTATTCATAAATGGCTTTCATTCCTCAGAAGGAAATCATAGCATAAGATCTACATTTTCAACAAGAACATGAGCACAACCTTTAGAAGATTACATGCACACATGATATCATATTCATTAAATCCTACAAAGCAATTATATTTAACTCAACTAAAATTGATCAAATAAACTTGCTTCATTCTATTATGTTGCCTTGTCAATACACTATCAGATAAAGTGCATAAAAACACTTTTATTTTATCTTTTCAGTGCCTCTTTTCTGTCACCAATTTGGCTATCTTTTATGAACTTTAATTAATTAAAGTTTGTGAAGGCACAAATGTAATAAATGAATGTCTCATATAATACTAATGCATTTTCTGCACAACATTAAGTTGGTCATTAGTGTATAATGCATTTATTGCATAAATCATAGTAAACCATCAAATATAATGTATTTTTTTACAATTCTCTTTACCAAGTAAAGTAGGACAAAGAAAAACTTCATGAAACTGATTTATAGCAGGAGCAAGGGACAAGAACAAAAGTGTGATTGAAGTAGCAAAAGCAAAGCCTAAACATTTACTTCCAAACCTACCAACTCAGGAGATTCAGAATATATGTATTCAGCCAGCATAGCATGCAGTTGTGGATCACCATTCCTGTGAGCACCAAACTCTGCAGACCACCTAAAAGAAAAAGTTCAGGGAAACTAAGCAGTACTATTTAACACAAATAAAAAACTAAAATAAAAGAACTCTTTTATTCTCTCTCCTGTTTTCATATCTTTCACTTCCATATCATCTTACTCAATAAAGTGTAACTTTATGATCATAAACAGCCTAATCTTATGCCTCCACAGATATTGCAATGTTGTAGTATCTTTTAATCACAATATGGAGAGGCTGTGATTCATCTATCAAATATTTAACCACCATAAATAATAGGGACAAGGGGACAGGCTGAGGATTGTCCCATAATTCACTTCAAACACATGACCAGACCGGTATAAGAGCAATTGGCCAATCCAAATAGTAAATTTCAAGGCATTCTCTCATGAATACATGGCACAACAATGATTAACAGAAAGAAAATAGCTGATCAAAAAGTACAATTAGCAGATCCCCTTGAACAGTTTAATCATCAAGAAATCACAAGAAAATAATACAGACATCTTAATAAGATGCTGAAACACATTATTTTCAATATAACCATCAAGAGTAACTCAACAGTATGCTATGGGAATGATGTCTCACCTGATAGCAGCTCTTAAGAATGATGAGCAGCCATCTAGACGTGTTTTCGCTGCCCCAAGAGCTTCAGTAAGTTCTTGCACATCATCATCATCAGCCAAGTTACTAGGCAGTGGAATCTGAGGAAACACCTTATAGATTTTCCTGACACGGTCTAACATATACATTTTGTCATAATCACAACAACAGAAAAGAAGGACATGAACCAAACAGCTATAGATAAAATAATATAAATAACTTGAAGGGATTTTTTTTCTTCTTTCAATATAACATATACTTAAGTCATCAGAACAAGAAAAGGGAGGGTCCACAAAGCATTAACCACAACCTGTGCTGATAAGCAAATCAAATTACAAGACAAGGCATGTACTGACCAAGGATGTCTTCATCATAAGGAATTTTCCCTTTGACAAGTGTCTCAACAAACAAGACTGCAAGCTCTGCCCCACAAGTAACCTGAAAATTTTCATTCCCGTGACTTCAATGCAATGGACTATGAAGTAAAGGACAACTATTAAGGAAACCAGCACAACAAATTTCCTGATGCCAATTTCATATGGCCTCTAGTTTCCACAGCAGCACAACATTTTCCAAGTAATTATCAACTAAAACTCAATCAAATATCAAAATGAAAATTCTTAGCCTGCCTTTCAATCATAGAATATTGGGCTCCAGTAGCTGGCTAATATATCCTAGCCTTTGCAGCATTCTTGCATCTGAAGCTATATTTTGACTAAGAGGAAGGTCAACCATGCATTTAAAGGGTATTAATCATGAAATATTTGCAATTACCGAATCAATGTCATCTTATATTTGTTTCAATTTAATTTTTACACTACCCTATCCAATCTGAAATAACCCAGATTCTAAGCTGATGATAATCCTAAGGAGATAAAACAAGGTAGACTAGTATCCAATAATCCTCAATTCATTCTAAAGCCAAATTTCAAACAACCAAGGTCAATGTCATGATGCTTTTGCATATAACATTGAGAAAAACCTTGACTAACAAGATCCGGATCAATGTACTTGAAAGAAAATAATAACCTGGCCATGCTTCAACTGGAGGCATGCACCTGAATGAAGCAGATCCAAGGCCTCAGAATATCTTTGAGCAGATATATATCTGAAATAAAATATGCATGTTTCATAATCAATGATAAGTCTTCCAAAGCAAAAGAAAATATCAAACATGCTCTGCACCATTCTCACATTTATCCCCATTGTAAAATTGGAAAAAGAAAATGAAAAAAAATATGAAAAGTTATATTACTCGTTTCCTTAACTACAAATACAGAACCCTAAATCAAAATCGGAAACAAAGAATAAGCAAGCAGCATCCTAAACCTACTCATGCTTAGAAGCCTTTAATCCAGACTATAAGGTGATCTACCCCATCAAGCTCTATCTAAGACTCTAAGCACATCTAATACCTATGTTGCTATGACTTTTCATTTTTTCTGAAGTCCCCCTGTCCAACACATACTATGGGCATGGGCATGGCTTTCCAACCCTCCAAATATAAGGAAAGACTTAGAAAAGATATTGAATGTACTTGAATCCGACATGCACTCTTGAGTCCGAGCAACATAGACTAATAGTCTAATACCATTTCTAGCAATTTATAACGCTAAAAATACATAAATTTGGGAAATTGAGGACAGTTGTACCGTGCACTTATAGACTTGTACATCTGCTGAGCTCCATAGAAATTACCCCCATTTATAGCTTTCTCCAATTTATCAATATTCTGCATTTCATATCCAAAGCAACCAAAAAAAAATGCAATTAGGAATATCCTCCACCATAAAAATAAAGTCCAATTATACTTGTATTATAAACTCCACTCTGCATTGGTTTTCTAATCTAGAATGTAAGGAAGCACCTAATATTAAAAACCCAGAGATAAAAATAACAAAAGTTTAAAATTTCCTTCTTTTAAACGAAGCTTTCCACCCAACATCCAACACCCCATTTTCTTACCAACCAAACAAAGCTTTGCGACCAGGTATCAAAATGTTAAAAATAATTCAAAATGATCAGTTTTCTCTTTTCTCAGTTTTCTCAGCTACCAAACAAATGATGGGCTATTTCCTTTTTTTCACTAAAATAATTTCAAAAAACAATTATTGAAAGCAATGATACAAAAAATAGAAAAAAATACCTCTTGAACAGGAGGAAGAGTGGCTCTTCTGGGTTTCTCTCTTGACATTTTCTCTTTACGTGATTTCCTCTTTCAGCTTTTCCTCGATGGAAAGATCTGACTTTCTTTTGTTTTTTAGAGTTTGCCTTTCAACGTTCAATCACGAAGAATCCAAACAAAACCCAAAATGGGCTGGGCCTTTTTCAACAAATGGCTTAGGCCTTCTTTTTTCTTTCTCGCTTTTATGGATCAAATAAAGTAACAGGGAAATTGTAAATAAATAAAATAGACTTGATAATAATAACAAAAGCAGGGAAAAGAAAAACCCGATCTAAGGTGAACTTTCTCTTCATGTATCTTTGCTTGGGAACCTTCATTATTAGTATTTTTTATTTCATTTTTGTGTTAATATTTAGTTTAAACCCTTTGGATTTTTGGATTTATGGGTTTCTCTTAAAATCTATAGTAAAATTAATTGAAGTTCAAATTTGAATCAGACTTAGAATTTTCTTCAAACTGTTCGATAAAATGCCAGAAAGAGTTAGTTTTGACATTGCAAAGTTTTTTTTTTTCTTTCTTTTTTCTTTCTATAGATTGAAGGGCTTGACTATGGGTTCTCAACAAGCTTTGGCAGCAGCTAAAGTATACCGTAACCTTCTCAAAGCAGTGAAAAAACACATTGGAAAAGAAGAGTACAAGAAGCATTTTAGTGAGCATATAACACAAGAGTTTAGGAAGAACTGTCAACTTTCAGACCCTTCTTTGGTTACCCAAAAGATCAAGCTTGCCAATGATTATACTTTTTTACTTAACAGTGTTCATCATCACAAGGTAAGGCTATCTTTAACTGCTTTGGTTTTAGTTTCACTTATCTTGTTTCGTCTGCTATGCTTAAAATGCAAAACTATTCAAATGCAATTTTTTTTTTTTTTTTTGTATAAGTAAAATTATGCATTTTTTTTCTTCACAATATATATATATTTTATATTTATTAAAATATGTTGTTTATTTTTATATTCAATCGTGTTTTTTGTTGTTTACTCCATTATAGGAATATGGCATGGTTTTGCTAATTTAAAGAGGCATGAAAAGCATGAATTTTTCTTCTAAAACCTGCCAATTGATTAATAGAACTATAGAAGGCTTTAAAATGCCTGTCGTTGGTTTCTCTAATCAGGATATAGTTATGATTTCCCTGGTTTTTCTCATGTTTCTTCTATGGACAGTGGTAATTTATAACCGTTCATGCTACCACCTAATGCTTCATTTTTGTTCAATTAAATGCCAGAAATTTTCTAAAAGAAACGAATGTGATTTTCTTCTGGTTTTGGTACTTATTTGGCAGGAGTTATTGTTCTCTTACAACATAGCAGTAGATAGGTCAGATGAAATGAAAAGAACACTTGGAAAGTCAGCTGCAAGTGTTGGTCTTCAGCTTCCTGAGGTTTATCAGCCTTGATATCAGTGGATGATAATTTGCTTCATCCTCTTCATCTTGGGGAGAATAATAAGTTTTTGCCTCTGCCATTCTATGAATGCTTGAAATCCAGTTGGAGCAGATCCTTGTTATTTATATCTATAATTTGTGCTCTGCCTACCAATTGAAACCCTGGTTTGGTTGACTTGCTTTTGTATTGTGGTTGAATTGAACTTGTTAATGTTGCTTGAGCCTTGAAGAAGCTGCAGGGAACTGTTTTGTTTAAAATTTATGCTGTTTGAGGCTAGGGAGGAGGGAGTGAGTTATCTGTTTTTCTTCATCAGGTATCATGCTATTTCATATAATTCACTTGTTACAAGTTAATTATTAATCTCTATGTTGCTCCGACTCTTCATTTTTCTTGAAATACCTGTGTTCGACACTCATGTCTGACGCATATTCGGACATGGGTATAGGGATATGATCCCTCAAGGACCCTCCAAATACATGGAAAAACTTAGAATAAATCAAACATACCCGTGTCGAACACATTCCCGTGTCTGACACTCACACCCAAGTCCTAGTAACATAAATTAATCTTATCCGAGATGTTCTGCATGAGTTGTTGTTATCCGTAGCCTAAACTCCTGATGTTAATGCAGATATTGTTTTGAGTTCAGCACTCATCTTGTTGAAGTTTGGCATTTGTATATTTCCATTTCCATTAGTAATGTTCTTGTTGTGGTTGTTCTATCAACATTCTGATCCAAATTGTGCCCATCATAAGTTGCATGTTAGAGAACACAAAATGAGATGATTGAAAGCATCCATGATAACACAAATCAACAGCAAGCTTTTATTCTTTTTCCTTTTAACAAGGGTACAATTGAGGGCAAATGCCAAAGGGTGATTGAAGCCTATATTATCCGGACTTGGGAGTCAGTGTCAGATACGAGTATGTATCCGACACGATTATGCTCAATTTTTTTTTAAAGTCTTTTCATATATTTGAAGGATCATACCCCTATACCCATGTCCGAATATGTGTCGGACATGCGTACTTTAGTGAAAATGAAAAAGCCGGATAACATAGATTGAAGCTAAGCTCTTTTGGCTTAATTAGTTTTATATGCACCTACCATTGCCCTTAACACCTAGCTACAGCAAGCTTCTATGAGTAAAATATTTTGGAGCAAAACTCCCTTGAAATTTGAATGCCCCAGGTCCCTACAACTTGTAGCAGCATTGGTTTCTGTTTCATTGATGCTCTCTTGGCCTGCACTTGTTCTTAATTGAGCCAGAGACTTACCTTCAATTCTATCAAGGTTCAAAGTTTGCTTCTCTTATTCTTTGTGATTATTCTGAATTCTCAACTAAAATTTGATGATTTTATACCAATGTCTGACTTCTCTTCCCAAAGCTTCATCCACCGCCAATGGGGCAACAAACTCAATAAATCTTAGAATTGAAATTTTGATTTTTTATGCACTTTCTTTCAAGTAGGATTTGCCATAATCAATTATTATATATATAAATACATACATATAAATGGTGTTCCACAATTATTTCTTATAATATTGGCATTGATACATATATTAAGATGATTAAAATAACAGTTTCATTAATTTCATAGCTATATCACAATAATTTCAAATGATACTAAGAGTACTTGAACATATTGAAAAACAAAAAAATTGGATACATTTGGATAATGATTGAATATTGAAGGAGATAAATCTGAGCCCTAATTTTAATCTTAATTTTTTTTTTTGAATATTTGTATGTTTGATAGTACTTATTAAAGTTTTTAATGTGTCAAATCAAATTGGATTAGATTAAACTCGGATGATATTTTTTAAAATTTGTTCAAGGTTGGTTCAATCCATCCATTTAAATTTATTTAAGCTTATGTAATTTGAAAATAGAATTAAAATTTTTATATTAAAATTTTACTATTTTAAATTAAAATAACTATTTTTTTTTCACAAATTACTCTATCCTAGTTCTTATTATTTACTAATATGTCAAACTTCAACATGTTAAACAGGTGAAGCAGGTTGAGTAACATTTTATCATCAGTCAAAGTAAAAAACACTAGAAAATAAAAAATAAATAAAAATAGCATACGTGTCAATCAAAATGCCACGTGTAAGCCTTAGTCTCTCTAATTGTTTTATAACTATGAGCTAGTTAATATTACTGTTAAAAAAAATTAAGTTAAAAAAAAATTGAGTTAAAAAAATATGGTAAAAAAATATGATTTAATATTTGAAGTGTTTAACATTATTGTAAAAAAAATATAATAAAAAATTAATATGTATAAAGTAATAAAAGTTTAGGACCACCATAATAGAGAATACAATAAAAAAATATATTAAAATTTTTGTTTGAATTGGTGTCAAGAGTCAAATGCACCAATTCAACTAAAAAATATGTATACTTACGATGTGGGTGGAAGAAAAAAATTTGTGTGAAAAATATTTTGAAAGAAAATGAGTTACTTACATAGTTTTTAAGGAGTAAGTAGTTTTTTAAAAGAAAAAAAAAATTATATAAAAAAGTTCGAAATAAAAAAAAGAATCATATTTTATTATTTAATATTATGGTTTAATTTTTTTTTTTTTATTTTGCATAATTGAATTAATGTCACTTGATTTAGTGATATCAAATTTGGTTAGCAATTTTAATAATAATATAGATTAGAAAAATTGATAGAAAAGTCAAAATAAAATTATAATATAAAGATAAAATTAGGAGTATTTATATTTTTAAAATAAAATAATTTTTTTATTTATATCTATAGTGATGTGTAAAGGTGTCTATAGGTCGGATTAAACCGAGCTTAGGTTTCGTATTAACAAATACTTTTTACTCAGGCTCGACCGACTTTATGTATGAAAAAAAAAATTGCCCAAGCCTAACCAATCATGTAAAACCACTACCTAGATTAATCCATATTTATACATATCGATCCCTCTATAAAATGAATCAATCCTTTTATAAAAAAAATTGATGCCTATGTAAAAAGCATCGGTCCTTTTAAAAATCTATATTAATAATAAAACAGATTAAGTCTGAGCAAAAAAAATCATATCCAAAATCAAACCTATTTTTTAAACAGGTCTTAGTTTTTGGGTTAGGATCATGGTGGTCGATACCGTTTCGGTACCGGTGGTACCGGCCGGTACGTCCTAGTTTTTAACTAAATTGGTACAGACAATCTTTTGTTCCGTTCCGATTTTGGTACTGGCCCGTATCGGTCGTACCGGCTTGTATCGATCGATACCGATCAATACCGGACAGTACTGGTACATACCGGTTCGTACTGGTTGGTAAAAAATTTTTATTTTTTTTAATTTTTTTTGAAAAAAAATTCATTTATTTGATTTTTTAAATCATTTTCAATAATTTTTTTGTCATGATCATTTTTATTTTGTTCATAACTACATTTAAAAATAAAATATGGTCATTAAATTAGGCTATTGAACATAATTAATAATAATTTACTATATTTTTAACATTTTAATATTTATTTTACCTATTTGACGTTTAAAAATTTTAGATATTAAATATTTAAAATTTATATTTGCATAAAAACATATATATGCATGTAATGAATGTATATTTGCATTTGATATAATATATATTTTATTAAGAAACTTGAAAATAGATTATACATATGAATATATGAAAAAATATTTAAAAAATACCGATAAACCTGAAACGGTATATCAAAATATATCGATATCGATACATATCAGTACTAAAATAAAAACGATACGTCCACCGATACGGTATCGGTTAAGATTCAGTTCATTAGTTTTTTTGCCTAAATATATTTTTTTGAATCAATATTTTTGTGATGTGTCAAAATCTAGTATAAATATATTTTTTTAAATTTATTAAATAAGACACCTTTATATCTCTCGGACTCGTGTAATCCAACGAGCCCTCTATGCTCGACTTCAAATCTCAACCGTTGATTCAGGAAAGGACAAATCCGTAATAATATTTAAACTAAAATACTATTTTCGTCAAACCATTCAAAACCCTAAAATCAATCTACCTATATAATGGCAAGGTTTTCCATTTGCACTAGCCGGCTCTTCCTCTCTTCTCAGTCTCTCACATTCAGATTTCAGTCTCAGTAAAGTTTTTTCTAGCACCAGCGAAGATGGGGTCAGTTTTATTTCTTATCTTAATTATCTTTTATTTTTAAATGTTATTTTTGTTCCTTTCCATTTGATCCTTGGATTTGAAGAATGCTAATTTTCTGAATCATTTTCCCTTTTATTTATTTCCGTAAAGTAGTTGAGATTGGTTTATATGATTAGATGATAAAGTTGTGGAATTTGTAGATCAAAATGTCTTTAATTACCTGTTTGGTTGATGTGAAAATTGTGGAAGAAGGAAATGGAATGTGAAAAATTAGGTTAGTATGTCTGATTATCGTAGTTGTGTTCTGGATTTGTACTTAAAAACATACGAAATAGATGATTAATGAAATTTTGAAGCATTGGGTTAGGCTATCTATCGTGGTAGATATTTTAGCTTTCTTTTTGGGAGCTTCTGTATCTTCAATATTGGTGTTCAAGGAAATTTTCATTTTTTCTTTTTTGATGATTTGGGTTGGTGTATAAGCCTTTTTAGAGTGATTTCTGTTATATTTTGGGGAAATATGCTCACAAGATGGGAGTTTTGAGCAGGAAAACTCGTGGAATGGGAGCTGGTCGTAAGCTGAGAACCCACCGAAGGAGGCAGAGATGGGCTGACAAGTCATATAAGAAGTCCAATCTGGGAAATGAATGGAAGAAACCATTTGCAGGATCATCACATGCCAAAGGCATAGTTCTTGAGAAAATGTGAGGACTAAGTTATGCTTTTTATCATGTTTTAAGGATATCGATGTGGCAGATTGTGCTGAATTGGATTCAGAACTTGACAATTTGGTAACTGGCTTTTGCAGTGGCATTGAAGCTAAGCAGCCTAACTCTGCAATTAGAAAATGTGCTCGTGTTCAGCTGATCAAGAATGGAAAGAAAATTGCTGCTTTTGTACCCAATGATGGTTGCTTAAACTACATCGAGGAAAATGTAAGTTATACACAATTTTTTGGCTTTTTTCATAACTCTTCAATTTTTTGACCTATGTTTTTGTCTTTGCTTAATGCTTCTTGAGTAGAATTTCATTGATCCATGTTCATAATTTCTCAGTCTTTGGGATGTTTTGTTGTCCACTGGCACGATTTGTTAGTTAAACAAAATTGTGAAAAGCTTGCTGCAGATGTTGGTGCCTCCTTTTAAGTGTTGCCTCATACCATGTTTGGTTTGATTGGTGCAGGATGAAGTTTTGATTGCAGGATTTGGACGAAAAGGGCATGCTGTGGGAGATATTCCTGGAGTCAGATTCAAGGTTGTCAAGGTATCTGGTGTATCTCTTCTAGCTCTTTTCAAAGAGAAGAAGGAGAAGCCAAGGTCTTAGGATTTACTAGAAGAGTTCAGCTTTCATCTTGCTTTATCTAATTTTTCTTTTCATCAAAATGATAGTGCTTGGGATTTTGTAATGAAGGATTTTGTGAACCAATTTTTCTAAATATCAACTCAAAAATTGCCCCTGTTTCTTCTAAAGTTAAAATTTTATTTAGTTCAGTGTTATTATATTGTTGCTATAGGCTTTTAACTTTTTATGTGATGATTTTGTGGATGAATACATAATGCAGGCATGCAAGCATGGAAATGTTGCTTGTAGTTTCAAGCATTTGGCATAGAATACTGATATGCAACAATCAATTACCAGTGTTGTCAAGGGCGCAAGGCGCACTCTAGGTGCTAGAACCCTTGTATTGCCTCATGCGCAAGGCGCAAAAAAAGCGCTCGTTTGAGTGAAGTAAGGCGCAATATGTAATATGTTTTTTTTTTTGATGTTTCTCTGTCTGTGTATATATATATATATATATAATAATAATAATAATAATAATAATAATAAGCTTAAGATATATAATTATGACAATAAATTCTAAAAAATGGTCCAATTTATCTACAAAACATGCAATTTTTTTGTTGTTGCCCAATATGCATGATTTTCTTATGGCCCCGTGTTTGTTGTGGAATACTCAAATATTAAGAAGTAGAGAGTTTGATACTATCCGATTTTTTACTAGTAAAGGTACATCTAATGAAAAAAGTTAAAAAAAAGGAATTTAAAGAGAACTTCAATCAGGCGGGCTTTTTTTACGTCTATCGCCTTACAAAAAAGCGCGTCTAGATGCACCAGGTGTGCGTCTGATCAAATGAGCCTCGCCCGAAAAGGTCTGAGGCGCTTTTGTTATGTAACGCTAAGACGCAAGGCGTAGGCGTGGCTTTTGTTATGTAACGCTAAGATGCAAGGTGTAGGCATGCCTAGGCACACGCCTTGACAACACTGTCAATTACTAATTGGAAATGTTATGTTTTATTTGTAAAACATTCATGGATTTTTAGGTGAGCTGGTTTTGGTTCAATTTCTTCTCACTACTTCATATTTAGAGAATTTATCATAAAAAACGAATTATCATATTTATTATCATATCATAAGAAAAAACTCTTAAAATTGCACTCTTTTTAAATTGATTACATCATAGGAATCCAAACGATATATCTTAGGTTTATAGAATAAAAAAATCTCTTTGCTTACTTTGAAATTAGCTACAACATATTTAAACCAAGTTACTAGATAATATGAAACAGCTTATTTAAAGCATTCAAACAAAGTTACTAGATAATATGAAACAGCCTATTTAAAGCATTCATTCGTTTTTGACTTCAGTGAATGCTCAAAACGCTTTTGGATCTAAATCAACCTTTCTTCACCATTGCATTATTTAGTAACCTAAATCCCTTTTTTCACTATTTTTTTTTTTGGGTGGCATTATTTAGTTGAAATCAATGAAATGACATTATTTAGTTGAAATCAATGAAATGGTTCTTATAAACTATTTTTTTTTTTAGTGACATTATTTAGTTGAAATCAATGAAATGGCATTATTTAGTTGAAATCAATGAAATGGTTCTTATAACAAGCTAGAGATCACAATGTGTTATAACAAGCTAGAGATCACAATGTGTATGAAGCAAATGTCTATCAGCAATTACTCCAATTTATTTTCCTTTTTTGGGTGGTATTATTTAGTAACATGAATACTTTTTTTCACCATTTTCCTTTTTTAGAGATCACAATGTGTATGAAGTAAATGTCTATCAGCAATTACTCCAATTTATTTTCCTTTTTTGGGTGGCATTATTTAGTAACATGAATCCTTTTTTTTTTCACCATTTTCTTTTTTTTTTGGGTGACATTATTTAGTTGAAATCAATGAAATGGTTATCATAACAAGCTAGAGATCACAACGTGTATCACCATTTTCCTTTTTTTGGGTGACATTATTTAGTTGAAATCAATGAAATAGTTCTATAACAAGCTAGAGATGATAACGTGTATCAAGCAAATGTCTATCAGCAATAACCCCAAATGGCAAAGGAGACTGAAAAACCATTTTCATTTTTTTGGGTCTTATTATTTAGGTGAAATCAATGAAATGATTCTCATAACAAGCTTGAGATTGCAACGTGTATCAAGCAAATGTCTATCATCAATAACTACAAATTGCAAAGGAGACTGAAAAAATGATATCTAGATGTGTCGTCAGATTGGATTTGAATCAGTTTATCAAAATTTAAGTTGTTTCGAATTTAGGTCTTTTAAATTCGATATTAGGGTTATTTGAATTCAGATTATTTTAAGGTTAAATTGTTGAATTTTAAACTTTTGAGTCGTTTGAGTTTGAATCATTTTCGAATTAGATTAATTTGTATTGGGATCATTTTGATTTTGGATGGATGGGTTCAAACTGTTACTTATTTTTGATCAAATCGAGATCAGATTCGGATTTGAGTGAATTAAATGAATTTTTCGAATTCAGAACAATTTTGACACTTCTTCAGGTACCCTTGACACTTGATAAGTATAAATTAAGAAGTTATATTAGACAATACTAGACCAGTACTCCAATATATATATATATATATATATGTGTAATTTTGTATATTTGTTAATAAATTATAATTTGTCATTTTATAACAAAACTTTAACAGATTTTAAATGATATAATAATTTTGCGAGTGATACTAATGCATTATATATATATATATATATATATATATAGAGAGAGAGAGAGAGAGAGAAAGAGAGAAAGGATCCACTTACACTAGTTTAAAATTAAATTAGTTTTACACACTTTCATAATTTTTTTATACTATTTATATTTTAACAAATCGACCGTTGGATTTAACAACATAATTATACTCATCGTACACGTAAAATTTCGAATTTATTCGACATCTTTATCATATCGATCGAGAATACTGTATTTTTAATATATATTTAAGGGTTGAAAGTTTTTTACATTGAAAAAATAGTTAGACATTTTTAATTTACTCAAAACTCGACGTGCTGATCTACGTGAATAAAACATGAAATACGACGATCGAATTAAACAAATATAAATCACATAAAAGGTTATGAAAGTATGTAAAACTAATTTAGTTTTACACTAATATAAGTGATCCCTCTTTATATATATAAATATATATATATATCTAACTATCTAACTTATAACAATAATATAAAATCAACTACATGAATTTTCCAGGCATCGACACGTGTCCACTTTTTTTGGTAGTGACATGTGTAATTTTTTTAGGAATCAAAGAAAGAAAAAAAGAAAGAAAAGAGAAAGAGAAAGAGAAGGAAAAGACAAAAAAAAGGGAAGAAAGGAATGAGAAAAAGAAGATAAAAAAAAATTTGTGTGTTCGTATTTGTTTTTTTTTTTTGTGTTTAAATATTATAAATTTATATAAATTTTTACACGTCACTAATTCGTTCTATGTATATTTTGATACGTTCGTGTATTCATGTACTATTCATGTTACTTTTCGTGTTGCGTTTTAATTATTTTTTTTATGTTGTGTTCGTGTCGTGTCTCAATTCATTTCATATTTTGTATAGTTTGTTATTGTGATTCAATTTAGAAAAAAATTTGTCTGTTCTTGTCATGTCTCAATTCATGACATATTTTGCATAATTTATCATAGTGATTCAATTTAGACAAAAAAAATGCGTTCTTAACGTGTTCGTGTTAGTTTTTGGTATGTTCAAAGTATTATAAATTTTTACACATTAATAATTCATTTTATATAGATTTTGACACGTTCATATATTCGTGTTTTGTTCATGTTATTTTTCATATCATGTCGTGTTTTAATTATTTTTCTATGTTTTGCTTGTGTCGTATCTCAATTTATCTCATATTTTATTCGTGTTATTTTTTCGTGTGTTTAAAAGTATTATTAATTTATATAAATTTTTACACAATAATTTCGTTTTATTTATATTTTGACAAGTTCGTATATTTGTGTCGTGTTCATGTTATTTTTCATATTGTGTTCTAATTATTTTTCTTATGTTGTGTTCGTGTCGTGTCTCAATTCATTTTATATTTTGCATAGTTTGTAATTCAATTTAGAGAAAAATTTATGTGTTCGTGTCGTATCTCAATTCATAACATATTTTGCATAATTTGTCATAGTGATTCAATTTTAAAAAAGATTTGTGTGTTTGTGTTATTTTTTTTATATATTCAAAACATTATAAATTTATTTGAATTTTAAGCGTTTGTAATTTGTTTTATATAGATTTTGACACGTTCGTATATTTGTGTCGTGTTCATATTATTTTTCATGTCGTATTTTAATTATTTTCTCATGTTATGTTTGTGTCGTATCTCAATTCATCTTATATTTTGCATAATTTGTTATAATGATTCAATTTTAACTCTAAATTCATTTACTTAAAATATTAAAACATAAAAAATTATTTAAATAAATTATAATTATTTAATATGATTCAACTTAAATTTAATTGTGATTGTTAATTTAATTAAAAATTTGGTTAACAGAAGTTGGTAAGTAGCAACAAGCTTGAGCTAAGCTACTGAAGTGAAATTTAAGGCATCAGAAAAATCATGTTCGTTCTATACAAAAGACATGAGTGGTAAGATACAGATACTGTCAAGAGCTCAATTCCATCTATAATTAGAGCCTAAGTGTAATGCCATATGCTAATCAAAATCCAAAACCTCAAATCCTTCTCTTTCCTCTTTTCAAAACCCCTTTTAAAGCTTAATAATAAACTAAACCCACCTCTCAACTACTTAACTAATAAACCAACCGCCCACATCTCTCCTTTCAATCACTTATTTTTCCTATTTTCAACCATTTCCTAACCTTATAAATGGCAGTTCATATAAATTAATGCTAATGTCAATGTTGTCAAGGCATGCGCCTAGGCATGCCTACGCCTTGCGCCTTAGCGTTACATAACAAAAGCGCCTCAAACCCTTTCGGGCGAGGCTCATTTGATTAGGCGCACGCCTGGTGTGTCTAGACGCGCTTTTTTGTAAGGCGATAGACGTAAAAAAAGCCCGACTGATTGAAGTTCTCTTTAAATTCTTTCATTTTAACTTTTTTCATTAGATGTATCTTTACTAGTAAGAAATCGGATAGTATCAAACTCTCTACTTCTTAATATTTGAGTATTCCACAACAAACATGGGGCCATAAGGAAATCATGCATATTGGGCAACAACAAAAAAATTACATGTTTTGTAGATAAATTGGACCACTTTTTAGAATTTATTGTCATAATTATATATCTTAAGCTTATTATTATTATTATTATTATATATATATATATATATATATATATATATATACACACACACAGACAGATAGATAGAGAAACATAAAAAAAAAAAAAACACATTACATATTGCGCCTTACTTCACTCAAGTGAGCGCTTTTTTTGCGCCTTGCGCATGAGGCAATACAAGGGTTCTAGCGCCTAGAGTGAGCCTTGCGCCCTTGACAACACTGGCTAATGTTTCTGGTCTTGCCCAGCTTGACCATTACTGGCAATTTTACAATCTTTCCTTTGTTTTCTCCCTTGCATTAGGTACTTCTTGTCATGATTGATGTTGGGACTAACAATGACTTATTTTGTGATAAGCAGCTTGTAGTATTGCATTGTAAAGTTTGAATAAATGGGCTGTATAAAGAAAGGAAATTTCTGGTCCATGTTTGGAAAAAAATGCATGCCAGTTTAGGTGTGACATTTTCCTCAACCATCATTGATCCCTCACTTGTGTTAGCTTTTATACTTGTGTGATATTTTAGGATACCATATAGGGTTTGGACATGTAGAATAAAGGCTTAAGAATGCAATGATGCATAAGAGTGATGCTAGAGTCCCTGAGGTAGCTTTTTGTAGCAAACAAGATATTTAGAGAAACTATGAGGCTTTGACTTCTTCTCTTAATGCCTGTAGTCTATAGCGTTAGCACTAGCCTAATTTTGGTTAGCTTATTGTCTTATACTTGCATGCTTTATGAGTTAATTTTATGTTCTTAAAAAGAGTGGTGATTACATATTTACACAATTTTGTCAATAGATCTGGGGCTTCAACAACACCGCCTTGATGGTGATGAGTATATTGCAGTGATCAATGAATTCATGGAGGCTGTTTTTACTCGTTGGCCACATGTGATTGTGCAGGTACATAGATATGTCTATCTTGTTAATGGAATCTTGTCTGGAATTAAATTGGAGTATCTTTATTTAAGAGATATGAGCAGACTTGTATATCTATCTAGTTAATGGAATCTTGTCTGGATTTAATTTGGAGTATCTTTATTTAAGAGATATGAGCAGACTTGTAGATAGATATGTCTATCTTGTTAACAAAATCCAGTCTTGAATTAAATTGGAGTACATTAATCTAAGAGATATGAGAATACTTGGGTTTCTGGAGTTTGAAGATTTCCAGAGCAAGTGGGCCTTCAAGTTATTGCAGCGTTACATAAATATATACAAGATATTCAACGATGATGTCCAGGTAAATGAGATTTTAGGATAATCCACCTTGAGTCTTGACTTGATTTGTTAATGCAAAACATTCCATTTGTTTTCACCTATTTCTTTGGATCTCATATTATAAGTTCTGTATATAGTCTATTCTTTCTAATGTTACTGAACAATTTTTTTGCAAAATTCTAATTTATTTTTAAATCAACCCTTTTAAACTCTATTTGATTTTACTTATAGAGATTTAATTGCCTTCACATTTTGACTTTATTTTCTCTCAATTCACTTTGCAGGGAACAGCTGGGACTGCTTATTTCACTTTATGTATTTGGATTGCTTATTTACTTGGTGTTTGGACTGCTAATTTTAAATTTTAAGATTGTATTATGATTTTAGTTTCCGACTTCTATTTAGCTTGTAAAAGTTATATAATTAAGAGAAATTCTTTGTAATTTTATTTTTAATATTATTAAATATTTTGTACTTTCTTATAATGTTTTTTTTTTTTATATATATATATGAAATATGTTGGATTAAATTATACATAAATCAATATTAATAATTGAAAATATGATAAAATTTTATTTTTACCTACACTTTGACCTCTATATATATTGACAGACAAAACTGTCGCTATAGGTTAATCATATATTTTACAGTTACATCTTTACCGACGGATACGAAAAAAAAATCCGTCGGTATATGTATGCCGACGGGCAAAATGACCGTCGGTATATGTATATCTATGGTATCTATACCGACGGTCACATAATCCGACTGTATAGGTAAAAATAAATGTGACTAACCCAACATAGTTTATACCGACGGTAGTAACAATAGTGACGCCCAAAACCGTCGGTATAGGTTGTACACCCTATTCCGACGGTCGTTTTTTCGTCGGTATAAGTCTATACCGATGAGGGTTTTACCGTCGCTTAATTTTTTGTCGGAATAGTCATTTTGACCGTCGGTATAGGGTTTTAGGACTTTTAGTGACGGATTTTTGGGTTTTACCAACGGTTTTTGGACCGTCACTATATGGCAGTTTGTTTGTAGTGATATGCCATGTCATTTAAATTTGCCATGTCATTTAAATCATATTAGGTCATTTAGAATATTTTATGTTACTTAAGACATATTATTTCATATAGAATATATTATGTCACTTAGGTTATATCATTTCATTTAGATTATCTCATATCGTTTAGATTATACTATGTCATACATATTCATATTTAAAAAAAAAGTTTTAAAGTAAAATAATGATTTTTAATAAAATAAAGATATTTTCGAGTTAAAATAATTCATGAGTTCTCTGCCGGGTTTGCTGGGGAGGATATCATCAATTATCATTAATAAAAGAATATTTTCTTTAAAACAAGAATGATTCGGAAATTTTTTCAAATTAATAAAATTTTTTATATTTTGCCACGTTTGTTGGGGAATATAGGAAAATTTTGAATTAATAAATTCCGGATTGTTTTCAATTAAAAATGGAATTATCTTTCTTTAAATTGGGAATTAATTTAAATTGCCAAATTTAAAACTAACTTTTTTATCGAGACTTGAGATAACATACGATTAATAAGGTACTGTTTTATATGGGAGTTGTGGGGGTGCTAATCCTTCCTCGCACGTAACCGAGTCCCGAACCCGCTTCTTTGATTTCTCTAGTTTAAAAGCGTAGACTTGAAAATTGGTTTTTAAAAAATGTTTTAATTAATTTTAAAATATTTTACAAAATCAGTTTTAATAGGTGGCCGATCACACCTAGCCAAAAAAGATTGGTGGCGACTCTATGTCTTTTTTCGAGGGTATTTTCAAACCCTCACTTTATTTCAAGAGGAATTAAATCGTCTTTTTTTCTGTTTTTTCAATGCCACGTTTAACGAGTAATAAAGTCTCACGATGAGACTTGTTATTTTTTAGGTTGCGACATATAGAAAACCGAAACGGCATTGTTTTGGCAAGAAGAGGGTCCGCGCATGGACCAGGATCCAACCCGGGGTCCGAGCTCTTGACCCGGTTCATGGAAGAGAAAAAAAATAAAAAAAAAAAGAAAAGAAGAAAAGAAAAAGAAAAAGAAAAAATAAAAAGAAAAAAATAAAAAAGGAAAAAGGAAAAAGGAAAAAGAAAAAAGAAAAAAGAAAAGGAAAAAGGAAAAAAAAAGAAAAAGGAAAGAAAAAAGAAAGAAAAGGATTTTCTTCCTCGAGAATTAATTCGAGCATCCAAACTTTGAAAATTCGCAATTTCCTGAGACAAGTTTTTATTTTCGTTATGTTCATTTTTTTATTATCCATTTCTTATTTTACTCTATTTTTATTTCATTTATTTATTTACTTTTTAATGCTTTGATAATTTTATTTCCTATCTTATATATGTATATATATATTTTTACTTTTTTTTTATTATAGTAGTTATTATTATTATTATATATGATTACTTTTAGCCTTTTATTTTATTTTATTTTTATATTATTATTATCCTTTATATATTATTATTATTATCTTTATCAAATGTGTTGTTACTTTTCAAAAAAAAGAAAAAGAAAAATATCAAAGATGATGTTTCAATGTACACGAATAAAAAAGGTCTTTTTGATTATTTTCGGTAAAGGAAACTCTCTAAAAATGGATTCTTTCATGGGATAGCTGGAATGTCAATCGTTCCTCGAAATAGTTCGAGTAAAAATAATTACCAAAATATTATCGAAAGTATCGGGGTGATTCGTGAATTGTTTTTACATAAATAATTTTTTTAATTCCAAAAATAATTATAAAAGGCATTTTCTTTTGTTTTTCAAGCAAGAATAAAAATATTTTATGAAATGTGATTTACCGACGACAGAATTCAAAAGATGTCACAATAGTGATTCCTAAGATATCCCGAGATGAGAGAATTTTGTTAGATATCACCACAAGTAGTGGGAGTATTTGGCGACGTTCTCAATACGAAAAATTCGTTTTCAAAAATGGAAATGATGAAAATGATAAATAAATAAAAACGAATATGTATGTGCTTGATATTTTGCTAGGTTCGTGTTTAGAAATAATATGCTTCATATGTTTAATCGTATAATTATGTATTTAATCATATGTCTTACATGCTTAATCATGTGCATCTCGTGCATTAATAATTGCATCATACGCATTTAAATAAAAAAATGAATGCAAATGACCGACGACAGAATTCGAAGAACGTCGTAGTATTGATTCCTAAGATATCCTGAGGTGAGAGGATCTCGTTGAATACCACCAAAAGTATTGAGAATATTTAAAATAAAATATTTGTGTTTCCTTTCATTTCAAAAAAAAAAAAATTCTTTTTTTCTAAAAAAAAAAATAATAAACAAGTTTTGGAAAAGAAATAAAAAGAGAATTAATTTTAAATACCGTTGTTGAGTCCATTAAATCGAGGTTTTCGATAACACATTATTAATTGGTACCGTTTTATTAACAGACGTCGTAGGGGTGCCAATAACTTCTCCATGCGTAACCGTACTCCTGAACCCATAATGATTTTTCTCTGGTTTTCAATCGCAAATTTTAAAATTGTCTTTTTAAAAGGTTTTAATTAATTTTAAAATTCTTTTTCAAAGATAGATTTTAATAGGTGGCCAATCACATCTAAGCTAAAAAAAGATTGGTGGCGACTCCATTTGTTTTGAAAATCGTCTAGCGGTCAAAAAACTGTTATGACACTTATAGACACCAATTAATCAGAATCTTCTTTTTTTGCTATATATGAAGCCCTCTCATTTATATGTTATTTGAATATTCCACTCTACTTTTACCTCAATGGGAATTGGCATGGCTAGCTCTCTTTTGACCTATTTTCCATCTTTTCAAGTAAGAAGATCTCTCCAAGCAAGGTTTATCTCATTCAGAACAGACAATTGCACGAATTTCAAGAAATAATTGTCTATTAACATTGTATAATAAGGCCCTAATTTGGAAATTAAATCACCACGAGACACAAACTATCATATCTTCATATGAATTGATGAGGCGCATGTTCAATTTATTTATTTATTTATTTATTTTATTTTTAATGTAAAGCAAAAAAGCATTATAAATATTTACTTAAATTGAGATCCAAAGTTACCTAAAAATATTAATTAACAAAGAGTAAGCTGATAAATCTCCACCTAAAACGTCACCGGAATCAAAGTAACATAGATAGTAATTCTAAGATGGTATTATTAGACCTGACAAGTTGATTTTAGATTTTACGGATTCGAATTTTTTCGAGTTCGATTTTTTTTTTTAATTCGGGTATTTGACTTTTAAGTCAATCCGAATCTAACTAGATTCAATCACGGATTGACTCATACGAATTATCAAATTCGAGTAAGCTTTTTCAACTATACTTAAAACTATATATTCTATTTTAAAATTAAATAATTTAAAATAAAATGTAACTAATTTGTAAATTTGTTGGATATTCAAAGTTGATGATAAGAGACTTGATGTTGTGCATAAGTGTTAGACAATTATGATTTTTTCTAACTACTCTAAGGACAACATAACTTCCATTCTTATAATCCTTTTCATTTTCTGTCAAAAACACAAGAATAAGGTTTACTTATTAAAATCAATTAGCTATAAATATAAGTTTTATTTCTTGAGAAAATGATAACTTAAAAATAAAACAAAAACAAATGTATGTATTCAAATTTCTCTTCCTCTTCCTCTTTTCTTTTCTTACGCTTTGCATTTCTTCTCTAGGAGAGTAATTATGATCATTATTGGTTGGTTAAAACCTTGGCAAACGCATATTGTTTATCTAATCCTTGCCGCCAAAAAATAATTATACAGAGGTTGTTGTTGCATTGCTTCTGGCCAGCCAATAATTCTGGAATGACTCCTGCAAAGTGCAAGAATTCTCTTTTTAAGAACCCAAAGCCTTTTGTATGTTGTGCTATTATTATTTTTTTATTTTATTCCAGTCGTTTATTATATATTCGCAACTATGGTTATTAACATCTAAATTTTATTTTCTTTATCCAATGTTTCCCACTTCAATTAAAGACTGATATGGACACAATTTGGCCCTCCCATCGACAGCAGCTTTTCTAATAATTAAGAATTATGAGAGTATAAGTGAAAACAACACGATTCTTGCCAAAACCAATGGCAACTGCCCTATTTTCCCACTACAATTCAACTGATAAAAAGATATGATCTTAATTAAGCTTTAAAGGCTACAATCCAGATGGGAGGTTTAGCTCACAAAGCTAATTCAAACTAGTTATGACAATTATTGACCGGTTCAAACCTGGCCAAATAGATACTGCTTATCTAATCGTTGTGGTCAGAAAATTCTTTCAAAAATGTTGTTAATGCATGGCTTGTGGCTTGTGAATAGTTTTTGAATTATTCTCACGCGGTGCAAGTTGGTGAATCCTATAATTAACGCAAAACAATTTTATAATATAAATATAAGAATTTAACAGTAAATTACTCTAATTAGTTATCTAATTTATTATTCACAGTTTATTAGGATAATTATGTATAATATAGTATAAACCTAAAGTAGAAATCTCGTTTTCGCAATCAATTTTAATAAGATTCATAACAATAACTCTATTCAATCTATTTATCTAATCATTTTCTTTTTATCTCTTCCTAACTTGAAAATATATATATATATATATTAAATTAGATAAATTTTTAAGTATAAACTCTAAATTTTTATATTATTAATTGAACAAAAAATATTAAAACAAAACACATGTAAGCTTATTGTAATAAAAAAGACAAATAATAAATTAAGTATTGTAAAAAGTATCCGTAGATACCAATTTGTTATTATTAATTTTCACTGCACGTACATTGCACGTAAAATATTTAATTTTTAAATATTATTAATTAAGAAATGTTATAGTTTAAAAAATATAGAAAGAAATTAAAAATAACAAATAATAAAATTCAATTTGATTTGTTATTAGATATTTAAATATAATTAATTGTAAGTGATAAAAATATTATTTTACTTATGCTAACAAATTACATAATTATCTCAATATAATAATTATTAAAATTTATTTATGTATTTATAATATATTTATTAAACAACTTTGAAATTGAATTTTAATCTCCTAAAAAAAATATACAAATTTTATTTATAGTACGGTCACAAATATACTTTTAATCTTAAAAGTATAATAGCAACTATCAATAAAAATAAAATATAATGATAAATTTTAATATTCGCTTATAATACAATAAAAATTTTATCTTGTAAACAAAAGTATTATTATGTTTGTTAAATAATTAAATATATTTTTAAATTAATTAACTATAATTCATTGTTATTGTTATTATTTATTAAAAAATGAAATATAAATTTTTTAATTAATCAAAATATTGTACTTTACATCAAAAAGATTTTTTTATATATCGAATGTAAAATTTGTTTTAAACTTTTCATTTGAAATCAAAATTAATAATCAAATATATTTTTAATATTTGAATATTTTCTTTAAATAGAATGAATTTATCTATTTATTTGATAAAAACATACTATTTAGTATAAATCATATAAAAATTTAGCATCTAACTCAAATTGTTGTAAAATTATAATATTCAGTTATGCATTTTCTTATGTTATTTTTGGAAGAAAGTTTATGTTTTTAAGAATGTAGGATAATAATTTTTTATTTAATTAGTTGCTATCATTTATGTTTTTAATTGATAACATGACAATAAAACAATTTATTTTAATAGAGTTTGAGTTAATAAGTAAATAGGTAGATAAGAATTATAGTATCTTATATTTTCGAATATGAAGAATCTATATATTTTCAATTGTTTTTAAATCGAATGTCTTATAAATAATTTCTTTGTTTATACTTTTATTACTTTATTTTATAATTTTGTGTTTTAGCTACTCAACTTGAGTTTCACTTTGCACAAAATAATTTTAAAATTTATTGATTCTTAATTTAATCAATGTTTGATCTTTAAATTTTTATTTCTTGTTTACCTTCAATGAAAATATAGATCCCTTTTTCATGATAATTATGTATCAAATTAATTGTCTTGATTATTTTATTTTGATATCATTAATATATTTGCTATTAATATATTATCAAAGTAAATAATTAATAAGTCAACATAAATTTTTATATAAAGTTATTTCAATTTTTTTTTGTGCAAAACATGATAAAAAGTAAAAAAAGCAAAAAAAAAAAAAAAACGATAGCAACCAATCAGAGCCTAAACTTTTTTTTTAATTAATATTTCCGATTTTCTTACCAAATGTTTTTAAATTCTTATTTTTAAATTGTTTAAGCTTTAATTTTGATTAATTATTAAGTGATTACATATGACTATTCACTTCAATTATTATTAGTTTAATATTCAAATTTTTAGAAAAAAAAAGTAATTAAATCACAACTTGTATTGAGAGAAAAAAGAGGACAAGAATACAATCTAATTAGAGAAAAATATCTATATATTCTAGCAATCATAAATCAAGATCAAGTAATATAATAACAATATAATATAAATGAAACTGAGATTTAACTCAGTTGATTCATGTAATCATTTTTTAAAAATGACGTTCAACAGGTTTGAGATTTGAATCTTAACATCTGCAAACCCTTTCTTTATCTTCGGCTATGACTTACTTTATACCATATGTAGACACCTAATTTTGTCCGGACCACTAAAACATGTATGTTTTCTTCCTAAATTGATGTTTCAGAATGTAAAAATACTATTTTCATCCTGCAGGTGGTACTCCGAGACTTAGTTTAAGAGGGCGAGCATAAAAAGTCAAACTTGAAAAAAGTCAACCCTGAAAAGTCAAACCACTTTCAAAATCAAGATTTGAAGTTCAATTGAAAAATGGCGAAAGAATTTTGATAATCCGAGGTCTACATTGAAAGATATGGAGTTCGAAAGTTGGGTTATGGAGATTCAGTAGAAAGGAAATCCTATTCCGGGAAATTTGGGGAAAAGTGCTTAAACGATCGAATTGGTCGAAGTTGAAGGTTCCAAATGAAAGATAAGAACTGAATATGGGTAATGGAGAAGCCACTTGAAAGAAAAACTGAAAGAAAAGTCAACCCGGGAGAAAATCGAGAATTAGGGTTTTTGGTGGATTTCGGTAAAATTGGGAAGAATTACAGAAATGGCCCGACTTGGTAAGACAAAAGCCCTTAATAGATGAGGAGTGATTTAAAAAGGATAGCCCAAGGCTCAGTTTGAAGAAAATCTGAAAATCGGACTTGTTTTGATCAAAACCGGGTTTCGGAGGCAAAAGGGCAAAATTGAAAAATTTGGGAAAAATAGCAAATGAACTCCAAAAATTTTGAAAAATTGCAAATCTCATTTTTAAATCATTTGGAAGAGATTAGCGAAAGAAAATCTTGATTCGGAATTCGTTTGCAAAATGGCCAAATCTCGGGTCTCCTATGCAGAAATTCAAGAAGATAAATCTCGAAAAAATAGCAAATAACTCCAAAAGTTCTGAAAATTTGCAAATATCATTTTAAAATTATTTGGAAGAGATTGGCAAAAGAAAATCTTGATTCGGAGTTCGTTTGCAAAATGGCCAAATCCCGGGTCTCCTATACAGTAATTGAAGAAGATAAATCCCAGAAAAATAGCAAATGAACTCCAAAAGTTCTGAAAATTTGCAAATATCATTTTTATTTTATTTGGAAGAGATTGCCAAAATAAAATTTTGATTCGGAGTTCGTTTACAGAATGGCCAAATCCCGGGCCTCCTATGTAGTAATTCAAAAAGATAAATCCCGAAAAAATACCAAATGAGTTCCAAAAATTATGAAAACTTCCATATCACACTCTTAAATTATTTGGAAGATATTGGTGAAGAAAAATCTTGATTTGGAGCTTGTTTGAAAAATGATAAAATTTGGGGCCATAAAAAGGCAATTTTGGAAGAAAAATCTAAATAAATAGCAAACGGACTCGGAAAATTTTGAAAACTTCCAGAATTCAATTTTTTATTATTTTTAAAGTATTGAAAAAAGAAATTTTGAATTTGGAGTCCGTTTGCCATTTATTTGCATTCGGGGGGCAAAAAGGTCATTTTACGCAAGCAACCGAACAGGGCTTTTATTGCCTTTCAAAAAAATCAATCTTGTTCTGGAAGAAGAAGGGCTGGCCGGCCAAGGCCCAAGGAAGGGAAGGATGTTTCTGATTTTTCTATTAAGAGGCCAAAAATGAAGAGTTAGTGATTTTTTGATCAAGCCTTTGCAAATAAGCCACATGGACCAATGCATGAAGAGAGAGTGTGTCAACATAATGGCTTAAGATTCTTGAACAACTGTAATTATGGATAGCTGATGGCCTAATCTAAGGGTGATAATTTCATGTTTGAAACATCTTTGATCAATAGCCACTTGGATGAAAATTGGTTGGAGAAAAAATGACAATATCCTAGCCTATGAAAGAGGGGGGTTCTGCCACTATAGGGGAAGATGATTTTCATTTTTAGCTTACTCTCATTTTCTCTATTCTCTCTTGCTTTTGGCTGATTTTCTCTCCATTGTTGAGAAGCAAAAAGAAAAGTTTAGAAAAGAAAAGAAAAATAGAAGAGATAAAGCTTGAAAGATAGCTTCTAGAGGTTGCTTTTAGCACCATACTCTTGCACTTTCTTTGATTTTCCATTCTTGTTTTGCTATTTTGATTATTATTTTGGTGAGTTTCTTTTGATTTTTCTTTTTAAATAAGTGTTTTTTTAATTTTTTTTTTTAAGTTCTTTCTTCATCTTTTCCTAAAAAAGTTCTTGCAATATTTTTTTCTTGATTCTTTGACATGGCGGAATGGCCCTTTTTTTTTTGTGTTAGTTGCTGTTTTGCTTTGATTTTTCATGATATTTTTGATATTAAATAAGTCTTGATGCTTTAAATTTTCTTCTACTACATATACTTGAAGCTTGTTTTAATTTGGTTGCTTGGTTATTTCCATTTATGAGTCTATTATCATGTTCTTGCATTTTTGATTTTCTGTTTTCAAAATGTTTAAGTTTGTTTATGTTTTATATTGTGAAATCCATGTGTTTGTGAAAATGCTTGTTAGTTTTCATACCTCTATTTTATATTTGCATGATTTGAGTGTTATGTTTTAGTTAAGTATGTTAGTATATCAAGTGTTTGTGAAAATGCCATGCTTACTTTGGATATGAAGCCATTCGGCCATCTCACTCTTTTTGCTTTGTGTGTGCATTTTTGTTATGTTAGTTGATAGGTTTGCATTTTCATGACATTTGATTGAGTATTTGGTTTAAGCATGCCTTGTGTTTATGTTATTGCCATGCACATTTTAGATGTTAGGTTTGGTTTACTTTTCCATGCATGTCCATGCATTTTAGACCTAGGTTGCATTAAATGCCATGCAAGTTCATTTAGGTCTAGGTCATTTTATTGATGCCATGCATTTTTCATGACATTTAGGTTTAAAATCATGCATTTCATGCACCATATTTGCTGTATTTTTGATGCATTTCATGTCCATGCCACTTGACTTATGACTTAGGCCAATCAATGGCTCAAAGTCATGCTCTCTTGAGCATACTTGTGGAAAATTAAAGAGTTGTCAAATTGATTATTCTACCTTTGTGATTTCTTTTTTTTCCTTAGCACATTTTTGTCTAACTTTTTAAAAGTGTTAGCTACTGTTTGTGAGTCATTTAGAGAGTTTAAATATTTTTACTTTGATTTTTAAATGATTTTATCAAACGCAAAATGTGTTTTGGCAAAACAATTTTTTTCACCTAGTACCTGTACTTTTCCGATTTTTCTGGGCAGTCATCTTTAATCAGAAAATTAAGCCAATTTTTTTTCGTGTATTTTTACATGTTCTGAGTCTTCATTATATTTTTTTAGATTTTTTTTTGAAAATTTTAAAAATAGGGTAAAAAATCGTGGTTTAAAACTGGACAGTGGAGTCAGAATTGAATTTGAAGGAAAATCATTTTTCTGTTTTGGTTAAGTTACTTAGATGGGGCTGATTAGAAAGTTTAGCTACTGACTTAGGGTAGTTTCTAAGCCTTTTTAAACTTTAAAAATGATTTTTTAAGTCTCGAGTTAAGGGTGGTCAAGTCCGAGATTTTAAACTTAGGAAATTAGAGCCATTTAAAAAAGGGTTTAGCTAAGTTTTTATTTTTAATCTAAGCTTTTCAAAATTGTTTTCAAACAATCACAAAGTATTTTGGTTTTAGAATATTTAATTTGATACATTTTCCTAAGGTAGCCGGATATCTTTTTAGATATACGGATTTACTTAATTAAAGAAAAAAAAATACATTTTCATGCATTGCATTTTCCATATTCATGCATTTTATATAATATGTGATTTTTGCTATGATAATTTCTATGATATTGTTATGATTTTGAGTTATGTTATATTGTTTATTATATGATTTTGAATATTTCATGATATCCTATGCTTTTTATTTAGTTATTTTTTTTAATATTATTTAGCATATACTATATTCATGCATTATTATATGATAGCATTATTTTATATTTCATGTCATTTAAATTATATGCCATATCATTCATATTTGCCATGTCATTTAAATTATTTCATTTCATATAGAATATATTAAGTTACTTAGGTCATTTCATTTCATATAAAATATATTATGTTACGTAGGTCATTTCATTTCATTTAGGATATATTATGTCATTTAGGATATTTTATTTCATTTAGAATATATCATATGACTTAGGATATTACATTTCATATAGAATATATTATGTTACCTAGGTCATTTCATTCCATTTAGAATATATCATATAACTTAGGATATTTCATTTCATTTAGAATATGCTAAGACATTTAAATTATATCATATCATTTAGGTTGCATTATATTATTTAGACTTTGCTATGTCATTTTATTTATGTCATATATATTCATATTCATATATTTTTTAAATGTTTTCAAAAAGGTAATGGTTTTCAATACAATAAAAATATTTCGGAGTTAAAATAATTCATGAGTTCTCTACCGGGTTTGCTGGGGGGGATATCATCAATTATCATTAATAAAGGAATATCTTCTTTAAAATAAGAATAATTCGGAAAGTTTTCCAAATTAATAAAAATTTCTATATTTTGCCACGTTTGTTGGGGAATATAGGAAAATTTTGAATTTATAAATTCCGGATCCTTTTCAATTAAAAATGAAATTATTTTTCTTTAAATTGGGAATTAACTTGAAATACTAAATTTAAAACCGACTTTTTATCGAGACTTGAGATAACACACGATTAATAAGGTACCGTTTTATACGGGCGTTGTGGGGGTGCTAATCCTTCCCCACACGTAACCGAGTCCCGAACCCGTTTCTTTGATTTCTCTAGTTTAAAATGCAGACTTGAAATTGGTTTTAAAAATGTTTTATTTAATTTTTAAAATATTTTATAAAACCGGTTTTAATAGGTAACCCGAACACACCTAGCTAAAAAAGATTGGTGGCGACTCCATGTCTTTTTCAAGGTCATTTTCAAAACCTTCATTTTTCTAGAGGAATTAAGTCAACTTTTTCTCGGTTTTATTTAAATATCACACTTAATGAATAATAAAGCCTTGTGATGAGACTTGTTATTTTTTTGAAGTTGCGACAGCTTGGCGACTCCACTGGGGATTATTAGAGAGTCAGGCCTAGAATTAGTCGTGTGTTATCAAAGTCTAGGTTTTGTTGGTTTAATTGGTATTTAATTTTAATTCCCACATTTTTTTAAAAAAAAATAAGGATAATTTCAAAAATAATAAAATGATTTAAATATGTCCATATTCATGTGCATACATATTATAATTGTTCTCTGGTTATTTTGGTGTATATATTCATTTATTGATTAATTGATGATTTATGTTGTTTAATTTTGTTGGGGCATTTAGAATAAGGATTGTAGAATAGGTGGTGAAAGGTTTGTTATTTTTCCTCACACACTACACGTGCATTTGCATATCATGAATCCTATACCCAGGTTCCGTCCTTTTAGGTGGGAGCAAAGTAACTAAGCCTTCATGATTAACAATCTGCATGGGCTAGTGAAACACTTCCGGAGTACTAAATTACCTAAGCCTTCATGATTAATAATCCGCATGGGCTAGGAAAATAGACTCTAACGAATTGAACCCGTTTTTATCGGGGTGCCTTACTAGCCTTCACCGGCGTCAGTGAGGAACAATTCGGGGCTTTTAGAACTAATTCACCTTCATATAGTAAACCTAGGCAAAGCCATGTTGGATTTCCAATTAGATATCCAGAAGTTAAGAACACATGGAGGAATATTTCCAATCTTTTTACCTTCTATTCTACTTTTCGAATAAGTTTATTTTTGAAAATCGGACAATGATGAACGTACATCACAATGCCCATAATAAGTGTTGGTATTTCATCCTAGGGGTGTTATACTGCCGAAATTTTGTTGGTATCCTCAGGGATAATTATTGTTTTGAATTATATATATATATATTTTGTATTATTCGTATTTATTCCCGTTACTAATTCATTTTCTTTTTGTTGTTGTTTTTTGTTTTTGCATTCTTGTCATCATTTTTTGCACAGGGAAAGTTATTGGTCTCGGGATAATATTCAACCAAAAGGGCTTTCATGGAGGGTCAGAGTGTCTCAGTGATCGAGAAGCATTTAGAGGTTCGGAAACAGTCCGAGAAAGGTCAGCCAGATAATGAGGATTGTTTGAAGATGGGATATGTGTCAGCATTGCCAGCCGAGGTTGATCTTACTATCAAGCAAAATAATCTCCGAGAATTGATGGATATATGGAATCAGCGAAAAATATCAGAAAAAGAAGCCTTCATTCAGACTTATGAGGACATAGCACTGCTAGTTCAGGTTAAGGTCAGTGGTGAGGTAATCCAGGCTATGGTGCAATTCTGGAATCCCGTTTATCGGTGTTTTACCTTCAACCGAGAGGATATGACTCCAACCATAGAGGAATATTCGACCTTGCTGCATATTGAGAATGTTATTCCCGACCGTATTTATTTGAAGGATACAAAGACGCCGGGTTTCAAGAAAAAGGTGTCTAAAATTCTGGGAGTGGAAAAAAATTGGTTCGAAAGCCATGTTTTCCGAAAAGGGGTAAGCTACTGTATATCATGGGACATTTTACGGACCTTAATCCATAGCCACTCAAGTAAGGAGATAGTTAGGAATATTTTTGCTTTGGCTATCTATGGTTTAGTTATCTTCCCAAAAACATTAAGGTATGTGGATGTGGTGATATTTGATGTTTTTGAGAGGTTTGAGCAAAAGATAAACCCAGCCCCGACAATTATAGCAGAAATAATCCGATTCCTGAATTTCTGTAGACGGAAAGGAAAAGGGCATTTTCTAGGTTGTATACAGCTCCTTTACATATGGGTTCAGAGTCATTTTTGTAAACAGGAGAATTTCCCTCTTCACTCATATTAGCAATTTTTTTCACCAATTGGTGAATTTCTTAAGAGGGATTGGCTTGAAAATAGGACTATCAGGGCTGAGATGATAATTTGGAGAGCTCCATGGATAGCTCCTATGCCGACATTGTACAAGTGCGAAGATAAAGCTTTTGTTCCATTATTGGGAGTATGGGGAGGAGTAAGCTATGCACCACTGCTGGTACTGAGACAATCAGAATCCCGTCAGTTTACTTCTATGACCCATGACCTTAGCAATTTGGAATTTGCTTATGGGGAAGATGGATATTCGGAAAAGGTAAGTGAGATTGTGGTAGCATGGAAGGAAATTCATCGAGTGGAGGTAGCTAGATATGCCTACATTGTCACACCTGATTACCTGACATGGAGGAAATTGAGGGTTAATGATAGGTTGTTGACATCATATGGGGAAGAAGTTCAGCATTTGAGTTCGCCGCCCAAGGAAGTGCCATCAAAGTTAGAAATCGCAAAGGCAGAATTTGAAAAAGAAAAGGCCCAAATGAGCAAGGAAATTACCAGTTTGCAAAAAGAACTTGAGGATATGAAAAATAGGGAATCAGTCCGAGAAAGAGAAAAAAGAAAAGATCAAGAGAAAGCGGGACACTGCTAAAAGTGATCTTCAGGAATTACACTTGGAGAACAAGAGGTACCATTTCGAGCTCAAATTCGAGGGGACTCTCAAGACTTCCGGGGAATGGGAACAAGAAGTAAAAAACCTCAAGAAAGAGAAGAACTATTGTGCAGAAAGAGCAAAGCATGGGGAAGCTCGAGCCAATCAATTGGAGAAACAAGCTAAGGAAAGCTTACACGGTGATGCTTCTACTGACATGTCAAAGGGTCGTGAACAAGTAGGGTCAGATGGAAGAGCAAGGCAGTCAAAAGAGAACAGTGAAAAAGGTTCAAGATCCGAGGGAGTTACTATAGGACCAGTATTTTGTAATAGCATTTTTAGGAGAAACAGATTATCATATTGTCTTAAGCAGTGAACTTTTCTTTGATGTATTTAGTTCCAGGAAATCAATGAAAGATCGTTTGGTTGGAATTATCCCGGGGCCAATACTTTTAAATGCATTAATTTGTTCTTTCTTTTATATATTTTATTCGTTCATTCATTTATATTCATAATCATTCATTCATTTATTCTTTATAAATTGTTCATACCCTTAGTCATTTAATTATTTGTCCATTCATATATTCTTTATAATTAGTCATTCAAGTTCATACACTTAGTCATTTACTTATTTGTTCATTCATTAACATTTAGTCATTTATTTATTCATTCATTTTTATAAAATAAAATAAGTAATGTGTCAATAATTTCTAATCCATGGTTTTTAAAACTAAAGGTACAATTGGTCGCACTCAGAAAGAAGCAGACTTTCGACACCCTTACAATACTCGATCTCAAGCAAGAGTTATGGAGAACGATCAGCTTGCTAGAATTGAAAGGATGGAAAGAATTCAAAAAGAACTGCAGGAACAGTTAGCTAAGTCTCAAGAGGAGACACGGGAACAAATGACCAAACTCATGGAAATGATGAGGCAAAAGTGGCCAGGAGAAAATTCAGTTACAGGAATTGGGGCAGTGAACCAGGAAGACTGACCAGAGGTGGTACAGAAGAATGGTCAGACATCCCAGCCTGTGGGAAATGAACTTTCGACTAGGGCAACATCCTATATTTACATCCAACCAGCGACCGAAGCACAAAATTTTGGTCCTAAAAGGCGTAATATTGGGGTTGATCCAATTGATATGGAAGTTCCAGACTTTGAAGAAATGGCTGAAAAGGAAAGGGCAAAGATGACTGAATTGAAGAGGGTTGAAACTGCTGAATCCCAAAAAAAATATTAGCTGCTGGAAGAAAGGTTAAGGGCAGTTGAAGGGGCAGAGTTATTTGGCAGTCTGGATGCCAAATAGATGAGCTTGGTACACGATCTAGTAATTTCCCAAAGTTCAAAGTACCAGACTTTGAAAAGTATAATGGGACTACCAACCCATCAGCACATCTGACCATGTACTGCAGAAAGATGACGAGGCATGATGATAATGAGAAACTGCTTATTCATTGTTTCCAAGATAGCTTGACAGGGTCAGCAACTATGGTACAATCAACTGAGTCATACCAAGATTCATTCATAGACGGATTTAGCCAAGGCTTTCATGGAATATTATAAGCATGTGTCTGACATGGTACCTGATACGCCGTTGTTACAGAATATGGAAAAGAGGTCCAAAGAGAGCTTTAAAGAATACTCGCAGAGGTGGAGGGATCTGGCTACACAAGTGCAACCCCTTTTAACCAACAAGGAAACTCGATGCTTTTCATCAACACCTTGAAAGCACCTTATCATGACAAATTGGTGGGAAACACCACCAATGATTTTGCAGATATGGTGATATCTGGGGAGATGATAGAGTCCGCTATTAAGAACGGGAAGATGGAAGAGGTGAGTCTGCTACCCCGAAGAGAGTTTTTTCCTACAAAGAAGAAGGAGGAGACACATGCAGTAAGTTTCAATCAATACCCCTATACACCTCCTACACCATACACACCTCTCAGGCCTTATACTCCTACCACCTCTTATGCACCTCCGACACCTTACACACCTTACCCGGGGTATAATCCTTACTACCCCAATGTGAACCACCTTACCCAAAATTTATTCCCCTATACCAATATACCACAACAACATTTCCCAACTGGCATATCCTCACAAATAACCCTTTCTCGAAATACTATCCCAAACACTCAAGGTCCCGCGCGCAATGACCAACGGTCACCAAGGAACGATCAAAAACCCCAATTTGATACGATTCCTACCATCTATGGTGAGCGGTATCTTAAACTATTGCAGGGTCAACTTGTTGCACCAGTGTACCTCAAACCTCTGACACCTCCATATCCAAGGTGGTACAATGCAAACACTAACTGCGCATACCATGCAGGAATTCAAGGACATTCGACTGAAGATTGCCTGACCTTTAAAAAGAAAGTCCAAAGCCTGATCAATGCTGGAGTTGTGAAGTTTGGGTCAAAGAATGGGCCGAATGTAGCAGGAAACCCATTGCCCGATCATGCTGAGAATCGGGTAAATGCAGTATTGACAGGAGAAGTTAGAAGGTTAAAAAAGGATGTCAGGAAAGTCAAGACTCGATGTTGATAGTATGAGTCGAGATGGTCAAGGCAGGAATGGTGGGAGATGCAGATAATCTAAAGATGGTTGCAAAGAGGGTGCAGAATTGGTGCCCGTTCTATAAGTGTGGAGGTCATGTCATACAGGACTGCAGAGACTTTCTGGTTAAAGTCCAAAGGATAATGGATAATGGGGAGGCCCAGTTTTACGAAGAGATAGGAAGAAATAGAATTTATTGAGAATGCAACTGGCTACGGGATAAGAAGACCATTGATCATCTATTATGATGAACCAGAGGAGAAAGTTATGCCAGTCGTTGAGGAAAGTGCACCTAAGTTAATCATTGATTTGCCTTTTTTTTTCATACAAGGAAAACAAGGCTGCACCATGGAAATACGACTGCAGCATGGTTATGCCTGGGTTTTCGAGTCAGCAAGATATCACAGGCGTGGGGCATTTAACCCGAAACGGAAGGTGTTATGCTCCTAAGGCTGCTGAACAGGGGTTAACAGGGAAAGATAGAGAAACAGACAAAGGGAAAAAAGTAGTTGAGCCAATCCATATGGAGATAGATTTGTCAAAAAAAGTAGAGAGGGGATCAGTCCCGGTTAACAGAATAAGGAATCGGTAAGTGAGAAGGAAGCCTGCGAGTTTTTAAAATTCATAAAAGCACAGTGAGTATAGTGTGGTTGAACAACTGCAAAGTCAACCAGCTAGAATTTTAATCTTATCTTTGCTTTTGAATTCAGAGCCACACAGAAATGCCCTGTTAAGAGTGTTGAATCAGGCATACGTGGCTAACAACATATCAGTAGAAAGGCTAAACAGGCTGGTGGGAAACATCGCAGTGGAAGACCATATATTTTTCATGGTATTGGGTCCACAAAGGCTCTTCACATAACAACTACCTGCAAGGGGCATATACTACCAAGGGTGCTTCTGGATAATGGTTCTTCATTAAATGTAATGCCCTTAGCAACCTTGTCAAAGTTGCCAATGGATATATCTTATATGATACCGAGTTGCACAGTAGTTAGGGCTTTCGATGGCACAAGGAGAGAGGTAATGGAAACTATTGAGGTTCCTCTAGAGATAGGCCCATGCACTTATACGATGAATTTCCAGGTCATGGATATTAATCCGTCTTATAATTGTTTGTTGGGAAGGCCATGGATACATTCAGCAGGGGTTGTACCTTCGTCTCTCCACCAAAAGTTGAAATTTGTGATGGAGGGCCGTTTGATCACTGTATCAGGAGAAGAAGACATACCGCATCTACTGAATCTCCTTATGTTGAACCCAATGAAGATGTTGTAGAATGTTCTTTTCGATCTCTGGAATTCGTAAATGCGGTTTTCGTCGCTGAAGGGCGAAAAATTCCAAAAGCCAAAGTTGTCCAAGAACACAAGGCTGGGAGTAAGAACCACAATGGGAAAAGGCTGCAGGGCTGGAAAAGGTTTGGGGAAATATTTTAAAGGGATGGCCCGAGCAATGGAAGCAGTGGGAAAGAAAGATCGGTTTAGCATAGGGTATCTTTCGAAAGCCCATGAGAAAAGGAAACAGGTTGAAAGGAACAGACAAAGAAGGATGACCCGTCTCACGGGTACGGATATTGAATGGAAACCCATGACTTTCCCACCAATCCTTCACAACTTCCACTCTGCTGGTTTTCTATTCGGGGAAAAGAATTCAGAGGATGTACTTGTAATGATCGAGCAAGCTTTTGAAAAATTCCATGTGAATAAAGGGAGACAGATTCAGGATATGGTGATTTGCATGATCGGGAAAGAAGGGATGAAAACTGACAGTGCGAACTGGATGGTGCGACGGTGTCCACCAGGATATAGACTAACCAATTGGAGTGCGACTGGATTGCCCATAGTTTTTAAGTCTATTCCAACGTAATGCTTTTAAAAAAAGCAATCTTAATTATCTCTACCCAGAGATATTAAGAGTTTTTTCTGTAATTGGCTTTTTGTTTAAACATTTTCATTCAATAAATAACAAGCACAATGCATTTTATCCATATTAATGTGTCTATATTCCTTCATTTTTGTTATTTATTTTGTTTTCATTATATATTTTCCTATATTGTTTCTTCTCCACCTATTTACAAGTGTGCGGATGCGAAATATGAGGACTTTCTTGTCAGCAATTTTGAAATTGATTTTGAAAGACCCATTTGCACGGGTGATTTTGAGGCTAACGAAGATACTGAGGATTATGGTCTACCTCATAAGAAAAATAGAACAAGAGGAGAAACAAGTACTTTCTCATAAGGAATTATTGGAAATGATAAATCTAGGAGATGGTGAAGAGATAAAGGTAGTCAAAATCGAAACTTCATTGTCATCATCAATAAAGGGTGAATTGATAGTTTTGCTCTAGAAATATGTGGATGTATTTGCATGGTCTTACCAAGACATGCCAGGGTTGGATCCGGATATTGTAGTTCATAAGCTCCCTTTAAAGCTAGACTGCAAGTCAATTCAGCAAAAGTTGAGAAGAATGAGGCCAGACATGCTGTTAAAGATAAAAGAGGAGGTGAAAAAGCAATTTGATCCTGGGTTTTTAGAGGTGGCAAAATATCCAGAATGAGTGGCAAATATTGTCCCAGTACCAAAGAAGGATGGCAAAGTGCGGATATGCGTTGATTACCGAGATTTGAACAAGGCCAGCCCTAAAGATAATTTCTCTTTGCCCCATATTGATACTCTGGTGGATAATACGGCGAAAAGTTCTTTATTTTCTTTCATGGACGGATTCTCAGGATACAATCAGATCAAGATGGCACCGAAAGATATGGAGAAAACCACATTTGTTACAATGTGGGGAACCTTCTGCTACAACCAATCTTTATTCGAATCTCGTTCGTTAATTTTCTGGTTTTTTCATAACTCTTCATTTTTTTGACCCATGCTTTTGTCTTTGTTTAATGTTCTAGAGTAGAATTTCATTAATCCAAGTTTATTATGATTTTTTTAAGCCTTTAAAGATGATGTTTGCACGTGGCCATGTTTACTAATTTTTACTTTTATTTCTTTATAAATTTTTTTATTAATTTTTATTTTAAAAAAATATTAACTAGTGTCTAGTGACACTGATTAAACGAATATATATAAAAAGAAAAATATAATTAATGCATTATTATTTTTAAAATTCAGCAAAAATAATGTATTAAATGCAAAATACTTTTTTAAAATAATAAAAAAATAATCCTTAATCAATGCTTATTGTAATAACCTAATTTTGTCCGAGTCATACTCGGATTAAATCCGAGACACGTCTCTTGGTCAAAAGACGAATGAGGATCGAATTTAAATTCCCTCCACTTAGTAATTTTTACCATTTGTATTTATCTATTATTTTTCCATTTATTTATTTATTGTTAGTTTTTTATTTATTTATTTGTTTATTATTATTATTTTTTATTATTATCAGGTCTGGACCCAGAGCCCATTTGGGCCTGTTGGCCAAGCAAGCCGATCGAGCCTGCTGGCCTAGCAGGCCATCTGGACCAGTAGCAGGCAGGCCTAGGAAGACCCACCCAGGTCGCCAGCTGCCCAAACCCTAGGCAGCATGTACCCTAGCCCCCAGGCAGCGACCCCCTGCACGCCACTCCCCCTAGCAGCAGCCAACCTAACCCCTAGCCACCAAACTTGCACACCACCGCCCTACCCCAGTTGCATTATATATAGAAAAGCATTATGAATATTTACTCAATTTGAGATCCAAATTACCTAAAAATATTAATTAACACGGAGCAAGTTGATAAATCTCCACCTAAAACGCCACCGGAATCACAATAACATAGATAGTAATTCTAAGACAGTATTATTAGATATGACAATTCGTATATATTATTAATGAATTGGATTCAACTAGTAGTAATAAATGTGTGAATATAGTTGGAAAATTAAAAATCTTCAAGAACCATACCATACTAATATCTTCTTTAAGCATTAATCATAATGAACCCATTTTTCTAAATATCAAGTCAAAAAATGCCCTTGTTTGTTCTAAAGTTAAAATTTTAATTAGTTGAGTGTTATTATATTGTTGCTATAAGCTTTTAACTTTGTATGTGATAATATTGTGGATGAATACATAATGCAGGCATGTAAGCATGGAAATGTTGCTTGTAGTTTCATGCATTTGGCATAGAATACTGATATGCAACAATCAATTACTAATTGGAAATGTTATGGTTATTTGTAAAACATTGCATGGATTCTTAGGTGAGCTGCAGGTTTTGGCCCAATTACTTCCCACAACTTCATATTTAGAGAAATTATCATAATATCTATTATCAATAAAGTTTTAAACTTCATTGTGTACTAAAAAATGAACTATCATATTTATTATCATTATCATAAGAAAAAACTCCTAAAATTGCACTGTTTAAATTGATCACATTGTAAGAATCCAAACGATGGACCTTAGGTTAATAGAATCAAAAAATCTCTTTGCTTACCTTGAAAATAGCTACAACATATTTAAACCAAGTTACTAGATAATATGAAACAGCCTATTTAAAGCAATTCATTCGTTTTTGAAGGTGACATTGACTTCAGTGAGTGCTCAAAATACGTTTGGATCTAAATCAATTACTTCCAAACCTGAATCCTTTTCTTCACCAATTTCCTTCTTTTGGGTGGCATTATTCAGTTGAAATCAATGAAATGGTTCTCATATCAAGTTAAAGATCACAATGTGTATCAAGCAAATGTCTATCAACAATAACTCCAAATTTTCTTTTTTTGGGTGGCATTATTTAGTAACTTGAATCCCTTTCTTCACCATTTTCCTTTTTTTTGGGTGGCATTATTTAGTAACTTGAATCTCTTTCTTCACCATTTTCCTTTTTTTTGGGTGGCATTATTTAGTTGAAATCAATGAAATGGTTCTCATAACAAGCTAGAGATCACAAAGTGTATCAAGCAAATATCTATCAGCAATAACTCCAATTTTTCTTTATTTTGGGTGGCATTATTTAGTAACCTGAATCCCTTTCTTCACCATTTTCCTTTTTTTTTGGATGGTATTATTTAGTTAAAATCAATGAAATGGTTCTCATAACAAGCTAGAGATCACAACGTGTATCAAGCAGATGTCTATCAGCATTAATTCTAAATGGTAAAAAGAGATTGAAAAACCATTTTCCTTTTTTTGGGTGGCATTATTTAGTTGAAATCAATGAAATGGTTCTCATAACAAGCTAGAGATCACAACATGTATAAAGCAAATGTCTACAAATGGCAAAGGAGATTGAAAAAGCGATATCCAGATTTGTCGTTAGGTTGGATTTGAATCGGGTTATCAAAATTTAAGTTGGCAATAATGTATTCAAATATCTGTTTGATTGTCAGGACTCATGAGCAAAAAATGACAGTATCTTTGGTTCACTAAGAATATACCATTTTAAATGATCATTTTAAGAAATATATTAACATAGCAAACTAAAAGTAACATATAAAATGAACTTATTAAAATTTTATTTATACATTGAGTATTACTATTATTTAAATATTATTCATTATTTTAATCTAATATAATTAGAATAATTCTAAAATTATTTGATATTCATATTCAAATTAATTTTATTTCATAATCCAATTTAAAATTTTAATATTAATTACTTTTATTAATAATACATTATTGATATAGTTGTATAATATTTATAAATGCATTTTCGTAAATTTAAATTTTTATATAAGAAGAAATTGTATCATTCACTTATTAATTTTAATTTTAAATAAAATCATAGACACATAGTTCGCGTATTTTCAACTATAAATTTGGTTTTATACAGGTGTCGGATCGGACCGATCTTGGGTTTGGATCATAATGGATTTAGGTTATAACAGATGTTTGGATCATGTTGATTTTGAATTTTTTTTTTGAGTTCGGATCATTCTCGAATTTAGATTGTTTTGAATTCTAATCTTTAAAATTTTAAATCAATCCAAGTCAAATTGAATTCAATCATGGAGCGATCCGAACAAGTTAACTAATTCAAGTAAAGTTTGTTAGTTCAACTCAAAATTACATATTCAACTTTGAAATTAAATGATTTTCCCATATGTAAATTTTGTTGAATTGAGGATGATATCCCATTACTAGAGACTCTGTTTTTTTTTTTCTTTTTTGGCTAGAAAGATTATGCTTTTCTTTAGTAACCGCGAATTAATTAGGTTTCTTAATTATTAATTTGGAAAGAAAAATTCAAAACATATTTTCCTTTTTGGGAGTATATTTCGATTATTATTAAAAGAGATGTCTTCGCTTCGTTTGCGAGTGGTCATGTTTTGTTTATTGGTTTGAATGTTATTATTAAATTGATGTAATCTTAATCTTTAAAGATTAAATAGAATTAATGTAATCATTTAATTTATGTAATATAATAATAATAATAATAATAATAATAATAATAATAATAATAATTAGTAAAGATAATTTTTGTAAAGTCTTGGATTTTATTTACTTTTTTCAAAAATGATGAATAGATTAGATTAATTAGAAAATGAATGAAACAGAAACACATTTTTTATTGAAAATAAAACTTTTAAATATTCCAACATTTTAATAAGATTATGTCGTTTACTATATGTAATTTATCAAAAGTATTTATGTCATTCATAATTCGCACTTTAGAAGTTGATATTTTTATATATATTATTGAAGTATAATAAATTTAAATATACATATAATATATAATGGCAATAAATAACACTATATGTAAATAAATATCATCTAGCTAATAACAATGGGCTAAAGCCCAAAATAAAAAGACCAAGGTTGACGGGTCAAAATAAAATAGATTGGGGTTGTTTTGAAGTGGGCTTGATCGGGTTAAGTAGGTGGCACCTAAACCTGCTCACGGGCCGGACAGTTCGTCCGGCCTGGATTACTGTTCATAAAATAATTATATTTTTTAAATTTAATTATAAAAAATAATTAAAAAATAATATTTTTATATAAGATTTACTGTTCATTCTGGCTCACGGACCGGGCCTGGGTAGAGAAGTAAAAAAATTTCTAGGCCGCGGCCATGAGCACCTCTAGTGGCACCTGGCTTGCTTCCTTTTTCTTTTTTTCTTTTTTCTTTTCTCTTTTCTCTTTTTCTTTTCTTTTTTTTCTTTTCTTTTTTTTTTTTTTTACCAATTAAACGATCCCGTTCAAGACTGCCTATTTAAACCCGAAATTTTTTTTTTTATTACATTTCTTATCTACCAACTAGAGATGCTCGCGGCACGATTTTTTTTTTCTCCCCTTGCCTAAGCCCTGATCGAGCCGGGCCTTGATCAACCCGTAAGCCCATTTTACTTTTCATAAAATATTAAAAAATCATTTTATATTAATATATATATATATTATAATTAAATTTAAATAAAAAATAATATTTTAATGGATAAAATAGTGATACGGGCCGGACTGACCTGGATCAATAAAATCACTGTCCAGACTCGACCCAATATGGGTAGGACCTGTCGGGCATGCTATACGACCCATGAGTAGATCTACTTGCAACTCTCTTTCTAAAAATCTTAACCCTCTTCCTTCTCTCAATATTCTTCAATATTTGAAGATTCCAACAACCAAAAACTCAAATTTTGGCACTTGGCACCAGGCCAGCCGTCGTCCTTCGTCGCAAGCCTCTTGCTCACCGACGTTGATTTATGCCTAAAATCATATAAAAAAAATTTATCAAAATTGTATCAAAATTTACCAAAATTACATCAAATGTAACCAGATTTATATCCAAAGTTACCAATATTAAATCAAAGGTTACCAACCTTGTATCAAATATTACCAAAATTGTATTAAAGATTATTAAAATTATATTAAAGGTTATCAAAATTGTATCAAAAGTTATTGAAATTATATTAAAGGCTATCAAAATCATATTAAAGGATGTTAAAATTATATAAAAAAATTATCAAAATCATATTTAGAGTTATTAAAATCATATCAAAGGTTATATTATATATTACATAAAAGATTATGTATTTATTGTTACTTATTATATATTTATATCAAAATCATTAATGTCTAATCTCATATGGTAATATATATTATTGTAATTTAACATAATTTTATGCTCCCTACCAATTTAATCTTAATTATGATTTTTGGATATATCTTCACGTTTCGATTCTTGTCAAGTAAATAGTGCTTTTAGGTTTTTCGTAGCCTAATAGCTAGATAATTATGATCTTGATTCTTAACTAATAAATATTTTTCTAATATTCTTTCAAAAGCTTATTTTATTGTTCTTAAAATAAATTTGAAAGTGTTGTTGTCATAAAATATTTTTAATAAAAAATAGGAAAATAGATAAAAAAGAGAGTTAATATTTAATTTAATTTAATTTAAGAAAATTATTAATTGAGAAAATTTACTTTAATAAGAACTTTAATATTTAAAATAAAAAATAGTTTATTGATTTAAGAGTATGAAAATCAATAATTAAGGATAAAATAGTTAATTTAATAAATTATCAAAAGCATATATGTTTACTATATGTATTTTACCAAGAGTATATATGTCATTCACAATTTGTATTTTTGAAGTTGGCACTTTTATATATCTATGCTAATATCTATACTAATATAATGGGAATAGCTGTGTTGGTGTCATGAGTCAAGTGACACCAACTCAGTTGGTGAATTACGTAAAAACCAAAATAAAATAATTTTAAGGATATTTATCTTTTTTTATTTTTATAAAAAAAAAGCATTTTTTAAAGAAACTACACTCTCTTAAAAAAAATTACTATCTCATTTTTACTTTCATAACTTTCTTATCTCTTTAATTTTTTAGTGTGTCAAAATCTAATAGTATTAATTGATATTGATTTGTTTAATAATATCGAATTAGATATCGATATTGACATTACACGAACCAAAACCAAAGCGGATTAGATATCGTTGTCCAAAAGTTTTTATTTGAATCCACTACAGATAATAAATCTAATATCCAAACTCAAAAACTATCCACGAAAACCGAATTTAATAATGTCGAATATTCCATTTTTTGCGGACTATTTCTATCCTTACCCAATGCTCAAAAGGAGAACTGCTTTGCGTGCAAATTTGCTTATTTTTGCCTTATCTAATTTATTTTCAGATGGTGAAGGATATTGGGATTTTAGGCAATATTGGGATTTCAGGCTTTGGCCCAATTACTTCCCACTACTTCATATTTAGAGAAATTATCATACTTATTACTAGTTAAGTTTTTAAACTTCATTCTTAAAACCGCGTAGTCAATGCATTAAAAAAATGAACTCTCATATTTATTATCACCATCATAAGAAAAAACTCCTAAAATTGCACTCATTAAATTGATCACAATGCATGAATCCAAACGATGGACCTAACGTTCATAGAATCAAAGAATCTCTGATTACATTGAAAATAGCTACAACATATTTAAACGAAATTATTGGACAGTCGACAGTAGAGGTGCTCATAGGTTGGGCAGTGGTCTCAAATTTTTTTTCCCCTTATCGAAGCTTGTTTTGGGTCGGGTCCGGTGAGCTCGTAAGTTTATTTCACTATTGATAAAATATTAGAATATTAAAAATTTATTTTTATTTTTATATTAATATATATTTTATAATTAAATTTAAATAAAAAAATATTATTTTAAAAGATGAATAGTGATTCAGGCCAGTTCGGATCAAGAAAATCATTGTCGGATTGTCCAGCCTATGAACAGGTTTACTAGACAATACAAAACAACCTATTTTACTAACCACTGCACTTTAACATATATAAAAATTCATAAGTCAGAACTGAACATCCTCTTTTACTAACCATGAGCCATGAACAAACATGTTCTTAAAACAATTTGAGAAATATTGAAAGCGTTTGTATAAACCAAACCAAACCAAAATAAGATGAATCTTGCTACATTGCATTGGAAACAAGCAACTCAGTCAGTCTCTTCTGATCGCAACAAGACTCTCCTCGTCAATATACACCTGAAATAAATCACTACAACCCCTGACTTTAATCCCGAGCTCGCTGAATGAAAACCAAAAAATTAAAAACTTAAAGAGACTTACAGTCAATTTGATCAAAGCTTAAATTATGAACAACTGCTGCCCAAGGAGCTTTTTCTTCCTTGCAAATGAAAGTAATACAAGGGTTTTACTACATGTAATGAAATATTATTTCCAAAAAGTAAAAGATCTCAGTGGATTTTTCTTTCCAAATTAATAACAAACCTCTTAATTCAGTGACCGATATTGAAGAAAAAGAAAAATCAAAAAGAAGAAAAAGCAGATATGATTGAGTATAAGCCACATGTTAAACAAGTTAATAAACAAACGTTACAAAACCAGGCAAGAAACCTTCGTCTTTCTGGATTTCATAAAAAAAAAAAAAATTGTGCTTGTGGACCCAACATTAAAATCATGGACTAAATTCAATGAATGCTTAATTTAGTATAAAACTTTTGACAGACTTCAAAGGGTTATTGAGTAATTAGCTTAAATTCAGTGATGAAAAATCATCATTTATTTATTAATTTTAATTTTTAATAAATTCATATACTTATAATTCGAATTTTTTCTATTATAAATTTAGTTTTTTTATGTGTTTTGTATTGAATCGATTTAGGATTCGTGTCGTAATGGATTTATGTTATGAAAGACTTTGAATTGTGTCGATTTTAGGTTTTACGGGTTCGGATTTTTTCGAGTTCTATTTTTTTTTGAATTCGGGTGTTTGGCTTCTTAAATAAATCCGAATCTAACCAGATTCGATCACAGATTGACTTAGAAAAATTATCGAATTCGGGTCAGCTTTGTCAACTCTACTCAAAACTATATTTTCTATTTTGAAATTAAATAATTTAAAACAAAATTTAGTTCATCTGTAAATTTTGTTGGACTTTCAAAGTTGAGGGTAATATACCATTGTTAAAGACTTGACATTGTGCATAAGGTTTATTTAATGAAATCCAGGTTCTGTTTGTAAAATTGCATAACCTGTCTTTATAATTTGTAAAATAGATTTCAATCACTTAATGGGCTCTCATTTTAGTCATTTGATAGTGACGAAATCCTAAATAGTGTGAAGTAGCAAAGACAAACTTCTTACACAACCAAAATTTGTTGCCTTTGCTGATCAAATGTATCATCCTTTTTGCTATATTAAAAAGTTATCCCTGCAAAAAATGCAATTTTTTTCTTATTTTTTATATTTTTGTACAAGAGGATTATTGATTGTTCATGGATGGACAAAGAGGATGTTTGAATTTGTACACAAATTACCTGCATCACAAACCATCTTGGTGCCACCATACCAAGTAGTGAAAAGTAAAAATAATGTAAATCTTTAGAAAATCGATTTTTCATTTAATCAAAAATGATTAATTAAAGATATAAACATTAATTTAGGGTTTTTTTTTTTTTTTTTTGTAAATAGTCATTGCTATTCAATGATTTTTGTACTATATATGGTCAATAAGTGTGAATAATTAATTAGAATGTTAACCTTTTATAGTCTTATCAAAAGCTAATAATTGATTGCAATTACACTAAATTGGCTCTCGAGAGCTGCAAAGGCTTAATATAATAGAAAGATATTCATATTGATATGCAAAAACTTTGTATTACTTTCATTTAAAAAGTAGAGAAATTTCCTTGTACCACCATTTCAAATTGATTATATGTCTTCTTATTTTTTATTTTTTTTTAATTTTTTCGATTATTAACAATAAAACAATTTGGCATCTGATTGTCAAAAACCTTGTGTGAATGGATGTAAAATTATGTGTGAATGGATGTAAAATTATCAGTTAAGCTTGACAATTTATTTTATCTCAATTTCTAATTTGGGATTTTGTAGCAGATTGAGATTTGATTTTCTTGTTCTTGATTTTTTGTTTTTTCTTCAAAATCAATCAAATTTACATAAGTTTAGATAAATTTACAACCACAATTTACAAAACCAGATAGATTAGGCCGACCTTTGCTTGGATTTCATGAACAAAACCTTGTGCTTGTGGCTCAACACTAAAATCATAGGCTAAATTCAGTACATGCTCAATCTATATATATCTATATACAATATATTAAATGAATCCTATTTTGAAATTGATAGGCTTTCAATGTTTTTTTTTTTCTGTTTACTTTATTTAAAGAAACAAAAAATAATTATTTGTTTATTTACTTATTACGTAAATATTTTCTATATAAAATATATATTAAAGGAATCCTATCTTGAAACTGATAGGCTTCCAATTCTTTTTTTGTTTTTGCTATTTACTTAATTAAAAATATATATTATTTTATTTGTTTATTTGCTTATTATGTAAATATTTTCTATATAAAGTATATTAAAGGAATCTTATCTTGAAATTTTATATGAGTAGTCATTGGTTGCTTAGCCTTTTTCTATAACCTTTGTTTGATTCAAAGTTCTGAATGTCAGATGAAGTGTTAGATTGTTTGTTAGAAATTTTATATTCAACTAATTTCTGTTAATAATAATTTTATATTGATCTGAAAAGAAAAAAAAAAGATTGAGAAGAGGAAATAAAAAAGGATCTTCAATTGCTTAAATTTGACAGATTTTTGACAATTTTGTAGCCTGACCTAATATTCATTAAATTCTTGTTATTTAATTTGAAATATCATATTTCTCACTAAAATAACTGACCATATATATTTTTTTATTTGAATAAAAAGATTATTTGAATAAAAAAATCATGCACCAACAAAAGCAGAAATTGAAATAATACTTCGAAAAAAGATGCATCAGATCATTTCATATCGATTTCGGTTTCAAAACAATAGATTAAACACTTTAACTATAACTTTTTTAGGAGACCAAACTGAGGGCAACACAAACAGAGTTGTTGGAACATAGTTAAAATGTTTATTTTTTGCTTAATTTACCACTAAATTATGATTCATATGGCGACTATCTTTCTACAGTATTTATAAGACACCAGTATATGCTTTTGATCAATGGGCAATTCTCTGTAAAATCAGAGTATATTTTTAGCTTTGGAATACTGGTGTTGGAGATAATAACTAGAAAGAAAAATAAAAAATTCTACCAACCTAACCATGTCTATATAACCTTATTAGACATGTAAGTATCAAAACTTTCAATTGCTAATTTACTTAAAACTTGAAAGAAAAAAAATGATAAAATTTTTGTAACTTTTAGATGACTAAGATGTCAATTACATAGCACCAAAATTAGCCACTTCTTTATACTCAAAACAGAAAACTTTTTCTGATTTTGTATTTTTTTTAGTTTTAAGTTAATATAATAATAGGATATTCATATTGATATACAAAAAACTTATATTACTTTCATTTAAAAGGTAGAAAACTATTTGCATTGTACAGCTATTATTATTAATCTAAAGTTTAATCATAGTAGCTGTAAATATAGCTTCTATTTTTTTAGACAATATTTAAAAAAAATAAATAATGCATTCAAATTTTTATTTTTCCTTTCCCGTCTCACTTTTTGCACTTTTGCTTTAGAACAGAGTAATTATGAACATCATTAGCTGGTTCAAACCTAGCTAAATGGGTATTGTTCATGTAATACTTGCAGCCAGAAAATAATTTCACAAAATTTTGTGTTTAATAGCTTGTTGCCAGCCAATAGTTTTAGAATGATCCTACAAAATTCAAGAATCCTATCAAAGATCCAACACATGTAAACTCATTATAAATTGCAATTAAAGAGATAAATCATTAATTAAACATTAGATATCAATTTATTATTACTAATTTTCTCTGCACGTGTGTTGCACGTAAAATATTTAATTCTTAAATATCGTTAATTAAGAAATATTAATTTATAAACACATTTTAAAAAAATATATAAAACAATTAAAAATAACAAAAAATGAAATTTACAATATAATTAATTGTAAGTGATAAATATATTATTTTACTTATACTAACAAATTACATATAAATGATTGTTACAATACAATAATAATTAAATTTTATTTATATATTTATAAGAGATTTATTAAATAACTTTGAATTTTGGTTATTGTTGAGAGTAAGCCACATGTTAAACAAGTTAATAAACAAACGTTACAAAACCAGGCAAGAAACCTTCGTCTTTCTGGATTTCATAAAAAAAAAACTTTATGCTTGTGGACCGAACATTAAAATCATGGACTAAATTCAATTAATACTTAATTTAGTATAAAACTTTTGACAGACTTCAAAAGGTTATTGAGTAATTAGCCTAAATTCAGTGATAAAAAATCAAAATTTATTTATTAATTTTAATTTTTAATAAATTCATATACTTATAATTTGAATTTTTTCGATTATAAATTTAGTTTTTTATGTGTTTTGGATTGAATCGATTTAGGATTTGGGTCGTAATAGATTTATGTTATGAAAGATTTTGAATTGTGTCGATTTTAGATTTTACGGGTTCGGATTTTTTCGAGATCGAATTTTTATGAATTCGGATGTTTGGCTTCTTAAATAAATCCGAATCTAACCAGATTCGATCACAGATTGACTTAGAGAAATTATCGAATTCGGGTCAGCTTTGTCAACTCTACTCAAAACTATATTTTCTATTTTGAAATTAAATAATTTAAAACAAAATGTCGTTCATCTGTAAATTTTGTTAGATTTTTAAAGTGGAATATAATATACCATTGTTAAAGACTTGACATTGTGCATAAGGTTTATTTAATAAAATTCAGATTCTATATGTAAATTGCATAGCTTTTGTTTTTATAATTTGTAAAATATATTTCAATAACTTAATTGGCTCTCATTTTAGTCATTTGATAGTGACAATCTTTTAAAAAAAAATGTATGCATTCAAATTTCTCTTTTTACTTTCCGATCTCACTCTTTGCACTTCTGTTTTAGGACATACTAATTATGAACATTATTAGCTGGTTCAAACCTAGCTAAATAGGTACTTTCATGTAATTCTTGCAGCCAAAAACTAATTTCACAAAGGTTGGTGTTGAATGGCTTGTGGCTAGCCAATAATTTTAGAATTATCTTACAAAGTTTAAGAATCCTGTCAAAAACCCAACACATGTAATCTTATTGTAAATTGCAATTAAAAAAACAAATTATTAATTAAACATTCTAAAAAGTATTCATAGATATTAATTTATTATTACTAATTTTCTCTGCACGTGTGTTGCACGTAAAATATTTAATTTTTAAATATCGTTAATTAAAAAATATTAATTTATAAACACATTACATATAGATGATTGTTTAATACAATAATCATTAAAATTTATTTATATATTTATAAGAGATTTATTAAATAACTTTGAATTTTGGTTATTGTTGATTTATATAATATAGTGACAAATTTTTATATTCGCGTACAATATAATTACAAATTTGTCTTTTAACCCAAAAGTATTATTATTATTTGTTAAAATTGAAATATATTTTTAAATTACTTAACTATAATTTAATACTATTATTATTTGTTAAAAAAATAAAATATAAAAATTTTAAATTAAGAAAATATGACACTTGTAGTTAAAAAGATATTTTTATATTCTCGAATTTAAATTTTATTTTCATTAATTTGATTCTATAAATATATTTTAAATTAGGTATATAATCTTAATTGAAATATCTCTTGATCATTAATAACATGAATCTGATGCTATAAATAAATTTTATAAATTTAAAATTTGTTTTTGTGGACCCAACATTAAAATCATCGACTAAATTCAATGAATGCTTAATTTAGTATAAAACTTTTGACAAGTTTCAAAGGGTTAGTTAGTAATTATTCTAAATTTAGTGATAAAAATTTTCAATTTATTTTTTAATTTTAAATAAATATATATATATAATTTGATTTTTTTCAATTATAAATTTAATTTTTTACGTGTTTTGGATCGAACTGATTTAGTATTCAAATTGAAATAGATTCATGTCATGATAAGTTTTGAATTATGTCGATTTTGGATTTTCTCGAATTCAAATTTTTTCAACTCAGAAAATCTGAATTTGACCGAATTCGATAACGAATTAACTCAGAAAATTATCGAATTCGACATTTATTGAAAATAAATCTTCTAAATCTTACGATTTCTATAGGTTGAGCGTGTCTGAGGTTGTATATAGGTTATCTCAATCTAAATGTAGGTGTGGTGCTGCAGTGTAATAACATACTTATCAATAAAAGGCCTGAATTAGCAACAAAAAAAAAAAAAATTAATTTTTACACTTAAATTTTTTTTAAGAATTATGTATACACCTAAATTTGTAAGATCAGTTTAACATGATAATTAATTTGATTTAATTGTTCGAGCAAATCCCATTTTATTCATTTGAGCTTATTTTGGAAAATTTTTTCATTTGACATAATTTCATTAATCAAACCCAAACTTTATTCGAATCTCGTTCGTTAATTTTCTGGTTTTTTCATAACTCTTCATTTTTTTACTTATGTTTTTGTATTTGCTTAATATTCTAGAGTAGAATTTTATTAATCAATGTTCATTATGATTTTTTTAAGCCTTTAAAGATATTGTTTGCGCATGGCCATTTTTACTAATTTTTACTTTTTATTTATTTATAAAAAAATTCATTAATTTTTATTTTTAAAAAATATTAACTAGTGTCTTGTGACACTAATTAAGTTAATATATAAAATATATATAATTAAGGTATTATTATTTTTAAAATTCAGCAAAAATATTGTATTAAATGCAAAATATATTTTTAAAATGATAAAAAAAATCTTTAATCAATACTTACAAACACCAATTAAACAAAGGTTTATCTAATTCGAAAATTCCACCCTACTTTTACCTCAACGGGAATTGGCTTGGCTAGCTCCTTTTTGAACTTTTTTCCATCTTTTTCAATTAAGAAAATCTCTCAACCAAGATTTATCTAATTCAGGAACAGACAATTGCACGAATTTTAAGAAATAATTGTTTATTAACATTGTATAATACGGCCCTAATTTGGAAATAAATCATCACGAGACACAAGCTATCGTATCTTCATATGAATTGATGAGATGCATGTTCATTTTATTTTTAATGTAAAACAGAAAAGCATTATGAATATTTACTCAAATTGAGATCCAAAGTTACCTATAAATATTAATTAACACGAAGCAAGCTAATAAATCTCCACCTAAAACACCATTGAAATCAAAATAACATAGATAGTAATTCTAAGACAGTATTATTAGATATGACAATTCGTATATATTATTAATGAATTGGATTTAACTAGTAGTAATAAATGTGTGAATATAGTTGGAAAATTAAAAATCTTCAAGAACCATACCATACTAATCTTTTTTATGCATTAATTATAATGAACCAATTTTTCTAAATAATATAGTTCGAATTTTTTCGATTATAAATTTAGTTTTTTTATGTGTTTTGGATCGAATCGATTTAGGATTCGAGTCGTGATAGGTTTATGTAATGGAAGATTTTTAATTGTGTCGATTTTAGGTTTTACGTGTTCGGACTTTTTTGAGTTCGAATTTTTTAGAATTCGAGTGTGACTTTTTAAGTCAAGTCGAATCTAATCAGATTCGATCACAGATTGTGTAACAACCGAGGTTACGTATAATCATGTAAAGTTAAATCCCGAAAATTTTAAGGACAAACTTGGAAATTAGTAAGAAGTTATAAGTGAAGAAAATAAAAGAAGAAAGGATCAAATTGAACATACTAAAAAAGTTTAGGGGCTTAATGGTTATTTATAAAAAGTTGAGGGACCAAGGTGCAATTATACCAAAAGTTAAAAAAATATCTTTATATCTTGAAAATTCTAGAAAATTTTCTTCATTCCTAAATGAGCTAGCCGGCACCACCCATCTCAAATTCTCTTCATTTGCTTCAACATTTCTCTTCAAGTATTCCACCATAATCTCAACAACAATTACATCCAAGGTTAGTTTCTTGATAAATTCTTCATTTTCTTTAGATATCTACTTGGGCATGCTAAGATCATAGCTCCATAAACATGTTAAGGTCTGAAATCCATCTATTAAGTATGAATTTTACTCATTTTTGGTAAGAATTAAAAGGATTTGAAAGCATGAACAAGAAAATGGGAAGAAAAAGCAAAACAGGGGAAACTGAGCATGCTTGCTGTTCGGATTTTCTGGGTTCGGTACATTAGGGTTTGTATTTTTTTGATATTTTTCCTAGAAACTAGACTTCAATATGAGAATTTTGGTTTTTGAATCACCCAAAACCGATAAGCGGTTAAAAAGATAAAATTCGGTGAAGTTTACTGTTCTGTGTTGATCTCTGTTTCAGCATTGTTTCGGGATTTATCAAATTTGATAAAAATTTTGTTCTAGTTGTATAAGTTAGTTATTTTATTCATAAATTAGACATATTGGTTGAAATAAAACAATTGGGATCACTTCCAAATTCCTTACCAAACTCAAGTTATGATTTTCTAATCTAACTTGATATTAAGGAATTTATTGTTTAAGAGAAATATAATACCAAATGATGGTTATGGATTATGAAAATCTCTAAGGCATGGAATACTAGAAACGAATTTGATAAGGACATGATTATGGAGTTGAATTATGGAGAAAATGATTATGGAAATGATATTAAAAATTAAGGATATGTTGTTTTGAGTATGAGAAATTAGTATATGGGGTAGATTTATGGGACTTAAGTTACATTCAAAATTGTGTAATGCTTTGAGCATGTATAGATACTAATTATTGTTAATCTCTAGGCCACGTAGATCCGACGTCACCTGTGGATCCCGAAGTTTCAGATCGAGGTGTACAGTGAGATCATCCAAAGGATTGTGAGTAGACAACAATTATAGTTATTTGAAATATTTTTAATTATAATTATATATTTTTTTTTACATAATATTTATTTTACGTATTAAAGGTATATACGATATTTAATCATATGAATTGATTTGTTATTAAAGTATTTTTATTTCAAGAAATATTATATCGAGTAAGTTGGTTGATTTATGAAATATGATTTTACATAGAATTTGACGTACATGGTTTTGGCTCCACCTGACTTAATGTATGAGATTATTTCCTTGACCGGAATACGAGAGCTGCGTGCTACGCCTCTGTGGCGGGAGCCACCTCCAGAGTCCCCATTTCGTGATATTAGACCGGAATACGGAGCTGCGTGCTACGCCTTTGTTGCGGGAGCCACCTCCAGAGTCCCTATTCCGTGATATTAGACTGGGGTTTGGGAGCTGCGTGCTACGCCTTTGTGGTGGGAGCCACCTCCAGAGTCCCTATCCCGTTATATTTGCCTTTTGGGGGCACATCATAGCGACAGATATGCCTTTGGGGCGTCCTATGGTGGTATTGGCCTTTGGGGCCGGCTACTAGTATGCCTACATGGATATTGCCTGGTTATTTCATGGATGTATTCTTGTGCATGACAGAAAGTTGGAGCCCAATTATACGAAACTTGATTTACTTTACGGATTTTATTCATTGATTTAATATTATAATATTGTTATACATTTGAAAAGCTTGCTACGTCTTTGAATTACTCATTATGGTTTTATTATTATTTATTTTGAAAATGTCAATTATACTTTACAGATTTCCATTATGGTTTTCACACGCTTTAAATGTTGTCTACTCATTGAGATATTCATATATCTCACCTCCTCTTATTTCTCATTTTCAGGACACACTTAGGTGTCGGGATTGCTGCCTTCCTCTACTATCCGTTTCAAGAGTATATTGACGTGGTGGGCATCATATCTAAATTCCTAGAAGATTTGGTCTTTTGATGTTTTTATCTAGTAAACTTTGCTGAGATATGTTTATTTCTAAATATATTGTATATATTTGAAGATATGAGACAATAGATCAATATGTTTTGATTTGAGCATAAATTGATCATGAATAATTTTTGAATATGTATGGATATATGTGGTAATAGTATTGAGAAATATTGCTGGTTGAGGATATGAATTTGAGTGTTATTTGCAGGAGGGTTATAGTTGAGATAGAAAGGAAACTCTACCGGATTTTAGGTAGATTATCCGGACAGGGTGTTACAATTTGGTATCAGAGCAAGGTTATAGGTTCTGTAGACTTAGAAACTGTTTTTTGAAGTATTAAAATATGGTCACTTGTGCAGGAAATCAGACACGATGCCACCACGTCGAAGAGGAAGGCCTAGAATCAATCCCCTACCCCAAAATAGGGATAGGAATAGAAATGTGAATGTTGATGAGCAAATTGGAGAACAAGCTTCAACTGCTGGTTCATCTTCTGTTGCTGCACCCTCAGCAGCACCTCCAGCAGCTGATCGTAATTTAACTGAGGCAGTTGCGGCCTTGGCAAGAGTAATTCCCGCTTTGACTGCCCCTACTAAAAAAGGGATAGTTGATTACTGTAAAGTTCTGAAGAACATGGGTTGCAAGATTTTCACGGGGTCTTTGGAATCAGATTTAGCCTGGTCATGGCTACAAAAAAAAAAAAAATTGAGACTACTTCCATTACTCTTCAGATTCCCGAGCCTATGAGGTTACCATGTGCGGTTCAATTTTTGGAGGATCATGCACACACATGGTGGAAAACTACAGTGCAAAAGGCATGCTGGACGTCCTGCCATAACCTGGGCAGATTTTCGAAGAGAGTTTGAAGAAAAATACTATTTTCGGGCCTTGCGGGAAAAGAAATGGACTGAGTTTATGAATTTAAAACAGGGTGGTATGTCAGTAGTAGAGTATGAGCAAAAATTCAGTGAACTATCAGAATTTGCTCCATCGATAGTAGCAAACAATGCAGTAATAGATTGTTTTTTTCCAAAACTGTGACTTTTAAGAAGTCGGGAGACTTAGAGTTTACCTTTCAAGGAGAAATGAAAGTTTTACCTTCTTGCCTTATCTCCAAGATGGCAGCCAATAGATACTTGCAGAAAGGGTATTCAGATACCTTGCTTATGTGATTAACCAGGATATACATGAGGCAAAGTTGGAAACTATATCTGTGGTCAAAAAGTTTCCTGAGATCTTTTAAAAAAAAAAATTGGTTGGTTTACCCCCTGATAGGGAATTGGAGTTTACTGTCGACTTAATCCCTGGCAATGCTCCTATTTCTTAGGCACCCTAAAGAATGGCACCTTCGGAGCTAAAGGAATTGAAAGTGTAGTTGCAAGACCTAGTTGACAGAGGTTTCATTCGGCCTAGTACTTCACGATGGGGAGCACCGGTTTTATTTGTAAAGAAAAAGGATGGATCTTTACAATTATGTATCGACTACCGGCAATTGAACAAGGTCACCATTAAGAATAAGTATCCTTTGCCAAGGATTGATGACTTGTTTGATCAGTTGCAAGGTGCAAGTTTGTTCTCCAAAATAGACCTAAGATCGGGTTATCATCAATTGAAGATTAAAGAATATAATATTCCAAAGACTACTTTTAGAACTCGATATGGTCATTATGAAATCTTAGTTATGCCTTTTCGGCTAACTAATGCACCTGCAGTCTTTATGGATTTGATGAATAGGGTGTTTCGACCCTACTTAGATAAGTTTGTTATTGTTTTCATCAATGACATCCTAGTTTATTCCAGGAATAAGGATGATCATGTAAGCCATTTGAGAACGGTGTTACAGACTATGCGTGAAAAGCAACTTTATGCTAAATTTTCCAAGTGTAAAATCTAAGAAAGGGATTTTTGTGGATCCACAAAAGATAGAAACTGTAGTTTCTTGGGAAAGACCCACTAATGTCACAGAAATTAGGAGCTTTCTCGGATTGGCAGGGTACTATCGAAGATTCGTGGAAGGATTTTCCATGATTGCCTCTCCTTTGTCAAAATTAACAAGGAAGCATGCTAAGTTTGAGTGGACTGATGAATGTGAGCAAGCTTTCCAAGAGCTCAAACGTAGATTGACCACAGCACCAGTTCTTACACTACCATCAGAGAATGGAAGCTTTGTGGTATACAGTGATGCCTCGAGGCGAGGTTTGGGTTGCGTTTTGATGCAACATGGGAAGGTGATAGCTTATGCTTCTCGACAACTGAAACAACATGAGCAAAACTATCCCACTCATGATTTAGAGTTAGCGGCAGTGGTGTTTGCACTGAAAATTTGGAGGCATTATTTATTTGGAGAAAAATGTACAATCTACACTGATTATAAGAGTCTGAAATATCTGATGGATCAGAAAGAATTAAATTTGAGGCAAAGGAGATGGTTGGAATTGATAAAAGATTATGACTGTGTAATTGACTACCACCCAGGAAAGGCCAATGTAGTGGCCGATGCTCTTAGTAGAAAGTCTTCTAGTTCTCTTGCTCATATCCGAGCAATTCAGAAACCCTTACAAAATGAGTTGAAGTCTTTACCTTTAGAATTGATGATTGATGAGAATAATCTCCTGATAGCCCACTTGAAGGTTAAACCGATTCATATTGATTGGATACGTGAAGCACAAAATAATGACCCTATGTTGGTAAAGTTAAAGCAAGAAGTAAATGATGGTGTGAGGACTGACTTTCAAATAAAAGATGATGATGTACTGATAATGAGAAATAGGCTTTGTGTGCCTCAGGATGAAGAACTCCGGAAGGTGATTTTGGAGGAAGCTCATAATGCACCATATGCGTTACATCCCGGTAGCGTGAAGATGTATCGAACCTTAAGAGAACATTATTGGTGGCAAGGTATGAAACGAGACATAGCTGAGTTTGTTTCTAGATGCTTGGTATGCCAACAAATTAAAGCCGAGCATCAAAAACCTTCTGGGAAATTGAACCCCCTACCTATTCCTCAATGGAAGTGGGAAGATATTGCTATGGATTTCATTTTGGGATTGCCAAGAACACAGTCTGGTTATGATAGTATTTGGGTGATTGTTGATCGTTTGACAAAATCAGCTCACCTTTTGCCAGTCAAGAAGACTTTTTCCATGGAAAGACTGGCTAAACTTTATGTGAACGAAATTGTTAGGTTACATGGTGCCCCAGTATCAATTGTATCTGATCGAGACCCCCGATTCACATCTCGATTTTGGCCAAGTTTGCAGAATGCTATGGGCACTAAACTCAAGTTTAGTACTGCTTTTCATCCCCAGACGGATGGACAATCTGAACGGACAATTCAAATTTTGGAAGATAAGCTCAGATCTTGTATTATGGATTCAAAGGAAATTGGGATGAACACTTGCCTCTAGCAGAGTTTGCGTATAACAATAGTTATCAGTCCAGCATCGACATGGCTCCGTTTGAAGCTTTGTATGGAAGAAAGTGCAGAACTCCAGTGTGTTGGGATGATACAGATGAAAGGAAATTACTAGGTCCAGAAATTGTTATGATGACTGCAGACAAAGTTAAGGTAATTCGAAAAAAAAAAAGATAAAAATAGCTCAAGATTGACAAAAGAGCTATGCAGATAATCGGAGAAAAGATTTAGAGTTTGAAGTTGGTGATATGATATTTTTGAAAGTGACTCCTTGGAAGGGAGTACTCCGGTTTGGAAGACGAGGAAAGTTGGGTCCTCGATATATAGGGCCGTATGAGATCATTGAACGGATTGGCCCAGTTGCTTATAGATTGTCCTTACCAGAATAATTGTCATGAATTCATAATATGTTCCATGTTTCTATGCTCCGAAAGTACATTTTCGATTCTTCACATATATTGAAGGACTTACCTATGGAAATTGAGGAAAATTTAACTTATGAAGAGCAGCCGGTTGAGATTTTGGATAGAAAGGACCAAGTTCTAAGGACTAAGACTATTCCATTAGTGAAAGTTCTTTGGAGGAATCACTTATACGAAGAAGCTACATGGGAAAGGAAGGAAGATATGCAAACTCAATATCCTCACTTATTCAATCAAGTTGGTAAGTAAATTTCGAGGACGAAATTTTTCTATGGGGGGTAAGTTGTAACAACCGAGGTTACGTATAATCATGTAAAGTTAAATCCCGAAAATTTTAAGGACAAACTTGGAAATTAGTAAGAAGTTATAAGTGAAGAAAATAAAAGAAGAAAGGATCAAATTGAACATACTAAAAAAGTTTAGGGGCTTAATGGTTATTTATAAAAAGTTGAGGGACCAAGGTGCAATTATACCAAAAGTTAAAAAAATATCTTTATATCTTGAAAATTCTAGAAAATTTTCTTCATTCCTAAATGAGCTAGCCGGCACCACCCATCTCAAATTCTCTTCATTTGCTTCAACATTTCTCTTCAAGTATTCCACCATAATCTCAACAACAATTACATCCAAGGTTAGTTTCTTGATAAATTCTTCATTTTCTTTAGATATCTACTTGGGCATGCTAAGATCATAGCTCCATAAACATGTTAAGGTCTGAAATCCATCTATTAAGTATGAATTTTACTCATTTTTGGTAAGAATTAAAAGGATTTGAAAGCATGAACAAGAAAATGGGAAGAAAAAGCAAAACAGGGGAAACTGAGCATGCTTGCTGTTCGGATTTTCTGGGTTCGGTACATTAGGGTTTGTATTTTTTTGATATTTTTCCTAGAAACTAGACTTCAATATGAGAATTTTGGTTTTTGAATCACCCAAAACCGATAAGCGGTTAAAAAGATAAAATTCGGTGAAGTTTACTGTTCTGTGTTGATCTCTGTTTCAGCATTGTTTCGGGATTTATCAAATTTGATAAAAATTTTGTTCTAGTTGTATAAGTTAGTTATTTTATTCATAAATTAGACATATTGGTTGAAATAAAACAATTGGGATCACTTCCAAATTCCTTACCAAACTCAAGTTATGATTTTCTAATCTAACTTGATATTAAGGAATTTATTGTTTAAGAGAAATATAATACCAAATGATGGTTATGGATTATGAAAATCTCTAAGGCATGGAATACTAGAAACGAATTTGATAAGGACATGATTATGGAGTTGAATTATGGAGAAAATGATTATGGAAATGATATTAAAAATTAAGGATATGTTGTTTTGAGTATGAGAAATTAGTATATGGGGTAGATTTATGGGACTTAAGTTACATTCAAAATTGTGTAATGCTTTGAGCATGTATAGATACTAATTATTGTTAATCTCTAGGCCACGTAGATCCGACGTCACCTGTGGATCCCGAAGTTTCAGATCGAGGTGTACAGTGAGATCATCCAAAGGATTGTGAGTAGACAACAATTATAGTTATTTGAAATATTTTTAATTATAATTATATATTTTTTTTTACATAATATTTATTTTACGTATTAAAGGTATATACGATATTTAATCATATGAATTGATTTGTTATTAAAGTATTTTTATTTCAAGAAATATTATATCGAGTAAGTTGGTTGATTTATGAAATATGATTTTACATAGAATTTGACGTACATGGTTTTGGCTCCACCTGACTTAATGTATGAGATTATTTCCTTGACCGGAATACGAGAGCTGCGTGCTACGCCTCTGTGGCGGGAGCCACCTCCAGAGTCCCCATTTCGTGATATTAGACCGGAATACGGAGCTGCGTGCTACGCCTTTGTTGCGGGAGCCACCTCCAGAGTCCCTATTCCGTGATATTAGACTGGGGTTTGGGAGCTGCGTGCTACGCCTTTGTGGTGGGAGCCACCTCCAGAGTCCCTATCCCGTTATATTTGCCTTTTGGGGGCACATCATAGCGACAGATATGCCTTTGGGGCGTCCTATGGTGGTATTGGCCTTTGGGGCCGGCTACTAGTATGCCTACATGGATATTGCCTGGTTATTTCATGGATGTATTCTTGTGCATGACAGAAAGTTGGAGCCCAATTATACGAAACTTGATTTACTTTACGGATTTTATTCATTGATTTAATATTATAATATTGTTATACATTTGAAAAGCTTGCTACGTCTTTGAATTACTCATTATGGTTTTATTATTATTTATTTTGAAAATGTCAATTATACTTTACAGATTTCCATTATGGTTTTCACACGCTTTAAATGTTGTCTACTCATTGAGATATTCATATATCTCACCTCCTCTTATTTCTCATTTTCAGGACACACTTAGGTGTCGGGATTGCTGCCTTCCTCTACTCTCCGTTTCAAGAGTATATTGACGTGGTGGGCATCATATCTAAATTCCTAGAAGATTTGGTCTTTTGATGTTTTTATCTAGTAAACTTTGCTGAGATATGTTTATTTCTAGATATATTGTATATATTTGAAGATATGAGACAATAGATCAATATGTTTTGATTTGAGCATAAATTGATCATGAATAATTTTTGAATATGTATGGATATATGTGGTAATAGTATTGAGAAATATTGCTGGTTGAGGATATGAATTTGAGTGTTATTTGCAGGAGGGTTATAGTTGAGATAGAAAGGAAACTCTACCGGATTTTAGGTAGATTATCCGGACAGGGTGTTACAGATTGACTCAGATAAATTATCGACTTGTGGTCAACTTTTTCAACTCTACTCAAAAATACTTATTCTATTTTGAAATTAAATGATTTAAAATAAAATATAACTAATCTGTAATTTTTGTCGAACTTTCAAAGTTGATGATAAAAGACTTGATATTGTGTATAAGTGTTAAACAATTGAGATTTTTGCTAGTTACTCTAATGATAATATAACTTCTATTCTTATAATATTTTTCATTTTCTGACAAAAACACAACAATAAGATTTAGTTATTGAAATTAATTGGCTATAAATATAAATTGTATTTCTTGAGAGAATGATAACTTAAAAACAAACAAAAAAACAAAAATAAATGTATGCATTCAAATTTCTATTCCTCCATTCTATTCTTACATTTTGCATTTCTGCTCTACGATAGAGTAATTATGATTATAATTGCCTGGTTTAAACCTGGCCAAACGGATACTGTTTATTTATTCTTTGCAGCCAAAAAATAATTTTACAGAGGTTGCTGTTTCATGGCTTGTGCCCAGCCAGTAGTTATGGAATTACTCTTACAAAGTGCAAGAATCCTCCTATCGTTGACCCAACACCTTTTGTATGTTGTGCTATTTTTTTTCCCAATATTTTATGTATATTCGCAACTGTGGTTATTAATATCAAATTTTATTTTGTAGATCCAAAGTCTCCCCGCAATTAAAGACTGAAATAAATACACTTTGGCCGGCAGCTTTTCTAATAAAGAATAACTCTGGTCATCAATGGAAGCAACACGGTTCTTTCCAAACCCAGTGGCCACTGTCCTATTTTTCCACTATAATTCAACTGATGAAGAGATATAATATTGATTAAGCTCTAAAGGCTGCAATTTAGATAAGAGGTTTTGCTTCTAAAGCTAATTCAAACTAGTTGTGGCCAGAAGTCTTTCAAAGATATTGATAATGTATGGTTTGTGGTCTGCGAATAATTCTAGAATGATTCCCACGCAATGCAAGTTGATGAATCTTATAATTAACCCAAAACAATTTTATAATACAAATACAAAACTTAAATGGTAAATTACTCTAATTAGTTATCTAATTTATTATTCACAGTTCATTACGATTAGTATATATAATATATTACAAGTCTAAAATAGCAATCCCGTTTTTGCTATCAATTTTAATAAGATTTATAACCATAACTTTATTCAATTTATTAATCTAATCATTTTCTCTTCATCTCTTTCTAGTTTAAAAATTCATATATATATATATATATTAAATTAAATTTGATAAATTTTTAAGTATAAACTCTAAAATTTTATATTATTAATTGAAAAAGAAATGTTAAAAGCAAAACACACGTAAGCTCATTTTAATAAAGAAGGCGAATCATTAATTAAGTATTCTAAAAAGTATCCTTAGATACCAATTTATTATTATTAATTTTCACTGCACATACATTGCACGTGAAATATTTAATTCTTAAATATCATTAATTAAGAAATATTAATTTATAAACACGTTTTAAAAAATATATGAAAAATAAAAAAATAACAAATAATAAATTTCAATTCGATTTATTATTAAATATTTAAATATAATTAATAGTAAATGTTAAAAATATTATTTTACTTATGTTAACAAATTACATAATTATAGATAATTATTTTAATATTATAATCATTAAAATTTATTTATATATTTATAATAAATTTATTAAATAACTTTGAAAAATAAATATTGATCTCCTAAAAAGATATTAAATATACAAATTTTACTTATAATTATAAAAAGTATAGGATTAAAATATCCATTCATAATATAATTACAAATTTACTTTTAATCTCAAAAGTAGGCAAGTATCAATTAAAAATAAAATATAATAACAAATTTTAATATTTGCTTATAATGCAATTAAAAATTTATCCTCTAACAAAAAGTATTATTATTGCTTGTTAAAGAATTATATATATTTTTAAATTAATTAATTCTAATTCATTGTTGTTATTATTATTTGTTAAATAATGAAATATAAAAAATTTTAATTAAGAAAATATGGTACTTGACGTGAAAAAAATATTTTTATATCTCGAATGTAAACTTTGCTTTAAATCCTTACTTTGAAATCAAAATTAATAATCAAATTTATTTTTTATATTTGAATATCTTTTTAAAATACAATGAATTAATCTCTTTATTTAATAAAAATTTAACTATTTAGTATAAATCATATAAAAATTCATCATCTAACTCAAATTGTTGTAAAATTATAGTAGTCAGTCATGCATTTTCTTATGTTATTTTTGGAAGAAAGTTTATAACTATTAAAGATGTAGAAAAATAATTTTTTATTTAATTGATACCACGACAATTAAACAATTTATTTTAATAGAGTTTGAATTAATAAGTAAATAGATAGATAAAAATTAGAGTATCTTAGATTTTTGAATATGAAGAATGTCTCTATCTATTTTCAATTGTTTTTAAATCGAATGTCTTATAAACAATTTTTTTTATTTACACTTTTATAATTTTATTTTATAATTTTGTGTTTTATCTACTCAACTTTAGTTTTATTTTGCACAAAATAATGTTAAAATTTTCAAATTTATTGATTCTTAATTAATAAATGTTTGTCTTTCACATTATTTTTATTTCTTATTTACATTCAATGAAAATATAGATTCTTTCTTTATTGTAATTATGTATCAAACTAATTGTCTTTATTTTTTTATTTTGTTATTATTAATATATTATTAAAGTAAATAATAAATGAGTCGATATACATTTTTATATAAATTTGTTTCAATTTTTTTTTGTCAAAATATGATAGAAAGTAATTAACAAAAAAAAAAAAAAAAGCATTAGCAACCAATCAGAGCCTAAACTTTTTTTTCCTAATTAATATTTTCAATTTTCCTACCACATTTTAATTTCTTGTTTTTTAATTGGTTAAGTTTTAATTATTTTAATTATTAAGTGATTACATATTACTATTAACTTCAATTATTATTAGTTTCATGTTCAAATCTTTAGGAAATGAAAGAAGCAGGGTCATCAAAATCACAAGTTGTATCGAAAGAGAAAAAATGACAAGAATAAAACTTAATTAGGGGAAAATATCTATATATTCTAGCAATCATAAGTCAAGATCAAGTAATATAATAACAATATAATATAAATGAAACTAAAATTTAACTCAGTTGATTCATGCAATCATCTTTATAAAATGACGATCAACAGGTTTGAGATTTGAATCCTAACATCTGTAAACTCTTTCTTTATCTCCGGTTGTGACTTACTTTATATCATACATATACATAGATATATGTATTTGTGTGTTTTTTATACTTTATTGTCAACGATCGTGCCTTCAACTACTTACATAGTCTAAAACTCAAGAGTAAAACATAAGAGTACGATACGTAAAATGGATGATATAAATTATATGATACAACTCATCCATACTATAAATTTTGAATGATTTCTTACAAGGAGAAGTGATCCACGTCGTTCATTTTATTATTATTATTATTATTATTATTATTTTAAATTTAAATTTAAATTTAAGTTTTATTTTTTTTGAATTATTTTAAATTTTAGTTATTTTATTAAATATTAAAAAATAAAAAATATGATAAAAATAAATGAAGAGTTAGAAAGAAAATTTAAATGTGTATTTTTATGTGTCATAATCATATTTAAAAAATTATATATTTATATAAATTTTGATATATTTTATATAAATTTTGACATGTTCATGTATTTGTGTAGTGTTTGTATTATTTTTTTGTTTCGTGTCGTGTTTTAGTTATTTTTTCGTGTTCCTTTATTTTTATTTTTTAAATTTAAGTTTTAATTATTTTATTAAAATAAAAAAAAAAATCAATAAGATAAATTTTGGACATTTTGGAGCTCAGGGAAGGTGTCCTCTCCACTTTGTCTCTCTCTATCTCTTTTTTTTTTTTAATTTAAATTTAGTTTTTTTAAATTATTTTAAATTTAAATTTTAGTTATTTTATTAAATATTAAAAAAAATATGATGAGAATAATTGAAGGAGTTGGTGAGAAAATTTAAATTATTTAAGATTTGGTAATTCGTATATTTATGTCGTGTTTGTGTATTTTTTGTGTGTCATAATCGTGTTTAAGAAATTATATATTTATATAAATTTTGACATGTTCGTATATTCGTGTCGTGTTCGTGTTTTTTTGTTTTGTTTCGTGTCATTTTTTAGTTATTTTTTTTGTGTTCCTTTTTTTTTTATTTTAAATTTAAGTTTTGATTATTTTATTAAATTTTTTTTAAAAAAAATCAATAAGATAAATTTCGGACATTTTGGAGCTCAGAAATGAAGGAGTTGGTGAGAAAATTTAAGTTATTTTAGACTTGATAATTCATATATTTATGTTTTGTTCGTGTATTTTTATATGTTATAATTATGTTTAAGGTATTATATATTTATATAAATTTTTATACATTAATAATTCATTTTATATGGATTTTGATATATTCGTGTCGTGTTCATGTTATTTTTCATTTCGTGTTGTGTTTTAGTTATTTTTTTGTATGTTCATGTTAATTATTTTTTTTGTTCGTGTTATTTTTTCGCATTTAAAGTATTATAAAATTTTTAGACTTTAATAATTCTTTTTTATATATATTTTTAAACGTTCGTGGATTCGTATCGTATTTGTGTTATTTTCGTGTTGTGTTTTAATTATTTTTCCTATGTTGTCTTCGTGTCTCATATTTACATAGTTTGTTATTGTGATTCAATTTAAAGAAAATTTTATATGTTCGTGAAAAGTTTTTGTTTTAATTTTTTGTGTTTTCAAAATATTATAAATTTATATAAAATTTTACATGTTAATAATTCATTTTATGTATATTTTTACACGTTCGTATATTCGTGTCGTGTTCATGTTATTTTTCGTGTTGTGTTTTAATTATTTTTCCTATGCTGTGTTCGTGTTGTGTCTCAATTCATCTCATATTTTTTATAGTTTGTCATTGTGATTCAATTTAGAAAAAAATTTGTGTGTTCGTGTCGTGTCTCGATTTTTGACATATTTTGCATAATTTGTCATAGTTATTCACTTTAGAGAAAAATTTGTGTGTCTTGTCCTGTCTCAATTCATGACATATTTTACATAATTTGTCATAGTGATTCAATTTAGAGAAAAAATTGTGTGTTTGTGTTATTTTTTGTGTTTTCAAAATATTATAAATTTATAAAAAAAATTTCACATTAATAATTAATTTTACACGTTAATATTTTTTATAAAGTATTATAAATTTATAAAAAATTTACACGTTAATAATTTATTTTATTTATATTTTTACACGTTCGTGTATTCGTGTTCTTGTCATTTTTCGTGTTACGTTTTAATTATTTTTCTTATGTTGTGTTCGTGTCATGTCTCAATTCATGACATATTTTGCATAATTTTTCAATTTAGAGAAAAATTTGTGTGTTTGTGTTCGTGTTATTTTTCTGTGTTTTTAAAGTATTATAAATTTATATTAATTTTTACATGTTAATAATTAGTTTTACATGTTAATAATTTATAAAAAGTATTATTAATTTATATAAAATTTTACACGTTCGTGTATTCATGTCGTGTTTATGTTATTTTTCGTGTTGTGTTTTAATTATTTTTCTATGTTGTGTTCATGTCGTGTCTCAATTCATCTCATATTTTATATAGTTTGTTATTGTGATTCAATTTAGAGAAAAATTCGTGTATTCGTGTTGTGCCTCAATTCATGACATATTTTTCATAATTTGTCATAATGATTCAGTTTAGAGAAAAATTTGCGTTTTCGTAACGTGTTTGTGTTTTTTTTTTTTTTTGTTGGTATTTTCAAAATATTATAAATTGTTTAATGTTAATAATTAATTTTACACGTTATTATTTTATGTGTTCGATAATATTGTTGTCATTACTATTACAAAAAAAAAAAAACGAATTGTTTCACCCACAGCGTAGCGCAGATATTTTTCCTAGTGAAAATTTATTTTTATGATTGTTATTCTTATGTGTATCGTTATTATGATAGATTGATTATAATATAATGAATAAAGATTTTGATACAAGTAATTAAATATTTTTTAATGAAAGTTATTCAATAGAATTAAATTTTTTATACATACATTGGATAAATTTTATTAAATATTTTTGATAGAAAAACTTATTAAAATTAATAATCAATAAAAAAATTAAAAATTATAATTTTAAACACAATAAACAAATTAAGATGTCTGTTTGTCAATAAAAAAATTACACAGCTTTTGTATATTATATATATATATATATATTGCAGATTATAAATATAGATTTTTATAAAATAAAAAAAAATTATCAAAGGGTAAAGTAATAAAAAATTACAACCAAGCTACCAAGTCAGTATTTCGATGAACTCCCAACTTATGAATCAACAGATTATAAATATAGATTATTACTATAACTTGTGATGAATTAGTTTTTGTCCATTAATTTCGAATTTCAAATATTTTCATCGAAAAATTTCTAAAAATTGTTTTTAAATTGGATATCACGTAAAAATTTCACAATTTTTTTTTTTTTGTTTTATACTTTTATGATTTTATTTTAGATACTCAACTTATCGTGTCATCTTACATAAGGTTTTCAAAATTATTGATTTCTAATTCAATATTTGTTTTTCACATTCTTATTTCTAATCACCTTCAATTAAATTTAGATTCTTCTCTGAGGTCTTTTGGATAGCATATGATTGTCTTGCTTTTTCTTCTTTATATTTTGATAGCATTAACATATATATATATATATATATATATATATACTTTTTACTTAGTCAATAGAGAAATTTCATTAATAAACCAAATAGGTTACAAAAACAAAGAAACCTTGTCAAAGAAGATTCCAAGCTACGACTTATCCAAAAAAAAAAAAAGATTCCAAGCTACGACCAAACCCACAATACTGGAGCAACACCAAAGCATAACAAAGACTCCATATTATCACGGCCCTACCACCAATCATAAAAATCTCAATTCCAACCACATCTGTTAAGACTCTTAAGAGGCCCCGTATCCTTCTCGGCTTGACTAAACTCTAAAGAGCCACAAACATTGAAACACCAAGCTTCAACAGCTGGGCAAACAGAGACCCCATTTAAAGAAACTTCTCTATATCAGCATTAACATAGTTATTAATAATATATTATCAATCAAAGAAAAGATACACTTTTAGATAAATTTACTCGAACCTTTTATTTATTTTTAAAATTGGTTTATTTCAAAATATATATATATATATATATATATATGTTAGAACTTATATAAGAAAGTCCCACATCGGTGGGAGCAACGAAGGAGTTCCTCCTTGAAGGCTATATAAAGAGCCTTAAGGAGAAGTATTAAATCCATCCCAAGAATTATCTCTTCCTCTCTTGTATACTTTCTTATATTCTTTGTGAGGTTGTTCTCTCCTAGTATTTAGAGAGAGGTGTTGTAATATTTTCTCATAGTGAAATTCTTCTAGTCTTGCCCCGTGGTTTTTCCCTTTATTCATTGAGGGTTTTCCACGTTAAATTTTGTGTGTTCAGTTCCTATTTTCTCATCTCTTATTTTAGTTGTGAGACACTATTCCGTCACTCTGGTACCTAACAGTGGTATCAGAGCCATTGGTTCGTGGTCCTTATTCCGCTGCAGTGAAAGTGTTGGTTCTTAGTATGCTCTGTGGTTGCAGTATTGTCTGATCTTCCACATCAGAAAAGAATTATTCTTGTTGCTGGAAATAAAGTGTGGTAGTGTGAAAGTGTCTAGGGAAGTTCTGGCTAGGAAAGACTTGGTATTTAAGTGTGTCTATCAGTGACCCACCTCTCTTTCCTGGGAACCTACCTGGTGCACTATTCACGGGCTACGGTCACTGTTCCAGTATACGGGCTATTCAATTGTACTGTACTATTCACAGATACGGTTATTATTCATACGTGTGGTTGTATACTTTTGCAGTAATTGTTAACGTATACTGGATTTGTTCTAGTGTACGATATACGTACAATACTGTTCACGTATACGGTACTATTCACGGTGAAATAGTGTAACTCGCTTCAGTTCGTGTACAACCATGGCAGCAAAATTCGAGATAGAGAAGTTCAGTGGGAGAAATTTCTCCTTGTGGAAATTGAAGATAAGAGCAATTTTGAGGAAGGATAATTGTCTAGAAGCAATTGAAAGTAGACCCACAGAAATGACTGATGAAAAGTGGAAAGAGAAGGATGACAATGCTGTTGCCAATCTGCACCTAGCAATGGCGGATTCAGTTTTGTCAAGTGTTGCAGAGAAGAAGACTGCAAAGGAGATTTGGGATGTTCTAAACAAATTGTACGAGGTGAAGTCACTTCACACCAGAATATTCTTGAAGAGGAAACTCTACACTCTTCGAATGAGTGAATCCACGTCGGTAACGGATCACATCAACACTCTGAATACGCTATTTGCTCAACTCACAGCATCAGATTTCAAAATAGCGGAAAATGAACGTGCGGAACTTCTACTTCAGAGTTTACCAGATTCGTATGATCAACTCATCATCAACATCACAAATAACAATGTTAGTGACTCTCTTCACTTTGATGATGTTGCCGGTGCTATTCTTGAAGAAGAATCCAGGCGCAAGAATAAGGAGGAAAGGTCAGAAAATTCAAAGCAAGCAGAGGCTTTAACGGTGATGAGAGGCAGATCAACCGAACGTGGCTCCAGTGGGAGTCAGAATCATGGTAGATCAAAATCTCGAAGAAGGAAGAATCTTAAATGCTACAATTGTGGCATGAGAGGGCACTCGAAGAAGGAGTGTTGGCATAATAAGAAGGGTGGAGAAAAGAATTCTGAAACATCAACCTCCCAAGGTTGTGTTGCAAGTACCTCAGATGATGGAGAAATCTTGTATAGTGAAGCAGCGACTAGTTCTAAAGGCGGAAAGAAACTCAATGATGTCTGGATAATGGATTCAGGTGCGACATGGCACATGACTCCACACCGAGATTGGTTTTGCACTTATGAACCTATTTCGGAAGGATCTGTGTTCATGGGAAATGATCACGCCTTAGATATTGCTGGAGTCGGTACCGTCAGATTAAAAATGCATGATGGTACTGTTCGCAAAATTCAAGGGGTACGACATGTGAAGGGCTTAAAGAAGAACTTATTGTCAATTGGACAATTGGATGACCTCGGGTGCAAGATCCACACTGAATGTGGAATATTGAAAGTAGTGAAAGGAAACCTTGTGGTGATGAAAGCAGAGAAGATCACAAGCAATCTATACATGCTTTTGGGAGAGACGTTGCAAGAGGCAGATGCATCAATTGCAGCAGCCAGCCAAGAAGAAACGACGATGATGTGGCATCGCAGATTAGGCCATATGTCAGAGCGAGGCTTGAAAGTCCTTGCAGAACGCAATCTCCTGCCCGGGCTCAAGATGGTCAATTTACCTTTCTGTGAGCACTGTGTGATAAGCAAGCAGCATAGATTGAAGTTTGCTAAAGTAACTACAAGAAGCAAACACATACTGGACTTAATCCATTCTGATGTGTGGGAGTCACCAGAAATATCCCTGGGTGGAGCAAAGTATTTTGTATCATTCATTGATGACTATTCCAGGAGATTATGGGTGTACCCAATCAAGAAGAAGTCTGATGTGTTTCCAGTATTCAAGGAGTTCAAAGCACAAGTAGAGCTTGAAACTGGGAAAAGAATCAAGTGCTTGAGGACAGACAATGGAGGAGAATATGTAGACGGTAACTTTCTAGCATTCTGTAAGAAAGAGGGTATTATGAGACAATTCACGGTTGCACATACGCCTCAACAGAATGGTGTAGCAGAGCGGATGAACAGAACTCTCCTAGATAGAAAAAGAGTCATGCTGAGAACAACGGGATTGGCCAAATCTTTCTGGGCAGAAGCAGTCAAAACCACCTGTTATGTGATAAATCGATCACCATCAACGGCGATTGGTTTGAAGACGCCTATGGAGATGTGGAAAGGAAAGCCAGCTGATTATTATTCTCTACATGTGTTTGGATGTCCTGTGTACGTGATGTACAACTCCCAAGAAAGAACAAAGCTGGATCCAAAATCCAGAAAATGTATATTCTTGGGTTATGCTGACGGTGTTAAGGGGTATCGCCTGTGGGATCCCACTGCCCGCAAGGTTGTTGTCAGCAGAGATGTAGTTTTTGCAGAAAATGAACTGCAAAGTGAGCAAACAAATGACAACACTTCAAAAGAGACTGCTACAGTGCAGATGGATAGAAATTCTCAAGAAGATGATTCTTCTGAAGCAGAACCAGAGCATGAGGTACCAGAACCAGTTGAGTCCGAGGCTGTAGAAGTTCGACGGTCAACTCGTGAGAGAAGGCCTCCAAATTGGCACACGGAGTATGTTACGGAGAGCAATGTTGCATACTGTCTTTTAACAGAGGATGGAGAGCCATCAACTTTTCATGAAGCTACTAGTAGCCCAGATGCTTCTCTGTGGATGACAGCAATGCAGGAAGAAATTGAAGCTCTTCACAAGAACGAGACATGGGAACTGGTGGAATTACCACGTGGCAGAAAAGCCATTGGTAACAAATGGGTCTACAAGATCAAGCGGGATAGCAATGATCAAGTAGAACGATATCGTGCTAGATTGGTTGTAAAAGGATATGCTCAGAAAGAAGGTATTGACTTCAACGAGATATTTTCTCCAGTTGTCAGACTTACTACTATCAGAGTAGTGTTGGCTATGTGTGCTGCATTTGATTTACATCTTGAACAACTAGATGTAAAGACGGCTTTTCTACATGGAGAGCTTGAAGAAGAAATTTATATGCTCCAACCAGAAGGTTTTGTTGAAACAGGCAAAGAGAACTTGGTTTGCAGGTTGACCAAATCTCTGTACGGTCTAAAGCAGGCGCCCAGATGTTGGTACAAGAGATTTGATTCTTTCATAATTAGCCTTGAATACAACAGACTGAGTTCAGACCATTGTACGTACTACAAGAGGTTTGATGATAATGATTTCATTATTTTGCTGTTGTATGTGGATGACATGTTGGTGGTAGGCCCCAACAAAGATCGAATCCAAGATTTGAAGGCACAGTTGGCTAGGGAGTTCGATATGAAGGACTTGGGACCCGCAAACAAGATTTTAGGGATGCAAATTCACCGAGACAGAAAAGACAGGAAAGTTTGGCTTTCTCAAAAGAATTATCTGAGGAAGGTCTTGCGACGCTTCAACATGCAAGACTGTAAGCCAATATCTACCCCACTTCCTGTCAATTGTAAATTATCCTCAGGTATGAGTCCTAGCAATGAAGCAGAGAGGATGGAAATGTCTCGAGTACCGTATGCATCAGCGGTGGGAAGCCTTATGTATGCTATGATATGTACAAGACCAGACATTGCACAAGCAGTGGGAGCGGTCAGTCGATTTATGGCAGATCCTGGTAGAGAGCATTGGAATGTTGTTAAGAGGATCCTTAGATACATTAAAGGAACCTCAGATGTTGCATTATGTTTTGGAGGATCAGAACTTGTTGTCAGGGGTTATGTTGATTCAGATTTTGCAGGTGATCTTAATAAAAGGAAATCCACTACTGGCTATGTGTTCACACTTGCAGGAGGAGCGGTAAGCTGGTTATCTAAGTTACAGACTGTTGTAGCTTTGTCTACTACAGAAGCTGAGTACATGGCAGCTACCCAAGCATGCAAGGAAGCAATATGGATACAAAGGTTAATGGAAGAACTCGGGCACAAGCAGCAGAAGATTATTGTGTATTGTGACAGTCAGAGTGCCTTGCACATTGCAAGGAATCCAGCCTTTCATTCCAGGACAAAGCATATAGGTATACAGTATCACTTTGTTCGAGAAGTAGTAGAAGAAGGAAGTGTGGATATGCAAAAGATTCACACCAAAGACAACCTAGCAGATGTTATGACAAAGCCAATCAACACTGACAAGTTTATTTGGTGTCGATCCTCCTATGGTCTATCAGAAACGTAAGCAACATGGAATGGCAAGACAGAAAGAGTGGTGTGAAGATATGATTGGTTTAATCAAATCTTCAAGTGGGAGAATTGTTAGAACTTATATAAGAAAGTCCCACATCGGTGGGAGCAACGAAGGAGTTCCTCCTTGAAGGCTATATAAAGAGCCTTAAGGAGAAGTATTAAATCCATCCCAAGAATTATCTCTTCCTCTCTTGTATACTTTCTTATATTCTTTGTGAGGTTGTTCTCTCCTAGTATTTAGAGAGAGGTGTTGTAATATTTTCTCATAGTGAAATTCTTCTAGTCTTGCCCCGTGGTTTTTCCCTTTATTCATTGAGGGTTTTCCACGTTAAATTTTGTGTGTTCAGTTCCTATTTTCTCATCTCTTATTTTAATTGTGAGACACTATTCCGTCACTCTGGTACCTAACAATATATATATATTAAAATGAATATAAAAACAAAGGCAAACAATAAAAGTATCAATAAAATGAAGCCTTAATTCAATTTTAATTTGTTATATATAATATATTGTTTTATAAGGAACATTTTATTTTAGTTATTAAATTTATCTAATTTTATTAATTTTCATCAAAATACTTCAATTACTTACATATATATATAATATCTTTGTTTTTCAAATGTTAATTAATTTGAGATTAATCAAATACAATACATAAACTTATTATTTTCATTATTATAATTAAAACATTTACGTATTATAAATCATTTATATATGAACTTCTATTTAGAGCATATCCATAACATCTATAACAATAGATTAAAGCAATCCCCCTCAATTTGAGGGGGATTGCTTCATCATGGCTTGTCACGTTTGTGGCAAGCTTTTCTTTTTCTTTTTGTTTATTTTGTGTTTTTGGTATTTTTATTTTGTGTATTCGTAAGAATTAAGATCAAGATTGCATTAATTCATTCATTCATAAGATTATAACGGCTGACTACTTATTTTTATTTGCCTATTCAATATCAAAAACGAAAAAAAGGAAAATTTTGGGTCCGACTCCCTTTCATTATTTTTTCAGTCTATTACTTTTCAGTACATCTTAATCATCATTCACAAGTATGACTTTTACAATTAATGAGTGAGTCATAAATATGTGAATGATAATGATGAGTGTATTGAAAAGTAATGGACAAAAAAATAATGGACTGGATTCTAACTTGAAAATCTTCTCTCACCTTTCATCTTTTTATAGAAAGGGGAAAATCTTCATTTCTATAGACTATAGTTATAGGTATACGGTAGATCAGATTATCTTAATTTTAACATCAAGGCTTAAATATAAAAATGTTCCCAAATTAAATTTTTTTTGAAAGGTAGATATTTCTTCATTGAATAAAACTGCGGTACAAATAGCATTTCAGTCGTAACAAACTAGCTGCAATGCAGAAATGGAGTTACAACAATATAATCAAGAAATAGCCATCAACAACCAAACTCACAAATTAGTTGATCACCAAAATTAGAATATGAATTCTATATTTCACCAAAATTCTATATTTCCCAAATTAAAATTAAATAATCATTCAAGTCATTATCGTTTTATTACCATTAATTAGGTTCTAATCATTTATTTTCACCCAATTGAACAGTCAAACATGTGTTTTCATCCAAATATACAATATTATATTTTGCATCTATAATTTGTGTATGAAGATTTGGAATATTTAATAACATGTTTTAGTGATAGTAATTTAGAGAGCATATATATGTACATTATTAACATTAGTAGTAGTAGTAGGCAACCTCCTTTGATAATTGTTATGTATAAAGATTTGAGATTTTTTTTTTTTTTTCATAAGCATGTAGTAAGAGGTTATGACTTATGAATTTAAAAAATGATTTTGATCTATAACTTCACTATTCTACCAAAATATTTTAACACTAACAATTTGATCATTTTGTTTCCTCATTTTATCTTCTCATGTCTAATTATTACTTTCATTTTGGTTCAATTAATGCAGCAAATATGAATATGAGAAATTTGGCACGTTGCATGGAATCAGTACTAAAAATATTCCCAACTCCCAAGCCTTAGATACAAAGGCCACCTGTCTCTCTTGGGGGTCCACCCACACCTCCTCCTTTCGGTTGCCTTAAAATAAATGATGATTATCAAAAGATTTAAAATAAAATGTAACCCACGTGTAAATTTTGTTGGACTTTCAAAGTTGATGATAAGAGACTCGATATTGTGCACAAGTGTTAAACAATTAAGATTTTTGTAACTACTCTAAGGACAACACGACTTCCATTCTTATAATCTTTTTCATTTTCTCTCAAAAACACAATAATAAGGTTTATTTATTTAAATCAATTGACTATAAATATAAGTTGTATTTTTTAAGAGAATGATAACTTGAAAACAAAAAAATAAAATTAAAAAAAATGTATGCATTCAAATTTCTCTTCCTTCTTTTTCTTCTTACTCTTTGCATTTTCGCTTTAAGACAGAATAATTATGATCATGATTGGCTGGTTGAAACCTGACCAAACGGATATTGTTTATCTAATCCTTGTAGCCAGAAAATTATTCCACAAAGGTTGGTGTTGCATGGCATGTGGCCTACCAATAGTTCTTGAATGACTTCTACAAAATGCAACAATTCTGTCGCTGACCCAAAACCTTTTGTATGTTCGTGCTCTTGTTTTTTTTTTTTTTAAAATTTTATTACAGTCGTTTATGTATATATTTGCAACTGTGGTAATTAACCTCCAAATTTTATTTTGTAGATCCAACGTTTTCCAACAATTAAATACTGACATGAACACACTTTGGTCTTCATCGGCTAATAATGAAGATACAACATGGTTCTTGCCAAACCCAATCGCCACTGCCTATTTTTCCACTACAATTCAACTGATGAAAAAATATGATCTTGATTCAACTCTAAAAGCTGCAATCTAGATGAGAGATTTAGCTCCCAAAGCTGCGCTGCTATAAATTCAAAGATCGGTAATTTCACCCCTCTTTCAATGCGTCAAAAAAATGGAATTGAGCTACTGTTAGAGATCATATTTTGTGTAGACAAGCAAGGGAGTAAGGTGATATCGTGCAATACTGGAAAAGAGGAAAGCCGAGACAATTGCGGGGCAACAATTAAATTTCCAGCCCAAGTGAAATGAATGTTGCTTCTGAATACTGGTTTATGCTTGTCTGGTGAAAGTTTGATATGACAGCACTGTTATGAGATAATGGAATTATTAATAATACTAAACTGGCATCTGTCAAAGTTTTAAAATGATGAAAGTGCCATGCTTCTATTTTTCATTTTTAATGTGATTTTGTCGAGTCAAAGAGGCTTTGTTTAAATACATGTTTGCATAAACATGGAGTTAAAATATTGAAATGAGAGATTGCATTTTTTGAAAGTCGATGTATGCAAACAGGGTTATAATCATATTGCATTTAGGTGCCTTAGATTAATTAGTTTTATTGGCAGAAACTAGTGGAACCCATGTTTTACAAGATTACTCTTCTTGAAATGAAGACTAGAGTGATCAAGGAGCCTTAAAGGACCAAATCCACATTGAAATCAATGACCTCAATCTGCTTATTTACAACATTGACTTGATTATAAAAAAAAAAAAATGCATAAATTCTCTTTGTCATCACGGATTCAGGATGAAGTAAATGCAACTGATTTCCATAAGTTGATTTGCTTCGGATTGGATTATCTTCGTATTCGAATCATTTCAAATTCGAATTGTTTCGGGTTTCGATAATTTTGAATTATATCTTTTTTATATTTAGATGATTTTGAATTAGGGTGAGCTATCTTGAGTTCGAACCATCTAGGATTGGACTTTTTCAAATTCGAATCGTTTCGAATTTTTGGGTGGGTCCAACTAAAAAAATAAAATGAACCTATATTTGCAATTCCTATATTAACATAGCAAACTAAAAGTAACATATAAAATGAACTTGTTAAAATTTTATTTATACATTGAGTATTAATATTTTTTATTTAAATATTATCTATATTTTAATCTAATATAATTAGAATAATTCTAAAAATTATTTGATATTCATATTCAAATTAATTTTATTTCATAATCCAATTTAAAATTTTAATATTAATTACTTTTATTAATAATACATTATTGATATAGTTGTATAATAATTATAAATGCATTTTCATAAAGTTAAATTTTTATATAAGAAGAAATTTTATCATTCACTTATTAATTTTAATTTTAAATAAAATCATAGACATATAGTTCGCGTATTTTCGATTATAAATTTGGTTTTATACCGGTGTTGGATCGATCTTGGGTTTGGATTGTAATGGATTTAGGTTATGACAGACTTTTGGATCATGTCGATTTTGATTTTTTTTTAGTTCGGATCATTCTCAAATTTAAATTTTTTTGGATTCAAATCTTTAAAATTTTAAATCAATCCAAGTCAAATTGAATTCAATCATGGAGCGATCCGAACAAGTTATCTAATTCAAGTAAAGTTTGTTAGTTCAACTCAAAATTACATATTCAACTTTGAAATTAAATGATTTGCTCATCTGTAAATTTTGTTGAATTGAGGATGATATCCCATTACTAGAGACTCTGTTTTTTTTTTTTTTTTTGGCTAGAAAGAAAAATTCAAAACATCTTTTCCTTTTTGGTAGTATATTTCGATTATTATTAAAAGAGATGTCCTCGCTTCGTTTGCGAGTGGTCATGTTTTGTTTATTGGTTTGAATGTTATTATTAAATTGATGTAATCTTAATCTTTAAAGATTAAATATAATTAATGTAATCATTTAATTTATGTAATATATAATAATAATAATAATAATAATAATAATAATTAGTAAAGATAATTTTTCTAAAGTCTTGGATTTTATTTATTTTTTCGAAAATGATGAATAGATTAATTAGAAAATGAATGAAACTGAAATACCCTTTTTTATTGAAAATAAAATTTTTAAATATCCCAACATTTTGACAAGATTATGTCGTTTACTATATGTAATTTATCAAAAGTATATATGTCATTCATAATTTGCACTTTAGAAGTTGATATTTTTTATATATAGTATTGAAGTTTAATAAATTTAAATATACATAATATATAATGGCAATAAATAACACTATATGTAAATAAATATCATCTAGCTAATAACAATGGGCCAAAGCCCAAAATGAATAGACCAAGATTGACGGATCAAAAGAAAATAGATTGAGGTTGTTTTGAAGTGGGCTTGATCGGGTTGACTAGGTGGCACTTGACGGTATTTTTATCACAATATATATATTTTTTTAAATTCTTAAATTATAGTTTTTTTTTTGTTTTGTTTTAATTACCAAAAAATTTGTTTTTTTAACTATGTTGAAAAATCGTTATGGGTCATGGCGATTTCTCAAAATATTTATCAATTTTTATTTTAAAAATGATGAAGGAAAATCGCCATGGCCATGTCGATTTTCCTTCATCATATTTAAAAAAAATAATAACTTTTTTTTCTTTTTAAATAATAAATTTTATATAATTTATAATTTTAAAAAATAAAATTTAATAAAATTTAAATAACAATATTAAAAAAATAATAATTTTACAAAAAATTTATTAGTCCAAGGGCGGCCTTGTAAGCCCGGATCGTATTGGTCCGAGCTTGGACTAGTGTTTTTTGTAATTTGTGCCGGTCAGCCCAGCTCAAGTTATTATTTATTAAATAAAAAATTTATTTAAATTTAATTATAAAATATATAAAAATATATTTTTATTAGTGAAACATGTTTTCGGGTTTACCGGGCCTGTTTACAACTTTCAACAGTACTACTGCACTTTAGCATATATAAAAAATTATAAGTCAGAACTGAACATCCTCTTTTACTAACCACGAGCCATGAACAAAAATGTTCTTACAATAAGTTTGAGAAAATTGAAAACGTTTGTCTAAACCAATTAAACCAAAATAAGATGAATTTAGCTACATTGAATTGGAAACAAGCAACTCAGTCAGTCTCTTCTGATCGCAACAAGACTCTCCTCGTAAGTATACACCTGAAGTAAATCACGAAAACCCCTGACTTTAATCCCGAGCTCCCTGAATTCCTCAGTCTCAAGGTCGTAAAGCAATAACTGTCCACTTGCAGATTCTACTAATAGCTTACCATTCTTCCAAAACCCGAACATCCTTTCAACTTCTATAACAGGTTCAATCTTCAACAGTTTGGTCCATTGGCCCTCATCATTCAACACCCAAACCTGATTACTTCTTTCACTTCTATCCATCATCTCAGTATCCCAAAAAGAGATACGATCATGTAAAGGAAGCAGCCTCCCAAATGTTTTAGGACAAGGTGACTCTATCAATTGAAAAACTTCAGTGCCCAAATAAAATGCAAGGATCTTATGGTCAATCAGAGTCTGCCAGTAGTAAACACCATTTACGCATGCATTGTTCTCGTTGGGACAAATCCCTAGGTATTCAGGCAACTGAAAATCTTCCTGTTTCAATACCCTCCAAGAATCAGTGCTCTGGTCCTGACATATTTTTCTCCACATCCATATACCTCCGAATATAAATCACCTTGTAATCATTGGACAAAGGATCCTTTCCAAACCCAAGAATATCTAAATAAATATATGAGTTTGGTGGAATATTTTGATTAAATTCAGGGAGAATCCTAAATTCTCTGGTGGCGGGATTACATAGAGTTATACGAGAATAGATATCATCACATAAACAAACTAATCCATTGTCGACACAAAAGTGGAAAGCAAACATATCAGCATAATGATAGGGCAGTTGTTGATGCATATCTTGGTAAGAAACAAGGGATTGATCAACAAACAAGCGCATAACAGCAACAGAATTGTCAAGGGTACCCTCGCAATAATAAACAATAAGACGCTTATTCTTTTTGCTAATGCTAAGATGCTGAGAAATAAACTTGGGATTTTGAAAGAGATGGCACCAAGTTTTTGCCACACACTTGAAACGAATGATGGACTTGACAGGCAATTTCAAGAGAATCTCAGTCAACAAATCTGCAGGCAGCCAATCCCCACTACTCCTCGCCATTCCAACTCTCTAAATCCCTAACTGAAAATTGAGAGAAAACAGATTGTCAACCTTAATTGATAATTTAATTTACATCCAACTACACAAGGTTTTTGAAAATTAGATCCCCAATTTTATTTATTTTTGTTGTTGTTAACAATCAGAAAAAGGAATCAAAACCAAAAAATTAAAAACTTAGAGAGACTTACAGTCAAATTGATTAAAGCCTAGATTATACACAACTGTTGCCAAAGGAGCTTTTTCTTCCTTGCAAATGAAAGAAATACAAGGGTTTTGCTGCATGTAATGAAATATTATTCCCAAAAATTAAAAGATCTCAATGGATTTTTTTTTTTCTTTCAAATTAATAGGAAACATCTTAATTCAGTCATGTATATTGAAGAAAAAACAAAAATCAAGAAGAGGAAAAGCAGATATTAATTGAGGGTAAGCCACATGTTAGATAATTAATTAAACAAAAGTTACAAAACCAGGCAAGCCAACTTCCGTCTGCCTGGATTTGATAAAAATAAAAAATAAAAAATTGTGTTTGTGGACCCAACATTAAAATCATCGACTAAATTCAATGAATGCTTAATTTAGTATAAAATTTTTGAAAAGCTTCAAAGGGTTAGTGAGTAATTATTCTAAATTCAGTGATGAAAAATTATCATTTACTTTTTAATTTTAAATAAATTAATATACATATAGTTTGAATTTTTTCAATAATAAATTTAATTTTTTACGTATTGTGGATCGAACCGATTTAGAATTCAGATTGAAATAGATTCAGGTCATGATAAGTTTTAAATTGTGTCGATTTTGGATTTTCTCGAATTCAAATTTTTTTGAATTCGGATCTTTGACTTCTTAAATTAATTCGAATCTGATCGAATTCGATCACCAATTAACTTAGAGAAATTATCGAATTCGACATTGATTGAAAATAAATCTTCTAAATATTCCAATACTTTGCGACATTTAGATGAATTTTTACACTTAAAGAATTTCCTAAGAATTATGTAGACACCTAATTTTGTCTGAACAATTTAACATGATAATTAATTCGATTTAATTGTTCGAGCAAGTCCCATTTTATTCATTTGAGCGTATTTTGGATTTTTCTTCATTTGACTTGATTTCATTAATCGAACCCAATCTTTATTCGAATCTCGTCGTTAATTTTCTGGTTTTTTTATAACTCTTCATTTTTTTGACCCATGTTTTTGATGGGCAGAAACCGAACTTACCAAAAAATCGGGAAAACACAACCGGTAGTTCTTTCTCTCCCAATTAACAGGATCTGTAAATATGGTACTAAATTGCACAAGATATATATATATATATATATATATATATTCCAGCAACACAAATTCAACCAAGGATAATCACTAACAACCAATCACACGAGACACACAATTTTTACGTGGAAAACCCCTTTAAATCAAAGGGTAAAAACCACGGGACTTAGGAGTCCAGTCAAAATCTCCACTATAATGAGAGTGCGTTTACAATATCACAATAATTCAGCTAACACAATGAGTACACAACTCTAACTTAGCTATCAACAAGTGATATTAAAATCAAAGAGAGAAAGTTGAGAAATCACCCCAAAAACGTGACTACTATTCGGACACAAAGCAGGATGTTATAGTGTTCAGATGAAAATTCTCACCGTACACAATCAGCATCTACGTATCCTGTAGCCACTTCCAGAAAATCAAGAAGATCGGACCACGGATGAACCTCCGATCGACGAATTGATCAAAACTGTGCAACTCACTCTTTTCTCTCTTCTCTGCCGCCTCCCTATCTTTTTCTTTCTATTAGCTTCTGACTCCCTTCTCAGCCAAATACAAAAGCCCTCTTAATTAAAAGGGGCAAAGGGCAGAATGGGTATTTCCTCCACATAGGAGGGACCCATGCCCAACAAATCTCCCCCTCCCGACTATGTGGAGGTGTTCGCCATCCCGGCGATCAAACAACATATTTCAAACTTTTCGCTTGGTAAGGCTTTAGTCAACATATCAGCACCATTATCATCAGTATGAATTTTCTCAAGTTCTAACAATTTAGCATCGAGAACATCTCGTATCCAATGATACCTTACATCGATATGTTTAGACCTAGCATGAAAGGTTGAATTCTTACCAAGATGAATAGCACTCTGGCTATCACAAAATAAAACATACCTCTCTTGGGTAAAGCCAAGTTCTTGCATAAATCTCTTCATCCAAAGCAACTCCTTGCACGCTTCGGTCACTGCAATGAACTCTGACTCTGTAGTGGACAATGCAACACATTTTTGCAATCTGGATTGCCAAGCCACAGCTCCCCCTGCAGAAGTAATTAAGTAACCCGAAGTGGACTTTCTGGAGTCAATGTCTCCAGCCATATCAGAATCTGTATAACCAACTAGAACAGGTTTCTCATTTCCGAAGCAAAGTTTCAAGTTGGAAGTACCCCGAAGATATCTCATAATCCACTTCACTGCCAATGCTCTCTGCCTGGATTAGAAAGAAACCGACTGATGGTGCCAACAGAATGAGCTAAGTCAGGTCTTGTGCATACCATTGCATACATCAAACTACCCACGGCTGAAGCATAAAGAACCTTCTGCATGTCTTCCTTCTTTTCTCTTGTGGAAGGACTCTGCTTGACACTCAATCTAAAGTGTGTAGCAAGAGGAGTGCTCACCACTTTAGCTTTATCCATACTAAACCTTTGAAGTACTTTTTCAATGTACTTCTCTTGTGATAACCACAATTTCTTGGCATTTCTATCACGTGTGATCCTTATGCCAAGAATTTGCTTTGCTGGCCCCAAGTCCTTCATCGCAAAGGATTTACTCAACTCTTGCTTCAACATATTAATCTTAGAAGCATTACGACCAACAATAAGCATATCATCAACATAGAGCAACAAAATAATAAAATCATCACCAGAGAATTTCTTGACAAAAACACAATGATCAGAAGTAGTCTTCTTGTAGCCATGCTCCCCCATAACAGACTCAAACTTCTTGTACCATTGCCTCGGAGCTTGCTTCAAACCATACAAGCTCTTCTTTAATTTGCACACATAGTCCTCCTTTCCTTGTGCAATGAAACCCTCTGGCTGCTCCATGTAAAGCTCTTCTTCTAAATCACCATGAAGAAAAGCAGTTTTCACATCCATTTGCTCGACTTCCAAGTCATAATAGGATGCCAAACTCAATATAGATCTGATAGAGGACATTTTTACAACTGGAGAGAATATTTCCTCAAAATCAATCCCCTTTTTCTGACTGAAACCCTTGAGGACCAATCTAGCTTTGTATCGTGGAGTTGAAGAATTCTCTTCTTGTTTCAACCTGTAAACCCACCGATTTTTCAAAGCTCTTTTACCCTTAGGCAATTTCACCAGCTCAAACGTATGGTTGTCATGTAAAGATTTAAGCTCATCTTTCATAGCATCAACCCACTGATCTTTGCATTCACTCCCCATAGCCTCTTCATAACACTCTGGTTCTTCCCCATCAGTTAAAAGAACATACTGATCAGAAGAATACCTCACAGAAGGCTGTCGATCTCTAGTAGACCTTCGAAGTGGAACTGTTGGTGGAGATATAGGTCCTTGGTGTTGATCATTCACAACACTATCCATGGGAGCATCAAAATCACCCATACCCTGCTGGTCATCATGGACATCTTCTTGCATGCCATCCTCAACTGGATTTGGCGGAGGGGTTAGAGGAATTGGATCCATGGCGGTCAAGTCATCACTATTCTGTGGACCGGTTTTCTCCGCCTTGTCAATGTCATCAATGGTCTGATCCTCAACAAAAACAACATCTCTGCTTCTAACAAGCTTCTTTTCAACTAGGTCATATAACCTGTACCCAAATTCATCTTGACCATAACCAACAAAGATACATTGACGAGTCTTGGCATCTAACTTTGACCTCTCATCCTTTGGAACATGTACAAAAGCCTTGCAACCGAACACACGCAGGTGATCATATGACATATCCTTACCAAACCAAACTTTGTCTGGAACATCACCTTGCAAAGGAACACTTGGAGACAAATTAATCACATGTGCCACTGTATACAAAGCTTCACCCCAAAAAGATCTAGGTAACTTTTCATCTGAGAGCAAACATCTGACTCTCTCAATCAATGTTCTGTTCATTCTTTCGGCTAAGCCATTCAACTGTGGTGTCTTAGGAGGTGTCTTTTGATGTCTGATTCCCTGTGCACGACAATAATCATCAAATGGTCCACTATATTCGCCGTTGTTATCAGAACGGATGCACTTCAACTTCTTCCCAGTTTGCCTTTCAACTGAAGCCTGAAACTGTTTGAACACATCAAGCACCTGGTCTTTTGTTTTCAAAGTATAGACCCAAAGTTTTCTTGAATGGTCATCAATAAAAGTCACAAAATAAAGTGCACCACCATACGACCTTACTTTCAAAGGACCACAAACATCGGAATGTACCAACTCTAGCAAATCTGATTTTCTTGAAGGAGGATGACTCTTAAATGAAACCCTTCTTTGTTTTCCAGCCAAACAATGAGCACAATTCTTCAGTGTAGCATTCTTTAACCCAGAAAGTTGATTCTTCTTGGCCAGACAATTAAGCCCCTTTTCACTCATGTGACTAAGCCGTTTATGCCATAGCACAGTTGAACTATCATTTTCCGTCACATTAACAATGCCTCTGGAAATTGAAGACTGCATCAAATATAAATTTGAACACTTCTTTCCTCGAGCCACAACTAATGAGCCTCTAGTCAATTTCCACTGACCATCACTGAAGGTGTTACAAAATCCCTCATCATCTAGCTTTCCCGCTGAAATCAAATTCAAACGGATATCCGGTGCATGTCTGACATTTTTTAGCGTCAACTTTGTTCCATTGTTAGTTTCCAAACAGACATCTCCCATGCCAACAACATGTGCCAAGCCATCATTACCCATCTTCAATACCCCAAAATTACCAGGCGTATAAGATGTGAAGAATTCCTTCCTAGACGTGACATGAAGTGAAGCACCAGTGTCTATTACCCAACTTGTCTCGTCGCATGCTAAGTTGATCACATTCTCATCACAAGTAACCAACAGATCATCAGAGGTAGCAGTAGTAACACGATCATTCTTTCCATGATCCCTCTTCTCTTGTTTATCACTACCACCTTTGTTCTCTTTCCTCCACTTGTAGCAATATTTCTTGATATGGCCCATCTTGCCACAATGATGGCACTCAACATTTTTAAATCTTGATCTTGACTTGCTTCGGCTTTTATCTCTACCCGTTTCATTTTTGCTCCTACTTCTCTCCCTATTTTCAGTAACTAGAACCTCAGACTGTGATGAAGAACCCTGAGACTTTCTTCTCACTTCTTCATTCAAAACACCATTCTTGGCAAGTTCCAAAGTTACTACACCATTAGGAGCAGAATTAATAAGTGAAACTCGAAATGTTTCCCAAGAATCCGGTAGAGTAGCAAGCAACCAAAGCCCTACTACTTCATCCTCAAATTTGATGCCCATACCAATTAACTGATTCATAACTCCTTGAAACTCATTCAAGTGATCAGCCACAGTTGTTCCTTCTTTATACTTCAGTTCCATCATCTTTTTAAGCATGAACAACTTGTTATTGCCAGACTTTAAAGCATACAAGTTTTCAAGCTTGTTCCACAATGTGCGTGCATGTGTCTCTTGATCAATGTGATTGTAAACATTTTCCTCAACAAATTGGCGAATAAAAGCACACACCTGTTGATGCTCAAATTCCCATTCCTCATCACTTTTAGATTCGGGTTTTTGAGTAGCAAAGACAGGAAGATGCAAAGACTTCACAAATAACAGGTCTTTCATTTTATTCTGCCACAATTGATAATTTGTGCCATTCAAAACAATCATTCTACTTGTGCCAGCCTCCATAATTACACAACAACACAACCAAAGCTCTGATACCAGTTTGATGGGCAGAAACCGAACTTACCAAAAAATCGGGAAAACACAACCGGTAGTTCTTTCTCTCCCAATTAACAGGATCTGTAAATATGGTACTAAATTGCACAAGATATATATATATATTCCAGCAACACAAATTCAACTAAGGATAATCACCAACAACCAATCACACGAGACACACAATTTTTACGTGGAAAACCCCTTTAAATCAAAGGGTAAAAACCACGGGACTTAGGAGTCCAGTCAAAATCTCCACTATAATGAGAGTGCGTTTACAATATCACAATAATTCAGCTAACACAATGAGTACACAACTCTAACTTAGCTATCAACAAGTGATATTAAAATCAAAGAGAGAAAGTTGAGAAATCACCCCAAAAACGTGACTACTATTCGGACACAAAGCAGGACGTTATAATGTTCAGATGAAAATTCTCACCGTACACAATCAGCATCTACGTATCCTGTAGCCACTGCCAGAAAATCAAGAAGATCGGACCACGGATGAACCTCCGATCGACGAATTGATCAAAACTGTGCAACTCACTCTTTTCTCTCTTGTCTGCCGCCTCCCTCTCTTTTTCTTTCTATTAGCTTCTGACTCCCTTCTCAGCCAAATACAAAAGCCCTCTTAATTAAAAGGGGCAAAGGGCAGAATGGGTATTTCCTCCACATAGGAGGGACCCATGCCCAACAGTTTTTGTCTTTGCTTAATGTTCTAGAGTAGAATTTCATTAATCCATGTTCATAATTAATTTCTCAGTCTTTGGGATGTTTTGTCTACTGGCATGATTTGTTAGTTAAACAAAATTGTGAAAAGCCTGCTGCAGATAATGGTGCTGCCTCCTTTTAAGTGTTGCCTAATGCCATGCTTGGTTTGATTGGTGCAGGATGAGGTTTTGATTGCAGGATTTGTCATAAAGAAAAAAGTCTTAATGAACAAACAAGATAGACCTTCATTATGATTAAAATTTTAACTTTAGAACAAACAAGGGCAATTTTTGAGTTGATATATTTTAAACAAGGGCTTCTTATGCTTGATTAATGAACAAACAAGGGCAATGTTTATCTTCATTATGATTTTTTTAAGCCTTTAAAGATGATGTTTGGACGTGGCCATGTTTACTAAATTTTACTTTCATTTCTTTATAAAAAAAAATTATTTATTTTTATTTTTGAAAAATATTAAATAGTGTCTAGTGACACTGATTAAGCTAATATAGGTAAAAATAAAAATATAATTAATGCATTATTATTTTTAAAATTCAACAAAAATAATATATTAAATGATTTTTTTTTTTTAAATAATAAGAAAAAAACCCTCAATCAATGCTTATTAGAGGTGTTCATGAGCCGAGCCGGGCTTAGGTATGGTATCAAAATCATATATATTTGTCCAAGCCCGGCTTGACCCGAAATATGGGCCTCAAATTTTGCTCAAGCCTGCCCATATTTGTAAATGGGTATTTCAAGCCCGTTTCGGTCCGCCCATATTTTTTTTTCTAAAAAAATTCAAACAATTTTTTTTATTATTTAATTTTAGTAATTTTATCTCTTTTTTTCTTTTATTAAGTTTTAAAACATGAATAATTTAGCATATTTTTAAATGTTTACACTATAATATTATATATATTTATTATTTATATGACATAAATTACATAATATATAAAATATAAAAATATAAAAATTATATATTATATAAATGAAAAACTGATCGGATCGGGCTCGGGCCTTGATTGCTGGAGCCAAGGCCCGACCATTTTCTAAATGGGTCTCATTTTTTTGCCCATGCCCATATTTCGAGCTTAATATTTTTATCCAAACCTTTCAAAATATGTGTGGGTCTTCGAGCTTGGACAGGTAGTCCAGCCCTTGAACAGGTAGCTTATAGACACCAATTAAACAAAACCTTATTTTTTGCTATATATGAAGCCCTCTCCATTATGTGTTATTCGAATATTTCACTCTACTTTTACCTCAATGGGAATTGGCATGGCTGGCTCCATTTGACCTATTTTCTATCTTTTTTTTCAAGTAAGAACTCCCAAGCAAGGTTTATCTCATTCAAGAACAGACAATTGAACGAATTTCAAGAAATAATTGTCTATTAACATTGTATAATACTGTTCTAATTTGGAAATTAAACCACCACGAGATACAAGCTATCATATCTTCATATGAATAGATGAGGTGCATGTTCATTTTATTTTTAATGTAAAACAGAAAAACATTAAGAATATTTATGAATATTTACTTAGTGAAATCAGTTGCCTATCTTCACTTATCCAAAAAAAAATTCAGTTGCCTATAAATATAGGTTGCATTTGTTGAGAGAATGATAACTTAAAAGCAAAAAAAAAAAAAAAAAAAAAAACAAAAAATGTATGCATTCAAATTTCTCGTGCTCTTTTCTCTTCTTACTCTTTGCTCTAGGACAGAGTAATTATGACCATCATTGGCTGGTTTAAACCTGGCCAAATGGATACTGTTCATGTAATCCTTGCAACCAGAAAACGATTCCACAAATGTTGGTGTTGCATGGCTTGTGGCCAGCAAATAGTGCTGGAATGACTCTTACAAAGTGCAAGAATCCTCCTGTCCCTAACCCAATACCTTTTGTATGTTGTGCTATTGTTTTTTTTTTTTTTTTTTTTTATCTTATTCCAATCTTTTATATATATATTTTCAACTGTGGTTATTAACATCCAAATTTTATTTTGTAGATCCAACATCTCCCCCTGCAATTAAAGATTGACATGGACATACTTTGGCCATCCATCGGCAACAGGTTTCTTATTAATGAAGATTTCTGGAGGTATGAGTGGAACCAACACGGTTCTTGCCAAATCCAGTGGCCAGTGCCCTATTTTTCTACTACAATTCAATTGATGAAGAAATACGATCTTGATTCAGCTCTAAAGGCTGCAATCCAGATGGGAGGTTCAGCTCCCAAAGCAAGGGACTATCAGAGATCATATTTTGTATAGACAAGCAAGGGACTAAGGTGATATCGTGCAATATCGGAAAAGAAAAAAGTCGAGACAATTGCGGAACAATAATTAAATTTCCAGCCCAAGTGGAATGAATGTTGCTTCTGAATACTGAGGTTTATGCTTGTCTAAGGAAAGTTTGATTTGAATATGTTATGAACTAATGGAATTATTAATAATAATAAATTGGCATCTATCAAAGTTTTAAAATGATGAAAGTGCCATGCTTCTATTTTTCATTTTTAACGTGATTTTGTCGAGTCAAAGAGGCTTTGTATAAATACATGTTTGCATAAACAGGGAGTTAAAATAATAAAATGAGAGATAGACTGCATTTTTTGAAAGTCGATGTATGCAAACAGGGTTATAATCATATTGCATTTAGGTGCCTAGATTAATTAGTTTTATTGGCAGAAGCTAGTGGCAACCATGTTTTACAAGACTAGAGAGATTAAGGAGCCTTAAAGGACCAAATCTATAACCAAATCCCTATTGAAATCAATGACCTCAATCTGCTTATTTACAACATTGACTAAAAATAAATAAATACATAAATTCTCTTTGTCATCACGTATTCAGGATGAAGTAAATGCAACTAATTTTCCTAAGTTGCTTCTCAAAACTAGAGGTTCGGATTGGTTGTCTTCGTATTCGAATCATTTCAAGTTCGAATTGTCTTGGATTTGGATAATTTTGAATTATGGCTTTTTCATATTCAGATAATTTTGAATTAGGACTGTCTTGGGTTCGATCCATCTAAAATTGAACTTTTTCGGATTCGAATTTTTGGGTGGGTCTAGATGGTTCGAATAATTTTAAATATAAGGTATGGACTTTTTTGTGATTCGAATGTAATAATTAATTTGACCTTTTACATATTAAAATAAAATATGACAAAAATACTAAAATTAAAATTTTAAAAATAAAAATATTTATATAAATATAAATTGTATCATAATGTTATTTATTACATTGAGTATCAATATTTTTATTTGAACATTGTCCATTATTTTTTAAATTGATATCTTTTCAATTTAAATAAAAACTAAGTATATTAGTCCAATATATCTACTTATAGTGTGAATAAGAAAAGAATTTCTTACATTTGGATACTTCTTATTGACATACATGAATTTTTTTTTCCTAATGTATAAATCTTATCATCTTAATATATATATATATATATTTCTTTGTAATTCTTTGTAATTCTTTACAATAGAATTAAAAAAAAAATCTATTTTTATGAACTTACCTAGTAGCAAATAAAATCAAACATTATGATCATTGACCGAATTAATTTAAATTATAAATAAAAAATTATAAAATATAATATCATTTTTTGTATATTTGAATTACTATTGTATTAAAATTTAAATCAGAAATAAGTACAATAATATATTGTAAATGATTATTTTATGATAAAATCAAATGTTAAAATAATAATATTATTTGTTATTTATTATGGTTAATTGTTGTAATATAATATGGAAAATACTAAAATTATTTGATATTCATATTTAATGTGTTTGAGATTAAATTTTATTTCATAATTCAATTTAAAAATTCAATGTTATTTACTTTTATTGATATATTTGTATAATAATTATAAATACATTTTTATAAATTTAAAATTTTTATTTAAGAAAATTTTATCATTTATTATTAGTTTTAATATTAACTTAAATAAAACCATATACTTATAATTCGGTTTTTTCAATTATAAACTTAGTTTTTTACGGATTTCGGATAAGATCATCTCAGATTCGGGTCATAATGGATTTCGGTCATGACAAGTTTTTAATCGTGTTCGTTTTGGATTTTTCGAGTTTGGGTTTTCTCGAGTTTGGATTTTTTGGAGTTTCAATCTTTGAATTTTTAAGTAAATCCGAATTGACCCAAACGAGTTATCAAATTCGAGTTAGCTTTGTCAGCTCTACTCAAAACTACATATTCTATTTTGAAATTAAATGATATGATTTAAAATAAATTGATGGGGAATATGGGATAGAGGTTGTGAAATGGGGTCAAAGGTTTGTTTGTTCCCTCACACACACTTCACACTTGCAGTTGCATTTGAATAACTTGTGCTTTATACCCGAGTTTTGTCCCTTTTAGGAGTGATTAAAGAACCTATGCCTTCGTGATGATCCTCTATTCGTACTAACGAAATACTCCATCTCAGATTGAACCCTTTTCGTTTGTACTATATATTAGGTTAGGATCGGGGGCCTAACCAGTCCGCATGGACAATGGTGAGGAATAATCTGACTAGACCTCTAAATATCCAAACCAAACATATAGTACACCTTAAGTGACCAGTTTCAATAGAATCATACTAGTGTTTTAATAAGAAATTATCCTAAATTAGGACACAAGAATAACCATAGGCAATTTGATTCATAAAATTCTAGATGCCCAACAAGATTATATAGGATTCCCCTTCATTCCAAAGTCAAGTTGGCAATAATGTATTCAAATATCTATTTGATTGTCATGAGTAAAATATGACAGAATCAAGTTTGGTTCATTAAGAATATACCATTTTTAATGACCATTTTAAGAAAATGCTTCATACTAAACAAAATAAAATGAACCTATATTTGCAATTCCTATATTAACATATAAAATGAACTTATTGAAATTTTATTTATACATTGAGTATTAATATTTTTTATTTAAATATTATCTTCAAATTAATTTTATTTCATAATCCAATTTAAAATTTTAAAATTAATTACTTTTATTAATAATACATTACTGATATAGTTGTATAATAATTATAAATGTATTTTTGTAAATTTAAATTTTTATATAAGAAGAAATTGTATCGTTCAATTATTAATTTTAATTTTAAATAAAATCATAGAATATAGTTCGTGTATTTTCGATTATAAATTTGGTTTTATACAGGTATCGGATCGGATCGATCTTGGGTTTGGATCGTAATGGATTTAGGATGACAGACTTTTGGATCATGTCGATTTTGAATTTTTTTGAGTTCGAATCATTCTCGAATTTAGACTTTTTTGGATTCGAAGCTTTAAAATTTTAAATCAATCCAAGTCAGATTGAATTCAATCATGGAGCGATCTGAACAAGTTATCTAATTCAGGTAAAGTTTGTTAGTTCAACTCAAAATTACATATTCAACTTTGAAATTTAATGATTTGCCCATCTGTAAATTTTGTTGGACTTTCAAAATTGAATATGATATCCTATTACTAGAGACTCTGCTTTTTTTTGGATAGAAAGACTCTGCTTTTTTTTAGTATCCGCAAATTAATTAGGTTTCTTAATTATTAATTTGTAATTCAAAACATCTTTTCCTTTTTGGGAGTATATTTTGATTATTATTAAACTAGTTTTTCACTGCACAAGAGTTTTAGTTAATTTATAATATTTTAATTTATTAAATTTATTTAAAATAATTTTATGATTTTTATTTAAAATTATTAAATTCATCCAATTCAATTTTTTAAAAAATAATATGTAATATGTACTGTAACATTAATTAATAATCAAACCACTTAAAAAAAATTCTTTAACATATGTAACTTAAGAAAAAGTTACAAAAATCTTTTCATTCAGTTAGTCAAGACAAATATTGTGGATGAATACATAATGCAGGCATGCAAGCATGGAAATATTGCTTGTAGTTTCATGCATTTGGCGTAGAATACTGATTTTTTCTTTTTTTTCTCAATCAAAAAGATATTTTATTGCATAAAGCCAGCAGGCCATAGATAACAAGGATATATAAATAGCACACCGAATAACGACATCAAACACAGTTCTCAGATAAAAACAGAAGCATTGTATCACCACCAGGCCATGAGGAGATTGGCTCTGTCCACTCCCTATTTTGCAAGGGAATCAGCCAGATCATTTGATTCACGAAAAACATTAACCACTTCCACTTTCTCAATATCTCCCATCAGAATGTCAATGTTACTAAAAATATCCCAGAATTTCCAAGGCCTTTTGTGTGTCTTATTCACCCATGTCACCGCAATCCTCGAATCCGGTTCAATGATGAGACCCTTACTGTTTTTCCATTCAGAGTTAACGAAAATTTCCAAAGCTTTGACAATGGCCATAAGTTCTGCATAATTTGAATCCTGCACTCCCAAAGGAACAGAGAACACGGCGAGGATACTACCAACCTCATTCCTAAGCACACCACCAAAACCCGCAGGACCCGGTTTCCCTCTTGCTGATCCATCAACATTGAATTTCAAAAAGCCCATTAAAGGGGGGACCAGGGATGAGTTACCCTCATGGCTCTAGAGTTCATGCCAGAAGAGCACTCCGCTGGATTGCACCACCACGTATCTTCCAGCATCACAACCTTATCGTTCGTAGCTTTGATCCACGTTAAAGCCCTTAGTTTTACCAAAAAAATCAGGTCCTCCAGCAACCAATTCTTGTTATTGAACACATTTCTGGCCAACCATAAAGTCCATAAAGCAGCGGCCCATGCAGCGATCCACCTTTGGAAAAGGCACCCAGTGAATATCAATTCGAGACAGCAGAATAAAAAGCTCCTCAACCCACATGGTTGGCTCCAACTAATATTCCACCATTTGTGGAACTCACACCAGAAGTGGTACGCCCAATCACACTAAAAAAGCACATGATTTCTGTCTTCCTCTACCAGGCCACACCAAGGACATTTAGACTTTTCAGGAGATAGAGTGAGATCGCGGCTTTTTAGGAAGAACTTTGTTGGTAATCTGTGAGGATAGTCATCCAAAGGAAGCATTGCACTTTTGGAGGAATTTTGAATTTCCACAAGTGGCCAAATTGAAAACTGGTATCGACTGAATTTGCTTGATCCAAAAGAGCAGACAATTTTTTTACCGAAAAATCTCCCAACTTATCACCTTCCCAGACTAGCTTATCCATCATAGACGAGCTTAAGACCCGACCCTCCACCATATTACATAAATCTCTTAACAAGTTCGTCTCCCACAAGAACATTGAGCGACGAAAGAATCTAGGACACTCAAAATGATTCAAGCCACCTGAAGCCGAATAATCAAAGACTTTTGCAAATTTATCCACAGCAAGGATGAACAATCGTGGAAAGACTTCTTTGAGGGCAGCATCTCCACACCACTTATCGAACCAGAATAAAATATCCTTCCCATTACCCAATAGCCATCGATATCCCTCACACCCTATGAAATTTTTTACCTCAAAGTTCGTCTTAAGTTTCACAATTTCTCTCCAAACCACCGACATATTTCTCAGTTTGTTATAACTTAGGAGCCAAGATTGAATATTTTCTCCATATTTCGCTACCACCATTTTACGCCATAAAGAATCGGTCTCCTTTGCGTACCTCCACCACCACTTTGCTAAAAGAGCAGAATTCTTTGTTTGAATGTTTATAATCCCCAACCCACCCAACTTCTTTGGGCAACAGACCATTAACCAACTAACTCTCGCCACTTTTCTTTGCATATCTGAACCTCCCCAAAGAAAGTTCCTTCTCAGCTGATCAATTTTTTTTATAACACCCCTAGGTGCCTTAAACAGTGACATGTAGTAAATTGGTAGCGAGGAGAGGACAACATTAATAAGACATACTCTACCTCTGAATGATAAGAACCTCCTCTTCCAAAGAGTCAATTTACTCTTTATCCTTTCAATCAAAGGATCCCACATCTTCTTCCTCTTCGGATTAGCTCCAACAGGAAGACCTAAATACTTGAAAGGTAACTTTTCTATTTTACATCCAAATAGTCCAGCAAGGATCCTACACCTCCATTCCTCAATATCGATGGAACAAATAGAGGACTTCCTAAAATTAATGCTTAGACCTGAGCACAGTTCAAAGCATAATAAAATTTTCTTTGCATACTTTACAACCTGCTCGTTAGCCTCCAAGAACAGAACGGTATCATCTGCAAATTGGAGGTGAGTTATAGAGATTCCCGAGGAAAAGCACTTGATACCCTTTATTAACTCCAATTTATCTGCTTTAACAAGCATTAAGTGGAGGGCTTCAGCTACAATCAGAAACAAAAAAGGGGATAAAGGGCATCCTTACCTCAGTCCTCTCTCCATATAAAATTGTTTTGTTGGTGACCCATGACTAGCACAGAGACCGAAGCTGTCGAGATGCACTCTCTTATCCAAGATCTCCATAATAACCCGAAACCCATAGCTTCCAACACAAAATCAAGAAAGTCCCAACGGACACAATCGTAAGCTTTTTCAAAATCGAGCTTCAATGATACCTTCTCTAGACTTGTCTTTCTTGACCTAATCAATCACTTCATTAGCTAGAAGTATACCATTCAGTATTTTTCTCCCGAAAATGAACGCGCTCTGAGTGTCGCTCACTACCTTGCCTATAACAGCTTTCAATCTTTTCGACAGAACTTTAGTCAGGATCTTATAAAGTTAATTGACCAGGCTTATTGGGCGATAATCAGTTAACCCACCAGGATTTTCAACCTTCGGGATAAGGGTAATAAAAGAAGAGTTTAGTCCACTTTCTAACTTCCCAGTACTATGAAACTCCCCTAGAAAATCCATCACCTCATCCTTCAAGAATTCCCACCCTTTTTTGAAAAAGTTGAAATTAAAGCCATTAGGCCCTGGTGCTTTGGAGCTCTCACAACTCCAAATAGCCTCTTTAACTTCCTCAATATCGAAGAGGAGCTCTAAAACATCAGCTTCTACTGAAGATATTTTCTGAAACGGTGGAGCAATCTGCGCATTCCACTCAGAACATGTTAAGATTCCACCGACTCCTCTCTCTCCCTCTAGAGTGTTCTTCAACCTTCTCTCTCTAGAATTATCTGCAGTCTTCTTCTTTGAATTTTCCTTGGGCTTCTCATTCCAGATCTCTCTTCACTCTTCTTCCTTTGATAGCCGACATACTAGAAATTATAAGAAAAGACTAGAAAGTTTGAAAGTTGGTTTAGTAACCGACATAACAAAGCTATAAATAGAGATTGTATGTGTTGTGTGCAAAGTGTGGAGGTGAAAGGAAGAGTAAGAGAGGAAACAAAATGTAAACGGGTGGTTTGGTGATATGCAGAGAAAATGAGAGATTAGGAAGATGAAGATATGAAAAATAATAGGGTGTATATGGGTATAGGATATTATGGTGTATGTGAGTGAATAGTGAGTAAATAGTGAGTGAATAGTAACATGAGAGAGTTTGTTTAAGATTGTGTCTATTGTTAGTTGGTGTTTTCACCAATTGTATCTGGTCTTTTCTCATATTAATAAAAGAGTTGTTTTTCGGAAGTTACTGTAGCATCCCGAGAGAAAGTTACTGTAGCAAATCGATACTGTAGCACAAAACTACAATCGGTATCGAGAGTCAAAAATCAACAAATTGGTATCAGAGCTAGACGATCCTGAGGACCGGAGTATCAGAGTTGGAAGATCTTGAGGACCGGGCGATCAGAGCGGGACGATTAGAGCGGGACGATCCAAAGGACTAGAATATCAGAGCTAGACGGTCAGGGACCAGAGTATGCTCATCAGAGAAAAGACAAGAAGCCAGAAGTTTCTCGAAATCAGATGATCGAGAATTGTAATTATCGATGATAGATCGAGTCGCGGAAAGGGCTACCTGAAGTAGTGTGAGAACCATCACGAGAACAGGTGAAAAGGGCTACCTACCTGGAGTAGAGTGAGAGTCGTCACAAGAAGAGGTGAAAAGGGCTACCTACTATCAGAGTGAAAGCCACCGCGAGAAGAAAGAGCAAGACGGTCAGGGACCGGAGTACGCATATCTGAGAAAGACAGTCTGGGACTGTGAAGATTATTGGTCTGGGACCAAGAAGATCGAGGATCGTAGTTCGTGGAGACGTGGAAATTCTGCCGGTACACGGTGAGGGACTGTAAAATTAAGTGAACAAGAATCAAATTTGAGGTAAGTGCAGGGCACTCTCAAGACACTATGGCAGATATTTCTAATTCCGCTAGCAACATCGAGAAGCTCAATGAAAACAATTACAATACGTGGAGTATTCGCATGCAATATTACATGCTCGGGCAAGATTTATGGGATATTGTTAACGGTGAAGCTTCAACACCACCAACTGATGCCGGAGAACTAAGAAAATGGAAGATCAAAGCCGGTAAAGCCATGTACGTGTTATCAGTCACCATTGAGGATGGTTTATTACAACGTATCAAGGATGCAAAGACACCGAAGGAAGCTTGGGACACACTCACAATGCTGTTCGCGAGGAAAAATGATGCTAGGCTCCAACAATTGGAGAATGAACTCCTGTCAATCTCGCAGCAAAATATGTCGGTAAGCGAATATTTCTCTAAAGTTAAAACTCTTTGTGATGAAATTTCAAAATTAGATCCAGAAAATGCCATTACCGAAACGAGGATGAGAAGAATTATCATCCATGGCTTGCGACCTGAATACAACGGGATTGTTACTGCAACTCGTGGATGGAGCAAAGAACCAACTTCAACTGAGTTGGAAAATATCCTTGCAAATCAAGAGGCTTTAGATAACCAAATGTCTAAAGTCATGATAAAAGATTATGAGAAAGCCCTCTTTAGCAATAGAAGAGGTAAAGTTGCTATGAGGCAAGGAATAGAAGACATTGAAGTTCAAAACAAACAAGAAGCTTGGCAACGGAGGAGCTTTCAGCGAGGGGGAGCTCAAATTGTTCGAGATAGAGAAGACAGCGAAAATGTGAGGTTTCATTGTCGAAATATTAAGTGTTTCAAGTGTGGCAAGCTTGGCCACTATGCTCGAGATTGTCGATATAGACAAGTGCAAGGCTATGCAACAGTGTTCTCACGACAGGAGAATAACTATGAAGAAGAATGGGATTTTGAGACAGCATTTACTATTGAAGAATGCGAAGAACTCGTATCTGGTTGCACCACCGAGTTAGAAGAAAATGTTCATGATGACATGGAAGAAGAAATTGATTTTGAGAATACTCTTCCAAGACAAGAGGTAATTGAAGGAACGTCAAAGGAAAAGAACGAGTCGATGTTTCAGTCTTCAGAAAAGACTTTTGAAGAAGAAAGAATGTTTCAAGAAGTCGAGAAGAAGCATGAAGCTGATGTCAACATGGAGAAGGATGACAATGAGGTCAACAACACTGGTAAGCCTTATAAAGGCGTAGAAGATATGAAGATCGATTATGAAGTCAACAAACTAATGATAGTTGACAAAGTCGAGTATGCCAAAGTCAGAGACAGGCTAGCAGAGAAAATCAAGAAGAAAGAAGATAACAATGGTGTTGAAGCAAAGACGGAAGCGAACAAAATCAAGGATCAAAGGAGAAGAGAGCAATCAACGATGGATGAAGCAGAACTAATGATGCTGATGAATTTTAAGAAGAGAAAGAAAAAGAGAAGATATTTGATGCAAGATTTGATAAGTCCAGAAGACAGTCTGGAATGACAACCAAGCCAGCATCAAGAGAGAGTAGTCGTTGAGGGGGAGTGTTAAGATTCCACCGACTCCTCTCTCTCCCTCTAGAGTGTTCTTCAACCTTCTCTCTCTAGAATTATCTGCAGTCTTCTCCTTTGAATTTTCCTTGGGCTTCTCATTCCAGATCTCTCTTCACTCTTCTTCCTTTGATAGCCGACATACTAGAAATTATAAGAAAAGACTAGAAAGTTTGAAAGTTGGTTTAGTAACCGACATAACAAAGCTATAAATAGAGATTGTATGTGTTGTGTGCAAAGTGTGGAGGTGAAAGGAAGAGTAAGAGAGGAAACAAAATGTAAACGGGTGGTTTGGTGATATGCAGAGAAAATGAGAGATTAGGAAGATGAAGATGTGAAAAATAATAGGGTGTATATGGGTATAGGATATTATGGTGTATGTGAGTGAATAGTGAGTGAATAGTGAGTGAATAGTAACGTGAGAGAGTTTGTTTAAGATTGTGTCTATTGTTAGTTGGTGTTTTCACCAATTGTATCTGATCTTTTCTCATATTAATAAAAGAGTTGTTTTTCGGAAGTTACTGTAGCATCCCGAGAGAAAGTTACTGTAGCACAAAACTACAATCGGTATCGAGAGTCAAAAATCAACAGAACATTCTTGATTGAAGTGCTCCTTGAAAAACCTGAAAATCATGTCTTTCACAATATTAGGATCAGATATCCAGCATCCCTCTCTCATCAAGCCAAAAATGGCATTCATTTTAACTCCTACTTTAGCTTTACAATGGAAGTATTTGGTATTCTTATCCTCCTCTTTTAACCATAACAGTCTCGACTTTTGCCTCCATAATGATTCTTTGCATCTATAAGAGTTCCATAGAGAAAGATAGGATTCTTTTTTCTCTTCTAGTTCCATCGGTGAAAGATCTCTAGAGCTTCCGGCCTTATCTAGCTCGTTTAATCTCCCTTCCAAAGCATGAATCCTGGAGTCAATATCACCAAATTTTTCCTTGTTCCAATTCCTCAAGAAAGGTTTCAAAGAACACAATTTAGTTTTAAACCGAAACCCAGCACCTCCTGTCACTCTCATCCCATTCCACTTTTGCTCTACTTCCTTTAGAAAACCATCCTTGAGTAGCCAACAGTCAAGAAATTTGAAAGGTCTTGGTCCCCAATCCACAGAATCCAATGAGAGTAAGATCGGGACATGATCCGAAATTGATCTATACAGCCCTCTTTGACTTAGATCCCTAAAGAAACTCAACCACCCGGAAGACACTAGAAAGCGATCTAGTTTACTCATCTTATTCCCCGGACCGAACCAAGTGAACGGATTCCCTCCCATGGGTAAATCGAAAAATTCACCCAATCTGATGAAATCATTAAATTCTGAGGAGCCCACTCCTCCAAAAGAACAACCTTTTCTTTCCTTAGTGCCTCGAACAGTATTAAAATCTCCCCCTATGCACCACTCACTCGAGTAATTTTCCTTCAACAGCCAAATATCTGCCCAAAGCTGTTTTTTCTCCTTAGCATCACATGGTGTATAAACATTACAGATAAAACTCTCTAAACTATGATGTAGCTAGCACCCTTTGATCAAAACGAAATTCTTTCTCACCACACAATTATCCATACGAAACAAAGCCTTATCCCATATTAGTAACAAACCTCCTAAATTACCAGTTAAGGCAGAAAAGGTCCATCCAAAATTATCATCATACCAAATCCCCTGAATAATCCGATTCTCCACTGCCTCTAATTTCGTTTCCTGAATCATTGCCATTTGTATTTTAAACTCATTAATAACTTTTCGTATTACACTTCTCTTCACTGGACTGCCCATGCCTCTTACATTCCAACTAATCAGTCTCATCACTCAAAAAACAATGCGACCCACTAAAATTGCATTCCAATAACACCACAAAAATAAATGAAGACCTCAGCAGAATCAAACCCAATAAAATATATCGATAATCACAAGAAATCAAACTTGGGTATTTGGGTTCTCACCCCCACTTTTAGCTTCAAGCTGGATGATTCTTTGCACCACTGTATCCTCGTCGCAGCTAGTTGTCATTCCAAGAAGCTTTTCGATCCTCCATGTTTCAACTGCCTCCTCACATAGAACTCTTTTCCTGTTTTGGAAATCACCTTCAAACAGAGAATCATTTACTATTTTCCCACCTTCCTCTTTTTTCCTATCAAGCTTTCTGTTCTTATTTCTTTTCCTGCCTCTTGCGAAAATCTTCTTTGACAATTGATTATGTAAGATATTGTCAATATCATCCAAAAACCTCACCCCTTTCTTTTTATTCCTACTCGAGGCCCTTATGTCAAGAAAATGGGATCTGCAACTGTTAGTTTAGGTTTAAGCTGGTGGAGAATGTTCCTGATAAGAGGCTTCCTTATTGCCCATGACCAAACATGATGGGCCCACCAGATAATTATCTGGGTTTTTGGGGGAAAGTTTCAGTCTTCTATTCTCTTTAGGGCTTTCGTTGACATCGGTATTAGAATGACCTATATTGACTTCCTCATTGCTGTCATTAACCAAAGTATCCATGCTTTCCACCTCGTAAATAGACCCGGCCTCCACAGCCCGATTCTCTAATTCTCTGCTATTTATTAACCCCAGTGACTCCCCACAACTTAAATCCTGACCCTCCATACACATTCCCAGGGATTTGTCGGTTACTACATCTGACAGAAATTTATTTCTCTTACCAGATGGAATATTGCAATTCGATTCATCGGATAGGTTCTGTTAATCTTCCAACTTATCGTCTCCCCTATCATCCCCAGAAACTATTATGTTTTGATTGAAGGGAGGCTTCATCCCATGGACACTCGGGGATGAATCTTCAACAAAAGAATGAACTGTTGTACCAGCCCCCCCATCCGCTTCAGACACCCTTACCTGATATGAATGATCACCATAGACAATATCTATAATCTCATCTATTTTGGCTAAGCTACAAGTTCTTATAAAAATCCCACCTTTGCTAAAATCATTAAAGCTTAGCGTATTCTCATCAACGAACAGCAATTCTCCCCACAAATTTGCAATATCTTTATAAGTGTTAAACTTCCAGACATGTAGTGGGACTCCATAACAATGCAACCATGTACTTCTCCATTTTTCATTAAAAGCCGGAGACCAAAATACACAATCTACCAGCCATTGATTCAACCACGACCACCCATCTTGTTCCATCCTCTTGAATTTCTCTGCATCTTTGAATTGAATAAGAAACAAGTATCCAGGAAGTTTTTTGACCTGGATATCCAAAACACCTTGGACTCTGAATTTTTCTTCTAGCTACTCTGCATCGAAGCACCCTTTTGCTCTCCCGATCACACTTTCTCTAGAATGTGAATAGTTTCTTCTTCAGGAATAGCCACTATAGACTTTCTCTGTTGCGATTGACTATTTTGAATCACTTCTTTTTCTTTGTCCTTATTGCAACTCTTACTCTGATTGCCTTCACCGAGTAGGACTTGTTTATAAGATAATCGTTCTGCAGCCATCTTCTCTGACTCATCACCTGCTTCTAAACTCAAGCTGGGCCTATCTTCAATCCTGCATCTCTGCTTATCAAATTGTTGTGTCTTGCTGGATGGTTGATATGAATTTCTCCTGACAAATACATTTTTATTGTGCCTCGCCAAGAACACACCGATTCGATGTTCTAACATCCAAGCCCCGTTTAACCATTTGACATCCTCATATGCCTGATAACGTTCAGCAAACTGGACAAAACTAAATCTTTTGCCACTCTTGCTCATTTTTAATGGCAAGCGTACATCCAATACCCTACCATAATTCCTGAAAATTCTTTGAATCCACTGCCAGTGTGCTGTTGCTGGAATGTTGTTGATGAATACAGTCGAAACTTGAGACGTTTGAAAACCATTTGTAACTGAGGGAGGTTTCATCGAGCTATGCAACAATCAATTACTAATTGGAAATGTTATGGTTATTTGTAAAACATTGCATGGATTCTTAGGTGAGCTGCAGGTTTTGTCCCAATTACTTCCCACTACTTCATATTTAGAGAAATTATGATAACATCTATTATCAATAAAGTTTTTAAATTTCATTGTGTATTAAAAAACGAACTATCATATTTATTATCATTATCATAAGAAAAAACTCTTAAAATTGCGCTCTTTAAATTTATCACATTGTAGGAATCCAAACGATGGACCTTAGGTTCATACAATCAAAAAATCTCTTGGCTTACCTTGGAAATGTTGCTTGTAGTTTCATGCATTTGGCATAGAATACTTATGTGCAATAATCAATTACTAATTGGAAATGTTATGGTTATTGTAAAACATTGCATGGATTCTTAGGTGAGTTGCAGGTTTTGGCCCAATTACTTCTCACTAGACCTGCTCACGGTCGCCCAGCCCGACAGAGAATTATTGTTTCGGGCCTGCCCGACCCGAATCAATTTTTTTTGTATTAAAATAATATTATTTTATTTAATTTTAATTATAAAAATATTAATAAGAAAAATATATTTTTTATTTTTTAAATGTAACGAACAATACTCACAGGCCGGCGGGCTGGCCCAGGCCAGTCCCGGGTCAGGCCTGAGCAAGGACTTTGAAAAAAATTTAGGTTATGACAGACTTTTGGATCAGATCGATCTTTGGTTTGGATCGTAATGGATTTAGGTTATGACAGACTTTTGGATCATGACGATTTTGAATTTTTTTTTTTAGTGCGGATCATTCTCGAATTTAGATTTTTTTGGATTTGAATCTTTAAAATTTTAAATCAATCCAAGTCAGATTAAATTCAATCATGGAGCGATCCGAACAAGTTATCTAATTCAGGTAAAGTTTGTTAGTTCAACTCAAAATTACATATTCAACTTTGAAATTAAATGACTTGCCCATCTGTAAATTTTGTTGGATTTTCAAAATTGAGGATGATATCCCATTACTAGAGACTCTCCTTTTCTTTTTCTTTTTTGGCTAGAAAGACTCTGCTTTTCTTTAGTATCCGCGAATTAATTAGGTTTCTTAATTATTAATTTAGAAAGTAAAATTCAAAACATCTTTTCCTTTTTGGGAGCATATTTCGATTATTATTAAAAGAGATGTCCTCGCTTCGTTTGCAAGTGGTCATGTTTTGTTTATTGGTTTGAATGTTATTATGAAATTGACGTAATCTTAATCTTTAAAGATTAAATAGAATTAATTAATTTATGTAATATATAATAATAATAATTAGTAGAGATAATTTTTGTAAAATCTTGGATTTTGTTTACTTTTTTCGAAAATGATAAATAGATTAGATTAGTTAGAAAATGAATGAAACAGAAACACTCCTTTTTATTGAAAATAAAACTTTTAAATATCCCAATATTTTGACAAGATTATGTCTTACTATATGTAATTTATCAAAAGTATATATGTCATTCATAATTTGCACTTTAGAAGTTGATATTTTTATATATATTATTGAAGTATAATAAATTTAAATATACATATAATATATAATGGCAATAAATAACACTATATCTATACTATATTTAAAAGAAATGGCTGAGTTGGTGTCACTTGAATCGTGACACCAACTCAGTTGGACAATTGACTGAAAAATCAAATTTTAATAAATCTATACTATATTTAAAAGAAATGACTGAGTTGGTGTCAAGAGTCAAGTTACACTAACTCAGTTGGACAATTGATTGAAAAATCAAATTTTAATAAATTAAATAATAATATTATAGGGCATTTATAATTTTAATTTTTCAATATAATATATATATTTTTTTTAAAAAAATTCCACTCTCTTTAAGAAAACTACCATTCCCTTAAAAAATTACCTTCACTTAAAAAACTACATTTCGTAAAAAAAACTCACTCCCTTCAAAAATTATCATTTCTTTTAAAAAACTACCATTTCATGAAAAAAAAAATTGATCATATATATATATATATATTTTACACTTTTTTTTTCACCCACAAAGTGGGTATGACATTATCTAGTGTAAATAAATATATATTAGCTAACAATGGGCTAAAGCCCAAAATGAATAGACCAAGGTTGACGGGTCAAAAGAAAATAGATTGGGGTTGTTTTGAAGTGGGCTTGATCGGGTTGAGTAGGTGGCACCTCGCTTGCTTCCTTTTTCTTTTGTCTTTTCCTTTTTCCTTTCTTCTTTTTACCAATTAAACGATCTCGTTTAAGACTGCCTATTTAAACCTGAAAATTTATTTTTTATTACATTTCTTCTCTACCAACTAGAGGTGCTCGCGGCACGAAATTTTTTTTCTCCCCTTGCCTAAGTCCTGATCGGGCTGGGCCTAAATCGACCTGATGCATTCAAAATAGTGTATCTTAATTAAAATCTTGTACTAAAAATATCAATTGTAAGTATAGTAGTTAGTAAGGGTCGAATCCACAGAGATTGGGTTTTAGTTTATAAATTACTAGTTTAAAACTTAAATTCAAGAACAATAAAAGAAAAGGGGGTTTTGAAATAATTAAAAGTAAAGAAAACAAGATAAGTAAAAAGCAAATAAATAAGAGAAAATCAAATATAAGAGAAGTATGGTTAAGGTTTCATTCTCCAACACTAGACATCATTGAAAATCAATTTCAGATCTATCAACATCAATTAGCTATCAAAGTTAGCAGCCATAGATAACAACATCCCATGTTACCCCAATCCTTTCTTAGTTCGTTGTTAAGCAGGATGAACGCCACTACTTAATCTCTAACTATCAAACAACCTAGGATAAACATCTCTAAATTTAATAGCTTTATGATGAGAAAGATAGGTTGATCTAAGCAACAAAAGCATGAACATGAATTGTTTAACTTAGGTTATGTTCCACTTTGCAATTAGCGAAAACTTTACCATAATCATTAATCATAAATTGCCACTTATGAATAGGAAATCAAGACAATTACACGGATCAAGACTCCTAAACTAGTATTAGATAATTATCAAGATATATCTAGTTTGCAACCTAAACAAATCAAGACAAAATCATGAACAATTCTTATAGAAGAACACAAGCAACTCTGATAGAAACTAATGATAGATTATGAAAATCAATTATAAAACATGTTCTAAGGCTTTAAAATCACCCTTAACCAAAAGGAATTTTAGCCTAGCATAGGCATAGATGATATATACATAAAATTAAAAAGAAAATAAAACAATGGAGAAGAAGAAGAAGAAGAATGATGATCCTTGAGTCTCCTCAAAAGATAATGATAGTTTGTGGCTCAAAAGATGGTATTTATAAAGCTTTTTGACCTTAGAAGCCCTTTCTTGCTGATCAAGGAAGCTAAGAGGCAAAATAAGTCAAGTTTGGACTTTTTCCCGATTTTTCTCGGTTTTCGAGGCAGTAAGGTCGGCGCCGAGTGGGCTGACTTGGTGATTTTGCTCGCTGACGTCGGTTTAGCGACTACTGCACTATCTCGCACTTTGTTGGCTGATTTGGATAACCATCCGTTGTCCGATTTAGGAGTGTAAACTATCGTTGCAAAGGTATTCAAGTTAGATTCAAAAGTCAAGAAGGAAGTTTCTTCAAATAATGAATTTAACATAATGATTTTCTTGCAACAAGCTCTAGAGGTTAGATATGCCTGATCATCTAGCACTAAGAATTTGATCTTTTTGACTCCAAAATCTTCTTCCATCTTGTTATTATGATTTTGTAAGCTCTTTACCATCATTATTGATATCTTTTGACTTCATTCTCCTTATTGTACCTAAAATTCATAAACATAATATAAGTAAACAAGATAAAGATCGAAAACATAACAAAAGCTAAAGGTAAAAAGGCATAAAATGTATACTTTATGAGCTTATCACGACCCGTAAGCCCATTTTACTATTCATAAAATATTAAAAAATTATTTTTATTTTTATATTATTTTATAATTAAATTTAAATAAAAAACAATATTTTAATGGATAAATAGTGATACGGGCCAGATTGGCCCGGATCAATAAAATCACTGTCCAGACTCGACCCAATACAGGCTGGACCTGCCAGGCGAGTTACTCGACCCATGAGCAGATCTACTTCAAACTCTCTTTCTAAAAATTTAAACCCTCTTCCTTATCGCAACATTCTTCAATATTTGAAGATTCCAACAATCAAAAACTCAAATTTCAACACTTGGCAACATGCCAGCCGTCATCCTTCGTCGCAAGCCTCTTGCTCACCGATGTTGATTTAGGCCTAAAATTATATAAAAGAATTATCAAAATTGTATCAAAGTTTACCAAAATTACATCAAAAGTAACCAAATTTATAACCAAAGTTACCAATATTAAATCAAATGTTACCAACATTGTATCAAATATTACCAAAATTGTATTTAAGATTATCAAAATTATATTAAAGGTTATCAAAATTGTATCGAAAGTTATTAAAATCATATTAAAGGCTATCAAAATCATATTAAAGGATATTAAAATTACATAAAAATTATCAAAATCATATCTAGAGTTATTAAAATCATATCAAAGGTTATATTATATATTACATGAAAGGTTATGTATTTATTGTTACTTATTATACATTTATGTCAAAATCATTAATGTCTAATCTCATATGGTAATATATATTATTGTAATTTAACATAAGTTGATGCTCCCTACCAATTTAATCTTAATTATGATTTTTGGATATATCTTCACATTTCGATTCTTGTCAAGTAAATAGTGTTTTAAGGTTTTTTGTAGCCTAATAGCTAGATAATTATGATATTGATTCTTAACTAATAAATATTTTTCTAATATTCTTTCAAAAGCTTATTTTTATTGTTCTTAACATAAATTTGAAACTGTTGTTGTCATAAAATATTTTTAATAAAAAAATTTGGAAAATAGATAAATAAAAATGAGTTAATATTTAATTTAATTTAAGTAAGAAAATTATTAATTGAGAAAATTTACTTTAATAAGAACTTTAATATTTAAAATAAAAAATATTTTATTGATTTAAGAGTATGAAAATCAATAATTAAGGATAAAATAGTTAATTTAATAAATTATCAAAAGCATATATATCGTTTACTATATGTATTTTACCAAGAGTATATATGTCATTCACAATTTGTATTTTTGAAGTTGGCACTTTTATATATCTATGCTAATATCTATACTAATATAATGGGAATAGCTGGGTTGGTGTCACAAGTCAAGTGACACTAACTCAGTTGGTGAAATTACGTAAAAACCAAAATAAAATAAAATAATAAAATAACTTTAAGGATATTTATGTTTTTATTTTTTATTTTTATAAAAACATGTTTTTTAAAGAAACTATCCACTCTTAAAAAAATTACTATCTCATTTTTTCTGTTATAACTTCCTCATCTCTTTAATTTTTTAGTGTGTCAAAATCTAGTAGTATTAATTGATATTGATTTGTTTAATAATATCGAATTAGATATCGATGTCGACACTATACGAACCAAAACTAAAGCGGATTAGATATCGATATTCAAATGTTTCTATCTGAATCCACTACAGATAACAAATCTAATATCCAAATTCGAAAACTATGCAAATCCACAAAAACCGAATTTAATAATATCGGATATTCGATTTTTTACTAACTATTTCTATCCTTACCCAATGCTCAAAAGGGGAATTGCTTTGCGTGCAAATTTGCTTATTTTTGCCTTATCTAATTTGTTTTCAGATGGTGAAGGATATTGGGATTTTAGGCAATAATGGCAGGAAGGGGAAGGTTGTATTTGGTGAGTTTATCTATAGCTGTTTTCAACTTTGCATTTATTTCTAGTGATAATTTCCTGGGCTTGGTTTTCTCTTTTGGAATATATGCTACTGGAAAATGTTTTTATTAAACTATTTTCTTGGTTGCAATGTTTTTATAAATGTATATAATATTAATTAAAATAGAAACCCATTTATTTATGTTTATCAACTATTTCGTGCTGATTTGGCCATCCAGCAAGGGGAAGCGAAGCAAAGTTATTGGCCAGAAGGGGTTATTGTTACTTAATTAACCATTAATTAGGGTTATGTGGTTTTCTTAACATTTTGTTATAAGGTAATAAAAAATGAGAAATATAATAATAATAATCATACTTGATGAAAATAAATAAATAATTAACAGGCAATGACAATTCAAGGTTAATTTGTTTTTACAAAAAATAAATAGATTTAAATATAAAAAGTTTCGGAATAAAAATTAAATAATCATTTAAATTATTATTGTTTTATTGCAATCAAATGAGCTCTTAATATTTATTTTCATCCAATTGAGCCTTCAAACATCAATTTTCACTTACTTAAACCGTTAATCAATTTTCAATCAATTAAGACTCAGTTAATTAAAAATAAATATTTTAGTTTAATAGCTTTTTTTTTTTATTTTTTTTATACATATATATATTTAAGCCAAGTAAATTCTATACTTTCCTAAAAAAAAAATTCATCACACTGAGAACAAAGTCATTCACAATCCTTAGATAAGAAAGATTCATCACCATAGATTTGTTCATGTCAGCATAAATTTACTAAGTTGATACTGGATGTCATGGGGCTTAGAAGCTAACTGGGATTTTTGTTTTGTTTGATCAAAGGGTTGGACCCTTTTTCGTTTCATCAAGAAACGGTGAAATTGAAATATTGAACATCCTCTTTTACTAACCATGAGCCATGAACAAACATGTTCTTACAACAATTTGAGAAATATTGAAAACGTTTGTATAAACCAAACCAAAATAAGATGAATCTTGCTACATTCCATTGGAAACAAGCAACTCAGTCAGTCTCTTCTGATAGCAACAAGACTCTCCTCGTAAGTATACACCTGAAGTAAATCACCAAAACCCCTGACTTTAATCCCGAGCTCCCTGAATTCCTCAGTCTCAAGGTCGTAAAGCAATAACTGTCCACTTGCAGATTCTACTAATACCTTACCATTCTTCCAAAACCCGAACATCCTTTCAACTTCTATAACAGGTTCAATCTTCAACAGTTTGGTCCATTGGCCCTCATCATTCAACACCCAAACCTGATTACTTCTTTCACTTCTATCCATCGTCTCAGTATCCCAAAAAGAGATACGATCATGTAAAGGAAGCAGCCTCCCAAATGTTTTAGGACAAGGTGACTCTATCAATTGAAAAACTTCAGTGCCCAAATAAAATGCAAGGATCTTATGGTCAATCAGAGTCTGCCAGTAGTAAACACCATTTACGCATGCATTGTTCTCGTTGGAACAAATCCCTAGGTATTCAGGCAACTGAAAATCTTCCGGTTTCAATACCCTCCAAGAATCAGTGCTCATCTTGTAAACGGAATAGTGATCTGGTCCTGACATATTCTTCTCCACATCCATATACCTCCGAATATAAATCACCTTGTAATCATTGGACAAAGGATCCTTTCCAAACCCAAGAATATCTAAATAAATATATGAGTTTGGTGGAATGTTTTGATTAAATTCAGGGAGAATCCTAAATTCTCTGGTGGCGGGATTACATAGAGTTATACGAGAATAGATATCATCACATAAACAAACTAATCCATTGTCGACACAAAAGTGGAAAGCAAACATATCAGCATAATGATAGGGCAGTTGTTGATGCATATCTTGGTAAGAAACAAGGGATTGATCAACAAACAAGCGCATAACAGCAACAGAATTGTCAAGGGTACCCTCGCAATAATAAACAATAAGACGCTTATTCTTTTTGCTAATGCTAAGATGCTGAGAAATAAACCTGGGATTTTGAAAGAGATGGCACCAAGTTTTTGCCACACACTTGAAACGAATGATGGACTTGACAGGCAATTTCAAGAGAATCTCAGTCAACAAATCTGCAGGCAGCCAATCCCCACTACTCCTCGCCATTCCAACTCTCTGTTCTTTCTCTATATCTACCAAATCCCAAACTGAAAATTGAGAGAAAACAGATTGTCAACCTTAATTGATAATTTAATTTACATCCAACTACACAAGGTTTTTGAAAATTAGATCCCAATTTTATTTTATTTTTTTTGTTAACAATCAGAAAAAGGAATCAAAACCAAAAAATTAAAAACTTAGAGAGACTTACAGTCAAATTGATTAAAGCCTAGATTATGCACAACTGTTGCCCAACGAGCTTTTTCTTCCTTGCAAATGAAAGAAATACAAGGGTTTTGCTGCATGTAATGAAATATTATTCCCAAAAATTAAAAGATCTCAATGGATTTTTTTTTTTTTTTCAAATTAATAAGAAACATCTTAATTCAGTCATGTATATTGAAAAAAAAAAAAAAAATCAAGAAGAGGAAAAGCAGATATTAATTGAGGGTAAGCCACATGTTAGACAATTAATTAAACAAAAGTTACAAAACCAGGCAAGCCAACTTCCGTCTGCCTGGATTTCCTAAAAAAAAAAAAAAATTGTGTTTGTGGACCCAACATTAAAATCATGGACTAAATTCAATGAATGCTTAATTTAGTATAAAACTTTTGACAGACTTAAAGGGTTAGTGAGTAATTAGCCTAAATTTAGTAATTAAAAATTATCATTTATTTATTAATTTAATTTTAAATAAATTCATATACTTATAATTCAATTTTTTTCGATTATAAATTTAGTTTTTTATGTGTTTTGGATCGAACCGATTTAGGATTCGGGTTGTAATAGATTTATGCTATGAAAGATTTTGAATTGTGTCGATTTTAGGTTTTACGGGTTCGAATTTTTTTGAGTTCGAATTATTTTGAATTCGGGTGTTTGACTTCTTAAATCAATCCGAATCTAACCAGATTCGATCACAGATTGACTTAGAGAAATTATCAAATAAAATGACTTAAAATAAAATGTAATTCATCTGTTAGTTTTGTTGGACTTTCAAAGTTGAGGATTAAATACCATTGTTAAAGACTTGATATTGTGCATAAGGTTTATTTAATGAAATCCAGGATCTGTTTGTAAAATTGCATAGCCTGTGTCTTTATAATTTGTAAAACAGATTTCAATCACTTAATGGGCTCTCATTTTAGTCATTTGATAGTGACGAATTCCTAAATAGTGTGAAGTAGCAAAGACAAACTTCTTACAAAATTTATCCCTGCTGATCAAATGTATCATCTTTTTTTGCTATATTAAAAAGTTATCCCTGCAAAAAGAAGCATTTTTTTCTTATTTTTTATATTTCTGTACAAGAGGATTATTGATTGTTCATGGATGGAAAAAGAGGTTGTTTGAATTTGTACGCAAATTACCTGCATCACAAACCATCTTGGTGCCACCATACCAAGTAGTGAAAAGTAAAAATTATGTAAAATCTTTAGAAAAACGAATTTTCATTTAATCAAAAAGGATTAATTAAAGATATAAACATTCATTTAGTTTTTTTTTGTTTGTAAATAGTCATTGCTATTCAAGGATTTTTGTACTATATATGATCAATAAGTGTGAATAATTAATTAGAATGTTAACCTTTTATAGTGTTATCAAAAGCTAATAATTGATTGCAATTACACTCAATTGGTTCTCGGGAGCTGTAAAGGCTTAATATTATAGTAAGATATTAATATTGATATGCAAAAACTTCCTATTACTATTTAAAAGGTAGAGAAAGCTCCTTGTACCACCATTTCAAATTGATTATAAGTCTTCTTATTTTTTTTTTAATTTTTGTTTTTTACTATTTTTTCGATTATTAACAATAAAACAATTTGGCATCTGATTGTCAAAAACCTTGTGTGAATGGATGTAAAATTATCAGTTAAGCTTGACAATTTATTTTATCTCAATTTCTAATTTGGGATTTTGTAGCAGATTGAGATTTGATTTTCTTGTTCTTGATTTTTTGTTTTTTCTTCAAAATCAATCAAATTTAGATAAGTTTAGATAAATTTACAACCACAATTTACAAAACCAGATAGGCCAGGCCGACCTTTTGCTTGGATTTCATGAACAAAACCTTGTGCTTGTGCCTCAACACTAAAATCATCGGCTAAATTCAGTACATGCTCAATCTATATATATCTATATACAATATATTAAAGGAATCCTATCTTGAAATTGATAGCTTTCAATTCCTTTTTTTTTCTTTCTATTTACTTTATTTAAAGAAACAAAAAATAATTATTTTATTTGTTTATTTACTTATTATGTAAATATTTTCTATATAAAATATATATTAAAGGAATCCTATCTTGAAATTAATAGGCTTCCAATTATTTTATTTTTTTTCTAATTACTTAATTTTAAAAAATATATATTATTTTATTTGTTTATTTGCTTATTATGTAAATATTTTCTATATAAAGTATATTAAAGGATTTCCATCTTGAAATTGCTAAACAAGGGTTTTGCTGCATGTAAAGAAATATTATTCCCAAAAATTAAAAGATCTCAATGGATTTTTTTTTTCAAATTAATACGAAACATCTTAATTCAGTCATGTATATTGAAAAAAAACAAAAATCAAGAAGAGGAAAAGCATATATTAATTGAGGGTAAGCCACATGTTAGACAATTAATTAAACAAAAGTTACAAAACCAGGCAAGCCAACTTCCGTCTGCCTGGATTTCATAAAAAAAAAAAAATTGTGTTTGTGGACCCAACATTAAAATTATCGACTAAATTCAATGAATGCTTAATTTAGTATAAAACTTTTGACAAGCTTCAAAGGGTTAGTGAGTAATTATTCTAAATTCAGTGATGAAAAATTATCATTTACTTTTTAATTTTAAATAAATTCATATACATATAGTTTGAATTTTTTCGATTATAAATTTAATTTTTTATGTGTTTTGGATCGAACAGATTTAGAATTCAGATTGAAATAGATTCAGGTCATGATAAGTTTTGAATTGTGTAGATTTGAATTTTCTCGAATTCAATTTTTTTTGAATTCGGATCTTTGACTTCTTAAATTAATTCGAATCTGATCGAATTCGATCACCAATTAACTCAGAGACATTATCGAATTTGACATTGATTGAAAATAAATATTCTAAATATTCCAATAATTTGTGACATTTAGATGAATTTTTACACTTAAAGAATTTCCTAAGAATTATGTAGATACCTAATTTTGTCTGAACAATTTAACATGATAATTAATTCGATTTAATTGCTCGAGCAAGTCCCATTTTATTCATTTGAGCGTATTTTGGATTTTTCTTCATTTGACTTGATTGAATTAATCGAACCCAATCTTTATTCGAATCTCGTCGTTAATTTTCTGGTTTTTTCATAACTCTTCATTTTTTTGACCCATGTTTTTGTCTTTGCTTAATGTTCTAGAGTATAATTTCATTAATCCATGTTCATAATTAATTTCTCAGTCTTTGGGATGTTTTGTCTACTGGCATGATTTGTTAGTTAAACAAAATTGTGAAAAGCCTGCTGCAGATAATGGTGCTGCCTCCTTTTAAGTGTTGCCTAATGCCATGCTTGGTTTGATTGGTGCAGGATGAGGTTTTGATTGCAGGATTTGTCATAAAGAAAAAAGTCTTAATGAACAAACAAGATAGACCTTCATTATGATTAAAATTTTAACTTTAGAACAAACAAGGGCAATTTTTGAGTTGATATAATTAAACAAGGGCTTCTTATGCTTGATTAATGAACAAACAAGGGCAATTTTTATCTTCATTATGATTTTTTTAAGCCTTTAAAGATGATGTTTGGACGTGTCCATTTTTACTAAATTTTACTTTCATTTCTTTATAAAAAAAAAATTATTAATTTTTATTTTTGAAAAATATTAAATAGTGTCTAGTGGTACTGGTTAAGCTAATATATGTAAAAATAAAATATAATTAATTCATTATTATTTTTAAAATTCATTAAAAATAATATATTAAATGATTTTTTTTTTTAATAATAAAAAAAAACCTCAATCAATGCTTATTAGAGGTGTTTATGGGCCGAGCCGGGCTTATTTATGGTATCAACATCATATATATTTGTCCAAGCCCGGCCCGACCCGAAATATGGACCTCAAATTCTGCCTAAGCCTGCCCATATTTGTAAATGGGTATTCCAAGCCCGTTTCGGTCCGTCCATATTATTTTTTTTTCCTAAAAAAATTCAAACAATTTTTATTATTATTTAATTTTAGTAATTTTATCTCTTTTTTTCTTTTATTAAGTTTTAAAACATGAATAATTTAGCATATTTTTAAATGTTTACACGATAATATTATATATATTTATTATTTATATGACATAAATTACATAATATATAAAATATAAAAATTATATATTATATATATTAAAAACGGGTCGGGTCGGGCTTGCTGGAGCCAAGGCCCAACCCATTTTCTAAATGGGTCTCATTTTTTTTGCACATGCCCATATTTCGAACTTAATATTTTTGTCCAAACCTTTCAAAATATGGGTGGGTCTTCGAGTTTGGACAAGTAGTCCAGCCCTTGAGTAGGTAGCTTATAGACACCAATTAAACAAAACCTTATCTTTTGCTATATATGAAGCCCTCTCCATTATGTGTTATTCGAATATTCCACTCTACTTTTACCTCTATGGGAATTGGCATGGCTGGCTCCCATTTGACCTATTTTCTATCTCTTTTTTTTCAAGTAAGAACTCCCAAGCAAGGTTTATCTCATTCAAGAACAGACAATTGAATGAATTTCAAGAAATAATTGTCTATTAACATTGTATAATACTGTCCTAATTTGGAAATTAAACCACCATGAGACACAAGCTATCATATCTCCATATGAATTGATGAGGTGCATGTTCATTTTATTTTTAATGTAAAACAGAAAAGCATTATGAATATTTACATATTGACTACATTTTATTTTAAATCATTTAATTTCAAAATAGAAAATAACGTTTTGAGTCGAGTTGACAAAGCTGACCGAATTTGATAATTTCTCTAAGTCAATCTGTGATCGAATCTGGTTAGATTCAGATTGATTTAAGAGTCCAACACCCGAATTCAAAATAATTCGAACTCGAAAAAATCCGAACCCGTAAAACCTAAAATCGACACAATTCAAAATCTTTCATAGCATAAATCTATTACGACCCGGATCCTAAATCGATTCAATCCAAAACACATAAAAAACTAAATTTATAATCTCAAAAAAATTGAATTATAAGTATATGAATTTATTTAATATTAAATTAATAAATAAATGATAATTTTTAATTACTAAATTTAGGCTAATTACTCACTAACCCTTTAAGTCTGTCAAAAGTTTTGACTTGTAAGTGGAACCTGGACAGGGCTTTGGCTGGGCTAAGATACGTCCAAGCAACACCCAAAGCTAACATGGAATGCTCAGAAAAAGGGAAAAAAAAAAACTTGATCTAAATCCAAGGCCCTGTAAAGGGAGATTTATAATGTAGGCCTTTCTTACCATGTCATTCATAGCCTATTCAATAAAATTAGACCACGTCATAAATTTTTTTCATGTAAGAATTGATTAAAGCAGATCTAATAATTCTTGTATTCATGTTATGTTCACATTTTTTTTTTGTTATAGTCGTGTTTAAGATATTTTATATTTATATAAAATTTGACGTGTTAATAATTTGTGTTATATAGATTTTGACATGTTCATAAATTTGTGTTTTTTTTAGTATCGTATTGTTTTTCAGTTGTTTTTTTCGTGTTGTGTTCGTATAGTATCCAATATTATCAGGTCTAGACTAAGGCAAGGAGATAGAAATAAACTAATAGTATTACTAAAAAACAGCCCAAATAAATTTTATACAAATTTAAAGTATGCGGTTAAGCAATATGAAAAGTAACCAAATCAATTGTTTTGATATTTAAGTCGTCTTCTCACATCTCTTTGTTATAAATGGAGAGAAACCATAGACATGAAAATGCCATGCTTGTTGGAGCTTGAGGCCATTTGGCTACTCCATGTGTTTTGCATTGTGTGATTGCATTTTTGTCATGTTAGTTGGTAGGTTTTTGCATTTGCATGACATTTTATTTAGTTTTGCATGCTAGTATACCAAGTGTTTGTGAAAATGCCATGTTTGCTAGTTACATTATGCTATTCGGCCCTCTTGGAATTTTTGCATTTTTTGTGCATTCTTGCCATGTTAGTTGATAGGTTAGCATTTGCATGATATTTGATTGAGTTTTTGGATTAAGCATGCTTTGTGTTTGTGAAAATGCCATGCATATTTTAGTTATTAAGCTAGGTTTATTTGCCATGCATGATCATGCATTTTAGGTCTAGGTTGCATTAAATGCCATGCAAGTTCATTTAGGTCTAGGTCACTTTATGAATGCCATGCATTTTTTCATGACATTTAGGTTTAAATCCATGCATTTCATGCATTATGTTTGCTGCATTGTTTCATGCATTTCATGTTCATGCCACTTGAATAATGACTTGAGCCAATTAATGGTTCAAAGTCATGCTCTCTTGAGCACACTTGTGGAAAATTAAGTTTGTCAAGTTGATTATTCTACCTTTGTGATTTTTTTTACTTAGCCAATTTTTATCTAACTTTCAAAAAGTCCTAGCTACTATTTGTAAGTCATTTTAGGAGTTTCAAATATTTTTACTTTGATTTTTAAATGATTTTATCTAAGGCAAAAATGTGTTGTGGCAAAGCAGTTTTTTTTTTTTCACCCAAAACTCGTACATCTCTGATTTTTTGGGAATTCATCTTTGATCAGAAAATTAAGCCAATTTTTTACCGTGTAGTTTTAAATGTCCTGACTCTCCAGTATTTGTTTTTGAATTTTTAAAAATAGGATAAAAAAATCGTGGCTTAAAACTAGACAGTGGAGTCAGAATTGAATTTAAAGAAAAATCATTTTTCTATTTTGATTAAGTTACTTAGAGTGGGCTGATTAGGAGGGTTAGCTACTGACTTAGGCTAGTTTCTAAGCCTTTTCACAAACCATAGACATAAAAATTCTTTAATCTTAACAATTCTATTTTGGATTTTAAGAAACGAGTTCTTCCAAAATATGCCATCTTTCATCTTCGATCCTTCCCTAAAGTTAAAATAAAATTGAAAAAACTTGTTACTATATTTTTTCTCTATTTTCTTCCTTTCACGTTTCAATTCTTTATTTTGGTCCAATCCTTGTTTCAATACTTACAAATATGCATACCAGAAATTTAATGGACAATATCTGTTGCTTGTTGTTTTTTTTTTTTTTTTTTTACTTTTTCTTTTATTATATTTTGGATAAATATATATTTGTTGATCTGCTGTATTTGGGAATAGCTAGATATTGTATTTTCCATTTGGTTTGTGTGTACTGTTTGTGCAATTGCACTTCAAGTGTTTGTGATTTTACTTATACGAGTTTGTTATTAAACTTGAGTGTTTTGCCTTTATTTTATTTGGAATGATCTTGAAAAATGAAGATATTCTTCAATGCTTTAAGTTCCGTAAATATCCATATGTTAGAAAAATTTGGAAGATGATCTTCATTCAACAATAAGCAATTAAGCATCATGAACTTTTTTTCAATCTGAACATTTTTTCAAATTTAGAAGATTTATTTTCAATCAATGTCGAATTCGATAATTTCTCTGAGTTAATTGGTGATCGAATTCGATCAGATTCAAATTAATTTAAGAAGTCAAAGATCCGAATTCAAAAAAATTTGAATTCGAGAAAATCCAAAATCGACACAATTCAAAACTTATCATGACTTGAATCTATTTCAATCTGAATTCTAAACCGGTTCGATCCAAAACACGTAAAAAATTAAATATATAATCGAAAAAATTCAAACTATATGTATATGAATTTATTTAAAATTAAAAATTAAATGATAATTTTTCATCACTGAATTTAGAATAATTACTCACTAACCCTTTGAAGCTTGTCAAAAGTTTTATACTAAATTAAGCATTCATTGAATTTAGTCGATAATTTTAATGTTGGGTCCACAAACACAATTTTTTTTTTTTTAATGAAATCCAGGCAGACGGAAGTTGGCTTGCCTGGTTTTGTAACTTTTGTTTAATTAATTGTCTAACATGTGGCTTACCCTCAATTAATATCTGCTTTTCCTCTACTTGATTTTTGTTTTTTTTCAATATACATGACTGAATTAAGATGTTTCGTATTAATTTGAAAAAAAAAAAATCCATTGAGATCTTTTAATTTTTGGGAATAATATTTCTTTACATGCAGCAAAACCCTTGTTTAGCAATTTCAAGATGGACATCCTTTAATATACTTTATATAGAAAATATTTACATAATAAGAAAATAAACAAATAAAATAATATATATTTTTTAAAATTAAGTAATTAGAAAAAAAATAAAATAATTGGAAGCCTATTAATTTCAAGATAGGATTCCTTTAATATATATTTTATATAGAAAATATTTACATAATAAGTAAATAAACAAATAAAATAATTATTTTTTGTTTCTTTAAATAAAGTAAATAGAAAGAAAAAAAAAAAAAAGGAATTGAAAGCTATCAATTTCAAGATAGGATTCCTTTAATATATTGTATATAGATATATATAGATTGAGCATGTACTGAATTTAGCCGATGATTTTAGTGTTGAGGCACAAGCACAAGGTTTTGTTCATGAAATCCAAGCAAAAGGTCGGCCTGGCCTATCTGGTTTTGTAAATTGTGGTTGTAAATTTATCTAAACTTATCTAAATTTGATTGATTTTGAAGAAAAAACAAAAAATCAAGAACAAGAAAATCAAATCTCAATCTGCTACAAAATCCCAAATTAGAAATTGAGATAAAATAAATTGTCAAGCTTAACTGATAATTTTACATCCATTCACACAAGGTTTTTGACAATCAGATGCCAAATTGTTTTATTGTTAATAATCGAAAAAATAATAAATAACAAAAATTAAAAAAAAATAAGAAGACTTATAATCAATTTGAAATGGTGGTACAAGGAGCTTTCTCTACCTTTTAAATAGTAATAGGAAGTTTTGCCATATCAATATTAATATCTTACTATTATATTAAGCCTTTACAGCTCCCGAGAACCAATTGAGTGTAATTGCAATCAATTATTAGCTTTTGATAAGACTATAATGTGTTGTGCGGAAGCGAATTGATATTACTAAAACCGATTTAAACACACTGAAAAAACACCGATATTTTACGTGGTTCGGCAACTGTGCCTACGTCCACGGGAGGAGGAGCTTGAAGCTTTGTATTAATGGAGTTTAGAGTACAAACATATACAGAATTCAAGGTGCTACACAAGCACTGAACTCACAACTCAACACAATACCGAATTACTCTATAAACACAGAGTATTTGCTTCAACAATTTAGCTCTAACTTACTCAACTCTACTCTACTCACTCATCTTTTCTCTCTTACTCTACATGGCTATTTATAGCCAAAACATCAAGGTGTGAACACTAAGCAAGTGGCAGCCACCATCCACCACCTATCTTGGTGTGAACACATTGCAAGTGGTAGCCACCATAGCCACCATCCATTTGCAAGTGGTAGCTTCCATTATTGGTGGTGCAAGTGGTGCAAGTGGTAGCTCCATTATTGGTGCTAAGCCACCTATGTGACTTTGAGCCATACCATATTCCAACAATCTCCACCTTGGCGAGAATCCACAGAGAGAATTCACAGATCAGAGCTTCCTCCTTTCTCCTTCAAATGTACACACCATTACTCACATATTAGGGCACCTACTGCATTGGCATGATTCATCAATGCACTGAGCCTGAGTCAATTTTTCTGTCTACTTCCCAAGAATTTTCTTAGCTTCTCCAAGATCATCTCGAACTCTGAGCTCAGTTGAGCCTTCAGCCTGTCGATCTCCACCTTGCCTTTTTCAGCAGATAGACAAATGATCCATCTTGAAGTTTCCGGAAATAAACACAGTGATCAAATTGACTGTGTGTGTACTTTTCATCCTGTCATGAAATAGTCCAACCGTTTGTACAGCTGTCACGGGATTGTTTCAGACCATACAGTGATCGGTTCAACTTGCTTTTGTAATCTTTGCGACCGGGGACTCCAGAACCATCTGGTTGAGTCATACAAATTTCCTCCTCTACGGAACCATGGAGGAATGCAGTTTTTACATCAAGTTGAACTATCTCTAGGTTATACAGTGCTACTAAAGCCAATAAGATCCGAATAGATGCATGCTTAACAACAGGTGAAAATACCTCATTGTAGTCTATTCCTTCTTTTTGAGCCTAACCTTTGGCTACCAATCTGGCTTTGTATCTGATGCTGTCTTTGTCGGTAGCACCCTCCTTTTTGGCAAAGACCCATTTGCACCCAATTGATATCTTGAGTGTTGGAAGTGGAACCAACTTCCAAGTCTGATCGCCTCCTTCCACTGGGCATGCACAGGGCTGTTTACAGCTTCTTTGTAATTGATCAGAACATCATCATCAATTACTGGAAGGGCGTATGCCACCACGTCTGTGTATCGAGCAGGTTTCCGAATATGTCTATTCGGTCTACTGGTGACAACTGATTCAAGTTGCTGAAAGATTTCCGGTGATGACTCCTCCACTTCAGTTAAGGTGTCATCAGATTCTGGTTCAGATTCATCTGAATTTTGACCAGCATCTTCTGATTCAAAAACTCCACCTGCTTTAGAGAATCTTGGTTCACATTCTCTGGAGTTGACAGTTTCAGCATTACAGATTCGTCAAAGGCAACATCTCGGCTTACGATGACTTTCTTTGACTCAAGGTTCCACAATCGGACTGCTTTTACTCCTTCACTAAAGCCCATGAAGACAGCTTTCTTGGCTCTAGGATCCAGTTTTGCATCCGTAACTACGAAGCCGATCATATTCAATGGCAGAATATCCGGACCACACCTCTATGGGAGTCTTCCCATCAATTGCGGTGGAGGTTAGTCTGTTGATAATGTGGGAGGCGAACAATAAAGCCTCCACCCAAAAATGCTTTGCTCAAGCTCGACTAGGATAACATGCAGCGAACTTTATCAACCAAAGTTCGGTTCATCCTTTCTGCAACTCCATTCTGCTGGGGAGTGCCAGGAACAGTGAAGTGTCGGATTATCCCATCATTCTGTGAGAGGCTGCTGCTCTGCCTGTCACGGTTTCTCTGTCAAGGAGATACAGATTTCCCTTCATATAACCCTTCATTGCTAAGAATGCTCCACGTACAACTCTCAGGACTCCATTCTGAATGGTCACCTTGTAACCATTTGAGTCTAAGACCCCCAGTGATATGAGGTTCTTCTTGAGATCAGGGACATACCTTACGTCTGTAAGTTGTCTGATTGTACCGTCATGCATTTTCAGTCGGATCGTTCCGATGCCTCTAGTGTGACAAGTATTGTCATTGCCCATATGGACAATCCCTCCATCAAACTCTTTGAAGTTTGAGAACCACTTCCGGTTCGGACACATGTGGTAGGAACATCCGAAATCCAGAATCCATTGATCTGAAGAGTGTGTTGTTGTGGAAATCGTAAATGCAGAGTCTTCCTCTCCCTCAGATTCTTGAGCTACACTCACAATCGACCTCTCCATGTTAGGACAGTTTCTCCTCCAGTGCCCTTTCTCATGGCAAAAGGCACACTCGTCCCTTGAGAGTCGTGTTCTCGATGATCCCCTCTTTGAGCGGGATTTACCTCGCTTGTTTTCTCCGGCTCCTTGGTTGTTCGTCCTGCCTCTGTACACAGTTAAAGCTTCTGGTGTAGTATTCTGGTGATCATGCTGATCCTTTTTCCGATACTCATTATTCACCAGAGCATTACTAACATTAACATATTCTATATCATTTTTACCATACAACAGTGTTGTCGCAACCTAAAAAAAAAAATAACGACGAGTCTCATCGCAAGACTTTATTATTCGTTAGGCGTGACATTAAAAAAAATCGAGGAAAAGTCGACTTAATTCCTCTAGAAAAATGAAGGTTTTGAAAATGACCTTAAAAAAGACATGGAGTCGCCACCAATCTTTTTTAGCTAGGTGTGATCGGCCACCTATTAAAACCGGTTTTATAAAATATTTTAAAAATTAATTAAAACATTTTAAAAACCAATTTCAAGTCTGCGTTTTAAACCAGAGAAATCAAAGAAGCGGGTTCGGGAGTCGGTTACGTGTGGGGAAGGATTAGCACCCCCACAACGCCCGTATAAATCGGTACCTTATTAATCGTGTGTTATCTCAAGTCTCGGTAAAAAGTTGGTTTTAAATTTAGTATTTCAAGTTAATTCCCAATTTAAAGAAAAATAATTTCATTTTTTTTTATTGAAAATGATCCAGAATTTATAAATTCAAAATTTTCCTATATTCCCCAACAAACGTGGCAAAATATAGAAATTTTTATTAGTTTTGGAAAACTTTCCGAATCATTCTCTTTTTTGAAAGAAAGATATTCCTTTATTAATGATAATTGATGATATTCCCTCCAGCAAACCCGGTAGAGAACTCATGAATTATTTTAACTCGGGAATATCTTTATTTTTATTGAAAACCATTATCTTTTGAAAACATTTAAAATAAATGAATACGTATATGCTAAATAAAGATAACTAAATAAAAGCATAGGATATCATGAAATATTCGAAACCATATAATAAACCATGTAACATCAAAAAATATAAATCAAAATAACAACAATATCATAGAAATTATTATAGCAAGAATCACATATTATATAAAATGCATGAATATAAAAATGCAATGCATGAAATGTATTTTTTTCCTTTAATTAAGGAAATCCGTATATCTAAAAAGATATCCGGCTACCTTAGGAAAATATGTCAAATTAAATATTCTAAAACCAAAATACTTTGTGATTGTTTGAAAACAATTTTGAAAAGCTTGAATTAAAAATAAAAAATGGGCTAATTTCTTTAAAATGGCTCTAATTTCCTAAGTTTAAAAAATCCGGACTTGACTACCCTTAACCCGGGACTTGAAAAACCATTTTTAGAGTTTGAAAAGGCTTAGAAATTACCCTAAGTCAGTAGCTAACCCTTCTAATCAGCCCACTCTAAGTAAATTAACCAAAACAGAAAATTGTTTTTTTTTTAATTCAATTCTGACTCCACTGTTCAGTTTTAATCCACGAATTTTTATCCTATTTTTAAAAATTCCAAAAATTCTAAAAAAAATACTGGAAACTCAGAACATGTAAAACTACACGAAAAAAAATCGGCTTAATTTTCGAATCAAAGATGAATTCCCAGAAAAATCAGAGATGTACGAGTTTTTGGAGGAGAAAAAACTGCTTTGTTTTTCTTTAAATTCAATTCTGACTCCACTGTCCAGTTTTAATCCACGATTTTTTACCCTATTTTAAAAAATTCCAAAAATTCTAAAAAAAATACTGGAGACTCAGGACATATAAAACTACATGAGAAAAAATTGGCTTAATTTTCTGATCAAAGATGAATTCCCAGAAAAATCGGAGATGTACGAGTTTTGGGTGGAAAAAAAACTGCTTTGCCAACACATTTTTTTTGTCTTTGATAAAATCATTTAAAAATAAAAATAAAAATATTTGAAACTCATAAAATGACTTGAAAGCAGTAGCTAGGACTTTTTGAAAGTTAGATAAAAATTGGCTAAGTAAAAAAAATCACAAAGGTAGAATAATCAATTTGACAAACTTAATTTTCCACAAGTGTGCTCAAGAGAGCATGACTTTGAACCATTAATTGGCTCAAGTCATTATTCAAGTGGCATGAACATGAAATACATGAAACAATGCAGCAAACATAATGCATGAAATGCATGGATCTAAACCTAAATGTAAGGAAAATGCATGACATAAATAATATGGCCTAGACCTAACATGAACTTGCATGGCATTTAATGTAACCTAGACCTAAGACATGCATGGCATTTTCACAAACACAAGGCATGCTTAATTCAAAAATCCAACCAAATATCATGCAAATGCAAAAACCTAACAACTAGCATGACAAAAAATACAACACACAATGCAAAACACATGGAGTAGCCAAATGGCCCCAAGCTCCAACAAGCATGGCATTTTCACAAACACTTGGTATGCTAGCATGAAAAACTAAGTCATAACACAAAAATCACACAAGCATTTTCACAAACACCTAATATACCAAATCTAAAACATGCTCACTAAGATATAAAACAAGAATCATGCAAAGAATCACACAAGCATTTTCACAAACACTTAATATGCTAACTCTAAAACATGCTCAAATTTAAACAACATGAAAACAGAAAATTAAAAAATGCAAAAACATGATATCTAAGACATAAATGGCAACAAACAAAGCAACCAAATTAAATATAACTTAAGAACATGAAATAACATAACACTTGAAACATCAAAAACAAAGAAAATAGCATAAACAATATGGTAAAATGAATTGAAACAACAACTTAAAATAAATAATGTAGGCCATTTGGCCATGGTGAGTTTATTGTAAAAACAAAATGTAAAAAAAATATACTTAAGAAAGGAAATGAAGGAAGAACAAGAAACATTATTTTAAAATGAAAACTCACCAAGTAGAGATTAAAATAGCAAAAAACAAGAATAGAAAATGAAAGTGCAAGAGTTGGTGCTCAAGAGCAACCTCAAGAAGCTAATATTTCAAGCTTTTCTCTTCAAACTTTCCTTTATTTCTAAACTTTTCTTTTTTTGCTCTCAACCAAGAAGATAAAAACTAAGAAAAACTAAGAGAAATCAGCCAAAATGGAAAAGAAGAAACCAAAATCTGCCTCCCCTCTAGGGTTGGCAGAAAATGATGCTTATATGGACTCCAAGATGTTGTCATTTTTGTGTAACCTAATTTCAATCAAATGGCCAATAATTCAAGATGAAAAGTCATGAAATTATCACCCTTAGATTAGCATCTCAGCCCTATCAAGTTACAGCTGTCCAAGAAAAATGTTGACATCTTTTTTCCAGCCCAACTCTGATTTTTTGAAGGGCCCAAAAAGCCCTTTTCGGTTGCTTGGGTGAAATGACCATTTTGCCCCCTCGGATGCAAAATAAATATCAAACGGGCTCCAAATTCAATTTTTTCTTTTTTTAATACTTCCAAAATAATAAAATATTGAGTTCTGGAAGTTTTCAAAATTATCCGAGTCCGTTTGCTATTTATTTGGATTTTTTCTTCCCAAAATGTCCTTTTATGCCCCTACTTTTTACCATTTTTTAAACGAGCTCCAAATCAAGATTTTTCTTCACCAATCTCTTCAAAATAATTAAAAAGTGTGATCTGGAAGTTTTCATAATTTTTGGAGCTCATTTGGTATTTTTTCGGGATTTATCGGCTTGAATTACTGCATAGGAAGCTCGGGATTTAGCCATTTTGCAAACGAACTCGGAATCAAGATTTTCTTTCGCCAATCTCTTCCAAATAATTTAAAAATGAGATTTACCAAATTTCAGAATTTTTGGAGTCCATTTGCTATTTTTCCGGGATTTATCTTTTTGAATTACTGCATAAGAAGCCCGGGATTTGGCCATTTTGCAAACGAACTCGGAATCAAGATTTTCTTTTACCAATCTCTTTCAAATGATTTAAGAATGATATTGACAAATTTTCCATAATTTTCGGAGTCCATTTGCTATTTTTCCCAAAATTTTCCAATTTTGCCCTTTAACCTCCGAAACCCGGTTTTGCTCAAAACAAGTCCGATTTTCAGATTTTCTTCAATCTGAGCCTTGGGCCATCCTTTTTAATCATTCCTCATCCATTGGGGGCTTTGGTCTTACCAAGTCGGGCCATTTCTGTGATTCTTCCCGATTTTACCGAAATCCACTAAAAACCCTAATTCTCGGTTTTCTCCCGGATTGACTTTTTTTCGGTTTTTCTTGCAAGTGACTTCTCCATTACCCGTAGTCAGTGCTTATCTTTCATTTGGAACCTTCAATTTCGACCAGTTTGATCGTTTAAGCACTTTTCCCCAAATTTCTCGGATTAGGGTTTCCTTTCTACTGAATCTCCAAATCCCAACTTCCGAACTCCATATCTTTCAATGTAGACCTCGGATTATCAAAATTCTTTCGCCATTTTTCAATTGAACTTAAAATCTTGATTTTGAAAGTGGGTTGACTTTTTCAGTAGTTGACTTTCTGGGGTTGACTTTTTCGGGGTTGACTTTTTTTCAAGTTTGACTTTTTGTGCTCGCCCTCTTAAACTAAGTCTCGGAGTACCACCTGCAGGATGAAAACAGTCTTTTTACACTTGGGAACATCAATATGGGAAGAAAACATACCTGTTTAGTGGTCCGGACAAAATTAGGTGTCTACAGCTACCCCTCTTTGGCTATTGCTGAGAATCAGGAATCAGGCAAAGATAAACCGACACTAATTTTGTACGGTCAGTGACATCACATGTGAAGGAAAGGGAAAGGGGTTTCTTTTTCATTTTAATTTTTTTCATTTTCTATTTTTCATTTTTTCATTTTTTTCTTCTTTCTTCTTTTTTTTCTTTTTTCTTTTTTCCTTTTTTTTATTTTTTTTTATTTTTTTTTATTTTTTTTTTCTCTTTTTTCATTTTTTTTAAAAACAATAAATTGAAGATTTTGTCCTTAAATTGAATTCCCTGCCTAAACAAGGCTCGATTCGTCTTAAGGGAATGAATTCGATTTCAAAAGAAAAATTTATGCTCGAAGGGCTTTAAAATTGGTGCCCGAAGGTCTTAAAATGGTGCCCGGAGGTCTTAAAAATTGGTGCCCGGAGGTCTTAAAAATTGGTGCCCGGAGGTCTTACCCCTGAAAAAAGTTATGCCCGGAGGTCTTAAAGATGTTGCCCGAAGGTCTTACCTGTGATTTGAAAAATTATGCCCGGAGGTCTTAAAAATTGGTACCCGGAGGTCTTACCCCTGAAAAAAGTTATGCCCGGAGGTCTTAAAGATGTTGCCCAGAGGTCTTACTTATGATTTGAAAAAAATTATGCCCGGAGGTCTTAAAAATTGGTGCCCCGAGGTTTTACCCCTGAAAAAAGTTATGCCCGGAGGTCTTAAAGATGTTGCCCGGAGGTCTTACCTGTGATTTGAAAAATTATGCCCGGAGGTCTTAAAAATGGTGCCCATAGGCCTTAAGAATGGTGCCCGGAGGCCTTACCCGTGATTTGAAAAAAATGCGCTGTATGCGACTTTAAAAATGATGCCCGGAGGTCTTAAGAATGGTGCCAGGAGGCCTTACCCGTGATTTGGAAAAAATGCGCTGTATGCGACTTTAAAAATGATGCCCGGAGGTCTTAAGAATGGTGCCCGGAGGCCTTGCCCATAATTTGGAAGAAATGCGCTGTACGCGACTTTAAAAATGATGCCCGGAGGTCTTAAGAATGGTGCCCGGAGGCCTTACCCGTGATTTGGAAGAAATGCGCTGTATGCGACTTTAAAAATGATGCCCGGAGGTCTTAAGAATGGTGCCCGGAGGCCTTACCCATAATTTGGAAGAAATGCGCTGTATGCGACTTTAAAAATGATGCCCGGAGGTCTTAAGAATGGTGCCCGGAGGCCTTACCCGTGATTTGGAAGAAATGCACTGTATGCGACTTTAAAAATGATGCCCGGAGGTCTTAAGAATGGTGCTCGGAGGCCTTACCCATAATTTGGAAAAAATGCGCTGTATGCGACTTTAAAAATGATGCCCGGAGGTCTTAAGAATGGTGCCCGGAGGCCTTACCCATAATTTGGAAAAAATGCGCTGTATGCGACTTTAAAAATGATGCCCGGAGGTCTTAAGAATAGTGCCCGGAGGCCTTACCCCTGAAAAAAGTTATGCCCGGAGGTCTTAAAGATGTTCTTTGAAGAATTGTTGAAAATTACCCTAACGATTTTGAGAAGATGCGAATGCTTTTTGATGCAGATGCAGGTGTTGAATAAGACACGAAATGACTTAAACTGGTGCAAATGTCTTTAATGCAAATGTAAATGACTTGGATTGATGCCCATGTTTCATGATGCAGATGCCCCTACTAATTGTGTTCATGTAACTGGTTTATGAATGGTGTAACTACAATTACCACACAGTAATGAAAATGCAATGATTCTAGAAATGATGCAATTGCTTGAGATGACACAAATACGAATTCCATGAAGAATGTAAATGTAAAGGTAAAATACAGATGCTTATGGAATAATGCCAATGCAAATACCCATGAATGATGCAAATGCTTGCCGACACTGTGCAGATGCAAAAGCTCGATAAAGAGATGAGTGCTCATGAGTGATGCAAGTGCCCCCGGCTGTTTTTCTAGACTTTGGCTTAGCCTTTCAAATTCATTTTTCCTCTTCAAATCAGAGTATATCTTCAATTCATTTTGGCTATTCTCTTTGCCCCAACAGTTTTTCAAACTTTCATCAACAGAGATCTGAACCGGGTTCTATTTCTTCTTCTCATATCTGGAAGTCAAGACCTATCCTGGCAGTTCTACACCTTTGAGTTAGAAAAATCCTTGTCTCATGCCAACATCAAAATGGGTATTTCAGAAAAATCTTTTTATTTGTTTTCGCATTTTGAAAACTTCTGAACAAAAAATATTAACCCCACAATGTGTGATGTACAAATCTTTTGAAGACTGATGATCATTGTTAGAAATTTCTCTAAGTATCAATTTGGGTTTTTTCAACTGGATTGGCAAGGCTTGGTATAACAAGATTCTGGCTTTTCCAGGAAAACTTCATGACAAAAATGTATATCCCTTCTAGGCTCACAAATGGAACAGTTTTTATAAATCATGAATTCATTGAGAACCAAACAAATTCAACATTCTTTTAGTTTCCATATCAAGGTATTTTGTCAAGCATCAAGATTGGCTGGGATGTTTAAACCGGAAAGTTTAATCTTGGGAACAAAGTTTCAGTTTTTGAAGACAATCCTCCGAATGAGAGCTGACAATTTGGGGGGTTCAGGAATTCCTAGATGTTCCTCGATGACCACTCCTTTAATAAGATCTTTTCTTTTGGGGTATCGGCACTATCATCGATGGCATCGAAAATTCCCATTCTACTCTAGACCGCCCGTTTTTTTGGGTTTTCGCCCTAGAGTCCCATTCTTTTCAATTTTTCTCTTTTTTTTTTTTTTTTTTACCATGCACTTGAGAATTCTAAATTCTTCCTTAGTGAAATGAGAATTTGATAAGATGGGATAAAATCTGAGGAAAACCCTTCAAATTAAACATTCATGCTTGATCAAAATGGACTTTTAAAGCACGTAATGTAGGCCATGGCTCAGGATTCAGAAAGAAAGGATAAATAGGCCCAAAATATGTGTTTGAGGATAATCAGATCAAGGATCCTTTCTTGAAGAGGATTTTCTTTGAAGCATGTGTCTCTTCTTGGACATTTCTTTCTTTTTGATTTTGCTCTTTTTCTTCCTTGCTTTTGGCTTTCAATTTGCCATGTCTTTCACACACATTTTTTTATTGTGTTTTTTGTTTGTTTTTCTTGGCTTTCATTTCGTCATCTTTTCCTCTTCTTTTTTTCTTTGACAGAGTGCGCCCGTATTTATTCGGGGCTCCATTTGCTTTGTGTCTGTCCCTGAGCTGTCACTCATTTCTCAATGATCTTTGAAAAGATCTTTCCTCGCATTTGCCCCCCAGTGTAGAGGGTAATCCTTGATCAGGGTTCAAAGAATTAAGAATTCTTTTGGCTCAAAAGGGGTGACTATGGATAATAATTTTTTTTCTTGTGAAATGGATATGAAAGATGGCCATTCATCATATCAAGCCCAAATATTCTCATTGAAAAGCAATCCTCAGGGGAAATAGATATTCAGAATTTCATTTTGCACTTTGGAATCATCCGAATTCTCATATGCATGATATCATGATTTTTCTTTTTCTTTTTTTTCTTTTTTTTTTTCGTCGCATGCCCCCAATGATTCATGCATTAGCCCATCCTTCTTCACTATGTATCCATCATTTCCACATATGATGCCCCAATTTGATTATCCATGCGAATTTGTATCAACGAGGAACATGGCAAGTCTAGGTCTGTTTTGAAAAGGCTGAGTTTCCAATCTGAGTTCTTTGAAGAGACAAGGAAAACATGACCCAAAAGCAGGTTTTCTCTGGGACAAGGGATAATCTAGTTTAATCATTGTGCCCCAAGGTGTCAATCATGAAGTGATGTCTGGGCAATTAGTGTTTTGTGGTCATTGGGAAAGGTCATGAATGGTTTTAGCACAATCCTGACACACACCAAATTATCAAAATCTGGATTCTTGAAAGAATGTCTCATTTGTTTGATTTTCAAGGAATTCAAAAAATTTCAAAAAGTTTGTTCCTTTGTTCATAGCCTAGACTAGGATTTACATCCTTGCTTATTTTGCAATGACAATGCTTCTTTTTTTTCATTCATTTTTCCTTGAAGCATTAGGTCTTTCAAGTGTTATTGATTCAAGGTTTAGGTATAGAGAAGCCCAAAAAAGAGGGGGATGGTGTTGGGTCATTTCTAACACTGATCATCAATCTTCTTGAGACTATCCATTATTAAAACTTCCTTAATGCTTGTTTTTGTAAATTCACGTTTATTTAAAACACAACAAACACAAAGCATTTAAAATTCATTTAATTCATGTAGATGTTAACATGAGACAAGTGCTTTCATCATCACAGTGTATAAAACTACATGCGTCAAAAATGCTCCTATTGACATCCTTCAAAGGTAGTAATTCTCCCCCTAAAACCCTGAAAGAAATTGATTTAGGGCTAAGTGGCCTTCCATTGATCGATAAGCTCCGGTGTCAAAATACCATCACGGATAAAACTTTCAATCATTTCCTTCAGTTGTCTGCATTTTTCAGTTGAATGCCCAACTACCCCTAGGTGATAATCACACTTGCTGTCAGGGTCATAACTCCTTGCTGATGGATTCGGAGCTATTTTCAAAGGTACCGGGGTAAGGTACTGATTCTTTATTAGTAATGGCAGTAAGTCAGGGATGGGGATTGGAATTCTTTCTTGATTTTCTCGCGGTCGTTTTCTAGAAGTAGGCCTTGTTGCAAGGGCTGGTATAGGATTAGGTGTTTGTGTGGATAGGTAAGGATAAAGGCTTGGAGATACCTCAGTAGGGTAACATGATTGGTATGAGGGAAATTGGGAATATGGGATGAAATCTTCCATAGTTTGGACATCTTCCTCTTTCTTTCTTGGTGCCTTATTTCTCTCGGTATTGGATGTTCCTTCTCTTTCAAGTTTCCCATTCTTGATAGCATTCTCAATCATCTCCCCTGAAATTACCATGTCCGCAAAATTCTTCGAAGCATTGCCGACAAGTCTGTCATAGTACGGGGCATGCAGTGTAGTCACAAAAAGGATAGTGATTTCCTTTTGTGTCAAGGGCGGTTGTATTTGGGCAGCCAGGCTCATCCACCGTTGTGCATATTCTTTGAAGCTCTCAGTAGCTTTTTTCTCCATATTTTGCAAAGTGAGACGATCAAGTGTCTTGTCGGTCATATGCTTGTACTGGTTTAGAAAAGCCCCAGCCAAATCATTCCAAGAGCGAATCTGATCCTTGCTCAACTAACTATACCACCTAATTGCGGACCCGCTGAGGCTATCCTGAAAGCAGTGAATCAAAAGCTTATCATTATCTATCTGACTTGTCATCTTTCGGCAGAACATAGTGATGTGGGCTGATGGATCGGTCGTCCCGTCATATTTCACAAAGTCAGGGATCTTGAACTTAGGAGGAATGACTAAATCGAGGACCAAGCATCGTTCTTTCGCCTCCACACTCCCGAATACATCTTTTCTTTCTATTGCCCGGAGCCTTTCATCTAACAACTGATATTTCCCTTGGGAATCTGCCAACTCAACCTCATTTACTGCAACCCTTTTCAACTTTGCCTGTTCAGCCAGATCATCTGATTTTAGGACATTGACGGGGTTAACAGTGTTCTGGGCATCACTTATTGCTACCTCATCTTGGCCCTTTTGTACCTCTAACCCTTCTCCGGCGACAAAGTTTTCGGTGTATCCTTTTCCCTTCATTACAGCAGACATTAGCTCCATCAGTTTAGTCATCTGATCCTTAGATTCTGCTTGAGATTTTGCTAGCTGTTCTCGCAATTCTCTCTGTTCCCTTTCCATTTTTTCCATTCGGGCAACTTGTTCATCCTCCATAGCACCGGCCTGTATTAAAAGTGTACTCAGTACTTCTTCTGATTTGAAATGGAAATTCTTTCAAAGACTCCTAAAGCCAAGCCAACTTCTATTTTATTTCCCCCAAATGTATGTCATGATGAATGAGCCATGAATGCAATTTCATGCATGTGAAGCCTAAACAATATGATGTATGGATATGTACAATGGAAACATGCTGACCATATATGTGATAAATGCAATCACAATGCCAACATGTTGCAAACAAAGAATAAACAAATCAACACATGGATATATGCAATGACTGATCATGTGCATTTTAGCATGTTTCCCAATGAATGATCATATATCCTATGAATGCAACACGGTGTCAATTATGATACATGCAAACAATGAATGATTGATATAGAGTATATACAAAGAAAATCATGCTAACCATGTGTGTCATGAATGCGACCTAATGCTAACATGATGTATGTAATAAGCAAATTAATGCATGAACATATACAAAGAAATTATGCTGACTATGTTTGTTATGAATGCAACCTGACAAATAATTGATGGGATGCAAAATGCAAAGGGGAAGATATCACGGAGGAAATAAGAATCGGAGGAACTTAATCATCAACATCTTATAAATTTGAAGCATACTCAATTCATTCCCATATCAATGTTCACAATGGTATAAACCATGTTTTACAAAATTTGAGCAGTAGTTAAAACTGTCTTTACAAGCACTTTATTCTTCCTAGCATCCTAAGGCTATAAGAGCCGGCTACTGAAAAAGTGAAATCCTATTACATCATATAAGACCGAAGTCTTTCCACTTCAATGCTGTAAATCTCCCAATCCTAATGGCGTTTTCCCAGTCCTTTATCAATCAGTGTCGTTGGATCCAACCACTTGGCATCTATGAGAGCTTGCACTTTCCTTTTGACTGCTATACAATCTTCGATGCTATGGCCAACAATTCCACAGTGATAATCACATCTTTCATTTGGATTATACCATATTGGATATGGTGGTAACAGGGGTTTCAATGGGACACAGGCAACCATGTGATTTTGGATCAGTATAGGGAGGAGCTCTTGGTAGCTGATTGGAATGGGATCAAAATGCATTTGGGTCTTATTCTGGGATCGTTTCTTAGTCACACATGGCCTAGGAGTTGGGGCACTTGGTGGTAGCACTAAGGTTCGAACCGGAGTGTTTACATGGGGATGTGGCGGAACAGCATGGTAAAGGTATGGATTTGGACACGGGGCCTTTGGAGGTTGTACATAGCTCGAGGTTCCTATCTCAGGTACTGGATAAGGTGATTGATGAGGGAAATAGTATGAACTGGTAGTTGGTAACGATGGAGTGGGATTCAGGAATCCCGTAGTGGTCGTCCCAATGGACGATTGGACCATAGTAGGGTGGGGATACTGGTTTGGACCTAGAACAGTTTGCAGGTATGGTACTGGATTCGAGGTTTCTGTCTTTGGTATCAGGCTTTCCGGTTTAATTATTTTCATGATTTTGTCCACAATTTCATCAGGATTGCAACCTTTGTGGCATTGACAAGTGCAGGATCCAGCAAGGATTGTATGTTCTGGACCTAATGGTTTTGGTTGATCCGAAGATGATGCGAAGCCCTGAGAAAGTTCACCTTTACTGTTACCCATATCCTCAACCATTTTCAGCAATTTGGCAAGTTGTTCCTTCACCTCTCGGATTTCATGTCCATATTCATCTTGATTGCGTTCCAAAGCACCCAATCGTTCCTCCGATTCATTCCTCATATCTCGAACCCCTTTCATGCAAATGAAAATGTCATGAGATTAAGATTATGAATGTACATGCTCTATTCCTATGTGCATGAATAAACTGATGGTTAATGCATGAACATATACAGAGAAATTATGATGACTATGTATGCTATGGATGCAATCTAATGCCAGGTATATACAGATAATGACTATGCATGTTATAAACGTGTCCTACAATGAATGACCATGCATGCTATGATGTCAAAATGATACATGCTAAGAATAAATGAATTAATACAAAGGTAGGTACAAAGAATGACCATGTATATCACAAATGTATTCTACAATGAATAATCATGCATGTTATGACTGTAACACGATGTCAAAATGACACAAATAAATTAACCAATGATTACACGAAATTGGTGGGACCTAAATCTTGATTATTCAAAAATCTCATTATGCAAGATTTGCCTCCTAATTTATGATTTTTTTTTAACATGCTTTTTTTTTGTGTTTTTTTTTTTATTTATGAAAAACCAATCACATTATTTTCAAAAGAATTTCAGGGTGGATCCCACTATGGTACCATATGCAAATCTTCATGTGACACTACCGGTTTTATGAAATCATCAAATGAAATTACCAACTGTTTATTGCAAAGAATGAGATCAATAACACAACCAAAAATGTACATGCTCTATTCACACATGTATGAAATGTGCAACATGCAAAATGCTTGAAAAAAGATTTTTTTTTTTTTTTTTTTATAAAAAAAACAGCTAATGAACATCTGCCCCAGCAATATCTGCTTATTTAGGCATCACGATGTCTTCGAGGCGGAGTATCACATTTATTACGGGCGATGTACGTACATCGTTGCCCGATCTACCACACTTATTCGGAGTGTAAAATAGGTAACAAAAGGTTTAGAACTGTCCCTCTATGTGTTCCTATTTTCGGTATATCTAACGGAAATCCGGCATGGCTTCGCCTAGGTTCACTATATGAGGGTGAATCGGTTCTAAGGCTCCGAATTGTTCCTCACTGTCGCCGGTGAAGGCTAGTAAGGCACCCCGATAAAAGCGGGTTCAATTCGTTAGAGTATATTTTCCTATGCCCATGCGGAGGATCATCACGAAGGCATTAGGTACTTTATACTCCGAAAGTGTTTCACTAGCCCATACGGAGGATCAATCACGAAGGCGTAGTTACTTTACTCCCACTTAAAAGGACGGAACCCGGGTATAGGATTCATGTTATGCAAATGCACGTGTAGTGTGTGTGGAGGAATAATAAACCTTTCACCACCTATTCTACAAACCTTATTCTAAATGCCCTAGCAATTAAAACATTCAAGAATAGTGTAACGCATTAACCAACAAGCAATTATAATATACAACCTTAAATAACTAGAGAACAAAAATAAAATGCATGCACATGAGTATGAACATATTTAAAAACAATTTATTATTTTCAAAATTCTCCTTATTAAAAAAATGTGGGAATTAAAATCAAATACCAATTAAACCAACAAAACCGAGACTTTGATAACACACGACTAATTCTAGGCCTGACTCTCTAATATGTCCCCAGTGGAGTCGCCAAGCTGTCGCAACCTAAAAAAAAAATAACGACGAGTCTCATCGCAAGACTTTATTATTCGTTAGGCGTGACATTAAAAAAAATCGAGGAAAAGTCGACTTAATTCCTCTAGAAAAATGAAGGTTTTGAAAATGACCTTAAAAAAGACATGGAGTCGCCACCAATCTTTTTTAGCTAGGTGTGATCGGCCACCTATTAAAACCGGTTTTATAAAATATTTTAAAAATTAATTAAAACATTTTAAAAACCAATTTCAAGTCTGCGTTTTAAACCAGAGAAATCAAAGAAGCGGGTTCGGGAGTCGGTTACGTGTGGGGAAGGATTAGCACCCCCACAACGCCCGTATAAATCGGTACCTTATTAATCGTGTGTTATCTCAAGTCTCGGTAAAAAGTTGGTTTTAAATTTAGTATTTCAAGTTAATTCCCAATTTAAAGAAAAATAATTTCATTTTTTTTATTGAAAATGATCCAGAATTTATAAATTCAAAATTTTCCTATATTCCCCAACAAACGTGGCAAAATATAGAAATTTTTATTAGTTTTGGAAAACTTTCCGAATCATTCTCTTTTTTGAAAGAAAGATATTCCTTTATTAATGATAATTGATGATATTCCCTCCAGCAAACCCGGTAGAGAACTCATGAATTATTTTAACTCGGGAATATCTTTATTTTTATTGAAAACCATTATCTTTTGAAAACATTTAAAATAAATGAATACGTATATGCTAAATAAAGATAACTAAATAAAAGCATAGGATATCATGAAATATTCGAAACCATATAATAAACCATGTAACATCAAAAAATATAAATCAAAATAACAACAATATCATAGAAATTATTATAGCAAGAATCACATATTATATAAAATGCATGAATATAAAAATGCAATGCATGAAATGTATTTTTTTCCTTTAATTAAGGAAATCCGTATATCTAAAAAGATATCCGGCTACCTTAGGAAAATATGTCAAATTAAATATTCTAAAACCAAAATACTTTGTGATTGTTTGAAAACAATTTTGAAAAGCTTGAATTAAAAATAAAAAATGGGCTAATTTCTTTAAAATGGCTCTAATTTCCTAAGTTTAAAAAATCCGGACTTGACTACCCTTAACCCGGGACTTGAAAAACCATTTTTAGAGTTTGAAAAGGCTTAGAAATTACCCTAAGTCAGTAGCTAACCCTTCTAATCAGCCCACTCTAAGTAAATTAACCAAAACAGAAAATTGTTTTTTTTTTTAATTCAATTCTGACTCCACTGTCCAGTTTTAATCCACGAATTTTTATCCTATTTTTAAAAATTCCAAAAATTCTAAAAAAATACTGGAAACTCAGAAGATGTAAAACTACACGAAAAAAAATCGGCTTAATTTTCGAATCAAAGATGAATTCCCAGAAAAATCAGAGATGTACGAGTTTTTGGAGGAGAAAAAACTGCTTTGTTTTTCTTTAAATTCAATTCTGACTCCACTGTCCAGTTTTAATCCACGATTTTTTACCCTATTTTAAAAAATTCCAAAAATTCTAAAAAAAATACTGGAGACTCAGGACATATAAAACTACATGAGAAAAAATTGGCTTAATTTTCTGATCAAAGATGAATTCCTAGAAAAATCGGAGATGTACGAGTTTTGGGTGGAAAAAAAACTGCTTTGCCAACACATTTTTTTTGTCTTTGATAAAATCATTTAAAAATAAAAATAAAAATATTTGAAACTCATAAAATGACTTGAAAGCAGTAGCTAGGACTTTTTGAAAGTTAGATAAAAATTGGCTAAGTAAAAAAAATCACAAAGGTAGAATAATCAATTTGACAAACTTAATTTTCCACAAGTGTGCTCAAGAGAGCATGACTTTGAACCATTAATTGGCTCAAGTCATTATTCAAGTGGCATGAACATGAAATGCATGAAACAATGCAGCAAACATAATGCATGAAATGCATGGATCTAAACCTAAATGTAAGGAAAATGCATGACATAAATAATATGGCCTAGACCTAACATGAACTTGCATGGCATTTAATGCAACCTAGACCTAAGACATGCATGGCATTTTCACAAACACAAGGCATGCTTAATTCAAAAATCCAACCAAATATCATGCAAATGCAAAAACCTAACAACTAGCATGACAAAAAATACAACACACAATGCAAAACACATGGAGTAGCCAAATGGCCCCAAGCTCCAACAAGCATGGCATTTTCACAAACACTTGGTATGCTAGCATGAAAAACTAAGTCATAACACAAAAATCACACAAGCATTTTCACAAACACCTAATATACCAAATCTAAAACATGCTCACTAAGATATAAAACAAGAATCATGCAAAGAATCACACAAGCATTTTCACAAACACTTAATATGCTAACTCTAAAACATGCTCAAATTTAAACAACATGAAAACAGAAAATTAAAAAATGCAAAAACATGATATCTAAGACATAAATGGCAACAAACAAAGCAACCAAATTAAATATAACTTAAGAACATGAAATAACATAACACTTAAAACATCAAAAACAAAGAAAATAGCATAAACAATATGGTAAAATGAATTGAAACAACAACTTAAAATAAATAATGTAGGCCATTTGGCCATGGTGAGTTTATTGTAAAAACAAAATGTAAAAAAAATATACTTAAGAAAGGAAATGAAGGAAGAACAAGAAACATTATTTTAAAATGAAAACTCACCAAGTAGAGATTAAAATAGCAAAAAACAAGAATAGAAAATGAAAGTGCAAGAGTTGGTGCTCAAGAGCAACCTCAAGAAGCTAATATTTCAAGCTTTTCTCTTCAAACTTTCCTTTATTTCTAAACTTTTCTTTTTTTGCTCTCAACCAAGAAGATAAAAACTAAGAAAAACTAAGAGAAATCAGCCAAAATGGAAAAGAAGAAACCAAAATCTGCCTCCCCTCTAGGGTTGGCAGAAAATGATGCTTATATGGACTCCAAGATGTTGTCATTTTTGTGTAACCTAATTTCAATCAAATGGCCAATAATTCAAGATGAAAAGTCATGAAATTATCACCCTTAGATTAGCATCTCAGCCCTATCAAGTTACAGCTGTCCAAGAAAAATGTTGACATCTTTTTTCCAGCCCAACTCTGATTTTTTGAAGGGCCCAAAAAGCCCTTTTCGGTTGCTTGGGTGAAATGACCATTTTGCCCCCTCGGATGCAAAATAAATATCAAACGGGCTCCAAATTCAATTTTTTCTTTTTTTAATACTTCCAAAATAATAAAATATTGAGTTCTGGAAGTTTTCAAAATTATCCGAGTCCGTTTGCTATTTATTTGGATTTTTTCTTCCCAAAATGTCCTTTTATGCCCCTACTTTTTACCATTTTTTAAACGAGCTCCAAATCAAGATTTTTCTTCACCAATCTCTTCAAAATAATTAAAAAGTGTGATCTGGAAGTTTTCATAATTTTTGGAGCTCATTTGGTATTTTTTCGGGATTTATCGGCTTGAATTACTGCATAGGAAGCTCGGGATTTAGCCATTTTGCAAACGAACTCGGAATCAAGATTTTCTTTCGCCAATATCTTCCAAATAATTTAAAAATGAGATTTACCAAATTTCAGAATTTTTGGAGTCCATTTGCTATTTTTCCGGGATTTATCTTTTTGAATTACTGCATAAGAAGCCCGGGATTTGGCCATTTTGCAAACGAACTCGGAATCAAGATTTTCTTTTACCAATCTCTTTCAAATGATTTAAGAATGATATTGACAAATTTTCCATAATTTTCGGAGTCCATTTGCTATTTTTCCCAAAATTTTCCAATTTTGCCCTTTAACCTCCGAAACCCGGTTTTGCTCAAAACAAGTCCGATTTTCAGATTTTCTTCAATCTGAGCCTTGGGCCATCCTTTTTAATCATTCCTCATCCATTGGGGGCTTTGGTCTTACCAAGTCGGGCCATTTCTGTGATTCTTCCCGATTTTACCGAAATCCACTAAAAACCCTAATTCTCGGTTTTCTCCCGGATTGACTTTTTTCGGTTTTTCTTGCAAGTGACTTCTCCATTACCCGTAGTCAGTGCTTATCTTTCATTTGGAACCTTCAATTTCGACCAGTTTGATCGTTTAAGCACTTTTCCCCAAATTTCTCGGATTAGGGTTTCCTTTCTACTGAATCTCCAAATCCCAACTTCCGAACTCCATATCTTTCAATGTAGACCTCGGATTATCAAAATTCTTTCGCCATTTTTCAATTGAACTTAAAATCTTGATTTTGAAAGTGGGTTGACTTTTTCAGTAGTTGACTTTCTGGGGTTGACTTTTTCGGGGTTGACTTTTTCGGGGTTGACTTTTTTTCAAGTTTGACTTTTTGTGCTCGCCCTCTTAAACTAAGTCTCGGAGTACCACCTGCAGGATGAAAACAGTCTTTTTACACTTGGGAACATCAATATGGGAAGAAAACATACCTGTTTAGTGGTCCGGACAAAATTAGGTGTCTACAAGTGTAGTGGTTAAATGATCATAGCTATCAGGCAAGGAATTTAACAGAGTAAGAGCCTTATCTTCATCAGAGATATTTGCATCTAGATTTTCAAGATCAGCGAGGATTTTGTTAAAACTTACTAGATGCTCCTGCATGGTGATACCTTGCATATACTGGAAGCGGAACAGCTTCTTCTTCAGATAGAGTCTGTTCTCCATGCTTTTTGTCATGTACTTGTCCTCAAGTTATTTCCAGAGAGTTTTTGCATTATTCTCTCTCATGACAAAGTACTTCTGGTCCTTGGCTAGGCATAACCGGATTGTGCCACAAGCCTGACGGTTGACAAATTTCCAGTCATCTTCAGAAATATCTCTGGGCCTGTCTTCCAGAGCGATATGTGAACCCTCTCGGAATAACAGATCCTGAACTTCGCACTGCCACATGCCAAAGTTGTTGGTGCCATCAAATTTCTCCACCTCGAACTTTGCAGTGGTCATCGAGTTCTTTCTGATATAAGAACTTGATCGTGCGCTGCTGGTTGTTTCATGTGTCTCTAATGATTCTGCCATGGTAATAAAACAAAATTACCAACTTATAGTTTTTCCGTTACCTGTATGGAAAAACGGATGCCGCGGTTGAGTCCGGAATAGTCAAAATAGCCAGGAAAGGGTCCAACTGTGTAAATTTTGGACACACGGTGAATATTCTGCTACAAATGGCTCGAAATGGACTCGGTTTAGCTCAACCGGCTCGGAAAAGTCTCGGAATAGTGTTCTGAAACGGCTCAAAAAATAGCCCGAAAAAGTTGGTCGGAGCTGCGGCGGCGCGTGGGGCGCGTGCGGCGGCGCGTGGGCGCGTGAAGGCTACTGGCTCAATGGCCCTTGGGGCGCGTGAGGCCCACTCGTCTTCAACCTCTGGCTGGCGCGTGCGGCGCGTGTGGCGCGTGGGTTTCACGCGTCTTCAACCTCCAGAGGCGCGTGGGGCGCGTGAACTCCTCTTCTGGCGGCGCGTGGCGGCGCGTGCGGCGGCTTCTGGCGCTCCGGTTGATTCTGCTGCACTCCTCTCGACGACCTCTTCAACCTGGTATTTTCAAAACACAAATTGGAGCACTTTTGAAAAACGGACAGAATCGAACAAACTCGGTTTTACGTAAAAATTGGCTCTGATACCAATTTGTTGTGCGGAAGCGAATTGATATTACTAAAACCGATTTAAACACACTGAAACAACACCGATATTTTACGTGGTTCGGCAACTGTGCCTACGTCCACGGGAGGAGGAGCTTGAAGCTTTGTATTAATGGAGTTTAGAGTACAAACATATACAGAATTCAAGGTGCTACACAAGCACTGAACTCACAACTCAACACAATACCGAATTACTCTATAAACACAGAGTATTTGCTTCAACAATTTAGCTCTAACTTACTCAACTCTACTCTACTCACTCATCTTTTCTCTCTTACTCTACATGGCTATTTATAGCCAAAACATCAAGGTGTGAACACTAAGCAAGTGGCAGCCACCATCCACCACCTATCTTGGTGTGAACACATTGCAAGTGGTAGCCACCATAGCCACCATCCATTTGCAAGTGGTAGCTTCCATTATTGGTGGTGCAAGTGGTGCAAGTGGTAGGTCCATTATTGGTGCTAAGCCACCTATGTGACTTTGAGCCATACCATATTCCAACATAATGTTGGGAAAAATAAACCGTGGTTGCCCAAAAGCAAACATTCACCCATAAGGATAACAATATTTTTTACGTGGTTCGACCCTTCTTGGCCTACATCCACGATCCCATAAGGATAACAGCACTACAACAAGTAGAACCCTCATACAAGTAGCTTTTGCACGGATAAAACTACAAACCCTCTTACAAGTAGCTTTTGAATGGATTAAGCTACAAACCCTCTTACAAGTAGCTTTTGAATGGATTAAGCTACAAACCCTCTTACAAGTAGCTTTTGAATGGATTAAGCTACAAACCCTCAAATTAACATACTTGTAACTTTTGCACGGATTAAGTTACAAACCCTCTTACAAGTAGCTTTTGAATGGATTAAGCTACAAACCCTCTTACAAGTAGCTTTTGAATGGATTAAGCTACAAACCCTCAAATTAAACACTATGACTCACCACCGGAAAATCCTAATACAAGAGTATAGACTATCTCTCACAAGGGTGGTGGGTGAGTTCAACCAAAGCCTAAGCTCTCTACTTATAAGGTGAAAACCCCCTTGGCTTAACATAAGCAAGCTATGTGGGATTGGGACTTGACTCAAAAATACTCAACATATCATCCCTTGAGTCAAAGTCCCAATAATCTCTTGCTAGGGACCCGACAACTCTTCTTCCTCGAACAAATCTTCTCTCCTCGCTCGAACCAAAAAACTCTTGGCAGCTGGCAGCATCTCTCCTTGCTTGAACCACAAGACTTCTGGGCAACTCCTCCCTCGAACCATAAGCTCTGATACCAGTTGTTGGGAAAAATAAACCGTGGTTGCCCAAAAGCAAACATTCACCCACAACAAGCATTCGAATAAGAAGAGAAAAAGACACAATATTTTTTACGTGGTTCGACCCTCTTGGTCTACATCCACGATCCCATAAGGATAACATCACTACAACAAGTAGCTTTTGCACGGATAAAACTACAAACCCTCATACAAGTAGCTTTTGAATGGATTAAGCTACAAACCCTCTTACAAGTAGCTTTTGAATGGATTAAGCTACAAACCCTCAAAACAAAACACTATGACCCACCTCCCGAGAACCAATTGAGTGTAATTGCAATCAATTATTAGCTTTTGATAAGACTATAAAAGGTTAACATTCTAATTAATTATTCACACTTACTGACCATATATATTACAAAAATCCTTGAATAGCAATGACTATTTACAAACAAAAAAAAACTAAATGAATGTTTATATCTTTAATTAATCCTTTTTGATTAAATGAAAATTCGCTTTTCAAAATATTTTACATAATTTTTACTTTTCACTACTTGGTATGGTGGCACCAAGATGGTTTGTGATGCAGGTAATTTGCGTACAAATTCAAACGACCTCCTTTTCCATCCATGAACAATCAATAATCCTCTTGTACAAAAATATAAAAAATCAGAAAAAAAATGCTTCTTTTTGCAGGGATAACTTTTTAATATAGCAAAAAGATGATACATTTGATCAGCAAAGGCAACAAATTTTGGTTGTGTAAGAAGTTTGTCTTTGCTACTTCACACTATTTAGGATTTCGTCGCTATCAAATGACTAAAATGAGAGCACATTAAGTGATTGAAATCTGTTTTACGAATTATAAAGACACAGGCTATGCAATTTTACAAACAGAACCTGGATTTCATTAAATAAAACTTATGCACAATATCAAGTCTTTAACAATGGTATATTATCCTCAACTTTAAAAGTCCAACAAAATTAACAGATGAACTACATTTTATTTCAAATCATTTAATTTCAAAATAGAAAATAAAGTTTTGAGTCGAGTTGACAAAGCTGACCGAATTCGATAACTTCTCTAAGTCAATCTGTGATCGAATCTGGTTAGATCCGGATTGATTTAAGAGGTCAAACACCCGAATTCAAAATAATTCGAACTCGAAAAAATCCGAACCCGTAAAACCTAAAATCGACACAATTCAAAATCTTTCATAGCATAAATCTATTACGACCCGAATCCTAAATCGATTCGATCCAAAACACATAAAAAACTAAATTTATAATCGAAAAAATTGAATTATAAGTATATGAATTTATTTAAAATTAAATTAATAAATAAATGATAATTTTTAATTACTAAATTTAGGCTAATTACTCACTAACCCTTTTAAGTCTGTCAAAAGTTTTATACTAAATTAAGCATTCATTGAATTTAGTCCATGATTTTAATGTTGGGTCCACAAGCACAAAGTTTTTTTTTTTTTTTTTATGAAATCTAGACAGACGAAGGTTTCTTGCATGGTTTTGTAACGTTTGTTTAATAAGTTGTTTAACATGTGGCTTACCCTCAATCAATATCTACTTATCTTCTTTTTTATTTTTGTTTTTCTTCAATATCGGTCACTGAATTAAGTGGTTTGTTATTAATTTGGAAAGAAAAAAAATCCATTGAGATCTTTTAATTTTTGGGAATAATATTTCATTACATGCAGCAAAACACTTGTATTTCTTTCATTTGCAAGGAAGAAAAAGCTCCTTGGGCAACAGTTGTGCATAATCTAAGCTTTGATCAAATTGACTGTAAGTCTCTCTAAGTTTTTAATTTTTTGGTTTTCATTCCTTTCCTGATTGTTAACAATAAAAAAAAAAAAAAATTAATAGAAGTTTAGGTTCGAATTTCACCGTTTCTTGAAGAAACGAAAAAGGGTCCAACCCTTTGATAAAAACAAAAAAACAAAAATCCCAGTTAGCTTCTAAGCCCCATGACATCCAGTATTAACTTAGTAAATTTATGCTGACATGGACAAATCTATGGTGATGAATCTTTCTTATTGATCTAAGGATTGTGAATGACTTTGTTCTCAGTGTTCTAAAGTGCAAATTATGAATGACATATATACTTTTGATAAACTATATATAGTAAGACATAATCTTGTCAAAATGTTGGGATATTTAAAAGTTTTATTTTCAATAAAAATGAGTGTTTATGTTTCATTCATTTTCTAATTAATCTAATCTATTTATCATTTTCGAAAAAAGTAAATAAAATCCAAGATTTTACAAAAATTATATTTAGTTATTATTATTATATATTACATAAATTAAATGATTACATTAATTCTATTTAATCTTTAAAGATTAAGGGTGTGTTTGATAAACCATTGAAAATTTTAAATGCATTGAAACAGAAAATTTTCAACATTTAATTTTTTTCAATGTATTTTATAATCCATATTAAATTTTACTTAATAAAAAATTTTCAACAAAAAAGTGTCGAAAAAAATAAGTAGGTAGAGAGCTACTTATCACTTAATGAAGAAAATGTTAAGTCAATTTTATTTTTTAAAAATTTATATTCGAACTAAGTTATCTATTTTTTTTCTTACAAAAGATGAGATATTTAAATTACCCTTTTTAATTTTTATCCTTAGAAAAAAAAATTCCCCTTACTCAGGCCCGGCCCTGGGCTGACCCGAGCGAGCTTGTCGGCCCGGATCACTCTTCACAAATATTAAAAAAATTAAAAAATCATTTTTATTAATATTTGTATATTTTTATAATTATTTTTTTTTTAATTATTTTTTTATAGATGAACGGTAATTCGGGCCGGACCAGCTCGAATCACAAAATTCTTGCCCAGACCCAGCCCAATACAGGTCGGGCCAAGCGGGCTATCCGGCCCATGAGTAGGTTTATCCATAACTATCCAAAATAATGTAAAATATTATGTTAATAAGATTAAAATTGTGAAATGAATGATTTTTCAAAATTCAAGATTTACAGTTATCAAATAATGTAATTATATTCAGTACTTAATTTTCAATAATATACCAAACAATTTTTATAATACAAATTCAGTACTTATAAATTCAATACTTAATTTTTCAACGCTTAATTTTTCAGTTTATCAAACAACACCTAAGATTACATCAATTTCATAATAACATTCAAACCAATAAACAAAACATGACCACTCGCAAACAAAGCGAGGACATCTCTTTTAATAATAATAGAAATATACTCCCAAAAAGGAAAAGATTTTTGAATTTTTCTTTCCAAATTAATAATTAAGAAACCTAATTAATTCGCGGATACTAAAGAAAAGCAGAGTCTTTCTAGCCAAAAAAGAAAAACAGAGTCTCTAGTAATGGGATATCATCCTCAATTTTGAAAGTCCAACAAAATTTACAGATGGGCAAATCATTTAATTTCAAAGTTGAATATGTAATTTTGAGTTGAACTAACAAACTTTACCTGAATTAGATAACTTGTTTGGATCGCTCCATGATTGAATTCAATCTGACTTGAATTGATTTAAAATTTTAAAGATTCGAATCCAAAAAAATCTAAATTCGAGAATAATCTGAACTCAAAAAAAATTCAAAATCGACATGATCCAAAAGTCTGTCATAACCTAATTCTATTACGATCCAAACCCAAGATCGATCCAATACGACACCTGTATAAAACCAAATTTATAAGCAAAAATACGCGAACTATATGCCTATGATTTTATTTAAAATTAAAATTAATAACTGAATGATACAATTTCTTCTTATATAAAAATTTAAATTTACGAAAATGCATTTATAATTATTATACAATTATATCAATAATGTATTATTAATAAAAGTCATTGATATTACAATTTTAAATTGTATTATGAAATAAAATTAATTCGAATATGAATATCAAATAATTTGTAGAATTATTCTAATTATATTAGATTAAGTTATAGATAATATTTAAATAAAAAATATTAATACTCAATGTATAAATAAAATTTTAATAAGTTCATTTTTTATGTTACTTTTAGTTTGCTATGTTAATATAGAAATTGCAAATATGGGTTCCTTTTGTTTTTTAGTATGGAGCATTTTCTTAAAATGATCATTAAAAATGGTATATTCTTAGTGAACCAAAGATACTATCATTTTTTGCTCATGAGTCCTGACAATCAAACAGATATTTGAATACATTATTGCCAACTTAAATTTTGATAACCCGATTCAAATCCAACCTGACGACAAATCTGGATATTGCTTTTTCAGTCTCCTTTGCCATTTGGAGTTATTGCTGATAGACCTTGATACATGTTGTGATCTCTAGCTTGTTATGAGAACCATTTCATTGATTTCAACTAAATAATGCCACCCAAAAAAAGGAAAATGGTTTTTCAATCTCCTTTTGCCATTTAGAGTTATTGCTGATAGACATTTGCTTGATACACGTTGTGATCTCTAGCTTGTTATGAGAACCATTTCATTGATTTCAACTAAATAATACCATCCAAAAAATGTAAAATGGTGAAGAAAGGGATTCAGGTTACTAAATAATGCCACCCAAAAAGAGGAAAATTGGAGTTATTGCTGATAGACATTAGCTTGATACACTTTGTGATCTCTAGCTTGTTATGAGAACCATTTCATTGATTTCAACTAAATAATGCCACCCAAAAAAATGAAAATGGTGAAGAAAGGGATTCAAGTTACTAAATAATACCACTCAAAAAAAGGAAAATTGGAGTTATTGCTGATAGACATTTGCTTGATACACGTTGTGATCTTTAACTTGATATGAGAACCATTTCATTGATTTCAACTAAATAATGCCAACCAAAAAAAGGAAATTAGTGAAGAAAGGGTTTCAGGTTTGAAAGTAATTGATTTAGATCCAAACGTGTTTTGAGCACTCACTGGAGTGAAGGTCACCATCATAAACGAATGAATTGCTTTAAATAAGTTGTTTCATATTATCTAGTAACTTGGTTTAAATATCTTGTACCTATTTTCAAGGTAAGCAAAGAGATTTTTTTATTGTATGAACCTAAGGTCCATCGCTTGGATTCTTGCAATGTGATAAATTTAAAGAGTGAAATTTTAAGACTTTTTTCTTATGATAATGATAATAAATATGATATTTCGTTTTTTAATACACAATAAAATTTAAAAACTTTATTGATAATAGATATTATGATAATTTCTCTAAATATGAAGCAGTGGGAAGTAATTGGGCCAAAACCTGCAGCCCACCTAAGAATCCATGCAATGTTTTACAAATAACCATAACATTTCCAATTAGTAATTGATTGTTGCATATCAGTATTCTACGCCAAATGCATGAAACTACAAGCAATATTTCCATGCTTGCATGCCTGCAATATGTATTCATCCACAATATTTGTCTTGACTAACTGAATGAAAAGATTTTTTTTAGCTTTTTCTTAAGTTACATATGTTAAAGAATTTTTATAAGTGGTTTGACTATTAATTAGTGTTACAGTACATATTATATATTACTTTTAAAAAAATGAATTGGATGATTTTAATAATTTTAAATAAAAATCAAAAAATTATTTTAAATAAATTTAATAAATTAAAATATTATATATTAACTAAAACTCTTGTGCAGTGAAAAACTAGTTTAATAATAATCGAAATATACTCCCAAAAAGGAAAAGATGTTTTGAATTTTTCTTTACAAATTAATAATTAAGAAACCTAATTAATTCACGGATACTAAAGAAAAGCAGAGTCTTTCTAGCCAAAAAAAAAAAGAAAAAGAAAAAAGAAAAGTAGAGTCTCTAGTAATAGGATATCATCCTCAATTTTGAAAGTCCAACAAAATTTACAGATGAGCAAATCATTTAATTTCAAAGTTGAATATGTAATTTTGAGTTGAAATAACAAACTTTACATGAATTAGATAACTTGTTCGGATCGCTCTATGATTGAATTCAATCTGACTTGGATTGATTTAAAATTTTAAAGATTCGAATTCAAAAAATCTAAAATCGAGAATGATCCAAACTCAAAAAAAAATTCAAAATTGACATGATCCAAAATTCTGTCATAACCTAAATCCATTACGATCCAAACCCAAGATCGATCCGATCTGACACTTGTATAAAACCAAATTTATAATCGAAAATACGCGAACTATATGTCTATGGTTTTATTTAAAATTAAAATTAATAAGTGAATGATAAAATTTCTTCTTATAAAAAATTAAATTTTACAAAAATGCATTTATAATTATTATACAACTATATCAGTAATGTATTATTAATAAAAGTAATCAATATTAAAATTTTACATTGGATTATGAAATAAAATTAATTTTAATATGAATATCAAATAATTTTTAGAATTATTCTAATTATATTAGATTAAGTTATAGATAATATTTAAATAAAAAATATTAATACTCAATGCATAAATAAAATTTTAATAAGTTGATTTTATATGTTACTTTTAGTTTGCTATGTTAATATAGGAATTGCAAATATAGGTTCATTTTATTTTTTTAGTATGGAGCAGTTTCTTAAAAAGATCATTAAAAATGGTATATTCTTAACGAACCGAACATGATACTGTCATATTTTACTCATGACAATCAAACAGATATTTAAATACATTATTGCCAACTTGACTTTGGAATGAAGGGGAATCCTATATAATCCTGTTGGGCATCTAGAATTTTATGAATCAAATTGCCCATGGTTATTCTTGTGTCCTAATTTAGGATAATTTCTTATAAAAGTACTAGTATGATTCTATTGAAACTGGTCACTTAAGGTGTACTATATGTTTGGTTTGGATATTTAGAGGTTTAGAAGGTTATCAGATTATTCCTCATCATTGTCCATGCGGACTGGTAAGGCCCTCGATCCTAACCTAATATATAGTATAAACGAAAAGGGTTCAATCTGAGATGGAGTATTTTGCTAGTCCGAATAGAGGATCTGCATAGGTTCTTTAATCCCTCCTAAAAAGGACAGAACTCGGGTATAAAGCTCAAGTTATGCAAACGCAAATGCAAGTGTGAAGTGTGTGTGAGGGAACAAACAAACCTTTGACTCCATTTCACAACCTCTATCCCACATTCCCCATCAATTTATTTTAAATCATTTAATTTCAAAATAGAATATGTAGTTTTGAGTAGAGTTGACAAAGTTAACCCGAATTTGATAACCCGTTTGGGTCGTTTTGAATTTACTAAAAATTCAAAGATTGAAACTCAAAAAAATCCAAACTCGAGAAAACCAAACTCGAAAAATCCAAAACGAACACGATTAAAAACTCATCATGATCGAAAATCCATTATGACCCGAATCTGAGATGATCTTATCCGAAGTCTAAAAAAAACTAAGTTTATAATCGAAAAAACCGAATTATAAGTATATGGTTTTATTTAAGTTAATATTAGAACTAATAATAAATGATAATTTTTTCTTAAATAAAAATTTTAAATTTATAAAAATGTATTTACAATTATTATACAATTATATCAATAAAAGTAAATAACATTGAATTTTTAAATTGAATTATGAAATAAAATTAATCTCAAATAATACATTCAATATGAATATCAAATAATTTTAGTATTTTCCATATTATATTACAACAATTAACCATAAAAATAACAAATAATATTATTATTTTAACATTTAATTTTATCATAAAATAATCATTTACAATATATACTTATTTCTGATTTAAATTTTAATACAATAGTAATTCAAATATACAAAAAATGATATTATATTTTATAATTTTTTTTATTTATAATTTAAATTAATTTGGTCAATGATCATAATGTTTGATGTTATTTGCTACTAGGTAAGTTCATAAAAATAGATATTTTTTTTTAAATTCTATTGTAAAGAATTACAAGATATATATATATATATATATTAAAATGATAAGATTTATACATTAGGAAAAAAAAATCATGTATGTCAATAAGAAGTATCCAAATGTAAGAAATTCTTTTCTTATTCACACTATAAGTAGATATATTGGACTAATATACTTAGTTATTATTTAAATTGAAAAGATATCAATTTTAAAAAATAATGGACAATGTTCAAACAAAAATATTGATACTCAATGTAATAAATAACATTATGATACAATTTATATTTATATAAATATTTTTATTTTTAAAATTTTAATTTTAGTATTTTTGTCATATTTTATTTTAATATGTAAAAAGTGAAATTAATTATTACATTCGAATCACAAAAAGTATATACCTTATAAGATTTTAAAATTATTCGAACCCGTCTAGATCCACCCAAAAACTCGAATCGATTTGAATCCGAAAAAGTTCAATCTTAGATGGACCGAACCCAAGGCAATCCTAATTCAAAATTATCTGAATATGAAAAAGCCATAATTCAAAATTATCCAAACCCGAGACAATTCGAACTTGAAATGATTCGAATACGAAGACAATTCAATCCGAACCTCTAGTTTTGAGAAGCAACTTAGGAAAATCAGTTGCATTTACTTCATCCTGAATACGTGATGATAAAGAGAATTTATGTATTTTTTTTTTTAGTCAAGTCAATGTTGTAAATAAGCAGATTGAGGTCATTGATTTCAATGGGGATTTGGTTATAGATTTGGTCCTTTAAGGCTCCTTAATCACTGTAGTCTTGTAAAACCTGGTTGCCACTAGCTTCTGCCAATAAAACTAATTAATCTAGGCACCTAAATGCAATATGATTATAACCATGTTTGCATACATCGACTTTCAAAAAATACAGTCTATCTCTCATTTCAATATTTTAACTCCCTGTTTATGCAAACATGTATTTAAACAAAGCCTCTTTGACTCGACAAAATCACGTTAAAAATGAAAAATAGAAGCATGGCACTTTCATCATTTTAAAACTTTGACAGATGCGAATTTATTATTATTAATAATTTCATTATTTCATAACACAGACATATCAAACTTTCCTTAGACAAGCATAAAGCTCAATATTCAGAAGCAACATTCATTCCACTTGGGCTGGAAATTTAATTATTTTTCCGCAATTGTCTCGACTTTTCTCTTTTCCGATGTTGCACGATATCACCTTAGTCCCTTGCTTGTCTATACAAAATATGATCTCTGATAGTAGCTCAATTCCATTTTTTTTGGCGCATCGAAGCAGTGGGGTGAAATTACCGATCTTTGAATTTATAGCAGCTATGAAAGCAGCTTTGGGAGCTGAACCTCCCATCTGGATTGCAGCCTTTAGAGCTGAATCAAGATCGTATCTCTTCATCAGTTGAATTGTAGTGGAAAAATAGGGCACAGGCAACTGAATTTGGCAAGAACCGTGTTGGTTCCACTCATGCGTCCAGAAATCTTCATTAATAAGAAAGCTGCTGCCGATGGAAGGCCAAAGTGTGTCCATGTCAATCTTTAATTGCGGGGGAGACGTTGGATCTACAAAATAAAATTTGGATGTTAATAACCACAGTTGCAAATATATACATAAAAGATTGGAATAAAATTAAAAAAAAAAAAAAAAATAGCACAACATACCAAAGATCTTGGATCAGGGACAAGAGAATTCTTGCACTTTGTAGGAGTCATTCCAGCACTATTTGCTGGCCACAAGCCATGCAACACCAACATCTGTGGAATCGTTTTCTGGTTGCATGGATTACATGAACAGTATCCATTTGGCCAGGTTTGAACTAGCCAATGATGGTCATAATTACTCTGTCCTAGAGCAGAAATGCAAAGAGTAAGAAGAGAAAGGAGGACGAGAAATTTGAATGCATACATTTTTTTTTTTTTTTGCTTTTAAGTTGTCATTTCTCAACAAATGCAACCTATATTTATAGGCAACTGATTTTTTTTTTTGGATAAGTGAAGATAAGCAACTTATTTCAATATGTAAATATTCATAATGCCTTTCTATTTTACATTAAAAATAAAATGAACATGCACCTCATCAATTCATATGAAGATATGATAGCTTGTGTCTCATGGTGGTTTAATTTCCAAATTAGGACAGTATTTTACAATGTTAATAGACAATTATTTCTTGAAATTCATTCAATTGTCTGTTCTTGAATGAGATAAACCTTGCTTGGGAGTTCTTACTTGAAAAAAAGATAGAAAATAGGTCAAATGGGAGCCAGCCATGCCAATTCCCATAGAGGTAAAAGTAGAGTGGAATATTCGAATAACACATAATGGAGAGGGCTTCATATATAGCAAAAGATAAGGTTTTGTTTAATTGGTGTCTATAAGCTACCTACTCAAGGGCTGAACTACCTGTCCAAACTCGAAGACCCACCCATATTTTGAAAGGTTTGGAAAAAAATATTAAGTTCGAAATATGGGCATGTGCAAAAAAATGAGACCCATTTAGAAAATGGGTCGGGCCTTGGCTCCAGCAATCAAGGCCCAAGCCCGACCCGACCCGTTTTTAATTTATATAATATATAATATTTATATTTTATATATTATGTAATTTATGTCATATAAATAATAAATATATAATATTATAGTGTAAACATTTAAAAATATGTTAAATTATTCATGTTTTAAAACTTAATAAAAGAAAAAAAGAGATAAAATTACTAAAATTAAATAATAAAAAAATTGTTTGAATTTTTTTAGGAAAAAAAAATAATATGGGCGGACCGAAACGGGCTTGGAATACCCATTTACAAATATGGGCAGACTTAGGCAGAATTTGAGGCCCATATTTCGGGTCGGGCCAGGCTTGGACAAATATATATGATGTTGATACCATACCTAAGCCCGGCTTGGCCCATAAACACCTCTAATAAGCATTGATTGAGGTTTTTTTTATTATTTAAAAAAAAATCATTTAATATATTATTTTTAATGAATTTTAAAAATAATAATGAATTAATTATATTTTTATTTTTACATGTATTAGCTTAATCAGTACCACTAGACACTATTTAATATTTTTCAAAAATAAAAATTAATAATTTTTTTATATAAAGAATTGAAAGTAAAATTTAGTAAACATGGCCACGTCCAAACATCATCTTTAAAGGCTTAAAAAAATCATAATGAAGATAAACATTGCCCTTGTTTGTTCATTAATCAAGCATAAGAAGCCCTTGTTTAATTATATCAACTCAAAAATTGCCCTTGTTTGTTCTAAAGTTAAAATTTTAATCATAATGAAGGTCTATCTTGTTTGTTCATTAAGACTTTTTTCTTTATGACAAATCCTGCAATCAAAACCTCATCCTGCACCAATCAAACCAAGCATGGCATTAGGCAACACTTAAAAGGAGGCAGCACCATTATCTGCAGCAGGCTTTTCACAATTTTGTTTAACTAACAAATCATGCCAGTAGACAAAACATCCCAAAGACTGAGAAATTAATTATGAACATGGATTAATGAAATTCTACTCTAGAACATTAAGCAAAGACAAAAACATGGGTCAAAAAAAATTAAGAGTTATAAAAAAACCAGAAAATTAATGACGAGATTCGAATAAAGATTGGGTTCGATTAATGAAATCAAGTCAAATGAAGAAAAATCCAAAATACGCTCAAATGAATAAAATGGGACTTGCTCGAACAATTAAATCGAATTAATTATCATGTTAAATTGTTCAGACAAAATTAGGTGTCTACATAATTCTTAGGAAATTCTTTAAATATAAAAAATCATCTAAATGTCCTAAAGTATTGGAATATTTAGAAGATTTATTTTCAATTAATGTCGAATTCGATAATTTCTCTGAGTTAATTGGTGATCGAATTCGATCAGATTCGAATTAATTTAAGAAGTCAAAGATCCGAATTCAAAAAAATTTGAATTCGAGAAAATCCAAAATCGACACAATTCAAAACTTATCATGACCTGAATCTATTTCAATCTGAATTCTAAATCGGTTCGATCCAAAACACGTAAAAAATTAAATTTATAATCAAAAAAATTCAAATTATATGTATATGAATTTATTTAAAATTAAAAAGTAAATGATAATTTTTCATCACTGAATTTAGAATAATTACTCACTAACCCTTTGAAGCTTGTCAAAAGTTTTATAATAAATTAAGCGTTCATTGAATTTAGTCGATAATTTTAATGTTGGGTCCACAAACACAATTTTTTTTTTATGAAATCCAGGCAGACGGAAGTTGGCTTGCCTGGTTTTGTAACTTTTGTTTAATTAATTGTCTAACATGTGGCTTACCCTCAATTAATATCTGCTCTTCCTCTTCTTGATTTTTGTTTTTTTTCAATATACATGACTGAATTAAGATATTTCGTATTAATTTAAAAAAAAAATCCATTGAGATCTTTTAATTTTTGGGAATAATATTTCTTTACATGCAGCAAAACCCTTGTTTAGCAATTTCAAGATGGACATCCTTTAATATACTTTATATAGAAAATATTTACATAATAAGCAAATAAACAAATAAAATAATATATATTTTTTAAAATTAAGTAATTAGAAAAAAAATAAAATAATTGGAAGCCTATTAATTTCAAGATAGGACTCCTTTAATATATATTTTATATAGAAAATATTTACATAATAAGTAAATAAACAAATAAAATAATTATTTTTTGTTTCTTTAAATAAAGTAAATAGAAAAAAAAAAAGGAATTGAAAGCCTATCAATTTCAAGATAGGATTCCTTTAATATATTGTATATAGATATATATAGATTGAGCATGTACTGAATTTAGCCGATGATTTTAGTGTTGAGGCACAAGCACAAGGTTTTGTTCATGAAATCCAAGCAAAAGGTCGGCCTGGCCTATCTGGTTTTGTAAATTGTGGTTGTAAATTTATCTAAACTTATCTAAATTTGATTGATTTTGAAGAAAAAACAAAAAATCAAGAACAAGAAAATCAAATCTCAATCTGCTACAAAATCCCAAATTAGAAATTGAGATAAAATAAATTGTCAAGCTTAAATTATAATTTTACATCCATTCACACAAGGTTTTTGACAATCAAATTCCAAATTGTTTTATTGTTAATAATCGAAAAAATAATAAAGAACAAAAATTAAAAAAAAATAAGAAGACTTATAATAAATTTGAAATGGTGGTACAAGAGGCTTTCTCTACCTTTTAAATAGTAATAGGAAGTTTTTGCATATCAATATTAATATCTTACTATTATATTAAGCCTTTACAGCTCCCGAGAACCAATTGAGTGTAATTGCAATCAATTATTAGCTTTTGATAAGACTATAAAAGGTTAACATTCTAATTAATTATTCACACTTACTAACCATATATAGTACAAAAGTCCTTGAATAGCAATGACTATTTACAAAAAAAAAAAAAAAAAAAACTAAATGAATGTTTATATCTTTAATTAATCCTTTTTGATTAAATGAAAATTCGCTTTTCAAAATATTTTACATAATTTTTACTTTTCACTACTTGGTATGGTGGCACCAAGATGGTTTGTAATGCAGGTAATTTGCGTACAAATTCAAAAAACCTCATTTTCCATCCATGAACAATCAATAATCCACTTGTACAAAAATATAAAAAATAAGAAAAAAATGCTTCTTTTTGCAGGGATAACTTTTTAATATAGCAAACATTTGATCAGCAAAGGCAACAAATTTTGGTTGTGTAAGAAGTTTGTCTTTGCTACTTCACACTATTTAGGATTTCGTCACTATCAAATGACTAAAATGAGAGCCCATTAAGTGATTGAAATCTGTTTTACGAATTATAAAGACACAGGTTATGCAATTTTACAAACAGAACCTGGATTTCATTAAATAAACCTTATGCACAATATCAAGTCTTTAACAACGGTATATTATCCTCAACTTTGAAAGTCCAACAAAATTAACAGATGAACTACATTTTATTTCAAATCATGTAATTTCAAAATAGAAAATAAAATTTTGAGTCGAGTTGACAAAGCTGACCGAATTCGATAATTTCTCTAAGTCAATCTGTGATCGAATCTGGTTAGATTCGGATTGATTTAAGAGGTCAAACACCCGAATTCAAAATAATTCGAACTCGAAAAAATCCGAACCCGTAAAACCTAAAATCGACAAAATTCAAAATCTTTCATAGCATAAATCTATTACGACCCGAATCCTAAATCGATTCGATCCAAAACACATAAAAAACTAAATTTATAATCTCAAAAAAATTGAATTATAAGTATATGAATTTATTTAAAATTAAATTAATAAATAAATGATAATTTTTAATTACTAAATTTAGGCTAATTACTCACTAACCCTTTAAGTCTGTCAAAAGTTTTGACTTGTAAGTGGAACCTGGACAGGGCTTTGGCTGGGCTAAGATACGTCCAAGCAGCACCCAAAGCTAACATGGACTGCTCAGAAGAAAAAAAAAAAATTGATCTAAATCCATGGGCCTGTAAAGGGAGATTTATAATGTAGGCCTTTCTTACCATGTCATTCATAGCCTATTCAATAAAATTAGACCACGTCACAAATTTTTTTCATGTAAGAATTGATTAAAGCAGATCTAATAATTCTTGTATTCATGTCATGTTCACATTTTTTTTATGTTATAGTCGTGTTTAAGATATTTTATATTTATATAAAATTTGACGTGTTAATAATTTGTGTTATATAGATTTTGACATGTTCATGTATTTGTGTTTTTTTTAGTATCGTATTGTGTTTCAATTGTTTTTTTCGTGTTGTGTTCGTATAGTATCCAATATTATCAGGTCTAGACTAAGCCAAGGAGATAGAAATAAACTAATAGTAATACTGAAAAACAGCCCAAATAAAGTTTATACAAATTTAAAGTATGCGGTTAAGCAATATGAAAAGTAACCAAATCAATTGTTTTGATATTCAAGTCGTCTTCTCACATCTCTTTGTTATAAATGGAGAGAAACCATAGACATAAAAATTCTTTAATCTTAACAATTCTATTTTGGATTTTAAGAAACGAGTTCTTCCAAAATATGCCATCTTTCATCTTCGATCGTTCCCTAAAGTTAGAATAAAATTGAAAAAACTTGTTACTATATTTTTTCTCTATTTTCTTCCTTTCACGTTTCAATTCTTTATTTTGGTCCAATCCTTGTTTCAATACTTACAAATATGCATACCAGAAATTTAATGGACAATATCTGTTGCTTGTTGTTTTTTTTTTTTTTTTTTACTTTTTCTTTTATTATATTTTGGATAAATATATATTTGTTGATCTGCTGTATTTGGGAATAGCTAGATATTGTATTTTCCATTTGGTTTGTGTGCACTGTTTGTGCAATTGCACTTCAAGTGTTTGTGATTTTACTTATACGAGTTTGTTATTAAACTTGAGTGTTTTGCCTTTATTTTATTTGGAATGATCTTGAAAAATGAAGATATTCTTCAATGCTTTAATTTCCGTAAATATCCATATGTTAGAAAAAATTTGGAAGATGATCTTCATTCAACAATAAGCAATTAAGCATCTTGAACATTTTTTCAATCTGAACATTTTTTCAAATTTAGAAGATTTATTTTCAATCAATGTCGAATTCGATAATTTCTCTGAGTTAATTGGTGATCGAATTCGATCAGATTCGAATTAATTTAAGAAGTCAAATATCCGAATTCAAAAAAATTTGAATTCGAAAAAATCCAAAATCGACACAATTCAAAACTTATCATGAACTGAATCTATTTCAATCTGAATTCTAAACCGGTTCGATCCAAAACACGTAAAAAATTAAATATATAATCGAAAAAATTCAAACTATATGTATATGAATTTATTTAAAATTAAAAATTAAATGATAATTTTTCATCACTGAATTTAGAATAATTACTCACTAACCCTTTGAAGCTTGTCAAAAGTTTTATACTAAATTAAGCATTCATTGAATTTAGTCGATAATTTTAATGTTGGGTCCACAAACACAATTATTTTTTTTTTTTATGAAATCCAGGCAGACGGAAATTGGCTTGCCTGGTTTTGTAACTTTTGTTTAATTAATTGTCTAACATGTGGCTTACCCTCAATTAATATCTGCTTTTCCTCTACTTGATTTTTGTTTTTTTTCAATATACATGACTGAATTAAGATGTTTCGTATTAATTTGAAAAAAAAAATCCATTGAGATCTTTTAATTTTTGGGAATAATATTTCTTTACATGCAGCAAAACCCTTGTTTATCAATTTCAAGATGGACATCCTTTAATATACTTTATATAGAAAATATTTACATAATAAGAAAATAAACAAATAAAATAATATATATTTTTAAAATTAAGTAATTAGAAAAAAAATAAAATAATTGGAAGCCTATTAATTTCAAGATAGGATTCCTTTAATATATATTTTATATAGAAAATATTTACATAATAAGTAAATAAACAAATAAAATAATTATTTTTTGTTTCCTTAAATAAAGTAAATAGAAAAGAAAAAAAAGGAATTGAAAGCTATCAATTTCAAGATAGGATTCCTTTAATATATTGTATATAGATATATATAGATTGAGCATGTACTGAATTTAGCCGATGATTTTAGTGTTGAGGCACAAGCACAAGGTTTTGTTCATGAAATCCAAGCAAAAGGTCGGCCTGGCATATCTGGTTTTGTAAATTGTGGTTGTAAATTTATCTAAACTTATCTAAATTTGATTGATTTTGAAGAAAAAACAAAAAATCAAGAACAAGAAAATCAAATCTCAATCTGCTACAAAATCCCAAATTAGAAATTGAGATAAAATAAATTGTCAAGCTTAACTGATAATTTTACATCCATTCACACAAGGTTTTTGACAATCAGATGCCAAATTGTTTTATTGTTAATAATCGAAAAAAATAATAAAAAACAAAAATTAAAAAAAAAATAAGAAGACTTATAATCAATTTGAAATGGTGGTACAAGGAGCTTTCTCTACCTTTTAAATAGTAATAGGAAGTTTTTGCATATCAATATTAATATCTTACTATTATATTAAGCCTTTACAGCTCCCGAGAACCAATTGAGTGTAATTGCAATCAATTATTAGCTTTTGATAAGACTATAAAAGGTTAACATTCTAATTAATTATTCACACTTACTGACCATATATAGTACAAAAATCCTTGAATAGCAATGACTATTTACAAAAAAAAAAAAAAAAACTAAATGAATGTTTATATCTTTAATTAATCCTTTTTGATTAAATGAAAATTCGCTTTTCAAAATATTTTACATAATTTTTACTTTTCACTACTTGGTATGGTGGCACCAAGATGGTTTGTGATGCAGGTAATTTGCGTACAAATTCAAACAACCTCCTTTTCCATCCATGAACAATCAATAATCCTCTTGTACAAAAATATAAAAAATAAGAAAAAAATGCTTCTTTTTGCAGGGATAACTTTTTAATATAGCAAAAAGATGATACATTTGATCAGCAAAGGCAACAAATTTTGGTTGTGTAAGAAGTTTGTCTTTGTTACTTCACACTATTTAGGATTTCGTCACTATCAAATGACTAAAATGAGAGCCCATTAAGTGATTGAAATCTGTTTTACGAATTATAAAGACACAGGCTATGCAATTTTACAAACAGAACCTGGATTTCATTAAATAAACCTTATGCACAATATCAAGTCTTTAACAATGGTATATTATCCTCAACTTTGAAAGTCCAACAAAATTAACAGATGAACTACATTTTATTTCAAATCATTTAATTTCAAAATAGAAAATAAATTTTTGAGTCGAGTTGACAAAGCTGACCGAATTCGATAATTTCTCTAAGTCAATCTGTGATCGAATTTGGTTAGATTCGGATTGATTTAAGAGGTCAAACACCCGAATTCAAAATAATTCGAACTCGAAAAAATTCGAACCCGTAAAATCTAAAATCGACACAATACAAAATCTTTCATAGCATAAATCTATTACGACCCGAATCCTAAATCGATTCGATCCAAAACACATAAAAAACTGAATTTATAATCGAAAAAAATTGAATTATAAGTATATGAATTTTTTTAAAATTAAATTAATAAATAAATGATAATTTTTAATTACTAAATTTAGGCTAATTACTCACTAACCCTTTAAGTCTGTCAAAAGTTTTATACTAAATTAAGCATTCATTGAATTTAGTCCATGATTTTAATGTTGGGTCCACAAGCACAAAGTTTTTTTTTTTATGAAATCTAGACAGACGAAGGTTTCTTGCCTGGTTTTGTAACGTTTGTTTAATAAGTTGTTTAACATGTCGCTTACCCTCAATCAATATCTACTTATCTTCTTTTTTATTTTTGTTTTTCTTCAATATCGGTCACTGAATTAAGTGGTTTGTTATTAATTTGGAAAGAAAAAAAATCCATTGAGATCTTTTAATTTTTGGGAATAATATTTCATTACATGCAGCAAAACACTTGTATTTCTTTCATTTGCAAGGAAGAAAAAGCTCCTTGGGAAACAGTTGTGCATAATCTAAGCTTTGATCAAATTGACTGTAAGTCTCTCTAAGTTTTTAATTTTTTGGTTTTCATTCGTTTCCTGATTGTTAACAATAAAAAAAAAAAAAAATTAATAGAAGTTTAGGTTCGAATTTCACCGTTTCTTGATGAAACGAAAAAGGGTCCAACCCTTTGATAAAAAAAAAAACAAAAATCCCAGTTAGCTTCTAAGCCCCATGACATCCAGTATCAACTTAGTAAATTTATGCTGACATGGACAAATCTATGGTGATGAATCTTTCTTATTGATCTAAGGATTGTGAATGACTTTGTTCTCAGTGTTCTAAAGTGAAAATTATGAATGACATATATACTTTTGATAAATTATATATAGTAAGACATAATCTTGTCAAAATGTTGGGATATTTAAAAGTTTTATTTTCAATAAAAATGAGTGTTTATGTTTCATTCATTTTCTAATTAATCTAATCTATTTATCATTTTCGAAAAAAGTAAATAAAATCCAAGACTTTACAAAAATTATATTTACTTATTATTATTATTATTACATAAATTAAATGATTACATTAATTCTATTTAATCTTTAAAGATTAAGGGTGTGTTTGATAAACCATTGAAAATTTTAAATGCATTGAAACAGAAAATTTTCAACATTTAATTTTTTCAATGTATTTGATAATCCATATTAAATTTTACTTAATAAAAAATTTTCAACAAAAAAGTGTTGAAAAAAATAAGTAGGTAGAGAGCTATTTATCACTTAATGAAGAAAATGTTAAGTCAATTTTATTTTTTAAAAAATTTATATTCGAACTAAGTTATCTATTTTTTTTCTTACAAAAGATGAGATATTTAAATTACCCTTTTTAATTTTTATCCTTAGAAAAAAAAATTCCCCTTACCCAGGCCCGGCCCTGGGCTGACCCGAGCGAGCTTGTCGGCCCGGATCACTCTTCACAAATATTAAAAAAATTAAAAAATCATTTTTATTAATATTTGTATATTTTTATAATTAATTTTTTTTTAAAAAATTATTTTTTTATAGATGAACGGTAATTCGGGCCGGACCAGCTCGAATCACAAAATTCTTGCCCAGACCCAGCCCAATACAGGTCGGGCCAAGCGGGCTATCCGGCCCATGAGTAGGTCTATCCATAACTATCCAAAATAATGTAAAATATTATGTTAATAAGATTAAAATTGTGAAATGAATAATTTTTCAAAATTCAAGATTTACAGTTATCAAATAATGTAATTATATTCAGTACTTAATTTTCAGTAATATACCAAACAATTTTTATAATACAAATTCAGTACTTATAAATTCAATACTAAAAATTCAATACTTAATTTTTCAACACTTAATTTTTCAGTTTATCAAACAACACCTAAGATTACATCAATTTCATAATAACTTTCAAACCAATAAACAAAACATGACCACTCGCAAACAAAACGAGGACATCTCTTTTAATAATAATGGAAATATACTCCCAAAAAGGAAAAGATGTTTTGAATTTTTCTTTCCAAATTAATAATTAAGAAACCTAATTAATTCACGGATACTAAAGAAAAGCAAAGTCTTTCTAGCCAAAAAAGAAAAGAAGAGTCTCTAGTAATGGGATATCATCCTCAATTTTGAAAGTCCATCAAAATTTACAGATGGGCAAATCATTTAATTTCAAAGTTGAATATGTAATTTTGAGTTGAACTAACAAACTTTACCTGAATTAGATAACTTGTTTGGATCGCTCCATGATTGAATTCAATCTGACTTGAATTGATTTAAAATTTTAAAGATTCGAATCCAAAAAAAATCTAAATTCGAGAATGATCTGAACTCAAAAAGAATTCGAAATCGACATGATCCAAAAGTCTGTCATAACCTAAATCCATTACGATCCAAACCCAAGATCGATCCAATCCTACACCTATATAAAACCAAATTTATAAGCGAAAATACGCGAACTATATGTCTATGATTTTATTTAAAATTAAAATTAATAAGTGAATGATACAATTTCTTCTTATATAAAAATTTAAATTTACGAAAATGCATTTATAATTATTATACAATTATATCAATAATGTATTATTAATAAAAGTAATTAATATTACAATTTTAAATTGGATTATGAAATAAAATTAATTTGAATATGAATATCAAATAATTTTTAGAATTATTCTAATTATATTAGATTAAGTTATAGATAATATTTAAATAAAAAATATTAATACTCAATGTATAAATAAAATTTTAATAAGTTCATTTTATATGTTACTTTTAGTTTGCTATGTTAATATAGAAATTGCAAATATGGGTTACTTTTGTTTGTTTTTTTTTAGTATGGAGCATTTTCTTAAAATGATCATTAAAAATGGTATATTCTTAGTGAACCAAAGATACTGTCATTTTTTGCTCATGAGTCCTGACAATCAAACAGATATTTGAGTACATTATTGCCAACTTAAATTTTGATACCCCGATTCAAATCCAACTTGACGACAAATCTGGATATCGTTTTTTCAGTCTCCTTTGTCTTTTAAGTTATTGCTGATAGATATTTGCTTGATACATGTTGTGATCTCTAGCTTGTTATGAGAACCATTTCATTGATTTCAACTAAATAATGCCACCCAAAAAAAGGAAAATGGTATTTCAATCTCCTTTTGCCATTTAGAGTTATTGCTGATAGACATTTGCTTGATACACGTTGTGATCTCTAGCTTGTCATGAGAACCATTTCATTGATTTCAACTAAATAATACCATCCAAAAAATGTAAAATGGTGAAGAAAGGGATTCAGGTTACTAAATAATGCCACCCAAAAATAGGAAAACTGGAGTTATTGCTGATAGACATTTGCTTGATACAGGTTGTGATCTTTAACTTGATATGAGAACCACTTCATTGATTTCAACTAAATAATGCCACCCAAAAAAAGGAAAATGGTGAAGTAAGGGATTCAAGTTACTAAATAATACCACCCAAAAAAAGGAAAATTGGAGTTATTGCTGATAGACATTTGCTTGATACACGTTGTGATCTTTAACTTGATATGAAAACCATTTCATTGATTTCAACTAAATAATACCAACCAAAAAAAGAAAATTGGTGAAGAAAGGGATTCAGGTTTGGAAGTAATTGATTTAGATCCAAACGTGTTTTGAGCACTCAGTGAAGTGAAGGTCACCATCATAAACGAATGAATTGCTTTAAATAGGTTGTTTCATATTATCTAGTAACTTGGTTTAAATATCTTCCACCTATTTTCAAGGTAAGCAAAGAGATTTTTTGATTGTATGAACCTAAGGTCCATCGTTTGGATTCTTGCAATGTGATAATTTAAAGAGTGAAATTTTAAGAGTTTTTTCTTATGATAATGATAATAAATATGATATTTCGTTTTTTAATACACAATGAAATTTAAAAACTTTATTGATAAAAGATATTATGATAATTTCTCTAAATATGAAGCAGTGGGAAGTAATTGGGCCAAAACCTGCCGCTCACCTAAGAATCCTTGGATTTTTTATACAAATAACCATAACATTTCGAATTAGTAATTGATTGTTGCATATCAGTATTCTACGCCAAATGCATGAAACTACAAGCAATATTTCCATGCTTGCATGCCTGCATTACGTATTCATCCACAATATTTGTCTTGACTAACTGAACGAAAAGATTTTTTAAACTTTTTCTTAAGTTAAATATGTTAAAGTATTTTTATAAGTGGTTTGATTATTAATTAGTGTTACAGTACATATTATATATTACTTTTTTAAAAAATGAATTGGATGATTTTAATAATTTTAAATAAAAATAAAAAAATTATTTTAAATAAATTTAATAAATTAAAATATTATAAATTAATTAAAACTCTTGTGCAGTGAAAAACTAGTTTAATAATAATCGAAATATACTCCCAAAAAGGAAAAGATGTTTTGAATTTTTCTTTACAAATTAATAATTAAGAAACCTAATTAATTCGCGGATACTAAAGAAAAGCAGAGTCTTTCTAGCCAAATAAAGAAAAAGAAAAAAGAAAAACAGAGTCTTTAGTAATAGGATATCATCCTCAATTTTGAAAGTCCAACAAAATTTACAGATGGGCAAATCATTTAATTTCAAAGTTGAATATGTAATTTTGAGTTGAACTAACAAACTTTACCTGAATTAGATAACTTGTTCGAATCATTCCATGATTGAATTCAATCTGACTTGGATTGATTTAAAATTCTAAAATCGAGAATGATCCAAACTAAAAAAAAATTCAAAATTAACATGATCCAAAAGTCTGTCATAACCTAAATCCATTACGATCCAAACCCAAGATCGATTCAATCTGACACCTGTATAAAACCAAATTTATAATCGAAAATACGCGAACTATATGTCTATGGTTTTATTTAAAATTAAAATTAGTAAGTGAATGATAAAATTTCTTCTTATATAAAAATTAAAATTTACGAAAATGCATTTATAATTATTATACAACTATATCAGTAATGTATTATTAATAAAAGTAATTAATATTAAAATTTTAAATTGGATTATGAAATAAAATTAATTTGAATATGAATATCAAATAAGTTTTAGAATTATTCTAATTATATTAGATTAAATTATAGAAAATATTTAAATAAAAAATATTAATACTCAATGTATAAATAAAATTTTAATAAGTTCATTTTATATGTTACTTTTAGTTTGCTATGTTAATATAGGAATTGCAAATATAGGTTCATTTTATTTTTTTAGTATGGAGCAGTTTATTAAAATAATCATTAAAATGGTATATTCTTAATGAACCAAACATGATACTGTCATATTTTACTCATGACAATCAAACAGATATTTGAATACATTATTGCCCACTTGACTTTGGAATGAAGGGGAATCCTATATAATCCTGTTGGGCATCTAGAATTTAATGAATCAAATTGCCCATGGTTATTCTTGTGTCCTAATTTAGGATAATTTCTTATAAAAGCACGAGTATGATTCTATTGAAACTGGTCACATAAGGTGTACTATATGTTTGGTTTGGATATTTAGAGGTTTAGAAGGTTCTCATATTATTCCTCACTATTGTCCATGCGGACTGGTAAGGCCCCCGATCCAAACCTAATATATAGTATAAACGAAAAGGGTTCAATCTGAGATGGAGTATTTTGCTAGTCCGAACAGAGGATCTGCATAGGTTCTTTAATCCCTCCTAAAAAGGATAGAACTCGGGTATAAAGCTCAAGTTATGCAAATACAAGTGTGAAGTGTGTGTGAGGGAACAAACAAAGCTTTGACTCCATTTCAGAACCTCTATCCCACATTCCCCATCAATTTATTTTAAATCATTTAATTTCAAAATAGAATATGTAGTTTTGAGTAGAGTTGACAAAGTTAACTCGAATTTGATAACCCGTTTGGGTCGTTTTGAATTTACTTAAAAATTCAAAGATTGAAACTCAAAAAAATCCAAACTCGAGAAAACCCGAACTCGAAAGATCCAAAACGAACACGATTAAAAACTCATCATGATCGGAAATCCATTATGACCCGAATCTGAGATGATCTTATCCGAAGTCTAAAAAAAACTAAGTTTATAATCGAAAAAACCGAATTATAAGTATATGGTTTTATTTAAGTTAATATTAGAACTAATAATAAATGATAATTTTTTCTTAAATAAAAATTTTAAATTTATAAAAATGTATTTACAATTATTATACAATTATATCAATAAAAGTAAATAACATTGAATTTTTAAATTGAATTATGAAATAAAATTAATCTCAAACACATTCAATATGAATATCAAATAATTTTAGTATTTTATATATTATATTACAACAATTAACCATAAAAATAACAAATAATAATATTATTTTAACATTTAATTTTATCATAAAACAATCATTTACAATATATACTTATTTCTGATTTAAATTTTAATACAATAGTAATTCAAATATACAAAAAATGGTATTATATTTTATAATTTTTTTATTTATAATTTAAATTAATTTGGTCAATGATCATAATGTTTGATGTTATTTGCTACTAGGTAAGTTCATAAAAATAGATATTTTTTAAAATTCTATTGTAAAGAATTACAAAGAAATATACATATATATATATATATTAAGATGATAAGATTTATACATTAGGAAAAAAAAAAATCATGTATGTCAATAGGAAGTATCCAAATTGATGAAATTCTTTTCTTATTCACACTATAAGTAGATATATTGGACTAATATACTTAGTTTTTATTTAAATTGAAAAGATATCAATTTAAAAAAATAATGGACAACGTTCAAATAAAAATATTGATACTCAATGTAATAAATAACATTATGATACAATTTATATTTATATAAATATTTTTATTTTTAAAATTTTAATTTTAGTATTTTTGTCATATTTTATTTTAATATGTAAAAAGTGAAATTAATTATTACATTCGAATCACAAAAAGTATATACCTTATAAGATTTTAAAATTATTCGAACCCATCTAGGTCCACCCAAAAACTCGAATCGATTTGAATCCGAAAAAGTTCAATCTTAGATGGACCGAACCCAAGGCAATCCTAATTCAAAATTATCTGAATATGAAAAAGCCATAATTCAAAATTATCCGAACTCGAGACAATTCGAACTTGAAATGATTCGAATACGAAGACAATTCAATCCGAACCTCTAGTTTTGAGAAGCAACTTAGGAAAATCAGTTGCATTTACTTCATCCTGAATACGTGATGATAAAGAGAATTTATGTATTTTTTCTTTTTAGTCAAGTCAATGTTGTAAATAAGCAGATTGAGGTCATTGATTTCAATGGGGATTTGGTTATAGATTTGGTCCTTTAAGGCTCCTTAATCACTCTAGTCTATCTCTCATTTCAATATTTTAACTCCCTGTTTATGCAAACATGTATTTAAACAAAGCCTCTTTGACTCGACAAAATCACGTTAAAAATGAAAAATAGAAGCATGGCACTTTCATCATTTTAAAACTTTGATAGATGCCAATTTAGTATTATTAATAATTCCATTATTTCATAACATAGTCATATCAAACTTTCCTTAGACAAGCATAAACCTCAGTATTCAGAAGCAACATTCATTCCACTTGGGCTGGAAATTTAATTATTGTTCCGCAATTGTCTCGACTTTTCTCTTTCCCGATATTGCACGATATCACCTTAGTCCCTTGCTTGTCTATACAAAATATGATCTCTGATAGTAGCTCAATTCCATTTTTTTTTTGACGCATCGAAGGAGTGGGGTGAAATTACCGATCTTTGAATTTATAGCAGCTATGAAAGCAGCTTTGGGAGCTGAACCTCCCATCTGGATTGCAGCCTTTAGAGCTGAATCAAGATCGTATCTCTTCATCAGTTGAATTGTAGTGGAAAAATAAGGCACTGGCCACCGAATTTGGCAAGAACCATGTTTTTTCTTGGATAAGCAAAGTTTTTATTTATCCAAAAGCAGCATGCACTGCTACATCAATACAACCAGCATAGCTGGCAAACAAATGCACTATTTTACAATGTCTTCTTTACATAGCTAAGAACCAATTATGCTATCAGTGAGCTTTTTAACACCCATGCAACATGCAAATCTCTATTAACAGTATCATCCTTTATGGTTTTCATCCCCCCTAGTCTATTGCTAACCTCCTCCTTGATTTTCTCAAGCATTTGCATACATTGCTGAGATTGTTTACCAAACCTGCGATTATTCCTCTCCCTCCATACATGATATATGAGAGCATTCCAAGCAATTCGAAGCACTGTAGCAATAAGAGATTTTCCCTTTAGCTTCCTCTTTGCCCATTGAAATTCAAAGTCCCAGCTTCTGATGACTCTATGAAGCTTACATAGGTGCAGAATCTCCCTCCATACTGCCTTAGAATACTCACACTCAAAGAATAAATGGTCTCGAGTCTCCATTTGTTGAGGCAAGAACCATGTTGGTTCCACTCATGCCTCCAGAAATCTTCATTAATAGGAAAGCTGCTGCCGATGGACAGCCAAAGTGTGTCCATGTCAATCTTTAATTGCGAGGAGAGATGTTGGATCTACAAAATAAAATTTGGATGTTAATAACCACAGTTGCAAATATATACATAAAAGATTGGAATAAAATTTAAAAAAAAAAAAACAATAGCACAACATACAAAAGGTATTGGGACAGGAGAATTCTTTCACTTTGTAGGAGTCATTCCAGCACTATTTGCTGGCCACAAGCCATGCAACACCACCATTTGTGGAATCGTTTTCTAGTTGCAAGGATTACATGAACAGTATCCATTTGGCCAGGTTTGAACCAGCCAATGATGGTCATAATTACTCTGTCCTAGAACAGAAATGCAAAGAGTAAGAAGAGAAAGGAGGACTAGAAATTTGAATGCATACATTTTTTCTTTTTTCTTTTTTTGTTTTGCTTTTAAGTTATCATTTCTCAACAAATGCAACCTATCTATAGGCAACTGAATTTTTTTTTTTTTGGATAAGTGAAGATAGGCAACTTATTTCAATATGTAAATATTCATAATGCTTTTCTGTTTTACATTAAAAATAAAATGAACATACACCTCATCAATTCATATGAAGATATGATAGTTTGTGTCTCATGGTGGTTTAATTTCCAAATTAGGACAGTATTATACAATGTTAATAGACAATTATTTCTTGAAATTCATTCAATTGTCTGTTCTTGAATGAGATAAACCTTGCTTGGGAGTTCTTACTTGAAAAAAAATAGAAAATAGGTCAAATGGGAGCCAGCCATGCCAATTCCCATAGAGGTAAAAGTAGAGTGGAATTTTCGAATAACACATAATGGAGAGGACTTCATATATAGCAAAAGATAAGGTTTTGTTTAATTAGTGTCTATAAGCTACCTACTCAAGGGCTGGATTACCTGTCCAAACTCGAAGATCCACCTATATTTTGAAAGGTTTGGACAAAAATATTAAGTTCGAAATATGGGCATTTGCGAAAAAATGAGACCCATTTAGAAAATGGGTCGGGCCTTGACTCCAGCAATCAAGGCCCAAGCCCGACCCGACCCGTTTTTAATTTATATAATATATAATTTTTATATTTTATATATTATGTACTTTATGTCATATAAATAATAAATATATATAATATTATAGTGTAAACATTTAAAAATATGCTAAATTATTTATGTTTTAAAACTTAATAAAAGAAAAAAAGTGATAAAATTACTAAAATTAAATAATAAAAAAAATTGTTTGAATTTTTTTAGGAAAAAAAATAATATGGGCGAACCGAAACGGGCTTGGAATACCCATTTACAAATATGGGCAGGCTTAGGCAGAATTTGAGGCCCATATTTCGGGCCGGGCCGGGCTTGGACAAATATATATGATGTTGATACCATACTTAAGCCCGGCTTGGCCCATAAACACCTCTAAAAGCATTGATTGAGGTTTTTTTTTTTATTATTTAAAAAAATCATTTAATATATTATTTTTAATGAATTTTAAAAATAATAATGAATTAATTATATTTTTATTTTTACATCAGTACCACTAGACACTATTTAATATTTTTCAAAAATAAAAATTAATAATTTTTTTTATAAAGAAATGAAAGTAAAATTTAGTAAACATGGCAACGTCCAAACATCATCTTTAAAGGCTTAAAAAAATCATAATGAAGATAAACATTGCCCTTGTTTGTTCATTAATCAAGTATAAGAAGCCCTTGTTTAATTATATCAACTCAAAAATTGCCCTTGTTTGTTCTAAAGTTAAAATTTTAATCATAATGAAGGTCTATCTTGTTTGTTCATTAAGACTTTTTTCTTTATGACAAATCCTGCAATCAAAACCTCATCCTGCACCAATCAAACCAAGCATGGCATTAGGCAACACTTAAAAGGAGGCAGCACCATTATCTGCAGCAGGCTTTTCACAATTTTGTTTAACTAACAAATCATGCCAGTAGACAAAACATCCCAAAGACTGAGAAATTAATTATGAACATGGATTAATGAAATTCTACTCTAGAACATTAAGCAAAGACAAAAACATGGGTCAAAAAAAATGAAGAGTTATAAAAAAACCAGAAAATTAACGACGAGATTCGAATAAAGATTGGGTTCGATTAATGAAATCAAGTCAAATGAAGAAAAATCCAAAATACGCTCAAATGAATAAAATGGGACTTGCTCGAACAATTAAATCGAATTAATTATCATGTTAAATTGTTCAGACAAAATTAGGTGTCTACATAATTCTTAGGAAATTCTTTAAGTGTAAAAATTCATCTAAATGTCGCAAAGTATTGGAATATTTAGAAGATTTATTTTCAATCAATGTCGAATTCGATAATTTCTCTGAGTTAATTGGTGATCGAATTGATCAGATTCGAATTAATTTAAGAAGTCAAAGATCCGAATTCAAAAAAATTTCTCTGAGTTAATATGGGCATGGGCAAAAAAATGAGACCCATTTAGAAAATGGTCGGGCCTTGGCTCCAGCAATCAAGGCCCGAGCCCGATCCGATCAGTTTTTCATTTATATAATATATAATTTTTATATTTTTATATTTATATATTATGTAATTTATGTCATATAAATAATAAATATATATAATATTATAGTGTAAACATTTAAAAATATGCTAAATTATTCATGTTTTAAAACTTAATAAAAGAAAAAAAGAGATAAAATTACTAAAATTAAATAATAAAAAAAATTGTTTGAATTTTTTTAGAAAAAAAAATAATATGGGTGGACCGAAACGGGCTTGAAATACCCATTTACAAATATGGGCAGGCTTGAGCAAAATTTGAGGCCCATATTTCGGGTCGGGCCGGGCTTGGACAAATATATATGATTTTGATACCATACCTAAGCCCGGCTCGGCCCATGAACACCTCTAATAAGCATTGATTGAGGGTTTTTTTCTTATTATTTAAAAAAAAAAATTCATTTAATATATTATTTTTGTTGAATTTTAAAAATAATAATGCATTAATTATATTTTTATTTTTACCTATATTAGCTTAATCAGTGTCACTAGACACTATTTAATATTTTTCAAAAATAAAAATAAATAATTTTTTTTTATAAAGAAATGAAAGTAAAATTTAGTAAACATGGCCACGTCCAAACATCATCTTTAAAGGCTTAAAAAAATCATAATGAAGATAAACATTGCCCTTGTTTGTTCATTAATCAAGCATAAGAAGCCCTTGTTTAAAATATATCAACTCAAAAATTGCCCTTGTTTGTTCTAAAGTTAAAATTTTAATCATAATGAAGGTCTATCTTGTTTGTTCATTAAGACTTTTTTCTTTATGACAAATCCTGCAATCAAAACCTCATCCTGCACCAATCAAACCAAGCATGGCATTAGGCAACACTTAAAAGGAGGCAGCACCATTATCTGCAGCAGGCTTTTCACAATTTTGTTTAAGTAACAATTTTGTTTAAGTAGATAAAACATCCCAAAGACTGAGAAATTAATTATGAACATGGATTAATCAATTTCTACTCTAGAACATTAAGCAAAGACAAAAACATGGGTCAAAAAATGAAGAGTTATGAAAAAACCAGAAAATTAACGAACGAGATTCGAATAAAGATTGGGTTCGATTAATGAAATCAAGTTAAATGAAGAAAAATCCAAAATAAGCTCAAATGAATAAAATGGGACTTGCTCGAACAATTAAATCGAATTAATTATCATGTTAAATTTTTCAGATAAAATTAGGGGTTTACATAATTCTTAAGAAATTCTTTAAGTGTAAAAATTATCTAAATGTCACAAAGTATTGGAATATTTAGAAGATTTATTTTCAATCAATGTCGAATTCGATAATTTCTCTGAATTAATTCGTGATCGAAATCGATCAAATTCGGATTGATTTAAGAAGTCAAAGATCCGAATTCAGAAAAATTCGAACTCGAGAAATTTCGATCGTAAAATCTAAAATCGACACAATTCAAAACTTATCATGACCTGAATCTATTTCAATCTGAATCCTAAATCGGTTCGATCCAAAACACGTAAAAAATTAAATTTATAATCGAAAAAATTCAAACTATATTTATATGAATTTATTTTAAATTAAATTAATAAATAAATGATAATTTTTAATTACTAAATTTAGGCTAATTACTCACTAACCCTTTAAGTCTGTCAAAAGTTTTATACTAAATTAAGCATTCATTGAATTTAGTCCATGATTTTAATGTTGGGTCCACAAACACAATTTTTTTTTTTTTTAGGAAATCCAGGCAGACGGAAGTTGGCTTGCCTGGTTTTGTAACTTTTGTTTAATTAATTGTCTAACATGTGGCTTACCCTCAATTAATATCTGCTTTTCCTCTTCTTGATTTTTTTTTTTTTTCAATATACATGACTGAATTAAGATGTTTCTTATTAATTTGAAAAAAAAAAAAAATCCATTGAGATCTTTTAATTTTTGGGAATAATATTTCATTACATGCAGCAAAACCCTTGTATTTCTTTCATTTGCAAGGAAGAAAAAGCTCCTTGGGCAACAGTTGTGCATAATCTAGGCTTTAATCAATTTGACTGTAAGTCTCTCTAAGTTTTTAATTTTTTGGTTTTGATTCCTTTTTCTGATTGTTAACAAAAAAAATAAAATAAAATTGGGATCTAATTTTCAAAAACCTTGTGTAGTTGGATGTAAATTAAATTATCAATTAAGGTTGACAATCTGTTTTCTCTCAATTTTCAGTTTGGGATTTGGTAGATATAGAGAAAGAACAGAGAGTTGGAATGGCGAGGAGTAGTGGGGATTGGCTGCCTGCAGATTTGTTGACTGAGATTCTCTTGAAATTGCCTGTCAAGTCCATCATTCGTTTCAAGTGTGTGGCAAAAACTTGGTGCCATCTCTTTCAAAATCCCAGGTTTATTTCTCAGCATCTTAGCATTAGCAAAAAGAATAAGCGTCTTATTGTTTATTATTGCGAGGGTACCCTTGACAATTCTGTTGCTGTTATGCGCTTGTTTGTTGATCAATCCCTTGTTTCTTACCAAGATATGCATCAACAACTGCCCTATCATTATGCTGATATGTTTGCTTTCCACTTTTGTGTCGACAATGGATTAGTTTGTTTATGTGATGATATCTATTCTCGTATAACTCTATGTAATCCCGCCACCAGAGAATTTAGGATTCTCCCTGAATTTAATCAAAACATTCCACCAAACTCATATATTTATTTAGATATTCTTGGGTTTGGAAAGGATCCTTTGTCCAATGATTACAAGGTGATTTATATTCGGAGGTATATGGATGTGGAGAAGAATATGTCAGGACCAGATCACTATTCCGTTTACAAGATGAGCACTGATTCTTGGAGGGTATTGAAACCGGAAGATTTTCAGTTGCCTGAATACCTAGGGATTTGTTCCAACGAGAACAATGCATGCGTAAATGGTGTTTACTACTGGCAGACTCTGATTGACCATAAGATCCTTGCATTTTATTTGGGCACTGAAGTTTTTCAATTGATAGAGTCACCTTGTCCTAAAACATTTGGGAGGCTGCTTCCTTTACATGATCGTATCTCTTTTTGGGATACTGAGACGATGGATAGAAGTGAAAGAAGTAATCAGGTTTGGGTGTTGAATGATGAGGGCCAATGGACCAAACTGTTGAAGATTGAACCTGTTATAGAAGTTGAAAGGATGTTCGGGTTTTGGAAGAATGGTAAGGTATTAGTAGAATCTGCAAGTGGACAGTTATTGCTTTACGACCTTGAGACTGAGGAATTCAGGGAGCTCGGGATTAAAGTCAGGGGTTTTGGTGATTTACTTCAGGTGTATACTTACGAGGAGAGTCTTGTTGCTATCAGAAGAGACTGACTGAGTTGCTTGTTTCCAATGCAATGTAAGAACATGTTTGTTGTAAGAACATGTTTGTTCATGGCTCATGGTTAGTAAAAGAGGATGTTCAATATTTCAATTTCACCGTTTCTTGATGAAACGAAAAAGGGTCCAACCCTTTGATCAAACAAAACAAAAATCCCAGTTAGCTTCTAAGCCCCATGACATCCAGTATCAACTTAGTAAATTTATGCTGACATGAACAAATCTATGGTGATGAATCTTTCTTATCTAAGGATTGTGAATGACTTTGTTCTCAGTGTGATGAATTTTTTTTTTAGGAAAGTATAGAATTTACTTGGCTTAAATATATATATGTATAAAAAAAATAAAAAAAAAAAGCTATTAAACTAAAATATTTATTTTTAATTAACTGAGTCTTAATTGATTGAAAATTGATTAACGGTTTAAGTAAGTGAAAATTGATGTTTGAAGGCTCAATTGGATGAAAATAAATATTAAGAGCTCATTTGATTGCAATAAAACAATAATAATTTAAATGATTATTTAATTTTTATTCCGAAACTTTTTATATTTAAATCTATTTATTTTTTGTAAAAACAAATTAACCTTGAATTGTCATTGCCTGTTAATTATTTATTTATTTTCATCAAGTATGATTATTATTATTATATTTCTCATTTTTTATTACCTTATAACAAAATGTTAAGAAAACCACATAACCCTAATTAATGGTTAATTAAGTAACAATAACCCCTTCTGGCCAATAACTTTGCTTCGCTTCCCCTTGCTGGATGGCCAAATCAGCACGAAATAGTTGATAAACATAAATAAATGGGTTTCTATTTTAATTAATATTATATACATTTATAAAAACATTGCAACCAAGAAAATAGTTTAATAAAAACATTTTCCAGTAGCATATATTCCAAAAGAGAAAACCAAGCCCAGGAAATTATCACTAGAAATAAATGCAAAGTTGAAAACAGCTATAGATAAACTCACCAAATACAACCTTCCCCTTCCTGCCATTATTGCCTAAAATCCCAATATCCTTCACCATCTGAAAACAAATTAGATAAGGCAAAAATAAGCAAATTTGCACGCAAAGCAATTCCCCTTTTGAGCATTGGGTAAGGATAGAAATAGTTAGTAAAAAATCGAATATTTGATATTATTAAATTCGGTTTTTGTGGATTTGTATAGTTTTCGAATTTGGATATTAGATTTGTTATCTGTAGTGGATTCAGATAGAAACTTTTGAATATCGATATCTAATCCGCTTTGGTTTTGGTTCGTATAGTGTCGATATCGATATCTAATTCGATATTATTAAACAAATCATTATCAATTAATACTACTAGATTTTGACACACTAAAAAATTAAAGAGATGAGGAAGTTATAAAAGTAAAAATGAGATAGTAATTTTTTAAAAAGTGGATAGTTTCTTTAAAAAACATGTTTTTATAAAAATAAAAATAAAAAAAACATAAATATCCTTAAAATTATTTTGTTATTTTATTTTATTTTATTTTAGTTTTTACGTAATTTCACCAACTGAGTTAGTGTCACTTGACTTGTGACACCAACCCAGCTATTCCCATTATATTAGTATAGATATTAGCATAGATATATAAAAGTGCCAACTTCAAAAATACAAATTGTGAATGACATATATACTCTTGGTAAAATACATATAGTAAACGATATATATACTTTTGATAATTTATTAAATTAACTATGTTATCCTTAATTATTGATTTTCATACTCTTAAATCAATAAACTATTTTTTATTTTAAATATTAAAGTTCTTATTAAAGTAAATTTTCTCAATTAATAATTTTCTTACTTAAATTAAATATTAACTCATTTTTGTTTATCTATTTTCCTATTTTTTCTCAAAAATATTTTATGACAACAACACTTTCAAATTTATTTTGAGAGAACAATAAAAATAAGCTTTTGAAAGAATATTAGAAAAATATTTATTAGTTAAGAATCAAGATCATAATTATCTAGCTATTATGTTACGAAAAACCTTAAAACACTATTTACTTGACAAGAATCTAAACGTAGATATATCCAAAAATCATAATTAAGATTAAATTGGTAGGGAGCATAAAATTATATTAAATTACAATAATACATATTACCATATGAGATTAGACATTAATTGTTTTGATATAAATATATAATAAGTAACAATAAATACATAACTTTTTATGTAATATATAATATATATAATATAACCTTTGATATGATTTTAATATCTCTAGATATGATTTTGATAATTTTTGATATAATTTTAGTATGTGTTTGATAGCCTTTAATGTGATTTTAATAACTTTCAATACAATTTTGATAACCTTTAATATAATTTTGATAGTTTTTAATACAATTTTGGTAATATTTGATACAATGTTGGTAACCTTTGATTTAATATTGGTAATTGTGGATATAATTAGGTTACATTTGATGTAATTTTGGTAAACTTTGATACAATTTTGATAATTTTTTTATACAATTTTAGGCTTGCGACGAAGGATGACGGCTGGCATGGTGCCAAGTGCCGAAATTTGAGTTTTTGGTTGTTAGAATCTTCAAATATTGAAGAATGTTGAGAGAAGGAAGAGGGTTCACATTTTTAGAAAGAGAGTTGGAAGTAAATCTGCTTATGGGTTGAGTAACCCGCTCAGTAGGTCCAATCCGTATTGGATCGAGTTTGGACAGTGATTTTATTGATCTGGGCCAGTCCAGCCCGCATCACTATTTATCCATTAAAATATTATTTTTTATTTAAATTTAATTATAAAATATATATAAATATTAATATAAAAATAAAAATAATTTTTTTTAATATTTTATGAATAGGAAAATGGACTTACGTGCCGTTCTAGGCCTGACTCGAAACTGGCTTGGGCAAGGGGAGAAAAAAATTCAGATCGCGGCCTGACCCGGCCCATGAGCACTTTTAGTTGGAAGAGAAGAAATGTAATAAAAATAATTTTTCAGGTTTATATAGGCAGCCTTAAACGGGATCGTTTAACTGGTAAAAAAAGAAAGAAAAAAAGGGAAAGACAAAAGAAAAAAGAAAAAGAAAAGAAAGCAAGCCAGGTGCCACCTACTCAACCCGATCAAGCCCACTTCAAAACAACCCCAATCTATTTTCTTTTGACCCGTCAACCTTGGTCTATTCATTTTGAGCTTTGGCCCATTGTTATTAGCTAGATAATTTTTATTTACATATAGTGTTATTTATTGCCATTATATATTATATGTATATTTAAATTTATTATACTTCAATAATATATATAAAAATATCAGTGCAAATTATGAATAACATATATACTTTGGATAAATTACATATAGTAAACGACATAATCTTGTCAAAATGTTGGGATATTTAGAAGTTTTATTTTCAATAAAAAAAAAAGGTGTTTTTGTTTCATTCATTTTTTAATTAATCTAATCTATTCATCATTTTCGAAAAAATAAATAAAATCCAAGACTTTACAAAAATTATCTTTACTAATTATTACTATTATTATTATTATTATATATTACATAAATTAAATGATTACATTAATTCTATTTAATCTTTAAAGATTAAGATTACATCAATTTAATAATAACATTCAAACCATTAAACAAAACATGGCCACTCCCAAACGAAGCGAGGGCATCTCTTTTAATGATAATGGAAATATACTCCCAAAAAGGAAAAGATGTTTTGAATTTTTCTTTCCAAATTAATAATTAAGAAACTTAATTAATTTGCAGATACTAAAGAAAAACAGAGTCTTTCTAGCCAAAAAAGAAAAAGAAAAGCAAAGTCCCTAGTAATGGGATATCATCCTCAATTTTGAAAGTCCAACAAAATTTACAGATGGGCAAATCATTTAATTTCAAAGTTGAATATGCAATTTTCAGTTGAATCTTGTTCGGATCGCTCCATGATTGAATTCAATCTGATTTGGATTGATTTAAAATTTTAAAGATTCGAATCCAAAAAAATCTAAATTCGAGAATGATCCCAACTAAAAAAAAATCAAAATCGACATGATCCAAAAGTCTGTCATAACCTAAATCCATTACGATCCAAACTCAAGATCGATCCGATTCGACACCTGTATAAAACCAAATTTATAATCGAAAATACGCGAGCTATATGTCTATGATTTTATTTAAAATTAAAATTAATAGGTGAATGATACAATTTCTTCTTATATAAAAATTAAATTTACGAAAATACATTTATAATTATGATACAACTATATCAATAATGTATTATTAATAAAAGTAATTAATATTAAAATCTTAAATTGGATTATGAAATAAAATTAATTTGAATATGAATATCAAATAATTTTTAGAATTATTCTAATTACATTAGATTAAAATAATGAATAATATTTAAATAAAAAATATTAATACTCAATGTATAAATAAAATTTAATAAGTTCATTTTATATGTTACTTTTAGTTTGCTATGTTAATATATAAATTACAAATATGGGTTTTTTTGTTTTCTTATTTATTTTTAGTATGGAGCATTTTCTTAAAATGATCATTAAAAATGGTATATTCTTAGTGAACCAAAGATACTGTCATTTTTTGCTCATGAGTCCCGACAATCAAACAGATATTTGAATACATTATTGCCAACTTAAATTTGTTTGAAATAATATATGCTATATACTGTAAAACAGAAAAAAAAAAAAAACTGTATATATATACATATACGAACAGATTACAACAAATATGTAGAAGCGAACAAAGATACTTACAGTAATTGATTTGAAAAAAAATCAATATCGAGTCAAGGTTGGACCTCTAACCTTAAGACATTTTTTGCCTGTCTAAGGTGCTTACAGTATCGATGCAAATCGTCTCCCAGGTTTTCTCGATATACATTGCAAATGAGAGCACACTCGGATGCAGCACAGCGAACAGAAGAATGTTGAAGTCTCTCTCTCAGAAGACAAGATATTTTCGATGAATTAGTGAATTTAAACAGATACAAACACTCTTATTTATAGATACAGAGAAGTCTGTTCGGTCAGACACATCTGTTGGACAGGAACCGGTTTGGTCAAAAGACAAGTCTGTTACAATGAACCGGTTCAATCCAACAGGCAAAGACACAACTGAAAAGGCAAAGAAACCGAACAGACACATTCTAGAAGATGAATTATTAGGACAAACATAAAGCCGGTTAGTGTTGAGCTGGTTCGGCTGGTTGGTGTTGAGCTGTTTCGGTTTGGACAAAAAATTAAGCCAGTTGGGCAGAAAAAAATTAATTACTGACCCAAACCCAAATCCGACTCGACCCAACCCAGCCTAAGCCCGGCCCGGCTCGGCGGCGCACGCGTGTGGTCCAGCCTAAGTTGTGTAGGTCCTCACCCTCCACAAAAACTTGGGTGCCCCTTGGGGTCCAACCCATCATGACACTCTAGCTTATATAAACTATAAGGTAAAGCCATTCTTAGTCCTATGTGGGATTGACTACCACACATACCTTCAACCAACTTTCCTTCATCTTCAAGTGGGTAAATAATGAGACTAATTTCTCATTCACTTTGATAATATTGCTCATTAAGAGTATCCTGCAATACCCCACTTGATTATTTATCAAGCTATAAGAATCATTAAAAGCATAGCTTATCCTACCTTGCAGGCAGCGCTAAATCATCATAGGAATGGATAAGAGTGTTTAACTCTTTTAGTGCTTACACACAGTTACATAATTTAGTTGTCCCTTTTGAACCTAGATCTTGGGATCTCCAGTCAGCTAGGTTGGGTTTCCACTATGTAACTTTAATTTATAGGCTTAAGACCCATTCCACTCGATGATGTATTTACTTGCTCTCTCGTTAAACCTTTAGTAAGCGGATCCGCAATATTATCCTTTGATTTTACATAATCAATAGAGATAATTCCATTTGAGAGCAACTGTCTAACGGTATTGTGTCTTCGACGAATATGTCGAGATTTACCGTTATATAAACTACTCTGTGCCCTACCAATTGCATATTGACTATCGCAATGTATACTTATTGCTGGCACAGGTTTTGGCCAACATGGAATATCTTCTAAAAAATTCCGAAGCCATTTTGCTTCTTCTCCAGCTTTATCTAAAGTTATAAACTCAGATTCCATAGTGGATCTGGCAATACATGTTTGTTTAGAAGATTTCCATGACATTGCAGCTCCTCTAATAGTAAAGATAAATCCGCTAGTAGATTTAGAATCTTTAGTATTGGATATCCAGTTTGCATCAGTGTACCCTTCAAGTACAGCTGGATATCTTATATAGTGCAGTCCATAACTTGAGGTGTATCTCAAATATCTAAGTACCCTCACAATGGCCTTCTAGTGATCCTCTCCAAGATTACTAGTAAATCTACTCAGTTTACTAACTGAGTAAGCTATATCTGGTCTTGTGCAGTTCATAAGATACATAAGACTACCAATTATTCGCGAATATTCTAATTGAGATATTGCATCACCAGTATTTTTCTTTAGATGTAAATGAACATCTACGGGTATTTTGTCTATATCGGTATCATTCTTACTGAATTTCTCAAGAATATTATTTACATAATGATCTTGAGATATTACCAAGCCATCTTGTGTTTTAGAAATTTTAATTCCTAAAACCACATCAGCTATACCCATATCTTTCATATCAAACTTATTGGTCAACCAAGTTTTGGTAGCTTTTATGATCTCATAGTTACTGCCTAAGATCAACATATCTTCTACGTATAGACAAACAATGACATATCCCTTATTCGTATCTTTTACATAAACGCACTTATCACATTCATTAATACGAAAACCATTTGACAACATTGTATTGTCAAATTTTTGATGCCATTGTTTAGGAGCTTGTTTTAAACCATATAATGATTTAACAAGTCTACACATCTTCCTTTCCTGTCCAGGAACTTTGAACCCTTCGGATTGTTCCATATAGATTTCTTCGTCTAAATCTCCATTCAGGAAAGCTGTTTTAACATCCACTTGGTTTATAACGAGATTGTTAAGAGCTGCTATAGCTATTAACATTCGAATAGATGTTATTCTCGTAACTGGTGAATACGTATCAAAATAATCGAGCCCTTCCTTTTGCCTGTATCATTTTATTACAAGCCGGGCTTTATATTTATCAATCGTTCAATCTGCTTTCATCTTCCTCTTAAATATCTATTTGGATCCTAAAGGCTTATGCCCTTGAGGAAGATCCACCAGTTCCCATGTATGATTTTGCATGATGGATTCTGTTTCATTGTTAACTGTCTCTTTCCAGAATTGTGTTTTTGGAGACGAAATAGCCTCGCTAAAAGTTTGAGGTTCATTTTCTAACAAATATATTAGAAAATCAGGACCATAAGTAGTCGGTACTTCAGCCCGTTTGCTCCTTCTAAGTTTTTCTTGTTCCTCTTCATCCATATGTGGGTTACTACTCGAGGACTCAAGAGTTCTCTTTGCAGTCTTGTTTTTCCTTATAAGGAAGAACATCTTCAAAGAACGAAGCATTCCTTGATTCCATTATCGTATTGATATGAATATCGGGAATGTTCGACTTGAATACAAGAAAACGGTAAGCAGCACTATTGTTTGCATATCCAATGAATACGCAATCAATAGTTTTAGGTCCTATTTTGACCTTTTTAGGTGGAGGAACGGCTACTTTCGCAAGATACCCCCACACTTTCATTTGTATGTAGTTTGGTCTTAGACCCTTCCACAATTCATACGGTGTCTTGTATAACTTCTTCTGGGGTATTTTATTTAAAATATAATTAGTTGATAAAATAGCTTCCCCCCACAAGTTCTAAGGTAACCCTGAACTTATCAACAAAGTGTTCATCATTTCTTTCAACGTCCGATTCTTGCGTTCTGCAATACTATTTTGTTGAGGTGAATAAGGAGCAGTGGTTTGATGGATGATTCCATTTTTCGAATAGAATTCATTAAAAAATGAATCATATTCACCACCTCTATCACTCCTTATTTTCTTTATTTTCTTGCTTAGTTGATTTTCAACCTCATTCTTAAAGAGCTTAAATGCTTCCAAGGCCTCGTCTTTGCTTTTTAGCAAATAGACGTAACAATATCGTATGCTATCATCTATAAAAGTAATAAAATACTTTTTACCACCTCTAGTTTGCACAAATTTTAAATCACAAATATCAGTGTGAATTATTAACTCTAGAAGTTCACTACTTCTTTCTATTGAATAGAAATGAGCCTTAGCTAATTTGGATTCTACACAAATTTCACATTTGTGATTCTTGTCAATAACAAATTTCGAAAGTAAATCCAAATTGCTGATTTTCTGTAAGGTCTTGTAATTTACATGACCTAATCTACCATGCCATAAAGTAGGGGACTCAACCAAGTAAACAGAAGAAATATTATTATTAATAATCTTATTCTTGGGTACAATTGTCATAACATTGAGATTAAAAAGCCTATCACAAAGATATCCTTTTCTCACAAATATCCCACTCTTGGTGAGTACAAATTTATCAGACTCGAATACGAGCCTAAACCCATTCTTGCTCAATAAAGAGCCGGAAACCAAATTCTTTCGGATTTCGGGAGCATGAACAACATTGTTCAATGTGGGTTCCTTCCCGGAGGTCATCTTGAGTACCACCTTTCCATGGCCTTGTACCTTACAAGCCGTAGAGTTTCCCATATATAGTTACTCATCATTAGCAGCTTCTTTATATTCGGAGAAACTCTTCCTTTCAGAACACACGTGACAAGTGGCCCCGGTATCAACCCACCATGTCTTAGGGTTTTTCACCAAGTTCACTTGTGAAACAACAGCAGCAAGCTCAAAATCATCAACTAGGTTGCCTTGAGCTTTCTTCTTCTTGTTCTATTGGCAGTCTTTTGCACAGTGTCCGGGTTTGTTGCAATTGAAACAATTTCCCGTGAACTTCCTAAAATCCTTTCCCTTCTTTGCTTGGGAAGAACTTGAACCAACGAATTTCCTATTGTTGTCTTTTTCGAATGTTCAACAATATTCGCTTTGGCTTCCATGGTCTGGTCCATGACCCTCTTTTCTGAACTACGATTATCCTCCTCGATTCTCAATCGAACAATCAAGTCCTCTAAAGACATGTCCTTTCGTTTGTGCTTTAGATAGTTCTTGAAATCCTTCCACGAAGGAGGGAGTTTCTCTATCAAAGTCGCCGTTTCGAATGATTCACTAAGAGTCATTCCCTCGGCAAAGATCTCATGGAGAATCAATTGAAACTCTTGGACTTGACTAATAATGGTTTTTGAGTTCACCATCTTAAAATCTAAAAACTGGCCAACCACAAATTTCTTTGTGTCGGCATCCTCGGTTCTGTATTTCCTTTCCAAGGACTCCCACAGCTCTCTTGCTGTCTTTATTGGACTATACACATTGTATAATGTGTTGTCCAAACCATTAAGGATGTAGTTCTTGCATAGGAAGTCAGAATGCTTCCATGCATCTACCGAGGCTACAATTGTAGTATCGGTCTCTCCCTTGTTCAAAGTCGGGGCCTCCTCCCATAAGAACTTGGCTAGATTGAGGGTGGTCAAATAAAATAGCATCTTTTGCTGCCATCGTTTGAAGTCCTGACCATTGAACTTCTCGGGTTTCTCACCATGTGTTACATGTAGAGGTTGTGGCACTACGGACGCTCTAGCAATACCGGTAGATGTTTCGACCATCTATTATTCAAGAATAATAGGATCAACTTGTATACAAAATATACGAATATACTACTAAAAAAGTAATATATTTAAAAAACAAAAAGAATATACTATATATATTCAAACAAAATATATATATATAAACAATATATAATATAAGCAACAAACAAAATGAATATTATATATATATATAACAATCAAACAACACAATAGAGCAATATATAAATATAATATATTAACACTAATATATTAAAACAAATATATATTCTAAAACAAAACATTAAAATCACGTGAACAGTAGCATTAAAAAGATGTTACTACACGAAAAGCATAACAAAGGCTTCAACAATATAAGAAACAGTAAGAAATATCTCACAAACAGTATGTACGAATATTGCATACACAGTAGCGAAATATAAATATATATATATATATATATAAATAATAGCAATAATGATGCAAACAGTTTGAACAAGTACAGAAGCAAATAAAGTCAGTATATAAACAAGTTCAAACACCGTAACAAAATATCCGAATATCTAAACACAGTACATAACAAATAAAACACAAAAAAAAAACAACGTCTTAAGAATGTTTGAAATAATATATGCTATATACTGTAAAACAAAAAAGAAGAAAAGAAGAAGAACTGTATTTTACAGTAAAGAAGAAGAACTGTATATATATATATACGAACAGATTACAACAAATATGTAGAAGCGAACGAAGACACTTACAGTAATTGATTTGAAAAAAAAAATCAATATTGAGTCAAGGTTGGACCTCTAACCTTAAGACGTTTTTTGCCTGTCTAAGGTGCTTACAGTATCGATGCAAATCGTCTCCCAGGTTTTCTCGATATACATTGCAAATGAGAGCACACCCGGATGCAACACAGTGAACAGAAGAATGTTGAAGTCTCTCTCTCAGAAGACAAGAATATTTTCGGTGAATTAGTGAATTGAAACAGATACAAACACTCCTATTTATAGATACAGAGAAGTCTGTTCGGTTAGACACATCTGTTGGACAGGAACCGGTTCGGTCAAAAAACAAGTTTGTTACAATGAACGGATTCAATCCAACAGGCAAAGACACAACTAAAAAGGCAAAGAAACCGAACAGACACATTCTAGAAGATGAATTATTCGGACAAACATAAAGTTGGTTGGTGTTGAGCTGGTCCAGCTGGTTGGTGTTGAGCTGGTTCGGTTTGGACAAAAAATTAAACTGGTTGGGCAGTAAAAAATTAATTACTGACCCAAACCCAACCCGACCCAACCTAGCCCAGCCCAAGCCCGGCCCGACTCGGCTCGGCGGAGGCGGCACGCGCGTGTGGTCCAGCCCAAGTTGTGTAGGTCCTCACCCTCCACAAAAACTTGGGTGCCCCTTGAGGCCCAACCCATCATGACACTCTAACTTATATAAACTATAAGCTAAAGCCATTCTTAGTCCTATGTGGGATTGACTACCACACATACCTTCAACCAACTTTCCTCCCTCTTCAAGTGGGTAAATAATGAGACTAATTTCTCATTCACTTTGATATCATTTGTGTACGTAAATGTACATCGTGTATCTTACTACGACAACCTACGTATTAGAATATGTATTTCGTATATACACACTTAATATATACTATGATATCTAACAAAATTTTGATAACTCGATTCAAATCCAACCTGAGGACAAATCTGGATATCACTTTTTCAATCTCCTTTGCATTTGGAGTTATTACTGATAGACATTTGCTTGATACATGTTTTGATTTCTAGCTTGTTATGATAACCATTTCATTGATTTCAACTAAATAATGCCACCCAAAAAAAGGAAAATGGTTTTTCAGTCTCCTTTTGCCATTTAGAGTTATTGTTGATAGACATTTGCTTGATACACGTTGTGATCTCTAGCTTGTTATGAGAACCTTTTCATTGATTTCAACTAAATAATACCATCCAAAAAAAGGAAAATGGTGAAGAAAAGGATTCGGGTTACTAAATAATGCCACCCAAAAAGAGGAAAATTGGAGTTATTGCTGATAGACATTTGCTTGATAAACTTTGTGATGTCTAGCTTGTTATGAGAACCATTTCATTGATTTCAACTAAATAATGCCACCCAAAAAAAGGAAAATGGTGAAGAAAGGGATTCAAGTTACTAAATAATGCCACCCAAAAAAAGGAAAATTGGAGTTATTGTTGATAGACATTTGCTTGATACACATTGTGATCTTTAACTTGATATGAGAACCATTTCATTGATTTCAACTAAATAATGCCTCTAGCAGAGTTTGCATATAACAATAGTTATCATTCTAGCATCGACATGGCTCCGTTTGAAGCTTTGTATGGAAGGAAGTGCAAATCTCCAGTGTGTTGGGATGATATAGATGAAAGGAAATTGCTAGGTTCGAAAATTGTTATGATGACTGCAGACAAAGTAAAGGTAATCCGGGAAAAGATAAAAATAGCTCAAGATCGGCAAAAGAGTTATGCAGATTACCGGAGAAAATATTTAGAGTTTGAAGTTGGTGATATGGTATTTTTGAAAGTGACTCCTTGGAAAGGAGTAATCCGGTTTGGAATACGAGGAAAGCTGGGTCCTCGATATATAGGGCCGGATGAGATCATCGAAAGGATTGGCCCAGTTGCTTATAGATTAGCCTTACCGGAAGAATTGTCACGAATTCATAATGTGTTCCATGTTTCTATGCTTCGAAAGTATATTTTAGATTCTTCACATATATTGAAAGACTTGCCTATGGAAATTGAGAAAATTTTAACTTACAAAGAGCAACCGGTTGAGACTTTGGATAGAAAGGACCAAGTTCTAAGGACTAAGACTATTTCATTAGTGAAAGTTCTTTGGAGGAATCATTCATATGAAGAAGCTACATGGGAAAGGGAGAAAGATATGCGGACTCAATATCCTCATTTGTTCAATCAAGTTGGTAAGTAAATTTTGAAGACAAAATTTTTCTAAGGGGGTAGGTTGTAACAACCGAGGTTACGTACGATCGTGCAAAGTCAAACCTCAAAAATTTTAAGGGCAAACTTGGAAATTAGTAGGAAGTTATACGTGAAGGAAATAAAAGAAGAAATGATCAAATTGAACAAATGAAAAAGTTTAGGGGCTTAATGGTTATTTATAAAAAGTTGAGGGACCAATGTGCAATTATACCAAAAATTGAAAAATATCTTTTAAATTATCCTTATCTCTTCAATTTTCTAGAAAATTTTCTTCTTCATCCAAGTGATAGCCGGCCAACCCCCTCTCTTTCTCTCAAAATTTTCTTCAAACAATTCCACAAAAATCTCATCAACAATCACATTCAAGGTTAGTTTCTTGATTAATTCTTCCTTTTCTCTAGATATTCTACATGAATATGTTAAGATCTTAGCTCCATAAACATGTTAAGGTCTGAAATTCCATCTATTAAGTATGAGTTTTACTCTCCTTTGGTAAGAATTAAAAGGATTTGAAAGCATGAACAAAAGAATGGGAAGAAAAAGCAAAACAGGGGAATTGAGCATGCTTTCTATTCTGATTTTCTGGGTTTTGAAAAGTACGTTTTGTATTTTTTTTTTCCTAGAAACTAGACTTCAATATGAGAATTTTGGTTTTTGAATCACTCAAAACCGAAAGCGGTTAAAAGATAAAATTCGGTGAAGTTGGATGTCCTATTTTAACCCCTGTTTTGACATAGTTTCGGGATTTATCAAATTTGATCAAGATTTTGTTCTAATTGTCTAAGTTAGTTATTTTCTTCATAAATTAGACTTATTGTATGAGATAAACCAATTGGAATCACTTCAAGATTCCTTACCAAACTCAAGTTATGATTTTTCTAATCTAGCTTGATAGTAAGGAATTCATTGTTTAAGAGGAATATAGTACTAAATGATGATTGTGAATTATGGAAATCTCTAAGGCATGGAGTACTAGAAAGGAATTTGATAAGGACATGAATATAGAGTTGAATTATGGAAATGATATTAAAAATTGAGGATATGTTGTCTCAAGTATGAGATATTAGTATTGACATTCGGGTAGATTAATGGGATTTAAGTTGCATCCATAATTGTATAATGCCTTGAGTATGTATAGATACTAATTATCGTTAATCTCTAGGCCATGTAGATCCAACATCACCTGAAGATCCCGAGGTGTATAGAGAGATCATCTCAAGGACTGTGAGTAGACTATAACTATAGTTATCTGGAATTTTTTTAATTAAAATTATAAATTATTTAGTATGATATTTATTTTACGTATTAAAGATATATGCGATATATAAACATAAGAATTGATTTTGTTATTAATGTGTATGTATTTCAAGAAATATTATTTCGAGCAAGTTGGTTGATTTATAAACTATGATTATATATAGATTTTGACATACATGGTTTTGGCTCCACCTGACTTAATGTATGAGATTATAACCTTGATCGGAATACGAGAGCTGCGTGCTACGCCTTTGTGGCGGGAGCCACCTCCAGAGTCCTAATTCTGTGATATTACACTGGGGTATGGGAGCTGCGTGCTACGCCTTTGTGGTGGGAGCCACCTCCAGAGTCTCTATCCCATTATATTAGCCTTTTGGGGGCACATCCTAGTGACACATATGCCTTTGGGGCGTCCTATAGTGGTATTGGCCTTTGGGGCCGGTTACTAGTATGCCTACATGGATATTACCTGGTTATTACATGGATGTGATGGAGACTCAATTAAGAGTTGTAAACCCAAGTGCAGGTTATGTTCAAGTAATAAATTCTCGGGTGTCCGAGGTCGAACCACAGGGAAGCGTATTAGTAAGTATAAGTTTATAAATATATAAGAAAAAGAAAGTAAACAAGATATTAGGGAATCAACAACAAAATAAGATAAACAAGATATTAGAGAACAAAATAAATAAAATAACATAAAAGAAATTAAACAAAATATAAAATACAATAAGAAAAGATGTTGAGGTTAGAGAATCCACTCTTGGTGTTATGCTAAGATTAATCTTGTTTTATTACACAATTGAAATTCACACATAAGTGAGATTCCAATCGAAGGTTTAGCAATTCAGTCCAACGTCCATAGCATATGATATTATGTTCATTTGGTGTCCTCAAAACTCACAAAAAGAGTCCAAGCATTCCTTATGCCAAGGTATATGTCTACAACAAATCAAGGTTATGAAACCAAGCATTTACTGTGCCATTTTCATTGTCAATAACGAATCAAGATCTCTACTTTGCAAGTATGATTTTAAACCAAAAGAAAATATTATCTATACTAGTGTTTATAAATGATGATTCATTTTAGCTCATGTTTAAGAGACTAACCTTAGCATTTACCAAGAGCTTCACCTCATCACCTCAACAATATGATTAGCAACACATACTAGATATGAATGAAATGAAAAGAAATGTAAGAAGCATAAGTAAATAAAAAAAAAAAAAGAAAACTAGAGAAAAGAAAGAAGAAGAAAACTTAGAGAATTTTATTACAATGGCTAATATCCTAACAATGTATCAATGTATCCCAATACTCATCCAAGGCCCTCTATTTATACACATTTTGGAGGGCTAAATGACAAGAGACAAGCTTTACGAATTTCAAAGGTAGGTATAATAGGTGGGTGCATTTTTCTAACAATTTTCGTCATATTGTATGACAATTCTGATCAGCCAGCTTGATGGTCAATTTTGTCAATGTTGGAGGCTCGATCTGATAAAATGGTCTTCTAGAACAATATACCCCTATCAGCTACGGATCCATAGCCGTTGGAATCAGATCATTTGCTCATGTGAATCGGACGATATGGTCAAAATACCAAAACAGGTCAGCACAGACGTCATTGCACATCAGCCAACTTGATGGTCGATTTCGCTAGGGAAACCGACTCCGTTTCAAGAAGTGTAAAACATGAAAAAGATAGATATGCCTCTTAACTTTGCACGGTTAAAAATTCAGCCTTATTGCTTCAGTGAAACTCCAGATATAGCTGATATGGCAAAAGGTGTCGGAACTGGAACTGAATTGGATTTGCCCTTAATTCTTGATTTAACCTAGTAATCTGAAATCATTCAAAGAAACTCATGAAAAACACCAAATTACATAAAAATATAAAAGATCATAAACACAAGTAGACTAAGCAATAATATCTCGTATTTGACACAAAACAATAATAAAACATAACTAAAAACTATATAATTATACGAGTTATCACACCCCCACACTTAGATTGTTGCTAGTCCCTAGCAACGACTCAATAAAATAAGAAAATCTAATCTAATCCATTTTTGTAGGAAATTACGGTGGCACTTAGCATGTGACACAAGCCTTTAAACCCCTAGGTGTCCCTAGTGGACGAGTTTAGTCTCGTGAGGGTTTACTAGGACGATACCCACAAACATTGAAGACATAAGAAAAACTAAAAATAATAATTATAACTAATCCTTCCAATATAAATTAGAGATAATCATTGGACAAGTCTTAAAAACTAATCAATAGCTTAAAGAAATTCACAAAAAATCTTGCTTGAATGTAAATAGTTTGAGTTAAGCCAATATTAACATAACATATTTCAATCAAAATAGTGTATATTCAAACTTAATCTCAACTTCTCACATGGGATACTCTCTTGATTTTCACTCTTTAAAGTAGTGGTAAAGTGTTTACACTCAATCAATCTCATGAAAACACTTCTACCATATGCTTGCTTGTCCACCTATTCTCCACTATTTAGATCATACAACTTCATAAATCAAGAGGTATTTATTCAAGGTTGTAATGGGGCCAAAGGGTTATAATGTGGTTAAAGAACAAAAGGATAAAGATATCACAAAGGTTCCAAAGAGTTCATAGAGTTTAGAGACATAAAAAGATCATACAATTAAAACTTCTCAAAACTCTTATAAAGCACATAATAACATAGGCTAAATATTCATGTTGAGCCTTTGCATCATTCTAACCAACTTTGTAACATCTTTTTCTTTACTTTAACTAGAAGTTCAAGAGAAGATTTTTTTTTTTTTTTTTAAATGGGAATGTATTTGACAATGATCCCTTTCTTTTTCTCTTGACTTTTTCTTTTCTTTTCTTCCCCCACACTTATCTTTTGTTTCTAACCCAAATTTTCAACTAAAAATATCCCTTGTTTTTTTTTGCAATATGTCTCAAAATATATAATCCATCTTTAGAACAAGGGTAAGGATATAAGTATATTTAGGCTAGGTGTAAGTTGTGGTTACCAATAAAATAGCATATTTAATGTAGGCTCAAATTGGCTCACTAGTGGGGATGTTCTCTTAGAACATTAATAAGGGATGGCTGTTTGGCTCTGGTTATAATCCTAATGCCTCTATCATATTCATGTTGTCACATGTATCAATATAGTCTCAAACGGTTTAAAGCAAGTTCTAGAGAATCATGTAATCATAAGAGCACTCAAGAAAGAAATTAGATTGATTTGTATAATGCATCAATCATTATAGGCTCAAAAACTCACAAGGATGATTATACAAGTCAGATTAAGTCTAAACATGCTTCTTTCTCAATCAACATATCATATTAACATTGGCTCATAAAAAGGTTGATATCAAGCTCAATTCTCATGAAAATCTTCTCACTAATAAATTTGTTTTAGACTTATGCAATTCATATCTCATTATAGTATTGAAAGTAACTAAAAAAAAAACACACTAAGTCTAAACATGCTTTTTTTTTTTTTTAGCAAAATATGTCCCTTACCCCCTACTAAAATATGACATTGTCCCCAATGTCAAATTTTAAAGGTAGAATTTAGGAGATATTACCTGCAGAGGTTGCTAACCACTTATTATAACTGAGACACAACAAGCAAAATGTTAGATAATGTCACAAAGACAAAGTGCAATCCACTCCTTGCTCGTCCATATCTATTTTTCTTTTTCCGAGCGTTTGCGAAACAACCGTAGCAGATAAACACTCATAAGCTTGTAGCTTTTTGAGTAAATCTTCAATGGTTGTAGCAGAACTTATGGTTCTCCTTGCCTCTGAAAACATGAATCCATTATCCACAGCATTATCTAAATATGAAAGCAAATTACTGAAATAACCATTAATATTAAGCAAACCAATGGGTTTCTTATTTGTGACCAAAGATGACCAAGAAGCCACGCAAGCTATTTCTTCCAATGTACCCAGACCTCCTGGTAAAGCAATGAATGCATCGGCAGAATGGTACATGATTGTCATCCGTTCAGGGATACTCCAGACTTGTATTTCCTTACCCACGGTAGGTCCACAAAAATCTGTGAATAGTTTTGGCACGATTCCTAGAACTGGACTTCCTCCGGCGTGTGCTGCTGTAGCGACTGCTCCCATTAAACCCGTACTACCATCTCCATAAATCAACTGGATCTTTTGTTGGGCAAGTATTACTCCAACTCTTACGACTTCATCAGCGAATATGTTATTTTTCCCTGGATAAGCACCTCCAAAGACACAAATTTTTTTAATGCGTTGGGACGAAGTACTTTCCATTTTTTTTTCTTTTTTCGAGTGCCTGAAAGAGAATGACTACATGGTGTAATATATAGAGGACTGAGTAGTGAATCAGACAAGAGTAATAATGTCGCCAAAAGTGTATTTGACCTGTCAGAAGAAAATGTTAACCTAACAAAAGATTTTTGCGTGAGTTCAGGAAGAAAATCAAAAAGAGAAGAAAAATCAATCGTAAAAGACCAATGCAAAAAAAAAAACGAGAATAATTACACAAATCGAACAACACGTAAATTAAACCGAAATGAAGTTATTGCAAATCAAACCAAAAGCTGAGAAGTCATTTATTGTAGTTGTGATTGTGGCTCACATCTTCCTCTGGTTTTACGTCCAGAAACGGCTTAAACGCCTTCTATGAGTCGAGGATATGCTTCCCATCCAGTTTTCTTACAAGCTGGCAAACAGGGTCTTTTAACATCAGATTCCCAAGATGTTGCCATTCCTTTTGGAATTGTGGCCATAAATCAAGAATTTCTCTTTGTACGTCTCCACTAGGATGCGTCTCAAGAGAAAGTTGGATATTACCCAAATTCTCCTTACTCAGTCCATCTTTAATGAATTCAATTTTATCATCTCGATTAGAGGACGGAATCCCAATAGAATGACATTTACCGTTACACGTCCATCGTGCACATTTGTGGCAATTTGAACTCATGCGCTTTGCTCGTCGCTTCTTTGCAAAAGTGCTTCTACCTGTACCTGGTAAATGCAAAACAGGAAGATATTCATCTTCACGTACCTTGGCTTCGATTATCCAACGTATGTCTTCAGGAATCCCTTTGTGCATAAGCATTCTTAATCTTTCAAATCGAACTTGGTAAAGCTTCAGTAAAATATTTCGAGGAAAAGGAGGAAATCGTTTCTGCAATCTTGTGAGAATATCATCCATCTTGAAAAAAAATGAAAAAGAAATTGAAAGAGAAATTTATATACAATATCAGTTTTGTGGGTAGCTGATGGGACCGACTTAAATAATCACGGAGTACCGTTATCCGCCATTTAACCGGGGTTAAAAAAATGTTTTTTTTTTTTTGAAGATTAGTAAAAATTATATTTACATCTAGTTATTTTCAAAACAAGGATCAGAAAGAAAAACAACCTCTTATTGAGTAACATGATTTTCCAAAAAGAGTTTGAGTCTTTGTCCATTTACCTTGAATACGTTACCATTTTGAGGATTCTCAATGTCAACTGCTCCATAATGATACACATGCTTAACCACAAATGGGCCAGTCCATCTTGATCTCAACTTACCAGGAAATATGTGAAGTCTAGAATTATAAAGTAGAACTTTTTGCCCAACATCAAATGTTTTTCTTGAAATTAACTTGTCATGAAAGGCTTTAGTTCTTTCTTTATGAATTTTAGAATTCTCATATGCATCATTTCTGAGTTCCTCAAGTTCATTTATGACTGGAAAAGTTTCATTCTCACCCAAAAAGGAATATTTTAGCTCGGATGGCAATGGTTTTAAATCCAGCTTGGGTGGTTCAATAGTTGATGGTACAGTGACATTTGTGAGTGATGGAAGTTCCTCAAACTTTTGTTTCCAACAATGCTTAACCTGAAAAGAATTTAACAAAGAATCAGTGTGTGAAATTTCTGAAGCATTATCAAACTCACATTTAATTAAATAAGCTTCTAAAGGATCATGGAATGTGGTAGTGGTGAGATGTTCATGAACAAGTTCTTCAATGAAATCCACTTCATGTACTTCTGAATCATCACCAGGTTGCTTGCAAGTGTTGAACACATTTAATTCTAAAGTCATATTTCCAAAAGAAATGTTCAACATACCATTCCTGCAATTTATCAGAGCATTAGAAGTTGCAAGAAATGGACGGCCTAATATAACAGGAATTTGAACATTTGGATTTGAAACAGGATGTGTGTCCAAAACAATAAAATCAACAGGGAAGTAAAAATTATCAATTTGAACCAAAACATCTTCAACTATCCCTCGAGGAATTTTTACAGAACGATCAGCTAGTTGAAGTGTAACAGGTGTTTCCTTGAGTTCACCTAAACCTAACTGTTGATAAACAGAAAAAGGCAAAAGATTAACACTAGCACCAAGATCAAGCAATGCACGTTCTATTCTAGTGTTTCCAATGATGCATGAGATTGTTGCACATCCAGGATCTTTGAATTTTGGTGGAGTAAGGTGCTGAATGATTGAGCTCACAGTTTCCGTCAAAAATGCTTTCTTTTGTACATTATGTTTCCTTTTAACTGTGCACATGTCCTTCAAAAATTTAGCATAAGATGGAACTTGTTTGATTGCATCCAATAAAGGAATGTTAATCTTAACTTGTTTGAAAAGTTCATAAATTTCTGCATTTTGATTCAAATTCTTTATTGTTTGCAACCTTTGAGGAAAAGGAGCAGGATGCGTACCTTTTTCTTTGTCCAAATTTTCAAGAAGTTCAGACTTACCATCATCCTTACCATTACTTTTAGGAGGGGAAGGAGGATCTTGGTCTTTTGATGGAATGTTTTTGTCAATTGCTGATGGAGACTCAATTAAGAGTTGTAAACCCAAGTGCAGGTTATGTTCAAGTAATAAATTCTCGGGTGTCCGAGGTCGAACCACAGGGAAGCGTATTAGTAAGTATAAGTTTATAAATATATATGAAAAAGAAAATAAACAAGATATTAGGGAATCAATAACAAAGAAAGTAAACAAGATATTAGAGAACAAAATAAACAAAATAACATAAAAACAATTAAACAAGATATAAAAAAACAATAAGAAAGGATGTTGAGGTTAGAGAATCCACTCTTGGTGTTATGCTAAGATTAATCTTGTTTTATTACACAATTGAAATCCACACATAAAGGAGGTTCCAATCGGAAGGTTTAACAATTCAGTCCAAATTGTCCAACGTCCATAGCATATGATATTATGTTCATTTGGTGTCCTCAAAACTCATAAAAAGAGTCCAAGCATTCCTTATGCCAAGGTATATGTCTACAACAAATCAAGGTTATGAAACCAAGCATTTACTGTGCCATTTTCATTGTCAATAATGAATCAAGATCCCTACTTTGCAAGTATGATTTTAAACCAAAAGAAAATATTATCTATACTAAATGATGATTCATTTTAGCTCATGTTTAAGAGACTAACCTTAGCATTTACCAAAACCTTCACCTCATCACCTCAACAATATGATTAGCAACACATACTAGATATGAATAAAATGAAAAGAAATGTAAGAAGCATAAGTAAATATAGAAAAAGAAAACTAGAGAAAGGAAAGAAAAAGAAAACTTAGAGAATTTTATTACAATGGCTAATATCCTACCAATCTATCAAATGTATCCCAATACTCATCCAAGGCCCTCTATTTATACACATTTTTCAGGGCTAAATGACAAGAGACAAGCTTTACAAATTTCAAAGGTAGGTATAATAGGTGGGTGCATTTTTCTAACAATTTTCGTCATATTGTATGACAATTCTGATCAGCCAGCTTGATGGTCGATTTTTTCAATGTTGGAGGCTCGATCTGATAAAATGGTCTTCTAGAAAAATATACCCCTATCAGTTAAAAATCCATAGCCGTTGGAATCAGATCATTTGCTCATGTGGATCGGAAGATATGGTCAAAATACCAAAACAGGTCAGCACAGACGTCATTGCACATCAGCCAACTTGATGGTCGATTTCGATAGGGAAAACGACTCCGTTTCAAGAAGTGTAAAACATGAAAAAGATAGATATGCCTCTTAGCTTTGCACGGTTAAAATTTCAGCCTTATTGCTTCAGTGAAACTCCAGATATAGCTGATATGGCAAAAGGTGTTGGAACTGGAACTGAACTGGATTTGCCCTTAATTGTTGATTTAACCTAGTAATCTGAAATCACTCAAAGAAACTCGTGAAAAAACACCAAATTACATAAAAATATAAAAGATCATAAACACAATTAGACTAAGCAATAATAACTCATATTTGACGCAAAACAATAATAAAACATAACTAAAAACTATATAATTATACGAGTTATCACACCCCCACACTTAGATTGTTGCTAGTCCTTAGCAACGACTCAATAAAAATAAAATAAGAAAATCTAATCTAATCCATTTTCGTAGGAAATCACGGTGGCACTTAGCATGTGACACAAGCCTTTAAACCCCTAGGTGTCTCTAGTGGACGAGTTTAGTCTCGTGAGGGTTTACTAGGACGATACCCACAAACATTGAAGACATAAGAACAACTAAAAATAATAATTATAACTAATCCTTCCAATATAAATTAGAGATAATCATTGGACAAGTCTTAAAAACTAATCAATAGCTTAAAGAAATTCACAAAAAAATCTTGCTTGAATGTAAATAGTTTGAGTTAAGCCAATATTAACATAACATATTTCAATCAAAATAGTGTATATTCAAACTTAATCTCAACTTCTCACATGGGATACTCTCTTGATTTTCACTCTTTAAAGTAGTGGTAAAGTGTTTACACTCAATCAATCTCATGAAAACACTTCTACCATATGCTTGCTTGTCCACCTATTCTCCACTATTTAGATCATACAACTTCATAAATCAAGAGGTCTTTATTCAAGGTTGTAATGGGGCCAAAGGGTTATAATGTGGTTAAAGAACAAAAGGATAAAGATATCACAAAGGTTCCAAAGAATTCATAGAGTTTAGAGACATAATAAGATCATACAAATAAATTTCTCAAAACTCTTTACAAGTACATAGTCACATAGGCTAAATATTCATGTTGAGCCTTTGCATCATTCTAACCAACTTTGTAACATCTTTTTCTTTACTTTAACTAGAAGTTCAAGAGAAGATTTTTTTTTTTTTTTTGAATATGGGAATGCATTTAACAATGATCCCTTTCTTTTTCTCTTGACTTTTTCTTTTCTTTTCTTCCCCCACACTTATCTTTTGTTTCCAACCCAAATTTTCAACTAAAAATATCCTTTTTTTTTTTGTTGCAATATGTCTCAAAATATATAATCCATCTTTTAAACAAGGGTTATATTTAGGCTAGGTGTAAGTTGTGGTTACCAAATAAATAGCTTATTCAATGTAGGCTCAAATTGGCTCACTAGGGGTGTGTTCTCTTGGAACATCAATAAGGGATGGCTGTTTGGCCCTGGCTAAAAATCCTAATGCCTCTATCATATTCATGTTGTCACATGCATCAATATAGTCTCAACAAGGTCTAAAGCAAGTTCTAGAGAATCATGTAATCATAAGAGTACTCAAGAAAGAAATTAGATTGATTTGTATAATGCATCAATCATTATAGGCTCAAAAACTCACAAGGATGATTATACAAGTCAGATTAAGTCTAAACATGCTTCTTTCTCAATCAACATATCATATTAACATTGGCTCATAAAAAAGGTTGACATCAAGCTCAATTCTCATGAAAATCTTCTCACTGATAAATCTGTTTTAGACTTATGCAATTCATATCTCATCATTGTATTAAAAAGGAACTAGAACACATTAAAATAATAATAATAATAATAAAGACTAAAAAAAAAATAGTAGACAAAAATAAAAGAAATCCTAAATAGTTCCCCCCACACTTAATTCTTACATTGTCCTCAATGTAAGTCTATTAACCCAAATGAAAGAATCACGTGTAAGAGAAAAGAACTAATAACATAAGAATAGGAATAACTAAGACTCAAAACAAAACAAACTCATGCAACCTAAATAATCCTAAAATACTAAACAAAAATTAACAAGTAAACATAAAAAGATTAAAATCAAACTGACAAGGTATGTCTCAAGTCTCCCTTACTCAGACCTTGTTCAGAATGAATACTTCTAAATTGCTTAAAACACAACAAACTTTTTTTTTTTTTGAAAGAAGAAATCAAACTGACAAGGTATGTCTCAAGTCTCCCTTACTCAGACCTTGTTCAGAATGAATACTTCTAAATGGCTTAAAACACATCAAATTTTTTTGTTTTTTTTTTTTTTAAATGAGCAAAATATGTCCCTTACCCCCTACTAAAATATGACATTGTCCCCAATGTCAAATTTTAAAGGTAGAATTTAGGAGATATTACCTGCAGAGGTTGCTAACCACTTATTATAACTGAGACACAACAAACAAAATGTTAGATAATGTCGCCGAAAGTGTATTTGACCTGTCAGAAGAAAATGTTAACCTAACAAAAGATTTTTGCGTGATTTCAGGAAGAAAATCAAAAAGAGAAGAAAAATCAACCGTAAAAGACCAATGCAAAAAAACGAGAATAATTACACAAATCGAACAACACGTAAATTAAACCGAAATGAAGTTATTGCAAATCAAACCAAAAGCTGAGAAGTCATTTATTGTAGTTGTGACTGTGGCTCACATCTTCCTCTGGTTTTACGTCCAGAAACGGCTTAAACGCCTTCTATGAGTCGAGGATATGCTTCCCATCCAGTTTTCTTACAAGCTGGCAAACAGGGTCTTTTAACATCAGATTCCCAAGATGTTGCCATTCCCTTTGGAATTGCGACCATAAATCAAGAATTTCTCTTTGTACGTCTCTACTAGGATGCGTCTCAAGAGAAAGTTGGATATTACCCAAATTCTACTTACTCAGTCCATCCTTAATGAATTCAATTTTATCATCTCGATTAGAGGACGGAATCCCAATAGAACGACATTTACCGTTACACGTCCATCGTGCACATTTGTGGCAATTTGAACTCATGCACTTTGCTCGTCGCTTCTTTGCATAAGTGCTTCTACCTGTACCTGGTAAATGCAAAACAGGAAGATATTCATCTTCACGTACCTTGGCTTCAATTATCCAACGTATGTCTTCAGGAATCCCTTTGTGCATAAGCATTCTTAATCTTTCAAATCGAACTTGGTAAAGCTTCAGTAAAATATTCCGAGGAAAAGGAGGAAATCGTTTCTGCAATCTTGTGAGAATATCATCCATCTTGAAAAAAAATGAAAAAGAAATTGAAAGAGAAATTTATATACAATATCAGTTTTGTGGGTAGCTGATGGAACCGACTTAAATAATCACGGAGTACCGTTATCCGCCATTTAACCGGGAAAAAATTTTTTTTTTTTTTTTTTGAAGATTAGTAAAAATTATATTTACATCTAGTTATTTTCAAAACAAGGATCAAAAAGAAAAACAACCTCTTCTTGAGTAACATGATTTTCCAAAAAGAGTTTGAGTCTTTGTCCATTTACCTTGAATATGTTACCATTTTGAGGATTCTCAATGTCAACTGCTCCATAATGATACACATGCTTAACCACAAATGGGCCAGTCCATCTTGATCTCAACTTACCAGGAAATATGTGAAGTCTAGAATTATAAAGTAGAACTTTTTGCCCAACATCAAATGTTTTTCTTGAAATTAACTTGTCATGAAAGGCTTTAGTTCTTTCTTTATGAATTTTAGAATTCTCATATGCATCATTTCTGAGTTCCTCAAACTTTTGTTTCCAACAATGCTTAACCTGAAAAGAATTTAACAAAGAATCAGTGTGTGAAATTTCTGAAGCATTATCAAACTCACATTCAATTAAATAAGCTTCTAAAGGATCATGGAATGTGGTAGTGGTGAGATGTTCATGAACAAGTTCTTCAATGAAATCCACTTCATGTACTTCTGAATTATCACCAGGTTGCTTGCAAATGTTGAACACATTTAATTCTAAAGTCATATTTCCAAAAGAAATGTTCAACATACCATTCCTGCAATTTATCAGAGCATTAGAAGTTGCAAGAAATGGACGGCCTAATATAACAGGAATTTGAACATTTGGATTTGAAACAGGATGTGTGTCCAAAACAATAAAATCAACAGGGAAGTAAAAATTATCAATTTGAACCAAAACATCTTCAACTATCCCTCGAGGAATTTTTACAGAACGATCAGCTAGTTGAAGTGTAACAGGTGTTTCCTTGAGTTCACCTAAACCTAACTGTTGATAAACAGAAAAAGGCAAAAGATTAACACTAGCACCAAGATCAAGCAATGCACGTTCTATTCTAGTGTTTCCAATGATGCATGAGATTGTTGGACATCCAGGATCTTTGAATTTTGGTGGAGTAAGGTGCTGAATGATTGAGCTCACACTTTCCGTCAGAAATGCTTTCTTTTGTACATTATGTTTCCTTTTAACTGTGCACATGTCCTTCAAAAATTTAGCATAAGATGGAACTTGTTTGATTGCATCCAATAAAGGAATGTTAATCTTAACTTGTTTGAAAAGTTCATAAATCTCTGCATTTTGATTCAAATTCTTTATTGTTTGCAACCTTTGAGGAAAGGGAGCAGGATGCATACCTTTTTCTTTGTCCAAATTTTCAAGAAGTTCAGACTTACCATCATCCTTACCATTACTTTTCGGAGGGGAAAGAGGATCTTGGTCTTTTGATGGAATGTTTTTGTCAATTGCCTTTCCACTTCGAAGAGTTGTGATAGAACTGGCATTTTCCTGTTGAGTTTCATTGGAGCAAGAAACAAGACATTGAGTAGAAGGGTTAGGCTGAGGTTGAGCAGGAAACTTACCTTTTTCTTGAGTGCGTAATGAAGCTGTCAATGTGGACAAGGTGTTTTTGATCTCATTGATGTCCTGTGAAGTTTGGTTATTCACATTTGCTTGTGTTTGCATGAATGCTTGCAATGTCTCTTCCAAGGTTTGTACACGTGAAGGTTGATAGGAAAAAGTGTTGCCCGGCTTTTGAGATTGTGGTACCTGAACATGATTATTATTCCGCCAACTGAAGTTGGGATGATTTCTCCATTCAGGGTTATACGTTTCAGAGTAAGGAGAAGGAAAAGGCTTTTTAAATGTGTTTATGGAATTTACTTGATCATGCAACGCTTCTTTAAGAATGGGAATGTTTGGACATTCAGAAGTGGGGTGTCCCATGATTTCACAAATTCCACAACTTTCTTCATTTTTAACCGTTTTGACTTCTTTTACTTCTCTAAGTTCCATGGCTTCAATCTTTCTAGCCAAATTAGCTACTTTAGCTTTTATCTGATCTTCTTGACTAAAATGATATTTTCCTCTGTTAGAAACAACATTAGATCTATTAGAACTTTCAGAGGAATTATCTGTGTGCCAGGCTTGAGAGTTATCTGCCAAATGGTCTAGGTAGTCAAAGGCTTCTTCAGGTTCTTTTTCTAGAAACTCACCGTTACACATTGTTTCAACAAATTGTTTAGTTTCGGGAGTTAAACTTTCATAAAAGAAACTAATAAGACGCCATTTTTCAAAACCATGATGTGGACAAGAACTTAACAAATCTTTAAAACGCTCCCAGCACTGAAAAAATGCTTCATTTTGATTTTGATTGAAATTTTGAATCTGTCTTTTCAAAGCAGTAGTTTTATGTGCTGGGAAAAATTTCTTTAGAAACTCAGTTTGTAATTCTTGCCATGTGCCAATTGACCTTGGTTTTAAATTATGAAGCCAAATTTTTGCTTTATCTTTTAAAGAAAAAGGAAATAATTTTAGCTTGACAATTTCATTTGTGCATTGTTGGTCATTAAAGGTGACACATACATCTTCGAAGTCTTTTAGAAACGAGTAAGCACTTTCCGATTCTAACCCATGGAAATTTGGAAGCAAAGCTATCATACCTGGTTTAAAACGAAAGTTGTTTGCATTGAGAGGAAAAATAAAACAAGAGGGTGATGAGCTTCGAGTTGGTTGCAAGTAGTCACGCATGGTGCGTACTTGTCTGTTCTCATCTTCAGCATGAACACTTTCATTGTCAGCCATGGTAGGAGTTGTATTAGAAAGATTACCTGAAAAAGTTTCACAATAAAATCTAACTAAACGACGAGATCTAAAATCACGTCGCCAAACAAGCATAAAACAAAGTTAATAAATAGATAATATATAAATATAAACTTTAAAATATAAATATAAATATATAGAAAATTAGGCGGTATAACCAGCCAAAAAATATATATACAAAATTAGGCGGTATAACCAGCCAATAAAAATAAAACAAAGTTAATATACAATATAAATATAAATATATAGAAAATTAGGCGGTATAACCAGCCAATAAAAATAAAAATAAATATACTTATAAACTTATATACTTAGTATTGCCTCCCCGGCAACGACGCCAAAAACTTGATGGAGACTCAATTAAGAGTTGTAAACCCAAGTGCAGGTTATGTTCAAGTAATAAATTCTCGGGTGTCCGAGGTCGAACCACAGGGAAGCGTATTAGTAAGTATAAGTTTATAAATATATATGAAAAAGAAAATAAACAAGATATTAGGGAATCAATAACAAAGAAAGTAAACAAGATATTAGAGAACAAAATAAACAAAATAACATAAAAACAATTAAACAAGATATAAAAAAACAATAAGAAAGGATGTTGAGGTTAGAGAATCCACTCTTGGTGTTATGCTAAGATTAATCTTGTTTTATTACACAATTGAAATCCACACATAAAGGAGGTTCCAATCGGAAGGTTTAACAATTCAGTCCAAATTGTCCAACGTCCATAGCATATGATATTATGTTCATTTGGTGTCCTCAAAACTCATAAAAAGAGTCCAAGCATTCCTTATGCCAAGGTATATGTCTACAACAAATCAAGGTTATGAAACCAAGCATTTACTGTGCCATTTTCATTGTCAATAATGAATCAAGATCCCTACTTTGCAAGTATGATTTTAAACCAAAAGAAAATATTATCTATACTAAATGATGATTCATTTTAGCTCATGTTTAAGAGACTAACCTTAGCATTTACCAAAACCTTCACCTCATCACCTCAACAATATGATTAGCAACACATACTAGATATGAATAAAATGAAAAGAAATGTAAGAAGCATAAGTAAATATAGAAAAAGAAAACTAGAGAAAGGAAAGAAAAAGAAAACTTAGAGAATTTTATTACAATGGCTAATATCCTACCAATCTATCAAATGTATCCCAATACTCATCCAAGGCCCTCTATTTATACACATTTTTCAGGGCTAAATGACAAGAGACAAGCTTTACAAATTTCAAAGGTAGGTATAATAGGTGGGTGCATTTTTCTAACAATTTTCGTCATATTGTATGACAATTCTGATCAGCCATCTTGATGGTCGATTTTGTCAATGTTGGAGGCTCGATCTGATAAAATGGTCTTCTAGAAAAATATACCCCTATCAGTTACAAATCCATAGCCGTTTGAATCAGATCATTTGCTCATGTGGATCGGAAGATATGGTCAAAATACCAAAACAGGTCAGCACAAACGTCATTGCACATCAGCCAACTTGATGGTCGATTTCGATAGGGAAAACGACTCCGTTTCAAGAAGTGTAAAACATGAAAAAGATAGATATGCCTCTTAACTTTGCACGGTTAAAATTTCAGCTTTATTGCTTCAGTGAAACTCCAGATATAGCTGATATGGAAAAAGGTGTTGGAACTGGAACTGAACTGGATTTGCCCTTAATTGTTGATTTAACCTAGTAATCTGAAATCACTCAAAGAAACTCGTGAAAAAACACCAAATTACATAAAAATATAAAAGATCATAAACACAATTAGACTAAGCAATAATAACTCGTATTTGACGCAAAACAATAATAAAACATAACTAAAAACTATATAATTATACGAGTTATCAATTGCCTTTCCACTTCGAAGACTTGTGATAGAACTGGCATTTTCCTGTTGAGTTTCATTGGAGCAAGAAACAAGACATTGAGTAGAAGGGTTAGGCTGAGGTTGAGCAGGAAACTTACCTTTTTCTTGAGTGCGTAATGAAGCTGTCAATGTGGACAAGGTGTTTTTGATCTCATTGATGTCCTGTGAAGTTTGGTTATTCATATTTGCTTGTGTTTGCATGAATGCTTGCAATGTTTCTTCCAAGGTTTGTACACGTGAAGGTTGATAGGAAAAAGTGTTGCCCGGCTTTTGAGATTGTGGTACCTGAACATGATTATTATTCCGCCAACTGAAGTTGGGATGATTTCTCCATTCAGGGTTATACGTTTCAGAGTAAGAAGAAGCAAAAGGCTTTTTAAATGTGTTTATGGAATTTACTTGATCATGCAACGCTTCTTTAAGAATGGGAATGTTTGGACATTCAGAAGTGGGGTGTCCCATGATTTCACAAATTCCACAACTTTCTTCATTTTTAACCGTTTTGACTTCTTTTACTTCTCTAAGTTCCATGGCTTCAATCTTTCTAGCCAAATTAGCTACTTTAGCTTTTATCTCATCTTCTTGACTAAAATGATATTTACCTCTGTTAGAAACAAGATTAGATCTATTGGAACTTTCAGAGGAATTATCTGTGTGCCAGGCTTGAGAGTTATCTGCCAAATGGTCTAGGTAGTCAAAGGCTTCTTCAGGTTCTTTTTCTAGAAACTCACCGTTACACATTGTTTCAACAAATTGTTTAGTTTCGGGAGTTAAACTTTCATAAAAGAAACTAATAAGACGCCATTTTTCAAAACCATGATGTGGACAAGAACTTAACAAATCTTTAAAACGCTTCCAGCACTGAAAAAATGCTTCATTTTGATTTTGATTGAAATTTTGAATCTGTCTTTTCAAAGCAGTAGTTTTATGTGCTGGGAAAAATTTCTTTAGAAACTCAGTTTGTAATTCTTGCCATGTGCCAATTGACCTTGGTTTTAAATTATGAAGCCAAATTTTTGCTTTATCTTTTAAAGAAAAAGGAAATAATTTTAGCTTGACAATTTCATTTGTGCATTGTTGGTCATTAAAGGTGACACATACATCTTCGAAGTCTTTTAGAAACGAGTAAGCACTTTCCGATTTTAACCCATGGAAATTTGGAAGCAAAGCTATCATACCTGGTTTAAAACGAAAGTTGTTTGCATTGAGAGGAAAAATAAAACAAGAGGGTGAAGAGGTTCGAGTTGGTTGCAAGTAGTCACGCATGGTGCGTACTTGTCTGTTCTCATCTTCAGCATGAACACTTTCATTGTCAGCCATGGTAGGAGTTGTATTAGAAAGATTACCTGAAAAAGTTTCACAATAAAATCTAACTAAACGACGAGATCTAAAATCACGTCGCCAAACAAGCATAAAACAAAGTTAATATACAGATTAGGCGGTATAACCAGCCAAACAAGCATAAAACAAAGTTAATATACAAATTAGGCGGTATAACCAGCCAATAAAAATAAAACAAAGTTAATATACAATATAAATATAAATATATAGAAAATTAGGCGGTATAACCAGCCAATAAAAATAAATTAGGCGGTATAACCAGCCAATAAAAATATACTTATAAACTTATATACTTAGTATTGCTTCCAAGGCAACGGCGCCAAAAACTTGATGGTAACTCAATTAAGAGTTGTAAACCCAAGTGCAGGTTATGTTCAAGTAATAAATTCTCGGGTGTCCGAGGTCGAACCACAGGGAAGCGTATTAGTAAGTATAAGTTTATAAATATATAAGAAAAAGAAAGTAAACAAGATATTAGGGAATCAACAACAAAATAAGATAAACAAGATATTAGAGAACAAAATAAATAAAATAACATAAAAGAAATTAAACAAAATATAAAATACAATAAGAAAAGATGTTGAGGTTAGAGAATCCACTCTTGGTGTTATGCTAAGATTAATCTTGTTTTATTACACAATTGAAATTCACACATAAGGGAGATTCCAATCGAAGGTTTAGCAATTCAGTCCAACGTCCATAGCATATGATATTATGTTCATTTGGTGTCCTCAAAACTCACAAAAAGAGTCCAAGCATTCCTTATGCCAAGGTATATGTCTACAACAAATCAAGGTTATGAAACCAAGCATTTACTGTGCCATTTTCATTGTCAATAACGAATCAAGATCTCTACTTTGCAAGTATGATTTTAAACCAAAAGAAAATATTATCTATACTAGTGTTTATAAATGATGATTCATTTTAGCTCATGTTTAAGAGACTAACCTTAGCATTTACCAAGAGCTTCACCTCATCACCTCAACAATATGATTAGCAACACATACTAGATATGAATGAAATGAAAAGAAATGTAAGAAGCATAAGTAAATAAAAAAAAAAGAAAACTAGAGAAAAGAAAGAAGAAAAAAACTTAGAGAATTTTATTACAATGGCTAATATCCTAACAATGTATCAATGTATCCCAATACTCATCCAAGGCCCTCTATTTATACACATTTTGGAGGGCTAAATGACAAGAGACAAGCTTTACTAATTTCAAAGGTAGGTATAATAGGTGGGTGCATTTTTCTAACAATTTTCGTCATATTGTATGACAATTCTGATCAGCCAGCTTGATGGTCGATTTTGTCAATGTTGGAGGCTCGATCTGATAAAATGGTCTTCTAGAAAAATATACCCCTATCAGCTACGGATCCATAGCCGTTGGAATCAGATCATTTGCTCATGTGAATCGGACGATATGGTCAAAATACCAAAACAGGTCAGCACAGACGTCATTGCACATCAGCCAACTTGATGGTCGATTTCGCTAGGGAAACCGACTCCGTTTCAAGAAGTGTAAAACATGAAAAAGATAGATATGCCTCTTAACTTTGCACGGTTAAAAATTCAGCCTTATTGCTTCAGTGAAACTCCAGATATAGCTGATATGGAAAAAGGTGTCGGAACTGGAACTGAATTGGATTTGCCCTTAATTCTTGATTTAACCTAGTAATCTGAAATCACTCAAAGAAACTCATGAAAAACACCAAATTACATAAAAATATAAAAGATCATAAACACAAGTAGACTAAGCAATAATAACTCGTATTTGACACAAAACAATAATAAAACATAACTAAAAACTATATAATTATACGAGTTATCAGGATGTATGGATAAATCTTATGCATGACAGTAAGTTGGATCCCAATTATACGAAATTTGATTTACTCTACAGATTTTATTCATTGATTTGTTATTATAATACTGTTATATATTTGAAAACTTCGCTATATATTCGAATTATTCATTATAGTTTTATTTTGGAAATGTCTATTTAGTATTTAAAGGTTATCATCATAGTTTTCAAATGTTTTAAAAGTTGTCTACTCACTGAGATATTCATATATCTCACCTTTTTCATGTTTCTCATTTTCATGTTACAGTTAGGTGTCGGGATTGCTATCTTCCTCTACTCTCCGCTTCAAATAATATATTGACGTGGTGGGCATCATACTTAAATTTCTAGAAGTCTTGATCTTTTGCTGTCTCTTATTTAGTAAACCTTTCTGAGATAGGTTTACTTTTAGATGATTTATATATATTTGAAGTTATGAGACAATAAATCAATATGTATTGGTTTGAATATAGATTGATCATGGATAATGTTTGAATATGTATGTATAAATGTGATAAATGGTATTGAGAAATATTGCTTGCTGAGGATATGAACTGAGTGTTATTTGCAGGATGGTTATAATTAAGATAGAAAGGAAACTCTGTCGGATTTTAAGTAGATTATCCGGACAGGGTGTTGCATTTAATTTTGGATTTAATTTTTTTAAAAAATTATAAAAATTCATGTTTTTTTTCTACTGATGAAAAATTCCGTCGGTAATACTTTGGCGGGAACCAATTAGATTCCCGTCAAAGTATTATCACGAAAAATTTCAGTCTTAAATATTCCGTCGGTAATACAAAATTTCCGTCGAAAATAGTCCACAATTCCATTGGTAATAGGGATAGACATTACTGACGGAATTCCATCAAGAATGTTCTAAATTCCGTCGATAATGTGGACTATTTTCAACGAAAAAATTCCGTCGCTAAATCTTATTTGTTGATAGACATTTGCTTGATACACGTTGTGATCTCTAATTTGTTATGAGAACCATTTCATTAATTTCAACTAAATAATGCCACCCAAAAAAGGAAAATGATGAAGAAAGAGATTCAGGTTACTAAATAATGCCACCCAAGAATAGGAAAATGGTGAAGAAAGGAATTCAAGTTTGAAAGTAATTGATTTAGATGCAAACGCGTTTTGAGCACTCAATGAAGTGAATGTCACCTTCAAAAACGAATGAATTGCTTTAAATAGGCTGTTTCATATTATCTAGTAATATGGAGAATTTAGGATTCTCCCTGAATGCAATCAAAACATTCCACCAAGAAATAGTTGACATAAATAAATGGGTTTCTATACGAATTAATATTAATACATTTAGAAAAACATTGCAACCAAGAAAATAGTTTAATAAAAACATTTTCCAGTAACATATATTCCAAAAGAAAAAACCAAGCCCAGGAAATTATCACTAGAAATAAATGCAAAGTTGCAAACAGCTATAGATAAACTCACCAAATACAACCTTCCCCAATTCCTTCCATTATTGCCTAAAATCCCAATATTGCCTAAAATCCCAATATCCTTCACCATCTGAAAACAAATTAGATAAGGCAAAAATAAGCAAATTTGCACGCAAAGCAGTTCTCCTTTTGAGCAATGGGTAAGGATAGAAATAGTTCGTAAAAAATCGAATATTTGATATTATTAAATTCGGTTTTTGTGGATTTGCAAAGTTTTCGAGTTTGGATATTAGATTTATTATCTGTAGTGGATTCAAATAGAAACTTTTGGATATCAATATCTAATCCGCATTGGTTTTGGTTCGTATAGTGTCGATATCGATATCTATTTCGATATTATTAAACAAATCAATATCAATTAATACTACTAGATTTTGACACACTACAAAATTAAAGAGATGAGAAAGTTATGAAAGTAAAAATGAGAAGAGTGGGTAGTTTCTTTAAAAAATAACTTTTTTATAAAAATAAAAAAAAATCCTTAAAATTATATTATTATTTTATTTTACTTTTGGTTTTGGTTTTTACGTAATTCACCAACTGAGTTGGTATCACTTGCCTCGTGACACCAACACAGCTATTCTCATTATATTAGTATAGATATTAGCGTAGATATATAAAAGTGTCAACTTCAAAAATACAAATTGTGAATGACATATGTACTCTTGGTAAAATACATATAGTAAACGATATATATGCTTTTGAAAATTTATTAAATTAACTATTTTATCCTTAATTCTTGATTTTCATACTCTTAAATCAATAAACTATTTTTTATTTTAAATATTAAAGTTCTTATTAAACTAAATTTTCTCAATTAATAATTTTCTTAAATTAAATTAAATATTGACTCATTTTTGTTTATCTATTTTCCTATTTTTTATTAAAAATATTTTATGACAACAATACTTTCAAATTTATGTTAAGAACAATAAAAATAAGCTTTTGAAAGAATATTAGAAAAATATTTATTAGTTAAGAATCAAGATCATAATTATCTAGCTATTAGGCTACGAAAAATCTTAAAGCACAATTTGCTTGACAAGAATCGAAACGTGAAGATATATCCAAAAATCATAATTAAGATTAAATTGGTAGGGAGCATAAAATTATGTTAAATTACAATAATATATATTAACATATGAGATTAGACATTAATGATTTTGACATAAATTTATAATAAGGAACAATAAATACATAACCTTTTATGTAATATAATATATATATATATAATATAACCTTTGATATGATTTTAATAACTCTAGATATGATTTTGAAAATCTTTAATAAAATTTTAATATCCTTTAATATGATTTTGATAACCATAGCCTTTAATATGATTTTAATAACTTTCGATACAATTTTGATAACCTTTAATATAATTTTGATAATCTTAAATACAATTTTGGTAATATTTGATACAATGTTGGTAACCTTTGATTTAATATTGGTAACTTTGGATATAAATTTGGTTACATTTAATGTAATTTGGATAAACTTTGATAAAATTTTGATAATTTTTTTATATAATTTTAGGCCTAAATCAACGTCGGTGAGCAAGAGGCTTGCGACGAAGGACGACGGTTGGCATGTTGCCAAGTGCCGAAATTTGAGTTTTTGGTTGTTGGAATCTTCAAATATTGAAGAATGTTAAGATAAGGAAGAGGGTTCAGATTTTTAGAAAGAGAGTTGGAAGTAGATCTACTCACGGGTCGAGTAGCTCGCCCTACAGGTCCAGCCCGTATAGGGTCGTGTCTGGACAATGATTTTGTTGATTCGGGCCAGTCCGACCCGTATCACTATTTATCCATTAAAATATTATTTTTTATTTAAATTTAATTATAAAATAAATATTGATATAAAAATTATTTCTTAATATTTTATGAATAGTAAAATGGGCTTACGGGTTGATCCAGGCCCGGCCCGATCACGGCTCAGGCAAGGGGAGAAAAAAAAATTCATGCCGCGAGCACCTCTAGGTGGTAGAGAAGAAATGTAATAAAAATATTTTTTCGGGTTTAAATAGGCAATCTTAAACGGGATCGTTTAACTGGTAAAAAAAAAAAAGAAAAAGACAAAAGACAAAAGAAAAAGGAAGTAAGCCAGGTGCCACCTACTCAACCCGATCCCACTTCAAAACAACCCCAATCTATTTTCTTTTGACACGTCAACCTTGATCTATTCATTTTGGGCTTTAGCCCATTGTTATTAGCTAGATGATATTTATTTACATATTGTGTTATTTATTGCCATTATGTATATTTAAATTTATTATACTTCAATAATATATATATAAAAATATCAACTTCTAAAGTGAAAATTATTAATGACATATATACTTTTGGTGTCGCAACCTAAAAAATAACGAGTCTCATCGCAAGACTTTATTATTCGTTAAGCGTGACATTAAAAAACCGAGGAAAAGTCGACTTAATTCCTCTAAAAAAATGAAGGTTTTGAAAATGACCTTAAAAAAGACATGGAGTCGCCACCAATCTTTTTTAGCTAGGTGTGATCGGCCACCTATTAAAACCGGTTTTATAAAATATTTTAAAAATTAATTAAAATATTTTAAAAACCAATTTCAAGTCTGCGTTTTAAACCAGAGAAATCAAAGAAGCGGGTTCGGGAGTCAGTTACGTGTGGGGAAGGATTAGCACCCCCACAACGCCCGTATAAATCGGTACCTTATTAATCGTGTATTATCTCAAGTCTCGGTAAAGATTGGTTTTAAATTTAGTATTTCAAGTTAATTCCCAATTTAAAGAAAAATAATTTCATTTTTTTTATTGAAAATGATCTGGAATTTATAAATTCAAAATTTTCCTATATTCCCCAACAAACGTGGCAAAATATAGAAATTTTTATTAGTTTTGGAAAACTTTCCGAATCATTCTCTTTTTTTGAAAGAAAGATATTCCTTTATTAATGATAATTGATGATATTCCCTCCAGCAAACCCGGTAGAGAACTCATGAATTATTTTAACTCGGGAATATCTTTATATTTTTTATTGAAAACCATTATCTTTTTTTGAAAACATTTAAAAGAAATGAATATGTATATGCATGACATAAATAAAATGACATAGCAAAATCTAAATAATATGATGCAACCTAAATGACATGGCAAACATGAATGATATGGCATATAAATTAAATGAGATGGAATATGAAATAGTGCTACCATATAATATGCATAAAAAATAAAAATGGAAATAATAATGCATGAACATAGTATATGCTAAATAATATGACAAAAAAAAATAACTAAATAAAAGCATAGGATATCATGAAACATTCCAAATCATATAATAAACCATATAACATCAAAAATATAAATCAAAATAATAACAATATCATAGAAATTATTATAACAAGAATCACATATTATATAAAATGCATGAATATAAAAATGCAATGCATGAAATGTATTTTTTCCTTTAATTAAGGAAATCCGTGTATCTAAAAAGATATCCGGCTACCTTAGGAAAATATGTCAAATTAAATATTCTAAAACCGAAATACTTTGTGATTGTTTGAAAACAATTTTGAAAAGCTTGAATTAACAATAAAAACTGGGCTAAATTTTTTTTAAATGGCTCTAATTTCCTAAGTTTTAAAAAATCCGGACTTGACTCTCCTTAACCCGGGACTTGAAAAACCATTTTTAGAGTTTAAAAAGGCTTAGAAATTACCCTAAGTCAGTAGCTAACCCTCATAATCAGCCCACTCTATGGGAATTAACCAAAACAGAAAATTGGTTTTTCTTTAAATTCAATTCTGACTCCACTGTCCAGTTTTAATCCACGATTTTTTACCCAATTTTAAAAACTTCCAAAAATTCTAAAAAAAATACTGGAGACTCAGGACATGTAAAACTACACGAAAACAAATCGGCTTAATTTTCTGATCAAATATGAATTCCCAGAAAAATCATAGATGTACGAGTTTTTGGAGGAAAAAAAAAAACTGCTTTGTTTTTCTTTAAATTCAATTCTGACTCCACTGTCCAGTTTTAATCCATGATTTTTTACCCTATTTTTAAAAATTCCAAAAATTCTAAAAACAATACTGGAGACTCAGGACATGTAAAACTACACGAAAACAAATCGGCTTAATTTTCTGATCAAAGATGAATTCCCAGAAAAATCATTGATGTACGAGTTTTTGGAGGAAAAAAAACTGCTTTGTTTTTCTTTAAATTCAATCCTGACTCCACTGTCAAGTTTTAATCCATGATTTTTTACCCTATTTTTAAAAATTCCAAAAATTCTGAAAACATTATTGGAGACTCAAGACATGTAAAACTACACGAGAAAAAATTGGATTAATTTTTTGATCAAAGATGAATTCCCAGAAAAATCGGAGATGTACGAGTTTTAGGTGAAAAAAAAAACTGCTTTGCCAACACTTTTTTTTTTTTGTCTTTGATAAAATCATTTAAAAATAAAAATAAAAATATTTGAAACTCATAAAACGACTTGAAAGCAGTAGCTAAGACTTTTTGAAAGTTAGATAAAAATTGGCTAAGTAAAAAAATCACAAAGGTAGAATAATCAATTTGACAAACTTAATTTTCCACAAGTGTGCTCAAGAGAGCATGACTTTGAACCATTAATTGGCTCAAGTCATTATTCAAGTGGCATGAACATGAAATGCATGAAACAATGCAGCAAACATAATGCATGAAATGCATGGATCTAAACCTAAATGTAAGGAAAATGCATGACACAAATAATATGGCCTAGACCTAACATGAACTTGCATGGCATTTAATGTAACCTAGACCTAAGACATGCATGGCATTTTCACAAACACAAGGCATGCTTAATTCAAAAATCCAACCAAATATCATGCAAATGCAAAAACCTAACAACTAGCATGACAAAAATACAACACACAATGCAAAACACATGGAGTAGCCAAATGGCCCCAAGCTTCAACAAGCATGGCATTTTCACAAACACTTGGTATGCTAGCATGAAAAACTAAGTCATAACACAAAAATCACACAAGCATTTTCACAAACACCTAATATACCAAATCTAAAACATGCTCACTAAGATATAAAACAAGAATCATGCAAAGAATCACACAAGCATTTTCACAAACACTTAATATGCTAACTCTAAAACATGCTCAAATTTAAACAACATGAAAACAGAAAATTAAAAATGCAAAAACATGATATCTAAGACATAAATGGCAACAAACAAAGCAACCAAATTAAATATAACTTAAGAACATGAAATAACATAATATTTAAAACATCAAAAATAAAGAAAATAGCATAAACAATATGATAAAATGAATCAAAAACAACAACTTAAAATAAATAATGTAGGCCATTTGGCCATGGTGAGTTTATTGTAAAAACAAATGTAAGAAAAATATACTTAAGAAAGGAAATGAAGGAAGAACAAGAAACATTATTTTAAAATGAAAACTCACCAAGTAGCTTTTGAACGGATTAAGCTATAAACCCTCAGAGTAGCTTTTGAACGGATTAAGCTACGAACCCTCAGAGTAGCTTTTGAACGGATTAAGCTACGAACCCTCAGAGTAGCTTTTGAACGGATTAAGCTACAAACCCTCAGAGTAGCTTTTGAACGGATTAAGCTACGAACCCTCAGAGTAAAACACTATGACTCACCACCCGGATAATCCTAATACAAGTGTATAGAATATCTCACAAGGGGTAGTGGGTGATTTCAACCAAAGGCCAAGACTCCTTATTTATAAGGTGAGCACCTCCTTGGCTTGACATTACAAAGGGATGTGGGATTGGGACTTAGGCTCAAAAATGAAAATCTCTAACTTAACTCTTGATTTTTAATCACTTGATTGAAAAAATCCTAAGCTTCCTCCTTCCTTTGGGCTTGGGCAGGCCAGCACTTCTCTTTTCCAGCCCAGCTCTGATTTTTGCAAGGCCCAAAGAAGCCCTTTTCGGTTGCTTGGGTGAAACGACCATTTTGCCCCCCGGATGCAAAATAAATATCAAACGGACTCCAAATTCAATTTTTCTTTTTTTAATGCTTCCAAAATAATAAAATATTGAGTTCTGGAAGTTTTCAAAATTATCCGAGTCCGTTTGCTATTTATTTGGATTTTTTCTTCCCAAAATATCCTTTTATGCCCCTACTTTTTACCACTTTTTAAACGAGCTCCAAATCAAGATTTTTCTTCACCAATCTCTTCAAAATAATTAAAAAGTGTGATCTGGAAGTTTTTCATAATTTTTGGAGCTCATTTGGTATTTTTTCGGGATTTATCGGCTTGAATTACTGCATAGGAGGCCCGGGATTTAGCCATTTTGCAAACGAACTCGGAGTCAAGATTTTATTTTGCCAATATCTTCCAAATAATTTAAAAATGAGATTTGCCAAATTTCAGAATTTTCGGAGTCCATTTGCTATTTTTCCGGGATTTATCTTTTTGAATTACTGCATTAGAAGCCCGGGATTTGGCCATTTTGCAAACGAACTCGGAATCAAGATTTTCTTTCGCCAATCTCTTTCAAATGATTTAAGAATGAGATTGACAAATTTTTCAGAATTTTCGGAGTCCATTTGCTATTTTTCCCAAATTTTTCCAATTTTGCCCTTTAACCTCCGAAACCCGGTTTTGCTCAAAACAAGTCCGATTTTCAGATTTTCTTCAATCTGAGCCTTGCACCATCCTTTTTAATCATTCCTCATCCATTGGGGGCTTTGGTCTTACCAATTCGGGCCATTTCTGTGATTCTTCCCGATTTCACCGAAATCCACTAAAAACTCTAATTCTCGGTTTTCTCCCGGATTGACTTTTCTTTCGGTTTTTCTTGCAAGTGACTTCTCCATTACCCGTAGTCAGTGCTTATCTTTCATTTGGAACCTTTAATTTCGACCAGTTTGATCGTTTAAGCACTTTTCCCCAAATTTCTCGGATTGGGGTTTCTTTTCTATTGAATCTCCAAATCCCAACTTCCGAACTCCATATCTTTCAATGTAGAACTCGGATTATCAAAATTCCTTCGCCATTTTTCAATTGAACTTAAAATCTTGATTTTGAAAGTGGGTTGACTTTTTCAGTAGTTGACTTTATGGGGTTGACTTTTTCGGGGTTGACTTTTTTGGGGTTGACTTTTTTTCAAGTTTGACTTTTTGTGCTCGCCCTCTTAAACTAAGTCTCGGAGTACCACCTGCAGGATGAAAACAGTCTTTTTATACTCGGAAACATCAATATAGGAAGAAAACATACCTGTTTAGTGGCCCGGACAAAATTAGGTGTCTACAGCTACCCCTCTTTGGCTATTGCTGAGAATCAGGAATCAGGCAAAGATAAACCAACACTAATTTTGTACGGTCAGTGAAATCACATGGAAAGGAAAGGGGTTTTCTTTTTCATTTCTTCATTCATTTTTGCATTTTGCATTTTTTATTTTCTTTTTTCATTTTCTATTTTTTTCATTTTTTCTCTTTTTTCATTTTTTTTTCAATTTTTTTTTTTTTTTTAAAAACAGTAAATTGAAGATTTGTCCTTAAATTGAATTCCCTGCCTAAACAAGGCTCGATTCGTCTTAAGGAAACAAATTCGATTTGCAAGAAAGGAAATGACCTCGACGATGGTCTCGGGGCCTTAACCTGTCTTGTTCTCAGCTGTGTTTAAAATTCTGGATATCTCCTCCAGAAGCTTCGGCTATCACCACCAAAGTCTTGCTCATTTTTTTTTTTAAAATGTAAAAATTCTGGGTATCACCTCCAGAAGCTTCAGCTATCACCACCGAAGACTTTCTATCTTTTCAAAGGATTTTAAAACTCTGGATATCTCCACCAGAGGCTTCAGCTATCACCACCGAAGTCTTGCTCATTTTTAAAACTGTAAAATTCTGGGTATCATCTCCAGAAGCTTCAGTTATCACCACCGAAAACTTTCTACCTTTTCAAAGGACTTTAAAAAAAACTCTGGATATCTCCACCAGAGGCTTCAGCTATCACCACCGAAGACTTGTTCATAAATAAAAAAAGTACCTCGACGATAATTTCGGGGCTCGACTCGCCTTAAGGAAACGAAATCGATTATACCTGAAAGCTTTAAGAGATGATGCAAATGCTTCATGATGCAAATGCAAATGTCTTTTGTTGATGCAAACGCTTCTTGATGTAGATGCAAATGACTTAGATTGGTGCAAATGTCTTTGATGACTTGATTTGATGCAAACTTTCTTGATGCAGATTTAACTAACTTAGATTGATGCAAATGCTTCTTGATGTAGATGCACATGTTGAAAAAAATTCTGGATAACTCCTTCAAAAGAAGATTTCTCATTTTTTTCAAAATTATAAAACCCTGGATATCTCCACCAGAGGCTTCAGTTATCACCACCGAAGACTTCTTCATTTTTAAAACTGTAAAATTCTGGATATCCCCACCAGAAGCTTTGGCTATCACCACCAAAGACTTGCTCAATATAAAATTCTAGATAACTCATCTAGAAGAAGATTTCTCATGTTTCAAAATTATAAAACCCTGGATATCTCCACCAGAGGCTTCAGCTATCACCACCGAAGACTTATTCACTTTTAAAACTGCAAAATTCTGGATATCACCACCAGAAGCTTTGGCTATCACCACCAAAGACTTGGTCATTGTAAAATTCTGGGTAACTCCTTCAGAATAAAATTTCTCATTTTTCAAAATTATAAAACCCTGGATATCTCCACCAGAGGCTTCAGCTATCACCACTGAAGACTTGTTCACTTTTAAAACTGCAAAATTATGGATATCACCACCAGAAGCTTTGGCTATCACCACCAAAGACTTGCTCATTGTAAAATTCTGGGTAACTCCTTCAGAATAAAATTTCTCATGTTTTCAAAATTATAAAACCCTGGATATCTCCACCAGAGGCTTCAGCTATCACCACCGAAGACTTGTTCACTTTTTAAAATTGTAAAATTCAGGATATCTCCACCAGAAGAAGATTTCTCATGTTTCAAAATTATAAAACCCTGGATATCTCCACCAGAGGCTTCAGCTATCACCACCGAAGACTTGTTCAATGTAAAATTCTAAAATTCTGGATATCCCCACCAGAAGCTTTGAGAAATGATGCAGATGCACATGTCTTTTAACAAGGTTCTCATGCTTCATGGTGCAAATGTAAAATATTTCTTAGTGCAAATGCAAATGCCCTGGATTGATGCCCATGTTTCATGATGCAGATGCCCCTACTAATTGTGTTCATGTAACTGGTTTATGAATGGTGTAACTACAATTACCACACAATAATGAAAATGCAATGATTCTAGAAATGATGCAAATGCTTCTTGATGTAGATGCACAAATGCGAATTCCATGAAGAATGTAAATGTAAAGGTAAAAAATGCAGATGCTTATGGAATAATGCCAATGCAAATACCCATGAATGATGCAAATGCTTGCTGACACTGTGCAGATGCAAAAGCTCGATAAAGAGATGAGTGCTCATGAGTGATGCAAATGCCCCCGGTTGTTTTTCTAGACTTTGGCTTAGCCTTTCAAATTCATTTTTCCTCTTCAAATCAGAGTATATCTTCAATTCATTTCGGCTATTCTCTTTGCCCCAACAGTTTTCAAACTTCCATCAATAGAGATCTGAACTGAGTTCGATTTCTTCTTCTCATATCTGGAAGTCAGGACCTATCCTGGCAGTTCTATACCTTTGGGTTAGAAAAACCCTTGTCTCATGTCAACATCAAAAATGGGTATTTTTTTTGTTTTGAAAAACAATTTTGCTTATTTAAGGAAAACTTCTAAGCCAAAAATTTTAACTCCACAATGTGTGATATATAAATCTTTTGAAGACTGATGATCATTGTTAGAAATTTCTCTAAGTATCAATCTGGGTTTTTTTTTCAACTGGGATTGGCAAAGCTTGGTATAACGAGATTCTGGCTTTTCCAGGAAAATTTCATGACAGAAATGCATATCCCTTCTAGGCTCACAAATGGAACAAGTTTTATAAATCATGAATTCATTGAGAACCAAGCAAATTCAACATTCTTTTAGTTTCCATATCAAGGCATTTTGACAAGCGTCAAGATTGGCCGGGATGTTTAAACCGGAAAGTTTAATCTTGGAGAAAAAAAGTTTTAGTTTTTGAAGACAATCCTTTGAATGAGAGTTGGCAATTTGGGGGTTCAAGAATTCCTAGATGTTCCTCGATGACCACTCCTTTAATAAGATCTTTTCTTTTGGGGTATCAGCACTATCATAGATGGCATCGAAAATTTTCAACTTTACTCTAGACCGCCCATTTTTTGGGTTTTCGCCCTAGAGTCCCATTCTTTTCAATTTTTCTTTTTTTTTTGTTCTACCATACACTTGAGAATTATAAATTCTTCCTTAGTGAAATGATTATTCGATGAAATGGGATAAAATCTGAGGAAAAACCTTTCAGATTAGATATTCATGCTTGATCAAAATGGACTTTTAAAACATATAATGTAGGCCACGGCTCAGGGTTCAGAAAGAAAGGATAAATAGGCCCAAAATATGTGTTTGAGGGTAATCAGATCAAGGATCATTTCTTGAGGAGGATTCTCTTTGAAGCATTTGTCCCTTCTTGGACATTTCTTTCCTTTTGACTTTGCTCTTTTTCTTCCTTGCTCTTGGCTTTCAATTTTCCATGTCTTTCACACATTTTTTTTTGCTTTCATTTTGCCCCCTTCTTTTTCAACATAGTGAGCCCGTCTTTATTCGGGGCTCCATTTGCTTTGCATCTGTCTTTGAGCTAGGACTCATTTATCAATGATCTTTAAAAAGATCTTTTCTCGTATTTGCCCCCCCAGTGTAGAGGGTGATCCTTGATCAGGGTTCAAAGAAGAAAAAAATTCTTTTGGCTCAAAAGGAGTGACTATGGATAATTTATTTTTGTGCGAAAGGGATATGAAAGATGGCCATTCCTCATGTCAAGCACGAATATTTACTTCGAAAAGCAATCCCCAGGGGAAATAGATAATCAAAATTTTATTTTGCACTTTGGAATCATCCGAATTCTCATATGCATGATATCACAATTTTTCTTTTTCTTTTTTCTTTTTTTTTTTTGTTTTTTTCGTCTCATGCCCCCAATGATTCATGCATTAGCCCATCCTTCTTCACTATGTATCCATCATTTCCACATATGATGCCCCAATTTGATTAACCATGCGAATTTGTATCAACGAGGAACATAGCAAGTCTAGGTCTATTTTGAAAAGGCTGAGTTTCCAATCTGAGTTTTTTGAAGAGACAAGGAAAATATGACCCAAAAATGGGTTTTCTCTGGGACAAGGGATAATCTAGTTTAATCATTGTGCCCCAGGATGTCAATCATGAAGTGATGTTTGGGCAATTAGTGTTTTGTGGTTATTGGGAAAGGTCATGAATGGTTTTAGCACAATCTTGACACACACCAAATTATCAAAATCTAGACTCTTGAAAGAATGTCTCATTTGTTTGAATTTCAAAGAATTCGAAAAATTTAAAAAAGTTCGTTCCTTTGTTCATAGCCTAGACTAAGATCTACGTCTTTGCTTATTCTGTGATGACAATGGTTTTATGAAGTCAAATCATTCATATTCCTTGAAGCATTAGGTCTTTCAAGTGGTCTCGGTTCAAAAGATTTAGGCTTAGGAAAGCCTAAAAGAGAGGGCTGAAGGTATTGGGTCATTTCTAACAATGATCATCAATCTTCTTGAGACTATCAATCACTAAAAATTCCCTTAATGCTTGTTTTTGCAAATTCAAGTTATTGTTGAAACACAACAAACACAAAGCATTTAAAATACAAAATTCATTTAATTAACATGAGACAAATGCTTTCCTCATCACAGTGTATAGAACTACATGTGTCAAAAACCTAATATGATCATGCACAATGTTTCTTATGACATTTAACTTCCCCATCTTCAAAACTTATCGAACCAGCCTTGATGAGATCTCTGACCTTGTACTTCAAAGTGGGGCAGTTCTCTGTTGAGTGACCTTGATTGCCAGAATGGTACCCACAACACTCATTAGCATCATACCAGCTCGGATAAGGGGGCTTCAGAGGCGTTATTTGCATGGGTGTCACAAGGTGATTCTGGATGAGTTGAGGTAGTAGCTCACTGTATGTCACAGGAATCGGGTCAACCTGATTTATTTTTCGCTTTTTAAGCCCCCTTCGATTATTCCCAAGGATGTTCGATTGATAGACAGATGCAAATTCTGGTGTAGTTGCAGTCATTGGTTGGTAGGGATAAAAACCTTGAGAGACATTGTTCAGGGTAGAGTAAAATGGCTGGTACGAGGATAATTGGGGAGATGGGGCAAAGTCTTCCACGACTTGGGTATCTTCCTTTTTCTTTTCAGATGCCCCTTTGTTCTTGGTATTGGATGTTCTTTCTCCATCAATTTTCCCATCCTTGATAGCATTCTCAATCATCTCCCCTGAACTTACCATGTCTGAAAAATTCTTCGTGGTGTTGCCGACAAGTCTATCGTAGTATGGGGCCTGTAGTGTATTCACAAAAAGGACAGTGGTTTCCTTCTGAGTTAAAGGCGGTTGTACTTGGACGGCCAGGCTCATCCACCGTTGCGCATATTCTTTGAAGCTCTCAGTAGCTCTTTTCTTCATATTTTGCAAGGTGAGACGGTCAGGCGCCATGTCGGTCATATGCTTGTACTGGTTTAGAAAAGCCCTAGCCAAATCATTCCAAAAGCGTATCTGGTCCTTGCTCAACTGACTATACCACCTAATTGCGGACCCGCTGAGGCTATCCTGAAAACAGTGAATCAAAAGCTTATCATTACCTATATGACTTGTCATCTTCCGGCAGAACATAGTGATGTGGGCTGATGGATCGGTCGTCCCGTCATATTTCACAAAGTCAGGGATCTTGAACTTAGGAGGAATGACTAAATCGAAAACCAAGCATTGTTCTTTCGCCTCCACACTCCCTAATACGTCTGCATTTTCTACTGCCCGGAGCCTTTCATCTAACAACTGATATTTCCCTTGGGAATTTGCCAACTCAACCTCATTTACTGCAACCCTTTTCAACTTTGCCTGTTCAGCTGGATCATCTGAGTTTAGGACATTGACGGGGTTAACAGTGTTCTGGGCATCACTTATTGCGACCTCATCTTGGCCCTTTTGTACCTCTAACCCTTCTCCAGCGACAAAGTTTTCGGTGTATCCTTTTCCCTTGATTACAGCAGACATTAGCTCCATCAGTTTAGTCATCTGATCCTTAGATTCTGCTTGAGATTTGACTAGCTGTTCTCGCAATTCTCTCTGTTCCTTTTCCATTTTTTCCATTCGGGCAACTTGTTCATCCTCCATAGCACCAGCCTGTATTAAAAGTGTACTCAATACTTCTTCTGATTTGAAATGAAAATTCTTTCAAAGACTCCTAAAGCCAAGCCAACTTCTATTTTATTTCCCCCAAATGTATGTCATGATGAATGAGCCATGAATGCAATTTGATGCATGTGAAGCCTAAACAATATGATGTATGGATATGTACAATGGAAACATGCTGACCATATATGTGATAAATGTAATCACAATGCCAACATGTTGCAAACAAAGAATAAACAAATCAACACATGGATATATGCAATGACTGATCATGTGCATTTTAGCATATTTCCCAATGAATGTTCATATGTTCTATGAATGCAACATGGTGTCAATTATGATACATGCAAACAATGAATGATTGATACAGATTATATACAAAGAAAATCATACTAACCATGTGTGTCATGAATGTGACCTAATACTAATTATGATGTATGTAATAAGAAAATTAATGCATAGATATATACAGAAAAAATCATGCTGATTATGAATGCATGAATGCAACCTGACAAATAATTGATGGGATGCAAAATGCAAAGGGGGAGATATCAAGGAGGAAATAAGAATCAGAGGAACTTAATCATCAACCTCTCATAAATTTGAAACATAATCAATTCATTCCCACATCAACATTCACAATGGTATAAACCATGTTTTACAAAACTTGAACAGTGGTTAAGACTGTCCTTACAAGCACTTTATTCTTCCTAACATCCTAAGGCTATAAGAGCCGGCTACTGAAAAAGTGAAATCCTATTACATCATATAAGACCGAAGTCTTTCCACCTCAATGATGTAAATCTCCCAATCCTAATGACGCTTTCCCAGTCCTCTATCTATCAGTGTCGTGGGATCCAACCACTTGGCATTTATAAGAGTTTGCACTTTCTTTTTGAATGCCATACAGTCTTCAACGTTATGGCCAACAATTCCACAATGATAATCACATCTTGCATTTGGATTATACCACCTTGGATATGGTGGTAACAGGGGTTTCAATGGGACACAGGCAACCATGTGATTTTGGATCAGTATAGGGAGGAGCTCTTGGTAGCTGATTGGAATGGGATCAAAAGGCATTTGGGTCTTATCCTGGGGTCGTTTCTTAGTCACACATGGCCTAGGAGTTGGGGCACTTGGTGGTGGCACTAAGGTCCGAACCGGAGTGTTTACATGGAGATGTGGCGGAACAGCATGGTAAGGGTATGGATTTGGACACGGGGCCTTTGGAGGTTGTACATAGCTCGAGGTTCCTATCCCAGATGCTGGATAAGGTGATTGATGAGGGAAATAGTATGAACTGGCAGTTGTTGGTGATGGTGTGGGATTCTGGAATCCCGTAGTGGTCATCCCAATGGACGATTGGACCATAGTAGGGTGGGGATACTGGTTTGGACCTAGAACAGTTTGCAGGTATGGTACTGGATTCGAGGTTTCTGTCTTTGGTATCAGGCTTTCAGGTTTAATTATTTTCATGATTTTGTCCACAATTTCATCAGGATTGCAACCTTTGTGGCATTGACAAGTGCAGGATCCAGCAAGGATTATATGTTCTGGACCTAATGGTTTTGGTTGATCCGAAGATGATGCGAAGCCCTGAGAAAGTTCCTTTTTACTGTTACCCATATCCTCAACCATTTTCAGCAATTTGGCAAGTTGTTCCTTCACCTCTCGGATTTCATGTCCATATTACTCTTGATTGCGTTCCAAAGCAACCAATCGTTCCTCCGATTCATTCCTCATATCTCGAACCCCTTTCATGCAAATGAAAATGTCATGAGATTAAGAATACAATTATGAATGTACATGCTCCATTCACACATGCATGAAATGTGCAACATGCAAAAATGCTTGAAAAAAGATTTTTTTTTTTTTTTTAATTTTAAAAAACAGCTAATGAACATCTGCCCCAGCAATATCTGCTTATTTAGGCATCACGATGCCTTCGAGGCGGAGTATCACATTTATTACGGGCGATGTACGTACATCGTTGCCCTATCTATCACACTTATTCGGAGTGTAAAATAGGTAACAAAAAGTTTAGAAATGTCCCTCCATGTGTTCCTATTTTCGGTACATCTAACGGAAATCCGGCATGGCTTCGCCTAGGTTCACTATATGAGGGTGAATCGGTTCTAAAGCCCCGAATTGTTCCTTACTGTCGCCGGTGAAGGCTAGTAAGGCACCCCGATAAAAGCGGGTTCAATTCGTTAGAGTATATTTTCCTATGCCCATGCGGAGGATCATCACGAAGGCATTAGGTACTTTATACTCCGAAAGTGTTTCACTAGCCCATACGGAGGATCAATCACGAAGGCTTAGTTACTTTACTTCCACTTAAAAGGACGGAACCCGGGTAGAGGATTCATGTTATGCAAATGCACGTGTAGTGTGTGTGGAGAAACAAAACAAACCTGTCACCACCTATTCTACAAACCTTATTCTAAATGTCCTAACAATTAAAACATTCAAGAATAGTGTAACGCATTAACCGACAAGCAGTTATAATATACAACCTTAAATAGCTAGAAACAATAATAAAATGCATGCACATGAGTATGAACATATTTAAAAATATTTTATTATTTTCAAAATTCTCCTTATTAACAAAAATATGGGAATTAAAAATTAAATACCAATAAAACTAACAAAACCGAGACTTTGATAACACACGACTAATTCTAGGCCTGACTCTCTAATATTCCCCAGCGGAGTCGCCAAGCTGTCGCAACCTAAAAAAAATAACGACGTCTCATCGCAAGACTTTATTATTCGTTAAGCGTGACATTAAAAAACCGAGGAAAAGTCGACTTAATTCCTCTAAAAAAATGAAGGTTTTGAAAATGACCTTAAAAAAGACATGGAGTCGCCACCAATCTTTTTTAGCTAGGTGTGATCGGCCACCTATTAAAACCGGTTTTATAAAATATTTTAAAAATTAATTAAAATATTTTAAAAACCAATTTCAAGTCTGCGTTTTAAACCAGAGAAATCAAAGAAGCGGGTTCGGGAGTCGGTTACGTGTGGGGAAGGATTAGCACCCCCACAACGCCCGTATAAATCGGTACCTTATTAATCGTGTATTATCTCAAGTCTCGGTAAAGATTGGTTTTAAATTTAGTATTTCAAGTTAATTCCCAATTTAAAGAAAAATAATTTCATTTTTTTATTGAAAATGATCTGGAATTTATAAATTCAAAATTTTCCTATATTCCCCAACAAACGTGGCAAAATATAGAAATTTTTATTAGTTTTGGAAAACTTTCCGAATCATTCTCTTTTTTTGAAAGAAAGATATTCCTTTATTAATGATAATTGATGATATTCCCTCCAGCAAACCCGGTAGAGAACTCATGAACTATTTTAACTCGGGAATATCTTTATATTTTTTATTGAAAACCATTATCTTTTTTTGAAAACATTTAAAAGAAATGAATATGTATATGCATGACATAAATAAAATGACATAGCAAAATCTAAATAATATGATGCAACCTAAATGACATGGCAAACATGAATGATATGGCATATAAATTAAATGAGATGGAATATGAAATAGTGCTACCATATAATATGCATAAAAAATAAAAATGGAAATAATAATGCATGAACATAGCATATGCTAAATAATATGACAAAAAAAAAATAACTAAATAAAAGCATAGGATATCATGAAACATTCCAAATCATATAATAAACCATATAACATCAAAAATATAAATCAAAATAATAACAATATCATAGAAATTATTATAACAAGAATCACATATTATATAAAATGCATGAATATAAAAATGCAATGCATGAAATGTATTTTTTCCTTTAATTAAGGAAATCCGTGTATCTAAAAAGATATCCGGCTACCTTAGGAAAATATGTCAAATTAAATATTCTAAAACCGAAATACTTTGTGATTGTTTGAAAACAATTTTGAAAAGCTTGAATTAACAATAAAAACTGGGCTAAATTTTTTTTAAATGGCTCTAATTTCCTAAGTTTTAAAAAATCCGGACTTGACTCTCCTTAACCCGGGACTTGAAAAACCATTTTTAGAGTTTAAAAAGGCTTAGAAATTACCCTAAGTCAGTAGCTAACCCTCCTAATCAGCCCACTCTATGTGAATTAACCAAAACAGAAAATTGGTTTTTCTTTAAATTCAATTATGACTCCACTGTCCAGTTTTAATCCACGATTTTTTACCCAATTTTTAAAACTTCCAAAAATTCTAAAAAAAATACTGGAGACTCAGGACATGTAAAACTACACGAAAACAAATCGGCTTAATTTTCTGATCAAAGATGAATTCCCAGAAAAATCATAGATGTACGAGTTTTTGGAGGAAAAAAAAAAACTGCTTTGTTTTTCTTTAAATTCAATTCTGACTCCACTGTCCAGTTTTAATCCATGATTTTTTACCCTATTTTTAAAAATTCCAAAAATTCTAAAACAAATACTGGAGACTCAGGACATGTAAAACTACACAAAAACAAATCGGCTTAATTTTCTGATCAAAGATGAATTCCCAGAAAAATCATAGATGTACGAGTTTTTGGAGGAAAAAAAACTGCTTTGTTTTTCTTTAAATTCAATCCTGACTCCACTGTCAAGTTTTAATCCATGATTTTTTACCCTATTTTTAAAAATTCCAAAAATTCTGAAAAAATTATTGGAGACTCAAGACATGTAAAACTAGACGAGAAAAAATTGGATTAATTTTTTGATCAAAGATGAATTCCCAGAAAAATCGGAGATGTACGAGTTTTAGGTGGAAAAAAAAAACTGCTTTGCCAACACATTTTTTTTTTGTCTTTGATAAAATCATTTAAAAATAAAAATATTTGAAACTCATAAAACGACTTGAAAGCAGTAGCTAAGAATTTTTGAAAGTTAGATAAAAATTGGCTAAGTAAAAAAATCACAAAGGTAGAATAATCAATTTGACAAACTTAATTTTCCACAAGTGTGCTCAAGAGAGCATGACTTTGAACCATTAATTGGCTCAAGTCATTATTCAAGTGGCATGAACATGAAATGCATGAAACAATGCAGCAAACATAATGCATGAAATGCATGGATCTAAACCTAAATGTAAGGAAAATGCATGACACAAATAATATGGCCTAGACCTAACATGAACTTGCATGGCATTTAATGTAACCTAGACCTAAGACATGCATGGCATTTTCACAAACACAAGGCATGCTTAATTCAAAAATCCAACCAAATATCATGCAAATGCAAAAACCTAACAACTAGCATGACAAAAATACAACACACAATGCAAAACACATGGAGTAGCCAAATGGCCCCAAGCTTCAACAAGCATGGCATTTTCACAAACACTTGGTATGCTAGCATGAAAAACTAAGTCATAACACAAAAATCACACAAGCATTTTCACAAACACCTAATATACCAAATCTAAAACATGCTCACTAAGATATAAAACAAGAATCATGCAAAGAATCACACAAGCATTTTCACAAACACTTAATATGCTAACTCTAAAACATGCTCAAATTTAAACAACATGAAAACAGAAAATTAAAAATGCAAAAACATGATATCTACGACATAAATGGCAACAAACAAAGCAACCAAATTAAATATAACTTAAGAACATGAAATAACATAATATTTAAAACATCAAAAATAAAGAAAATAGCATAAACAATATGATAAAATGAATCAAAAACAACAACTTAAAATAAATAATGTAGGCCATTTGGCCATGGTGAGTTTATTGTAAAAACAAATGTAAGAAAAATATACTTAAGAAAGGAAATGAAGGAAGAACAAGAAACATTATTTTAAAATGAAAACTCACCAAGTAGCTTTTGAACGGATTAAGCTATAAACCCTCAGAGTAGCTTTTGAACGGATTAAGCTACGAACCCTCAGAGTAGCTTTTGAACGGATTAAGCTACGAACCCTCAGAGTAGCTTTTGAACGGATTAAGCTACAAACCCTCAGAGTAGCTTTTGAACGGATTAAGCTACGAACCCTCAGAGTAAAACACTATGACTCACCACCCGGATAATCCTAATACAAGTGTATAGAATATCTCACAAGGGGTAGTGGGTGATTTCAACCAAAGGCCAAGACTCCTTATTTATAAGGTGAGCACCTCCTTGGCTTGACATTACAAAGGGATGTGGGATTGGGACTTAGGCTCAAAAATGAAAATCTCTAACTTAACTCTTGATTTTTAATCACTTGATTGAAAAAATCCTAAGCTTCCTCCTTCCTTTGGGCTTGGGCAGGCCAGCACTTCTCTTTTCCAGCCCAGCTCTGATTTTTGCAAGGCCGAAAGAAGCCCTTTTCGGTTGCTTGGGTGAAACGACCATTTTGCCCCCCGGATGCAAAATAAATATCAAACGGACTCCAAATTCAATTTTTCTTTTTTAATGCTTCCAAAATAATAAAATATTGAGTTCTGGAAGTTTTCAAAATTATCCGAGTCCGTTTGCTATTTATTTGGATTTTTTCTTCCCAAAATATCCTTTTATGCCCCTACTTTTTACCATTTTTTAAACGAGCTCCAAATCAAGATTTTTCTTCACCAATCTCTTCAAAATAATTAAAAAGTGTGATCTGGAAGTTTTTCATAATTTTTGGAGCTCATTTGGTATTTTTTCGGGATTTATCGGCTTGAATTACTGCATAGGAGGCCCGGAATTTGGCCATTTTGCAAACGAACTCGGAGTCAAGATTTTATTTTGCCAATCTCTTCCAAATAATTTAAAAATGAGATTTGCCAAATTTCAGAATTTTCGGAGTCCATTTGCTATTTTTCCGGGATTTATCTTTTTGAATTACTGCATTAGAAGCCCGGGATTTGGCCATTTTGCAAACGAACTCGGAATCAAGATTTTCTTTCGCCAATCTCTTTCAAATGATTTAAGAATGAGATTGACAAATTTTTCAGAATTTTCGGAGTCCATTTGCTATTTTTCCCAAATTTTTCCAATTTTGCCCTTTAACCTCCGAAACCCGGTTTTGCTCAAAACAAGTCCGATTTTCAGATTTTCTTCAATCTGAGCCTTGCACCATCCTTTTTAATCATTCCTCATCCATTGGGGGCTTTGGTCTTACCAATTCGGGCCATTTCTGTGATTCTTCCCGATTTCACCGAAATCCACTAAAAACTCTAATTCTCGGTTTTCTCCCGGATTGACTTTTCTTTCGGTTTTTCTTGCAAGTGACTTCTCCATTACCCGTAGTCAGTGCTTATCTTTCATTTGGAACCTTCAATTTCGACCAGTTTGATCGTTTAAGCACTTTTCCCCAAATTTCTCGGATTAGGGTTTCTTTTCTACTGAATCTCCAAATCCCAACTTCCGAACTCCATATCTTTCAATGTAGAACTCGGATTATCAAAATTCCTTCGCCATTTTTCAATTGAACTTAAAATCTTGATTTTGAAAGTGGGTTGACTTTTTCAGTAGTTGACTTTATGGGGTTGACTTTTTCGGGGTTGACTTTTTTGGGGTTGACTTTTTTCAAGTTTCACTTTTTGTGCTCGCCCTCTTAAACTAAGTCTCGGAGTACCACCTGCAGGATGAAAACAGTCTTTTTATACTCGGAAACATCAATATAGGAAGAAAACATACCTGTTTAGTGGCCCGGACAAAATTAGGTGTCTACAGTTGGGATATTTAAAAGTTTTATTTTCAATAGAAACGAGTGTTTCATTCATTTTCTAATTAATCTAATCTATTTATCATTTTTGCAAAAACTAAATAAAATCCAAGACTTTACAAAAATTATCTTTACTAATTATTATTATTTTATTATATATTACATAAATTAAATGATTACATTAATCTTATTTTAAATGCATTGAAAAAGAAAATTTTCAAAAATTTAATTTTTTCAATGTGTTTGATAATCCATATTAAATTTTACATAATAGAAAATTTTCAACAAAAAAATGTTGAAAAAAATAAGCAGGTAGAGAGCTACTTATCACTTAATGGAGAAAATATTAAGTCAATTTTATTTTTAAAAAATTTATATTTGAACTAAGTTATCTATTTTTTTTTCTTACAAAAGATGAGATATTTAAATTACCCTTTTTAATTTTCATCCTCAGAAAAAAAAATTCCCCTTACCCAGGCCTGGCCTTGGGCTAACCCGAGCGAGCCTGTCGGTCCGGATCACTCTTCACAAATATAAAAAAAATAAAAAAAATCAATTTTTATTAATATTTGTATATTTTTATAATTACTTTTTTTAAATTTTTTTTTTATAGATGAACGGTGATTTAGGCCGGAGCAGCTCGAATCACAAAATTCTTGCCCAGACCCAGGCCAATACGGGTCGGGCCAGGCGGGCTATCCGGCCCATGAGCAGGTCTATCCATAACTGTCCAAAATAATGTAAAATATTATGTTAATAAGATTAAAATTGTGAAATAAATAATTTTTCAAATTTCAAGATTTACAGTTATCAAATAATGTAATTATATTCAGTATTTAATTTTCAGTAATATACCAAACAATTTTTATAATACAAATTTAGTACTTATAAATTCAATACTAAAAATTCAATACTTAATTTTTCAACACTTAATTTTTCAATTTATCAAACAACACCTAAGATTACATCAATTTCATAATAACATTCAAACCAATAAACAAAACATGACCACTCGCAAACGAAGCGAGGACATCTCTTTTAATAATAATCGAAATATACTCCCAAAAAGGAAAAGATGTTTAGAATTTTTCTTTCCAAATTAATAATTAAGAAACCAAATTAATTCGCGGATACTAAAGAAAAGCAGAGTCTTTCTAGCCAAAAAAAGAAAAAGAAAAAAGAAAAGCAGAGTCTCTAGTAATAGGATATCATCCTCAATTTTGAAAGTCCAACAAAATTTACAGATGGGCAAATCATTCAATTTCAAAGTTGAATATGTAATTTGAGTTGAACTAACAAACTTTACCTGAATTAGATAACTTGTTCGGATCGCTCCATGATTGAATTCAATCTGACTTGGATTGATTTAAAACTTTAAAGATTCGAATCCAAAAAATCTAAATTCGAGAATGATCCAAACTCAAAAAAAAAAAAAAAAAAAAAAATCAATATTGACATGATCCAAAAATCTGTCATAACCTAAATCCATTACGATCCAAACCCAAGATCGATCCGATCCGACACTTGTATAAAACCAAATTTATAATCGAAAATACGCGAACTATATGTCTATGGTTTTATTTAAAATTAAAATTAATAAGTGAATGATAAAATTTCTTCTTATATAAAAATTAAAATTTATGAAAATGCATTTATAATTATTATACAACTATATCAATAATGTATTATTAATAAAAGTAATTAATATTAAAATTTTAAATTGGATTATGAAATAAAATTAATTTGAATATGAATATCAAATAAGTTTTAGAAATATTCTAATTATATTAGATTAAGTTATAGATAATATTTAAATAAAAAATATTGATACTCAATGTATAAATAAAATTTTAATAAGTTCATTTTATATGTTACTTTTAGTTTGCTATGTTAATATAGGAATTGCAAATATAGGTTCATTTTATTTTTTTAGTATGGAGCATTTTCTTAAAATGATCATTAAAAATGGTATATTCTTAATGAACCAAACATGATAATGTCATATTTTACTCATGACAATCAAACAGATATTTGAATACATTATTGCCAACTTGACTTTGGAATGAAAGGGAAACCTATATAATCCTGTTGGGCGTCTAGAATTTTATGAATCAAATTGCCCATGGTAATTCTTGTGTCCTAATTTAGGATAATTTCTTATAAAAGCACTAGTATGATTCTATTGAAACTGGTCACTTAAGGTATACTATATGTTTGGTTTGGATATTTAGAGGTTTATAAGGTTCTCAAATTATTCCTCACCATTGTCCATGCGGACTGGTTAGGCCTCCGATCCTAATCTAATATATAGTATAAACGAAAAGGGTTCAATCTGAGATGGAGTATTTTGCTAGTCCGAATAGAGGATCATCACGAAGGCATAGGTTCTTTAATCACTCCTAAAAAGGACAGAACTCGGGTATAAAGCTCAAGTTATGCAAATGCAAATGCAAGTGTGAAGTGTGTGTGAGGGAACAAACAAACCTTTGACTCCATTTCACAACCTTTATCCCACATTCCCCATCAATTTATTTTAAATCATTTAATTTCAAAATAGAATATGTAGTTTTGAGTAGAGTTGACAAAGCTAACCCAAATTTGATAACCCGTTTGGGTTGTTTCGAATTTACTTAAAAATTCAAAGATTGAAACTCAAAAAAATCCAAACTCGAGAAAATCCAAACTCGAAAAATCCAAAATGAACACGATTAAAAACTCGTCATGATCGGAAATCCATTATGACCCGAATCTGAGATGATCTTATCCGAAATCTGTAAAAAACTAAGTTTATAATCAAAAAAACTGAATTATAAGTATATGGTTTTATTTAAGTTAATATTAGAACTAATAATAATTTATAAGTTTTTTCTTAAATAAAAATTTTAAATTTATAAAAATGTATTTATAATTATTATACAATTATATCAATAAAAGTAGATAACATTGAATTTTTAAACTGAATTATGAAATAAAATTAATCTCAAACACATTCAATATGGATATCAAATAATTTTAGTATTTTCCATATTATATTACAACAATTAACCATAAAAATAACAAATAATATTATTATTTTAACATTTAATTTTATCATAAAATAATCATTTACAATATATACTTATTTCTGATTTAAATTTTAATACAATAGTAATTCAAATATAAAAAAATTATATTATATTTTATAATTTTTTATTTATAATTTAAATTAATTCGGTCAATGATCATAATGTTTGATGTTATTTGCTACTAGGTAAGTTCATAAAAATAGATATATTTTTTTAAATTCTATTGTAAAGAATTACAAAGAAATATATATATATATTAAGATGATAAGATTTATACATTAGGAAAAGAAAAAAAAAATCATGTATGTCAATAAGAAGTATCCAAATGTAAGAAATTCTTTTCTTATTCACACTATAAGTAGATATATTGGACTAATATACTTAGTTTTTATTTAAATTGAAAAGATATCAATTTACAAAATAATGGACAATGTTCAAATAAAAATATTGATACTCAATGTAATAAATAACATTACGACACAATTTATATTTATATAAATATATTTATTTTTAAAATTTTAATTTTAGTATTTTTGTCATATTTTATTTTAATATGTAAAAAGTGAAATTATTTATTACATTCGAATCACAAAAAGTACATACCTTATAAGATTTTAAAATTATTAGAACTCATCTACAACCCACCCAAAAACTCGAATCGATTCAAAATTACCTGAATATGAAAAGGCCATAATTCAAAATTATCCAAATCCAAGACAATTCGAACTTGAAATGATTCGAATACGAAGACAATCCAATCCGAACCTCTAATTTTGAGAAGCAACTTAGGAAAATCAGTTGCATTTACTTCATCCTGAATACGTGATGACAAAGAGAATTTATGTATTTTTTTTTTTTTAGTCAAGTCAATGTTGTAAATAAGCAGATTGAGGTCATTGATTTCAATGGGGATTTGGTTATAGATTTGGTCCTTTAAGGCTCCTTAATCACTTTAGTCTTGTAAAACATGGTTGCCACTAGCTTCTGCCAATAAAACTAATTAATCTAGGCACCTAAATGCAATATGATTATAACCCTGTTTGCATACATCGACTTTCAAAAAATGCAGTCTATCTCTCATTTCAATATTTTAACTCCCTGTTTATGCAAACATGTATTTAAACAAAGCCTCTTTGACTCGACAAAATCACGTTAAAAATGAAAAATAGAAGCATGGCACTTTCATCATTTTAAAACTTTGATAGATGCCAATTTATTATTATTAATAATTCCATTATTTCATAACATAGTCATATCAAACTTTCCTTAGACAAGCATAAACCTCAGTATTCAGAAGCAACATTCATTCCACTTGGGCTGGAAATTTAATTATTTTTCCATTGAGGTCAAATGGGAGCCAGCCATGTCAATTCCCATTGAGGTAAAAGTAGAGTGGAATATTCGAATAACACATAATGGAGAGGGCTTCATATATAGCAAAAAATAAGGTTTTGTTTAATTGGTGTCTATAACCTACCTGCTCAAGGGTTAGATTATCTGTCCAAGCTCGAATACCCACCCATATTTTGAAAGGTTTGGACAAAAATATTAAGCTCGAAATATGGGCATGAGCAAAAAAATTAGACCCATTTAGAAAATGGTCGGGCCTTGGCTCCAGCAATCAAGGCCCGAGAGCCCGACCCGATCCATTTTTCATTTATATAATATATAATTTTTATTTTTTTATATATTATGTAATTTATGTCATATAAATAATAAATATATATAATATTATAATGTAAACATTTAAAAATATGCTAAATTTTTCATGTTTTAAAACTTAATAAAAGAAAAAAGAGATAAAATTACTAAAATTAAATAATAATAAAAATTTATTTGAATTTTTTTAGGAAAAAAAATAATATGGGCGGACCGAAACGGGCTTGGAATACCCATTTACAAATATGGGCAGGCTTGGGCAAAATTTGAGGCCCATATTTAGGGTCGGGCCAGGCCTAGACAAATATATATGATGTTGATACCATACCTAAGCCCGGCTCGGCCCATGAACACCTCTAATAAGCATTGATTGAGGTTTTTTTTTTTAATTATTTTTAAAAAAATTCATTTAATATATTATTTTTGTTGAATTTTAAAAATAATAATGCATTAATTATATTTATATTTTTACATATATTAGCTTAATCAGTGTCACTAGACACTATTTAATATTTTTCAAAAAAAAAAATTAATAATTTTTTTAATTAAGAAATGAAATTAAAATTTAGTGAACATGGCCACGTCCAAACATCATCTTTAAAGGCTTAAAAAAATCATAATGAAGATAAACATTGCCCTTGTTTGTTCATTAATCAAGCATAAGAAGCCCTTGTTTAATTATATCAACTCAAAAATTGCCCTTGTCTGTTCTAAAGTTAAAATTTTAATCATAATGAAGGTCTATCTTGTTTGTTCATTAAGACTTTTTTCTTTATGACAAATCCTGCAATCAAAACCTCATCCTGCACCAAACAAACCAAGCATGGCATTAGGCAACACTTAAAAGGAGGCAGCACCATTATCTGCAGCAGGCTTTTCACAATTTTGTTTAACTAACAAATCATGCCAGTAGACAAAACATCCCAAAGATTGAGAAATTAATTATGAACATGGATTAATGAAATTCTACTCTAGAACATTAAGCAAAGACAAAAACATGGGTCAAAAAAATGAAGAGTTATGAAAAAACCAGAAAATTAACGATCGAGATTCGAATAAAGATTGGGTTCGATTAATGAAATCAAGTCAAATGAAGAAAAATCCAAAATAAGCTCAAATGAATAAAATGGGACTTGCTCGAACAATTAAATCGAATTAATTATCATGTTAAATTGTTCAGATAAAATTAGGTGTTTACATAATTCTTAAGAAATTCTTTAAGTGTAAAAATTCATCTAAATGTCGCAAAGTATTGGAATATTGAGAAGATTTATTTTCAATCAATGTCGAATTCGATAATTTCTCTGAGTTAATTCGTGATCGAATTCAATCGAATTCGGATTAATTTAAGAAGTCAAAGATCCGAATTCAAAAAAATTCGAACTCGAGAAAATTCGATCATAAAATCCAAAATCTACACAATTCAAAACTTATCATGACCTGAATCTATTTCAATCTGAATCCTAAATCGGTTCGATCCAAAACACGTAAAAAATTAAATTTATAATCAAAAAAATTCAAACTATATGTATATGAATTTATTTAAAATAAAAAAGTAAATGATAATTTTTCATCACTGAATTTAGAATAATTACTCACTAACCCTTTGAAGCTTGTCAAAAGTTTTATACTAAATTAAGCATTCATTGAATTTAGTCGATGATTTTAATGTTGGGTCCACAAACACAATTTTTTTTTATTTTATGAAATCCAGGCAGACGGAAGTTGGCTTGCCTGGTTTTGTAACTTTTGTTTAATTAATTGTCTAACATGTGGCTTACCCTCAATTAATATATGTTTTTTTCTCTTCTTGATTTTTGTTTTTTTTTTTTTCAATATACATGACTGAATTAAGATGTTTCTTATTAATTTGAAAAAAAAAAAATCCATTGAGATCTTTTAGTTTTTGGGAATAATATTTCATTACATGCAGCAAAACTCTTGTTTAGCAATTTCAAGATGGGATTCCTTTAATATATTTTATATAGAAAATATTTACATAATAACCAAATAAGCAAATAAAATAATATATATTTTTTAAAATTAAGTAACTAGAAGAAGAAAAAAAAGAATTGGAAGCCTATTAATTTAAAGATAGGATTCCTTTAATATATATTTTATATAGAAAATATTTACATAATAAGTAAATAAACAAATAAAATAATTATTTTTTGTTTCTTTAAGTAAAGTAAATAGGAAAAAAAAGGAATTGAAAGCCTATCAATTTCAAGATAGGATTCCTTTAATATATTGTATATAGATATATATAGATTGAGCATGTACTGAATTTAGCCGATGATTTTAGTGTTGAGGCACAAGCACAAGGTTTTGTTCATGAAATCCAAGCAAAAGGTCAGCCTGGCCTATCTGGTTTTGTAAATTGTGGTTGTAAATTTATCTAAACTTATCTAAATTTGATTGATTGTGAAGAAAAAACAAAAAATCAAGAACAAGAAAATCAAATCTCAATATGCTACAAAATCCCAAATTAGAAATTGAGATAAAATAATTGTCAAGCTTAATTGATAATTTTACATCCATTCACACAAGATTTTTGACAATCAGATGCCAAATTGTTTTATTGTTAATAATCGAAAAAATAATAAAAAACAAAAATTAAAAAAAAAAAAATAAGAAGACTTATAATCAATTTGAAATGGTGGTACAAGGAGCTTTCTCTACCTTTTAAATAGTAATAAGAAGTTTTTGCATATCAATATTAATATCTTACTATTATATTAAGCCTTTACAGCTCCCGAGAACCAATTGAGTGTAATTGCAATCAATTATTAGCTTTTGATAAGACTATAAAAGGTTAACATTCTAATTAATTATTCACACTTACTGACCATATATAGTACAAAAATCCTTGAATAGCAATGACTATTTACACACAAAAAAAAAACTAAATGAATGTTTATATCTTTAATTAATCCTTTTTGATTAAATGAAAATTCGCTTTTCAAAATATTTTACATAATTTTTACTTTTCACTACTTGGTATGGTGGCACCAAGATGGTTTGTGATGCAGGTAATTTGCGTACAAATTCAAACAACCTCCTTTTCCATCCATGAACAATCAATAATCCTCTTGTACAAAAATATAAAAAATAAGAAAAAAATGCTTCTTTTTGCAGGGATAACTTTTTAATATAGCAAAAAGATGATACATTTGATCAGCAAAGGCAACAAATTTTGGTTGTGTAAGAAGTTTGTCTTTGCTACTTCACACTATTTAGGATTTCGTCACTATCAAATGACTAAAATGAGAGCCCATTAAGTGATTGAAATCTGTTTTACAAATTATAAAGACACAGGCTATGCAATTTTACAAACAGAACCTGGATTTCATTAAATAAACCTTATGCACAATATCAAGTCTTTAACAAGGTATATTATCCTCAACTTTGAAAGTCCAACAAAATTAACAGATGAACTACATTTTATTTCAAATCATTTAATTTCAAAATAGAAAATAAAATTTTGAGTCGAGTTGACAAAGCTGACCGAATTCGATAATTTCTCTAAGTCAATCTGTGATCGAATCTGGTTAGATTCGGATTGATTTAAGAGGTCAAACACCCGAATTCAAAATAATTCGAACTCGAAAAAATCCGAACCCGTAAAACCTAAAATCGACACAATTCAAAATCTTTCATAGCATAAATCTATTACGACCCGAATCCTAAATCGATTCGATTCAAAACACATAAAAAACTAAATTTATAATTGAAAAAAATTGAATTATAAGTATATGAATTTATTTAAAATTAAATTAATAAATAAATGATAATTTTTAATTACTAAATTTAGGCTAATTACTCACTAACCCTTTAAGTCTGTCAAAAGTTTTATACTAAATTAAGCATTCATTGAATTTAGTCCATGATTTTAATGTTGGGTCCACAAGCACAAAGTTTTTTTTTTTTTTTTTATGAAATCTAGACAGACGAAGGTTTCTTGCCTGGTTTTGTAACGTTTGTTTAATAAGTTGCTTTGATCAAATTGACTGTAAGTCTCTCTAAGTTTTTAATTTTTTGGTTTTCATTCCTTTCCTGATTGTTAACAATAAAAAAAAAAATTAGGGATCTAATTTTCAAAAACCTTGTGTAGTTGGATGTAAATTAAATTATCAATTAAGGTTGACAATCTGTTTTCTCTCAATTTTCAGTTAGGGATTTGGTAGATATAGAGAAAGAACGGAGAGTTGGAATGGCGAGGAGAAATGGGGATTGGCTGCCTGCAGATTTGTTGACTGAGATTCTTTTGAAATTGCCTGTCAAGTCCATCATTCGTTTCAAGTGTGTGGCAAAAACTTGGTGCCATCTCTTTCAAAATCCCAGGTTTATTTCTGAGCATCTTAGCATTAGCAAAAAGAATAAGCGTCTTCTTGTTCATTATTGGGAGGGTACCCTTGACAATCCTATTGTTGTTATGCGCTTGTTTGTTGATCAAGCCCTTGTTTCTTACCAAGATATGCGTCAACAACTGCCCCATCATTTTGCTGATATGTTTGTTTCCCCTTTTGTATCGACAATGGATTAGTTTGTTTATGTGATTGTACCGATTCTCGTATAACTCTATTCAATCCCGCCACAAGAGAATTTAGGATTCTCCCTGAATTTAACCAAAACATTCCACCAAACTCATGTACTTATTCAGATACTCTTGGATTTGGATTGGATCCTTTGTCCAATGATTACAAGGTGATTTATATTCGGAGGTATATGGATGTGGAGAAGGATATGTCAGGACCAGATTACTATTCAGTTTACAAGATGAGCACTGATTCTTGGAGTGTATTGAAACAGGAAGATTTTCAGTTGTCTGAATACCTAGGGGTTCGTTCCAACGAGAACAATGCATGCGTAAATGGTGTTTACTACTGGCAGACTCAGACTGACCGTAAGATCCTTGCATTTTATTTGGGCACTGAAGTTTTTCAATTGATAGAGTCACCTTGACATTTGGGAGGCTGCTTCCTTTACATGATCGTATCTCTTTTTGGGATACTGAGATGATAGATAGAAGTGAAAGAAGTAATGAGGTTTGGATGTTGAATGATGAGGGCCAATGGACCAAACTGTTGAAGATTGAACCTGTTATAGAAGTTGAAAGGATGTCCTGGTTTTGGAAGAATGGTAAGGTATTAGTAGAATCTGCAAGTGAACAGTTATTGCTTTACGACCTTGAGACTGAGGAATTCAGGGAGCTCGGGATTAAAGTCAGGGGTTTTGGTGATTTACTTGAGCTGTATACTTACGAGGAGAGTATCAGAAGAGACTGACTGAGTTGCTTGTTTCCAATGCAATGTAGCAAGATTCATCTTATTTTGGTTTGGTTTATACAAATGTTTACAATATTTCTCAAATTGTTGTAAGAACATGTTTGTTCATGGTTAGTAAAAGAGCTTGTTCAGTTTTGATTTAGAATTTTATATGTTCAAGTGCAGTAGTACTTCTGAAACAGAGCACACTGAGATAGAATATGCAAGCTTAATTGATAATTTGCAACAATAGGTCCCATCTTATTCCGCCATAGATGATATTAAGTTATTTATGGAATGAACAATATGCTAATTTTTTATCAGTGAAATTCAAGACTCCTGAATCCTGATGCTAGCTAGCCACAGTTCCAAGTGTTCCATGTGAAATTAATTCAGTCTAAAAGTCATCAAATGACTTTAACTTTTAATTTCTTTTGAGGAAATGAAGCTTAATTTTTTTGCTTCTTGGAAAACAGAAATAAACGTAGCTGGAAACCTTGCAGTCTTCGACATAAAAGTTAAAACCATATTCTTAAAAAAGGCGTAAATTTTAGCCAAAGAGATGAAAGCTCTGATATTTGTTTCTATCTCATTCTAGGCTTTAGTATTCTAATCTTGGCATGCGAATCAAAGTTACACAATCCAATCTCATAAATGCAAAGTTGCAATACAGATGGAGTAAGATTAATGAATAAAGAAAGGTTAAAGATTAATGAAACATGGCCTGCCTTTCACTATTTGTTGATAAAACGAAGAAAAGGGTTAGTAGAACTACCCTTTAGCGATACACCAAACAACAACAACAAAACTAAGAAGTTTAAAAAAGTCATACTTTCCATTTTCGATTCAATCAATTGGAATTGTAGATTTGATAAAAACATTTTTTAATATTAAGATATAATTTTAATGTTAAATAAATAGTAAATATAGTAAATAATTACTAAGAATATGCAGTTGATTTAATGGTATGATTTTTAATATAAAACTAAGAAGTTTAGTGTTTAAATCTCATTACTTATAATTTTTTTTTGTAAAAAATAAAAAATTCAAAAGTATTTTTTTTACTGGTTCAAGAAAATCCTGATTTTATGTTTGATACCAGACCGGATAAACCTTCAATTCTTGAATCAACAAGTTGGTCCGACCAGTTGATCCGGTCTGATTTTTTCATCAGTGTTCCTTGCTATATCCTTACTCCTTACCTATATTTGCAATGAAATCTAAAGATAAATTTGAGAATAATAACTAGATCTGATAATTTTGGATACAATTCAATTACAAGATACGAAAAAATAATATAAATACGACTCGAAAAAATAATATGAATACGACACGAATACAAAAACGTATCAAAATTTATATAACACGAATTATTAACGTGTTAAAATTTATATAAATATATAATGCAATAAATATAATTATAATATATACAAATATAATACGAATACACAAATTATATCGGTTCTAATAATAACTTTGGGATTCCTTTGGTGAGATCCAGCTGAGCATCTTTGGGACCAAACTCTTCTCCCTCTGCGGATGCTTCAATACAATTGGCTTTGACTCTGGTTCTAGTAGTTTGATTTCACCTAGGCAAGAAAATGACAATGAATTATGGCATAAACAATATTATTATTACATTGATAAAATAGAAGACAAAACTTACTAATTTGGCAAGGATAATTATATCTTTTAGTTGTATTATTTTCATAAAAAATAAAAAAGGTTCATTTAATGGGTATTTATAAACACTAATTAAAAATAATTTAATTATCATTTTAATTTTTTTTAAATTTAATATATTACTTTTACAGATTTACTAAATTAAAAAAAGAATACATCAATTACATTTTTCTATAAATATCATCTTAATCAGTGTCACTTATAGATATGTCCATTGATAGGGTCAGGCCGCGGTCCAGAAATTTTGTTATTTTCTTATTATTTTCTTATTCAAATTCGGATCGACCTGAAAACCTATTTTACCGTTCACAAAATATTAAAATATTATTTTTATTTTTATATTAATATATTTTATAATTATATTTAAATAAAAAATATTTTTTATTTAATAAATAGTAATTCGAGCAAGGTCGGGTCTATCCAAATTGCTAAAATCTTTATCCAAACCTGGTCCAATTCGGATGGATGAGTAACCCAACCTTTGAACAAATCTAGCCACTAAGTACTAGATAACATTTTTTATTTTTTTTAAAGTTTTTTTATTATTCTTAATTGCCAATTATTTTTTGTAATTCTTTTACTCAATTTTTAAGCTTTTTAAAATCTTAACTCTAACAGTCTAACTTTTTTTTTTTTCTCACTCCACTTATTTTTGTTTTCTTTTAATTAATATATGATCTTTTTGCGGTTTTTTTTATCCAAATATTGATTTTTTTATTTCTCAAATTACTCATATTTTTGTTTTATTGATCAAAATACGCTAGTTTTAAATATAGTTTGGAAACCGTCATTTAAAAAAAATTATGAGGGGAAATCGCCTTCATGGAGGGCGGCTTCTCAACATTTTTTGTTTTCAAAAAAAAATTTAAATTTTAAATTTTAAAATAAAAATTATATAATTTATAATTTTAAAAAATAAATTTGTAATAAATTTAAAAAATAACAATTTACAAAAAAATTTAAAATCATATAATTTGTATATAAAATTTGTTTATACAATTTCTGTATTTTTTTAACTGTATGTATACAATTTATATACTTTTTAACTGTATGTATACAATAACTATATGTATAATGGTATTATTGTTAATTCAAATTTTGATATAATTTGTATGTATAATTTTTTTAAAAAAAAATTGTAAATTGTTGTTTTTTTAATTTTTAATTTTTTATTTAAATTTAAATTTTATTTTTTAAAATTATAAATTACATAATTTTAATTTTGTTATTTAATATTTTCTTAAAAAATAAAAAATATACTTGAGGGCGGCTTCCCTTCATGAAGAATTCATAGAGATATGAAGGGAAGTCGCTCTTCATAAGGGCGGTTCCCCTTATAAAATAAAATAAAAATTAAAAATTTATGTGGAGAAGTCGGGCTTCTTCATATATTTTTTAAAAGAAATTATTTATTTGTTTTTGAAAACCATTATCACTTTTGGCAGCTTTCAAATACAATTTAAAATAAACGTATTTCGATAAATAAAATGAAATGATTGATAATTTGGAAAATAAATAAATATATATATCAATATTCGGATAAAAGATCCTTTTTCCACTACAATTCAAAATAACCTTGATTTAGCTCTTAAGGCTGCAATCCAAATGGGAGATTCTGCTCCCAAAGCTGATTCATATCTACTATAAATTCAAAGATCGGTAATTTCACCCCACTCCTTCAATTCGTGAAGAGAATAGGAATTGAGCTGCTGTCAGAGATCATAATTTTTGTAGACAAGCAAGGTGATATCCTTCAATACTGGAAAGGAAAAACGCCGAGACAATTGCGAGGCAACAATCAAATTTTCAACCCCAATTTCGGGTTAACACAGGATTCACCAACTCCCGAACCGATTGCCGATTTATTATTATTAATAATTTCTTTATCTCATAACATAGTCATATCAAGGGTTTACCAGACAAGCATAAACCTCAAGATTCACAAGCAACATTCATTCCACTTGTCTCGTAAATCCTGAGGTTTATGCTTGTCTGGTAAAAGCTTGATATGACTATATTATGAGATAAAAGAATTATTAATAAGAATAAATTGACAATCTGTCCCGCAATCGGAGTTGGTGAATCCTTTGTTAACCCGAAATTGGGGCTGGAAGTTTAATTGTTGGCCTGCACTTGTCTCGGCTTTTCTCATTTTCAGTATTGCAAGATATCACCTTGTTCCCTTGCTTGTCTACACAAATTGTGATCTCCAACAGCAGCTCAATTCCTTCTTCTTTTTTCACGCGTGAAATTATCGATCTTTGAATTTATAGTTTAGCCTATAATTTTAATGTTGGGGCCACAAGCACAAGGTTTTCTTCATGAAATCCAGGAATGCAGAGGTTAGCTTGCCTGGTTTTGTAACTTTTATTTGTAAAGTTGTCTAACCTGTGACTTGCCCTCGATAAATATCTGCATTTCTTTTTCTTGATTTTTGTTTTTTCTTCAATATCAATCACTGAATTAAGAAATTTCTTATTAATTTAGAAAGAAAAATCCACTGAGATCTTTTACTTCTTGGAAATAATATTTCATTACATGTAGTAAATCCCTTGTATTACTTTCATTTGCAAGGAAGAAAAAGCTCCTTGGCCAATAGTTTGTTCATAATCTAAGCTTTGATCAAATTGACTGTAAGTCTCTCTAAGTTATTAATTTTTTGGTTAATTTTCATTCCTTTTCTGATTGTTAACAATAAAAAAAATTAGGGATCTAATTTTCAAAAATCTTGTGTAGTTGGATGTAAATTAAATTATCACTTAAGCGACAATTTGTTTTCTCTCAATTTTCAGTTAGGGATTTGGTAGATATAGAGAAAGAACAGAGAGTTGGAATGGCGAGGAGTAATGGGGATTGGCTGCCTGCAGATTTGTTGACTGAGATTCTCTTGAAATTGCCTGTCAAGTCCATCATTCCTTTCAAGTGTGTGGCAAATACTTGGTGCCGTCTCTTTCAAAATCCCAGGTTTATTTCTCAGCATCTTAGCATTAGCAAAAAGAATAATAAGTGTCTTCTTGTTTATCTTGTTGTTGTTATGCGCTTGTTTGTTGATCAAGCCCTTGTTTCTTACCAAGATATGCGTCAACAACTGCCCTATCATTTTGCTGATATGTTTTATGTCGACAATGGATTAGTTTGTTTATGTGATCTTACCAATTCTCGTATAAGAGAATTTAGGATTCTCCCTAAATGTAATCAAAACATTCCATCAAAGTGATGTACTTATTCACATACTCTTGGATTTGGATTTGGATTGGATCCTTTGTCTAATGATTACAAGGTGATTTATATTCGGACGCTATGTTACTCAGACTCGGGTGTGAGTGTCGGATGTGGGTATGTGTCCGACACGGGTATATTTAATTTTTTCTAAGTTTTTTCATATATTTGGAGGATCCATGGAGGGTCATATCGTCATACCTATGTCCCGATATACGTCGGATACGAATATCGAACACGGATATTTTAAGAAAAATAAAGAGTCGGAGCAATATAGTTCATACATATATGGATGTTTCCAATGCAAATCTTATTTTGGTTTGGTTTATACAAACGTTTTCAATTTTTCTCAAATTGTTGTAAGAACATGTTTGTTCATGCCTCTTGGTTAGTAAAAGAGGATGTTCAGTTCTCAGTTCTAACTTATAATTTTGTATGTTAAAGTGCAGTACTGCTGAAACAGAGCACACTGAGATAGAATATGCAAAGCTTAATTGATAATTTACAACCATAGGTCCATCTTATTCCGCCATAAGTGATTAAGTTATTTATGGATAATGAACAATATGCTAATTTTTTATCAGTGAAATTCAAGACTCCTGATGCTAGCTACCCACAGTTCCAATTGTTCCATGAGAAATTAATTCAGTCTAAAAGTCATCAAATGACTAACTTTTAATTCCTTTCGAGGAAATGAAGGTTAAAAACAGAAATAAACGTAGCTGGAAACCTTCCAGTCTTCGACTTGAAACCGTATGCTTAAAAAAGGCGTAAATTTTAGCCAAATAGATGGAAGCTCTAATATTTGTTTTGTTAAATTGTCCAATACCAGCCCAAGGAAAAATAAAAGCCTAACAATGTGTGGTTGCAATTGTGTGGTTTAATGTGTGGTTGCAATTGTGTGGTTTAATGTGTGGTTGTAGTTGTGTGATTTAAATGTGTGGTTGTTATTAAACAACAATGTGTGGTTGCAATTGTGTGGTTTAATGTGTGGTTGTAGTTGTGTGATTTAAATGTGTGGTTGTTATTAAACAACAATGGGTGGTTGTAATTTATTTAGATTTTATATTTGTGTGGCTTGTGTTTGTCTTGGTATTGTATAAATACCCCCTCCCTTGCATTTGTAAATCATCAAGTAGTAAGCTTCAATAAGCAATAAAAGTTCTAAGTTTTCCTAAAGAGTTCTTCTCTAAAGAGTGTAGTCTAGAGTGAAGTGTGAGCATTTGTGAGTTTTCCTAAAATCTAAACTTTCTTCTTTGAGTGGTAAAATTAGAGTTATCTACTCTAAGCTTTTCTCAACAATTGGTATCAGAGCCATTGGTTCGTGGTCCTTATTCCGCTGCAGTGAAAGTGTTGGTTCTTAGTATGCTCTGTGGTTGCAGTATTGTCTGATCTTCCACATCAGAAAAGAATTATTCTTGTTGCTGGAAATAAAGTGTGGTAGTGTGAAAGTGTCTAGGGAAGTTCTGGCTAGGAAAGACTTGGTATTTAAGTGTGTCTATCAGTGACCCACCTCTCTTTCCTGGGAACCTACCTGGTGCACTATTCACGGGCTACGATCACTGTTCCAGTATACGGTCACTATTCACAGATACGGTTACTATTCATACGTGTGGTTGTATACTTTTGCAGTAATTGTTAACGTATACTGGATTTGTTCTAGTGTACGACATACGTACAATACTGTTCACGTATACGGTACTATTCACGGTGAAATAGTTATTCAGGTACTATTTTTGGTTTGAGCGTTCTTGAGTTGTGAGGAGTTTGTACTCTACAAGTTTGTGTCTCAAAATCAAACTTGTTCGGTATTGTTAGTCTTGCCGACACGATGGGTGATCTTCAAGTAGTTGGAGGAATCAAGAAGCTCAATCACAAAAATTACAACACGTGGAAGACGTGTATGATGTCTTACCTACAAGGTCAAGACCTTTGGGAAGTCGTTGGTGGTAGTGAAGTTACGAAGCCCGAGCAAGAAGATGCTCAAGGAACCTTGCGCAAATGGAAGATTAAAGTGGGTAAAGCCATGTTTGCCCTTAAGACCACAGTTGAAGAAGAAATGTTGGAACACATACAAAAGCTAGAAACGCCAAAAGAAGCGTGGGATACTTTAGATGCACTCTTTTCGAGAAAGAATGACACAAGACTTCAACTTCTTGAGAATGAATTGTTATCAGTTGCACAACGAGATATACCGATTGCTCAATACTTTCACAAGGTAAAAACGTTATGCCGTGAAATTTCTGATTTAGATCCTACAGCTGCTATTGGAGATACCAGGATAAAAAGAATAATTATCCATGGTTTGAGGCCCGAATATCGCAGCTTCGTTGCCGCTATACAAGGATGGCCAACTCAACCATCACTTGTAGAGTTTGAAAATTTGCTTGTTGGTCAAGAATCTATGGCCAAGCAAATGGGAGGGGTCTCGTTGAAAAGTGAAGAGGAAGCACTCTACACCAACAAAAGCAAAGGCAAATTCAAACAGCACGTCGGTGGTGGATCTAAAAAGTATGGTGACAAGACAAAAAGTCATCAAGGAGAAGGGAGCTCTCGTCCAGGGGGAGCTTCAAAGAATCGTAGCAACAATAAAAGATTTGAAGGTAACTGTTACAACTGTGACAAGAAAGGTCACATGGCAAAAGATTGTTGGTTTAACAAAAGGCCCGCTGAGAGCAATGCTGCTACTTCTAGTACAAAGGAGAAAAGCGAAGATGATTGGGACGCTGAAGCATTTTTTGCTATGGAAGAGGAAGAGTTAGCTCTCACAGTAACAACGGCTGACCGAATTGACTATGAGAATGACTGGATTGTCGATTCAGGTTGCTCAAATCACATGACAGGCGATAAACAGAAGTTGCAGAACCTGTCAGAAAATGAGGTGTTGTCAGATTCAAATGAATTTGAAGACATGCTACAACAGAAAATGGGAGAGTATGTTGTCCAACTTCAATCAACTTCAGATGAAGTAGAAGACCTATGTGATGATGATGATGACGAGCAAGTGTTAGTCCAGAGTCCTTGGCAAACTGGTGTGTATCAACCAGATGTTAGATCGAGTGAAGTGGAAGAACCATCTCCACAATCACAAATCCGAATGACAACAAGAGCACGGAAGCCAAATCCCAAATATGCTAATGCAGCCATAGTGGAAGAACCAATTGCAACAGAACCTGAGACGTTTGAAGAAGCATCACAGAGTTCTGAGTGGATTATGGCTATGAAAGAAGAGATCACTACGCTTGAGCAGAATCAGACTTGGGATCTAGTGCCAAAACCAAGAGATGTGAAACCCATATCCTGCAAGTGGGTTTACAAGATAAAACATCGTCCAGATGGGTCGATTGAAAGGTACAAGGCACGGTTGGTGGCTCGTGGTTTCTCTCAGAAGTATGAGCTAGACTATGATGAAACATTTAGTCCGGTGGCAAGACTTACAACCGTACGAGTCCTACTTGCCCTTGCAGCCAACAAAGACTGGAACTTGTGGCAGATGGATGTGAAGAATGCATTCCTTCATGGAGAGCTAGATCGGGAAATCTACATGATTCAACCATTGGGATTTCAAAACCAAAATCATCCTGAGCATGTGTGTAAGCTGCGAAAGGCACTTTACGGATTGAAACAAGCACCTAGAGCATGGTATGGTAAGATTGCTGAATTTTTAACTCATAGTGGTTATTCAGTGACACCTGCAGATTCCAGCTTGTTTGTCAAAGCTAATGGAGGAAAGCTAGCTATCGTATTGATATATGTGGATGATTTAATCATAACTGGTGATTATGAGGCAGAAATTCTTCAAACCAAGGAGAATTTATCAGTTCGTTTCCAAATGAAAGAACTTGGACAACTCAAGCACTTTCTTGGTCTAGAGGTTGATCACAGACAAGAAGGAATATTTCTCTGTCAACAAAAATATTCTAAAGATTTGCTAAAAAGGTTTGGAATGCTCGAGAGCAAGCCAATTTCAACACCGATGGAACCAAATGGCAAGATGTGTGCACTTGAAGGCAAATACTTGGAAGATGCAACTATGTATCGACAATTGGTAGGTAGCCTGATCTACTTAACCTTGACTCGACCTGACATTTCTTATACAGTTGGTGTGATGAGTCGGTATATGCAAAATCCGAAGAAGCCTCATTTAGAAGCAGTTCGACGAATACTGAGATATGTGAAAAGTACAATAGATTATGGTCTTTTGTACAAGAAAGGTGAAGACTGTAAGTTAGTTGGTTATTGTGATGCTGACTATGCAGGAGATCATGACACCAGGAGATCAACAACTGGGTACATGTTTAAACTTGGTTCTGGAACAATTTCTTGGTGCAGTAAGAGACAACCAACGGTATCATTGTCAACTACCGAAGCTGAGTATCGAGCAGCAGCAATGGCAGCTCAAGAGTGTACGTGGCTGATACAACTAATGAGTGATCTACATCAACCAGTAGATTATGCAGTTCCGTTGTATTGCGACAACCAGTCAGCAATTCGTTTGGCAGAAAATCCAGTCTTTCACGCAAGAACCAAACATATAGAAGTGCATTATCACTTTATCAGAGAAAAGGTTCTACAAGAAGAGATTGAAATGAAGCAGATCAAGACAGATGATCAAATGGCAGATTTATTCACAAAAGGTTTGAGTATCAACAAATTTGAAATGTTTCGTCGTCAACTCAACATGGTGCAAAGAGGAAGAGCTGGTATTGAGGGGGAGTGTTAAATTGTCCAATACCAGCCCAAGGAAAAATAAAAGCCTAACAATGTGTGGTTGCAATTGTGTGGTTTAATGTGTGGTTGCAATTGTGTGGTTTAATGTGTGGTTGTAGTTGTGTGATTTAAATGTGTGGTTGTTATTAAACAACAATGTGTGGTTGCAATTGTGTGGTTTAATGTGTGGTTGTAGTTGTGTGATTTAAATGTGTGGTTGTTATTAAACAACAATGGGTGGTTGTAATTTATTTAGATTTTATATTTGTGTGGCTTGTGTTTGTCTTGGTATTGTATAAATACCCCCTCCCTTGCATTTGTAAATCATCAAGTAGTAAGCTTCAATAAGCAATAAAAGTTCTAAGTTTTCCTAAAGAGTTCTTCTCTAAAGAGTGTAGTCTAGAGTGAAGTGTGAGCATTTGTGAGTTTTCCTAAAATCTAAACTTTCTTCTTTGAGTGGTAAAATTAGAGTTATCTACTCTAAGCTTTTCTCAACATGTTTCTATCTCATTCTAGGCTTTAGAATTTTAATCTTGGCATGCGAATCCAATCTCATAAATATAAAGTTGCAATACAGATGGAGTAAGATTAATGAATAAAGAAAGGTTAACGATTAATGAAACATGGCCTGCTTTTCACTACTTGTTGATGAAACCAAGAAAAGGCTAAGTAGATCGAACTACCCTTTAGCAATACATCAAACAACAATTCCCAGTAAAAAAAAAAAAAAACCTGACCTGAGGTTAAACAAGTCAAATTTTTTATTTTCAATTCAATTGATTGAAATGGTTGATTTGATAAAAATATTTTTTAATATTAAAATATAATTTTAATGTTAAATAAATAATAAATATAGTTAATAATTAATAAGAATATGCATTTGACTTAATGGTATGATTTTTAATGTAAAACTAAGAAGTTAAGTGTTTAAATTTCATTATTTATAAAAAAAATTGAAAAAAAAAAAAACTAAAAAAATCAAAAGACAGTTTTTTGCCGGTTCAAGAAAATCCCAATTTTATGTTTATTATCGGACTGGACAAACTTCCGATTCTTGAATCAACAAGTTAGTCCAACCAGTCGATCCGATCCGATTTTTTCATTAATGTTTGATAACTTTAGGAAATATAGTTATTTTGTCACCTTTTATGTATTTAAATCGGCTAAGTCTTTGAGGATTTGATTAGTTTTAGATGTTTTTATATTTATTTTATTTTATTTATCCATTTTATGTTTAGAATAGTTATTTAGTGATTATTTATGTGTTTTTATAGGTCCAAAGTGATCCGGAGCTTCGGGATGCAAAACAATGAAAAACGATGCAAAGCAACGAGCAGGCATATTCGACCTCCGGAGCTTATTTCAAGAAAAACATTATCTTAAAGTCTTAATTTGAGAAAACTTATTCATGACTTTTGAAGCTGACTTCCATACCTTTCCAACGATATAAGACTTGTCAAAATTGGACGAGATTTGTCAATCGAAAACAGCTGAAGAAGTACGCAAAAATGGAGGAACCAGCAAGCCGCGGCGCTTGCAGCGCCAGCCAATTCGAGACTCAGCGCTGCAGCACCGGAGCGGGAAAACAAACGTAAAAAAACCCTGTAGCTTACCTATTTTGCTTGAACGCGAAGTTTCGGACTCCAGGAGCCTTGGACACTTTAAATATGACTCTTTTAGGTCAAAATAAAGGGGATTGGATACCAAAAAACCTAATTCTCTCTTAAGAAGATAGTTGCCATCAAAATTCTTTCAAGAAGATTGGAAGATTGAAAACTCAAGAATTGACACCTTTAGTTTTCTCTATTCTCTTTTCTTTTCTTTATTTTTCTTGTGGTGTTGATGATGGTAAAACTCCTTGGATATTTGTTTTCTTTAATTAGCATGAACTAAATTTATTTTTTTAGGATTGTAATGGAACTCAACATGTAGTTTGAATTTATTTTCTTTCTCTAGCTTGATTTAATGGTTTTTGAGTTGTTTATTCAATCTTGTTCTTAATGCTTCTAGTTGACTAGCCACCAATTAGATTGATTTGGTAACCTAAATACAACTTGGAAAAGGGAGTTTAGTATTAGACATGGATTGAATGACACATGTTACATATTCATTTATTATGATGAATTGATTTGCATGTAGAGTAGGAATACACTTACGTGTCATGTATAACCATTGTTAGAGCCTAAGCTTAATGAGTTTCTCTTCAATTCAATTATCATAGGAATATAGTTAATTGGATAAGAGAGATATTTTTATAAGACCATAAGAAGATCCTTATAAATAGATTAGAACTCTAGGTTAACAACTCAAGGTCATTAATCAAGTTAAGAAGGTAAGAGAGGTTCAAGGGAAGTGTTGAGAGAAATTGTAATCCTAGGCTTTTCTCAATTAATTAATCTATATTTTATTTTGCCTTCTTTGTTTATTAGTTTCTTTTATTTAATCTTTAATTAATTGTTTGAATAAGATTGAGTTGTTTTAATTTTAGTACTTAACGAATTTAGTGACAATATCGATACTTTACTTTTCATTATATTACTTGTCAACAATACGTACACTTGCGTGGTGAAAATCGACAACACTGTTCCTAACTGTATCCTTACTCTTTCCTATTTTTGCAATGAAAACTAAAGATAAATTTAAGAATAATAATTAGATTTGATAATTTTGGACACGATTCAATTGCAAGATACGAAAAAAATTAAAATACGACACGAAAAAATAACACGAATACATAAAAGTGTCAAAATTTATATAACACGAATTATTAACGTATCAAAATTTATATAAATATATAATACCATAAATAAAATTATAATACGTAATATGAATGCACAAATGATCGGTTCTAATAATAACTTTGGGATTCCTTTGGTGAGATCCAGCTGAGCATCTTTGGGACCAAGCTCTTCTCCCTCTTGCGGATGCTTCAATACAATTGGCTTTGACTCTGGTTTTAGTAGTTTGATTTCACCAAGGCAGGCAAAGAAAATGACAATGAATTATGGCATAAACAATATTATTATTACATTGATAAAAAAGAAGACAAAACTTACTAATTTGGCAAGGATAATTATATCTTTTAGTTGTATTATTTTCATAAAAAATAAAAAAAAGGTTCATTTAATGGGTATTTATAAACACTAATTAAAAATAATTTAATTATCATTTTATTTTATTTTTAAATTTAATATATTACTTTTACAGATTTACTAAATTAAAAAAAGAATACATCAATTACATTTTTCTATAAATATCACCTTAATCAGTGTCACTTATAGATATGTCCATTGATAGGGTCGGGCCACGGTCCAAAAATTTTGTTATTTTCTTATTCAAATCCGGATCGACCTGAAAATCTATTTTACTGTTCACAAAAATATTATTTTTATATTAATATTAATATATTTTATAATTACATTTAAATAAAAAAAATATATTTTTTATTTAATAAATAGTAATTTCAGCAAGGTCGGGTCTATCCAAATTACTAAAATCTTTATTCAAACCCAGTCCAATTCGGACGGATGAGTAACCCAACCCTTGAACAAATCTAGCCACTAAGTACTAGATAACATTTTTTTTTTATTTTTTTAAAGTTTTTTTATTATTCTTAATTGCCAATTATTTTTGTATTTCTTTTACTCAATTTTAAGCTTTTTAAAATCTTAACTCTAACAGTCTAACTTTTTTTTTCTCACTCCACTTATTTTTGTTTTCTTTCAATTAATATATGATCTTTTTGCGGTTTTTTTAATCCAAATATTAATTTTTTTTATTTCTCAAATTACTCATATTTTCGTTTTATTGATCAAAATACGTTAGTTTTAAATATAGTTTGAAAACCGTCATTTAAAAATATATATATTATGAGGGGAAACCGCCTTCATGGAGGGCGGCTTCTCAATATTTTTTATTTTTTTTAAAAAAATTTAATTTTAAATTTTAAAATAAAAATTATATAATTTATAATTTTAAAAAATAAATTTGTAATAAATTTCAAAATTTTAAAAATAACTATTTAAAAAAATTTTAAAATCCTATAATTTGTATATATAATTTTTTGTATATAAAATTTGTTTATACAATTTTTGTATTTTTTTAACTATATGTATACAATTTATATATTTTTTAACTGTATGTATACAATAACTATATGTATAATGGTATTATTGTTGATTCAAATTTTGATATAATTTGTATGTATAATTTTTTTTTAAAATTATAAATTGTTGTTTTTTTAATTTTTAATTTTTTATTTAAATTTAAAATTTATTTTTTAAAATTATAAATTATATAATTTTAATTTTGTTATTTAATATTTTCTAAAAAAATTAAAAAAAATATTTTTGAGGGCTGCTTCCCTTCATGAAGAATTCATGGAGATGAAAGAAGGGAGGCCGCTCTCCATAAGGGCGGTTTCCCTTATAAAATAAATTAAAAATTTATGTGAAGAAGTAGGGCTTTTTCATGTAATTTTTTAAAAAAATTTATTTATTTGTGTTTGGAAACTATTATCATTGATGGCGATATACAATTTAAAATAAACGCATTTTGATAAATAAAATAAAATGATTGATAATTTGAAATATATATATATATATATATATATATATCAATATTCGGATAAAAGATCCTCTTTTTGCTTGATTCTTAAATATTCACTTTGAATTTTTTTTCTCCAATGACTTTGTTGTGTGTGTATTTTTTTTTCCTTATAAATTCTTTAGTTCCAATTTTTCACCTAGTAAGTTAACAATTTGATATATTTTCATAGAAAAACTGAAAAATTAAAATTACTAATGATACATTTACTTTTTTATAGAAAAATTTTGAATTTCATAATTCACATCAACGATATCTAGCACATCAAATTATCAATCTTTACCTTTCAAAATTTATAATTTTTCCCACACATTGTCATTATTTTTATCTTGACATTTTTGAATTAAATTTGTCCACGAAATTATCTGTGCAGCTTGATTCGAATTATTATTTAATAAATAAAATTATTTAAATTTAATTATAAAAATATAAAAATAAAAATATTTTTAATATATTTTAAACAGTAAAATAAAAAATTTCAAGCTAACGAATTGAATCCAAACTAAATCTAAACAAATAAATTTTTTTAAATGATATGATCTATGTACACCTCTATTTTTAATAATTTCACATTAGCTTTAGGTCTGTTAGACAGTTACTCGCTAATCCCCTGAAGCTTGAAACAAAAAATAGAAAACCTAAAATCCAAACGACAACGTTTTAGTTCACCATCCACTCTCAGATTTTCCTCCATTGCCAAGCATCAAAAAAGCTGCTTGAGAAACAGAGAGAAACCAAAAAAAAAAAAAAAGAAGAACCAAACATGAATCAAACAGAGTCAGAACTGCTAAAAACCTTAACCAAAATCTTAACAACCTCAAAAAACCCATTAGATTCCTTAACTCCTTACACTCCTCTCCTCACTCCAACCCTTCTCCAATCCCTCATTTCCTCTCCTTCCCTTTCCTCCCACCCTTCCACCCTCCTTTCCCTCCACAAACTCTCCCTTTCCCTCTTCCCTTCTCTTTCTTCTTCCCCTTCTTTCCTCCTTTCCCTCCTCCCTCCCCTCCTTTCCCACCACAAATTCTCCCAATCCAAATCCCTCCTCCTCTCTTTCCTTTCCTCTGACCCCCAAAACACCTTCTTCAACTCCCTCATTCACCACCCTTCCCTTTCAAAATCAAAACCCCTCCTTGAAATCTCAGTTTCCAGCTATGTCCAATCTGGGAAATCCCATTTGGGTTTTGAGCTTTTTAGCCTCATGAAAAGGCTTAAAAGGAAACCCAACTTGCTTACTTGCAATAATCTCATCAATGGGTTGGTAAAGTTCCCATCTTTGCATTCGATTCAGTTAGGTAAGCAAGTTTTTTATGATTCTATTAAGCTTGGTGTTATCCCCCAAACAAGTACTTTCAACATTATGATTTTAGGGTGTTGTTTAGAAGGTAAATTTAATGAGGCGGTTTCATTTATTGAGAAAATGAAGGAATTTGGTTGTTTTCCTGATAATGTTACTTATAATACAATTCTTGGGTTTTTCTGTAAGAAAGGAAGGTTAAAGGAAGCTAGGGATTTGTTGCAAGATATGAAAGAAAAAGGGTTGGTTCCAAATAGGAATACGTTTAATATACTCGTTTCTGGATATTGTAGGGTAGGGTTGTTGAAAGAAGCTAGGAAAGTTATTGACTTGATGGTGCAAAATGATGTTTTGCCTGATGTTTGGACGTATAATATGTTGATTAATGGGTTGTGTGGTGAAGGGAGAATCGATGAGGCTGTTAAGTTGAGGGATGAGATGGAGAATTCGAAGGTGCTACCGGATGTTGTTACATATAATACATTGATTAATGGATATTTTAAGTTGGGGAGTAGTGAGGAGGGTTTTAGGTTGGTCGAGGAAATGAGGGAGAAAGGGATAGAGCTGAATGTGGTTACTAACAATATTTTGGTTAAATGGTATTGCAAAGAAGGGAAGATGGATGAAGCGAGTGAAAGAGTTAGGGTGATGGAGGAAAGTGGGCTTCCACCGGATAAGGTTACCTACAATACTTTGATTAATGGATATTGTAAGGCAGGGAATTTGGGTGAAGCTTTCGAGATGATGGATTTGATGGAAAGGAAAGGTTTTAAGATTGATACTATTACACTTAATACCCTTCTTCACACTCTATGTGAGGAGAGAAAGCTTAAGGAGGCATCCGAGTTGCTAAGAAGTGCCGGTAAGAGAGGTTATTTGCTTGATGAGGTGAGCTATGGGACTTTGATAGCGGGATACTTTAAGGATGGAGAGGCAGACAAAGCATTGAATCTTTGGTGTGAGATGAAGAAGAAGGAAATTATTCCTAGTATCATAACCTATAACACTGTAATTGGAGGGCTTTGCCAATTGGGAAAAACTGATCAAGCAATATACAAGTTTAATGAGTTACTTCGGAGTGGTCTAGTCCCAGATGGAACTACTTACAATACAATTATTCATGTGTACTGCAAGGAGGGGAAAATTGAGAAAGCATTTGAGTTACACAACAAAATGGTTGAAAACTCACTCAAGCCAGATGTCTTTACCTGTAATATTCTGCTTTCTGGTCTTTGCAGTGAGGGTATGCTGGAAAAAGCCCTTAAGCTCTTCAATACTTGGATTTCGAAAGGGAAAGCAATTGACGGAGTTACTTACAACACGATGATATCAGGCCTATGCAAGGAAGGAAGATTGGAGGCTGCATTTCATCTTGTCTCCGAAATGAAAGAAAGGAATCTAGGCCCTGATCATTATACATATAATGCCATTCTTGGTGCTCTCACCAGTGCAGGGAGGATGAATGAAGCAGAGGAGTTGATGTCAAAAATGATTGAAGTGGGAAAATTTCAAGAACAGTCCTTACAGTTGAAGGAGCAGAATGTCAAGACAAGTGAAATTACCAAGTTATCTGATTCAGATTCCAATGCTTGCTCGGAACAGATCATTGAACTGTGCAATCAAGGGAAATATAAGGATGCTATGCGCATTTTTGAAGCATCAAATCAAAAGGGTGTTACTTTAAATAAGTCCACCTACATTGTTTTAATGGAAGGACTTATCAAGAGGCGAAAAAGCTTATCAAAAGCTGTCCAATAGAAGTAAATATTTCCTGGCAGTGTTCAACTGGCCAATGTTATCACCGTGTGTTTGACTTAGATTGAGCTGATAGGTAAATTATCTCTTTCTTCACTCGGCTATGGATGAAGATACTTTGAATAAGTCTGCCTGGCTTTTGCTTTAATGGAATTACTTTTCAATAGGCTAAAAGGCATATACAAAACTGTCCAGTAGTAGTAAATATTTATTGGACTTTTCTAAGCAGTGTTCAACGGGCCAACATTACCACCATGTTTTTGACTTGGATTCAGCTGATAGAACCTCAGGTAAATTATTTCTCTCTTCACTTGGTTATGAATGTGAAAAGTCCAAGAATTTGTTGGTTTTTGTTCCTTTTGCATGGTCAAAGTTACCAATGTTACCAAATGCCTGGTCATTATTTGGTACATATTTGTTTATTTTGGGCATGATTTTACCGAGTGGTACATATTTGGTTGCTTGCCGTGCCTCATAGTTTTCTATTGCTGCACACTGCTTGCATTGTTTGAAGTTTCTGAAGTCAAACTGATGGGAAAGATTCCGCATAGTCATAAAAGGCAATCATGTGTACATGTACATGTGCATATAATAAACACATGCAGGCAACAACATAAGACAAATCATAATAAGAAAAAACTGTTAGCTGAGAAATTGTAATGATCCTTTTTGGCTTTATCAATCCAGTTATCTTAATATATCTAAAGAATACAAAATTGCAGATCTGGCTATGTTATTGGACAATTCTAGAAGATGTAATGTAATTATTGGCACTAAACTTCCGAAAGCAGGTCATCAACTAATACGAAATGCATTATAGTAAGAGACCATATTTTGTACTTGGTTTTGTTTGTTCTTTATTTAATAAGTCTATAAGTCTAAAATATATCTGATTGTTTGTGGTCTTTCAGGGAGGATACATTTTGTTGAATCATGGTAATATCTAGGGCAATGGAATTGTGTGGGTGTTGCAACTGGAGAATATGACTTCACATAAAGTGATCTTTTATGGGTGAAAGTTGCGGGAAGCTGGAGAAACATGTTGGCCTTATCCCATATATTGCTTTTCTACTGAATACCTTACATGGTTCAAGGCCTTTGACATTCATAAGATTTTGGGGTATATGTAACCAAGGCTCCTTTGATCGATGCTTTTGCTATTTGTCTTTTATTTTTTGCTTTTTATTCATTTTTTTCCCAAAAATATAGCAAAAGCATCAATCAAAGGGAGCCTAAGAGATTATTCAAAATTGGGGAATCACATAAAATTTTCTTCAGCACTGTTTTCTACATTTGAATGGATATTTTAACTTAATTGAGCTTCTGAAATAAGTTGCAAAAATGAGCTTCTACTGTGCACACCCTCTTTAACCAATGGCAGCCAAAGTAAAGTATTCTATGGTAAAAGAATTTCAGTCTGAAGGTTTTATCATATTGGCAGTGAATAAAATGTTATGTAGCTATCTTATGTCTTTGATTTGTCTCAAATACACAGCAATCAAGGGAAGTTATATGAGCAAAAGAAAGGGCTTTGACAGCTGTTTGTGTTGTTTTAGAGTGTGAGGTGAGAGTCCAAGGAATGAGAATTTTCATTGCAAGATATATTGTGATGTAGAAACTTCTGTTTCTGTATAAGAAATCTCTGGCATGGGAATTTTGTTCAAGAACTAGGAGCCACCTTCTCAAGTCAAATTTAATTGGAGGACATGTCTTTCTGAGATGGGAGATGATGCAAGTCTATGAATTTGAGAGTTTCTATATCTTGAGGATTCTGAATTAGACTTGTTCATGGGTCGGGTTTGGGTCGGATTTAAGTATGTTATTAACACAATATATATTTGTTCAAATCCGGTTTGATTCGAAATATGGATCTTACATTTTGTTCAAACTCGTTCATATTTATAAATGAGTAGTTTAAATTTATTTAGGTCTGTCCATATTAATTTTTTCTAAAAAAAATAAACAAATATATTATTTTTATTTAATTTTTAGTAATTTTTTTTTCTTTTATTAAGTTCTAAAACATGAATAACTTAACATATTTTTAAATGTTTACACTATTATATTATATATATATTTTTTATATGATAAAAGTTACATAATATATATAAATATAAAAAATAATATATTATATAATGAAAAACAGGTTGGGTCAAGTTTAGGCTTGGATTGTTGGATCCAAAGTTCGTTTCATTTTTTAAATGACTTTCATATCTTTTTATCTAAACTTATATTTCGAGTTTAATATTTTTATCTAAACCCTCTCAAAAATCAAACGGACTTTCAGGTTTAGATAGATAATTTAGTCTTTGATCAGATCTAAATCTAACCTGAATGATAACCTTGTACCTTAAATTCATACACTAATCTAAATTCTTTCACCATACATGTATTACTCCATTGGTTCAAGCTTCTGATAAAAGCATGCTTGTCTGAACACATGTTTAATCCTACGGACTTGGTTTCCTGAAAGTTCTTATTATTTCTCTGAGTTAGTTAAGATCGAAGAAGTAGCACCTGAACATTTGACTTAACGATTGGTGCTTTTTTTTTTTTTTTCTACTAAAAAAATTAGATTCTAATACTTTTATTTTTCGACATCGAAAAATAAAAAAGTTAGGGTACAAATAGCTCGACCAAAGTGGATAATTTATTCATGAATCAAAAGGCTATAACCAATTGTAAATGGAGTTTTGCGGAGATACAGTTTTCTAATAGGTTTATTCCATTTCTTTAATAAATCCCTTAACTTTTGGAAAAAGATTTCAAGAAAAGGGTAATTTATGATAGTTTCTCTTCCTTTCAGTTTCTGTTGTGTTAGTTCGATTTTTTATTTTTTTTAAAGTATTCGGATATGAATGTGAAGATATAATCTTTTAAATATATGGAATTTTTTTAAAAAATTGAACATATTTGTATCCGATATATATCCGTATTCAACACTCATCCGAATTCGAATAACATAACTTTGCTCGTGTTTCTCCCTTGACATCCCAGATGAAGAATATAGTAAATTCTTCCATTTCACTCCTCTCTTCTTTCATTTTTCTTCCAATCCAAACAAGGGCAATTTTTGTGCTTTCCTAGTACATTTTTGGACAATTTTAAAGCTAAAAAAAAAAAATTGCCATGCTTTTTACATGCAACTTCACACCCACAAATTGCCATTATTATTACCATATATATATATATATCAGTAGGAGACAGCATGAATCTATTAAAAAAATGTAATCTAGAAACACATGATTTGATTCTTAAGGTGCATTTGAAGCAATTAGCAGCGAATATTGGCTTTTAAAAATTTGTCGAAAATTATTTAGTTTGTACATCAAACTTTTTTATCCATGAAATTATGAACCCTAAAAAAGCAGGTTCCCCTTGCTTTTAACAAAAGTTGGAAAGGGTTCATTCATCATTGAAGCTGTGAGTTATATTTACTAAAAGGATTTTGAATTGAAGTGAAATGAAATGAAGTGTGACATCCCCTCCCCCATTTGTTTTTCCTTTTTTTTTATTCCCTAACCCTAATCATATGGATTATTATTATTATTAGATTAATTAAATATTGAGTTGCTTTCTAAGCTGATTATATGAATTCTAAATTTCGATATCTACTTTGAATAATTTTGATGACTTGGTGTGCAAGATTCTTATGTTGCGAAATCGAAGGAAAAAAATTCGATGTCCACAACTATATATATTCTTAATTTTATAATAATAATAATTTCATGATTTGAACTTGCGATCTTTAAATTAGTAAAACAATCGTTTCGTAATGTGAAAATTTAGTCTCAATTTTGATTTTCATAAATGTTGAAAATAAAAATGAATAGCTCACAAATTTTTGTAACTCAAGCTATATCTAGAATGCTAATTTACTACAATTTTGGGTGTATGAGAACTTTTCAAAAGAAAATTATTTTGCCTGGCTAAATAAATGAAGAGAATTGGATTTTCTTTAGATTTCTTTTTTTTTTTATACGAAAGATATCACAGTCTGAAAATAGAGAAAGAGATTATAGATATTGAGATTCGAATTTCAAACTTGTTAGATATCACTTTTTAAAAATAATTACATGAACCAATTAGATTAAACTCTCAATTCGTCGATCGAACTTTTATATACAAAGCTAAACCAAGACAAAGTACTAGTCCATGGATATCATGCATAAATGACCCAACAAACCTTATGGGAAAGAAAGATAAGTCTGATTTAGAAATAGGAATAAAAAAGCACTCAATAATTCTCCTTTTCTTTTTTTTCCCTTCTAAACTCATCATCAATATAAGTGGCCATAGTTTCTGAATTGTGGGGCTTTTTCTTGATGGAATGTAAAGCTTTAGCCAAGGACTTCAGAAAATTAATATGCATGTGGAGAAAGAGGGGAAATATGATTACAAATAGGCCAATAAGTTCATACAATTTTTTTGGGCGGGGTGGGGCAGGTCGGGCCGGAAAGATTTTTTATCGAAATTTTTGAAAAAAAAAATACATACTCTCATCATTAAATTAAATATTTAATTAAAAACAAAGTTATTATTTAACACATTTAATAATATTATATAATTAATCTTTTCAATGATGGTCCAATTAAGAGATCATCAAAGATATCTTTACTGCACCTAATAATTAATGGAAAAACTTTAGTTAATGATACTTTGGCCCTAAAGAAAGATACAAAATTAAATTGAGCTTTATCTACTAAACTACCCAAAAGATTTGCATAAAAATTAAAGGGATTACTTGTTTCCTTTTCAATTTTCTATCTCTTTAATCCATGATTTCTTGGTCTTTTTTAATGGTTTAATTCAAAGTATTTTTAATTGTCATTAATTTTTTGAAATGAAGATTAAAAAAATTCAATCACAATGTAGTAGCATTATGTCAATTAGCTGAATCTATAAATTTTTATATTAAAAGGCTTTCAACGCAAAATTACAGCCAAAATCTCCACTTAAAACTCTATTCTAAAAAGATTCTATGATTTCAAGTAAAATATTCTTGTCTCCAAAATGCTGTCCATTTTTACCTAACTTTTTTCTCCAGATCCTAATCCATTATAAATTTAACTTTCTTATTTAATGGGACAACTTTTGCAATAAGGAAAAATAACTATTATTTAATTTGCATATTAAAAAAATTATTTTTGAGTCATTTTATATGAAGATAGACAAATTTCAATTTTGTAACTTAGGCAACCTTTTTTCCATGGTTTGACCCTTATAGCATGGATTGCCAATACCTTGTTGGCCACACAATATTGACCCCATTTTAAGATTTTGTTTATAAAAGTGCAAATTATGCCAAGGTAAAACTCTTTCATTATACACAGAATTAGAGATAACGAGATGAAAATCTTTTCTACCAATCATTCAAATGCAACGTTAATCAAAATAACAGGTGAATAATATCGCCTCTTTAATTTTTTTTTTTAACATTTTGAATTCGCGATAAAATAAAATTATAGATAATTCTGTCATTTAAGATTAATTTATATTCGTTCGCAAAATTTTATTTATTAAAAATAATAAACAGTTTCATAATGAAGCAAATTTTTGTAAAATTTAGGGAGAAATTGACAGAGAGACAGAAACTTCTGGTTTGAAACCATCACTACATAGATAATGGTCATCTCATCTCTAAATATGGAAGATGTCATCCTCCCAAAAAGAAAAAGAAAAAAAGTGAAGGCTTGACCCCCTTGAGTTGGGGTAGGAGAAGTGCTTTACAACCTTATATTATATCTTTGATTCACATGCTACATATTATCTAGCATTGACATTTTTATTTTCCACCAATGAATTAGAAAATAAATTTATGAATTGTGAAATATTAGATTACACAATGAAAAATAATCTGATATCTTATCTTATAAATCTCAATTTGTTCATCGGAAGATTCGAACTCGAAATTTTTAAGATGAAATATTACCTTTCCAAGTTCATCGTAAGATTCAAACTCGAAATCTCTAAATTGAAATCTTACCCTTTTGAATGCTTTGTTGAAGAAATCCATAACTCTCGTGCTTTGAATTGTAATCTTTATAAAAAGAAAATAACAAACTATTAGACCAAATATGAATTCTTAAACATTTTCATGTTTAAAGAAAGTAGATATGACTATAAGTCCTTGTACAAGTTGTTAAAAAAAGCAATTAAAAAAGTAGCTAACAATTTCTACAAGTTTATTATTTCTTTCTTTTGATTAGAAAAAAAAAAAACCACTTTTTTTTTCTTTTATAAATGAAAGTGAAAATCATCCAAAACTAATTGGTTTATATATTTCTAGAAGAGTACAAAATTATTTTTTCTTGTTTAATTTTACTTATAAAATTGGGTTTAGTTCACATAAGTAAGAGCCTAATTTTGGGTTTCTCAACTTTTCCCCATCATTTTTTTTTTTTCAAAAATAAGTCATTACTCATTTGAAATAAAGGAAGAAAAAAAAAAAAAAACCATGTGATAAAGTTAAATTAAATTCACCCAAAAAAATAGAAAAAAAAAAATAGTGCTACAGCTAAGCAAATGACGCGTGGACCTTATTTTTTCAATAAAAGTACAGTAAAATGGACGCCAGTTTGCAAAAATGTTGTCAAATTACTAGTTTGCTAAATAGAAATTCCAATTCATAAAAACTTAAAAAAAAAAAATTGTTAAGGAATGTTTCAGAGAAACTTTTTAAAGTTATTATATATAGTAATATTTTCATCCAATATATTAAAAATAAAAAAATAGTTCGGTTAACGGGTGTTAATAGGAACCCGTTAAAAATTATTTAATTACTATTTTAAGATTTTTTTTTGTATTTAATATATTATTTTTACTGAATTCAAAAAAAAAATAATGTATTAATTATATTATTTTTTATAAATATCACCTTAACCAGTGCCTAGCAGCACTGGTTAACATTTTTCTAAAAAATTATATATCAACTATTATATTTAATACAATATTACTATTATAAATAATATATTAACTAACTTTAAAAAGTATTTTACTAAGAACACTAATTGCTTTACATATGTTAGCACTATCAAAAGATTAATTTAAACTATGTTTGATTGATATTTTTACTTTTTTGTTATTTAATTTTAGGCATAATGACAAATTTAGCTTTCGAAGTATGCAGCTAAAATCATTTTGGCCCTTATACTTTTTTTTTAGTCAAATTGGCCCTCAATCTATTATTTTTGTCTATATCGTGTAAATTTAACGAAAATTGATAATGTACGAGTATGAGACTAACAAATTTGTTAAATTTAGACTAATTTTATAAGAAATAGATAAAAAACCAAAAATAAATAAAAAATTGATCTAAAATTGACCAAAAAGTAACGTTTTCATTAAATTTAAATTAAATTGACTGAAAATAATAGCATGAGGGCTAAAGTGATCCAAAAAAAAGGTTAGGGCCGAAATGACTCAACTGATATAGTTCGAGGGCTAAATTTGTCATTATGCCTTATTTTTATTATCAATTCAATTTTTTTTTACTTGTCACTTTCTATTAAAAAACAAAAATAAAACTACCAATCAAACGAAATCTTAATTAATGGCTTATACTTTCGTGCAAAATTCAAAAGTTCTAAATGTACAAAAAAGTACTAAAAGAGAAGAGGAAGAAAAAAAAAATTAGAGGACTTAGAGTAGAAATTAATATAGATAGTTGAAATTATTGTATAATTGAAACGCGTTTTTTTTTTTTAGTGTTTGGGGCTTTTTCGTCGGGATTAAATTAGTCAAAGGAACCGTACTTGTTAATCTAGTACAAGATCTAAGTAAAACTTTGTTATACAACATGGCATGCATGAAGTTGAATTTCATACTTAAATAACATTTAATTCATCACTTCAATCATTGTCTATTGAAAATTTGATTGATTTGAGATGAACATTATATTAATTTTGTTTTTTAATCTTAATGTGGAGAACATTTAGAATAGTGCAAGCCAAGTACCTACTCACCTTAATTACCACCTTAGAAGGAAAAAGAAAAGAAAGAAAAAAAAGCATGCTACCTTAATTATTATCAGCTAGAATTTTGGCTTATATGTATCAAGAGTTTACTATATTTTTTTATGTTTATAACAGCGTTGAAAAATTGAATCGGATCAGTAAGTTGAATCGGTTTAATCAAAAATTGGTGATCTATTTGATCCGATGAGTAATAGAAAATTGATCATTTATTGAACCGATAAAAAATAGATAAAAAATCGATAAAAAATCTGATTAAATCGGTAACAAACATATAATTTTGAGTTTTTTATTTTTTTATTCAATTCTTTTTTAATGATTAGATTTGAATTTTTAACCTCTTAATTATATATTAAAGTTAGACCATAACATCAAGTCAAATAGATATTTTTATTAAGTATTTACTATATTTAATATTTATCTAATATCAAAACTATATATTTAATATTAAATTATTTATCAATTCAACCGATTAGGCTGGTTGAATTGAGTATTAGGCTGGTTGAATCGATGACCAAAAATTCTACCAATTTAACCTTTAATAATCCCATTTTTTATTTATTGTATTATAATCTTCATTTCCTAAATTTTATCTTTTTACTATATTTCTGTTTTTGGACCTCCTATATTTTTTTCCCCTTTGCAGTGGGGTAGGGACAATGACATAAAAATCTATATACCATTGTATTTTTTATATGGATATTAATGATAATAGATCTATCACGAGTGTACAGTGTCGATTAAACTTCATTTATAGGCATATAAAATTTATAATAAATTAGAAATTAAGTTCGATGAACATCAATAAGGTTATATATATATATATATATATATATATATATATATATGAGGAAACCTATATTACATCTGACAAATATTTTTTCAATTCGAGCCGAATTTGAATAAAAAATATAAAAAATTGGGTTACAGTTCGGCCCGAACTTATACCATGTTATAAAATAGAGTTAATAGCACCAATAGTCTTCAAATTTTAGGGCATATTTTATATTGATCCCTAAACTTTAAAATGTATCAATCAGATCCTTGATCTTATAGTTTTGTATTAATGTGGTCTTTCCGTTAGTAAAACCGTTAGAATAGGCGTTAAATAACAAATGGCATGTGACATGTAAATTACAAAAATACCATCCTACTGATGTGGTCCTTCTTTTTGTCTTTTTTCTATATTCTTTTTCAAATTTTATATTTTATATTTTTTCTTTTTTTATATAATTAATTTATAAACATATAAAATATTTAGTTAAATTAATTTTATAAAAACGTAACAATAAAATATTTTATATTTTATTTCTTCTTTAATATATTTTTCTTTTTTCTCCTCTTTATAAATAAAAATAATGATAATAAATATTATATTATATTATAATTTAAACTAATTTTATAAAAATAATAATTTATAAAAAAATATAAAATATTTATTTGCATTGCTATTATAAAAATATTTTAAGTTTTTTTACTTTTTTCTTTTTTTTCCTTTTCCCTTTTTCTTCTTTATAAATAAATAAAAATAATTTATATTAAATTTTCAAAAATAAAATAATTTATAAAAATATAATATATTTATTTACATTAATTTTATAATAAAAAATAAATTTTATTTTCCTTTTTCTTATTTATTTTTTCTTTTTCTTTTTCTAACTAAATTATTTTTTATAAAAAATTAAATAATTTATAAATATAAAATATTTATTTACATTCATTTAATTTAAATATTATATTTTTTATTTTTTATGTCGACTCCAATGCTGAAGTTGAAGCGGCAACTACTTTGACCGAATCTGCCATCAAGCGCCAAATTGGACCCTCCTCGATCTAGCGCGAATAATCAAATTTGGCATCTTACAATGCCTATCGAGCTTTATGAATAACAGTGTGATCCTTCACAGGGTCGAACTGGCGGTAGTGATTCAAATTTCTCTTCTTCAATCGGCGATAGTTAGGTGAAGAGAATTGAAAGAAAAAGAAAATAAAAGAAAAATAAAATACAGTTACAAAAAAAAATATATTTTTATATTTGATAAATTATTTAATATTTTATAAAAAAATAATTTATTTATATAAGGAAATAAAGAAGAAAAAAGGAAAATAAACTTTTTAATTAATTAAAATAAATATATTATTTTTTATAAATTATTTAATTATTACAAAATAATTAATTTTTATTTAATTATTTATAATAGTAAATAAAAAAGAAAAGAAAATTTATTTTTATAAATTAATGGAAATAAATATTTTATATTTTTTATAAATTATTTACTTTTTAAAATTTTAATTTTAATTATATTATAAGTTATTATTTTTTCTTCTTTGTATTTATTTATTAACAAAAAAAAAGGAAAAGAAAAAAGTGAAAAAAGTAAAAACAAACTTAAAATAATTTTTATAAAATTAATGTAAATATATATTTTATATTATTAATAAATTATTTAATATTTATAAAATTAATTTAATATAATATAAATTATTATTTATGTTTTAGTTTATTTATAAAGAATATAAAATGAAAAAAAAAAAAGAGAAAAAGGAAAGAAACAAAAAAATTAAAAATAGTTTTTTATAAAATTAATTTAAATAAATATTTTATATGTTTATAAATTAATTATATTTTCAAAAAATTAATTTAAATTATAATATTTTTTATTTTTTGTATTTATTTATAAAAAAGAGGAAGGGAAATATAAAATTTGAAAAAGAAATAGAAAAAGAATAAAGAATAAAGGAATAAGGAATAAAGACAAAAGACAAAAAAAAAAAATCACATCAGCAGATGACATTTTTGTAATTTACATATCACGTGTCATCTATCATTTAATGCCTACTTTAACGGTTTTGCTAACGGAAAGATCACATTGATACAAAACTATAAGATTGGGAATCTGATTGATATGTTTTGAAGTTTGGGGACCAATATAAAATATGTCCTAAAGTTTGAGGACCATCGATACTATTAACTCTATAAAATGCACCTATCTTTGAAGTTGAGAAAATCTGAATAGAAATTGAAGTCAAAATAAATTAAACAACAAAAACTCTTCATCTTAATTAACTAAAATTCCTTCACATCCCTAGCACAATTTCAAAGAGGATGAATTTTGTATGGGCTTTGTATTAAAATTCGATTAAATATATAAATATTTAAATCATATTTATCTTGTGAGGTATCTTTTTAAGATAAAATCGTTTAGCTCAATAAATCAAAATGGATAATATTTTATAAATAAGTGTGGATATCGTGACACCTAGCATGAACTAAAATGAGATGTCGTTTTTTAAGATAAAATCGTGATGCTCAATAGATTAAAGCAGACAATTTTTTTACAAAGAAGTGTGGATATCGTGGCACTTAGCATGTGGGATAAAGCATATAATTTTATGGTTAAAATTGAGTTTTTAGAATCAAAATTTGATGATTTTCTTTATATTATAGTGATCTCTCCTTAGTGTTAATCTCTTGCAATTTTAGTTGATATAATAAAAAATTTATATTTTCATGGCCTAGAAATTAGAAAGGCGTCCATGATCTTTGCAATCATAAAGAGGAAAACTATTTACTTCAATAATTTATATCATTAGATTTTCAACAGCAATTTTGATGATTGATCCAGTTGTGAGTTAATGATGGAATTTAATCAGCAAAAAAAAAAAAAAAAAAAACCAGACAAACAAAGCTGTTAATACAATGATTCATTGTTTCATTTTTGTGTCTCAACTCTCAAGTGATTATAATAATATTCAACCTCTCTAGAAACTAATCTTTGTCCTTTGAACATGTTTTTTATTATTGTTATTATTAGAGAATTAATTAAAGGGTTTTCTTTTTGCTAAACAAATTATAGTTTTTAAAAACTTTATAACATGCTGCAAACACAATTCTCTTTGGTTCCCTTTCTTGAAAACAAATTCCAAACCATGATTTGCCCCACTTACAAAATAGCTTAATTAAAGTAAAGGAAAAGTACTTTTACCAATTGTTTTAGTTGACTTTGGATTGAAGAAAGAATATATTAAGTTAGAAAATTAAGAGTAAATTTATATTAGATTATTGATGATGACCATTGTTGTTTATAATAAATTTTTAAAGTAGAAATTGGTGTAATTTTCTCCCTCAAACTTAGAACTTTTATATTTATTTTTAATGTTGATAATGAGAGTTTAAGAGCCTAAAAAATCAATTCCCTCTTTGTTAATCAATTTTTTATTTGTAATATTGGGTAAATTTAATTCTTTTTTTCAACATGGGATCTAAATTATTTAGGTCCACACACAAATGAATAACTCTCTCTTTTCCAAGAACAAGAATAATTTAGGTTGAAGGATTAATTTTACTTCTAATTAATTAATTAACATGACATGCATTGAGAGAAATTAGGACCTAAATTGTAGGGTTTCCAGCTAATTAAATTTAAAGAGAGACATGAGTTTGCCTTTATGTAGAAGAAAGTTCTTGGATTTGCATGGTAATGATAATGATCACTTCATGAAAAAGTGCAAATTATGAAGTCTAAGAAAAAGATTCAAAGGCAAGGCCTAGGTTCGATTTCTGCTGTCAATTTTTTTTTTTAATGATTTGTAAATTCAATATAAATTCTCATTAAAACTTATAACATGTTCTGGTTTTGAAATGAAATAATTTTTCCTAAACATATAAATGATATCAAAATATTGTAATTTTTATTGTATTATATATGAAAATTCATTAAGTTTTAAAAATGAAGATGGTCTTTATTGCCTATCTCTTAATCCCACGATAAAATTTTTTTTTTTTTAATAATTTGAACTTAACATATACCCCAAGTTGAAAATCGTATAAGATTATTAGACTATTCTTCTATTAAGAATGAGAAATTTGTACAAGTATTTACACCCAATGTTGTAAATTAATATTGATCCATAATTTGGTAACAAAAATATACAAAATTATTAATTTACTAAATATATTATTATAATCCATGATAATAATATATAACATTGACATAATTTTAAAGCTCACATGTGTATTTAGAGAGAAAAATAAGGCTTTGTGAGACTAAAGCTTTGACATATCAAGTTTATGAAAACAAGCTCTAGGTAATTATCAAATAAATCCTTAATTTACATCAAGAAACAAAAAATCAATAAATAATTCAAACCAATAACCAACATATAATTAAACAAAATTCACACTCGATAAAACTTAAACTTGAGATTTAAAAATACTTGAGTCTTTTCTTGCCATTAAGACAAAGTCTCATTGGTTATTAATTAAAATTGAATGTTGAACTTAATCGATAAAAAGTTTTTTCAAAGGAAATATATATGAGTTCGTTTTTTATTCATTATCAGTGAAATTTTTTAACTCCATAAGTGAGGTTAAAAGACTGTCATATATCTTATTTTTTAAATATATCTTAAGGTCATGTGTCATTTTATTAATTTCGTTTGTAAAATCTAAGAACTCTAATAATTATAGATGATATAATTTCTCAATATATATATATATATATAATTGTTATATAAGAATATAATAAATGTAGAAGTACACGGTTGTGTCTTGCCGATATTAGCTTTTGATGTTCAAGTCCTCGCACATGCATACATATTGTAGAAGAACATTCTATTGGTGAGGATTGATGAAATTTAAAACTTAATACTGATATAGAGGTGTTTATAAATTAAATTGGATCGGATTAAGTTTGGTTGACATCTTAAAAACTTAAGTTCGATGATATTCTTTTGTTAATGGTTAAGTTTATTATTAAAATATTAAAAATATTTTACATTAAAAATAAATAAATATTTTTTATTAATATAATATAATCTCAGTTAGGTCAATCTTAGCTCAAATTAACCTAAAAATTCCATGTCCAAACTAGAGTTAAATCCCATAAACTTGGACAAATAGCTCCTATAATCTTGACCTTGATTTAAAAGAGACAAATGAAGTTTTTGAAGTGAAATATCAAGAAAAATTGATCTTCGAGTCAACTAACCACTATATAATCCAAAATCACATATAAGAAAAAAGAGAGAGAGACATGATTTTGATTAGGAATTAGAGTAAGAATACAAAGAAAATAAAGCAACTACTTCCACATAACCCCATGTTAAAGACCCCCAATTTTCAAACGTATAGAAAAGAATGGCATTCAAGCGTAGAAATATACAACAAAACTAGAGAAATAAGAAAATTAAGAGTCTAAAAAATTGGTAGAGTTGTCACATCCTTTGGGACTTTTTTTTATTTCTTTTTTACAATTATAAATTTTAAAATCTTCCAAGTCTTTCCCTTTCATTTTCATGTCTCCTCCGTAAAAATGATAATACGTATATGCGTATAATATTTTTGTATTTTATATATCAATTGTGTAAATATAAATATAATAAAATTTTAAACGTAAATATGATACATAAATTAAAAGTGTCATGCTAATCATGTTTAAATGTATTGTGTAGTATTTATTATATTATTTTTATTTATTAAATGTATTATGTATGTGTCATATTTTCGTATCATGACTAAAATTATCGGATCTACTCTTCCATGAGCCTAGATAGCGGTAGACCTGAAAATATTAAACACGACACTATTACACGACAGGAAAAAATAACTAAAACAATACGAACACGACACAAATATCTCAAAATCTATATAATACGAATTGTTAACGTATTAAAATTTATATAAATATAAAATATTTTAAACACGATTATGATACGATAAAATACATAAATACGATATAAATATACGAATTACCAAATCTAGCTAGCGGTTTCTTCACCTACTTTCTACCCCACCAAAGACTGTGTTTTATTCTCTTTCTTTAAAGTCCCATGCATTTTGTACTCGCTTAAGTCCTAAGTCATTGTCAATTAATCGCTAACCTTACGATGACCAAAATTAGTTTGTAATAAAAGGGTTGTTGTAAGAATATGCTGTCTCGGTTGTGGCAGCAATGAGCAATATACCAAAAGTCTTACTCCTCGTTAAATAGTCGGCATCCAATGTAGGGAAAAACTCGGCCAGGTGGCATTCTTTCATAGCTAGATTGAATTTTGCCATGATTTTTTTTTTTTTTTTTTAAATTTGGTCGATTGTGTTGACTCTTGAATTTACACAATGCAAGGGAGTTCTCTCTTTTTCTGTTAACGAATGTCGGTAAATACTAAAGGTGCTCATGGTCGGATTGGGTCGGGTTGGGATCGAGCTTAAGTATGATATTAATATTATATTTATTTATTCAAGTTCGGCCCAACTTGAAATATAAATCTCAAATTCTGTCCAAACTGGCTCATATTTGTAAATGGGTAGTCCAAACCCGTTTAGGCCCGCTCATATTATTTTTTTCTAAAAAAATTTAAACAAATATTTTTTTTATTATTTAATTTTAGTAATTTTATCTATTTTTTCTTTTATTAAGTTTTAAAACATAAATAACTTAGCATATTTTTACATGTTTACACTATAATATTATATTTATTTTTTATATGATATAAATTATATATTATATATAAAATATAAAAATAGTATATCATATAAATGAAAAATGGACCGGGCTAGGGACTTGATTGTTAGAGCCAAGGCCCGGCCCATTTTCTAAATGGGCCTCAATTTTTTGCCTAAGCCCATATTTCGGGCATTATATTTTTGTCCAGACCCTCCAAAACATGGGCGGGCCTTCGGGCTTAGACGGGTAGCCGGCCCTTGAGCAGATCTAGTAAACACTATTAAAATATAATTTTTTATAAAAAATTTGCATGCATTATTTTTATTAAAATAAAAAAATATATATATTTAATACACTATTAGTGAAATTTTTAGACTCCACAAGTAAGGTTAAAAAAGTGACATGTACTTAAGGAATAGTAAAAAAAATAAAATAAAAACTAAATAAAAAAATAGGGCATGTGATAGTTTTTTAATTTCGTTTGTGGAGTTAAAAAGCTCCACGGTTAGTGTATCAAAGACGAACCCAAATAATCTTACATTAATTATAATTTTTTTAAACATCATTAACCAATACCATTAAGCAAGATGTCTCTTTGGAGATGGTTTTTTTTTTTTTTTTTACTAAAATAACAAAAAAAATCATGAACTTTATCATTGTACCTAAATAAATCTTGTATTTTTATTGCACCTAAATAAGTCATTAACTTTTAATTTGCATCCAAATAAGCACTTAATCTTTAATTTGTACAAAATAAACCTTTGACCTTTAATTTATATATCCATAAACTCTTACCACAAATCAATTTTTCATTTAAAATAAAGATTTATTTGATTATATACAATAAAAGTACAGAGATTTACTTAAAAAAAATAGAATAATTCAATGATTTTTTTAGTATTTTAACTTCTTCTTTTTTATCACTTTGGTATATATTGAAAAGGTAGCATAAAATTAAAGCCTTACATATATTGGTAGAGAAGTACTTTTTAGATCAATTGTCACAATTTAGAAATGAGAGATGGGCATCCCTCAAGAGATTTTTGTCGTTTGTTAAGTAAAGTACAATATGTAGTGATTAGTGAGAATTGTATTTATATGACTTGTTATTGTCTAAGTCTTTAGATACCCTTTGATTTAGTGGTTACTAAAACATGGAACTTGCATGGAAGAAACACAAGTGTGGATACATATGTCAATTTGGTTATACTTATAATTAATTCCATCATTTGGCACACACAAAAGAGCCATAGCTCAACAAAACATTAAATTCGACATGCTTATGACAATATTCAAACATTGTTGCAATTTCCCGCATCGAGTTGATATATTCAAAATTTTATTTCAAAATAACATTTACAAGGATCGATCGATCCTTAGTCAAAAAAAGTTAATTTCTTTACTTATCAATTAAATTAATTGTCGTGAAACTAGACTTGCTTATGGATCAGGTCAAGCTCGATTAGCAAAAAAAATTTCTTGTCCAAAGCTTAACCCGATGGATCTGAAAAGCCCATTTTATTAGTTAAAAAATATTAAAATATTAAAAATTATTTTATATTAATAATTATATATTTTCATAATTAAATTTAAATAAATTTTTTTATTTATTAAATAGTAATCCATGCTGGATCGGGTCGATCCAAATTGAAAAAAATCTATTCCAAGCTTGACTCAATTCGAGTCGGGCCTGTCGAACCAGGCGAGTAACCTAATTTTTGGACAAGTCTAATTATAATGAAGGAAAAGAAAAAAAGAAAAAAGTTATTTAAAAAAAAGAGAAATTTGCTATATCTCGTCACTAATTTTGACATAATAAATTTTAGGAGTAATATATATATATATATATATATATATATTTTTTCCCTTCTCTTTTGACTTTTGAGATAATGTCTAGACTTGAGTTGAAACGAAATATTGATAATAAATGCTTTTATTTCCAAAAAGACAAATGAAATTAATAAAATATTAAAAAGAAAAATAATTTGCAGCCTCCTCAATCCTCATAGACAAAATAAGATTTTTTTCATAGTAATCAATGATGATTTTGATCGGTCCGGTTCTCTTCCATTATTTTTTTCAATCCATTACATTTTAATCATCATTCATAAGTGAGACTTTCACAATTAATCATAAGTGAGATTTTCACAATTAATGTGGACCTTAAACATATTAATGATAAAAATAAATATATTAAAAAATAATGGATCAGATCCTAACCCATTTTGATGAGATCTCTATTTGTTTTTTCCTCTTCCCTCTCCTCTATTTAATACCATTCCTCTGCTTTCAACTAAAGCAGCTCCCTCTGTTTTTCAACAATGGAAAACAATGAAAAAACTGCTCCAATCTCACCAATCTCAGTTTCAACCCCATTTTCATACTCTCCATCTTCTTCTTCTTCACCTCCTTCTCAATATTCACCAGGTTTTCCTTCTCCAAACTCTCACTCCACTTCTCCTCCTCCTAACAACTCTCATCAACTCCTTCCACCACCACTACCAGCTTCTCCTCCTCCTCCTCCGGTGGTTCTCAGCCCTTGTGCTGCCTGCAAAATCCTTCGCCGCCGCTGCGTCGAGAAGTGTGTTTTAGCCCCTTATTTCCCTCCAACTGAGCCTTATAAGTTCACCATTGCTCATAGAGTTTTTGGAGCTAGCAACATCATCAAGTCCTTGCAGGTTCTTTTAACTTCCTGTTTTAGTTTCTTTTGTCAATCTGGCATTATTGAACAAGTTTTTTTTTTCTTTTTCAAAATCAAGATCAACATATTGATTTGTTTTACTAGATTTTTATTTCTTCCTAAACATTTAGGCATTTGACGATCTCAAATGTGACGTAAACACATACTTTTACTCTCAAAAAGAAAGAAAACTTGAAAAAGGGTCACACTTTTCCTTGTCAAAGGATCTAAGCCAAGCCAGCCATGATCACAATTTAAATGCAATCAAGAATCTACACTTTTTTTTTTTTTTGTAAACCTAGGATGTCCTCCCATCCCCATTTTATGGTTGATAAAAGTCTAATCTCTGTCGGGTCGGGTCGGAAGTGTAATGGTAAAGTCCTCCCAACATTGGAGACTCCCAAGATTCGAATCTTGGTTCTCATCCAGGATCCACTAACCACTCCAACCAACCAAATGTTGGTAAGAATCTACACTTTAATTGCCAAAAAAAAAATTGGAACTTAACCGTTTATAAAAAGTCACTCAAGATTACAAAAATGTTCCAATGCATTAAGGATCAACCATTTATTGAAAGTTTCACGATTTTTGTTTATAAAAAATTTTCATAAGTATGAATTCAAGTCTAAACAAAACAAAAAAATGAAAAATCAAAGTTGACTAGCTAAGAGCATGCATCATATTGTCTAATAAGGGCATAATTGCAAAGTTTTTTTCCAAAAAAAATAGTCCTGCCATGCTTGTACTTGGTTCCAAAGTCTCTCTTTTTTTTTCATTAAAATGTTTAAATTCCCATTGTTCTAACAAAATATCAAAATATTTTTTCAGGAACTACCAGAGTCTCAAAGAGCAGATGCAGTAAGTAGCATGGTGTATGAGGCCAGTGCCCGGATTCGGGACCCGGTCTACGGCTGTGCCGGAGCAATCTGCCAGCTTCAAAAACAAGTCAGTGACCTCCAAGCACATCTGGCTAAGGCACAAGCTGAGATTGTAACCATGCAATGCCAACAAGCCAATTTACTAGCCTTAATCTGCATGGAAATGACTCAATCTAAAGAACCCATTTCTCAGCAGCAGCAGCAACCTTACACCATTGACACCACCTGTTTTCTAGATGACAGTAATCTTGCTTCAGCCTGGGGGCCTCTTTGGACTTGAAGAAATAGTCACATAAATCATAGATATTAAGGGCAAAAAAAGAAATTAAATCAAATATATTATATATAGTTTATAAGAGAATTTTCAATAAAGTGATTAGTTATGGTAGATATGTGTCTTTAGTGCTTTTAATCAGTATTGTTGACCAAAGGGAACCTTTCGAAATTGATTTCAGATTGAAGGGTTTTCTTTAATTTATTTGTAATCTTACAATGGGAAAAAAAAAAAAAAAAAAGAAATAGGAAAAGCAAGGAGGGGAAAGGGAATAGGATGTCTTTATCCTTAAGTCTGCAAATTTTTGAATTAAGGAAAACTTTGGTTACCTAATTTTTTCTTCTAAAATAGTTTCCTTGATCAGTTACTTGTCAAACTTGCTAGCTCTTTGCTAATTTCTTGACTAATTTTGGCTTTATTCATCCCTCAAACTGGTCATGATTAGGAGATTTTATAACTAGAATTTTATATGCTATTTTGCTTTTTCTTTACATCAAGTTTCAGCTTAATAATTTAGTATTCGAATATTTGATTCAATGATTAATCTATAATCCGTAATCTTCGAGTAGCGTTAGAGTCTTTCCTTCTCAAAAAAAAAAAAAATTTGTTCTCTTCAATTAGCTTAGCTAGAGAGAGCTAAAGCAAAAAAAGAAAAAAAAAATGGTTCATACAAAAAAAAGTAATATAAAAAATAAAATGCATTTATTCATTCATATGTAATAAAACAATCACACGTATATATAATGTACTTAGATTGTACTTAGGCAGTCTTCCGATCAACTTTACTTTTTACCAAAAGCACTTTACTATCTTCTTCTATGCTAACTTTTGCAAGTAGATAAAAAGCAAAATTTTCATACAAACATAAGGTTTTTGCTTTTGATAATTAAAAAATTAAAAATAAATCTTTCAAAGCAAAACCAAGATGAAAATTTGTTACTTTCTATTTTTCTTTTTTATTATTTGGGGAAAAAAAAAAGAGAATTTGAATCTATTTCTCTAAATAAAAATACATTCATATTAATCATTTATACTTCATTTGGATGCATGATAAAAAAAAACAATTACATCCCATCGAAACTCGAAACTGCATTAAACCCTTATGGATCCAATAACAAAATAACACTTGGACGTAATGAAAATCTCTTCTTACCACACATGCAATTGCAAACGAAGCATTAATCAAATGTTTGGAATTTTTTAATTTTTTTTAACCTTGACATGACAATTGGAAGATTGAATAGGATAAAGGAGAAAAAAAAAAAGTGATGAACTAGCATTTGCCATGTAAAAGAGAAAAGGAGGCAAATGCATATTATTGTAGCACTTGAAACTAATTATAACAAACGCGTTATATGTTTACTTTTAAAAAGTTCCAAAAAAAATAAATAATAGTTGTAAATATTGCTTAAGTGTGTTTGTTCGTTCACAAGGATGTGTTAAATGGTTAGAATCCTAAAGTGAAATATCAAAAGTAACGACATTATATGTAAATAATATAAATTTTGAAAGAAAAAAAAAAAGATTTAACCTTAAATTTAGATTAATTAATATTTTTTTAATATAAAAGAGATTAAGATATAGGGAAAATTAAAAAAAGAAAAATTTACAAGTTCTAAGATCAAACTTTAATCTTGTGAGATTATGAGAAAGATGGATTAACCATTGAAGCTAAGTCTCAAATTTGTTAATATTTTTTCTAGACTCTTTCACAATTTTCTCTTATCTATGCGTATACCTTTTTTTTTTTCTTGTAAAATTTAATTTTTGATGTATTAACTTCTAATTAAGTTTATATTTGATATATTTATGTTATTAGTTAAATGAAATTTTTATATATATTTCAATAATATAGCTTGCCACGTTTAACAATAAATAAAAGAGAAATATTGTTGTCACCAATTTTATACGTATATATATCATTGAATCAAATGTTTGGTAAATGTAAAGCTGTCAAAATTGATTCAAATTCGAAATTTCATCCAACTCACGTAAATCCAAATTTGATCTAACTTGATTTGATTAAAAAAATTCAACAACATGAACTTATCAAACTCAAAATCGAAATAATCCTAACCTAAATTAACTTGATTCTGAAATAATCAAAACTTGAACTACCCGAAAATTTAATCCGAAATAATATAAAATTCAATTTATTTTATTTTAAAACTTAATAATTTGGACTTGAAATGACTTGAACCCAAACTGATCCAATTATGAAATGATCCAAATTTGAACGATTCAAAAGTCTTAATCCCAAATAACTTGAAATTAAATTGATTTTACTTTAAAACTTAATAATTTGAATCTGAAATAATCCGAACTCAATGATCCTAATTCAAATATCAAATTCAAATAATTCGAATCTGAAATAACTTAAACCCAAACGGATCCAAACCCGAAACAACTTAAATTTTTTCAACCTGAAATTACTCAAACGGAAGTGACTTGTTTAAATTTTTTCAACCTAAAATTACTCAAACGGAAGTGACTTGACTTGCCTATTGACACATCTAGGTGCATTTATTTAAATTGAAAGATGTTTGCATAATGTGACAGATATCAAACATAAAAAACTTCCCGATAAATATGGAAATGGATTTATGGTCAATATTGTAGAATTAGTAGTCACGATGGACAGCCTATTTTTAGTTTAGTGCTTTGCGAGTCAAGGACGGGGTTGCTTTTGTCTGTCTTATTACACTAAACTCCATGTAAATGAAAATAACTATACCAACTTATCAAAACTCTATCAATTTAATTATTTTTCTTGATTGGAAATAAGTGAATAGATTTATGATTAGATTTAATAATTTTAAATATAATATAAATATAAAATTTTGATTTATTTAAAAATTTATATTGTATTTATATTTACATAATTGATATAAAAAAAAATGAAACATGACATATATATATATACACGTATTTATCAAGTCTATTCATGATTCATTTATTTCAAGTTTCACTTCCACGTGAAAACAAAAATTATTTACATGATCAAAGAGTCTCAAATATCATTTTAAAAAAGAAAATCTTCACTTCTTATTCTTAATTATCTCTATTTTATTTATTAAAAAAAAAAAGAACAACGCGTTTTGAGCTCTTGGCTCTTTATTGCACTTCCATGATCAAATCCCGTGCGCCCGACATGTGTAATTGATTTTGTAACTCAAAAAAACACGAGGCATTTACATTTACATTTCTCTTCTCACTCTCTTTAATTTTTCTTTTTACTTTCTACGCTAAAACAAAAAACAATATTAATTTGCTTTGAGCCATTTGACAAAATATGTGCTCTTCATTCACTTCACATCTTCCAAAGTCAAATCCTATTTCACAAATGGATTTTGCTGCACTCGTTAAATTTATTAAATATAATAATATTTTTAATTAATGTGTTAAAAATAATGAATAAAATTATTAATTTTTATATTTAATGCAATGTTGTTATTATAAATAATATATTAATTAATCTTAAAAAATATCTTAAAGGTACTCATTAACAAAACCCTTTACAAATTTACAACCACTCAAAATTAATAATAATAAAAAATAAAAATAAAAACCATGTGAACATTTGATTTATTGGTAAATTTATTTAGTCATCTGTTCAAAGAATTTAGCTCAGTATCTCTCTCTTTCAAATAAAGAAAGTTTGGTTGAAAATTTCTAAAGTCGTAATTAAATTTGTTCATGGTAAAGTAAAATTAGGATAGTAAAAAAATTACTTATTTAAAGTTCGATCCGAGCCATCAAACTTAAAAAATTCGTTTTACTATTAAAAATATTAAAAAATATTTTTAAATTAATATTTATATTTTATAATTAAATTTAAATTTAAATAATTATTATTAATTAAATAATAATTCGAATTGGATCGAACCAATTCAAGTTTAAAATATTTTATCTTAAACTCGACCTTAAACAAATCTAATCGTAAATTACTCTAAAGAAGGAATTAAAATATAGATATTGAAAATTATTTTTCTTATTGATAAATTTAAGGTAAATTATTTTCGTTGAAATGGACGATACTTTTTTTCTGATAAAATTAAGGCAAATCATCAATAAAACTCAACACAAAAATCACATTTCTCCAACCAGACAATCTTATTAATTGAGCCAATAAAAAAAAAATCCACTACAAGGACAAATTAATCTTTTCATGGTCCACAATCGTAAGTCGTGTTGTTTGTTAATGGAATATTGGAGTTTCAAATATATTTAATAATTTTTGTATTTGTATCGTGTTGTATTATTTTTACGTATTATATATTTATATAAATTTTGACGCGTTAATAAATTATCTATATAAATTTGACATATTCGTACGGTATTGTGTTTTAATTATTTTTTCATATCGTATTTAAAAATTATTAATTCTAATTTCAATAATCAGAGTTCAATCCCGACAATATCAAATATCTAAAGAAAAGAAAATGTAAATGTAAATCATGTACGGACCCATGAGAGAGAGAAAAAGGATGTAAACAGTCTTGGAAGGGCATTTGATTGATTCTCAAATGGTTGCAAAATCTTCTAATATTGTCAATGGCTAGTTTTTAATGACACTAGTGTTTGGACCTCGCGATGCTTCGATTGTAAATTGTACTGAATGTTGATCAAGATGTTAAGATAGTTATATTATGTACATATCAAAATAAAAGTTTTTGTACAACATATGGTTGAAGTTAAAGAAACAATATTAGACTCTGGAAAGTATGCAAAAGTAAATCAAATATCGATTAAAAATTCAATATTCTGTTCGGATTTTTTCGTATTCGATTCAAATCATAAAAATTTATTTCATTCCGTTTCATTATTTTGCATTTTATTTTTTTATATATTTTATAAAATAAAAATATACTTTTATTTATAAATTTAAAATAATATTAAAAAAATGAAGATTTTTAAATTAAAAAATTGATGTCAAACCGTGTTGAATTTGTAAAATTTGATTAGAGATAGATTACGTTTCTATGCTAGGTTTGATTTTAAAAAATAATAATAATAATTCATTAACCTAATTTTATTTTTTGAAATCAAACAATTATCTATTATTATTCAATATTTTAATTTTTATCGATAATTTATCAATACAATAATTTTTTATTCAATAATATAAAAATCAAAAAATTAATATGACTTTATTTTTCAAAAAAAATAAATAAATAACTAATCATTATACAACAGGTGACACAAAATTAGGAGTTATTTGAATATTGTCACAAACGATTACGAACATGACATGAAAAAATAATTAAAATACGACATGACACAAAAAAAATAACATGACTATAACATAAATACACGAACGTGTCGAAATTTATATAAAATGAACTTGACACAAAATTGATAATTATTTGAATAATGCCAATTAGACCTGATAATATCGGACATGAAAAAATAACTAAAAATTACAAAAAATACAAAATAACACTAACACAATACGAATGCACGAATATGTCAAAACCAAATGCCAATTAGATTGATTGATCCCTCAATTTGGGGACTACTTTAATTTATTTATTTATTTATTAATATATATATATATTGTAACAAAACCGGAGTTTTGATTTGAAACTCTTTAACTAACGTTGCTTAGCGGTTTAAGTATCTATATAGTCTCTGTACTATTGTGAAAAGAGTAATTTAATTCATGTATTGTAAAAGTGAGTAATTTAGTCCCTCTACAATTGAAATAGGTGCAAATAAGTAAAATTGATAACAATATTAATGAAAAACAGTTAAAATGCTGATGTGGACTTGTAAAATCTAACAGAATTAATGACTTGGAATAAAATATGACTTAAAATATATCCAAATTTGTTAAATTTTACGAATCCACGTCAGCATTTTAATGATTTTTCATTAAAATCGTTATCAGTTTTACTTATTTGCACATATTTCAATTGTACAGGGACTAAATTACTCACTTTTACAATACATGGACTAATTTACTATTTTCACTATAGTACAGAAACTATTTGGATGCTTAGCCATATGAATCATCCGCTAGTGTTCATCCTGACCTTATTGGTGGGTGAAAGTCGACTGCCATGCTTACAACAAAAGAATATTGACTCAATAGTTAAAATTCATTCGATTTTGATAATAAATAGACTTATTCAAGGATCGGATAGTCTATCCGGTAAGACAAATCCAGTTCATATTGGGTTAGTTTGGATATAATTTTTTTTATTCGGAGCTGCTCAATCTTGTCTGAATCACTGTTTATATAATAAAAAATTATTTTTTATTTAAATTTAATTAAAAATATAAAAATAATATAAAAATTATTTTTTTTTATTTTTTTAAATATTATTTAAACAGTAAAATGGGTCGATGGGCCTGTCCGAATCCACCCAAGATTGAGCCTGAGTAAGGAAAATAAAAAAAAAATGGATCGCGGTCTGATCCAACCAGTAAGCAGGTCTAATAATAAATAATCACATTCTAATATCAATATTTCAATATGGATGAAATTATATTTATAAATTAAAATTAAAATGACAATCGAAATGATAAATTCAATAAATAAATTAATATGTAATTGAACAAAATTAATATATATATATAATGAGATTTAAACTTGAGCCGAAACCTTAAAACTTAAGCCACACGTTTATTTAAGAAATTATGTAATTTATCTATCCCAAAGTTTATTTATCAAAAATATTGTCATCATTTTTTTAGTTCCAAGCTTTTGTTCGTATATTTACAAAAAAAATAAAAAAATAAAAACAATGGCTTAGACTCTTTTATCCTACAATTTGCATAATTGAACTCATTGAGAATCATCCTTGGGATTAGAGCTACTCATGGGCCGGGCCGGGCCGCGGCCCAGTTTTTTTTTTATTTTCTCAACCCAGGCCCGGCCCTGGGTCACCCAGGCCTGCCCGTTTAGGCCCGAAACACTGTTCATTGGAATAAAAAAATAAATTTTTTTATTTTTTTATAATTAAAATTAAATAAAATAATATTATTATAATAAAAATTACTGTTCCGGGCCGGTCCGAAACACAAAATATCCTGCCCAGGCCCGGCCCAATATGGGCCGGGCCTGCCGGGCCGGGCGGGCTGCCCGGCCCGTGAGCAGGTCTACTTGGGATTCTCCATTTGTTGGTAAATTTTGTCTTCTTTTTAATTAATTTGCCAAAGCTTATTGATTTTAGTAAGTACGTAGAATTCCTGTTGAAATATGTAATTTTCCTTTATTTTTGTAAGTCTTTAATTTCCAATTGCAATTTGCAAGTGTGGGTGTAGATTTATCCATGGGTCGGATCGAATCGTGATCGCGATTTAAATTTTTTTTATTTCTTTTATTCAAGTCCAGTCCTAAAAGGGTCCGGATTGATCCGTCAACCCAATTTATTGTTTAAATAATAATAATAAATTAAATAAATTATATTAATATTTATATATTTTATAATTAAATTTTAATAAAAATATTTTTTTTTATTAATTAAATAGTGATTCGGACTGAGCCGATCCAAATCAAAAAACATTTTGCCTAAACCTTGTCAAATACCGGTTGAACCTGTCGGACCGGGCGAACTAAGCCCTTGAGCAAGTTTACATGGGAGCTTAATTAACTGTATTTTACTCAAAGAGACTAGTGTATTTTGATCTTCAATCAAATAAATTCTCATAGCATTAAAATCCAATCATAAATCGATATTTTAATGCGATAGATGCCTCTAATTGAATCTAAATGGACCTTAAGACAAAATTAGTTAATTATACTCATCAATATGTCCAAATCATTTCTTTGGTCCAATGAGAATGGAGCAAAGCTAGGGATTATACTATTAGTTTGTCTAAAAGGTTTTAATGAAAGGGAAGACTAAATTTATTTAAAAATTTCTTCAAATTTTCTAACATGTTCATGTTTTGAAGACTCTCCTCTTTAACTTCTTCTCATTCTCAACGAATATTTCAACATGAAAATGATCATGTTAGGTGTGCTAACAACCCAAATTTGAAATCATTAATACTAATAAAAATTAATTAGGGGTCATTTCTTCCTAAGAATTTAACATATTCACACTATAAATAGAAACATTTAGGTTATAATTAAATTATTATTTAATAGGATGGGCCATATATCATACTAAAAATCAAGATTTTAATGAGTATTTGGTTCATCAATAAATATTTATTTCAAGTACCAAACTCCTACTATAAAACTATACTTATCTTGAAGAAGTTTGAACAAAATATGTCTCAAGAAAATTACTTTCATATAAGCAATAAATTGCATATGATAACTGCAGGGACCAGCCTAGCTCAGCTGTGACTTGTGAACTATATCAGAGAAATTAAGTCACTGCATAAGGAGTGGGACAGATCATGTTAAATGCTTGATTGGAGTACTAATGATATTTTTTCGGTATAAGTTAAGCCGTAATCTTGAAATAAGTGAATGGATTGCAGATGCTGAAATTTGAATTTCAAATTCGCTGAATGTCACTTCTTAAAGGTGATTTTATGAATCAACTGAATTAAACCCTTAATTCTATTGAAGTAATAATGATATTTTGTTCAATTTTCGATTGCTTGATTACTCACAAATGACATGAAATAATAAAAATAAAAAATTTGAATATGTTATTTGTCTAGTCGAACAAATCAGACTGTCAGAGATTTTAGCATTTTCCTTTCAAGAAATACTACATCATGCAAGCAAATCAAGCTTTTGTAACCATCGAAATATGAATATTTTTCCCCCTTGTCGACAACGATAGGTAAAAACCATGCAGATCGGATGATTATAAGCTAGCACTATGGGTGTGAACTCCTTGAAATGTTGAAGATGAGCTTAGATTCTTCGTGGGCTGTTGTGAACTCTAGATTAGATCGTTTTCAGATTTGTCTACTTAGAAAGGGTTAGTCCAGGATAAGAGGAGAAGAGAGAACAGGAAAGAAAGGAAAGAGAGAGAGAGAGAGCACGAATGTGAGTGTGAACGGAAAAAAATTTGTATGAAACGATTATTTTTTATCAGCATACGTTTCTTTCATTCAAATCATATAACGTAGTTGCATTTTCAGCAACTCATTAATGATTTTTATAATAAATAATTAATTTTATATTTTTATGTTGAAGATTTTGAAGATTTTGAATCTTGAAGTAAACAAGGTATGATTTATTGACTACAAAGAGTTATTTATTTATTGTGTGTTATTTAAAAAATAGTAATAAAAGTATGTAGTAAGCATAATATTAATTAAACATGCAAGAATTAATTAATGAAGGAATATCGTATTGCAAATTCAATTGGATAAATATTTAAAAGATTCTTTTGTTTTGTTTGTCTATGCTAGCTCCACCAAACAAGTACAAAAATTTTCATAAACCCTAAGAAGTCAAGAGCATTAGACAATTTTCAATTTTGGAATTTAGATTATAGTTTTATGGCTATTCTCTTCGCCATTAAAAGTATATACAAATTTTCTTTAGATTGATCGTGACATTCATGTGACATTTATGTGCATGCATGTTTAAATACAAAAATATTTATGAATTTATATTTGATACATTGACAGTAAATAAATTTATATATTGTTCGTGATCCATATGATTAGACTCGTTCAAGGGCAGGGCTTTTCGGGTTGACACGAGTTAGGCTTGGATAAAGGATCTCAAAAAAATTCGAGTCGTGATCCGGCTCATTAATAGATCTACACATGATGTCACTTCATTAAAAATAAAGTTATTTGTATTTATTTTTTAAAAATTTCAATAAAATAGAATCGTGTAATTCACTAATATTTATATATTGTCATTGCATCAAATATAAATCCAATTTTTATTTCCATAAAATAATAATGGTGATGAAGCATTTTGTAGTGGGAACTCGAAAATATGAATATTCCAGCCACCCAACTTAAGCTTATCTCAACTCATTAGTCGGTAGAGTAGACTAAGATTTGGGTTAAAAAACAAAAAAAGATCCTCCATATATGACCTACTCATTTAGGGCTCCGTTTGTTTCATCGATATTTTTAAAAATAATTTTTGAAAAATAGATTTATTTTATAGAAAAGAATTAATTTTTTTTATTATTTGGATGATCCTATAAGAAATATTTTATTTGATTATTTTTCAAAAAATGTACATTGATATTAAAAAAATATTGATCCCTATATTTAAGGGATCAATCCTTTTTCAAAATTTCAACTTTCATGATCGATTTCTATGCTTAGAGATTCATTTTTTTTTTGTTGCTTTACTTCAGCTTTCATAAGAAAAGGTCAATCCCTATATTTAGAGGATTGATTTTTTTATTTGCTCCAGCTTTCATAAAATATCCTTTTTCTTTTCAAAATGATAAGATACAATTTCTAAAAAAATTGAATTAATTTTTTATTGACCAAAGCTTTTTCACAAAATAAACACTAAAAATAAAAAATTCATTTTTCAAAATTCATTTTTCACGAAACAAACGGCTTCCGTAATATATGCTGCTTTTGAGTCTATTAGACGTAGAATATATCTTTAAAATGAGTCCAAGAAAGAATACAAAGTCTGTGAAAATATCATCGCATTTGAACCGTATGTTAGCAAGCAATATTATCCTTTGCCTCAGCCCTGCTTTACGGCTATATATATTATTCATGGATTTTGCTAACAAATACTCTTAGGACACTTGTTAAAGTTACTATATATAGTAATATTTTCATCTAATACATCGAAAATGATGAATAAAGTTGTCAATTTTTGTATTTAATACAATATTATTACTATAAATAGTATATTAACTAACCTTAACAAATATCCTAAGAACACTCGTTAACAAAATCCATTATTAATAACCTTCTTGACGGGTTTTAATTAATTGCATAAGAACAAAAGACCAATTGACTCTGTAGGGTCCAGTCCACGCATAAGATATACGAAGGCTACTGTTAACACAAAAATCAATATATGAGATTCTGAGCCATGAGTTAGTGAATAACCCCATTCACATTCATACACATTAATACTCAATAATAATATGTATTTATGTTTTTTTTTTTTTATGTTATAATAAATCGTGTTTTTATATGTTAATAATTCGTATTATATAGATTTTAATATTTTCGTATCTTCGTATTGTGTTCATTTTATTTTTTCATATCGTATTTTTTTAATTTTTTTAATAATTGTCATATCTTATCATCGAATGAGAAACTCCAAATCTTCCTAAAAAATCACTCCTTAATGAATAAACACAAACATTCTAATTTACTAATAAAATGAAAACACAAAGTAAATCTGCTATCTATACAACACAAAAATTAGTAGCCGAAAGGAGCCAAATGATTGTGAAAAAAAGGGAAAATTCTTATCAATCAAGGACCGTTATAAAACATTTCATGCATTTGAACTGAAAATTGAAACAGAGGGAGGGGCAAATTTTAGGGATTTAGGCTTAAATCAAGCAAAAAGTAAAAAAGTAAATAGCATCATGATCTCTAAACTTTGAGATACTTTCAAAGGTCATTTGTTAATCTTTAAACTCATAATATTCTGATCTTTTCGTCAATCTAAGCGTCAATTTTAGTGTTAAGTACCAATTGACACCGTGTGTATAACACATTATATCAACTATACATGTTCAAAGTCAAGCTATTCATTTGACTCGGTTCGTATTGGACATGATCTGGATAATCATTTTTCAATTCGGGCCGGCTCAACTCAACTCGAATTATTATTTATTAATAAAAAAAAATTATTTAAACATATTACTATAAAATTAATTATTTTAATATTTTTTAAATAGTGATTCGGGCTTACGTTGGTCCGGACTGGACTTGGGTAAAGAGTGTGGAAAAAAATCGGGCCGTTACTCTACCTAACCCATGAACACCTCTAGTATAGACTTACACATGCTGATTGGATGACGTGGCATGTTTCTTATCTTTTAAATTATAAAATTTTATTAGATATATTAATTAAATAACATAAAAGGTGAAAGCCACTGAACTTTGTTTTTATTGGATTCTCTCCATCACACCATATTTATAGGGTTTAAGTCCAATCCAATTTTTAAGTCCAAGGGCCCTAGAAAAATTATTATAAGATTAATCAACCCGGTCCAAAGCTTCCAATTGGACTTGAATCGGCCCAATTTTCTGTATCCAAAGCCCTGTCTGTCATGAAATTGGGTCAGAGATATTTGGATTAAGCCCAATTGAACTGGATCAAACAGACCCAAATTAAATTTTGAATTTCCAATTTTATCCATCTTCCCAATTAATTCCCTAACATGAAGAAGCAGCACTCATCATCAGAAGTTGGAAAAAAAACAGAATTTTGCGTTTGGGAAGCGAGAAAGTGCGAGAAAAATGAGCGGAGCAGGAAAGAAAGTGGTGGATGTGGCATTCAAAGCGTCAAAGAACATTGATTGGGAAGCGATGGCTAAGCTTTTGGTCTCCGATGAGGCTCGCAAAGAGTTCGCCACTCTTCGTCGCACTTTCGATGAAGTTAACTCCACTTTGCAGACCAAATTCAGCCAGGTTAGGGTTTCTTCTCTAGATCTTTTTTTTTAATGTTTTTGGGTTAATATTTTGATTAGATCTTTAGGGTTTTAGTTTTTAAATGTTGATTTTAATATTTTTATCGAAATAAATATTCCGTACCGTTGAATTTGTTGTTCAAAATTTAATTTTGAATATTTTTTTTTCAGTTTTGTTAAGGAAATTTTAGTTTTTTAATTATTATTCAAAAATGGGGATGAGAATATTGTTCAGAAATGAAGGAAAATACAATACAAAAACTGGAAATCTGGTTATTATAATTTTACATTTATTGTTTATGAAACTATTAGATTTAGTTGGGTTGAAAAAAGAAATTATGTATTAATCCCAAAAAGTGATAAAAGAATAAAATAATTTAAGGGTACATTGTTTTATTAAATGTTAAGAAAAAGAATTCAAGTTGAAAACAGAATTCTGTGTTTTTAAGTACCTTTTCCTCCATTCACTCATTGGGGAGGTTAAAGCTTTTTGTTTTATTGTTTCTCTTTAATTTTACTCAATTTTGGTATTCATGGTTTTCGAGCATTTTTAAGTAGAAGTGCTAGAAGTATGTTCTGATGTTAAATTTTTTAACTTTAGGATTTACCTGTACATTTGAGTTTTAGGAAATCTCGAGGTTTACTTATATCGAAAGGATTTAATCTCTGCTTAACATATGGCAGCAATTCGTGTATCTGTGTCGTGTTTGTGTATTTTCTCGTGTCATAATCGTGTTTAAGGTGTGATGCAGGGTAGAAACTAGAACAGTAAACAAGATAGAAAGTAGGCTGCTATTGAGTAGGACTTTTTAGGTTTAGAGGCAAATCTGCCAATACCTTTATTGAAGAGTTAAAACTCTGAAAAATAATAATGATAAGCTGATCGACTGCTACCCTATCTTAGGGTATTTATAATAACCCTATTTTATTTAAAGTCACATGCCTAAATAAAATACCTAAATAGCATAAGACTCCTACTTAAACTAAACTAAGTAAACAAGCATAAACTTGAAGACTTCTACTTAAAGTAAACTAAGTAAACAAACATAAAACTTTAATAATTAAATCGATGCTCCTGCATCAATCTCCCTTGGTTAAAAAGGAGCTGACTCCATAGAATAAACCTTGGCCGCTTCAGCATACACCTCAGGGTCGATCTTCCTTAGTTTTTCCTCGGCAATCCATGTACTTTCAAAAGCTGGTTTGCCCAACCACTTTATTAGGAATCGTCTATAAGCATTACCTCTTCTAGACTTCACTTCCCTCACATCTAGAACTTCTTGGACAACATCAGCTTGCTTAGTAGGAAGTTGATCAGCTTGGTCTTCAATTGTGGTCACATTCTCTTCATCAAACCCCTCAAAAGAATATAAATCAGAAACATTAAAAATGGGACTGATTTGTAACTCACCAGGCAGCTCAATTAAATAAGCATTTGAGCTAATCTTCTTCAATACCTTACATGGACCAAACTTCCGAGACTTTAGCTTATGATAAGTACCTTTAGGAAATCTATCCTTCTTCAAGTGGACCAACACTAGGTCTCCTTCCTCAAATTCTTTGAAACGTCTATGCTGATTGGCAGCATCAGCATATGCGGCATTGCTGGCTTTTAGGGCTGTTTGCACTTCCTCATGAAGCTTGCGGACTGTTAGAATTGTGGCTCCAATCCACAAAGTTCCTTAGCCACCTTTGTTGAAATTTATGGCAGCCATTTGATGGCAAATTTGCCAAGTTTTCTTAGCCACCTTTGTTGACGTTTTTTGGCAGCCTTTGTATGGTGGCTGGTGGCATGGTGGCTATGGTGTATTCACACCATAAGCCTTGCCTATAAATAGGCATGAGGTTGAGAGCTTGGAATGAGAGTAGAGAGGAGCAGAGGAGAGAAAGGAGCAAGAGCTCCAAAGAGAGCTCCATGAGCTCCCTCCCGGTTGAGGCATAGTGAGAGCTCCAGAGGGAGCTCCTCCCGGTAGAGGTGATGAGAGAGTTTAGAGGCAGTAGCTGCCTGTTAGATGCTTGTGTATTGAGGTGTTGAGTGTGTGCTAGAAAGAGCACTTGTAATATGTAGCCGGTTTGTATCCCGTTTGTACTCCATCTCCGATTAAATACAAAGCTTTGCTCCTCCTCCCGTGGACGTAGGTATATTAGCCGAACCACGTAAAATATCTGTGTTTCAGTGTGTGTTTTTTATCGGTTTTCGTAATCTCGATCTAGTTCCGCACAACAAATTGGTATCAGAGCCAAATTTTACGAAAACCGATAAAAAACACACACTGAAACACAGATATTTTACGTGGTTCGGCCAATATACCTACGTCCACGGGAGGAGGAGCAAAGCTTTGTATTTAATCGGAGATGGAGTACAAACGGGATACAAACCGGCTACATATTACAAGTGCTCTTTCTAGCACACACTCAACACCTCAATACACAAGCATCTAACAGGCAGCTACTGCCTCTAAACTCTCTCATCACCTCTACCGGGAGGGGCTCCCTCTGGAGCTCTCACTATGCCTCAACCGGGAGGGAGCTCATGGAGCTCTCTTTGGAGCTCTTGCTCCTTTCTCTCCTCTGCTCCTCTCTACTCTCATTCCAAGCTCTCAACCTCATGCCTATTTATAGGCAAGGCTTATGGTGTGAATACACCATAGCCACCATGCCACCAGCCACCATACAAAGGCTGCCAAAAAACGTCAACAAAGGTGGCTAAGAAAACTTGGCAAATTTGCCATCAAATGGCTGCCATAAATTTCAACAAAGGTGGCTAAGGAACTTTGTGGATTGGAGCCACAATTCTAACAATCTCCACCTTGGCGAGAATCCACAGAGAGAATTTACTGATCAGAGCTTCCTCCATTCCTCCTTCAGGTTTCATACACACCATTATACATGAGGGCACCTACTGCATTAGCATGATCCATCAAATTTCTCCACCTCGAACTTTGCAGTGGTCATCGAGTTCTTTCTGTTGTAAGAACTTGATGGTGCGCTGCTGGTTGTTTCATGTGTCTCTAATGATTCTGCCATGGTAATAAAACAAAATTACCAACTCAGAGTTTTTCCGTTACCTGTATGGAAAAACGGATGCTGCGGTTGAGTCCGGAATAGTCGAAATAGCCAGGAACGGGTCCAACTGTGTAAATTTTGGACACACGGTGAATATTCTGCGAATATTCTGCTACAAGTGGCTCGAAATGGACTCGGTTTAGCTCAACCGGCTCGGAAAAGTCTCGGAATAGTGTTCTGAAACGGCTCAAAAAATAGCCCGAAAAAGTTGGTCGGAGCTGCGGCGGCGCGTGTGGCGCGTGCGGCGGCGCGTGCGGCGGCGCGTGGGGCGCGTGGAGGTTGTTTGCTGATCGGCGCGTGGGGCGCGTGGGGCGCGTGAGGTCACGCGTCTTCAACCTCTGGATGGCGCGTGCGGCGCGTGGTGCGCGTGGTCTTCACGCGTCTGCAACCTCCAGCGGCGCGTGCGGCGCGTGTGCGCGTGAGGCGCGTGGGCGCTTCTTCTGGCGGCGCGTGTGGGCGCGTGCGGCGGCTTCTGGCGCTCCGGTTGATTTTGCTGCACTCCTCTCGACGACCTCTTCAACCTGGTATTTTCAAGATCCTTCATCTCGAACTCTGAGCTCAGTTGAGCCTTCAGCCTGTCGATCTCCACCTTGCCTTTTTCAGCAGATAGACAAATGATCCATCTTGAAGTTTCCGGAAATAGACACGATGATCAAATTGACTGCGTGTGTACTTTTCATTCTGTCATGAAACAGTCCAACCGTTTGTACAGCTGTCACGGGATTGTTTCAGACCATACAGTGATCGGTTCAACTTGCTTTTATAGTCTTCGCGAACGGGGACTCCAAAACCATCTGGTTGAGTCATATAAATTTCCTCCTCTAAGGAACCATGGAGGAATCAAGTTGAACTAACTCTAGGTCATACTGTGCTACTAAAGCCAACAATATCCGAATAGATGCATGCTTAACAACAGGTGAAAATACCTCATTGTAGTCTATTCTTTTCTGGCTTTGTATTTGATACTGTCTTTGCCGGTAGCACCTTCCTTTTTGGCAAAGACCCATTTGCACCCAATTGTTCTTTTGAGTGTTGGAAGTGGAACCAACTTCCAAGTCTGATTCTGATGAAGTGATGTCATCTCTTCATCCATCGCCTCCTTCCACTAGGCATGCTCGGGGCTGTTTACAACTTCTTTGTAATTGGTCGGGACATCATCATCAATTACTGGAAGGGCGTATGCCACCATATCTGTGTACCGAGCAGGCTTTCCGAATACGTCTTTTCGGTCTGCTGGTGGCAATAGATTCAGGTTGCTGAAAGATTTCCGGTGATGACTCCTCCACTTCAATTAAGGTGTCATCACCGGAAATCTTTCAGCAACCTGAATCTATTGCCACCAGCAGACCGAAAAGACGTATTCGGAAAGCCTGCTCGGTACACAGATATGGTGGCATACGCCCTTCCAGTAATTGATGATGATGTCCCGACCAATTACAAAGAAGCTGTAAACAGCCCCGAGCATGCCCAGTGGAAGGAGGCGATGGATGAAGAGATGACATCACTTCATCAGAATCAGACTTGGAAGTTGGTTCCACTTCCAACACTCAAAAGAACAATTGGGTGCAAATGGGTCTTTGCCAAAAAGGAAGGTGCTACCGGCAAAGACAGTATCAAATACAAAGCCAGAAAAGAATAGACTACAATGAGGTATTTTCACCTGTTGTTAAGCATGCATCTATTCGGATATTGTTGGCTTTAGTAGCACAGTATGACCTAGAGTTAGTTCAACTTGATTCCTCCATGGTTCCTTAGAGGAGGAAATTTATATGACTCAACCAGATGGTTTTGGAGTCCCCGTTCGCGAAGACTAGAAAAGCAAGTTGAACCGATCACTGTATGGTCTGAAACAATCCCGTGACAGCTGTACAAACGGTTGGACTGTTTCATGACAGAATGAAAAGTACACACGCAGTCAATTTGATTATCGTGTCTATTTCCGGAAACTTCAAGATGGATCATTTGTCTATCTGCTGAAAAAGGCAAGGTGGAGATCGACAGGCTGAAGGCTCAACTGAGCTCAGAGTTCGAGATGAAGGAAATTTGATGGATCATGCCAATGCAGTAGGTGCCCTCATGTATAATGGTGTGTATGAAACCTGAAGGAGGAATGGAGGAAGCTCTGATCAGTAAATTCTCTCTGTGGATTCTCGCCAAGGTGGAGATTGTTAGAATTGTGGCTCCAATCCACAAAGTTCCTTAGCCACCTTTGTTGAAATTTATGGCAGCCATTTGATGGCAAATTTGCCAAGTTTTCTTAGCCACCTTTGTTGACGTTTTTTGGCAGCCTTTGTATGGTGGCTGGTGGCATGGTGGCTATGGTGTATTCACACCATAAGCCTTGCCTATAAATAGGCATGAGGTTGAGAGCTTGGAATGAGAGTAGAGAGGAGCAGAGGAGAGAAAGGAGCAAGAGCTCCAAAGAGAGCTCCATGAGCTCCCTCCCGGTTGAGGCATAGTGAGAGCTCCAGAGGGAGCCCCTCCCGGTAGAGGTGATGAGAGAGTTTAGAGGCAGTAGCTGCCTGTTAGATGCTTGTGTATTGAGGTGTTGAGTGTGTGCTAGAAAGAGCACTTGTAATATGTAGCCGGTTTGTATCCCGTTTGTACTCCATCTCCGATTAAATACAAAGCTTTGCTCCTCCTCCCGTGGACGTAGGTATATTGGCCGAACCACGTAAAATATCTGTGTTTCAGTGTGTGTTTTTTATCGGTTTTCGTAATCTCGATCTAGTTCCGCACAACACGGACATGGTCAGCAAAGGCTTCTCCATCTTCACTCACCCTAGCTTCTTGTGGCAATGGCACTAGGTCCAACACATGTTGAGGCTTGAGACCATAAGCAACTTCAAATGGAGTCTTCTTGATAGTTCTATTAACTGAGTTGTTGTAAGCAAACTCAGCTTGTGGTATAACTGAATCCCAACCCTTCACATGGTTTTTAACCAAACACCTCAGCAAATTACCCAAGCTTCTATTAATGGCTTCAGTCTGACCATCTGTTTGTGGATGACAAGTGCTGGAATATTTTAATTCAGTCCCTAACTTCCGCCACAAAGTCCTCCAAAAATGACCCACAAACTTGACATCCCTGTCTGAAACAATCGAAGTAGGAACACCATGCAAACGCACCACTTCTTTAAAAAACAAATCAGCTATGTGGGAAGCATCTGCTGTTTTGGAGCAAGGAATAAAATGTGCCATTTTAGAAAACCTATCCACTACAACAAAAATCGAGTCATACCCTTTGGATGTCTTAGGAAGGCCCAACACGAAATCCATGCTCAAATGAATCCAAGGTGCCTCTGGTTCTGGTAATGGCGTGTACAACCCAGTGTTTTGGGATGTCCCTTTGCCGAACTGACAAATAGAACACCGTTGCACAAACCTGCTCACATCTTTATACATTCGCGGCCAATAATAGCGATCTGACACCAGCGCTATTGTCTTGTCCCTACCAAAATGTCCTCCTAAACCATTCCCATGAAGCTCCCTGATAATCTGTTCTCGAAAAGACCCTCCAGGAATGCAAAGCTGATTTCCCTTAAAAAGGTACCCGTCATGCAACCTGTAGGGCAGCTGCTGGTCAGCTTCTGTCCCCTGCAAATCTGCCACAATCTGCTTAAAATCAGAATCAGTAACATACTGATTTTTGAGTTCTTCGAAGCCAACAACTTGGGAACTCATCGTCGTTAAAATTAACGATCGCCGACTCAAGGTATCCACCACCACATTAGTCTTCCCTGTCTTATACTTCAAGGAAAAATTAAACTCATCTAAATATGAACTCCATTTAGCATGACGATCATTGAGCTTCTTTTGCGAACTCAAATACCTTAGGGCTTGATGGTCTGAATAAACCACGAATTCCCTATAGGCTAGATAGTGCTGCCAGTGCCGAATGGCCCTCACCAAAGCATAAAATTCCAGATCATAAGTGGAATACCTTCGCTTAGAATCTGACAATTTCTCGCTAAAAAATTCCAAAGGCTTTCCTTCCTGACTAAGAACAGCCCCAATCCCGTTATAGGAAGCATCACATTCAACAACAAATAATTTATCAAAATCTGGTAACGCTAGAACTGGTGCGGCTGTCAACAGGAGTTTAATTCGCTCAAAAGCTTTCTGAGCTGAATTGGTCCATTCGAATTGCTCTTTCTTCAAAGTTTCTGTAATAGGACTCATAATGGAGCTGAAATTCCTTATGAACCTCCTATAAAATGAAGCTAAACCATGGAAACTCCTTACTTCTTTGGCTGACTGTGGTGCTGGCCAGTCTTGGATTGCTAGGACCTTACCCGGATCTGGTTTCAGCCCTTCGGTAGAAACAATGAACCCCAGAAATACCACTTCTGTTTGTAAAAAGGAGCATTTCTTCAAGTTTACAAAAAGCTTCTCCTTTTGTAGGACTTCCAATACTTGGCGCAAATGTACTAAATGCTCTTTTTCACTATGACTGTAAATTAGAATATCGTCAAAATAAACGACAATAAAACGTGTCAGAAAAGGTTTAAGTACCTCCGTCATGATGCGCATGAATGTGCTAGGAGCATTTGACAAACCGAAAGGCATTACTAGCCATTCATATAAGCCATCCGGGGTCTTGAAAGCAGTCTTCCACTCATCTCCTTCTCTCAATCTGATTTGGTGGTAACCACTTCTCAAGTCAATCTTAGAAAATACCTTAGAACCTGCCAATTGATCGAGCATGTCCTCCAATCGCGGGATTGGAAACCTGTACTTGACCGTGATTTTATTTATGGCTCGACTGGCCACACACATCCTCCAAGAACCATCTTTCTTAGGGGCTAACAAGGCCGGACAAGCACAAGGACTTTTGCTTTCTCGCACTAACCCTTTTTCCATCAACTCTTCAACCTGTTTTTGCATCTCAAGCCGCTGTGCAGGCGGTATTCTGTATGCTGGCAGATTTGGTAGAGAAGCTCCCGGTACTAAATCCATGGCATGTTGAATGCTCCTCATTGGTGGTAGGCCTTGAGGCAAGGTATCACCTACCAAATCAGCAAACTCCTCTAATAATCGCTGAACTGCCATAGGTTGTTCCTTGCTGTCCCCATCACTGTCGACACAATTAGCAACCTTGCTGATAACAGCGAACATCACTCCTGCTTCCCTTCCTTCATCCTCCAACTCTTCAGCTGTTAAAAACCCATTTAATTTGCTGGTGTTAGGTGCCGCAACCTCTCTATGGGGATGTAGAGTGTACTTTTTACCCGCTCTATGGAAGGAATATGTATTTTCCTTAGTGTAGTGTTGCATATCATGGTCATATAACCAAGGTCGACCCAAAAGAATATGACAAGCATCCATTGGCACAACGTCGCATAGCGCCTCATCATCCACATTACTGCCCATAACAAATTTAACTAAGCATTGAGATTGTACCGGTATCTCAAAGCCTTTTTTAACCCATTGGATCTTGTATGGGTGAGGGTGTTTCTCTGTAGGCAAGTGCAATTTGTCGACTGTTTCCTTGGAAATATAATTTTCCGAACTCCCATTGTCGATAATGGCGTCACATACTTTGGTACCACAAAGAACACGTGTTCGAAATATGCTTCGCCTCCTCCAATCTTCCGTATCATCTTTGGTGGTTGTTGTCATGACTCTCCGAACCATCAACGACTCTCCTTGTACCGGATAAATATCCACATCATCATCATCATCGTTATGGTCATCATAGATGGGTTCTGACAAGTCTAGACCATCCTCTTCTATCTCAATCAGATTCACCCTTCTTTTCGGACATGTGTAAGAAGCATGTCCCCTTTCTCCACAACTGAAACACCGAATCTGACTTCCAGCCCCTGTTTTGTTAGGATTTGGCTGTGTGCCGCCTCCTGTTTTGCCATAACCTGCTTGTGTGCCGCCCCTGTACTCATTCTGCCCCTTGTAACCCTTGCTACTGCCCATGGAGTTGCTGCCAGTCAGTTTACTGGTTGAGGCAGCCCCTTTCCCACTGAAATTGTTGTGGGAGGCAGATTCTGACTTGTTAAAAATAGGCCTCCTAGCACCATAGCGTAGTACCCTTTTCTCAGCTTGCAAGGCTGCTTGTCTCGCATCTTCTAAGGTGAACAACCGAACCACCCCCAACTCATCTCTAATGCTTAGATCCATTCCCGCAAGATAGCGAGATGTTAATTGCTCATTGGTTTCCTTCAAACCGACCCTAATAGACAGATTGTTAAAGTCAGATGTGTATTGGTCAATCGACCTACCATTCTGTCTGAGTAGATGGAATTTGCGATAAAGATCCATGGCATAATCTGCTGGTAGGAACTGTTTCCGCATCTTGCTCTTCATGTGTTCCCAACTACCAATTTTCAGCTTTCCTTGACGTGCCCGCTGCTCTTCAACTCTCTTCCACCATTGAAGTGCCGCCCCTTTCAAGTGAAGCTTCACAAACAATACCATTCGATGCTCTGCCATGGGCTTCCATTCGAAATAATTATCCACCGTGGCTTCCCAATCTAGATAATCTTCAGCGTGTAGATCCCCATGGAAATCATCTACTTGGATCCTCACTCCTCCTCCATTCAAATCCAAGGCATGTAGCAACCTATCTTCCAATCCACCTCTTGCTGCCAGATTCGCAGGTCCAGCGTTATGGAAGGGGTTCTCAGCCTCTCCATCATCCGATTCTTCCTCCTGACCACCTTCCGGTAAATCAAAAGGGTTGTGGTCACCTTTCGGAATCTCCATTCGGGCTCCCACTAGTCCTGGTCGCTGCAAGGCTTGAACAGCCCGCGACAAGTCTTCAATCATCTGCCTCATCTCATTCAAGTCAGTTTGCTGCCCTTGATTTCCCCTGGCACGACCTCTACCACGCCCAACCATGGCTTCTGATACCAATTTGATGCAGGGTAGAAACTAGAACAGTAAACAAGATAGAAAGTAGGCTGCGATTGAGTAGGACTTTTTAGGTTTAGAGGCAAATCTGCCAATACCTTTATTGAAGAGTTAAAACTCTGAAAAATAATAATGATAAGCTGATCGACTGCTACCCTATCTTAGGGTATTTATAATAACCCTATTTTATTTAAAGTCACATGCCTAAATAAAATACCTAAATAGCATAAGACTCCTACTTAAACTAAACTAAGTAAACAAGCATAAACTTGAAGACTTCTACTTAAAATAAACTAAGTAAACAAACATAAAACTATAATAATTAAATCGATGCTCCTGCATCAAGGTGTTTTATATTTTTATAAATTTTGACGTGTTAATAATTTGTGTTATATAGATTTTGACATGTTCATATATTCGTGTCGTGTCCGTGTTTCTTTTCTGTGTCATGTTTTAGTTATTTTTTCCTTGTCGTGCAATCGTGTCGTGTCCAATATTGTCAGGCATGAGATGAACCCACAAAAAAATGTACCAGACTTAGCTGCTTTGTCAGTTAGGGTTTTTTAACTAAAAAATGAAGGTTTCATTAACCTTGGAATTGTTACTAAACCTTATTTGACATATAGCTTCTGGGATGAGCGTTAAATGTGATGCTAAAAGGCAAAACTAGGAATTGAAGCAAATTGCAGGTCATGTTTTCTATCATGGAAGTTTCATTTTGAAGACATTTGTTTGTCATTAGGCCTGACTGTTGATTTGGTGCTTGTATTAACTTTCTTAGAAGTTTATAACTGTGAGCCCTATCTCTGTAATAATCTAATTTTCTGTTAAGCAGGAGCCTGAACCCATTGACTGGGAATACTATAGAAAAGGAATTGGCTCTCGCTTGGTGGATATGTACAAAGAGGCTTATGACAGTAAGTTCATTTGATGGTTTCCTTGGTTGGTTTACTTTTTATACTATTTTTCAGTTGCCCTGTTATTCTTAGATCGGTTGTAAATTCCTAAAACTATAAATGTTCTACTTGCCTCATGTTTTTTGTTCCTTGCATGGTTGCAGCTTCCTCAATTTCTGCTTTGCACTCGCATCTGTTTTAAGCTCAGCTTCCTCATATTAGATGACAAGGTTCTAAGTTAGATGATAATATAGTCACCTTCACTATCAACCATTTTCCTTTTTCATTCTTCATTTGTTGGTTGCAGAAAATTAGTAAAGGATGGAAGTTAAATTTCTCAACATTCTTCAACTGCAGATATCTTTTATGTTTCTTTAGACCCATTCCAATGCCCCATACTATATCAAAAAGCTAAGATGGAAATTAATTGCCAATACGGATGTTTGGCATATTATTTGCTCATACAGTTTAATATTGTATGTTAATGCAATTCTCTTGTAAAATTCTATGAATAGTTTTAGATACATGCCTTAAATTAGATGTTTCATTTTCATAGTACTATTATGGTGATCAGATCCTGCAAAACACCTAAGACTCTCGTTACTCCTAGTGAAGTTCAATTTACACCTCTCTTTTTTTTATGATCTACAAAATGTCACTCAACTATTAAACCAGATGACCTTCAATTTTTTGACAGTAAGCCGTTGCCAGAGCACCTGCTAGCAATTAAACATGTTAAATAAGGCTGTTGCCCTATGTTATTCGGATTCGGTTGTGAGTGTCGGATACAGGTATGTGTCCGACACGGGTTTGTTCAATTTTTTTTAAGTTTTTCCATGTATTTGGAGTCTTTGGAGAGTCATATCCTCATACTCATGTCCTGATATGTGTCGGACACGGATACTTCAAAAAAAATGAAGAGTCAGAGCAACATAGCTGCCATTTCACAATGTAGAACTCCTTCATTGTACTTTCTTTGGCTTGATTATAGTAACTTGTCTGGCTGGATTCTCACTTGACCGCAACTTTTAGCACCTGTGGTTGTTTTTTGAGCTGTGGGAAGTGCGCTATTTCATCTGTTTTCTTTTTTTCCCCCCATTTTATATACTTACTTTGCAGGCGTACAGATCCCCAAGTTTGTTGACACAGTCACTCCTCAATACAAACCAAAATTTGATGCATTGGTGAGAATCAACAGGATACTTGACTCTCTTTTACCTCTGTCTCAGATTTTTTTTTTTCTTTTGCCTTATCTGATGTGCTATTTGCTTGTGGTTATAGTTGGTTGAATTGAAAGAAGCAGAGGAGAAATCCTTGAAAGAGTCTGAGCGTTTGGAGAAAGAAATTGCTGAGGTTCAGGAACTGAAGGTAATTGGAAAACAATTCCCAAATGATTGTTGCTTTATTGTAATCTCAGTCTATGTTACTTGGACTCGGTTGTGAGTGTCGGATACGGGTATGTTCAATTTTTTTCAAGTTTTTCATGTATTTGGAAGGTCCTTAGAGGGTCGTATCTCCATACCCATATCCGGATATATATCGGGCACGGGTGTCGGACTCGTATCCCCATACCCATCACTGAGATGATGTTGATTTTGTTTCTGTTTTTCTTTATTTGAACAGCAAAAGATCAGCACCATGACAGCAGATGAGTACTTCGAGAAACATCCTGAGCTGAAAAAGAAATTTGATGATGAGATCCGGAATGATAACTGGGGCTATTGACATCTTTGCTGATTTAAGCGCCAAGCTTTCACAGTCCCAGCCAGAATTTCTGAGTGGTCTTGATTTTTTTCTGTTGTTTTTTACCCTAATAATGACAATTACCGAACCCTTTTTTGTGAATTTGGTTGCTCTAGGTTGGAAAGATTGGCCTCCAATAATAATGGGTTTCCTGTGTAGAGAAACAGATTTATCCATTCACTTGAGAACCAAAGTGGATATTGTAAGCCGTGCTTCATTTAAGTAGCATCTACACCTATGGTACTCGGATTTTTCATTTTTCTTAAAATCTTCGTATCTAACATTTATATCCGACATATATTTGAATATGGATATCATTGTTTAAATATATAAAAAAAAATTTAAAAATTGAGTATATTTATCTGACACGTAATCATAATTGACACTCATTCGAATCTGAATAATTGAATCCGGACAACATAGATCCACATTAATGTTTTTTGAAGGAAGATTTTTTCATCTGCCTAGCCTGTTTAAACAAATGAAATAAATCTTGGTTTCTACAGTGGAAATTTCATAATAGAAGCTGTAATTCTCAAATGAACATAGATTTCTGTAAAATATTCATTGATGAAAGTCTGCACAATGGGGAGCCTAATCAGTCTGTCATTATAATATGAAGAGATGATTGATTAGGGTTCATGCCCTGTTCATGAAATTTTATCAGCATAATCTAAGACTTGACACAATTTTCTATTGCCTGGTTTACAAATCAATTGGGAGATATTGATTTATAATGCTATCTCTTTAATGTATACAATTGAAACAAAGAACATTTACTGCACAAAGAATGTACACAAAATATGCAAAAAATGGATTCAAGATACAAAATTTAACCCAAGAACAAACAATCCTCTGGCAAATATAGTTCAAAAGAAGTCAAGGTTACAAAAATGTGTAAACAGTAAGAAAAATTACAATGTTTTAGCAAAAAAGGTGGAGTTGTCAACAAATTAAATTTGAAGAACTTGCTTCTGTTAGTTTTTGGAGGGAAAAGCACAGAATTTCCAGCAGCATTTAGTTGCTTTGACTACTAACAAAAAACCCAGAGGCCATTGTAGATTATGTTCTTACTTTGGAAGGTCTTGAATCTATCCAGAATTAGCCAATTTCTTTTGGGAAAGTTGATCGTTAGCCATGTCTTCATTTTTGTCCATGGCCTTCTTTGCCAACTCGTAGCCGGCAAAGTTCATGGCACCTAAGGGAGCAATCCAGAAAAACCTGGGCACTGCTCCTTTAAATAGTCCGAGGGGTCCCTCGTGACGGAGTATAGAAACGGCTACCATCGACATTGATATGGGTCGGCCCCCCGGAGCAGTCATCATTCTAGTTTTCATGACATCAAAAGGTGTAGTGACAACAGCAGCTAACCCTCCGGATAAAGCTCCAACTGCAATTGTTTCCCAAGGTTCTAGTTCCCGGCTCAGAAGTTGCTGGGCAAGCTAAAACAGCATGCAGAACCCAAATGATAGTTCTTATAAAAATAATGATGAAAAACAATTATTAAGTCTTACAATTAACCATGCTTTTTCCCCTTATAAAGTTGAAGTAAATTACTATTAGCCATGAGCAAATTACTTGGAGAAATAAAAAATTTTAATGTCAGGAAAAATATCAATACCTTTTTGGATTCAGCATAAAGGCCCATCCCAGCAACATAGAATGGCACCTCACGACAAAGAGTGGCCCCGGTCCCACGGAAAAAACCCTTCAGACCATCCTGGTGCCAAGTTCCGACAAGAGCTTCTCCAACATTGTCAAAAAGGCCAGCCTGCAAACGCTGCTTTAGTACTTCACAAGGAATCCGCACTGCTGTTCCCAAAAGTGTGCTGCAGAATGATGCCATGGATTGAACCTACATAGCATGCAAATGAAAATTTTAACTCAGTGTTGCAAATAAGTATCAACAGACAATTAATTAGAATCATTCCATTCCTTTCTGGAATTGGAAAATTATGTGTGGAAGACCAGTTCCTTGTGCATGCACCAAAGACAGACACAAACCCACAAAAGCACATGTGAATGCACTCGCATACAAGGAAAGAGTGAGAGCTAGACTTCGTGAGCACATAAAAGCAGTATCAACAAACAAGAGCTATGTTACTCGGACTCAGGTGTTAGCATCAGACACGGGTATGTGTCTGACACAGGTATGTTTGATTTATTCTAAGTTTTTCAATGTATTTGGAAGGTCCTTGGGGGATCATATCCCCGTACCCATGTCTGGATATGTGTCGGACACGAGTACTTCAAAAAAAATGAAGAGTCGGAGCAACATAGAACAAGAGGATCCAGTACAAATCTGAGAAATGGGTAACCACTAACTTAAAGTTAGAATCTTCCGTTTCAAAGTTATAACAAAGAATCAACTGTACTAGAACAGTCCGTAAAGTTTGATAATTATTTATGTTCATGCATAGAGAGTGCTTTGAATGTGCACTCTGCATAACTGCAGGAATATCGGTCAAATATCTTGAGTAAGGTAGCCTGTTCAACATCATTTATACAAAAAAGAAGAAACTTCAGCTTCAACATGTAACTTTTCCTTTTTCCTAGTTTTCATGACTAGTCTAGCAACATCCACGAAATCAGGGGAATCTAATAAACTTGCCAGAATGAAAAATAGCCACATGCATGGCACTTGTAAGAAAACTTATGAGATTTAGGACATTCCCTATTTTACTCGGACTCGGGTGTGAGTGTCGGACACGGGTATATGTCCGACACGGGCATGTTCAATTTTTTCCAAGATTTCCATGTATTTGGAGGGTCTTTGAAGGATCATATCCCCATATCCATGTCCGGATATATGCGTTGGACACGGGTACTTCAAGAAAAATGAAGAGTTAGAGCAACATAGGACATTCCTATGAAAAGGAAAATTAAGGAAAGCTAGAGCTTTGTGTTACAAAGAAACAAGAGAAATTCAATCACAAATTCACAACCAAATAATAGTGCAACAAGTACCTGGATGTCAGGGAGGTTTGGAGCAACGTTGAGCAATACAAGCTTACTTGCTTCAAATATTCCTGTTCGCAGGCCATGGCTGCAATGTTGGAAGAAAATCAATCAGATGAATAAATGACAGAAAGCAAAACCAAAACCAGAAAGAAAAAAGAATGGTAAACAACGAAAAATATGTAAAACCTTGAAAACTGGCCAATAATTGCAGGGATTGAACCCCTATATAACCCCCGCACTCCAATTTGTGGAAGCTTTGAAATAATTTCTGGGAAGGTCAGCGTTGATGCTTGCACCCGAGTCTGATAAAACAGAAAAAGAGAAAAACAAAATCATGAAAAAACCCTATTGACATATCACAAGATGTATTCCATAAAAAGAGAAGGGATGAGCAGAAACATGAGCAGTTTCAGTAAGAAAGCCTGCAAGAGTACATGCATGTTTAAGCGCAAACACTCCTTTGACTCCCTTTTGAACTTAAGTGCTTTAAATCTTTAGTGTTGAGAAGAGAAGAACTAAAAAGAAGCATTTCTCTTATGTTGCTCCGACTCTTCATTTTTCTTTAAGTTTCCGGGATGCATATTTGGACATGGGTATGGGGATATGATCCCCCAAGGACCCTCCAAATACATGGAAAAACTTGGAATAAATCAAACATAACTGTGTCGGACACATACCCGTGTCCAACACTCACACCTGAGTCCGAGTAACATAGCATTTCTCTATTTTTTAAATGGGAACAAATAGTTGGTTTTCCTACTTCTTGATTACCCAGATCAAGGACTCGTGTAGAGTCCAATCGGAAATTTTGAACTACCAAAAAGGTGCCTCTACCAAGTGAAGGAGACAAACAAGTCTGAAGACAAATATTAAAGTAAACAACCCGACACAGATAAGCAGGGACTAGAAGATGCGTACAACCAGTTATGCAATAAGTTGAAAATGTTCCATAACATGCACAATTAGCCCAAAGCCCCCAAAACTATTTATCCAAGAAAATGAAAAAACTCGGCTATTGGAAAACAGTATCAAAATCCAGGGTACTTGTATAAGGCTTCCTAAAAGGGGGGGGGGGGGCACTGAAATGCAAGTGTCTAACAACATTTGTAGGTTTATCGAGAGAAAGAAAAGCAATTACCCAAATTTTTTAACAAAAGCCATATGCAATAGAACCCAATATATCATAAATCTCACAAAGAAATTGTTTTTCACCATATGTGGCCTAAAGATTATTGTCACACATATCAGCTTTCCATAGTCCACTGACAAGTAAATCCTAACATGGCAGAATGCAGATCTATCCTCACAAACGATATGTTGGCTATGGATTCTACTAGATGTTCACAAACAACCAGATTTTATTATGTAAAAACAGCATTAAGCTGAAGAATGTGCCTTTATAGTATCAACTGGGTGCAATAAAGATGTGGAGAGTGCACATGAAAGACCCCCTGCCAATGCAGATTTAAGAACACTTCCAGCAGGTATTTCCACAGGTGGTGCAACAGCAACAACGGTTGCAGCTTCAAACCAGATATTACTGTATGCAATACAAAAAGAAGTTACTGTCAACAATTAATCACCAGTAATTTGTGCATAAGCAAAACAAAAAGTATATGTTCACCAAAAGAAAAAGGGGGTAGTAAGCACTATCAGTATTCAGCTGCTATAATAACCTTTATGGCCTCGCACCAAAATTTTATACTAAATCTATGAATTGATCAATTAGAAATAATAGCATTTTTCACAAGGTATCCAAACCATGAAGCATAAAGCACTACTGCAGTAAATAAACAATTTCACAAACTGAGCCTACATACAGTAATTCGGTAACCAAGATGCAAAACTAAAGTTTGAACTTCTAAAAATGCAGCCCGAACCAAAGACAATTCAGTAGTGAATTAAATTGGAGCTTGTGCTTCAGTTAGAGTTTCTAAATAAGACTCTTCAAATGGAAAAATTAATCTCACCGAGGATCATCTTGAAGCAGTCGGTCCGAAGGCAACAGAAGCATAAAATTGCGGAAGTGGCCATATGAAATAGATTCTTCAGTGTCTGCATTCAAAAATCGCATCATAGCAACAGCATTGTCTTCATTTGCTGGAAGTCCAGCATTTTTAAGTGATGCCAATATTTCACTTTTTTTTAGGGTTCCAGACTTGCTTAAACAGAGAGAAGTATAAGCTCGAAGAATGGTTGGCTCCTTCTGTTCCATCAAGGACAAAAACCGCTTCCAACTGAAAGATTTTGAAAATAGATTACTTCTAGTGCGGTGCATGAATTCCCGAGCATATCTCCGAGGCAATTTTCTTTTTTTCATAGCAACTTCAAGATCTTCTAAAGTTACTTGGCCATCACCATCTCTATCCAGTTCTTCAAAGAACCTCCTCCCTGAAAGAATAATGCATGAGTAAAAGTCGGAGCATACTAAGCATGAGTAGTATACTGCACTATAGTTAATCAAATTAGACCATAATGAATTAACCAACCTGAAATTAATGCTACGAAAACTCAAATGATATGAAGTTATGAACTCATTTAGCATAAAAAGTTTGATAAGGCTATTAATGAGTAGCAGAAAATAGTATCAGTGACAAGTCACAAACACAAAAACAGTTTACTTATGCTATACTCATAAGTTACAATCTGAATCACCAAGTTCAATTAGGATTTGGGAAAGGTGATAATAACAGAAAACAGAATCCAAAACTACCCTGTTCCTGCACCTTCAGCATGAAGATACACACACACTACAGAATTAAGAAAACTATAGTTTGAATTATGCTACTCATAGTCTAAAGCATAATACATTTCTTTACTGATTCTGCAATTCAAGGAACCAAACAAATATATATATATATATATATATGATGCAAAACTAATAGTTTGCTGAGCTGCCTGAGAAACCATACCTTCAGACTCTGTGTATCTGAAGAAATCCTGGACAGAGAATAATTTCTTCTTGTCAGGATGGTCTTGTGAAGAGCGGCCCAAAGGTGGTAGAAGTTCAATCAATTCCGTCAGTGAGACAGTGGATAAGGTGGATCTCAAACGCTCCACATTCGATAGAGGAATGCTAAGTATCCCACTGGCTGGTTTCTGTGGGGAATTACCACCTGTTTCTTCCCTACTGCCGGTACTAACACTATCATCACCCTCTTCATTCACTGAAGAAGCAACTCCAACCATACCCGATGGAACACCTCCCACTCTAGCAAACTTCAAATTTCCCAAAAACCCATTTACATCAACTTTTCGACCTTCCCAAATACTTGTCACTGCTAATAAATGATCAAACTGAGACGGTGGAGATGGAGTCAGTGGACTATCACAATGCTTCTGATTACTTTCCTGTAGAAGTGGATCAAACTTCTGAAGATTTTGAATCAACTGATCAAATATGAACCCTATAAAGCATTCAAATGATACATGTTTCCCATCATTATGTTCCAAACCCTCATTCTTTGCAATAAACTGAGCCCTTGACTCTCTACGCTTAAACTCAAATGGAGCCTTTGATTTCATGTCATGAGTACACGAATTAAGAAATCCTTTATCTTCGTCACCCATTTTCTGAATTCGTTTCCTCCCTGACTTAAATGAGTTCGGTATTGCCTGGACAAAACCGTTAACCAACACTGACCAAGTCACTGCAAACTGCAAGCAATTCATACAAGACCCTTCATCTCTATCCACATCCTTTTCTTTCAATCCTTTCCTAACCATCTCAACCTTCTCATTGTTCTGCCCATTTGCCGGAGAAAACATTCCCATAAAAGCCTTGATGGGAACCTTAATAGACAGCCCTTTCTTTCTCTCTTCACAACCAACACAACACAGCCCATTATTAACACCACTACTCTTCTTCACACCAAAGATTTGAATCTTATCATTCCTATCACTACCATTCAATTGGGCAATCAACTCAACATTATTTCCTTTATCATTTGAAACTCCCCAACAACTTTGGAGATCTTTTGCAGCTTTCTTAATGCCCAATTCAAGAGGTATAAATGCTCCTTTTATAAATTGAATCGAATTCGAAATCGATTCAATCGGATCATTTTTAGACACCATTACTCCTACCACCTCAAAAACTCCTCAGTCCTCACTCTTTAATACAAACTCCCCCTAACTCTCTCTCTCCTTCTCTATCGAGATTCAACAACAACCATATTCAACATACCCAAAAAAAACATAAAAATCAAAAGCCAATTTGAAAAACCAAATCTTCAGCCAATTCAAGGGGTGAAAAGAGCTTCTTTTACTACTTAAATATCGAGAACCGATTCCATTTCACTGAACAACCCAAAAATCCTCACTTTCCTATAATATAAACTCAAATTTTGCAACTTTTCTTAAGATTCAACAAATTCTTTACACCAATTAAAAAGAACCCGCCAAGCTAGAAACACAACTTCAACATAAAATAAAAATTACAAATAAAACTAAAACTAAAAACCCAGAAGGAAAATTAAATCTTTAGCCAATAAAATTAAAAGGAGATTTTACTTGGGAGGAGGATCTGTTGAAGAAACCGATGCTGCTTTTTAAAGCAAATCAGCCTTATCTGTACGGACAAATTAACAAAAAGGATATTAGTTTTTTGTCTATTTTATGGAAAAAATATTTCATTTTACCCAACAAACGGGAGAAATTTTATAGCTTTAAAATGGGTTCTTCTGAGTTCTTTTTGAAGTGATAAAATACGGAAGTGAATGAAATAAAGGGTGTTTTTGAAAAGGAAAGTAAAAATTGAGGGACTAAAGCGGGATTTTTAAAAAATGCTAAATTTAGCTGTATTTTTGGACAGTTTTTTTTCTTTTGAAGAGAGCGAGAGATATGGTGGTGGCAAGCAAAGAAAGAATAGCCTTTGGTTTTTTTTTTTTATTTATCAATTTATGGAAAAAATAATTAAATAAAATAAATGTATTTTTTTAATAAATAAGGAGTGGATAAAAGGTTGACATAAGGCATTGTAGGAGCTTAGTTAGGAAGGAAGCCTTTGCCTCTTCATTTTTTTTTTAAGTATAATAATAAAATTAATTTAAAATTAAAAAAATAAAATTATGAAAATCCAATGTTTATCCATTGGGGAGAGTTTTTGGAAAATAATTAAAATGTGGGATAATATTTTGCATGTTTTTCTTTTTGTTGGTTTTTTTAGAGTTGAAGTAATTGAGCAATTTACATTTTTTACTTTAGAAGGTAAAAAAAAAAAAATTTAGATTATTACTTTTTTTTGGATAATAAAAAGTATTATTACAATTTGTTTTTAACTAAATTATTAATACTATTTACATTTTATCTAAAAAATATACAAATAACAAATACAACTTCTTCTTTTTTATGAATAACATTTTTTTTATTTAAATTCTCTTGAGTTTGAAATTTTGAATACTTGTTGCATTGCTTACAAATATTTAGTGCAAATTTTGAATAGCTTAGAGAAATAAGCCAATTTTTAGAAAAAAAAATAAAATAAAAGAAACCATAGTAATATTATTGTTTTTAATTTTTTAATTTTTTTTAAATTTGATATTTCATATTTTTAATATCAAACAATAAATAAATCATAAAAAATAATTTTAAAATATAAAAAAGGTAAGAAATTTAAAACATCAAAAATAGGACCGAAGAAGTAATTCACAAATTGAATAATTGTAAATTACTATTATCAATTATTAACAAATAAACTACTATTAATAAATAAATAAAAATTACATTTTCCATCTTTGTAAGCTTGTGACAAAATACAAGTCAATTATTAATATGTGAAATTTACTACTAGATAAAAAAACAAAAAGTTTTATTTTGGATGGAAAAAGATAATTAAACAAAATTAAATTTAAAAAAAAAACTACATATTATCCTCATTATTGTACGTTAATAATCAATTTTGAACTTGACTATTGTATTATTATTATCCCTTATCGCCAAAATAAAATTTATAATTCGGTTTAAACTGCTTCACATGTATAAATATAAGTCTTAAAAATAATTTTTTTTATTTTATTTTGCTGGATAAATAAATAAACTTTTAATAAAAAATAAAAAATAGTTTATAAAATATTTTATTTTTATTTTTTAAATATGTGTAAGACAAAAGAAATAGGGAAACAAACGAAATTGGTGGATCCATAGTATAAGTGGCTATAAATAGGTTGACAAATAACAATTTGACATCTAACTTTCTTTTGCTTTGCCTTTCATTTTTAGGCTTATTTCTTAGTGGAACCCATTGAGTTCTCTTTGTTTTTTTCATATTTTTATTTTTTTAAAATAATTTTGTTAACGAGTACCGTAAGTTAAGAATTTTTAAAAAGTATTAATTGCTATTACTTTTATTGATATACTCAAATTTTTCACCAATTTCTTAAGTTTATTCTTTGCTTTCAAGTAACTTTTTAAGTAATGTCTTTTCTTTCTATAATACCCTTTGTATAAACATTTTACCCATCATCCTTTCCTTTTGTTTAGTTAAAATATTGAAATAACTTTTAACCTTTTTTCATCTAAAAAGATAATAATTTGAGTAGTCTTTTTTATATTTTATACAGACACTTTCCATCTAGTTTCTCTTCTTTCAATATCTCTTTGTTTTTCTCACTCTTCCATTTTCTTAAAGCAATTATAGATGAGAAATATATATATATATAATCAAATAACACTAGAATATAAGTAAAAATCCTATTAAAATAAACATTCAAGGAAAATAAGAGTTCATCTGTTCAAAAGTAGTAACAGAATAAAAATCATTAAAACTGAACAACAAAAAAGTTACATAATCTAACAACTAGCATGAATTTGTTTTTCAAATAAACCTAAAGCTTTAAATACAAATTAAACAATGTTCTATTATTTCACATAATTCTCCATTGTTAGATTTATTTTTCTTTCCATTTAGAGCTTTCATCTTCTTCATTGTCTTGATCTGTCATAAGAAAAAAAAAAAAAAGTTATAACTTTTTACTTATTTTCACTATTGAATTAAAGAAAAATAAAAAACTTGACAATCCCTTATTTTTTTTAGTTAAAAAAATAAAATGAGTAACTCATGAAAATAAACAAAAATATATATAACATACCACATACACAATCTTATCATCAAAATCAACAAAAAGCTTCCTTTCTCAATAAGATAAAGCTGTTATGAAATAATGAAAATTTCAATAAAAAAATATATTCTGTTTACTCAAAAAAAATCATAACCATATAGAAGTCAAACATATATACTTTACCTAGAACTTTAGAGAAAATATTGGATTTAAACCAATATTTCTAAAAGCAATTTTCTTCTTTTTTTGTACACTATTCGAAGAACCAATATTTTCTTTCTCAAGACATGTTGTAATATTATATCCAACACGTTTGCAAAGTCTACATTTCTTCACTTGCTTTTCCAACTCTCTTCCACCTTTCATTCTTTTCCTTTTAGGACATCCCTTCTTTTTTAAGGTTAGAGGACAACCAACAGTATCTTCCAAAATCATATTATTGCTCTCTAACAAGGGATCCTTATCCATAACTTGTTCTTCGAAAACATCCGCCTCAACCATAACTTGTTCTTCAAAAACATTCGATATTTCCTCTATTCGTGATGTTTCTCATCTCCACCTTGATGGTAAGTACATTGAAGGGATCTCATAGCAATCTTTGTGGAGGAACACACTTAAAATATGTCAACAAAGAATCCCCAAAAACTCAAATTGCTTACAACTACAAGTAGCCACACAACACTATGTGCTTTTGACTACTTGTTTCCTTGTAATATTCACATCCATTTTCATGGAGTATTGCATATTCAATTGCTCGACCAAACTCTTTTTTGAAACAGTATAAAAGCATAAGGAGTTAGAATATTGTGAGCTTGCTATTCTAATGGGGACATCATTCTCAAAGAAGAACTCTTATATATCTCAAACATGGTATCATGAGATTGAGTTTGTTCAATGTCTTCAATAGCAATATCGACCTGAAATTTTAATTAAAGCATATTAAAGACATTATAATATTTTTTAGCATATGTTAAAGGCAATAGACTAATTGCTTACTTGTTTGACAAAATCTTTCAAAGAAGTGTGAGAGCCAATGAATCTCTTGATAAATGCATTTATACTTTCTGACCTTCCCGTAGTTGTCATTCCTCCAAAAAAATGTCCACGAAGATACGAAGAAACCCAAAAAGATTTAACTTCATACAAACCATTGACATGTTTGTTACCTTGTAGCCCATACTTTTCAACCACTTTATGCAATTGAAATTCAAACTCCTCCGATGAATCGAACTTATACAACTTGTACAAATCGGAACGCCAATTTGCATATTACTTGCGAAGAATTGCAGTAAACCAACCACTAAATTTTGAAGTTATATGACATATGCAAAAGCTATGCTTTGTAAATGGCATCTCTCTTTTAATAGCTTCTGTCATCCATGGATCTTGATCAGTCAAAATGGATTTTGGTGACTTCCTCATTAGAGATGCAAAAGTCTGTAAAAATAAATTTATTAGAATACTAAAATGTCACCTAAAAGAACAATGAAGATTATATAATAAATAGCACATGCTACAATACAAGCAGTACTCCAAGAGTTTCGATTTATATAATCAAGTACTAATTATATAATCTATTATATAATAAAAAATTATAATTTTCAAATCTTATTCAAATTAACTAACTATTTAAAAAATAGAAGAATAATACATTACTATTCTAATATGCTAAAGATTCACAATAAAATTATAATTATATGGTTCGAGGTCAAAATTCATACCTTCATCAACCATTGAAAAGCACTTGTTGTCTCGTTTCGAAGAAGTGCACATCCGAACAATATTGTTTTTCCGTGATTGTTAACACCCACGAAAACACCAAAAGACATCTCATATGCATTAACCTTACAAGTAGTATCAAATACAACCACATCTCCATAATGTTGGTACCAATCAAAGCAAGGGATCGAAGACAAAAAATATGCTCCAACTTCCTCTTTTTATCCAATGTGAAAGAATATTTAAACTTTGATTTTTTTTCTCAATTCTACAATATCTCAAAAGATTCATTGCATCATTCTCAACATGTTGCCTTTGAATCTTGCTAAAAAGATTTCGAATAACCTTTTTAAGAAATGGAAGACACCCATGTTTGACATTCTTTTCAAGTTCCATGACACTCTCAATTTGCCTAATTGAAATACCTCCACATTTAACAAGAGAATGCGCTCACGGTCATCATCATTGATAATTCGCTTAGCAGGAAGAAAACGAATTTGTGAAGGAGACAATAATGGATGATTATGGCTACTACCAAATTTAGTTACTTGCCACTCTAGTGAAAAAATATCAAATGATTTTCTCAAAGAAATCCTTAGATGAGCCTTACGTTCACATTTTGTTGATTTCCTATTTCTTTGCTCCGTGGATAGTTCAATTACCTTCAAAGGTGGTCTACTATAACGATGGCAAAAAAAAATCTCTTTTTCTAAGTTTTCCATTTTTTTTTATCCATTTGACCTTTTCTAATTGAGAAACCATGTGTCTTAGTATAATTTTGATTAAAAAAAAAATAAAAGCTTCCTCTTCACTAAGAAAACATTGACCGACAAAAGGTTCAAACTCCATCTCCATTGAATTCTCATCAACTTGTCCATTTTCTTCCATTCTTATAAAAAACTCTATAGCTTCATTAAGTGATGATATGACTTCAATTCTTTCAAAATTTTCATGATATTCTTCATCATCGGGGAATTCATTCAAATCAAAATTTTTTTCTTTTGTACTTTGAGTCATTTTTTCATTTAATATTTGAAATTGAACTAGCATCATTAAAAAATACCTAATCAAAAAATTAAATTATCTTTCTAAGAAATAAATTAAAAAAATAACAATTACATTAAATAATATGTAAAAGCATGGAAGATAAATACAAAATAACTAAAAGTTGCCTTTGATTTGTTAGGAAAATGGAATAGTTAAGATTGATGAACTAGTTATCATTAAAAAAATACCTAAATAAAAATTAAATTATCATTTTAAGAAACAAATTTAAAAAAATAACAATTATATTAAACCGTATGTAAAAGAAATAAAAGATAAAATAAGAAAATAACACTAAAATTACCTTTGATATGTCAAGAAAATGAAAGAGTGAGGAAAACGAAAAGACGTTGGATAAATAAAAGTTGGATGGAAAATATTTGTACAAAAACTACTCAGAATATTACCATTTTAGATGAAAAAAAAGTTAAAAGTTATTTCAGTATTTTAACTAAACAAAAGGAAAGAATAATAGATAAAATATTTGTACAAAGGGTATTATACGAAGAAAAGACATTACTTAAAAAGCTGCTGGAAAGCAAAGAATAAACTTAAAGACCGGTGAAAATTTTGAGTTTATCAATAAAAGTGATAAAAATTAATACTCTTTAAAGATCCTTAACGGGTGCCTTTAAGGTACCCGTTAGCAAAACCTTTTGAGAAATAAATTAGTTTTTGTTTTTTCAAAATATATTTTCTTTGAGTACTAATATTAAATATCAAAGTAGTCAGTATCGTATCGGTGGATGCATTTTTTTTGTTCTGATGCTGATACACATCGACATCAGTGTGTCTAGTGTATCGTTTCTGGTTTATTGAGTTTATATATATATATATATATATATATATATAACTCATTTCTAAGTTTTTTAATAAAATACTAGAATATGACCACTCATTATTTAAGTGTTTTAAAAATAAAAATATATATATATATATGTTTTAAAAGAAAAAAATAAGTTATGTTAAAGAAAATGGGGTAATTTTTTTAAGAAGTGTGTAGTTTTTCTTTAACTGTGTTTTTATTTTTAAAAAATTGAATAATATATATATATATCTTTAATTTTACAATTCAACATATATTATTACTATTATTATTATCATCATCATTATTATTATTGATGTTTTGTCTATTCCCTGGTTTATATGCAAATATAAATATTCAAAATTATAAATATTTAATATTCAAAAATTTTAAACATCAAATAAATGAAATAAATATGAAAAAATATAATAAATAATTATTAATCACGTTCAATAGCTTAATTTAATGAATATATTTTATTTTTGAATGAAATTATAAAATAAAATAAAAATGATCATGAGAGAAAAAAATATTAGAATTTGATTAAAATAATCAAATACGTGAAAGATTTTTTACAAAATCAGAATTCTGTATCGATTGGTACGCATCGTTACGGACAAAATCGAAACGTACAATGCTAATACTATATCGATTTTTTTCAAAATTAGTATATACCAGTCGATACTATTGATATCGATACAATAATAATAACATTGACTAGTATACAATTTATTTATTACTCTAATTTTCAAAGCTCAAATTGAATTTCAAAAAAGAAAAACCTTAAAAATGTTCTCTCCTTTTTTACAAAATGTTTTTCTATAATCATGTAAAAAATTAAAATTGTGTTGATAACTTGTAAAATTAGAAGGTTGATTAAAAAATAAAATTAATTTTCCTTAATAAAGAAAAAAAAAACATAAATTTTAATCATATATTTTACAACCCCTAATAATATATTAAAAGAAATGGTAGGAGGCTTTTTTTTATGTAAAAAAGTGTTTTAATACCCTATAAATAAAATCAAACTAATAGTCTAATACTTTCTTACTATTTTTAGGGAGTTGCATCAGTTTTAACTTTTTCTAGGTGAAAGAAAATCTGATTACAAGCTTGACAGTTCCCTAATTTGAATTTAGGATGAACTTAGGCAAACAAAACTTTTAAAAGTTTCAATCTTTATCTCTAAGTTTGGAATTTAATAAAAATCTTCAAAAGGTTATGTACCCTAGGAAAAAGACTTACTTTAATGATGATATTTAGAATACTTGAGTCATTGTTGAAAAAATCGAATCGATAAGTTGAATTGATTTAATTAAGAATCATAAATTTGTTTGATTCGATATGAAATTTAAAATCGAAAATTTAGAATACTAGAGTTGGTGAAAATATTTCCTTAAAGAAACAAAAGAGTGAATAATATTCTCCTACCCTATAAAAAAAGATAAAAAAATAAAAAAAAAGGCTAATCATATACCAATGAAATTAAGAATTCTATCTACATTAGTTTAGTTATAATAATAATAATCATAATTTAACTTCTAGCTATTAAAACCTATGTTATTCGGACTATTAAAACCTATGTTATTCGGACTCTAATGTAAGTGTCAGACACGGATATGTGTCCGACACGGATATTTTTTATTTATTCTAAATTTTCATGTATTTGGAGAATTCTTAGGAAATCATATCTCCATACCCATGTCCAGATATGCATAGGACACGGATACTTCAAAAAAAAAAAAGTCCGAACAACATAGATTAAAACTTAAAGGTTTTATTTTGAAGGTTTCGAATTTAAGTTATGAAATAGACAAGACGAAATTTATGAAATAAGAGAGAATTTTGAAAGTTTCAGGTTTGAATCCTGAAATAGACGAGAGGAAATTTATGAGTCACAGAGATCTATTTGTTCATTGTGGAGTGCAATATCATATGTACCAATAAAAGAAGTGTTTGGCTTAGAGGTGCTCATGGGCCGGGCCGGGCCGCGGCCCGTTTTTTTTTCCTGCCCAGGCCCGTCCGTTTAGGCCTGAATCACTGTTCATTGGAATAAAAAAATAACTTTTTTATTTTTTTAATTAAAATTAAATAAAATAATATTATAATAATAAAAAACATTGTTCCGTGCCGAGCCGGCCCGGAACATAAATTAGCCTGCCCAGGCCCGGCCCGTGAGCAGGTTTAGTTTGGCCAAATGGCTACTCAATTCTTATTCATTTGCTACAATGCTTTTGGAGATTAGAAGAGATTACAAATGTTCATAAAAAGTCAATTAGGCTACATTAATACATGGATAATAGTCAAGATAGTTAATCCTAGATAACCTCACAACCATCCTTTCTACATAAAAATTTGGTGAATGTTAGTAGGGTCCAAACCCCACTGGTAATCAACTATTTCAGAACCAACTCCTGCAATCTATGTTATCGGAATTCGAAAAGTGAGTGTCGGATACGGATATATGTCTGTACGAGTATGCTCAATTTTTTTTTTTAAATTTTTTCATATATTTCGAGAATCATACCCCCATACTCATGTCCAAATATGTATCGGACATAAATGTCAGACACGGGAACTTTAAAACAAATGAAAAGTCTGGGTAATATAGCATGCAATCTTCACATACATCTTTCTCACAAGAAAAACAGAGTCCAATAATCAACAAAGCCATTTGAATATGAAGATTACCACCAACATTTCAAGCATTTTAATCTAAAGTAACTACAGAAACATGAGCAGGATGATTCATTCTCTTCCAAAGAAAATTAATAGTAATAGCAACAACAATAATCATATATCGAATAAGTTGAAATAAAAGAATGAAATTGATTTTAATCTCAGCAACTTCTTTCATCTTTTATATTCTTCTTCTTTTGTCTACTTATATCATGATTCATGACAGGTATGTTGTTCCGACTCTTCATTTTTCTGGAAGTATCTGTGTCTGACGCATATCTAGATGGGTATGGGGATATAACCCTCTAAATACATGGAAAAACTTAGAAAAAATTGAACATATCCGTATCAGACACATAACCGTATCCGACACTCACATCCAAGTCCGAGTAACTTGGATGACAGGGTTCATTTTCGTAGACCAAAGTCTTGAAACATTAAAGAACTCAAATCCCATTCAACTAAAATTCTGAATATCTTTAACACTTATTGCAGATGACCATGGAATTTCCTGACAACAATTTCCTTTGAACTCAGCTAGGACTACTTAGTTGTTCGGATAATTTCAAGTACAAAAACACTAAGAAGAGGAACTACAATTTCTATGCTTTGGGGGGCAAAAAGCAGCTGCAAATTCATTAGCAAGCATAAGCTGCCTATAAAAGAAGATACTTTAGAAGGGCGATGAAAAGGGTTTACTTGTTGCAGGTTGCCAAAAGCACGGGAAAAATCCGAAGGTTATTTAGGATTTAGAATGCAGATCCACTGCCCTTTGTCTTCCCAAGCATCACATCTTTAGCTTCATTGATTTTCGAAGCAAGGTAATGACTACCACCTGCATCAGGATGGTTTGCAACCATCACTTTCCTATGTGCTTCCTTCACCTTGTCCGGTGTTGCATTCTCCCTGCTAAATCATATGCTATATGTCAATAAACTTCATATGTGATCTAGAATAGAAAGAAATGCATATTAAGCTATGTTGCTCCGACTCTTCATTTTTCTTGAAGTACCCGTGTTCTACACCCGTGTCCGACGCATATCCGGATAAGGATATAGGAATATGATCCTCCAAAAGCCCTCCAAATACATGGAAATCTTGGCAAAACTTGAACATACCCGTGTCGGATACATACCGTGTCCAACACTCACATCTGAATCCGAGTAACATAAATATTAAGTATAATGGTGTACAAAATAAACAAGCTGATGCATAATTTTGAACCCAGCCACATATGTCAGATCATCGAATAGCAAAGTCATTAAAAAGAGAAAAGAAAATCCATAGAACCTAAGGAATTTACGTATTAATATTTATCTTTTATTTTTCTGACATCATAATCCTGTACAATTAACGTGTACGCTCGCAAAAAAACCTGATAGCATTAAACATTGACTGATGATAGTTCGATTCAACATAAAACCACTGGAATCTGTTCGCTGAGGCAACAATAGCAAATCTCTATCTCACCTCTCCAAACTTTTACGGTGAGCCTTTGAGGCTTTACTGTTTATTGGGCTTGACTAATTTGGATACCATATATCAAGCATGCTTGCAACCATCATCAAAGTGCCACACTATTCACTTTAGTTTGCTTATGTGATATTCATTTACTAATTCCTGGAAAATACATTTCAAACTTCTTTCTCCTTTTTTTCAGCACTTAATAAATTGACACAATTGAAAGCTTGAAACAACCCCTTTTCTCCTTTGTAAAGAATCAATAAATAAATAAACTCTTTAATCCCTCTAAAGTCTAATCTACAAAGCAAAGACTCACAATCGCCTCTTGTCCTTGCCAAGTGGTAAAAAAGGGTAGGGCAGGTTCAAATGTTGCTATATTGTTTTATGATTAACCATTAATATAGGAAGTATTTAAAACTACAAAAAGATATACGCTCCAGTCATTGACATAAGTGGTATAGCTGGAAATGCTAGTAATTAGTACTAGTCTATGTTACTCGGACTTGGGTGTGAGTGTCGGACACGAGTATGTTCAATTTTTTTCAAGATTTCCATGTATTTGAAGGGTCCTTGGAAGATCATACCCCTATACTCATACCCAGATATGCGTCCGATACGGGTGTTGGACACGGGTACTTCAAGAAAAAAGAAGAGTCGGAGCAACATAAGTACTAGTAGTCATGCTACACCTTAAAAGATCTTTAAAGAAAAAAAAATTCATGTCACTCAAAAATTGAGTCATCCTTAAAATCTAGGAACTCATTCACATTAGGGGATGTTTGGTATGGGGTGATCATCCTAAAAACGAGGGTGATCTGCATTCAGTAATTACATCACCCTATTTGTTAGCAATTTAAAAATCATACATGGCAGTAATCTTAAATCACTAGGGTGATAAGATCACTGTCTTAAAGAGTGATCTAATTCTCATCCAAAATGATGGGAAAGTTTTATCACCATGGGAAAGTAATTTTCTATATTATTATATTACTAATTTGCCCTGATAATAACGAAAAAAACACGTGTGAAAAACTGCTAGCTAATCTTTAGCGTAGACCTCTAAACTTGGCAAAAATTGTGACTTTTGTGTTTTAAAGTGATGATAGCAGTAACTTTGTTACCTAATATTTTTTGTATTATATCCTTATTATAGTATAAGTTTTGTGTATTTTTATCCAGAAATATTTTTTAAAAAACAAAAATCTGAACATTAAAAAATAAAAAGATAAGTGAGAAAATGTTCATATAAGAAAAACAAAAAGGATAATTTTTTTCCTTTTTTGGAAAGGTTATTTTGGATATTTTGTACTCGATGATCTTTTTTTCTTATAATACCAAACATTGTAGTCTAATATCTCTAGTGATTTATAATGTTATACCAAACATGGTAATATAAAATCACTAGTGATCAAATCAGCTTGGTTGTCTTCTCACCATGGTAATTAAATCACCACAGTGATCTTGCAAGTGATACCAAACGCTACCTAAAGGCAGTCTCTGTTTATCTTTCCACAAGCTAGATATTATTGGGATTAAATTCATAAATCTGCCAGTCATGTAAGCTCAAGAATCTACAATTCTAATACAGGTTTCACATAGATTATACTATTATAGTAGCACAACATAATGTGATTCCTTACTTTATGATCAATGTCGAACATGCTTACCTAACACCAAGGATCAGCGCTGCTTCTCTTCTTGTCATTGTAGGTTGGAAACCACCTTCATAAAATTTGCGTATTCTAGGTTTTGGTGGCCTTGACTTAAATGCTTGCCAAGCATGGATTCCATATCTACCAGCAAGAGCAGCTGCAGCAACTGCAAGCCCAGCCAAAAAGGGTGTAGCCTGATGTACATCTAGAAATTCATTAATTAAAGATTAATGTAACAAAAGACTAAATCTCCAACTAGTTTAAACAAGAAAAGAAATGCACAAGTAATCCTCAATTGCAGCTAAAAAATTTGATTTCAACTAGTTAGCATAACCGGTTCTTGTAAACGATAAACTGCATCATGAAAGGCACACTTCTGTCATTTCACTGAAAACAATATACTTCACATATCGGAAAAAAAAAAAAAAAAAACCCTACTTTTCAAGAGACCCACAAATGTGCCAATGCGTGGATTGTAGAGACCTATGTTGCTCCGACTCTTCATTTTTCTTCAAGTACCCGTGTCCGTCACCCATGTCCGACGCATATTCGAACATGGGTATGGGAATATGATCCCCCAAGGACCTTCCAAATACATGAAAAAATTTAAAATAAATCAAACATACCCGTGTCTGACACTCACACCCGAGTCCGAGTAACATAGGTGGAGACTGGTCAAGTGACAAGGAAACTCTAACTAGTGAGAGACTCCGTTATTACCAAAAAATACACGTACTTGATAATAAATATGATCAAACTATCAAAGAAAAATATAACATTAAACACTATGTTTCACTATCCAAACCTCTATGCATCAAGCATCTTCTTCTGCCAAGTTTTCATTGCCAATTAGATTATTAACTGATTTGAAATTCATCTTTCTACTAATTCTTTGAAGGCCAACACAATGCTATGATAGAACTTACTAAAATCCATAAAAGAAACCTAGCGTCGTAGCAGATAAACAACAAACCTATGTTGCATAGCATGAAACCGATAACGAAAACAAATACTTCCCAAGTATTTTAAAACATAAGCTAAGGCCGAAGCACCCCTCGGCTCTTTCTCTACCAAGGGCATTGTGTCACGGACCGCCCGAGACCACCCGAGAGCAATACCACGGACTTAGGCAATTCCCAGCATAAGGGCGCAGGTTCGAGTCCGAGGCAAGACAGCAAGAGGCATCAAGGGGCGGTTCCCACAACAGAAGCTTCTGGAAGGCCCTAGAGGCAGCCTTAGCTGGATCACACTAGAGTCAGCCTTAGCTGGATCACACTGAGGGAAGCTTCTAGTCCGAATTTGCTGGCCATACAAGTGGCACATTTTCTAGCCATAGATGTAAGGGGAACTTGTCTATAAAAGGGGCTTCCCCCCCCCTCATTTGTACACACAACTTTGTAGAGCAATACAAAGCATTCTTTCTCAAACTCTCTAGCATTCTCTAGCATTCTAGCATCTCAACCGACTTAGGCATTTCAAAGCTTTCTAGTTCGAGCCCCCTTTCGGTTGTTCAAGGCTGAACTTAGGCTTGTCGAGGCAACATATCCGAGCCTAAGGCCGCACGTTTGCTCGGCTAAAGTCTGAGCCCGTGACAAGTGGTATCAGAGCCAAGGTTTGCTTGAGTGTGCTAGTCAATCAATGGCATCTCAGTCCGACGTATTGAGCCAGCAAGGGGATGAGACCCGTGCTGCTGCCAAAGGCAAAAAGGGAGGCGCGCGAGGGAGTTCGAGGGACGTGTTGTCGTCTATGGAGACCCGCCTAGCCAAGGTGGAGATGACCGTGGCTGGGGTCTTGGACAGGGTCGAGGATGCTGAGGGGCGCATCGATGAGCTAGACTCGGGGAGAGAAGAGCTCAAGGATGGGATGCAAGCCGCCCTCAACGAATCCATGGACTCACTAGCCCAACGAAATGATGCCTTAGAGGCCATGGTCGAGGCCTTACGGAAGGAAATGGAAGAGCTCAAGGGGGAGCTCTCGACTTGCAAGGCATCCATTGGGGGTGGCATGCTTGCGGTAGCACCAAGGCATCGAGTGGAGGTTCCCAAGCCCAAGGAGTTCCGAGGGACTAGAGCCGCCAAAGATGTGGACAACTTCTTATGGGGCATAGAGCAATATTTCCGAGCAACGGGCATCGATGACGATGCTACCAAGGTAAGCACCGCCTCTATGTACTTAGTTGATATTGCCTTGTTGTGGTGGCGTCGCAGGTCCGAGGATGCAAGGCGTGGGGTGGCTACCGTTGGAACGTGGGAAGAGTTCCAAAGGGAGTTTAGGCACCAATTCTACCCCGAGTATGCCGAAGATGAGGCACGGGCCAAACTAAGGAGGCTAACTCAGCACGGGGATGTGCGCGAGTATGTCCGAGAGTTCTCGGAACTTATGCTTCAAATTTCGGACCTTAGTGAGAGGGAGGCTCTCTTTTCTTTCATGGACGGACTCAAGCCTTGGGCCAAGCAAGAGCTACAACGAAGGGGCGTCCAAGACCTGACCCGAGCCATGACTGTTGCCGAGTCCTTAGTTGAGTTCAAGAGGTTTGACAAGACCGAATCCTCCAAGCCCAAGGGCAAGGGCAAAGGTGGGGGAGAGAAGAATTGGCCGCCCAAGGGAGGCAACGTCAAGCCCATGAACGAGAAATGGAAGTCCAACAAAGACGGGGACAAGAAGAAAGATCGAGAGTCCTTAGCCTGTTTCTTGTGCGAAGGCCCGCACAGGGTGCGGGACTGCCCCAAGAGAGCCAAGCTGTCCGCTATAGCCAAGGAGACCGACGAACCGGAAAGAGAGACTCTAAGGCTTGGCTCGATGATGCTTAGTTCGATTCAGGCCAAGCGTGGCCAAAAGCAAAAGGGCTTGATGTTCGTGGACATCAACGTTGCGGGCAAGCGGATGAACGCGTTAGTAGACACGGGCACATCCGACTTATTCATGTCCGAGGGAGCAGCCAAAAAGCTTGGGCTCAAGCTAGAGAAAGGGGCTGGATGGATCAAAACCGTCAATTCCAAGGAAGTCCCAACCGTTGGAGCAGCACAAGGAGTCGAGCTTCAACTCGGACCATGGAAGGGAAAGGCCACTATCGAGGTAATTCCTCTCGATGACTATGAACTTATAGTCGGCCTAGACTTTCTAGATCAAATCAATGCCCTCCTTGTGCCTTTTGCTAATTGCCTTTGCATCTTGGATCCGCGTTGTCAATGCATTGTACCGATCAAACGAGAGTCGGGAACTGGAACCAAGATGTTCTCGGCCATCCAGCTGGCCAATGGTCTAAGGAAAGACCAAGTCACCTATCTTGCGGCACTCAAGTTCGAGGAGTCCGACCGGCCTTTGGAGTCCAAGTTCGAGGCACCCTTGGAAGTGCTTGAAGTGCTCCAAGACTTCAAGGACGTCATGCCCGCGGAGCTGCCCAAGAGGCTTCCACCCAAGCGGGAGGTGGACCATAAAATCGAGCTGGTGCCCAATGCACTGCCACCAGCCAAGGCCCCTTACCGGATGGCACCACCAGAACTCGAGGAGTTGCGCAGACAACTCAAGGAGCTTATCGATGCTGGGTACATTAGGTCATCGAAGGCCCCGTTTGGTGCACCGGTTTTGTTCCAACGAAAGCATGATGGGTCCTTGCGTCTATGCATCGACTATAGGGCACTCAACAAGTTAACGGTCAAGAACAAGTACTCGATCCCACTCATTGCCGACTTGTTCGATCAGCTTGGCGGAGCAAGATGGTTCACCAAGCTTGATTTAAGATCGGGCTACTACCAAGTGTGCATAGCCGAGGGGGATGAACAAAAAACAGCTTGCGTCACTCGTTATGGATCGTACGAGTTCCTTGTCATGCCTTTCGGACTTACGAATGCTCCAGCTACGTTTTGCACCCTCATGAACAAGGTACTACAACCATTTCTAGACCGCTTTGTTGTAGTCTACCTTGACGACATTGTCATTTATAGCCGGACAATCGAGGAGCATGTGGAGCACTTACGGGAAGTGTTCCGAGTCCTTAGAGAGAATGAGCTTTATCTCAAGAAGGAGAAGTGCTCATTCGCGCAACGAGAGGTGCCCTTTCTAGGCCACATAGTCGGAGGTAACAAGATCCGCATGGACAAGAGCAAGGTCCGGGCCATTTTAGATTGGGAGCCGCCAACCAAGGTCACCGAGTTAAGATCATTCCTTGGTTTGGTCAACTACTACCGCCGCTTCATCAAAGACTACTCGAGCATCACCACACCCTTGACGGACATGCTCAAGAAAGGTCGAGTGTGGGAGTGGAACCGAGGATGCCAACAAGCCTTTGACAAATTGAAGCATGCTGTCACGGAAGAGCCCGTGCTTACTCTTCCGGACTACATCAAGCCGTATGAAGTTCATACGGATGCATCGGACTTTGCAATAGGTGGTGTCCTGATGCAAGATAATCATCCGGTTGCCTTCGAGAGCCGGAAGCTCAATGAGACCGAGCGCCGCTACATGGTCCAAGAGAAAGAGATGACAGCCGTGGTGCACTGCCTCCGGACTTGGCGATATTACTTGCTGGGGTCCAAGTTCGTGGTCAAGACCGACAATGTAGCCACGAGCTACTTTCAAACTCAAAAGAAGCTGTCACCCAAACAAGCTCGATGGCAAGACTTCCTTGCTGAGTTCGATTTTTCAATGGAGTATAAGCCTGGAAAGGCTAACTTGGTGGCTGATGCACTTAGCCGAAAAATGGAGCTTGCCACCATCAGTCGACCCGAAGGCTCCCTGGTGCCGCGCATCAAGGAAGGCCTGCCTCATGATCCGACAGCGAAGACCATCATGGAATACGCCAAGGAAGGGAAGACAAGAAGGTTTTGGCTTGAGGCTGACCTTCTCTACACCAAGGGGAACCGGCTTTATGTGCCGCAATTCGGGAAGTTACGCAAGGAAGTCATGCAAGAGTGCCATGACTCAAAGTGGGCTGGCCACCCGGGTGTGCACCGCACCCTAGCCTTGGTAGAGGACCGATACTACTGGCCTCGCATGCGGGACGACATCGAGGCTTACGTGAAGACATGCCTTGTCTGTCAACAAGACAAGGTCGAGCCTAAGTCACCAGCCGGTCTCTTAGAGCCATTACCAGTACCAGAGCGCCCATGGGAGAGCGTCTCCATGGACTTTATTGTCGGACTACCCAATGCTGATGGGTACGGAAGCATCATGGTCGTGGTAGATAGGTTCTCTAAGTATGGAACCTTTATTCCAGCATCAAAGACGTGTCCAGCAGAGGAAGCCACCCGATTGTTCCTTAAAAATGTGGTCAAGTACTGGGGCGTGCCACAAACAATCATTAGTGATCGGGATGCACGGTTCACGGGGCGTTTTTGGACCGAGCTGTTCAAGTTGTTAGGATCGGACTTGAACTTCTCGACTGCTCTTCACCCTCAAACCGACGGGCAAACCGAGAGGGTGAATGCACTACTTGAGGTCTACCTTAGGCACTATGTCAGTGCCACTCAACGGGACTGGCCCAAGTTGCTGGACGTGGCCCAATTTTCATACAACTTGCAACGGAGTGAGGCCACGAATCAAAGTCCCTTTGAGATCGTGACTGGGCAGCAGCCGCAAACGCCCAGCACCATTGCAGCCGCTTATAAGGGACCCAACCCGGCAGCATACAAGTTTGCCAAGGCCTGGCAGGAGCAAGCCGATCTAGCCCGAGCCTGTTTGCACAAGGCAGCCAGACGATCAAAGAAGTGGGCTGATCGTAAGCGTCGGGACATGCAGTACCAAGTCGGGGACTTAGTGCTAGCGAAGCTACACTTGGTGCTACGTACCAAAGGCAGGCAGCACAAAGGACTTGTGCGCCGTTACGAAGGCCCTTTCAGAGTTCTTAAACGAGTAGGCAAGGTGGCCTACAAGCTTGAGCTCCCCTCGAAGCTCAAAGTGCACCCGGTTTTCCATGTAAGCATGCTTAAATCGTTTCATGCAGACCAGGATGATCCATCAAGAGGGAAATCTCACCGAGCACCGGTAGGAGTCAAGGCCTCCTACGATAAAGAAGTTCAGTGCATCGTGGCAGATCGAGTCATTCGACAACAAAATTATAGGCCAATGCACGAGTACTTAGTGCAATGGAAGGGGCTGCCCGATAGCGAGGCTAGCTGGGAACTGGCCGAGGCACTATGGCAATTCAAGGACAAGATCGACCAGTTCCACTCGGAGGATGCGACGAGGGCTTCGCTCGATCAGGTGGGGGAGAATGTCACGGACCGCCCGAGACCACCCGAGAGCAATACCACGGACTTAGGCAATTCCCAGCATAAGGGCGCAGGTTCGAGTCCGAGGCAAGACAGCAAGAGGCATCAAGGGGCGGTTCCCACAACAGAAGCTTCTGGAAGGCCCTAGAGGCAGCCTTAGCTGGATCACACTAGAGTCAGCCTTAGCTGGATCACACTGAGGGAAGCTTCTAGTCCGAATTTGCTGGCCATACAAGTGGCACATTTTCTAGCCATAGATGTAAGGGGAACTTGTCTATAAAAGGGGCTTCCCCCCCCTCATTTGTACACACAACTTTGTAGAGCAATACAAAGCATTCTTTCTCAAACTCTCTAGCATTCTCTAGCATTCTAGCATTCTAGCATCTCAACCGACTTAGGCATTTCAAAGCTTTCTAGTTCGAGCCCCCTTTCGGTTGTTCAAGGCTGAACTTAGGCTTGTCGAGGCAACATATCCGAGCCTAAGGCCGCACGTTTGCTCGGCTAAAGTCTGAGCCCGTGACAATTGCTTCAACCACCAGAAGCTTATCAAGACATACTACTCTCTATACTATACAGAAAGGGCATTTGCCTGAATTTTCGAGGATTTCATCGGCATGAATTCATGAAAATGTTTTAAATTATGATAAAAGATATGATCAATCTTAAGACTAGGTGGATCTCCTTATGCTTGGAACATAAAAGAGAAGGCAAAATTACAATCTTTACAACTCAAAGCAACTTCAACTTTCCAATTTCACCCAAAAATAAAATAAAAAGATAAAAAAAAATTAAAAACGAAAATTGAGCATAATATCAAAATTTCTCCCTTTAAGCTAAAAGCATCTAATCTCTCAACAAGAAACAAAATTAATAATATTTCTTTTCAAAAAACTTATCTTTTTATTCATGTTATGAAGCTAATTAATGACATCCATAGTATAAACTAATTCCTAAAATTAAGAATTTTCGTAATCTATATCTAGTATTTAATTAGAATTGTGAAATATGGACCAAGAAAATTCAAACAAAAAACATTAAAAAATAATTCTCCAAACAAATATAAACCACAGAAAAATGTGAAATAAATACGAAAATAAAATGAAATGAAATTGAGAAAAAGGGATACTATGATTTTTCGTAATTTACCATTTTTATGAAATTCCGAATTCAGTCTTTGAAATGAAGACTCGAAATTTCATTAAAGTTTTGAACTTGAAACTGCTTTGGCTTTGGGGCTTTCAGCTTCTGTTAGCGAAATGAAACATCGAGCGAGGTTGGGCTTTGTTTCGATACATGTGTTTGGTTCTGATTTTCTTAATTCTTATATAAATTAGATAATGTCCGCGCTTTGCTCCGAAATTATCAGATTTAAATTAAAATTTTATAATAAATTTAAAAGATAAAAAAATAAAAATAGTAAAGATAATAATTTAAAAAAATAATAATTTTTATTTTTATTCTTATACGACATCTGATATAAATCGAGAGTTATTTGAATATGGTCAATTACATCCAACAATTTCAGACACAACATAATTATACGATACGAATATAACATGAAAAAAATAATTAAAATACGACATGACACTAAAATAACATGAACACGATATAAATACACGAACGTATCAAAATCTACATAAAACGAATTAATAACATGTCAAAATTTATATAAATATATAATACCTTGAATACGATTATAACAGAAAAAATAACATGAATATGATATCGCGTGACACAAATTTGTGAGTTATTTGAATAGTGTCAATTAGACTTGACAATTTCAGACACAACATGATTATACGACTCGAACACAACATGAAAAAAAATTAAACACAACATAAAAAATAGCATGAACATGACACAAATACACGAACGTGTCAAAATCTACATAAAACGAATTATTAATTTGTAAAAAATTATAATATTTTAAACACGTGGTAAAATAACACGAACATATTACGGACATACAATTTTCTCTAAATTGAATTATTATAACAAATTATGCAAAATTGGGATGAATTGAGATACGACACGGACACACAAAATTCTCTAAATTGGATCACCATGATAAACTATGCAAAATATTTGGAGACACAAACACATGAAAAAAATAGTTAAAATACGGCACTACACAAAAATAACATAAAACAACACAAATACACGAACGTGTCAAAATCTACATAAAATGAATTATTAACATGTAAAAAATTATATAAATTTATAATACTTTGAACACACACAAAAATAACATGATCACGAAAAATAATATGAACACGAACGAATATCTGAACGTGTCAAAATCTGCATAAAATAAATTGTTAACATGTAAAAATTATATAAATTTATAATATTTTGAACAGATGAAAAAATAACATGAACACGACACGAATATGCGAACATGTCAAAATCTACATAAAACGAATTATCAACGTGTAAAAATTATATAAATTTATAATATTTTGAACACACAAAAAATAACACAAACACAAAAATGACACGAATACAATTTTTTTATCCATTTTTTTTTTCCTTTTTTTTCTTTTCTTTTTTATTTCTTTCCTTCTTTATATAAAAATATATATATATATATATATATATATATATATATATATATATATACCTAAACTAACCCCCAACCCCTTTAATACCTATGCTTACTTGTCAACTAACCCTTAATTCTACTTGTCAAAATTTACATAAAACGAATTATCAATGTGTAAAAATTGTATAAATTTATAATATCTTGAACACATAAAAAATGACATGAACATAAAAATGACACGAACACAATTTTTTTTCCATTTTTTTTTCTTTTCTTCTCTTCTCTCATTGAATTTGGAGATAGTTTTTATAGTAGGTATAGATATATAAAATCCAAAGCATTTGGCAAAAAAACAATTGTCCAATGCCTAATTTTTTTATATGTGTACTCATTTTAATGCACAATAATTAATTTAAATTCAAATATTTAATTAAACCAATATCAATTATCACCTTAACTATTTTTGGTAACCCAAAATTTAAGACTCAATATTTATTCTTTAAATTCCATATATATTACTTTGAACTTAATTGTTTTCAACTATTCTAAATTCAAATTATTTTTTATAATCTTTATTACTTTTAAGCTCAATTTTTTTTTATATTGATTAAATTCAAATTCAAAAATAGATATTATCATGAATATTAATTTTTAATCTTATATAAATATATAAAATCTAAAGCCTTTGGCAAAAAAAAAGTAATTGCCCAATGTGAATGGTTTAACTTTTTTAAATGTATACCTATTTTAATGTATAATAATTAATTTAAATTTAAATTCAAACATTTAATTAAACTAATATCAATTATCACCTTAACTATCTTTTGGTAACCCAAATTTTAGAAATCAATATTTATTCTCTAAATTTCATATATATTACTTTGAATTTAATTGTTTTCAACTATTCTAAATTCAAACCATATATGACATCTTTTGGTAGTCTTTAATTATTTTTAGGCTTAATTTCATTCTATATTGATTGAATTCAAAGTCACAATTGTAAATTATCATTAATATTAATTTTTAATCTTATATAAATATATAAAATCCAAAACTTTTGGCAAAAAAAGGTAAACATTTAATCAAACCAATATCAATTATCACCTTAACTATCTTTTGGTAACCCAAATTTTAGGACTCAATATTTATTCTATAAATTCCATACATATTACTTTGAATTTAATTGTTTTCAACTATTTTAAATTCAAACCATATATGACATCTTTATTTTTGGTAATTTTTAATTACTTTTAGGCCCAATTTCCTTCTATATTAATTGAATTCAAAATCAAAATTGTAGATTATCATGAATATTAATTTTTAATCTTATATAAATATATAAAATCCAAAGACTTTGGCAAAAAAAGGTAATTGTCCAATGTGGATGGCCTAACTTTTTGACATATGTACTCATTTTAATAAATAATAATTAATTTAAATTCAAACATTTAATCAATATCAATTATCACCTTAACTATTTTTTGATAATCCAAATTTTAGGACTCAATATTTATTCTCTAAATTTCAGATATATTACTTTGAATTTAATTGTTTTCAACTATTCTAAATTCAAACCATATATGACATCTAAATTCCATATATATTACTTTGAATTTAATTGTTTTCAACTATTCTAAATTCAAACCATATATGACATCTTTATTTTTGTTAATTTTTAATTACTTTTAGGCTCAATTTCATTCTATATTGATTGAATTTAAAGTCAAAATTGTAGATTATCATGAATATTCATTTTTAATAGCCAAAACCTTTAGCAAAAAAAAAAAGATAATTTTCCAATGTGGATGGCCTAACTTTTTGACATGTGTACTCATTTTATATGCATAATAATTAATTTAAATTCAAACATTTAATTAAACCAATAATGATTATCACTTTAACTATCTTTTGGTAACCCAAATTTTAAGATTCAATATTTATTCTCTAAATTCCATATATATTACTTTGAATTTAATTGTTTTCAACTATTCTAAATTCAAACCATATATGTCATCTTTATTTTTGGTAATCTTTAATTATTTTTAGGCTCAATTTCCCTTCTATATTGATTGAATTCAAAGTTAAAATTGTAGATTATCATGAATATTCATTTTTAATCTTATATAAATATATAAAAGCCAAAGCGTTTGGCCAAAAAAGGTAACTATCCAATGTGGATGGCCTAATGTTTTGATATGTGTACTCATTTTAATACATAATAATTAATTTAAATTCAAACATTTAATTAAACCAATATCGACCTTAACTAATTTATGGAAACCCAAATTTTAGTAGTCAATATTTATTCTCTAAATTCCATATATATTACTTTGAATTTAATTGTTTTTAACTATTCTAAATTGAAACCATATATGTTATCTTTATTTTTGGTAATCTTTAATTATTTTTAGGCTCAATTTCCCTTCTATATTGATTGAATTCAAAGTTAAAATTGTAGATTATCATGAATATTCATTTTTAATCTTATATAAATATATAAAAGCCAAAGCGTTTGGCAAAAAAATGTAACTATCCAATGTGGATGGCCTAATGTTTTGAAATGTGTACTCATTTTAATGCATAATAATTAATTTAAATTCAAACATTTAATTAAACAAATATCGATTATCACCTTAACTATTTTATGATAACCCAAATTTTAGTAGTCAATATTTATTCTCTAAATTCCATATATATTACTTTGAATTTAATTATTTTCAACTATTCTAAATTCAAACCATATATGTCATCTTTATTTTTGTTAATTTTTAATTATTTTTAGGCTCAATTTCCCTTCTATATTGATTGAATTCAAAGTTAAAATTGTAGATTATCAAGGATATTCATTTTTAATCTTATATAAATATATAAAAGCCAAAGCGTTTGGCAAAAAAAGGTAACTATCCAATGTGGATGGCCTAATGTTTTAACACGTGTACTCATTTTAATACATAATAATTAATTTAAATTCAAACATTTAATTAAACCAATATCAATTATCACCTTAACTATTTTATGGTACCCAAATTTTAGTAGTCAATATTTATTCTCAAAATTTCGTATATATTACTTTGAATTTAATTGTTTTCAACTATTCTAAATTCAAACCATATATGTCATCTTTATTTTTGGTAATCTTTAATTATTTTTAGGCTTAATTTCCATATTGATTGAATTCAAAGTTAAAATTGTAGATTATCATGAATATTCATTTTTAATCTTATATAAATATATAAAAGCCAAAGCGTTTGACAAAAAAAAGGTAACTATTCAATGTGGATGGCCTAATGTTTTGACATGCATGTGTACTCATTTTAATGCATAATAATTAATTTAAATTCAAACATTTAATTAAACCAATATCGATTATCACCTTAACTATTTTATGTAACCCAAATTTTAGTATTCAATATTTATTCTCTAAATTCCATATATATTACTTTGAATTTAATTGTTTTCAACTATTCTAAATTCAAACCATATATGTCATCTTTATTTTTGGTAATCTTTAATTAGTTTTAGGCTCAATTTCCTTCTATATTGATTGAATTCAAAGTCAAAATTGTAGATTATCATGAATATTCATTTTTAATTCTAAGTTTATTATTTTCCTTTTATAAATAAATTATAATTCAATTTATCTTAAATCACTCTTAATTAAAGTTAATTCCTAATTTTAAAATTCAACTTCAACATTATAAATAGGTTAGCTTTGATGCATTAATATTGGGTTTAAAGGTTTGCTAGCTCTTCAATAATTCTATTTGATTTTTTATATCTTCTTAATTTGTTTTGTTTCTACTTGCTTATATTTGGTGCTATTTGTATTTTTTTATTGTTTAATTTAATCTTATATATGTTTATGGTGTTTACTTTGATTATAACAATTATTTGTTATGCATTTAAAAAAAAATTGCAACTTAATACAAATATACAGCCATTCATTCTTAGGATTGTTATTATGATTTTGGTGGTCAAACTTTGGAGTAAACAATTATCATTTGGCAATGAAGGTGATTTTTCGGGGTTACCCTTTAAAGGGTAGAGATCGTGTCCTTTGTTATATTCCTTAAGCTTTAATATTACTTTATATATATATATATATATAATATATAAAAGGGTGGTCATGTAATGAAAATTGATTTGTTTGATCAATTATAAAATAGATAGTTGTTTATATTAGAAATATATGAATCTTATATATTGAAAGACCAAGTTAATTACATATTTGTTGTTGGGAATAACATGATAGCCCACAACAAGTACTAACCTACAACATGCATTCTGAAAGAAGAGAAAAAAAAAAAAAGAACACAATATTTTTAACGTGTTTCAGCCCTTTTTGGACTACGTCCATGATCCTAAAGGGATAAACATACTTCAATAGGAAATATTTCAACTTGTAACTTTTGCACGGATAAAACTACAAACCCTCCTACAAACATTGTAACTTTTGCACGGATAAAACTACAAACCTTCCTACAAATATTGTAACTTTTGCATGGATAAAGCTACAAACCATCCTCCCAATATTATGACTCACCAACCAAAAAATGCCAATACATATTCTCTCAAGTGTATAGACTCTCTCTCACAAGTGGTGGTGGTAGTCTTTCCCCAAAAACCAAGATTCCTATTTATAGGTAAGCACTCCTCTTGGCTTATCAACACTACTCAATGTGAGATTAGGATTTCCTTTGCTTAACTAATTAGTTACTTGATGTGGGATGAGTAATCTTACTCAATGTGGGACTTGGGCTCCTACTCAAACTCAATGTTGGACTTGAACTCAAACTCAACAAATCCTCCATTGAGTCAAAGTCTTCCTACTCAATGTTGGATTTGGACTCAAACTCAACAAATTCTCCCTTAAGTCAAAGTCCCAATTACCTCTTGGCAGCAACTCTCCTCCCTTGAACCAAAAGCCTCTGAGCAACAACTTAGTAACTCTCCTACTCTCCTTCCTCGAACAAAAAACTTATTGGCAGCAACTCTCCTCACTCGAACCAAAAGCTCTTGGGCAGCAACTCAACAACTTTTCTTCCTCAAACAAAAAGCTTCTCTCCTTACTCGAACCAAAAAGCTCTTGGCAGCATCTCTCCTCGCTTGAACCAAAAGCTTTTGGGCAGTACCTCTCATCGCTCTGATACCAGTTGTTGGGAATAGCGTGGTAGCCCACAACATGCACTCTCGAAAAAGAGAAAAAGAGAACACACTATTTTTAACGTGGTTCAGCCCTTCTTGGCCTATGTCCACAATCCCAAAGAGATAAACATACTTCACTAGGAAATATTCCAACTTATAACTTTTGCGCGGATAAAGCTACAAACCCTCCAACAAACATTGTAACTTTTGCACGAATAAAGCTACAAACCTTCCTACAAATATTGTAACTTTTGTACGGATAAACCTACAAACCATCTTCCCAATATTATGGCTCACCAATCAAAAAATTCCAGTACATCTTCTCTCAAGTGTATAGACTCTCTCTCACAAGTGGTGATGGTAGTCTTTCCCCAAAGGCTAAGGTTCTTATTTATAGGTGAGCACTCCTCTTGGCTCATCAATACTACTCAATGTGGGATTAGGATTCCCTTTGCTTAACCAATTAGTTACTCAATGTGGGATGAACACTCCTACTCAATGTGGGACATGGACTCCTACTCAAACTCAATGTTGGACTTGGACTCAAACACAACAAATCCTCCATTGACTCAAAGTCTTCCTACTCAATGTTGGACTTTGACTCAAACTCAACATTTATTTCTCTATTATTACGATACTTATTTAAGAGTGATTTTGAAATAATTAAAGTTGATCAAATAATTAATTAAATTTCCTTATATGAATTGGCTCGTAAAATTATGAATTACTATGCACATAGTTTGATTACAATGGTGTTTATTAATGGTCACCGTTAAATGCTTCTAACTATTGTCATACGATCTAATTATGGTCACCATTAAATGCTTCTAACTATCGAATAAAACAACGTAAATCTTATAGGATTATTTCACTTTGCTTCTATTTTGATTGAGTGTTCTGTTGAGTAGTCAAGTGTATTTTTTACTTTTTGATTTATTCATTCTGAAATAAATTTTTTTATAAACTTTGGATTCAAATATTAGTTTTGGTATAAACTTTTACATGTTTTGTTTATTGTATTATCTTTATTTTTGGTTAACTATTTTGTTATTTACTTTTAATTGATTATATATGTAAACTTTTATATATATATATATATATTATGATTCTATTTTGTTTTTCATATATTTCAATTATATAAAATTAATGAATAGTTTATAAGAACTTTTGAGATTAAACCAACACTACTTTATTGCTTCAAATACAATAGAATAATGAATTTGTAGAAGTAAATTGGATGCACATGTTTTATTATTTTCATATTAATTTCATCAAGTTACCACCAACATATACTATTATTCTCATATTTTCTTAATTAGATAAATTTTGAAAAAAATTCTATATTTTTCTTATATATTTGAGGCACTGTATTAGAAAAATTATACAAAACTTGTTAATTGATGTTCATAATTGAAAAACATAATTAAGATTTAATATGATGTATCTTGAAACGAGAAAAAAGAACATGTAAATTAATTTGTTTAATAATACCTATAATTTATTTTTTTGATAATAAAAAAAATATTTTATATTTTTTTTACATTTTATTTCACATTAAATCTTATGAAGTTATAAATGAAACACTGTAATAAAAAAATTGAAACACATTATAATTATACATTATCTCAAAAAGTATATATAATTATATAAATGAAACACATTATAACTATGTATTATCTCAAAATATATATATATATATATATTATAACTATGTATATATATATTTTTGCATCACACTATATTCTTTTTAAAAGATGTACCTGTGCATCGTACATGATTAAATTTAGTTTAAATTTAAAGCAGAGTATAAAATTTTAAATTTTTTATATAAAAATGTAGAGTTATTCAAGAAATGATGCCAAAATTTCATTTGTAATAAAGTGAAAATATTTAAAAATTGTGAATTTAACTAGTTCCTAATTGAGAAAATATTAGTATATATATAGTATTTTTTTCAAGGTTTAATCAAGACATAATTTAATAATAATCATATTTTTTTTTCTAAGTAAATAGCACTAGCACCCATAGTTTCCAAACTTTGGGCATATAATATTTTGGTCTCTAAATTTCAAAACGTAATAATTTGATTCTAATTAAAAGTATCATAATCATGTTTAAGGTGTTTTATATAGAGTTCAAATAATAATAAAAAAATAATATTTTTTTATATTTATATATAGAGAGTTCATTTATGATACATTGACAGTAAAATTTTTTAATTTCACAATTGAAATTAAGAAATTGTCACATATCATATTTTTTTAAATATGCTTTAAGAGCTATGTGTCACCTACTAATCTTGTTTATACAGTCTAAAAACTTCAGTGAATAAAACAATTTTGAATCCAATTTGATAATCAAATGCTTCCCAACACAATTGTTTAGCTAAAAATAAAAGGAAAATGTTGAGACTTATTATGGTGATATTAAAAAAAATTATAATTAAAAATAGATCTGATAATATTGGACATGACATGATTACACGACACGAACACGAAACACAACAGAAAAAACAAACACGAATACACAAACATGTCAAAATCTATATAACATAAATTATTGACAAATCAAAATTTATATAAATATAAAATACCTTCAACACGATTATGTCACGAAAAAATACAGGAATACGACAGGGATACAAGAATTGTCAGATCTAATTAAGGAAGCGCTAGCCTATACCTATACAATAATATTTTTTTTTTTTATAAACTTTGGATTCAAAGATTAGTTTTTGTATAACTTTTACATGTTTTGTTTATTGTATAATCTTTATTTTCGGTGAACTATTTTGTTATTTATTTTTAATTGATTATATATGTAAACTTTTTTATATATATTACGATTCTATCTTTTTTTCATATATTTCAATTATATAAAATTAATTAATAGTTTATAAGAGTTTTTGAGATTAAACCAACACTACCTTATTGCTTCAAATACAATACAATAATGGATTTGTAGAAGTAAATTGGATGCACATTTTTTATTGTTGTCATCTTAATTTCATCAAGTTACCACCAACATATATTATTATTCTCATAATTTCTTAATTAGATAAATTTTGGAAAAACTTTATATTTTTCTTATATATTTGGGGCACTGTATTAGAGAAATCATACAAAACTTATTAATTGATGTTCATAATTGAAAAACATAATTAAGATTTAATATGATGTATCTTGAAACCAGAAAAAAGAACATGTAAATTAATTTATTTAATAATACTTATAATTTATTGTTTTTGATAAAAAAAATATTTTATAATTTTTTTACATTTTATTTCACATTAAATCTTATAAAGTTATAAATGAAACAATGTAACAAAAAAATTGAAACACATTATAATTATACATTATCTCAAAAAATATATATAATTATATAAATGAAACACATTATAACTATGTATTATTTCAATATATATATATATATATATATATATATATATTGAGATCACACTATATTCTTTTTAAAAGATGTACCTGTGCATCTTATGAGATTAAAATTAGTTTAAATTAAAAGCAGAGTATAAAATTTTAAATTTTTTTATATAAAAATGTAGAGTTATTCAAGAAATGATGCCAAAATTTCATTGTAATACAGTGAAAAATATTTAAAATTATGAATTTAAATAGTTCCTAATTGAGAAAATATTAGTATATATAAGTAGTATTTTTTTCAAGGTTTAATCAAGACGTAATCTAATAATAATCATTTTTTTCTAAGTAAATAGCAACCATAGTTTCCAAACTTTGGGCATATAATGTTTTGGTATCTAAATTTTAAAACGTAATAATTTGATCTTAATTAAAAGTATCATAATCGTGTTTAAAGTGTTTTATATAAAGTTCAAATAATAATATATTTTTTTTTATATTTTATATATATATATATATATAGAGAGAGAGAGTTCATTTATGATAGACTGAGAGTAAAAATTTTTAATTATACTTTAAGGGCTATGTGTTACCTACTAATATTGTTTATAAAGTCTAAAAACTTGGGTGAATAAAAAAAAATTGAATCCATTTTGATAATCAAATGCTTCCCAACACAATTGTTTAGCTAAAAATAAAAGAAAAATGTTGAGACTAGATATGGTGATATTAAAAAAAATTATAATTAAACATAGATCTGATAATAATAGACATGACATGATTACACGACAGAAAAAATAAATATAAATACGAATACACGAATATGTCAAAATCTATATAATATAAATTATTGACAAATCAAAATTTATATAAATATAAAACACCTTAAACACAATTATATCACGAAAAAATACACGAACATAATATAAATACAAAAATTATCAGATTTAATTAAGAAAGCGCTAGCCTATACCTTAGATGCCCACATGTCAAGATGCCAAAGAAGAAGGAAGATTGACCACCCAGACTTTAACAAATCAGTGATAAACCGTCTTTGAGCCTAAATCTTCTATTTGAACTCATTTTTTTTTTTTTTAATGTCAATCAAAAACAACTTCTTTATTATATTTATGCTATATGCTCCTCTCATTCCTTTTCTGCTTGAATCAATTATCTTTTTAGAGGAAGTTTGATATGATGAAAAGTAATTTATAAAAATGTGATTTTTATATTTGATATGCTAAAAATAGCTCATTTTCTTGAAAATATAACTTTTTTTGGAGAGTTACTTTCTTACAAGTATTGGAATGTGATTCTCATGAGAAGTGGTGGGAAAGTAACTTTCCCATGTAGTTGAAAAGTTAAAAAAATGTTAAGATAAAATTATCCTCTTCCTATTTGATTTAAAATTCTCAATTAAAATATTATTTTAAAATATTTAGTACAAATATTTATTAATAATAAATATTATTGAAATATTTAAATAATATTTAATTTGCATCCAGCCTATTAATTTTCAAATTACATGAGAGTAACCTCGAAAATTTATTATTAACAAATATTTTTTTATCATAAAAGTAACTCAAATTATCAATTAAAATATTATTTTTAAATATTTAGTACAAATGTTTATTAATAATAAATATCATTGAAATATTTAAATAATATTTAATTTTCATACAGCCTTTTAACTTTTCAACTACATGAAAGTAATTTCGAAAATTTATTATTAACAAATATTTTTATCATAAAAATAATTCAAATTACCAATTAAAATATTATTTTTAAATATTTAATACAAATATTTGTTAATAATAAATATCATTAAAATATTTAAATAATATTTAATTTGCATCCAGCCTTTTAATTTTTCAATTACATGAAGTAATTTCAAAATTTTATTATTAATAAATATTTTTTATCCTAAAAGTAACTCAAATTATCAATTAAAATATATTTTTTAAATATTTAGTATAAATATTTGTTAATAATAAATATCATTAAAAAAAAATTAAAATTAATAAAATTTACATTTTTTTTATAAAAGTAATTTCGAACATTACCATCACATTCCCAGGATTTAGTCAGCATTTTTTCATGTATACCAAACACTGTAAAGTTACATTATCAAAAATCACATTTTCAAGAATCACATTTTCAGAAATTACATTTCATAGAATCTGATTCTTGGAAAGGCACCAAACACCCTCTTATAGAGCAAAGAGGTATTTTAACTCTTTCGTCTTCTTTATATCACAACCCTAAGCAACCTAAGGAAGCTTAGCTTACAAGTCAAATAAATTTCTTTTCAAGAATGCATCAACTAATAAAGGAATCTGAATTACATCCCAAAAAAAAAAAGAACTTTGGATGAGATGTCATAACAAATTTCAAGAACTGAACTAAAATTGAACAAAGAATACCAACAACAAAAAAAAATAGAATTATTAAGTCTTTGTCAACAAGCAAACAAACAAATCATAAACTAATCTCACCCTAAAGCCAATCCTAAATAAAAACCCTAAGAAGAGAGATAGCTAAGAAGAAGAAAAAGATAATCACAAAGACACTAGAATAGATTTAAGTGGTAACCCCCCACTTTATTCACCCTTCTTTTTGTTGTTTGCTGAAGAAACCATGAGGGCATCTTTTATTCGTTCTTCTTTGGTTTCGGTTTTGTATCTAAACTCGAAGTTCTTTTATTTCCACCAGGACTACCTGCCTCCTCCATTGCTCAATTTCTCTTCTTTCTGCATTTTCATATCGTTAACCAGGGTAACATCCACCGTAGGAGGACCGGAATGTCTCCTATTCTTAGCTGGGGATGCCGGGAATGAAAGCCGCTTCTTTGCAGAGCCTGCCAATCCCCTCTCTGGCGTCCCGTTTTTCTCTAATCCCAATGGACTTGGCAATCGGGACCTGGCCTTTGTTGACTGTGTCGGTGCCATGTAACTCGGAACAGCAGGTGAGCTTGTAAGGCTCTCATCATCTCTCACTAATGAGCCTGCAATGCTATGTCTCCTGTAACGATCAGACTGGACACTAAGCATGCTCCTTGAGTCCTCATCGCCTCCCCATTGACTTCCCCTTGGGCTTGGCAATCTTATTTTACTGGAAACTGATGAAATAGAAGGTGCCTTTGAAGGTGGAGTTGAAGGGGATTGCCGGCTGGAAGGTCGACTCGATTTTGGGGCAGTCGGAGATGGCTTATTATCGTTGTTAAGATCTCTTCGAGAATAAGCTCTGCTGATTTCACCTATAGACATAGAACGGGAAACCATACTCTTAACCGAGCCACGGTCATTGTTATCTATTGTGCTTCGGATCTCCCATGGCCGGGCAGCCATCCATCGCTCTAGCCAACTCCAACCCCAGTGGGGATTATTTGGATCCATAAATGTTTGATTCACAGATTTAGAACATTTCTTCCATGAATGCTGTTAACAAAAAAGGTCGTTTAAGTTTAGTATATTCATGATTCTAGATTAGCATTGTAAGCACTAAAAACATTGAAATTCAAATACAGAGTTAGGATAACAGCATAACACATTCTAGATGTTCGAAAACTAAAAGACAAACGAACGGGAAAACCCGATACCTGGTGAGAGAATGCATAAGCCAATGCTCGTTCCCTTCTCATTGCCGCTTCTTGCTTATTCTGTTGTCTTGCTTCAATTTGCTCCTTGGACTGTGTACTATCATTCCAGTCTTCTCCCATCTATGAAATAAGTGTTTAAACAACCAACCCATACATTTAACAGCATTAATATGAATTCTGCTTAAATCCCAAGAAATACACGAATTTTATATATATAATATATAAATATATATATATATATATTAAAAAAAGCAGATCTAAAATGGTTCTGCAATCTGCCATAAAAAGTTTTTGATAAAGGCGATCCGAATGCCAAAAGAGGTAGTTTTGCGGTATGAAATATGAATAAGTTTTCAGGAAAAATTCCCACCATACTATTAGATGATCTCTATTGTTTTTCAGAAGCATGAATCTTTCACTAAAGCAAGGAGTTTTGAAGGAAGCCAGTGGAAATGCACCAAAAACCAATCATCAGAGCAAAGAAAATATTAGAAAAACACGATTAAGGAGGGCTCAACCCTCAATAAATTCTTGAGGACAGTTTGTGTTACGAGTTTGGAGGAACGTAGGGAGAAGCGAGAAAGTCCCACGAGGGGTAAGTTCCATAAAAACGCGCTCCTCATTTGACTAGAAGTCTAGAACTCAACTAATTAACTTGCAATCCAAGGAAATGAGCTTAAACCGTTGCAGAAGTTATATAATGAAGCCACTACAAGCACAATAAAAACCTAAAGTCAAAAGGGTAAAATGTGCAAAAAAAAACCCAGGCACTTACAGAAGCTCTCAGATTCTCAAGCTCTTTCTCGTGTTTCTGTTGAAGCTGGCGCTGAAGAGCCTGGTTCTCTTCTGACATTCTAATCCTCCTTGCATGAATTTCGGACTGCACACGAGCAAGAGTCTGCATGCATCTTAATGTAGTATTTGATTGCCGTTTGACGGATTGCCCTTGGATCAATGATTTCAACCTCACCAACCCTCTCAAAGCTCGCAATGCCCTCCTAGCCTGAGAACTTAAATGCAATAAGCTCATTGCATAAATACAACTAATTGCTCATGAATGGGATGTTTTGAGGAATTTATGATTATTATAAATCATCATGTTTTGTTATGTCCTTAATTGACCACAACACCTTTCAAAATCATCATGACTCAAAATTGACATAATAGCCAGAAATAACTAATGAAGAAAGTTTGGAACCTTCTTAAAGAGAGAATAAATTCAAGAAAGGCCCATACAACTAAATGCGATGTGCTGAATTTTATTACAAAGCTATGTTGCTCCGACTCTTCATTTTTCTTGAAGTATCCGTCTCCAACGCATATCCGGACATGGGTATGAGGATATGATCCTTCAAGGACCCTCCAAATACATGGAAATCTTGGGAAAAAATTGAACATACCCGTGTCGGACACATATCCTTGTCTAACACTCACACCCGAGTCCGAGTAACATAGTTACAAAGTCTAACAACCATTTGTAAATCAATAGATTCTTACGAACTCACAATTTCATAAAAATGAAAAGCCCCAACTTCAAGCAACAAGGACAAGAGAAATTTAGCAAAAATCCATACATATGTTCACAAAAAAAAAAAAAAGCAAATCTTAAAAGGAAGCAAATTCAATTAAACTATGTTGCTTCGACTCTTCATTTTTTTTGAAATACCCGTGTTCGACATGAGTATGTGGATATGACCCTCCGAGGGTCTTTCAAATACATGAAAAAAATTTAGAAAAAATTGAACATACCCGTGTAGGACACATACTCGTATCTGACACTCATACCCGAGTCCGAGTAACATAGCAATTAAACAATTAATAGCCCTCAAACTGGAATACATGGAATTTCCTAACAAAGAAATTTCAATTTTTCCCATCTCATGTATAAAAAGAAGCAAATAAGAAGTTAACATCAAAAAAATAAACAAAAAGGGATAATCCATAGTACCAAGTGTCCTCGAAATGCAGTTTGAATCTTGATAGCAGCAGCTATTACTTCCTTTGACTTTCCAGGGTAGCGTGGTACAGAAGAAGTGAGGCGCACAACTTCAGCTGCCGCCTGAGCAGCTGCAACTGCCGCCTCAGCAGCCATAGCCGTGGCAACAGCCACCGTGTAGGCATGTTTGCTTTGTTCATTTTCAGCTTCTTCAATGGGAGGAGGAGGTGCAGTCACTTCAGTTTCTTCAGGCAAAGAAACTGGCCCTAACTCTTTGCTTTTTCCAAACCATTTTTTCTTTGATTTTGGAGTTTTCTGGTGAATTAAAATGCACCAACAATTAATTACAAACTACAAATCTCTCTATAAAAACCAAAAAAATAAAAATTATCCAATGGAATATGAACTAAATCATCCAAACCTGATATTCTTTGGAATCAGTGCTCAAAACTTTCTTCACTGCAGAAAACCAGCCTCCTTTTTTTCCCATCTGTTAAAAGTTCTTCTTCAAAACCAAGACAAGCCATGGAATTTCAAATCCCAATGAGACTAAGAGATTAAAAAATCTATATATATATAAAAAAAAAAAAGAACTCTAAAATGCATTGGAATCCAAATATTAGCATAATGCAAATATAACAGTATTGTTTATAGAAACTGCTTTGTTCAACCTTAAGAAATTTGGCAACAGATCTATCTTAAACAAAATTAATAAAAGGATTTCAGAGTGGAGGGAATTAGAAAAGGGAATGAAAAGGATTGAAATATTAAACCAATTAATGATTCAATCTTAAGAAAATGAAGAACTACCCAGAATCCAAAAATGAAAGATCTTCATTAAAAACACAAAACCCAGATCCAAAGTTTCCGAATTTAAACAGTTTTTAAAGACAAAACTCAATAAATATGTCCAAAAAAGATAAACAAAACAAAGACAAAATGTACCCAAATAAAAAAAGGCTGAAAATTTTCAATACCAGTAAATGGGAAACTTGCCAGATCTCTGTTTAACGATTGGAACACTCTCTCTTCTTTTCTATACCAAAACAAAATGCAATTAAAAAAAAAAAATCCAAAGAGAAGGAACGAAGAGGAAGCGGAACTTGCCAAAGGAAGCTTCAGTTCAAAGCGAGAGCAAAAATGGGAACAAAAAAAATACAGGTTGCCATTTTGAGAGGATATTTACATGTGGGAACCACAGTGGATCATGAAAGCATCCGAAAACACTTTAAAAAAAACTAAACAACAAAACATAACTACAACGGCAACAACTAACAAAGTATATTTAAGCTGTCTTTATTTTTAGTTTATGTCCCCCTGAAAATAAGGATATAAATATGTTTTTGATATAAGCATATTTAATTTTTTAAATTTTTATATATATTTTGAAGATTGTATATTTATATTTAAATATATATTAAATATAAATATTTTAAAATAAAAATAAAAAATTCGAATATCATAATTTTAGTTTTTTTTTACTTTATCAAAAATTAAAATATTACCCGCAATTTTTTTACTATAATTATTTAATTACGAACGATTAATCATAATAAGTGATGTATTCCTATCTTTTCTCATACAATACTAACAATTAGATTTAATTTAATTTGTTTAATAGATGATTTCAAACATTAACTATTTTGTATTATTTTCGCTTACCTTAATAAAAATTTGTTTGGATGAAATAAAATTTGGCTAAATCTTAATTCGAGTTTTAATTGCATTATTGCCATGTAATTATCTCTAATTTTTTTTTATCTAAATTACATTAATTTTCTTTTTACATAAAAGGCTTATTTGAATTTTTTCCTTAATTACCATTTATGAATGCTATTTCCTAATCTGATGTAAAGTATATTTTAAAAAATTGCAATTAACATTTGTACCATCTTTGATATTTGACAGAAGAAAATTAGATAATGATGAATGGATCAATTAAACAAAAATAACAAAAATATTTTATAAATATAATAGTATAATTTTTATACTTTTTAATTTCATTTTTTCAATTAAAATCACTTATATATAATAAAATAATGAAGTAAATTAGGTTTCGTTTGTTTGATTTTTTGCTATTTTTTTAATAAAAAGCAAAAACTAAAAAATGAACTGAAAATAATAAATAAAAAAACATCAACCTTAATAAATTCAAAAAATATATCAATTTTTTTTTAATAAGCAATGACTTTAGAAATAAGTAATCATCCCATCAATTTCAAAGTTTATCTATCTTCAATTCATGTAAAAGAAAAAAGAAAATATTATCTATCAATATTAGATTGATTTTTATATATAAACTACCTTCAATTGACACTTTAAACAAAATCACCAATCTTTTTTTTTTTTTTTTTTTTGTGTCTTTCTTTTTGGTTTGATGTCTAAGCAAGAATCAAATGATGATAGCTTTTTTTTTCTCCTTTTGTACAACAAACTCTTTACTTTATAAGTTATGAAATATGCTTAAATTATCTGAATTCGAAAGCAGCAATAGAAAGTAGTTTAAATAATTTTAAATTAAGATACTTCTTTCATATTATTAAATTGTTCATGAGTCGAATTTGACTTGATTTAAGTCGAGTCTTAGCCAGAAATTTCAAGTTTAGATCTAGAATGGCATGAGATGATATTTTATTAATAAAAATTATTTTTATTTTTATTTTTATTTAAATTTAAATATATATTTAAAATAATAGAATATTAATATATAAAAAAATTATATTTTAAATCGAATTCAATTTTAACATTTAAAAGTGTCAACTGAACTTGATTTAACTTGAACAACCCATAATTTTCTCTAATTCAAGCTACCCAAAATAAACTTTTTGTCCGAACTCCTCAAATTTCTTTAAAAATTATATAACAAAAAATAACCCTATCTTGTTTCAAAATATTCAACCATTTCATCCTAACATTCTATTTTAAGATTGTGGAGAGAGAAAACGATCCCATATCTAATAATCAAAAATTGGATTGTGACTTTATAAACTAAAGGTCAAATTTTCTCTACCAACATCCAAAGTAAATAACGCCTCATTACACAGCACAATCCAACGATCCTTGCATCAACAATGGCTGAGATTTTGTGTCATTTTTGTACCAACCCTCAACGAAAGTACAGCTCACACCCTTGACTAGGCGACTAATATTGAAGGGGAAAACGATCTTACATCTAATAGCCAATATTATATTATAACTTTATAAAATGAATTCGCTTAATTGATGTCTATAGGCACCAATTGAGAAATATTTAATTATCATTTAAAAAAAAAATTGCACTTAATACATTACTTTTACTGGATTAAAAAATGTATTAATTATACTTTTCATTCTATATATATATTATCTTAATCAATGCTACTAAACACTAATTAGCATTTTCCTTACAAAATAAAGATATGCCTTTTCTTAAAAAAAAAAAAAATCATGAGGTTAGATTTTAACTCCAAAAAGATCAATGCCTAATTTAGAGGTGTTCATGGGCCGGGTCAGGTTCAAGTTGGGTCTAAGTTTGGTATCAGTATCACATATACTTATCTAAGCCCGGCTTGACTCAAAATATGGACCTCAAATTTTGCTTAAACCCACCCATATTTGTAAATGAATAGTCAAAACTCGTTTAGGCCTGTCCATATTATTTTTTCTTTAAAAAAAATAAACAAATATTTTATTTTTTAATAATTTAATTTTTTTTCTTTTATTAAATTCTAAAATATTGATAACTTAACATATTTTTAAATGTTTACATTATAATATTATATATATTTATTCTAATATAAATATAAAATAATATATTATATAAATAAAAAAAATCGGGTCAAGCTCGAATCTTAACTATTGGAGCCAAAACTCGATTCTTTTTCTAAGCGAGCCTCATTTTTTGCTAAGTCTATATTTCGAATCTAATATTTTTGTTCAAATTTTTCTAAATATCAAACGAATTTTTAAATTTAAACGAATAGTCCGAGCCTTAAACGAATGTAACCTAATCCACCAATCTTCCACCAACAAAGTTATCAATATGTTTTGGTGAGCTTATAAACATGAGATGAGATCATAACTCTCTTTTTTAAGCCATAAAAAAGTTACAGCTAAGTGGTGTAAATAATTACCTAAAAACTGACAAAATCTTTTTCAGATTTTTAATTCACAAGACAACTATTTATTTATAACAGATCACACCAAAGTTTACTTAACCCGTTTTGTAAGGTAACGCCTCAAAAAAATTAAAAGAGGCGATCCTCCTATCTACCACTCGCACTCTTAACGCGTGTACACCACGAGTGAAATAGTAAAGGGAGCGTTTTTCTTACTCTCCTCGAGTGGAGGTAGAAAAAAGGTGCTCAAAAATTGATGTAATTATTTTAGCGGCAAATATTTATGAGATATGCGTGCTTCCGGTGATAACATTAATAACATCACGTGTTGGAATATTTTCAACTGTTTTCATTTTTTATAAATTTTTTTAAATTTTTTTAAAAAAAAAAGTTAATCACATTTTTAGTACTTAAATTGTAATCATATCAAATACTCAAATTCTGTTTTTATTTATTACTTTTTTACATGAGATTAGTAGTTTAGTATTGTTACTAAAATAAATAAAAATATATTAATCGGTGTTTATGCTTAAAATGATATTTAAAAGAAATATAATTAATTTGGTGATAAAATTTTAACTTTTCATTAACTGATAATCAATATTTATAAGATACAATAATCTTATCTACAATATTTAAATCTAATTTTAAAAAGTAAAAGATAAATAATTAAAATTATTTTATTTTATTTTATCTACAAAATACTATTTATCATATCTCAAGTCTCAACCTCTATTATGCAATAAATTTTCATGAATGATTATGTTTATATTCACTAGTATTTGAAGATATCCTATTACTAGATTTGGCAATTTAAATAGATAAGAAAAATCATTATAACACGATACAATATAAAAAAATAACATGAATAAAAAAACGTGTCAAAATTTATATAACATAAATTATTAACATATCAAAATTTATATAAATATAAAATATCTTAAATATGATTATAACATATAAAAATAACACAAAAATGATACAATTACACAAATTGTCAACTCTAACTATGACTTATTTGCAATGAAAAATTGCTTCGTCTTTGATAAAAACTAAATTTAGAACCCAAACTTACGTTTTTCTTCTTTCTCTTTTAATTTCCAGGTTGCAGAAATAATTGGTTCTGAAAGTTAATTATCTTTTCCCTCTTCATTACCTCATGGATTCTGCCCTCTTGATCCCATAATATTGAAATTATTAATTAAAACCTTCATACTGAAACTTGAAATGTTCATCAATTCTAAGTTGTGATCTTTTTACATGAAAAAGATAAGAAAAAAAAATAGTTGTGAATTTTAATAGTAGGTAAAAGGGATTCAACTTAGAGTTTAACTCGATACAACGACTAGAGATAACAATGGAACGAGACGGGGACGGATTTTACAGTATCCGCCTCGGCCCCGCCATAGCATTGCTTTGCCCCGCCCCCCGCCCCGCTTTGCCGTGGATATTAAAATTTTAATACCATTACCACCTCCATGGATGTCGGTTATATCCATAAGCCCCGCCCCGCTCCGTCCCATTCAATATTTATTAATTATTTTTATTTTTTTAAATAATAAAGCATTGTAAAAAAATTTAAATATAAATTCAATATAAACATGTTTGTAATCTAAGAATAGAAAAAAAAAAAAGTATTAGGTTTATGTTTTTTAAAAATAAAAATAATAAGGTTAATTATATTATTTTATTATTCTTTTAAAAGCTAAATATTTAAAGGTAAAATTGTAATTTCAATATTCGAAACGGGGCGGTGCGGAGCAGGCAATTACCACAACTGCTCCATCCCGCCTTTCAAACAAAAAAAAACGCACCGCCCCACTTCGCCTTCATTGTTCAAAAAAAAAAAAAAATTTCTCTATTCGGATCGGTTCGAAATCCATCGGTCGGATTAGGTTTTGCCATCCCCAACAACGACCCTTAAAAAGATGAAATCTAAAAAGTCTGAACTCAAACCTTAATATCTGCAATCATTTCCTTTATCCCAAACTACAACTTTTGTAATAATAAAAAAAAAAAAAACTGGATTTAATGATCTGGAATACTTTAAAAAAATATGGTTGCTCACTCATGACAGACATCAGCACCTAATTTATGTATTATTGATATGGTACAATATTATTGCCTTTATAGAAGCATGATCCTCTTTATAAACAAAGAGATTCTATACTTGGGATCCCTTCACATGCAACAAAAAGAAAATCTTAATCAAACACAAGAAATACTAGATTTTTTTTTTTTTTTTGTTTAAAAAAGAGGTTTCACTATTGAATCGCCAATTCGCCACCCATGATTGATGATGATGCATAAAATTTTAGAACAAGGTCAAGGAGAAGATTTGACCTTCAGCAATCAAGTTGGCCACCTAGCAGGATATCAAGGTCACCACCCTGTTAGATGTGCTAAATCACTTGTCTGTACAAAATTTGATGCTTACAGTGAGTCCACCACCTCCACAACCTGAGATACCAACTATGATCAATGACAGTATGGCATATCTTAAACCTATTTGGCTTGCATCACTTAAAATAACAATATATATTGAATGTGTTTTGCAACTTAGTATGTAAGACTGCTGCAAGGTCTGACAAACTACTATTGGTAGCAAGAAACTCGGAAGCTGTTGTGTAAGAAAATTTGAAAGTCATTGTTTCCCTAATAAATTTGGACCAAAGACATTTGTTAAGCATCTAACTTAAAACCAATTGGTTTTAGGTTGGATGCTTAACATGGTATCAAAGCCCAGGTAGTATTCTGTTGTTCTTTCTATCTAATCCCATGTGAGGTTGACGATCCCTGTGAGGTTGTCCACGTGTAAGGCCCTGTGAGCTACACGTAAAGGGAGTGTTAAGTGGTGTTATCCCACATATGTTAAGAATTGGGTTTCCTCTGGTCTTATATTAAAGTTGGGTCTCTCCACCTATAACCAATTGGTTTTAGGTTGGATGCTTAACAACATTTAACTCCAAATACAATACATAAACTTGTGTTAACTTTCATTTCTGCATATCAAAATTTTGAGCAAACCTGGTAAGAGATTCTCACTTCTACAAGTTTTAGCAAGCAAAGGTGCATACACCTTGAAGATTGTTCTAAGCATATGAGTGATGTCTATGACGATCCTTCTCCCTTGAAGAATATGATGAGCCACGATAATCACGATCTGAAAAGAGAAAAGGTTTCAGATGATGAAAAATCACTAATTTATAGTGAACAAATTACAGTGGCTGAACTTTGTGGAAAGCTAAAATATACGAGATAGTAATCAAAACCAGATATATAATCTCTACCCTAAAGAGAATATATGAAACAACCTGAATCCTTTGTTCTATCCTTTGAACGATGGCCTCGATCTCTGTCCCTTTCCGTCTCAACTCGTTCTCGTTCTCTGTCAGAATCTCTGCCCCTGTCACGATCCCGGACCTTCGCTCTCTCCCTACCTCTTTCTCTGTCCCTCTCCCTTTCCCTGTCCCTCTCCTTGCTCTTTTCCCCACGTGATTCCGTCATGTACTCAGACTTCGATTTATGCCTAGGCTCTTCTCTTGCATCACCCTCAGTAGGCATGCTCTTGGATTCATCATCACTATGCTTAGATTTTTTCAGCTTGTCAAGAGCCATCTTAATCTTAGCTTCTTTGGATTCCCCAGTTTCCAGATCAGATGCTGCTACAGTGGTGTTGGAAACATTTGAATTATTATTAGCTGGTGGGCTCACTGGAACTTCCTGCAAAACAGTGAGAAAAATTCACTTCCACCTTGATTCGACTACCCTAAAAGAGCTCATTTATCTTAACTTTAGCTTCGTTATATAATAAAGCAAAGTTCTGGAGCTCCTCACTGCTCTCCTTTCTCTTACATGCTATAGGTGCAGCTATTACATAACCATAAAATTAGTGATTCAACAGATCACCTAAAGAAGACATTAGCAACACTTTCTGCATATATCATTATGCAGTTGGAGATATAATAAAAATTAAAAACACTGCAGAAAGAATATTTTAGCAGCCATATCCTACCTGTGAAACTTAAAAGGAATGGGGGAAAGGTGAGAAAGTAAAAGTCAGATTCACCTTCAAAATTTGCTGAGATTGTGAATCTGCAGACTTGGTGGAAAATGTAAATGGCTTTCCATCCTTACAGACAGGACTGTATTGTGTCTTCGGAAGGCTGTACAAATGAGCCAGAACCCTACAAACCTCATCGATCCCAGATTTCTCTGCATCAAAAGCCTTCCACCATGGTGGGTTCTCAGGAAGGGAGACTTGGAACCTACGAGCAGCAGCATATACAACCCCACAAGCCACAACCTCACTCTTGAATCGAACGCACAAGGTTGTACGTAGGCTACTTCAAAGAAAGTTGATGGACACAAAACACAGAAAAGAGTATAAGTTCCACCAAAAGAAAGAATAATGACATGCTACTGGCATGATAACAGAAAATTTATTGGCACAAACTAAAAATTAGATGCATTAGAACTTTCATCTAGATGCAAAACCACTAGCAGTGGCTTTTCTATGGAAGTTCATGGTTATGCAGACACGTATTTATATGCAGACATGTATGGAATTAGTAATATCCATACACACCAAAAATATTTATATGCAGAATTGCAGACACGTATAAGCATTATAGCTCAAGCAAAAAAAAAAAAAAGCATTACCAAAGATTATTTGCAACCAGAACTTCAAAGCAATTATTTAATATTAGCTACACCAAATAACAAAACAATTGTGCATTCTTGTGTAATAGAATGTTCTCATCTGCCACCACCCACCATTGTTATTCATGCTATCTTCTTTCCACTCACCCTAGCTAAAGTTCTTCTTAGCCAAATATAACTTCACATACTGTTAATCAATTTTAACAGGGTACAACCATGCCTAATGACCCTCATAGTTTTCCTAAGAAGGAAAACCAAAATATAAGCTATTATTGCAAAAGGTAATGTACTTCCAGTGCTGATTTATGTGAAAGAATGTTTTGGAAGCCACAATAATTAGAACAAAACTACAACTATTATATTTGATAGTAGTGTTATCCCACATTTGTTAAGAGTCTTGGGTTTCCTATGATCTTATATTCAAGTTGGGCCCCTCCACCTATTGCCAATTGGTTTTAGGTTGGATACTTAACATGGTATTAGAGCCCAAGTGTATTTTGCTATGTTACTCGGACTTGGGTGAGTGTCGGATACGGGTATGTTCAATTTTTTCTAAGTTTTTCCATGTATTTGGAGGGTCCTTGGAGGGTCATATCCCCATACCCTTGTCCGGATATGCGTCGGACACGGGTACTTCAAGAAAAATGAAGAGTCGGAGCAACAAAGGTGTTCTATTCTTCCTGCCTAACCCCATGTGAGGTTGACCACCCCTTGTGAGGTTGTCCACGAGTAGGCCCTTGTTGAGCTACATGAGGGGGAGTGTTAAGTGTTGTTATCCCACATCTATTAAGTCTTGGGTTTCCTGTGATCTTATATTCAAGTTGAGCCCTTCCACCTATTGCCAATTGGTTTTAGGTTGGATGCATAACAATATCTCAATGGAAACCTTATAATCTATGTTAGATGTGTCATCAATCCTCCATTTGTTCTATGGTTTCTAAAATGTTGAAACTTTTTTTCTAAAGAGTAATGCACAATCCAGTAGATATCTGAATTTCTCCCTCTAGCAAAGTCATTTCTCTTACATATCAAGATCTGTACTTTGGAAACATTATGCTCAATGTTAGATTTTTCATAAATGCCCCATTTGTTGTTGCATGAAATTGTTAGATTCGTTGGAAGAAGGATTGTTATCCAACATAAGACAACATAAAAACAGAATTCTAAGATCAAATTCCAGTATCTACCGCCACTGAGTTACCAATTGGGAATTGAACTTGCCATCTAACCTCAATTATAAACTAATCATAATAGCAGAGCCTTTTTGGTTGACATATGAACACATAGTCTATAGAATTATTACTAACAACATTAGTTAATATTAATAGTTAAAATACTACATAAATGAATAAAACAACCACTAACAAGAAAAACATTATATGTTGCAATGCATACCTATCATTTGTTAGATTCCATGCTTCCTGCCTCAACTCGGTAGGTGTCTCAAGGGTAGCAAGGTAGCTTGGTATGAACTTATGAGGATGCTCAACATGACAAACAAAACCCATCTCTTTCAATATGTGTCTTTCTGTTCTGCTCAATTCTGCTTTCAAGTCAGAAAATTTCTGAAAATAACAAACAGAAAGAAAAAAATAGTCACTAGGAATAAAGCCTAGACTATCTGCTTTGAAAAAGAAGTGCTGGATTTTGTTAATTGCAATGATACTTTAAAGACTAAGCCTAACCCCAATGGCAAAAAAAATAAAGTCGAATCATTGTTGCAAGAAACAGGTGAAAAAAAAATCCATCAATAATAACTGACATATTTACAATAATAAATGAACTTATCAATCTCACCTTCGAATATAGGTCCAAATGCTCTATTGGTAAGTTCTCTCTCCTACATTCCATTCTGTGGAAAACTATGATTACTTGCCTTGCGCTCCTAGGGTTTTCCTCTAGTTTTGATGCAAGCCACAAAGAGCTAGCCGCAACTATCTACAAAGAAATAAAAAATGTCAAACGAGGATAGATTTTTGCACCTGTTTCCACTTTGACCAGAAGGATCAAAGAAAAAAAAACCCATAGTTCCTAAAATCTTTAAGAAATTAGGCTGTGAAAACAGGCAGAAACACCCACCACTACAACTGAATGCAACACAACTAATCCTTCAAACACAAAAACAACATCATAGATAGTTAATGCTAATTCTTCTCTTCCTCCCATTTTAACAGTTCATCTACAGCCAAAGAAAATATTAAAATAGATTAACCTTGACATCAAAGCAGGCAAATGACTTCTTGCAGTAAAAACGATGGAATAGAACCTGGCCAGTGGCCATGACAGCTTGGGGCCTATAAGTATAAAATTAAGGAAACATAAATCAATCAGACAAGTATTTATAAATAAATATGATTTATATAACTACAATTATATACAAAAATAAAGAAGCAATAGATACATTTTAAGTAAAATTCCGCTTTCTTGGATGAGATCACAGCCATAGATTCTTAATGTAGTTTCCGTTGCTTCATCTATGCCATCTTTCCTTGAAGGTGAGTTCTTTAGCTGCTCATCAGTTAAGTAGAAGTTGTCAATTGCCGTATAGATCATTGTTTGCTTAACAACCTTCTATAAACTGTCACAAAATGAAAACCAAACAAAAAAAGATCAAACTTCCGCATTCCAATATCAACAAGTTAACTATTACAGAGACATTAAAAGTGAGGCTCAGAAAGTAATCTCTAACAATTCCAATTAGAGCAGGATTCCCTAGTAAACTGTAAACCCTAAGAATCTCTGTTTGATGCTGAGAAATCTTAGAAAAAGAAGGAAATTGAAACCCTAAGGAGATGTTTGGTGGCAAGTTAATCTGATCACATTTCCCAGAAATATCCCTAAGCAATTAATCGCATCAAATTTAAAAATTGAGCTTAATTAAGTTAAAAAAAAATAAAGAAAGTAGCTTAAAGCCTTAAAAATGAAATTGATTAAGTTTAAAAAAGAAGAAGAAATTAGCAGAAAACAGACGAAATTTCCAGAAAAGATTAAACCCAGCGCTAATCAAGCAAATACTATTAAATAATGAGTTAATTAAGCAACAAAAAAAAATGAAGAAAATTTCAAATTAGCTATAAACCAAAACTAATTAATAAAACAGTGAAGAGATTTCAATCCACTTCCAACCTAAAACTAATTAAGCAAAAAAATGAAAATTTCAAACTAACCTACACCCTAAATTTAATTAAGCACATATATGAAGGAATACAATTAGCCTAAACCCTAAATTCTCATCCTACTGCATGGAATAAACTTTCCCCCGAATTTTACAATAAAGACAGAAAATAAAACAAATTGAAACTGGAAAAAAGGGGTCGGAAACAAGAACTCACCGGTTTTCCGGTGAAACTCGGGAGGCAAACGGCGGTGTTGAGGAAAAAGAGAGGGAGAGCTGAAATCTGAAGAAATGTTTAAAAAACTGCAGTGTGACTGTGTGAACCAATGAGAAAGGAAGGACCGAAGGAGAGAGCGAAACGGTGACGTACAAGGCAAAGGAGACAAAACAAAAAAGGAAACCAAGAAGTGGAATAAGAAGTAAAAAAAGTAATAATATACTTATTAATTATAAATTTTTAAAAAAATTTGTATTTTAATTTTAAACCACATACCAAGTTCTTATATACTAATTCAAATTAATTTTTATAAAAAAATTACAATTACAATCAAATGACAATATATAAAATAATTATGAGGATCCACTTACACTAATGTAAAATTAAATTAGTTTTACATATTTTCATAACTTTTTATACGATTTATATTTGTTTAATCCGATCGTTGTATTTCATATTCTATTCACGTAGATCATGCACGTCGAGTCTCAAGTAAATTAAAAATGTCTAACTATTTGTTCGATGAAAAAAACTTTTAACTGTTAAATATATATTGAAAAAAATAATATTTTCGATCAATAAGATAGAGATATTTGATCGATTCGAAACTTTACGTGCACAACGATTACAATTATATTGTTAAATCAAACGGTCGGTTTGTTAAAATATAAATCGTATAAATAATTATGAAAATTTGTAAAATTAATTTAATTTTACACTATTATAAATGGCTCCCTCCTCTAAAATAATATATCTATAAATAATCAATAAATAATCCAAACAAACAATAAAATGAAAAATTTTGTTATTGAGATAAAACTCATTGACTTTTTATGTTGCGTGAATTTTTTGTTTTTTTAAAGTATTCGTGTTCAATATATATTCGAACATGGATATGAAAATATGATCATCTAAATATATAAAATAAAAAATAAAAATAATTAAATATACTTATGTTAGACAAGTATTCATATCCGAAATTCACTCAAATCCATGTAACAGCTTCAGTTTCTAAACTTCAAATTTCCGTCTAAAATTCATTCAAAAAAATTTTTGCAATGGAAAGTTAATACACCATTTAATTTTTTGATAATTGTATAATGATAAAATCCATCCAATTTCTCACTTAAGTTTTCATTCTTCTATCATGTTCCTTGATGTATTATTTTTATCCAATTAAACTCAATTTTGCATGAAAAATGCAAACATTTTTAAATTTTGGATGAAAAATGCAGACATAATGACTAACAAAACTATGTTGTCTGAGATACAAAACCTTGAAAAAAAAAAATAGACATAAAAATAAGAAAAGAACTTGCCATCGTCTATTAAGCACCCAGGTTTGCAATCTGGATGCTCAACATGGCCATCCTCGCAACTAAGGGAATAAAATGGCGCAACCCACAAAGCAAAAATTGACTTAAGGGTTAGTTTATGAAAAAAAAGTTTGGGTTGAAAAAAGTGTGTTTATAAAGTATAGTAAAAAAATGTGGTTTAAAATTTTTTAAGTGTTTAGCATTGTTGTGAAAAAGTGTTGTAGGAAATTAAAATGTCAAAAAAATTATGTTTAAAATAATAAAAGTATAGAAATGAGAGAATAATAAAGTCATTTTATCCAAAAGCTAACTTTTAAAGTCCAAAAGCTATATTTTTTGGCTTTTTGGTTTGGCTTTTCAAATCATAGTTTCAATGGTAAAAGTCATTTTTTTTTATGTGTTTAGCATTGCATTTGCGGTGAAAAACAACTTTTAACCTCAAAAACTGTGCCAAAAACAGTACTGCCACCCGTTTTGGCAGCATACTTTAGTCACCTTGGCTCCACTTGGGTCCTTCTTCTCCACACTCTTTGACGACACCAACAGCAACAGTCTGTCTCATGTCCCTAACGGCAAAACGTCCAAGTGGGGGGTACTCGGAGAAGGTTTCCACAACCATGGACTTGGTGGGAATCATCTTAACCATACCAGCATCACTGTTCTTCAAGAACTTGGGCTCTTCCTCGAGCTCGAACTCGATCGAGTTTTATTTTTAAAACTCGAGCTTACTTGATTAGTCTCATTTACTTAGTAAAATATTAGCTTGATTCTTATGTTCGACTTAAAACTCGATTATTTATACTCGATTTCGAATTGAGATTTTTCAATACTAATTAAAAATAAAAAAATTATATTAGACTTAGAAGCTATTTGAGTCAAGTATAAGATATTCGAATTCAGTTCGCTTGATAACTCGAACTCGACTCGACAATAACCGAACCGAATTCGAGTTTTTTAGTCAGAGGGTCTCTTGGGCTCATTGATCTGGTCAAGAGCCTCAAGGAGGGTTGGGCCCTTGTACAAATAGAGGTTGGTGGACCTCACAATCATGTTGTAAAATATTTCTTAAAATTATAAAAATATCTCCTGAATATTTTTAAATTTAAAATGTTGGCCCCTTTATCTCTCCGTTTTACTTAAAAGCCCTAAAATAACGAAACAAAAAGGGAAAAAAAACTCAAAAAACAACGAAGCCGCCATTGTTGCAGGTTCAAAAACCTCCCTCTTTCTTTAATATACTGATTTAAATCGATAAAATTGTAAATAATTACTAATTTTTCATGATTATTTTTTTTCTTAGGATTTTTGCGAAATATTTAGGAAAAAATGGGGAAATTAGGGAAAAAGGCGAGGAAATTTGCAAAGAAGAATCTTCAATCTGTGTTGAAAAGAAAGCGGAAGTTGAAATCTATGTTCAAGAAGAAGACTTCTAAAAGTAAGGATTTATTTTATTTTATGTTTTTTTTTCATTGCCTTGTCTATGATTTTTTTTTAGTTTCATGTGTGGTTTGTTCACTTGTTCTTGAGTGTAAAAAGTAATTAAATTTGTTAATGAGAACTTACTGTGGTGAAATTTTTTCTAGGAGATAAGCAGGACGGAGCCGAAAACCTAGAAGAAGATCAAATAGGGAAGTCTAATGGAAGGTAAATATAAAATAAATCAAAAAAATCAAAATTTTAACTTTTGTGAATAATACAATATATTATTTAATTTTTATATTGAACATTTATGTTTCAGTGTATGTTAAATTCTGCATTTTTGTTCATTTTTCGTCAAGTATAATTGCATTTTAGCAACTTTTGAAGAAATAGAAAGAAAGTAGCAAAAGTAGCAGTCAACTGAGTTTAAAAGGATTTTATTTGGTTATAATCATCAATTTCATTTGTATTCTCTCCTTTTGCTTTTTAATTTTGTTGTTTTGAATAGTGCTTCGACAATATAGACATGCGATGTTGTGCCTTTTCTTAAAACATTTAAAATATGTTTTCAGAGACTTGGAAGGCGAAAACTTAGAGGATGCTGCTCTTGATGCGGTATTTAGTGATGAGAGTGATGTGGTTGAAGATGATTCGGACAGCGATGGATATTTATCTGAGGTTTTGAAATATAAAACACCTTAAAAACCTCCAGTTGGCTTTCTTTTTAGGGTTGATAGGGTTTCTCATATTGATGTTTGAATTTAATGATCAGGACTCGGGCTGTGCATATTTTGATGACAATGGAAGTGAGAGTAATCAAGATGGTGAGGGCACCATAAACAGTTGTTTCTATAGGTGTTTTTTCCTTCCTGCTAATATCTCTGATTCATTTATCTATGCTTTTGTAGATATGGATGCAGACAACGGTGGTGCTAGTGATTTATTGGTGCAGAACAGGGAAATTCTTTTAAAACTTACAGAGAAGAAGAAAAAATTAGAGAGGCTGCAGAAAAAGGTAATTAGGTCTTACTGCTGTCAAATTGCTGATTTTGCGCGATTAAATAATGGTTTGAGAGTCAATGATTGCCTCCTATGGTTTTATTAGAATTGTATAGTGGAATTAGCTCGTTTTGAAACCAGCTAGGAGTTACAGATGAATTTCATGCTGATATACTCAACTGAATGCCTCCTATGATTTGATTAGAATTGTATAGTGGAAACGATACTAGAATTAATTGCTTTTTATAAGTGCATACAGTTGGATGTATTTGCACATATATTGGTCTTTGAATCTATGTCTTTCTTTCTCCTTTTCATTTGGTTGTATGTTCAATTTTATCTTGTGTTACACCAAGCTTGTAAGTTTCTTGTTACTTAAAGGACCCAAATAGTTTCTAGTTTCTACCATATTTATTTAATTGAGCATTTCTACTATAATTTCAGGACCCTGAATTTTCTAAGTTTCTGGAAAGCTATGAGAATGGCCTCGAGAAATTGAGGGATGAGGAGAATGTAAGTTATTTAATTTGTCTATTTTCTTTTTAACTAGATAATAAGATATGATTAGATGGGAAAATGTGTCAATCTTTTTATTTTTTATTTCTTGCTATCGTCTGCTCTTGATCTGCATTAAACTGCACTCAGGTGGCAGTAAGAAAGAACATATAAGCTTTTTAACTTTGATCAACTTTCCTGCATCCAAAGTTTACAAAATTGTAAGTCTAGTGGGGTGAAAGCAACACTTATAATTATTATTTCAGTATTGCTTACAATTATAACCAAAAAGAAAATCATACCATGAAGGTCAGATACTCAGATATATGGATATTATGGTTATGTCTTTTATGTCTTTTTTTTATGAGATATTATGGTAATGTCTTTTTTTATTTATTAGATATTATGGTTATATGCTAATAAACTATGTTATCAAAGAATTATAAACCCGTGATCATTTGCTAGTATTTCAGAAAAAGAAGGAAAAATAAATAGTGGACTTCTTTGATTCCTCCTTTTTGCCCTTATTTTGTCCATTTGATGGCCGTGCCTTTGTGAACTTTTTATATTATTCTTTGTAACAGTATTCAGATGAGGACAGTAGTAGTGACGACGGCACACAGAGTCCCAGGAAAGGCACTGTAAATTTAAGAAAGGACAAGTTGTTGACTAGCTCTGCCCTTAATTCTTTGTGCCAACTAGTCAGAGAGCAGCATAGTATATCTGCACTTACTAGTTTATTAAATGGGTATCGAGCTGCATGCCATTATGGAACTGAACCATCTGGTCTTCTTGATGTCGGCTCGCGCTGTGGACTTCAAGATAGCAAAACTTTTTCCAAGATTTTAATCTTCATGCTTCAGGAGGCTGATAATATTTTTCGAGAAATGCTAGGAATATCATGTTCTAGTTGCAAAAAAGAGACCATTTTGGAGTCAAAGAAAAGTTCAAAATGGAAAACTATGAAGCCACTGATCAAGTCTTATTTGAGAAGTACATTATTTCTCCTGAATCAAGTTACTGACTCTGAGATACTTGCCTTCTCCTTGATTCGAGTCAGAGCCTCTATAATATTTTTTGCTGCTTTTCGTCCATTGCTGCACAGACTGATCAAGGTATTATAATCTCTGAGATATGACACTTCAAATATATATTTTATGAGCAGTTTTGTAATACTAGTAATTTTAGGATATGGTAAAGGAATGTTAAATTGTTAATATTGTCTTATATTAGTGTATGTACTATTCAGTTGGTATATAAGGTTATATGTTTCCATGGTTATGCACCCAATGTTTTAATTAGTAATATATGTGGGAATTAGGTGAATGCAAGACATGAGGAATCTTAAACTCTAGCTGTATCCATATCTTTTTTTGTGATGATTCTGTTTTACTTTCTTTTTTTCTTTTTTATGTTTTCATCTCATACCTTCATGCCATAGAAATAACTCTTAATTTTTTTTTCTTCCACTCAGCAATAACTCATTAAATTGATTACAGATTGCAGTTCATTTGTGGGTAACAGGTGAAGGGACTCTTGCATCACATTCTTTCCTGGTCATAAAAGATGTGGCTTCTGTGTTTAGCTCAGATTGTTTCGACTCATGCTTGATTAAAACATATAAGGCCTTCATCGGTCACTGCAAATTTGTCGATCCAGTTTCATCCAAACATATACAATTTCTTCGCAACTCCTTTATTGAGCTATGCTCTCAAGATGTGCAAAACTCATCTAGAAAGGCAATGGTTTGCGTCGAGCAACTTTCTAAGATACTGCAGACGGGTCTACAAACAAAGAAGAAGGTATGTAATGTGCATGTCTTTGGTGTCTCATTTAACTCTATGAGACCGGATTGGGCATTACTTCATTGCTTCTTAAATTAGATGCCTATGGATATATGTAGTTCGTTATGACTTTGATCTTATTAGGCCAGGCCAAGTTTTAATGGTGCTTGTTTGTTATTGTTTGCAAGCAGGAAGCAGTCAAAAGGATATGCAGTTGGCAGTATACAAACTGCATTGATCTCTGGGTTTCATTTATATCAGCCAACATACAAGATTATGATCTCCAGCCATTGTTATACATGATCATTCAGATTATCAATGGAGTAGCTGTCTTGTTTCCTGGACCAAGATATTTGCCTCTAAGACTTAAATGCATTCAGTGGTTGAATAACCTTTCTAGTGCAAGTGGGGTTTTCATTCCTGTTGCATCTTATACTTTGGATATTTTGGAATATAAAACTGGCAAGGACAATGGGAAACCTGGAAAAGATTTCAACTTCTCCTCGACTGTGAAGGTTAGAGACTGGTCATCATTATTACTATGAATTGAAATGTCTCTTGGGCACAAGATCTATGTATTTCTGCTATAACTAATGTGGATGTTTATGGTGCAGTTGCCAAAACATTGGTTAAAATCTCGAAACTTTCAGGACAAGTGTGTTTCTTCTGTCGTTGAATTACTTGCAATGCACTTTGCTCAGTGGAGCTATCACATAACTTTTCCTGAGCTGGCTACTATTCCCCTCATCTGCCTTAGGAAGTTTCATGAGACAACAACCGTTGAGAGTTTCCGGCGTGTACTGAAGCGATTTATTGATCAGGTACGGATTTTTATGAAATTCATAGTTGTATATTGTTGAACCAGATCTGCCTTGTCAGTGTTGGGCTAAACATGAATGCAAGAGAGTAATCTCAAACCCCTTGTGCCGGAAAATAAAATAAAAAATGCAGCCTTTTAAATCATGCTATGATGATTTTGGCAGTCACCTATGATATACCTAACAATATAGATTGATTGGAACTAAGACTTTTCATTAAGCAGTGCGCCGGCAAAGGATTTTTTTAATAAAAAAAATCATAAAATGTTTACTTTTTTCTGATGTTGTAGGTGGAGCAGAACATTGAATTTATACAGAGGAAGAGAGATGAGGTGGCATTTTCACCGAAAGATCATCAATCTGTTGAATCGTTTCTGCAGGTTTGCATTCTTCATTTAAATTATACCTAAATTTTTAGAATTATAATGAAGTGAATTTCCTGAACTTCATAAATTTGTTGGCATGCAGTTTGAAAAGTCCAGTGCTAATGCTCCATTTACACAATATTACAAGAGTATAATCGAGAAGGCAGATTCCCGGAAACTGGTTATGAATCAGAAGATAAGGTGCATTATTTCTCTCTGACTTGGTTCTAATCTTACATTGCTTCGGTTTTTGGGGGTGGGGAAGGAGGGATGCTTTATGATTCTGGTGAATTCCAAGTTATTATTTATTACTATGTTATTCGGATTCGGGAGTGAGTGTCGGATACGGGTATGTGTCCGACACGGATATGCTCAATTTTTTCTAAGTTTTTCCATATATTTGGAGGATCACACCTCCATACCCTTGTTTGAATATGTGTCGGACATGAGTGTCGGACACAGGTACTTCAGGGAAAATGAAGAGTCGGAGTAACATAGATTTATAATCATTGCAATACCATGAATGCTGAAATATATTGATCTTGCTGTGTTTAGATTCATTCAGAGCTTAACCCGTTATTAGTACTGCAGTTCCATGTTACAAAAGAAGTCAAAAAGAAAAAAAAGACAACTTCCAAACAATACTGTCCATGTGGGTGCTAAAGATGACGAAGTTTCGGAGGAAAAAAAAGTAGATTTATCGATTGACAATGGAAGAGTCGGAAAAATGAGTAAGAAAAGAAAAACCTAAGATTAATATTCCGGTATTGCCTCTGCTTACTAATATGTAAGAGTAAGAAAACCTATGAATCGTTAATTCCTTCTCGTTTTCTAGATCGATTATTTAATGGACTCCTAAGCTTTTATGATTTCTATTTGTAAAGCAGAAAATGCAAATGAAAATTTTGTTTAGAACGGCAAAAGTTAGGTTTGATGTTTGAACATCAAGTCAAACAGGTTTTGTATGAGACATTCATTAGTTATAAGAGAATCTAATCTTGGATTATCTGTTGGTTTAGATTCTTTCATTGTTTTTCTTTGTTTATCGAACGATAATGATTGGGAACTAACTAACCAGTTATGAAGATGAAAACTTTATCATTGATATATGGTTGGTAGTTTGGTGACTTGGTGTTTAAGTTGGGAGGAGATGCCCTGCCCTTGCTTTTTATCTCATTGCTGATTAAAAATTTGATCTCTTTTTGAATCTCCTTTGGGTTGCTAAAGCAAGACATATAAAGCACTAAAAGTATGATTTTTAAAATTAGGTTGACTTTTTTTTTTCTTTTTGATTGTAGACCTTTTGTTTGTTTGTTTGTTTTTGTTTTTTTTTTTAATAACAATATTGTGTTGTATGATGCATGTGGAGAACATGAAAACGTGGACATGAAATAGACCTGACCTCGGACGGGCTGGATTACACGTCCGGCCCGACAGGCTAAGCCTAAATTGGGTCGAACTTGAATAAGTTTTTAGTCATTTATGTCAATTCGGTTCAACTCAGATTATTGTTTAAATAATAAAAAGTATTTTTATTTAAATTTAATTATAAAAATATTAATATTAATATAAATTATTTTTTAATATATTTTAAATAATAAAACGGGTTTTTAGATCTAGTCGAATCAGCTTGGGCAAACAAAAAAGTTTATTCAAGCTGGTTTGATCCATAGTAGATTTGTCCAAGGGTCAAATTACTTGATAAGCTCGGGGAAAATTGGGTTGGGCTTGGACAAGGTTTTTTTTCATTCGAGCTGGCTCGAATTACTATTCATCTAATTACAAAAATATAAAAATATATATGTTTTAATATTTTAATAATTTATGAACAGTAAATAGGCTTACAACTCGACTCAGGTTTGGCCCAAAACGGGCTTGGACAAGGATGAAAAAATTTTTTTTTAGAGTTGTGACTCGGCCTGACTCATGGGCAGGTCTAATCCATCCTTTTTTTTAAAGATCAAAAACAAAGATTTTTCTTTTTTTATTTATTTATGGGTTTTGGGAAAAGACTTGTTATGCATTTGGAATTTCACTCTTGGATAATTTTAAAATTCACAAACGAATTAATTAGGTAAAAACTGTCCATTATGAATTGAAGTCCTTTTAATTGAAACAAAAGTTGCTAGTTGAAGATTCAAAAATTGAAAAATGTAGGATTGAGTTATGCAACTAATATTTTTTCTTCAAAAGAAGAATAAAGATTTTAGTAGTTGGCAGTTAGAACAAAAACTATTTTAAAGCATAATCATTGGCTATATACCGTAATAAATATCTCATCTCACATATTAAATTGGTTTCGCTAACGAGTGTCATTAGGATACTTTTTTAAGGTTAATTAATATATTATTTAATGTAATAACATTATATTAAATGTAAAAGATGATCAACTTTATTAATCATTTTTAATACATTGAATGAAAATATTACTATATATAAAAATTTTAAAGAGTACCTTTAAAACATTCTTTAACAAAATCCTATTATAATTACATCCTATTATACAACCCTAGACTAGACTACTTGATTCTCAATTTCTCGCTCGTGTGAAAAGAGAAAAACTTTCTCACTCGTGTGGAATGCAAACAGAAGAAACCTGGACTTCAGAAGCATTTTAATGCTAACTGTTCCACCCTAAAACCTTAAGCAACCTCCATAAACCCTTGGCTGATCTCCTCCTTTCCTTATCACCCTTGACATTTTCCGGTTCGCAGCCGCCGCGGCCGCCGCCGTCCGTTGCTTGAAACTTCATTGCCTTACTCTTCTTCCTGCTCTGCCTCATCTTCATGTCCTTAAGCTCAATCTCCATTGGAAACCTTCCTACTCCAAAGGCAAACAAATGCCACCTTGACTTGACTGGAGTTGCTAAAATGGACACTTTCTTAACAGAAAAATCAAACTTTTCATCACCCAATTTCTTACTTTCACTCCCAATATATTTCCCATAGTTGTTTTTGGATTCTGAAACTGGCAATGACAAAGACTTGTTGAAACTCTTTCCTTTTGATTCTTTTGCTGGAAATGTTATTGACTTGTTGAATGAATGTGAAATTTTCCATGGAAACAAACAGCTGTTGATGCTCTTTTCATTTTCTTGCTTGACTTTGCATTTAAGGCTCTGGGATTTGTCTTCAATATTATTGGATTGTTTTTCTTTGTAAGAAATGAGTTTCCCACAAAAGATGATGTTGTTGTTATCTTGAGGGTAACTACTTGAGGCTGCTGCAGCAGGAAAATCTTCACTGAAAAACTCAAAGAAATCTTGATCATGATCATGATGATCTTCTTTGGAGAAATCATCATCATTCCAATATTCATTTGAATCACTGCTCATCACAAAATCACAAAGAGAAATTGTTTCTTCATCAGCTTCATCTCCAAAATTATCTTGCCAGGAATCATTGATTTGTTGCATAGTTTCCAGGCTATGATTTAACTTTTCAGCACCCATTGGAAAGAAAAAGAAGTAATTAAGAAGTGAAGAACACAAAGGAACTAAGGGTTAATTTTGAAGAAGGGAAACTTGGTTTATTGGGGAGTGAAGACCATTCAAAGATATATATATATATATATATATATATATATATATACAAGGAGCTTGGTTAAGAAAGGAGGACAGATTAATTTGATATGATTGAGATGACTTCTAGAGGAACAAAAGTTAAAAAAAAAAAACATAAAGTAATAATAAAGGGAAGGTATTAGGATTAATTAAATTCTATGTTAGTTTGATTTTTTTTTTTTTAAGTATTAGTGTTCTACACATATTCGAATATAAATATGAAAATATGATATTTCAAATATATGAAAAAATTTAAAAAATTTTGAATATACTTTTATCGAACACATATATCGAACACATATATGTATCCGATACTTTTCGTTGAATATGAGTAACCTAGGTAAAAATTGTTGGAAGCTTGGTAGGTTATTACTTACTATTAAACATCCAATTTTTATAATTTTATCATTTAATTTTTCTTCCAAATTATATATATATATATATATATATATATATATTTGTCGGGGCTTTGTCGAGGCTGTAATATTTTTGTATTTTTGACCAGGTTTTGTCTATGCTTTTGATTTTGAAGGTCAAAAACGTGTTTCAGATTTGGAAAAAAGTATTCTTGTTGTTTGTATCTAAAAGAAGTTCAAACAAATTATAACCCTTATAAGAAGTTAGTATAGTGAATTCAACGTGAAAGCTGTTAATTTGATGAAGAATATGACATAAATATTAGGTTTTCAAACTATGGGTCTTTGTTTTTTTAGTAACATGAAATCACACAAAGTAAAAGAGTCTAAAATTGCAATAATTCAAACTTCATTTTGTCTAGAACAGCCTAATGTCCACACAACTTTGAAAATTTTCAACTTTTTCAAGAGAAAAAAATGTTTACATTAAGTACCTATCAAGCTTGAAATTTTCAAATTAATTCAATTTTCCAGGCGTAGTGAATTGCGTATAAAGAAATTATCTCATTCACCATCAGTGAATTTTTAAAATTTATAAGAAAAATTAGTAAAGTGATACATATCTATTAAAGTTTATTAAAAAAATAATTCGACCGCTGTTGAAATTTTTAATTCCACAAGTGAAGTTATGAAATTACCACATTTCTCTTTTTTTTTTTAATTATTATTATTTTTTTAATATATCTTAAGGGGTACATGTCACATTACTGAATCCGTTTATGAAATTTAAAAACTAACAGTGAATGAGATAAATTTTTTGTAAAATCAAATTTAAAAAAAAATGATACATGTGACAATATCTTAATATCGTTTGTGGGATTAAAAAGATTCACTATCAATGTAGTAAAAACGAACTCATTACATATATATATATAGAGAGAGAGGAGAGATCCACTTACACTAGTGACACTTCTATAACTTTTTATACGATTTATATTTATTTAATCCGACAATCGTATTTCATGTTCTATTGACGTAGATCATACACATCGAATTTTGATAAAATTAAAAATATCTAACTATTTGTTTAATGTAAACAAATTTCAACTGTTAAATATAAATTGAAAAACAAGTATTTTTTATTAATATGATAGAGATATCGGATCAATTCGAAACTTTACGTGCACGACGAATACAATTATATTGTTAAATCCAACGGTCGGTTTGATAAAATATAAATCGTATAAAAAGTTATGAAATTGTGTAAAGCTAGAGCTGCTCATGGGCCAGGCCGGGCCGCGGCCCGATTTTTTTTTATTTTCTCTGCCCAGGCCCGGCCCTGGGTCGGCCCGCCCGTTTAGGCCTGAAACACTGTTCATTGGAATAAAAAAATATTTTTTTTTATTTTTTTATAATTAAAATTAAATAAAATAATATTATTATAATAAAAATTACTGTTCCGGGCCGGGCCGGCTCGGAACACAAAATATCCTACCCAGGCCCGGCCCAATACGGGCCAGGCCTGCCGAGCGGGCTGCCCGGCCCGTGAGCAGGTCTATGTAAAACTAATTTAGTTTTATATTAGTGTAAGTGGATCCCTCTTCATATATATATATATATATATATATATATATATATATATATATATAAACACGAATGTGAAATTTTTTTTGAACTGACGAAAATAGTCATTATTGTTTAATATATTTCTAAATTGCAATTATAAATATTTTTTATTAATAATAAGATTTGTCTAATTTATAAGTAAGAAGTTAATTTCATTAAAACACTTTAAATGAATTAATTTAATAATAATAAAAAAATTAAGCCTATGTTTGGATTGAAGATAAGAAAGGAAAGGAAAGGAAATGAAAGAAAATGATATTTCATTCACTTGTTTGGATAGCTAAAATGAATAAAGGAAAATAATAGATTATGAAAACTCTTTGTTTGTTTAAGGAATGGAAAGGAAATAAAATGAATGGATATATTATAATATATTATTCTAATTATACCCTTTTAAAATTAAATATTTAATTAATTTATTATATGAATCATAAAATTAATTGTTATGATTACATTTGAAATGTTAGAAAAAGAAAAAGAATTTCAATTAAAAATATGTATTATTTATGAATTCATAAAAAATATATGATTGAAATTATTTTTAGACAAACAATATAATTTTTTTAAAAATTTAATTCCAATGAGAAAATTCAATAACCTAAATATTTTTTTTAAAAAAAAAATTTATTGTTATTTTGTATAAATATTATTAGTATTTTATTATAGATTTAAAAAGCTTCATTATTATAGGTATTAATTATTCATTGTTACATGTGTTTTTGTCTTCTTCTTTTTAAAAAAAATAAAAAATATGAAATAATAATAAAATGAGAGAAAATTAAGATAAAGCACAAAATGAAGAAAAAAAAGTTATTGAATGAATTACAGATGCAATGGCTTATAATTAGCTAATTACCTTTGAAAATTGGGGAAAAAAATTACTAAGGGTATAAAAGTTATTTTATAATTAAAAAATTTTAGTCCTTTCCTTTCCCTACCAATTCCTCCAATTTAGGGTAATTGAAAAGTTGAACATTTGAAGGAAAGTAAGGGATGCTCAACTCCCCTCACTTTTCTTTATTAATTTTTTATTTTTAATCCAAACAATGGAAAGCAAGGGAAATGATTCTCTTTATCCCTTGTTTTACTTTCCTTTTCCTTTTCCTCTCCCTATCCCAATCCAAACATAGCATAAAATTTTATATAAAATTAATTTATCTTAAAAGTTTTAATTTTTTATTAACCTTAAAAAGTAAATCAATTTGTTTGATATATTGTTCACTATATTTTTAAATTGTCATTATAAATATTTTTTTATTATTTATTTAATTTACAAGTAAGAAGTTTAATTTCATTAAAACACTTTAAATGGATTAATTTGATAATTAATAAATTAAAATTTTATATGAACTTAATTTATCTTAAAAGTTCCAATTTTTCATTAATCTTAAAAAGTAAATTAATCAAATAAAAAAAGTAAAAGTTACATTGATTTTTTTTTTTTTTGTAATTAATTTTTTATTAATATTAAAAATAATAAACTTTATAATAATTTGATATAATTTGCACATGAAATAAACATTAAATGTTATTGCAAATTTTAGTTAATATATATTTTATTAGTTTTATTTATTTTTAAAATATACAATTATAAATTAAATAAATAAATAAATCAATTAGAATTTATGTGTGAATGCATGTGATAACCAATACAAATATATATATATATATATATATATAAGAAATCAAAAGAAATTAAATGGTCTAACACTATATTTTTTTTTTCCTACAAATTGGTCAATTTGTTTTACTAATTTTCAACTTAATTTTTTTTGCAGGGTCTTCCATGTGAAAGGAAACTAAAAAAAAATAAACCTACTTACTCTAATACTCTTAGAATAACAAACAATAACCATTGACTTAATTAGAAATATTTGACGTTTGAATGAGTTTTATACAAAGAAAATTCTCTAAGTGGTATACTGCAATCCGTCCGGCCCATATTAGACTTGGTCTGGGCAAATCTTTTAGTGATCCGAGTCGGTTATCTAATAAAAAATAAATTTTTTACAGTTTAATTTTAAAATTATATATAAAAAATAAAAAATATATATTTTTAATAAATAAACAGTAAACATGGATCGACAGGCCGGCCAAAGAAATCAAAAAATTTGGGTTGCTGCCCGACCTGACTTGACCCGACCCATGAACACCTTTATACTTCACTTTGATAATTTGAAATATATATATATATATATATATATATAAAATAAGAGTTGAAAGATGAAAATATACAATATCTCACATTGGCCAATGGCCACTTATGTAGACCTTGACTTGTTAGTACTTAACTTGGCAACCAAGGAAAATTTTAACTGCATTATTTAAAACCATTTTTTTGTTTTATATGTTTAATTTAATATAAAATTATTTTTTACATCAGTAGAGTTTTTTAAACTTCACATAAAAAAAAAATTAAAAAACATTGCCACTTATCATTTTATTTATTATATCAATTTATTAATCTATAATCTATAATATATAAAAGTAAGAATATAAAAAATCTTTTAAATTGGCCAAAATAATTATTGTTTTTCATTATATTTTTAAATTATCATTATAAATATTTTTTCTTATTAATAAAATTTATCTAATTAAAGTAATACGTTTAATTTCATTAAAACATTTTTCTTAAATGGATTAATTTGATAATAAATAAAAATTTTAAAAATTTATATGAAATTGCTTTATCTTAAAAGTTTTAATTTTTTACTCATCTTAAAAAATAAATCAATTTATTTGATATAAATAAAAAAGAATTAAAATTTATATTGATTTTTTATCTTTGTAATTATTTTTGTATTAATATTTAAAATAATAAATTTTATAATAATTTAATATAATGTACGCATTAAACAAACTTTACATGTTACTATAAATTTTAATTAATATACATTTTATTAGTTTTATTTATTTTATTTATTTTTAAAATATGCAATTATATATTCAAAAGTAAATAAATCAATGAATATTTACATGCAAACGCATATAATAAAAAAATACTAGTTATTTTGAATATATCCTAATAGGATATGTTGTAAGTTGTAACATCTAATTTTTATAAAATTTAAAAGTTTTATTAATTATGCATAAAATAAATTATTCTGAATATAAGATTACACAAATAAAATAATAATTGGCAAAGAGTCAATGAACAAAAGTTTTTTTTTTAATTATATTTTGTTTTTTTGTTTTTTTTTTTGGTTCACTTTCTAAAAATTGAATCATCATCAATGACATTGACGGCTAATATTAAGTTCTGGCCTCGTGTTTTACACTTCAAAAATAAAACTAAATTTGTTGAATCTTACAACTTGCTATTAGATTATAGCTATTGTTGGGTAACAACGATTAGGATTTTTTTTTTTTTTAATTACTTATTAGAATATGCTCTCGTTACGTTTGAATTAAAATTTTAAATATGATATTTATATTAATATATGACAAATATAATAATTCAATTCTTAAATCAATAAATTTAGAGTTAAAATTGAATTACGATGATAAATTATGCAAAATATGATATGAATTGAGACACGACATAAACACAATATAAGAAAATTAATTAAAACACGATACAAAAAATAACATGAACACAACACAAATATATGAACGTGTCAAAATTTACATAAAACGAATTATTAACGTGTAAAAATTTATATAAATTTATAATAAATTGAATACGATAATAACACAAAAAAAAAATAACTTTATTATAATACCTAACTTTTTCTTTTCTTTTCTTTCTCTTTTCTTCTTCATCAAAAAAATAATAATAACTTGATAATACCATAATTAATCCCTCAAACACAACTGATACCTATGATTAATTGTCTCCAAATAAAGCCATCCAAAATTGAAATTGAGTTCTCTCTTTGAACGAGGACAAATTTAATTATAGATATAGAGGTATAGATTTTGTAGTTTTAATATATTCAACTATTAAATAAATATTTATTTTATAATATAATCCACAACTCTAAGTTGTCATTGTTTTAATCAAAAGTCATGCATGTAATAACTCAACCAGTATGATTAAAAATGAAGTTAGAGTATAAATTTTTATATATAATATATATAAAATTATAAATATTGAGAATTTTTTGAACAACCGAAAATATCTATTATTGTTTATTATATTACTAAATTACCATTATAATTTATATTCAATTGTTTTATTTTCATAATAATAATTGTTATTAATGGTAAAAAATAAAAAAATTATGAGGATATAAGATTTATCCCTTATCCCCATTATAATTTATATTCGATTGTTTTATTTTCATAATAATAAATTTATGAGGATATAACATTTATCCCTTATCCCCATTATATATAATTTATATTCAATTGTTTTATTTTCATAATAATAATTGTAGAGTTCATGATTAACATAATCTCATACTATAATATATATTGACAACTTTGATTTAATATCATTTTAATTTTAACAATGTTTTTCTTTCAATTTGGAAATGATATTATGAAAATAAAACAATTATCCCTTATCCCCATTATATATAATTTATATTCAATTGTTTTATTTTCATAATAATAATTGTAGAGTTCATGATTAGCATAATCTCATACTATAATAAATATTGACAACTTTGGTTTAATATCATTTTAATTTTAACATGATTTTTTGTTCAATTTGGAAATGAGATATATACTATATTTTTTTATTTGACAAATAAATTGTTCTTTGTCTAATTTATATTAATTGTAAGAAGTTAAAAAATTATGAGGATGTAAGATTTATCCCTTATCCCTTATAATAACAAATTCACATCATATTCAATTGTTTTATTTTCATTTGTATTTCGTTTCGTGTATGCTTTATTAATTTTAGTTATTTTAAATATTAATTAATATATCCCCATTATAATTTATATTTAATTGTTTTATTTCCATAATAATAATTGTAGAATTCATGATTAACATAATCTCATACTATAATATATATTGACAACTATGGTTTAATATCATTTTAATTTTAACAAGGTTTTTCGTTCAATTTGGAAATGAGATATATACTATATTTTTGTATTTGACAAATATATTGTTCTTTGACTAATTTATATTAACCGTAAGAAGTTAAAAAATTATGAGTATATAATATTTATCCCTTATATTAACAAATTCACATCATATTATATTAATATAAAAAGTTATGAGTATATAATATTTATCCCTTATCCCTTATATTAACAAATTCACATCATATTCAATTGTTTTATTTTCACTTAATTGGTATTGCAGTTATATACCAACTAAAACTAAGATTTCACACTATAAAATAGATGTATTAGCATCCAATTATTCCAACATTTAGGGCTTCACATACAACATAAGTTTGTTTTTTCTCTTATAAGGTTTCTTGCTTTTTTTTTTTTTTTTAATTTTTGTTGCATATCACATGTGGTTCTTAGCTTATTCTTTTTATTTTTTGTTCAATAAGTTTTAAAAAAAAATTATTGTCTTTGGTTTGTCTATTTTTTATTTGTTTAATTCGTGTTTGTTAATTTTTTATATTAATGCAGATTAAATGGAGGTCGTCAGTATTAATAGGTTAGAAATATCTCCAAAAAAATAGAGTATCAAAGTAATGGTTCTTCGAAGAGGAAATATTGAGAAATATTCTAATGATAATGGCACAGGGAAGAGATTGAAAATCATTGTAATTGATGATGAGGTAATATTACTATGTATAAATTTTATTGATCTTTTAGTTTTAATTTTTATACAAATTATTTTTTTTGATAATTTTGTTTTTAAATTTCAGGTCATGATGTTTAATGATGCTGTTACAAAGTTCAAAAATCTTTTTGAAAAGGAAAAAACTTACATCACTACAAATGGTGTAGTGAAAAAAGCATTTGATAAGTTTACTACTGTTCATAGTAAATTTGAATTGTCACTGACAGCATATAACATTGTCAATGAAGGAATTTCTCCAATATACAAAAATATTTTGTTCTATGATTTTATTTCCTTTGATGATTTGAGAAACAACATAGACAAAGAAATAGGTATGATTTCATTATAAAACAAAATTATATTATAATAGTAATATGAATGACAAATGAAATAATATATTTTATTTTTTTTGTAGATATTATAGGTGTGGTTGTGAATGCCAAACCAACATTTTCAATTAAATTGTTTAAATATAATCACTGGTTAATTTATATATATATATATATATAAATATATATCTTTAAATTTAATCACTGGTTAATATATATATATATCTTAGGTTTTCTTGTCAATGAGAAATTTGCATTTTTGTTTTAATCATTAATAAGTTTAATTATTATCTCTAATTTGTCTTTTTTTTTTTTTTGTTTAATTTGTGTTTGTGTAAGTTTTTTAATAAATATTTAATCAATTATAAATAAAAAAAATAATTTCTCTTTATGATCAATACAAATTCCTCATATCAAGTTGAATTACATTTTCACTCTAATTAAAATTATGCCAACTGGTCAATGAGCAAAGAGTACTTATAGTCTTAGACTAATTCTCACTTAATTAGTAATATAGTTATATACCAATTAAAACTAAAACTTCTGACTATAAAATAGATGCTTTACCTGTTATTTTCACAAAATAACAAATATTGAGTAATACTTTATTAATCATTGTTTTTTGTTTTTGAATACAGTTTCTTGCTTCTTATTTTTTTCTTATAATGATTTTGGTTTTTTCATTTACTACCATAACATATTCTTTTTTTATCTAATTTTCTAGGCAGATTTCGGAATATTACAGATTCAATAGCTTTAAAAATTTTTATTTCACAACAAGGTTTTTGACTATTTGGTATTCTTTTTTAAAATACGGTTTCTTACTTTTTATTAGATTTGTTTTGGTTTGAGTAGATTTCGGCATATTGCAGTTCAAAGTATTTGTGTGTTTGTGTTTGGGTCGTGTTATTTTTTTGTGTGTTCAAAGTATTATAAATTTGGTAACAACTACAATGCAAACTTTTTCAATGCAAACTATGAGAACCCTTTCAATTTTAGCCATTAGATCTGACATAATCAATCTAAGCCACACATTTTTTCTGTCATTAGATGCCTTTTCTGATTCACATGTGAAAATGTGAGAAAATTACAAAAAAAGTTAACAACTAAAACCTATTTACTAATTCTAAATCATGACAAAAGATTTTATTAAAAAGAAATAAGACTTTGTTATTTTAAAAATAATTTAATTTATATTAATCTTCTCTATTATTAATAATGAGATTTAGTACTCAAATATTATTTAATATTTACAATAATAATATTAAAAGTTTTTTTTAATTAAACTATTAAAAAATATGTGTATATTAATATTAAATATTTTTAATATTTCAAAAGTAGCATTTAAAATATAAAACTAGCTGAATATTAATATTTTAATATTTTTAAATATATTTATTTAATAAAATAAATTAAAATAATTATTTATAAATATAATAATATATCAAGTTGAGTTTGAACTTAAAATTTGTGTCCAAGATTTTTCTTGTGGGTAAGTCTAATTTGGGAAAAAAATTATGCTTTGTTTGAATGAGATTAGAAATCTTCTTTTCTTATCTGTAAAAAAAATAATTTTAAAGTTTTGAGTTATTTTTTGTAGACCTCAAGTGAATTATCATTGTCATTTAAATTTTTGTCAACCTGGATATAAAAATTGCAAAAGTCAATATTTATGAAACAAATAAAATCTAAGAGAGAGGGACAAATCCTCTTAGAGTTTTAATGAGACCCGAAAAATTGACAAATAATCAAACTCATGAATAAGTCTAATCACAAATATAATAATTATTTAATATTTCAAGTTGCTTTTAATATTTTATCATAATTCATATTTCATAATATAATAATTATATAAAATTTTTTATGACAGATAAATATTTTTTTATCACCCTTCTATTTAATTCATTTAAACAGACAAATTTTGTTGCATTTAACGTGGGTTTGCATGGGTTGCATGGTAAGAGTTTTCATTGTAGTTGATCTATTTTAAGCGGACTCAAAAAATAAATATATATTATATCTAAACATTAAAAAATATGTTAAGTTATATATGTTTTAAAACTTAATAAAAAATAAAAAAGTATTACAGACTAAATAAAAAATATCATTTTTTTTATTTTGTTTTTTGTAAAAAAAACAAAGGTTATCTGAACAGGTCAGGATTATAATAGAGGTGTTTATGGGTCGGGTTGGGTTAGGTTTCGACCAGGTTTAAATATGATATCAACACCATATATACTTGCCCAAGTCAGGCTCGACCTGAAATATAAGCCTCAAATTCTGCACAAGTTCGTCCATATTTATAAATGGATAGCCTAGACTCATCTCTAGGTTTAAAAAAAAAAAACATATTATTTTTATTTTATCTTTAGTAATTAATTTTTTTTCATTTTATTAATTTTCAACTATGAATAACTTAATATATTTTTAATATTTACACTATAATATTATAAATATATTTATTCTTTACATTATATAAATTATATAATATATATTAAAATAATATATTTTATATAATTGAAAAAATGGATCGGACCAGGCTGAGCTCGGGTCTTGAATATTGGAGCCAAGGCCCGACCCAATTTTTAAACGGGATTTGTTTTTTGCTCATGCTCATTTTTTGGGCTTAATATTTTTGTCCAAGCCCTCTCAAATATCGGGCGAGCCTTCGGGCTTGGATAGATAGCCTAGCCCGTGGACAGGTCTAAATTGTAACATTTAGTAGTATTTGATTGGCTTTGACAAAATTTTGAGCCTCAATTGTTGGTCAGATCAGGCTTGAGCAAGCACGTAAAGTGTTGATACCATACCTATGTCCGACATGAACTTCGCCTGACCCGACAAATTTTTTTTTATACTTTTACTAATAAATGTGTTTAAATTAACATACGTGTTTAAATTTAAAAAACTTTATTCACTAAAATTAACATGTTGGTAATATCGGACACGACACGAGAAAATAACTAAAATATGATACAAAATATGACACGACACAAAATAAATTACACGAATCCACAAATGTGTGAAAATCTATATAGCACGAATTATTGAGGTGTCAAAATTTATATAAACATATAATAGCATAAACACGATTATAACATGATTATAACACGAGAAATAACACGAACATAATACGAATATACGAATTATTAGACTTACATGTGATAAGTTTATTAAAATAAAAATATATATTTTTAATAAAATAATATTATAAATTGGATCTAGGCTAATAAATTTATTCTCAAATTAGCCAAACTTATAAACTTGATAAATAGTTTGATCCATAAATAAATATAATGACAATATTTTATTTAATTAATTTGTAATAAAGTTTTTATTATAACAATAACACAAAATACTTTTTTATTATTGACTTTTTTGTAATTGTCTTAAAAGATAACTTTAGCTCTTTTTTCAAGAAGGTTCTCACGGTTCTTACCACAATAGTTTCTACCGTAGTGTTCACCTATAAATTTATATAAAATTTTACACGTTAATAGTTTATTTTATATAGATTTTGACACGTTCGTGTATTCGTGTCGTGTTTTAATTATTTTCTTATATTGTGTTTGTGTCGTGTCTCACTTTATGACATGTTTTGCATAATTTGTCATAATTGTTCAATTTAGAAAAAAATTTGTGTTTGTGTTCAGTTTGTGTTATTTTTGTGTGTGTTCAAAGTATTATAAATTTATATAAAATTTTACACGTTAATAGTTCGTTTTATATAGATTTTGACACGTTCGTGTATTCGTGTCGTGTTAATGTTATTTTTCATGTTGTGTTTTAATTATTTTCTCATGTTGTGTTTGTATCGTGTCTTAATTAATTTCATATTTTGTTCGTGTGTTTAAAGTATTATAAATTTATATAATTTTTTACACGTTAATAATTCATTTTATTTATATTTTGACATGTTCGTGTATTCGTGTCATGTTCATGTTATTTTTCGTATTGTATTTTTTTTATTGTTTTTCTATGTTGTGTTCGTATCGTATATCAATTCATTTTATATTTTGCATAGTTTGTCATTATGATTCAATTTGGAGAAATTTGTGTATTCGTGTTATATCTCAATTCATGACATATTTTGCATAATTTGTCACAGTGATTTAATTTAAAGAAAATTTTATATGTTCGTGACATATTCATGTCCGTGTTATTTTTTGGTGTGTTCAAAGTATTATAAATTTATATAAATTTTTATGTGTTAATAATTCAGTTTATATAAATTTTGACATGTTCATGTATTCATGTCGTGTTTTAATTAATTTTTCATGTTGTGTTTGTATCATGTCTTAATTCATCTTATATTTTACATAATTTATTATAGTAATTCGATTTTATCTCTAAATTTATTTACTTTGATATTAAAACATAAAAAATTATTTAAATAAATAATAATTATTTAATATGATACAATTTAAATTTATTTATAATTATATAATTTAATTAAAAATTTATAAATATTTAAAAAAATGTCAACAAAGCGGGAAGAATTCTAGTATTTTTTTTAATTAAATAATACTATTAAAACCTAATTGAATTCAAACTGAACTTTCGAGCGGAAAACTTAATACTTGACAAATCTACTCTGGGCCCGCTTTTCTTCCTCCCCAAGCTTTCCTAAGGTGCCTTGTCAAAAGCACTTTTCATTGGCTATAGCCTATAATTTTTCTATTTTCCACGACATTCTCGGATCATCTAATCTGACTATGACACGCACCCGAACCAAAAGAAAACCAATCCCAATCTTAAATTATGCGCGTAACATCACCTTACCAATAAAAAACGTCCGTTTAACCCACGCCATGTACAAAGCACGTGAAAGTGAAGCCACCCCTACTAAAGGACATATCTGCCAAACAAATCTGATAAAGGGCATTTTAGGAAACATAAAAATGGGCAAAATCTTACTATAAAAACGAACGAGCGACTAACTCGGATCCCTATCATTCACTCTCTCATTATCTCTCTTCTGCTTTGCCGCTACGGTTTTAGCTTCAAATCTCTTTCTCTCTCTCTCTCTCTCTCTCTCTCTCTTTTTTTTCGAAGGTTCGATCCTCCAATCCTCAGTTTTTAAATTTATTTTCAGTTCCTTTTAATCGATAAATTCATTTTTTGTTTTTCCTGATTTTGATTCGCTGGCTTTGTTTGCTGTTTCAAGATCTTATTTTCATATTTATTATAATTTCGAAGATCTGTTCGCTAATTTTTTGTTTCAATGAGATTGTTTTTGTTTTGGTTCAATTCGTTTGTCTTTTGACTCTGATATATTGTTATTTTGATATTGGATAATAATAATTCAAAGATTAGATTATTTTTTTGAGAAATTGTTGTCTTTTAAGATCGTGGTATTGATTTTTTTGGTTATAGATATGTTTTTTTAATATTAATAAATTATGAATATCATCATATAAAGTAAAATAAAATAAAATGACTGGAGTTGTGTTTAAGTGAAATTTGTTTTAGGATTTTGGTGTCATTAAGTAATTTTTGCGAGTCATTCTATGATCTAATCATTCTCTGTTTTACTTTTGTTTTAAATTTGGATAGTCTGAAATCAATGCATTTGTTTGTTAGGTTTCATTTGATTGTATGGAATTAATGGATTATTTAGGTTTTATTTTTGGCAAGTCAACAACAAATTTGTTATAATTGTTTTATATAAAAGTAAAATCATTGTATTTTAGTTTTTCATTCTTTAATAGCTAGTACTTAAAGCAACAATCGAAAAGAAAGGAAAAAATCAAAAAGCACTTTGGAATTGTTTGATTATTGTATTTGCTACTTATTTTTTGCTTTGAAAGCATGAAGTAGGAAAAGCCTTATGATGCAATAGCAAACAAGTATGGAACTACGATGTTAGAATTACAGTTTTAGTCTTTTGTTCAATTTTAAACCCATGATGAAACTAAAGTAAATATTGGTAACTGTTTAACATGTTCATTGTTTTTTCTTTGGGGTGTGGGTTAAATCTGCGCTGGGTTTCACATGTTCGTTGTTTTTCTGGCTGCTCGATTTGCTGATTGTTTATATACAGGATTCTGGTTTAACCTATTTTATATATGTTGGTACAGTTCCTAGCTAATATTGCATAATGGGTAAGGAGAAGGTTCACATTAACATTGTGGTTATTGGCCATGTCGACTCTGGAAAGTCGACCACCACTGGTCACTTGATCTACAAGCTTGGAGGTATCGATAAGCGTGTCATTGAGAGGTTCGAGAAGGAAGCTGCTGAGATGAACAAGAGGTCATTCAAGTATGCCTGGGTGCTTGACAAGTTGAAGGCTGAGCGTGAGCGTGGTATTACCATTGATATTGCCTTGTGGAAGTTTGAGACCACCAAATACTACTGCACTGTCATTGATGCCCCTGGACATCGTGACTTTATCAAGAACATGATTACTGGCACCTCTCAGGCTGATTGTGCTGTCCTTATCATTGATTCCACCACTGGAGGTTTTGAAGCTGGTATTTCCAAGGATGGACAGACCCGTGAGCATGCTCTCCTTGCCTTCACTCTTGGTGTCAGGCAAATGATTTGCTGCTGCAACAAGGTAGAATTTTGTTTTTTTTTTTTAAATACGAAATTTTATAGCTCGAGTTTCAGCTTAGTTATTATTTGATTCATTTGTTACTAATTATTCCGTTAATTTCTGTACAGATGGATGCCACAACCCCCAAATACTCAAAGGCAAGGTATGATGAAATTGTGAAGGAAGTTTCTTCCTATCTGAAAAAGGTTGGATACAATCCTGAGAAGATTCCATTCGTCCCCATCTCTGGTTTTGAGGGTGATAACATGATTGAGAGGTCCACCAACCTCGATTGGTACAAGGGTCCAACCCTCCTTGAGGCTCTTGACCAGATCAGTGAGCCCAAGAGACCCTCTGACAAGCCCCTCCGTCTCCCACTTCAGGATGTCTACAAGATTGGAGGTATTGGAACTGTCCCAGTTGGTCGTGTTGAAACCGGTGTCCTCAAGCCTGGAATGGTCGTTACATTCGCTCCCACTGGATTGACCACTGAAGTTAAGTCTGTTGAGATGCACCACGAAGCTCTTCAAGAGGCTCTTCCTGGTGACAATGTCGGGTTCAATGTGAAGAACGTTGCTGTCAAGGATCTCAAGCGTGGATATGTTGCCTCAAACTCCAAAGATGATCCTGCCAAGGAGGCAGCCAACTTCACCTCCCAAGTTATCATCATGAACCACCCAGGGCAGATTGGAAATGGTTATGCTCCTGTCCTCGATTGCCACACCTCCCATATCGCTGTCAAGTTTGCAGAGCTCCTGACCAAGATCGACAGGCGATCTGGTAAGGAGCTCGAGAATGAGCCCAAGTTCTTGAAGAACGGCGATGCTGGTATTGTTAAGATGATTCCCACCAAGCCCATGGTCGTGGAAACCTTCTCCGCGTACCCCCCACTTGGGCGTTTCGCTGTGAGGGACATGAGGCAGACTGTTGCTGTTGGTGTCATCAAAAGTGTGGAGAAGAAGGATCCAAGTGGTGGAGCCAAGGTGACCAAATCTGCTGCCAAGAAGGCTGGCAAGTGAACCTCACTGGCTTTGGTTGATTCAACCAAAGTCTATCATGGTTACTATAATAAAACTTTGGTTCTTGTTAGTTGGTCCATCATTGGACGTTTAGTTACTTGTTTTGATGGTTCACCGTCTTCTCGAGGATGTTGTTCGCAGAACTGGGTTCTTGACAGGCGGTGGTGAGGTTTCATTCTCAGAGCCCATTTCGTGTCATCTTTTTATATATCTTATTAGTTATAAACTTTTATGGTGTCTTTCTGTGTTCCTATTTTCACCATAACCATCTCAGGAGTTTTAGGTCTGTTTCTTAGCTCCTCATACTTGAATGTTTTATCTTGAACATTTTATATCATTTAAACTTGTTTGTTTTCCTGTTTTACTTTTGCCATTTTTTTTTCTATTTTTTTTTTTTAAATTCGATAAATGTTAATTGATCGGATATTTTATTATAGTTTTATGATTTCGAGTATCATTTTTTATTTGATCTTTTTGAATTTCATATTTGAAGTTGCGATTGAATTGATTCATTTAAGAATCCGTTCAACATATTCTTTGTGTACTTAGAAGTGCTATATTGGATTTGAATAAACTTAATTTCTTTACGTCCGATTATAATAGAAACAAACCTAACCAGAATATCTTCTACCGTTATATGAACTCAAATTCTTTTTTTTTTTTTTTTTTTTTTTTTTGAGATTTTGAAGAGTATATTATTTAACTAGTATTACTGTTCGTACATAATTTTTTTTTTTTACTTTTGCTATTAAAATGAAAGTTTGATAATTCAAATAAAAAAATTAAGAAAATGAAGTTTTTAGGTTTTGCAGTTGGTATTTAAATAAAATGATTTTATTATTTTATTATTTTTAAATTTTTATTATTTTAAACATTTATTTTTTTAAATTTTTAATTATTCATGGTATTTTTTCAAAACAATGCTAAACATTAAAAAAAACTTAATTATATTTTTTTATCATACTTTTTGAATATATTTTTTTCAATTCAAATTTTTTGAACAACAAAGTTAAACTAGTTCTTAAGCAAATAGGTTATTCCTGAAAGTATCTCCGAAAGCACCCGTTATCGAGCCTAGTATCATTTAGGGGAGAGCAGTCGATCGATTTGGTCGGTTCAATTCAAAAAACCTTAAAACAGACTTAACCGATTTCACTTGAAGAATAACCGAAACCGATCGAATTATACTATGAAACCGACCTAATCGAACCGATTTTAAGCAAATACGTTATTCCCGAGAGTATCCCCGAAAGCACCCGTCATTGAGCCTAATATCATTTGATCTCTTCTACCCTTGTATGAACTCCTCATATTGATCGTATCTATCTGTTCTATGAAGAAGAAAAGCAAAAGCGGTCTCTGAACCTGCAATATTTTCATATGCTGTTAAAAGAAAAATTGGTATAAAAATATAGAAAAAAGAGAACTTGAATAGGATAGGATGTTTCTTGGAATGAGTTGCTTGGATTGGGATCTGAGCAGTTGGAATTTAGATTTCAGAGACTGAAAAAAAAAAACTTGGAGAGGGTGTTATGAACTTTTTGCACGACTAGGACTAGTTATAAATAAATTTGTTCTGTTTTTTGATAAACTAAAGTATTATTTATTAGTTGTTGTTGGGTTGTTAATGGATTCCTATTTCTTTTCCCATTTCATTTGCAAATAATTATTGTATTCATTAGGGTTCCCTTCGAGTAGATAGATTTAGTGTATTCGTATCGTATTCATTTTTTTTTTTTATAATTTTATCTAACACATTAATTATTCGTATGATATAAATTGACATATTCATATATTAATATCGTATTTGTATTATTCTTTCATGTCGTATTTTATATCATATTTTAATTATATTATATAATCATATCATGTTTAAAATTATCAAGTCGACCTCCAAATAGACCTGCTCATGGGCCAGGCAGCCCGCCCGGCCCGTATTGGGCCAGGCTTGGACAGGATATTTTTGATTCGGGTCGGCCTGACTCGGCCAGGAACAGTATTTTTTTATTATAATAATATTTTTTTATTTAATTTTAATTATAAAAAAAATATAAACAATATTTTTTTAATCTGATGAACAGTGAATTAGAACCTACTGACCCTGGACAAAGAATTTGAAAAAAAACCGGACCGCGGCCCGACCCATAAGCAGGTGTACTCTACTCCAAGTAGCCTTCAATTTGCACATGCACCATTGCTAGTTTTATGCTCTCGTAATCCTAACCGAAGAGTTGATGCAAAGATTATCCTACAAATTTAGCTTCCAGTCATCGGAGCTTTACAAAATTCTAGCAAACAACATTTTCATTACTCCAAGGAATGCATCTGGATCAAAATTAGCAAAGCTGCAATAACCTGAAATTCTAATTAAACCACGAAAATTTTGTGTTTCTGTAATCAACAAGGCTTATCCAAAAAAGGGTTGAATCTATTCAGGACTTATCATAATCCAAAACTATAGATCATTCGTTTTAATAATGAAATTTGCACAATCCCCCGACCTTAGCCAATCATAAGTTCTTAAGAACTGACTCATGAGTTGCTTTCTGGGGTGTGAGAGTCTCGCCAACAAAGCCTTGTTATGACAGTGATCTGCATCTACAAAGTAGAGCCTTAAATGTCACAAAAGGGCTGTTGGTTTCGGGTGGATCTATGTTGCTTCGATTCTTCAATTTTTTTTGAAGTACCTGTGTCCGATACATATTCGGACATGGGTATGAAAATATGATTCTCCAAGGACCCTCAAAATACATAGAAAAACTTAGAATAAATCAAACATACCCGTGTCGGACACTCACACCCGAGTCCGAGTAATATAGTGGTGGACTGATGTCGGCAAACTTGATGGTTCGCGAAATATATGTTGCCAATCATGACATCAACTTCACCTCAAAGCTGTCTGAACCAGGCTGCCACCTGATCTTGTGGATGTAAGCTATGTTGTTTCGATTTTTCATTTTTTTTGAAATATTCGTACCCGACGAATATCAAGACATGAGTATGGGGATATGATCCTCCAAAGACCTTTCAAATACATAGAAATCTTGAAAAAAATTGAACATATCTGTGTCCGACACTCACACTCGAGTCCGAATAACATAGGATGTAAGGGCTCACAAAGCAGTGAAGTACAGCAGTTGTAGCACTAAAGAATATCACAGAGGATGTAAGGGCACATTGGGTGTAGGACCATCTTGCAAACATACAAAGATAACCTAATGAAGTGACAAGCCAAGATCATGTACGGCAAAGTTAGATACAATCCAGTTTACTAAATTTATGTTTTCTATTTTGTAACAAGCTATTACAACATCCATAATATAAAATATATTTACATATGTCTTATGAAAAAAAATAATTTTAAGTATATATAATATTAATCGGCTTCCCAAAAATTAAATGTCAAGATCCATCATTATTCATTGGTTTGATTGAATTTCAACAAAAAAATGAGTTCACACCAACAAAACCAGGTCAAGGTAAAATCCAAATGCAGCAAACTCACTTCTTCATTTTCCATTTCCCATTACCATTTTTCAGGACAGATTCCCCAATTCTTTGTTCCTTTGGCCAAGTCTACAAAGTCCCTTAAAGACTTCCAATTAATACCAACAATGAAAGTAAACAAATGGGAAGCAAGTTTCATTTTATTTTACTGAAGCAATAATTTTCTTCAGTTTATTTTTTTAGGACAGTACATATACTATTTATTTACAGTTAGAAAAAATAATTTTTTTATCAATACCCCATTTTTAGTGAGTAGAAAATGAAAACTAATTAAATTAATCTATATGGAGTTATAAAAGAGAGTTTATATTTAATACACAAATGGTATATAAATCTTATATTTGTCATGTAAAAATCCAAGTAGTGCCGGATATAAAAATTAATTCAACAAAGAAATATAAATCTTATACATTGTTAATGCATCATATTTGTTAATTTTCATATTCCGAAAAGTATTAAGATGAATAAAAAAGAAAAAGGTGAATCAATAATTGTTGTGATTTGAATCTTAAATATCCGATCAAACCAAGTAGTTGCAATGAAAACTGATCAAAGTAATCAACTTAAAAATGAAACTGATTAATTTGAAGAAGTAATCAATAAAAAATTCAAAAAAAAAAAAAAACTTAATAAAAGAACTCAATAACATACATGATTCAAAATTATTCTCTATGTTTAATTATGAGGATAATAAAAAAAAAGATATTCAATAGAAAATTATAAAAATTACAATAATAAAGCTCAAATCAAAATTTCTCACTCCAAAACAAAAACTCACCAAAAGAATTCCATGTATTTCCCACTATCTATGATAGATACATAACAAACCAAGCACTCTCACTACCAATCCTATCTCCTCCAATCTGCAAACTTCCATAACCACCACCCAATTGGATGCCTTGTGTGGTTGACTTTGGGGGCTTTAGCCAATTCCAACAATAATAAAAGTGAAGAAAATATAGAAGTGGAGGAAATTTTATTTTTGGTAGAAAAAAGGGTATCTACATGCAGGAGAGATTTCAAGTCTTCAAGAGCTTGATAATGAATTTGAATTATTATAGCTAGAGATAGACTTTCGTTAGCTAGCCAATCAGTTATAAAGTTCTTTGTCGTGGGATATAGGTCAACCTCCAAGACCCGCTAGTATTAAGCAGGTCTTTGATTGTTTGGACGATGGGAAAAAAATGGTGATGAAGTGGAGTGTTTTGCTTAATCAGAATCACAAAACTTAAAGATTCTGATTCAGTCTCCACTTTACTAAAGCCCATAGTCTTTGCCACTTTAATTCCATGATAAAAGTATTTAGTGTGGCTCAATTATGGTCAAGATTCAGGATCAAAATTAGTTCTTGTTAATGAACCCAAGCACTCTCAAATACAAACCAATCTAATCAATAAAGAAATTTATTTGGATTGATGGAGCTATCGAGCAAGCATTTGGAAGTGTCCACCTCTTTTTTCCTTGTTTACATTAAAGTTATAATTCTTCTCTCATGCTTCAACTTGCAGGGTCTTAACTTGCTTGGTTTAGCAACCCCTGTAGTTGGTGGAAATGACACTGATCAACAAGCTTTAATCGAGTTCAAAGCCAAGATAACTGATGGTGATCAGTTTAGGGTTATGCAATCCTGGAATAGTTCCATTCACTTCTGTCAATGGTATGTGTTACATGCGGTCGCAGACATCAGAGAGTCACCAAGTTGGAACTGCAATTCTCGAAACTCGTGGGGTCTGTATCACCATACATTGGAAATTTGAGCTTTCTCAGGGAGTTGAATCTTGAAGGCAACAACTTCAACAACGAAATTCCACAAGAAATTGGCCGTTTAAGAAGATTGCAAATATTACAACTGGCCAATAACTCCATCAGTGGTGAAATTCCTTCCAATTTATCTGGTTGTTCTAAGCTTACATTAGATAATATGAGAGGCAACCAACCAGCTAACCGGAGAAATACCTGGTTTGCTTGGTCTCTTGTCAAACCTGAAATTGTTAGGTTTAAGCACCAACAGTTTAAGAAGGAGTATCCCACTTTCCATTGGGAACTTATCGTCTCTGGAGAAACTTTCTTTAGCTGTTAATGAACTAAGTGGGACTATACCTGAAGCTCTTGGGCAACTGACAAATCTTTCATTTTTATCTGTAGCAGAAAAATCAATTTCTGGTATTGTTCCTGTCTCAATTTTCAGTCTCTCCAATATTAGAGATTTTGATATTTCTGGAAACAAGTTTCAAGATACTCTTCCTTCTGAAGTAGGAATCACTATGCCATATGTTGAATTCTTTTCAGTTGTGCAAAACCATTTCACTGGATAATTCCCGGTTTCAATATCCAATGCCTCAAATCTCATGATACTTCAAGTTTCAAGAAACAAACTTGTGGAAACTTGCCTTCATTTGAAAAGTTGGATTAACTATCACGATTTTCAATATTCGAAAACCATTTTGGAAATGAGGGAGCAAGTGACTTAAACTTTCTCTGTTCATTTAACCAATACTACCAAACTAGAACATCTAGCGATAAGCCAAAATAATTTTGGAGGGGTTTTGCCTGAGTGCATTAGCAATTTGTCTACCACTGTTTTGTATTTAGCAATAGAACAAAACAAAATATTGGGAAGAATTCCGGATGGGATGGGAAATCTCATCAATATGGAGGTGCTAGTGGTATCACAAAATCAACTATCAGGTTCCATTCCCTTTGTTATTGGGAGGTTTCAGAAGCTCAAGATATTTTACTCTTATAGTAATTTTCTCTCCGGGGCTATTCCCTCTTTAATTGGAAATTTAACAATGTTAACTGAACTTTCTTTAGAAGCTAACAATCTTCAGGGCAGCTTTCCTTCAAGTCTAGGTAAGTGCGAAGATTTGGGTTGGATCTTTCTGATAACAATATTAGTGGATCAATACCCCTTGAAGTAATTGGACTCTCATCCTTGTCCATTGCACTAGACTTATCAAGGAACCATTTAACTGGTGTTCTTCCTGTTGAAGTAGAAAATCTGAAAAATCTAGGTGAATTATATGTTAATGAGAAAAGGTTATCTGGTTTGCTTCCAAACAATCTTGGTAGATGTGTAAGACTGGAGAAGCTGTTCTTGGATGACAATTTGTTTGAAGGGCCCATTCCTTCATCTTTGAGTTCATTGAGAGGTCTTATGGCATTGGACATATCTGACAATAATCTTTCAGGTGGGCTTCCAGAATTTCTTGTCAGCTTTGGGTCATTACAGTATTTAAATCTATCTTTCAATGATTTTGAGGGAATGATACCAATTGAAGGAGTCTTTAAGAATGCAACTGCTACATTCGTTGAGGGAAACAATAAGCTTTGTGGAGGCATCCCTGAGTTACACTTGTCCATATGTAACTCGAAAACATCCATCAAAAGATCACACACTTCTCTTAAATTAAAAATTGCGATTGTTGTTGTGATTTTAGGAGTGACTTTGGTATTCTCTTTTCTCCTCATCTTGTGGTTTAGAAAGAAGAAAAAGCAACCAACATCAACTTGTGCAGAAAATTCACTTTTACGGATCATACCAAAGCATTCTAAGGGCTACTGATGGATTCTCCTCGCAAATTTTGGTTGGTTCAAGAAGCTTCGGTTTTGTATACAAAGGAATTCTTGAAGAGAGTGGAGTAGTTATTACCGTTAAGGTGCTTAATCTTCTGAATCGTGGAGTTTCCAGGAGTTTCTTGGCTGAATGTGAGGCCTTGAAGAACATTAGACATCGAAATCTTGTCAAGGTATTAGCAGCAATTTCAGGTGTTGATTATCAAGGCGATGATTTTAAAGCATTGGTTTATGAGTTCATGGTAAATGGAAGCTTGGAGGATTGGCTGCATCCATTTGCTGGCATGAATGAACAGGAGACGATGAGAAATCTGAATTTCTTCCAAAGAGTAAATGTGGCCGTAGATGTTGCTCATGCATTGGAGTATCTGCACCACCATTGTGAAACATCAATTATTCATTGTAAACTCAAGCCAAGCAATATTCTACTTGATGAGGAAATTGTTGGTCATATAAATGACTTTGGCTTAGCAAAACTCCTTTGTGTAGACAGGCTTAACTATTCGACCAGTAATCAATCAAGCTCCCTTGGATTAAGAGGAACTATTGGTTATGTTCCACCAAGTAATTATACTTTATTCATTTCTTCCATTTTAATAATCATTCTTTATATACTTTTCTCTTGGATTAAGAGCAGTTTTTGCTAAACAAGAAATGACTACATTACTTTATCAGAATGTAATTCCGTATATTTAGAGCTTGGACGTGAGAGGCTATCTTTATATATTTTTCAAGGGATCTCCTCTGTAATTATTGCTATATATATATATAATTTGTGATGAACTAATTGTAGAATATGGCATGGGAAGCGAGTTGTCAACAAAAGGTGATGTGTATAGCTATGGCATCCTATTGCTAGAGATGTTTACGGGGAAAAGGCCGACTCATGAAATGTTCAAAGAAGGTTTCAGTCTTCACAGCTTTGTGGTGGCAGCTTTGCCAGAACAAGTGATTGAGATTATAGATCCCATTCTTCTTCAAGAAAGAGTCAGAGGAGGAACAATCGCGAACAAGTCTCTCAATGACAACAGCCTGGGAAATAACAGACATCTTCAATACTTGAATTCAATATTTGAAATAGGAGTCACTTGTTCTACTGAATCACCAAGTGAGCGGATGAACATGAGTGATATTGTTACCAAGCTTTGTTCTATTAAGGACAAGCTTCATCCAACTCGCTTACATCGTGAGCGCCAAACTTTATATGCTGCTCAATCAGCAGGTAATATTAATATCTTCTTATGCTGAAATAAACAATTTGCATTATTCTTAATAAAATAATCAATCATTACATGACTTGAGGCACATTACTTTTCAGATAAATGCTTTATTCAGATGATTTGAACAAGTAAAACATTTTTTTGTTACATTCTGTCAAAGTAAATATGATGGTTTAGAGGTTTCATTGTTTTCATATTTTGCAAGTACCTAAGGTGCCATATCAATGGACTTGAAAGGCTTAGGTCAAGCAAAGTGCAGTTATTCTCTTTTATTCACATTCTATCTGGTATTTGCAGGACGCCTGATTTCTCCTAAGAGCACTCTGCTAAGAGAAAAAGAAAATAAATATAGGGTATTACCTCCAATAAGTGTGTTTGTAATCCGTATTAAACATAAATCACTTTCCTTTGTGCATCATCAAATTAGAATATTGTGCAGTATAATTAATGCTAATATACTGTTCTACAACACATTTTGCAACAGCTCTTCGTTTGTGTTTATTTCTTCTTAATTTCCAACTCTTAGTTTTTCCTCTTTTTTTTTTTCCTGATATTTCATAAGAATCTGGAATCTAATTTCCAAATAATTCTCCACATAAACACTTTCCCATCTATAGTAATTTGTCTTTCAAGTATTGAGTTTTTTTTTTCTTCCATGAATCCAATGTTAATATACTTAATTCTTCTATGGAGTAGTTTAAGAAAAAGAAGTAGAATCGTGAGAAGAGTTGGACTTTTGGGCTGGGTATTACAAAAACCATAAAAAGAGAAACAATAATATACATGATCTAGATTTTTTTAAAAATGTTTACAAGCATTGTAAAGATGAAATTCACTATAAAAAAAATGAAAATTACAATGAACAAGCTCACATCAAAGTTTTTCACTATAAAAAGCACTCACCAAAAATTCAATGTGTTTCCCACTATCTATGATAGATACACAACAAACCAAGCACTCTCTCTCTCTGTGTCAAGACCAAGCACCAATGCGTTCACTACCAATCCCATCTTCCAATCTGCAAACTTCCACAACCAGCACCCAATTGGATGCCTTGTGTGGTTTACTTCGGAGGCTTCAACCAACTCCAACAATATTAAAAGTGAAGAAAATCTAGAAGTGGAGGAAATTTTATTTTTGGTAGAAAAGAGGGTATCTGCATGCAAGAGAGATTTCAGGTCTTCAAGAGCTTGATGATGAATTTGAATTATTACTGCTAGAGATAGACTTTTGTTAGCTAATCAATCAGTTATAAAGTTCTTTGTCGTGGGATATAAGTCAGCCTCCAAGACCCGCTAGTGTTAAGTAGGTCTTTGATTGTTAGGATGATGGGAAAAAAGGGTGATGAAGTGTAGTGTTTTGCTTAATCAGAATCAATGTTGTCAAGGGCGCAAAGGCACACTCTAGGTGCTAGAACTCTTATATTGCCTCAAATCTCGCTTGAGTGAAGTAAGACGCAATATATATATATATGTGTTTTTTTATGTATATGTATATATATATATATAATAAACTTAAAATATATAATTATGATAATAAACTCTAAAAAGTGATCCAGTTTATCTACAAAATATGCAATTTTTTTTTTGCCCAATATGCATGATTTTCTTATGATCCCATGTCTGTTGTTGAATACTCAAATATTGAGAAGTAGAGAGTTTGATATTATTTCCTTTCTTACTAGTAAAAGTATATCTAATGAAAAAGTTAAAATAAAAGAAATTAAAGAGAACTTCAATCAATCGGGCCTTTTTTACGACTATCGCCTTATAAAAAAGCGCGTCTAGGCGCACTAGGCGTGCGCCTGATCAAATGCGTCTCGCCCGAGAGGGTCTGAGGCGCTTTTGTTATCTAAAGCTAAGGCGTAGGCGCGCCTAGGCGCACGCCTTGACAACACTGATCTATATGCATATGAACAAGAGAAAAATAAAATTTTGTAGGCTTATAATATAATTACAGCAGACATACCATCCGGAACATATAATGCTAACAAGAAGCATTAATGAAACATAATTTCCTCGATTAAGTCTTAACATGGCATTCCTGACCACAATATTACTACAAAATCAAATGTCCAGTAAACCAAGCAAACATTTCCTTTTCCCATTCAGGTGAATCCAGATTACTTTTTCTTGCAATAAAAACTACATGTCCTGTCACGTTTTTTTACTTAATCCGTAGTAGATTTCCCAAGTTGTACAATTATAAGTAGTTCGAGTCCTATACTATGTTACTCGGACTCGGGGGTGAGTGTCAGATACGAGTATATGTCCGACACGGGTATGCTCAATTTTTTCTAAGTTTCTCCATATATTTAGAAGATCATACCCTCATACTCTTGTCCGAATATGTTTCGGACATGGGTGTCGGACACAGGTATTTAAGGGAAAATGAAGAGTCGGAGTAAAATAGGTCCTATACGCTTTGAAGTTTGCTCATTACAGCTTGTTGAACAATGAATAAAGGAAATTAAGGAATTTGAGAAACATCACACCCCCAATCTTTTACTATATCCAAAAAAGATTGGGGATTTAATCAAATACCAGTAAGCTGATATGGTCTTTGAAATGGTAATGAACATGCTACTAAAGTAATATCCACAAATCATAACAGGATTGAGCTGTCAATGAGTGGCAAATTATTCACAGAAACAAATTCTGAATGTGGTCCTGGTAGATCAAATGCTACAACAATTGGAAAAAACTAGTCATCTATATGTAAAATCATGAACACTGAACCTAGAAAAGCAAAGCACGACTAGCCACAAATAGAAAAAAAAAAACTATGTTGCTCTGACTCATCATTTTTCTTGAAGTACCCATGTCCGGCACATATTCGGACATAGGTATGGGGATATGATCCCCCAAGGATCCTCCAAATACATGAAAAAACTTAGAATAAATCAAACATATCTGTATCCGACACTCACACTCGAGTCCCAATAACATAGGAAAAAAACACTAGCCAAAATATGCAAACACCGAGTTATAAAAGAAAGAGGATTTTCATGTAGGAGTTCAACAGATGTGCAACCTTCCTTGTTTTTCAAGCACTCTATCATACGATAACTCAAAGCAATCCCCCCTTTCCCCCACCCCACCTTGAGCCATGAAATTTTAAAGCACCTCCAAGTAAGTGGTTTGGTTTCACATACTAGAGCTATAAAACAACAGCTACACTCGATGCTTTTTGCTTGCTGTAAACTACTTGGTCTTGTTGCAATAATTGTTCAGGTATGAGCAGTTTAAAATATCTTATAGACATTGAAAAGCAATTCACAACTTCAATCACTTCATATAACTAAAAACCCATTAACAATTTTGTGTATCATTAACGCTAAAATTGTCAAAAACCCATAAACAAGATTGCTTCTTTTGAGAAAATGGCACACCCAAACAACATAAAAATCCAATATTTTTTCCTTCAATGTATATGTTTTTGCTAATATTAATTGTTATAAATAAGCCCCAATTTGCAAATCAAAGGAGAAGCCTCAATTCCCAACTATAGAACAAATCATATAGAGGATCAACAACATAGGTTTTAGACTTTTAGTCTTTTAGACTAATTCAGATATTAAAATCAAATATCTAAATTGGGTATCTAAAAAGGTTGCAAAAAAAAGGTTTCAAAATAAAGAAAAAGAGAACCTGAATGGATGTTTCTTGAAATGAGTTGCTTGGATTGGGATCTAAGCAGGTGGAAGAGAGCAGCTCTCGCCATTTCTATCAGCTTTGCATAGACTGAACTGAAAAGTGAAAAACTAACCAGGGTTTCTTCATTCTGAGGTTTTTAAATGGTTTTTCGTTTTTTTTCCCCCAAGGTTTATTGCTTCATTCATTCATGTACTTCAATTCCTTAAAACTCACTAGGGAGAGAAAAAAAAAATATTGTACGGTTAAAAAGAGAATGATTTGGAACTTTTTTAAAATAATGATTTTTTTTATTTTTTTATAATTCAATGAATCTTGTTTTATGTTTAATGTAATAATGATAGATCTATTTTATCTAGACATATACAAAACATGTCTTATAATTTAGAGAAATATTAATCAATATCTAATAAAAATAATATATTAAATAATTTTTAAATTAATAATATAGACACCAATTAAAAAATCTTATAAGACTATAACTTATAACTATTCCAAATATTTTAAAGAAAAGAAAAGTAATTAAAATCCATAAATTACTTATAGTTGATTTGGTTGTGTAGTTACTAGAATCATAATTTATCTAGATATGGTTTCTATTTTTTTATTAATTATTTCATTTTAATTTTAATTTAGGCTCAATTTTTATAAGAAAAATGTTAATAAATGTTAATGATATTAATTAAGATCATATTTATAAAAAAAATATAATTAATGTATTCTTTTAAAAATTCAATAAAATTAATATATATATTTTTAAATTCAATAAAATTAATGTATTAAATATAAAAAAATTTAAAATAATAATTAAATAATTCATAACTAATATCTATAAATACGAGTTAATCAAATTTAATCTATAATAAAGAATAAAAAAGATATAAAATGGTTACACATAGGTAAATCGTAAAAATAGAAAATCTTAAATTAGAGTTATAATAATAATAATAATAATAATAATAATCAATAAATTAATTAATAATAATATTTTTAATTTAATTTTAGTTTGATGAAAATGACATGTTTTATATAAAAATAAGTATGAAGGAAAACGACGCCGTTCGTTCCTCTTGTGCATACAAAAACAAAAACAAAAAAGAGCGGGGCAGAGCAAGAACTCGAGCAGTGAAACGCGACGGCCGACTCGTTAGAAACTCCCATCTGTTTTCCTTTTTTTTTTTCTTTTTTTTTTTCGTCCAGTTTTTGTAGCGTTTTTTCGTTCTCTCACTTGAACTCTCCCTCTCTCTCTCTCTTCTCTTCGCTTCTTTGGTAACTTCCCTTTCTCTATATTTCTACGTATTTTTATGTATACGGATACGTATATACGTATTTGAATTCGTTTCTACGTGTTCTTTGTTTCATGTCTTCAAATTTTGTTTGAAAGTGTTTTTTTTTTGTTGATTTAATAAAATGGGGTTTAGTTGAAACCTTTGTTTTTCAAGTTTGTATTGAATCTCCCCCAAAAAAATTTAATAAATTTGCTCATTTTTTTGGGTTCTTTCTTTACTTGTTTAGTCCTTTGTTATTTTTCAGTGGAAAAGAAAATTAATCATTTTTGGGGTATTAAAGAAGAAACATAAGAACAATGAACTTAACTGATTGAGTTGAATAGGTTCATATGCATTAGGCTTACTTGAAATTTGGGTTTTGTTTTTCTTCATTTTTGTAATTTTTAAATTGTAATTAGCAAAATTATGGAAAAAGAATCTCAAATATGACCTTCATCTAACGGCTATCCAAATTCGAAATTAGTTTTTTCTATCATAATTCTGAGAAGTTTGAATTTGTAGTTCTTGAAAACTATAATGACATGTTTCATTGACTTATTTCCTGTATAGTTTTGGCCAATTCTTTCTGCTTTCTGTAGACATTGCTGTTTATATATAGTTCCCCCCCCCCCCCCCCCGAGAGTACCTTCATTAATGCATATGTTCTTACTGTTATATGTATGATCTTAACAGTTGTATGACATTCATTGTTATTCTTATTCACCTTCATTTCAAGATCAGATGGAACCGGCAATGGCATCAATTCTGGATTTTGGAAATGCTGAAATGGGAATTTCCAAAGATAATAGTGCTGAACCGGAGCAGTTCAGATGTCATGTTGATGAAATCTTTCAAAAGGTTGATGAGGTAAGAGAACTGATAAATTAGAAATTTATAGTGTCTCTTGCCTTTTGAGTTGATTTAATAATTGTCCATCGAAAGATAGACTAGTTAAAAAATGATTGTATAATTGTATTTATTGGTATCAATTTAACCTTCTAAATAGAAAGTATACAATAAATAGGCAAGGGATATAATCTTTTATAGCATATAATATAGTCCCATATTAGCATCTTTTGACTATTTCCAGAAAGGTTGTTACTACAGTGCTGATCATAGTGCTTTAGTTTCACAAAGCATGGTGCTTCGGTATTCATTGGATCTGTTTCAGGATTCCAGTTTCCAGATCTTTGCATATAAAGTGAACTTTTTTTTTTTTAATATTCTTTTCTTGTAGCTTGAGCAAAAAGTGAATGAAGTGGAACAATTCTACTTGAATACAAGTAAAAAGAAACAGAGCAGTTCTAAAGGTAGCTCGATTGGAAAGGAACAAGATAAAGAAAAACATGTTCCAAGCATTAAAAAGCAGCAGCAAGATGCATCTCGACGGGAAGCAGCTGCTGCAAAGCGAATGCAAGAGCTTATGCGTCAGTTTGGCACAATATTGCGTCAGGTAATCACTTATTCTCCGCAAGTTCACATTTGATTTCAGATACCTTATTCTGTAAATGTCATCTCAATCAGAATGCTCTTGGCTTTAAATTTTCTGCCTAGCATATACTTCGTTGGTTGCTGGACTGCTTTAAGTCTTTGATGTCTTCAACTAAGTAGAACGTTGGTATAGAATGCATTAGCAATTACAGTGGTCATTTGAAGTCAAGTATTTATGATTAATTTAAAGTTTTGGTTTAAGATTCTTGAACAGCCTGTTCTCTTTCATATCTAGTTCTAGTAAACTGAGTGAGTAAGCATCTAAAACGTGGGTGATATGATATAATCAAATATGATCTTTTGCCTAATTCACAACATTATTAATTTGTTGATATACTTATTGTTGTTGTTGTTCTAAGTTATATCATGCAACATAGAGGGAGTTATTTCTTTTGTGATATACGTTCAAGACAGCTGATTATGCTTCTACTGGTGCATAAGAATTGCTCTCCACACATCCTCCCCCCAAAAAGATTATAAAAGGAGCTAAACCTTTAATGTGGAAATGTGCTTGTTAACTTTGTTATGTGATAGAATCTCATAATTTGAGTGCTTATAAGATAAAAACAGCAATATTTATGGATTCCTGCTGATAAGTGATAAGTTGCAATTAGATTTTGGAGATGTGTGTTTTCCTTCTTTCAGATCACACAGCATAAGTGGGCATGGCCATTTATGCAACCAGTAGATGTCAAAGGTCTTGGTTTACATGACTACTATGAGGTAATGTGTATTGCATTAATGCATTTTTCTTTTTGTGTCCTTTCAGTTTTCCAGTATATAAAATTCTAAACTCGTCCATTTACTTGTTATCTATCCTGTTTGAGTTGAGGAGTCTGGTGGGCATAATCTAGGAATGCATATGAAATTTGACAACTTTTTGAGATAACACTGTGATAACTTGTGAGCCTTTTTAAAGACATATCAGTACTTGCACGAATATGTTCAGGACCATATAATCTTCGTTCTGATAATCTAGTTGAAAGATATGGCCCTTTGTGTGATTAATAAGACGAGTTCTAAGGCATCAATAAATCATGGAAAATAAGAATGTTATTTACTTATGGAATTTATCTCAACTTAGGTGATAAAGATGCATAATGCACATTATCTTATTTGGCACTTCTAAGGTATATTGGGATGTTTCCTAAGTGTATTATGTAGCATCATCACATGCATACTTTAGTGTCCTTTTTATATGTACGACAAGCTGTAGTACTAACTGTAAACATCGCTGCACGTACTATTGGTGTTTTTCAGAATGTTTCTAGATGCTTTTGGAAATGGTTTCCTACACTTTATTGATTAATTTGTTTTATGTTTCTTGTGCTAGGTTATTGAAAAGCCAATGGACTTAAGTACAATAAAAAACCAAATGGAGGCTAAGGATGGTACTGGATATAATAATGTTCGAGATACATGTGCTGATGTAAGATTAGTTTTCAATAATGCAATGAAATACAATGATGAAGGAAGTGATGTTCATCTAATGGCCAAAACTTTGTTGGAAAAATTTGAGGAGAAATGGCAGCTTCTTCTTCCTAAAGTTACTGAAGAGGTAAAACTCATTCAGGCTATCTCAATATGACTCTCTATCCTTTCGATTTCATGGCTTGTATTTCATAACTTTACTGGGTTCAGTAGCATTTCTTTTGCTCAAGAAAAATAGTAAATTATTCCTTATTTTTTACAATAAAAAACCTTACAATTTTGTGCTCATAGGAGAAAATACGTGAAGAGGAGGAGGCAGAAGCACAGTTAGATATGCAGCTTGTGCGAGAGGCTTCTCATGCCAAAATGGTTCGAGAGATATCTAATGAGGTATATTAAAATTTTGCAACCCGCTTTAAAGATATTTTAAAATGTAAATAACTTGGTAGACATATTTTTGTCAATAACTCAATATCTTCCAGACTTTTGGAATTGGTTTTCAAATTGTCATTCTGTAGTTCAATCATCAGAATATTTACAAATATTAACTCTTTTCAGCTTTACGAGGTTGATATACATCTGGAACAGCTCAGAGAAACAGTCATTCAAATGTGCAGGTTGGTTCACGACTTTGTGTATGGCAGAGTGAATACTGTAACCTTAAAAGTTTGATGTTTGATGTGTATTTATCGTTTTCGAGTCTAACAAAAACTTATATAGTATGACTTGTCTTTTATTTATCTTAATTTATATTTCTCTGTCATTTTCTGTGTATGTGCAACTATCCTGGGTTCATGTGTCAGAATGACAATCATTCTGATGAATAGAATAGATTGGTCTGTATGTCTTTGAACGTAGCCTGTTGAATGGTATAATTTGTTGGTTATGAATATAGTCTCCTTTTTCCTTTTCTTTAACCTTTTGTTCCCATTTTTAGGCTGGGTGTTATGTATGTTAACTACCATACTCCCTGAATATTTGATGTCTTAGAGCAAACTTTGAACTCAGAAAACTCCAGTTTCATTTTGTTAGAATTTAATGCAAGCTTAGGTTTGTCATTATAAGTTTGGCTTCTGAAAAAAAAAAATTAAAAAAAAGGACGCGGTTTGGGCCTTGGGATGATGAGTTTTCTTTTTCTGAGTTACCTTATATATTGATGTTTGTGTGCATGTAAAACCTGGTTAAGTTTTCAATGTGAATGATATTTTTTTTTTCTTTCAGGAACAGTAAATCTAATTTTGAAAATGCTCTTTTAGGAAAATGTCAACTGAAGAAAAAAGAAACCTAGGGACAGCCATAGCCAGATTGTCTACAGAGGATCTTAATAAGGCATTGGAGATTATTGCTCAAAGCAATCCAGGGTTTCAAGCAATGGCTGAAGAGGTGGAGATTGACATTGATGCTCAGGTTATAATCACATAAAACTCAATCTATGTTGCTTCGACTCTTCATTTTTCTTGAAGTACCCATGTTCGACACCCGTGTCTGACACATATTCGAACATGAGTATGGGGATATGACCCTCCAAATACATGGAAAAACTTAGAAAAAATTTAACATACTCGTGTTGGACACATACCCGTATCCGACACTCACACCGGAGTCCGAGTAACATAGAACTCAATAATTGCATTCTTTTCATAATTCTCTTTCCATTATTTGGAACCCTTATTCAATCTGCTGAATCAAGGGCTCCAATACTGAATTGTTTGAATGTACTTTATTCCTTATGCAGAGTGAATCTACCCTATGGAGGTTAAATTTTTTTGTCAAGGATGTTTTCGAAGGTCGGGATAAGAGTGCAGCAAGCGCGGGTGGCAACAATAATAGCAACAAACGGAAGAGAGAGATTTGTGATGCTATTGCCAAAACCGCCAAGAAAAAGAGTAAGAAGCCTTCCTCTTGATCACATCAATTCATTGATAAGTGTAGCATTAAGATTTTACCATTGGTTGCATTCGATTCATTAACAATAACCCTAGGAAGCACATCTAAAAGTTAGGCTGTGAGACTATCTCGGGTTTGGCTCGATAGAGGACATAACTCGGGACTTGATATTTTTTAGCTTAAGTGCTTCCAACAAATATAACCAAAGCACATATGTTTTAGGTGTTTCAGTGCCCTGTAAAGCTCTTTATGACCTATGTTATCCGGACTCGAGATTTAGTGTCAGAAACGGATATAATACGGGTATACTCAATTTTTTCTAAGTTTTTTCATATATTTGGAAGATCATATCCCATACCTATATCCGAATATGTATCAAACACAAGTGTTGGATACAGGTACATAGGTACTTTAAGGAAAATGAAGAGTCCTATTAGCATAGTTTATAGCTGTGCTCTGCTAATCTCTGTATTACATATCATAGTATATAATATGGACAATTGTTTTTTGATTTTATTATCTCTTCTCATCTATTCTGCTGTGAACCAAGTTTATTGCATATGGATATTGTTTTCTGAAGGATTTTATATTATTAGTTATGCGGCAGTGTCCTGATGAACATTCGATCGGTTCGGTTTTAAAATTTCGAAAATCGATTAAACCGACTAAACTTATAAAACCGACCGAACCGACCGACAAAGATTTTAAAATCGAAAAAACCGAAACCGACTTAAGTCGGTCGGTTCGGTCGGTTTAATCGGTTTTAACCATTTAAAAAATAATTTATTTATTGTATATTATATATTATTATATAATCTAATCTAAATTATTAAATTATTATATAAATATATTATATTTAAAATAAAATTAAAAGCGTTGGTTAGTTCGGTCTATTCGGTTATCAATTTTAAAAACCGACAACCGACCAACTAAACGGATTTTCAAAACCGACTAATTTCAAAACCGAATTAACCGAACCGAATTAACCAAATTTGATCAATTCAATCGGTTAATCCGGTTCAAACCGATTAATGCTCACCCTTGTGTTCAATGGTTTTTAGGCAAACTTAGTTTATTTTTGGAGGATTATTAGTTTAGAATTAAGCTCTGATGGATGGATGGATTTGTTATTTGGTCTTTCTTTTTTCTCTCATTTTTTTGCTACAAAACATTAATTACTAGTAAAAGATAACATTAATTCAAATACAATAATTGCTCATAGATGTAAACTTATGCCTTTCTCATTTATAGGAGGGTCAAAAACTTTCTTTTTTAATTTTTTTTAAAATTAAAATTGGAGCTTTGTCCTTGAAACTAACATATAAAAATACGACTACACCTAAGTATTTAATTCAATGATAGATGCATATATGCTTTTAATTAAAAAAACCAGGTTTGAATTCGATTTGGATTCGTTCTATTATAAAATCGATTTTATCATGAATCGATAATTAATAAACAATATGTAGCTCTATTTTTTTTGGGTCAAAGTTTGTATAAAAATTAAGAGAAGGTTTGTGTGTCATAACAATGATTTCATTTAATCCATAAAAACTCTAAAACTTAAACAAGGATTAAAGTGTGATTTCTTGTAAAATTTCCCACTTTTCACCACAAAATCCAAATGAACATTAGAGCTTATTTGCAAGCCTTCCTTTTGAGTTTGGTGATAAAGAGGAAGCTTTTTTTTCTTCTTTCTTTCATGCTTTGCCAATGAATTCCACATCAAATAGGAGAACTGAATCTGGAGGAATAATACATGAACCTGCAAACATGCAAAATTAAACTATGATAAATCTCCTGCTTCTCCTTTGTTTTTCTGCCACAAAAATGAAGAAACTTTTTTTTTTTTTTGGATATTAAGGATCGATGAGGGTTGCAAGAGCTGAGATTCGAACTCCAAATTTATTGAGAATCCATCATTTTATAAGTCGATGTATGAACCGTTTGAACTAAATCCGGGTTAAAAAATTAAAGAATCTTAAGTACTAAAGACTAACAAGAAGTAACGTTTATATGTTGTTCTTTCGGTCATACAAATCCGGGTTCAAAAATGAAGAATCTTAAGTACTAAAGACTAACAAGAAGTAAATTTTATATGTTGTATTTTTGGTAATACGAGTATAGCTATTTCTAAGTTTTGTTTGGACTTAATCCACTTTTCGGACGATCTTGAAGTCAAATTCTCACATCCAACCCGGGATCCGACCCGGGTTGACAATGAAAGGGTACTCTTTCAAAGATGTAAATTTATGCTTCTTAACCTATATAATTCAAAAAAAAATAAATTAAATAAAAGGTGTAGAAGGCTGTTTTAGTTGCTTACCTCCTTTACAGCCAGCACCTCTCATACCATATCCGAGTTCTGGAGGAAGCTTCAACGTTCGTTTTCCCCCTAAATTATGTAGGAGAAAAAAAATTAATGAAAAATATTTCATCTTAATAGTTACTACCGGTAACTATGTTATTCCGACTTTTTATTTTTTTTGAAATACCCGTGTCCGACACATATTCGAACATGGATATGAAGGTACGATATTCCAAATATATAAAAATTTTTAAAAAAATTAAGTATATCCGTGTCGGACGCATATCCATATCCGACATTCACTTTTAAGTTCGAGTACCAGACTAGTAGTTTAATTAGTATAGTGATTTAAGATTAAGATTTATATCTCATACCAGCAAGCATGGGAGGAATCCCATCACCACCTAAAATACCCTGATCCCAGCCTTTGATGACCTGTGGCAATTTACATGAAGATTCATTTTATTTTATTTTATTTTTATCGATTCGATAAAATTGGAACGATACAAAGAAGATTAGTATGGCTATTGTTGCAAGGATGACACGCAAAAATAGAGAAATTGTTAAAAAATTTTTTTTTTTTTTTATTATTGATTGAGAAGAGATTTGGTTAAACATTGAAGCCAACAGTTAGGAAATTCAGTTGTCCAAGTTCTAAAGAAGTAAGAAAGAAGATTATTGGGAAAAAACAAGTAAAAAGAAAGAAAAATGGAAGTACCTCACCAACACCAATACGGAATGTAAGAGGCTTCCCACGATCATAGCTGCTATCAAAGACTGTCCCATTCTCCAATCTCCCAACATAATGTGCCTGTTCATATTTTTTGTAAATTAAATTTGATAAGGTTATATTTCAAAACTATGTTACTCGGATTTGGGTGTAAGTGTCGGACATAGATATGTATCCGACACGGGTATGTTCAATTTTTTTCAAGATTTTCATGTATTTGGAGAGTTCTTAGAAGATCATATTCCCATATCCATGTCGGATATGCGTCGGATACGGGTACTTCAAAAAAAATGAAGAGTCGTAGCAACATAGCTTCAAAACTTATGTTACCCGATTCGGATAAGTGTCGGATACAAATATGTGTTCAATACAAATATGTTCAAAAAAATTTTAAAAAATTTCATATATTTGAATATCATACTTTCATACCTATATCCGAATAAATATCGAATACAAATATTTAAAAAAAAAAAAAAAAAAAATCTGAGTAACATAGCTTCAAACTCTTTTATGTCTAAGTTAAGCATGCAATCTAAAATTATTCGACAATAAATGAAAGACCCAACATGAAGATAAAATCATAAACAACTTAAGATTTAACCGATGTGTGATAACATCACTTTAAAAAATATCATGTTGTAGACATAATTAACAAATGACAAACTCAAAAAAAATATATAAAATAAGAATCACATAACAAAACCCGAATTGTGATACCACATTAACCATCTAACCTCCTTTTATTCATTTCAACTTAATATATCTAAAAAAAAAAGTGAATTGAAGTTATGGATTAGTTAACTTTACCTTTATCAATTGTCCTTTAACAGCCTCAGGACCTTTCCCTACAACTTTATCACAAAAAGCCAAGCCTGAATTAGGACTAACAGTTAATTTACATGGGGCTGCGGCTTCAACAGCTGCAACACTAGGACTAGGTTGTGGCAGAAGCTGCAACAAAACATCAACAAACCCAAAACATAAACCAAGACCAACCCCTTCTCTTCTCTTCAATAACACCTTTGTTTTCTCATTTAGTTGCTCAATGGAAGACATTTTTTGCTTGTTTTTTGACCATTTAATGACTGGTTTTTCCACATTTTTGTTGTTTGGGAGTTTAGGGTTGGGTTTGGTGATGAGGATTTTGGGGATGTAAGTTCCTACTGAAAATGGCAGTGAGTTCATTTTCACTGACGAAAGATTTTTTTTTTTTCAGAAAAAAAAAAAAAAAAAAAAGAGAGATAGGAGGAAATAGGGGATAAGCTTCCACCACCGTTGTTGGTGGAAGAAATTAAAGAAGGGAGAATTTGAAATAAGGGTAGTGGACAAAAAGAAATTAGTGTTTGTAGTCATGGGAATAAATATTTACTAGCAGGGAAGTGACAACTTTGACAATTATTTGAAAGGGAATCCAAGTTGGCATTTTGTTCTTTCAATTTTGTTTATTTGAGACTTTGAGTGTTTGTAGTCATGGGAATAAATATTCACTAGCAGGGAAGTGACAATTTTGACAATTATTTGAAAGGGAATCCAAATTAGCATTTTGTTCTTTCAATTTTGTTTATTTGATTTTTTTTTTTTGATTTCATAAGGAGAGAAAGAGAGAGAGTAATGAAAGAAGAGGTCGGATTTGGATTCAAATTCGAATTCGAGTTTGTAAAACAATGTCCAAGATCCAAATTTTTTGACAGATTTAATTTTGGTTATTTTTTTTAAAACACCAATTTATTTGTTCTTACAAAAGCAACTAATCTACTTGAATTCCAAATTTACCTTACCTTATATTTTTGTTAATTAGTTGAAAAATAAAATTTATATAAGAATCAATAACAATTATAAATAAATAAAAAGACTAATAATTTTCAAAGAAAAATAATAATAACATAACACAAAAATAATTGGCATCAAATATTCTATAATGCTAAAACACAAAGACATAGAGAGTAAAAATGAAATTCAATCTCTTTATTTGAATAAAAAATATTAAAATTATAACTTTGCACATTTTCATGTAATTAAACTTGATAATTTTAAACATGACACGAACACGATATGTAAAATACAACTAAAATACGATACGACACACAAAAAAAAAAAAAGCACAAATATGATATGAATTCATGAACATGTCAATCTTGGGAGTCTCCAATGTTGGAAGGACTTTACCACTACACTCCCGACCCGACAGGGATTAGGCTTCCATGAACCATAAAATGGAGATGGAGGGACACCCAGGGTTTACACACAAAAAAAAGTCAAAATTTATAGGGTTAAGGGTTAAATTTGCCATCATACTATAGGTGATTATTGAAATTTACCATTATATTTTATTTTGATTGATATTTGTCATTTTATTTTTTGGATTAAATGTAAACTTGTCACTATACTTTAATTCAATATTGAATTTTGTCAATCTACTTTTGTTTGATTGAATTTTTTCACTAATTTTTGTTTTTTTTATTGAATTTTTCCACTTAACTTTGATTTTAGATGATTTTAAGACAAAATTTAATAAAAAATTCTTTTAAATATTTTATTTTAATAATTAGGGTTTAATAAATTAATTAATAAAGAATGATAAAAAAAAAGTTTAAGCTTTAGTTTTTATAAAATAAAAATTTTATGTTAATTTTTTAATTTTTAATATTTTTTATAAATTAATTTTATCTTCAAACCTTTTAAAAGCAAAGTTGAGTGACAAAATTAAATCAAAAATCAAAATTTAATGGTAAAATTCAATCAAATAAAAGTACAATGACAAATTTGCTTTAATCTCAAAAGTACAATGGCAAATTTCAATCAACATAAAGTATGATGACAAATTTTAATATCCACCTATAGTATGGTGACAAATTTGCCCATTAACCCAAATTTATATAACATAAATTATTAATATTTTAAAATTTATATAAATTTATAATATTTTAAACACGATTATAATACGAAAAAGAATACGAATACAACAAAAATACATAATTGACCAAATCTACATAAAACATGAGTAGTTTAAAAATTAAAAAGTTATCATTTCTTTCCATCTTTGCAAATATTTACGTTGAGGTAAGAACTCAGAAATAGTCGTATTCGTGTATTTTTTATGTTATAAATATGGTTAAATTATTATATATTTATATAAATTTTGAGAAGTTAAAAATTTAGATTATATAAATTTTGACATATTTATATATTCATATTGTATTATTTTTTTATATCGTATAATATTTTAATTATTATTTCATGTGACATTAAATATTTCCTAGGCTAAACCTCCAAAATTGGGCTTGTAATTATACACAAAACCTTTGGTCATATTTATAATTTTACTTTCTAAGAGTGGGAAACAACCCATCAGTCGATTCTCCCTTCCTAAAATGACATTTTATGCAAATTTTTTGCGTCCGCTTGCATAACAAGCCAAAAAACTCTACACGTGTCTAAAAACTACTGGTCCTTTAAGCATTAAAAACCTCACCGTCCAATGAGAATATTTCATGCCGCAGAATCTTCACTCTACTCGATACACCTAATCCAAACCCCCCGGACCCGTACGGAAAATCCAAAACCAGATTTAATAAATCAAGTTCACGTCCATTTTTTTTAAAATTTTAATTTATTAATTAAATCGAGTAGTATATATAATATAAATTTAAAAAATTTGCTCGTATATATAAAAAGATAAATTAAAAGTCGCAGTCAGTCAAAGCGTTCGCTGCAGTAATTGAAACTCCAAAGTCCGGTGTAAGTCGTGAGCACTTTTTTTTTTTTTTTTAATTTGATTTTTTTTTTTTGTTGTTGTGTTTTTTAATACTTCAATTTTATAATCATCTCATGATTTTTTTATATTTTGCAGAGTTAATTTTCTTTTTTATTTTTATCTGTAAAAGAGGAATGGATTCGGTGTCTATTTGCAGGGTAATTCATCTTGATTCTTGATTGCTTTAAATATATTTTTTATTTTGTTTAGTATTTATTTATGTTCATTAAATAATAATAAAAGTTTTGGTTAAAACATTTTGATTTTTTTAGCAGATACTATTTGTCAATATTAATTTACATTTAATTTCTATAGTAACTTGGCTTTTTGCTAGTATAATTGAAATTAGGGAACATTTGATCGTGTGTGAAAATAATTTAATTTTATGTATGTTTGATATGCAGTTCATCATTTTAATTGTAATTTGTAAGGATATTTGGTACAAGTTTTTTTGTGGAACAAAAATAATTTAATTTCATTCAAGATTATTTCGGTATAATTTTGTGTTGGAATAAAAATTCTTGTCAATGTTATTTTGTTTACGAAACGGCTATTCTTCTCATGTCTGTCATGGAGCTCTAAAATGCATTCTAGAGTTTTTGATATCCATTATTTGTCTCTTAATTTTGATAATTGTTTTGGATCGACATTTTATTATGTATATGGATGTTTTATAAATCATATATGCCTTCCTGGCATAACTGCCTTATATGTGAGTGTATAGGGTGGAAATAATTTATTGTAAATGAACATAGTAAAGATTGGAAAAATGCTTTTGGAAGAGACTAGAGAGTAGGAACGAATATATTGCCTTTTAAAATTAGATGATATAGTGAAATTATTAATTCTATGTATTTAGGGTTTATGTAGGATAGTTTTATAAAGCTAAATGATTGAAATTGAATGCATCCATGTTTAGGGCCAGTTGGCTTATTTCCGAGTTAAAGAGCTCAAGGATGTTCTTACCCAGCTTGGTATTTCAAAGCAAGGGAGGAAGCAGGTAAGCTGTTAAATTCATTCTAAGTTGCACTTGCCGTATTATAGTACAACCAACATTATCTTCATGCTTAGTATTTTATTGAATGAGAAAATTTCTGTGCAGATAGGTCTAATGCAATAGAGAACATTTGTCTCAGAAAGTGTTGTCAAAATATCTTTTGTCACTTGCTTTTGTAATTGTTACACATGATCAGTCATCTCAAAGAATAGCTAGTTATTACATTAAAGAATAGTCATCATTCTCAACAGTTTGCTTGCCAAATAACTGAGAAATTTGGTTTTTCATTTATTTTGACACCCATTATTCACCTGTAATTTCTTTCTGGGTTATCATTTTGTGCTATAGTTTTGCTTCCCTTTGGGTTAATTCTTTTCTATTTCTTAATATTTTGATTGCAATTCCCCTGTATGGATATTTTACACTAATTTTTCATTCTTTTTCCTCATCATTTTTGTGTAATTTCTTGGTGATTAGATCAGGTTTATGCTTTGCCAATCGCTTGATTAGACTTGGTTATTCAGTTTCTTTGAATTTTGTAGCTACATTGTGTTTAAGTGCCTCTTGAAGAGGGAGGTTTCTCCTGATATTTAAGATGATCTTATTGTTTCACATCTGTGTTTGTAGGATTTGATGGACAGAATATTAGGCTTGATTTCAGATGAAGAAGGTGAGTTTTTTGACTGGTTTTTTATAGCTGCCTTGTCAAGGAATGGATGAATACCCTGATTTTACTTGTGCATCGACTATGTATACTTTCTATCTATCGACTATTATATTATAAGTGGATTAGGCGATTAAGTTTATTTACTTTCCTTTACTAAGTTAGATAATTCAGAGGAAATCATTTCTAGTCCATCATTTTGAATTGAGGAACTTCCTGCAGCTAAAGTGTTGGATTTGTGATAAACAGTGGAGTTGAGATCATCTCTCTTTCTTTCTCTCTCTCTTTTTGAAACTATTTGATTGCAGTATTCCTCTTAACCTGTTCTCAAAGTTCACTCTGTTATGGTACTGTTCAAGCAGTTTCATCATAATTTCTGACTCAGCTTAGGCATAACTCAAAAACTTCTATTTATAATTTTATCTTTTCTACTTTTAAAGTTCCTTTCTAGTGTCAACATCACCTTCACTTAAAATGATATTGCATATTGTTTCTGTAGTTTAGAATTGCTACCAAACATAAATGGCTACTTTATTTAACCTGGTTCATCTCATCTTTCATTGGCTTTCTCGATGACAGTTTTATTGCTACCAATTAATTTTCAGCGGCTACAATAATTCTACTTGTATGAAATTTTCTGCCTAGTACTAGCTACTTCTGTGTTAAAAAAAAAAATGGTTTGTGATTGATAGAAACACACTTAAAGCATGCAGTGGGAGTTGAAATTTTTGGAATGCATACATTGGTTCATGTAATTAATCTAAGTAGTTGATTATGTCTATAAGGCTTTATTGAGTTAATGGTCTTTCCATCCTATACTTTACTTTTGGTGCATTAAATTTCTCCCCTAATCCAACCTTTTAAATCTTCATTCAGACTGAAATGTATCTGTGTGCTTGCGCATGTGTGTGCCTACTTTACTTCTAGTTTGATTACGTTGGTACTATTTTTTATCATGTCAGTGATTAGCTTGTCATATTTAAGCATCTCATGTTATATGATTTTCTTTTGCCGGAAACGCATGTTGGGGTGGTCTTTTAAAGGTGATGCATGCTTTCTCTGTTGTTTTTATTTGTTCCCCCTTTTTTTTTCTCTTAATTTTGTCTTCTTTTCAAGTTGGTTGCACCTCCTTCCAACTTTTAAAATCTGAGGCAATGTTTGTTGCCTTGCTGGTATGTCTTGATTCTGGGCCAGTTATTAACTGAATGTAGCAACTTTTCGTTTTTATGAAAGATAAATATTAGTACTCTGGTTCAGAGTTCAGACGTACTTTTATGCAGTTATGCAATGCATTCTTGAACTAATATAATTTAAATCAAACATTACATGCAGTTTCTAGCACACATGGGCCAGCAAAGAAAAAAGTTATTGGGAAGGAAGGAGTGGCAAAATTAATTGGTGATACTTACAGGTGCTACTTTCTTTAAATATCAGTCTAGGTGAAGTTTGATAGATGTTCTGGATATGTAACTTCTGTTTAGCATGTACACATATGCATTTGGTTGGTATAGTTCGTGCTTTTAATAATTTTGTTTTACGTTCTTTTAAATTTCCATTATATGTTACTTCTTGTGCTACAAAATTGTAACATTCCTCGCATGTGTGGTCCTTTAACTGGCATTAAGTAACCTATTGTGTTCCAGAAAAATGCAGATAGCTGATGCTCCTGATTTAGCAACAAAGAGACAGACTTCTTTAGATACTTGTGATGTGAAGCATAAAGTGGAAGCTGAAGATTTTTCATATTCAGCTGTGAAGATATGCTGTCCTTGTGGAACTTCATTGCATACTGACTCCATGATACAGGTAATAAAAGTTGAATATACTTTTGATTTTCTTTTCTGTAAATGAGGTTGAGTAGCTATGGGTTTTGACCGAATGGCATGTCATCCGAAATATAGGTGGTGACCAAGGTCCCACGCTCAACTTCTCCCATGTTGCTTTGCTGAACAATATATTTTGAGGTTTTTTATGCTTAATAGATAGTTTTCTCTATAGTAATTGGTGATTTTATATCATTTTGTTTTGATTTATTGCAATGCTAGTCCCAATGTTTTGACATGTTTACTATTTTCCTTTGAATTATAAGGTTCAAATTCATGAACACAGAGTGCTAGCTAGTGGGCAGTAAACTGTCTGATCGAGATATCCCAGTGTTGACAGTAATTTATTGTTCTTGTCAAATATTTCTACATGGATGCTTAATGACAATGGATATGACATTGAATGATTTCTTACCTTGAAATGACTTTAAGAAGTTCTTATAGCTATATGATTGTTTGAAATATTCCAAACGCGCAAGTCTTCAGTCAGCCATGAAATTTTGGAATTATATTAGTGGCCCTAGACCTAGATTTCTCTTTATTATTGGGATTACATCTGGACCTACTTCAGGGAAGAGAAAGGAAATGCTAAACATTCAAGGCAAGAAAGTAGTGAAATGTCAGGCATTTTTTTGATTGCCTTGCGAATGAGGATGTCATGGGTGTTTATGGGAGATTTTAGATGAAGGTGAAGAAGAATTGTGCTAGTCAATATTTTATTTTTGTATCTTCTTGGCAGAATGCGAGGGTGGAAATGCCCATATTATTTCAAGGTGGTACATTCTCTGGCTGATTGTCAAACCACCCCTTTGAAAGTTGCTGTTCGCAGGTTTATGTGGAGTTTGCTTATGATAAACAATTTATTGGTTTGATTATAATCCTGTCTTTTCAAAACACTATTTATGATGTCTGGAACATCATGCACAAGTTTCAGTTTTATTGAGCAAACTTGGTTAGACAAGCTAACAAGCTAAAATTTTCCAAAATCTGTGCAAACTAAGGTGTGGTCACACATGAGTGTTAGTTGAGCATTTGGGCTCAATTTATTTTGTACTAAGCTGAGTCTATACAATCAAGCTTGCAGCCTGGTTCTGCTTAACTTGTTTGCATCCTCAAGATTCTTTAAATTTTTTATCATTGTAATGCCCATTTCCTGATAAATATAAGGAGCAATTTTTCTCTTTGATTATCTTGTTGGATACTCTTACCTTTTAAGAAATTTCTATATGCTAGCCAACTTTGCGCTAGTTTCTTTTCACAGACGTAACTGCCATTCTAAACAATCTTTGTAATTTCATATGCTTCGTGTCTTTCCTTTTTGTTCTAGATGGCTTGCCTTTCTGTTTCAATGTTTTTATTACTCTGCAAATATAGTCCTGTACATCTTAGAAAGATTTGTAATACTTGTATGTCTTTGCATCAATCATGTGGTACTTACTTCTATGAGCAAAGAAGTATGGTGCATTTTTTACCGACTTTTTTGCTATTTGCAGTGCATTGACCCAGGATGTCAAGTTCAGCAGCATGTTAGCTGTGTTATCATTCCAGAGAAGCCTATGGAAGGCATTCCATCAGTTCCATCTATATTTCATTGTGAAATGTGTCGCATCAATCGGGCAGATCCGTATGTTGTCTTTATTTCCTGTGCCAACTTGAATTATATATTTATCCTACAAAAGAAACTGTGATTGTCTAACTTAGCACTAGCAGTATGCTACTTAACTAGTACTTTTAGTAATTTGTAGTTGGCATGACCGTGGTGTTTTGATACCAAATATAATTTTGGGTCTTTGGACATTGGCAAATCCATATCTTAACAAGCCTGGACATGTTTGTGGTTGTGAGCTTGTACTATTGCGCATTGCTCAAGCAAATTAAAATATAGGTTGAATTTGTTGTATCATGTGTTTTGCCCTTTTTCTTTCCTTTTCTAAATTGTGAAGTGTTTATAAGTTGATGGGTGGTTTTGAGTTTGAACCTTTACCAACTGTTTCCATCTTCTAAGAATGCTTGTAGCTTATAGGACATTTTATTTACTACTCTTATTTTGCATTTAAATGGGAAATGAGGATGAAAACATTATGATCGTCATAATTAGTGCACATTTCCCTCTACCAGTAGATGACTTTTAAGTTTGCTGATAATTGTGAATTTGAGTGACCAGAAAACACATATGTATTTAGTTTTGTTTAATAAGAATGGTGATTTGTGCCGTACATGTAACTTTTTGGGAGACCCTCTGGCCTCTACTAAAATAGCTAATAATGTTGGATTCTTATGGAATTTAACTAGATATGGTTACAAGTGATACAAATACATCTTTGAATATTTTACTGGGGCATATATTTTAATGAATTACTACTTAATTAAAATGAGAATGTACATTCTGTGCTGTTGAAGAAGTCAGTCTAAGAAGAATAATATAAGATGTTCTTTCATTTTGTTTTCCTGGAGTGGGCGATATGGGTCCAAATTCAATTACAAATGCTGGTGAACATGTTTCTTTCTTTTAACTACTCAAGCAAATCAGAATAAATTACTTAAATTTATGGTAATACTGAACATCACAACTGACTTTTCTGTGTTCTTTAATCCATTTTGGTATGTTCTGATAGCTTTGCTAAAACTTGGAACCATATATATGTGCTCGACTTACTGAATCTGTTTGGGTGTGGTTCATACCATCCTTTTTTTTTTTTTTTTTTCTTGGAATTTGTAGTGGTAGATATAGTTGAATTGTTTCACGTTCTGAGATCATTGTCTCCTTTTAATTTAATATATTTGTGAAGAAAGAGCTTCTTACTAACATTTTCTTTTAATCAACAGTTTTTATGTTACTGTGGCACATATAATACCCCCTGTGAAGTTAATAGCTCCAAATATTCCGTCTGATGGGTGAGTTCATTTTCAGTTTTCTCTCTCCTGTAAAGAAAATTTGTCCCTATCACCTTGAAATCTCTATTTCGAGAAGAATTTACTCAAAGTCACTGGCAAGTTTTTGGAGTTGCTCAGCATTGGGTGTATACTCAAATCCACCATTTTTTAAGGAATTGAGGAGACCCATTTTGTTAATAATTTTTTTTTTGCTTAGAATGTTTGTCCTGTTTTGGTTTTCAGATGTTATGTTGTTTAACTCATCTGCTTTTAAGAATTCTTATACTTTTAATTCCTTTTCAATATTATTCAGGACAAATCCCCTATTAAACGTGGAGAAAACATTTCAACTGACAAAGGCAGATAGTGATTTATTACAGAACACTGAATATGGTATCCAGGTTAGTTCAACATCAAATAGCGTGTCATGTGGCAGCTTAGGCTCATTATAACATGTTATTGTATTTTGAAGGTCACCAGTGCATGGATTATTCATACTTGGTATGCTATTTTCTTTCAGGCTTGGTGTGTTCTTCTCAATGATAATGTTTCATTTAGGATGCAATGGCCACAATATGCAGATTTACACGTTAATGGTATGCTATTTGGCTTTCTTTTTTCTCTTATATCTACAGTTGCTGCATTTTTATCTTTTTTCCAGTGTCTTTAGCACTTTGGCATAGTTTCATATAGGGGTTTTTCTAGGGGTGCATCTTTGGTCAAACTTCAGAGAGGGCTTTGGGCTTTTAGATATGTAATTAAAATATGATTTACATCCAGCATCTACAGTCTGTTTGAACAAATTGCACAAAAATAGAAAGATAAAATTTACTGAAAGGTAAGACTGTAGATTCTTTGTTTGTATGCATGTGTTTGTATGTGTGCATGCCAAATCAAGAAAATATACACGTTCCAAATCAAGAAAATATTCAAATATGTTACAGGAAAGCATACAAGCTATGTTCTTATTGAGTTATGGCATAAAGGGAAAGGATGTGTCTGCTACAATCTCTTGGGGCTTGTGAGTCATATTTCTGAAGAACCTTTACGTAGGTTGCATATACCTTGTGCCAACAGACATTAGAATCTATTTTTTGTGGATAATTATCTCCAGCCACCACATTTTCAAGATATTTGTCCCGTAGGGTGGTCAGGTCTGCGTCTTAAGGGAGAGGAACTCTATTTCCAGTGGGGTTTGTTATCCTTGTTGATGAAGTTACTCTACATGATCTTTTTCCTTCATACTGTTACAGGTTTTGCAGTAAGAACTCTTAACAGACCTGGTTCACAATTGTTAGGTGCTAATGGTCGCGATGATGGTGCACTGGTGATTTCTCTCACCTTCTGTTACTTCTACAACTTTATTTGTGTTAAAATCTTGAATCAAAGACACTTTATGTATGCATGTTTTGTTCTGATATGTTTTCTATTTATTTATGTACATAATGTGTTTTAGTTTTATTTTTTCATTCTTTAATTAAAGCTTTTATTTGATTTAACGTTTTGTTTTGGTCTCAGATCTCATCCTACATTATGGAGGGGATTAATAAAATTTCTTTATCGGCATGTGATGCTCGCTTTTTCTGTTTTGGAGTCAGACTTGTGAAGCGGCAAACAATAGAACAAGTATCCTCACCACTCTTATGAATTTACTCTATTTTATACCATTTGCAGTAATTAATATTTTAATAATAGCTGAAATTACATTAAGTTGTTAACTAGGATATTTCCATTTAGTTCATTTTGGAAAATAGTTAGTATGTCAGTCTATATACTTTTTGTTATTCGTTTACTGTGTCAGCATTGTTCATCCATATTTTTTATGATACTCCTGAAAACTATGGCTCTTGGTCTTTGATGAGTGGTCCTCAAATTGATTGTAAAAAGGAACTAGCAGAAGAAAGCTAGATTGTGCTCTTTTGCATGCTTCTTGAAGTTATTACGATGTGTTGTTGCTATCAATTTTCTTTTTTCTTTTATCTCATTGTCTGATTAAATTCCAAGGTTCTCGGTTTGATTCCTAAAGAAGCAGATGGTGAACCCTTCGAAGATGCACTTGCCCGTGTTTGTCGTTGCATTGGTGGTGGGATGCCTACTGCAAATGACGATAGTGATAGTGATTTAGAAGTTGTTGCAGATACAATTACAGTTAACCTTCGTTGTCCTGTAAGTGATTGCTTATTTCGTAATGGATTTTAGTTGTGCCATGTATTTTTTCTTGTCATTCTACTTGATTGGTTTAGTTATGCATGAAAACTGAGGTGTCTCATTTAGTAGTTAATTTAATGAACTGGGTATCCATGTTGATTGAGCCGCCATTATTACTGTGGAGATTCAAGACTGTTGAACAGTTGAAGTGACTTTCATGTGCATGTGTGGCTCTTTATAGAAAATATTTGGGTTTATTATGAATGTGGCATCAAATTTCATCATATTCTCCTTTATATCATTAATATGAATTGATAATGTAGGGTTTAGATGCAGATGTAGGTGCCCCCAATTACGTGTCATGATGGTGGCTGTTTGTTTCACTAGACAGATATTGTTTTTGACAAAAACAGAAATTCTGAATTGTATTCTTTGTGTTCTAAAGAATGAAGAGCATATTACATTGTTCATATACAGTAAAGAAAATGCTACTCTAGGTAACTCACTAATTACATAATAAATACAAATAAAGACCAATCCCTAAGAATTAGGGATTGTTGACTAATCCCTAATTCCAATCCCTAAGAATTAGGGATTGTTGACTAATTAGGTACAACAATCCCTAAAAATTAGGGATTGTTTTCCCACACTCCCCCTCAAGCTGGTGAATGGATATCATCCATTCCAAGCTTGCTGGTTATTTTTTGAAAAACATCTCTAGACAACCCTTTGGTGAGCACGTCTGCAAGTTGATCATTAGTAGAAACGAAAGGAGTACAAATTAGGCCACTATCCAGCTTTTCTTTAATAAAATGCCTATCCACCTCAACATGCTTAGTACGGTCATGTTGCATTGGATTGTGTGCAATATTGATGGCTGATTTGTTGTCACAATAGAGCTTCATTGGGCCTTCCCACCTAACCTTTAGATCTTCCAAAATTATCTTCATCCACAACAGTTCACACATCCCAAGTGCCATTGCTCTAAACTCAGCTTCTGCACTGGACCTTGCAATCACATTCTGCTTTTTGCTTCTCCAAGTTACGAGATTACCACCTAGGAAGGTGCAATATCCTGAGGTTGATCTTCTATCAACTACGGATTCTGCATAATCCTCATCTGTATAGGCTTCAAGAGTTAGTCCTTCTCCTTTCTTAAACAGATCCCGGTGTAACCTTCAAATACTGCAAGATTCTGTACACTACCTGAGATGTGATTCTTTGGGATTGTGCATGAATTGACTCACAACACTAACAACATAAGTTATATCGGGCCTGGTATGTGACAAATAAATTAGCTTCCCCACAAGTCTCTGATAAGAACCTTTATCCTTTCACAAACAAAGTATGATCACCTTGGCTCTGTTTATATCCCATACCCACCATAACTTTGGTAAATCTCCCAAACCAATTTCTTGGGGATTGTTTCAGTCCATATAAAGCCTTTTTTAGCTTACATACTACTCTTTTTTCTTCATTCGAGCCAAACCCAGGAGGAATCTCCATTAGATCTCCTCCTCAAGATCTCCATGTAAGAAGGCGTTTTTGACATGAAATTGTTGTAACTTCTACCAAAATTCACAGCTATAGATAATAAGATTCTAACAGTATTCATCTTAGCAAACAGGAGCAAAAGTCTCCAAATAGTCTATGTCGTAGGTTTGAGTATACCCTTTGGCAACTAACCTTGCCTTATACCTTTCCAAAGTACCATCTGATTTGTATTTAGTTGTGAATACCCATCTACACCCAACTGGTTTCTTCCCTTTCGGCAGCCTCACCAAGTCCCAAGTCTTGTTTTTCTCAAGTGCCTCCATCTCAATCTTCATAGCATTTGTCCAATTCTCATTTCCTAATGCTTCAGATAATGTTTTTGGGGTAGGGATTGTATTTAAGCTAGTAAGAAAGGCTTTGTGGTTATGAGAAAGATTCTTTGATGACATGAGCAAATATAGAGGATGTTTAGTACAAGTTCTGGTTCCCTTTCGAAGAGCAATTGGAACATCGTAATCTATTTGTTCAAGTGTTTCAGTGATGTTATCATTGGGTGAAGTAATTACCTCGACACTACCAGGAGTAGAATTGGATGATTGGACCGGCACAGGTTGAGAGATTGGTGCTCTTTTCCTTGAGTAAACCTGTAATGGACGAGTAGAGTCTTGAGTTTGCTTTCCATGTAAATTCCTTGTGACTGAATTGTAAGAGGCTCGGCTTCTGACTATAAATTTGACTCAGATAAGTTGTTTGGCAGAATGTTGGGCTTGGATAGAGTGTCTGGCAGAATGTTGGGCTCAGATTGGTGAGAGACAGTAGCTGGATGAGAGACAGTTGGAAACTCAAGGAGAAAAAGGTCTTTGACCTTATCTTCGATGAAGGATCTCTCCCCCTAAAGATAAGGACTATGAAAGTAATGACCTTTTTCGACAAAGGTGACATCGGCGGACACATAAAATTTCCTTGTTGGAGGATGATAACATTTGTAGCCCTTTTGAGTGGAGGAGTAGCCAACGAAGATACATTTTAGAGCTCGAGGATCAAGTTTATTTCTGTTTTGAGAATGCACATGAACAAAGGCAACACAGCCAATATCTTTGGGACAAGATTATTGGATGCATTAAAGTTTGGAAAGAAATGTGTGAGAACTTGCATTGGACTTTTGAAATCAAGAACTCTTATAGGAAGTCTGTTAATAAGATGGGCAGCAGTTAAAACCGCTTTGCCCCAGTATTGTTTTGGGACATTTTTTTGAAACAAGAAAGCTCTTGTGCTAGCTAGGAGATGACCATTCTTTCGTTCGGCCACTCCATTTTGTTGAGGTGTGTTAACACAAGAAGACTCATGTATGATGCCTTTTTTTTTGGAAATAAGGAGGAAGGAATTGATTAAAAAAGTCTTTCGCATTGTCAGATCGAAATCTCTTTATCCCAACTCCAAATTGAGTTTTGATCATATTGTAAAAGGTTGGAAATACTGAACTCGCATCAGATTTATTTTTTAACAGAAAAATCCAAGAAACACGAGTGCAATCATCAATGAATGAAACAAACCATCGTGCCCCAGAAATATTAGCAACAGGGGAAGGTTCCCAAATATCACTATGAATCAAGGTAAATGGAATAGATGTTCTTTTATTGTTGATTTGAAAAGAAGTACGTTTGTGTTTTGCAAATTCACAAACATCACAATGAAAATTTTCAATGGCTAAACCTTTGAACAATGAAGGAAACACTATTTTAAGGACATTAAAAGATGGGTGACCAAGACGAAAGTGTTGAAGCCATATCTTATCTTTATTGGATTTGAATGACTCAGAAAGAAAGGATAATGGTGACAAACCCTTAACTCTATTTTGTCCATTCGATTCTTCAAGGTAGTAGAGGCCATCTCTCTCTTTAGCATGTCCAATCATCGTCTTCGTGCCCTGTTCATGAAAAACACAACGAGAAGGATAAAATGTCACGCTACAATTAGAATCGATGGTGAGTTTCTGAATTGACACAAGATTGGTGCATAGTTTTGGAACATGAAGAACATTCCTAAGTGTAAGGCAATCACTCAAAAAAAAAAAAAAAACATCTCCCTAACCAGCTATAGTTGTCATTGATCCATCAGCTATGGTTATTTTTTTATTTCTAGGGCAAGAGGTATAGGAGATGAATTTTTATGAAGAATTGGTCATGTGATCTGTAGCTCCCGAGTCAATGACCCAGGAATTTGAGGATACTTTATCCGAAGCACTAAAAACACGAAAAGAGGAAACATGAGAAGATTGAGAAGAAATACCTGAGAACACCAAAGAACGAGTACCTGTTGTAGGCGATTTTTCTATTGTCCCCAACAGACTCCTTAATTTCTCAATCTCTTCTTTGTTGAATTCAGCATGTAGGGAGTTGTCTTCACTGTTTGACTGTGTGGTTGCCATATGCGACTGTCCTTGTCCACTCTTCTCTGACCATTTATTCATGGTTTAGATAGGGCAAATAGGCTGAACTGGTTTTTTTTTTTTAGGTTACAGCAATTAAGGTTGAAAAAACCAAAAAAACCAGATTATGATTCCCAGAAAAGAGCCTAAAGCTCTGATACCATGACAAAAACAGAAATTCTGAATTGTATTCTTTGTGTTCTAAAGAATGAAGAGCATATTACATTGTTTATGTACAGTAAAAAAAATGCTACTCTAGGTAACTCACTAATTACAGAATAAATACAAATAAAGATCAATCCCTAAGAATTAGGGATTGTTGACTAATTAGGTACAACAATCCCTAAAAATTATGGATTGTTTTCCCACAGTTTTTTACCAAGGCTTGGAAATTTTTTAATTACAAGGATGTGCATGAGATCATCTCGTAGTGTTATCTGATTTTTAGGTCATATTTATTTTACCAGCCAAGTATTTTGTCTAGTTTGAAGGGTGTTTCTTCTTTTTTTATTCTCTTTAGTCCTAGTTTTCAAGTACCCTTACTGAGACTATGAAGTTGTAATAAAGGTTTAGTGTCCCGTTTTATTCCTAAAAAGGGGCACTTGCAAGGGTGATAACCCATGATGTTCGGAGCTTTAGGCTTTGCTTGGTAGGGTGGAAAGAAAATTGGAAAGATGGAAAATTGGAGGAGGAGAAAAGTGAAAAGATGGAAAACATATTTTTTCTTTCCATTGGTGTGCTTGGTAGGAAAGATGGAAAAGTGGAAAGAAAATTCCATCCATTGCTTGGTAGAGTTGAAAAATGAAAGGAAAGAAAATGAAAAGTATATTGTTTTAGCATTATACTCATTGTAAGTTAAGATGACCCACACCACTCTCATTTTCTTTCCTTTTTTTCTTTTCAATTTGGAGTGATTTGTTTTTGTTAATAGGTGTGGAAAATGATAATCTTTCCTATTTTCTTTCCTCTCACTTTTCTTTCCTACCAACAAGCACACTCAAAATTCATTTTCTTTCCACTTTTCCACACTCCTCTTTCCATCCTTCCACTTTTCCACTCTACCAAGCACAACCTTAATGTCCATGACGAGGGAATGGGACAAAAATTAGGATAGGCTGCGAGTCTGCAACTGAGCATCTGACCAGAACATATGTCCCAGGTTTGCTGCACCCTAACACAAGCCCTCATACTTGCCTTGTACCCCGTATATGTTTTACTCAATCTCTATGCAAATGTCTGCTTATTGCCTTCCAATGTTTCCTCAGAGTGTATGCATTGTGTTATCATCTTTGATGTTTTGTTCACAGCTTTGTCATCATTCTGTAATAATTGGTTGATGGCGTTGCACGATTAATGCTGAGCTGTAGTTCTAACATGATGTCTTCTTATCTACTTGTAACTGACAGATGAGTGGCGCCAGAATAAAGGTCGCTGGCAGATTTAAACCGTGTGTTCACATGGGATGTTTTGATCTTGAAACTTTTGTGGAGCTGAATCAGCGCTCAAGGAAGGCAAGTAATCATCATTTTTGTGATTTGTCCCGTTTTGAATTTTCGAAGGCACATGAGCAATAGGTTTTTGATGCTTGCAGTGGCAGTGTCCCATCTGTCTCAAGAACTATTCCTTGGAAGATATCATTATTGACCCTTATTTCAATCGAATCACAACTATGGTAGTACTTTCTCTTTATATCATAATCTATTTAGTATGAAACTTATATAAGAACAAATGCAGTTTAATTTCATTTTTCTTCCCCCCACCCAAAGAACACTAATAAAAAAAAGTAAAATCTCAGATGCGGCACTGTGGAGAAGATGTAACTGACATCGAGGTGAAGCCTGATGGTTCTTGGACTGTTAAGACTAAAGGTGAGCTTAGTGATCTTGGAAAATGGCATTTCCCTGATGGTTCGCTTTATGTAGCTTCATATGAAGATATATCCAAGTTAGAGGCCTTGAAGCAGATCATTAAGGAAGAAGAGTCGGGACATGCTAATCCTGAGATTGGGACAAAAGGAGGGATGATAGAATCAAGGAAAAACGAGCATCTCCCCTTGCTAAATCCAAAAGAGAAAGATTTGGAAAATTATAGTCAGATGGTCATAACAATGAGCAGTAGTGCCAGTGGAAGTGGTAGAGATGGAGACCCAAGTATTAATCAGGATTATGGTAGATATAATAATGTCTCTGCCAGTAATGGCGATGAGATCAATTCTATTCGTCACAATTTTGATTCAGTTCTTAGAACTGAAAATCAAAGTTATGGACCAATAGGGGAGTCAGACGTCATTATTCTCAGTGATTCAGAAGAAGAGAATGTCAATATGGTTTCTTCTCATACAGATTACAAATCTTGTCTCCTGAATGATATTGGGACGTTGTCTGTCCCCCCCAGAATCGAACACTCATATCTGGAAAACTCCATTCCTGATTCTGGTATGAGTTCTTGTTTGGATCTCTTGAATGGCAGTGGCAAAGATGTTGGAATGTCTGATTGGCCATATTCTTCTGGTAACCAAGCAGGTTCAGGGTTCCAACTGTTTGGTGAAGATTGTGATGTCTCAGATGTTCTTATTGATTTGGAGCATTCCGTGGTCATATGCTCCGCACCTATGGACGAGTACACATTAGCGTCAAAGTCAACCATGAACTCTAGTATTCAGCTTCCTGATTCTTCTATTTGCAATACCAGTATTAATGAAGATGATCACCTGATTGATAATCCCTTTGCATTTGTTAGTGAGGATCCCTCTCTACAAAATTTCCTTCCTGCTCAGCCTGTTGGAACCTTGGAAGAATCTGATTTAGGACACCGTCCCCCCATATCAAATCGTATACAATCTGAAGATTGGATTTCTCTTAGGCTTGGCAGCAATGGTGAGAGTATTTGCAGTGGTGTTGGTACTATTATTGCTCAGTCTGCTGTTTCAAAGGGGCTGGATTTGATTAATGACTGTAGATCAAATGAAGGTACAAATCTCTAATTGTTGCTTTATTTTCTCTCAAAAGTGGTTATACTACTCTTGGATTGTCAAATTATAAATTTCATCTTATTTTTGTTTCACACAAATGTTTCTGCTCAATGGGTCTACATCCATCCTGTGGAAAACATTTGTGCATGTCATATATTATAATCATCTGGTTAGGCTAATAATCAAACATACACATTACTTTACAGGGAGGAAAAAATTAAATGACCCTTTCTCATTTCCTCGCCGGCCAAGGTCTGTTAGGCGACGGGTGTACTCAATAGATTCAGACTCAACTTAGATGGAATCAAAACTTACTTTCAGGATTCATTGAGTAAGTCATTGATATCTACTTCTACTTTATGGAAAACTGAGATAATAATGGTGTTCCTGTCTATCGCAATTAGTTGCTTATTGAAGGAGAAACAAGCATCTTTCTTTTGAGTTGCAGTTGAAGCCTACTGATTGTCTTGTACTTCGGCTTTCGTCTACATCATGCTTTCGTTGGCGGCTTTGAAACAGCCCCAACAAACGGTGAGCCCTAATGATTCATTGATGTTTAATAGTCTCCTCTAAAGATACCACAGTATGAGTAATCTGCATATTTAGTATGAAACGAAAATACTGTCTTCAAAATCGCAAAATCAATCTAAGTTTTTATAATAATGGTGAAATATAACTTATTCAATTAATTATGTTGATGAACCAAAGCTTCATGCCTTCATCCTTCAGTTAGATGGTTTGTCTGACATCATTTCAGCATTTAAAAGACATGCTTTTTGGATGGTAAACCAAATTAAACAGGGAAATTTTTGGTGATTTGGAAACTTATTTGGTGACTTATTTTTAAACCTGATAGTGTTGGGTACATGAACAAGTAGTTCTAAAAAGTTTATAGATTTTGAGATCATTATCTTTGAATAACTTTTTTTGACGCCCTCCTTGTCGAAGGTTGCAGGCATCCCTGTGACCTAATCATCCCCCCCCCCCTTCGTAAAGAAAAAAATATAGTTGAAAAAACCGGACCGGCCGGTCGGACCGGTTCAACCGGAGGCTTGTCCAGTCCGGTGCTATTTAGAGAACTGGGGATTACTTGAACCGGCCTAAAACCGATTCAACTGGGAAAAAACCGTTTTTTATTTTTTTAATTATTTTTTTTCAAAAATATTTTTTATAAGTGATGATATTTGAACCCATAACCTCTTAGAGTTGTACTAAAACCCATACCATTAAGCCAAATGCATATTTTTATTAATTATTTACTATATTTAATATTTATTTAACATTAAAATCATTTTAAAAATATTTAAATGAACCGGCCGGTCCAATCGGTTGAACAGGTTGGATCGGGAACCGAAGGTCACACCGGTTTGACCTCCGGTCCAGTTTTCTTAACCTTGGAAAAAAATGATAAAAGAAGAAATGGAAGAAGGGAAGAGCAATTTTCAGGTTAAGAAAAAGTTCAATGAAAAGTTGAAAAACTCATCCTAATTGACAATCTTTGGACATTGTTGAAAGCTTGGCCTTTCTATTCTGCATAGCTGCCCATGTTGTTCAGTTTCCTCAACTATAATTATAAACATTGTGTGACTTTTTTTTAGGTTACTGAGATTTATATTGGTTTCAGAGTAGAAACACCTGCACTGGACCCTCGAAAACAGTAAGTATCGGATTTTTTTCTGGAAGATGCTACCTAGAAAAGAGACAACTAGACGACAACACCGGTTGAATTTTGATTCCCCAATGGTAAGTGATCATAGAAAGTCATGTCCTTCAACCTCTCATTTGTAAAGTTCATTTTCACTGGTTCGATCTCGAGGACTGTTCAGTTAGCTGTATTGTATCAGGAGAAGAAAATTCCATTGATAATATAAAATCTTTGTTTTGTATAATAACGTACATGTTTTCTATACAATTTTGTGGTGAATGTTGTAGAAAACAGGGAGGAACATTAGATGCATTTCCAGGTCTATATTGCTAAAGACTAACATTTGAGTTAACCATCAAAAGTGGCTGTTCTCATATGCTGAAATGGTTGAGTGGTGATTTAGGAGTTCATTTTAACCATTACTTGGAATATTGTCTGCTTTTTAAATCCTTTTGGAGTGAGAAATACCTCGTTATGAGGAGTAGTATGTTGTGTTGCTCAGATTCAGGAGTAAGTATCAGTCATCAATACCCTAATCCAATTCTCCCGTTTGCTGTGATGTTGTCAGTAAGTGCAGGTAGGCAATTCGTGTATCCGTGTTGTGTTGGTTCGTGTATTATTTTGTGTTATAATTATGTTTAAGATATTTTATATTTATATAAATTTTAATGTGTTAATAATTTGTGTTATATAGATTTTGACATGTTTGTGTATTTGTATCGTATTTTTTCGTGTCGTGTAATCATGTCGTGTACAATATTATCAGACTAAGGTAATAAGGAAAAATGAAGAGTTCAGTATCATAGTTGTATACATATGATGTATCTTTTCACTTTAGTACACACCTGGGGATCTACTAATTGTGTTGACACGAATACAAAAGAGATGGATAGAGTATAAAATGTTTAGAGATGGCAGCGGATTGAATATCTGCAAATTTTTAAATATCTGAATTCGTTTAATTTATTCGAAATCTGAATCCGTTTATTATTCATTTAGTATCCGAATATTGTTATCTGAATTCACATATGATTTAAAAAGTATTATCCACAGGATATTTGAATTCGTTAAATATCTGAATTTATATAATTATTTTTTTAAGAAATAAAAGATAAAATTAAACAAAAAATAAATATGTAAATGGATAATATATTCAGATGTCAGATACTATTTGAACCAAAATCAAAATGAATTCGGATCACGGATATTCAAGGGTTTAAATTCGAATTCGTTCCAAATTCGTTGCGAATAGTAAATTTAATATTCGAATTAGGAAAGCATAAACTAAATAATGTCGAATATTTAATTTTTTACTATTTACTATCATCTCTAAAAATATATGTTTTCGCAACACTTAAAATTAGGTGTTATTATATGCCCTGAAGTTCTGAACCTAATATTGGCTGGCCCTGGAAATCCTAGCAACTTGATTCAAAGTTCTGGGCTTTAAGGCTTTGCTGGGAATGTTATCTTTGCTTTGAAGAATTTTTTATTTTTTGCTTTGAGAAAACTTTGAAGCAAGTAATTAAGCAAAAAGAGATTAGGGGAAAGATGCTATGAATTAAATTTTCAATTCAAATATAATAAGAATGGTTTTCTTTTAGCTTTGTACAGTCGTCTAAATTGTTACATTTCATAATAGATTTAACATTATAAACAATTTTATTTAATACACAATTAATAATAGATTTTAACATTTTTCAACTCATAATAAGTAATTAAAAAAAAAATTTCTAAAAAATTTCCATTTATCTAAATACTCACTTTTAACATATTGGATTTGAGTTTGACTATATATTACAATTATTACCAAAGTATATTTTAAACAATTTGGTTTAATTCGTAGATTAATTAAGATTCATTTTCTCAAATGAGCTAATTCTTAATCCACTTTTAAAATCATACATTTGATTTTGTACTTAAAAACGAATGTGTTCAATTTGAAAATATTGCATTTTCCAAAAAAATAAATAAATAAAAGAAAGAAAAGCATTTGATAGAGGTTATTGGTAGACATGGCCATTCGTGTATATTGTATTTCATATTTTTATTAATTGTATAAATATTAATATAATAAAAATTATTAAATATGTCAATTTTAAACACGAATATAATACGTGTATTGAATATATCATATTATAAATATTGTTTTTATATTTATTAAACATGTTGTATTTGTGTTTTATTTTGGTATCGTATTTAAAATTATTTGATTTAGGTTTTGATTCTGATATTGTAAAATATAATTTATATTATATAAGTATTTGACTGAAATGATATTAACTCATATCATATTGATAAAATTATAAAAAAAAATCAAATAAAATTATTATAAAATATATAATTAGATATATACATTTTTAATTTTTTCACTATAAAAATTAAGTCTTTTTAAAACTATCTATTTTTTAAAATATTATTTTCTTTAAAAACTTTTTTTTTTCCTCTCAAATCATCACTGCCTTTCTTTTCAGTTTTCGCACATGATGGGCCAATTCTAATTAATATTTTAAAAAAAAAAAACCAACATAGAGACAAATCAAAACATTTTGCAGCTTCTCACTTCCACTTAAAGGAAAAATTATAGCTTTAAAGGGTTATAGCTTCTTCTTCTCTTCTCTTCATCTTCATATCTGGTAATCTCTCTGTTATTTCATCCTTTGGAGTTCCTCGATTTTATTTTTTCTTAATCCCCTTGTTTAAAAATTTGAAATGTTGAACCTTGGCAAAATAAAGATTGAACTTTTACCTTTTTATAATAAAAATCCAGATGCTTTTTGATCTGGGTTTTCTTTATTTTTGTTTGTAAGTGTTAAGAATGACTTTTTTTCTTCTTTTTGGGTAGAAAATGGAAAACCCAGAAGCAAATCAACTACCTGAAGTGGATTCATTGCCAGATGGCTTTGTTGAGAGTCCTTCAGAGCCTTTGTCTCCAAAAACTCCAATTTTGGAACAAGAAAAACCTTTGGAGCCTGATTATAAAGAAGATGATTTAGTTTCCACCGAGTTTGGAGCAAGAAAGGGCCAAAAGCAAAGAACTTTTCCTGTTCCATTGTCTGAAGGGGACAGTTTTTATGGTTCTTTGGACTCTGTAGAAGGTAAATTAGTTGGTCAGGAGTCCAGTGATTATGTTCCTGAGGCTGCTGAAGTTGGGGTGGCAGAATGCAGTGAGGTGAAAGGAGAGGTTAAAGGGGATTGTCAAACTGCAGAAAGATGTAATGTTTCTTAACTTTGAAATCTTTCTCATTTTTTTAATTTCACATAAGAAACTTGGGTAGTTTTTAGGTTTTCTAGTGCTCATTGGTTGTTGTTTTTCACAGCTGTTGAAGGAGGATCAGAAACTAATTCTACTGATATGAAGGAAAAATCTTCATCAGATAGTGTGGATTCACTGAAAAATAAAAAACCAGTTAGTAGATCATAGTACATGACTAAGTTCTTTCAAATTCTTATACTTGTGGGTTGGGTTCAGTATGAACATCAAGAATGTATGAGTTGAGTAATGGTTATTTTAAAGTGCTGGTAATTATTGCTTATTTATATGGAAAGCATCTTTTCTGTCTTTTTTTTTTTTTAATTATCCAGAGGCTGTTAGTAATTTTTTACTAGTTCGCATATTTTGTCTGGATGATAATCTTTATAGCAATTCATGATGATTAAAATAATGTTCAATTCAAGGAGAAAAAGAAACTTATTTGATTCCTGAGATAAGCAGCTTTAAGAATTTGAATGTTTCACTTTGTTAATCTATTTCACAAAGTGTCTCTAGATATCTCCATTTTAAAAAAAAAATTGCTTTGTATATTGGAAGAGCTCTTGAGTTGCAACACTGATAGTTTATAAGTTACAACTATGCTAAGTTGCATTTTTTTTTTCTTTTCAAGAATATGACAGTCAGTCTGTTGAGTTAGGTTCAGTTTATTCAGATGTTATTTCCATATGCTTATTTTACATCAGTTTCATCTATATAAGTGAACTCACCAGTCTTAATTGGACTGTTTATTTCTCAGGAAACCACTGAAACCAAACGCAAGAATGCAAAACGTACATTCAAATCTGAAAAGGAATTTTTTGAGTTCTCTTTGAAATATCAACAAGTTCTTGCAGAAAAAGATGCAGGTAAGTTGAAATAACATTTATGATGTCCAAAAGGTCACTATCATGTGATGTGATGAATATATTGGTCTAGTTACCTAAGACCAAATTTTATCAGTCCATCATAATAGTCTGATTTGTTTTGATGTGAAGATACTTTTTATGTTGCCAAGAATGATACTTGTCCATTAAGTTTCGACACTGGTTTTTATTTCTGCCTAATGCTGTAGGTAGGACGCATACAGTTTCTGCATGTTTGGTGTCACAAATTTAAAAATAAATAAATAAGTTAAGATGTGAGTGTTCAAGAAACAGTTGGTTCAATTGGTCAGTTTGGTTTGCCATGGAATGTGGTTGGAGATAACTATTGCTATGATCTCTCCCAAAAGACTATAACCATCTTGCCTAGTACACTGTTGCCTTAAAGATATCCAAATAAATTTTAACTTAATGTTGTCTCTTGGAAAGAGTTATTCTTGTATGAATTCTTTTGCAGTTTAACGTTACAGGTTCTTTCTTCTTTTGTTGTAATGAGGAGAAAGTCTTTTGACTTCACTCTACCCAGATGTGTTCATTTCTTTGGAAACTTTGACCAACTGAATTTAGAAGCTATAGGTGAATATTAGAGTTTAGCAAGTCTTGTATGATATAAATATCTAAGAGGCACATATGACGTATTGGTATATATTATAATGTCTATATATCTTTAACATCATGGAATTGATTTTTTTTTATTTTCTTTTTGCTTTTTCCTTCTTCTGTAGCTATTGCTGTTCGAGATAAACTTGAATCACTTTGTAGGGAGTTACAACGTCAAAACAAAATGTTAATGGTATGTTTCCTTTGGATACTTTATCACTTTTTGATTGATTACATTCTACAGTTAGTATTTGTTCTTGATGCACTTTGTACTTAGTATGTTGATCTTCTGATAATGTTATGAGTTGTGGATTGGCCTTGAAATTTGTCTCCTTTTCATATCCTTCCTCTTTTCTGGTTTGGGTCATTTACCCAGCCATCAAAGATACCATGTACCTAAATTTCTGACAGAGTAGAAGGAGGGGGGAGGCATGGAGTAAGCCACTAAAATGCAGAAGCATAGGATTCCTTGCACTAGGTTAAATGGAAGTGGATTTAGTTTTGAAAAGGCCATTATAGATGACCAAGGTTTAAATTCTGGTCACAGTTGCACAACTTTTGTTGCATTTGTAGGTATCTTGAGTGTTAAAGCATAAGCTGCAGCCTTGCACCAATCACATGTCGTGGATTTTCTCAATTTCACACAACCAACTATAGAATGAAATAAATAATAGTTCTGATCTCAACTGCTCTTCCTCTATAAATTTGCGCTTACAAGCGTTATAGTAGTACTTGCTGTGATAAACTTTTTTTGAACCTCTGGTTTCTTCCATAAGCGTTTGGCATACTCTTGATCAAGTGGTGGTGGATCTGCATAACAAATTTAACTAATGGGGAACTCAACTTTCCTTTATTTTTACCGTTTGTAATGTCTATTCAACATTTTGATATATATTAAAGAGATCATCAATGGTCATTTCTGATCATGATATGTTTAAAATCTTCAACTTCCATGACAAAGTTATACTTGTCCATTTTGAGCTATTTGTCTGACTTTTTTTTTTATGAAGGTGCTGATGGCTTGCTCATGATTTCACAGGATGAATGCAAACGGGTATCAACAGAAGGGCAAAACTTAAGATTAGATTTATCAGCCAGGTTCCAAGATGCAATCAAGGTTTGAGTCCCCATTTTGATTTTGAAAGTGATCATCATGGATAGGCTGACTTACATGCTGACTGGTACATCTGTCTGTAGCTATATTACTTCATAAGAACAGTGACTAAACTGTTTGATACTCCAACGTTTTAAATAGCCTATAAGTATGGGGAGATTTATGATACAACACTTCTGCTAAGCATGATTGATCCCAAAAACATGGGCTTGCATGAATAACATATATGTAGTATAGGTCAATGGAGATGATATGTCAAAAGCAAGAGAAATGGTAAAGCGAAGTGAGTTATCACTCATCAAGATAGTATTGCAAGTCTATTAGTTGAAGCAAGAGTTGAAAACTTCATCTCATGTTGGATTAATAATTCATATTGCTTCCATTTTACATATCACTATAGAATTACAATAATATTATAGTTCTGCCCTATTTGGGCTCTTTGAATTCACTCTCTTCCTCCTGGCCTCCTCCTCCTCTCTCTCTCTGTGTGTGTGCGTGCGTCTACGTGCACACGCGATCTTTGTGACTCTTCAGTTTTGGCATGCACAAAATGTAAATGGTTCCTCAACTCTGCAAACCTTAATTTTAACAGCCATACTTTAGTTTTTTTTTTTTTTTTTTCATTTTTAACATATTTTACTAGTAGTTTCTTAATCTTTTTTCCCTCTTATAGGGTGTGAGCAATAAGCTGGAAGAGCAGAAGGATGATTGTCTATCTCAACTGAAGGAGAATGAAATGTAAGAGACAGGAAATGCATGTCTAATTATTATAAATTTTGTCCTTCGAGCTTGGTGACATCTATACACTAAAAGTTATTTGAATTACCAAATTACATCTGTTCCATATTCTGGTTCTTTTGGGTTTTTCCAAATTAGAATCTTTTAATTTGGGCCTCTGATCTTCTTACATTAGGAGTTTTGAGATATATTGGATTTTCTGAGTAAATTTTCACAGAATTCCTGCCATCTGGGAAAGCATCATCTGCACCCATATCATTTATTGATTTAACAGATTGTTTTAGTGCCAGTTTTTCATTATTCATAGAATTTTTGGAATTCTTCATGTATAGGTTAAGAGATAAGTTGAAGCAGTTTGCTGATCAATACGCCCTTTCTGAACAACAATATGCGCAAAAGGTATAGGTTAGATTTCCCTGTATATCCAAGGTTTTCCATCTTGAAATACAATCCATGTTATTGTCGAGGACTGTGAGCTTACTCTTATGTTTCGGACATTTGACACAGCTAAAGCAGAAAACACTAGAACTGCAGATTGCTGATCTGAAAATTAAGCAACATGAAGAGAAACTGATCCACGAACAAGCGCAGATGAAAGTATATGCAGAGCAAGTGTCACAGTTATTGGCGACCGAAAAGAACTTACGCTTGCAGTTGACAGCTGATGGAGAAAAATTCCAACAGTTTCAGGTCAGATTCTTTCCATGTCATTTATCATCTTGGTTTTATTGGCAGCTTTTCTCTTTTAGGTTGATGAATATAATATTCTGTATCGAGTGCCTGTGTCATTTCTCCTGTTTTTCATACTAATTGGAAGGTTTGTCGTCACCTGCATAATGCTGAAATTATAGTAACATAAATTAGAAGGCTACAATCTAACTTACTAGTGAAAGTTTACTTGAAGTGCTATCATTGTCGTAATAGTAGTGGAATGGTTTTGTAATACCCTATGTTGCTCCGACTCTTTATTTTCCTTGAAGTACCCGTGTCCGACGCATATCCGGACATAGGTATGGGGATATGACCCTCCAAAGACCCTCCAAATACATGGAAATACTTTTAAAAATTGAACATAACCGTGTCGGACACATACGCATATCCGACACTCACACTCGCACCCGAGTCCGAGTAATATAGGTAATACCTTTCTAAGCAACTAAGAAGTCACCTGTCCTCATGTTTGAGGTGATTTACTTTGGATGTGCTTGGACCTTACCATTGAATGCACTTCACTTATCTGACATCTTCTGTATATTGACTGCTGAGATGCAGCAATGCTGAAGTCCGATTAGTGTTTCCATGTCCTTTTGTTGCACCGCTGATAATCGAACCTATCTCGTCCTCTTCATCATGTTTGAAATTCTACTTAATTTTGCAGGATGCGTTGTTAAAGAGCAATGAGGTCTTTGAAACATTTAAGCAAGAGATTGAGAAGGCACATGTGCCTTTTATCTTTGAGAGAGACATTTTCCTCAAAGCACTATTTTTTCGGCTTTTCCTATTGCTCGATTTTACCATTGCTGGTTGCGTGTTGTATTACGATTTCTAAGTTACCAACTATATTTTTTCTTTTTGTATACAAAATTAGATGGGAAAATCAATCAAGGAACTCAAGAAGGAAAATGTATTCTTGAAGAGCAAATGTGACAAATCAGATGTTACTCTCATAGAACTTGTGGAGGAGGTATAGTTAACATGTCATTTTAAGCTTTCATTCTTTAGAATTATTATCCATTTTCAAGAAGAGGGTATTTATTCTTTATGTTACTCGGACTCGGGTGTGAGTCTCGGACACGGGTATGTTTGATTTATTCTAAGTTTTTTCCATGTATTTGGAGTCTCCTTGAGGAATCACATTCTCATACTCATGTCCGGATATGCGTCGGACACGGATGTCAAAACACGGGTACTTCAAGAAAAATGAAGAGCCGGAGTAACATAGTTTATTCTAGCACTTATAATTATTCTTGTCTTTGCTCGAGTAGCGTGAACGATTGAAAAAACAATCGGAGAAGACAAAGAACCAGAAAGAAAAGCTCGAATCATTGTGCCGGTCGCTTCAAGCAGAGAGGAAGCAAATCTCCTCCGGGTCCGGAGACAACAACAGTCCTGATTCCATGGCAGTTTAAATGTTAAAAAACATATTTGAACCAAATATGAAATGCATTTTGTGATTATGGTCTAAAATTACATTGCCTTTTGTCTCTTCTTGTTGAGAAGTCACTGAAGATTGCACAGCAGATTTTGCCATTTTTGGTATTTGAGTGTAACAATATGCAATTTATTGTTTTATAAGAACTTTCTTTGTTAGCTGTTGGATTTTCCTTGTAGGGATATAACTTTCTATTTTTAGTCATGTTACTTGTTGGAAGGAATTTTTATTTATTTATTTGAAGGATTGGATTTTTTTTTATTTATTTTGATGTGAAATTAAATGTGTTAATAAAATTTGTGAATAATCAAAGTATCAAACACTTGTTTATTTAAGGGTTGAGTTATCCACTTGGCTCAAAAGGTCGGATCGGATTTGGATAGAGATATTTTTATTTCGGGTCGACTTAATTTGAATTATTGTTTATGTAATAAAAAAATATTTAAATTTAATTATAAAAATCTATAAATATTAATATAAAAATAAATTTTTTAATATTATTTAAACAATGAAACAGGTTTACAAGTCGATTTAAACTGTATAGGATCAAAGCTTGAATAAGGAAAGAAAAAAAAATCGAGTCACGATTCAATCCAACCCGTAATCTGATCCAATCCGTGAATGTATCATCTAAAAAAAAAAAGTTAAATGACATAATTAATGGTGCTATTATTAATTTTACACGTAAAAAAAGTTAATTTACATTTATTTATTATTCAAGAAAATGCAAAGAAAAAAATAATTAAAAAAACAAATAAAAGATCTTCCAAGTCCAACTCCCTATATAAACTCTCCCCGTTTACCAAGTTTGTTAAAGAAAAACCGTTTGTTTTTTTTTCTTTTGCTTTTTCTCTTCCAAACAAGAAAAATCATTTCTCTCTCCTCTCCTTTGCCTTTGCCTTTTGCCTTTCCCTCCATGGAAAACAAGGATAGCTATCTTGAAACAAGCAAAGCTGAAAGATCAATGTGGTTAATGAAATGCCCTGGATTAGTTTCACGCTCTCTTAAAACCCCTCAACTCTCTTCTTCTTCTTCTCCTTCTCAAGCGGTTGCCAAAGTTATTCTTTCCATTGACCCTCGTGTTTCCAGTGATGATAATGACTCCTCTTCTCCCCAGGTTTCCATTTTTTTTTTATTTAAAAAAGAACCCATTTTTTAAAATTTTTTATTCTTTCCATTGTGATTTTCTGGGTTTGTTTCATTACATGCATTTGTCTTTCCTTATCGGGTATTTGATTTTTTTTTCTTTCTGTTTCTCTTTATCTTAGGTGATTTTCAGGGATTTATTTTGTTTATCTGGGTTAATGGGGTTTTAAAGTTTTAAGGTTCTTTTGCTGTTTTGAATTTGTTTCATTGCATGCATTGTTTTTTTTTCTTAGTGGGTATTTGATTTTTCTTTTTCTTTTTTAGTTTTTCTCTAATGTTGCGTATTTTTTAGGATTTTTTTCAAATTATGGTTTAATGGAGTTTTAAAGCTGTTAACATTTTGGTGTATTCATGCTTTTTCTTTTTGTTCCTTGGGTAATAAAATAAGAAATCTTTGCTGGGTATGATGAAAGTTTGAAATTTTACTATGTTTTTGTTCTTTATCTTTTAGTAATGTGTTAAGCAAATTTGTTTTCTTTTTCTGTTACTTTGTGGATATTGGTGGGGGTGAATATATATATATATATTTCCATTCACTAGAAATTGCTTGCATGCATAGTTTATCAGTTAATTGAGAGATGAAATTTAATTTATTCTATTATTATTGTGTTGTTTATATGAAAGAATGAATCTTATTATTTTGGTTCCATTGGCTAATATTTTTTGTTTTTGTTTTTGTTAACTAAAAGTGTTCCTAGTAGAGCTGTTGCTGAGTGTTAGATTGTTTTATTTGTCATTGATGTTTTAGAGAAAGGCTTGATGGGGATGACAGAAGTCATAGTAATGAAGTTAGTTGAAACCATAAAATTTTAAGGAAGTTATGACAGTCATTGTTGATGAAAGTTAGCTGAAATGATAATTTGGTTTCCAAAGTGGGTGAAGGATCTTAGCAATGATCTTATAGACATTTAATGATTGAGAGCTTGGACAAAACCTTTAGGAATTATAACAAAAAGCTTAGCCCTCAAGTCTTAAGATTTGTTTTAAATGAAGTTGGATAGCTTTTCAATTTCATTTTGACAAGAAATTTACAAAACTAAATGGTTTATGCATAGGCATTTTCTACATTTCTAGAGATATTTTTTCTGGACTATTTCATGCATTATGTGATTTTAGGGGGTTTGTGTCTGTTATATAGCATGCATTTGTTTTTCAAACCTTTTAAAATTTTTCTGTTAATTGTTATCCAAATTTGATTTGATTTTTTTTTATTTTTGAGTTCTTAGTTTTATGGTTCTCCATTCTAAGTGGTACTTTTTCCTTGGTTTGCACATTACTTATAGTTTCCTAATTACTTAGTTTTACTTGAGAGGAAAATATCTTTATTGTATCAAGTATGGAATTTTACTTAACTGAGCTAAGAAGTTAATTGAAATCATAGGCTCATAGCTGATTATGGAGGGTCTTGATCACAGTGATTAAATTTGGTTCTTGCCCTTCTAGTTGTTGCATTGCTTGCAATCAAATGGGGCACGAATGTCTTAAAACAAAAATAAGTTTGGTTCTCAGCTGTCATAAAACTATAAGGCATCACAAAAATGAATTTAGCCCTGAACTGAATGATTTTCTGAAAGGAATTAGGTAGCTCTTGTATTTACTTTTTCGAGGTGTTTCATACTTTCAGGTCCCCGTGTTTTCCATTACATTATTTTATTTGCAAGTCCCACAATTGGTGCTATTATGTTTAACTTGTCCATATTCATTTCTTGTTTTCTGATGTTGTGCATAACCTGTCAATCAATTTTGACAGATTGAGTTTTCTTCCCTAGTTCATATTTTTTTTTATCAGTTGACAGAGCAGGGGTGGGATTATGTGTTTTTTTTCCTAAGAATAATAATATTTTTATTGCCGTCCGTCTTATTTAAGTTGTTTCCTGAACCTCAGTTTACCATGGAATTGGTTGGCACAGAAACTGGAGATGTACCGAAGCGCTATTCCATGGACATGACCAAAGACTTTGTTCCAATGTCTGTGTTTTCTGAGACATCCCAAGGTAAGCATGTGTCATTCGAGGACACACTAGCCTTATACTTCACTTGGCATGGATAAAGTGTTTCTACAAGTAAGTTTGTCATTTTGCATTTACATGATATCCATCTCTGAGCTATTTCTGATCTAGTCTTGCTCCGTCACTTTACATGGAAATCAGGGATACTAAGCCTCTGTTATTAACAGATTAAAATTGCGGTGCTATGATGTGTTTTTCTTTCTATTTGTTAAAAATAGGCTGCTGGCCTGTAATGGTAAATGTGAAATCCTAACCTGGTTTACAGTTTACTTTAGGGGGGAGGCCTCCAATCTCCTATTTCTTTAAAGAGGAGAAAACAAAGAGTCAGCTATCCGGAAACCATTGTCCTTGACACAAACTCGAGTTCTATGTTACTCAGACTCGGGTGTGAGATGTCGGATATGGGTATGTGTCCGACACGGGTATGTTCAATTATTTCTAAATTTTTCCATGTATTTGGAGGGTCCTTGGAGGGTCATATCCCTATACCCATGTCCTAATATGTGTCAGACATGGGTGTCGGACACGGGTATTTCAAGAAAAATGAAGAGTCGAAGCAACATAGCTCGAATGTATTGACCACCAATTTTGTGATGCAACTCATCACTCTTTCCAACTAAGAAGGATTATTCTCATGGACCTAAACTGTTTCTGTTTCTGTTTTAACTCTGAAATGTTAAAAGAACAATCTCGCTGGACTTTTCATGTATTGGTCAATGCATATAATCTGGGTGATACACCATTCTATTGGCATATTGGAAGCGTAGATTCCTGAAACTGTCATACTGTTAATTACTTAATTCGTTGACATTAAACCGAGTTTAAGTCAATTCCAACAAGAAACCTGAATATATACAGGTCCAAGTTGCTAATTTGAGACACTTCTATCTTGAAATTTTGTTCATGCACACATATGTTAATAATTACCCTAACTGAGATTCTTTTGAATCATTAACAGATCATAGGTTGAACCTGTTAATACACAGAACTTGTGCATGAAAACCTGGCCAATAATTTACTGCTGCTCCAGTAATATCTGATTAGTGCAGTGAATATATTTAGATTTTTCTATTATTAACTCAAGATGAACTAAAAAAAAAAACTCAGGATGGAGATTCGGTTATTGAGAAATGCTGTTCCTTTCGTTTTTATGAAATTCGTCTTGCCTTGCAGGAAAGCTTTCGGTTGAGGGAAAAATACTAAACAAGTTTGACATGAGACCTCATGATGAAAACATCGAGAACTATGGGAAACTCTGCCGTGAACGGACAAATAAATCTATGAACAAATCCAGACAGATACAGGTCCTTATAATTACTTTGTATATTTGTGTCCTTACTTCCTATATGATATTTTTGGCTTTATAATTTCCCACATATTCTACATTCCTTTGCTTTTTCCTTTTCATCAATTTTTTCCGTATTCTACATTTCAGGTCATCGATAATGACAATGGGACTCACATGAGGCCTATGCCAGGGATGATTATTGCTGCTGTATTCAATGTACATATGCCTACTTTCTTTTCATGTAAAATTTTCTAAATATTATGTTTTTCACTGATTTTTTTTTTGTCCTGGGGACCTTGTTTTCATTTGCTCTCATATATGCAATCAGAATATATTTATAATCTGTCCGCCATTTGTATGAGGAGAGCTTATGTGTTTGCAATAGGAAAAGAAGAAGGCACCCGCCAAGACATCAGATACGAAAAGAACAAGGAGGGATCGTGGAGAGATGGAAGATATTATGTTTAAGCTCTTTGAAAGGCAACCGAATTGGACTTTAAGACAACTGATTCAAGAGACAGATCAACCCGAAGTATGTTTCTTAATCAATTATTCCTACTTAATGCTGACATGGTAAATTTTAGAACCTTAATGCTATTGACATACCTATCATTCAATGCTAGCTAAGCCTGTCTATGTTACTCGGACTCGGGTGTGAGTGTCGGACATGGGTATGTGTCCGACACGGGTATGTTCAATTTTTTTTTAAAGATTTTCATGTATTTGGAGGGTCCTTAGAGGATCATATCGCCGGACATGTCGGACACGGGTACTTCAAGAACAATGAAGAGTCGGAGCAACATAGAAGCCTGTTTTTAAATTAAAAAGGGCCTGGACAAATGGTTCAGAAGATATTGTGATTAAAAAAATGGTGATAAAGATGTTATATTAGAGATGAATATAGTCTAGGGTAGGTGCTATTTCTTTCGAATAACGAATCTAAAATTATATCCTTTATTCTAGCAGGGTAAGAACATTCTAGTATTTCAGGCATCTGATTGAGAAAATGCTGATTAATAACTCCTATGTATATAATCAAATAGAAAAAAAGATCACATCAGTGAGGTCTGGTTAGTCCCAGAAAAGAGTGGAAAAGTGAAAACTTCAAATAAGCGAAACAAAAACATCAGACTATGTAAAATAAAGGTGATTTCAATATATTAAGATTTAAGCTATGTTGCTCCAACTCTTCATTTTTCTTAAAATACCCGTGTCCAACACATATCCGGACATGGGTATGGGGATATGACCCTCCAAATACATGGAAAACTTAGAAAAAATTGAACATACCTGTGTCGGACATGGGTATGGGGATCCGACACTCACACCCGAGCCCGAGTAACATATGATTCAAGAGTTAATGCACAGAACTTTTTCTAGGTATATAAAGATCTGAGGTTCTAGACATTCGGAAGGCAAACTGCTATTAAATTATTGCTTGAAATTGTTTTAAGATTTTTGCTACATGGATTGTCACTTTGAAAACTTAAAATTCAGGGTTATGACATATTTCCTTCCACTAATTATGGTATTTGAAAAATGAATTGTCATTGACGCAAAGCATAAATGGCACAATCTTGATCTTTGTTGGCTATACACACCATCTATTACTTATTGCCTTTGAGCCAAAAGTTGACAGTTTTCTGATTCTTCTTTGGACTTCTCTCTTTGAAGCAATTTCTGAAAGATATACTTAAAGACCTCTGTATGTACAACAACAAGGGAACTAATCAAGGATCATATGAGCTGAAGCCGGAATACAAGAAAGCCAGCGACGGTACTAACCCTTAAGTAAGTTTACTATGCTTGATAAGCTACTTTAGAAAGAGTTTCATCCTATGTTGCTCCGACTTTTTATTTTTCTTGAAGTATCCGTGTCCGACGCATATCCGGACATGAGTATGGGGTTATGTTCCTCCAAGGACCTTCCAAATACATGAAAATCTTGGAAAAAATTGAACATACCCGTGCCCGACACTCACTCTCGAGTCCGAGTAAGATAGGTTTTATCAGCTGATTTTTATTTGCTTTTGCTTTTTCCTAAACTACTTCCTTGATGCTTTTTTTTTTCCTACCAGAATTCAGTATTATTATCCAATTCTTCAATGCAAGTGAAAGGGTCAAGAAATAACCAAAGAACATTTGATTCTCCTTTTAGTATATGGTTTCAACAGAGCAAACTAAATGATGCCATTTTTGTCATTTCCCAACTTGGCTGAAGCATTTTGGAGTTTCATTTGCAGTTCTTATCATGAGACCATCAATTTGTTCTAAGGTTTTTTGTTTTTTTGTTTTTTTGCTTTCATTCAGGTAAATATGCCTTTTTCTTGCATTGTTTTGTTTTGTCCTTTATTTCGATTCTGACTTTTTCAGATGATTGAGGATAAGATGTTTGGAATTTTTTTTCTTGGGTAAAGAGATAATTAATACCTTCTAGATATTGCAACATTGGGCAATGCCACTCGGATTCGAGTGTGAGTGTCGGATACGGATATGTGTCCGACACGAGTATATTCAATTTTTTTCAAGATTTCTATGTATTTGGAAGGTCCTTGGAGGATCCTATCTCCATACTCATATTCTTATATGCGTCAGACACATGTGTCGAACACGAATACTTAAAAAAAAAAAAAAATGAAAAATCGGAACAACATAAATGCTACTGACTTTATTGAAGATTGAAGAAGGTAACTGAAAAATAATGAAATGGAAGGAAACCCTATTTCAACATAAAACTCCATGTTGAAGTAACTTTTTGGTATTTAGGTAAATCAAATTTTTAATCTTCTTTTAGTAAATTTCTGGGTTTTCATCCCAACAGAATATTTTACTTTTTTGCTTAAAAAACTAATTTTTTTTGTTGTTGTAAAAATAACAATTAAAATAAATGGAATCTTAAGCAATAAACTTTAATGGAATATTTGATTTGTTAAACTGAATTTGAATTTCATTTTAGAGGCAGTTGAGTTGGAATGAAGAGGGCCTTAATTTTCCTATTACATCATCCTAACATGTGAAAATAAGTCAAGTTTTTGGTGAACTAAAAACAATCTAAAAGTACCTAAACCTAACCCATCTGAGATTGAGATAAATGGAAGACAAAACAATAATGAAAACAATTTTTCTTTTTAAGGAAATTGTTGAATTCTTTAGGTTAAGATGTTATTTATATTGTTTCGAATATTTGATTTAATGGTTGATACATAATTTTATCGTTTCAAGAGTCGGTTTCAAATTTTCTCAACCTCAATATAAAAAAAGATGTTATGTTACTTATAAAAAGAATTTTTTTAAAAAAATGTATTTAATATATCACTTTTTTTAATTGATGAAAACAATTTCTCCCAAAAATAAAAAGTCTTGAGGAACAATTAATTAGAATTCTTGTTTCACTTGGATATTTTACATAGCTACATTTAATAGTATTGAATTAAGAGCTTTCAAAATTAGAGAGTTTTTTATGTGTTGTCTTCCTTATTTTTCTTTCAAGAAATCTTTTTTATTTTTACATTCAAAATTCAATTAAACTCTTACATTTATAAATGCATTAAGTCAAAGCTTTGTATGGCAACAACATCACTTTAAAATTAAAAAATGGTTCAGTTAATCGATGTCTATAATCACTGGTTAAAATTTATTTAATTACTATTTTAAAAAAATTATATTTTTTTATATCAATTTTTTTATATTTAATATATTATTTTTATTGAATTAAAAAAAACTAATTCATTAATTATATATTTTCCTTAAATATTATCTTAATCAATATTTAATGATACTGATTAATATATATTTTTTTAAAATACAAAAAAATGAAAAAAATTTCTTCAACATGAAACATGCACCTTGCTTTGCTTCCCTTTTTAAAAAATGAAGGATGATATTATGTATAATTATTTTTAAAATATATATGATTTATGCATAAGAATTTTATGGATAAGAGAATGAGTTTTAAAAAATTAAGTTCCAATCCTTTTTGGATTATAGGATTGCTTTTTTTAATAAGAAAACTGATCGTTTTCTTTTAGATCATTAAAATTCATTATTTTAAAATTTAAAATATATATTTAAAAAATGTGTGAAATGAATGGACGTGATTAAAAAAATTAAATATGTGTACATTTTTTATTCAATAGTAAGTGAATATATATAACAAAAAATTTATTTCTTTCTAAAAATAAATTTCCTTTTCCATTATTAAAAAAAAAACTTTTTTTTTACCATAATAATAATAATTCATAAATTAATTTCCACTTCCAATTATTGCCGCCACACGCAAACGTTGACCAACCCTTTTTCCCAAAGGGCGTGTGCTTACCACGGCGTCGTTTCCTCTCTCTCTCTCTCTTTTCCTCTTTCTCTCTTCAACAATTTTTTTTTTTTTTTTTTGTATACTTTTATTGAAACTAAAATAATAACAAATCGTCTTCTTCTATACTAAATTCTTTCAATTGCCAAACATAGCGTAAGTCTTTCTCTCTCCTTTGTTTACATTCTTTTCATTTCTCTCCCAAAGACTTATTTTTGTTTTTCTTTTCTCTCCTTGATCGTTGCTAGCTGCAAAAAGGTACGATTTCTTTCGGGGTTTTTCTTAATTTCATTGCTTGTAATGCCGTTTTTTAGCTTCCTATTGATTTTAATAGCTTTATCTTGTCGAATTCTTAGATGGGTTTGTTTTAGATTTTTGGGTTTCTAAGCTTTGATGGGTTGATCCTTTTTTTCTTCATGTTTTTTACTTTTTTATTTACTATTTTTTTTTTTTTTGGGCTTTTACATTTTTGGGGGGTTTAAGTTCCATTTTTTTTTGGGTTTTATATGAAATTCTAATGGTTTAACTGTTCTCTGTGAAGGATCTGTAGAGTAATAATGGGGGGTTTTTTGTAGTGATTTCTGAGATTTTTTTTTATGTTCCATTTGAGTAATTAAAAGGAAATTCATGTTTTATTGAAATCTTTTGATTTACTTAATGGCTCTTTTTAATTGGATTTTTGAGATTTCAATGATATACTTTTAAGGGTTTTTGTTCTTTGGTCTTCATGGTAATTATTTTATTAAAATTCAAGTCTTTGAAAGAGTAATTGCACAATCTGCTGTTTAAAGCTTCAGTTTTTCCTTTATTCTTAACTGCTTTGACTTGATTAAACATTTTTTATTTAAGTTTAAGATCAATTCATATCGATTTGTTGAGTAATTTGCAAGCTTTGATATTCATTCACGTGTGAATTAGTGAATTCCATGTGTGATAGAGTTGAGGTTGGAACATTGGCTGTGTTTTGATAGTCTGCCGTTTAAAAGCTTCAAATTTTTTCTTTTATTCTGGATTGCTTTACTTTGATCAACATGTTTGATTTAATTTTGTGATCAACTGATATCGATTTGTTATGTCGGTGGTTGTATATGGTCCTGATTTATGAGTATATGCCTGGTTCCTTTGATGCTAAGATATGTGATCATAGGGTTTAGTCTTTTCTATATGTATTTATGGCGTCTAGAATCTATCTTGGACTTCGTTGAAGATGAATTGAAGTTGTTTAGATACATGACTCGGGTTTTTATGATGGATAGTTGTTTTGAGCTTATTAACATTAACTTATTTGCTTAGAGTTTGATCATTTTTATATTGATTGTTGAGTTATTGATGTTTAGTTTAATATTTGGTTAGATGCATCTTCTCACTCTTAGAACTTTAAGATTTTGTTTACACTTTTATCTTTTTCTGCAGGTTACCTCCAAAATGGATTTTTTCTTCAGAGGCCTAAATGAGGATTCTGCATCTTCCCAAATGGACATCCTTAGATGTCCATTTTTGAGAAATATTAATGAGCCAACTAACTTTTCCTTCTCATCTGCCATGCCTTTCCCCATGCCGGTAAGTGTCGTGCCTATCATGAGCATTATGCTTGTTGCATCATGTGTTTTATTTGAGTTCTCATAAGGTTTTCACTTCTCCACTGCAGTTACGAGGAGCCAAAGGTCCAATATTTGAAGATGGACCCAATTTCGACATGGCATTCAGGCTTTTCCATGGACGTGATGGAGTGGTTCCACTATCTGAACGATCTTCCTTGCGTACTGAGAAAGCAGAGCCTGAAACAGTCCCACCTAAGTTCAATCCTTTGGCTGCAAAGGCAGCCACCATTAGTCTCTCATCCTTTGGACCGGGAGGGCCTTTCAGTTTTGATGCGTTTTCTAATAAGTGGAACAATAAAAATGGAAAATCAAAACCATCCAAGAAAGAGTCTTCTTCACAGGTAATTGAACGTCTGTTTATGGACTGTATGTATTTAGTTGCAGACAGTAGTTTGGACTTCAGACCTACGTTTCTAAACTTACAACAATTATCAAATGTCTTAAAGATTTTGGATTATTATTTTGAAACTTTCTTTTGTTGACATCTTTTTATTCTGCTGATGTTTCAGGGAGGAAATTCCAATCACGAAGCATTGGGCAACGAATGGCTGCAAAATGGTAACTGTCCAATTGCAAAGTCGTATAGGGCGGTTAGCGGTGTTTTGCCACTTGTTGCGAAGGTTTTTCAGCCACCTCCAGGGATGAAATTCAAGTGCCCACCTGCAGTGGTTGCAGCCCGGGCAGCACTGGCACAAACTGCATTCGCCAAGAATCTTCGCCCTCAGTCCTTGCCGACAAAAGTACTGGTGATTGGGATGTTAGGCATGGCAGCAAATGTTCCTTTAGGGATATGGAGGGAACACACTGAAAAATTCTCACCATCTTGGTTTGTAGCTGTTCATGCAGCTGTTCCATTCATAGGTATGCTTAGAAAATCTATCTTGATGCCTAAGACAGCTATGGCATTTACCATTGCTGCATCCGTATTAGGACAGGTTATCGGTTCTAGAGCAGAACGATATCGATTGAAAGCTGTAGCAGCGAAACGAATAGGTATCGAGGAATCCTATGCTTCTGTTGGTGATGGAAATCAGTTCGAAGTCGTTGCCGTTAAAAATGGCTATTGCGGGAAAGATGTTGAATGGGATCCAGTTTCTCTTCAGGTGGCAAGGCCTTCTTCATCGACAGACGTTTTTTGCTGATTCGTTTCTCCTTGTTGGAAGTTATGCGACTGACTGCCATTCTGCATACTGTAATTCTTTGTGTTTTAAACAAAAGTTCCCCTGTTGTTCTATGTTTTATTGTGTTCCTTTCTTGTACCAAACATGTTTTGGCAAAACTCATGGACTAGAATAAAAGATGCAGAAACAGAAATTTTTCTTCTTTTGATATTGAATGGCTATGTTATTTGGATTCAGGTGTTAGTATCAGACACGGGTATGTGTTTGATACGATTATATTCAATTTTTTTAAAAAGATTTTTATGTATTTGGAGGGTTTTTGGAGAATTATATTTCCATACCCATATCCGGATATACGTTGGACACGGGTGTCGGATACATAAGGATTGACTTGGTACGAATTGCAGCCTTTCCATGGGAATAGATTTCAATAAAGGTTGCTGCTGGCTGCCATATTCTTGCAACATTTTTGTTGACATTTTCAGTGTGAAAATTTCAGGTCAATCAATTGCTACTTCTTTGGGATATTTATAAGTTTTTGACATAGATTATTATTTAATACACCAAAGATTCCACAAATGTTGTGTTTATTTATATTTTTACTTTAATAAGGGATTAAGTTAAATTTGTCATCCTAGGGTTAATGTTAAATTTTTCATTATATTTTTAAGTTTATCAATTTTTTGGATAAGAAAATTAATAAAATTAATGGAAAGTTATCACTTGTATTAATAAATATTTTGTGGAATATTTTAATTTTGTTATTTTTTTGGTTTAAAAATCAATAAAATTATAATTTGATCTAATATAGTTGTGAATATGATCCTAGTCCCAAAAGTAGACCTGCTCACGAGCCGGGCAGCCCGCCCGGCCCGGAAGGCCCGGTCCAATACGGGCCGGGCCTGGGCAGGCAAATCCATGTTCCGGCCCGAAACAGTGTTTTATTATTATTATAATATTATTTTTATTTAATTTTAATTAAAAAAATAAAAAAAATTATTTTTTTATTCCAATGAACAGTGATTCGGGCCTAAACGGGCGGGCCTGGGCAAAAAAAAAAAAAGCCGCGGCCCGGCCATGAGCACCTTTACCCAAAAGTCACCAAGCTAAATTAGGTAATGCCTATAAAATAAAATAAAATCTAAATTCTGGATTTTTTTATTATTATTATTATTAAATCCATATTTGATTCAATTTTTATTAAAGCATCTAATAAGTACATGAAGATTCAAACTTTACTTTCTGTTTAATTAATAATTAACAAACTTGGAAAATGTTAATTTTTTTTTTAAACTTGAAAAATACTTAAATTTCTTGTTGAAGAATAAGCATGGTTTGAATTTATTCTTCAAAATCTAATTAATTTATTGTAGTGGTAGGTGCTTTACTGCATGAAACTTAAGCAAAAGCATGCTTGACATAAAATAATGCTGGTGGGAGTGTCACATCTTTTTTTTTTTTTTTTATGCCATCTTTTGAAGAGAGCTTCTTGTTGTTGAAAATGTCTTTGCACCAAAATTCATTAGTAAGATACTATGTGCAACAGTCTCGAAATAAGTTTACTTAAATTGCAATTTTTCACTTCTTGTGGCTAGGGAAGACATTTGGTCGGTTTAATTTATTCGATTTTAAATTTTCAAAATTTTCAAAAATTGAATAAATTGAAATTATTTTTAGTGATAATCAAACCAATTGATTATGCATGGATAACAGAAAATAACCGAACCGAATTAAATTAGTCGGTTAGTTTGAGTTATATGTTAGGGATCGATTTACTTTTAAAGGGATAGAAATTTTGAGCATTACAGTAAAAATATCTTTATATTTGAAAATGATCGATTTTTTTATAAGAATGATTGATACCAAATCACAATTTTCATTTTAAAAGATTAAAAAATCGATCCCTTTGAATTTGGATGGGTATTATAATTGATTTATTTATTCGACCGATTCGATTACCAAATCCTAAACGATAACAAACTGAACTTACTGGACAAAATTTACTGATTAATAGCGAAATCACCGACCCGATTTAACCAAATAAAATTGATATAAATCGATTATAACCAATTAATGCTCACCCCTAGTTATGGCAGAGGTACCTGGAGATTGGCTATTGACTTACTTGCATGCACATCGACTTGTTCTCTCACATCCAAAACCACAAATGAGGTAAAGCCATAAGAACATGGAGTAACTTTACTTAAAAACTCCAATCTAAATCCTGAAATTGGCATTGGCTTCCTTATAAACATGCACATGCAAGCAATGTGAGACATTTACTTTGGTTATATACAAGGATAATTTGTAGAATGAAACTGAGATGTAAGGGAAATAAATCAATATATAACTCAAACCCGTTTTAATGGAAGAATCTACAATTTCCTCCGGCTTGCCAGACTAGTCAGCTTCTACTACTAGCAACCCCACCTTGCAAAATACACAAATCTCAATTATTAGTTCTGGATTAGATGAAGAAAAAAAAAATTCCCATATTAAAGACCCGACTCATTCATTTTTCTTAAAATACTCGTATTCAACACATACTCGGACACAACTACAAGAATACAATCCTCCACATATATGAAAAAACTTTTAAAAAATTAAACATACCCATATCGAACATATCCGTATCCAACACTCACACCCAAGTCTCCGAGTAACATAGTTAGAAAAGTGAAATTGCAGGATAGGGGAGGTGAGAAAAGAGGAATGCTAAGATTGCTCCTCCTAAACTTTAACAGATTATTTTTGTGTATTTTTTCATCAAATACAACAAATACAAGGCTGCTACAATATTACAAAGCACCTAAAATAAAAATATTTTACCAAAAAGACTTGGGACTTCAGACCCGTCGTCCACTGCCCCTATCATCATCATTTCCATAAAATAAAAATAAAAATAAAAAAACAAATACAAATACAAAATCTATTATACAGTGAGCAGCAAAAAAATCATTTGCCGCTGAGGATTTGCTTTCCTACTACCTACCTGCCTATGTCCCCCTTTTACCTCCTCTCCATGACTCTTCTTCCCCGATGATGCTCCCACTCTGCCCACCATACTGTTCCGTTTTCGCATACTGCATTCTAAGTGCTGCTACCGGATCCGAAAGATTAGGGCAGGAACCCCCTACAAGAACTCCCCCTCCCCTCCCCACCACATTCATTCCAACCATTCCCTTTCCCCTCCCCCTTCCCTGCTGCTGTAAATTTGGGATTGCATCAAACCCATTTCGTCTTTGCATCTCGGACGAGAACATTTCCTGTCGCGGTTGCTGCTTCGTATCCGCGGTAAATGGTGCCACCTTGGTAGTACTACAATCACGGCCCCTGTACACTTGATAATCCACCACACTCTTGTTGCTGCTTATTTCCCTTGGGCTAAAAACCGAAACACCATTCAAGTTTCGCTCACTACTCCGAGCAATAGTCTGCTGCTCCGTCTGAGACGAGGAGGATGCGGGATAATTGACAAATGCAGCAGGATACTTTGCCACTAAAATAGCAGAGTCCGGCAAAGATGACAACCCAGTTTGTATCCTGTTCCCGTCCCAGAAACCATAACTCCTCTTTGGAATATTTTCCAGTGCACGATAATTGCTTTGGTCAAACTTTGAGAAAGATGCATTTCCATCAACATTATTATGACCTGTGAATTTCGAATTTGATGATTTCGTGCTTTGTTTTGGGAAATGGGTTACCTTGTCATCGTCTCGGGAACTGGAATTGAGTATCTGACCAAACAGCTTGACATTACCATTCCTGCAAGGTTTTTCTGTATCTGACAGACTCCGAGAGTGGGATTTTGGCCGACTGTTTGCTTGCTCTAAGTTTCGCACCGGGAGTGGAAGCTCAGCGGCTGATTTTGAACCATTGCACTTCTGAATATAACAATCTTGGGCCAAATATGGACCAGTAATACCCCTTTCTGATGTTGAAAGGCTTTTAACTTCAGGAAGCTGACTGCAACTGACATCACCATTCATTTCTTTCAAAGTTGAAATTTGCAAGGGATAACCCCTTAGAATCTGGTAAGATTCAGCAAGATCCACCAAGGGCTTTCCAGATAAATGGTCAGACTCATAACCACTAACAGATTTGTGAGTCTGTTTGTCTTCATTCTCCTGATAACCAAGTGTCGATGACAACCTATCTTGGTTGCATATTTTCTCGCATTGAGAGGCATCAGAATCATGCAATGCAGAATTTTTAGCAGAAGAGTTTTCCTTTGGCAATAATACGACGGAAGGCCTTCCAGCAGAATCCAAGTCAAGAGGAACTTGATGCAGACCTTTAGTGTTGAAGCTAAAACCTGAATAAGAATTTTTATCAATGGACTCATCACTGGTTTTATTTGAATCCAGCCTACAGATACTTTGACTGTCAGTCTCTGCACTGCATTTTGTATCCCGTTCATGCAAACCATTTTTGGACAATGATGTTTTCTGTGTCTCCAAATCATTTCCAAACCCCTCAGTAGACCAATCAGCATCAGATTTGGTCTCAACAACAGCATCTAAACTAGGAAGGCGAGGATCAACTGTCCCCCCAAGAGATGCTGATACTGCAACAGAAACACCCTGTTCAGCAACGTGATTTCTTACAGCATTTATATTGGCCAAAGCGACACTTTTCTGAACCTGCACCGACTCAGCCTGGTTGCTATCAACATCCATATCATCACCACCTCCTTCGGAAATTGGCTCAGTCTGGCCCACATCAGAATCCATAGCTTCCACCGCCTCAGAATCTCTATGATCTACTAGCCTCCCATTGCTTTCCTCTGAAATGTTCAGTTCAGTTTGCAAACTCACTTCCAAGGTAGGATCAGATTCTTCCACATTCTTGCTCACAGTAGTGGAAGGCAAGTCCTCTTCCACTTTAGATCCCAACTTATCACTGCAAACAACTGAGCTCTCTAGGACACATGCATCTTCCATATCACTCCCACCACCATTGGCATCATCACTCATGGGTGTTCCCATGTTTCTGGTTCTTGGATGTATCAAGTCCAGTCCAAGGCATTTGCGAGCCTTGCTGGTTCTTGGATGTATCAAGTCCAGTCCAAGGCATTTGCGAGCCTTGCTAAAGAAAACCTTGCATTGATCCCTGGATCTTGTTCCAACACATCGTGAAATCATTGCAAAATCCTTACCATAAGACGAGACAGCCCGTATAAAGACAGATTTTTCCTCATCTGTCCAATCAGCAGGATCCATTTCCCCACAACTCTCATCTGAACAAGTATCATCATCAACATTCTGAGTGACATCAGACGTTGAAGGCCTTTTAACCACAGAATCAACTTTGTCGCACTTCCAGTCACGATGGTAACTCTCTCCAGGGTCAGCAGAACTAGTGATACAAGAACTCATTGCCTCTGAAGACAAAGAACCACATATACCTGCTAAAACATCAGCAGCTACAGTATCTCGATCATTCCCAACAATATCAAAACTGCTTGACCTTTCAGTAATGCTATCATCAACTCGAGATGTTTTAGAATCAAAACGCCCTCCCAAAAAGATCCTACCAGAAGACGTCTGCCGATTTCGCATGCCACTTTCTGCATGAGCTGCTATAACTGAAGCTGCACCCAGAACATCAAGGGATGCTGCATTCAATTCACGGCTCCACTTTTTCTCTGATGTCAACATGTAGGTATTTGCAGAAGACTTCCCCTGCTTACTCGGATCAGGCTTCTTCTTTGTTTTCTCAAAACACTCAGACTTGTGGTTTTTGTAATAGAACTCAACACAGTCTGCAGTTGTCTTATGATCAAGAAAGGAGGCAATTTTTCTGAAGTTCTTCCCAAAGGCAGCCAACTTATCCATAAAAATTTCCTTCTCTTCTGATGTCCAAGGATTGATCAATGCTCTTTCCTTCTCAATGGCACATGGATCTTCAACCAATCCATTACTAGAGATAAACCTCGAAACCTTCTTCTCTTTCTCATCCAAAAATAATGCTGGCATCTTCAAAGCATTCCTGTAAAGCCTGACATGGGAATCTAGAAGCAGTTTGCTTGCAAAATTAATCATCTCTTCACTAGGTTCCAGGATCAGATTTCCTGCAGCAAAAACAACCCAAAAAGTAATTATATGCATCATTACTTATAACTGCTAAGTCCTTAAATAAACAATCTTCTAGAAAAGAAAGCAAAAACAGACAGAAATTTAAAGAAAACAGAAAATATAATTGATTAGTGGAACACATATCAGCAGCATTAATTAAGGCAAATCCAAGTCAAAAGTGACCAGCTTATTACATTCACTAGGAATCAAAAAAACAATACTAAAACAGTTACACCCATTATGAATAACAATTTGCAAAGATGGAAGCATTTAAGTGAAACACATAATATAGGAAAATACGATACTTCCCATGTGTTTTACCAATTTTCACCAGAAAAAACTAGCCATCAAGCAAAACCCAGTTCAATGACTAAATCATGTAATTCCAAATTTTGTGCAATTTCAAACAATGCAATATTTCTTGAAGATCATAATTCTTTGAAAGATTTTAGATATACATCATAGATATCTCATTTGACAATCCATCATTTACAGCAGCATACAATTATCAAATTGTAGCATTGAGTTGGTAGTACAGATTGCATTGTTTGAGGCATTGAGGAAGATGCAACACAATGCACCCAATCCTACAATTTACCAAATATAAGCTTTAGAGGGGAATGTGGTAGACTAGTTTTAGTACCCTCGGGCCACTCTCTAACACCAAAATAACAAATTTCAAGGAATCATGATTAAACTTTCACTATAAATGCAATGAACTTCACCAGACGAAGGTCAATGTACTGTTACCTTCTATTTACTCCACTTATTACCAAATATCCACTAACAAAAACCCAGAATCTCTAATACCATGTATGATTGGTTCACAAAAATGTATATAAGAGCAATTTGTAACTAAGAGATAAATTGAACTCCGTAACATGTCAAATGATGCATCTTCCACCCATGAACAAAGAAAAGGTTCATCTAGAACAATAGTCTCTTTGCTAGGACTAGCATCAAACATGTTATCTATGCAATTCCTTATCAAATAATAATTGTCATGAAGTTTTTGTATACCTTGATATTGCGGATTACTATTTGATTCAAAATCAACTGACCTCAATTCTTCTCTTGAATTGCCTTGATCTGCCATAATGTTCAACATCTATTTACTTGGGTCTTGGCTCGAGAGAACTGAACCTAGATTATCCATTTGTCTATATGATAAAAAATAAAAAAATAAAAAAAATAAAAAAAACCTAGTTTATAGTCTTCTTCCTTCTATTCAAGAGTCTCTTATATTTCCCATACTGATCTTCAGCAACACTTCTATAATAATTTCATTTCCATTAAAAATTGAAAAAGATGTATTCATATGACCCACAATTTAATTTTATAAGAATTAATCCTCAAAATTTTACCTTACATGCATTCAAGTTGACAAATGATCAAAAGATAAAAGGCTAGAGGAAAAAAATGAAGTGTAACATACTTGAATTAAAGTAAGCCACTCAACCACATGCAAAATCACAACAGAACAGCCAACACATAAGCAGGTGGCTCAAACAATTACCAGGAGAAGTGGCTCGAGAACGAATGGAGGACCGATGCTTCTGGTAGCCACCATTTGTTGAACGTAAACTCAATTCATACTTCTTCTGAGACTTTGAACGATATTTTCTCATCAAAGGCGAACGCATATCTTCCTTCCATGCTTGCTGAAATGCTTTAAACTTAAGCGTCAAAACTCTCTCCTTAAATCTTAAGTACCGCTTCCGCATTACAATTTTTTCCCTGATTGAAGAATCAGTCTGCCAGCATGTTACATTGGGAATTTCAGAAATCTCAACACTATACTGATCTTTTGGCAATAGTTTATTAAATACTCTAGAAGCTCCATTAGCCAATTCTTTATTAGTGGTCAATATTATTTCATACATTATATTCTCTCCACCAGCATCAGAGTTTGAAGATTCTGGAACATGTGCATCATTATCAATCTTTTTTAGCACACTGCCTTCCCCAGAAATGGGTGCAGCGGTCCCTTCTTTACTTGAACCAGTAGCTAAAATCACCTCCTCCATTGTCGACAATTGAACACAACCAAAATTACCAGAACATTCATGGAACTTCACAATATCAGATGGAGAAACTGCTTTCTCCAAAGACGATGGTTCCACAAATTTAGATGTAGCCGTTCCAGGACTATCAATATCCCCATCTTTTACATCAGCATTAACTTCTTCCAGGACACCGTTACAAAGGGGCAGCTTCTCCTCAAGAGCATCACCACAAGTATCAATCTTCAAGGGGGCAGGTTGAGGGATCATACTGGATACAGCCTCCTGTTCCTCACAAGCTTTTCCATTTTCCTCAACAGGAAGAGAACTGGATGTTGCTGGGCATGGACATCTGCTTCCGGAGTCACCTTTCAACGACTTAAGTTCATTTTCAAGTGAATCAATTTCAGATTCAGTCATTTCCAATGCCTTCAAAACATCACCTTTCCATAGTAACAACTTACTTATTGCAGTAGAGCGAACAAAACTAGAATCCACTGTATTAGGATCATCCAATTGAAACAAATCAATAAGTGAAGAGCCCATATTGATAATGGAGTTGATATCCAATTTCTCTAAATTAAAAGAGGGTCCTTCCAGATGATTTTGAGACCCAAGACTTCGAGAACCGCATAAATTACTAATATCGTTATCAATATTTGCAGCTTTGCCAAATGATTTTTCTTCCACACCTGCAACAACAAGGAATATTGTGGTAATAAATGAGAAAAGCATACTCATAACAGATAACACAATCAATACGCACGAAAACAGATACATGGAGAAAGGGCATCATTTACCATCCAGCAGTTAAGACATTTTCCAATAGCCATTAAAAAAATACTCTAATTTGGACATGATTTGGAAGCTATAAGAAACTTAAAGAAGAAAACAACTAAAGAATAAGCCAGTCAACAATAAAGCAGTGCCAAATGTGCAGAAAACAAAAAATTTCTTCCAAAACATGTTTACAACATAGGTAAAAAATAAGGCCCTAGAATTCTACATAGATAGGCTCTACCCATCGAGAAATGGAACCTAGGAATTGACAAAAGGGAAACAGCTATCACCTCATAAAACCATAGAGTAATAATATAGAGTTTGCTTTTGAGGGGGAAGTGGAGAGTCAAGAATGTATACGTATTCAAATAGTGGTTCTTAAGGCATGAGAAACCAGCAAATTGTCATGGCAATGAAAAGAGTCACATATGTAGAATGCAGTAGAATACCAATACCGTTCTAAACATCAATTTAATTGGCCATGTGGGATTACTAAAATAAGCGTGAATGATAATACACATCATCCAACAACCCTAATGTTCAAGTTATTAAGAAAGACCAGGGAGGGGGGAGAAGTGAAGAGTCAAGAACATATAATCAAACAAAGGGTCATGCTGATAATAAAAGTCACAAGACTGTCAAACTATTGCTGGCATATAAAGAGAATAGTCATAAAAAGCACATAGATTGTATAATTCCAAGACTGCTTCTTACAACAACCAATTCACCATGCAGGCAGACCTTCAATATCATTGTCAATGATACTATACCTGTTTTAGATAAGTCTGCTTAACACTGAATAAGTATATAAGAAAATTTAAGATTTACCTGGTGAAGAACTGCAAGCAACAGACGAAGGAGTTGCAGGAGAAGCACAATCAGAAAATCCGAGGACTCCAGGGCTCTTATCAGCCAAGTTAGAACTCGGAGAGTTGTTAAGTTCTGTATTACCAACAGAAATTGTAGCCCCATTTCTGTTCATGCTTGTATCAGGGCCTTCAACTTTCTTTTTCTCAAATTTGGCCAGACCCTCACCCCATGCAAGGCGCCGCTTCTTTCTAGAGGTGGTCTCATCAGAAGGTGCAGCAGATGTGACACAGGCTGCTGCATCCCCAGAAGGGGACTGGACTGGGGTCAAATTTTTCTGTTGTAAATCAGGCTTCCCTTCGCCAGAATCTACACCTCCTAAGCTCTTTGAGCTACTTGAATGGCTAAAGCCTGAACCCCGTGACGACAAGCTTCCAGAGCGGCTCCACTTAAGAGGCTTCCAATCCATCGAGCCTACTGAGTTCTCTCTCTCACATCTTTGTCCTGTGCCTAACCCATTAACACCACTTGTCATATTATCATGCTGGTCTTTTTGAAGTTGGTCCCATGTGTTTACAAAGTCGGAATGAGTATGAGAAGTGTATGTTAGCATATCATCCACTGACCTCTCTTCATTAATGACATGATGAGGCCTCCCAGGAGTGCTTGGGGACCCATTGCTAGTTTCCCAAGAATGACTTCTCCAATCTCTCTGGCTATAAGACCCTCTGTTGTTTTCCCTATTGCTGTTTCGACTATATTTCCCATCTACACGAGAAACTGAATGACGGAAGTTCTCATCATCCAAGATCTTGTCACCTGATCGCGATGGCACATATCCATGACCACCATTTTCATCAGCAAACAGGTGCCAACTGCCCTGCTTACCATGACCTTCAAAAAATATTTAAACAACAAAGGAAAAATCACAAAAATATTAACACATTAAAAGTATATGCATCTTCCAAATCCAGGAAAAAGAAACAGAAATTCAATAAATCTCTTAAATCTTACACCCAAAAGAAAAGAAAAGAAAAACCCATATTTCCTAGAAAAACTAAAATTCTCCATTTAATAGATCAAAGTAAATGTTCTTCAATGAATCAAAGAAAAAGAAAATTCAATATTTCCTACCTCCAAAGATCAAAAAAAAAAATAGTACCAGAAAACCCAAAAACATTCATTCCTTCAAAAAGGCAAAATAGCAGATTTAAAAATAAAATAAAAAAATTAAAATTCCCCATTTATCAAAATCAAAGTACATGTTATTCTATCACCCAAAAAAAGGAAAATAATTATTCCTATCCCTAATGAAAAAAAAAACTACCCAGAAAACCACGAACGTTGATTTCTTAAATAGAGCAAAACGGAGAAGGAAAAAAAAACAAAGTTAACTGGGAAAAAAAAAGAAAAATCTCCATTAACTAGAATGAAGATATATATAACCTTAAATGAAACAAAAGAAAAAAAATCATATATTCCCAAAAGAAATTAAATCAAAACCTAAAAACCCACGGATCTGACCAGTCCTTAATCCCTAACCCAAAAAAAAATAAACCCATCCCAAAAAACTCATGCCGATACAACCCTAACCTTCAAATAATAAGGATTAAAATAAGAGACTGTGGGTGAAACAAACGGCATTAAAAGGAAGGAAAGAACTTACCAGGAGGACGACGAAAGTCGGCGGATCCCCAACGAGTGAATTCTCTAAAGGACCCATGCTGATACGACGACACGGAAGACGAGTCCCTCCATCGAGCCGTCGACGGCTGCTGAGGCTGCGACTCCGTCCTCTCGTGCTTCCTCTCCTTGTAAAAATCCTTCCGATCCCAAGTCAACGGTTCTGGCGGCATCAAATCGCATGAGGCAGCACCACCCCAACAAAAGCCACCGCTTTTCTTCTTTTTCCCCAAATTACCAAACCCTAAAAAAACCTAGCGCTTCTTCCCTAAACCAAAAAAAAATAGAAACTCACCGGTTCTTACTAAGGTTTCTCAGTTCCAGAAAACAAGAACGGAAGCGTTACGGAATAAACATGGCGCTTTTTCCTAAGACAAACTTACCGAACCGGATTTTGAGGTGTCAGTGAACCGGATCCAACTGCGTTGAAACTGTGGTAATCTCCAGCTTCTGAAAGGTTTTCTCTGTTTCAATCGGGAGAAAAGAAGAGAAGAGTGAACTTTTCTTGGGGTTTCTCTTGTTAAGGTTTGTTTGGAAAGAAAATCTGTGGAGACAAGAAAGTGAGAACGTGAAGGCGAAGCCGATAAGAGACAAAGAAAGGCTAGAGAGAGAAAGGGAAGAGCGTATCTCAACGCTGCTATAAAACCAAATTTCAATCAACTTTCACGTCCAATAAATTAAAAATTTTATTAATATAAATTAAATATTAAAAAAAAAACTATTTGATTATTTTACTTTTAAAAAAATAATTTTTTTTATTTTTTGTAATTGTCATCTTTTTTATCTTTTGGAAATGGACCCACCTTCATTTATTGCTCCGAAATTGCCCTTGGATTTAGATGGAAATTCCGGGGACAAAAAAGGATTCAGTCTTTCAATCACTTCCTCTTTTATGCTGACTGATTTGCCCTTGTGATATTTTCAGAATGACAACACTTTCGTGTCATTTTGTTGTTACAAAGCATTTTTTAAATAAAATTTTGAATTTTGCCTTCATTCTATCCTTTTTCAGAATTACTAATTAGTACTTACAATAAAAAATTATTTAATACATCACCATTTTTTACATTTGACTAATAAAATTAGAGAGTTATCGATTTTAAAATTTTAATAAATTAAAATAATATACGATAATATTTTAATCATATTTATAGAGTTTACAAAATTTACCAACAATGTGTAAAATAAATTATACTTTAACAAAATGACTTTCAAATTTTAAAAATATAAAAAATGAAGTTCTATTATTGTTTAGAATATCTTTAGTAATCAAAAATGAATTTTTAATGATTAAAATTGCAAGTTAGAATTTGAGTTTTTTTCTTACGGTAGAGTGGTTTAAAAATTTTATTCTTAAATAACGGTATTTTTTAATTTTTTTTCTTGAAAATGATAATCCACTTGAACAATATTTGTCACGTTTGCATTTGATTTCCATTTTTTTTCTCCCTTTTCCTTGACAATAATATTTTAACAAATCGATCATTAGATTTAACAACAATCATATCCATCGTGCATGTAAAAGTTTAAAATAAATCCGATATCTTTATCATATTAATCGAAAATAACGTATCATCACTATTATTTTTGTTATCCAAACACATATTTCATTATTAATTTTAATCAATATAGTATCTAATCTCACTTTTACAAAAACTAATATCATCATCACAATTATTTTCAATCTCCTCGTCCATCCAAATTGATATAAATTATTTTAGATTTGGCAATATGAAAAAAGAAAAGACCCATTTTCTTTCTTCCTCTAATTTTCCCCCTTACCAAAATTTTCCATGACAATCTCGTGCCAATTGTTAGTATGATTGATTCATGAATATATATATATATATATATATATATATATATATTCAAAGAAACAAAAATTAAAAAAATGGGTTGCAAACAAATTATTTAAAATTTAAAAATTATTTTTATATTAAAATTTTTAAATTTAATTTAAATAAATAATTCCTCTCTAGATCAAGGGAATTGAAGGCGTAATATCGGACGGCCAACGTTATCCATTTGAGATTGAACGGCCTACATCAGTTAAGGTCCTTGGGGACCATTTGTTGTTAGGTGTCTTGAAAATCACTTGTTTTTTTTACTGTCTTTTTTTTTTATGAATAACAACAAATAGTCTACAAGAAAATCCCATTTATAATTATTATAAAAAAAAAATTAATGAGAATTAATTTAGAACTTAGTATTTATATTGTTTCAATTTGCATAAAAAATTCACAAGTTTGCACACCAATTTCATTTATTAATTTGTGAAATTCTTCCAACTTTTTTTTTTCACCTACCAATGACAAATTTTTCTTTGTTGTATATCTACCTATATACGTATTCTAATGTTTATATACTGAAAATTCATAAATTTGATTTTGTACATTTTTTAAAAGTTTGTGATTTAACGATATATTTGTGTTCGTAAATTATTTGAGTTCGATTCGAAAAAAAATTTGAATTCGACTCGATTATTATTGAATCGAGCTCGAGTGGTTTCATCAACCTAATCTAGCTTTTTTTATTTTTAACATATAATTTTCTTATTTTCAAAACATTTCTATATGAAAAAACCCAAGATTGATTTACAAGATTGATATTGTACTTTTTAAAAGAAGGCATCAATGGTTTTTTTCTTTATTCTCTGCAATGTTTTTTTGAATGGGATGAACTTTTGATGATTTTTTTTTACCAAAAAAGAAACGGAGGAATGAAGAAGGTGATGACATGGCAATCTTTAGATTAAATACCTTATTTTAGGAAATAAGTATAAAATTATCTTAATTTAGAAATAAAGATTTATAAAAATCCTAGTTTAGGAAAAAACTCGTTAAAATTTGTTAACAAAAGTTGCAATAAAACTTAACGACAAAATTTTAATTACAATAAATATAGATTGTTTTAAATAATTTAAATTGATAATGCTTTATGTTTTACTATTTCCTTTTTAAAGAGAGTTCAAGTTATATTGATATAAAACTAATTAGTTTTACATCATTTTTATTTCATGTACGATTAATATTTTAATAAATCGATCGTTAGATTTAACAATAATCATATCCACCGTGCACGTAAAAATTTAAAATAAATTCGATATTTTTATCATATTGATCGAAAATAACGTCTCATCACTGCTGTTTTTGTTATCCAAACACATATTTTATTATTGATTTTAAATAATATAATATTCAATCTCACTTTTACAATAACAAATATCATCATCACACTTATTTTTAATCTCTTCGACCATCCAAATTTACTTAAATTATTTTAGATTTGGCAATATGAAAAAGGAAAGGACCCATTTTCTTTCTTCCTCTAATTTTCCCCCTTACCAAAATTTTCAATGACAATTCTCGTGCCAATTGTTAGTATGATTGATTCATGAATATATATATATATATATTCATAGAAACAAAAATTAAAAAAATGGGTTGCAAACAAATTATTTAAAATTTAAAAATTATTTTTATATTAAAATTTTTATATTTATATTTTTTAATTTTAATTTAAATAAATAAATAATTCCTCCCTAGATCAAGGGAATTGAAGGCGTAATATCGGACGGCCAACGTTATCCATTTGAGATTGAACGGCCTACATCAGTTAAGGTCCTTGGGGACCATTTGTTGTTAGGTGCCCTGTCTTGAGAATCACTTGTTTTTTTTAATGTCCTTTTTTTATGAATAACAACAAATAGTCTAAAAAAAATCCCATTTAAAATTATTATAAAAAAAGTTAATGAGAACTAATTTAGAATTTAGATATTTATATTGTTTCAATTTGCATAAGAAATTCACAAGTTTGCACACCAATTTCATTTATTAATTTGTGAAATTCTTCCAACTTTTGTTTAGTTCACCTACCAATGACAAATTTGTCTTTGTTGTATATCTACCAATATACGTATTCTAATGTTTATATACTGAAAATTCATTAATTTGATTTTGTACATTTTCTAAAAGTTTGTGATTTAACGATATATTTGTGTTCGCAAGTTATTTGAGTTCGGTTTAAAATTTTTTTTGAATTCGACTCAATCATTATCGAATCAAGATCAAGCAGCTCGAGTGGTTTCATGAGCCTAATCTAGCTTTCTTATTATTAATATATAATTTTCTTATTTTCAAAATATTTCTATATGAAAAAATCCTAATTCAAATTCAAGCACAAAATAATCAAGTTTGAAGTAAAGCATGAGATTCGAGCTCATTTTTTATTAGATAAATAAGTTTAATCGAACGAACTCGAATAATACGATTTTTATCTTGAATCGAACTCGAGCAAATTTTGAGTCAAGTTCAAACTTGAGGTTTTCGCTGTTTGGGCTCGGGTTGCTCAATAACATCCTATACCTAAATGTTCAATTAGGTTTAATTTTAAAATGAATTGATGAGATTTATGAGACGGGAAAGATTATTTTCTTCTATTTTATAGCTTAATATTCTTATAAGTGCAAAAAAATTAAAAAGAAAAAAAAATTACCTAACTGTTATAAAGCATAAAAAGGTTTCATTTTTCAACACTAACTTTAGAATCAACTTTAATGTGTTGGTAAATCCTAAATTCTTGAAATATTGTCCATCAAGATTCTTGGAAAAAGAACATTTCTTTTACTAAAGACTAAAGAGATGAAGAATATGATTGGAGATAGGTAGTGTACATCCTTTGTTTATTCCTTCCTTTTTCCAAGAAATTAGTTAAAAAGAAATTAGTTAAGAAGTGGTAAAAATCCATCTCCAATTTTTGTTTCTTTGGTAAAACCAATTTTTTTTAAAAAGAAATTAGTTAAAAAGAAAATCTTGGTTGTATGAACAAATTTTGGATATTTTAATTTTTTTTTAAAAATGACATGTATTGAACTTTTCATGGATTTAGCTTTTCTTTAAAAAAAAAAAAAGTTTTGAACCACTTTTTTTTTTTGTTATTTTCCTTTATTTTCTTAACTCTTTATTTTTTAACTTAAATTTAGTAAAAAGTTTTAAAAAATTTGTAAAAGAAAGATAAAAAAGAAAAAAAAACAGAAATAATAAAATAATAGAAAAGTATGAAACGTTCACCATTATATTTTTTCTCTTTTATTTGTTTCCTTCTTTATTTCTTTTCTTAATATGTTATCCTTAAAAAATTTATAATTTAATATGATTTCTACAAAAATCATAAATTTTATAATTTTATAATTTTTTTAAGATAACAAAAAAGAAACGTATGTTAATGCATCAAAAAGTATAATTGTTCAACAATAAATTATATTAATAAACTTTTAAATCTATTCTATGAAATTACAATAAAGATTGTGACAAAAGAAGTTGGCTTCATGCAATTAATTTTCTATTTGTATTAAATCCTTTATATAGTCCTGTTTACAATTTAAAAAAAAAAGATTTACAATTAATAATATTTTTTAATTTATTAAAAATAATCAACCGCTATTAAAATTTTATATTATTAATAATAAAATAGGCTGGGCTAAACTTGATCTAAAAATACCGTGCCAAGATTAGACCCATTTTTTGTCCAGACTCATTTTTCAGGTATAATATTTTTGTCCACGTCCTTTCAAATATCAAGTAGACTTTCAAGTTTAAACGAATAATTCGACCTATGAACATATATAATGTAAATACATAAAATATAATATATATATATATATATACACAATTGCATGTCCATAAATGAGTGTAATTAAAACAAAATGTCAAAGTTTCAAATATGGATAAATATAAAGTACTAATAACAAAGCATATTCGTTTATTATTGAACAAAAGAAAATAACAAAGCATATTCAGTTATTTCATTTTCTTTTTTTACTATTTTTTCTCAAAGAAATTCTTTTTTAAAAATAAAATTTAAATTTGCAATTAATTTAGGACTTGGTCCTAATTTTTTTTAAGAATCAAGGGCGTATATGTAAATCCACACATTGCTCACCTTCCAACGCTTTGTTTGGTTCAGTTTGAGTTTCACACTTCTCAGCAAAAATGAAGAAGTAGAATCACAAAGGTAGCCCACGTCAGCACCACCGCACGTGCCGACGCACATGCAAACGATCTCACATTGGGGGAATGTCCTAAGCAAGCACGTGTAAAATCCCTCGCACGTGCCATCCATCGTTATCCAAGTACCTAAATGCACACGCCAAAACAGCGCGTGAGAATAAATCTAGGGCTGACGTGGCGAATCTAAGGCGGCATCTTCCGCGCCCGTCGGCAGAAAATGCTGATTCCTTCATTTTTTTAATCTTTACCCTTGCAATTTAAAAGTATTTCATATTTTAATAATATTACCTTTATAAAGTAAGCTTGAGAATGACATTACTACCCTTTACATATAAAAAGTATTTTTATATTTTATATCATCTTATTTTTATGATTACTAATATTTGTTATGACATGTATTTGCATATGAATACTCGTTATTTTATTTATTTTTGAATATATAATTGTATATTTTAAAAATAAATAAAACTAATAAAGTGTATATGAACTAAAATTTGGTAAAATTTATTTCATGTGCAAATTATATCGAATTATTATAAAATTTATTATTTTTAATATCAATGCAAAATTAATTATGAATATAAAAAATTTATTATAAAATTTAATAATTTTTATTCATACTAAATAAATTAATTTATTTTTCAAGGTTAGTGAAAATTTTAAAATTTTAAGATAAAATAGTTTCATATCAACTTTATTTTTATTTATTATCAAATTAATTCATTTAACGAAAATATTTTAATAAAACTAAATTTCTTCCATATAAATTAGATAAATATTATTAATAATAAATTTTAATTATTTTTTATTCATACTAAATAAATTATTTTACATTTCAAAATTAGTGAAAAATTTAAACTTTTAAGATAAAACAATTTCATGTAAACTTTTTTTTTATGTATTATCAAATTAATCTAATTAATGAAAGTATTTTAATAAAACTAAATTTCTTCCTTATAAATTAGATAAATATTATTAATAATAATAAAATTATTTAAAATGGTAAATTAGTAATATAATGAACAACAATGGATATTTTCGTCAGTTCAAAAGATTATCCATATTCGTGCTTTTATATATATTATAAATTATTCTACGTAAATATTTTAATCTTATAAATAAATTAAAAATTGACACGTGTTCATTTAATATATATTTTTTAAAAATTATCATATAATTATTAAATAGATATATGTCAATCCTTTAAATTTGTTTTTAAAATAATAAAAAATATATATATTTGAATCATAATATATATTTTTAAAATTAAAAAATCGTATATAATATTAACAATATATCTACAAAAATACTTTAATTCATTGGATACATTCTTTACCTTTTAATCCACTTTACTAATAAACCAAAAGTTGAACTAAAGTTTTTTAATTTATTCAATGAAAATATCAAAGATTTTTTGTTGTTATCACTATCAAATTTGATATGGATTAGAATTATAAGTATGTGTTAAAAAAACTTACAAGATTTGAGAAAATGCACTTTTCTATATGCTTGTTTAAAACCATTACTATCCTTATTAAATATACATAAATATATTTTAAATTGAAAACCAGTAAATAATTAGATTTTTAATGTAGTGTTATCTTATATTTGTTAAATCTTAAATTTTATGTGATTTTCGTATTCAAGTTGGATTTCTTCACTTATTATAAATTGATTTTAAATTGAATGCCAACAACCGTGTAATCTATTAGTAGAGTACTGGATTCTTAATTCCAGCTATAAGAGATCAAACATTGAAAACCTCAAATATATAAAAAAATGAAATTTAAATTGGATACTTAACATGATATTAAAACCCAAATTTTGTTTTGTTCTTCTTATCTCATATTGTATGTAAATTTATCATATGGTAGTTCTGTCTACACGTTATTCACGTGATAATTTTATCTATACGTGATAGGATTGGTAAAATTAATGTTATTTTACATCTATTAAATCATGATTTTTTTATGATTTTATTTAAGTTAAGTTCTCTACTTACTGTTAATTGATTTTAGATCGAATGTTTGTTAAGATATTAAAAAAATATAAAAATAAATTTCTTGAACTTAGATTGGTTGTAATTTCAATTGTCAAATGGGTATTTTTGTAATTCACTTACAACAATAGCTATCCAAAAAAAAAAAATGGGTTTCCCAAGTTTCCACTTTCCACTCTCCACTGTCCTAATAAGTCAAAGTTTATTAACTTTTAGAAAGAGAAGTTCAATAAGGGAAGTAAACATATAGACAGCATTTATCTAGTGAGACACAAGCTTCAAATGCTTTCATTGAACAGCACTCAACTGTAATATAATGGATTAAAATAAAAAAAAAAAACATATTTTATTATTTTATTTAAATAAATTTTTATATCGAATAGATCTTTAATTTGTATCAATTAAGTTTTTGAATTTTATCCAAATAAATTCATAATTTTTAATTTATATTTAAATAAATTTTTAATATAAATAGATTAACATTTTATTTGAAATAAAAATTTATTTAGATACAAATAAAAAAATAATTTATTTAAATATAATAAAAATAAAAATTATTACTTAAAAAATAAAATAATTCAAAGATTTTTTTAATATTTTACCCTAATATAATGCGAGATCATCTTTATGGTCGTTGATTTAGTAGACAAATGCAAGTCAAAGATTGAAAAAGAATGAGAGAAAAAGGAGGAAAATTTTGTATTTTTTTTAATTGAGATGTTTATGGATACAACAGTGCTGAGTTAGACGACCGAGTTAATATTTTTAAAAGCTTGTCTAAAATTGAGTTAATCTCACTGATTTAAATATATTTAAGTTTATTTAATTTAAATTTATTTTTAAATTATATTAATATATTAATTTTTAAATATATTTTAAAATTAAATAAAAATAATTATTTAACAATAAAATATTCTTAAACCGAGTTTATATTTAAAAAAATTTGTTCAAGACGAATTATGGATAGAACTATTTTCTACTGATCCCACACAATTTATTTATTGTTGGGTTTGTACTTTTTGTTTTCTACCATTTTTCAATGTCAAACTTTTTATCTTTTTCACCGATAGCAGAGTTAAATGATAAAATTGTTTGTTCCGAATTTTAATTTTATTGATGATTTGTGTTGTTATTTTTTATTGAAAAAATAATTAACATCTATGTGGCCAATACTTATGTTCTAATCTTGCACATTATTTTTTTTATATAATGATAAAATTAAACAAATTAAAAAATTAAAGGTAAATTTGAATAATTCACATAAATAGAATGACAATTTTATCCTTTATTACAAAAAATTAATATTTTATCTAGCTAAATTTATTTGTTTCAATTTCATTTTTTAACAATATATTTCATTTGTCAAAACTTAATCCATTATCATCGAGAAAACATTTAAATTTTTTGATATTTTAATATTTTATTTATTTTTAGTTTTATTAAAAAGTCAAAAATAAAAAGCATCAAATGAAATGAAATTTTAATCAAAATTTAAGAATCAGACTATAATTTTTTTAATTAAATATGAAAAACATGCCCTCAATAATTAAATAATTGTTAAATAGTCTAATAGTTAAGAGTTATTTGAAAAAGAGAAATGAATAGTTAGAAATTGTTAGGAAGGATATTGTGAAGACAAAATTGTCCTTAATGAAAAAACTTCATTTTCCTTTCTCCTTATATTAAAGAAATATTATTTTTTTAAAATTTTAATTAAAAATAAATTTAAAAAATTAAATATTTAAATATTTATTTTTTTAAAATTTTTTAAAATAAAAAATTTTAATTTTAGAAATATTATTTGTATTATTTATAATTTTTTAATTAAAAAAAGTAAATAAAAAATAAAAAAAATTATGTTTTAAAATTAAAAAATTTATTTTTAGAAAAATTTATTTTTTAATTAAAAAATAAGAGGAAAAGAGAGAATAAAGTTTTTTTATCAAAAATAATTTTGTCTTTACAATTTTTTTCCTAACAATTTTATATTTTTCATTTTTTTAAAAATAATTCTTACTCATTATACATTTAATAATTATTGTATTGTAAATGATATATTTTTTAAATTTACCTTTTTTTATTATTATTTATGATAAAATTTTGATCATTATTTTTGCAGACCTGCAGGCCAGGGAAAGGGTTTTTTTTATATAAATATAGCAAAAAAAAAAAATTCCCAAAATACCGATCCTTTTAGATTATTTCCCAAAATACGCTGGTTTTAAAATTAGCTGGGAAATCGCCACCCCCCATGGCGATTTCCCAGCATGAAAAAATTGATTTTGGCTAAAAATACCAAGGAAAATCGCCATGTGGGGTGGCGATTTCCCTTCATGTAAAATTTTTTTTTTAATTAATAAACAAATTTTAATTTTAATTTTTTTTTTATTTTTAAATTTTATTTTTTAAATTTAAAAATTATAAATTAAATTAAATTAAATTTCTTGTTAAATTTAAATATGGAAAATTTTGTTTCTTATAAAAATTAAAAAAACAAAATAATATTTCTTCTTAAATTTGTATATCAAAAATTATATTTGTAAGTTTTGTTTTAATTTTAAAAATTTGTAAGTTTTGTTTTTTAATTTTAAAATTTATAAATTAAATTAAAATAATTTTTTTTATAATTTTAAAAATAAAGAAATTTCGTAAGGTATATTTTATTATTTAAAATTTATGAACAAATTTTTTTAAATTTTGTTAATTGATTTGTATTAGATAAAAACAAAAAACAAACAAAAAAACTTGCATTACATTTTCATAAGCAAACAAGTGAAATTCTGGAAAGCAGAAAAAAAATTTCTGGATAAGACTGATGATATAGGTTTTTAGACAGGTTTCAGCTATATTTCCAGTCCATCAAATGCTGCAGAAAATATTGGAACTTGATTCTTTCTGCAATGGATAAGACTGATGATATAGGTTTTAGACAAGTTTCAGCTATTTTCCAGTCCATCAAATGCTGCAGAAAATATTGGAACTTGATTTTTTCTGCAATGGATAAGACTGATGATATAGGTTTTTAGACAGGTTTCAGCTATATTTCCAGTCCATCAAATGCTGCAGAAAATATTGGAACTTGATTCTTTCTGCAATGGATAAGACTGATGATATAGGTTTTTAGACAGGTTTCAGCTATTTTCCAGTCCATCAAATGCTGCAGAAAATATTGGAACTTGATTTTTTCTGCAATGGATAAGACTGATGATATAGGTTTTTAGACAGGTTTCAGCTATATTTCCAGTCCATCAAATGCTGCAGAAAATATTGGAACTTGATTCTTTCTGCAATGGATAAGACTGATGATATAGGTTTTTAGACAGGTTTCAGCTATTTTCCAGTCCATCAAATGCTGCAGAAAATATTGGAACTTGATTCTTTCTGCAATGGATAAGACTGATGATATAGGTTTTTAGACAGGTTTCAGCTATTTTCCAGTCCATCAAATGCTGCAGAAAATTTTGGAACTTGATTCTTTCTGCAATGGATGAGACAAATGATGGGATTTATCAATCACATTTTGCATTGAATAAGTTATAACTTTTTCAGTCAAATAGTCCTAGGCAGAATATCAGAATCAGATTCCATCCTATACAAAGGATGGGATTTGTCATCTGGTACAACATAATGAACCATTATAAATTCATAATACTTATGAAGGTTTACAATACCCCCTACAACAGTTTTTCAATCAGATTTTTCCTGAGTGCTAAAACCTCCTCATTCTCATTCTCATCCTTCTATATTTCTTCTTTCTTTTGCTACACAACATGAGCAATAGAGTGATCGCATTGGTCTACTATAATGGCCAAATTCATAATACTGACGAAGGTGCTACCTTTGATTGTGAACGTCCAAAAAGTTTTCGTGTTGAAGACGATGTCACATTAGAGGAACTGAAGCTGCAAATTCATACAAAAATTAAAGTTGGAACTAGAAAAAGAGTTTCAGAGGTTAAGTACAGGCATCCTCTTTCTATTGGTGAAGGATGTGTCCGATATAGAACATTTCCACTTGAAGATGATGATGATGTCAGATTCATGTTTTATGCTCATGAGACATTTGCAAATGTTGGTGTCCTTGAGTTATATGCTGACATAGATGATGTTGACGATGATTGCGGCCCTTCAAATGTTCGCACAACAGAAAACTTTCCCATAGAAGATTATGATTCTGGGTCGTTCTATGTTCACACTACATACGACGTTCCCACAGAAGAAGTCGTGCCCTTATCTCAAGCTACAACTTTTCAGACTTCATTAGTCTCACAAACCCTAAATCCTACTACCCTCGAAGATGAGCCAACTGGTGTTGATCCTGTTCGTCCACGTGGAGTCCATGGTGAAGATGTTGGTGAATTTAGTGAGCAGGAAGAGGATGCTGAATTCGCAAGTGATGACAATACTGATTCTGACCCAGACGTCGTCCCTGCTGAGATCAACACTCATGGAGATATCAACACTCATCGAGATATTCCCCCATATCAGGCTGCATCCCATATGCATACACTGGATCTGGAGGCAATGCATGTGCCGGAATTTCCAGAGTATGCTCATATATTAGCTATGCCTCTGACATTTGATCCATCTGCAGTTGATCTGTGTGTTGGGTTACAATTCCCAACGAAAGAGGCTGTGCTTTCAGCTATCAAGCACTATAACATCAAAAACTCTGTAGATTACAGAGTAATTGAATCTGAGCCGACGAAATATTATGCCAAGTGCGTAATGTATGGGAATGGGTGTAATTGGAGAATAAGGGCAACTTTTATGAAGAAGAAACATCTATGGGAGATTAGAAAATATGAAGGGCCTCATACTTGCACATCGGGGAGGATTTCACAAGATCATTGCAAGTTAGATTGTAACATGATCTGTTCATGCATTTTGTCATTGGTCCAAGCAAATCCGGAGATTTCCGTTTCAGTTTTGATCGCTGAGATGCGAATCCGGTATGGATACATCACCTCCTACAAGAAAACATGGCAAGCAAAGCAAAAGGCAATTGTTCGAGTATTTGGCGATTGGGAAAGATCGTACAATGAGCTACCTAAATGGTTAGGTGCAATGCAACATTTCGTGCCTGGTACAATTGTGGAATTGCAAACGGTACCTGCATATCACGGTGATCAACTGGTCCAGGGTAAGAGAATATTTCATCTACTATTTTGGACATTTAAGTCGTGCATTGAAGGGTATCCGTATTGTAAACCTATTGTGCAAATAGACGGTACTTTCTTATATGGAAAATACAAAGGCACATTATTGTTAGCTATTGCACAAGATGGCAATCGAAACATACTGCCAATTGCCTTTTCCATTGTGGAGGGTGAGACAACAGAGGCTTGGTCATTCTTTCTCAGTAACTTGCGCAGACACGTGACAAAACAGCCTGGCATTTGCTTGATGTCTGATCGACATGAAGCCATCAAAGCTGCGATTAGACGCGATGGTGGATGGAATCCTCCACATGCATATTCAGTGTACTGCATTCGACACATTGCAGCGAACTTTATGAAAAAGTTTAACAATAAGGAATTGCGTCGACAAATTGTTAACATGGGTATGGAATCAAATCATAGTTATTTTATCTCTTATATTTCGTTTAGCATATAAAATAATATTGAAATTCACAAGTTTTTTGTTTTAAAATTTATTAGGATACGAGTTGAGGCGACCGAATTTTCATTTCATGTATGACAATCTTCGTGGAGAAAATGCAGAGGCGGCTAATTGGCTTGATAGGATCCCCAAGGAGAAGTGGGCGCAGTCATATGATCAAGGAAGGCGTTATGGCCATATGACAACCAACCTAGCTGAATCTATCAATTCGGTGTTGAAGGGAACGCGTCATCTTCCCATTACTGCTTTAGTGCAATCAACATATTATAGGTTGGCTGCACTTTTTGTTAAGATGGGGAACAAGCAAATTGCCATGATGGAGGGAGGGCACACATATTGTGAAACAGTCACACAAGCTATGCAAGAAAATCGCAGGAAAGCTAACTCCCACATTGTTCGTAATTTTACGCGAACAAATCAATCTTTTATGGTTGAAGAGTTAGTTGCTCCACAAGAGGGTGTTTCTGCAATGAAGTACAAAGTCAACCTCAGTGACATGTGGTGTGATTGTGGAAAGTTTCAAGCACAAAGGTTCCCTTGTTCACATGTAGTTGCTCCCTGTGCACATGTCCATGTAGATTGCATGCAATATGTGGACAAAGTCTATAGACTGGAAACTATATTGAATGTTTATAGACATGAGTTCGAAGCTGTTGGAAATGAAGGTTACTGGCCTCAATATGATGGTCCAGAAGTGTGTCCCAATCAAGAAATGCGGAGAAATCCACATGGTCGGCCAAAATCAAGTCGTATTCGTAATGGAATGGACCTCAGGGAGAAAGGCCAACAAAACGTTGTGGATTATGCAGAAACGAAGGTCATAACCGTCGAAATTTTCCGCATCGATTTGGCACATTGGGAGAGACTTCGCATCAACAATAAATGAATTACATGTTTTTCTCAACTTATCATGTACTTTGGATTATAAGGGAAAATGTAATGCAAGTTTTTTTGTTTGTTTTTTGTTTTTATCTAATACAAATCAATTAACAAAATTTAAAAAAATTTGTTCATAAATTTTAAATAATAAAATATACCTTACGAAATTTCTTTATTTTTAAAATTATAAAAAATTATTTTAATTTAATTTATAAATTTTAAAATTAAAAAACAAAACTTACAAATTTTTAAAATTAAAACAAAACTTACAAATATAATTTTTGATATACAAATTTAAGAAGAAATATTATTTTGTTTTTTTAATTTTTATAAGAAACAAAATTTTCCATATTTAAATTTAATAAGAAATTTAATTTATAATTTTAAAATTTAAAAAATAAAATTTACAAATTAAAAAAAAATTAAAATTTGTTTATTAATTAAAAAAAATTTACATGAAGGGAAATCGCCACCCCCATGGCGATTTTCCTTCATCCTTTTTACAAATTTGGTTAAAAATACCAAGGGAAATCGCCATGGGGGGTGGCGATTTCCCTTGGTATTTTTATCAAAATTTGAAAAAAACACCAAGGGAAATCGCCACCCCCCATGGCGATTTCCCTTGGTATTTTTAGCCAAAATCAATATTTTGATGCTGGGAAATCGCCATGGGGGTGGCGATTTCCCAGCTAGTGTTAAAACCTATTTTGGGAATTAATCTAAAAGCATCGGTATTTTGAGATTTTTTTGTGTGGCTATATTTATATAAAAAAACCCAGGGAAAGTGTGAAATGTTGCATGATAATGAAAAATTAATAATTTATTATTATTATTATTATTATTATTATTATTAGCATGTAGTCTAGCAATTATATAAGCTGCAATGAAAGCTCAGCAACTCTCGGTTTTTTTATCTAAATATAGTTATTTTTTTTTATACCAAAATACCGTTCTTTTCAGATTAATTCACAAAATCCGTTTTTTTTAAACCAGTTGGGAAATCGCCATGGCCCATGGCGATTTCCCAACTGAAATTTTTAATTTTTTTTAAAAATACCAGTTGGGAAATCGTCATGGGCCATGGCGATTTCCCAACTAAAATTTTCAAATCTTTCTTTTTTTCCCATTGGGAGGTAAGTTCTTTTTTTTTTTTTATTTAATTTTTTTAATAAATAATAAAATTTAAATAAAAATTATATAATTTTAAAATTTAAAACATAAAGATTTAATAATTTTAATATATAATTTTTATCCATGGTGGTAGAAGTGTTCATGGCCCGGGCCGTACTCATGTATGGTATCAACACCACATTTGCTTGCCCGAGCAACGGTGGCAAATTTTCAACCTTTATTTATTTATTTTTTAATTTTATAAAATTATAACAATTATATAATTTTTAATTTTAAAAAATAAAAATATAACAATTTATCAAAAATTAAAAAATTTTATTCGTAATTAGGTCTGCTCATGGGCCCGGCCGCGACCCGAAATTTTTCAATTTCCTTGCCAAGGCCCGGCTCGCGGGCCTGAATTTAATTATTTTAATATATAAATAGTGATCCGGGCCTGGCCGGACGGGCTGCCCAACCCATGAGCAGGTCTATTCGTAATGTCAATCGAATTCTTTCAACTTGTATTCGTAATAAATGGACCTCCGGGAGAAAGGTCAACCAGAGTGTCGTATTAGTCCGGGCTTGGACAAGTGTTTTTGTAATTTTATTAAATAATAAATTTTAAATAAAAATTATATAATTTTTAATTTAAAAAATTTTAAATAACAAAATTCAAAAAATTATAAAATATATAAAAATATATTTTTAATAGTGAAATTGGCTTTCGGGTCGGCACGACTCGAAATGGGCTAGGGCAAGGGAAAAAATTTCGGGTCGCGGCCCGGCCCATGAACAGGTCTAATTACGAATATAATTTTTTAATTTTTGGTAAATTGTTATATTTTTATTTTTATTTTTTAAAATTAAAAATTATATAATTTTTATTATTTTATGAAATTAAAAAAAATAAATAAATATTGAAAAATTGCCACCGTGGCTTGGGCAAGCAAATGTGGTGTTGATACCATACATGGGCCCGGCCCGGCCCATGGACACTTCTACCACCATAGGATAAAAATTATATATTAAAATTATTAAATCTTTATTTTTTAAAATTTTAAATTATATAATTTTTATTATTTATTAAAAAATTAAAAAAAATTTAAAAAAAAAGAAAAACTTACCTTGGGTGGCGATTTTCCAATGGAAAAAAAAGAAAAATTTTAAAAATTTTAGTTGAGAAATCGCCATGGGCCATTAATTTCAGTTGGGAAATCGCCATGGCCAATGGCGATTTCCCAACTGATTAAAAAAACGGATTTTGAGAATTAATCTGAAAAGAACAGTATTTTAATAAATAATTTTTTTTTGCTATATTAAAATAAAAAGACCGCAACTCTCTGCTTTTATATTATATCATATCATGTGTTCTCATATGAAAATAAAAATAAAAATCAGTGTTGTGGGATTCTGGTTCTGGATTTAATTAATAAACCTTGAACTATTATTAAAAAATTACTTAATACGTGAAAATCGAAGAAATTGGAACAGAAATAGTTGTCACGAGAAATTATCTCGTCTATAAGTAGTGAGATTTTTAAATTTTATAAGTAAATTATCAATGTTAACACATATTTTTTAAAATATTTTAAAAAATAAAATACATGACAACCGTTTTATTTTATTTGTAAAATTATAAATTTTAATTTTATTGTATAAAAAACATTTTTAGTTACAGATTTTTTATTTTTCTTTTAAATAAATTGTTTTCACTTACTTTGTCATTTTTGGTAATAATTAGTAGTCTATTTCAATTGTAATTTTAAGATTTGCACTTATTTTTTTTTTTTATCAAAATATCATCTCTCTCACCTTTACTACTTGAATGAGAAAAGAAATGAAATAGTGGGCTAAAACAAAAGAGTCAAGAGGCAGAGTACCATTTTCTTATCATCAAATCTTAAGAGTCACTATTTCAGTCTTAGCCCTTAGTGGGTTGGTGCAAAGTACTTGGATGTCTTTGCCCTATGTTGCATATCAGTATTTCAGGGTTTTTTTTTTTTTTTTTTAAGTAACATTTTCATACCATGTGTTTTATGTAGAAATGGGATATTCAAGTTAATTTGAAACAAATATGTAATTTTCTATTTAGTTTAAGATTAGAAATGTCAACGAGACGGGGATTGTCTTATCCATTTTCGTTTCGCACTTTTCATGAATGTTGAAAACATCCGTCTCCATAAATGTTGATTATATCTATAATCAATTCATACTGTTCCACCTCATTTTTTTATTAATTATTTTAAATTTAATATTGTAAAAGAAATATAATATAATTTATTCATTAACATAATTTTAGTATATATAAATCTTTAGTATATATAATCTATACTATTTATAAAAGGAGTGACTAAGTTATTATCACGAGTCAAGTGATATCAACTTAGTTGGTGAAAATACAAAATATTTAAATAAAAATAATTATGTCTTTTAATATTTTTATAATATTTTTAATAAAAAAAGTTATATATTTACTTTCAAAAAAGCACCCACTTAAAAAAAAACCATATTTTTACTCACTTTTTTATTTTATTTTAAAAACTACTCATTTAAAAAGATTATCCATTCTTTTATATTTCATTTTTTAAACATAATTTATTTATTTAAAATATATTTTTACTCACAGAGTGAGTGTCGAAAATTTTAGTATATATAATATTACTATATAAATCTAATATATATATATATACTAAAAATATAAAATAGATATATAAAATACTTTAAGTGGTCAAATAATAATTTTAAAAGGCGGGATGGGGCAGAGCGAAGCAAGCATTTATCAAAATCGTCCCGTTCCATCCCGCCCCGACTTTTCAAAAAATAAACAAACTTCTCATTCGAAACGGATCGATACGAAATCCGTAAAGTAAATCGGATTTTACCATCCTTATTTAAGATTTATTGTTTAGAGTTTAGGATTTAGTTCAATTATTAAATTAAAATATTTTCCTTCCTTTACTTTTTTTTTCTTTTCTATCAAAGAGGTATCTTTTGATTTAGGGTTCGTTTGGAACCCACCGCATTAACGGTGAGGTAGAATTTCAAGAAAATTTGTGGAGGGATTTCCCCCCATTGAAATGTTATTCTATTGGGGGTGCATTTGGATGCACGTCAATAGAGAAGTTACCAAACTGGAGCTCCAAGGGTCCAGTGGTTCCACTGTACCCTAGTGGAGGGGAGAAATCTTCTTTTTACTCCCTCTATTATTTTTTTTCTAAAATTTTAATTATTTTAATTTTATGTTATTAATTTATTTTTAATATAAATATAATTTTAATAATGTTTAATTATCATTATTTAATATAAATATAAATATAATTTATTATTTAATATTAATATAATATTAATAATTTTTAATTATTAATATATATATATACACACATTTTAATCTAATACCTTTAATTGTCATTTTACTTTCACATTATAATTCACCTCACCACCACCGCTGCGTTTGAATCCAAACACATATTCCATCACTAATTTTAATCTTACCGCTACAATAACTAATCTCACCCCACCGCTGTTTTTAATATTACCGAAACCAATCTCACCTTCCATCCTAATGGAAAGAACTCTGTATCCCACCGTAAACCTAAAATGACACATAAATGGTTGTTAACTTGTTATTAATTCATATTATTTCAGTGACCTAATCAAACCATGCATATTTAATGAAAATTTATGCCTCTTTGAAAAGGAATGTATGGAACTTGTTTTTCAATAATTTAAGTTGAAAATCATTATTAATAACAAGCAATGACACCAAGAAACTACTTTTTTTTTTTAATGTCATACCTCTCTGATATTTCATTGCATTTCTTCCAATTTTTAATATTTTTTGGATTTAAAACATTGGCAAGAAAAATAATATATATTTTTTCCAAGATAATCAATTTTATTTTTATTTTTTATTTTTCAATGATAGATGCTTGTATTTCAATTTCAAAGAATTAGGTTCGAATAGCCATTCTGAAAATTTAAAAGAAAAATAATCCAAATCTATAGATAAAAAAAAAAACTCATAATAGATTGACAAAATTAGAGGAGTTTAGATCATGAAATTGTGTTTTTTTTTTTTATATTGTTTTTGGTTCTTGTTGCTGGTTAGCACTTTAGTAACCAAAGAAGAAAAAATTGCCTAATTTCTATGGGAGCATGCATTTTTGTGGATGCTAAGAGGCCCAATAATTATGGAGTGCCTGGAAGTTCAAAGGGAAAGATGGAAATACTTTAATAAAAGAATTAGACCTCTTCGAATTAGATTTAGGCCGAATTTTAAGTAAGAAGTTTAAGACTCAAATTCGATTTGATCCAAATTATTATTTTTTTAATAAAAAAAAATCTTTTTCAATCTCTTATTTTCCAAAGTTACTCAACATTGTAGGTCCTTCTTGTTCTTGTTTTTATATTTGTCAATGCCAATTGATCACCTTAAGCTTCATCTCTGTGCACATAAATATGCTAAGCTCCATTTTTCATTACTTTAATAATAGAATTAGACCTCTTCATAGGTCGGGTCAGATTTGAATCGTATCTTAAGTAAGAATTTTAAGACTCATGTCCAGGTTTCGATTCAATCCGGATTATTGTTTTATTAATAAAAAATCTTTTTCAATCTCTCACTTTCCAAAGTTTCTCAACATGGTAAGTCCTTCTTGTTCTTGTTTTTATGTTTGCCAATGCCAGTTGATCACTTTAAGCTTCATATATATATATATATATATATATATATATATATGCGCTAAGCTCCAATTTTTTTTTGGGCCAATCATCACATTCCTTATAACAAAAACACCTCTCTAGCCAAGGCAGCCTTATATTTTTGTCCTTTTGGAGCTTTTTCTACACCAATTTCTTTATATTTCAAATAAATAATTGTCATAAAAAGGCAAAAATAATTAAAATTAAATTAAAAGAAGAAGAAGGAGTGTGGGCAAATTTATTCCAATATTGCTTTTTTTTTTTAAATTTTCAAAATACCGATCTTTTGAGATTATGTACCGAAATGCACTTGTTTTTGAACACATTGAGAAGTCTCCATATCATATGGCGACTTCCCAACGTAATTTTTTTTATATAAATTAAGCACGGAAGTCGCCATATGATATGGCGACTTCCGTTCTTTATATGTAATTTTTTTTTTTGTTTTAAACCATTGGGAAGTGTTGTCATATGATATGGCGACTTCCCAATGATTTTTTTTTTTAATTTTTTTTTTACTTGTTGGGAAGTCGCCATATGATATGGCGACTTTTCAACAGTTATTTTTTAATTTTTTTAAAATTAATATATTTTAATTATATATAAAAATAAAATTGTTTTTTTAAAATATTATTTTAAAAGCCTAAATAAATTTTTTATAATATTATTATTTATATATATAATTAATTATTTTTCGTGCTATAAAAATAAAAAAATATGGTCCTAGACATGCTAAACTTGTTGGGAAATCTCCTTTGTACCATAAGGAATCTGACTGAAAAACTTATAAATCCTTTAGCAAAACCTTCAACCATATAAAAATCAACAACAATGTGGTCCTAGACATGCTATCCACACCTTCCCAACAAGTTTCAAAGGTCATCCTTGTTATAACAATTATGAATCCCTCAGCTGGTTCCTTATCCTCAAAACTAGACTCTCACCCAGATTTTCCTATTGACTTACTCCCTTTAGAATTCATGAATGAGATAGCTCAGAAAACAATCAATACAATGGCCAAAGATAGTAGTTTCCTTTATCAATCCCTTATAATCAGAAAACATGGTGACAATGCTTTCATACCGATTGGGATTAACCCTCAGTTACCATTCCTTCACCTTTTTCGCATACCCTACTACGCTGTCTTCCCCCCAGAACTTCTTCCATTTCTATGGTATTTCTGTCAGGTCTATACCATCGCCATCGAATTCCCAACCTTGAACCTTTATTAGACAACTAAACATAGGTTTCAAACAGATTACTTATCAGTCTTCCTGCAATAGTTCTACCCTTTAACAGAATGACAGTCCATCCTCCAAGACTATACTGATATCCTATACACCTACACCACTATTCTCTTCTACAGACCTTATACAAAAGATGGTTTTCAACCCTGGGCACAACCATACAAGAAATTCCTTTCTCCATATACGAGAATCCTTTTACAAAGGCTGAACTTCATAATGAAAATTTTGACCTACTGTGCCAAAAGAATCAGTACTCCACCCACAAACAATACCCCCTACACTAGGAAGAACCATGGGGATCCTACCTTCCAGAGTATGTTCGTAACTTATGAATGGACCTTAACACCTACGTGAATGTAAACAGACAATGGTTAATGGATGATTGGTATGAAGAACCTTTGCAAACCAGACATGTCAATCTTCCGATCCTGCTCCCATCAGAAGTCATGTACTTTCCCAAAAATCCTTATTGGACAAACAAGGGAATATTTTTCGCTCAAAGCAAGCCTCTACAGAAGAATCTTTGCATACATTCTCCTCAAAAGAAGAGTTTTAAAATAGAAAACACTGAGTTATTGGTTTAGCTTTATGTTATTGTGTTTTAGCTTTATGTCAACTATTTTTTATCCACGTGCTTTAATTTTATTAGACCTGGCAACATTGGACACGACATGAACACAAAAAAAAGAACGAACACAACACGAATATCTCAAAATTTATATAATTACGAATTTTTAAAAAGTTAAATAAAAAATTATATAAAATTTTAAAATAAAAATTTAGAATATGATTTTTAAAAAATTTGTATATATTTTTTGATTTTTATAACACGGAAAATAATTAATTATATATAAAAATTATAATATTATAAAAAAAATTATTTAGGCTTTTAAAATAATATTTTAAAAAAACAATTTTATTTTTATATATAATTAAAATATATTAATTTTAAAAAAAATTAAAAAAATAAGTGTTAGGAAGTAGCCATATGATATGGCGACTTTCCAATGGTTTTTTTGAATTTTTTTTTTACTTGTTGGGAAATCGCCATCCCAACACTTTTTTTAAAAAAAATTTGGCGACTTCCCAATGGTTTTTTTTTTTTTTTTTTTTTAACTTGTTGGGAAGTCGCCATATCATATGGCGACTTTTCGATGGTTTAAAACAAATTTTCTTACATATGGTGACTTCCGTGCTTAATTTTTTTTTTTAAAAAAAAAATTACGTTGGGAAGTCGCTATATCATATGACGGCTTCCCAATTTGTTAAAAAAAAGCGCATTTCGGTACATAATTTTAAAAGATAGATATTTTGAAAATTAAAAAAAAACTATATTGAAATAAATTTTCCAAGGAATTTGAGTGAGACAATTTATAAAATTGACATGTCCGGTTGAAATATTTATTTATTTAAATAAAAAAATTTGAAACTTTTCTAATATATATATAAATGAAAATTTAAGAAAAAAAAAGTTGTATATAAGCATCCAAATACTTAAAACCAAGATGGATTACACATTCACAACATTTATGATTTCAACCATAGATTTCCCACAATGGAAATGCAATGCAAACTAGAGATGAGAGGGCTGCTTTAATTTTTCTGTGGGCTTCTTTTTATGGTCCAATTTCCACAATTCTCATTAGGCCATAAATGAAAAAAAAAAGGTTAGACGAATAATTCGTCAATATATTCGATTTTTGTTTGTTTATATTCGTTTATTAAGTTAATTAAATGATTTTCAATAAGATTTTAAAGTTTATTTAATAAACGAGCTGATCTCAAATAAATTATGTTCAATTCATTTATATTCATGAACAAACTCATTTATAAAATCGTTTAAAACTCATTTAAACATCGTTTATTATTTGAATATAACATAATTAATAATATTAATATATTTTAGTATTATTTCATTTATTTATCAATATATTTATCAATATTTTTAAAATTTTATTTATTATTTTATTGTTTTTACTTGTTTGTTTTATTTATGTTTATTGTTCATGAATATATTTTTAATTGTTTGCGAACATATTCGATTATATGTTCATGAATATGTTCGTTTAATGTTAACGAATAAGTTCATTTAATTTAAATGAATCGAGTTCAAACCGAGCTCAATCACACTTAATTTTAAACGACCAAACTCAAACATTATTTTAAAATTTTTTAATGAATATGAATCAAATATAAACAAATTCAAAAATAAACGAGAGGACCAATGATTGATCTTAACCCATTCTTCTAAACCCTTTTTATTTTAAAAGAGCAGCTTTAGTACAGAAGTTTTTTTTTTCTTTTAAAATTTTATTGTCCCTAAAACTTTTCTTTGGGTCAATGCTCTAATGGTTCTGTAAAGATGAGACAATTCAATTGTTTTTCTGTGTATGGCATTGCAGTTTTTTTTTTTTTAATGTAAATAGATGGGTTCAATTTAACTTTTTTTTTTTGTTTTTTGTTTTGAGGAAGGGTTCAATTTATTTAACTTTAATTTCAAAGATCAAACTCACTAACACTAAAGTCTTGGGGGTAAAAAATATTTGAATATTGGAATTGTGGTTTATGGATGGAAAAGAAAAACTTCCTTTCCACTTTATAATTTAAAATTATAAGTGAAAAGAATGAAGCATATATTTACAAGATAAAGTAGAAATATTAAGCTTATTTTCGAATAAAAACGGACATGATACGTTCAAACTTCAAAGTTATATAGTTTTGATTATAATTTTACTTCTTTAAATAATTTCGTAACTGTAACAAACTTTGGTAATGGTTAATTACATAAGCTATTTTACATTTGAATAATCTTAAGTGCTTACGTAGTGCTTAAGTGCTAGTCTAAAGGTATTTGGATAGTTGAGAGAAATAGCATGGTTTGATTACAATTAGACCTGTTCATGGATTGGGTGGGGTCGGATTGTGGTCCGATTTTTTTTCATTTTCTCTGTCTAGGCCTGGACTTGGGTCGGCCCGGCCTGTTAGGCCCGAATACACTATTCACTAAAAAAAATATTTTATTTTTATTTTATTTTTATATTTTTGTAATTAAAATTAAATAAAATAATATTATTATAATTAAAAAACTGTTCCAAACTGGGCCGGCTTGAAACATAAAAAATTTTGTCCAGGCCCGATCCAATACAGACCGGGCTGCTCGACCCATAAACAAATCTAATTACAACGCACAATTGAACGATAGAGATTTGTTGAAGTTCACATGGGAATTTGATATTCCATATTATTAAAAATGAGATGCAAAAGTGACATAATATTCATAAACAATCGATTGAATTCAACTGATGTCTAATATATATATATATTATGAAATTTTTTTGACTATAGATGATATAATTTTTATTTATATATGGATATGGACTTCTTTTGTGTGTTCTCTTAGATTTAAAGTTTGATTTATTTCCAAACACAATAAAAAAAAAAAAAAAAAGAAGACAAGGACAATAGAACCGAAAGATTCCCATCTAAAAAATAAAAAATTAGAAAATCATCAAGTCAGCATATGTATGGTTTTCATAGGATTGTATACTAAAAAGTGAAACGAGTGGATCAAGATTTAGGGGTCTTCTCTATATTTGGTCTTAATTGGCTGCTTGGAATCGTTTGGAAGACGGGAATAAGAAAACAAAAGAAAAAGAGTGACTATATAATACTATTATATTGCTTGTTTGGTAGAGAAGAAAAGGAAAAGAAAATAATTTATACCTTTTTATGAAAATTTTGAAGGAAAATGAAAAATAAATAATATAAAATCTATTTCAATAAACCCAACCAATCAGGCGATGACATATATTAAACTTGACATTTAAGTATACATGAATGTATACTTTTAATTTTTTTTTCTAATAATTTAATTTCTCCATCTTTTTAAATGAATTGATTTGATTTTTATTTTTTTTAATTCAGAAGAAATTAAAATGTCAAATTAATTGACATTTTTGTTAAGGTAGTGAGTGGTCCTAACCCAACCGCTGGGGTTCATGTCAACCACCATATGACTCACAATAGCAAGCAAACCCTAATTTGAAGACTTGGTGGGGGCTAAAAAATTAGAAAAAATTGGTTAGAAATGACTCACTTCGTTTGATAAAAAAAATTAGAAAATTAAAAAAGAATTAATCTAATGATTGACGTGTATTATAACATATGTTATTATGTAAGTCAATTATTAAATTAAAATATTTTCTCTCTCTTTCTTTCTTACCAAACGAAAAGGAAAAAAATGTATTAATATTTTTGCAATTGATGGAACAAATTCTGAATGTTAGCTTGAGAGAGGGGTAGATTTTGATGAATGGGTCAAATATTAAACCCTTTAAAACTCCACATTATCCATATAATGGGGTTATGTTGATACAAGACACTTGCAAAAAAGACTTTCACTGGCTAATTGCTAGATATGCCATTCTATAAATTTTCTTTGATGATTTAGGGTTCTATAAATTTTCTTTAATGATTTAGGATCAGTTTAGTATTATTGTTGGAAAAAACATAAATTAAAAAAAAAAAAACTTGGGTTTGGAAAAATGTGAATTAAGAATTTTTAAGTGTTTGGTATTGTTGTAAAAAAATGTTGTGAGGAATTGAAATGTCAAAAAAGATATGTTTAAAATAATAAAAATTGAGATGTGAAGATAATAAATTTATTTTATCCAAAAGCCAGATTCTAAACCATAAAAGCACCATTTTTTTTTATTTTTTTTGGTTTGGGTTGTCAAACCATAATTTTAAACGCAAAAGTCAAAATTTTTTATCCGCTTAGCATTGCGATTATGGTGAAACGCAACTTTTGACCTCAAAAGCTTTGCCAACAACAATGTTAAACGGGACCTCAATGATTTTTTTTGGTAATTAAAACAGTAAGTCTTTGAACTTGAAGCTTAACTCAATTGATTCATACAATCATTTTTAAGAAGTGACATCCAACAGGTCAAAGGTTCAAATTTCAACATTGCAACCCTTTTTTCAATCTCCAAACTCTTTTATAAAAAAAAAAAGAAAAAGAAAACAATAAGTCTCAGGTTGAAGATGCATTTTGGGAGTGCGACCATTGCGGCAGGTCACATTGCACTGCTGCCTCCGAAGCGACAGTTGACCCCAAAATGCACCCTTAATTGGTTATGCTTCCACATTTACATTGTATTTTGATGGAGGGAAAACAGGAAGGAAATAGATGTATTTTCTAGGGATGACAGCAGATCGGATATATGTTTTTTTTTTTTTTGTAATATTCGAATCAGCAAATCTGTTTTAAAATCTGAATCCGTTTATTATCCGCATTATATCCGAATATTACTATCCGAATCCTAATCCAAATTAAATAACATTATCTTCCGGATATTCGAATCCGCTAAATATCTGAATTCAATAAATAAAAAAAATAAATAAAAATATAAAATCAAATAAAAATTAATTTTAATTTTAAATAAACGGATAATGGATTCGGATATCTGAATCCGCAAAAATAAGCGGATTCGGATATCCGAATCCGCAAAAATAAGCGAATTCGGATATCCTAATCCGTTATCTACATAAGTAATGCGGATTCGGATAATGGATATCCGAGGTTTCATATCCGTCCGCTCCGAATCCGCTACAGATAGTAATTATAATATCTGATTCCGAATCCGCAATATCTGAATTCGCAAAAAACGGATCAGATAATTACAAATATCCGAATCCGCACTATCCATTGCCATCCCTATTATTTTCCTTCAATTTTGCCTTTATTATTTTTGTAGTTTGATAGGAGAAAAATAGGAAAAGGATATTGGCTAGATTTGCATGTTTTCATTCTTTACAAATTTATTTTTTGGGTAAAAGATACTTACCCCCTTCGGATTTAATGAAAATTCCACTTACCCCTCTAAAGTTTTGAAAATTCCATTTTACCTCCCTATTCAAGTTATACAAGAATCAAATGACAATTTTATCCTTTAAGGTTTTTGGAGATAACTCATGATTATGGGGTTCGGTTAGGTTCGGTTTTAAACAAAAATTGCTGTTAATGTGCAGTATTATGGTTTTTAACACTTTGCGATTACCGAATCGAATAGAATAAAAAATCGTACCGACCCGAACCGAATTTCATTAGTTTCGGACCCAAACCCGATTTTATTTATAATTTTAGCCCCCGATCGACCTCTTTTTAGATATACTCGAAACCGTCCCGAACTCGATTTTATTTAAAATTTTAGCCTCCGACCCTGAACCCAATCCCAAAAAGACCCCCGATCCCATTCCGAATAGACCGTACTAACTGACCCTTTTAATTTTATTTTAAATATAATTATTTATATAATAATTTAAAATTATATATAATATAATATATCATTTATATTATATAATAATATATAATATACAATATACAATAAATAAATTATTTTTTAAATAGTTAAAATCGATTAAACCGACTGACTTAAGTCGATTTTGGTTTTTTCGGTCTTAGAATCTTTGTAGGTCGGTTCGGTCGATTTTATAAGTTTAGTCGGTTTAATCGGTTTTCGAAATTTTGAAACTGAACCGACTGAATGCTCACCCTAATAATATATAGAATTATAAAAAATTAAAAGTAAGAAAAATAAAAAAAATAATCGGGGGCGGGTCAATTCGGGTTTATGGTAAATCCGAACCCGTTATTTTTTGAAATTACCTGCTTGACCCCACGGTTCGGATTATTTTGCCAACCCTAGACATGTTCTATGCCATAGAATGGCAATTTTAGCATGATATTAATTTTTAGGGGAGAAAAGGGTATTATCCAAACTATATGGGGTATTTGGAATTATGACCAAACCTCATGGGGGTTTTAATACTTTTTCCTATAAAGGGTCCGTTTAGATATACTCGAAACAACCCTGAATCTGATTTTATTTAAAATTTTAGCCCCCGACCCCGAATCCGACCTCGAAAAAACCCCCCAAATCCCATCCCCAATAGACTGAACTAACCGACCCTTTTAATTTAATTTTAAATATAATTATTTATATAATAATTTAAAATTATATATAATATAATATATCATTTATATTATATAATAATATATAATATACAATAAATAATTTATTTTTTAAACAGTTAAACCCGATTAAATCGGCCGAACCGATCGACTTAAGTTGGTTTAGATTTTTTCGTTTTAGAATCTTTGTCGGCCAGTTCGATCAATTTTATAAATTTAGTCGGTTTAATCGGTTTTCGAAAATTTGGATTCGAACCAACCAAACCGACTGAATGCTCACCCCTAATAATATATAAAATTAACATATATAAAAAATTAAAAGTTAGAAAAATAAAAAAATAATTGGGGGCGGGTCAATTTGGATTTTTGGTAAACCCGAACCCGAATCGAACCCGTTATTTTTTGAAATTATCTGTCTAACCCAACTGTTCGAATTATTTTGCCAACCATAGACATGTTCTATATCGTAGAATGACAGTTTTGGCACGGTATTAATTTTCAGGGGGAAAGAAGGTATTATCCAAATCTTAAGGGGTATTTGAAATTATACCCAAACTTCAGGGGAGTTTTAATACTTTTTTCTTATTTTTTTAAAACATGAGGGGAGAGTATTCATTCAGCTTTAATAATTCCATATAGTTTAGAAACAGTTTTTTTTTTTTTTTTTTTTTTACGAAGGAAATCAAAGTTGAAGAAGAATTGAGAGAGAAGAATTTTTGCAAGTGCTGAAATCATATGACTTTTGAAAAACTACAATTTGATTATCAATATTTTTTTAAATTTATTAATCTTTGAATTTTTATTGCCAATATTTCATTGTCAACATAGCACTATACAACGAGTTGATCACCGTTTGTGAAATTTAATATAATAAGTTATTTTATTATTTATATTAAAATATCTTGAGATAATACTCAAATAAACTCTCAATATTTTTATTACATGGAATTAAGGGTATAAATTTTTATAAAATACATTTAAAATAAAAAAAGGAAAGAAAAATTATATAGAGCTATGTTTTAGAAATTCGAATATCAATATCCATCTATTTATATAAGAGTTGTGTTTTTGAAATAAGTCATGATATTTTAACAAGTAAATCATGTTGGATATCAATATATTATTTGGTGTATAAATACGAAATAAGTATTCTAATACGTAGGTTGTCGTAAGTAGATACACGGTGCATAATTTATGTACACAATTGATATCATGTTTGAATGAGAAATTAATCTCTATGTACCTACTTGAAGAGGAAGAAAGTTGGTTGATGTTAGTGATTTGTGTGGAATCCCACATAGGATGAATAAATGCATAAGCTTGTGGTTTTTATAAGCCTTGTTTTCATAAGGAGTTGGGCCCCAAGGGGCACCCAAGTTTTGTGGTGGGTGAGGTCCTACATAACTTGGGCTGGACCACACGCGCGCCATTGAGCCGGGTTGGGGTTTGGGCAATAATTAATTTTTTACTGCCCAACCGATATATTTATTCGGTCTAAACCGAACCGTTCAACATTCTCCAACCAAGAGACTTGTCTGTTTAAGAAGTATTTTTTCGGAGTGAACCTTTTTGTTTGTTAAAAGTTTTGTCTGTTCGGTTTAAACTAGGAACCTTTTTATTTTCAAAAACTACATGTTTGGCCGAACAGGTTTTGTTCCAAATGGTTTGTCCGTTTCGAAAAGTCATATGTTTTTTATAAAAACCTGAGCAGTGCCTGTCATTTAAAAAGTACCGAAAATTAGTCTCAGTTTTACAATACTGCTATTGTTTTTTTCTTGTGTCTTCTGTGAGAGAGACCGACATTTTTCTGGTTCGCCGTGTTGCTAAGAGTGTGCTCTCGACTGCAACGTAATCGAGAAGGCCTCGAGACGAATTACAACATATTGTTGGCACCTGAGAGACAGGCAATTGCTTACAAGATTGCCAACAAATCACACATTAGTCACTGAAGTTTTGATTACTTTTTATTTTGATCATCCAACTATGAAAATCATGATTTGATTACTAATATTTCAGATTTTTTTTTGTCAATCAACCGTTATAAACTAACAGATGATCATCTTACACATGCCACATGTCATCTGACATGCCACGTGATATTGTTGACATGACATTATATATATTTTAATAATTTTGAATATTAAAAAAAAGAATAAATTACACATTCTAGTCACTTAACTTCGAGAGTTTTTATTTTGGTTATCTAACTTTTGAAAAGTCTCAATTTGGTCTCAATATTTTTTAAATTTTTTAATATTTGATTTTCATTGTCAATGTCTCATTGTAGATATTGTATTACAACAAGTTAGTCATCAACGTTTGTGAAATTTAATATAATAAATTATTTTATTATTTATATTAAAATATCTTGAGTTAATACTCAAAGGAGTTTATGATTGTCAAATGATTTTTAACGGTTAAGTGACAAAAAATTAAGATTTTGAAACGTTAATGATTAAATCATGAATTTTCTAATTGCGTAATTAAAATAAAATTTTTTAAAAACTTTAATGATTAAACGTATAATTTAACCTATTTTAACATGCATATAATACTTGAATATTTACATGCATAAAAGCTTGATTTGTTGGTTTGAGAATATAATCATTAAGTTTACAAGAGAATGCCTTATTTTTCAAATCTATTTTCGTGTTGACCCAAAAAAGAAAATTGTTGGTTGCAATGCAATCTTCAAATTTAGTTTAAATTTTATAATAATTAAAAGAAAAACCTAAATGTCAAAATCTTATACAAATATCGTTTCAAGCAAATTAAATTATAAATAAATCTTAATTATACCAATATGATTTCTATTATTGTGTTCATATTAACACCCTGAAAAAAAAAAGCCAAGTCTTATATATAACATTGAAATTTATTAATGAAAATTTGAATTGTCAAAAAATTATCTATTTTCTTATGCGTTTGCATGACATCATGCGTCTATGTATTAATACACAAAAATATATAAACTCGTTTTTGATGCATTCGTCGTAATTTTTTTTTTTTTTTTTTAAATTTTACAAATGAATTAAGAGGTTGATGCATGTTCAACTTTTTTAAAATTATTTTTTAGTTTTTATCAGGATTATTACCTTGTCTACTGACAATGGAGTTTTTTACCTTCACAAACCGGGTAAAAAACTGTTACATGTTCTATTTATTTATTTTTAATTTTTTTAAATATAACCTAAGAATATGTGACAGTTTTTTAACCCTGCTTGTAGAGTTAAAAAACTCCACTGCCAGTGTATAGGATAATAATCATATTTTTTATATCTTAAGAGGCATATGTCACCCTATTAATCGTGTTTGTGGAATCGAATAATTCCACCACCACCAGTAGATGTGATGGTTTCTCAAAATACATCACAAAAAAAGTTTATTTTTGAGTGAAAATTTTAAGCTCCACAAGCAACATCAAAAGAGTTAATATATATTATTTATGAGTTCGTTTTTGATATACTGATGGTAAAATTTTTTAATAGCAGAGTTAAGAGATTGACACATGTCTCGTTTTTATTTAAAATTAGTTTTATAAATTTTTTAAAATATAATTTAAGGGTATGTATCATTCTATTAATCTCGTTTGTAGAGTTTAAAAATTTCACTGACGATAGATGATATAACTTTTTTATTAATTAATTAATTTTTAATATTCATAAATATATTCTATTAAGACACTTTGTCAATCCTTTAATCTAGTCGGTACAAAATCTATAAATTTCATCCCAATGTATGAATAATTTTCTAAAAAAAAAATCAAATTAGTATTGCTTGTGGAGGGAATAGTCAAGATGTATTGAAAGTTCTAAAAGAAGTTAAAGTTTCTATATAAGAAGACACTACTACAAAATTGGTTTTCAGTGGCGCTAATATAGCGGCGTTTGACTTAAAAACGCCGCGGAGTACCGTGTTTTTGAATACCCGGCGGCGTTTCTAATAGAAACGCCGGGAAGTTGTAAACTAGCGGCGTTTTATTTACTCAAACGCCGCTAAATCTGTACTATATGCGGCGTTTGCATTATATAAACGCCGCTAAACTATAATCATATTTTATCAGTTTCGTAAAATTTCGCCAAAATTTGGGCGCCAAAATTTGGAGGCGAGACGCTGCGTTTAGGCTTTTGTTGTAGCGGCGTTTGTGTCCACAAACGCCACTATCTAATTTAATATAGCGGCGTTTTTAAACATAAACGCCGCTAAATATTTCGATATAGCGGCGTTTGGAGTAAAAAACGTCGCTATTTATAAGTATTTTAAATTTATAACCAAACGACATAGTTTTTATAATGGATTTAGCGGCGTTTGTCGATCAAACGCCGCTAAGTCCAAATTAAAATTATCCCTCATCCCATTCCTCAAATCAGATATCTCTCTCTCTCTCTCTCTCTCCATCGTCCCCTTCCCTAAGCCGACAGCCCCAAATCAAATCCTTTCTCCATCGTTTCTCTTTCTCAAAAGTAAAAACCCTAATTTCTAATTTGGAAAATCGTTCCTTTTTTTTTTATTACGCAATTTTGTTGTTATTGCCCCTCAATTATTGATTATCACTTTAATTTAATATGGTTTTAATATAAATTTTGTGCATTTTTCAGCTTTCAAGTTCTTATTGGTATTATAAACGTTAAGAAATTAGACCAGCAAGAAAGGTTGATAACAGGTGAGCAAATCTTATTCCGTACTATATATTTTACCTTGACTATATCGTTCAAAACTTAGTTTTTGGCTTGACTGCTTTCATCCTTATTTTACTCATTGAGTTATTTCATTTATTACTGAGCAACAATGGAGGAATAGGAAAGAGGAGAGTCTACTGCTTGAATGATAACAATTAATATAACATTTGAAACTCTATCTAAATTGGCAATACCACTAAGTTGTTATTATTTCTATATGAAGATGATCTCTCTGAAATAATGCCATAGAAGATTCAGTTTTCTGTCATATTGCTGTTCTATTTGGCCCACATAACTTTGCATTAATCACATATCTTCAAACTCTTTGGAAGTAATAATTAAAAATGCTCATTCAAAGTAATGTTCAGTGGTTGTGATTCATTATTATCTTTGATGATTAGATACCTTAATTCTGATTTCCATGTTTATGCTCATGATAGTTTGTTTTAGAGTGAACCTTGATCCTTTTTCCAGATATACGACAGCTATTAACATGTGGTCCTTTGGCTGCATAATTGCTGAACTGTTTTTAGGGCTGCCGTTATACCCTGGTGCTTTAGAATTTGATCTTCTAAGCTGAATGACTGAAAGACTTGGTATGCCTCTTGCTTTTGTGGTCATTACACCTTTGACTAACAATTTCTCTGTATTTCGAGGCTTCATTTTCTTATGACTGATTTAGGAATAGCTTTTCTTTAGTTGATTTAATAAGAGGATAACCGAGTAGGTAGTTGTCATGTTCAAATGGTCGAAGTTGTATTACTAGTCACTTATCATTAAATAAGCATGTGCAATTACCAAATTTCATACTCTGTCCCTTTTTTGTTTATCTTAGAAATTCCAGTATTTAAGGCAACATGTATCTAATGCTTTCACAAGTTTATAGATTTTTGTAGTAAAAATTGCCTGTATAGTAAATGGCAATTTACAAGAAAAGAGAAACAAAAAATTGTTGATTTTTCAAAACAGCAAAATATTTTTTGAATATCCCAAATTTTAGGTTCAACCTCCATCTCTCTTTTTGATTCCCGTTGTTCTATATAAAAGTATCATAATGACAAGTCATATCCCCTAAGATCATTCTTCTCTTAAATTAGCAAGATAGACATGAATACTTATGAGAGAGAGATATGTGCCGTACAAGACATGAGTTAATTTTGCTGTTCAGGATATTAATAACTTGCTGATCGATGTGATTAATCTAGTTTGATTTCCTGTAATATAAGAACCTCTGAAGAATGTTCTAGAATTCTGCATCTGTCCTTGAGCTTTTGGATTGTCCTTGAGTCCCTTTTGGTGGGTATTGACCACGTATGAACACCAACTTAGATCCTTTGGTTCATACTCGAATTTCAATTCTTATTGGTAATATATATTTTCCCCCTTCAATGGTTTTGTCATTCATGTACTATATATTTTGACTACTGCTTTTAGTCTGTTTTAGACATTGAATGTACTCAAGAAATGTTGTAATTTTTGAAAGAAATGTCATTAGTTGGTCTATTTTCTTCAAGCATTAAAAAATTAAAAAGGGTATCCATAGGTAGTTGGTGGTGACTGACCAAAATGGTTTGTAATTCGTTACATGTTGTGTCCAGTCTGCAATTTCTTGGGGCAAACTTGTCTGCATCAAACTGTGGGCTCCTTCACTGTTTATTCGTCGATTCAAATTGGATCGGATTTAGGACAAGTCTTTAGTAATCCGGCCCAATTCAGATTACTGCTTAAATAATAAAATATACTTTTTAATTAAATTTAATTATAAAAATATTAATATTAATATAAAAAAAAATTAAAATTTTTTTAATATATTTTGAATAATTAACAAACTTTCGTGTGACATTTCATCTTCAAATATGGACTAGAGATGGTAATTCTTGCAACAGGTGACAAATAAAACATGATGAAATTGGTTTCTGTTGTGTGTTTTCCTTATTAGTTTGTTGTACTATATTATTTTGATTAGAGATTAATAAATTCATGGACCCAAAATGACAAATAGAAATTAATAAATTCATGGACCCAAAATGACAAATCGTTTTCTTCATGCATACACTCACCAAATGATGCCAAATCATTACATTTTTCACATTAAAAAAAAAAATTAGGTGGTTTATCTTATGACATTACAATTAGCATTAGGTGGTTTATCTTATTAGTCTCTTTTGTCATAAGCTCGTGGTAATGCTAAAATATGAGTTTCTTATGGGACTTAACTATGCAGAACGTACGAAATGGATAAGAGTTGGATGCAAAAGTCGAGACTAAGTCAAGAGTACCAAGATGGAGTAGATAGTTTTCTCGATTTCGCTTTTCAGAACGCAAGCGAAGATAATAAGATATTATGTCCTTGTTCGAGGTGTGCCAATATTGATTGGCATATGCGTGGAGTTGTTTTCGAACATTTGATTTGTGAAGGATTTCTCCCGGGTTACAAACAATGGTTTTTTCATGGAGAGTCCGCAACTTCTAGGTCATCTTCTAGAGTTCGGCCAAGTAATTCTAACAATCAACATCAGTCTATTAGACAAGATGACATGGAAGACATGTTGCGGGATGCATTTAACATGCGTAACCATAGTTTGTACACATCTTCACCAGAAGTTCCTGGAGGGAATGATGGGTTCAATATTGGCATGAATGACTTTGCTGAAACGGGAAGAGGTATGGGTGATCAAGAACCCAATGGAGAAGCGGCAAAGTTTTATAAGTTGCTTGATGATATGAATGAAGAACTTTACGAGGGATCTAAGCATACAAGATTGTCTTTCTGTGTCCGTCTTTTTCACTTAAAATGCTTAAGCGGGTGGACAGGAAATTCTTTGACACTGTTATTAGAATTTTTGAAAGAAATGTTTCCTTTTGTAAAAATCCCTCAGTCTTGTAAGGATTCGAAGAAGATGATAAAAGATCTAGGCCTTGGATATGAGAAAATTCATAGTTGTCCGAATGACTGTATGTTGTATTGGGGTGATAGAACAAATGAACAATTTTGTCATGTCTGCGGTAAATCTCGATGGTTGAATGGAAATACAGAAGAAAATATGAATGAGGACGATGGCGACACACATTTAAAAAAGAAACCTGCAAAGATTTTGCGGTACTTTCCGTTAATACCAAGACTTCAACAAATTTTCATGTCATCAAAAACATCTGATTCTATGAGGTGGCATCATGATGAAAGGATTGATGATGGCTTATTAAGACATCCTGCAGATTCTTTGGCTTGGAAATCATTCGACAATAAGTTCCCATCTTTTGCTAATGATCCCCGGAATGTGAGGCTTGGACTTGGTTCTGACGATTTTAATCCGTTCAAAATAATGAGTACTTCTTATAGTACTTGGCCGGTTGTCTTGATTCCTTATAATTTGCCTCCATGGATTTGCATGAAACAATCCTCTTTTATCTTGTCCATGATAATTCCTGGAGAGAAAGGTCCAGGAAATGATATTGACATTTATATGCAACATCTTATTCAAGAGTTGAAGCAGTTATGGGAAGGGGTTGAAACATATGACGCATCAAAAAAGGAAAACTTTAGTTTGCGTGCAGCTTTGTTATAGACTATAAACGATTTTCCTGCTTATGCAAATCTATCTGGTTGGAGCACCAAAGGTCATTATGCTTGTCCTTGCTGTGCTGCACAAACATGTTCAAAATGGTTATATAACGGAAAGAAATTCAGTTATATGGGACATCGTCGGTGGTTAGATGAAAATCATAGATTTAGATTCCAAAAACATGTCTTTGATGGCAGTGAAGAGTTAAGACAAGCACCTGAGACCACGATTGGGTCGGATATCTTGTTGATGTTGAAAGATATCAATTTCACTTATGGAAAGATGAATCAAACAAGTAGCACACAGTCAAGGAAAAGATCAAGGGAGATGTTAGAAGGTGATGTTGAAATTCAGAGTGATGAAGAGGAAGATGAAGAAGATGATCCAAATGAGGCGGATTTGTGAAAAAAAAAAGTATTTTTTTTGAGTTACCTTATTGGGAGCATAATTTATTGCGTCACAACCTTGATTTGATGCATATAGAGAAGAATGTTTGTGAAAATATCATCGGGACAATTCTTAATGTGGATAGAAAATCAAAAGACAACTTAAAGAGCCGGCTTGACCTAGTTGACATGGGAATTCGTCGTGATCTTCATCCGAAATTACTTCCTAATGGAAAATCACGGTTGCCTCCTTCTTGCTTTGGGATGTCTAAAAAAGAGAAGGACGTCTTCTGTAAGGTGTTGAAAGATATGAAGGTCCCGGATGCGTATGCCTCAAATATATCAAGATGTGCGAATGTGAAGGATCGAAAACTTTCTTCTTTAAAGTCACATGATTACCATATCTTGATGCAAGACTTACTTCCAGTTGCTTTACGTTGTTCTATGTCAAAGCAAGTGACTTCTTCTATAATTGAACTTAGTAATATAATGAAAGCTATTTGTGGCAAAGTTCTCAAGGTAGAAGAGCTTGAAAAACTTCAAGATCGAGCAGCTCTAACTTTGTGCCACTTAGAGAAGATTTTTCCTCAATCATTCTTCACTATAATGGTGCATTTGGTTATCCATCTTCCTTATGAAGCAAAAGTCGGCGGACCAGTTTTTTATCGATGGATGTACCCATTAGAGAGGTATACTTTGCTAATTAGCTTATTATACTTTTATCTTAAACATAGCATTTAATTACACATTAAGATTGTTATGTATTATGTTTTAGGTTTTTAGGAAAGTTAAAATCTTATTGTCGGAACAAACGCTATCCAGAAGGTTCTATTGCTGAAGGATATTTAGCGGAGGAGTGTATGACATTTTGTGCAAGATATTTGGATGATGTTGAAACAAGATTTAATAGACCGAGAAGAAATGATGTGCTCACACATAACAACTTAGCCGAAACATACTTATTTGAAAGTGTTGGACCCAATCGGCAAGGTTGAAGTGGTTGAGCTAGATGATAAATCTTGGGCACAAGCGCATCGATATGTGCTTTTCCATAGTGATTCACTGGAATCATTACGCACGTAAGTTTCAGTATAATTTTTAATTTAACAAACAGTTTAATTTTTCTTTTGCTTTCTCACCAAAAAACGTACTTTTTATGATAGTGAGTATAGAAGCTACTTGAGAGGATGTTTACGTTCTCGAAGAACACAACTTCGCGAGCTTGATAAGTTATTTACGGAAAATTTCCACGAATGGTTAGGAGAAGTTGTAAGTAACACAATTTTTTATCATTTTATTACGATCAATGTATTCTTTAATATATAAATAAAGTTAAGTGTTTGCCTTTGCGTTTCTTGTAATAGGTTTGGAGTGGAAGAGATGTTAGCGAAGAAATTAAGTGTTTTTCACAAGGACCGAATAAAATAGTGAAAAGATACAGTGCTTACATCATTAATGGATTTAGATTTCATACTAAATCCCGTGAACGCTTTAGGAGAACACAAAATTGTGGAGTTGTTGTTTCTTCTTCAACAACAAGCTATGCTAGTGCTAGGGATAGTAATCCTGTGGAGGGGGATATTGATTATTATGGAATTCTAAATGATATTATTGAGTTGGATTATTATGGCAAGTGGAAGGTCGTGTTATTTCGATGTGATTGGGCTGATGTGAATACTAGTAGAGGTGTTAAAAAAGATCATTTCGGATTTACAATGGTGAATTTCTCTCGATTAATTCGCACCGGACAGCAACTGATTGACGAACCTTATGTTTTTTCATCTCAAGTCAAACAAGTATTTTATTCCGAAGATCCGAATGATGCGGGTTGGTATGTTGTACTCCGTAACACACCTAGAAACTTGTTTGATATGGGTGATAAATTTCAAGATGATATTGAACAAAGAATTGAATGCTTGCCATTTACGGATCAAAACTTGGATGAAAATATCCCTAGTACCAATACAGATGTTCGGTGGGTTCGCGAAGATGTTGATGAGACATTTATGAAGCTTGATGAAAAAACTGAATTTAGTAAGATTATTTTGAAACAAATACTGTGTATATAATATGTTTTTATACTGTAAATATTATTATTAATGTTCTTTACATAATAATATTTCATTTTTATACTAATATTGTTTACTTAAAATTGATGCAGATAGCATGGCGAGAAAAAGATTAAGGGATATCAATATCATTCAGACTGTTGAGGGTGACACTAGAGTGACGCCTTCAGAGGTGCCGAATGCGTCTACTGCAGATGTTAACCCACCAGAGTTGTCGGCTGCCTCCACAGCTGCAGAAACTGCAGTTCATACGAACTTGAATACAGGTATCGTGTTACAGAAGTGTTAAAAGTATGCAAAATAGTTTGGAAATTGCTAATATATTTGCTTTTGTGTAGTTGATAATGTTGGACAACGCAGAACTCGTGGTCGTACGACATTAAAGGAGTTATGGGCACTACCTCCTGAAGAGCGTATTGTTGTCGCAGCAAATAATTAGCAGCAGCCAATTGGTCCAGAAGCACAATTATTGGCTAGCTTTCTTGGCCTGATTACTTGAAATGGGATGAAGTGTCCCATTCATTATGAGTCATGGCGTGACGTGCCGAATACTGACAAGGTCGAGCTGTTAAAGTTTATTGAGGTATAAGCGTGTTAAATTAGTATTGCATTATTTTAATAATTTTGTTGATCATCGAAACTAACTTTGTACAACTTCTCCGTTTCAGTTACGATTTTCTTTGCAGATTCCCACATCATTTGTTATGAAATCATTGGGGAAAAAATGGAAAGACTTTAAGCATGAGTTGAAGAAAAAGTATTTCGATCAAAATACTGATCCTAATGTCTTACTACGAACCATACCGCGTGGTGTGATTATGTGGCAGTATGAGAGACTGGTTAGATTCTGGTATTCAAAAAAAGGAGAGGTATCATTTATAATTTATTTTGGTCATTTACTTATAGTACTTGATATAATACAATTGTATGGAATATGTATACATTAATAACGTGCTTTGTCTAATGTACAGGAACGAGAAAAGATAGGGGTAAGCAGTAGACAACAACAGAAATACAGGCACACCAGTGGTTCAAAAAGTTTTGCCAGAAAAGCTAATGAAAAAGCAAGTTTACATTCATAATCTATTAATATATTAGTTATCAATTCTTTTAATACAATTTAGTATTAATTATTATTGTTTTGTAGGAAATTGAGCGGGGGGAAAAATTGGACGAGTTGAACTGTTTCAGTTAACTCATACTAAGAAGGATGGATCCTATTTGAACATCGAGACTCAGGAAATTGTGGTATATTTTCTTCAAACTTGTTTTCATTTACAAATATATTTTACAAAAGATTTTATTAATTTTATTGTTTTATAAGAGAAAGCTTGAAATAAAATTGCTGAGTATCAAGTCGGAGCATCAGATGGGTCATCAGCGAATATGCAAGATGTCGAGAATCAAATATTCACTGAAGTAGCTGGAAAAGAACGATATGGACGGGTTCGAGGTGTCGGAATGGGTCCGACACCATCTAGCTACTATGGACTTGGTTCTCAGCGGTTTACTGCTTCTTCTTCACAAAACTCCAGTGCATATGAAGTTCAGATGCTGAGAGAAGAAATGCAAAATATGAATAAACGTTTTGAGGAGAAGGAAGCAGAGAGACAAGCTCAGAAAGAAGAACAGGATAGACGATATCAGGAGCTGCAGACACAGTTTCAGTCGTTGATGAATTTAGTGCAGCAAAAAGAATTTAGGAGGCTCAACCACTTCACAAAAGAATTTGTAAGTGGATTTGATGTGTTAAGTAATACATTCCTTGTATGGTTGATATTTGATATTAAATATATTTTTATATTATCTATTTTTTTATAATTTGTGTTGTTTGTGTATTATTGGACATTTTTGTAAATAGTAATATATCAAATAATATTTTTGTATTTATATCAACTTTTTAAAGGAAATAAATAGTATTTTTTTAAAAAAAAAAATATTCTGCATTTATAGCGGCGTTTGAAGAAAAACGCCGCTAAATACATAAATTTCTGCAAATATAGCGGCGTTTTCTGATCAGCAAACGCCGCTAAAAGCCAAAAGTTAGCGGCGTTTGTGATCAAAAAACGCCGCTAAAAGACAACACGTAGCGGCGTTTTTTATTGCAAAACGCCGCTAAAAGCGAACACTTAGTGGCGTTTGAGAACAGAAAACGCCGCTAAAGTTTCAAGTATTACCATTTCGGACGTTCAATTGGGGCGTTTATAAACGCCGTTAATGTACCTAAAAACGCCACTAATTTAACGGCGTTTATGGTTCAAACGCCACTAAATTTCCCGTCACTGTTTTTACCGGCGTTTGTTACGGCGTTTTTTGTAAACGCCTCTAACTTTTTAGCGGCGTTTATAAACACCGCTATTCCTAAAAAAAAAACGCCGCTGAAAGATCAATTTGCTGTAGTGAGACCACCTTATATCATTTCAAGCAAACTTAATTAATTCAATTAAAATTATCAAAGCTAGACTTCACTTTTCTTTTTTGGGTACTAAGCATAACCAAAAAAAAAAAAAAAATATGAGTCCCTTGACATTTCCCTTCAACTCCAAGTTGAGAAGTTTTTGGCCTTTAAATTTTCTCGAGTAAAAAAAAGTCTTTAAGTTAGGAACTAATGATCATAAATATAAATGTGTGTTATTATTTTTTTCTTTCTCTTCTATACTTTGAAAATTGAAATAATTGTTCAACATTTCCAAGGTTCATTTTTGAAATGTGATAAAGGAATTGTCATTTTAATTTTTAATTTCTCAGATTAAACATCTAATAAATATAAATATGAGAAATTATCTCATACATTGTCAGTGAAAGTTGTAAATTTTGTAAGTGACGTAGTAGGGTGACATGTACCCTTACAGTATATTAAGAAAATAAAAAAATTAATTAAGAAGTAAATGGGACATGTGACATGCAATCTCTTAATCTCGCTTGTAAAGTTAAAAAATTACACTGTTAGTATATGGGAAACGAACTCCATAGATATAAAAAGAAATTATCACATCCATCGCCAATAAAATTTTTAGACTTCACAAGTGGGATTAGCAAGATGACACATATATTTTAAGGTATTTATTAAAAAAAAATAATTTAAAAAAGAAATGAGACATGTGATACTGTAGAGGTGTTCATGAGCCGGGTCGGGTCGCGACCCGATTTTTTTTAGACCCTTTACCCAAGCTTGATCCAAAAGTCTATTTCACTGTTTAAAAAAATATTAAAAAAATATTTTTATAATTAAAAAATAATTATTTAATAATAGTAAGCCCGAATTAGAAAAAATCTATGTCCAAGCCCGGTCGATTACAGGCCAGACTTGTTGGGCAGGGCGGATAACCAAGCCCTTGAACCGATCTATGTGATAATTTTTTATCCGTTTATGAAATTAAAAACGCCACTATCAATATACCAAAATCGAACTCAAATATAAAACGTGTATGTTTTTTCTTGGTATTCTCTATTTACTTGGTAAATATATGTAAAAGAACAAGTCTATCCGGCGTGTAACCAAGATCCCAAAAACATTTTATCAATTAATCTCAAAATTTTCGTTAAACAAATGAAGGAATGTTCCAATTTCTAGATTAAGAAGTGATTAATCCTTGATTAGAGTAAGACTATTCCATTGAAAAAACAAAACAAGAGATTTTAGGAGTTAGGTTTTTATATATTAGTCATGAACATGTCTCCTCTTGTCGACTTTTGCTCGAAAGACTAGTTCAAAGTAATATAAAAATTAATTATTTATTTATAATTATATGGAATTAAAAGGGGAAATTCAATTGGTTTACTAGCTAAACAAATATGAAAAATATATGGTCAAGATTATGAAGGTGACAACTGGACAGAAACATGACAGGGGGAGGTGATACAGATTCTTTGATGAGTTCATCATGACAAAAAATAAATCATTTTTTAACGATTCTACAAAATTTAAACTTACTTATATAATATATATATATATTATATGTGTTTATTTTAGTTAAATTTACTCATAATTAGTATATTTGATTATGGAAAATACTCATAATTAGTATTTTTTTTTTTGCATCTACTAGTGAAGATAATCGTTTAAATAACACACGCTTTAAGTCGCGTTACACTTAATAAATCATTTTTATAAATGTATTTCAAAAGCAAAGATGAATTATTCAACTTAGTAACCTCTAAATCGACATTATGACCTAAAAAACTAAAAAATTTGCACAAAAATTTATCTTTACTATGAGGGTTTTGAAAACAAGAGATTAGTTATTTATATAGTTTACCCTAACTTTTGAATCGATAAAAATATCAAAATTTGATTTTATAGACGTGAAAACTTTCATGAAATTTTGATATGATTTAATTATAATAAAAAAAATTAACTCATAATATATAAAAAATTTATTTTAAATATTTAAATTGAATAAATTTGATTTTAATTAAAATTTATAATTATAATTAAATCACATCAAAATTTCATAATTACTTTCACGCGATCGAATTCATGGGATCAAAATTCTATTATATGTTCATTGTTTTTATGAAATATTCCAAAATTTATTAAATGATCATGTTTTAGTCATTATATGTTCATAATGTATAAAATATTATTTATTATATTTCTTTTTATGGTCCAAATATTCTCTGTGGTAACCACCATTAAACAAAGTACTGTTAAGGATGGGAATTGCGTTTATTAATAGTTTTTACTTGTACTTATGTATTATTTTTATTTATTTTTCTAAGCACAATGAGCTTTCCTTTTTTCCTTTTTCTTAAAGGAAATATTTCTTGTTTGACCTTTAAAGATTAAGTATTTAAAAACCAATAATGCTGATTTTAATGAATAATTAATAATTAATAAAGAAAATGATTCCATCTAGTATTATAATCTATGCATGTTTTTATTTGGTACTAATAAATATTCTAATCCATATGTTATAATTACCAAGAAAAATAATTTCTTGACATAATTTACTTTCTTGGGTTTTCTTATAACAAGATACTTATCATACTAATTCCAGGGATTTAACCTAAAATTTTAAGTCTCAAATATGAAATACGAATGAATTTAGATTTAATCCAAATGATTCACCAATTTCCGTAAAATTGAATTCAATCTTTAACATTCTTAATTCTTCTTCCCTAATTTCTTTTAGATTGTGATTTTTTTTATAAAAAAATAAATATAAATAATATATGTCATGAAATTTTGTTCACTCTGATAATGACTGATTAATGAATGAATATACTATGTGGCAACTCAAAATAATAACATATATATTTTTTGTTTTGGTACATCAAAATAATATATATTGTTTATATTTCTCAAACTTGATCCAATTTTATTAATTCTTTTATTCTTTCCAATTCCAACCATTATTTATTCAAGCTATATCCCATTTTCTATTAGTCTTTGTAAAAACTGCAAATGCAATTAAATCTAAAATTAATGATTAAATTCTAACATATCAACAAACTATAATTAAAAGAAATATTTTTCAGATAAGTTCATTGACTAAAATTAATATATATTACTAAAGTTTCTTAGAAAATTCTTTGGTGACTTAGCACTATAATATATATATATACTTCACCAATAATGATTTTTTTTTTTTGCCTGAATCGAAAACCCAGATGCAAAAATATTCTGCTAAAAAAAACAATTAGTGGCGGTCAAGCCAAAAAAAAAGACCTAAGTAGAAAAGGCATTTATTAAGCCACAAGAAAATAAAGAAAAAAAAAACAATGGGATATGTCGTATTTGCCGCACCTTACTCGGTAATGTTTTTGACTCCAAATTCCAAAACCCTTTTAATAATTATATTTACGTACGGTGTTAAACTTTGATCACTTTGGTAAATACTCCTTCAATCTTGGAGATTTTTTCTTTCTTTCTTTGTTTGAAAAAAGTTGTAAAAAAAAAAAAAAAATCTGTGCCAACTTTAAAAATTGTTACTCGTTAACTTGACATAAATCCCATTTTATGTAAATATAACCTTAGTCAAATCCTCTCAATTCTTTTTTTTATTTTATTTAATTTTCCTGATATTTACTGGTCAACAAGGCTTGGCTATGGCAAAACGGTGGGGGAGGGTTCTTAAGTCCACAAGGCACTATCTCTTTGAAAATGTCTTAATCTTCTCTTTTTGTTATGATTCTATATACGACTTTCTCTTTTATTGAAAGAAACTCAAAACTATATAAATAACCCTTTACATTACTTACTCTTACAACTTTCTCTTATACCTTTTTGCCTTCTTTATTACTTACAACACTTTGTTTTTGCAGCAAAGTTTTAAAGAAAGGAAAAAAAAAAAAAAAAAGGAATTGAAGAAGAAAAGTTTTTATTTTTGTTTTGTTGAATATATAGAAAGTTTTAGTTTTGCAAAAGCTTGCAGCTTTTATATCAATGGCTGATGCTAATAAAGCACGTTCATTGGAGGAAACACCAACATGGGCTGTTGCTGTGGTGTGTTTTGTGTTGCTTGTTATTTCAATCTTCATTGAACATGCCATTCACATTATAGGAAAGGTTAGTTTTTTTACATGTTTTTATAGCTTTTTTTTTCTTCTTTTAAATTTTGGTTTTTCATGTTTTTAGAAACTAGTTTATTACTTGATTTGCTTGTTCAAACCTACATTAGTCCCTGGGAGTTTTATCTGCTCCAAAACCGAAAGAAAAAAATGACTTATTGTTAGTTCAATGCTTGGTTTGAATTGATGAGTTTAGTCCAAGCAATCAGTTGAACTTGCACCAGAGTTTTCTCTGCAAAAACTTGCTGTTAGGACCTTAAATCAAAGCCTATATTAATTGAATTCGAGTGTGAGTGTCGGAGACGGATATGTGTCCGACACAGATATATTCAATTTTTTGAAAAAAAATTCATGTATTTGGAGGGTCATTGAAGGATCATATCCCCATACCCATATCCGAATATACGTCGGACATGGGTGTCGGACACGGGTACTTCAAGAAAAATAAAGAGTCAGAGCAATATAGATCAAAGCCATAGCCAAGTTGGTAGTCACACCCCAAGTTTCAAAAAACCTGAAGAGAAAACCTGTTTAAGGCATTGTTAGTTATTTCAATCAATAGTTAGAGTTTTCTGTCAATTATTTGGTGTTAGAGTTAAACCTTGAGTCAATAATATGGAGATAACTCTTAAGCTCCATTGAAGAATACTATTTATCCTTTTCTTGGAAATAGAATTTAATGGTTTCAATTTTTCATAGTTTTTGTTGATTATACATGACATATTCTTGCACCCTTTACACAGTGGTTTAAGAAAAGGCACAAGACATCTCTTTATGAAGCACTTGAGAAGGTTAAAGCAGGTAATTAACTAATTTTATTTCTATTTCTTTAATATCTTTGTCAGTTTTAAACTGAAAAATCTGTAATAGAAAACTAACAAATTCATTTCTTTTTTTTTTTCTTTTTTTTCTTGTAGAGCTTATGCTCATGGGATTTATATCCTTGCTCCTTACAGTATTTCAAGGTCCCATATCTGATATATGTATACCAACAAACATAGCAAACACTTGGCATCCTTGTGATAAGAAAACTGAGGCTGAAAAATATTCTGAAAGTACTTCTGGTAGAAAACTTCTTGAATTCATCTCAGATGATAGTGCTAATATTAATCCTCGACGCAGCCTTGCATCAAAATATGACAAATGTGCAGAACAGGCAAGATCATTATCACTATTCTATGCATATTTGACAGTTTACTTTGGTAATTAAAGAAGAAAACAAAAAACAGATTCTGATATATATAAATTGTTCATATTGGAAAAACTGTTTCCTTAGATTGATTCATTTTGTAGTTGAAGAATTATAAGCTATATGTTACTCAGACTCGGGTGTGAGTGTCGGACACGGGTATGTGTTCGATACGGGTATGTTCAAATTTTTCCAATCATATCCCCATATCTATGTTCGGATATGCATTGGACACGGGTACTTCAATAAAATTGAAGAGTCAGAACAATATAGGTTATAAGGAGAGACTGGAATCTAATTGACTGAGAACTATATATTTCAGGGTAAAGTTGCACTTGTATCGGCTTATGGTATCCACCAGCTCCATATATTCATCTTTGTGTTAGCAGTTTGCCATATTCTTTACTGTATCATAACCTATGCTTTGGGAAGAACCAAGGTAAAAAAAAAAAAAATTTTGCATTTACTGAGGCTTTTTCAATCTTTCTTCCTGCCTGCTTTTCGATTCTTTAAGTTTAACAATTGCTTGGACTGCAGATGAGGAAATGGAAGGCCTGGGAAAATGTGACAAAAACAATTGAATATCAATACTTCAATGGTATGTGGGTCTAGTTAGATTTCTGTTTCTGGTAAATTTCCTGGAAGAACCTCTTCCTTCCAGGGTCCTCCCAATTAGAAAAACTCTAAAATGATTTAGTTAATCTGTCATTACAAAATAAGTTTGCTTAGCTCAAACTTTTGTTGCTTTTAAAGTCAAATAAATCTATGATCAACTACAATAGTTTAAGAATTCGGGTTTAATTCTATTGGTTTATGTAGTCAACTTTAAGAAGTGGCATCCCAGAAATTTGGGTTCAAATCTCAGCATCAATAAAAAAAAAAATTTATTCCCAAATTACGGGTTTTTTTTTTTTGTAAAGAAAAAACAACTGATTTACATAGAAGTTGACTTGGACCTGTATTTTAGCACAATATTTTAACAATCTGTTAGGGAAGATTCTTTCACACAGTATCATCATCAGGATAAGCTAGGTTTTCCTTTTTTTTTATTTCTATTTTTTTTCCTGATACAAGTGTGGAGCCTAAGTGGCCTCTTTAATCATAGCTATATGTTTATTTATTTACTTTATTTAATTTTATAGATGATAGTTAGATAGATAACTAACTTGACTTTTCTAATGCAGACCCAGAGAGGTTCAGGTTTGCAAGGGACACTTCATTTGGGCGCAGACATTTGAACTTTTGGAGCCGCTCAACCTTATCCCTTTGGATTGTAAGTACAATCAGATGAACATTATTTACATAAAATCTACCATTGAAAAATCAAAATATCTTATCAGGAATAAGTATATAGTAGTATTATTTATGGCTCTCTTACTCGGATTCGGGTGGATGTCAAACATAGATATCTGTTTGATAATGTTGGAGGGTCGGACCTTCATATCATATCCGTTGGATATGTGTCGAACACGAATATTTAAAAATAAAAAAAAAATGAAAAGTCGAACTAACATTTGTCTCCTTGGTGAAAAGTTTAACTGTCACTCTGATTTTCCCATCATTAGTCTAGTATAAAAGTCCAAAAACCATAGAATTTATAGCACAAGATTTTTACTTGAGGTAAATTTTTATGGTTCTGAATTCTGATTTAATTCTTTATTTCACCATCAGGTCTGTTTCTTTAGACAATTCTTTGGGTCAGTCACAAAGGTTGATTACCTGACACTGAGGCATGGATTTATCATGGTAAGCTAGCTAAGCCATGGAAGGCAATAGATTTATGCTATAATCTCTATGCTATTAATGAGAAGAAGGATTTCTTAGTTTCCTGTTGTTAATTGAAACTTCAATTTGCTATGATTTCAGGCACATTTGGCACCTGGAAATGAAACAAAATTTGATTTCCAGAAATACATCAAGAGATCATTAGAAGATGATTTTAAAGTGGTTGTCGGAATCAGGTTCGTGCTCTCAAGCATGTAAATCAAGTAATCAACATTTTTTTTCAATTTATTAGTTACAATATGTTGTTCCGACTCTTCATTTTTCTTGAAGTACTCGTGTCTGACTAATATTCGGACATGGATATTGGGATATGATCCCCCGAAGACCTTCCAAATACATGGAAAAACTTAAAATAAATTAAACATACCCGAGTCCGACACTCACACCCGAATCTGAGTAACATAGAGTTACATTACAATACTAACTTGATGTTGTGTTTGCAGTCCAATCATATGGTTAATTGCTGTCTTGTTCCTGCTTGCCTATACACATGGTAAGGATTTCATCATGATATTCATAAAGAACTGAGTGAAACCTTTAAACTGAGTTTAATACTGTAATATGTGCAGCCAAAAATCTGCTATGAATTCCAGGATTAATAAATTTATCCAACCTAACAAGCCTACTGGTTTTTCTGTATACAATGTTTAAAAAAATATACTGTTTTTTGAAGTTAAAGTTAAAGTTCAGACACAACAAAACCAGTTCTGAAAAGAGTTTTCCTTTCCATGTTTAACTTGGTTGGGAGACAAGACTCGCATAACTTTCCCATTTTGACATGAACTCACTTGTCTGTTACTTTTGCTGCAATAAGAATCTGACAACATTAATATATGAACATGGTTATGGCTTTTTTTGTGCTTACTGATGATTAATGAATAATTTGCTCTTCATGGACAGGATGGTACTCTTATTTGTGGCTACCCTTTATCCCCTTAGTTGTAAGTACAATACCACTATGTTGTTCCGACTTTTCATTTTTCTTGAAATACCCGTGTCCGATGCATATCCGGACATGGGTATGGGAATATGATCATTCAAGGACCCTCCAAATACATGGAAATCTTGAAAAAAATTGAACATACCCGTGTCTGACACTCACACTCGAATCCGATTAACATAACAATACCATGTCTTTTTGTTTGGGGTTTATGAGCAAGAAATAGGATCTTATATCCTAAATTGGGACTTTGCAGATAATTCTAATGGTTGGAACCAAGTTGCAAGTGATCATAACTAAAATGGGGCTGAGGATTCAAGATAGAGGGGATGTAGTCAAGGGTGCACCAGTGGTTCAACCAGGCGATGACCTCTTCTGGTTTGGACGCCCACGCTTCCTTCTTTTCCTCATTCACGTAGTTCTCTTTACGGTAATTTTTCCCTTCGTCTCTGTCTATTCATGGATTCCTTTAATCTACCAACATTAAGCCATCATCTTATACATTGATCCCTGATTTCCTCTGCAGAATGCATTTCAACTGGCCTTTTTCGCGTGGAGCATTGTAAGCAATCCCTATATTGCTCCGACTTTTCATTTTTTTTTTTGAAGTACCCTTATTCGAAACCCGTCTGACACATTAGGACATGGGTATGGGGATATGATTCCCAATGACCCTCCAAAATACATGGAAAAACTTGGAATAAATCAAACACACCGTGTTGGACACATACCCGTGTCCGACACTCACACCCGAGTCCGAATAACATAGAGCAATCCTACTAGTTCAGTCCTTCCTGTGTCTGTTTCCTAATGCAACTGTTTGGTTAGCTAATCTAATAAGTACTTTTTCATCATTTTTCAGTATGAATTTACCATAAAGTCTTGCTACCATGAGCACCTTGAAGATGTCATCATTAGAGTCTCAATGGGGTGAGTTCCTAACATTCCAAGTATTGGCATGGAACTTTTTAGAGTAAGGTTATTGATTTGACAAAGTGAAAAAATTGCTGATAAAATGCAAAATTTTCAATTTTTTCAGGGTCATTATACAGTTTCTTTGCAGTTATGTGACTCTTCCACTCTATGCTTTGGTGACTCAGGTAAGAAAGAAAATAGAACTTTCAAAAGCTTCTGCAATTCTCTTATTCTGATCTAATGTATCATTAACCTATGTTACTCGGACTCGGATGTGAGTGTCGGACACGGGTATGTTCATTTTTTTTTTCTTCAAGATTTTCATGTATTTAGAGGATCCTTGGAAGATCATATCCCCGTACCTATGTCCGGAGCAAGGAGCAATATAGACATTAACTAGATGGAGATAGCCTTGAAAAAAAAAGTTAACAACATGATGCAAAAGCAATGTTTAAGCTAAAAAGAAGAAGAAAAAAAGCTCAAAATTGAGTTTTTAACAAGGAAAATTATACTAAAATTTGTCTGTTTACAGATGGGAACTAACATGAGACCAACAATCTTTAACGATAGAGTAGCAGCTGCACTGAAAAGCTGGCATCATACAGCAAAGAAACACACTAAACAAAGCAGGCTGCAGCAATCTGAGAATACAACACCTTTTTCAAGCAGGCCAGCAACTCCAACACATGGCGGGATATCTCCAGTTCATCTTCTTCATAACTATCCTCGAAGCATCGAAAGTTACCATCCATCTACAGGGCATTCGAATACTGATCAATGGGATCCTGATTCCTTCAATGATAGATCACAGCTAGAAATGAGGGAAGTAGATCATAGGACAGTGCAAGAATCTAGCTCTTCACAAATGCCTGCTGCTAATGCAGCACCTCAGACAATTCGAACACAACATGAAATCGACATTAGTTCATCAGGTTTCTCGTTCGGGAAAAAATGATCAAACTGATAAAGATCAGGTTGGATTAAAGGGACAATATTGCTGCTAACTTTTGCCATTTTTTTGTACATGTTATTATACATTGAATTGAAGCCAGCCTGCAGGGAAACTTGAAAGGAAACTGGAAACAAGCAAACAAAAGAGTCAGCAGAGATATTGGGTTCCTTTTTCTTTGTTGATATACTAAGTTTTTTAATTCTTTATAGCATCTTGTACTTGCTTTTATATTACAGTTTTGAATCTGTTGAATAAGACTTCATCCAGGTTTAGATTTTCAATTCCTTCTTCTTTTTTTCTTTTTTTTTTTTTTTTTTTAATTTTATATATTTTGTTTAATGGAACTAGTTAAGATACTTCATCAAACTGATACAACAATATTTAAGGTTTTTACAAGCTCATAATCCCTATGTTACCCATATTTCGGGATGAACGTTAGATACGGATATTTGTCAGATACGGTTACATTCAATTTTTTTTATATATATTTGGAGGATTATACTCTCGTATTCATGTACGAATATATATCAAATATAAGTGTCAAACACGAATACTTTAAAAAAAAAAAAAAATCGAATAACATAATAAAATACTATCAAATTAGTACATTTCACAGCTTGAAAATAAAGTAATGCACATGGCCTAGCATTCCTAATTAAGCTGCCATGTGACTCCTCCCTATCTTATATGCTACATTTTGCATACAAATGAAAAGGTAGAATGATGGAAATTTTTTTAATAAAATTAAATGTATATATCCATAAGGATTACAATAATAATCAAATAAAAACCCATAAAACAAGTAAAATAAACAATCAATAAATCAACTTAAAATTGAACAAAACTCACACAAAATAAACCTTGAATCTGAGACCTAATGATTCTAGCACATTACACTTCATAATTTTTTCTTTCAAATAAATCTTTTCATGGGCCGGGCCGAGTCGGGCTGCAATCAAATTTTTTCTTCTTACTCAAGTCTATTTAGGGTCGGTTCGAAAACTTGTTTCACTGTTCAAGAAATATTAAAAATTTATTTTTATTTTTATATTAATATATGTTTTATAATTAAATTTAAATTTAAATAAAAATATATTTATTTTATAAATAGTAATTCGAATCGGACCGGATCGACTTAAATTATCAAAATTCTTACTCAAATCCGATCCAATTCGGACCAAACCTATCGACCTTTGAATATCTACTCTCAAATCCATTGTAGTATTTATGGAAACAAAATAAACCCATTGTTAGATAAACTTGTCATTTTTTTTCACCTTTTTATGGGGTTTGATAGTTTTGCTAGAGTAGAAAAATGTCCATTAACTTTTACTTTTCCTTTGTTAGAATAAATAAATTGTGATTAAGACAATCAAACCTATTTCTTGTAAAATTCAGTACTATAACTTTTTTTTTTGGGGGGGTAAATAGACCTATGACTCTTTAATAGTATCTCTTTTCTTAAACTAGGTTGTACAACAAAGAAACATGCATGCACATTCAGTTATTTAAATCAAACAATTAATTATGATAAATAAATAAGATTTATTGGACAAATCCATGAAAAAATAAAAAGAGAAAAGAAAAGTGCACTGACTTTTATTGCAAGTCACAAAGTTTAAAATGCCATACATTTTAAAAAATAGACAAGAAAATTAGGATGGAAGCAAAAGCAAAAGTAAAATTGGTTGAGTTGCAATTAATTATTGATTAATCATTTTGTGGAAAAGTTAATGATTTGAAGCCATAAATGGTGGAAGAATATTTCATTTCATCTTGTTACTTAAATTTGGAAGTTTGGTTTAGCTTTTGATAACAACAGCCACAACACCAACAAAAACACAATGATTGGTTTAAATGGGATACTTTATGTATAAGTTACTCATTTGAATTAAAAAAAATCGAATATGATTTGATTATTTTCGAGCTGAGATCAAGTTTGAACAACTCGAATTATCGAGTGAGTCGAGTTCGAATACTATTGTCCAACTCAAATAGCTCGCAAGCTTAATCAAAAAAATTTTTGTTTTTTGTTTTTTAATTAGTAATAAAATCTTAATTCAAGCTCGAGACAAATAATCGAGTATGAGAATCAAATGATCATTGTTAAGCCGAGCTCGAGCTCGAACAACTCGAATTATCGAGCAACTCGAGTATGAGTATTCTATTGTCCAGCTCAAATAGCTCGCAAGTCTAATCGAACTTTTTTTTTATTTTTAAAATAATAAAAAATCTCAATTTAAGCTCGAACACAAATAATTAAGTTTGAAGTCGAGTATGAAAATCAAATTCGTTTTTTATTAGATAAACAAATCTAATCAAAGAAACTTGAATAGTTTGTCTTTATCTTAAATCGAATTCGAGTTTAAAAATAAGACTCGATCAAACTCAAATTATATTCCAAAATCACGAATTTTTAATTGAATTTAAACTTAAATTTTTTATTATTTGAACTCAATTTCAACTCAATTACAAATAATTGATGTTTATCTTTTCAAAGATGAAAAAAATATATGTAGTTTTTAGATGAGATTATCTTTTCAATGATGAAAAATTAGTTTGTGGAAAATTGCTTTTAACGCTCTTTGCCATTTGTAATTTGGGCTTCTTTTTTCAAGATTCTTGTTTAGGAAAATGTTTATATAAAGAATTGATGTAAGTAATTTACTCAACATAAAACAAATTCTTATCATTATTGGAGATTGCCTTTTTTTTTAAAAAAAAATTCTATTTACTAACGCTATGATCAATATAAATATTATTATTTATTTTGATGTTTTACTCGTATTTTCAAATTAAATTGGGTTTGAAATAATTTTAAACTATTATTTTATTGATGAATGAATTAAAAATTTTGAAAATTAAAATTATATTTGGTCAAATTAATTAACTAATAAACATATATTTCACTTAAAAATATTTTATATTCGAAATTTGTCTCAACAATCACACCTAATTATTCAAAAATTTACTTTTTTTTATTATATTCATTTTACACATTACCTTTTTAAATTGTAAATATTATCTTATTAATTATAATATATATTTTTTAGCATGAAGAATCTTCATCACCCTTTCTCTCATAATAAATTAATAATCTAAATAACAGTAAAATATTAAAATAAAAGACTTTTTTTTTAATAGATTATATAATTTAAACAAAACCGTCGTGGCTGCATTATACTCATTCAGATAATAATAACAAAACAAAAAAAAAAAGAGAAAAAAGAGAAAAAAAATCTCGAAACGGCTCTCGATTCATCAATTAATCATTTCATTAAAAAAAAAAAAAAACTAATTGATTAATTTGATTTGAAATTCGATCATTCAGTTCTGACCGTTGATTTCATCGGTTCTCTTTTCAATCTTTTTTTATCGTCGTGATGGAAGTGCGGCCCAATCAAACGGTGGACAATTCGTCGACCTCGCCGCAACAGCATCAGCGACATGCAGCCGCCGCTGCATCTAAACAACCTGTTCCCGCTTTCAACGCCGTCGACACCACTTCCGTTACTCAGAGGTAAGAGAGAAAAAAGTATTTTTTTAGTATTCGCTCTTTTGCGTTGGTTCCCGCGAAAATTTGACCAAAGGAAAAAGAAGAAGAAGAAAATGAATTTTCTTTTTGGAGTTTCTTGGCTTTTCTTTTTTATTCTATTGAAAATCTTGGAAATGAAAGGAAATCTTTTTTCTTTCTTGGGTTTTTATTATTTCTTATTTTCTGTTTTCATTTCCCGGGAAAATTTGTTTTGTTTTTTTTTTTGCTCTAGTTTCATAGTTAACTCAGTGAAAGAGTGGTTTAACTCTGTATTAGTTTAATTTAATTTAGTTTAGTAGAGGGTTGTCCCTTTTTTTTCTTTAAAACAATAAAAAGTTTGGAAATTTAACTTATCATGCGTTACAAATTTTTTTTGAAAATTTTATTATATTTAATTTTTTTTCAGGTATTTGTTTGGTTGCTCAGATATTTATGGAAAGGATAAGAAAATGAATAAGAATTGTATGCTGTTTATTGTTATCAATTTTAAGAAAAATGAATTGAATTTAAGGATTACTTTTCTTATATGGGTTTATGGTAAGGAATTTTTTGCAGGCTTCAAAAGGAGCTGATGGCTCTCATGGTATGTTTATCTTTTCTACTATTTTATGCCCCCAAACCTCTTTTCTTTATTTGTTTTTTCAATTGAATTGCATGTTCTATTTGGGTTCACTTTTGTTTCATTGGATGATGTATTATGGTGAAACTTGAAAGCAAGGCTTGCTAGATTTTTATCTGTAGTGATTGTTTGCTTATCAACATTGTTATCAAACCTTGATTATGTTACGATCCCACATTGGAAAATGAATGATCTTCTTGAGGGGTTTATATGGATCTAGGCTTTCCCACCTCAATAGCTAGCTTTTGTGGTGTGGTTCTCCAAAGATCCATATCAGATTAAGTGTGATTAACGAAAATGGCCATTTTGAAGGGTCTTAGGTATGTTTAAATGATCTATACAAGGAACTAGGCATCTACTTTTAAAGATTAGCAGCTTACTTGTTATGTTTTCATAGTACTGGATCTTTTTCTTCTCTCCTGATTGGCGATTTGGGGAAGGAAAATTTGAACTTGGGACCTCGTCTATGGTGGAGATGTTTGTTACCAATTAGGCTATGCATCTGCCACAGTATATATTTCATCTTCAATCGAAGTCTAAGTGCAGCTGGCGGTATAATTCTTTGTGTAAACACTAAAGAGTTTCATATATGTTTGACCAAGTGTAGTGTGCCTGTGGCTATATTGCTCCGACTCTTAATTTTTTTTGAAGTATCCGTGTCCGACACATATCTGGACATAGATATGGGGATATGATCCTCCAAGGACCCTCCAAATACATGGAAATCTTGGAAAAAAATTGAACATACCCATATCCGACACTCACACCTGAGTCCGAGTAACATAGGCCTATGGCATGGATCTTTGAAAAATAAATCAGTCAAACTTGAAATGAAGATGTCACAAATCTGATATGGTTTAGACAGTTTAGGTTACAGAAGGTTGATGGACTTGAATGCATGCAGACGTGCACCCAAGCACACGCATCCACATTTGTCTGAGCACAAAATATATTCACAAGCCTGCAAATACATTCAATTTAATTAGAGAAAAGAAAAGAAATGGAGTCAAAAGACTCAATGGAGTAATTAATCAAACTTCAAGTCACACTGCTTCATGCTACATCTGTTATTGTCTTCTGCTGCAGATGAGTGGAGGAGATCTTGGAGTTTCCGCTTTTCCTGAAAGTGAAAGCATTTTTACATGGATTGGTACAGTTGAGGGTGGAAAGGGAACTATGTATGAAGGTTTATCATACAAACTTTCCCTGCGTTTCCCATTGGATTATCCTTTCAAGCCACCTCAAGTAAAGTTTGAGACAACGTGCTTTCATCCCAATGTCGATCAGTTTGGCAATATTTGCCTTGACATTCTTCAGGTATCAATTTACTCGCCATATGGCTTCTACTAAAACTATTTGCTGCTTAAGATTGTAATGATGAGATTGAAAAAAAAAAAAAAAAAAAACAAGAACATTTGATCCATTTTCTTCTAAATATGGATGTACCGAGTGAAATGGGTTGGATGTTTTAAGTCGCAAGAAGCTAACCTTGAGCGTCCTAGAATAGTTGATGCGAGAGTTTGTTTGTATCCGACTTTTCCTAGTTCAGATTCTTTTGATAGTCAAGAGGAGGGTTGGTCTTAAATATGATCGGACAATTATTCATGTTTATTATCACTGAAATTGCTAGAAAATTTACATTTTCCATCTCTTAGTTTAGTACTTCTTCTAGTTGCATTCTTATATACTTGTATAGTGTGGAATTACAGTTCTAGATTTCTTGTTTACCATTTTCTTCATGATACTTATAAATTCTTCATTTATATTATTACAGGATAAGTGGTCTTCTGCTTATGATTGTAGAACCATTCTTTTGTCAGTTCAAAGTCTACTAGGAGGTTTGCTTGCTCTTCCCTACATGTTTGATCTTATGAAACAGATAACTCATATTTCTGCTGATTGCTTAACAATTTTCTACATGCAGAGCCAAATCCTGAGAGTCCTCTTAACACCTATGCTGCCGCGCTGTGGAACAATAAGGAAGGTAGAACTTGGGACACCGTAATAGGCTATGTGATTTTTCTTCTTTTACATGGTTGAGATAAAAAATGGTTTTTAGCTATGTTGCTCCGACTTTTCATTTTTCTTTAAGTATCCGTGTCTGACGCGTATCTGGACATGGATATGAGGATATGATCCCCCAAAGACCCTCCAAATACATGAAAAAACTTAGAATAAATCGAACATACCCGTGTCAGACACATACCCTTGTCTGATACTCACACCCGAGTCCGAGTAACATAGGTTTTTTGAACTAAAACTTCCATTTTGATGTTCTTTCCGGGTTTAAATGCAACCAGATCTCTGCACCTTTATTTAAGGTTGATGAGTTTATTGCTTAAGCATTAGCACATCTCCATCTAACATGTAACTCCGCATATTCTAGGTAACCAAAAGACCATTTGCATTCTGGTTTTTTTTGTTGGAATCTTTTGCCACAGTTTTGCAACATTAGAGTTTGCGAAGTTCGATGTATCTTTTAAATTTCAGTGCAAAAATCTACTTTTGATAACAGATTCACCATGATATTTTCCTTTCTCTTTTCCAGATTACAGAAAAATGGTCCAAGAACAGTATTTTGGTGGAAAAGCATTTGAGAGCTGATATGCAGAATCCAGCTTTTGATTTCCATATCAGTTAGATATATTTTTCTGACAGAATTTATTGATAAAGCTTGAGGAAAGAGCAGTATGATTCAGAACTTAATAGCATTGGTGTCGATCGATGCACGTTCGATTTTATATCTTGTTACACAAGAAACACTTGGAATTTGCATAAATCTTGTTTTTGATAAATTTGTTTGCTACATCTCTCTTGTAATTGCAAAATAGAGTTCATATAGGTTGTAAATTTCTTAAGTCAATTGAGAAGAAGGGTGGTTTATATTCTTCTTGTTTGATTCAAATTGTATCTCAATAAATCTTTGTTGGAGTTTAACCAAATGAAAAATTGATGCATTAAGACTAAAGGGTATTTTCTTTTTATTGCTTTTTCTATTCCTTCTTTGGATGCCTAACACCTCTAACTATGAACAAAAAAGAAATGGCAGACAAAACCAAGTTTCTTTAGAAAAATCAAATCTCTGGTATGCTTCTCCATGAATATGTACAATAATTGAGGTGAAATTCTATGTGCCAGTTAATGTGATAATTTTTCATATATATATATATATATATATATATATATATATAATATATATATATATATATATATATATATATATACACACACACACAAGGGATTCACTTACACTACAGTAAAATTAATTAATTTTACACACTTTCGTAATTTTTTATACGATCTATATTTGTTTAATCTAACCGTCGTATTTCATATTTTATTCACGTAGATCATGTACGTCGAGTTTCGAGTAAATTAAAAATGTCTAACTATTTTCCAACTATTTGTTAATGTAAAAAGTTTTTAGTTGAATATATATTAAAAAAGACAATATTCTCGATCGATATGATAGAGATATCGAATTGATTTGAAACTTTACATGCACAACAGTCAATTTGTTAAAATATAAATCGTATAAAAAATTATGAAAATATGTAAAACTAATTTAATTTTATACTAGGATAAATGGATTCCTCTTTCATATTAAAAAAAAAAATCATTTTCTTTCATGACAGAACAGATCTAAAACCCATCATCACTTATAAAATAAAGATCCATGCCCATTGACCCAATAAACTAATTTCTATTTTATTTTAATAATACAATCAAGAATATTTTTGGACTTTATATGGAGCTAATCCTATCCACTTAAACGATCTTAAAGGCGCACTCTCCAATCAGTTGAATGTTGATCACAATCACAATGCACAAGTCAAAATAAAGATCCAAAAAGAGTGCAAATTTTATACTAATAATGGTGGCCTATAAGCCTGTCTAACCTAAGAGTTTAGTCTAAGGACAGTTAACAAAATGAGAACTTGTACAAAGAAAAAGAAGGTCCATAATGTGGAGAAACCAAAGTGCAATGAAAATGGTCCAAAATTAAATAATACAAGCAGCCCCAAATAATAAAATAAAAAAAAAAATTAAGAATTAAGAATGAATTTTGGCTCTATTTTAATGTAAGGATAACAACATGATCTAGGATTTCTTTCATTTCTACTCTATATATATATGGTGCAAGAGAACATATGGATCATTGTGCAGAAAACACAACAACAAAAAAATCAAGGAAAAATGGAAAGCAATTTGTGTATTATGAGAATCATAATCCACAGAAGAATATATAACAAAATTGTCAACCAGAGTCCGGAAAAAGTTACTTCTCCACAGATTGCCTAACCTCTGTAGTTGTCGATGATGGCGGACTTTCTGAGCAATCAAACATTATCGTTGCCATCTACGTGTGACTCTTCTGAATTACGTCCAGCAGCCAATTTCTCAGTTGCCAATCTCTCCTCCAGTGCTCTAGCCCCTCTTTCTCTGCAAGGTGACAGAGGTCAGAAACTGAAACTTTCTTTTCTCTCATAGAATTGCCATTGTTTTGTCAAAACAAAAAGAAAACCATTACTATCTTAACCATAGACATCTTATGCAACAGATGCCAGGTAAGCTCCCCAGAAAATAGAAAACACATCTCTTTTTGTTTTTGTTTTTTTTTTTTTTTTTTTCTTTCTAGAGATTGAGAATACATCAAATCAAAAACCCACCTAGATCACTAGGGTGCTATCATAACTACAATAAATGATCTTAGACTATGTTACTCGGACACAGGTATGTGTCCTACACGAGTATGTTCAATTTTTTCCAAGATTTCCATGTATTTAGAGGGTATTTGGAGGATTATATCCTCATACCCATGTCCGAGTATGTGTCGGACATGGCTGTCGGACACGGGTACTTCAAGAAAGATAAGGAGTCGGAGCAACATATTCTTAGAGGAAACTGTGCAATGGATTGACCACCATTACTACTTTACATGCAGCGATTTTGACTTAATATCGTCATTGCAGCAGTCAAGTGTTTTGTTAACCTAACAACGCAGTAAGTAAGGTGCTCTCCTCCTGGGTGGGGTTTAAGCCTTTTTGTCTTTTAGATTTGTTGCAAAGCTAGGGCAAGTTTGACATGTAACCTGGAATTGGCTTCCCTCATATTTCTTATTCCTAAATTGTCCTACTTCAGATATTACAAGGCCAAGTTTATTCTACATATTTCATTGAAATGATGTTACTGAACTCTCTAAATGCAGCTGAAGTAATGCCTGGTGCCATTCCAACATTCTTTTATATTTAAGACCTCAGTTATCAACATTATCTATTTGCTAATAACCTCCAACTTCTGCATTGATAACTTTCCCCATTCTAAGATGAACCCACTTATGAAAACCATGTTGCTCAAACATCTTCCAAATTGTTCTTCTCATCTCTTCCACCAAGGTTCAACTATTTTTTAACATATTAAAAAAGTGAAAATTCACAATAAAAGCTTCTTTTCAAATATATGGTGTCTATGTTGTATGCTAGACTCATTAGATAGTCCATTACAATAGAGACAAAGAACCTTTTAACAATCCAATGAGTATGTAAGAATTAAACAGAAAAAGGTACCTTCTCCTAGATGCCTCAATGGGGTCAGAAGAACCAGGTAATGGTGCACCTCCCAAGGTGTAACCCTGAGCATCTGTGGAAGCTTCAGATTTTCCGCAAAGCATCCGGTGAAATATTGATGTAATGGGATCAATGATTGGCCTGTAGAAAATCAACGGAAACACTTGAGACTTGAGAGAAAGAGAGAGAGAGAGAGAGAAATGAACTTGTCATTTCATGAGCTAAAAGGAAAACCGAACAATACCTGAGAAATTCAGGGAAGAATGTGGAGAATGCAAAATCTTCACTTGGATCACCCCTAAGCTTTGATTCTGGTTTTCTCTGCAGGTATCTGAGGTAAATCCAGCCTATATATGTCCCAAATATCAAAGTTGGAAGATATGTTGCTGGCTCTGGGGTGAAGAAACTTATGGCAATGGAAAACAATAGCATAAGTGATGGCAACCACTGCATAGCATAGGAAGCATCATAAAAGAGTGTGAAGGGGGAATTCCCAGCTAGAAATTTTTTATGCCAAACTGAATTAAATGGTGCTCGCAACATAAATCTTTACCTTTGCTTTTATTTTAAGCAGATATAGCTCTTGGTCAGGTACAATTTGCTTGACGCCAACCAAGAAGCCTGCCAGCACCCCATGGAAGCCAGAAAGAGGCATGTAACTAACAATTATAAACATGATGGGCAAAAAAATTAGGTTAAATTTTGTACAATATACTTTCATCAACTTCGAGATAAATACACCATTTTCCTACCAATCAGTCAGAGAAGAAGAGGGGAAAAGAGTGCTTCAATTTTATAAATTCATTCTCTTTTACCTCTCAAACAGTTGATTGAGAAGACTGGTGGAAAAAAGAACAAGCAGAAGAGGGCGGGGCAGAAGGAGAAGAAGTAAACAAAAATAAATGCTTCTTAAACACATAGGGAGATCGTAGTACTCACAGGTAATTTTCCTGCATTGTTACGTAGTACAAGGCAATAGCAGTAATGAAAACACAAACAGACGTCAGAAAGTTAATTACAAAGATGAACTTCAAGAACTCCTTAGAACCCCATATAGGCTCAAGCAACTTCCCCATGAAAAGAAGACCAAGAGTGCTGACAACAACCTGCAGAAATCAGTAACCATTAGTACAACTATACGAAAAAAGGAAAATTAGGTAAAATAACAAGTAAAATAAATGTTAATACCCCATGTACTGATTGTTCAATGTAACCAGCAGTTATGAGGTTCCAACCAAAAGGAATAGTCCTGCAAAATAAGTTTCAGGTGGGACAAAAAAAAATATAAGTCCTCGAAATAAAACTAGCAATCTAAAGCATTACTCTAATTTGCATCTCAAGGAAAAAGAATATTCGAACGTATCTGAATCCAATACTAACCACATATAAAGACATCAAGTTACAGGAGCATGCTTTATCATGTGCGCTAAAAAACCATATCATAATGGGCAACTTGCATACTATCCATTGTCGTGTCCCAGCGGGCCATTTATAATAACATGTTGCTCTTGTTTCAATATTTATTAACATCAAATGGGATGGATTACAACCAGATCCCTGATCTCAAAATGCAAAACTCATTCTTTGACAGGATCTGATATTGATTTTCCCAATTCATCCAAAACCATTGTTAGAGCTTTTATCCCTGAACTAATAACAGGAAGGACACTGGTTTGTAAACTGAGATCCATCTAGGTCTAAAATCTAAATAACAAACCCTGATAACCACTCCCTTCAGCCAAGTGTAAAACATAAAAAAATCAAACGATCACACAGTAAGCAGCCATGCACATGAAGATGCTAAAAATAATGATTTCTAAAGTTTCTCTGAAGCACCAGAATCCAGATCTACGCATCTGAATATCAAAATCGTAAGTCATTCATTTCGCCCATGCATAAAAGCGATAAATGTTCTGCTTAACTAGAAACAGCTCACCTAAAATGAGCAAGCAAGTTCAAAAAGGATGCTAAAATAATTACATAATGATTGCTAATAGTTTAATTCGAGTTCCTAAATCCAGTTCTAAGCATTCAAATGAACGAAGTAGTAAGTCACTTCCTTTGAACATGTGTAAAAAACATACACATTTCATCAACTAGGAAAAAAAAAAAAAAACCATCAAAAGATAACTAGTGAAGTTCAAGAAAATGTTAACACTATTCCAAAAGCCAGATCTAAACATCCAAATAACAAAATCTTAAGTCAGTCCATCGAGCACGTTAAAACATCAACTGTTTGATTAAAACTAGAACCAAGCCATAAGTAAATAAACACCCAATTCGAGGGGGAAAAAAAAAAGGAAAAGAAAAACAAATCTAATGCAATGATTTCTTAGGATTTGTTCAATTAGCAATGAAATTTGACTAAAATCCCACATGGGTATTTCACCAAAAGAGAAACCAAAACCAAAATTAAATCACGATCCAAAATTTCTAACATTAAATTGAATAAAATTAACATAAAAATGATGAAAAAAAATTGAAAATTTGAAATGGGAAAAAAGAACCTCGCGGGAATAAGAGCAAGGTAAGTAACAGAAGAAGGAAGAAGCTGAACCACAATGTGGCCAACGATTAGTATCACTGCTAATCCCTTACATAGCTTTGTAAATCCACTGAATATTCCACTTCCCTATAAATTCAAATTTAACAAAATTAAAAAAAAAACAAAACAAAACAAATAATTCAAATTTTGGATATATTTCATTTTCGTTTTTTAGAATAGAAATTTGGAGAAAGATTAGATTACCGGAGAGCTCATGGTGGAGAATATGAATTGTAGCAGTTTGATATTTTTTTTTTTTCCGGTGAACGACGGACTGATCTATAAAAGAATGAGATTTTTATTTTTATTTTCAAGGTTTTTTGTCTTGTTGATTTGATATTTGGGCTTTTTAATGTTTTGGATCGCAGTGACGAAGGAAGTTAAGGAAAGCGCGTGACCTGGAATAGCTAATTATAATTGAATTTGATGCCATAAGTAAAAAAAAAAAATTTCTCAATTGATCTCTATATTATATACTTTTTTGTCAGTTTAATATTTGAAAAATAAAATCGATCGATATTCAAACCTTCAAATTTGTTAATAATCAATTTAATTTAAAAAATTATTAAAAATATATAATTTTTAAGAGCATTTTAGTCTTAATTTCTTTTTAAAAAAAATTAGAAGTTAAACTTAAATACTTTTAAATTTATTAATAATATTTTTTTCTCACTTTTAAAGTAATTAAATGTAATATTTTTAAATTTATATCTGATGTATTGACAATGAATCACATAATGCTACTTTCTTAAAAATAAAATTATATATATTTATTTTTAATTTTTTTTTAATGAAGTAGCATTACGTGATTAACTTACAGTATATAAATTAATACACTGTAAATGTATCAAATATAAACTCAATATTTTAAATTAAAAAAAAAAATTACCACTACGTCATATAACTTTTATTTTTTATTTTTTTCACTTTTTAATTTTTAACTTATTTTTGTCAAAATCTAATATTTATTATACATTTATATTGATACATGAAATAATGTAGAATACAACTGCATTTAATCTTTTCTTCATTTCCGTACATCTAAGTTTTCTTTATTAAAAAAAAGTTTTTTTTTTCTTTCTCTTTAGAATGTTTTTAAAATTATTGAATTACAGAATGACAAATAACATATTATTTTATAAATTATTTTTTTTCATCTTAAACTTGAATTTTTTTATACAAATAAATTAAAGTTATGGATGAGATTTTTAACACAAGATTTTGTTTTTAAAGAAGATAGGCTTCAACCGTCAAGTTATTTGCCTTAAGCCACTTATATATAAAAGGGTAGTAAAATTAAGAAATGGCTTAAAAACAATTAATGATTGTTCATATTTGGAAAGGTGATCATCGTTTATGCTTTCATCATTATCAAAAATAAAATAAATATGAAACCATAGACCTCAGATTATAAATGAGGATTGCATTTATAACAAGAACATCTTGTCTTTGATACTAATTTTTCAACCACACCCAAATCTTTACAATGATGTTTTAGAAACGTGTTTTCAAATAATTTCAAATCCAAAAGGTCAATTATTAGATTTAATAATTTGTGTATAGGTATTGTATTTTATATTTATTTTTTTATATTAATCGTATAAATATAATGATATAAATGATTAAAAGTATCAAAATTTTAAATATAAATATGATACGTGTCTTAAATGTATAATGTTAATTGTGTTTAAACCAATGAATAAAAAACTGGATCAGAGATCAAACCGATGTGACCTTCAAATCATCGATTCAACCGGTTCAAGGGATTATTAATTAAAAAAATTAAATATTAAACATGTGATTTTGATATTAAATAAGCATTAAATATAGTAATTAAATAACAAAAATATGTATATGGTATGATTTTTAATATAGGACTAAAAGATTAAAGGTCTAAATCTCAGCACTTACAAAAATAATTTTAATAAAAAAATATAAAAATAACAACAACAAAAATTTTACCCGTTGAATCCAATTTTTACGATTTTCTATCAGTTCATTGAATTTCTGTTCTTGAGTATATGCCAAACCGGACAGGCCATCGATTCCCGATTAAACTGATTCGATCGACCGATCCAATCTGATTTTTTCAACATTGATTTAAACACATCTTATTACGTTTATTATACTATTTTCATATTTATTAGTATTTATGTCGTTTTAAAATTGTCGGAAATAAGAATTACGAAATATCCAAAAAAAAATGAAAAGGAGAATCATGCCACATGGAATGAAGTTGAAACCAATTTCAATGGTCACTTACAGTCCTTACACATTTTTCTCAATTTTTAATAAAATAATGTAATGAAAAACCAAAATGGAATCGATTAAAAAATTAAAGCTTCAAATCAAACAATTCAGCAGGTAAAAACTAAAGTGAAACCATTTTTTTTTTTAAAGAAGAAAAGATCATGGATGAAATTTATCCAAAAATGAGGGTTTCTTCACTGCCAGTTATACTCTATGTTACTCAGATTCGGGTATAAGTGTCGGATACGGATATGTTTGATTTTTTTCTAAGATTTCCATGTATTGTAAGGTCCTTGAAAGATCATATTCTTATACCCATGTTTAGATATGCGTTGGATACGGATATCAAACACCGGTACTTCAATAACAATAAAGAGTCGGAGCAACATAAGTTACACTAATAAGACGTGCTGGAATTTGACAAACAACTGAAAGTTAACCAATAGCATATATATCGGATACATGATATATCTATAAATTCAATTGAATGATGAAAATTAAATTTCGTTGACTTCTTACATGTAGGTATACGAAAAAATGTTACCTGTCAGCTTGAGGAGGATCCACAGTTTGCTTACACTGCCTAGTGCCTGCCTACCTTTCATCGACCTTGCATGCAGCATTCATAATTTCATATGCCTCTGATATGGTTACCATCGCTGCAGGAACACTGGCTACAAAAGTGTTGAAATTTCCCCTTTTAGATGTCTTTCAAGGCTTTAAACACTGATATTTTTATATACATAGATCACCAAAGAAGATAACTCATCCCAGATATACCATATAAGTTACGACCATGTTATAGCTTCACTCTCCCAAAGATCAGCTCTGGTTGCTTTGAAGAAATTCTCCATGGAAAAACAATAGGCTCTCTCTCTGCAGGGTTCAACTAAAGTTTCATGCCACTGATTGCAAATCTTTTGGTAGCAAATGATACTGGGCCCAAGTAGGCTTCAGATAAAGAGATTAAAAGCCGATGAAAAGCCAGAGCTGAAGCAGCGAAGAATGTTACGAACGAAGCCCAGTAAAACCGTAACATTAATGCCGGTTCCCTTCTTGCAGACTTTAGGATCTTGAATAAGATCACCTTTAGTCGTCGATCCCTCAAAAGGGATCGGTAGTCATAGACGGTTGCAGTTGTAGATAATCTGGAAGATGGAGGCCCACCGGCCAGCCTTAACTGGTAACTATACTGGCTAGCTGGCACAATTTGCCCAAGAGCTTCAAACATCCGTTGGTGTAGGATATCAGCAATGATTTTGCACAGTTGGAATCGAAAGACCTTTGCTTCTTTGGAAACCGCAGCTCGGACTAATGAAGCTCCATCCTGCTTATTCAAAGGCAAAATAAGTTTAAAATACAAAATGCATATTTGAGAAAATATTTTTTTATAGCCAATGGTGAATATCATTGCATCTTTTAATGTTTAGCCATGCAAGAGATATAGTCCAAATTCATCCAATCTCAACTTTCCCAACAAATGTACTAAAAAATTTCCAGCTTCCATGTCAAAATTATAAGGTAAGACGACATATTAACAAAATTCTAATGCCCCTCGGAATTTTAAACTTGTTCGAATAGGTGTGTATTTCAGGGTCTAGGTTGCCATCAACCATCCCATCAATATGCAGGTAGGTAACACAGCATTCCATCTCCCACAATCAAACTTAATGTACTACCAGAAAAATAAAAAGTAGTGATCGTTATGTTCAAGCAGAAATTTGGAAAGAAAAAAGGAATCAAGTTGAACGGCACTCACCGCAGTCATTATAAGTCTTCTAAGCACCGCACCGTCTTTAGATGGTAAAAGCCTCAGTAACAGATATGCAACGTCAAATACACCATTAGTCCTATTTGGTAAATTATCTAGGGAAGTTTCACCACTCGAAGCTTCCATCCGGTGCAAACTCTTTCTGCAGGAAAATATCAGAATTAGAGCCTAAATGTGAACACCAAATAAATGCTACATTAAAAGCTATAAAAAAAGAAAGTTAGTTTCATTAGAATGCCTGTCCTGAGAGCACACGATAAAGAGCAAATGATCATCTTATATATATGTAAAGCATGGCTTGCTCCAAATGCAGACATTAGCTTAAATCATTTAAGGACGAGCCTTCTATTTTTCCGGCTGGACAGAAAATTCTTACATTTAGTGAAACTCTACAGTACGCCTTTTATGTTCATTAAATAAATGAAGTTCATTTCACTGTGTGCCCTATAGACCTAGTGATGCAGGGTAGAAACTAGAACAGTAAACAAGCTAAGAAAATAGGCTGCGGTTGAGTAGGACTTTAGGTTTAGAAGCAAATCTGCCAAAACCTTTATTGAAGAGTTAAAACTCTGATGAAATAACAATAATAATCTGCTCGACTGCTACCCTATCTTAGGGTATTTATAATAACCCTAAGTTATTTAAAGTCACATGCCTAAATAAAATACCTAAATAGCATAAGACTTCTACTTAAAATAAACTAAGTAAACAAGCATAAACTTGAAGACTTCTACTTAAAATAAACTAAGTAAACAAACATAAACTTTAATAATTAAATCGATGCTCCTGCATCAATCTCCCTTGGTTAAAAAGGAGCTGACTCCGTAGAATAAACCTTGGCCGCTTCAGCATACACTTCAGGGTCGATCTTCCTTAATTCTTCCTCGGCAATCCATGTACTTTCACAAGCTGGTTTGCCCAACCACTTTATTAGGAATCGTCTATAAGCATTACCTCTTCTAGACTTCACTTCCCTTACATGTAGAACTTCTTGGACAACATCAGCTTGCTTAGTAGGAAGTTGATCAGCTTGGTCTTCAATTGTGGTCACATTCTCTTCATCAAACCCCTCAAAAGAATATAAATCAGAAACATTGAAAATGGGACTGATTTGTAACTCACCAGGCAGCTCAATTAGATAAGCATTTGAGCTAATCTTCTTCAATACCTTACATGGACCAAACTTCCGAGACTTTAGCTTATGATAAGTACCTTTAGGAAATCTATCCTTCTTCAAGTGGACCGACACTAGGTCTCCTTCCTCAAATTCCTTGAAACGTCTATGCTGATTGGCAGCATCAGCATATGCGGCATTGCTGGCTTTTAAGGCTGTTTGCACTTCCTCATGAAGCTTGCGGACATGGTCAGCAAAGGCTTCTCCATCTTCACTCACCCTAGATTCTTGCGGCAATGGCACTAGGTCCAACACATGTTGAGGCTTGAGACCATAAGCAACTTCAAATGGAGTCTTCTTGATAGTTCTATTAACTGAGTTGTTGTAAGCAAACTCAGCTTGAGGTATAACTGAATCCCAACCCTTCACATGGTTTTTAACCAAACACCTTAGCAAATTACCCAAGCTGCTATTAATGGCTTCAGTCTGACCAGCTGTTTGTGGATGACAAGTGCTGGAATATTTTAATTCAGTTCCTAACTTCCGCCACAAAGTCCTCCAAAAATGACCCACAAACTTGACATCCCTGTTTGAAACAATCGAAGTAGGAACACAATGCAAACGCACCACTTCTTTAAAAAACAAATCAGCTATGTAGGAAGCATCTGCTGTTTTGGAGCAAGGAATAAAATGTGCCATTTTAGAAAACCTATCCACTACAACAAAAATCGAGTCATACCCTTTGGATGTCTTAGGAAGACCCAACACGAAATCCATGCTCAAATGAATCCAAGGTGCCTCCGGTTCTGGTAATGGCGTGTACAACCCAGTGTTTTGGGATGTCCCTTTGCCGAACTGACAATTAGAACACCGTTGCACAAACCTGCTCACATCTTTATACATTCGCGGCCAATAATAGCGATCTGTCACCAGCGCTATTGTCTTGTCCCTGCCAAAATGTCCACCTAAACCATTCCCATGAAGTTCCCTGATAATCTGTTCTCGAAAAGACCCTTCAGGAATGCAAAGCTGATTACCCTTAAAAAGGTACCCGTCATGCAACCTGTAGGGTAGCTGCTGGTCAGCTTATGTCCCCTGTAAATCTGCCACAATCTGCTTAAAATCAGAATCAGTAACATACTGATTTTTGAGTTCTTCTAAGCCAATAACTTGGGAACTCATCGTCGTTAAAATTAACGATCGCCGACTCAAGGCATCCGCCACCACATTAGTCTTCCCTGTCTTATACTTCAAGGAAAAATTAAACTCATCTAAATACGAACTCCATTTAGCATGACGATCATTGAGCTTCTTTTGCGAACTCAAATACCTTAGGGCTTGATGGTCTGAATAAACCACGAATTCCCTATAGGCTAGATAGTGCTGCCAGTGCCAAATGGCCCTCACCAAAGCATAAAATTCCAGATCATAAGTGGAATACCTTCGCTTAGAATCTGACAATTTCTCGCTAAAAAATTCCAAAGGCTTTCCTTCCTGACTAAGAACAACCCCAATCCCGTTATGGGAAGCATCACATTCTACAACAAATAATTTATCAAAATCTGGTAACGCTAGAACTGGTGCGGCTGTCAACAGGAGTTTAATTCGCTCAAAAGCTTTCTGAGCTGAATTGGTCCATTCGAATTGCTCTTTCTTCAAAGTTTCTGTAATAGGACTCATAATGGTGCTGAAATTCCTTATGAACCTCCTATAAAATGAAGCTAAACCATGGAAACTCCTTACTTCTTTGGCTGATTGTAGTGTTGGCCAGTCTTGGATTGCTAGGACCTTTCCAGGATCTGGTTTCAGCCCTTCGGCAGAAACAATGAACCCCAGAAATACCACTTCTGTTTGTAAAAAGGAGCATTTCTTCAAGTTTACAAAAAGCTTCTCTTTTTGTAGGACTTCCAATACTTGGCGCAAATGTACTAAATGCTCTTTTTCACTATGACTGTAAATCAGAATATCGTCAAAATAAACGACAATAAAACGTGTCAGAAAAGGTTTAAGTACCTCAGTCATGATGCGCATGAATGTGCTAGGAGCATTTGACAAGCCGAAAGGCATTACTAGCCATTCATATAAGCCATCCGGGGTCTTGAAAGCAGTCTTCCAATCATCTCCTTCTCTCAATCTGATTTGGTGATAACCACTTCTCAAGTCAATCTTAGAAAATACCTTAGAACCTGCCAATTGATCGAGCATGTCCTCCAATCGCGGGATTGGAAACCTGTACTTGACCGTGATTTTATTTATGGCTCGACTGTCCACACACATCCTCCAAGAACCATCTTTCTTAGGGGCTAACAAGGCCGGACAAGCACAAGGACTTTTGCTTTCTCGCACTAACCCTTTTTCCATCAACTCTTCAACCTGTTTTTGCATCTCAAGCCGCTGTGCAGGCGGTATTCTGTATGCTGGCAGATTTGGTAAAGAAGCTCCCGGTACTAAATCCATGGCATGTTGAATGCTCCTCATTGGTGGTAGGCCTTGAGGCAAGGTATCACCTACCAAATCAGCAAACTCCTCTAATAATCGCTGAATTGCCATAGGTTGTTCCTTACTGTCCCCATCACTGTCGACACAATTAGCAACCTTGCTGATAACAGCGAACATCACTCCTGCTTCCCTTCCTTCATCCTCCAACTCTTCAGCTGTTAGAAACCCATTTAATTTGCTGGTGTTAGGTGCCGCAACCTCTCTATGAGGATGTAGAGTGTACTTTTTACCCGCTCTATGGAAGGAATATGTATTTTCCTTAGTGTAGTGTTGCATATCATGGTCATATAACCAAGGTCGACCCAAAAGAATATGACAAGCATCCATTGGCACAACGTCGCATAGCGCCTCATCATCCACATTACTGCCCATAACAAATTTAACTAAGCATTGAGATTGTACCGGTATCTCAAAGCCTTTTTTAACCCATTGGATCTTGTATGGGTGAGGGTGTTTCTCTGTAGGCAAGTGCAATTTGTTGATTGTTTCCTTGGAAATATAATTTTCCGAACTCCCATTGTCGATAATAGCGTCACATACTTTGGTACCACAAAGAACACGGGTTCGAAATATGCTTCGCCTCCTCCAATCTTCCTTATCATCTTTGGTGGTTGTTGTCATAACTCTCCGAACCATCAACGACTCTCCTTGTACCGGATAAATATCCACATCATCATCATCATCATCATCATTATGGTCATCATAGATGGGTTCCGACAAGTCTTGACCATCCTCATCTATTTCAATCAGATTCACCCTTCTTTTCGGACATGTGTAAGAAGCATGTCCCCTTTCTCCACAACTGAAACACCGAATCTGACTTCCAGCCCTTGTTTTGTTAGGATTTGGCTGTGTGCCGCCTCCTGTTTTGCCATAACCTGCTTGTGTACCGCCCTTGTACTCATTCTGCCCCTTGTAACCCTTGCTACTGCCCATGGAGTTGCTGCCAGTCAGTTTACTGGTTGAGGCAGCCCCTTTCCCACTGAAATTGCTGTGGGAGGCAGATTCTGACTTGTTAAAAATAGACCTCCTAGCACCATAGCGTAATACCCTTTTCTCAGCTTGCAAGGTTGCTTGTCTCGCATCTTCTAAGTTGAACAACCGAACCACCCCCAACTCATCTCTAATGCTTAGATCCATTCCCGCAAGATAGCGAGATGTTAACTGCTCATTGGTTTCCTTCAAACCGACCCTAATAGATAGATTGTTAAAGTCAGATGTGTATTGATCAATCGACCTACCATTCTGTCTGAGTAGATGGAATTTGCGATAAAGATCCATGGCATAATCTGCTGGTAGGAACTGTTTCCGCATCTTGCTCTTCATGTGTTCCCAACTACCAATTTTCAGCTTTCCTTGACGTGCCCGCTGCACTTCAACTCTCTTCCACCATTGAAGTGCCGCCCCTTTCAAGTGAAGCTTCACAAACAATACCATTCGATGCTCTGCCATGGGCTTCCATTCGAAATAATTATCCACCGTGGCTTCCCAATCTAGATAATCTTCAACGTGTAGATCCCCATGGAAATCATCTACTTGGATCCTCACTCCTCCTCCATTCAAATCCAAGGCATGTAGCAACCTATCTTCCAATCCACCTCTTGCTGCCAGATTCGCAGGTCCAGCGTTATGGAAGGGGTTCTCAACCTCTCCATCATCCGATTCTTCCTCCTGACCACCTTCCGGTAAATCAAAAGGGTTGTGGTCACCTTCCGGAATCTCCATTCGGGCTCCCACTAGTCCTGGTCGCTGCAAGGCTTGAACAGCCCGCGACAAGTCTTCAATCATCTGCCTCATCTCATTCAAATCAGCTTGCTGCCCTTGATTTCCCCTGGCACGACCTCTACCACGCCCAACCATGGTTGATGGTGATTCTCGACACAAAACAAGGATCTTGTTAAGCTCTGATACCAATTTGATGCAGGGTAGAAACTAGAACAGTAAACAAGCTAAGAAAATAGGTTGCGATTGAGTAGGACTTTAGGTTTAGAAGCAAATCTGCCAAAACCTTTATTGAAGAGTTAAAACTCTGATGAAATAACAATAATAATCGACTGCTACCCTATCTAAGGGTATTTATAATAACCCTAAGTTATTTAAAGTCACATGCCTAAATAAAATACCTAAATAGCATAAGACTTCTACTTAAAATAAACTAAGTAAACAAGCATAAACTTGAAGACTTCTACTTAAAATAAACTAAGTAAACATAAACTTTAATAATTAAATCGATGCTCCTGCATCACCTAGATTTCTGAATCTACAACTCTTCCTTTTTTTTTCCCCCCTTATTGGTATATTTATATTTACAAACAGAATATGCAAAGGAAAATATCTCTGAACATGCCTGAATTTGAAGTAAAAGCATTTATATTCTTATTCTTCCTTCCCCCTTTTGATTTATTTTCAAACAGTATTTGCACCTATGTTGCTCCAACTTTTCATTTTTCTTGAAGTACCCGTGTCCGACAAATATCCGGATATGGGTATGGGGATATGATCCCCCCAAGAACCCTCCAAATACATAAAAAAAAAAAAATTTAAAATAAATCGAACATACCCGTGTCCGACACTCACACCCGAGCCCAAATAACATAGATTTGCACAGTAAAACCCTCTAAACATGCATGAAATTCAAATTAAAAAGCTTAAAACTTCTATGAAATTAAATTTGATTTATCACTTTCAAAAGCTTAAGAGAACATCACACAGTAATGGAAAGTGAAGGAGTGGGCAGGATCCTCCAAAATATTGGTCACATCATCATTGATGATGTGAAAAGAAAAGGGTAAACCATGAGAGTTGAACATACCTAGTTGCACCGACTCTCATGAAAAGTGCCAGCCTCTCCCAACGAAATTCCTTCTTCTTGTTCAAAACCACCTGAATAGGAAAAAAATCAAATAGATTAGACAAAAAGAATCCAAAATCAATTTAGGAATCTCCCTATGTTGCCTGGAGCTACCAACAGAAAACATAGTTCAGTACCCTATATAGCATTGACCACTACAGTAAGGTCCTAAGAACTACATGAGGCATTTTACATTGCTGGAAATTAAGAACCAACTATTGTTTCACCTTCTGGAAATATAAATTTTTAGATGCTAAAAGTGATCAAGCAGAAGTATATCAGACTACAATTCAAACACATAACAGCCACAAATCAGTAAAGCTCCTTTTCCTTAACATCCATACCTAAATAACTTAAAAACTAGCATTGCAAAGCCTAAAATATATTTTCATTTTTAACAGGGAAAGTACTTGGGAACAAAAGTGTTATTAATTGTTAAGGTCTATTGACAGAGCTGTCAAGAAAAAGGTCTATTGACAGATACTTCGATAATAATGCATGATAAAGTGGTAAATGCGTATAGCTCATAAATAAACTATAGGGTTAAACTGTTACCGAATGTAAAATTTTCCTTGTTTCAGCTGAATTTTCAGTTAGAAGTTTGCGGACAACGAATGGATAAGCAGCCTCAAATGTCTTAAAACTTGGATCTGCAGCTACTGCCAAACCTGAGGGAATATCATGGAGAATGCTTGGTGAATTAAAGCCAGTTGGGATGATTAAACTGGGTACAAAAGAACCACAATGAACTATAAGAGTATTAAAACAAAACTGCAGCTATTAAAAACAATTAAAGAAACATATGGAATGGAAGAAAGATATATAGGATATACTGTCAGAAGTATTTACCAGTCCATTTTTGTCAAAAGATTATTGACATTTATCCTGTACAGATTAGTCCCTTTCTTTTCTTTTTTTTTCGTTTTCGAAAATAAGAAATGAAAGCAGATGCAGAGTCGTACTACCTCAGACAGAAAACCTACAACTAATGATACACCCATTCCACTTGGCAACTGAAAATCTGTTGACATCACTCCTATGATTGGTATTTTAATTCCTCTCCTGAGCTCTTATAAGTTAATCCTACAAACTCTTTTCTTCATAAAGATCTTGAACAAGAGAACACCAAAAACTTGGACCAACTGAATTTGACTCAAGTCATTTCAGTGCTAATCACAAACCAGCTCTGTTCAGTTATTTTAATCATTCAAATAACTTAGGCTTGGTTCATCTGCCTGAGGTTCAATTAGTAATGATAAAAGTAGTAAGATAACAGTATTCCTTTTGTCACGTAAAAGTTCAAGTTACAATATTATCAACAGTATGCACTACATACTTCTGAATCCTTTTTAACACATTGCTTCTTTTCAAACTCTGCATTCTTTATACCACCTTTGAGGGTCTTCATGCAACACAGGATGTTGAGACTTGAGATTACAATTTACAACCCAGATAAATGAAAAAGAATAACCAAAAACGAAGTTACCACCAAATAAATCAATCAATCAAAAGAAACAAATCAAAACTAAGAAATCCGACACAATGACTTACCTTCCAAGGAAGCAAGAGAACGTAGGACAAGTGTGTAGTATGGCGGCATGCGGAAATGATATTTGAGAGCTACAGCCCATATTTTACCCAGAACCTTCAACAAGGTTAATATGACAATCAACCACTTAAAGATATAAAGCAGTAAGAAAAAAAAAAAAAAAAAAAAAAAACCTTTTGTTTTAATTTAGCTGGGGTCAGTGAGAGGAATCATATAAAAGCAATAGCACAGACCTATGTTGCTCGGACTCGGGTGTGAGTCTCGGACTCGGGTATGTGTCCGACACGGGTATGTTTAATTTTTTCTAAGATTTCCATTTATTTGGAGGATCTTTGGAGGATCATATCCCCATACCCACGTCCGGATATGCGTCGGACATGGGTGTCGGACACGGGTACTTCAAGAATAATGAAGAGTCGGAGCAACATAGGCACAGACAATCAAAAAGGGAAAGCATGATAATAAGCATTTGCAAATGAATCAATGCTATGAAATTATGATAGGTGTTTGTCATATCTCATGTCAAACTATAAAGAATGTCATAACCCATATGTCATTACGAGTTCATCGGCCTCAAAATACTTTTGGCTTTTAAGTTGAAATTAAGGAACTCAAAGGCAGAATAGTTCAAAAGAAATAAGGCTGGCAAAGATCAATTAATTAATTCTTTAAAGACTGAGCAGGTAGACTTTTATCATTATTCCTTAAAACAAACAAAAAGGAAAAAGAAATGATGCACCCAATAAGATAATCAACACCTATATTTTTATTTCTAAACATGAATCGTGCCTGAATTTAATATGAAAATAAAATAACATATCAATAGCAGGTAACATTGTACATAGAAATTAGCTGATCATCCATTGAGGTTAAACAGACTGTATGTCCTGAGATATCTGTCAACCCACATGCTTTTTTGAATAAAATAGAAAGGTCTTTTCCAATCAAAATCCAGTTGGAATTCACAACTTCACTAATTTGATTCAGACGCAGAAAAAGCTACCCCTTATGATTATGTAATAAGCATATATATGTATGCAAACTAGAGTTCAAGATGTGATTCTTACCCTACTGAACTTGACATCAGGAATCCCATCTTTAAATTCTACCTCCCCCAGGGCATCCTCCAGATCCTGAACCATTTTCGAAATTCAGCCATCAGTATCATTGGCAGGAATCTCAACAGTTACCACATGACAAAAGCAACAAGATGAACTTGGCTTTATAGTATCAACAATAAGCAGAATACTGTAATCCTCTGTAGAAACTCTAAGCTCAAAAACAAATTTGTAGTCTGTATATAGATCCATTAAAGAAGTAAATCGTACCATTGTAACGCGTAGGATATTAGTCCCTGGCCTTACAACATCCATTTCAGTCAGAGCTTGAAGAAGGGATGACCAATCACCATTAACTATGTGCACTATGGATGCTAGCATTGCAAATTGATGCTTCTTTTCCATTCGACAAAGCAAACCAAAGTCCAAAAACCTGGGGCAGAAGTCACCAAAAAAAAAAAACAACTTAGGTTAGCAGAGCAAAACCAGAAGTTCTTCTAAAGAAAGAAGGCAGGTTAAGGGTACCCTATCTGTCCTGATTTCGTGTAACGCAAGTTTCCAGAATGTGGATCAGCATGCAACAAGCCTGTTTCAAGGAGTTGAGTAAGTGCTGCCTCCACTCCTTTGTTAACCTAAAATAGTCATAGCACAAAAGATATCAATCAATTGCAAATAAAATTTGGCTAGATCACAATGGCAAAGCATTCTATATGCCAGGCATTATAGAAAATTAGCTTTTTTTTTTGTCAAGAGAAAATTAGTTTTTAAGACAATGGGAAAAAATGCAATCCAAGTTAGGGCACTTGGGAGGACTGACTTGATACCAAAATGTGAATAATTTATTCAAAACAGAAGATTAAATTTTGCAATCAGCAGATTAAAGGACTTCAAAATTTTAAACATAGTTCAAACCTTTGACCTCCACCTCGTACCCACATTCTCAACTTCCAATCCAATTTTCTTTTTGCTTGTTAAGCAGTTGCTGTTTGATGTAGAACTTCTTGGTAGACAAACCAAAACAGATATTCTAGTTTACACCATATACATAGCAAGCTTCTTTGGATCAATTTACGAATAATCCAACATCATGTTTATCACTTCAAAATTTAAATATACATAGAAAAAAGAGCATTACTTGTTTATAAAAGATATATGATATTTTGATATTACTCCAGTTGATCTCCGGTAAATCACTCACCTATGTCTAAAATTAATGTGATTATATGTGCCATAATCAAATACAATCTGATTGGTCAGGAGCAGAACTCTATTTTCATACAAAGTATCAAATACTAAGCACAGAGTTTAATGAAACTCATGAGCATAAAGTAAATTAATGATAATCACTACTCACTAGATCAAGAAGACGCCTTTTTGCATCAACTTTCTGCCTCTCTAAATATTTAGAGCCATGCTTGCTGGAGTTGCTCGTAGTTACAGAGAGTAAATCAGTTGGACTCTCACCAACCATCCATTCCATGGTCAACACTCTCTTCCTGGTTAAATGTTGAAATACTTTTGGAACTTGCATAAACGAAAAGTGAGAATGAGCATCCTGTGGAAGACACATCCAGTTAATAGAAGAAAGAACAATCTTTCCAAGACCTGAACTGAGCAACAGAAAAAAGATGCGATTAAGGAAAAAGGATAGAAACCCAAATCCTTGACCTGCCACCAACCAAAGTTAATCTATGGCTGAAAATTCATCCTCAATCTAACTCAATTTTCAAGACAAGGCCTTCATAGGCTGAGGATATTACACAGGAGACAATTTTGGCCAACTTTAATAACTAAGCTCCCATTATGGTGACTAAATATGTAACCTTTCGTGGAAGTTTCTATGTTATTTATTTATTCCCCAAACGAACTACAAATTTAAACAGATAATGTTATGAATACCAGAAACTCAGAAGCATTAGCAGCCTCCAAAGTGTAATCAAGTTCCCCAACTAATCCTTTCCCAAGCTCATCAGCATATAGACGAGGATCATTTTTTCTCTTTGCTATCTTTTGCAACAGCCCGAGCTGGAAAAAGAATATCAATCACTAAGTTTAAATCATTAAGAAATTGAATTCTCAACTACATAGGGAAACACTGGTAGAGATGTCAATACGTACCCCAAGGCGTAAAATATAAATATCTCGCACTACCACATGGCGCAAATTAGGACGTTGCACTTTCACAGCAACATCAAAACCATCCAGAGTACTCCCACGGTAGACCTAAAAGGGTAATTACAACAAGACCACAATAAACACACTGAAGTGAATTACATAAGAAAAAAATAAAAGATAGTGATATCACATGATATGTGGGCTATAGCCCACCTGACCAAATGATGCTGCAGCTACTGGTTCCTCAGAGATGTAGCTAAAGAATGATCCAATAGGAGAACCTAAATCTTCCTCAATAATTTTCATAGCCAGAGGCCTTGGGAAGGGAGGAATTTGATCGTGTAGCTCAGATAATGCCTGCCATCATAACTCAATCCAAATTATTAAGGCATTAGGCACACTAAAAATGTAGAAAATCAAGGAGAATATGAGAAACCTCATATCTATATCATGTATCCCAGAAACAGATTAGCACACATTCAAGAATAAATTAAGAGCCACAAGTCTGAAGTCTGAAACATAACCATTAATAAATGAAAAAGAGGAACTCAAGGCATTTGCATCTCATGATGAACAATTTAAAAACCAAAAACAAGATAAAGTTATTCAAATGTTTTATTAGATTTAGTCAATAATATAACAGGAAAATGTTGTAATTAAAGAATACATAAATGCATAGATTGATGCCCGCTGAAGTGAATTATCTAACAGTTACAAGCAACTACATTAACCAAAATTTATTAGTCACTTAAAGGTTCCCACATAAGATACAGCAAATATAGGATAGGAAAATTCTCTGTAATCTAACCTTGGAAATTTCAGGACCAATAATATCTGGTCTTGTGGAAATGGACTGACCAACTGCATCAGCAAGCAAACGCATGTAACTAGCATATTGGTAAGCTTGTGACTGCAGGAGAAAAATAAAATGCCCAGCATATAACTCAAAGAAAAACAACAACTATCAAGAGGATGCAAGCAGCAAAATAAGTGCCCAAACTTCAACTAGACCACATTTCTGACCTTTGATAAAAGTGGGACCAAGGCTTAGCATTGTTTCTTTTAACACCATTCCAAAGTTGTACTGTGAAAAGTTCTCATCAATATCCTTAGCTGAACCTGGTCTTAAGAACATTTTGAGCCCAGACATTCGAATTCTAATCGCAGCAGAGGCGAAGGACGAGAACACCTTGCAGAACACAAAATCGTAAGCCCCAACAGAATGGCTTGGTATAACTAATTGTTCATGGAGATAATATCAGAGAGGCTGGGGAAAGTGAACAGAAAATCTAATAGAAGATGTAGCTCAACTCAGAAAGGCATACTTTGTAAAGTAGATTAAATTTCAAAACAGAATTTAGGAATTATATAGTTATATATCCTGTCATGTTATCTTATTGCCATACACATAAGTTTGCTGATCATGCCTTGTCAGCCCATGTGCACTTCAACTAATAAGCACCCCCTGGTTATACAAGACTTCATTTGGTTGTTGTTTCAGTTACTTGCTTTTTAGAATCTCAAAAGTTACTAAAACGTCAAAGCAATAAGCAAAAAGAAAATAAAAATGTGATTAATATAAGAACAATGTAATACACATTTACACATAATTTTTCTAGATAAAAGAATAAAATATATTATTTTATTAATTTTAACTATTCAAAAGTTTTCATTTGCTTCTATATCCAATTCTACTTGTGTTTGCTTTCATGAGCTAAAATGTAAAACATACTTTAAGATACAGAAACAAATAGTAATATTTTCAAAGAAGTAAAAATAAAATTGTAATTTTTGAGGCAACTGAAATGCTTGATTTAAATTTGTCAAGAATAATTATATATTTATATTAGAATTAATATCTCATTTTATAATCTTTTCTTTTCATCATCTGAAACTTCAAAGACAGCCATTTTAGTCATTTGTTCATTATTAACCAACAATAAATTTTTCTTTTACCATTTACTTTTACTTTTTAGCAACTTTCCTAAAGGGCAAATAGAAGAAGTTAAAACCAAATGGAAGTTCATAACATGATTGATCAATCATTTTAACTACCTCAATAAGTCGAAAAGCCACAACATGAGGCCGGCGACTGAAATAATCAGCTACTTCTTCCGCATCATAAGCTTCTGGAAGTGGCTTTGACCATTTTTTTGACTGGTAGTAGAAATAACTAACATAAGCTTCCAATGCTTTGAGATCAGCCATCATCAAATCCAAACCAGACAGTTCTATCAAAACAATCGTATTCCACTATCAATAACTAAAATTAGAATAAATTAAAACTAAAAACTTTAACTAATTAATTTCATCTACGTATGGTTTCTAATTTCACCAACTATAAAAAATCAAAATCAAAATCAATTTTTTTTTTTCTCTTCGATCATTTCTCTCTTGATTTTCTAAACCAAACAAGAGAAAATATAACAAAAATTTCTCTTCATTTTCCTTCTCTTTCTCTCCACTTCTCTCAATCCAAACACCACGGAACTTAAATAACATTTTCAACTGATTAATTATTTTCTGATTTCACCAAAAATAAAAAATCAAAAAAGAATTTTCTCCTATCTTCCTTCACTTCTCTCTTCATTTTTCCTTCTCTTTAACTAACAGTTTTCAACAATTAATTAATTACTAAATTGACCCAAAAAAATGTTTCAAAATTAACCTGGATAATAAGGTTGAGGCCATAACGGCGGTTGCGCAGACGGAGAGAAGTGAGGATCCTCGAAATTCCGAAGCCATATGACGTCGTCCAAAGCTTTCTTCGCCTGAGAAATGCGAAACGTTCCGTTCGCCCACTCCGCTCCTCTTTTAACTCCTTTCTTCAAGAACTCCATGTCTCTACGTACAACATCGCCGAAATGACTAAAATTACCAAAAACCGCCTGTACGTGTCGTTGTGGTTGCTGCTGCTTCCCTCGCTGTCTCTGCTTTCTCCTATACGTCGACGTCTTCACTACTCCTCTGTTCTCCCGCAGCGCCGTCACCGGAATAGACGCCGTCAGCGACGTTGTTAAAGCCATCCTCTGGTTTTTTTTTTTTTTTTTTTTTTTTTGGTTTTTGTTTTTTTGGAAGGATTTATTTATTTATTTATTTATTGGAAAGCGAAGGGAGTTTGTGGCTCTGGAGCGAAGAAAGTGGAGAGGAAAGGAGGCGATGAAAGAGTGGGGGTTCTACTGCGGTCAATCTCAATTAAACTTAACGCTATGAAAAGAAGATTATTTGTCAAACAAAATGATCAGATATTTTACACCAACTGTAAACTGACACGTGTTGATTTATGCAGATTTAAGATTCGACCAGAAGGTCGGTGGCCGGTTTTCACCGCAGTCAAAATTTTGGCAGTTGGCGCTGTAAGCTAGTAGACCGTTGAAGAAATATTATTTTTTACTTTTAATTTATAATCCATTATAATAAATATATATAAAAACACGGTTGAAAAATCTTTTAAAATACTAAAAATATCATGATTGTTAATAATATTTTTAAAGTAAAACTATAAATATTTTTTATTATTAATAAAATTTATCTAATTTATAAAAAAAATTAAATTTTGTTAAAAAAATTCATTAAATTGATTTATTTTATAATAAAAAATTAATGTTTAAGTTGAATTTTATTTGATAAATAAAATTGATAATTTTAACTTTACATTAATATTAAAATAATAAACTTTATTTTATTTGATATAATTTACTAAAAAAAATAAACTTATATGTTAATATAAAATTTGATTATTATACATTTGATTATTTTTATTTATTTATAAAATATGCAATTATATGTTTATAAATAAATAAAATAACGAGTATTTATGTACGATGCGTGTGAAAATAAATATTATTTTTTAAAGAAATTGCATTTTTAATGTATTTTAAAATTATATTTTAATATTTTTATAAAATAAGAAAATATTTTTTTTATTTTTTAAAGGTACTTGAAACTATTTTTACATTTAAAAGCATGGTCAATTATTGATTTTTTATGCTCATATAATATATTTATTTTTTACAATATTTTTAAAGGTATTTGGAGATTATATATTAGTATAAGAACGTGGTCAATTAATCAAATTATTGACTTTGCTTAACGAAGTTAGGTACCTTAAGATTTGCTCCTATACTTTGATTAATCGGGTGGAAAATTTTAGAGATAAGTTTTTGGCCGGTTGACCAAATTTGATGCATGAAAAATGTGATGGAATTAAAAATAAAGAATCTTGGAAAACAAAATATAATAAGTTGGCATATTATTTTTCTTTTAGACTAAAACTAGATTTTGACACACAAATTGTGTGCATGAAATAGAACAAAATGGTGAAATGAAGAAAGAAAAAAAAGTTAATAATACCAGGAATTTATAATTTTTTAATAAAAACCATAAAAAATATTATTAAAAAAAGGAAATAAAGAATAAACCAATGAGATTTTGTATCAGTAATAAAAAAAATTGAAATTATTAAGGCTCCGTTTGATTGATATTTTACTTTTTTGTTATTTATCACTTGTTTCATTTTTTATTATAAAAAAAATAAATAAATAAATAAAAGCACCAACTAGATGAAACCTAAGTTTTAGGTTTCAGTCCCGTTTACTCTAATTTTATTTTATTTATTTACTTAGTTGATTTGTTTACATTAATATATGATATATTATGTAATATGTATATATATATATATATATATATATATTACATAATAAATCATAAATATAATCTCATAGAAAAAGAAGAAAATTATAAAGTAAGATTGATCAAAATTAAAAGTTAAATAAATTTGTGAGAAAATTAGTTTTGATTTATTAGAGTCTTTTTTAAGCAACTTTGAAAGTTATCTAATATCAAAATAAGGATGATGAGTAAAGAAATTGACAATGAAATCATTGGATTTTTTTCAAAACCAATTTATTTGCATTGGAATTTAAAATGATACAAACGAAAAAAATCATTAAATCACATAGGTGATGCAAGGTTCAAATATGGAGAAATAAGAAAAAATAAATAAAAATATGCCTATATTTTGTTTTCTTTTGCTAAAAAAAATCCTCTTACATGAACTATAAGGAGATTAAAATCTACTAGTATTAGAACTGAGTCTTAGGGACTCAGTTTTGATTTTTTGAAAAATTAAAATATTTTCAATATATATATTTTTTTATTGATCTTTTAATAAGGTTAAAAAGACTTTAGCTACTGCAGTTGGGCTTTTTTGAAAAGTTAAAATATTTTCTTTTTTTTTTTTAATCTTTTAGTAAGGTTTAAAAAGATTTCTATACAGTAGAGTCGATATCGTATCGGTTGTATCAGTCGATAGTACTGTTTTTAAGGTAAACTTAAACGGTATCACTCTCTTAATGTTTCGATTTTTGTATCGACCTGTACCGGTCGTATCAATCTGTAGCGATCAATATCGGTCAGTATCGGTACGTATCGATCCGTATCGGTTGGTACAAGATTTTGATTTTTTTAATTTTTTTATAAAAATTCACTTATTTGATTTTTAAACCAATTTCAACATTTTTTTTGTGTCATGATCATTTTTATTTTTTTCATAATTATATTTAAAAATAAAATATGTTCATTAAATTAGGCTATTGAACATAATTAATAATAATTTACTATATATTTTTAATATTTATTTTACTTATTTCATTTTTAAAATTTTTTAGATATTAAATATTTATTTAAAATTTATATTTGCATAAAAACATATATATGCATGGATGTATATTTGTATGTATATAAAAAAATATATAAATATTTTATTAAGAAACTTGAAAATAGTTTATATATAATATATGAAAAAATATTTGAAAAATATCGGTAAATCTAAAACGATACGTCGAAACGCATCGATACCGATATATACTAATACCAGAACAAAAATGATACGTCCACTGGTACGGTACCGGTATGTAACTTTCTTCTATCTACTATGTATAATTTTTAAGTCCTTAGGATTCAAGGGACTTTTTCAAATTGTGTAAGGACAAATTTGTCCTCTTTTTTAGTTTTTTTTTTTAAAGATGTATTTAAAGAGGTTGATTTACACAAAAATTCACAGACCGGTTTAAGATCCGTATCCTACCCGTTCTGAAAAATAAATTAAAAAATATATATTTTATTAATTTTTTTAAAAAAAATTTAGTTTTTTATTTTATTTTTAAATGATGTTTTTAAAAGGGTTGGTCCGTACGTTCACGCGTGGGTCGATTTAGGATCCATACTCGACTCGCTCGGAAAAAAAAAAGTGAAAAAAGAAATTTATTTTATTAATTAGTTTTTATTTTATTTTTAAATAATGTATTTAAAAGGGTTAGTCTGCACGTTGACTCGCTGGTCGATTTAGGATTCATACCCGGCCGGCTAGGAAAAAAAGTTAAAAAAGTTATTTTATTAATTATTTTAATTTTAATTTTAATTTTAATTTTAAATGATGTATTTAAAGGGGTTGATTAACATGTTCACTCGCGAGTCGATTTAGGATCCGTACATGACCGGTTAGAGGGAAAAGTTAAAAAAAAAAATATTAATTGTTTTTATTTTTATTTTAGATTATGTATTTAAAGGCATATGTCTGCATGTTGAGTCGTGGATTGATTTAGGATCTGTACTCGATCCACTTGGGAGGAAAAGTAAAAAGAAACGAACTTGCTGCTAACCTATGTGAGAAAATCGATCATACGAGAGAATAAAATACAAATAACAATTTTATTTTCTTATTTATTATTTTTTGCCTCTTATTAATAAAAATATACAGTATATAATAAAATCTAAATATTTTTAAATATATATATATAAATAACATTTAAAAATGCATTTATATTACGTAATTTATAAATAAACAATTTTCATAAATTTAATTTTCATAATTAACAAAATATTATTATATTAATATTATTACAACTTAAAAATAAAATAAAAAATTATTATTTAATATAATTTAAAATTAATTTATTATTATTAATTAATTAAAAAGAAGTTTTTATCTAGTGGGCTTTAAATTTTAAGTTAAAATAATAAAAAAAAACTCTAAATTTTATCATTTTACTTAAATAAATTTATATACTTTTATTACATCCAAGTTCTTAATCTTTAATTTACACCAAATAAACTTTTGATGTTTAATTTATATCAAAATAAATTTAACATAAGTTAATATTTTATTTGTAATAAGAGTTTATTTAAGTATAAGAAAAGGATAATAATTTATTTGAGTATAATAAAAATATAGAGATTTTACTTAAAAATGAAATAATTCATGTTTTTTTTTTAATATTTTAACCTAAATTTTAATGGATTATTATCCTGTACAGTGGCGGTAGATATTTTTAACTCCACAACCGGGGTGTATACACAAATTTTATGTCAAAAATATGACAAGGAAAATTTGGAGTCAAATAAATAATTTTATTAATCAAACTTTGAGGTTACAATCTCTGAATATTCTTAAAGAAAGAAATCCTTTGATTCTTTTCTTCAGTAAAACTTTGATTCAAGGGTCTTCACGACTTGATTTTGAATCGGTGAGATCTGCTTCAAGGGTCTTCTAGACTTGGTCTTGAAAAAACAGGAATTATCTCCTTTCCTTTGATGAACAAGATCGGAGAGCAGCTTCTTAGAGAATTCTCAAGAACAAGCACCGCGTTCTTAGAATTTCTCTAATTTCTTCTTAAGAATTTTGAGAGGATTTGTCTCTTCAAAATCTTATTCTCTTCAGGCTTTCTGAATTGTGAATTTGTGTTAAGGGGAGGTCTCTATTTATAGTGGTAGCTAGCCAGGTGAAAGAGAGTTTTAAAAGAACTCAGCCTCCTTATTTATCTCTTAATTATTTTAATTAGAGATAATATCTTCTTATTTATCTCTTAATTAATTTAATTTAATTAGAGATAAAATATTTATTTTTATCACTTAATTAATTAAATTATAGATAAAATATTTATTTTTTATCACTTAATTAATTAAATTAGAGATAAAATATTTATTTTTTATCACTTAATTAATTAATTAAATTAGAGATAAAATATTTATTTTTTATCACTTAATTAATTAATTAAATTAGAGATAAAATATTTATTTATCTCTTAATTAATTTAATTTAATTAGAGATAAAAATTTATTATTTATCTCTTAATTAATTTAATTTAATTTAATTAGAGATAAAAATTTATTATTTATCTCTTAATTAATTTAATTTAATTAGAGATAAAAATTTATTATTTATCTCTTAATTAATTTAATTTAATTAGAGATAAAAATTTATTATTTATCTCTTAATTAATTTAATTTAATTAGAGGTAAAATAATTATGACACATGGGTGAAATTTGATTGGATAACCCATGAATCCTTGCAATTTGATTGGTCAAACCATGTGTACATATTTAATTAATTATAAAATAATTAATTATAATATGATATTATCAATTTCACATGGTAATGTATAATTTAATTAAAAATTTCTTAATTAAAAGAATTTCAATTGACACGTGGCAATTTGTAATTGGTTACAAATTTTCTCCTTCTACAAATGCCCCCTCAAGACTTGGTTACGTACACGATTTTTTTTTTTAGTGTAGCAAGTGGACAAGTCTTGAAAGTCAAAATTTATCAATAATTCAAATCCTTGATTTATCAACTGTCCTATGGACAACCAAAACAATTTCTTGTATAATTGGCAACAACCGACTTTGGCTGTGTAATTTAACAAAGTAAGTCCTTTATCAAATTGACTTTAATTCATAGTCTAATTAGGATTCCCAGAGTCCAGTTTCTTCTTTACTGAATAACAAAAGAATTGTTATCCTAGATGAACAAAAAGACCTAGCCTTAGAGAAAGTCTTATGCCATTCGTATTGCATCTGACTTAGATTACTTCCCCTATAAAAGCAACACCTCTCTACCCGCTTTTGCATATCGAAGGTTCCCAACGTTAGAGAGCTTAACAGGTGAGTTCTTTTTTTTTTTTTTTAATCTGGTTATTTTCCTCGGTTAATGAACCAGCAACTTCCACTTCCAGGTTCTTTAGCATTCGTAAGGAACCAGCGTGACAAGATACGATCGTGCCACTTGTAGAAAGTTGAAAGCCTTCTCCCAACCCCAACCGCTTTCAAGCAGGTGAAAGTTAATTACCAATCGTATTGTTATCAGCAGTAGGAAGCTAATATCGACTCATGTCCTCCTACTATCTTTTACGGTCTCCAATTGTGTGTGTATATATATATATATATGTATATATTCAGCAATGATATCTTATGTATATGAACACAAACACAAAGAAGTCAAAAGGGAGAGATAGAGACAGATGAAAGATTGCTTTAACAATCCCCCATGACTCCGGTTATTAACAAATACTTCATTAATTTCCCCCACCTAATGGAAATATTCTAAAGTGTCTGTCTAAATTTTAGTTGCAACCACACTCAAATGGTTATTGAGATCATGTAGCTTCCAGCCTTCCACAACCGGGGAGAAGACGAGAGGAGTCCAAAGATGTTAGCCTTTCAGCTTACTCTCTAACCTCCACTATTTTGCTAAAATATATGTTAAAGCCCCCCAACCATACTTGGCTCTTTTTTTTTAAAGAAAAAAATCTCGTGTGGAAGGAGTTTCCCGATTTTGATTACTGGTTCAATTGTCTCTGCAAGCAGATTGCAACAAGGATCTAGTGTCACCTGGCCTAAGTATATATATGTAGGAATAATATGAGACATATTCAGCAAACGTAAATTTATTAGTATAATACTATTAAACTAGTAGTACTAATATATATATTTTTTAAAAATGGTTTCATATTGCAGCTTTAGGCAGAGAACGTACATTTTCTTCTATTCCCGAGTTGAATTCAACAACTTTTTCACCTCTAAAAGAACATCCTCCATCAAAGTTGGCCAATCATCAGCAACAGCAACAGGCTTTCCCTAAGTATGCTTGTACTTCTGAATTGAAATATAGTGTTGAGTTTGTCAACATGCAAAGCTTCACGTGATTGTTTTGGATGCTTGGCTTGGTCTTGCTGATTACCTATTCATCTTTATTCATGTATGATTTTGGTTACTTGTAAATTACATGCATGTTGACACGTTTGTCTTGCATGTTTTATTTTACCATAAACAAATCCCACTTTGACATCATACCAAGTCTTGCATGTTGACACGTTTGTCTTGCATGTTTTATTTCATTCTTTGTAGCAAGACACCATACCAAGTTTCTCATGCGCCTCTTGTCTTGCCATCATGAAGCCTTATTACATTAAAGTTATACATTATTTTCTTAATGACATGTTAACACTTTAATGCCACTTTGATTCGTATCTAGGTGAATAAAGAATTTTTTTTTATTCTTTATTTTGACTTCATGACTTTTTTTTTTATTTTTTAGTAAGATATATATATATATTTTTAATTCTCTACCTACTTTGACATTTTTTTTTTTTTGTTTTTGTTTTTGTAGAATCATCATGGTGTACTTCAAAGATCACAAAGATTATCTTGTGATTCTTTCCAAGGAAGACGAAGACATAAAAGAAGGATTATATCTCTCCACCGACAAGCCCATATCGGGTAGATATAAGTCCGCTTGGAAATCATTTGATTTTCCTACCACTTTGGAAGATTGGTCGATAGAACTTTCTCCAACCTCACAATCTTCTCCAAAGGCGAGATCTCTTCAGTCTAGTCTTCACGTCAATACTTCTAATCATGAGAAGTTTGACACGTTGGGAAGCCGTATCACTTCCGAAAGGTCATATTGGGGATTTTCCTTCAAGATTTTTGGAGAGTTTGGTTTCATACCAAAGTACTGGGAATGGACTGAAGACATGTTATACCACTTCAACAAAAATTTGACGACTATTAGTATATATGATGCTGTTTATGCATCATTATACACTTATGATCACAACAAGGATGTCATTTGCGCTTTTTGTGAAGCTTGGTGTCCGGCTACCAATACTCTCCATCTTGCTACTGGGGAAGCTTCCATCTCCTTATGGGATTTGCATAAGCTAGGCGGTTTGCCCATTCACGGCATATTTTATGATGAAGTCATTCCTTGTGCTGCCGAATTGGCTGGCTTTGATAACAAGGGAAGATTCATCCCGAGATGTTGTGAATATCTATTTGCTGCATTCCATCTTTTGAAGCAAGGCAAGGAGGATAAGGTGTCTATTGAGGATTGGATCAATTTTTGGTTTCAAGGGAAATTGCGTTACACCAAATCACCTGCTCGAAAAGCAAAGAAGCTTGTTCGTCCAAAAGCTACACATAACCCTACTGGGATTCTTCGGAAATACCAAGGTCGGGGAATGGCAGGAGATGGAGCATTCACTACACTTGGAATCAAAGACAGTTTAACAACAGACACTTATTTAGCTGCCTTCCTTTCTTGTTGGATTTGTGTTTTCATTTTTCCAAGTAAAGATTCAGAATTTGTTCGGCCAGAGACATTTAAGATAGCCAGCCTGATGGCGATTGGGAGAACTGTTAATCTCGCGGTCCCGGTGTTAGCCAATATTTACCATGGACTAAACCGAATTACATTTTCCGCTCAAGCGGGCTCTTCAGATGCGTGTTTTCCAATTCACTATATTTATGGGTGGCTAAGTTATTACTTCCGGACTCACTTTCAAAATCCAGATGATGTCTATGGGCCTTTGATGAGCAAGTTTTCAGGAGAAGGTGGAGCCAAATACTTTGAGGATTATGACGCCCGCAAGTTGATTCATAGTGGCATAGTGTGGAATGCTAACTTATATCCCAGGAATAGAGATGAAGTGATTGTTGATGATGACACTCTTAGTAAGATCAATCATGGCTACCTTGTTAATGTTCGTTCGAGCTATTTGCCTGCCCGATGTAACCAAGCCATCATTGTGGAACCTTACAGTCCTCATCGATTTGGGAGACAATTTGGGTTTTGTCAAGATATTCCCGGAGCTCTTAAGGAAGATATTCGTTCTGGATCTGTGGATGATTTATGTAGGTTTTGGAGAATTTGCACTCGTTCTCATACAAAGTCCAGATTGATCTCTCCAGCTCGTTCTCTAAATCCTAATGATCATGTAACCGCAAGATACATGGAATGGTGGTCGAAAGTTCATGAGCCATATCTTGAGCATTCTATTGATATTTTGATTTCGAGCATCCGTACATCACCATCGAAGAGAAGAAAACCTCCAAAGGATGTTAAGAAAAAGTCTTTAGAGATTTCGCAAGACAAATCCAATAAAGCCAAAGTCTCGTCCACCATAGATTTAACAGAGGAGCATGTGAAGACTTCACAAGAAGTTCCTCGATCAATGTCATTAGTTGATGAAGGACAAAGGGTTTTACCGAAAGTCATCGAAGGGAAGCATAATGCGATCGTTGAAGATTCAATTGATGAGAGTGATCATGAAAGACATTGGAAGCGAACCAGGCCAAGGAAATCCTTTCAAGGTGATATATCCCCCGCCAAAAGTGAAGCTTTAGTTTCTAGTTCGCATGAGTTCAACAAACTTGTAGCTAAGATCAGAAATAATGTTTCAAGTACCATTTCCAACCAAGAAGATGCTTGCCCTAATGTGATTGTTAATAATACTTCCCCTATAGTGAAGACTTCCACAGGCCCTCATGTTGAAGCTAGTCATCTCGCCCTTCCAGAATTTTCTATGTTTAGTGCTGAGAAAGTGATATCCGATAGTCAGTTGAAGCTTGCAACTATTTTGTGGGAAAGCATTCAACCAAGGATTATTCGCGCTTCTTTTGATCGGGTTTCTTCACTTAGTGGTGATGTTCACAAGATCTTCGATGCAATAGAAGCAATCAAGTCCGTTGATTCATCCTCATTGAAAGGCATGGTGGAAGACTACTTTACACAAGTCCAAAAGTTTAATGAGCTTGAATCTTCCATTTCTTCATCCAAGGATAGAATTGAAAGACTTCAAGGACTTGAAATTCGATTTAAAGATTCAATGTTACTTGAACATAAAACTGTTGAGAACCTTAACACCCTGCAGTCGAACCTGGCAGATATAGAGCAAGAGTTCATTACTTTGCAACGCAAAAAACATAGACTTGAATCTTCGCTCCAAGAAACTGAAGATGAACTGAAAAGAAGAAGAACCGACACCTCCAAGATTCGTGAAGAGATGAATTCTGTTGAGTCTATTACTATCCTTACTGAGGATGAAGCCAAAAACTTAGATTTGTTGCGAAATATGTTGGAAGCCTCTCGAGACGACTTGAAGAATTTCAAATGGAAGCCCTGAATCCCTTTTGATGTAACTTTTTTTTTTAAAATTTATATTAGTTCTTAGGCTTGCTTTTTTTTTTTTATTGTAAGTTCTTTTCAAATTTGAAATGAAGTTAAATTTCTTTTTCTCCATATATCATATTTCTTTTGCACTTTCTGAAGCATTTTTGCATCATGTATGGACTACAAATTAAATTCCCAAAGATCTTTCATTTGCAAAAGATTTGTTTTACTTGAAAAATAATTTGAATCATGAAATTTGAATGGAGAATTATCATGATACTTTCAAGTGAACAAAAGATAATATTTGAATCAAATTTTTTTTTTTTTTGTTTGGACTGAACTTGGCAATGAAACCAAGCTGCCTACATACCCTCGAATTTGAAGGATCAAGTCATAACGTAGTTCATCATTTTTTTTGTGCCCTAACTTTTGCCTAAGTTGTCCTAGAAAGGATTTTCAACATAGCGGGTTTTTTTTTTTTTTGGATGTGCAGTTTAAGCTCGTGCTTAGGAGCATTATCTTCTTTAAGCATAGTAACGCTTCAAAAACTTTCCATTGATCGGTCCAACTTTGACACCATCTTGATCAACGATCTTGTATGCACCATTGGTATAAACTTCTCGAACAACGTATGGTCCATCCCATTTTGAAAGGAACTTGTTGCCAATACGATGTGAAGTATTTATGGGTCTTCTTACAGCAAGGACTAAATCTCCAACTTGGAAAGATCGCTGCTTGACTTTCTTATTAAAAGCTTTGGATAGTCGAGCTTGATAGCACTCTAAGCGTTGTTGGGCTTCCAACCTTTTCTCATCCAGTGCTTCTAATTCTTCCAAACGTAAACGTACATTGTTTTCACTAGAAAGATCTTCCTGGATTGCAATCCTCAATGATGGAATTTGCCGCTCAAGTGGCAAAACAGCTTCTACACCATAAACAAGTGCATACAGAGTGGCTTGAGTTGGTGTGCGATATGTAGTTCGATAAGCCCACAGAGCTTCTCCTATCCTTTCATGCCAATATTTCTTTGAACGGTTAACAACTTTCTTGAGAAGATTGCACAAAGTCTTGTTAAAAGCTTCTGCTAATCCGTTTGCGGGAGCGTGGTACATTGAAGACTTGTACTGCTTGAAGTCAAACTGTGCACATAATCTGCTCATGTCAAACTGCTTCCCATTATCAGTTATGATGTGACGAGGTACACCATACCGATAAATGATATTTGTCCTGATAAAAGTTGCAACAGTTTCTTTTTTTACTTCCCTGTAAGGTGCCACTTCTGCCCACTTTGAAAAGTAATCCGTAGCGGCAAGTATATACATATGCCCTAGTGAACTCTTAGGTAATGGTCCTACCAAATCAAGTCCCCAAGCATCGAACGACCAAGATGTGACTGTCGGATGTAATGGTTAAAGAGGTTGATGGATGAAGTTTGCATGAAACTGACAAGCTTGACATTTCTTGGAGTAGTCCATGCTATCCTTTACCATTGTTGGCCAGTAGTATCCCATTCTTTTTATTTGAAAGTGCAATTTAGCTCCAGACTGATGTGCACCACAAATTCCTGAATGAGCTTCTTGTAAGGTTTTGGATACTTCATCTTCTCCTAAACATCGAAGGAAGACACCATCAAAAGAGCGGCGATAGAGCGTACCCTTGAAGTAAATAAATCGAGGAGCTCGACGTTTCACTTCTGTTTTATGCCTTGGATCATTGGGTAGCCTCCCATGCTCTAAATAATCAATCAATGGTTGTCTCCAATCTTTTTTTTCAACTTCGCAAACTGAAACAACATTGGATTCCGTATTGTCATCTTTAAAATCAACTGGAGGTAAAATCCATCGTTTGCAAAGAGGGACTTTTACTTCTACACTTGGCATGGCAAGAGCTGATGCTAGATTAGCTAGAGAATCTGCTTGCTTGTTTTCTCTTCTTGGTACATGTTCCAAGCTTACATTGTCAAACCATTCCAGAATCTTCTTCGCATGGTTGACATATGGTAAGAGGTCTGGCTTTTTAACTTCGTAAAGTGAAAGAAGTTGGTTGATGACCAATTTGGAATCCCCAAACACTTTAAGTTGAGTGATCTTACACTGCCATTTCCAATCCAATGATCAGAGCTTGGTATTCTGCTACATTGTTGGAACAATTTTCAGTGAGAGTAAATGCGTAAGGCAATACATCTCCTTCTGAAGTGACAAAGACAACACCTGCTCCAGCTCCATCTTGACGGACAGTCCCATCGAAAAATAGTTTCCATGGCCTGGGAATTTCGATGAAAAGAGCATCTTCATCTGGGAGATCTTCAGAGAATTCCCAATCATCTGGAATCGGATGGTTTGCAAGGAAATCGGCAAGTGCTTGCCATTTAACAGCCTTTTGTGGAATATAAGTAATATCGAACTCTTGTAGCAAAAGAGCCCATTTTGCCAATCTTCCACTGAGCACAGCCTTGGACATGAGATATTTGAGGGGATCTGCTCGCGAAATCAAACGAACAGAATGAGCTTGTAAATAATGTCTCAGCTTTTTAACTACAAACATCAATGACAAACAAGTCTTTTCAATAGGAGAATAATTTAATTCAGCGCCATTAAGAGTTCTACTAAGATAGTAGAGTGCAATTTTTTTTCCTTCATTATTCTCTTGTGCCAATAATGCTCCTAAGGAACGTTCTTGTGCAGCAATATAAAGGATTAACGGTTGTCCTGGTATAGGTGCCTTCAGAATAGGTGGTTGTAACAAAAAGGTCTTAATGCTCTTAAAAGCATTACTGCAGGCCTTATCCCAGACAAAAGGGACATCCTTCTTCATTAGCCGACTAAATGGTTGACATCGACCAGCCAAGTTTGAGATAAAGCGTCGGATATATGCCAATCTTCCTTGCAGACTTTTAAGTTCATGCAGATTGCGCGGTTCAGGCATTTTCATGATTGCATCTATTTTTGATTGATCGATCTCAATCCCACGATGTCGTACGATGAACCCCAAAAACTTACCCGAGGATACTCCGAACGCACACTTGAGCGGATTCATTTTCAATTGGTATTTGCGCAATCTTTCAAACACTTGGCGAAGGTCAGCAAGATGATCGGATTTTTCCTTTGACTTTACTACCAAGTCATCAACATAACATTCAACATTTTTGTGAAGCATATCATCAAAGATCTTTTGCATTACTCTTTGATAAGTAGCGCCTGCATTCTTTAATCCAAACGGCATAACTTTGTAACAGTATATTCCTTTTGGAGTTCGAAATGCAGTAAGTTCTTCATCTCTTAGAGCCATGCGAATTTGATTATAGCCAGACGATCCATCCATAAATGACAAAGCTTCATGGCCAGTTGTAGCATCAACCATTATTTCTGTTATAGGGAGAGGAAAGTCGTCCTTTGGACAAGCATTGTTCAAATCTCGAAAATCTACACAAACTCGAAGTTGACCATTTTTCTTTCTCACTGGAACAATATTTGAAATCCAAGTGGGATACTTGACTTCTCTAATAAAGCCAGCTTTGATGAGCTTATTGACCTCAGCTTCAATTTGGGGGATCAAGTCAGGATGGAAACGTCGTTGAGCTTGTTTGATAGGTCGGACACTTTTCTTGACAGCCAGATGATGCATAGCTACTTTTGGATCAAGTCCCGACATTTCTTTGTAAGTCCAAGCAAAGATATCTCGATACTCTATCAAAAGATCAAGATAGGCTTTTTCCTCTTCTGGTGGTAAGCAAGCATTAATAAAGATTGGTGGTGGATCTTCATTAGTACTGATGTTAACCTCCTTTAGTTCGTCAATAGTAGCTTGATTTCCTTCTTCAAAGGATGAAGGGGCTTCTTGGGCTTCTTCCTCTTGAGATTTTTCACCAGTTTCCTTTACAGATACATGGTTAGAAGTAAAGATTTCTGTTTCTTCAAGTTCTTCTTCCTCTGAGGATGAGACTGATTTGGTTATTGATGGAGACTCAATTAAGAGTTGTAAACCCAAGTGCAGGTTATGTTCAAGTAATAAATTCTCGGGTGTCCGAGGTCGAACCACAGGGAAGCGTACTAGTAAGTATAAGTTTATAAATATATATGAAAAAGAAAATAAACAAGATATTAGGGAATCAATAACAAAGAAAGTAAACAAGATATTAGAGAACAAAATAAACAAAATAACATAAAAGCAATTAAACAAGATATAAAAAAACAATAAGAAAGGATGTTGAGGTTAGAGAATCCACTCTTGGTGTTATGCTAAGATTAATCTTGTTTTATTACACAATTGAAATCCACACATAAAGGAGGTTCCAATCGGAAGGTTTAGCAATTCAGTCCAAATTGTCCAACGTCCATAGCATATGATATTATGTTCATTTGGTGTCCTCAAAACTCATAAAAAGAGTCCAAGCATTCCTTATGCCAAGGTATATGTCTACAACAAATCAAGGTTATGAAACCAAGCATTTACTGTGCCATTTTCATTGTCAATAATGAATCAAGATCTCTACTTTGCAAGTATGATTTTAAACCAAAAGAAAATATTATCTATACTAGTGTTTATAAATGATGATTCATTTTAGCTCATGTTTAAGAGACTAACCTTAGCATTTACCAAGAGCTTCACCTCATCACCTCAACAATATGATTAGCAACACATACTAAAAATGAAAAGAAATGTAAGAAGCATAAGTAAATAAAGAAAAAGGAAACTAGAGAAAGGAAAGAAAAAGAAAAAGAAAACTTAGAGAATTTTATTACAATGGCTAATATCCTACCAATGTATAATGTCCCCTAATACTCATCCAAGGCCCTCTATTTATACACATTTTGGAGAGCTAAATGACAAGAGACAAGCTTTATAAATTTCAAAGGTAGGTATAATAGGTGGGTGCATTTTTCTAACAATTTTCATCATGTTGTATGACAATTCTGATCAGTCAGCTTGATGGTCGATTTTGTCAATGTTGGAGGCTCGATCTGATCAAATGGTCTTCTAGAAAAATATGCCCCTATCAGTTACTGATCCATAACCGTTGGAATCAGATCATTTGCTCATGTGGATCGGAAGATATGGTCAAAATACCAAAACGGTGCAGAACAGACGTCATTGCACATCAGCCAACTTGATGGTTGATTTCGGTAGGGAAAACGACTCCGTTTCAAGAAGTGTAAAACATGAAAAAGATAGATATGCCTCTTAAATTTAGACGGTTAAAATTTCAGCCTTATTGCTTCAGTGAAACTCCAGATATAGCTGATACGGAAAAAGGTGTCGAAACTAGAACTGAATTGGATTTGCCCTTAATTCTTGATTTAACCTAGTAATCTGAAATCACTGAAAGAAACTCATGAAAAACACCAAATTACATAAAAATATAAAAGATCATAAACACAAGTAGACTAAGCAATAATAACTCGTATTTGACACAAAACAATAATAAAACATAACTAAAAACTATATAATTATACGAGTTATCACACCCCCACACTTAGATTGTTGCTAGTCCCTAGCAACGACTCAATAAAAATAAAATAAGAAAATCTAATCTAATCCATTTTCGTAGGAAATCACGGTGGCACTTAGCATGTGACACAAGCCTTTAAACCCCTAGGTGTCCCTAGTGGACGAGTTTAGTCTCGTGAGGGTTTGCTAGAACGATACCCACAAACATTGAAAAACTAAAATATAAGTAAACTACATACACTAAAAATATTTACTCCTAATCCTTTCAATATAAATTAGAGACAATCTTTGAACAAGTCTTATAAACTAATCAATAGCTCAAAGAATTTCACAAAAATTCATGCTTGAATGTAAATAAATGAGTTAAGCCAATATTAACATAACATATTTCAATCAAAATAGTGCATATTCAACTTAATCTCAACCTCTCACATGGGATACTCTCATGATTTTCACTCTTTAAAGTAGTGGTAAAGTGTTTACACTCAATCAATCTCATGAAAACACTTCTACCATATGCTTGCTTGTCCACCTATTCTCCACTATTTAGATCATACAACTTCATAAATCAAGAGGTCTTTTTTCAAGGTTGTAATGGGGCCAAAGGGTTATAATGTGGTTAAAGAACAAAAGGATAAAGATATCACAAAGGTTCCAAAGAGTTCATAGAGTTTAGAGACATAATAAGATCATACGAATAAAACTTCTCAAAACTCTTATAAAGCACATAATAACATAGGCTAAATATTCATGTTGAGCCTTTGCTTCATTCTAACCAACTTTGTAACATCTTTTTCTTTACTTTAACTAGAAGTTCAAGAGAAGATTTTTTTTTTTTTAATATGGGAATGTATTTGACAATGATCCCTTTCTTTTTCTCTTGACTTTTGCCTCTCTCCTCCCCCACACTTATCTTTCGTTCTAACCCAAATTTTCAAAAAGTATCCCTTGTTTTTGCAATATGTCTCAAAATATATAATCCATCTTTAGAACAAGGGTAAGGATATAAGTATATTTAGGCTAGGTGTAAGTTCTGGTTACCAATAAAATAGCATATTTAATGTAGGCTCAAATTGGCTCACTAGTGGGGATGTTCTCTTAGAACATTAATAATGGATGGCTGTTTGGCTCTGGTTATAATCCTAATGCCTCTATCATATTCATGTTGTCACATGTATCAATATAGTCTCAAACGGTTTAAAGCAAGTTCTAGAGAATCATGTAATCATAAGAGCTCTCAAGAAAGAAATTAGATTGATTTGTATAATGCATCAATCATTATAGGCTCAAAAACTCACAAGGATGATTATACAAGTCAGATTAAGTCTAAACATGCTTCTTTCTCAATCAACATATCATATTAACATTGGCTCATAAAAAGGTTGACATCAAGCTCAATTCTCATGAAAATCTTCTCACTAATAAATCTGTTTTAGACTTATGCAATTCATATCTCATCATTGTATTAAAAAGGAACTAGAACACATTAAAATAATAATAATAATAATAAAGACTCATAAAAAAAATAGTAGACAAAAATAAAAGAAATCCTAAATCGTTCCCCCCACACTTAATTCTTACATTGTCCTCAATGTAAGTCTATTAACCCAAATGAAAGAATCATGTGTAAGAGAAAAGAACTAATAACATAAGAATAGGAATAACTAAGACTCAAAACAAAACAAACTCATGCAACCTAAATAATCTTAAAATACTAAACAAAAATTAACAAGTAAACATAAAAAGATTAAAATCAAACTGACAAGGTATGTCTCAAGTCTCCCTTACTCAGACCTTGTTCAGAATGAATACTTCTAAATGGCTTAAAACACATCAAATTTTTTATTTTATTTTTATTTTTACAAATTAGCAAAATATGTCCCTTACCCCCTACTAAAGGTAGAATTTAGGAGATATTACCTGCAGAGGTTGCTAACCACTTATTATAACTGAGACACAACAAACAAAATGTTAGATAATGTCACAAAGACAGAGTGCAATCCACTCTTTGCTCGTCCATATCTCTTTTTCTTTTTCCGAGCGTTTGCGAAACAACCGTAGCAGGTAAATACTCATAAGCTTGGAGCTTTTTGAGTAAATCTTCAATGGTTGTAGCAGAAATTATGGTTCTCCTTGCCTCTGAAAACATGAATCCATTATCCACAGCATTATCTAAATATGAAAGCAAATTACTAAAATAACCATTAATATTAAGCAAACCAATGGGTTTCTTATTTGTGACCAAAGATGACCAAGAAGCCACGCAAGCTATTTCTTCCAATGTACCCAGACCTCCTGGTAAAGCAATGAATGCATCGGCAGAATGGTACATGATTGTCATCCGTTCAGGGATACTCCAGACTTGTATTTCCTTACCCACGGTAGGTCCACAAAAACCTGTGAATAGTTTTGGCACAATTCCTAGAACTGGACTTCCTCCGGCGTGTGCTGATGTAGCGACTGCTCCCATTAAACCCGTACTACCGCCTCCATAAATCAACTGGATCTTTTGTTGGGCAAGTATTACTCCAACTCTTATGGCTTCATCAGCGAATATGTTATTTTTCCCTGGATAAGCACCTCCAAAGACACAAATTTTTTTAATGCGCTGGGACGAAGTACTTTCCATTTTTTTTCAAGTGCCTGAAAGAGAATGAGTACATGGTGTAATATATAGAGGACTGAGTAATGAATCAGACAAGAGTAATAATGTCGCCGAAAGTGTATTTGACCTGTCAGAAGAAAATGTTAACCTAACAAAAGATTTTTGCGTGATTTCAGGAAGAAAATCAAAAAGAGAAGAAAAATCAACCGTAAAAGACCAATGCAAAAAAAAAACGAGAATAATTACACAAATCTAACAACACGTAAATTAAACCGAAATGAAGTTATTGCAAATCAAACCAAAAGTTGAGAAGTCATTTATTGTAGTTGTGATTGTGGCTCACATCTTCATCTGGTTTTACGTCCAGAAACGGCTTAAACGCCTTCTATGAGTCGAGGATATGCTTCCCATCCAGTTTTCTTACAAGCTGGCAAACATGGTCTTTTAACATCAGATTCCCAAGATGTTGCCATTCCCTTTGGAATTGCGGCCATAAATCAAGAATTTCTCTTTGTACGTCTCCACTAGGATGCGTCTCAAGAGAAAGTTGGATATTACCCAAATTCTCCTTACTCAGTCCATCCTTAATGAATTCAATTTTATCATCTCGATTAGAGGACGGAATCCCAATAGAACGACATTTACCGTTACACGTTCATCGTGCACATTTGTGGTAATTTGAACTCATGCGCTTTGCTCGTCGCTTCTTTGCATAAGTGCTTCTACCTGTACCTGGTAAATGCAAAACAGGAAGATATTCATCTTCACGTACCTTGGCTTCAATTATCCAACGTATATCTTCAGGAATCCCTTTGTGCATAAGCATTCTTAATCTTTCAAATCGAACTTGGTAAAGCTTCAGTAAAATATTTCGAGGAAAAGGAGGAAATCGTTTCTGCAATCTTGTGAGAATATCATCCATCCTAAAAAAATGAAATAAAATAAAATGAAAGAGAAATTGAAAGAGAAAGAAAAATTTATATACAATATCAGTTTTGTGGGTAGCTGATGGAACCGACTTAAATAATCACGGAGTACCGTTATCCGCCATTTAACCGGGGTTAAAAAAAAATTATATTTACATCTAGTTATTTTCAAAACAAGGATCAGAAAGAAAAACAACCTCTTCTTGAGTAACATGATTTTCCAAAAAGAGTTTGAGTCTTTGTCCATTTACCTTGAATACGTTACCATTTTTAGGATTCTCAATGTCAACTGCTCCATAATGATACACATGCTTAACCACAAATGGGCCAGTCCATCTTGATCTCAACTTACCAGGAAATATGTGAAGTCTAGAATTATAAAGTAGAACTTTTTGCCCAACATCAAATGTTTTTCTTGAAATTAACTTGTCATGAAAGGCTTTAGTTCTTTCTTTATGAATTTTAGAATTCTCATATGCATCATTTCTGAGTTCCTCAAGTTCATTTATGACTGGAAAAGTTTCATTCTCACCCAAAAAGGAATATTTTAGCTCGGATGGCAATGGTTTTAAATCCAGCTTGGGTGGTTCAATAGTTGATGGTACAGTGACATTTGTGAGTGATGGAAGTTCCTCAAACTTTTGTTTCCAACAATGCTTAACCTGAAAAGAATTTAACAAAGAATCAGTGTGTGAAATTTCTGAATCATTATCAAACTCACATTCAATTAAATAAGCTTCTAAAGGATCATGGAATGTGGTAGTGGTGAGATGTTCATGAACAAGTTCTTCAATGAAATCCACTTCATGTACTTCTGAATCATCACCAGGTTGCTTGCAAGTGTTGAACACATTTAATTCTAAAGTCATATTTCCAAAAGAAATGTTCAACATACCATTCCTGCAATTTATCAGAGCATTAGAAGTTGCAAGAAATGGACGGCCTAATATAACAGGAATTTGAACATTTGGATTTGAAACAGGATGTGTGTCCAAAACAATAAAATCATCAGGGAAGTAAAAATTATCAATTTGAACCAAAACATCTTCAACTATCCCTCGAGGAATTTTTACAGAACGATCAGCTAGTTGAAGTGTAACAGGTGTTTCCTTGAGTTCACCTAAACCTAACTGTTGATAAACAGAAAAAGGCAAAAAATTAACACTAGCACCAAGATCAAGCAATGCACGTTCTATTCTAGTGTTTCCAATGATGCATGAGATTGTTGGACATCCAGGATCTTTGAATTTTGGTGGAGTAAGGTGCTGAATGATTGAGCTCACACTTTCCGTCAGAAATGCTTTCTTTTGTACATTATGTTTCCTTTTAAATGTGCACATGTCCTTCAAAAATTTAGCATAAGATGGAACTTGTTTGATTGCATCCAATAAAGGAATGTTAATCTTAACTTGTTTGAAAAGTTCATAAATTTCTGCATTTTGATTCAAATTCTTTATTGTTTGCAACCTTTGAGGAAAAGGAGCAGGATGCATACCTTTTTCTTTGTCCAAATTTTCAAGAAGTTCAGACTTACCATCATCCTTACCGTTACTTTTCGGAGGGGAAGGGGGATCTTGGTCTTTTGATGGAATGTTTTTGTCAATTGCCTTTCCACTTCGAAGAGTTGTGATAGAACTGGCATTTTCCTGTTGAGTTTCATTGGAGCAAGAAACAAAACATTGAGTAGAAGGGTTAGGCTGAGGTTGAGCAGGAAACTTACCTTTTTCTTGAGTGCGTAATGAAGCTGTCAATGTGGACAAGGTGTTTTTGATCTCATTGATGTCCTGTGAAGTTTGGTTATTCACATTTGCTTGTGTTTGCATGAATGCTTGCAATGTCTCTTCCAAGGTTTGTACACGTGAAGGTTGATAGGAAAAAGTGTTGCCCGGCTTTTGAGATTGTGGTACCTGAACATGATTATTATTCCGCCAACTGAAGTTGGGATGATTTCTCCATTCAGGGTTATACGTTTCAGAGTAAGGAGAAGGAAAAGGCTTTTTAAATGTGTTTATGGAATTTACTTGATCATGCAACGCTTCTTTAAGAATGGGAATGTTTGGGCATTGAGAAGTGGGGTGTCCCATGATTTCACAAATTCCACAACTTTCTTCATTTTTAACCGTTTTGACTTCTTTTACTTCTCTAAGTTCCATGGCTTCAATCTTTCTAGCCAAATTAGCTACTTTAGCTTTTATTTCATCTTCTTGACTAAAATGATATTTACCTCTGTTAGAAACAAGATTAGATCTATTGGAACTTTCAGAGGAATTATCTGTGTGCCAGGCTTGAGAGTTATCTGCCAAATGGTCTAGGTAGTCAAAGGCTTCTTCAGGTTCTTTTTCTAGAAACTCACTGTTACACATTGTTTCAACAAATTGTTTAGTTTCGGGAGTTAAACTTTCATAAAAGAAACTAATAAGACGCCATTTTTCAAAACCATGATGTGGACAAGAACTTAACAAATCTTTAAAACGCTCTCAGCACTGAAAAAATGCTTCATTTTGATTTTGATTGAAATTTTGAATCTGTCTTTTCAAAGCAGTAGTTTTATGTGCTGGGAAAAATTTCTTTAGAAACTCAGTTTGTAATTCTTGCCATGTGCCAATTGACCTTGGTTTTAAATTATGAAGACAAATTTTTGCTTTATCTTTTAAAGAAAAAGGAAATAATTTTAGCTTGACAATTTCATTTGTACATTGTTGGTCATTAAAGGTGACACATACATCCTCGAAGTCTTTTAGAAACGAGTAAGCACTTTCCGATTCTAACCCATGGAAATTTGGAAGCAAAGCTATCATACCTGGTTTAAAACGAAAGTTGTTTGCATTGAGAGGAAAAATAAAACAAGAGGGTGATGAGCTTCGAGTTGGTTGCAAGTAGTCACGCATGGTGCGTACTTGTCTGTTCTCATCTTCAGCATGAACACTTTCATTGTCAGCCATGGTAGGAGTTGTATTAGAAAGATTACCTGAAAAAGTTTCACAATAAAATCTAACTAAACGACGAGATCTAAAATCACGTCGCCAAACAAGCATAAAACAAAGTTAATATACAGATTAGGCGGTATAACCAGCCAATAAAAATAAAACAAAGTTAATATACAATATAAATATAAATATATAGAAAATTAGGCGGTATAACCAGCCAATAAAAATAAATATACTTATAAACTTATATACTTAGTATTGCCTCCCCGGCAACGGCGCCAAAAACTTGATGGAGACTCAATTAAGAGTTGTAAACCCAAGTGCAGGTTATGTTCAAGTAATAAATTCTCGGGTGTCCGAGGTCGAACCACAGGGAAGCGTACTAGTAAGTATAAGTTTATAAATATATATGAAAAAGAAAATAAACAAGATATTAGGGAATCAATAACAAAGAAAGTAAACAAGATATTAGAGAACAAAATAAACAAAATAACATAAAAGCAATTAAACAAGATATAAAAAAACAATAAGAAAGGATGTTGAGGTTAGAGAATCCACTCTTGGTGTTATGCTAAGATTAATCTTGTTTTATTACACAATTGAAATCCACACATAAAGGAGGTTCCAATCGGAAGGTTTAGCAATTCAGTCCAAATTGTCCAACGTCCATAGCATATGATATTATGTTCATTTGGTGTCCTCAAAACTCATAAAAAGAGTCCAAGCATTCCTTATGCCAAGGTATATGTCTACAACAAATCAAGGTTATGAAACCAAGCATTTACTGTGCCATTTTCATTGTCAATAATGAATCAAGATCTCTACTTTGCAAGTATGATTTTAAACCAAAAGAAAATATTATCTATACTAGTGTTTATAAATGATGATTCATTTTAGCTCATGTTTAAGAGACTAACCTTAGCATTTACCAAGAGCTTCACCTCATCACCTCAACAATATGATTAGCAACACATACTAAAAATGAAAAGAAATGTAAGAAGCATAAGTAAATAAAGAAAAAGAAAACTAGAGAAAGGAAAGAAAAAGAAAAAGAAAACTTAGAGAATTTTATTACAATGGCTAATATCCTACCAATGTATAATGTCCCCTAATACTCATCCAAGACCCTCTATTTATACACATTTTGGAGAGCTAAATGACAAGAGACAAGCTTTATAAATTTCAAAGGTAGGTATAATAGGTGGGTGCATTTTTCTAACAATTTTCGTCATGTTGTATGACAATTCTGATCAGCCAGCTTGATGGTCGATTTTGTCAATGTTGGAGGCTCGATCTGATCAAATGGTCTTCTAGAAAAATATGCCCCTATCAGTTACTGATCCATAGCCGTTGGAATCAGATCATTTTCTTATGTGGATCGGAAGATATGGTCAAAATACCAAAACGGTGCAGAACAGACGTCATTGCACATCAGCCAACTTGATGGTTGATTTCGGTAGGGAAAACGACTCCGTTTCAAGAAGTGTAAAACATGAAAAAGATAGATATGCCTCTTAACTTTGGACGGTTAAAATTGCAGCCTTATTGCTTCAGTGAAACTCCAGATATAGCTGATATGGAAAAAGGTGTCGAAACTAGAACTGAATTGGATTTGCCCTTAATTCTTGATTTAACCTAGTAATCTGAAATCACTCAAAGAAACTCATGAAAAATACCAAATTACATAAAAATATAAAAGATCATAAACACAAGTAGACTAAGCAATAATAACTCGTATTTGACACAAAACAATAATAAAACATAACTAAAAACTATATAATTATACGAGTTATCAGTTATAACCACTGTGTGCTTTCTAGCCTTTAAAACTTCACCAGTAGTTACCTTCCATTCGCTTTGCCTTTTCATTCGAGAAGGAATTTTGCTGTGAAAATCCCTTGATTCCTTTAAAGTGGAAGACTTTCTTTTTCGACCACAGTTAACTTCTTTAGAGTACAGACTTCCAAGCCTTGACTGAATGGAAATTGGTTTACTTACAGAAACTTCACTGCATTTTTCTCCCATTCGTTCAAAAACTGACTTTCGTGATGATTGAATGCTCAAACGATCAAACACTGAACATCGTGTTGAGCGTGCCCTCAAGCGATCAAACACTGAAAGTCCTGGTGGCTTCACTGCATCTTCTTGCTCCTCGGGAACTTCCTCCACATTTATGTACCTCGAAGTTTGTTTATGAATCTTCAATTTTAATGGAGAATATCCAAGCCCCTCTCTAGAAGTTCCGATGTGATCAATCTTCTTTTGCCAGACCTGTCGGATCTTGAATGAACTTTGCGGCTTTTCTTTGCTAGGCTCTTTTGTCTCGTGAGCCAATTTTGCAACATCCTCTTGTTTATATCCAGCTTTGACAAGCAACCTATAAGCATTAGGATCAAAATATTTAGCTCGATGAGTAGGAAGATCCTGATGTTCGCAAAGAGATTCTTCTACTGGTCTAACAAATCCTTGCAGTGGAGGTATAAGGCCTCTTGATTCTTCTAAGTTAGTGAGGGGAAGAGTCAGATCCTTTAAACCTTGAGCAAGTTCATCTTCTCCAACTGTGGAAGAAGCCAAATTCTTTCCCTTTTGCTTTAATTCTTGCATCGGGTTGGACATTACTTCTTCGATAAATGCATCTTTTAGATAAAACTTTGCATCTGCGAAATGTGCTTCTGCTATAGTAAATGGCTTAGCGTCTGCAAGGATCGTCTTGACTTGACCGTTTATGCAATACTTGAGACATTGGTGCAGAGTTGAGGAGACTACACCATTTTGATGTATCCACGGTCATCCTAACAACATGTTGTACGTCGTTTTGGCATCGATTACATGGAAAAGTGGACTTGACTCCATATCTCCAATGAAAAGTTGAAGTCTAAGTTTTCCAAGAGCTCTTTGTCCCCCTTGGTTGAATCCTTGGATCATCAAGCGGCTTTGCATCAATTCATCCAAAGGAACTCCCAATTCTTTCATTGTCATCAACGGGAGTATGTTGACAGCAGAACCATCATCGATCAAGATTCTATTGATCTTCTGTTCCCGAGTATATCCTACGACGAACAACGGTCGATTATGAGGGGTTGGCCCTAGCAACAGATCCTCATCAGAAAAGTTAATTTTCGTAGCACAAGAATGCTCATCAACTTCAAATGCTACTGAGTCTGTGTTGTTTTCATTATCTTTATTGCCACCGTTATGGTAACAAGTCATGAAAACCAAATCTTCATTTCTAAGCTGAATTGTCATGAATTCGTTTAAAGTGATTTGCCTTCTTGACTTCCTCCCTACTGAATTTTTACCCCGAGATGGCATTTTTGCTTCTTGAGGCACATTGGGCTTTGGGAATTTAGATGGTTGTTTGACCATCTTAGTTCTTGTAGGCACTTTCACAACTTTTGGAAGATTCTTCTTTTTGCTTTTTCGGCGTGTGACTAGAGTCCAACCATCGTGATCTTGATTTTGTCTTTGAAGCAAATAGTTGCCCCACTTCCCTGAAGATCCACTATCGTACTTGTACTTGGAGCCAGTATGATAGGATCAAAAGAGCCAAATTTTATGGTTCTATCCAGCAAATTGGATTGAGAAACCGTATTGACTGATGCCAAATTTGACGACATCGTTTCTTCTTCAAACTCGATTTTCCCTTCTTCATAGAGTCGCATAATTCTATCCTTCAAAATAAAGCACTTCTCCAGAGGATGGCTAATCAAGCGATGGTACTTGCAATAATTGGAGTCTTCTACTTTATCAGCTTCTTCAGGTCGCTTCATTTCTGGCAACTGAATCAGCTTAGTCTTTAAAAGTTCTTCAAGAATGCTTGAAACATTAGAATCAGGAAAAGGATACTTCTTTTCTTGCCTCTCCTTCAAAGTGATCTTGCCTTTACCTTTGTCTTGGATAGGAAAAGATTTCGTCTCTTGAGATTGTTTTGACTTGGGAGATATCTTAAGAGGCTTGGTAGTCACGGCCATGGACTGTTTGCTTTCTCCCTTGTTGGTAAAGGTTTTGCCCCCTTTGCGGGTATCTTGTTTTTCCTTGGCTTTCTTTGGCTCTTGCACCGGAGGTTCTTGATTTCCAGCAGCTGTCATACTCAACTCCATATCATGAGCACGAGTGGCTAATTCTTCAAAGGTCTTAGGCTTGATGCCTTGAAGAATGTAACGCAAGCCCCAATTCATGCATTGGATGCACATGTCAAGGGCAGAAGACTCAGACAGTCTTTCTTTGCAGTTAAGGCTCAGATTTCTCCATCTGTGAATGTAATCAATAACTGGCTCATCCTTCCATTGACGTGAGCTTGTGAGTTCGATCATGCTGACTAAGCGACGAGTGCTGTAGAATCGATTAAGGAATTCACGCTCAAGTTGTTCCCAGCTGTTAATCGTCCCAGGCTCAAGATCAGTATACCAATCAAAGGCGTTGCTTTTTAGGGAGCGAACGAACTGCTTCACCATGAGATCCCCATAGGTACCAGCATTATTGCAAGTTTCCACGAAATGTGCAACATGTTGGCGTGGATTTCCTTTTCCATCGAACTGCTGAAACTTTGGGGGTTGATAGTTCCCAGGCATCCTCAGACGACCGATCCTTTGAGAATATGGTTTTGCATATGTATATGAAGGTTGAGTGATGCTTTCAACTTGATCTTTGATAGCCTCCTTGATAAGATCCTTGAGCTGACTGGTAGTGACGAGTTCATTGATCTTTTCTTCATAATCCTTAGCAACTTCCTTGCCAGAGTTCTCACCATCATCATGAAAGATTGATTGCCAATTTTGGTTTGAAGCCTCGTTCTTTTTTCCAGTGAGACCGGCGATCTTGTCCATCATGGAAGCGATCTGGTTATCCTTCTCTTTGATACTTGCTGAAAGAATTTCAACAGATTTTGCCAGAAGTGCAACTTGTTCTTCCAATGATGTGGTGCCAGTTGTCATGACAGCCATTACTCCAGAACTTGATTTTGGAGCAGATGATGGAATAGGCTTGTTGCTTGAGTAGCTATCTTGTTCTTTGTATGTTAACTGACGACTTGCACTTGATCCTCGAGGAGAATCAACTTGTCTAGCAGAAACTTCTTCTAAGTCTTGAATTGGAGAAGAAGTGTCATAGAGGGGGTTTTGATTGAGCACCGGAAAAGTTTGCTCATACAATTCAGCAAGAGCTTTGGTCTTTCTCCTGGTGCCATAAGGATGAGTAGGGATATCAACGCTTGATGATGAAGTGGGGTAGACTGCAGGATTAGCTCGAGCAGGCTTAAGAGTTGGTTTGTTAGCAAGGTTCTTCTTGGGAGCCATTGCAACTTGATAACTTGAGTTTTGAAGAAAAGAGATGAAAGGCAGAGATTGTCCCACCGGGCGTGCCAAAATTTGTACACACAAATTTTATGTCAAAAATATGACAAGGAAAATTTGGAGTCAAATAAATAATTTTATTAATCAAACTTTGAGGTTACAATCTCTGAATATTCTTAAAGAAAGAAATCCTTTGATTCTTTTCTTCAGTAAAACTTTGATTCAAGGGTCTTCACGACTTGATTTTGAATCGGTGAGATCTGCTTCAAGGGTCTTCTAGACTTGGTCTTGAAAAAACAGGAATTATCTCCTTTCCTTTGATGAACAAGATCGGAGAGCAGCTTCTTAGAGAATTCTCAAGAACAAGCACCGCGTTCTTAGAATTTCTCTAATTTCTTCTTAAGAATTTTGAGAGGATTTGTCTCTTCAAAATCTTCTTCTCTTCAGGCTTTCTGAATTGTGAATTTGTGTTAAGGGGAGGTCTCTATTTATAGTGGTAGCTAGCCAGGTGAAAGAGAGTTTTAAAAGAACTCAGCCTCCTTATTTATCTCTTAATTATTTTAATTAGAGATAATATCTTCTTATTTATCTCTTAATTAATTTAATTAAATTAGAGATAAAATATTTATTTTTATCACTTAATTAATTAATTAAATTAGAGATAAAATATTTATTTATCTCTTAATTAATTTAATTTAATTAGAGATAAAAATTTATTATTTATCTCTTAATTAATTTAATTTAATTAGAGATAAAAATTTATTATTTATCTCTTAATTAATTTAATTTAATTAGAGGTAAAATAATTATGACACATGGGTGAAATTTGATTGGATAACCCATGAATCCTTGCAATTTGATTGGTCAAACCATGTGTACATATTTAATTAATTATAAAATAATTAATTATAATATGATATTATCAATTTCACATGGTAATGTATAATTTAATTGAAAATTTCTTAATTAAAATAATTTCAATTGACACGTGGCAATTTGTAATTGGTTACAAATTTTCTCCTTCTACACGGGGTTTACACGTTTTCGTAAATTTTCATACGATTTATATTTGTACAAACTGATCGTTGGATTTAACAATATAATCGTACTCGTCGTGTATGTAAAGTTTTGAATCGATCCGATATCCCTATCATATCGATTGAGAATACTGTCTTTTTCAATATATATTTAACGGTTGGAATTTTTTTACATCGGAACGAATAGTTAAATATTTTTAATTTTTTCGAAACTCGACATGCATGATCTATACGAATAGAACACGAAATACGACGATCGGATTAAAAAAATATAAATAATATGAAAAATTACAAAAATATATGAGCTCTGCTTGTGAAGATAAAAAAGTTCACTTCCAATTTTAATTCAACCTTTATAGAATGAAAAAATAAAAGGTGAAAAAAGAAAAAAATTCCGTTGTCAGGATTTGAACCCGGTTTCCGACAATGATAAGGAAATGCCAAGTGCTACAGCGGATGTTTTGTACTATTCTGAAGCAAACAATTTTATATAACTCAACTTTAAGCCAATTTGGGATCTATGTTACCAAAGTTTCCAAATGAAAAAGATTTTTTTTTTTAGCAAAATCCGAAAGGGTAAGCTTAAGCAGTTAAAGCTTTTGAAGGTCACATGTGCCAACCTGATGTAACCTCTCACCGTCACGCTAGGCTAGGGTAGTGTAATTTTGATCACACAATTAGTAATTTTAAACACGATGTTCAAATATAATATGTTTAATAAATATAAAAATAATGTAATTAATAAATATGATATTTTTTTAACATGATTAACATATATATTTTATATAAATATCATATTTATATTTAAAATTTTAATATATTTAATAATTTATGTAATGTTTATATTGATACAATTGATATGAAAAAAATATAAAATATGACACGCATAAAATTTTCAAATTTAATTTGTTATCTTTTTTATTGTGCATGTGATGAGCGGCTTTGATGAAGATATCAAGAATTGAATTGAGGATATTGTAACATCTAATTATATGTGATTGTTATGTATGAAAAGCTAATATAAAAGTTCAAATCTTTTCATTTATAAAAAAAATTAATTTTTTTATTTTTTAAGTTAACAAATTTTAAATGAATATTCACACCAAAACCAAATATCTATAAACGATTTCGGGGAAACTATACGAACATTATTTTCATCATCCATAACGTGTCTATATCCATATATAACCAGATCTGCTCATGGATCGGGTTGCGGTTAAATTTTTTTTTCCCTTGTCTAAACTCATTTTTGGTCAGACCTAGGCCAGTCAATAAATTCATTTTACTATTTATAAATTATTAAAAAAATATTTTTATATAATATTTATAAATACATTTATAATTAAATTTAAATAAATTTTTTTTATTTAATGATAGTAATTCGAGCCTGATCTTACTCCTAAACCCGATCCAATTGTAATCCAATTTATCGGGCCGAGCGAGCTATCCGATATTTGAACATATATATATATATATATATAACTATTCAAAACCGTTTTAAACGGATTTCAGCAAGTTGGATATTCAATTAAAACCCACCATAGAACCTTGAGATTAAGGTAGGAGTGTGAGTTGATCACTGTTGATGGCTATGCTTGCAGTTTTAACTTTTAGTTGCATTTTTTTGACTCTTTAAATGTTCATTTTTTTGAAGTAAACTTGTCAATGAATCTACTCACCATGTTTATTAGTCAGGTTTTAAACATGATTTTTCAAGATTAAGTCTAGTTCCAAAGATTATTTTACTAACAAAAACATTTTTATTTAATTTTGATTTAAAAATAAATTATTTAAATATCAATATAAAATAAATTTTAATTATGGTTTTTAAACAAACAAATATAAATGAATGAATTTAAATGAACCAAACTCAAATCCAAATTTATAACATTTAAAAGTATATTCGAACATGATTCGATTTGATTTTTGACACTTCTACTTTAAAGTAGAGATGTTCATGGGTTGGGTCGAGTCGGGTCGTAGTCCGAATTTTTTTGAGACCTTTTATCCAAGTTCGGGTTGACTCGAAAATTTGTTTCACTATTTAAAAATATTAAAAAAATTACTTTTATATTATGATATTTATAATTAAAAAATATTTTTTATCAATAAACAATAATTTGAGTTTAGTATGGATAGTTCGAATTAAAAAAAATTATGTTAACCCAATACAAATCAAATTGGGTTTGTATTTGATACACTGACAGTGTATAACTTATACACTGTCAGTAAACAAGATGATGCCACCTCATTAAAAAAATTTAAAAATAAATATAAATTATTTTATTTCTAATGAGCTGGCATCATCTTATTTACTGACAGTATATAAAAATATATACTATCAATGTATCAAATATTAATTCATCCACTGCTATTTCACCCTAAAGTACCATAAAACCTTAAGATTAGGTAGGAGTGTGAGTTGTTCACTGTTGTTGGCTATGCTTGCAGTTTTAACTTTTAAGTGCATTTTGTTGACTCTTTAACACCATGTTTGGTTTACATGAATCAGAATGTTATTCCCCTTCTATTCGGGTCGCTACAGTGTAGCGGCAATTTGGTTCACAAAATGGTCGTCCGATCGAATAGTCTATTCCGGGACTATTACCCAAAGTCCCGTAATAGCCATTCAGCACTCCACTTCTTAAAGGCTATTATGGGCTATCTCGAAATAGAAAAAAAAAATTCCCCTAAAATGCACCAAAACAAAAATCTAAAAGACATGAACATAAAATCAAGAAAATCAACACAATAGACCAATAGAGTTATTTTGAGCAGAAATTAAAAAAAAAAAAAAAAAAAAAGAGGAGAGAGAAATAGCTATGGTTTCAGGTTTGGTAGTTGTTGAAGGATTCAAAGCTTCAAAATTGGTGGAGGGGAAGAGCAAAGGGAGGAGAAGAACATTCTTAAAAATCTCGGGTTGAGGAGCGACGGAAGGAGGGTTTCTGAGAGGTTTATTCGCGCGATCTTCTTTTGTAGATCTAGGCATTTTCGTACATTTTTAGAAAAAACCAAGTGGAAAAAGGGAAAGAGGGGCTTGAGAGGAAGATATGGATGAAATTTGGGGCATTTCTGGGGTATAGGCCGGCTGTGGACGGCGGCTGGCAATGGTGGTGACGGTGGCCGATGGTCGAAAACTGGGTTTTGTAGTGATTTTTAGAAAAATATTGAATGTGTGAGAGAGAAGATATTTTAGAGAGAAAGAGAGAGGCTTTAGAGAGAGGGGAAGACGTTAGAGAGAGAGAGGAGAGAAAAATGAGATTTTTGTTTTTGTTTTGGTATTTATATGGCCATTCTGAAATTATATTTTTAAATATTATTTTAAGATAATTGTAAAAATAATTTTAAATTTATTATTAAATATAAAATATTATTATTACAACTTTTTATATTATATATATAATATGTAATAAAATATTTTAAAATATAATTTATATATTATTTAAATATAAAATTTATACATATATTTTTTAATATTGTTTATTTAAAATATTAATTTAAAATATATTTATACATATATTAGTATTATTTTATTACAAATCACAAAATAATTTAACTTAAGAATAAAATATTTATTATTTAACTTAAGGATAAAATAGATATTTTATCCTTATTCCTTAGCTATTCCTTATTTATTCCATTCAATTAACCAAATTACAGAATACCTATTCCCCTTTTATTCTATTTCTCTTTTATTCCATTTAAGCGAACCAAACATGCTGTAAATGTTTATTTTTTTTTTAAAGTAAACTTGTCCATAAATCTTCTCACCATGTTTATTAGTCAGGTTTTAAACATGATTTTTTCAAGTTTAGGTCCAGTTCCAAAGATTATTTTACTAACAAAAAGATTTTTATTTAATTTTGTTTTAAAAATAAATTATTTAAATATTAATATAAAATAATTTTTAATTATGGTTTTTACATAAACAAATATAAATGAATGAATTTAAATTGAACCAAACTAAAATCCAAATTTATAACATTTAAAAGTATATTCGAACATGATTCGATTTGATTTTTGACACTTCTACTTTAAAGTAGAAGTGTTCATGAGTCGGACTGAGCCAGGTCGCGATCCGAATTTTTTTGAGACATTTTATCCAAGTTCGGGTCGGCTCGAAAAATTGTTTCAATATTTAAAAAATTATTTTTATATTAATATTTTTATAATTAAAAAAATATTTTTTATTAATCAACAATAATTTGGATCGAGTCTAGATAGTTCAAATTAAAAAAAAAATCTATGTTCAAATCTGATCCAATATAAATCAAATTTATCAAATCGATAACTCAACTCTTAAACATATTACTTCAGAGTAAAAAAAATGTTAGTATCTATCATTTTAGAAGGAAAAAAATCGACCCCACTTGATTTTTTATTTTCCAATCTCAAACTCAAACCTCCACCATACAAACAAAAACACCAAGAACACAATATATCCACTCAAACTAAGATTTGACAAATTCCACGTGGCCCAATAACAAAACAACTGCTACCATCCCTTAGCCAATAAAAATCCACTTTCAGATTCCCTCCAAATCCTACAACGACCTTTATCCACCCCTTTCTCTTAACCTTCATAGTCCAAACTTCGCTCCCAAGCTCCAAAAAAACAAGAACCATGGCTGCCAACACACTAATGAGCTGTGGCATAGCCACCGCATACCCTTCATTCCTTTCCTCTTCCAAGTCCAAGTTCGCCGGCGCCGCCGTGTCGTTGGCGCCTAGTTTTGGTGCCAATAATGTTAGCCACGGCCGTGTTAGCATGTCAGCTGACTGGATGCCTGGTCAGCCTAGACCACCTTACCTTGATGGTTCAGCACCAGGGTAAGGTTTTTTCAAAGTAGCTAAAAGAGAACAGTTTTCAATATTTTTGTACCCTTTTTTGAAGTATATATATTTCTTACATATAAAGCTTTGTAAATTTTTTTTTGCTTTTCAGTGACTTTGGGTTTGACCCACTAAGACTTGGTGAGGTCCCTGAGAACCTTGAGAGATACAAGGAATCTGAGTTGATTCACTGCAGATGGGCTATGCTTGCTGTTGTAAGTCTCTTTTTTTTTTTTTTATTTAATTTTCTTCTGCACATTTTAGTTTATATACTTTAAAGTTTAATCTCTGGTAGAATTAGAATATGCCATCTGCAATTTGTTAATTTTATGAGCAAGTTTTCCCTAGGAAAAAAATGGTAAATTTTGGCTGAATTTTGCAGCCTGGTATCTTGGTACCAGAGGCCTTGGGGTATGGAAACTGGGTAAAAGCTCAAGAATGGGCTGCAATTCCTGGTGGACAAGCCACTTACTTAGGGAACCCTGTTCCATGGGGTACCCTACCTACAATATTGGTCATTGAATTCCTAGCCATCGCCTTCGTTGAGCACCAACGCAGCATGGAGAAGGACACCGAGAAGAAGAAGTACCCTGGTGGCGCTTTCGATCCCTTGGGATACTCCAAGGACCCCAAAAAGTTTGAAGAATACAAGGTCAAAGAGATCAAGAATGGTAAAACCCTAGCACTCTTTATTACGTTCGCAATAATCACGATAAATACGAGACGACAAAAAACGCGTATGCAACCATAATTTAAAAATCATGCTCTTTGTCATTTTCCATTTTTTCTTGCGTCGCAAAGTTATTAGAAACAATCAAAGTTGGGGTTTTATAATTTGTCAAATTTATGAATGATTTTGTTGGTATATATAGGTCGTCTTGCATTGCTGGCATTCGTAGGAATCTGTGTTCAACAATCAGCTTACCCTGGCACTGGACCATTGGAGAACTTGGCAACTCACTTAGCTGATCCATGGCACAACAACATTGGAGATATCATCATCCCCACATCACTTTTGCCTTGATGATGATGATTATGATGATGATGATGATGATGATAATAATGAATATTTAAATATGATGTCCATTCTCTCATTGTGTAAAATTCCATGTAATTCGTATGTAATGAAGCAGAATTTCATGACTTTGGTATGTGTAATCCGACACTTGAACACTTCCCTGCGCAAAGTGTCGGTGCTTCACAAGCTTAGAACACCTTAAATATTGTGAAAATTTTGGTCTATTTTCTTCTTTGAAAATTCTAAACATATCATATTTTCGAATGAGGGTATGCTCCAAGGTCACAAATCAAGAGCATATATTTTACAGTTAATTTAGTTGATACATTTTACATTTAATTTATTTGATTCGGCACAAAGTCTACATTCACAATCAAGGAGACGACAAGAAATAATAAAGATTTTATTTCATTTGTTGTAAATCTCTAAATGATTAAGCTGTTGACATCATTTATGATAAAGAAATTAGTTCAAAGCAATGTTGATGAAAGAAGCAGCTGCAGCTGGTGGAGTGTGATAGCAAACACAAAAGGGTTCCCCCAAAAACTGTTGGGTCTTTCTCACATGCAGATCTAATCAGTCTGCTCCCCTACGCAGCAAGGCATTTGTTCTGACAATCAAGATTACTCAGTGACGAATCTTGATACTTGATTTTGGAGAAGCCGATTAAAAGTATAAATCTATATATTTTTTTTTATTTGAGGTATGTCACTATGTTTTATTAATATAAAACATATATGCAAATAATATACTAAAAAAATAACAAACTCATAAAAGCATAAATGTTATCAATTCATAAATAAACGTATAAGGAAATAAAATACATCAAATAAATAATTTTATTTAAAATTGTGAGCGACGTTTTTTTTAAAAAAAGAAAAAGTTCAAGAATTGAATCTGAACTAAATATCTCAACAATCTTTTAATGAACTTTTAAAGAATAACATGCCTTTTAAATTAATTTACACAATCTTTTAATGAACTATGGGTGAACTTTTTTGATTAATTCGTTTTTCATTTTAAAATTAAAAATATATAAATAAATAAATCAATTATTAAATAATATATTTTAATCAAAACAATAAAATAAAATATGCCTTTAAAATAATGAAATTGAAACTTTAAAATTATAAATTATGGTGTTTTCTAATTTTTTATAAGATGATCTCAATTTAACTTTGGTGTTGAAAAAAACTGCAGTACAATAAGTAAAGTTGATAAAAAAAATATTTTTGCATGAGAAGTTAAGACAAATCAATATAATATTGTATTATAACAAAAATTAATTAAAAAATATCTCAACTTTTGGACTGAACAAAAAAGTCTTAACATTACCAATGCATATAACAACAAAATTATACAAACATAACCAATTGATTTAAAAAGTTCATGAATAATGATTGGTGGGTAATATAAAAAGATAAATAACAATATAGTTTTAATTTTTTAAAATTATAATATATAAAATTAAGTTGTAGACTAAAATAAAAATAAACCAATAATAATTTTATTTTAAAGACAAATTTAATTTAATTTAATTTAATTTAATTTAATATAAATAAATAAATATATATATATATATATCTATATTAAAGATTTTTCAATTTTTTTTGGGGGGCAACCCCCCTGGCCCTCGTTACGGGCCGCCACTGAGATTACCAAAGCTAAAACAATTCCCATTGACACCATTCTTTTACCCTTCAGCTCCATCAATATCTTTCTCTCAAACAATTTTTTTTTTCTTCTTCTGTTTTAACCTTTTCCTTTGAATTTCTAGTGACACTTTAAAAAATAATATTTAATAAGTTTGGAATTCGAATTTTAACATCTGTAATTTTTTTATTTATTTTCAAGCTATGACCTCCTTTATATAAAAAAAAAAAAAATTAATTAAGAGATTTTGACTATAACAGGTTTTGGCTGGTAAATCTAGTGATTATTATTTTTCCTTTTTTGAAAAATATGTGCCTATCTTGAGCTTTAATAGACATGAAAATGTAACAGTGTAATAAATACAACACGATACATTTAATACACGTATCATATTCGACACGACATGATATAAAAATACAATACAAATATTATATATTTAATAGACATGAAAACAGTATAATAAGTACGACACGACACATTTAATACACGTATCATATTCGTATTTAAAATTTTGATATATTTAATAATTTTTATTATTTTATATTTATACGATTGACAAAAAAAAATACACAAAATATTATACATATACACGAATTGACAGTTCTAATTACAGCATCAGTTTACTCAAACAATTATGTGATTTAGTTCTTTAATGCGCTGTTAATGCTTAAGAGTTCCTCTTCTATCAGTTATGATAGTCATAAAATCAAGTCATTGGATTTTATTGAGACAAGTAAATAGATAAATTTATATTTTAAATTATGCTTTTTTTTTTTTTACATATATTTGAAACTATCAATATTATATATAAAAATATCAACTCTAAAAGTATAAATAATGAACGACATATATGCCATTAATAATTTATTAAATTAACTATTTAATTCTTAATTTTCTTTATAAATTAATAAAATGTTCACAATTTTTTATTTTTTTATTTGAAATATTAAATAACTTACTAAAGTAAACTTTTCTCAATTTATTATTTTTATTTAAATTAAAAATTGATTAATTTTTGTTTATCTATTTTTTTTTATGACAACAAGTGAACAACACTTTCAAATTTATTGTTAAGAACAATAATAATAAGGTTTTGAAATAATATTATAAAAACATTTATTAGTTAAGCATCTATCTTTTTCTTATTTTTATTAAAAAAAAATTATGAGAACAACACTTCCAAATTTATTGTTAAAAACAATAAAAATAAAGTTTTGAAATAATATTAGAAAAAAATTTATTAGTTAAGAATCAAAATCTTATTTATCTAGTTATTAGGTCATGAAAACTCTTAAAGTATTATTTATTTGACGAGAATTGAAACGTGAATACATAACTAAAAGTAATAATTAAGATTAAATTGATAGTATGATGGGACACTTGGATCATAAAATGATGTTAGACATGAATGATTTTGTCATAAATAGATAATAAGTAAAAATAAATGCATAACCTTTTATATAATATAATATATATATAATATAACCTTTGAAAAGATTTTAGTAATTTTAAATATGATTTTGATAACTTTTGATATGATTTTAATAGCCTTTAATATGATTTTAATAACATTTGATATAATTTTCTTAACTTTTAATATAATTTTGATAACATTTAATACAATAGTAACCTTTGATAATAATATTGGTAACATTTTATATAAGTTTGGTAACCTTTGATGTAATTAATTTTGATAAACTTTGATATAATTTTGATAACATTTTATATATTTTTTTTTGGGTAAGCTTTGATATATATTTTTTATAACCTTTGATAAAAATTTTGGTTTTGAAAACCTTAAAGCATTATTTATTTGACGAGAATTGAAACGTGAAAATATAGCAAAAAAATTATAATTAAATTGGTAGTATGATAGAACACTTGGATCATAAAATTATGTTAAAGTACAATAGTATATATTATTATATAAGACTAGACATGAATAATTTTGACATAAATATATATAATAAGTAACAATAAATACATACCTTTTTATATAATAAAATATATATAATATAACATTTGATATGATTTTAGTAACATTAGATATGATTTTGATAACTTTTGATATGATTTTAATAACCTTTGATATAATTTTGATAACTTTTAATATAATTTTAATAACATTTTTTTATACAATTTTATTAACCTTTTGATATATATATATATATATATATATAATATTGGTAACCTTTGGTATAATTTTGGTAAATTTTGATGTGAGTTTGGTAACCTTTGATACAATTTTGGTAACCTTTGATATAATTTTGATAAACTTTTATATAGTTTTGGTAAGTTTTGATATAATTTTTTGATAATTTTTGATATGATTTTGTTAACTTTTGATAAAATTTTGATTTTGAAAATCTTAAAGCATTATTTATTTGACGAGAATCGAAATATGAAGATATAACCAAAGATAAGAACTAAAATTAAATTGGTAGTATGATAGAACACTTGAGTCATAAAATTATGTTAAATTACAATAATATATATTACCATATGAGATTAGACATAAATGATTTTGACATAAAGATATAATATGTAACAATTAATAAATACATAACCTTTTATAAAATATACCTTTGATAAAATTTTGATAATTCTTGATATGACATTAATAGCCCTTGATATGATTTGATAGCTTGTAATATGATTTTAATAACTTTTGATACAATTTTGATAACTTTTAATATAAATATGATAATTTTTGATATAATTTTGGTAATCTTTGATACAATTTTGGTAAAACTTTTGTGTAATATTGGTAACCTTTGATGTATGGTAACCTTTAACTTTTGGTAACATTTTATATAATTTTAATAATTTTTTATATAATTTTGGTAAGCTTTGATACAATTTTTGATAAAATTTTTGGTTTTGGTAACCTTTGATATAATTTTGATAACCTTTTGATAACCTTTGATATAATTTTGATAACTTTTGATATAATTTTGAAAGCCTATAATATAATTTTGGTAACTTTTGATATAATTTTGATAACATTTGATATAATTTTGAAAACCTTGAATATAATTTTGTTAACCTTCGAAATGATTTTGATAACCTTTGATATGATTTTAATAATTTTTGATATGATTTTAATAACTTTTATATAATTTTGGTAACATTGGATATAGTTTGGTAACCTTTGAAATAAATTTGATAACCTTCAATATGATTTTGATAACCTTTGATATTATTTTGATAGCATTTAATATGATTTTGATAACTTTGATGTACTTTTGGTACCTTTAACACAATTTTGACAATCTTTGATATAATTTTGGTAACATTTAATATAATTTTGACAACCTTTGATATAATTTTGATAACCTTTTATATGATTTTGTTAACCTTTGGTATAATTTTAGTATTGGTAATCTTTAATATAATTTTGGTGACCTTTAACATAATTTTGATAACCTTTTGATAATCTTTGACATGAATTTGGTAATTTTTGGTATAATTTTAACAACATCTGATAGAATTTTTACAACTTTTAATATAATTTTGATAAATTTATAATAGTTTCGATAACCTTTGATATAGTTTTGATAATCTTTGATAACCTTCATAATTATTTTGGTAATCTTGGATATAATTTTGATAACCTTTAAAATAATTTTAGTAACATTCGATATAATTTTGGTAACCTTTAATATGATTTTGATAGTCTTTAATGTGATTTTGTCATTTTGATAACCTTTAATATAATTTTGATAACCTTTATACAGTTTTGGTAACCTTGAACTCTTGGTAACCTCTGATATGATTTTGATAGCATTTCATATAATTTTGATAACTTTTGATGTAATTTTGTTAACCTTTTATATGATTTCGATAACTTTTTATGATTTTGATAGTTTTTAATATGATTTTATCATTTTATGACATTTGATATCATTTTAATAACCTTCGATATAATTTTGATAGCTTTTGATACAATTTTGATAACCCTTGCTAGTTTCGATATCTTTCATATAATTTTTACAATTTTTAATATAATTTTGATAAACTTTTGTACAATTTTGTTAACCTTTGATATAATTTTAGTTTTGTAATCTTTTATATAATTTTGATAACATTTGAAATCATTTTGATAAATTTTTATATAATTTTGGTAACCTTTGATAATTTTTTAAATAATTTTGGTAACATTTGATATGATTTTGGTAACTTTTGATATAATTTTGATATTCTTTGATATAATTTTGATAGCTTTAGATCATTTGGATAACCTTTGTAATAGTTTTTGTAACTTTTGATATTTGATAATCTTTAATATATTTTTGATAACTTTTATAATTGTTTTGCAGTTTTGATAATTTTGGATATAATTTTGATAACCTTTGAAACAATATTGGTAACTTTCGATATAATTTTAATAACATTTTATGATTTTGATAGCTTTTAATATGATTTTGTCATTTTGATAACTTTTGATATAATTTTGATAACCTTTTATACCATTTAGATAACCATTGATATAAGTTTGGTAACTTTTAATACAATTTTGATAACCATTGATAGAGTTTTGATATCCTTTCAATAATTTTTGATATAATTTTGGTACATTAGATATAATTTTGATAATATTTGTAATAGTTTTGGTAACTTTAGATATATTTTTGTTATATTTTGTTATAGTATTGGTAACCTTAGATATAATTTTGGTAACATTTGATACAATTTTGATAACGTTTATATGATTTTGGTAACTTTTGGTATAATTTTTGGATAACCTTGATCTAATTGTGGTAACCTTTGATATAATTTTGATAATTTTTTTTTATATAATTTTGAAAACTTTTATAAATTTTTTGATAACTTTTGTAATAATTTTGATAACATTTCTAATAGTTTTGGTAACCTTTGATATAATTTTGATAACATTTATAATAATTTTGACAATTTTTGATATAGTTTTATTAACATTTGATATAATTTTGGTAACCTTTTACATAGTTTTGATAATTTTTATATGATTTGGGTAACTTTTGATTCAGTTTTGATAACCTTAATATAGTTTTAATAACCTTTGATATAATTTTGACAAACTTTAATATAATTTTGGTAATATTTGATCTAATTTTGGTAACATTTTATATAATTTTAAAAACTTTTGATATACTTTTGTTTAACATTTGATATGATTTTGGTAACTTTTGATAACTTGATATAGTTTTGATAACCATTGATATAAGTTTGGTAACTCTTAATATAGTTTTGGTAACTTTTGATTTAATTTTGATAACTTTTGATATGATTTTAAAAACGTTTGTAATAGTTTTGATAACCTTTTATACAATTTTGATAACATTTGTAGTAATTTTGATATCATTTGATATGATTTTATACCAAAATAAAAAAAAATATAATATATAGATTTACCAACAAAAAAAAAAGTATCTAATAGTGAATTATATATATTAAAGTAAATAATTTTGACTTATTATATTATTCATGTGCAAAACACGTGTAACATAAATTAGTATGTAATAAACATGCATGCTACATAAAATGGAAAATAAAGAAAATAAATAGTAAATCTTTCAAAAATTAGGCCAAACATGCTTCTAATTAGACATGCTCATGGGCCAGGCCGGGCCGAGCTCCGAAAAATTTTCAACTTTCTTGTCCAGGCCCAGTCCTGGGCGGGCCCGAATTCATTGTTCATCCTTAATAATTTATATATTTTTTTATAATTAAATTTAAATAAAAATATTTTTTTATTCTATGAACAGTGATCCGGACTGGGCCGGCTAGGATAAGAAAAACACTTGCCCAGGCCCGGCCGGGCGGGTTGCCTAGCCCTTGAGTAGGTCTACTTCTAATTATGGACATGATACTTTTGGACATGATACGATTACACGACATGAATATTACACGAAAAAATAACTAACACGACACAAAATATGATACAACACGAAACAAGAGTACGACACGAATATACAAACGTGTCAAAATTTATATAACATGAATTATTAAGGTTTCAAAATTTATACAAATATATAATATCTTAAACACGATTATGATACAAAAAATAACACAAATACGACACAAGTACATAGATCATCAAATCTACCCAATTTTATGTACTAATATTGCATATTATTCCAATGTAGAATTTGATGGATTTAGTAAAATACAAAAGCAAATGGAGATGTTAGAAAATTACAACCTAAATTGGTAGTCTAAATCTAAACCTCTATTGAGTCTCTCAAATCTCAATACAGTAAATGAAAAAGTCACGTGCTCTTATGTTATCCAGGTTTTTTAATTTTTTTTTAATATTTGTGTTCGATATTCGTGTTCAACACATATTTTAACATTAGTATAAAGATATAATCTTTTATGGAAAAACTTTAAAAAATTGAACATACCCTTACAGAACACATATTCATATCTAATATTCATTCTGAATCCGAATAACATAGACGTGCTCTATATGTGCTCTATATGGGTGTAAAGACCAGTAACCAAAGCATTGTTAAGACTGAAAAGAGTGTGATGACTAGAGAATTCTGACCCCATGAACATGGTTGAGATGCCACATCTGTCAAAGACAAAAACATCAAAGTTAATAAATTAAGCAGGAATTGATGTATAAATTTCCCACAAATTGAAAAGTTTTTTCATTTTTTTTAAAAAGAACAATGTCTACCTGAAACTGGATTTGCAATAGATGGAGCAGTTTGGTTGTTTGGGGTATATAATTGTTGTATGGTTTGTGAAATTGATGCTGACATCCCAAGGTAAGACCTTGTAAGCTTCTTGACTATAGCTATCTCTTGTGCACTGCAATAAAAAAGCTTAAATTTTCTTCAGATTGAAGTGGAAAGTTCCTGTAACATTAATAGGATGAAATTCCGCATGAAAATTTTGAAGTCTTGTTTAGACCTATGTTGCTCCGACTTTTCATTTTTCTTGAAATATCCGTGTCCGACGCATATCCGGACATAGGTATGGAGATATGATCCTCCAAAAACCCTTCAAATATATGAAAATCTTGGAAAAAATTGAACATATCCAGGTCGATACTTACATCCGAGTCCGAGTAACATAGGTAGCCTATTGTATTACCTTGGACTAAGTAGGGGGCTGGCACCATATTTTCCTGCATGAAGAGCTTCCACTAAGGTGGCATTGGTCAATGTTTCCAAAATGAACAATCTCTTTTCATTTGGGAGAGAATTGCTTGCCATTATCACATTTGCAGGAACAGCTCCAAATCTGATCAACAGCAATGACAGTGCAGAAAATATAGCAACTTCAGCAAATGAATTTTCAGCTTCAGGATAAACAATTTTAGGCAGAAGTTTGAAGGGCGATTAAATTGGTATTAAATAACTTACGAGCAAGAACCAGGGTAATCATTGATTTCTCTGCAACCCCCTTCAGGACAAAGATACCTGTATTTCAGAAAGAAAGAAGAAACATTTCAACTTTTTTCGAGGAAGGAAAATGGAGGGTTAATATTTAAATTGACCTCGAATTATACATTTTTTATGATTTGGGATTTAAAATAAAAATTCATAATTAAATACTTGAATTTTGTTTTTATCAAGTTAACTCAATGGACTAACGCCATTATATATTGATGTGACTTAGTTGACCAATATTAAGTCACCACGTGACGGGTCAATGTCACATCAATATTTAGAAAAATATTTGACTTGACATGTGATGAGTTAATATTGATTAACTATGTCACGTCAACATTTTATGTAACAACGTTAGTTTATTGGGATAATCCAATGTTGAAAAAATCGGATTGGAGGTCGAACCGATCATACCTCCGATTTTCGGTCCAACCAATTGGACCGGCCGATTTAATAAAAAAAATTTTAAGTTATATAAAAATAGTTTTAATGTTAAATAAATAATAAATATAGTAAATAATTAATAAGAATATGTATTTAGCTTAGTGGTATGACCTTTATTATACAAGGTTAAAAAACATTAAAAAGAAAAGGTTTTTTATCGGTTTTTCATCGGTTCAAGAAAAATCAGATTTTATGTATAGTACCGGACCGGACGGACCACCGATTTTCGATTTGATTGTGATAATCAGCTAAAGAAATACAAGTTCGGATATTTGATTGTGAATTTTTTTTTCTTTACATACGAAATCCTTAAAAAAAATATATTATTCAACAATCAATTTACGTATTAACTCAAAAAGAGAACCGAAAACATAATTGAAATTCAAAGCAGAATATACCTACATGAAGTCCCTAACCGATTTGCTTGACCAAGACTGATTAAGAGGCCCCTCCATAGAATACAGCAAAACAGTATCAGCTTTCACAAATGCAACATCACCAACTTCCTCCACCAAACACCTGAAAGCTCCAGGTTCTCCCAAATACAGCAGGCTATTCAAATGGCAGGAGGAGCCATTTTCATTTTCATTTTCATTTTCATTGCCACATCCACTGCAAATTCCTGATCCTAGTTCACCAAACACAGAAGGAGCACAAATCCTGGAGAAAAAACCTGTTGCGATTTCCCTGTCATTATTCATCATCCTTTGAGAATAACCAAGTGATAATTCTTTGATATGGTTGATGGGATAGTTCCAACCAGCAGCTGTGGAGTAACCACCATGGCAAGATTTGTGTCCCTCGAAATCCATTAAACTGATTCCCTTGTTTTCGTTGCAAGCTTTTCGATTGACAACAGCAACAGCTTGATAGCTTTTAGCAGCAGCATGATTACAGTAAACTTCATTTGCAATGGCTTTCATTGAGTAGTTTATGAATGCTGTATAAGCTAACCCTGCTTCCAAGTTTATCAAATCTGATTTCCCTCTTTTTATTGACTCTAAACATTCTTCAACTGTATCTTTTGGGATACTAGAAAAGAAAGCAAAATGAAGAGGGAAAATTAAGCCTTTTAATTAGGGAATTTGCTTATAATAATTAAAGAAGGAATTCTCTCTTAATTCAACCTAAACCTGCTCAAGGATCAGATTGCTCGGGAATTTTTTTTCCTTGCTCAATCCCGTTTCAGGCCAGGTTCGAGCCTACTCATAAACCCGTTTTATTGTTCATTAATAAATAAAATATTAAAAAATATATATTTATATATTTTATAATTAAATTTAAATAAAAATATTTTTTTATTTAATAAATAGTAATTCAGGTCGGATCAGTCCAAATTACAAAAAAACATTACTCAAGTCTGGTCTGATTTGAGCCGGACCTATCGGACCTGACGAACTATCCGACCTCCAAATTTCTCTAATTTTAGTACTTTAAAATGTCTAACATGAGCCTTGGAACCAAAGGCATCGATGCTTTAGCTTAAAGTTATAAATGCACCCAAAGTAATAATCTAATAGAAAAAAAATATATAAAAAAGATAAAATTTAGGTTCGAATTCCTTTCCATTTTCCTATGCAACAAAAGAAAAATTCAAATACAACTAAGTATAAACATCCAAATCTAACTTGGAATTCTTTGAAGTCATTGAAAATCATTCCAACTATAAAGTAGAAATAAGATATAGCATTTAGACTTGCTCATGGCGGAGCTGCGCACGGTTGAAATTTTTTTTCTCTTACTTAAAGCTCATTTTGGACCAGATCGATCCAAAACTCGTTTCACAATTCAAAAAATAATATTAAAAAATTATTTTAATATTAATATTTTAAAATTAAAATTAAATAATTTTTATTATTTAATGAATAGTAATTCAAACAAAGCTGATCAATTCAAATTACCAAATTTTTTATTCAGATCCAATCCAATTCGGATTAAATCTATCGGACCGAATTATTAGTTCAACACTTAAGCAGGTCTAATAGCATTCATGAGGCTTGTACTTTATAAAATTAACATATGACATTAATCTATCAATGAAAACAGTTTATTAATTATTAGGATAGAAAAAAAAAATACCACTTCCACGTGTAATCATTAGATTGGTCGAAAACACTGACTAGCAGCTGACAATCTTCATAGTCGTGTCTAAGAGTGCACCACCTCACCATCTGCACTCCAGCCTCTTGATCTGCCTCTTGATTACTGCTTGGAGTTGGACCAATCCCTTTAGAACTCTCACCTCCCTCCATCTCTGGTGCTGGAGCCACATGATCCGCTTCTCCACCCTTCTCCGCCGTCACCGGCGCAGGTGCCAGAGAAGGAGTTAATGACAATGTTGTTGGTGACGGCGGAGAAAGATCACTCTCTGACACCAGAGTACTCCCACCAGAATCTGGCGCCGGCGAATGGGATGAAGCTGACCCCGCCGGTGCCAAAGAAGAAACAAAACTTGGTGCCGGGGATGGCTCAAAACCTGACAAATAGGAGCAAAAAAAAAAAAAAACTACGTTATCTTTCATAAAACAGAAAAGTTTAAGGTTTGAATTTTCTCTTATCCTTAAAATTCCCTCAAATTTAACGTACCTTGGATTGTGGAGATGAATGAGAGGGAGAGAATAATTAGGGAGAAAGAGAGGAAGGGAGAGATCTCCATGTGAGAAAGTTAAGTGTTTTGGTGAAGAGAATGGAGAGACTGCATGCATTGGATATATTATTTGTTTGAAAGACTTTAAGGTAACGTAAAGATGAAGGTATTGAAATTATGAAAGATGATTTGCTTACTTTATTCTTTAATTATTTTTCTTCTTATTGTTTACTATACTATAGTGTTCTTCTTTTTTTGTTAGGTCTTCCATGGATCTTGTTTTTAGGAGGGTAACGAGTAATGCAAGCAAAAGGTGATGTCTTTTAAGAGTTTGGTTGGTTCATGCATGGTTTTGGAATTAATAAGTTAACAAATCCATGATAATACAAATTAATAAGTTAACTCTCGATCGGAAAGAGGGAATAAATCATGGAGTCAAGATCTAATAATTTTACTCGAAAAGAATTAGTTCAAGAATTAGTTCCGTTGATAAAGAGAAGAATTCTTTTTATTTGACAAAAGTTTAATTTTTGTGAGGAACATTTTCGGGAATATAATTTTGAAGTACTAAACTGATGAAGGGAAATGCGTTCTTAAAATCGTTTAAGAAAAACTAGACTCAAGCAAGCCTTCAAAGAAAATACCCTGATTTTATTATTAAAAAAAATCCAATAACTTTATAGTGACAGAAATAGTCAACAATTTATTACTATTATTCTTTTAAGCAATGACAACTGTGTGAAACTCGTAGCAAATAAAAAAGCAAATTAAAAATCCCTATATAACTTGAATCTCATATATGACTAACTGGGCCAAGGAAGCTGCACATGCAAGGATAATTGGATTATTAATTCCAACACACAAAAAAAGTATTAAGAATAATAATTTGTCAGTTTTCTTTATTAATCATCATCAAGTTATGTGCCTTATGTCTCCATTGACTAATTCGATGCATCTTACATTAATTAGATATAATCACTTTGAGAGTTTTTTTTTATATATAAAAAAATTACAGATATCGAGATTCAAATATCAACAATTATTGAGTGGAAATTGCCTCTAATAAGGCAAGGAAAGGCAACTGCCACTATCGATCGAAATGTGCCTCTACCAAGAAATGTAGAACCATTTCTTAAACTTGCTGATTTGGCTTAGCTTTCTTTGAGGGAAAATCCCAATGAGCGACCTAGCATGACTAATCTGGTAATATAGTTCATTAGCTCAGATTGTCAAGTGTGGACTAATCTTGTCATGAAACTTCATCAAGAATTCACATATAATGATGGGGTATCCCAGAAAATTAATATTGTTTGTATTCTTCGATTGATTCATACTTTTCAAACATCTTCTATTTTTGCTTTATCTCCTATTTACAAAGTGAAGGAGACTGTAACTAGTGCATATTACACCCATATTGTATAATGCCAAGTCAGGTACAAGAGATCCATTAGCTTGAGACCACCAGCTACACTCTCCAAAAAAAATGATATCTATCTCTATACAACTTGGTTACACAGGACACAACAAGCAGTTACAATAACTAGTAGGCGAGAAGATCAAACAAGCAGTTCCAGATTCTCCTTAACCTCAGGTCTGCTTGGCTCATCTTCTTCTTTATTACTTTGCTCTTTGCTCTCTTCTCCATTACAATCCTTGTTGACTTAAGCATTAGAACGTGCCCCGAAATCATAATTTCGGCGCCCTTCCAACATTTGTTTCCATTTCAGGTCCTGCTTTATAGCCTTTTAACCCTTCTTCCACGAGGAAATCACCCTCTAACCTAAAATACCATCAACACCTTTGTTTTTTGTTTTTTTGTTTTAATCTGCTGAGAGTTAAAGAAGCTAAGCTTCCATATGATATTTGTCATTGCATATCATACAAGAATGATCCAATCACTGATATCATTTGTGTTAGAAAGTGTAAATGTCCATGTAAGCTGAACCTTAAGTGCAATTTTTACTTGATAACCACCACACAAACTTCTTCCCTGGAAAACAAGTTATAGAAGAAATAGGAACATATGAAAAATGGATTCGAATAGCATAAAAATCTAATAATTTAATGATAAATGGCATGCTAAAGTGTCTAATTTTTTGGTTCAAATACGATCTGACTTTGTCATAATAACATATTTTTTTGAAGTACTATTAGTTTCAACGTAAAAGAATTGGCTAAAATATTAAAAAACCATAAACTATGACATTTTTCTTAAATAAGCCCTTATATTTTTTTTGTAAATAAATCTTTATATTTTAATTTGTACTTAAATAAGTTTTTATTTCAAATGAAAGGTTGATTTATGTTAGACCTGTTTATGGGTCAGGCAGCCCGTCCTGTCCTATAGGCCCTGCCCGTATTGGACCGAGACTGGTATGATTTTTGATGATCCGAGTCTACCGGCTCGAAAAAGATCACTATTCATACATTAAAGAATTAATTTTTTATTTAAATGAAATTATAAAAATTAATATAAAACAATTTTTTATTATTTTTTTAAATAGTGATCCGACTCGAGCCTAGATAAAGTAGAAAAAAATTCGAGCAAGTCTAATTTATGTTAAGGGTTTATTTAAGTATAAATTAAAGGTTAAGAGCTTATTTAGGTACATGTTAAAGGTTAAAGACTTAGTTGAGTATAAATTAAAGGTTAAAAACTTATTTTAGTATAATAAAAATATAAGAACTTATCTAAATCACGTGATATAGTTCAAGAATTTTTGTATTATTTTATATATCTAAAAGTTGATCCGATATGAAATAGTAAATTTGGGCTTTTGCAATGACTTGCATATAGCAAAGTTATGAATAAGCTTGAAGCTTTAATAGGCCCAAGTTTGTGGAAATGGAGGGGTATATAACACTGGATCAACCTAGTGCTAGCCCATATAACTGATTCCCAATCGAGTGCTTGCTAAAGCTTTCATTTTATAGCTGATTTCTACATTTTCTTACAATGATGGAAAGAATTAAAGTTGTTTTTGAAGATCTAATTCTTTTTTTTTATAACAATGAATGTATTTATCATTAAATCAAATACATTTTTGTATGAAAAATGATACATTAAAAATATTGTTTTTCGAATATAAAAAAATCACAATCTGAATGTAAAAAAAAAAATGTAGATTTTAAATTCGAATTTCAATTTTACGTGCTTAAATCGTAATATTAAAAATATAAAATAATAAAAATCAAATGATATTATTCGATTTAATTATTAATTAAATTTTAAATTAATAACTAAAATCAAAATATTTAATTTTTAAAAATTTCAAACCAAAATCAAATTAAAATTTTAAAATTTGAATCGTTTAAACTCGAATATCACATCTCGATTTGATTTTTCTCGAAATTATATGATTCTTTGATCAGCCAAGTTTCAATGTCGGCCTAATGACAACAATTTTGAGTTTGTAATGATGATGCCGCCCTTTGCATGTTTATGTGTCAGTAGGGAAGTACTCCTCACGTTTTTTAAGATTTATTTTTCCATATAATTTCGTCTTTTGAGTTAAAAAAATAAAAATAAAACAAAAACAAAATAAGTGTTTTTTTCGTTTTGTTTGAGGACCTGAGGTCCCAAAGTTTTCTTTGACTCTTAGGTTCTCCAGTTCCTTCCCATTAACCCACATTTCCATGCTCCAATTAGGATTTTTTTTTTTCGAATTTTTAAATACGATATAATTATATGATATAAATATAATATAAAATAATAATTAAAATATAATATAAAATATGATAAGATAAGATATGAAAAAATAAAATAAGCACCACATAAATATATGAATATATAATCAAAATCTACATAATATGAATTATTAATCTATTAAAATTCATAAAAATATAAAATATCTTAAGTACAATTATATACATGAATATACAAACACGATACTTATAATATACGAATTGCCAAATCTATTTTAAGTTCCACTACCCTATACACAGTCCAAAGACAAACATAAATATATATTATATTAATTGAGATAAATTTAAATTTTACAAATGCTTTTTTTAAAAAATAAATCTAATTAGTTCGAAAATATGTATACATAAACTTTTCTTCACAGTGAAGTTGTCGTAAATTTTTTTTTTTTTACAAAATAAATTATAATTTAGAAATAAAAGAAAGGGGTTAATGATGTTTGAAATTTGAAATTAAAATATGTTGAATGCTATTTTTTTAAAATAATTGTATGTTAATTAAATTAAATCTTGAATTCAAATTATTATTAATGTTTAATCTTAGCTAAAAGATCGAGAAAGATATAAAATATTATAAATGCTATTTTTTTAAAATAGAATTACTTATCTTATTAATCATGTTTAGAGTGTAAATAGAAATCGAAAACTTTTTATCAAAAACGAAATGGCCCCTCTAATTTTCTATTGGTAATTCAAGATTATATAGTTGGTAAATCTCATATATGTTCATATACTAACAACGTAAACTTTGGATTCATAATCTTAACTTATCATCTCTCATTTCGTAAATTAAGCAGTCATAATAACAGGACCGATATTGCTACATTCTTTCATTCATATATATATATATATATATATATATATATATATATATATATACTTGTACTAATGTAAAATTAAATTAGTTTTATACACTTTCATAATTTTTTATACGATTTTTATTTTAATAAACTGACCATTGAATTTAACAATATAGTTGTATTTGTCGTGCACGTAAAGTTTCAAATTGATCCAATATCTCTATCATATATATCAAGAATAGTATATTTTTAATATAAATTTAACGGTTAAAATTTTTTACATCGAACAAATAGTTAGACATTTTAAATTTACTCGAAACTCGAAGTGCATAATTTACGTGAATAGAACATGAAATGCGACGGTCGGATTAAACAAATATAAATCGTATAAAAAATTATGAAAGTACGTAAAACTAATTTAGTTTTACACTAGTGTAAATGGATCTCTCCTCTCTCTATATATAATTTTATGTACTTCTATTAAAAAAATTGTAAACGTCAATATACATTATTATCTCATTGTATATGTTAAATTGGGTGACAAACTATCCTTAAATTCACCTAACTTAGCATGATATCGGATCTCCTCATGTTCGAATCATATTAATCATTTAATTTTGCAATGTTTCTTTAATATTCTTCAGCTTACATTTTTTACACTTGAGTTTATATGCAAATTTAATAATCATTCATCTAATTTACATGTGAGAAGATGTGTTAACTTTTTTTTAATATTTGAAATTGTCAGGAATTGAAATCAGCTTAAAATTTTAAGATAATTGATCACCCAAATACTTTAATATAGTATCAGAGCAAACATTGCCCCCATTTGTTGTCTCCTTCGTGATAAATTTTTCATACATATATATGAATTTCATGCTATGATAGATCTGTTGTCTCTAAATGTAAGTTGGAATATTATAGTAGAGATCTAATGCTCATTTTAAAATTTATAACAAACATTGAAGAATAAGCAACATAAAAGAGTGAGATTAAAGAGCTTAAATAATCAACATTTTACATAAAAAAGAAAACAATATATATATATATATATATAAAGATTTTGCTTAAAACACTCTGTAAGGTTACTATATATAATAATATTTTCATTCAATGCATTGAAAATCAACGGTGACTCATAATGAGAGCCGGGAGAGGCCTTGGCCCCTCCCCAAAAAATTTGAAAATTGTTTAATATATATATATATATTAAATTAAATTTATCTTCAAAACAAAATTATTATTCGTTTATTTTTATTTTTGTCTACAATTTAATTTTATATATTATAATTTAAAAAAAATTAAAATTACATTGTTATTTATCTTTTTATATTACCCATCAATCATTATTCATAAACTCTTTAAATCAATTAGTTTATGATAAATATTTATCTTTTTAGCATCCTTAGAAAGCAAAAATAGCAAGATTCTTTCTATGATTTGTTATTTTATTTTTAAAAATATATGTTTATATAATTTTCTTGTTATATGCAAGGGTAATGTTAAGACTTTTGTGTTCAATCCAAAACTTGAGATATTCTTTTGTTAATTTTTGTTATAATACAATATTGTATTGATTTATCTTAACTACTTATGAAGAAATATTTTTTTTTATCAACTTTATTTATTGTACTGCAGTTTTTTCAACACCAAAGTTAAATTCAGGTCATCTTATAAAAAGTTAGAAAATACCATAATTTATAATCTCAAATTTTCAATTTCATTATTTGAAAGGCATATTTTATTTTATTATTTGATTAAAATATATTATTTAATAATTGATTTATTTATATGGTTTTTCAATTTTAAATTGAAAAATGAATTAATAAAAAAAAGTTCACCCATATTTCATTAAAAAGTTGTGTAAAATAATTTAAAAGGCATGTTATTCTTTAAAAGTTCATTAAAAGATTGTTGAGATATTTAATTCAGATTCAATTCTTAAAAAATTTGTTTTTTTTAAACAAAAGTCGCTCACAATTTTAAATAAAATTATTTATTTGATGTACTTTATTTCCTTATACTTTTATTTATGAATTCATAACATTTATGCTTTTATGAGTTTGTTATTTTTATTAGTATATTATTTGCATATATGTTTTATATTAATAAAACATAATGACATACCTCAAATGAAAAAAAATATAGATTTATACTTTTAATCGGCTCCCTAAAAATCAAGTATCAAGATCCGTCACTGTTGAAAATGATGAATAAAATTGTCAATTTTTGCATTTAATACAATATTATTACATTATAAATAATATATTAACTAATCTTAAAAAATACCCTAAAAGCATTTGTTAGTAAAATCTTTTAATAAATGTATGGGACCCTAAATGTATTATATAGATACATTAATATACATCAACATGGAGAGAGAAATATCAAAGAAGTAAGTAGGCAAGTAGGGTTTATATAGAGAAAAAAGAGAGTAAAGAAGCGGCGAGTAGACCTGCTCACGGGTCGGGCAGCTAGATCAGCTCGTATTAGATCGAGCTTGGGTAGGAATTTTAGTGATCCGGGCTGGGCCGAATCACTATTCATCTAATAAAAAAATAATATTTTTTAAATTTAATTTTAAAAATATATAAAAAATATTTTTTTAATATAATAAACAGTAAATATGGATCGACCCGGCCCGACTCAAGACCGAACTTGGACAAAAAAATAAAAAAAATTTGAGTCGCGTCCTGGCTCATGAACACCTTTAACGGCGAGGCAAATAAATAAATAAATAATATTTATTTATCTCAAAAGGGGAGCAACGTATGCATATTGGGAGGGAACAAAGAGCAATAACATGCGTGTTGGATTGGGTTAAATTCGAGGAGAAGAAGAAGCAGACATGAAGAATGAGTAAAAACAGTGGACAATGAGATTAGATTAGAAATAAAGAAATCATCATATAAAAAATTCTATTTAAACTCAAAAAACCAAAACAAATGAAAGAGAAAATGCAGAGCACATGACTCTCTCTGCCAGATAGAGAATAGCTCATCATCATCATGATTCTCAAAAACAGATTTTTCAGTTTGTGCAGTTCGAGGTAGAGATGAAAAGAAAGGAAACGAAAAAAGATTTTGTTAACTAGGATATATACATTTTAATATTATTTATATATAATAATATTTTTATTAAATATATTAAAAATAATAAATAAAATTATTAAATTTTGCATGTTATTATTATAATTAATAGGTTTACTAATTTTAAAGTTAAAGAGTGTTTTATAAACACTCGGTAACAAATATTCCATTAAATAAAAAGTTTGATTAACACTGTTTATTGATATTAGTTAAGTATTATTTATTATTATTTTATAAAAGTTTTTTGTATTTAATATACTATTTTTGTTAAATTTTTAAAAAAAGTAATATATTAATTATTATTTTTTAAATATTATCTTAAGTAATATTATTAGATATTGATTATTATTTTTTAAAATAAAAAGAAAGGTATGAGAACATTAAGGGGAAAAAAAAGAACCAAAAAAAATTAGAGAGAGAGAAATTGGTGTAGAATCTAACCGTGAGACATGGACTTGGGAAACAAAGCGAAACAGAAAAATAGAGAAAGGAAAAGAAAGAAAGAAAGAAAGGGAAAGGAAAGATCTCCAAAAAAAAAAAAAGAAGAAGCTGAAAGCCCCATTATTCTGACACCAGGATTCCCACACTTGTTGCTTCCAACACTCTACACGATAAAAAAAAAAAAATTAAAATAATAAAAACGTTCTTTTTAATTTCCATTTTTAATATTAGGGTTCTCGCCCTTTCTTTCTTTCTTTCATCGTTTACCATTTTCTACAGACAAGGAAAGCAAATTCCCTTTTGTTTGCAGCCTTTTCTAAACAAATTGAAACTCTCTCTCTCTCTCTCTCTTCCCCAGGGCTTACCTTCTCCTTCCCCATTTTTCGATATTTCTTTTCCCTTTCCATATTTCTCTTGATCAAGGCTTTTTATTATTATTATTATTATTATGATTTGTTTATTGTTTCCAATGCTAAGTTGTCCATGGAGTTTTAACTTTTCTGATGGTTTAACATACAGAAGAAGCATGTAGGAAGATTGTTGCTATTCCATTCTTTCATCTGGCTTTTTATGTTACTAAATCACAAGAGCTAGCCTTGGGTGTTAGCTTTCTTTTTTTATTTTTTTAACATTAATATATATATATATAGATATATATATAGAATATTTGTGGAGACTTTCCAACTACCTTTCAAACTACCAATACCAAAATTTGCTAGCGTTTAATAGCCAATTATAACCTTTTTAAGTGTACATTAGGTTTTCTTTCTTGTTTATCAACTACCAATTAATTTTTTTTTAGTACAAAAGAGATTGCACTCTAGGAATAATGAAAAAAGTTGCAAATGCTGAAATTTAAATTCCGAATCTACTTAATGCCTCTTTAAAGATGATTGCATAAATCAATTAAGCTAAGTTCCGGATTCAACTATCAATTAATTTTATTGATTATTAAGAAATCAACTACTCCTTTTTGAGTAATTAATTAATGGTTTTAAAAGATGCTTATGGACCTATGGTGTTTTTCCTCTTTGAAACTTCCAAGAATGTTTTTTTTTCCATCCATCCCTATTAAACTAACAAGAAAATTCCAATGTGGGAAAAGACTTCAAAAAGAATTCATTAATATCTAAATATTGCCTACCTAGTTCACTTAAGATTTATACATTTAATAATTTTTAATGTGTATTGTGTGTTGTGTTTTTTTTTATTTATTAATTATGTAAATATGAATACGAAATAAATTATTAAATATATCAAAATTTTAAATATGAATACGATACATATCGTATTAGTTGTATTAATCGTGTTTAAACGTGTTGTGTTGTGTCGTGTCGTGTCGTGTCGTATTGTATTTATTATATTATTTTTATAATTATTAAATATATTTTATTCATATCATATTTTCGTATTGTGTTTAGAATTGACAGATGTAAAGATATAGGTTCTATTAAGGGTACTTCTATTGTCCATATATATAATATATATACATGAGGAGTTTAAGTATCATTTGATTTTTTTTCTATATATTCATGAGCTTATAATCTCATACTTGTGTTTAAATATTCAATACTTCTAGTTTCAGTACCTTGGATAAATTAAACTAGAAAGTTTATTCCATTGAGCAAAAAAACATATATCTATCATTAAATAAAATACTCCGATACAGTCTTTGTTAATTACTATACACTCTTTGTGACATTTAAATATCTATACCTTTTTTTTTTTACTTAAAAAAAAAAAAGGGAAACAAAGCAGAAAAAATACTTATGCTTATACAGTAAGCCCATTTGGAAGTATGGAAAAGTTAAAGAGAATATATATATATATATATATATATATATATATAGAGAATATATTCACTTATATTAGTATAAAATTAAATTAATTTTACATATTCTCGTAATTTTTTATACGATTAATATTTTTAAAAACCGACCTTTGGATTTAAAAATATAATTGTACTCGTCATGCACGTTTCGAATCAATCCGATATCTCTATCATATCGATTGAGAATATTGTTTTTTTCGGGGCCAGAAATTTTTTTTTTCTTGCCCAAGCCCATTCGGGCCAGGCCCGGCCTGCCCTGTTTCATTATTAAAAAAATATTCTACCAGGCCGAACGGGTTACCCGACTCGTGGACAGGTTTCTGTGGACTCAGAAAGTATTTTTACAAATAAAGATTTCTTTTAAAATAATTACAAAATGTGTTTAAAGTAATTTTTTGGAGAAAATAAAGTTAAAAAATTATTATTTTATTTATATCATTTTATACTTGTTTGCATCATGGGTATAACCGTATAAGCATTGTAAATGGATGCCTTCGAAGATGGAAGTCCGAAAATTTTGTGAACCGAAAACTTTTTTGGAATTTTTTAGTTTTCCTAAATTCGGCCAAAGTTGGGGAATTTAGAAGAGGTGTCTAATATCAAAGGGAATTTTTATTTACTATTAATAATAAGTATGAAAAACTGGTAATAGTTGATTAAAAAAATAGATTTTTAAAGTAATCCTAAACTCTATTAAGACACTCTAAAAAGAATATGTTATGGTCTACACTTTTAGAATTAGGTTCAGGAGTTCAAGTATGTGCGGAAAAAAATTAGCACCCCAACAATGCCTATAACAAGGATAGTACCTAATTAATCGTATATTATCCTAAAGGTCTTTAAGTTTAATGGTCTTATGTATCTTAATTTTATTTAAATCTTGGAAAATTCATTAGGTTGCATTTGAGAATTTGGATTTTAAAAAATGGATTTGAATTTAAAAAATAGTGTAAATTATGAATAAAACACATGTAAAAGTAACATTGATGATTATGTTTCAAATACATGGATTTGCTGGATGCCTATTTAGTGGTGAATTTGAAATACCTATAACTATTTGTGAATTTGAAATTCATGTTTTTATGCCTTTCAAATATATAATCATATTGAGTCTTAACTAATTTATATGTAATCTATGTATTTCATTATCACAATTTATATAGCAAATGAAATCCAAATCCAAAATTTCAAATTCATGTTCCCAAACATAGCATTAAGGTATTCTCCATCATGCTAGCGGAATTTCAAAAGAAATTTTCTCACCTTAAGAGTATTTAAGAGAAATTATTTGTTTCCTTGAAAAGGCTTCGTCTTCGAAATTTTTAAAATTTATGAAAAGATTTGTATTTTATTTTATATTCACTACAGCAAATTGGTCTTTTAGCGGCGTTTTTTTTTAAAAAAAAAAAAGAATAGCGGCATTTATAAACGCCGCTAAAAACATAGAGGCATTTAAGAAAATGCCGTAACAAACGCCGGTAAAAACAGTGACGGGACATTTAGCGGCGTTTTCCCTATAAACGTCGCTATTATAGCGGCGTTTTTAGGTACGTTAACGGCGTTTAAAAACGTCCCGATTGAACGTCCGAAATGATATTACTTGAGACTTTAGCGGCGTTTGCTGATCACAAACGCCACTATTTCTTGACTTTTAGCGGCGTTTGTGATCAGCAAACGCCGCTAAGTGTTGGCAATCTAGAGGCGTTTGTGATCAGAAAGTGTTGGCAATTTAGCGGCGTTTGTGATCACAAACGCCGCTAGATTTGCAGAAATTTATGTATTTAGCGGTATTTTTTCTTAAAACGCTGCTAAAGATACATAATATTTTTTTTTGAAAATACTATTTATTTCCTTTAAAAAGTTTTATTTATTTATAATACATGCATTACTATTTATAGAATTGTCCAATAATACACAAACAACACAAATTATAAAAAAAAAAACATAATATAAAGATATATCTAATATAAAATATCAACCATACAAGGAATGTATTACTTAACACATCAAATCCACTTACAAATTAAAAAATTACAAGTTATAAATGCTAAAAGTTGGAGGATAGTCGTAAGAAAAACGTTTTCTCCGTAGCAAGTTGTTCCCATGAGCCCTATTAAAAAAAGTTAAAATACATAATTAATATATAAGATATTAAGTTATAAAAGTAAGATAATTAACAACGAAGATATATTACCTGAGATGGAGGCTTTTGTGAAGTCGTTGAGCCTCCTGAATTCCTTTGCTGCACTAAATTCATCAACGACTGAAACTGTGTCTGCAGCTCTTGATATCGTCTATCATGTTCTTCTTTCTGAGCCTGTCTCTCTGCTTCCTTCTCCTCAAAACGTTTATTCATATTTTGCATTTCTTCTCTCAACATCTGAACTTCATATGCACTGGAGTTTTGTGAAGAAGAAGCAGTAAACCGCTAAGAACCAAGTCCATAGTAGCTAGATGGTGTCGGACCCATTCCGACACCTCGAACCCGTCCATATCGTTCTTTTCCAGCTACTTTAATGAATATTTGATTCTTGACATCTTGCATATTCGCTGATGAGCCATCCGATGCTCCGACTTGATACTCAACAATTTTATTACAGGCTTTCTCTTATAAAACAATAAAATTAATAAAATCTTTTGTAAAATATATTTGTAAATGAAAACAAGTTTGAAGAAAATATACCACAATTTCTTGAGTCTCAACATTCAAATAGGATCCATCCTTCTTAGTATGAGTTAACTGAAATAGTTCAACTCGTCCAATTTTTTCCCCCGCTCAATTTCCTATAAAATAATAATAATTAATACTAAATTGTATTAAAACAATTGAGAACTAATATATTAATAGATTATGAATGTAAACTTACTTTTTCATTAGCTTTTCTGGCAAAATTTTTTGAACCACTGGTGTGACTGTATTTTTGTTGCTGTCTACTGCTTACCCTTATCTTTTCTCGTTCCTGTACATTAGACAAAGCACGTTATTAATTTATACATATTCCATACAATTGTATTATATCAAGTACTATAAGTAAAAATAAATTATAAATGATACCTCTTTTTTTTTGAATACCAAAATCTAACTAGTCTCTCATACTGCCACATAATCACACCACGCGGTATGGTTCGTATTAAGACATTAGGATCAATATTTCGATCGAAATACTTTTTCTTCAAGTCATGCTTATAGTCTTTCCATTTTTTCCCCAATGACTTCGTAACAAATGATGTGGGAATATGCAAAGTATACTAGTAGTAGTATGTTCCTTTGCACCGGTGCCACCTATTTTATTACTATATATATATATATATTAACTACATTATTAAATACTCAAATTTCAGCATTATTCATCACAAAGATGGAAGCAAACGAGAGAGAGGGAGGGAGAGATGAACCTCTGCAGCCAAAATATCCTAATTTGGTAAATGAGAGAGAGGGAGTGAGAGCAATAGCTACCAATGGCGGACAAGAGCCACAGACAAATCACAACCTACCAAATGAACTAAAAGTTAGAACCAGACAAGTAGTTTGATGTAAAATATTTAAATCAATTAACTTCATTGTGGATAAGAAATATTAGTAAAAAAGAAATGAACAAAAAAAATTGATCTGAACTTCATAAGTCTGAATTTGATTTCAGTGGTTTCACGTTTCATCACTCTATATATACAACACAAAAATATCATTCCATATGATTGGGGACTTTGCATTAGCTTTCATTAATTAACAATATATAATATAATAATTTTCTAACTACATTATAAATTGCTTGTCTATATCAATGCTTAATAAAAAGTTTGATACTTTAAAGTGGGATTTAATAATAAAAATTTTCTACCTATATTGTCATCTCGGGTTGTTCAACCATTCAACAATTTCTGCTGAACCTATTTTGCAAGGAGCCAATAGCATATTTTAATTGCTGTTACATGGGAGCCAATTTGTACATTATCAAAGGTACATATTTACTTTCACGCACAATTTAGTAGTAGCACATAACAACAGTTTATTTCCTTAACTGAGTCAGATACTACTTGCTCTTTAATATCCAACCAACATGATTCAAATGATCTAAAACATTAATTAATACTACAAAAACCTGCAAAGGTTCAAGGGCAATCTTCATACAATATTCAACTTCTACTGAGTCTATACACCTATCAAGGGATGATACCAGTGAAGTCGATAGCTAGACTGAGTTCAACTACTATAATGGCATAATCTAATGGGTTGACAACTTGGAATAGAACATCGAAGTCATAAAAGGTGTTGCAAGCTCATAACACAGTTAATGGAAATAAAAAAAGTGGGCATATCTAGCCCAGCAATCATCATGTCAACTTTTATCATCAGCAGTAATCTATTTGAGCACATTACTAATATTCTAAATAAGAAATGGACACTATGACGACTATAGCTGACTCTTGGTTAAATTTTCACCTCATTTTTCAAGTATTTGTATTTCTTCCTCCTTTTTCTCACTACTCTCAATACCAAGCTGGAATTCCATAATAATACATTGATTCTACATTTCAAGAGATTCGAATTCACTAAAATTAGATAAATTGCACATCCAGAAACAAAAGAACATGTGTCACAAGTAAAATTCTTGATTTCACCCGATTTCAATAGCTACTCAAAAGATAATTAAAGAACTAAAAAGAAATCTTTTACTAGTTTAACTTAGTCACTGATTTAAAACTCAAAATCTATAAATCTTTTACCAAAAAAAAACTCAAATCTTCCGATTAAAAAAACCATTCCCAATAAACAAAAACCCCACAAATCTGGAAATACCTTCAGGGATTGTGAGGAGAGTTAGCTGGGAAGAGCAATCGCAAAGGCTAAATAGAAAACATAATATAACGTAAGTTAGATTGTGAGAAAATGGGAAATAAATTAAACAAAATCTCAATAAAATCAACAAAACTACCCCAAAAACCTAATATAAATTTACAAAATAACATAATTTACCATACCTTGAAAGGAGATTGTCGAACCCTAAACACGTATTAACTCTGAGATCCGGTCTGAAGGGGGGAGAGAGAGAGAGAGAGAGAAAGAGAGTGTGGTGTTTTGATTTGGGGAAAGGGGAGGATGAGTCGAATGTTTATTTTAGATTTAGCGGCGTTTGCTCCCAAAACACCGCTAAATCCACTCCAAAATGCAGAGTTTTAAATAAACAAATTAATGAGTTATATGTAGCGGCGTTTTTACAAGCAAAACGCCGCTAGTTTAAATGATTTTGCGGCGTTTCAATTTTAAAACACCACTATTTTATATGATTTAGCGGCGTTTCTACGAAAAAACGCCGCTAATGCAAAGAGCCAAATGCATCGTTTCATATTAAATTTTGGCGGTAAAATTTTTGGCAGAATTACAAATAGGTGGGATAATGTTTAATATTTTAGCGGCGTTTATATATTATAAACGCCGCTATTTTAAAATATTTAGCGGCGTTTATTTGATATAAATGTCACTAATTTACAATACCGCGACGTTTTGACAAAAAGCGCCGCTCGTATGAAAAAACACTGTAGATTGCGGCGTTTATAAGTAAAACGCCGCTATCTGAACGTCACTGAAAACAAATTTTGTTGTAGTGATTTGGGAATAAATATCAATCCTTAATATTGAAATCTTTTTTCCTCTCCATCAAACTGGTAAAATTAAAAAAAAAATCTTCTTCACCTAGTTTAAAAAAAAAAAAAAAAAATTGTCTAATTGCATTTCCTTTAGATTTTCATAATTGGAAGGATCTCAATTTATTCATTGATTTCATTAATTGTTAATTATGTAGAAATCATAAATATATTATACGAATTGCTTTACTATTTTAAAATCTCTATTTATCTAAGTCTGTTTTATTATTATTTATTTTTTTAAATTTCATCTCCCTAATTAAATTTTTATTATCCTAAAATGACATGATTTCATTAATTGTTAATTATGTAGAAATCAGAAATCTATTATACGAATTGCTTTACTATTTTAAAATCTCTATTTATCTAAGTCTGTTTTATTATTATTTTTTAAAAATTTCATCTCCCTAATTAAATTTTTATTATCCTAAAATGACATGAATAGTCAAGCAAGTAATAAAAATAAATACACAACACATTAAATAAATAATTTACACAAGTAAATAGATAATCAAATGAATGAAATAGAAACTAATCAAGATAAATGAATAATTTTTTTTTATTTTTAAAAATGAATAAAATAAATGAAATAATAAATAAATAAACAAATATGAATAAAAATTAATAAACAAAATAAAATTGATAATAATAAAAATTAAAAATGAAAAACATAACAAACGAGTCGGGCGGGCGAATGGATCGACACACGAATTCGTGCAACTCGACCCAAAAACTGTAAAAAAAAACAATTTTTTTTTTCTTTTTCATTTTTACCTATCTTTTTCTCTATCTTCCCATTCTTTTCTCCATTTTTTCTCTTCTCTCCTCAGATGCTGCTGTCTGTTCTTCTTCCAGAATTCGACCGTCGTGCTTTTCAGATTCCGTCGTCAGGAAATTCAACCGGCACCGGAAAGATCAACCTTTTCCCAAATTTTGGTCAATGAAATATTCAAAGCATGGCTAGAAACTTCAAACCTCGCTGGAATCTTCAAACTTTGAATTTTACGATTACTCGAAAAATTCAAAAAAGAAACTCGAAAAATTCAAAAAAAAAAAACTTTTTGGGTCCTGTCAGCCTCCTCTTTTCTTTTATTGACCTAGAATTTCTTAAAACTTTCCCCAATTTCCTTGATCTAAAATCAAAGCTCGTTTTTTCCACCAGCAAAAACACCACCTGTTTTCATCATACAATTCACCAAAATAATTTTCAGAAACCCAAAAAAAACCTAAATTAAAATCCTAACAATCTCCCCGACCTCTTTCTACCAAATTTATCTCCGACTTTTTTTCACTTGTTTATTATTGTGTATTGTTGAGATTGTTGTTGATTTTTATAGGGTTTATGATTATCTTGTTTTAGATTTGTTTGATCTTAGTTTTAGATTTTGGTTTTGTTTTTAATCTAATTTTCTGATTATTTTTCTTCTTTTTCGATTTTCAATTTTTTGATTTTGATTTTTTTAGTTTTTTTTATTCAATCAAAATTAAAAGGAAAATAAAAAATAAATAAAAAGATAAAGAACAAAAAAAAAAAGAAAACTAATAAGATAAATAAAAATAATAATACTAATTTATAAGAAGAATGTGAGTCGTCGGATCTAAAGTCTCAAAATCATAATTGTGTTCAAAACCCAAAAGCAAATTGAAACTCAAAATCCAAAGTAACAATTAGGCCAAAAATTCACAATAAATTAAGATTAAATAATCATCTTTAAAAGCCCAAAATAAAATAAAGCCAATCCAATTTAAGTCTCAAAAATTATTTTAGGATTAATAATTAATTTCAGAGTTTCAGATAAAATCGAATATTTACGCTGTCATTAAATAAATTAATAAATTAAGAAACAAAAAGAGAGAGAATAGGGTTTCCTCCGATGGGATCCAATGGTAAAATTTAATTTAGCATTGTTGTTGGAAAAAATTTGATTTAAAAAATGTGTGATGAAAAATATGTTTTAAAAATTTTAAAGTGTTTGACATTTATGTGAAAAAGTGCTATGAAAAATTAAAATGTCAAAAAAAAAATCTAAAATAATAAAAAATTAGAGATATGAGGATAATAAAATTATTTTATTTAAAAGTCAACTTAAAAACTCAAAATCTCTATTTTCTTGACCTTTTAGTATGAATTATCGAATCATAATTTCAACCATAAAAAAAAAAAAATTACCCATTTAATATTATATTTACGATAAATCATAATTTTTTATCTAAAAAATTATGTCTTACAGCAATACTAAACAGATCTAAACCAAAGAACTTCTGACTAAGCTTCAGTTTACAACAACTTTTATCATTATAATAATCACCAATAACTGGGACAAAAGAGACTTGACTAAAATAAAAATAATAGTGAAAGAAAACTAGCTAATTAAAGAAAAAGTACTAGTTACTATTCTCTTGTGTTGTTAGTTATCATCAATTCAAACCTAGGTATAGCCATAGCTAGTTTTTGGTCAAAATCACAAATCTTAAAACTGTGTTGTGTATAACTATTAAATTGTACTACTAATATACTATTTATGAATTATGATGACATTGGAATTGGATTTATGCTTTTGACTAATCTTCTAATTTTGTCTTGATACTTTGATCCATGCATGAACCATAGGGACCCCCCTTTGCTCTCATCTTTCTTTTTCAAATCTCCAATGGAGAGAAAAAGCCCTTTCCCCAATATATTCATAATCACTGAACATATAACAGTAAATGTACCAAAAAGATTGATATATATATATATATATATATATAAATTATAAAATATAAAAAAAGGTGTTAGTTTCTAAATTAAGGTTGAGTTTTTTTTTTTGGGTTCTTAATTTCTTGTAATACTATAGAATTTTATAACATTGGATTATTTTTATCCATTAATCAGATTTTTTTTTCTTGTAAAAATCAAAATTACAATCGTATATGACCTAATTATTACATAAAATAAAACAAATTAAATAAGTAAATCAGCAAGTGAATATAAAATTATAAATAAAAAGATTTGAAGTTTGATATTAAGTATTTCAAACTTTCTTACATAAGAAAGAAGGCGTGCACTTGGTAATGCAAATTATTATAATCTAGGGCTAATTAAGAAGGGAAATTAATTTCTATGAAAAATTTCAAAGAATAATGGTAGAATCAAATTAAATAATTGATATATTCACATGTGATTGATTGAATAGAGTATTCAAAAAGTACACAAACGTTACTTTAAATATAAGTGTTGAAAATGTAATAAAGTTGTAAACATGTATCAAAAGGAGAAAGAAGGGTAAAAAAGAAAGAGAAAGAAAAATCTTGCTACCAAAAGAATAAGCAAAAGCAATGAAAATACATGTATATTAGACTTTAAAAGTCAAAAAAGCAACTTAAATTCAATGATTAATGTTTCTTCCTATCTAAGATGAGACTATATATTTGTGGATCAGATTGTATATATCTGAATTTCAAAAAAAAGTCTCTTTCTCTTTAATTTCATATTGCTATGATCACCAATTCAAACTCAATGTTTTCTTTAATTAAGGATTGGTTAATCATAGAGAGAGCAAATAATGCATTCTTTCAAAATTCAAGATCTAATCCAGTTGATTCATGCAATCGTTCTTAAGAGGTGGCATCCAATAAGTCTGGGATTCGAATCCCAGCATTTACAGTCTTTCCCTTATTCCCAAACTGTGAATCCAGGATTTAGTCCAGTTGATTCATGCAATCATTTTTAAGAAGTGACATTCATTAGATCTGTTGTTCGAATCCCAATATCTACCGTCTTTCCCCTATTTTCAATTTATTGCTTCCTTCGTAAAAAAAAAATAAATAAATAATGCACCCTTTCAACAAAAAAAAAAAAAAAATCATAAGAGATGCAGGTTTAGAGATTTTGAATTTATGTCTCATTGTATAGTTAAAAATAATATGAATCATATTCATATGCATGAAATAACACGAAAAGATTTTTTTCCAAAAATTTGCAAAAAAAAAAAAAAAATCCAACAGTTTTGATTAGAGGTGGCAATTGGGCGGGTTCGGGTCGGGTTCATTCGGGTTCGGGTTTATTCGGGTTCGGGCTCATTCGGGTTCGGGCTCATTCGGGTTCGGGTCCATCCGGGTTCGGGCTCATTCGGGTTCTGGTCCATTCGGGTTCGGGCTCATTCGGGTTCGGGCTCATTCGGGTTCGGGCCCATTCGGGTTCGGGCCCATTCGGGTTCGGGCTCATTCGGGTTCGGGCCCATTCGGGTTCGGGTTCGGTCTGGGTTCGGGTTCGATCTGGGTACGGGTATGTTTTACATTATTTTATTTTATATTAGATGTAATCATTTTTACGTAATTTAAATATTTATATCTAAAAACAAATTATTAATTTATTATTATTATTATTTTTATTTTTATACTTTTGCTATTATATGATATTTTTAATTATATTTATTTTTTAAAATTAATATTTGTTAGCACCAAAAGAATAAGAAATTAATTTGTTATATAAAATCAAATTTTGAAATAATTTATTATAAAAAATATGATATATTATAAATTAATATATTGATATTTAAAATAATTGATTTGATGAGCTCGAATTTCAAAATATAAATACATTATAATTTATATTCACTATAAAATAAAAAACTTTTAAAAATAAATCCTGGCCTTCATCTATTCGTTTATATACTTATAAAATGCAAAAAATTTATGCTTATAGTCAAGATATATATATATATATATATATATATCGAGTACTTATATTTTTTTCATCAGTATAAAGTATAAATTATAAAGTAGTACTAAAAAATATAATTTATATTTAAATTATACGTAATAAATATATAATTAATATGATTATTTATTAATATATAATAAATATACCCAAAACCAAAAGGCCATAAAACCCAAAACCCCATTAAATCCACCCGCTAAAATAAAATCACATGAAAGCCATAATCCAATTAAACCCACCCTAACCTAACCGCATAAGTATAACTAGAGCTGCTTATGGGCCGGGCCGCGGCCCAGTTTTTTTTTATTTTCTCTGCCCAGGCCTGGCCCTGGGTCGGCCCGGCCCGCCCGTTTAGGCCCGAAACACTGTTCATTGGAATAAAAAAATAATTTTTTTATTTTTTTATTTTTTTATAATTTAAATTAAATAAGATAATATTATAATAAAAATTACTGTTCCGGGCCGGGCCGGCCCGGAACACAAAATATCCTGCCCAGGCCCGGCCCGTGAGCAGGTCTAAGTATAACCCAAAAGGCCAAAATAATTGAATTATTGTCAATTTTTTTACCCTTATAGATTAATTGAATTATTGTCAAATTTTTTTTCACATCTTTAAAATTTTCAAGAATTTAAAATATTTAGATTGTAAATTCATCATGATATGAGACGTTAAAGTTATAACTTATAAGTACAAAATATAATTTACTTTTTGATAAAATTATTATTTCATCATATATATATATAATATATTAAATTTTAAATTTTAATTAAATTATTAAAAAAATTAGAATAAAATTAATAATTAAAGTTATTGCTTTGTAAAAAAAAATAATTGCAATTTGTTTATTTTTATTTTTAGTATTAAATTTGGGTTCGGGTTCGGGCCGGTCTCGGGTTCGGGTCCATTCGGGTTCGGGCTCATTCGGGTTCGGGCTCATTCGGGTTCGGGCCCATTCGGGTTCGGGTCCATTCGGGTTCGGGTCCATTCGGGTTCGGGCCCATTCGGGTTCGGGTCATTCGGGTTCGGGCCCATTCGGGTTCGGGCTTTTTCGGGTTCGGGTTTTTGACTTTTTGGTCAAATCGGGTTTGGACGGGTTCGGATTCGGGTTTTCCTGAACGGGTTTTCGGGTTCGGGTTCATTTTGCCACCTCTAGTTTTGATTGATCTTCATGAAGACTCAAATGCCAAATCATCCATTAAAGCAAGTGCTATCATATAATACCATTAAATATAAAAGAAAAGATATTGTTATAAATTAAAAAAAATATACCTAAATAATCTCAAATTCCACTCCAACAAGAGTCCAACATCTCCAAAGAACTGGTCCTCGAATTGCATGATTGTTTAAATTCTATGTACATCATTTGGATCACTGAACAATACTCATTAAAATTCTTTAATCATCTTTTTTCTTTTCTTTTCATGTTGACAGTCAAAGGAAACAATCTTATTCTTTAAGCATAATAAGCATTAAGTAAAGAAAAACAATGATGGATTGATTGCCTGATGTGTTGGGTTTGGTGTTGTTTCCTTATCACTCGTGACTGGTTAATGATGTTTTACATTGGCTTTGGGAGGATAAGTTGTTTGGCTCCATTATTGTTTCTTCTGAGATTTTATTTTTGTTTCGCTTTTCTTCTTTGGCCTTTCACTTTTGTTCTCTTACAAGATTGATTTTTATTTTTTTTCGTGTCAAATCTTTGGGTGTGTTGAAATTAGAGTTGCTCAAATACTCAAAGATCGGGTAACTCGTTTGGTCCGGCTTGAATAGAGTTGAGTTTGGGTAAAGATTTTTGTAATTCGGGATGTTCATTAAATAAACATATTTTTTATTTAAATTTAATTATAAAAAATGTAAAAATAATTTTTTAATAATTTATAAACAGTAAAATGAACTTATAGGTCAATTCAAATCCGACCTGAAACAAAATTAGGCAAGAAAAAAAATATTGAGTCGCGACCCGATCCAGCCGGCCCGACCCAGAGCAGATTTAATTGAAACCTCTTAGAGTCTCAGTGTCTTTTATTTTATTTTTAACCCACTCAGATGATCTCTATTGGTTTTCTTTTGTTATTGTTGTGGAACGTTTGTTCTCTCTTTGTTAGTCTCTAATAGCTTGTAACTTTTTAATAATATTTTGACTAGAAAAAAAAACAATGATGAAAAAAGAGCACAAAAGGAAAAACAGCAGACAAATAGAGAAGGCAATTTGCCCATCAATATTCATTACAGTAAATGCTGTTAAAGATTAATAAAAACATTAACTTTTTTTGCATCCTCACCTAACGACATAAAAACTTTATGTGAATCGATTTCATCCTTCCTGTTTTCTTTTCTTTCTTTCAGGTGAAGAAACTTCTAGCTTGTGGAAAAGATTCACTCTTTAATATAAAAACTTAATTGAAATGTTTAATACTAAAATTAATTTTAAGAAAAAAAGTTTTAGTATACTTATACTATGATCTCTCTTGACATCAATCTCAGTTCAAACTTTAAAATTGTTTTATTAATTAATAATGTGATTTATATATACTAACAATGCATTAAATATTAGATCAGTTAAATATAGTGATTAAAGTTATTTGGCATTGATTAGCATTATTACATGTTTACATAATTTTTTTTCTAGGTAAAAATAATTCCAACTGTGACCTAGACACATAAAAACAACATCTAAGTATGATAATTTCAAAACTGAAAAAGACAAAAAAAAAAAAAAAGAATTGTGGGTTTTAATTAGATTTGTTCAAGAATCGGATTATTTGTTTGGTCTGTATTGGATTGGGTAACTATTTTTTTAATTCGGGTCGACTCGGTCCGAATTACTATTTATTAATAATAAAAATATTTATTTAAATTTAATTATATAAATATTAATATAAAATTAATTTTTTAATATTTTTAAATAATGATTTAAGCTTACGGGTCGGTCTGAACTCAATCCGAATCGAACTTGAGTAAAAGTTGTGGAAAAAATTCGGACAATAACCCGATTCGACCTATAAACACCTCTGATTTTTATGTCAACCCAAAAATTCTATTGATGGCCTTACTATGACAGCAAAAGATTCTCATGAAGATGTTGACTATTCGTAGAAAGATCACATAAAGTTAGAAGTATTATTGAAAACTTTGGTTAGTCGGTCATGTCATGATGAACAAATGGGGATATTCACAGTGCTGTGTAAATGAGTTAAATCGATATGGGGTTGAAAGTTACTGTAAAGAAACAACCAAAATCCTACAAAGAAGAGAAAACCAAGATGACTTGGGTTTGCGGATGAATGTTGGGAGATAATATTGTTGAATGCTAAGTTTTTTTGTTTTAATTGGTTAACAATTTATTGCGATGATTTTGGGATGATTAGTTGTATATCTGATACGAGGCTTGCTTCACTAGTGTTTATTTAGGTTCGGTTTTGTTTCGCTCTTCTCTTTCGGGCTTTTGTTATTGTTATTGTTTCGGTTGAGTTTGACTTTATTTTATTCGTGTAAAACTTTTTTAGGATGTGTTGAATGATCTTTCAGTGTTTTTTTTTTTTTTTTCTTTTCTTACTTATGCGATTTTTGTCGGATTTCTTTTGTTATTTTTGTGGAAAGTTTGTTTTCTCTTCTAATTTCTGCTAACTTGTAACTTTTTGATTCATCAATAATATTTTGGTTTAGAAAAAAAGGAGAGAGGGATATTATCAAATAGGTCGGAGAAAAACTAGGGTAAATATGTGGTTAGAGATATAAGTGAATAACATATTACCATGAAAATAAAAGAGACAAACATTTTCATTTATCGAATTTATAACTGATACATTAAAAATGGTCTATATAATAACTTTTCAAAAAAAAGAAAAGAAAAGAGAGACAAAAACAAATTGACCACGACACTTTGATCAAATGGTCAAGTACCACCTAGACCTTATGATTTTGAATATCATGTCGAGTTAGACTTACTCATGGCCGCGTTAAATTGTGATCCAATTTTTTTCTTCTTTTATTTATATTCGATTTCAGGCGGATCTGAACCGGCCTGTCGACTAGTTTCTATGTTTAAATAATATTAAAAAAATAAAAAAATATTTTTTATATTAATATTTATATATTTTATAATTAAATTTAAATAAAAAATATTTTTTTATTACATAAACAGTAATTCGAGCTGAGTCGACCCGAAATGAAAAAATCTTTACCCAGACCCGGTCCACTACGAGTCGAGCTTGTCGGGTTGGACGAGCTTTCTAATCCTTCAGCAGGTCGATCTATATCGAGCTTTTCTATCCAAATATAAATTTCATTTTTTTTTCTTTTTTATATGCCATGGTAACCCCTTGGAAGGGGTATTTGATATCCAATTATTGTAGAAATTCTCTTCCTCTTTTTTCTTTTTTCAAAAAGAGATTCATGATCATTAATCAAAATTTTTAATTTAGATAAATATCTATGAATCAAGAAGAAACAAAATTTTATAGTTTTTCTTTACATATATAGCTTACATCACATCTACTGGTAGGGATATCCAAGTAGGCAAATGGGGGCTGGTTGGTGAATGGACATAAAGAAAATGGATAATTAGGCAGCAAAGTAACATGGATTGCTCCACAAATCTAAAAAAGAAAAAAAATATTGGTCAAGTGAGAATCTGAGTTCATGAACAATTAAAGTAGTAAGCACTGATTTAAATAACGTTTTAATATTATGATTATTATTTTGTAATTTTGATTTTTTTGCTTCAATATTTATTATCGATATTCAATATTTATCATCAATATTCATAGCAATTAACTTTAGCATTTATTATATCTGCAATAATAATAAACGGAACTAAAAATATATATGCAATCGTAATCAATTAACAATATAAAAATGATTATAAAAAGTAAAAGTTAAAAAAGAAAAAATGATCAATTATAGTATTTTTTTCAACTTTTTAAATAAAGAAAGGAGATGAGGTGGTAGAAGGGAGAGACAGAGGAATCCAAGTATTTCCAAGCACTTGCAGACAAAATGAGGTTCAGAATAGAAAAGCAACCTTTGCTTTAAGATCCAGAAAAGGAGATTTCAAACACCATAGGGTTAGCTTAGGAAATTGCGTGGTTAGTAACCCAACCCCCTCCATTTCTCTCTCTCTCTCTCTTTTTTATGTCTATATTTAGTGGCCAAAAGATGGGGGAAGGGAGGGTGCAACTTCAACCCCACATCTTCCTTCTTTCCCTCTCCAAAAATGAAAAAAACAAAAAAACTCACAAAATTTAAGCCTTTGCCCTAAGTCTCCCTATAACTAGCCATTTCTTTGCTTGTTTTATGCCAACTCAAAAGGGTTTATTTGAAAAGTTTTTCAAGAAAAAGAAAAGAAAAAACCCACCACCCCTTTCCCTCTCCTTATTTGATTATGACCTTGCAGCTTTGCTTTTGGCTTCAAATCTCCATAAATACCTTCCTCTCCCCTTCTCTCAATCCCCTTCACCCAATGCTTCAATCTTCCCCCATGGAAGATATACATATATATCTCTGTATAAATATAAGTTTTTTTTGTTAAAGGGATTGAAGATTATTATCATCATAGTCATCCCAAAGCATTGCACTGTCCATGCATTTTCAATATTCAAAAGCATAATATACCATGACATGCAACCATGCATATGTTTTGGCATCATCATCATAAATCATCATGGCATCCATGTATGTATGTGCCTGGCTCCCTGTATGCCATTTGCAGAACCCATCGAACATCGATGGCCTCCGTGGATGGCGTATGAGGAGCCAAGCATATATTCCATGTATGTTCTATGTATATATATATATCCATCAATATTTTTCTTTTGCAGGTTTTTTCTTCTTCTTGATTTCTAGGCTGAAGGGCACCAATGTAATTTCTTCCCCCCTCTCTTTTCTGAGAATCAAAAGGTACTTCATCTTCCTCATCTTGTTCTTCTTCTTTAATCATTATCTCTTTTTAGGGTTTTTTTTTTTCTTCTTGATATGATATGCCTGTTGAGTATATTGCGTACTGAAATTTTTGCAGAGAGAATAAAAATATTAAATAGACACTATTTTTTTAAAAGCTTCTTGGGAAGATTTTGATTTTCCTTTCTTTTTTTTTTTAAATTTTTATTAACTTTTTTTCATTACCAAGGTTTCATGTAATTTCCATGAGGATATATTAATTAGTGTGAAAATCTGTAGCTTAAAATTGCAGAGAAAATCTTAACTGTTCCTGCAGACAACAACATGTAAGTTGTACAAAACTTTACAATATTTGCTTATAAATTGTTATTTGGTACTCTACTCTTGTCTGATGGACCTTTCATGTGATCTCTGGTAATCATATCACTGTGTTTAAAAAATTATTAATTTTTGTACAATTGAACAAATAAATAACCCCATATCTTTACTACTTATTAACCAAGTTTTTATGCTGATCAATCATGCAAATTAAGCTCATTTATCCCTTAATTATAAGCTAATATATATATATATATATATCAAAAGCAAAAATGAGATTCTTAAGAGTCTTAAGAAAAATGGGTTTATCAACTTCTTCCATTTTTCTCTCATTTCTCTGATTTTTACATGCAAAAATAAGCTAATCCCTTAGTTTCTATGAATTTTACATGCAAATAGTAGAGCTCAAGTAAATTATATACTACTATTTGTAAATTTTTGTTTTAAAGAATGGGAATAATGGAAGTAAGAAATGAGATTAGCTGAGTATATTTATCTTTCAAATTATGTTTTGTAACCATTTGATCAAATTATATATATATGTATAAATATCTTTTAATGTTTATTAGTTTATATAGCTCATCAGCTACCCCTAATCATAAACTCAAAGTTAAGGCCCCATTAAACCTAATCTCTGGTTACTTTTAATTTTTTACAAGAGCTGAAGTACTACTACATTTTTCAAATATATATATATATATATATATTTATATATATATATATATATGTATATATATATAAGAGCAAGGCTTCTCCTAGTTATTTTTATAAGTTATTTGTTTTTGGTTTGCTAGTGGAGCTAAGCTTTATATATAAATATATATATATACATATATATATATATATCCTTTCGAATCTTTACTGCTCAAAAAATGGAGATTTAAGACAATCCCATTTTTTAGATCATTCATTTGACATGTGATAAAGAAGGTATATTAAAATATAATCAAAGCTTAAGCCTTTAAGTCTTTAACAAAGTGTTTTAAGTTTTTTTTTTTTTTAATCTATCAACTATATATCAAGAAGTTGGTTCCAGCCATTTAATCTATCACTATGCTCGCATGCCTAAAGTTGGATAAAAGCCTAAAGAAATTAGAAACAAACAAATTTGTATACCTTGAAATATTTTTTATATAATAGCTGCAGCTAGCCAGGTATAAAATTAATAGTGAATAAAAAGTCTTAACTTTTGTTCATGTTTTTTTTTTTTTGGTTGAACTGAGTAAATTTTTGGATTTATCAAGTGCAGGTTGTAGACAAAAAAAATATTATGTCGCTGAAGCGTGCTCTAATACTTAAATAAGTGGAATATCAGAAAATGTTTAAGGGACAAAGGGATTAAGCAGATAAATGATCTTACGTTTCAGTTTTTTCTTTTACTTCTGGTTAATCTTTACTTCACCTATTTATATCTGATTGCGGACTACTAATTGTCTAGGAGCTTGACAGGTGTAAATCAAGTGTTTCTTCTATTTAAATCTTCCAGACAATTATGAATCGGTATGCACATTCAATTTGACGAGTTGCATATGTCTAACACATTTGTATGCACAGACTGAGGTTTTAGGTATAGTATTCTCAGCTCATATATCTCATATTGTTCATAGAAAAAGAAAAGAATCTTAATGTCTGGCCAGGGATTGAAGAAAAAGAGGGAAGAAAAAAAGGATTTTTATTTTAGGGGTGCAAAAGTTAAAGTTTTTGTTAAAAGCAGGTGCAGAGGATTATTATTATGGGTAGTAGGGGAATCTGATACAAAAAAGAAAAGGAAAAAAATTGGACCACCCCCTTTTCCTTTTTTTATTTATTTATTTATTAATATTCTTCCCTCAGTCTTGTTTTCTGATTGGCCAGTAGGAATAATGCAAGACGGTCAAAGCAGGTCAAAAAGGACAATTGGGTCATGCATTAACAAAGGGACCATGTTTTAAAGAGATGATCTCTTGAAAATCAATTTACTCGCTCTCCTTTTTATTTTATTTTTATTAAGAAAAATATATTAGTTTTAAAAAATTATTTATTTAACGATAAATTAATATGAGTTCATTTAATTGGTACTTATAAGCATCAATTAAGTATTATTTAATTATAATTTTATATTTTTTTCATATATCATTTTAAAAATTATCATTAGACACTAGTTAATTTTTTTCAATTAATATTTATTAATTTATAAAAATATTTATGTTTTTCAATCTTTATACATTGTATATAATTAATTTTTTTTATTAAGATATATGAATGATTTATAAATGAAAAACACTAGATAGAGTCAACAATTAATATTTACATAAAAACTATATAAAAAAATTTTAACCTTTAAATTTATATAAAAAACGGTATTTTCGATCGACATAATATAAATATTGGATCGATTCAAAATTTTATATGCACGATAAATATCATTATATTGCTAAATTTAACAATCAATTTATTTAAATATCAATAATATACAAAATTATAAGAATTTATAAAACAAATAAATTTTTTGTCAATATAAATTAATCCTTCTCATATATATATATAAATTCCTTTTTCATGGTGGGTAATTTGAAAGAAAAAAAAGAGAGAAAATTAAAACTTTTTTTATTTTGGGAATTTATCTCTGGGTTTTCAAATGATTTCATGTCTCTAAGAAAATTTTTAAAGCATGATTACATGCATTTTCTATTGGGTGACTTTGTTTGTACTGTGGCAGGCACATCTATATAATTGCCTGTCTTATCAATAACTGGGTAACTCAAGTACTCAACTCAACATGAATAGTCAAAAAAAAGAGAGAAAAAAAAAACTTTGTTGATTTTTACCACGAATTTTGAGGACTCTTTTTCTTTCTTTTGTTTTTTAATGAATATTTGAAGCCCATTTTGTTCTTTATATTACTTTCTTCTTTTGATCAGATATTGCAGGTAAAGCATAGTAACAATAAGATAGTGTTTATTTAATCTTAAAAGAAAAATGCATGAAATATTGAAATGTATAATTTTCCTTATTATATCACAAAAATACACTGAGTTTCTCAATATTCACAAATTACTCACTATTACAAACAGGATAAAGCTTATTGGACTTCACATGCATTATACATAAAGGCATTTTAGGGTGAAAAAAAGTAATAAATATATTGTTAATAGTTTACGATGTAGATCTCAAATATAAAAATATATAATAGGATACTTTTTTATTATAATTAATACGGATAAAATGAGTTAAATGTTAAAGGCTCAAGGTGGGTTAATAATTATTTAACATTAAAGAATGACACTTCGGCATTTGGAGAGCCTGAGCTTAAATTTGTTTATGATTAATTTTTTATTTTTAATTTTTGAAATTAATTAATCTAAAAGTTATAATTATTGGTGATTGATTGTATTAGAATGAGATAATTATAATTTTAGTCCTAAAATATAAGGTTTTTTTTTTTTTTTCATTATAGTCTTAAAATTTTTAGATGTAAACATTCCGTCCTAAAAATTGTTAATGTGTTAAAAATTAGTTTTTCAATTATTATTTCAATGAAAACACTAACAGAAAGTTTAGCTGACATATTATGAACATATGTGGATGTCATTTCAATAATTTATAAAATATTAAAAAATTATTAAAAAAACAACCTCGTTATAAAGATTAAAAAATCACTATATTTTTTTCTCTCTCATTAAACTAACAGTTTTTCTTTCTTTTTTACTAAACCAACAGTTTTTAATGAAATAAAGTAGAATTTTTTTATCTTTTATTTGAAATTGTTTTTTTATCTTTTGACATATAATTTTTTTAATATTTTATAAATTAATGAAATGCTACTTAAGTTTCACATGTGATTTATTATATGCCACATAAGTTTTTTATATAAATTTTCAGTTAGCGTTTCTGTTCGAAGAGCAACTAAAAGACTCTTTTAATACATTAATAACTTTTAAGACTAAATATTTATAAATAAAAGTTTAAGGACTGATACGAAAAAAATATTTATGTTTTAGGACTAAAATTATAATTACTACTATTAGAATAGTTGTGTTGTAAAAACACAATTCTTACCAAAACAATTGTTATGTAGAAACATTACTTGTGCCAAAAGCTGTTTTACTATAAGATATAATTTTACGTTATCTATAAAAGAGATTTTTCTATTATACAAATTTTACTGTTTTGTTTGAAATATTTATGACTTTGTTATATTTTAAAAATATTATAAAGTATTAAAAAAATGTTTTCACTTTTCAAAATCAAGATTCTAATCTCTTTTCTCTATTATTTTTTTAAACAAATATATGTATTCTAATTTCGCCAAGGATAAACTAACTTTTTTCTAGGTTCTCACCAAGGAAACAATATTAATTTCCATGTGTTTCATATGCATCCATACAGCATAAATTTATTTACAAATATGGAAAAGAGATAAAGAGAATTATACAAGTTTTTGGATTAGGTTTATGACCTGTTTTGCAAGAAGTAAATTTAGAATTTTTTAATTAAAAAAAATTCTTAGGTAGCTAATATAAACTATAGATGGGTAAGTGCCTTGGCTTTGAAATTTTGCGAACCAAATTATGTTCTTAAATCTTGATTCCTCTTAATTATTAATTTTAATCTGCAAAGACTCTCTTGTTTCTAATTCTTTTTTTTTTTTTGGAGTAAATAGTATTTCATAGTCCCTAAATTTTAGAGCATTTATTGTTTTAATCCCTAAATTTTAAAACGTAACAAAATTTAATCTTTGGTTACAAGTATGATAATAAATTGATCTTTTTCGTTAGCTTTCCCATTACTATTTCGTTAGCAGCTAGTTGGTGACACGTTAGCTATAACTATACGTGTCCATAGGTCAGGTTTTGGCTCTGCCTATGTATGGTATCAACACCATATATATTTGTTCAAGCCCGGCTTGACCCGAAATATGGGCATCAAGTTCTACCCAAGCCCGTTTAGGCCCGCCCATATTATTTTTTTCTAAAAAAATTAAAAATATATATTATTTTTTATTTAATCTTTAGTAATTTTATATATTTTTTTCTTTTATTAAGTTCTTAAACATGGACAACTTAACATATTTTTTTAATATTTACACTATAATATTATATATTTGACATAAATTACATAATATATAAAACTAAAACTAATATATTATATAATTGGAAAATGAGTTGGGTTGGGCTCAAGTCTTTGAGTGTTGGAGCCAAGACCGTACCAATTTTTTAAACGGGTTTCATTTTTTTGCGTAAGCCCATTTTTCGGGCCTATTATTTTTGTTCAAGCCCTCCCAAATATCGGGCAGGCCTTCGGGCTTGAGCGGGTGATAACTCTATAAAATAGAGTTATTTTATCCTATTTTGTGCTTTTAAAATAGCTAAGTTCTTGTAATTTAAACTATTAATTTATTATTTTTAGTTATTTTTATTTATTTCTAATTTAGTTTTATTTATTTATTTTATGTTTTATTTTAATGTCTTTTGTAGTTTTGTAGAGTCCTAAAGCTGGAAAGAGAGGTTCAGCTCATATAAGGAAAGTCCAAGCTGGAAGCAGTTACTTGTCCACAAAGTTTTCCTTCCTCAGGCTTTTAAGAACTATATAAATAGAAACCTTTAGGCTTTTATTTTTTAGACCTACTTAGTTTTTGCTTTAGTTTTCTGAAGAGGAGAGCAGCCACCACCATCTTGCAAGGAGCTAAGAACAGTTTTGGAGATTAAAAAATTGAAGAGCTGAAACCTTTAGTTTTCTCTTTTTCCTTAATCTTCTCTTATTTTCTTATAATTTGATGTTGGTGAAACTCATTTGCTTATTATTTTTAATGTTTAGCATGAACTAAATTCCTTTTCTAGGATTGCAATGGAACTCAACACATAGTTTGGATTATTTTCCTCTCTAGCTTGATTCAATGATATTTGAGTTGTTTATGCATTCTTATGCTTAATGCTTTTAATTGCTTGATCACCAATTAAACTGATTTGTTAACCTAAATACAACTTGAAAAAAGGAGTTTAGTGTTAGACATGGATTGCATAACATATGTTTCATATTCATTTATTAGGATGAACTGGTCTGCATGTAGGGTAAGAATACACTTACGTGTCATGTGTAATCAAAGTTAGAGTCTAAGTTTAATGAGTTCTTCTTTAATTCAATTATCATTATAATATAGTTAATTGGTTAAAAAGAATATTTTTATAAGGCAATCGGAAGATCCTTATAAATAGATTAGAACTTTAGGTTAACAACTCAAGATCATTAATCAAGTTAAGAAAGTAGGAGACGTCTAAGTGAAGTGTTGAGGGAAGCTGTAATCCTAGGCTTTTCTCTATTGATTTAAATCCAATTTTTATTTGCTTTCTTTATTTTATTGTTTTTCTTTAATTTAGTTTCAATTCACAAATTTATAATTAATTATTTGGATAAGATAAAGCTGTTTTAATTTTAGTATTTAACGAAATTAATAACAATTTATCGTGGGTTCGACACTCTACTTCCACTCTATTACTTGTTTGCGATAGCGTGCACTTGCGTAGTAAAATCTGACAACAAGTTTTTGGCGCCGTTGTCGGGGAATTGTTTATTATTTTTGTTAATATTAATACCAAGCAACCTTAGTCTTAATTTACAATTTTCTTTATTTCTTATTTTCAAGTACAATGGCTGAAGCTAACGATACAAAGACTTTGCGAGAGTTTAGGGTTCCTCTCATGCAAGAACTTCAGACCAGTATCCAGAGGCCTGCCATCCATGCAAATAATTTTGAGATAAAGCCCGTCATCATTCAGATGATCCAAACATCAATTCAGTTTGGCAACTTACAAACGATGATCTGAATGCTCACATCGTGAATTTTCTGGAGATTTGCGATCTTTTCAAACACAATGACGTTTCTGACGATGCCATTAGACTGAGACTCTTCCCTTTCTCACTTCGAGATAAGGCCAAGAGTTGGTTGCACTCCCTTCCTGCTGGCACCATTACTAGTTGGGATGATCTGGCCCAGAAATTTCTTGCCAAATATTTTCCTCCTGCCAAGACAGCTAAGATGTGGAATGATATCACATCTTTTATGCAATATAACTTAGAATCCTTAAATGAAGCTTGGGAAAAATACAAAGATCTTCTCCGAAGATGTCCTCATCATGAGTTACCTAAATGGCTTCAGGTGCACACTTTCTACAATGGGTTAATGGGTCGTACTAGAAGTTCTATCGATGCTGCAGGAGGTGGGGCTCCATGGAAAAAGAAATTGATGAGGCTTATGGTTTAATTGAGGAGATGACTTCCAATAATTATCAATGGTCTAATGGGAGAAGTTTTCCAAAGAGAAGTGCAGGGGTTTATCAGTTGGATGAGATCAGTGCCTTATCGGCATAGATGACTGCTTTGTCCAAGAAATTTGACACTATGAGTGTGCATTCAGTCCAAAGCCCATTTGTAACATGTGAATTTTGTGGGGAAGGACACACAAGTGGTAGATGCCCAACAAAGGCTTAATCTGCTCAATATGTGGGAAACTATAACAGGCAGCAGAACAACCCATATCCCAACGACTATAATCTAGGTTAGAGAAATTAGCAAAACTTTTCTTGGAACAATAATCAAGGGTCATCATCACAAGCTAAGCAAGTAGTTCCTCCTGGTTTTCCAAGCACAAACCAGGGCTCTTGTCCAAGAAAAGAAGACATCAATGGAAGAGATGTTTACGCAATTCATGGCAAGAACTAATAATCTCATTCAGAATCACTTCAGGAGCATAAAACATTACTTCAAGGTTAGGCTGAATTACTTCAAAGTCAAACAACGTCACTTAGAAATCTTGAGACACAAGTGGGCCAGCTTGCTAATGCGATTAACAATCACCCAAGGGGATCTTTTCCAAGCGATATTATGACCAATTCTAAGAGCCATGGAAAAGAACAATGCAATTCAATCACATTAAGGAGTGGAAAAGAAGTAGAAGTGGGTAGCAAGAAGCATAATGAGAAAATTCAAGAAAAGCAATCTCCAATCTACCCACCACCACCCTTTCCTCAACGTCTCCAAACCAAAGTGTCAGAATTGCCACCCAAGCCTCTTGAAGCGGAAAATTTGGGGGAAAAAGAAATTGAAAAGGCTCAAAAAGAAGAAACGAAGCCTCTAGTCTACCCACCACCACCATTTCCTAGCGCCTTCAAAAGCAAAAATTTGACAAGCAGTTTCAAAAGTTTCTTGAGGTATTCAAAAAGCTCCATATTAATATACTTTTTGCTGAAGCTTTAGAACAAATGCCTAAATATGTCAAGTTTATGAAAGAAATATTATCCCAGAAGAGGAAATTGGATGAGATTGAGACAGTTGCACTTACTGAAGAGTGCAGCGCTATTCTTCAAAAGAAACTCCCACCCAAACTCAAAGATCCAGGAAGCTTCCCCATTCCATGCGCTATTGGTAATAAATTTTTTGGCAAAACTTTATGTGATTTGGGGACGAGTATCAATTTAATGCCTTTTTCTATCTATTGCAAATTTGGTTTGGGTGAAATAAAACCCACTACAGTGATTTTACAACTAGCCGATAGATCCATCAAACATCCAAGAGGCATTGTTGAAGATGTGCTAGTCAAGGTTGACAAATTCTTCTTTCCTGTTGATTTTATTGTGCTTGACATGGAGGAGGATAGTGAAATACCCATAATTCTTGGGAGACCATTCCTAGCCATCGGTAGAACTCTCATTGTTGTGCAAAAATGAGAACTTACCATGAGTGTGATGCACCCAAAAGAGTGTATCTTTATTAAACTTTGCAATTAATATGATCAATTATCGTAAAGTAGCATACAAGGATCGAATCCACAGAGATTGGTTTTTAGTTTATAAGTTACTAGTTTAAAACTTAAATTCAAGAACAATGAAATAAAAGGGGGTTTTGAAATAATTAAAAGTAAAGAAAACAAGATAAGTAAAAAGCAAATAAATAAGATGAAATCAAATATATAAGAGAAGTATGGTTAAGGTTTCATTCTCCACCACTAGACATCATTGAGAATCAATTTCAGATCTATCAATATCAATTAGTTATCAAAATTATCAACTGTAGATAACAATAAGCTCTGCTACTCCAATCTTTTCTTAGTTTGTCGTTAAATAGAATAAGCTCTATATTTAATCTCTAATTATCAATCAACCTAGAATAAGCTCTCTAAATTCAATTTGATAACAGCTTTATGATGAGAAAGATAGGTTGATCTAAGAAACAAACACGTAAGCTCGGATTGTTCAACTTATGTTATGTTCCACATTGTAATTCCCGAAAACCCAACATAATCATGAATTACAAATTGTCACTTATGAATAGGAAATCAAGAAATTACATGGATCAAGATTCCTAAACTAGTATTAGATAATTATCAAGATCTATCTAATTGCGCACCTAAACAAATCAAGACAACATCATGAACAATTCTTATAGAAAAACACAATCAACTTTAATAGAAAACTAATTATAGATAAATCTAAAAATCAATTACAAAACTTGTCTAGGGCTTTGAAATCACCTTTAACCAAAGAAGTTTAGCCTAACATAAGCATAGATAATATATACATAAAACAAGAAGAATGATGATCCCTTGAGTTTCCTCAAAAGATAATGATAGTTTGTGGCTCAAAAGATGGTATTTATAGAGCTTTTTGAGTCTTGGAAACCTTTTCTTGCTGATCAAGGAAGCTAGGAGTCAAAGGAGTGCAAAATAGGCAAGATTTTCAAGTTTTGAGGTTTTTCACGGTTTTGAGGAAAGTAGGGTCGGCGTCGCGGCACCAATTTCTGATTTGGTGATTTTGTCTGCTGACGTCGGTTTCGCGACTGCTGCATTATCTCCCACTTCGTCGGCTGATTTGGATGACCATACGATGTCCGATTTGAGCGTGTAAACTATCGTTAGAAAGGTATTCAAGTCAGATTCAAAAGTCAAGAAGGAAGTTTATTAAAATAATGACTTTAACATAATTATTTACTTGCAACAATCTCCGGAAGTCAGATCTGTCTGATCATCTAGCACTAAGAAATTGAATTTTTTGACTCCCAAGTCTTCTTCCATATTATGATTGTGATTTTGTAAGCTCTTTACCACCATTATTGACATATTTTGACTTCATTCTTATAAATATACCTATAATTCAAAAATATAATATAAGTAAACAAGATAAAGATCGAAAACCTAACAAAAACTAAAGGTAGAAAGGCATAAAATGTATATTTTATGAGCTTATCAAATACCCCCACACTTAGCTTTTTGCTAGTCCTCAAGCAAAACAAATTAAAAACAAAATAAGAAAATCTAATCCATTTTCGTAGAAAATCACGGTGGCACTTAGCATGTGACACAAGCCTTTAAACCCCTAGGTGTCCATAGTGGACGAGTTTAGTCTCGTGAGGGTTTACTAGGACGATACCTACAAACATTGAAAAACTAAAATAAAAAAAAATATATTAAATATAATAACTCATAATCCTTCCAATATAAATAAGAGATAATCATTAAACATGTCTCATAAACTAATCAATAGCTTAAAGAATTTCACAAAAAATCATGCTTAAATGTAAATAGTTTGCGTTAAGCCAATATTAATATAACATATTTCAATCAAAATAATGCATATTCAGATTTAATCTCAACTTCTCACATGGTATACTCTCATGATTTTCACTCTTAAAAGTAGTGGTAAAGTGTTTTACACTCAATCAATCTCATGAAAACAGTTCTACCATATGCTTGCTTATCCACCTATTCTCCATTACTTAGATCATGCAAGTTCATGAATCAAGAGGTCTTTATTCAAGGTTGTAATGGGGCCAAGGGGTAATAATGTGGTTAAAGAACAAAAGGAAAAGGATATTACAAAGGTTCCAAAGACTTCATAGAATTTAGAGACAAAATAAGATTTTTGCAAAGAAAACTATCTCAAAACTCTTATAAAGCATATAATAACATAGGCTAAATATTCATGTTGAGTCTTTGCTTCATTCTAACTGACTTTGTAACATCTTTTCTTTAACCAAAAGTTCAAGAGATGATTTTTTTTATGGGAATGTATTTTTTTTTTCTTTTGTTCAATGTTCCATTTTCTTTTTCTCTTGACTTTTGTCATTCTCCCCCCACACTTATTTCTTTTTCTAACCCAATTTTTCAAAAAGTATCCCTTGTTTTTGTCATATGTCTCAAACATTCTAGTCCATCTTTAGAACAAGGGTAAAGATATAAATGTGTTTAGGCTAGGTGTAAGATATGGTTACAATAAAATAGCTTAATCAATATAGGCTCAAATTGGCTCACTAGTGGGGATGTTCTCTTGGAACATCAATTATAGATCGCTGTTTGGCCTTGGTTATAGTCCTAAAGCCTCTATCATATTCATGTAGTTACATGCATCAATATAGTTTTAAATAGTTTAAAGCAAGTTCTAGAGAAACATGTTATCATGAGAGCACACAAGAAAGAAATTAGATTGATATGTATAATGCATCAATCATATAGGCTCAAAAAGTCACAAGGATGATTATACAAGTCAATTTTAAGTCTAAACATGCTCTTTCTCAATCAACATATCATATTAACATTGGCTTATAAAAAATGATATCAAGCCTAATTCTCATGAAAATATTCTCACTAATAATCAGTTTTAGACCTATACAATTCATATCTCATCATTGTATTAAAAAGGAACTAAAACAAACTAAAAATAATAATAATAATATTAAACACTCATAAAAAATAAATAATAATAGCCAAAAATAAAAGAAATCCTGAATCCTTCCCCCCACACTTAATTCTTACATTGTCCTCAATGTAATGCTATTAACCCAAATGAAAGAATCATGTGTAAGAGAAAAGAATTAATAACATAAGAATAGAAATAACTAAGACTCAAAACAAAACAAACTCATGCAACCTAAATAATCCTAAAATACTAAACAAACAATTAACAATTAACAAATAAACATAAAAATAAAAATAAAAACAATAAAAACAATAAAAACAATTAAAATAATAAAAGAAAAAGGAAAAGGAAAAGGAAAAGAAAGAGATAGAGATAGAGATAGAAAATCTGAGTATGGCATGTTGGTAATTTCTTCATTAATCGGACTGCCTTCCCAATTAGTACTTGAGTTAAGTTGTCCAACCTAACCAACACCCCTTCTTGGCTTTTTAGGCTTGTCAGGCTCATACATGAAACTTCCCAAATTTGTGCGTTTGATAGGAAGCTTTCTTTGCACAACAGTGGATGCATTCTCTATTAAAAGTATTATTCCATCATCCTTTGTAGTGCATTGCTCATCGAGGAATGGAGCATATTTTGGTACTTGTTGAATGACATCCACAAACAAGCTGTTTAAGGTTTTCGACATTTGTTGTTCATGTTCTTCATCCTTGAACTTTGCAAATCTACTAGGAAAAGGTGGAGAAGAAACATTTCTAAAAATTGGACCTTAAAAGTTACCTCAGGTGCCGAAATACTCTCATTTGAAATTGAAGCTTCATTATCTTCAAGAAGGAAATCCATCTCTAGTTCTTTCTCATCCTCGGGTTCCCTTGGATTTTTTGATTCATCCTCAAGTTGTGTGGCACTAACATTCTCCTTTGGATCAATCATAGTTTGGGAAAGGAGTTGTTCATGTAGTTACCCGGATCCTTCTTCTACCCATCGCGCCACACCACTAGCCAATTGGCTTATTTGAGTCTGTATTTGACTCATCCTTGTTGCAATTTGCCTGTTTCCCTTATATCCTATTGCATTTGCAATTGGTTAGTAGTAAGGGAATTGATAAGATCTTCTAACGAAGTAACTGAGTTTTGAAGTGGGGGCTGCAAAAGATCTGGTTCTTGAGACCATGATTGATTGAAGCTCGATGGATTATTGTAGTTGGCATAGGGATCTATTTCTTGATAATTTCGAGTAGCCACAATTAGTATGATCCCACCATTCCTCATTGTAAGTGTTTGAGTAAGGATCATACTGTTGTTCTTGGAACCCTGGTTGGCTTTGGTATCCTCCTAAATCATAGGTTGGTTCAAAATTATCTTTTTGGTAGTATGGGCACCAATTGGTTGGATGATCCATCATGAAGCACACTCCACACTGCCTTGATTGTTGAACATTACCCATGGCCAATTGTTGAACTGGGAGGTGATATTGGCTCATTGGTTCTCCATGTTCATGTATGCCACCAACTCTTCAAGTGTTAGATTGCTCAATTCCATCGTTTTTTGCTTAAAAATTGAAAAGAAAAGCCTGTATGTACAAGAAAAATAAAATTAATTACAACTGAAAATAAGAATAAACCAAGTAACTAATAAACTAAAAAAATCAATCCCTGGCAACGGCGCCAAAACTTGATGCACCCAAAAGAGTGTATCTTTATAAAACCTTGCAATTAATATGATCAATTATAGTAAAGTAGCATGCAAGGGTCGAATCCACAAAGATTGGTTTTTTAGTTTATAAGTTACTAGTTTAAAACTTAAATTCAAGAACAATAAAATAAAAGGGGGTTTTGAAATAATTAAAAGTAAAGAAAACAAGATAAGTAAAAAGCAAATAAATAAGATGAAATCAAATATATAAGAGAAGTATGGTTAAGGTTTCATTCTCCACCACTAGACATCATTGAGAATCAATTTCAGATCTATCAATATCAATTAGCTATCAAAATTATCAACCGTAGATAACAATAAGCTCTGCTACCCCAATCTTTCCTTAGTTTGTCGTTAAATAGAATAAGCTCTCTATTTAATCTCTAATTATCAAACAACCTAGAATAAGCTCTCTAAATTCAATTTGATAACAACTTTATGATGAGAAAGATTGGTTGATCTAAGAAACAAACACGTAAGCTCGGATTGTTCAACTTATGTTATGTTCCACATTCTAATTTTCGAAAACCCAACATAATCATGAATTACAAATTGTTACTTATGAATAGAAAATCAAGACAATTGCACAGATCAAGACTCCTAAACTAGCATTAGATAATTATCAAGATCTATCTAGTTGCGCACCTAATCAAATCAAGACAACATCATGAACAATTCTTATAGAAGAACACAATCAACTTTGATAGAAAACTAATGATAGATAAATCTAAAAATCAATTACAAAACTTGTCTAGGGCTTTGAAATCACCCTTAACCAAAGAAGTTTAGCCTAACATAAGCATAGATAATATATACATACAACTAAAAATAAAAGAATGGAGAAGAAGAAGAATAATGATGATCCCTTGAGTTTCTTCAAAAGATAATGATAGTTTGTGGCTCAAAAGATGGTATTTATAGAGCTTTTTGAGTCTTGAAAACCCTTTCTTGTTGATCAAGGAAGCTAGGAGTCAAAGGAGTGCAAAATAAGCAAGATTTTCGAGTTTTGCGGTTTTTCCCGATTTTGAGGATAGTAGGGTTGGCGTCGTGGCTCCACTTTCCGGCGTCGCGGCGCCAAGTACACTGATTTGGTGATTTTGTCCGCTGACATCAGTTTCGCGACTACTGCACTGTCTCGCAGTTTGTCGGCTGATTTGGATGACCATCAGATGTTCGATTTAGGCGTGTAAACTATCGTTAGAAAGGTATTCAAGTCAGTTTCAAAAGTCAAGTAGAAAATTTCTTCAAATAATGATTTTAACATGATGATTTACTTCAACAAACTCCGGAGGCAGATCTGCCTGATCATCTAGCACTAAGAAATTGAGCTTTCTGACTCCCAAGTCTTCTTCCATCTTATGATTGTGATTTTGTAAGATCTTTACCATCATTATTGACGTCTTTTGAATTCATTCTTTTAAATATACCTATAATTCAAAAATGTAATATAAGTAAACAAGATAAAGATCAAAAATCTAACAAAAACTAAAGGTAGAAAGGCATAAAATGTATATTTTATGAGCTTATCAGAGGGTTGTAGACCAATAGGTAACTTGTAAAGTTTTTAAGGCTAAGAAGTTTCCTAACAAATTTGATGAATGTTTGGCAGTTAAAGTGGTGAACAGTGATTCCAAAGAAGCATTCAAATAATATTGTTCCACTAAACCACTTGAGACAAGTTCACATTTTACTTCTAAGATGCATGAAAGTTACAATTATGTGAATGGCAGACCTCATAAAGCAAAGGATAAAGGGGGGCAATGGTTCAAGTGGAAGGATGCCAGCTAATGGGCATGAGATAATCAAGCTGATGACTATAAATCAAGCGCTTCTTGGGAGGCAACCCAAGTTCTAAATTTTTTCTTTTCTTTTTCAATTTTAATTTTTAGGACATTTTTATTAATTTCTTTTTACTTTGTTTTCTTTTGTAGTGACCACTCACCCAACTTGGACAAGCATGATGAAGTCTAAGAGGAAAACTAAAGCTTCTCTTGCGTTGCTTTCATCGATAGGGAAGTTTTCTTGTTCTTGCTCTTTTTATTTCCAAACATCGAGGACAATGTTTGTTTTAAGTTTGGGGGTGTGTCTTTAGATTTATTTTAGTTTGCGTGATTGTCTACTTTAACTATTAGGTGTCTAAAAAAATTTTTGCTTGAGATATTTTGCACTTATTATGATGGAATCCTTATCCAATGATGAGAATTAGTTATTAATTTATCTTGATTTTTGGGAAAAACATAAGCATGATTTGATTTTATGTTAAATTCTTTTGTTAGTTTCATGTTAGGAATGCGATTTTCACAAATTGGGCACTTAATCTCTTGCTTAGATTTGCATTGCTTATTTAAAGACTGATTATGTTGATGTGAATTGCGATTATGTCTAAAGCCTAGAATTTGTTTGATTCTCTCTCGAGGCGAAATCCTAGACAACACTGAGTTGAGGAAGTGATTTAGGCAATCTTTGGATCGTTTGAGCCTTTCTAGCTTACCTATATATATATATTAATATCCTTAGTCTACCTCTTTGTGCCTATTGATATATCTATTTTCTTTGATTGCCACATCTTTTTGCCTAGCCAAATAAGAAAAACCATGATTAACCTTCACTACATAGGCATGTGATGATATTACAGGAAACAACTATGAGCCATGTCGAATTTGGGTGAAATAGTGATATTTAAACAAAAAAAAAAAGAATAAATTGGTGAAGCAAAAAGGAAGTGTATTCAAAGAATGGAGAATGTAATTTGAGAAAAAGGCTATGGCTCTCAAAAATCCTGGAAAAAATGTAAAGTATATATGGGTGAACTTAAACCTAAAATATATCTTTATCCTACCTTGACCCTAGCCTTACATTACAAGCTTAATAAAGACCTACTTGATCCTTGATGAAGTGTTAGTCTACATTAGTGGAGAGAGAGAGATGAAAAGCAAACATATGAGATTTTAGTACTTTAATTCGTATTTTTGCATTGATATAAACTTATTTAGATTGAATGCAATGATGTGCAAAGAGATTATTCACACACACACTAAAAATCTATTCAAGCATGGGGTTTACGATTGAATTGAATCATGGATTTGGATTATGTTTATGTTCTACTTTGAATTAGGATTTTGAGGTAATTTTTGTGAAAAATTAAAGAAATCATTGTTTGAGTGCATTTATCTTAAGTGATGTTTTGTGTCAGGTTATTTAGTTAGTTAGTTTTGTTTTGCCCGAGGACTAGCAAAATCTTAAGTTTATAGGTGTGATAACTCTATAAAATAAAGTTATTTTATCCTATTTTGTGTTTTTAAAATAGCTAAGTCATTGTAGTTTAAACTATTAATTTATTATTTTTAGTTATTCTTATTTATTTCTAATTTAGTTTTATTTATTTATTTATTTTATATTTTATTTTAGTTATTAATAATATCTTTTGTAGTTTTGTAGAGTCCTAAAACTAGAAGGAGAGACTAAGCTCATATAAGGAAAGTTCAAGCTGGAAGTAATTATTTGGCCACAAAGTTTCTCTTCCCTAGGCTTTTAAGAATGGTTTAATATTAAATTAGCTCATGTACTTTATGCCTTTTGTCCGTTTGGTACTTGAAATTTTTTTTGTCACTTTGGTACTCGAACTTTCATGCCGTCATTCATATTGGACCTTTGCCTTAACATCGTTAGTTAATGGCTGACTAGGCAAGAAAACACATAATCAGAGCCTAACACGTGGCAAAACTGCCACATCATCATATAAGAAAAAAAAATTAAAAACCAAAACTAAAAATTTGAAAATCTCATCTTTTTAAAAAAAAAATTTTAAAAAGAAAAATAAAAGTAAAAAACCAAAATAAAAGTAAAAAAAGAAATTATAAAAATTGAAAACTTTATATAAATATTTAAAAATCTGTAAAAAAAAATAATAATAAGAAAAAGTAATATGAAATTTTTTAATAAAAATGAAAAATTTTTTAAAAAAATTCTATTTTTAAATTTAAATTTTCTATTTTTTAAATTTCAAATTTTCATATATATTATAAAAATAAAAAAAACCAAAATTCAAAATAAATTATTAAATCAAAAACTTTATATATATATTTGAAAATTTGTAAAAAAAATTAAAAAATAAGAAAAAGAAATCTGAATATTTTTAATAAAAATTAAAAAAAAATTCTAAATTCTAATTTTTAATTTTTAAATTTTAAATTTTCAGTTTCTGTTTTTTTTTTTTTAATTTTGAATTTTCATATATATTTTTTTAATTTGAAATTTATATATTTTAAAAAATTATGTTTTATTTTTCTTTTTAATTTTGAATTTTTTAGATTTATCTTTTGAATTTTTATAATTTTTATAATTTTTTAATTTCTAAATTAAAAAAATTAATTTTTTTTTATTTTTAAAATCAGTTTTTAGTTTTGATTTTTATAATTTTTATTGAATTTTTTGAATTTTTCCATTCATGATGACGTGGCACTAATGATGTGGCAATTCTGCCACGTGTGAGGCTCTGATTGGTTTTTTTTTGCCTAGTCAGCCATTAACTAACGGTGTTAGGACAAATGGCCAATGTGATTGACGGCATGAAAGTTCGAGTACCAAAGTGACAAAAATTTCTTCAGGTACCAAACAGAGAAAAGGCTAAATATATAAACTAATTTAGTATTTAACCCTTTTAAGAACTCTATAAATAGGAACCTTTAGGCTTTTATTTTTTAGACCTACTTAGTTTTTGCTTTAGTTTTCTGAAGAGGAGAGCAGCCACTACCATATTGCAAGGAGCTAAGAACAGTTTTGGAGACTAAAAGATTGAAGAGCTAACAAACTTTAGTTTTCTCTTTTTCCTTAATCTTCTCTTATTTTCTTGTAATTTGATGTTGGTGAAACTCTTTTGCTTATTATTTTTAATGTTTAGTATGAACTAAATTCCTTTTCTAGGATTGCAATGGAACTCAACACATAGTTTGGATTATTTTACTCTCTAGCTTGATTTAATGATATTTGAGTTGTTTATGCATTTTTGTGCTTAATGCTTTTAATTACTTGATCACCAATTAAATTGATTTGTTAACCTAAATACAACTTGGAAAAGGGATTTTAGTGTTAGACATGGATTGCATAACACATGTTTCATAATCAATTATTAGGATGAATTGATCTGCATGTAGGGTAGGAATACACTTACGTGTCATGTTTAATCAAAGTTAGAGTCTAAGCTTAATGAGTTCTTCTTTAATTCAACTATCATAGGAATATAATTAATTGGTTAAGAAGGATATTTTTATAAAACCATCGGAAGATCCTTATAAATAGATTAGAACTTTAGGTTAACAACTCAAGATCATTAATCGAGTTAAGAGGGTAGGAGACGTCCAAGCGAAGTATTGAGGGAAGTTATAATCCTAGGCTTTTCTCCATTGATTTAAATCCAATTTTTATTTGCTTTCTTTATTTTATTATTTTTCTTTAATTTAGTTTCAATTCACAAATTTATAATTAATTATTTGGATAAGATTAAACTATTTTAATTTTAGTATTTAACGAAATTAAAAACAATTCCTCGTGGGTTCGACACTCTACTTCCACTCTATTACTTGTTTGCGATAGCGTGCACTTGCGTAGTAAAATCTGACAACAGCGAGTAGCCCGCCCCTTGGACAGATCTAGTTGTAACACATGTCTCTTCCTTATTTTTTTTTATTTATTCCTTTTTTCTTTTTTCATTTTCTCTTTTTTTTATAAATAAATTATAATTTATATGATAAATTAAATTAATTTTCAAAAATATAATTAATTATAAAAAAAATTTACTTGCATTAATTTTATAAAAATATTTTTAATTTTTTGTTTTTTTTCCTTTATTCTTCTTTATAAATAAATAAAAAATAAAAAATAATTTATATAACAATTTAAAATAATTTTTTAATAATTAAATATTTATTTACATTAATTTTATAAAAATATTTTTTCTTTTCTTTTTTTCTTTCCTTTTTCTCTCTTTCTTTCATTCATTCATTTTCTTTCCTTTTTCTTATAAAATTAATGTAAATAAAATATTTTATATTTTATAAATTCTATAATTTTAAAATTTAATTTAAATTATAATATAAATTATTATTTATTTATTTTTCTTTCTATTTATTTATAAACAAGAGAAAATGGGAAAGATAAAAAAAAAAGAAAAAATATTTTATAAAATTAATGTAAATAAATATTTTATATTTTTATAAGTTATTTAATTTTTAGAAAATTAATTTAAAATATAATATTGATTATTATTTATTTTCTTTGTATTTATTATAAAGAAGAGAAAAGGAAAAAGAAAAAATTAAAAAAAAATAAATTTTTTAAAAAAAAATTAATATAAATAAATAGTTTTATATTTTCTTTAAAAAATTTATTATTAATTTAGATTATTAATTAGATTATTTTTTTTAGTATTTATTTTTAAAAAAGAGAAAAGAAAAAAAGAAAAAGAGGAAGAGGAAGAGGAAGAAATTAAAAAATGAAAAATATTTTTTATAAAATTAAACTAATAAATATTTCAGATTTTTATAAATTAATTATACTTGTAAAAAATTATTTTAATTTATAATATAAATTATTATTTATTTATTAAAAAGATAAAAAAAATGAAGAGACGTGTGTTAACAGCCAAATAGTGACACGTGTCACTAGTTGGCTGCTAACAGTAGAAGTAACAGTAAAACTAATAGAAGGGACCAATTTATTATAATACTTGTAATTAAGATCAAATTATTATTTTTTGAAATTTAGGGACCAAAACAATATAGGTCCAAAATTTGGAGACTATGATATCAATTACTCTTTTTTTTAATCTCTAAACTACAGTTGTTTGCAACTGCCCAAAATCTTTCTTACTTTTGGAAGTATGGTTTCTTCACTTCCCATGTTATGAAGTCATGCATTGCCTTCTTAGTTAAAAGCCAAAAATATTTCAACAAGTAATTAATAGTTGATTAGTTACCCAATCCACACCCAAATTAGAGGGCCATAGCAGAATTCATTGAATTTGACTAAATGAAAAAGTGAGTAAGAAATGGGGTAGGGAATATTTTTTATGCACATTTCATATGTATATATATATATATATATATAAAGTTTACTTGTTCTTGAATCTCCTTTGGCAGCTTCTATTTAGCAAGGTATATATCTTAGTATTTTTTGGATATGAGAATATCCCTTGTTCCAAAGAAAAAAGTCACTCAATTTAGAAAAGTTGCTTCTTTTTTTTTTTTTTTTGGGAGACCTCATTTGTAGAAGTAGCTTAAACAAATATGTTAATTAGGTCTTAAACAAATATATTCTAGTATAATATTCTAGGCTCAGTAGGATATATTTATGAAGAATAATTAAGCATAAAGGAAAGGAAAGGTTTAACTTGTTTTTTTATGAAATATTTGCAAAACAAAAGTTGTGCTTAATTGCTTTTTTTTTTTTTTTTCATTATCTAGATCAAAGATGGAGTCTTCATTAGTTTTAGAGGTGTCCATGGTCAGGCCGGATTAGGCAAAACTCGAGTAACAAAAATTTTATTTATCCAAGTTTGGACCCAGCTTGTCGAGTCCAAAAACCAATTTTATGGTTCAAAAATATATTAAAATATAAAAAAATTATTTTATATTTATATATTTTATAAGTAAATTTAAATAAAAAATATTTTATTGATTAAATGATAATTGAGGCTGAACTGGTTTGGATTACAAAAATTCTATTTCAGATTCGGTCCAATTTGAATCGTATTTATCGGACCGAGCAGCCCAACTTGTGAATAGATCTAATTAACTTTAACTCCTTGAAATATGTTTTGTGAACAGATCTAATTTGATCCAATTTTATGTTAGATTTATTCAATTATGTGTCAATTTATTAATTTTTTTTTTATTTAATGGATATCGTAGTTTGGGGATAAGAGAAGGAGTTACTGATGTTGTGATTTGAATTCCATACTTACTTGATGCCACCTCTTAAAGATGGCGTAAACTATTTGGTTGATTTTATTGAATGATTTATTATATAATGTAATACTTGATAAGATGGTAACTTTTCTTATATTTGTAACTTTGTAAAAAAAAAAAAGAACTTGGATCGTATTGCTCAGAATATATATTACTCCATGGATATTAAGTAAGATTTATTAAAGTAAAATTCAGTGGTGATTTTCCACAAATATTAACATTGGTATATAATTTGGTTTGCCCCCAAAAAAAAACTATTTACAATCTATATCATGAGTTGGAATGAAAAAAGAAAAGAAAAGAAAGCTAAGGAAAATCAATGTAATATCTCTTTCTTTCTTTTTTATGTAGTTTATAATTGTAACTGAGGGCTTAACATTTGGGTAAAGCCTGATGATGAGGAACGTCTATTTCCTATTTTAACATCCATGATATTGGTGATGAGCCCTGGATTTGATATCTGCAAATCGTCATGGATGTCGATTTCTTCGCACATCAGCTTAATCGCCTTCGACATGTAAGGCCGAAGCCCAGATTTCTCTTGCACACAAAGCAATCCCACCTTGAGGAATTGACCCACTTCTTGCTCTGAGAAGCTGCTGCTCCTATTTAGCACTGGATCCACCAATTGTACCAGCTTGTTTGATTTGTACATCTCCCATGCCTGCATGCAAATTAAGCACAATTAATTTTCATTACTTAAGTTTGCTCTATAATTGTAGATACACTAAATTACTAAATCTTTCTTTTTAATCCGATGTTTAGCTCAGTTAGTTTATATAGCCACAATTAAGAGGTGGCATCCAGCAGATTTGGAATTCGAATCTCAACATCTAAAACCCCTTTTCTTATCCTCAGACTGCAGCCTCTTTTGTACCAAATTTTTTTTATTCTTTTCCGATCATTCAATCAACGGTTTTAAGATAATACCCCAACAATTAAAACTTGACACTTCAATTTAAATTTTCGAGTTTGAATCCTAAAATGAGAAATATGAGATTTATACAATGAGAGAAGATTCGTACATATACATATACAAATACATACATATATACATCGATTCAATTGGGAGTATTTGATATGACAAAATTTATGTTCATTTTTGAATTTGTCACATAAAACATTATACTTGGGTGTTATATATATAAATACATAAGACATGTTAATGCAATTTGAATTGATTGATGTTAGTGGAAAGATGGAGTGAAGCATTACTTCCATACATTTTCAAAAGAATGTAGGAAGATTCATATATTGAATCTTAAGTATAAAATAATAAATTAAAGAGTAATTCTCTCATTTCATAAATTTTAATTTTTTAACACTTTAATTATATAAGTCCTTTTAAAATGAAAGTTCCAAAACCAAGGCATTCATTTATTTAGATGAAAATTAGTAATTTCTTAAAGATGATTAGAAAATTTAATTTATTAAATTTTTTTTCTTTATCAAAACTAAAACATTTATTTTGAGACAAAAAAGGTTATACACACTATTAAAAGTGTTTATTTTTTAGGACAAATAGGAGTAAGATTATGAACATACAATGTCTATTGTTGGCCAGTTGTAGATACAGTAGAGGTAGAGGTGTCAAAAGGAAGGATTCAAATTCGAATTTTTTTAGATAGATTTTCAAGTTTGAGTTTATTTTATCACTTCTAAATATAGGTAGCGAGTGGGTGACCCCACGAGAAAATTGACAAATGAATGTTCACGAGTAAATTCCCTTCAAAAGCAATTTATTACCAAATCTTTTTGGTGCATGTAAAATATAGTGAAAAGTCACTTTATTGACGAAGAAAATTCAATCCACTATTATAAATTATGACTGCAAAAATTGGACGGTGGGCAGGTGGGTATATATATATATATATATACTTAAAATATGTTTGTTAAGGTGTCGTTTTCTAAACATAATACAATTAAGATTGTGAAGTTTTCGAGAAAATTTAAGGTAATTAAAATGAAATGAAATTACATACTAATTTTTAAAATTTTAAAATAGGAGTATTCATGTCATCGCTCAAATTGATTGGTTTGAACTCGAATAAAAAAAAAATTGTCTATCAAGCTCAATCAGATTTGAAAAATCCATTGTATTATTTAAAATATTAAAATATTTTAAAAAATATTTTTATATTAATATTTATATGTTTATAATTAAATTTAAAAAATTATTTTATTATTTAAATAATAATTCAAGCAAACCAAATTCAAATCGAACGAATAACAGTGTACAAATCTACTTTAAAGCCTATAGTTATTCTACAATTTGAGGGTGTCGGTACTCGGTAGTTGCTGAATTAATTTTCTGTATTTTTCCCTCACTATTTGTGGGTTTGTTTTCTTTTATTTTTCACTAATATATTTTTGGTATGATATATGTATATAAATAAATATACAGAGAGAAAGAGAGTAATGTGAAAAAAATAGAAATTAAAAGCGTTGAATATATAAAAACCAAGGCTAAAATATATAAAAAAAAAAAAAAGTCTCTTAACTTTTTTTTTTTTTTTTTACTCAGGGTGTCCTCTATCCCTATTTTATAATTGATGAAAGATTAATCCCTGTCGGACCGGGAGTATAATGGTAAAGCCTTCCAAACATTGAAAACTCCCAGAATTCGAAACTTGGTTCTGATCTAGGGGATTAGAGCCACTAACCATTCCAACCAGCTAAATGTTGGTGTCTCTTAACTATTTCACTTCTCTTAAATAAATCTTTATATATTTGTTGTACTCAAATAAGCCATTAATTTTTTATTTGTACTTAAATAAATTATTATTTTAAATGAAAAGTTGATTTATGTTAAGGATTTATTTAGATACAAATTAAAAATTAAAGGCTTATTTTGATACAATACAAATTAAAGTTAAAAGTTCAAATCTTAGTATTTATAAAAAAAAAATTTGTCAACAGTCATATGATCTGTTGGTAGAGTATTGAACTTTTAGTTTTAGTGACCAGGGATAAAATCTTGCTAACCTCGAATATCAAAAAAAAAAATTAAAGGTTAAGAATTTATTTGGTTGTAATAAAAATATAAAGACTTATTTAAATAAAGTAGTGTTTAGAAATTTTTTTGGATTTTATCAACATGTTCTTTTAGAACATCTTTTAAAATTAATTAATATATTATTTATAATAATAATATTGTATTAAATATAATAATTGATAATTTTTTAAATCATTTCTGATGTATCAGTAAAGATATTACTATACATGAATTCGAGATTTAATCTAGTTGATTTATGAATCCACCATCAAAATGTGACATCTAGTAGGTTTGAGTTTCGAATTCTAACATTTACAATCCTTGTCCCTATCTCCAGACTAGACCTCTTTTAGATAAAAAAATTATTACTATATATAATAATTTTAAAAATTATCATAGAACATTTGTTAGCAAAATTTAATTATTTCAAACCTTTGATTTTATCCTTCATAAATGCAGTGAAAAGAATGTATACCTTCTCAACAAGGAAGAACTCTCCTAGTTCTACATCGAAGTCAATAGCTGTTCGTCCACTCACAATTTCTAGAAGTAGTACTCCGAAGCTATAAACATCTGATTTTCGTGTCAAGTGTCCACTTACAGCGTATTCTGGAGCAAGATAACCTCTTTAATACAAAAAAAAAAAAAAAGAAGTTAGAAACCTTATATATCTAAAATTAAATAAAATATTTTAAAAAATTACATAAAAGTTTATTAATCTTGAGCCTCTATGTAATTCCAAGCAAAATATTACTATTTGGGAAAAACCATTCATGCATAAAGTAGTTAATTTAATTAATTAGTTAATTTCTAGTAATTTTAGGCTAATAATCATCAATTAATGTGTTTATCAAAATCGTCTATAAAATAACATTTTTAATCTTTGATTTATGAATTTTTATGTAGGTGTAAACGATTTTTATATAATAAGATAAGGAACTAAAAATATATATGCATGCTTTGTCTTACTTAACTTCTATGAAAGTTGTCATATTTTGACTTTAATTTCTTCTTCCAAATTTTTTTTTTTCAATTTTGATCTACATATTTTAAATAATTTGTTTCAATCAAATTTTAATTATAAAACATATATCTATTATTCTTTTCATATATATCTATACTTATATATCAAAAGAATCTATGGGGTACTATAGCAATGTGAAACAAGACAGTTATAGTTGTTCTTTTTTTCAGTGTTTTGAGAAAATTAAAAAATGGCTTGATCAATTAATAGTATTTATTTTTTATAATCATTATAATAAATAAATATTAATAAATATTTTATTATAATAAATAATTATTAGTAAAAAAATAAAATATATCTTAATTATCAATAACAAATTTAAAACAAAAAAAGTCAAAATTAGAAAATTTTGAAAAAAAAATGAAGAATTATTAATATATTTCTTAAAAGAAGAGATATACTTACAATGTTCCAGCTACTCCAGTACTAAGGTGAGTGATATTCTCGGAAAATAGTCTGGAGAGGCCAAAATCTGAAACTTTGGGGGTGAAATTTTGATCCAAGAGTATATTGCTAAGTTTGATATCTCTATGCACAATATGTGGCTTCACCTCCTCGTGAATATAGGCAAGTGCCCGAGCAATCCCTAGGGCTATTTCTTTCCTTGATTTCCAACTAAGGTTTGCTCTATTTTTCTCTCCTCCTATACCATACAACAACAGTTTTACAAAAAAGATATCAAACAAATGCATATATATAAGTTGTATTAGAACTCGGGGTTCAATTCAGTTATTTAATACAATCATCTTTAAAAAGTGACATTTAACAGATCTGAAATTCGAATTCTAATATTTGTAATCTCTTATTCTTAAGTTATGATCTCTTTTATATTAAAAAAAAAAAAATTGTATTATTCCTTTAAAAGTATCAAGGCAACGGTTAAGGTAGGAAGAAATTTGGGTAAAGATCAGTTTGAGCTGTAGTACTCTATGTTAAAAAAATATATAGTCATTTTATCCAAATGTTATATTAAACATGATAATTTTAGACACAATATGATTACATGATATAAACACGACACGAAAAATAATTAAAATACGACATAAAAAATAACACGAACACAAAATCTATATAAACATATGATACCTTAAACACGATTATAATACCAAAAAAAATATGAATACGATACAAATATACGGATTGTCATATCTATGTTATATATAATTTAAAAAGTTATTTGACTAAATGTAATGGAATTGCAGATTTTTTTTTTTTTTTTAAATTTTGATTTTTGTGTGTACATAAAAAGACGAATTTGAATATTAGACCTCATATTTAAAATGAATTTTGCTAACAAGTGTCCTAAGAAATTTTTTAAAAATATTATATAAAGTAATATTTTCATTCATTATAGTATTAAAAATAATAAATAAAGTTATCAAATATTGCATTTAATACAATGTTTTTCTATAAATACTATATAACTAATTTTAAAGAATGCCTAAAAAATAGTAAAATTCATTTTAAAATAATTGCAGTTATTACAAACAAAACCGCCAATTTTTATTTTATTTTATTTTAGTACTAACATAAAAGGAAGAAGAAAAGAGTTCTCCGGAAGACATCTCTAGAAAGCTGGAAATTTTAGTTCGAAGTCTAATTTTATACCTTGAGTTTTCCATGATTTTTCTACGAAAAACTCATGGGATGCGGATTGGGGAAGAACTACTTTTTGCATAGCTCAAACCCAAGTGATTTTTCTATGAAAAAAAGAAAGAATAAATGGGGAAAAAAGAAAAGAAAAAATACCAAGTAAGATTTGAGCTAGGCTGTTGTTTTCCATGTAGTCATAAACAAGAACCCTAGAGGGTCCATCAATGCAACCACCATGGAGCTTAACAAGATTTTCATGGCTTATATTTGATATTGAGGCTATTTCAGACATGAATTCCCTATCTCCTTGCTTTGATTCAACTGATAACACTTTGACAGCTACTGTTCTTCCATCTTTCAGCTTTCCCTTTAAGGTCCCAATCAAATACAATGTTAGCCAAAATAAAAACTCTTTTTTTGTTTTTTCTTCTTTTTTAATTGGCAAACAAAAGAAACAAAATTTTGATAAAAAGTTTGAAGTCCATGAATGTGGGAAGTGGGTTCCACTAAGGCGGCTCAAATAATTTAGAAATGCAACTTTTTCTTCCTCTATCATAATTACCGTACTTAAATCGTTAAGGAATGTCTTAAAAGATATTATTTAAGATTAATTAATGTATTATTTATAATAATAAGATTTTGTTAACGAATAAGGGTGTTATCATATTAGGTAAGTTATAATTTTCAATACATTAAAAATCATCAAATTAATTATCAATTAATGCATTTAATATAAAAATATTATTATAAGAAAAATATTAATCAGTGCCATTAGGTACTGATTAAAGTGATATATATAAAAAAAATTATAATTAATAACTTTTTTTTTTAAATTCAGTAAAAATAATGTATTAAATACAAAAATTTGTGTTAAATTATTATTATTATTATTATTATTATTATTATAATTTATACCTAACGATCTTGTGATAAATGGTAACCACCTAATCGTAATATAAAGTCAATGCATGAAATGATCATGAAAAAGAACTAATAAGATAGGGTTTTTATTTTTAAATATATATATATATTTTAATTACCACGATGAAAAAGAGGAATTTTAAAAGAGAAAAATATGGGGGGAAAAGGGGAAGAAAAGCTACCTTATAGACAGAACCAAATCCACCTTCACCAATTTTATTGGAAGATCGAAAGCCATCGGTTGCGATTTTCAATTCATCATACAAGAATGCATGAAGGTTCCCAAGAGTTTGCGAATCTGGGGGAATGAGTAGTTTTTAAATTTCACAAAAAAAAAAAAAAAAAACAACCATGATATGCATGAATAATTTTTTTAAAAAAAACAACAAATCATCAAATAATTAAACTCTCAACTAACCAAAAAATATATATATTTTTTTAAATGATGATGGTGACCCATGATATGCATGAATAATTTATAGGAGAGTCAACTTAAAAGATAAGATGCTTTAAAAACCTAATAATAGGAAAAAATAAATAAATAAAGTTATTATAATTTTTTCCCACAAAAAGGTATTATATTTAGAGTTTTTTTTTTTATACACTATCAGTAAAGTTTTTAAATTTCACAAAAAAAAAAAAAAAAAACAAGTATTTTTTTGTTATATTAATTTTTTAAATAAATTTTATTATACCTTATAAAAACATGTGTCATTTTGCTAAATTTGTTGGTAAAATTTTTAAACTTTACTAGCAGTTTATCCAATAATTTTCTTTGTATTTATTACTATTAAAAAACCTATACAATTCCCCTTAGATACTATAAAAGCACATTTATTGGTGTTTCCCTGTTTCTTTCTTCTTTATTTCATTACTATTAAGTCTTAATCTTAATGATTTAAACTTTTGAGCAAACTTGATGGAATAAATCAACACACATTACATTATACATATAATTATATTAATTATTTTAATGAATATATATATATATATATATTGGTGTATTGGATGCAATATTTGCATTCTTGGCGACTGATAAAGTTGAATGTGGATCCAAGTTGGTTTTTTAAAAGGAGGGAAGGAAAACAAAGAAAATTTGACATTTTATACTCTTTTTCAATCTTTTTGCAATTTTTACATGTATATATTTCTCTTCCCAATTTCATATAGATTATACATATATATATATATATATATATATATATATATGTTAAAAAGAAGAAAAATATCCAAGGCTAGGATATATATCAAACCCAAACATAGAAGAAAAACATGAAAACACAAAACAAAAAAAAAAAGGATAAATCCCATACTCAATAAATAAGAAAAAGAAATTAGAATTTTTTTTCTTCTCTTTTTTGCATGAGAGAAAAATGTTGTAAAGTAAAAAATTATTCCTTTAGATACAAAATTTTTAATGTACTTACCTTGCTCGTTATGATCCGAAAAAGTTCTTGATAAAGATGAAGATGAAAATGAAGAAGAAGAGAAACAATTTAAGCTCGAAAAACAGAAATTCATGATCGATCTTTTTTATATCTTTACGTGTTAGTTTTTCGATTTATGCACTCAAGCTTTCACTGTATGATGATGATCTATCAAAATTCTTGGAAATCAAATGAAAAAATGGAGAGAATAAGAAAGAGAGATATGATCAGTTGAATATGAAGCTTCAAAACTCTTTTATATATATGTATATATAGCAATCATTGAAGGAAAATAAATCAATTTATTTGTTCCAACTTGGGTATTATTTAATATAAGTGTAGTCATCAATAGAACATGGATGACAAAGCAATAAATGAAAGGCACAACTAGAAAATTCCCTGCTAAATTTCGACGGTTGAGATCTTTCTATTTACATTTTTAACTTGTGTTTAGCACCCTTGGATTGGATTCAATCAACACGATGGGGTGAGGTGGGGGCGGCCGCTGTCTATGTTGATATACTTTGATTTGATACTCCAATTTGATTTTGATTTTTTTTAGTAATTTTGACTTGTTTGATGGAGACCAAAAATATCTATAACCAATTATGTAGCAATTAAAAGTCTAAATATAAGTAGGAATAGTGTGAAAAGTCTGAAAATTTTGAGGCTTGGATTGAACAATATGAACCAAAATTATTATCAGAGATTAGATCTTAAAAATGGGTTTAGATAAAAATATTGAATTCGAAAAATAAATTTGAATAAAAAAATGAGGTCCATTTAAAAAATGAATTGAGCCTTGAATTTAACATTTTTATTTAGGTTCGATCCATTTTACTATTATTAATATAAATTTTTAATTAAGAAGATCGATTCTTTTTACAAAGGGATCAAGTATCTTTTTAAAAAGGATTAATCTCTCTATGTATAAATTTTGACGGATCTATACGGGTCTAAATAATGATTTTACATGACGAGTCAAATCTAACAGAATTTTCTACTTATATTTTGGACCAACTAGAACCTAAACAGACAAAATATTTATTAATATAGGAACTAAATCCAACCTGATTCATAAACACCTTTATTCGAGATTATGAGATTATAAGGTTATGAAATTCGACCTCTATCTCTATTTTTTTGCATATGATTTTGGGTACGTGACGGTATATTATAACTCTTTTTCAATCTCATAATAAATTTCATCTTTTTCATTTCCGATATGAACTCTTGGCTTTTTAATTAAAATATTTCAAGTTTTATATGTTAAAGTATCTTTTTACATACGAGAAATTAATTAATTTATCTGTGAATTGGTTGATTTGGAATGTTAATTCACCTTTCCTTTTTTTTTCTGTCTAATTGCTGGTAAAATCTGAGGCTCTTTCACTCTCCCATTTATAGTTTATTGGTCCTCAATTAGTGGGTCTTTCGGCTTTTAGTGGCTTAGCCCATTCATTTGTATTAAAATAATTTGTCAATAAATTTTCCAACCGAACCTCGACACTCAATGTTGTTTAAATGAATGCATATTTGGCTATGCTTTATTGTCTTTAAGGAGATTAATTCATCTATAAAATAAAAGATTTTGCTAAGAAAAGTTACTGTAAGTTAGTTTAGCATTATTATTGAAAAAAAAAAATTAGTTTGAAAAAATATGTTTAAAAAATATAATGAAAAATGTGATTTAAAAAATTTTAATTGTTTGATATTAATATGAAAAATTGTTGGGTGAATTAAAATGTCAAAAAAGATATGCATAAAATAATAAATATTTAAATATTTGAGTATAATAAAGTCATTTGATGCACCCAAAACAGTGTATCTTTATTAAACCTTGCACTTAATATGATCAATTATAATAAAATAACATGCAAATGTCGAATTCACAGTGATTGATTTTTAGTTTATAAATTACTAGTTTAAAACTTAAATTCAAGAACAATAAAAGAAAAAGGGGTTTTTGAAAGAGTTTTAAAAATTAAGAAAACAAGAAAAGTAAGAAGCAAATAAATAAGATGAAATCAAATATAAGAGAAATATGGCTAAAGGTTCATTCTCTACCACTAGACATCATTGAGAATCAATAATCAGATCTATCAACATCAATTAACTATCAAAATTAACAGACGTAGATAACAACCTCCCGTGTTACCCCAATCTTTCCTTAGTTCGTCGTTAAGCAGGACGAACGCCATTACTTAATCTCTAACTATCAAACAACCTAGGATGAACATATCTAAATTTAATTTGACAGCAGCTTTATGATGAGAAAGATAGGTTGATCTAAGCAACAAAAGCATGAACATGAATTGTTTAACTTAGGTTATGTTTCACTTTGCAATTAGCGAAAACTTGACCATAATCATTAATCACAAATTTTCACTTATAAATAGGAAATCAAGACAATTACAAGGATCAAGACTCATAAACTAGCATTAGATAATTATCAAGATATATCCAGTTTGCAACCTAAACAAATCAAGACAACATCATGAACAATTCTTATAGAAGAATACAAGCAACTTTGATAGAAAACTAACGATAGATAGAATCTCAAAATCAATTACAAAACATGTCTAGGGTTTTGAAATCACCCTTAACCAAAAAGAAGTTTAGCCTAGCATAGGCATAGATAATATATACATAAACTTAAAAAGAAAATAAAAGAATTGAGAAGAAGAAAAAGAAGAAAAAGAATGATGATCCTTGAGTCTCCTCAAAAGATAGATAGTTTGTGGCTCAAAAGATGGTATTTATAGAGTTTTAAAACCCTGGGAACAAGTCATTGCTGCACAAGTAAGGTTTGGGGCTGAAAAATCATGTTTTTGGCAAGTTTTTGCGGTTTTTCCCGAATTATTGGCGCTGCGACACCGGAATCTCTGCCTCCCATTTTTCTGTTGCATCGTCTTGCACTTTTTCGACTGATTTGGATGACCATTTTTGTCCGATTTGAGCGTGTAAACTACCGTTGGAAAAGTATTCAAGTCAGCTTCAAAAGTCAAGAGGAAGTTTCTTCAAATAAAGACTTTAACGTCATGTTTTCCTTGCAACAAGCTCCGGAGGTCAAATCTGCCTTCTTGCTTTGCAACTAGAAATTGATCTTTTTGACTCCCAAGTCTTCTTCCATCTTGTGATTATGATTTTGTAAGTTCTTTACCATCATTATTGACATCTTTTGACTTCATTATCCTTATTGTACCTAAAATTCGAAAACATAATATAAGTAAACAAGATAAAAATCGAAAACATAACAATAACTAAAGGTAGAAAGGCATAAAATGTATATTTTATGAACTTATCATCATTTTATGCAAAAAACCAGCTTTCAAATTGTAAAAGCACAATTTTCTTGACTTTTCGATTTGGGTTACCAAACAATGATTTTAACAACAAATTAAAGCCAAATTTTTTATCTGTTCAGTATTGCGGTTGCGGTGACACGCAGCTTTTGGCTCAAAAGTTATGCCAACCACATTGCTAAACGAGACCTATTATATAAATCTTTTTTTCAATAAATAAAATTAATATAATAACTTTAATTTTTTATATTTATTGACAAATAATCATGTGGTCTGTTGGTAGGATTCTTAGTTCAAATAATCAAGATTCAATTTTTTTTTTTAAAGTAACATATTAACTATCAACTATTGTATTTAATATAAAATATTACTATAAATAGTATCTTAATTAATTTTAAAAAGTGTTTAAAAATAGGATCCGCTTAACCAGTGCCTGTAGGCACAATTATTTAATTATCAGTTTAGGGGAAAAAATTTACATTGAATACATTACTTTTATTGAATTCAAGAAAAAAAAAAAGCCATTGATTGCACCTTTCTTTCTATATATATCACCTTAACAAGTGCCTAATGACATTGATTAATATTTCCCTTAAAATTTTTGAACCTTAATTACTGTTCATCAATGTCGTCGAATTTTGTTGTCAATATTTAATGTTAGGAAGATTGCTTACTCTCCTTTATTACAAAAGGATAATGTTAACCAGTGCGATGATATATATAGAAAAAAAAGTGTAATTAATGTATTAATTTTTTTGAATTCAGTAAAAATAATGTATTAAATGCAAAAAAAATTTCCCAAAATGATTAATAAATAATTCTTAACCGATGCAATTTCTTAAAAAGTGACATTCAATAGATTTAGAATTTAAATTCCAACATCTGCAATTCTTTTTTCTTTTCTCAAACTACAGCCTCATTTATAAAAATAAAAAAAAAATCAAAATTAAACCATTCGACAAACCCTATCGTTAGTCAGATGCATGTTGCTCTTCAAGGCATGCATATTTTCAACTTGGTAGATAGAACACACAAAAAATGCAGACAAAATATTTTCTATTAATGCCAATAAATGATTAGTCCCTATTAAGGAGATATAAACAGCAGAAGAAAATTGGGAAAAACATGAGACCAGGTCGACTCTATAGTGACGTTATAATATAAAATATAAATTATTTAGTTTGAACGAAACCAAAGCTTAATTTTCTCCCAAAATTCAACTAAGGGAATGATTATTCAGTCCATTCAAAAGCAACAAACGAGGAATAGTCAGTCAAGGTCTAAACGTCCAACACAGTCTTACAATTTTGATCCCCTATTTTTTTAATTTTTTTATTTATAGGATATAGTCCTACAATTTTGATTTTGATTTTTTATGACTTGGTCAATTGCAATTCCTCCTCCCTCTCTCTTTGGCCTTATTTAATTTCCTTCAAAAATGAAATATTTATTAGTATTAGTAAATAATAATAAAAAACAATAACCATGTAATTAATTAGGTAGTACTATCATTTTTGAGATTTTGTGGCTAGAAATGAAGTTACATCCTATATATCCTAAGTGCATATAGCTCAAATGACTTTTGAGTTCAACATGGAATTAATGATTCTAAACAACAAGGTATGCAATTCTATATTTTATCCAAAAAAAAAAGTCGAATTCAGTTTTTTTTTTTTTTTACAAAATAGATCATAGTCTCGATAAGAGAAGTAATCGCAGATGTTGAGATCTGAACCTTAAGAGTGATTGTTTGAACCAATTGAATTAAACTATGAATTCAAATTTTATACTTGTGAAAATGTTCGAATTTTGAATTCGTTTTTTTGAATAAAAAAATAAAAGCTCGTGTACTAAAGAATAACTTTAGTAGTAAATAATTATCATAAGTCTCCCCTCATATTTTAATTTCGTTAGTGCTTGAAACTTTAATTTGGAGATTTTGAGTTCAAATCTTGAGACAGGGATAGTATGGTTATAATTTAAACTCTATCCTGCAAACTAAACAGCTAAGAAAATGGATATTACATAGAGGAAGGATTCGGACAGATTCTAATTTTGAAATTCAAGCCAAGAAAGAAAAGAAATCGAGATCGAGATCGCTAGGAGGCTGCAAGATTTCGTTTGATAAATACTTTTATTTTTTTATATAAAAAAAATAGAAAATGAATATAAAACCAAAGACATATAGTAAGAAAAGAAAGACACAATCTTAATTCAATAGTAATTTTGAGTCTAGTGAATAAAAACCTTAATTAGTTAAATTGAAGAAAATTCAAGAACCTTGAGTTTCTTCTCTTCATGAAAATTTTGACTAGAAGATGGCAAATGACTTAATCCTCATCAAACAAACAGCAGACTCTAAGTTAGGTAAAGTTAGAAAGAAAAAAAAAAGAAAAAAAAAAAAGACAATTTCTAATTTTTTACTTGAAGTTAAGTAATGCTTCACAATCTAATTGAAGGCTTGGATCAATTCAAAGACGAAGTTTTTCAAGACTTTATGAAATTCAAATCTAAAGTCAATACTTTATTAATTGCTTGTAAATTTGAAATCAATCTTGGATTTTGTTATTATATTGTTCCATGCTTATGGGTATTGAACTAAGTTATACTATATGTTGATTTGTTTGAATGTCTTTTAATTAATGAAGATTTTATTTTATAATATTTTTCATAATAGCATAATATGTCAAATTACTATTTTTGTACATTATCAGGGAACAGCATACTACTGACAACGAAAAAATTTCGTCGACAATTTTCAACGAATTATTATTGATGAAATATCAACGAAACCCAGAAACATGATACTAAATCTTTTGCTGAAAAAAAACAAAAATCATTCTACTTCTTACACAACGCTTTAGAAAACAAAATACAAAAACAATTCAAACATTTAACTTGATGATAGATATATAAAACAAATAACTCTTTCTTGAATATCATTGTTTCATATTTTTCAAGAAGAATATTAATTTTTCAAGAAGAAGATCAAAGAGAAAGGGTTGAAATATAGTGAATTATGCAATCTAATTCGTTAAATTAAAAAACATTGAAGAATCCTCTTCAATTTTCTTTGAATTTTAAGTATAATAATAATATTACTATTAAGGGACAAATTTTAACTTATTATTATATTATATATAAAGTTAATTATTTGCTTGCTTCATTCCCTTTCTCTTGAAGGCTTGAAAAAATTATTAAAAAGTTTAAGAAATTTTAATTAATCAATCAATTACTCACATAAAAAAAGAACTCAATCATGATTTGATGTTGTGTATATAACTATATATGCCTACATGGGTGCTGCAAATAAATAATATTTTATAATTTGGAAAATGAGATTTAAACTGAGAATCATTATTTTTTGCATGAATATGAATTAAATGTTTGAATTTTGAAAACCATAAATAATATTATTAATTACAAATTGATTTATTTAAATTTTTTTAATGACAATTACATTTTAATAATATTTTTACAATAGTGCATGTGTAATTGTCAATAAATTTTCTTTGTCGTTTGTGTCATTGAAGTAAATGCGGCAACAAGCCCTTCCCAAATATTTAATGAGTTCATATGTACTAGAATTTCATACAAAGTAAGTGCAAATATATTTTTTAAAATATAATAAATTATGTTTTAAAAAAATTAAATGTAAAAAAAGGTAGTTTTTGTAAGTGAATAATTTTTGTAAGTGGGTAGTTTTTTAGAAAATGAATAGTTTTTTAACAATGGGTAGTTTTTTAGAAGTAAATAGATAATTTTTTTATAAAAAAATATATATAAATATTAAAAGACATATATATCCTGATTTTATTTTTTTTATTTTTTAACATTTAATGATTTTTTTTTTTGTATTTTCAGTGACTGAGTTGGTGTCACTTGATTCAGTGACACCAACTCAACTACTCCCTTTATATATAGTATAAATATATATTAATCCGTGTTATATATAAGTACTGAATTTTTTTTATATTTAATACATTATACTTAATTAAAAAAAACAATTCACTAATTGTATTTTTTATTTTTTTATAAATAATACTTTAACCAATGTCACTAGACATTGGTTAACATCTTTCATAATCTATAATCTATTTATAATTATTAATAATATATATAAAAGCACAAATATGAAGAATATTTTGAAATAAAAAAAATGACGTTGTTATTCACTATATGCCTAAAAAGTCATCGTAAATATTTTTTTATTATTCATAAGATTTATCCAATTTATAAGTAAAAAATTTGATTTTATTAAAATACTTTCGTTAAATTAATTTATTGATAAATTTTATCCAATTTTTATGAGTAAAAACATTTAATTTTATTAAAATATTTTTTTAAAAATATATTTATTTGATAATAAATAAAAAAATTAAAAGTTTATAAAGAATTACTTTATTTTTAAATTTCTAAAATGGAAAAGAGTTTAAATTTATATTAATTTTTTTTATCTTCATAGTATGAATTTGACAATAACATTAAAAAAAAAACTTTATATTAATTAAATATAATTTGCACATAGAATAAACTTTGCGTATTAATGTAAATTGTAATTAATATACAATTTATTAACTTTATTTATTTATAAAATTTCAACTATAAAATAAATAAGATAACAAATATTCACATACGTTGCATATAAAAAGGACCCTTTATTGATCTTATTTTTGTCTTTAAAAAAAAAAGGTCTCTTTCTTAGATTTTTTTGTGGATATCCGTCTATATACCTTAGGCCCAACTTAGTAGGGGTCTGGATTTGGGTTCGAGCATGGGCTTTGAGGTTAGAAAATCTAAGCTCAAGTTTGTCTTCATTTGATTTAAGAATATACTATATATTGCTTTATCACAAATATTACATTTTACTTAATTTTAATTTTAAAATAATAAATATTAATATAAAAATATTTTATTATTTCAATAATGAGTATATTGTAGATGGACGGATCAAATAAAATTTGGACTTTTAAGTTTTCAAGACGTTTGCATGACCGAACGCAATTCCAGTGAATTTAGGATGTAAACGAAATACATGTGCTCGCAAATTATTTAAGTTTGGCTCGAAAAAAATTTGAATTCAGTTTGATTATTGTCGAGCTGAGCTCGAGCTCGAGCAACTCGAATTATCGAACGAGTCGAGTTCGTGTATCCTAATATTCGACTCAAGTAGCTATCAAGCCTAATCGAGCTTTTTCATTTTTAATATATATTTTTAATTAGTATTAAAAAATTTCAATTTAAATTCGAACATAAATAATCGAGTTTAAGTCGAGAATGAAAATTGAGATAGTTTTTCTAGGTAAACGAGCCTAATCGAGTGACTTGAATAGCTTAATTTTTATCTCGAATCAAATTTGAACTTTAAAAATAAACTCGATCGAGTTTGAGTCGAATTTCGAACTACAAATTTTATATCGAATTTAAACTCGAATTTCTTATTACTTGAACTCGAGTCAGCTCAATTGCAAGTTTGAACCCTAAGTGAGCTCTCTTTTTTATTTTTATTTTTTCGTCCAAGCAACACATTTTTTTTTTTTTAACAAACAACACACTATTAGTTAAAAGCTAGTTTAGCTCTCTTTCTAATTAGATTCTATTATTGAAGAGAAAGTTCTTTTTTTGTTCAATAATTCAAGAGAAAGCTAAAAGCAAAATTTCTTCTACATATAATAATTGGAAGATTATTTAAGGGGGGGAAAAAAGCCAGCCAAAACAAAAGAAAGAACTACTAGCTACTACTACTGACCAAGGAAACCTAATAGTAGAAGGGAGATTAACACTGAGTTTGATATAAAAAAAAAAAAGAGAAAGCAAAGGGGTGTAAGGAAAAAAGTAGAATAAAAAATTAAATAGATTTTTTCTCTATTTAGTAAGAAAGAAATAGGAATAAAAAAAGAAAATGAGTAGATTTAATCTTTTCATTCATCTTTAGATTTGTTCAAGGGTCGGATTTGGACATAGATTTTTTTTAATTCAAGTCGATCTTGTCTGGTCCGAATTATTGTTCATCAATAAAAAATATTTTTTATTTAAATTTAATTATAAATATTAATATAAAAATATTATTTTGAACAGTGATATGGCTTTCGGGCCGGTCTGAGCCTGGATAAGAAAAAAAAAATTTCGAGCACAGTCGGATCCATGAACAGGTCTACTCATCTCTACTAATAGTCTAATATAAAATTTATGACTAAGTTTAATGTTACGAGTCAGGTGACACCAACTTAGTTGAGAAAATTACACAAAAATCAAAAAATAAAATAATATATATTTATAAGAATATTTATGTCTTTTGTTATTTTTAAAAACTACTTACTTTTTTATAACCAATAACCACCAAATAATTTATTTTCTTTATTTATTTTTAACATTTTTTTTTCCACTACTATGGTATGCTTATTCTAATATCTACAAATAATACTGTTTTTTTTTTTTTGTTGTGATAAATAGTTTTTGGCTAGGCAAGGGTTTGGTAGACTGGGGTGAGATTTATTAATGTTTAAAGGCTCCATTTTAGAATTATAAATCTTTTAATTCACATCTACAAATAGTAAGGATATACCCCTCAAATCTCAATGCCTTAGCTAATATTTTGTAGCCCAAAACTCATTTTAAATTGAGTGGGTCAGCACTATATGTATCCATGATCGGGTTGGACTCAAATAAATTTTTTTGTTTGCTCAGGTTTGATCCAAATTTAAAAACACGTTTTCCTATTTAAAATTTATTAAAAATTTATTTTCATATTAATATTTATATATTTTTATTATTTAAATAATAATTCGAATCGAGTCGACCTAGTTTGGAGTATTAAAAACTTATTCCATAGTCGACTCGATTCGAACCGAGCCTGACCAGACAGATAGTTCAATCCATTGACATATTTAGTTAGAACTTAAAAGAGAAGAGATACATAAGAATAATTTCAATATGGGTTATTTTTTAATTAATTAATTTATTCTTTTAATTATATTTAAGAAAGTTTAAAGATGGAGTGAACCTTTTACGAATGTAAGCAATTTTACTTCTAAAAACTTTTATTATGTACTTATTTTACTAGAAAAATAAATAGTATGATTATCTAATTCCAAATGAATAAAATAAAAAATTTGAACTAAACTATAGCTAGAGTGATAAGTTTTCCTCATCCAATAAATTTGACAATATAAAACAAATTGCAAATATATATATATATATATATATATATATATATATATATGGCTAGAATTGCATATATAATTTAAATAGAGTCTAATTGTGTTGCCAAAAGACCTGTCCATGGGTCGGACCGCGGCCTGAAAATTTTATTTTTTCTTTGCCCAAGACCATTCGGGCTGGGCCCAGGCAGGCCTGTATAAACCCATTTTACTATTCAAAAATATTAAAATATTATTTTTATATTAATATTTATATATTTTATAATTAAATTTAAATAAAAAATTATTTTTTATTTAATAAATAGTAATTCGGGCCGGATCGAGCCGGCCCAAATTATAAAATACTTTGTCCAAGCCCGGTCTAATACAGGCCGGACGAGCTACCCGACCAGTGACAGGTCTAATTGCCAACGACAAAAAAAAAAAAAAAAAAAAAATTATGTGGTATGTTGATAGAGCAGTAATTATCGTTCAAATACTAAAAAAAATCTCATCATGTCGAGTCTATTAGATTTTTTTCATAAAATTATGTTATATCTTAAAATTATTAATTAAATATTAACTCATATAGTATATTTTTAGCACATGATTTTATTCATATTACATTCGCCTTGTTCTTAAACTTCACTGTCCATGTAGTGATTGATTGAGAAGTATTTTATTTGAAAAAACATTATGAATTTTATGTAAATAATTACAGTTAATCATCCAATCATATTATTTACTGATAAGTAAATATATTTTCTTTTTAAAAGAATTTAGGTTGACTATTTCATTTTGAACATAAAAAAAGTCACATAATTCTTTTATGATAAATAATTTTAGATTTGTTCATGGGTTGATCCGGGTAGGTCCATGAGCTCGAATCACTATTTAAAAAAATTAAAAAATTATTTTTATCAAATTGGTCTTTTAGAGGCGTTTTTTTAAAGAATAGGGGTGTTTATAAACGCCGCTAAAATCACGAAGGCGTTCCAAAAAAAGGCCGAAACAAGCGTCGGGTAAAAACCGTGCCGGGATATTAGGTGCGTTTTAAATACAACACCGCTAAATTAGCGGCGTTTGTAGGTACATTAACGGCGTTTTAGAAACGCCCCTATATAACGTTTCAAAATTGTATTCCATGGACTTTAGCGACGTTTGTGATCTACAAACGCCGCTAACTATTGCCAGAATGTTATGTATTTAGCGGCGTTTTGTTCTTGAAACACCGCTAAATATGCAAAATATTTTTTTAAAAATACCATTTATTTCCTTTAAGAAGTTGTATTTATCAATAATACCTACATTTCTATTTACAGGAACTATTGAACAATACACAAACAACACAAATTATATATATATATAAAAAAAAACATAATATAAAGATATATTTAATATAAAATAATATTCGTAAAACGAATGTATTAATTAACACATCAAATTCACCTACAACTTAGAAAATTACAAGTTATAAATGTTAAAAGTTGGAGGACAGCCGTAAGAAGAACGTTTTCTCTGCAGCAAGTTGTTCTCATGAGCCCTACTACAAAAAATTTAGAATACGTAATTAATATATAAGTTATTAAGTAATAAAAGTAAGATAATTAACAACAAAAATATTATATTACCTGAGATGGAGGATTCTGTGAAGTCGTTGAGCCTGCTGGAAACTTTTGCTGCACTAAATTCATCAGCGACTGAAACTGTGTCTGCGGCTCTTGATATCTTCGTTGCTCTTCTTCTTTCTCAGCTTGTCTCTCAGCTTGTTTGTCTGCAATAATCTTTGCTATCTCTGCTTGTCTCTCTGCTTCTTTCCTTTCCATCTCTGTTTGTCTCTCTGCTTCTTTCCTTGCCATATTTGCTTGTCTCTCTGCTTCTTTCTCCTTAAAACGTTTATGCATATTTTGCGTTTCTTCTCTCAGCATCTGAACTTCATATGCACTGGAGTTGTGTGAAGAAGAAGCAGTAAACCGTTGAGAACCAAGTCCATAGTAGCTACATGGTGTCGGCCCCATTCTGACACCTCGAACCCGTCCATGTCGTTCTTTCCCAGCTACTTCAATGAATATTTCATTCTCGACATCACCATTCGATGGTCTGGCTTGATACTCAGCAATTTTATCCCAGGCTTTCTCCTATAAAACAATAAAGTTAATAAAATTTTATGTAATATATTTGTAAATAAAAACAAGTTTGACCAAAAAATACCACAATATCTGATAAGCTCATAAAATATACATTTTATGCCTTTCTACCTTTAGTTTTTGTTATGTTTTCGATCTTTATCTTGTTTACTTATATTATGTTTTTGAATTTTAGGTACAATAAGGAGAGAATAAAGTCAAAAGATGTCAATAATGATGGTAAAGATCTTACAAAATCATAATCACAAGATGGAAGAAGATTTGGGAGTCAAAAAGATCAAATTCTTAGTGCTAAGTGATCAGGCAGATCTGACCTTCAGAGCTTATTGTAAGGAAATAATTATGTTAAATTTATTATTTGAAGAAACTTCTTTCTTGAAATTTGAATCTCACTTGAATACCTTTCCAACGATAGTTTACACGCCTAAATCGGAAAACGGATGGTCATCCAAATCAGCTAACGAAGTGCGAGACAGTGCAGTAGTCGCGAAACCGACGTCAGCGAGCAAAAACGTGCAAATCAGTGTACTTGGCGCCGCAGAGCCGACCTTACTACCTCCAAAATCAAGAAAAATCGAGAAAAAGTCCAAACTTGCCTTATTTTGCCTCCTAGCTTCCTTGATCAACAAGAAATGGTTTCCAAGGTCAAAAAGCTCTATAAATACTATCTTTTAAAGCCACAAACTATCATAATCTTTTGAGGAAACTCAAAGATTATCATTTTTCTTTTTCTTTTTCTTTTTCTTTTTCTTCTTCTCCATTCTTATATTTTTCTTTTCATTTTTATGTATATATTATTTATGCTTATGCTAGGCTAAACTTCTTTGGTTAAGGGTGATTTCAAAGCCCTAGACATGTTTTGTAATTAATTTTCAGATTCTATTATATATTAGTTTTCTATCAAAGTTGTTTATGTTCTTCTACAAGAATTGTTCATGATATTGTCTTGATTTGTTTAGGTGGCCAACTAGATAGATCTTGATAATTATCTAATGCTAGTTTAGGAATCTTGATCTGTGTAATTGTCTTGATTTCTATATAATAGTGGCAATTTGTAATTCATGATTATGTTGGGTTTTCAGGAATTATGAAGTGGAACATAGCATAAGTTGAATGAATCCATGTTTATGTGTTTGTTGCTTAGATCAACCTATCTTTCTTATCATAAAGCTGCTATCACTTTGAATCTAATGATGTTTATCTTAGGTTATTTGATAGTTAGAGATTAAGTATTGGCGTTCGTCCTGCTTAACGACGAACTAAGGAAGGATTGGGGTAACACAGGATGTTGTTATCTATGGTTGTTAACTTTGATAGATAATTGATATTGATAGATCTGAATTTGATTCTTAACATTGTCTAGTGGTGGAGAATGAACCTTTAACCATATTTTTCACATCTAATTACTTTTTATTTACTTGCTTTATTACTTTTGATTATTTGCTTTAGTTTGAACTGATTTTAAAAACCTCCCTTTTTATTTTGTTTTCTTTGAATTTAGATATAAACTAATAATTCTTAAACTAAACACCAATCCCTATGGACTCGACCCTTGCTTCTATTATACTTTACAATTGATTATTTTTAATGCAAGGTTAAATAAAGATATACTCTTTTGGGTGCATCAAGTTTTTGGCGCCGTTGCCGGGGATTGTTTTATTTAGTTTATTCATTATTTGGTTTATTCTTATTTTCAATTGTAATTAATTTTATTTTTCTTATACATACAAGTTTTTCTTTTCAGATTTCAAGCAAGAAGAGATGGCAGGTGCTACATCAAAACTTCAGAACCTTCAGAACCAACTAGACAATCTCATCTCCATAGTTCAACAAGTTTCCATAAATAAGATTCAACAATCAAGGTAGTGTGGAGTGTGCTTCATGATGGATCATCCAACCAATTGGTGCCCATACTATCAAAAAGATAATTTTGAACCAGCCTATGATGTGGGAGGATACCAAAGCCAACAAGGGTTCCAAGGAAAACAGTATGATGCTTTCCCAAACACTTACAATGAGGAATAGTGGAATCATACTAATTATGGCTACTCGGGAAATGATCAAGAAATAAATCCTTATGCCAACTACAATTATCCATCGAGCTTCAATAATCAGTCTCAAGAACCAAATTTTTTGCAGCCCCCACCTCAAAACTCAGGTACTTCGTTAGAAGATCTTGTCAATTCCCTTACTACTAACCAATTGCAAATGCAACAGGACATAAAGGAAACAAACAGGCAAATGGCAACAAGGATGAGTCAAATAGAGACTCAAATGAGCCAATTGGCTAGTGGACTGGCGCGATGGGTAGAAGAAGGATCTGAAGAACTACATGAGCAACTCCCTTCCCAAACTATGATCGATCAAAAGGAGAATGTTAGTGCCACACAACTTGAGGATGAATCAGAAAATCCAAGGGAACCCTAGGATGAGAAAGAACTAGAGATGGATTTACTTCTTGAAGATAATGAAGCTTCAATTTCAAAGGAGAGTACATCAGCACCTGAGGTAACTTTTAAGGTTCCAATTTTTACTAATGTTTATTCTCCACCTTTTCCTAGTAGATTCGCAAAGTTCAAGGAGGAGGAACATGAACAACACATGCCGGAAATCTTAAACAGCTTGTTTGTGGATGCCATTCAACAAGTACCAAAATATGCTCCATTCCTCGATAAGCAATGCACAACAAAGGATGATGGAATAATACTTGTAATGGAGAATGCATCCACTTTTGTGCAAAGAAAGATTCCTATCAAACGTACAAATTTGGGAAGTTTCATGTATGAGCCTGACAAGCCTAAAAAGCCAAGAAGGGGCATTGGTTAAGGTGGACAACTTAACTCAAGTACTAATTGGGAAGGCAGCCTAATTAATAAAGAAATTACCAACCTGCCATACTCAGATTTGCTTTCTTTTCCTTTTTCTTTTATTGTTTTTCTTTTCTTTTATTTATATTTTTATGTTTATTTGTTAATTGTTTGTTTAGTATTTTAGAAATATTTAGGTTGCATGAGTTTGTTTTGTTTTGAGTCTTAGTTATTCCTATTCTTATGTTATTAGTTTCTTTCTCTTACACATGATTCTTTCATTTGGGTTAATAGCATTACATTGAGGACAATGTAAGAATTAAGTGTGGAGGGAAGGATTTAGGATTTCTTTTATTTTTGTCCATTATTTTTTTATGAATCTTTAATATTATTATTATTATTTTTAGTGTGTTTTAGTTCCTTTTTAATACAATGATGAGATATGAATTGTATAGGTCTAAAAATGGTTATTGTGAGAATATTTTTATGAGAATTGAGCTTGATACTATTTTTTTGTGAGCCAATGTTAATATGATATGTTGATTGAGAAAGAAGCATGTTTAGACTTAATAATGACTTGTATAGTCATCCTTGTGAGTTTTGAGCCTATATGATTGATGCATTGTACATATCAATCCAATTTATTTCTTGAGTGCTCTTATGATTACATGATTCTCTAGAACTTGCTTTAAACCTTTTTGAGACTATATTGATGCATGTGATAACATGAATATGATTGAGGCATTAGGATTATAACCAGGGCCAAACAGCCATCCGTATTGATGTTCCAAGAGAACATCCTTCTAGTGAGCCAATTTGAGCCTACATTGAATATGCTATTTTATTGATAACCACATCTTACACCTAGCCTAAACATATTTATATCTTTACCTTTGTTCTAAAGATGGACTAGAATGTTTGAGACATATTGCAAAAACAAGGGATACTTTTTAAATTTGGGTTAGAACAAAAGATAAGTGTGGGGGAGGAGAAAGGCAAAAGTCAAGAGAAAAAAAGAAAAGGAAACATTGTCAAAATACATTCCCATAAAAAATGAAAAAAAAAAATTGAATAATCTCTTGAACTTCTAGTTAAAGAAAAGAAAAAAATGTTACAAGGTTGGTTAGAATGAAGCAAAGGCTCAATATGAAATATTCAGCCTATGTGATTATGTACTTCCAAGGAATATTGAGAAAGTTCTATTTGCAAAATCTTATTTTATCTCTAAATTCTATTAAGTCTTTGGAACCTTTATGAAATCTTTTCCTTTTTATTCTTTAACCACATTATTACCCTTGGCCCCATTACAACCTTGATTAAAGACCTCTTGATTTATGAAGTTGTATGATCTAAATAGTGAAGAATAGGTGGACAAGTAAGCATATAGTAGAACTGTTTTCATGAGATTGATTGAGTGTAAACACTTTACCACTACTTTAAAGAGTGAAAATCATGAGAGTATCCCATGTGAAAAGTTGAGATTAAGTTTGAATATGCATTATTTTGATTGAAATATATTATGTTAATATTGGCTTAACTCAAACTATTTACATTCAAGCATGATATTTTGAAATTCTTTAAGCTATTGATTAGTTTATAAGACTTATTTAATGATTATCTCTTATTTATATTGGAAGAATTAGGAGTAATTATATTTAGTATATTTTATTTTAGTTTTTCACTGTTTGTGGGTATCGTCCTAGTAAACCCTCACGAGACTAAACTCGTCCACTATGGACACCTAGGGGTTTAAAGGCTTGTGTCACATGCTAAGTGCTACCGTGATTTCCTACAAAAGTGTATTAGACTAGATTTTCTTATTTTATTTTTATTTTGTTTTGCTCGAGGACTAGCAAAAAGCTAAGTGTGGGGTATTTGATAAGCTCATAAAATATACATTTTATACCTTTCTACCTTTAGTTTTTGTTATGTTTTCGATCTTTATCTTGTTTACTTATATTATATTTTTGAATTTTAGGTACAATAAGGAGAATGAATTCAAAAGATGTCAATAATGATGGTAAAGAGCTTACAAAATCATAATCACAAGATGGAAGAAGATTTGAGAGTCAAAAAGATCAAATTCTTAGTGCTAAGTGATTAGACAGATCTGACCTCCGGATCTTGTTGCAAAGAAATCATTATGTTAAAGTCATTATTTGAAGAAACTTCCTCTTAAATTTTGAAGCTGACTTGAATACCTTTTCAATAATATTTTACACGCCTAAATCGAACAACGGATGATCATCCAAATCAGCCAACGAAGTGTGAGATAGTGCAGCAGTCGCGAAACTGACGTCAGCGAGCAAAAACGTGCAAATCAGTGTACTTGGAGCCGCGGTGCCGACCTTACTGCCTTCAAAATCGAGAAAAATAAGAAAAACGTCCAAACTTGCCTTATTTTGCCTCCTAGCTTTCTTGATCAACAAGAAATGGTTTCCAAGGTCAAAAAGCTCTTTAAATACTATCTTTTGAGCCACAAACTATCATAATCTCTTGAGTAAACTCAAAGATCATCATTATTCTTTTTCTTCTTCTCCATTATTTTTTTTAGTTTTATGTATATTTTATTTATACTTATGCTAGGCTAAACTTCTTTGGTTAAGGGTGATTTCAAAGCCCTAGACATGTTTTGTAATTAATTATCAGATTCTATTATATATTAGTTTTCTATCAAAGTTGTTTATGTTTTTCTACTAGAATTGTTCATGATATTGTCTTGATTGGTTTAGGTGGCCAACTAGATAGATCTTGATAATTATCTAATGCTAGTTTAGATCAACCTATCTTTCTTATCATAAAGCTGCTATCACTTTGAATCTAATGATGTTTATCTTAGGTTATTTGATAGTTAGAGATTAAGTAGTGGCGTTCGTCCTGCTTAACGATGAACTAAGGAAGGATTGGGGTAACACAGGATGTTGTTATCTACGGTTGTTTAACTTTGATAGATAATTGATAGATCTGAATTTGATTCTTAACATTGTCTAGTGGTGGAGAATGAACTTTTAGTCATATTTCTCATAGCTGATTACTTTTTATTTACTTGCTTTCTTACTTTTGATTATTTGCTTTAGTTTAAACTGATTTTAAAAACCTCCATTTTTATTTTGTTTTCTTTGAATTTAGGTATAAACTAATAATTCTTAAACTAAACACCAATCCCTGTGGACTCGACCCTTGCTTATACTATACTTTACAATTGATTATTTTTAATGTAAGGTTAAATAAAGATACACTCTTTTAGGTGCATCAATATCCCGAGTTTCGACGTTCAAATAGGATACATCCTTCTTAGTATGAGTTAACTGAAACAGTTCAACTCGTCCTATTTTTTCCCCCGCTCAAGTTCCTACAACATATTAATAATTAATACTAAATTGTATTAAAATAATTGAGAACAAATAATTATATTTTATATTATGTACTTCACTAATGTACTTAACACTAATATAATAATATTTACTTAATGAAAACTTACCTTTTCATTAGCTTTTCTGGCAAAGCTTTTTGATCCACTGGTGTGACTGTATTTCTGTTGATTTCGACTGTTTACCCCTATCTTTTCTCGTTCCTATACATTGCAGACCAACATTATTAATATAGACATATTTCATACAATTGTATTATATAAAGTTGTATCAATTAATGAAACAAATAAATTAAAAATGATACCTCTAATTTTCTTGAAAACCAGAAGTGAACCAATTTCTCATACTGCCACAGATTCCCAGCACGCAGTACATTTCGTAATATGACAGCAGGATCAATATTTCGATCGAAATACTTTTTCTTCAAGTCATGCTTATAGTCTTTCCATTTTTTCCCCAATGACTTCAGAACAAATGATGTCGGAATCTGCAAAGAAAATCTTGACTGAAATAGAAAAGTTGTACAAAGTTAGTTTCGATGATAAACAAAATTATTGAATTAATGCAATACTAATTTAAAAGGTTTATACCTCAATAAATTTTAACATCTCGACTTTCTTAGTATTCGGCATGTCACGCCATGAATCATAATGAATTGGACACTTCATCCCATTTCTAGCAATCAGGCCAAGAAAGTTAGCCAATAGTTATGCTTCCGGACCAATTGGCTGCTGCTCATTATTTGCTGCGACAACAATACGCTCTTCAAGAGCGAGTGCCCATATCTCCTTTAATGTCGTACGACCACGAGTTCTGCATTGTCCAGCATTATCAACTACACAAAAGCAAATATATATTAGCAATTGTCCAACTTTGTGTACTTTTAACACCTCTGTAACACGATACATGTATTCAAGTTCTTATGAACTACAGTTTCTGCAGCCGTAGAGGTAGTAGGCAACTCCGTGTTAGCATATACAGTAGAAGCATTCGGCATCTCTGAAGGCGTCACTCCAGTGTCGCCCTCATGAATAGCACCTGTCGGTTGTGACCGGTCCGAATGATATTGATGTCCGCTAATCTTCTCCTCGTCATTCTATTTGCATATATAAAAGTATAAGAATCAAATATTATAATGTAAAGAACATTAATAATAATATTTAAAGTATAAAAACATATTATATACACAGTATTTGTGTCAAAATAACCTTACTAAATTCAGTTTTTTCATCAAGCTTCGTAAATGTCTTCATCAACATCTTCACGAACCCACTAAACATCTTTACTGGTACTAGGGATATTTTCATCCAAGTTTTGATCCGTAAAAGGCAAGCATTCAGTTCTTTGTTCAATATCATCTCTACATTGATCACCCATATCAAACAAGTCTCGAGGTGTGTTACGGAGTACAATATACCAACCCGCATCATTCGGATCTTCGGAATAAAATACTTGTTTAACTTGAGATGAAAAAACATAAGGTTCGTCAATCAGTTGTTGTTCGATGTGAATTAATATAGAGAAATTCACCATTGTAAATCCGAACTGATCTTTTTTAACACATCTACTAGTATTCACATCAGCCCAGTCACATCAAAATAACACGACCTTCCACTTGCCATAATAATCCAACTCAATAATATCATTTAGAATTCCATAATAATCAACATCTCCTTTCACAGGATTACTATCCCTAGCACTAGCATAGCTTGTTGTTGAAGAAGAAACAACAACTCCACAGTTTTGTGTTCTCCTAAATCTTTCAAGGGATTTAGTATGAAATCTAAATCCATTAATGATGTAAGCAATATATCTTTTCACTATTCTATTCGGTCCTTGTGAAAGACACTTAATTTCTTGGCTAACATCTCTTCCACTCCAAACCTATTACAAGAAACGTAAAGGCAAACACTTAACTTATTTATATATTAAAGAATATATTGATCGTAATAAAATGACAAAAAGTTGTGTTACTTACAACTTCTCCTAACCATTTGTGGAAATTTTTCGTAAATAACTTATCAAGCTCGCGAAGTTGTGTTCTTCGAGAACGTAAACAACCTCTCAAGTAGCTTCTATACTCACTATCATAAAAAATACTCATTTTAGGTGAGAAAGCAAAAAAAAAATTAAATTGTTTGTTAAATTAAAAATTATACTAAAACTTACGTGCATAATGATTCTAGTGAATCACTATGGAAAAGCACATATCGATGCGCTTGTGCCCAAGATTTATCATCTAGCTCAACCACTTCAACTTTGCTGATTGGTTGTCCAAAACTTTCAAATAAGTATGTCTCGGCTAAGTTGTTATGTGTGAGCCCATCATTTTTTCCCGGTCTGTTAAATTCTTATTTCAACATCTTCCAAATATCTTGCACAAAATGTCATACACTCCTCCGCTAAATATCCTTCAGCAATAAAACCTTCTGGATAGCGTTTGTTCCGACAATAAGATTTTAACTTTCCTAAAAACCTAAAACAGAATACATAACAATCTTAATGTGTAATTAAACGCTATGTTTAAGATAAAAGTATAATAAGCTAATTAGCAAAGTATACCTCTCTAATGGATACATTCATTGATAAAAACTGGTCCGTCGACTTTTGCTTCATAAGGAAGATAGATAACCAAATGCACCATTATAGTGAAGAATGATGGAGGAAAAATCTTCTCTAAGTGGCATAAAGTCAGAGCAGCTCGATCTTGAGGTTTTTCAAGCTCTTCAACCTTGAGAACTTTGCCACAAATAGCTTTCATTATATTACTAAGTTCAATTATAGAAGAAGTCACTTGCTTTGACATAGACAACGTAAAGCAACTGGAAGTAAGTCTTGCATCAAGATGTGGTAATCATGTGACTTTAAGGAAGAAAGTTTTCGATCTTTCACATTCACACATCTTGATATATTTTGAGGCATACGCATCCGGGACCTTCACATCTTTCAACACCTTATAGAAGACGTCCTTCTCTTTTTTAGACATCCCCAAGCAAGCAGGAGGCAACCGTGATTTTCCATTATAAAGTAATTTCGGATGAAGATCACGACGAATCCCCATGTCAACTAGGTCAAGCCGACTCTTTAAGTTGTTTTTTGATTTTTTATCCATATTAAGAATTGTCCCGATGATATTTTCACAAACATTCTTCTCTATATGCATCACATCAAGGTTATGATGCAATAAATTATGCTCCCAATAAGGTAACTAAAAAAAAATACTTCTTTTTTTTTTCCATAAATCCGCCTCATTTGGATCATCTTCTTCATCTTCCTCCTCATCACTCTGAATATCAACATCACCTTCTAAATCTCCCTTGATCTTTTCCTTGACTGTATGCTACTTGTTTGATTCATCTTTTCATAAGTGAAATTGATATCTTTCAACATCAAGAAGATATCCGACCCAATCGTGGTCTTAGGTATTTCTCTTAACTCTTCAGTGCCATCAAAGACATGTTTTTGGAATCTAAATCTATGATCCTCATCTAACCACCGACGATGTCCCATATAACTGATTTTTTTTCGTTATATAACCATTTCGAACATGTTTGCGCAGCACAGCAAGGACAATTATAACGACCTTTGGTGCTCCAACCAGATATATTTGCATAAGCAGGAAAATCATTTATAGTCCATAGCAAAGCTGCACGCAAATTAAAGTTTTCCCTTTTTGATGCGTCATATGTTTCAACCTCTTCCTATAACTGCTTCAACTCTTTAATAAGAGGTTGCATATAAATGTCAATATCATTTCCTAGACCTTTCTCTCGAGGAATTATCATGGACAAGATAAAAGAAGATTGTTTCATGCAAATCTATGGAGGCAAATTATAAGGAATCAAGAAAACCAGCCAAGTACTATAAGAAGTACTCATTATTTTGAACGGATTAAAACCGTCAGAACCAAGTCTAAGCCTCATATTTCGGGGATCATTAGCAAAAGATGGGAACTTATTATCGAATAATTTCCAAGCCAAAGAATCTGCAGGATGTCTTAATAAGCCATCATCAGTTCTTTCATCATGATGCCACCTCATAGAATCAGATGTTTTTAAAGACATTAAAATTCGTTGAAGTCTTGGTATTAACGAAAAATACCGCAAAATCTTTGCAGGCTTCTTTTTTAAATGTGTGTCACCATCGTCCTCATTCATATTTTCTTCTGTATTTCCGTCCAACCACCGAGATTTATCGTAGACATGACAAAATTGTTCATTTGTTCTATCACCCCAATACAACATACAGTCATTCGGACAACTATGAATTTTTTCATATCCAAGGCCTAGATCCTTTATCATCTTCTTCGAATCCTTACAAGACTGAGGGATTTTTGTAAAAGGAAACATTTCTTTCAAAAATTCTAATAACAGTGTCAAAGAATTTCCTGTCCACCCGCTTAAGCATTTTAAGTGAAAAAGACGGATACATAAAGACATTCTTGAATACTTAGATCTCTCGTAAAGTTCTTCATTCATATCATCAAGCAACTTATAAACTTTTCCACTTCTCCATTGGGTTCTTGATCACCTACACCTTTTCCCGTTTCAGCAAAGTCATTCATGCCAACATTAAACCCATCATTTTCTCCAGGAACTTCTGGTGACGATGTGTGAAAACTGTGGTTACGCATGTTAAATGCATCCCGCAACATGCCTTCCATGTCATCTTGTCTAATAGACTAATGTTGATTGTTAGAATTACTTGGAGGAACTCTAGAAGATGACCTAGAAGTTGTGGACTCTCCATGAAAAAACCATTGTCTGTAACAAGGGAGAAATCCTTCACAAATTAAATGTTCGAAAACTACTTTACGCATATGCCAATCAATATTAGCACACCTCTAACAAGGACATAATATCATATTATCTTCGCTTGCATTCTGAAAAGCGAATTCGAAAAAACTATCTACTCTGAGATGGTACTCTTGATTTACTCTCGAATTTTGCATCCAACTCTTATCCATTTCGTACGTAATTCTAAATGGATAAAATTATAAAACAATATAATGAAAACTTTATTATAGATCTCAAAATAAATAATCAAGCTTCTAAAATATCCCAAGATTTATTATTGTACTCAATTAACTAATGAAAACTCCAAATACATATAATTTAGTATTTATTATGTATATATATAATTTATTATTCAAGTTAGTTAAATAATAAAAAATATATATTTTATTAAGTATTTTATTAAGGATAGGAACATCAAGTAGCTAGCATGCCGACAGACAGGACGGCAAGATGCTAGATGATGATGATTCATGGCATTAACAATATAACACTAAATGTCAAAGTTTCATTTAATATGGATCAAATTTCACTTTCGGGCAACATCATGGGCATATCAAGGATTGCATTTGGTCACCATGCTGTCCCTTACAAGACTCAACTCTATTATTTTATGACATTCACGTTCAAGACTTGGCCCCCCATATTCTATTAGTATTATATGTTTGCCTTGTGAAGGATTTATCTGGCCTAAAGCTTTATCACACTACTTTCTTTTGTTGGGTTCCTATCTAATGGAAAAGTGGTGTAGACACCTAATTTTGTCCGGACCACTAAACAGGTATGTTTTCTTCCCATATTGATGTTCCCAAGTGTAAAAAGACTGTTTTCATCCTGCAGGTGGTACTCCGAGACTTAGTTTAAGAGGGCGAGGAAAAAAAGTCAACCCCGAAAAAGTCAACCCCGAAAAAGTCAACTCCAAAAAGTCAACTACTGAAAAATTCAACCCACTTTCAAAATCAAGATTTTAAGTTCAATTGAAAAATGGCGAAAGAATTTTGATAATCCGAGGTCTACATTGAAAGATATGGAGTTCGGAAGTTGGGATTTGGAGATTCAGTAGAAAGAAAACCCTAATCCGAGAAATTTGGGGAAAAGTGCTTAAACGATCAAACTGGTCGAAATTGAAGGTTCCAAATGAAAGATAAGCACTGACTACGGGTAATGGAGAAGTCACTTGCAAGAAAAACCGAAAAAAAAAGTCAATCCGGGAGAAAACCGAGAATTAGGGTTTTTAGTGGATTTCGGTGAAATCGGGAAGAATCACAGAAATGGCCCGACTTGTTAAGACCAAAGCCCCCCAATGGATGAAGAATGGTTAAAAAGGATGGCCCAAGGCTCAGATTGAAGAAAATCTAAAAATCGGATTTGTTTTGAGCAAAACCGGGTTTCGGAGGTAAAAGGGCAAAATTGGAAAAATTTGGGAAAAATAGCAAATGGACTCCGAAAATTATGGAAAATTTGTCAATCTCATTCTTAAATCATTTGAAGGAGATTGGCGAAATAAAATCTTGATTCCGAGTTCGTTTGCAAAATGGCCAAATCCCGGGCTTCTTATGCAGTAATTCAAAAAGGAAAATCCCGGAAAAATAGCAAATGGACTCCAAAAATTCTGAAATTTGGCAAATATCATTTTTAAATTATTTGGAAGAGATTGGCGAAAGAAAATCTTGATTCCGAGTTCGTTTGCAAAATGGCCAAATCCCGGGCCTCCTATGCAGTAATTCAAGCCGATAAATCCCGAAAAAATACCAAATGAGCTCCAAAAATTATGAAAACTTCCAGATCACACTTTTTAATTATTTTGAAGAGATTGGTGAAGAAAAATCTTGATTTGGAGCTCGTTTAAAAAATGGTAAAATGTAGGGGCATAAAAGGGCATTTTTGGGAAGAAAAAATCCAAATAAATAGCAAACGGACTCGGATAATTTTGAAAACTTCCAGAACTCAATATTTTATTATTTTGGAAGTATTAAAAAAAGAAAAATTGAATTTGGAGTCCGTTTGATATTTACTTGCATCCGGGGGGCAAAATGGTCATTTCACCCAAGCAACCGAAAAGGGCTTTTTTTGGCCCTTCAAAAAATCAGAGTTGGGCTGGAAAAGAGATGTGCTGGCATACCCAAGCCCAAATAAAGGAGGAAGCTTCTAATTTTTTTTTTTAATCAAGTGGTTAAAAATCAAGAGTTAGTTAACCATTCTCTTTGATCAAGCCATGGTGATTAAACCACATAGGTTAAGAAAGATGTCAACATTATTTTTGCATAGCTGTAATTTGAGAGGGCTGAGATGCTAATCTAAAGGTGGTAATTTCATGACTTTTCATCTTGAATTATTGGCCATTTGATGGAAATTAGGTTACACAAAAATGACAACATCTTGGAGGCTATATAACCATGCATTAAGGCTAGCCCTAAGGAGGGGGGGAGGCAGATTTTGGTTTCTTCTTTTCCATTTTGGCTGATTTCTCTTAGTTTTTCTTAGTTTTTTATCTTCTTGGTTGAGAGCAAAAAAAGAAAAGTTTAGAAAAAAGGAAAGTTTGAAGAGAAAAGCTTGAAATATTAGCTTCTTGAGGTTGCTCTTGAGCACCAACTCTTGCACTTTCATTTTCTATTCTTATTTTTTGCTATTTTAATCTCTACTTGGTGAGTTTTCATTTTAAAATAATGTTTCTTGTTCTTCCTTCATTTCCTTTCTTAAGTATTTTTTTTACATTTTTTTTTACAATAAACTCACCATGGCCAAATGGCCTACATTATTTATTTTAAGTTGTTGTTTCAATTCATTTTACCATATTTTTTATGCTATTTTCTTTGTTTTTGATGTTTTAAGTGTTATTTTATTTCATGTTCTTAAGTTATATTTAATTTGGTTGCTTTGTTTGTTGCCATTTGTGTCTTAGATATCATGTTTTTGCATTTTTAATTTTCTGTTTTCATGTTGTTTAAATTTGAGCATGTTTTAGAGTTAGCATATTAAGTGTTTGTGAAAATGCTTGTGTGATTCTTTGCATGATTCTTGTTTTATATCTTAGTGAGCATGTTTTAGATTTGGTATATTAGGTGTTTGTGAAAATGCTTGTGTGCTTTTTGTGTTATGACTTAGTTTTTCATGCTAGCATACCAAGTGTTTGTGAAAATGCCATGCTTGTTGGAGCTTGAGGCCATTTGGCTACTCCATGTGTTTTGCATTGTGTGTTGTATTTTTGTCATGCTAGTTGTTAGGTTTTTGCATTTGCATGATATTTGGTTGGATTTTTGAATTAAGCATGCCTTGTGTTTGTGAAAATGCCATGCATATCTTAGGTCTAGGTTGCATTTATTGCCATGCAAGTTCATGTTAGGTCTAGGCCATATTATTTATGTCATGCATTTTCCTTATATTTAGTTTTAAATCCATGCATTTCATGCATTATGTTTGCTGCATTATTTCATGCATTTCATGTTCATACCACTTGAATAATGACTTGAGCCAATTGATGGTTCAAAGTCATGCTCTCTTGAGCACACTTGTGGAAAATTAAGTTTGTCAAGTTGATTATTCTACCTTTGTGATTTTTTTTTACTTAGCCATTTTTTATCTAACTTTCAAAAAGTCCTAGCTACTGCTTTCAAGTCATTTTATGAGTTTCAAATATTTTTACTTTGATTTTTAAATGATTTTATCAAAGACAAAAAAATGTGCTGGCAAAGCAGTTTTTTTTCTCCTCCAAAAACTCGTACATCTCTGATTTTTCTGGGAATTCATCTTTGATCAGAAAATTAAGCCGATTTTTTATCGTGTAGTTTTACATGTCCTGAGTCTCCATTAATTTTTTCAGAATTTTTGGAATTTTTAGAAATAGGATAAAAAATCGTGGATTAAAACTGGACAGTGGAGTCAGAATTGAATTTAAAGAAAAACAAAGCAGTTTTTTTCTCCTCCAAAAACTCGTACATCTCTGATTTTTCTGGGAATTTATTTTTGATCAGAAAATTAAGTCGATTTTTTATCGTGTAGTTTTACATGTCCTGAGTCTCCAGTATTTTTTTCAGAATTTTTGGAATTTTTAAAAATAGGGTAAAAAATCGTGGATTAAAACTGGACAGTGGAGTCATAATTGAATTTAAAGAAAAACAAAGCAGTTTTTTTCTCCTCCAAAAACTCATATATCTCTGATTTTTCTGGGAATTCATCTTTGATTCGAAAATTAAGCCGATTTTTTCTCGTGTAGTTTTACATGTCCTGAGTCTCCAGTATTTTTTTCAGAATTTTTGGAATTTTTAAAAATAGGGTAAAAAATCGTGGATTAAAACTGGACAGTGGAGTCAGAATTGAATTTAAAGAGAAACCATTTTTCTGTTTTGGTTAATTTACTTAGAGTGGGCTGATTAGGAGGGTTAGCTACTGACTTAGGGTAGTTTCTAAGCCTTTTTAAACTCTAAAAATGGTTTTTCAAGTCCCGGGTTAAGGGTAGTCAAGTCCGGATTTTTTAAACTTAGGAAATTAGAGCCATTTTAAAGAAATTAGCCCAGTTTTTATTTTTAATTCAAGCTTTTCAAAATTGTTTTCAAACAATCACAAAGTATTTTGGTTTTAGAATATTTAATTTGACATATTTTCCTAAGGTAGCCGGATATCTTTTTAGATATACGGATTTCCTTAATTAAAGGAAAAAAATACATTTCATGCATTGCATTTTTATATTCATGCATTTTATATAATATGTGATTCTTGCTATAATAATTTCTATGATATTGTTGTTATTTTGATTTATATTTTTTGATGTTACATGGTTTATTATATGGTTTCGAATATTTCATGATATCCTATGCTCTTATTTAGTTATCTTTATTTAGCATATACGTATTCATTTATTTTAAATGTTTTCAAAAGATAATGGTTTTCAATAAAAATAAAGATATTCCCGAGTTAAAATAATTCATGAGTTCTCTACCGGGTTTGCTGGAGGGAATATCATCAATTATCATTAATAAAGGAATATCTTTCTTTCAAAAAAGAGAATGATTCGGAAAGTTTTCCAAAACTAATAAAAATTTATATATTTTGCCACGTTTGTTGGGGAATATAGGAAAATTTTGAATTTATAAATTCTGGATCATTTTCAATAAAAAAATGAAATTATTTTTCTTTAAATTGGGAATTAACTTGAAATACTAAATTTAAAACCAACTTTTTACCGAGACTTGAGATAACACACGATTAATAAGGTACCGATTTATACGGGCGTTGTGGGGGTGCTAATCCTTCCCCACACGTAACCGACTCCCGAACCCGCTTCTTTGATTTCTCTGGTTTAAAACGCAGACTTGAAATTGGTTTTTAAAATGTTTTAATTAATTTTTAAAATATTTTATAAAACCGGTTTTAATAGGTGGCCGATCACACCTAGCTAAAAAAGATTGGTGGCGACTCCATGTCTTTTTTAAGGTCATTTTCAAAACCTTCATTTTTCTAGAGGAATTAAGTCGACTTTTCCTCGATTTTTTTTAATGTCACGCCTAACGAATAATGAAGTCTTGCGATGAGACATCGTTATTTTTTTTAGGTTGCGACAAGTGGATACCACTAATTTGTTCAATATCTAAAATTTTGAATCTATACCACTAATTTATAAATGAATCAAAATCTTTCACCAATTAGGAGTTAAACAAAATAATTTTTCATACTGATATTACTAGCTGATGCTGATTCTTCTAGTTACTCAGCTTCACTTTATTTGTCGACTTGTCTTTTTGTGTTTCATTGCATTTATATACTGAGACTCTTAACTCTATACTCACTATTGTTTTTGTTTTCAGAAATGACTTAATTATATAAATCTAGCTTTAGAAACTGCCCCAATCTTACCTACCTTTCTCTAATGGAACACGGGAGAGAAAAAATAAAAAAAATAAAAGAAACAAAGCAGAAAAAAAAGAGTCTAGAATGAGCTCTATTAGAGACACATTGAAAATGTGAACCCAAGGTGAAGAAATTTTTTTCTTAGCTTAGGTCCACCCCGATCATCTGCTTTATCTTAATTATACTTGAACTCAAACTCGATTGTTGCAAAAGCCAATAGTAAATGGGAAGGTTCGAATTATAGCCAGGCCAAAGTTCAGTTTTTTGCACCCGAGCTCTAACCATGGTTGTGACCACTAACCATAATGGTTGGAAGGGCTAAGTGGAAGTTTCTTACCACTGAACCAAAGGGTAGTGGAAATTGGATCATGGTCCTGAACCTAGAGGCAGCCAAGGGCCAGACCATGGGGGTGGACCAAAGTCTCCAAATTCAACAATTTACATGGAGGTTGCAGCAGTAGCTTGCATAGCCAACCACTGAAGCTTTTATTAATTTAGTTCTTATTGCTTTACACTAGAGGATGTAGAAATGTTACACCAAAATAGATCCAAAACAGTGCCACCGACTGCATCCATATGCAGCCTTAGTTTAATAGTATCAATAAGAAATTTTTGAACTTGGTTGTAGGAATCCATACATTCTATTCATCAACAATTGCGAGACACAAGATTAAGTATCATTTTTATAACTCCATGCAACTTTACAATAACCAAATAGAAAAATGAAACTAAACAGCTAAAGATACAACCTCACAAGTTTGTGACTTTCTTAGTCCATATCCTATTAGAATCAATTTTTCCCCTTGTTTCTAGACAATATGTAGCTTCACATTAACAAAACATAATAGTTTTCTATTCTTTAGAGGAGAGAGAGAGATTATGCATAGAGAAAATGCACAAGGAAATGAACTCAATGTGAAGAAAATTTTGAAAAAAAAAATTGAAACATAGAAAATGAATTGGAAACATTTCACAACTACAAGTTGTAAATAAAAAAGCACATAGAAGTGAAGGTTTCTAAGATATCAGAAGAAAAGTAGAAGTTGAAACTACAAATTTAATGCTCACATAAAAAAATCTGTAAGTTGGGAGCTTACCTGAATAGCTGTGCCCTTGACAATGGCGGACGAGAGAGAGAGCTAGGTTTTCAATTTGGGGAAACACGGGAGGGGAGGTCCAGACGTGGGGATAGTTGATATAAGACATTAGCGGCTTTTGTGTCTACAAACGCCGCTATTGTCCAAGGCAAAACACTATAGCGGCATTTTTATATAAAAACTTCGCTACTTAATTCATTATAGCGGCGTTTATTACTTGAAAACGTCGCTAGTGCGATGATTTTAGCGGCGTTTGTGTATACAAACGCCGCTATTGTCCAAGGCAAAATGCTGTGTTTTGTCTTGGTGCTTTAATGAATGATATAGCAGCATTTTTATATAAAAACGCCGTTAAGTAATTCATTATAGCGGCTTTTATTACCCAAACGCCACTCTTTATAAAAAAATGGTACTCAGTGATGTTTTTTAAAAAAACGTCGTTATTTAAAAGCCATTGTAACTCCAAATTGGTGTAGTGTATATATTAAATTTAAATAAAAATATTTATTATTAATAAATAGTAATTCGAGTCGGGTCAGATCGGATCGGATTTGTTAATGTATTAATTGTATAATCAAATGTAATTAGGTTATTAGAGTAATCATAGGGATTACGATATGATTTAGATTACGATTATGATATTATATTGTAATTATTATTGTGTTGATTCTTTCCTTAGTTGGTGAGAACTCTCGTGTATATATAGGACATTCCCGTATAGACTCTTTCATAATTCAAAATATAAGAATTCCTTCTCTTGTAACATGGTATCAGAGCTTTTCGATCTAGTTTCTGTTTGAAACCCTGTTTAGGGATTCGTGTCTATTATTTTGTCTTAGCAAAACCTGAGATAAACATCACCTACACCTACACCACCCCATATACCTATCTTTCACCTGAATACGAGCATTTTGGCAAATTTTCGTCGTCCGAAACCTCTAAAAATTCTTGCACTCTCCGGCCTAAAGTCTCAAATTTCGTTAAATTTTCCTACATTTCCAGACACCCAATCACAACACCGCCACCACCAAAAGACTCCTTGTGATCACGTCTTTCAACCGTCGACCACCGCATTGGATTCTGAACACGCACCGCCACCCGTCAATCAAAGTTTTCGGCCTAAATTCTCCTTCTGCGCATGGTGTTGACCAAAACACGCCCCAGCCAACCAAAACCTGACACGTCAACCAGAACCTGCCACATGTCGTGCCACTTGTCCTACCACGTTAGCACCGCCAACCATTGCCTGCCACGTGTCACACCTGTATCTTGCCACGTCATCATTTTTGCCAGAGCATCTTTCCAGCTATTTTTGACATCCTGATTTCGACCTCTATTTTTGCTGATTTTGCTTCCAAAATGGAGAAATCTGATATTTCTAGACCAATTACTACTATTCTCAATGGATCCAATTATAATCTTTGGGTTCAAGGCATAAAAAGTTTTCTGATTGTACAAAAACTATGGTGCATTGTCACTAGAGATATTGTTTAGCCGTCACACGCAATTGATGAATTTGAGGAAAAATTTACAGATCTCTTGAAGACTAGGATAGCAAAAACTATCAGATTTTAACATGGTTTAACAATACTTCTATTGAAGACATTCATGTTCAGTTTGCTGATTTTGAGATAGCAAAAGAGATTTGGGATTTTCTGGCCATCAGGTATAAAACTTCTAGACTCGCTCATTGTTACCAACTGTGGACAACTCTTCATAATCTCAAATAAGAACTTGGTCAATGAGTGAATGTTTTTCTAGCCAAAGTCCAACCTTTATGGAATCAGCTTACTCAAGCCAAGATCAGTGAAGATCATCTTCATCTTATTAAAGTGTTCATGGCTCTTCGTCCAAAATATGAATCTGTCAGGGCTTCACTGCTATTCAGGAGATTCTATTTGAAGAAACTCGCCTTGGACTGGATAAAATGTCACAGCCTAAAGTTGCTCTTGCAACTCATTCCAAGCCATCTTACTAGAGACCAAAACCATCCTATCAAAAGCCATCATATGAGAGGTCAGTTTATCAGAAACCAGATTCCTCACTTCAGAGATCAGACTACAAGTTCTGTAAGTTTTATCGTAAAACAAGCCATCTTTTTCCAAATTGTCCAACAATTGAATGCCGCTACTGTCATGAGACCGGACATATCATTGATAACTGTCATGTACGCCCATCATGGCCTAGGAAGGGAAACCCTAAAGTTCAAGGAAAGTTTTCTACATTCAGCTCTTTCTCATCCATTGTTGCTGTTGCTCTTGAGGGAAATACTAATCTCACTATTAATGATCTTTAGGCTCTTTTCAAACAGGTTATCTGTTCCAGTTCTTCTTCTAATACTGCATTCTCTGGCACCTCGGGTAATCCTTCTTGGCTCATTGATTCTGCATGTTATAATCATATGACTCTTGATTCCTCTATTTTCTCCACTAAAATGTCCACCACATACCTTCCTTCTATACATACTGCAAATGATACAAAAATGCATATCACTCATATTGGTCATGTTTCTGATACACACCTTAGTCTTCCTGATACCTATTGTGTTCCTACCATAGCCTTAAATATTCTTTCTGTAGGACAGTTATGTGATCTTGGTCTCACTATTATCTTTTCTTCTTCTGGTTGTCAGGTACAGGATCCACAAATGGGGAAGATTCTTGGGATGGGTCGTAAAGTAGGACGCTTATTTTAGCTTGTCTCTCTTCATATTCCTGTCAAACAAGTCTCTGCAGCCACAACTGATTCTTCCTTATACAAGTGGCATCTTCATCTTGGTTATGCTTCTGCAAGTAAATTACGTCCCCTGGTCTCTCGTGGGTTATTAGGATTTACTAAATTTGAGTCTTTTCATTGTTTGCACAGTCAACTTGCTAAACAGCCAACTTTGTCTTTTAATAATAGTCATTCTATTTCCAAGTCTCCTTTTGATCTTGTCTATTCAGACATTTGGGATCCTTCCCCTATTTCATCAATAAATGGATTTTAGTACTTTGTTATATTTATTGGTGACTATTCTCGATTTACTTGGATTTATTTCTTTAAACAGCGATCTGAGTTACCCCAAATATATATTAAACATGCTACCATGATTAAAACCTAGTTTTCTTCTACTATTAAAACACTTCAAATTGATAATGCCATGGAATATAAAGAAACTTCTCTTTTTCAGTTCCTTAATCAACCGGATACCTTAGTTCAATAGTCTTGTCCTTGTACCTCTCAACAAAATGGTAGAGCAGAACGTAAACATCGTCACATTCTTGATTCCTTTCGTGCTCTTCTTCTTTCTGCCAACTGTCCTGAAAATTTTTGGGGTGAGGCTATCGTAACAGCTGTGCATACAATAAACCTTACTCCAACTCAGATTCTTCATAATCTCTCTCATTTTGAAAGTCTGTTTAGTAAATTTTTTTATTATTCTGCTCTTAAACCTTTAGGTTTTTGCCTGTTTTGTTCTACTTCAACCACATGAATACAATAAGTTGGAACCACGTGCTCGTCTTTGTTTTTTTCTTGGTTATGGATTGAACACAATGGGTATCGTTGTTGGGATCCTATTTCTAATAGATTACGAATTTCTAGACATGTCATTTTTTGGGAGGATACTATGTTATCTTCTTTGTCAAAGTTTCATTCTTCTTTTTCCACTTTCTCTCAGTTCTTTACTGATCCATCTGTTGAGTTATTTCCTAGTTCAGAGATCACTACATCTGATGAGCTAAATCAAGCTTCTACTCTTGCTCTTGTTCCTATTGGATCTGATCCGATTGTTGATAATGTATCTGCTCCTTGTCGATCTACCAGGGTAAGAGAAATTCCCCATCATCTTAATGACTATCATTTGCTTTTATGCTATTGTTAACTTGCTTGAACCTCAATCTTATCGTGAGACTAGTACTGACCTCATTGGCAGCAAGCTATGGCTGAAGAACTTCAGGCTCTTGAGAAAACTCATACTTGGGATTTAGTTGATCTTCCTCATGGCAAGACTACTATTAGTTGCAAATGGGTCTACAAAATCAAAACTCGTTCTGATGATTCTATTGAACGGTACAAAGCCCATCTTGTAGCCAAGGGGTATAAATAAGAATATGGGATAGATTAGGAGGAAACCTTTGCTCCAGTGGCTCGGATAACTTCTGTGCGTAGCTTATTAGTCATCGCTGCTATTATATGGTGGAAACTTCTTCAGATGGATGTTAAAAATGCTTTTCTCAATGGTGACTTACAGGAAAAAGTATATATGGTACCCCCACCTAGTTATTCTCATTCTCCTCACACAGTTTGCAAGCTTCAAAAGGCTTTATATGGTTTGAAACAGGCACCCAGAGCTTGGTTTGCAAAATTCAGTTCAACTATTGCCCAACTCGGTTTTACTTTTAGTCCTCATGATTCAGCATTATTTATTCGGCCAACTAGTCATGGTATTGTTCTACTTCTGCGCTATGTGGATGATATGATTATCACTGGTGATGACCAGTCTTGCATTGCTGAATTAAAGGAGTTTCTTCATAAGCACTTTGAAATGAAAGATCTTGGTTCTCTTAATTATTTCTTGGGGCTTGAGGTATATTCTAATTCTGATGGCTATTATCTTTCCTAGGCTAAATATGCTTCTGATTTGCTTTCTAGAGCTGGCATCACTGACAGTAAAATTGTCTCTACTCCGTTGGAGGCTAATGTTAAAATTACTCCAATGGATGGTACATTGCTCACTGATCCTACATTATATCACCAACTTGTTGGAAGTTTAGTATATCTCACAGTGACTCGGCCTGATATTGCCTATGCTGTTCATCTTGTTAGCCAATTTATGACCGCTCCTCGATCCACTCATTTTTCAGTTGTTATTCAGATTCTTCGATATATCAAAGGTACATTGTTTCATGGGCTTCATTTTTCGGCAAATACATCTTTGGTATTATCAGGATATTTAGATGCAGATTGGGCCGGAGATCCTACAGATCGTTGTTCTACTACTGGTTATTATTTCTTCTTAGGAGATTCTCTCATCTCTTAGCAAAGCAAGAAACAAACTGTTATTGCTCGATCAAGTACCGAATTTAAATATCGTGCTCTTGCTGATGCCACTTCAAAGTTACTTTGGCTTCGCCGGTTACTTGTTGATATGGGAGTTTCATTATCTTCTGGCACCAAACTTCACTGTGATAATCGTAGTACCATTCAAATTGCCCATAACGATATGTTTCATGAACGCACCAAACATATTGAGATTGATTGCCATTTTGTACATCATCATGTTACACAAGGAAATATTCATCTGACTTCTATGTCTTCCTCGGATCAACCAGCTGATATCTTCACAAAGACACATTTTCCTAGTCGTTTTCAAGATTTGATTTCCAAACTCAAGTTGATATCTACAATATTACATTGAGTTTGAGGGGGTGTTAATGTATTATTTGTATAGTCAATTGTAATTAGGTTATTAGAGTAATTATAGAGATTACGATATGGTTCAGATTCAGATTACGATTACGATTACGATTACGATTACGATTATGATATTATATTGTAATTATTATTGTGTTGATTCTTTTCTTAGTTGGTGAGAACCCTCGTGTATATATAGAGCACTCCTGTATAAACTCTTTCATAATTCAGAATACAAGAATTTTTTCTCTTGTAACAGGATCGACCCGAATTGAAAAATGCTTGTCCAGATTCAGCTCTTGAACAGATCTACATAGTTTCACTTTTATTTTATATATATTTGAAATTATCAAAGATTATTAAACTTTGATAATTAAAATTAAAAAATTAACACTCTACCAATAAATCACATAATTATCTATCATTCCACTTAAATCTTAATTAATCAAATAAATAATAATAATAATAATAATAATAATAATAATAAAAGTTCATATGAGAGTGCTGAAATGCACCAACCTCTTTGTCCCACTCAAATGAAATGATGGTAGTAATCTAAAATAAAAGCAAAGATTTGGCTTGTCACCACTCACCTCACGAACCCATTTTCATAAAACAAATAAAAAGCCACCAACCCATCAACAAATAGGGAAGTTGGTTAAAGAAAGATTCTAAGATTGTGATGGAAAAGCTAATAGTGAAAAAAAATAGTTAGTTAATCCTTTTGGACAATTCAACTTTTTTTTTTTTTTTACATGTTTTCAAAATTTTTTGTTTTCTTTTATTTTTAATTTTTTTGAAATTAAAAACATGTTTGGTTATTATGTTTTTGTTACAAGAAATTGGCAATAATAAAACTTAATTAAGTTAAAGTGGTTAAAATTTAAATCAAGAACATTGATAAGGGTCTAATCTCTCTACTTGTAATTTTTCTTTAATGTTTGGTGAAAAAATATGATTTAAGAATTTTTAAATGTTTGGTATTAGTATGAAAAAAGTACTGTGAGGAATTGAAAGATAAAAAAAGATATTATAATCGTGTTTAAGTTATTATATAAATTTTGATACATTAATAATTTGTATTATAAAAATTTTGACACATTTACATATTCAAATCATATCGTATTTTATATTATATTTTAATTATTTTTTATATTATATTCGTATTACATAATTAAATTATGTTTGAAATTATCAAATTTAATGTCCTTGTAAGAAAGGGCATTCCTTGGGGGTTGGGAGTTGGAAATTGGTAAGATTTTCTTCAATTGTTTTCTCCCAAAATACTAACTAAAATATTATGATTTTGACGGTCCATAAATTGTCCCAAAATCAAGTGGGGTCCAAGTCCAATGGCCAAACTAAACTCTGGAATCTGGATCCCGCTTCATTATATCATTTTGCCTTTCTGTAATTTTTGCCCGTGTTAGGCGGCTTGCTCTCCACCACCTTCAAATCCTCTGTTTTTATCCTCTCATTCTCCACCATTTTTTCAACACACGAGCACCAACAATACAAACAACCTTTGCAAAATCATCAATCTTATGTTCTGAAAATCTTAAGGTTTTGATCTCTTTCACCTTCTCTTATATTCTTGATTTTTGGGTTTTCTTCCTTTTTCTTGTTTCTTTCTTTATCTGTAAGATCTGCTAATCAACTTTTAGCCTTCTCTCTTAACTTTTTTTTTTCTCTTTTTTGTATTTGTTTTGATTATATACATTTTAGTGACATATTTCTTATGATGTTGTTTTAATAGTTTGAGAAAGAATGGATTTTTTCTTTTGAATCCTTAAATTTTGGACACCTTTGCTATTGCATATACTTTAGTTAGATTATTGCTTTATTTGGATCTTTTTTGGTTTTCTGGAAAAGGGTTCTCTTTACTTTTTACAGTTGTTTGAAAAGGTTACTCTTTTATGTCTATGATGGACTTTAATTACTATAATTTATGTTACTCTTGTGTGTGTTTATATTTGTCTATCAATGAAAGGTCATTGTTTGTGCAATTTTAAGACTCTTGAGCAACTAGGTTTTCTTTTTTCTGTTAATGGTCACTTAACTCACTTTCTTCCAAAGATGTTGAAGGTTTTAATAAGTATGTAGGAGGAGGCTATTGTTTTCATTTGACAATGGATGGAATCAGTATGATAAGATTCTTCCAACATTTGATCTACTTTATCTGTTATATCCATCTTATGAATCTTGTGTATATAAATCTATTGGTCAAAAGTACTATTAGTTCACTCTTATATATGACATACATTTATGCTTTAATATATTGCTTCTACTTAGTGCATACAAGTTTGCTCCTTTCAATGGCTAGCTGTATTGCAGAATAGTTTAACCTCAAACACATGTATAGGTAGAATTTATCTTGTTTTGCTTGAAAGGAAAAAAATGATTAGCTCCTAAAGTAAATTTATTCATTTTAAACATGGCCATGAGTGCCTAAGTAATTTTTTTATGGATTTGTAGAGGGTGGGAAGAGTGCTGTCACATGTGTAGCAGTCGCTATGATTTGGAAAAGTATTTATAGAAAAAAATCTAATTAGAAGAACTTCTTGTTCTGCAGAAGTTGTAGATAAGGGGAGGTTTTGTGAACATTGTTACCAAACTTCCCTTTGAGGCAAAAAATGAGCTTCACTTTATGTTCTTCTTCTGAACTCACATATCCCAATCTAGAGGGTTTGAGGAATGCAAAGGCAAATCCAGTGGCATCTAAATCTTTCATACGGGCTGATGGTTACATCAAAAAGCATTATTTTCTATCATCACATTCTGATGCTAGAAAACTGATGATATCAAGCCATCTAGTTCCTGGCCATTTAGAAGGATCATTCATGGGAAAGAAACGGCAAGAGGAGCCCAGAAAGAAGCTGGATTTTGTGAGGACATTGTTGATTGACAACTATGATAGTTACACATACAACATTTACCAGGAGCTAAGTGTCATTAATGGCTGTGAGTTCTCTCTTACAATCTCCTTCCTACTTGTGCATGCCTTTGTGTGTGCATATGTTTATAGCAATTACTTACTGTATTTCTTATTTAAATTCTTTTCAACTAGATTGGTTGCATTTATGGTAACTTTCATTTTAAGAACATAAGGATTTAAACTATCCAATTCAGTGGCAAACATATTTCTGTTTTGACAGCAAGAAACCTATGGAGTTCTCCTTATGAGCCCTAGTGAGGTACACTGTACACATAAAAGTATTTGATCAAGATGTTCTGCATTGTTTAATCTCTATGTTGAGATTTCAAACTTTTGCTTTGTAGCTAGAAACAAATGGGTGGATCTGGTCATTATGGTCTAGAATGGTTTTTGGATGTTGTGGTATATTTAAGTTACAACCTCATCTGAATTCTTTTATGCTACTGTTTTATTTGGGTAAATAATTCCACCTATAACCTGAAAGCTTTTCTATTTTGTTTTCTGCACTCTGCATGATGGAATAAATTCTTGTTACTGAAGAAGTACCAAATATTAACTTGGTCCAGAATGGCTTTTGGATGTTTGTTGGTCATAATGGTAAAGAATGGTTTTGGATGTTACACTAGGGTAAATGATTCCGCCTATAACCTCAAAGCTTTTCTATATTGTTTTCTGCACTCTGCATGATGGAATAATTTCTTGTTACTGAAGAAGAACCAAATATTAACTTGGTGGAAGCTGTCTTGACATCTTTCCTTATGGTCTGTAATGTGTCAGTGCCCCCTGTAGTTGTGCGAAATGATGAGTGGACATGGAAAGACATCTGCTGTTTCTTGTATGAGGAGCGTGCATTTGATAATATTGTTATATCACCTGGACCTGGTTCTCCAACATGCCCAGCAGATATAGGTGAGACTGTTAGAAGTAGAATTCAATTTTTATTTGACTTTTTGGCTTACATCAGATTGAAGGAATAGAGAATCAGGGTCTTCAAGTTATTACGATATATAATGGTCTTAAAAATTATGAGGATAGGGTATTTGCAATTTAGCCATATAGTTGGAATGACTGAGTAGTTTACATTGCGATATACTTCTATCTGGGCCTTCTCCCCATAATCCTATGCTCTATGAAGTAGTCTAATGCAGTCAAATAGTTTTTGATTTATATGAACATAGTTGATATTATCTCCCCAAACCAAAAGAATGACATTGAAGAAGCAATCTATTTGGGGTTCTGAGATTTTCTGAGGATTAACCATTTTATGACCATGTCTAATAAATCACTTTGAAATTGACAGGAGTGTGTCTTCAGCTGCTGTTGGAGTGCTGGGATATCCCTATTTTGGGTGTTTGCCTTGGGCATCAGGTATTTCCTTTCCATGCATTAGCAATGCGTTATTACCCTTTTTTAATAAAAAAAAATTCGTTATAACTTCTTTGTGAATATGCAGTTATGCTTGAATTCGTCTATCATATGTCTTCATTTCAATTCAGTTCCATTCAATCTTGACGGACTTAATCCTATGCATGATTCTGTTTCATTATTCAATCTATGATTCGAGATTATCTTTGCTGGACTTGAAAGTTTTTGGTCAACATGCTGTTTTATGTTGAAAAAGTTCTATGAAGGTTCTATTTGCACCTATAAATTCTTGGAGTTCTAACTGATTTTCTGTCTTTCACTCTCTTTTATTGGGGTCTGTTTGTTAATATTTGACTCAAGTGAAATTTGATTTGGCAGGCTCTAGGTTATGCACACGGTGCTCAAATTATCCATGCATCTGAGCCAATCCATGGACGCCTGAGGTATTATGATATATGATTACAAGTTTGTCTTGTTTTCTTGATGTTTATTTGATAAACCAATCTCACTATTACAAAAAGGAAATATCTGTATAAGTATGAAATGATGGATGTCCATTTTGGAGAAAGTTTGCTTCATAACGAGTTTTGACTATTTTCACTTCAATAAATTGTTAAATACATTGTTGTGACTTTAGTATTGTTATACACACACATACAAACATGTATTATAACCTCCAAATACAAGGAAAACCGAAAACCTTTTATTTTCAAATTATTAAGTTCTTGTTTTCCTTGGCATTTATTTGTCCCTTGTTTTGTACAGTGAAATTGAGCATAATGGCTGCAAGCTATTTGCTAATATTCCGTCTGGCAGAAATTCAAGATTCAAGGTCAGCCATCTCTTATATTTGAGTTTGAATTTGAAAACAATGGTCTCCCCATTTCCGTAAAAGCTCCCTTGTATGTTGCTGTGGAGCTATGTGATATCATTGGTTATTTTGGCATCTCTTTTGATGGGACAAACATATGGAGGACTATAGTGCGTTCACTGTTGTCATATAAACAGTTGCTATGAGGCAGTGATATATAATCGAGAATTTCTAATTTTTTGGGTAAATCATTGTGTTTTTTAATTTATTACAATATGAGATGCTATACAGTGAATTAGGGACGACCTGCATGCGAATTAGTAGTTAAAATTATAGCTTATATCTCAATGAAAATTGCACGAAAGCTCTGAATAAGATACACGCCTGGTATGAATGTTAACTTTTACTTGTATAACAGAGTCCATACTCTTGCAAGTTATTGCCTGGTAAGAATGTTAAGTGAGGGTCATACTCTTGCAAATCATCATCTCTTAATTTCTATACAACTGAAGGTTGCATCTTATTCTGAATGCTGTAGACTTCTAGTTACTATGAACCCAAAGAGTGATTGTGTCATTTCTAAGCCTGTTGATTGTTCTTTTTTACAGGTTGTTCGATATCATTCACTTGTTATAGATGCGAAATCTCTCCCAAAAGAGCTCATACCTATAGCTTGGACCTCTTCTGATGATACACTTTCTTTCTTTGAGACCCAGAAGTTTGATGCCATCCCAGATGCTTATGAGAGTGAGAGACAGCAAGCAAACTTTGATTCTATTTTAGCACAAAATGGAAGTTATTGGGCTCCCAGCCATGCTAATGTAACAAAAAGTAGAAACGTTGTCATGGGCATTAGGCATGCTACTTGGCCTCATTATGGCGTGCAGGTAAACTCCAAGATTATCTTGTTTTAAAATGTGCTTTTCTCTTTCTCTCTATCTCTATTTATTCTGCCATTCTCTTGACTTTCATCATTTTACTTCAGTTTCATCCTGAAAGTGTTGCAACAACTTATGGGAGACAGATATTCAAGAACTTTAGAGAAATAACTAAGGATTATTGGTTACGAATGAGTTCGTCATTCAGTTGTGACAGAAATATTCATTATACTGGTAAAATTAAACTCCTTTTAAAAATATAATTTTGCTATTCTTGTGTTGTGAACTTGCTTTCTATCCCGCCCTCCCCTTCTCTTGTCACGCATGCAGGTACAGGCAATAGTCTATTTTGGCTTTCATACTCTTTGGAGTTGGTCATTTCATTAAAATAATAACTTGGATTATAGTCTGTACGATATTAAAGATGTTTTCTTATGGGGAAAATGGTGGTTTAACATAGCTGAAAAAGATTTGACCAGCCTCTTACCGTTAGTCTGAGCAGTGTTGTCAAGGCGTGCGCCTAGACGCGCCTACGCCTTGCGCCTTAGCGTTAGATAACAAAAGCGCCTCAGACCCTTTCAGGCGAGGCTCATTTGATCAGGCGCACGCCTGGTGCGCCTAGGCGCGCTTTTTTGTAAGGTGATAGGCGTAAAAAAAGCCCGCCTGATTGAAGTTCTCTTTAATTTTTTTTATTTTGTTTCATTAGATGTACCTTTACTAGTAAGAAAGGGGATAGTATCAAACTCTCCACTTCTCAATATTTTGTGTATTCAACAACAAATATGGGACCATAAGGAAATCATGCATATTGGGCAAAAAAAGATTTGCATGTTTTGTAGATAAACTGAACCACTCTTTAGAGTTTATTATCATAATTATATATCTTAAGCTTATTATATATATACACATATATATACACGCATACAAAAACACACACATATATATATTGCGCCTTACTTCACTCAGGCGAGCGTTTTTTTTGCGCCTTGCGCCTAAGGCAATATAAAGGTTCTAGTGCCTAGAGTGCGCCTTGCGCCATTGACAACACTGAGTCTGAGTAATGTTTATACAATGTGAAATTGCATATGGTGATTGGACTGAGATCTCTGCTTTAGCTGCTGCTTTTTATCTTCTGCTTTGCCTTTGGAGATGCATATGCTCCTCTGAGCAGTAAACTTGTTTTAGCGTCCGTGCAGGTACCCCATGCTAATAGACTGTTTGGAGCAGTTCATACTGGTAGGCAATCAGCGAAAAAGGCAGATTTCCGGTTTAATGGAGAATCTTGTAGCAGTGGGCAATTGATGCGAGATGCAGACCAGAGAAATTTAGGCTTTCCTGATATGGTAAATATTTTGCCTCCGAGCATGGGTGCTAAATTTCTAAAGTTGAAATGGAGGAAGTTTGATCACTTGGCAAGTGAAGTTGGTGGAGCAAGAAACATTTTCTTTGAACTTTTTGGGAAAAATAAGGCTGAAAACACTTTTTGGTTGGACAGTTCATCAACAGAGAAGGTTGGTTTATCACTTAGTGAAATCTCTTGCAAATGGAACATTGCAATTTTCAATCATTTATTTATTTTGTTCCTTTAGTTATTTAGTTCCAGCAATTTATCTGGGATTCTATTTCTAGTGAATTTATTTGTAATCCAATTATATATATATATATATATATATATATGTGTGTGTGTGTGTGTGTGTGTGTGCGCGCGCTAAAACGTGTGTATGAATGAGCAAGTTGTATAACTCATTATTGACATTTATGATTTACTGTTGAAATCTAGACCAAATTAATGTTTTGACTATGTATGTCATTCTTGACTAGGATTGAACTTTTGGCTCTACTGCATAATCTTCTAACAATAAAGTCATTGATATTTTTCAATCATAACTCAATCAAAATTTTAGTAAGAATGCGTTATTAATTGTTGGATCTAAATTTCAATTATTCGATTTGCAGAAGCAAAAGGCTTTAGTAGTCTGTTACTCTGTTTAGAAGCAAGTAGCCTGAAGCAAATAGTCTATATTTTAGTTTTGGCTAGACATTATATAGGTGTAGTATTTTAGTGTAAAATAAGCAATTTGACTGACAGGCTTCATAATTTGTTTGTTTATGGTCTTTATATAGTGACATTTATTTAAGATTGATTATCCTCTTTCCACAATCTTAATTTTTCTCTGTGAAATTCAGGGAAGAGCACGGTTTTCATTCATGGGGGGTAAAGGTGGAGATCTTTGGAAGCAATTAACTTTCAGATTGTCCGAAGAAAGGTTTGGATAAAATCTATTTCTGTCATCTTTTAATTGATATAGTCAAAATTTCTCTGTCTTAATAAAATTTTTGAGGTTCTAAATTAGTTGGTTTTTCTTTATGCTTTTACTCTGACCTTATTACATGATTGATCGCTCGATGATCGATTGTCTAAATGGAGAAGTAGTTATAGTTTTTCATTAATCATTTAGATATTCATATAATAGTTAAACAGAAGTACATTCCTTTTGTAGTGATGTGGCTTCTAAACGTGGAGGTCATTTATTGATTGAAGATGCTGGAGGCTCTACCAACAGCACATTTTTGGAAGAAGGTTTTCTTGAATATTTGAACAAGGTATTTATGGATTTTGATGGATGTATTATTCATTCCTAGTCAGCACATCAGATCTATGTTACTCGGACTTGGGTGTGAGTGTCGGATACATGTATGTGTCCGACACGGGTATATTCAATTTTTCTAAAGTTTTTCCATGTATTTGGAGGATCCTTGGAGGGTCATATCCCCATACCATGTCCGGATATGGGTGTCGGACACCGGTTCTTCAAGAAAAATGAAGAGTCGGAGCAACATAGCATCAAATAGCTTCAATCAAAGTTATGAGAATATAAATTGAAATTTGAAAATACTATCCTGGTTATTTGCAATCTAAGTAGTAAATGGAACAAGATTTCCTTCCAGTCTTTGTTTAATTTGAGAGAAGTTATTAAACTAATTAACAGAAAACTATCAAAACTACTTTTGCTTGCTGAGGCAAAATCAAGTTTGCCCACCTCATGCTAAGGGAGTGTTTCTCTTAGAAGTATATTAACCTGCACAAAGACTGGAAATGATTCCCTAAAATGCAGCAGACTAATCCTTATCCGGTATTCATAACAAACTCCCCCTTGCTAGAAACTCAAGAACACTCTTATTAGGATCCAAAACTTTAATGCATTTTGACACGGTGTTTCTTTTCTGTATAAATTGATTGGCAATTGAATATAATCAGTTTAGTGTTGATCATGTATTGCTCTTCAGTTTGATAGGAGTTTGACCTGATATCCTCTTAAAATCCTGTGATTCCAATTCAAATTAAACGATGAATGTAAAACTTGGCATTAGTTCTCTGCTGCTGATTATTAAAAGCAAGCCCTTAAGGATGGTTCTTTCCAATATAAGATCATGGTTTATACTCCATACTGAAAATATTGTATAGGCTTCTATCTAGTAAAAACGAAAATCATGTTCTTATCAAAAGGTTAAAGAGTAATATATTTAAATTTTTTAATTATTCCCTTTTATTACTTTCTGCTTTGTTGATGATAATCTACATTAGTGTAATTCTTGATAAGAATTGCAAATGTATCAGGTGTTGAAATAGTTTGTTGGGTGCTCTTAATTATGCACAAGAAGTCTAATATGACAGCCTCTGTGGGATGGAAGCAGGAACATTATTCTTGAAATAAAAAACCTTAATTGGCCAAATAAAAAAACAAATAAAATCTTCGAAATTGATCCCATCATATTTTGGTTATCAAATGGAATTCATGTTAGCTTTAGCCTTTATGTTTGTATGCTCCAAGTGTATATCACATCTCTCCAGATGACTGTATAAACTTGTTTATGAAAAATAAAAACTTCCAGTCCAAGTATGATAGTAATATGTTGGTTATGTATCTTCTGATCATACTGAAAATTGTGTTTGGTTTTCATTCTAACTTATATGATTAAACAGTTCAGTTTTAGTGTAACTCTCATCTTTATACATGTAACAGGAGCTTCTGTCGCTCTGTCATGAGGAAAAAGATTATGAAGGACTGCCATTTGACTTCTATGGTGGATTTATTGGTTATATAGGGTATGTAGTTTGTAGAAATGTTAATTTCTTTCAGTCGTTCCTCCCCTCCTGAAACAAATACAAAATGTTCTTAACAGTCCCTTGGCTCTTTGGTATAGCTGAATTTTTCCTCACTTTACATGAATTTGCTCGTCTCTCTAAGTGATTTTTATTTATTTTATTATTTTTTTTAATTGCAGGTATAATCTTAAAGTAGAATGTGGTGCGGCATCTAATGCTCACAAATCCACAACTCCGGATGCTTGCTTTTTCTTTGCCGATAACCTTGTAGTTATCGATCATCATTCTGATGATGTTTATATATTGTCCTTACATGAAGGGAATACGACTAAGACCCAATGGCTGGATGATACTGAACAGAAGCTTGTCAGCTTGAAAGCTTCTGCGACAAGAAAGTTAGATGAGCAGAGTTTAAAAGCTGTGGCAAACTCACCACATAAAGCAGGCTTTCATTCTGAGAAATCCAGAGAGCAATATGTAAGAGATGTTGAGAAATGTCTGAAGTACATTAAAGATGGTGAAAGCTATGAGCTCTGCCTCACAACTCAGATTAGAAAATGCATAGGGAAAGTAGATCCTTTGAGACTTTATCTTCATCTTAGAGAGAAAAATCCAGCTCCCTATGCTTCATGGCTAAATTTTTCGAAGGAAAATTTATGTATATGCTCTTCTTCTCCCGAGAGGTTCTTACGACTAGATAGAAATGGTATACTAGAAGCAAAGCCAATTAAGGGGACCATTGCTCGCGGTGCAACAATAGAGGAAGATGAACGGCTCAAGTTACAATTGCAGTACAGGTGATTCAATCTATTCTAGCTACAGTAAAGTTATCATTGTTTTTTTTTCTTGTCCATTTTGCTCTAATATTTTTTCTGTTGAAAATTGATGTTTTAATTACTTTTTGTTTAGTCAAAAGAAAAAGGAGTCCATGGTCAAGAGGAGGGTATGCTTACAATTATTTCTTTTATAGAAGAAAGCCAGTCTTGTTATTGTTGTATTTAGAATACCGATCTATGTTGCTCCGACTCTTCATTTTTCTTAAAGTACCCGTATCAGACGTATATCCGGACATGGATATGGGGATATGATCCTCCAAGGGCTCTCTAAATACATGGAAAAACTTAAAAAAATTGAACATACTCGTGTCGGACACATACCCGTATCCGGCACTTATACCCGAGTCCGAGTAACATAGGTTGTATTGTTCACAGAGAAACAGTATAGGGTGGAAATGTATGAGAGCAGGGTGAATACTTGAAAACATTCCCTAAAAAACCCCACGTCCTACAATGTTGCACACATTGCCCATGTTGCTTAGGTAATTGCAGGTTGTAGAAAGGCTGGACCCTAGTCAATATGCAATTTTCTTTGATGCATTTCTGTTTGAAGGAAATCCTGAGCATTGGACAGTAAAATTGGAATTTGAAGTTATATGGTGGAAATTTTGAAAGACAAGAAAATTTGAGAAAGATATTGCCTGAATAACTGGCTTTTCATTTTGGTCATGTTGACCTAATTATGGATGCAGAAGTGATCTATTAGTATGCTTTTGGTTAATGACATCTGGTGGTATGTGCATGGTTTCACCGGATTTCAGACCGGTTAAACTAAAATCGAAAGCATGATGCATTTAGAGCGCATAATGTTTGTTCATATCTTAGTCTACCTCATTTGAAGTTTAAGTAATTAACTCTCTCTCTCTCTCTCTCGACACAGCGAAAAGGATCAGGCTGAAAATTTAATGATTGTCGATCTTCTAAGGAATGACCTTGGTCGTGTCTGTGAACCTGGCACCGTTCATGTGCCACATCTCATGGAAGTGGAGTCTTATGCAACTGTTCATACTATGGTGAGTACAATTCGGGGGAAAAAGCAGTCAAATGTTAGTGCTGTTGCTTGTGTCAAGGCAGCATTTCCCGGCGGTTCAATGACAGGGGCTCCGAAATTGAGATCAATGGAACTTTTAGATTCTATCGAGAGCTGTTCCCGAGGTATATACTCCGGCTCCATTGGATTTTTCTCCTATAATCAGACTTTTGATCTTAATATTGTGATAAGAACAGTTGTCATACATGAAAATGAAGCATCTATAGGGGCAGGAGGGGCGATCGTTGCCCTATCAGACCCGGAAATGGAGTACGAGGAAATGGTTTTGAAAACGCGTGCTCCAGCCAATGCTGTGATGGAATTTTAATCGCGGTTAGTGTCGATGGAATCGAGTGCAAACATTCTTTGATGTAGTTTTCGCATGTTTCCTTAGGTTTTGAGTATTGCAGTGAACTGCAGCAATACAATGTAGCTTAGCTTACCATGTTATCCCAGATTTATTTCTTCTGCCAAAATCAACAAAAGCTATTGTTTCAAACAATGATTCTCAACTTTGTACTATAAATTGATGGCAATATAAATTTATACCAATTTGGAAATGTCTCTCAGTGTCTCTGTTGTTTTGCTTGTCTCAGATTGTTGGGTTATGAGATATATTTTCCTAGAATATATACACACACATGAGGGATATACTTATATTGGTGTAAAATTAATTTAGTTTTACATGCTTTCGTAATTTCTTATACTGTTTATATTTGTTTAATTCGATCGTTGTATTTTATGCTCTATTTGTGTGAATCGTGCACGTCAAATTTCGAGTAAATTAAAAATGTTTAACTATTTGTTATGTAAAAAAAAAAAATTCAACCATCAAATATATATATATATATATTTATTTATGGTGTCCGAGCTCAGCTGAGTTGTAAACTCCACTTACCTATTTTTCATTTGTTTTTTAGTGTATTTTTCCTTTTCATTTTTGGGGTGGTTGCTTGCCTGCTTGGATAGTGGGAAGACTGAAGACCTTCTATTCTATTATTGTATTTGTATAGTTTACTTAAACATATATATTTTAGTTTATTGGTGACTGTATACATAATGATATGGGTTGCACGTAAATATATATATATAAATATAATTTTCAATTATAATTATTGTAGACATTCAATTTTGTTTGAAATCTTTTTAATAATATGATTTGAATTAAACTGTATTTATAATTATTAAACTAATCTTTTTTGGGATATTTTAATTTAAGATCAAATACATTTTTTGAGATTAAAAGTAGGTTTTTAAATTTGTAGTTGGATTTTTTATGAAACCGATCCCTAATTCAAATTTTGGGTCTTTGAATAGGATACTGATTGAGTTATATTAGTTCCTTTTGGACTTTTTGAATGAGGATTGAATCTTTAAATGAATTTGAATTTTCTTAATGAACTATGGAACCTAAATTAGGCTTAGCCAATGTCCATTTTATTTTCTCATTTATTATTTATTCTCTTTTATTTCTTTAATTTCATTTCTTTGTTCATTTTATTTTTTGTAAATAACTTAGAAAATAAAAAATTTAAATAAAAAAGAAAAAAAAAATTTTATGGAAAGATCGGGTTCAAATCGGATGAAAATTTTTGGAAATCTTGAAAAGCTTAGGAATCAAGAGAAATCAAGGAATTTAAGAACAGAAACAACAAAAAAAAAAAAAAAAGGGAAAGGAGATTGAAAAAATAAAATCAAAATTACCTTTCCATTGATTAAAGGCCTAAACTTAAGAACATAACACATGTAATGGTATTCATTTAGAGATATAATAAATAACAATGTTCATTTTTTCAGCACAAAAGATCTCAACATCCGTGCTTTTATACATGGATTATAGATTATAAATATATTCTTTTTAGTAAAAAAAGTTTTGAGAATAAATAACTATTTCAATCCTCATGTAGTGATGATATTCATGAGTCGTCCGATTGGCATCTCTAAATATTAAATTCGAATCCTAGCATGACCGGCTCATTTAATTATGTTTATTTTTAAAATATTTTTAAATATTTTTTAAAATTAAAGTTAAAATTTTTACTAATATAATATTTCAAACTGAATCAAACTTGAAAATTTTTGTTTCAAAACTCAATCCAAATCGACTCAAGTACACCATCAATATACGATGTATCTATAGCGACGAACAATAAAATGTCAGTATATGTTAAGCATATTTGACTGTAACAAAAACTGTAAGTAAAGATCCTTTATGCCGACGGATTATTACCATCAGTATAGGTAAGCTTCTGTATATGATAATTTGTTTGTAGTGAGCTTAGTAGATTGTCCAATCTATAGCATAAGGTTAATTGGTAGGCCGAGTCATTGATAGATCTATCCTCATGTTAGGACGCATATATGTAGCTTTCTCGTTTGCCTTGTAAGAAGTTTTCTTTTGGAATAGTGTGAATGAAGAATTGAAGATGAGGGATACCAGAACAAAGATGGGTTATTATTAAGATGAATAAATTAAAATTATTCCATTGAATCAACTCTCTCTGATTGTCGTAAGTTAAGTAATATCATTGTAGATGCTTGTTTTTGTCATTAACATGTTATGCAGATATAACTCTTATAGGCAATGCTCCTTAATAGCAGCGTTCTTTAGCAACGGCGTTCCCTAGTAGTAGCTCTCTCTAATAGCAACGCTTCCTTGTAGTAACGATTCTTGACAGCGACGCTCTCTGATAGCAGCGCTCACTGGAGTAGTGCTTCTTGACAATAACGTTCCCTGACAACAGTGCTCCAACACTCTAGTTCTCTAGTGCTCCAGCGCTCAACTCCTCGTTCGCTATATTCCTCTAGCACTCTAGTGCTCCACTCCTCTAATGCTTCAGACTCTAGTGTTTCAGTACTCTCTAATCGCTTATGTATCATGCGACAAAATTGATTTGCAAAGCAGCTAGTAAGGTCCATAGTTATGTGAAGACTGTGGAGCTAACCCCAAAAAGTTGACAGAATTTTTGGGTTTGTTTCATTTTTTGGATGTCTTAGAGAGCATGCCTTGAAGGCTCAAATATGAAAATTGTTAAAAAGTCCACTTCTTAACTTTTTCCTGACACACAAGTACTTCCTTTTCAAGTATCACACTCCTAAGTATGTTATGTGATCAAAACACTTCTCATGTATAACCTCCCACTACTTTCACATCACTAATTATGTTTTGATAATTTACGAATTGCACATGACTAGTGCCACTTTCATATGTGTGGTTTACAGACAACTTTTTATTATCTTTACAACTTCTTTTTTCTTTGTAACTTTTCTTAGAGATGCTATAAATAGTAATTCCAAAATTTCATTTGAGATCTTTCGACATTTTGACAAACTTTAACTCTCTAATTCTTTTTATAATTTTTTTTCTGCAATTACTAGAGCAACCATATCTTTCATCTTCCTCAACCACCTGTCACATCACTTGTTCTTCAAGTCTACCTTAGTCTAATCTTTTTTCTGCAATCTCCATACAATATCTCGTTACAATCATAAATTATATTAGTATCTTTATCATACATTATCCGATACACAAAATTAATAAAAATGAGTTAATTATTTTATAACCTTTTTGCCTTTTTCTTAAAGACTAGTGTTTGCTGTCACTTTTTGTCCTATTGTATGATTAATTTTATTTATTTATAAAAATGAGTAACTATTATATAATCTTTTTACCATTTTCTTAAAGATTAGTATTTACTGTCACTTTTCGTAATTTTATCACATTGATTGAATGTAAATTTTATTAACGGAAATCTACTATATATTATTTTTTAATCTTAAGGCCTAAGTGCTTTTTCTGAAATAGGATAATGACAATTTTATTATTTTTTTATAACATAAAAAAAACTCCTAATAGGGTTTGCTTGACATGTGTCGAGCTCTTTTGCTCGACACATGTTGACCCTTTTTTAATTTTAATTTTAAATTTATTTTATTTTATTGTTAAATGATTATTTAAAAGAGTTAGTCTGCACGATAACTCATGAGTCGGTTTAAGATCCGAACCCGATCAGTTTGAAAAAAAAATAAATATGAAATTTATTTATTTAATTAATTATTTTTAGTTTTTAGTTTTTTATTTTATTTTAAAATAATATATTTAAAGGGGTTGATCCGAATGTTGACTCGCGGGTCGATTTAAGATCAGTACCCAACTCGCACGAAAAAAAGTTAAAAATTTATTTTATTAATTAATTTATAAATGATGTATTTAAAGGAGTTGGTCTGCACATTGACTCGCTGGTCGATTTAGGATCCATACCCGACCCGTTCGAAAAAAATTAAAAAGAAATTTATTTTATTAATTATATTTAATTTTTGTTTATATTTTATTTTTAAATGATGTATTTAAAGTGGTTGGTCCACATGTTGAATCGTGAGTCGATTTAAGATCCGTACCCGATCCGCTCAAGAAAAAAATTAAAATTAAAATTAAAATTTTATTTTATTTTATTAATTACTTTTATTTTATTTTTAAATGATATATTTAAAGGGTTGGCCCACATGTTCGCTCGTGGATCAATTTAGGATCTGTACCCGACTCGCTTGAGAATTTTTTTTAAAATTTTTTTATTAATATTAATATTAATACTAATATTATTTTTATTATTTATTGATTTTTAAGGAAAAACAATTGTTTAAAAATAATTATAAAAATTGATTTATCACTTTATTTTTTTAAAATTAAACAAAAATATTTATAAACTTATTAATTATTTTATTTTTAAATGATGTATTTAAAGGGATTGGTCCGCATGTTGACTCACAGGTTGATTTAGGATCCGTATCCAGTCGCTCAGGAAACAGTTAAACTTTTTTTATTAATTTTTTTTTATTTTAATTTTAAATGATGTATTTAAAGGGGTTAGTCCACATGTTGACTCACGAGTCGATTTAGGATCCGTACTCGAACCGCTCGAGAAAAAAGTAAAAAAAGAAATTTGTTTTACTAATTATTTTTATTTTATTTTAAATGATGTATTTAAAGGGATTAGTCCGCATGTTGACTCGTGGGTTGATTTAGGATCCATACCCGACTCGTTCAGGAAAAACGTTAAAAAAAAGGAAAAAACGAACTTACTGCTAACCTATGTGAGAAAATCGATCATACTAGAGAATAAAATTCAGGCCACAATTTTATTTTCTTATTTTTCATTTATTATTTTTTACCTCCTAAACATAAAAATATACATTGTACAATAAGGTCTAAATACTTTTCAAAAATACATATAAATAACATTTGAAAATGCATTTGTATTATGTAATTTATAAATAAACAATTATCATAAATTTAATTTTCATAATTAAAAAAATATTATTATATTAATATTATTATAATTTAAATCAAAACATTTACATAAATTATTATTATTTAATAAAATATAAACTAAATTAATTTTTTTATTGTTAATTAATTAAAAAAATTATAAAATAATTTAAAAGTATCCCGACGAAGCAGGGTCTTTTTCTATTATTATTTTTGAGTCCTTAGGGACAAGGGAGGTATTTTTGAAATGTTTTGGATTTGTTTTATCTTATTTTATCTGTTAGTGGGCGCAAAAGTGTCTTTGTTTGGGACAAGGGGTATTTCCTGAAATGTTGAGGGTATTTAGGTCTTAATTTGTTTGTTTCTAAGAGTAGAAGAGTTTTTCGATGGGACAAGGAGGTATTTCTTGAAATGTTGATGGTGTTTCGGTATTAATATATTTGTTTGTGAGGGCAAAAGAGTCTTTTGCCTTAATGATTTGAAATTAAAAAAAAAAAACCGAGAGGCAGAAAAGGAGAAGAGGGGAGAGGAGAGAGAATAAGAGGATAAAAGAAGAAGAAGAAAAAAGGGAAAAAAAAGTAGTAGATTTTGCCGAGAGGGAGAGGAGAAAGAAGAAGATGGGGAGGAGAGAAGAAGAAAAGGGAAAAAGAAAATTGTTATTTTTTGTTATTGTTGTTTTAATTTTTTATAATTAATTATTTTCAAAAAGAAATTAATAAATATATATTTTGTTCATTTTTTAAATAATTTTTTGATTTTTTTGTATTAAAAAAATTATAAATATTTTCAACATTTTTTTTTATTTTTAAGGAAAAATTATTGTTTAATAATAATTATAAAAATTGATTTATCACTTTGTATTTTTAAAAGTAAAACAAAAATATTTATATAACTTATTATTTTTTATTTTATTTTATTTTATTTTTAAATGATGTATTTAAAATGATTGGTCCGCACGTTGACTCGCGGATCGATTTAAGATCCATACTCGACCCGCTCGGGAAAAAAGTTAAAAAAGAAATTTATTTTATTAATTATTTTTATTTTAATTTTAAATGATGTATTAAAAAGGAGTTAGTCTTTAAGTTGACTCGTAGGTCGATTTAAGATCCGTACCCGACAGACCGACCCGCTCGAGGAAAAAGTTTTAAAAAAACTATTTTATTAATTATTTTTACTTTAATTTTAAATGATGAATTTAAAGTGGTTGATTCGCACGTTGATTCGCGAGTCGATTTAGGATCCGTACCCGATTGGTTCGTGAAAAAAAGTTAAAAAAAACGAACTTGCTACTAATCTATATGAGAAAATCGATCCTACAAGAGATTAAATACAAACCACAATTTTATTTTCTTATTTATTATTTTTTTAACTCATATAAATAAAAATATACAGTATACAATAAGATCTAAATATTTTTCAAAAATACATATAAATAAGATTTGAAAATGCATTTGTATTATGTAATTTATAAATAAATAATTATCATAAATTTAATTTTCATAATTAAAAAATATAGTTATTTTTATATTATTACAATTTAAAAATAAAATATTTAATTATTATTTAATAAAATATAAACTAAAATTAATTTATTATTATTAATTAAAAAGATTATAAAAAAAACTAAAAATATCCTAACAAAAACGGGATTTTTTTTTCTAGTATATATAAATAAATGAGTTAAGACTTAAGAGCATAAGTTTGAAAACAAAAAAGAAAAAATCAATCTTTTAGTCTAAATCTCTATTTATGAATGAATTTAAGAAAATCTCAAGACATTTTTGGTTTGTTCACAAAATTTAAAATTACATTTGATTTCCAAATCAAAATCCAAAGGAAAAAGAAGGCATGTAAGTATGTTGTAAATGTAATCTTGATTGTGTGTTGAAAGGGTTATAGCAATCATATCAATCTTCATAGAATTCATGTTGTTTTGGTCGTGAATTAAGCTTGGTGGTGGATGAGCCGCCAAACTCTTCTAGGAGCCGCTCGATAGTCTTCCTTGATGTAACCTTATCAACCTCAAACGCCCTCATCTCTTCCCCAACTCCTAAAAATAGATAGATATTATCTCATACATACATACATAAGAAGATATAACCATCCTTCATTTCTACAATTTGAAATTGTTTGCTTACATTTTGCTTCTGAAAACGAAAAGTGAGTGATGTTTTTGCAGTAAAAGTGTAAAACTGACCTGGTTGATGAAGAACTTTGAGAGGCAGTTGAGAAGCATTCGAATTGAAGAAGAAAAGTAAATTCTTCATGAGCTCCACAGATTCAGTTGAGACTAGAATCTCTCTCTGAATAAACATATGTAAGCTACATATAGTAAGTAATGCCACTAAACATGGAGAGTTGCATGAATGAACATTCAGATCAGATTAAGAATAACACTAAACAGCTTGAAGTAGGCTTTTTATTGTAGAGATGGAATTCAACTGCATGTATCTAATCTAAGCTAAGCTAAGCTAAGCTACAAACAAGTAGTGAACAACACTTCCTCATGTATTTGCGCTATTGCTTCTCAAGTACTAGATGGAATCAGCACGATCATATTTTCCCATTTAAAATGGCTCATTTTGCTATATGTTTTCGTTGCCTCAAAGCATTACATGGAGAGTTGCATGAATGAACATTCAGATCAGATCAAGACTTAAATTAAATGGCAACAATATTAGGCATCAAAATATTGAACCCAAAATCTTCAGTCAAACATTAACTGACCTGATGGATATACTACCTGCCCAATGTAATTAATTAAATACATTATACATATGAGTCTCTCCAGAACTTGAACTTCTACAGTAAATCATAATACTCAGAAACATCCCTCTCAAATTCATAACTATATGTTAAAATTTTCCAATTTCAAATTGTATAATGACAGCTAGTCTATACAATAACCCTCTAGAAAAAAAAAAATAAACGGATTTTACAAGAATCCAAACCTTGAAATTCTTCTGTTGATCATAATATCCTGAAACAATCATGAGCAGACGAAGTTTCTCCATTTCTGATATTTCATGGGAAAAAATTAGAAAAAAAATAGAGGTCTTTTCCATGCTAAAAACAATGAAGGGAAAATGTAGATGCTTAAATAACTTTGTGAAAAGGAATCTGAGATGGAATCAACAATGATGGGGTGCTTAGAGGTATAATTAGGAGCATTCAATTAAATCTAGAATCCTTGAATTTAAGACCCTCGAGTTCCCAAAGCATTAACAGCAAAGCACTAAAAATTGTATCACATATAATGTATCTTGTACCCAATAAGCATAGAAAATGTAAATTAAGATTGAATTCCTATTTAATAACTCACGCTGAAAATGTTTTATTTCCCTAGTTGAGGCATCTCCATGTGCAAGAAGCTGCTCCACTGAAATGCCAATAGAACTCATTCCAACATGTGAAACCATTAACCTTGAACCAGCATTGTCTAGCTTGCCTGGTTTAATAACTCTAAGTTAGTGGAATGCAATTGAATGGGAAATACAGGACAAAGATCCATGTATCCACAAGGAAAATATTCTCAAGAAACATCATGTATAACTAGGAAAAGCCAATCATAGAACTAAATTCACTTGTATAATTGCATGTGCATTGTAAAAGACATATATGCTTGCATCATGCGAATATAGAACTTTGAACATATATGCTTGCATCATGCGAATTTATTACCTTAAAAACAGATAATCACTTAAATACTCCTCCTCACATATAGGGTCAATGGACCTACGACATGGCATGTACTTCACGTGTAGGGATAACAGGCCTATAGTGTGGCTTGGACATTTAGGGCATAATTGTTGAAGACGGATGATGGCTGAATTAATGTTGGCAGAATTATAGGTGAAATCTTTGAGGATTTTCTAGCTGTAAATATAAATTGACAGCTGTAGATTTCTTTTCCTTATTTATGTAGGTTTCTTTTCTTTATTTATTTTTTTATAGTATATAAGTATGATGTATGTAATAGACATTGCGTGTGGTAATACAAGTTAGAAATATTCAGATCCAACTGTCTTTTCTCTGTTTTAGCATGGTGAGAAAGCAAGGCTATTTCTCTTCTTGAAAACTGACCTATTTTTTTCTACCTTAGCCGCCATTCTTTGAAGCACTGAAGAAGCAATTTTTCCTGCCACACTACTTCAGCCTCTATTTTTTCCCTTGTTTTTGCACCAAAACTAGAACCAAATTATGTTACTACCATGTCCGACATGTTCGACACCTCCACCTATTCTACCCTCACTCCTACTATTGTCTCAAAAACAATAACACCCTCAATCCTAATTCATATTCTATCCAGATCACCAATATCAGGCTGAATGGTGGCAATTTTCATCGTTGGTCCCAATCTGTTCGTATGTATATCCAAGGTAAAGGAAAAATCAGATATTTAACAGGGGACAAGAAGGCACCAGCGATGACAGACCTTATATTTGCAACTTGGGATGCTGAAAATTCCATGGTCATGGCCTGACTTGTTAATTTCATGGATGCCGAAATCAACTCTAATTATATGTGCTACTCGACAGCAAAAGAACTTAGGGATAATATCAACCAGATGTATTTTTATTCTGGTAACCAACCTCAGGTTTATGAACTACAACTCAAACTTGGTGAGGTTCGACAGGGAGAAGACACTGTCAACAAGTATTTTAATGTTTAAAAGGTCTATGATAGGACCTAGACATGTATAATGATTATGAATTGATTATGAATCGAATTCTCCTCATGACTGCAAGCATCACAAGAAATTAGTGGACAACAATCGAGTTTTCAAGTTCCTTGCTGGCCTAAACATTGAATTTGATGAGGTTAAAGGAAGGATCATTGGCTAATAGCTCCTTCCGTCAATTGGAGAAGTCTTTTCTGAAGTAAGAAGAGAAGAAAGTCAGAGAAGAGTTATGCTGGGACAGAAAATTGATGGAAGTTCTATCGAGACCTTTGCTCTTGCAACTTCTGATGCAAACAAGTCCTTTATCAACCAGCCGAGATCAGATGAAAGGCAAAAAACAGATGAAAGTGTGACTGTTGTAACAAACCTCGCCACACTCGGAAGATCTGCTGGAAAATCCATGAAAAACTTACAAACTGGAAGGGCAGTAAACCTGGTGATAGGTCCAACCGTTCGACTCCTTCTGCTAATGAAGCCAAGAGTAGTCCCTTCAACAAAGAGTATATGGATCACCTCCTAAAATTACTAAAGTCTAATCCATCATCCGGTATTCCTAATAGTTCTCTGGCACAAATAGGTAGTCCACCTTTAGCTCTTTCTAGTTGTTTCACTTCTACACCTTGGATTATTGATTCAAGTGCATCTAACCATGACCAGTTTCTCCCATTTATTCAAATCTTATTCACCATGTTCTGAGAATCAAAAGGTTAGAATTGTTGATGGAAGTTTTTCATCTATTGCAAGAAAAGGTGTAGTTAAAATATCTGAAAAAATAGATTTAAAATTTGTTCTTCATGTCCCCAATCTTTCTTGCAATCTTTTGTCTGTAAGCAAACTTTCTAAAAACTCTAACTGCATTATTACATTCTTTGATTCTTACTGTGAGTTTCAAGTCTGGAGCTTGGGGACAATGATTGGCAGTGCTAGAATGATTGATGGTCTTTACTATTTTGATGACAACTCCTTCAACCATAAAAAGGGCTTACGGCTTGAGCAGTAGTATTAGTTCAATTCCTGTTAGTGAACAAATAATGCTTTGGCATCTTAGATTAGGACATCCTAGTTTTTCTTATTTAAGACATTTATTTTCTGCCTTGTTTAAAAATTTAGATTTTTAATTTTCAATGTGAAAGTTGTCATTTATCTTGGAGCCATCGAACTTCATATGTTTCAAAACCATATCGTGCATCAAAATCCTTTTATTTGATTCATAGTGATGTTTGATGTCCATCTAAAATTTTTACTTTTATCAGGAAAAGATGGTTTATAACTTTCATAGATGACCATACTCGTTTATGTTGGATTTATTTAATGAGTGAAAATCTGAGGTGAAAAACATTTTCAAAAATTTCTACAATATGGTTGAAAACCAATTTGAAACAAAAATCAGTTTTTTTTTCACTCTGACAATGGAACTGAATACTTTAACCAATGTTTAGAAAACTTTTTCAAAGGAAAGGGTATTCAGCATCAATCCACATGTCGTGATACACCCCAACAAAATAGTATTTCTGAACGGAAAAATCGTCATTTACTTGAAGTAGGTCGGGCTATAATATTTTCTATACATATTCCAAAATATTTATGGGGGGAGCTATTTTAATAGCTTTTTATTTAATTAACAGAATGCCTACTCGTGTATTGAATTATGACACCTCTAAACTGTCTAAAGAGTTTTTTTTTCCTTAAGCTAGATTGTCTCAGATTTATCTTTAAAAGTGTTTGGTTGTACTGTGTTTGTTCATATACCTAGTCACCTTCGGTCTAAACTTGATCCTCGTGCTGAAAATTGTGAGTTCATAGGGTATGCCCCAAATAAAATGGGTACAAATGTTATAATCCAAAGACAAGAGAAATTCATATTCGTATGAATGTTTCTTTTTTTGAAAATCAACCCTATTTTAACCAAAACCATCTTCAGTAGGAGAACAAGACAAGTGAAGATCATTTTTGGGAAACTTCAGTACCTTTGCCAAAACCTTTTTCTTCTCCTAATTTGAGCATTCAGGAAATAGATGTCATAAATAATGACAATCAGAAAATCACTGATCAATCATTGCTAGGTATAAGTGTACCACAAACAGAAGGAGAAATACTACAACAGGATCAAAATGATCCTACGTCTGAGCTCAAAGTGTACAGTAAGAGGAAATGTCATCACCATACTAAAATTCAGTCTGTGATTCCAGTACAACACCAATCACTATCTCCAAGTCCTAACTCCTTAGAGCTTCCAGATAACATCTCTGTTCCAAATTCGATCCCTTCTCCCATATCGGTTCCTAATCTTGATTCTTTAGATCTTGATGTTAGCACTTAGGAAAGGAGTTTGAGCATGTACTAAACATCCTATTGCCCAATATTTATCATATCATAGACTGTCTAATACCCATAGGGCATTTAATTCTAAAATCTCTCATTTGTCTATTCCAAGAACTACTGAGGAAGATCTTGATCATTCGGATTGGAAGTTAGCAATTTTGGAGGAGATGAATGCACTTAAGAAGAAAGGCACTTAGGAGATAGTTGTTTTTCCGAGAGAAATAAGACTAGGATGTAAATGGGTATTTACTATTAAATGCAAGGCTGATGGGAGTATAAAGAGGTGCAAGGCAAGACTCGTTGCAAAAGGGTTTACACAAACCCATGGAATTGATTACCAAGAAACTTTGCTCCAGTGGCCAAGGTGAACTCCATCCATGTATTACTCTCCCTGGCTGTGAATTCAAACTGGCCATTACACCAGTTATATGTAAAGAATGCATTTCTGAATGGAGACTTGGAATAAGAAGTGTTTATAGAATTACCACTTGGTTTTCAAGGTAACTTTGACAAAAAGACAGTGTGTAGATTGAAAAATCTTTTGTATGGCTTGAAACAATCTCCCAAAGCTTGGTTTGAACGTTTTGGGAAAACTGTGAAGAGCCATGGGTATTCTCAGAGTCAAGCTAATCACACCATGTTCTATAAGCACTCAAGTGAAGGGAAAGTTGTTGTTTTAATTGTTTATGTGAATGACATAATTTTGATAGGTGATAACAGTGATGAACTTGAGCGGCTAAAGAAGGTATTGGCCAATGACTTTGAAATCAAAGATCTAGCCGCCTTGAAGTATTTCCTTAGAATGGTGTTTGCAAGATCTAAAAGGTATTTTTGTTTCTCAGTGAAAGTATGTTCTAGAATTACTTGGTGAGACATGTTTGTTAGCGTGCAAAGCTGCTGAGATGCCTATCGAACCTAATCTAAAACTAAAACCAGCTAAGCCTGAGGAAATAGTGTACATAGATCAGTTTCAAAGATTTTTTGGGAGATTAATTTACTTGTCACATACACATCCAGATTGCTGTTAGCATGGTAAGTCAATTCATGCATTCACCAGGACAAGTTCATTTTGATGCAGTATATAGGATTTTGAGATATTTGAAAGGAACACTAAGAAGAGGTCTATTGTTCGAGAACTGTGGCCATTTACAGATTGAGAGATATACCAAGGCTGATTGGGCAGGAAATGTATAGAAGTTCAACTTCTGGTTACTACACATTTGTTGGAGGTAATTTGGTCACTTGGCGTAGTAAAAAGCAAAGTGTTGTAGCAAGGAGTAGTGCAGAGGCTGAGTTCAGGTCAGTTGCTCATGGAATTTGTGAAGTTTTGTGGATTAAAAGAATTCTAGAAGACTTGAAGATCTCTAATCCATTACCTATGAAGGTGTATTGTGACAACAAAGCAGCAATCTCCATTGCTCACAATCCAGTTTTTCATGATAGAACTAAACATGTTGAAGTTGATAAACATTTCATTAAATATAAACTGGATAGTGGACTGATTTTTATGTTATATATCTCTACCAATGAGCAAGTTGCAGACATTTTAACTAAAGGGCTGCATAAGAGACAGTTTGAGAATTTAATCAGCAAGATGGCAATGGAAGACATCTTCAAACCAACTTAAGGGGGAGTGTTGAAGAGTTGACTGGATGATGGCTAAATTAATGTTGGCAGAATTATAGGTGAAATCCTTAAGGATGTAATTGCTGTAAATATAGATTGACATATGTAGATTTATTTTCCTTATTTATTATCTTGTATAGTCTATAAGTAGGATGTATGTAATAGACTTTGAGTGTGGCAATACAAGTCAAAAATATTCAGATCCAATTGTCTTTTCTCTGTTTTAGCAATAACAAACCTATCATGAAAGGGACCACAAACAAGGGCAGTGCCTGCTCTGATACCTCGTTATGGGAGAGAAAAAATTGGAGAAAACTAGGGAATCTACCAATGTGATAGTATCCTATGTATTAACATTCAAGTACAAGTACAAAAGGACCTATATAAATACATAAGAGACTACCACAGTGATAGATTCTCTATTTTTTTTTTTCAATCTTTTCTCTCCCACAACAGATTCTTCATCAACAAATATGTCTTTTTGGCTCAAGGGAAAGTGTAATTGGTAGTTACTAGGTCATTAGTACAATACTTACAAGTTTAATTCAGTTTCGGAGTATAGAGAATTCTGGCAATTGTTTGTTTTCCTGCAATCAGTAGGTTTTAGTAGTGGTCTCTTGGGTCTTACCTTTAGGTTTACTGAAGTTCTATGTCTAAATTTGAAAGCTATTGATCTTAAAATCCTAAACCAAGTAGAAGGAAATAGCTTTTCCCTGTTTTTATCTCCTTGTATTGTCATACTTATGCTCCACTTGGATGGCACGGCGGGAGGGGCTCCCACCGGCCATCAAAATGGAGCATTAATGTAGTTGATTTTCATAAAGATTTAAGTTATTAATTAAGAATTAATGGAAATTTTGTGATTGAGTGTCTCATCTTTCTTCATCTCTTTACTCTACTCTTGCAATGCTTGAGTCTATATTAATCGCAACACAGCTCCGACACACATAATCTTAACTTTTCTACTTATGCTGCTACCTGAAAATTAGAGCAATCTTTCTCTTTGATTGCAACCCTCTTTCTAGATTAATTCTCAATTGAATCAAACACTACTTCATTCCTAAACCCTATCCAATCCAAAATACCACATCCTCAAATTTGTATACATCAAAAATACTTCTTGATAACTTGATATAGTTATTGTAAACTATGGTCCAAAAACAAGCCAACGTTAAACAAAGACAACACTTCCAAATAATTTTGATATTTGATTTTTAATTTTTCTCAATCTTTTGATTGTCTTTATCACTCTTAATTCCAAATTCATGAGGGTGAAATGTAGGATTATTTCATTTTTATTTTGAATAAAGGCTTAACAGCTTATGGAAATGCTTGCTTTTTGTTAGTGAGCATTTTCCAAGCTATATAATCTGCATACAAGCACACATAGGCACAACTCATTTCAAAAACACTTGAAAAAATCAAACCTAAACTTTAATCAAGTAGAAATAAGGCTGGACCTACTTCTGTTTTCAGTCCTACCAAAGTCCTGTAAATCAATAAATCCTCTAATTCAGGTAGCCTGGCTAATAAATTGTCCTAATATGCCTCCTAAAATAATTGTCCTACTATACAATATCTTCTTCTTCAGTAAGGTAAAAACTGCTCAGAAGCTTAAGCTTTAGGATGACTCCACTAATGTGTACCTTTAGAAGATTTCATCTCTGTAATATTAATACTTGAAAGTGAAATATTTAGAGTTCGCAAGAAAAATTTATGGAAATTCAATCAAATTTATTCAAGTGCATACCTACTCTTGTCCATTTCTTGAAATCTTTTCCCAAAATATCAGCTACTCTCAGCTCAGACACATCATATAGTTTATATCGCACTGCAAATCATGAATTGTAGATCCAAATATTAGCCTACAAGAGTAAAGAACACCTGAATATAGAGGGAGATTGGAATATTTTCATTTTTTTTGTTTAGAGGGAGAGAGAGAGAGTGAGAGGGAATAAATGGAGGAATTGGGCAGAAAAGAACTGACATATCTGGTACAGGCCATTGCATCCAAAACGACCAGCACCATTGAGCAACAATGTAGTCATGTATTTATCCTTGGTGGTAGAATGAGGACTTGACAGATTTCCAGTGTCTAACAGGATGCCAGCTAACTGCACATAAGATTGAAAGGTAATGTAATTAAATTTTCAACTTCTCATCATTTGACTGTCTTTGAAGAGATTTTCATTTACAGCTCCTAATGTTATTTCATTGAACCTGTAACAACTAGACACCAAATTAAAAAAATCACTTAGGCTTCTATCATTTTTGCTACTTGCTTTTGGAAGCAAAAAGTAAAATTGTGTTTGGACTCTGGACACAGAAGCAAACAACATTTTTGGAGTATCAAAAAGTAAAAATTCTATTTCATGGATAACACAGTGCATAGTTTTTTTTTTTTTTTTTCTCGTAAGGTAAAACCACTCACTTGTTTGACTGCTAAGAGGAATAGTTTTTGTCTTTCGACTGAGAACTGCTTACATTTGTCGATAAGTAGTAGTTGATCCCAAAAAAGGGTCAAGGGATAGGCTTGATGCCAGATCTGCTTTTAGGATTGACTCAGCATAAGATTAAGTAGTTTGACTAGCTGTTCTCTCTTTCCTTAGTAGAAGCAGGAATGAGAGCAGCAAAGCGAACAGAGTCAGGCCCATTTGGGCCAAACCCTTTCTTCAGCTTTCAAGGTGATATTTTCTCTCAGACACAGGCCTTAGAGCGAAACTTTATCACACTCGGACGTACCTTGACATAAATCCTCATTGAGAGAACTTGCTTTAAACTTGCTGATGTACAAACTCACCTCAACTAGATTTAGTCGACCAAGCCGGATCACGAGTGAAATGGTTTTGCTTTTCATTATTTGCTTTTATTTTTTGGCAACTTTTGAGGGAGTAAAAAAAAAAAAAACAACAACAACAACAAAGTAGCAAAAGAAATAATCAAAAGAGGCATTAATTTATCCAATAACATCTATACTAGTATCACTAAATACACAAGTATCACCAGCCATCAAACCACCACTAGTGCATGAAATGAACATATCAGCACCACCAATTTTGGAATAAATCATATCCCTATAATATTAACACACACACAATTCGTCACTGTTATAACCATCACTACTGCAGAAACAAAATTATATATCAAGTAAACATTTCGCCTCTAGAAACATTGCAGAGATTGTATTCTCAATCATTTTTCTTTAAGCTCTTATACAAGAATTTCAACTTAATGTGATTACTTATATTGTTAATTATATTTGTTATGCAGACTTAAAGCTGTTATAGTGATCACATAATTTAATTACATTTTAGCTCAATAATCTCAGAGTTCATTGAAAGATTTCAGTTCTAGCAATTTAGCTCTTAAAATTTTGACTTACTACTTTAACTTTCAAGTTTTAGTTTTATCAAAAAGTAACTCAGAAATTAAATATTTGCTTCTAAATATGTTAACAGCAAAGAATAGGCAACCTTTTATTTAATTGCATTCTTGATTAATTTGAAAGATAAATAGGAAAAGATTAGTTAATACTAGAATATAGCAAACCATAAAGACAAAGAGCGGCAAAGGAAGTAAAAATTTCAGCAATAAGTACCAATGTCGGCTGAATCCTTGTCCTGCCAAAATCTCAGGTGAGGTCATTGCAAACTTTTCAGCAATAAGTGTACAAGATGAGCACTCCTGCATACATGCATGCGTTAAATAACAAGATCCCCAGATTATTTTATAACAACAGAATATATTTAAAAGTATATTAAAAAAAAAAAAACCTTTACATGAATACACACATGACAAATAACAAAAACCAACTTCTTAGTTGTTGTTGAGAGGTTTTTATGTTCTTAGTTGCTGTTTTTCACGCATTCTTTAACTGCAACAAAATGTGTTTGATAGTGTGTTTTTGCTTTCAAAGGAAAAAAGCATTGGAAACAAGATATTCTACCTGTTTTGTTTTCGAAAATGAAATTCCCACTCTTGAACAATTGAAAGAGACGAAACAACGATTGAGTATGAACCGTGTTGTTCTTGTCAATACCTTTCTCGTATAAAAATAAATACTTAACTAAAATATACAATTATATAACAATACATAAATATAAGAGAATAGAAAATTTGAATAATAGGTATTTTCAACCAATATAATTATGTAATTTAAATGCAGCATACCAATAAAAAACGGATATAGATTAACTAATATAATATAAAAAAAATATTTAAATAATAAAAAACTAAAAACATAATGGCTATTTATAAATTTTCTAAACTTACAAAATCAAAATAATGCTTATAAGTTATAGCTGATTCATTACGAACACAAGAATGACTGAATGAAACTTTTTACAAATTACAATAATATATTTTGTTTATCTTTCCAATTATTATATTGCTATGCTCGGTTCAAAAGCATATTTTTTTTGTTCCAAAAAAAACTTATTTCCTAGATATATTTCTTTAGGCTCCATTTAATTGATGCTTTTTATTTTTATTTTTTGTTATTTGTCCTCTGTTTTTAGTTGATTTTTAATCTTTTGCTTTTAACTTTTTATTGAAAAAAAGTAAATAGCAAAAGCATCAAGCAAAATGACCCTTTCTACTTTAAAAAATTATGAAACACTTCCATAACAACTTTGTTCTTTACTAACAACACTAAACAAAACAAAAAGGAAAAGAAAAGAAAAGAAAAGGAAAAAATTGAATGAGAAAACTGGTAATGCTATTAAAAGATTCCTTCTTTGTCCTCATTCATATCTAATTCTCTTTTAGCACGATACTACGTCTGATGATGCATGTTGAACATTGGAGATTGAAAAAAAAACGCATTCTTGACAAGATGCATTTGGATGACAATATTTTAACCAGGACTATGAAATGCACAATTTATTGACAAAATCCATCACGAAGAGAGTTAACCAAGCAAACTAATGGAAATTTGGGTGAACTGATTGGATAAACAAGCTCCAATTGCACCATGATTTCTGTATGTTGGAATTGTGGCTCAAAGTCCACATTGGCAGCTTCAACATTTGCTGCTGCAGAAATTGTTGAAGCTTGAGACGCCGAATTTGATGGCAAATTTGCCAAGTCTTTGGCAAATTTTCTTAGCCACTTTTGTTGACATTTATGGCAGCCAATTTTGTTGACATGTAGGCCACCCATAACTTCTATATAAGGCCTTTGGCCTTGGCATGAAGATGAGCAACGGGCAGGCAAGAGCTCCAGAGAGCTGGAGAGCTCCAAAGAGAGCTCCAAGAGCTCCCTCCCGGGTGAGGCATAGTGAGAGCTCCAGAGGGAGCCCCTCCCGGTAGAGGTGTTGAGTGAGTTGAGGCAAACCTTAGTAGAGGTTGTAGGAAGGCAGAAGCTGCCTGTTAGAAGCTTGTGTATAGAGGTGTTGAGTGTGTGCTAGAGAGAGCACTTAATATGTATCCGGTGTAATACTCCATCTCCGATTAATACAAAGCTTCAAGCTCCTCCTCCCGTGGATGTAAGCACACTTGCTGAACCACGTAAAATATCTGTGTTTTTCAGTGTGTTTTTTATCGGTTTTACTAATCTCGATTTAGTTCCGCACAACAAATTGGTATCAGAGCCAACTTTTACGTAAAACCGAGTTTGTACGATTCTGTCCGTTTTTCAAAAGTGCTCCAATTTGTGTTTTGAAAATACCAGGTTGAAGAGGTCGTTGAGAGGAGTGCAGCAGAATCAACCGGAGCGCCAGAAGACGCCGCACGCGCCCACACGCGCCGCCAGAAGAATCGCGAGTGGGCCTCACTCGCCCACGCGCCGCACGCGCCACTGGAGGTTAAAGACGCGTGAAGCCCACGCGCTACACGCGCCGCACGCGCCTTCCAGAGGTTGAAGGCGAGTGGGCCTCACGCGCGCCACACGCGCCGCTGCACGCGCCGCCGTACGCGCCCCACGCGCCGCCGCAGCTCCGACCAACTTTTTCGGGCCATTTTTTGAGCCGTTTCAGAACACTATTCCGAGACTTTTCCGAGCCGGTTGAGCTAAACCGAGTCCATTTCGAGCCACCTGCAGCAGATATTAACAGAATATTCTCCGTGTGTCCAAAATTTACACAGTTGGACCCGTTCCTGGCTATTTCGACTATTCCGGACTCAACCGCGGCATCCGTTTTTCCATACAGGTACCAGAAAAACTCTGAGTTGGTAATTTTGTTTTATTACCATGACAGAATCAAATAGAGACAACTGAAACAACCAGCAGCGCACCATCAAGTTCTTACATCAGAAAGAACTCGATGACCACTGCAAAGTTCGAGGTGGAGAAATTTGATGGCACCACGTAACTTTGGCATGTGGCAGTGCGAAGTACTGGACCTGTGAGTCCGCGAAGGACCAGTAGATAGTGAAGATCCCGTCCAGTAGACGGTGAAGATCCTGTCCAGTCCAGTTCAGTAGACAGTGAAGATCCCGTCCAGTAGGAGGTGAAGACCCCGTCCAGTCCAGTAGACGGTGGAGATCCCGTCCAGTAGGAGGTGAAGATCCTGTCCAGTCCAGTTCAGTAGACAGTGAAGATCTCGTCCAGTATGAGGTGAAGATCCTGTCCAGTCCAGTAGACGGTGAAGATCCTGTCCAGTAGGCGGTGGATATCCTATCCAGGAGAAGAATCCAGTTAATCCGCGAAGGACCGATAGATGGATGAAGATCCCGTCTAGGAAAAGTATCATCGACAATCTGCAAGGGACGAGTGTGCCCAGTGTTGGACACTGGAAGAAAGACTGTCCAGACAGAAAGGTCGATTGTGATAGTTGCTCAAAAGACTGATAGAGAAGAAGACTCTGCTTTCACAGTTTTAGGTGGAGATACATCCTTCCAATCAAGGGATTCCGGATGTTCATACCAGATGTGTTCGAACCGAGAGTGGTTCTCAAGCTATCAAGAGCTTGATGGAAGAATTGTCCTTATGGGCAACGATGTCACACTAGAGGTATTGGAACAATCAGACTAAAAATGCATGACGGTACAATCAGACAACTTACAGATGTAAGGTATGTCCCTGATCTCAAGAAGAACCTCATATCACTGGGGGTCTTAGACTCAAATGGTTACAAGATGACCATTCAGAATGGAGTCCTGAAGGTTGTACGTGGAGCATTCTTAGCAATGAAGGAAATCTGTCAGAATGATGGGATAATCCGACACTTCACTGTTCCTGGCACTCCCCAGCAGAATGGAGTTGCAGAAAGAATGAACCGAACTTTGGTTGATAAAGTTCGATGCATGTTATCCCAGTCGGGCTTGAGCAAAGCATTTTGGGAGGAGGCTTTATTATACGCCTCCCACATTATCAACAGACTACCCTCCACTGCAATTGATGGGAAAACTCCCATAGAGGTGTGGTCCGGACATTCTGCCACTGATTATGACCGGCTTCGTATTTTTCGGATGCTTAACTGGATCCTAGAGCCAAGAAAGCTATCTTCTTGGGCTTTAGTGAAGGAGTAAAGGCATTCCGATTGTGGAACCTTGAGTCAAAGAAAGTCATCGTAAGCCGAGATGTTACCTTTGACGAATCTGTAATGCTGAAACTGTCAACTCCAGAGAATGTGAACCATGATTCTCTAAAGCAGGTGGAGTTTGAATTTGAAGATGCTGGTCAAAATTCTGATGAATCTGAACCAGAATCTGATGACACCTTAACCGAAGTGGAGGAGTCATCACCGGAAATCTTTCAGCAACCTGAATCAATTGCCACCAGCAGACCAAAAAGACATATTCGGAAACCTGCTCGGTACACAGACATGGTGGCATATCCCTTCCAGTAATTGACGATGATGTCCCGACCAATTACAAAGAAGCTGTAAACAGCCCCGAGCATGTCCAGTGGAAGAAAGCGATGGATGAAGAGATGACATCACTTCATCAGAATCAGACTTGGAAGTTGGTTCCACTTCCAACACTCAAAAGAACAATTGGGTGCAAATGGGTCTTTGCCAAAAAGGAGGGTGCTACCGGCAAAGACAGCATCAGATACAAAGCCAGACTGGTAGCCAAAGGTTACGCTCAAAAAGAAGGAATAGATTACAACGAGGTTGTAAAGCATGCATCTATTCGAATGGCTTTGGTAGCACAACATGATCTTGAGTTAATTCAACTTGATGTGAAAATTGCATTCCTCCGTGGCTCCTTAGAAGATGAGATTCACATGACTCAACTGAAAGGTTTTGGAGTCCCCGATCGCGAAGACTAGAAAAGCAAGTTGAACCGGTCACTGTATGATCTGAAACAATCCCGTGACAGCTGTACAAACGGTTGGACTGTTTCATGACAGGATGAAAAGTACACACGCAGTCAATTTGATCATCGTGTCTATTTTCGAAAACTTCAAGATGGATCATTTGTCTATCTGCTGAAAAAGGCAAGGTGGAGATCGACAGGCTGAAGGCTCAACTGAGCTCAGAGTTCGATATGAAGGATCTTGGAGAAGCCAATAAATTATTGGGAAGGAGATTAGAATAGACAGAAAAATTGACTCAGGCTCAGTGCATTGATGGATCATGCCAATGCAGTAGGTGTCCTGATGTGTGTAATGGTGTGTATGGAACCTGAAAGAGGAATGGAAGAATCAATCTTAGCGAATTCTTTCGATGGATTTTTCGCCAAGGTGGAGATTGTTGGAATTGTGGCTCAAAGTCCACATTGGCAGCTTCAACATTTGCTGCTGCAGAAATTGTTGAAGCTTGAGACGCCGAATTTGATGGCAAATTTGCCAAGTCTTTGGCAAATTTTCTTAGCCACTTTTGTTGACATTTATGGCAGCCAATTTTGTTGACATGTAGGCCACCCATAACTTCTATATAAGGCCTTTGGCCTTGGCATGAAGATGAGCAACGGGCAGGCAAGAGCTCCAGAGAGCTGGAGAGCTCCAAAGAGAGCTCCAAGAGCTCCCTCCCGGGTGAGGCATAGTGAGAGCTCCAGAGGGAGCCCCTCCCGGTAGAGGTGTTGAGTGAGTTGAGGCAAACCTTAGTAGAGGTTGTAGGAAGGCAAAAGCTGCCTGTTAGAAGCTTGTGTATAGAGGTGTTGAGTGTGTGCTAGAGAGAGCACTTAATATGTATCCGGTGTAATACTCCATCTCCGATTAATACAAAGCTTCAAGCTCCTCCTCCCGTGGATGTAAGCACACTTGCTGAACCACGTAAAATATCTGTGTTTTTTCAGTGTGTTTTTTATCGGTTTTACTAATCTCGATTTAGTTCCGCACAACACTGTAATATGTAATAAGCACACTGGAATAGCATTCAAGTCTTAGGAGAACCCTTCCTAGCATTACTTTCCAAATGAAAGGGAAAGAAAAAGGAAATAGAATCCTTCTATCACTTAAGAACACGATGGACTCAATTGGATAACACTATGAACACCAGATGCAGGTTTCATAAATATTAACAACATGATGAAACAACAAAAACAAGAAGATCATAACAAGAACATGTAATATTAACAATATTGAATTGGATTTACGTGCAAAAGATAGCTTTATGTTTTAACATCTGCTTTAGCCCTTCTGTGAATCAAATATTGTTTGAATGCATGCTATCTTAGTGACACTAGAGTAACTATGCTAGATATTCCATAAATCCAGTTGCATATAAGTGCTCTTAATGCTAGGTGTTAAAATGTCATTGCCATCAGCTTTAAAATTCTAGAATTGTTACTTCTAGAAAAAAATCTTCATAACTCCATTCATGGAAAAATTATGCAACACCATTTAAGAATTTCAATTAAATAATAATGAAAAAGGTAGCAGAATCTAAGTAGTGTCCAGCCAACTCCTAAATCAGAGAATTGACTAATGCACCAACATCACTCTTTGCAATTCTTCCACATGTCTTAGAAATATCATTTTGTTAAGCATCTAACCTAAACCTAATTGGTGATAAGTGGAGAGGCCCAACTTGAATATAAGACCACAGAAAATTCAAGACTTAACCGATGTGAGATAACTCCACTTTAACAGGTCCCCATCACGTGTAGGCGGTGATACAGGAGCCTATCACGTGATAAACTCAGAAGAGCTAACAAGTAGGAACAACAGAATAGAACTTGGGCTCTGATACCATGTTAAGCATCCAACCTAAAACCAATTGGTGATAGGTGGAGAGGCCCAACTTGAATATAAGACCACAGAGAATTTAAGATTTAACCTATATGAGATAACCCCACTTTAACACATTTGTTTTCCTTTCCTTTTCCTTTTCCTTTTCTTTCTCTTTCTCTTTCTCTTTCTCTTTTTTATTTTTCATTTTATGTTTAAATCCATTTCTTGACCAATAAGACTTTAGGAGATCATAGGTCGAACAAACATTTCATTCCGATCAAATTTGACTGGTTTGATAGCTATAAAAGAACTTTTGTATGCTAAACTCTAGCAGCTTGCTAGTAATTCTCCTTATTCAAAGCCACATTCCAGAAACATCTTTTGTTCTAAGATGCTAGTTATGTTTAGGGAAAACCCCCATGATATGACATCACAAAACTCTAACCTTGGTATAACAAATCAATAAAATGAAAGAGAATTAAATAATAATATGATAATATGAATAGATAATAATTAAATAATATAAATTAACACAATGTAATCTCTCATGTCATACCTGCCCCACAGTAACTTTCTCAACCCAAGGGTACACACGTTCACCCTGTAAATAAAAGTGAATCTCTGTTATTCATATTTTCGTATTCACAAAAAAAAAAAAAAAAAAAAAAAAAAAAAAAAAGGCCTGAAATGTTAGCCATATTCAGTTGTCTATGTACCTGTCTGCAGTTAAAGATTTCGATTACTGATTCTTTGAGTGCCTGTACAAGGAAGCTAAATACATCATTTCTTATGGTCAACAAGTAAAAGTCAGTTCTTGTTCGAAATATTACCTCTTGTTTACTCGGGAGCTTGGAACCATTTAATAGAACTAGCTTAAGACTCCCAAACAAGTCATAATATGATAGATCAATCTGCCCAGCATTTCACATCAAGAGAAAGAAATGCTCAGTTAAAGCTGAGAATTGAACTTTAATCATATTTTAAAATTTTTACAAACAAGGTATTTGTAACATGATCTGCAGATGAAAAAATAGAACCATATACTAGATATTTGAACCTAAGTATTTAATAGCTGTTAGCACTTGTAAGAAATGTTTTATGTACTCTCTTTTGGGCCAGTCATAGGAATTACATAAACCAAATGTGAGATATGATATTTTATCCAACTGAGCAGATCAGATGTTAAGAATTGATCAAGTTTAATAAGGTCTTCTAAAAGCCATCAAATTGCATACATAGAAAAAGTAGCTCTTACAAAATTCAAAGTAGACCAATGTTAATGTAGGAGTTCCATAAGTCAAGTTGAACATACTTCATCAATAAAGATTAAGGATGACTGATCGATTTGACAAGAATCCAGCAACCATTTTAATTCAGCATGTGAATTCAGCTCTGTCCGCTTTATGTTGATGACAGGAACAGTGCAAAATTGGTGACTTTCAAGCGTTTCATTCAAGTAGAAGGCATACATGATTGCCGAAGCAACAGATCCAACATCTGAAAATTGAAAAATATGATATTAGAATAGCAAGTTCATTACAGATCATTTGCATCTTGATTGCCAATCTTATTTAGAACCTAAGCATCTTTATCGTAATAATTATAAGATCTGACTTTTCCTTCTTTTTTTTACAAAGATTTTATTCTTCAACTTGCAAGATGAATTTATCTGTTTTGGTTTTTAAGCAAATTATATGGTATCAAGACCTAAAGGATTCTCATGTGATCATGGAGTCCCACTCAAGTGTGATTTCCTAAATGCTATGAACATAAAATAAGTACTTAAATGGGAATGAAAAGTGCATTCATAATTAAATTATGGATGCTTTACATATTTGGAAAATTTATAAGGTTTAGGTTAAAGTTATAATAGTGGATGTATAATCTTGAAAAGTTTGCATTCTTTATAACTTAAATGATGCTTGAAAATTGGCATAAAGAAAAACCAACTTGCAAATTAAGTTTGAATTTCAACTTTTTTTTTCTCATTCCAAAGATTTTGAATTTCTTGATACTGAAAATATAATACATCATTAATTTGCCAAATATTTTTGTAACATTAATAATAATAATAATAAAAATAATTCATTAATTGAAGAAACTTGAGACGTACAAATAGAGATAAAGAATGGAAACCACTTTAAATGCAGTCACAAGAATAATGATGTGAAAGCATGTTTAAGGCCTAAGCTTACGTTACATAATCACCTACTGCTTCATGCACATAATTAAGTATTGGGTTTAGTCTTCACAAATCAAACAAGCAGTGAAATTGCTTCAATTAGTCCTTGGTTAAAAGCAAATGAAGTGGAAAAAGTGAATGGGCATAGCAAAAACAAATGAGACATTAACACTTGAAGACTTCTTTAATTATTATGATAAGAGAAGACCACAGAGAATTACCAGAGACATCTTGCCCAATAACAGTATGAAGGAATCTTCCTGGAACACCAGCATCGACCTCATCCCTTTTCGATTTGAGAAATAAGTTAAGCTTGTTAATGCTTTCACAGGATTCTACAATTTCCATTCGTGGAGAATGTCCATTATAAAATGAAGCCGCAGACTGAGGAAGTGGAATTTTTGACAAGCTTGTTCTTATTTTCATAACTTTATATGATTTTTCAAGTGCAGGTCTCATCAGAGAAGGTACAGAATAGTCAAGTGGGTCTTTGATTGAATCACTTGGATTACCCAAATGAAAGCTTGACTCTGACTCAATGTCTGGGAGGGCAGATGCAGTTGGTTTTACAGCATTTGACCAACTCTCATTTGATTCTGGGCTAAATGGTTGAAGAATGGCATCTGAGACTGAATCATCTAATGGTGATTCCATGGACTTTTCAGATATATCCAAATCAAAGTTTTTGCGCCTTGAGTTACCAATATCTAATGTAGACCTCGAAATCTTCTGGACATCAGAAATTCCTATGAAGTCAAAGTTAGAAGATTCATCCGTTAAAGCATCATCTTTTACTAACAGACCATTGAAGTAAGGATTCTTTCGGGTACGAATTTATGGTTCCTGTATTATAAGAAAAAAATTAGGATTTGGAACATGGAAGAAACCTACACAGGAAAAAGAAAAAAAAGAAAACAGTTAAGGAGATGTTTGAATCTTTAATGTATAACCATTGAAGGCATGAGACTAATGACATGAAAGCTAAGAAACTAGTCTATGATCTCACTTTGATATAATCTACATTAAAATTTCTAGTTTTAATGTGTTACCAGAGATTGTAAACTAAGAAGAGAGTCAATAGCGGCTTCTAGCTCGGGGCTTTATCTAAGAATCAATTGGAAAGTTTTGTGCAACATAATCACCTACTCGTCTAACCATTTTCAAGTAGAAGAGAAGGAAGAAGTAGTAACTACTCAAGATAGTATTAAAAGCAAAAGACCATCACCATTATCCTCATCATTAATCCAATGCCACACCTAACATTAATTTTACTAATCTAAGGAAATTTTGGAAAAGGCCTGTATAAAAGGTGAATGTAAGGAAAAAATGGATGAGGAGAGAAGAGGCTGTAATGAGTTGTGCAGCCAACAAGATCAACAAGGATAGATGGCTAGTTATTTTTCATCGTTGTAATTTCTCACTATAACGAAGAACTCTCTCTTGCATTATTTAATCGTTAAGGATACTTAAGGAGGTACTCAAGCTATCATGAGTAGCACCTTCTAAGGTGTCAACATATCATTAACAGTATACAGAATACCACATCAAGTTACAGATCAATCAGAGGTGCAACAAATGGGTTATGATGGATGACGAAACCAATATTTTGGTACTAAGGGTTCAACCATGGCAAGACAACCAACATGATAAGAACCACGAATATACAGATCAAGCAAAACAGCAACACAGAAGACTACATAGAATTACAGATCAACTTGTGCAGAGGTGCAACAAATGGGTTATGACTTAAGATAGTTGTTGATACCGATATTGAATTATAAAGAGGTAACGCCATTCAAAGGAGCTCCCGGTGCTAACTTAAGGATGGAGGAAAAAGGGTTTAAAGTCTACCATTTTATGCAAGACACCTAAAAAGTGATAGCTTAAAATGCTGAATCTGAAGACCTAAAACTGACAAAATGGAGAAGGTCTTTGAAACTACTATGCCTTGAAAAAGCAACAACTGGATCTGATCAAATAAAATGATAAAACAAAGTGATCTATTAGCAAAATGAATTGTCATGTATATAGATGAGCAACATACAGGTTATTATTGATTAAATCGCCAATGTTTTGTTTATTTCTAACCCGTGTGAATCTCACATTCATGGATGTATACAATTTCACATTTTCTATAATTGTAAGTCCCTGTCCTCTAATCTGCATGGCTCTATGTGAATCTTTCTGAACTCTAGGCTCTTACAATTTGAAATAATAGTAACGCTACAGAAGGCCAGAAAGATGTTTCGCTTATTATCCATGTAAAATAATAGTAGCCAACTGCTCTTAATAACATAAGGAAATGTGAAGCTGAAAATATATATATATATATATATATATATATATGTTCCTCCTACTCCCTTCAAGTCACTTTTCCATCTTTTTTCCCTGTTAAGATTAACCAAGTACCTTAATCTGTAAATTATAATTGATTATCATTACACAGCCTGCTTGTCATCAATCATCATTTAGATTATAATCTTAGCATGACTACTGAAGTAACTCCTTTGTCAGCCTGAGCAATAACGTGATCCTCTGTATGTCTTGACTAATTTACTTAAGTCAAAATCAACAGTGTTCGTTTTCTTCAACACAACATATGGAACTTCAAGGCATGCCTATTTAGAGAAAGGATTTTCTTGTGACTGAAGCATGTATAAATAAAATACATAAGAGTCTAACTGAAACTACCTTTGTTTAGGCTCTTCAGATTGAGATTATCTCTAACAAATTAAAATTGCTTCAATCTCAAATCCTTTAAGTAAGAGAATTGCAAAAAAATAAGGTGTAGAAATCTGTATATCATGTGAGTATTGTAAAAAACCCACAACTTGTTGCAATGACTAAGTTACACCATCATATTATATTACTATTATTATCCAAAATGCGCACACACACACAAAAAAACCCGAAAAGTAAAAGAAAGTGGGCGGAGGGAAAGCATACAAACCTGAGAAAGTGGTTGAGGGGAGGTCATGGTGGAGAAGTAAAAGGAGTAAAAGGCTGAGAAAGTGGTTACAATGACTAAGAAGAAGAAGAAGAAGAAGCGTGGAAAAGTAAAAGGAGGAGTGTTTGGTTTTGAGCAAGAAGTGAAAGGGCGGCAGATTCGGGGAGACAAACAGAGATTGAGAAGACGACATTTTCAGATTCTTTGTGGACTCCGCCATGCCCATTACGTCTAGCGTAGTTACAGTTAGACACCAACTCAAATCCAAATGTTGTCTAAAAACCATCGACGCTATTCCTATTCACTCTTGTCCTGCATCATGGGGGGTAAAGGTGGAGATCTTTGGAAGCAATTAACTTTCAGATTGTCCGAAGAAAGGTTTGCATAAAATCTATTTCTGTCATCTTTCAATTGATATAGTCAAATTAGTTGGTTTTTCTTTATGCTTTTATTCTGACCTGCTCCATGATCGATTGTCTAAATGGAGTATTATTCATTTATGGATTTTGATGGATGTATTATTCATTCCTGGTCAGCACATGATATAGCTTCAATCAAAGTTATGAGAATCTAAATTGAAATTTGAAAATACTATCCTGGTTATTTGCAATCTAAGTAGTAAATTTAACAAGATTTCCTTCCAGTCTTTGTTTAATTCGAGAGAAGTTATTAAACTAATTAACAGAAAACTATCAAAACTACTTTTGCTTGCTGAGGCAAAATCGAGTTTGCCTACCTCATGCTAAGGGAGTGTTTCTCTTAGAAGTATATTAACCTGCACAAAGACTGGAAATGCTTCCCTAAAATGCAGCAGACTAATCCTTATCCGGTATTCATAACAAACTCTCCCTTGCCAGAAATTCCTCTGAAGGAAAATAACAAGACTTGAAACTCAAGAACACTCTTATTAGGATCCAAAACTTTAATGCATTTTGACACGGTGCTTCTTTTCTGTACAAATTGATTGGCAATTGAATATAATCAGTTTAGTGTTGATCATGTATTGCTCTTTATTTTGATAGGAGTTTGACCTGATATCCTCTTAAAATCCTGTGATTCCAATTCAAATCAACCGATGAATGTAAAACTTGGCATTAGTTCTCTGCTGCTGATTATTAAAAGCAAGCCCTTAAGGATGGTTCTTTCCAATGTAGAATCATGGTTTATACTCCATACTTAAAATGTTGTATAGGCTTCTATCTAGTAAAACCGAAAATCATGTTTGTATCAAAAGGTTAAAGAGAGTAATATATTTAAAATTTCAATTATACCCTTTTATTAGTTTCTGCTTTATTGATGATAATCTACATTAGGGTAATTCTTGATAAGAATTGCAAATGTATGAGGTGTTGAAATAGTTTGTTGGGTGCTCTTAATATGCACAAGAAGTCTAATATGACAGCCTCTGTGGGATGGAAGCAGGAAAATTATTCTTAAAATAAAAAACCTTAATTGGCCAATTAAATAAACAAATAAAATCTTCGAAATTGATCCCATCATATTTTGGTTATCAAATGAATTCATGTTAGCTTTAGCCTTTAGGTTTGTATGCTCCAAGTATATATCACATCTCTCCAGATGATTGTATAAACTTGTTTATGAAAAATAAAAACTTCCGGACCAAGTATGACAGTAATATGTTGGTTATGTATCTTCTGATCATACTGAAAATTGTGTTTGGTTTTCGTTCTAATTTATATGATTAATCAGATCAGTTTTAGGGTAACTCTCATTTTTATTCATGTAACAGGAGCTTCTGTCGCTCTGTCATGAGGAAAAAGATTATGAAGGACTGCCATTTGACTTCTATGGTGGATTTATATGTTAAATTCTTTCAGTCGTTCCTCCCCTCTCGAAACAAAAACAAATTGTTCTTAACAGTCCCTTGGCTCTTGAGTATATCTGAAAATTTGTGTTATCATGCCGTAATCTGAAATTTTCTCACTTTACATGAATTTGCTCGTCTCTCTAAGTGATTTTTATTTATTTTATTATTATTTTTAATTGCAGGTATAATCTTAAAGTAGAATGTGGTGCGGCATCTAACGCTCACAAATCCACAACTCCGGATGCTTGCTTTTTCTTTGCCGATAACCTTGTAGTTATCGACCATCATTCTGATTATGTTTATATATTGTCCTTACACGAAGGAAATACAACTAAGACCCAATGGCTGGATGATACTGAACAGAAGCTTGTCGGCTTGAAAGCTTCTGCGACAAGAAAGTTAGATGAGCAGAGTTTAAAAGCTGTGACAAACTCTCCACATAAAGCAGGCTTTCATTCTGAGAAATCCAGAGAGCAATATGTAAGAAATGTTGAGAAATGTCTCAAGTACATTAAAGATGGAGAAACTTATGAGCTCAGCCTCACAACTCAGATTAGAAAATGCATTGGGAAAGTAGATCCTTTTAGACTTTATCTTCATCTTAGAGAGAAAAATCCAGCTCCCTATGCTTCATGGCTGAATTTTTCAAAGGAAAATTTATGTATATGCTCTTCTTCTCCCGAGAGGTTCTTACGACTAGATAGAAATAGTATACTAGAAGCAAAGCCAATTAAGGGGACCATTGCTCTCGGTGCAACAGTAGAGGAAGATGAACGGCTCAAGTTACAATTGCAGTACAGGTGATTCAATCTATTCTAGCTACAGTAAAGTTATCATTGTTGTTTTTTTTGCCCATTTTGCTCTAATATTTTTTTGTTGAAAATTGATGTTTTAATTACTTTTTGTTTAGTCAAAAGAAAAAGGAATCCATGGTCAAGAGGAGGGTATGCTTACTATTATTTCTGATATAGAAGAAAGCCAGTCTTGTTATTGTTGTATTTAGAATACTGATCTATGTTGCTTCGACTCTTCATTTTTCTTGAATTACCCGTGTCCGACTGGACATGAGTATGGAGACTCCAAGGATCCTCCAAATACATGGACATCTTATAAAAAAGTGAACATACCCATATCAAACACATACCCGTGTTCGAAACATCCGAGTCCGAGTAACATAGGAGTGCTTAATGTTTGTTCATGTCTAACTCTACCTCATTTGAAGTTTAAGTAATTAACTCTCTCTCTCTCTCCATGCAGCGAAAAGGATCAGGCTGAAAATTTAGTGATTGTCGATCTTCTAAGGAATGACCTTGGTCGTGTCTGTGAACCTGGCACCGTTCATGTGCCACATCTCATGGAAGTGGAGTCTTATGCAACTGTTCATACTATGGTGAGTACAATTCGGGGGAAAAAGCAGTCAAATGTTAGTGCTGGTGCTTGTGTCAAGGCAGCATTTCCCGGCGGTTCAATGACAGGGGCTCCGAAATTGAGATCAATGGAACTTTTAGATTCTATCGAGAGCTGTTCCCGAGGTATATACTCCGGCTCCATTGGATTTTTCTCCTATAATCAGACGTTTGATCTTAATATTGTGATAAGAACGGTTGTCATACATGAAAATGAAGCATCTATAGGGGCAGGAGGGGCTATCGTTGCCCTATCAGACCCGGAAATGGAGTACGAGGAAATGGTTTTGAAAACGCGTGCTCCAGCCAATGCTGTGATGGAATTTTAATCGCGGTTAGTGTCGATGGAATCAAATACTAACATTGTTTGAGTATTGTACGAGGAAATGGTTTTCGCATGTTTGCTTAGGTTTTGAGTATTGCAGTGAACTGCAGCAATACAATGTAGCCTAGCTTACCATGTTATCCCAGATTTATTTCTTCTGCCAAAATCAACAAAAGCTATTGCTTCAAACAATGATGTTCTCAACTTTGTACTATAAATTGATGGCAATATAAATTTATACCAATTTGGAAATGTCTCTCAGTGTCTCTGTTGTTTTGCTTGTCTCAGATTGTTGGGTTATGGGATGTATTTTCCTAGAATATATATATATATATATATATATATATATATGTGAGAGAAGCTATTTACTTTTATTAGTGTAAAACTAATTTAGTTTTACATGCTTTTATAATTTTTTTTATACGGTTTATATTTGTTTAATTCGATCGTTGTATTTCATGCTCTATTTGTGTGGATTGTGTATGTCAAATTTCGAATAAATCAAAAATATCTAATTATTTGTTTGATGTAAAAAAAATTCAATCATCAAATATATATAAAAGCCTATATTCTTGATCAACATTATATAAATATCGAATCGATTTAAAATTTTAGGTGATAATTATATTGTTAACTCCAAAAATAAAATCCTATATATAGTTGATCTTTTCTCTATATGATTGGTTGGTGGTATTTTTCAGTTACTTGATTGAGAAACTCGTTTAAGATGTCTACTCAAATCCTATCTCATCATTATCGCTTCAGCTAACCCCAACCTATAAAGATATTATTGATTGAGTTGAAATCATGTGCTTTTAAAATTTTAAATGATCAGAAATTTATATAGAGAAAAAACAATGGTAGTTAGTGTAAATAAAATAAGAGAAATTATAAAAAAATTATTAGACTTATTAGACTTAAACAAAACAATGACAGTAAAATTATTGGACTTTACAAATATAATTAATTGGATGATATATATCCTTAAAGTGTAATAAAAAAATTAATTAAAAAAATGAGACTCAATGCGATTCAATCATGTGATTCTTTGCTTTAAATTTATTGGCTAAATGCTCAATTTAGGACAAAATCTATTATCATTTGAGTGGATCAGGATTAAACTTTTTATTTGAGTCTATTAATGTTTAATCTTTTCGAGTTCCGACAAATAAAGACTTATCACGATTTATCAGAGTGTTTGACGGACACGCACCAAAAAATGAAAAAAATTAATTCTAAAAGACTTTTCTTTTCTTTTTTCAAACCAAAAAAGAAGAAATTCATTTTTTTCTTACAAAATAAAAATCTGACTTTTTTTTCTTCTTATTTTTTATCTGTTTTTATTTGTAAACCCATTTTTTTCTTTTCTCATCTCTTTGTTTTCTCTTTTCTATAAATCCTAGAAACCCATTCCAATATTTGATCTTAAATCTACCTCTATATCCAATAATTTCTAAAACTCATCAACTCTCTCATATCAACAATAAAAAAAGCCCTAATCTTTAGATCCAAAGCCTTTCTTACTGCTAGTGCTCCACAAATAACTTGAAAATATTCTCTGCACTCATTTGCTCCATCACAATAGCCAATCTTGGCCTAGGCTTTGAATTTCTTGGTGTCTCAGTGAATGCTTAATCAGCTGCCTTTAGACTTTGTCAGCCTCCATTAAAACTTCTTCTATAAAGGTGAAAATGGAGGAGATTGGGAAGAAGTTAGAGATGAAGTCATTATAGGCAAGGTCAGAGTTGAGTTATGTGATGAATGAAGCTTGAGACAAGAAAAATGACAGCGATGGTGGATGGTCGTGGTAGTTGAGGCGAAACATCAACCCAACAACTTCAAAATTGCAAGTTGCAAAATACACAATAGACCTGCTCATTGGTAAGGCCTTGTTCTTAGCCGGCCCGGTTCGGAACAGTATTTTAGGTATTATTATTTTATTTAATTTTAATTATAATTATAAAAATATAAAATTATTAATAAAAAATATTTTATTTTTTATTTTTTAAATGTAATGAATAGTACTCACGGGCCAAACCTGGACAAGGACTTTGAAAAAAATTCGGGCCTCCACCCGACCTGACCCATGAGCACCTCTAATACACAAATTTGGGGTTTATATTTTTTTTCTTACTTTCTCAATTTTGAGTTTTTTTTTTTTTTTTTTGTGTGCCAATACTAGATTTGTTTAGCAATTGTGATAATTAGAAATATAAGGATGACAAAGGAAGGGGAGCAATTATGATGAAATATTTGATGAATGGATTCTATTCACATGTAAAAGGATTAGGAGAAAATAAATCATTGATTTGTTTTTTTCAATCTTCTTGGATTTTTATTTTTGAATTTTTGGTTATTGATTAATTTTTTGTAGGATGAAATTTTAATTAATTAATTAATTACAGATTAAGCCAATTTTTGGTATTTCAAAATTACACATTTGTCATGCCATGTTGTCATTTTTCTTGTCAAATGTATAAAAAAAAAATCATATCAGCATTCTTTTTAAAGATCACTCATTCGTGTGTTCATCAAACACACGAATAAATCCTTATTTATCATAATTCAAAAAAATTAGACTCTTAATAAACTCAAATAAAAGGTTTAATTTTGATTCACTCAAATGATATAGATTTAGTTTCAAATTGAACATTTAACCAAATTTTTTAAACAATATTAAACTATTAATCAAGTTTTAAGCCTGTCTTACATTCAAAATTATGTTTTTAATATTTTATTTTTTATTTTAAAATTATTTTTTAAGATTTAATTTTCTCTTTATGACATTAAAAATGATAGAATATCAATTTTATAAAAAAATAAAAATAAAGTTTTATGTTAAATTACCTAAAATCAAAATTTTTTCTTAAATCCCATAAAAATAAGAAAAAAACAATTTAAAATGAATATATATATATATATATAAACAAATTGTTTTTTGTCGTATAAATCTCAGTTCATAGAGTGGTCGGTTATGATTTCTGTCTAGACTTGAGAAATTTTTAATTTTATTTTTTTATTAAACTTGAAATTAAATTTAGGAAAGATTAAAAAAAATACTTTTTTATTATACTTGTGAAAAGAAAAAAAAAGTGGAGGGTAGGCCGTATAGGTGATCATGTTTTTCCTTTGTAGTTCTAATAAAAAAAAAAATTAGGGTAAATATGAGATGCTGTCAATAATTAAATTATTGTTAAAAAATATAATGGATAAAAATTATTAAAAAAATGAATAATTAAAAATTATTATAAAAATATTGTAAAGATAAAATTACCTTTAATGAAAAAATATATTTTTTCTTTCTCCTCTATTAAGTAAATATTATTTTTTTAAAATTTTAATTAAAAATAAATTAAAAAAATAAAATATTTAAATATTTATTTTTTTTAAAATTTAAAAATATAAATAAAAAATAATTTTAGAAAAAATAATGTTATTTAAAAAAAAAATTAATTAAAAAAATAAATAAAAAATTTTAAAAATATTTTTTAAAATTAAAAAAAAAATATTTTTAGAAAACTTTATTTTTTAATTAAAAAATAAATTAAAAAAAAAAAGAAAATTTTTTTATCAAGAGTAATTTTATCTTTATAATTTTTTTTAATAATTTTTTATTTTTTTTTTTAACTAATTTTTACTCATTATATCATTTAACAATAATTTTGTTATTGATAAAATGTTTTTAAAATTTACCCAAAAAAATAAAACTTAAAATTAAGAATCACAAAATCCAACAACCGAAACCCACCAACCCACCCTTCCATCCCTTCGTGAAAACCTTCTACTTCTACCAAATCTTACATTTTTCTTACCTCAATCTCTTCTTCATCTTTTTCAAGCTCTACCCTTTTTTTGATTTTCAACGTTGTCATGGCTTCTTCCATTACATCCAAGCCTTTCCTTGGAGTTACTAAACCCAACTCTTCTCTTTCTTCTGATCTCCAAAGACTCTCTTTTATCTCTCTTCACATCTCAATCAAACCAAGAACCCATAAAAAGCTTCGTAAGTTTTGTTCTTTGAGCTTCAAATTTCAATTGGGTTTCTCTATTTCTTTTAAAAGATTTTGATGATAAAGATCTTGTTTTTGACTTTTTTTTTTTTTAAAATTGTTTTTATCTTTGTTTCTCTTTGTAGTTATTGGGTTTTTTTAGTTGTTGCTGTTGGAGTTAGTTGTTTATTGGTATATGTGAATTGGAAGTAAAAATTTTGATCTTTGATGTTGAGTTTCTTTGCAAGATTATTACTTTCTAAGGGAATTAGGTAGTTATTAACTTCAAATTTGTATATTGTGTTGTATTTTGTGCATAGGACTCTAGTTTATTACGGTTTGAGCGACCAATGATATAACTTTGGCATTAGACTAATACAATGTTAGGTATCATTTTATGTTTTTTAGAGAAACCTTGTTATCATCTTGCAAAAAAGACATTTGGTGATGTCTATATGGTATTACAGTGATGTACTCTTATGTACAATTAGTGGCCACAGCCCACAAGTGTCGACTTTATGCGATATTTTGTGTCCACATTAAAATCTGTCTTATGATATTAGGTTCAGATGTTTGTAGTAGCTATAGTTGTTATGTTCATTTGTTTTGACCTGTTGTGATAAATGAGATTTTTAAGATCATTAAACACTATAGGCTGAGATACATGTAGAGATCTATAGTATTACATGCTAGTGACTTGATTTGATTAGAGTTTTCATCATTGAGATTGATAAAAAGTAACATGTTGCCATTAGGCCGAGACGTCTTGGGGTGTCTATAAATTACGTTGAAATGCTTTTTTTTTTTTTTTTGGTTTGATAATAACCATGAGACTTTCTCTTAAAACGGTGTAATAGTATTAGTTTTATAACCTGCGGAATTCTTCTGTGCTTGCATCAATATTTTGTGAAGCATAAGAGTTACCAGGAATTCTACCATTGAAATCTACTACTTTAAGGATGTGGTTTCTGTAATGTGCTGATAGAAGCTTAAATTGTATGTTTGTTTAGACATTAAACATTGTTAGTTTGTCTTTGTGGCACCTATAATATTATTAGAAACAGTTTCTCCAAAAAGAATACTGGGGTTAAGTTGAGCTTCTGAAGTCTGACGAAGTATGCTTCCTAACAGAGATACAGGCAGCTGGGAGCACATTTGGAAATTATTTCCGTGTTACAACTTTTGGAGAATCTCATGGAGGTGGTGTTGGTTGTATAGTTGATGGATGTCCTCCAAGGATTCCTCTCTCAGAAGCTGATTTGCAAGTTGATCTTGACCGAAGGTACTTGATTTTGAGAACTTAGCATTATCTCTTTTATTCTATTGCTTGCCTTTAGATGAAGGTACTGTGCGATTCATGTTCATTTCATGTTGATCTAGTGGCAGTGCTCGCGAACAGGGTTGGCCTGTTATGATAGAATACAGTACTGTAACTTCCTTTTAATCTTATAATTTCTCATCACTTTGATGCAAATTTCTTCGTTATTTTGGATTAACAGTCAAGAGTTTTTTGCAGGAGGCCAGGTCAGAGCCGAATTACTACCCCAAGGAAAGAGACTGACACATGCCGAATATATTCTGGAGTTTCTGAAGGTTAAATCTTTTTTTCCACTGGGTCTTTCAAATTTTCATACTACTGTTCTATTTTTTTTGGGTGTTTAAATAGACTTTTCATGACAAACTGCAGGAGTGACTACTGGAACACCGATCCAAGTATTTGTACCAAATACTGATCAGAGAGGACATGTGAGTATTATTATATGTTATCGGGTCCAAAATGGGAAAACTAAAATGAGGTTGAACAATCCTTTGGTTGGTCATTTGAAATTCTGGCATAGGATTTAAAATGGGTGCAATCTATTTTGAATCATCACTTGAAATTAATCCATTTCAAACCTCTCAAGGCTCAGTTTGCATTTCTAGAGGTAATACTACTAGACTAGGAATGAGAGCTCATAAACAAATCAAAAGATGCAACTATATAAATAGTGAATGAGATCTCATTAATCAATCAAATGACGTAACTATATAAACAGTAGTCATTAGTTAGATATGTGCAAATATGTGCTAATTTGGAGTGCAATCTAGTGAATCATTTCAGCTAAGGATCGTGACTTTAATATGTGAGAAAATTTCAAGGAAAGCCTACATGTAATATGATGAACATTTGCTCAATTTTGACTTCATTGTTTGTTCTTATGGGATCTAGAAGGATTCATTAATGATGTCATTCTACTTTCAGGATTACAAGGAAATGTCAATAGCTTATAGGCCATCTCATGCTGATGCCACTTATGACATGAAATATGGTGTCAGAGCAGTGCAGGTAATGCCTTTTTGTATCATCCTAATATTTCCGATTCTGCTATCATTTTAACAGATGCTTATTTTTTTGGACCCAATTATCTGAATTCAACTTGTAATTGAAGGGTGGTGGTAGATCTTCAGCCCGAGAAACCATTGGAAGAGTTGCCCCTGGAGCTATTGCTAAGAAAATTCTCAAGCAGTTTTCAGGAACTGAGGTATGTTTCAAGCTGGTGGAATTGATCTTTTTATCCTTTCATCTTGTTATATATGATTATAATTTAATACATCTATTCTCTGAATTTATGATAATGCTTGTACTTGGTGCGTTTAGTTGTGTGGAGTATTTGTTTAATTTGTTTGAACTTTCAAAATGATTAATGTGTGATTTTACTAACAAGTAAAGAAAAATGATAACTGTTGTCCTGATCTCTGTGTTCCATGTTGAAAACATCTGTCTCGTGTTGAATGGATGTTTAGAATCACTACAACAAGCTTTAAGCCTTTAACCATGTTTCAGGATTCAATGAATAGGAGTGCAGACTCCACTTCTATTAAATTGTATTTGTCTTTTTATTTTTTTGGTTTCTTCTTAATGTTCATCTTGTCTTTCAGGTTCTTGCCTATGTCTCACAAGTTCACCAGGTTGTGCTTCCAAATGGCTCAGTTGACCATGACACTGTAACTCTTGATCAGGTTTTGAACTCAGCTCAATTATTTAAGTCTTGACCTAAAACCAGTTGTGGTTGGTTACAAGAGAAATTTCTTCAATTTCCTCTGATTTGATGTCACAATTTCTGAAATGCATTTATTCCAAGATATATTATGCATTTTGGTCTACTTTCCCTTGTAATTCATCTAGATTGTTGACTTCCTTTCATTTCTAACCAATTTATTGTAGCCATTATCTAACTATTTTCAACTACATGTTTCCAGATAGAGAGCAATATTGTAAGGTGCCCAAATCCTGAATACGCTGAGAAAATGATTGCTGCTATTGATGCTGTGCGGACAAGAGGAGATTCTATTGGTGGTGTTGTCACGTGCATAGTGAGGAATGCCCCACGTGTATGTGCTCTCTCTATCTCTCTCGCACTCTCTCATACTCGCATGTTTAGGTTGCTCATGACCTTAAAATGATGGAAATGCTTTAATTTGTAGCATCGAAAGTCTCCTGGAAGTTTTTTATAGAACTGAAAATCTATTCTTTTATGTCAGGGGCTTGGTTCACCGGTTTTTGATAAGCTTGAAGCAGAGCTTGCTAAGGCTGTAATGTCATTGCCTGCAACCAAAGGCTTTGAATTTGGCAGTGGATTTGCAGGTTAAGAAATTTTTGTACTTTTGTGGTACTACTGTTTCATTTGCCTAAACCTATTTTGAGTTGAGTTGGTCAATGGTTGAATATATACTTGAAGACTATTACTTGCATGGTTATTTTCTGCTTAGTTGCATTGTAAGTTTGTTCTAAATGCTGACCATTAAAACCCCTTGCAGGCACTTTTCTGACTGGTAGCGAACATAATGATGAGTTCTTTACTGATGAACATGGAAGAATAAGGACAAGAACAAATCGCTCTGGTGGGATACAGGTATTCTATGTTGCTCCGACTCTTCATTTTTCTTTAAGTACCCTTGTCCGATGCATATTCGGACATGGGTATGGAGATATGACCCTCCAAATATATGGAAAAACTTAGAATAAACTGAACATACCCGTGTCGGGCACATCCGTATCTGACACTCACACCTGAGTCCGAGTAACATAGCAGATATTTATTTTATCTGTTATTATCCGCATCTGTCTCCCTAGCAACACTCTATTGGGCTTCCCATCACCAATGCAACAAATACAAGCTGGTTTATTTTAATTCTCCAATTTCTTAATTCTTGGGCTAAATCCGAGTAATATGAGATTGTAATGTTGACTTACAGGGTGGAATATCCAATGGGGAAATTATAAATCTGAGAGTAGCTTTCAAGCCAACAGCTACAATTGGTGTAAGTTTGATCTTTTATTGCCTGCTTATTTGTTTCCTACACTGTATGGCTATTAAGATTTGTGTTATATGTATCTTCATATCATATAATTTTTTATTCTCTTAATTCTCTTTGGATTAATAAAACAGTAAGTTATGAACTTTGCAACTCTCCAAGGTTGGTCATAAAATAATCCTAAAGTTTCTGCTGCTCTTTATGTAACTCAAAAGTGCACGGGGTTTATCTTCCGAGTTAGGCTGTTGTTTTTGTGAACTAGTTATCGCCTAGTGTTACCGTGACTTCTTTGGATGAAAAATAAGTTGGGCTGAATGTTGCTATTGCTGGCAGTTATTAGCATTGTTATTCTTTTGCTGCTTAGCATATGTGATAAAGCTTCTGTCACCTATGTTAATTAATCACACTTATGTATGAAAATTGAAGGTAACAATGATCCTTTTTTTGTTTTACATCATGCCTTTCACACAGTTTTGGCTTCTTAGTTCAGTTAAAATTGGTGTCGTTTTTGTGATATTTTCTGCAGAGGAAGCAGCATACAGTGACTCGAGAAAAAGAAGAGATAGAACTAATAGCCCGCGGTCGTCATGATCCTTGTGTCGTCCCTCGAGGTATTTCTTTGGATGATAGTTTTCCGTTGCTTCTTTCCCATCTTTGCAAGATTTATTTTTTTTACATTTTTTTTTCTCTACAATATCCTATTTAGAGTGTTGGATACGGATATGTCTCCGACACGGGTATGTTCAATTTTTCCAAGATTTCTATGTATTTGGAGGGTCTTTGGAGGATCATATCCCATACCCATGTCCGACTATGAGTCAAACACGGTATTTCAAGAAAAAGGAAAAGTCGGAGCAACATAACATAACTATTTACACGATCCTTTGCAACTGCCATTTTTCAAAGACAACTAGATTCCTTGTGAACTACGATGAACAGCTTACATCGATTGGAAAATTGTTTTAAGAATGTTTGATCTTCACCTATTGTTCTCATATCTTGTCCTTCACTTCCAAACAATATCTCACTAATAGTTTGGGGATTCTCTTTGGGGTTGATTTGGATGATGCAGCGGTGCCGATGGTTGAAGCCATGGTAGCCTTAGTGCTTGCGGACCAATTGATGGCACAACATGCACAATGCAACTTGTTCCCCATCAATCCAGAGTTACAAGAACCCTTGAGCTTGAATTTCCCGAAGTTCGAACCGGCAAATATATAGACTTGAATGGTGACCAAACCGGTTCTAAAATCCCCCCTTGCTATCATCAACTCGAATTTTCTTAAATACCAAGTGTTAAAAATACTCCATTTTGCATGAGAATGATCTGGTTTTTATCAAGCTAGACCTAGTCCAAGAGTTCATTGCCATTTCTGTTTGCCCTACTTTATTGATATGTATTTGCTTTGTAATAATTCCATGATAATGTAGTATTCATATCTTGAACTATTATTTGATTTATTTTCCCCTTAGCTTGTAAACAAATTACTTAACATTAATAAATGGTTGTTGAAGAATTAAGAAATACTTTCGTTTGGTCTTTTCTACTCTAGTTTCTTTTTACTTTTTAAGGACTTGTGTCTAGACGTGTTCATGGGTCATGTCACGGTTCGAATTTTTTTATTTTTCTTATTCAAATTCGAATCGAGTCTGGCTTGGGCTTATCCGAAAGTTCATATCATTGTTCAAAATAACATTTTTATATTAATATTTATAATTAAATTTAAATAAAAAATATTTTTTTTATTGATGAATAATATTTCGGATCGGATCAATTCGAATTAAAAAAAAAAATTGTCCAAATCCGGTTCAATACACTTTGGGAGTGCAGGTCTACTTGTGCTATAGAGATAAGGTAAGCCCTTGTTTAATTTCTCATTCTTTCTTTTTTATTTTTTTTGTATAATTTCTATATATATTTTTTTTTTTTGGTATATAATATTTGGGGAAGATGAAAACCGAACCTTGCTCTTTGAGATTGGGGAGCATGCATCAATCACTGAGTCAAACGTTCTGGTGCAATTTTTATACCTTTTTAGGATGTATAGTGAAGGATATATTAGCAGGCCTCTTTTAAGAATTTAATGAATATGGGGCCCAAATGAAACTAAAATTTCCCATTTCTGTCTGGTTATGAAACTAAAATTTCCCATTTCTATAAGGTAAGCCCAAATGATGTTCATGAATCAAAATCTCCCCAAAAACCTTGGTTTCACACAAAAAACAAATAATAATTAGTATAAATAATAAAAAGTATTATTATTTTGTACGTTGAATGATGAAAATTTTAAAATTTATAAACGGATTAAATAGTTGTTATATGTTTATTTAATAATTAATTTTTATAGGTATACTCTAATGGAACATGTATTAATTTTTTAATTTCATTTGTAAAATTTAAAAAATTCACGAACGTAAAGTATAATTTTCTTAGGTTTTCTTTAAATTTCATCGCATCCAATGCAATGGAATCTAATTGCTTTGTTGCTTTAATTGTATCGATAGATGCATTTGAATAGCACTTGTGGTTATTTTGTTAGTTTACTTTTAAAATTTTTATTTAAAATTATTTATTCATTTGATATAATAAATAAATTTATATAATTATATAACAATCAATTAATTAATTAAAATATTTAAATAAATATATAAAATAATGTGTTAAAATTTTAAATGTTAAATATTATTAAAATATACATACAAATAATTCATCAATACAATTTTAGTTAACATCTTTAATGATTTTTTTTTTTTTCATTTTTACCTCACAGCCACAACTATCTTAGTATCTAAACACAAGTCTAGTCACTAATTTTAATCTCACCACCACAATATACAATTTTATTGCATAATAATTAATTTTACATTCATCGTTATTTTCATTATCACTAAAACTATTCTCACCGTCCATCTTGTAGTAACCAATTTTTGTTTGCAAACAGGGCCTGCCATTTAGCAGGCCCAATTTGCAAACCAAACCCAACCCAACCAGCAGGCCCAATGCCCAGGCCCATTTCCCAACCTAACCCTAGCCCCTCTACAGCAACCCCCAAACCCTAGCCCCTACCGTACACGCCAAACCCTAGCCCCTGACAGCCTTCCGACACCACTCCACGCCACCCACCTGCCACACGCCAGCCACCCCATACACTCAACCCTCCTCTACCCACCATAAAACCAAAAGAAAAGGAAGGCAGGAGGCCCCTCAGCCAGCCACGGACCCCCCCCAAACAGACCCCCTCCCCTACCAAAAACCAGATCAGGCCTCCCCCTGAGCAAAAGAACAAACCAGATCGAGACCCCCCTCACCAAAAACCCCAGATCCGGGGTCCGAAACCCAGATCGGATCCCCCTAAAAAAAACCAGGTCGAGCCCCCCCAAAAAAAAAAACCCAGATCGATCCCTGCAAAACAGCAAAAAAAAAAAAACCAAACATCCAACAAAAAAAAAAAGAGGAAGAGTCGAAGGGTCGAAACCCAGATCTAGGGATTTCGGCTCGGATCGGGCAAAACGGAGCCCGAATCCGAGAAGAGGAGGCCGAAATACCCCGGGGTACGGAGTTTGGAGCTCACCAGCCGCCGACGAACGACGGCCGACGGCGAGGCACGGCGGCCGGCGCGGTGGCCGGTCGCCGGTTTCCGGGTTTGGGGGGGTTTTTGGTGAGAGAGGGAAGAGAGAGAAGAGAGAAAGGAGAGGGAAGAGAGAGAGAAGAAAGAAAAAAATGAAAAAAAAAGGGTTTAAGGGTTTATATACGGTGCCAAAACGGCACCGTTTAGGGGAGCGGGTCGAGGTGACCCGCGCGTCGACCCACGGGTTGACGCGGGGTCCGCGCGGGTCACTCGCGAAGAAAAGAAAAAGGGGGGCGCCAAAACGGCGCCGTTTCCCCAAGGGAAGACCCGCGCGTCGACCCGCGGTCCGCGCGGGTCACCCATATTAAAAAAAAAAAGGAAAACTGGGCCAGGCCTTGGGCCCAGCAGGCCAGGCCCTGGGCCCAGCTGACCAATCGGACCTGGCCCAGCAGACCAGGCCTTGGGCCCAGCAGCCCAGGCCTGATCCTGGGCTAGGGAAGAAAAAAAAAGAAAAAAAAAGAAAGAAAAAGAAGAAAATGGGAAAAAATTAAAATTAAAATTTTAAAAAATAATAATTAAAATTAAAAAAAAAGAAACGAAAAATAAAAAAATAATAATAAAAAAAATAAGGAAAAAATAAAAGAAAAAAAAAGTAAAATTAAAAAAGGAAAAATATAAAAAAATATAAAATATAAAATATAAAAATATATATATAAAAAAAGGGAAAATTTTGAAAATATTAAAAAATAATAATAATAATAATAAATAAAAACAAAAATAACAAAAATAAAAAAAATAAAAAAAATAAAAAAAATAAAAAAGAAAAATTCACGATTATCGATTTCGACGTTTTGATTTTTTTATTTTTGACATTTTTCAGGTGGTCGAGAAAGAACAAAGAATTTTACTAAAATCAAGTTCGGCATTTTGAATTTCGGAATCTCGACATTTTTCACGTATGCTTTTAATTTTCTTTATTATTTTTTTTATCATATTACTATTTGTTTTTATTTATTTTCGTCCGGCATTCGTATTTTTATTGTTCTGTTTCGGTTTTAAAATTTTAAAAATAATATTTTTTTTCTAATTAATACATGTCTTTTAAAATTATTTTCGGTAAATAAAATTTTCTAAAAACGGATTTATTTCTTGGGATGGTCGGAATATCAATCATTCTTTGAAATGGTCCGAGTAAGAACAATAATCGAAACATTATCGAAAATAGCGGAATGATTCGAAAATTATTCTTACATAGATAATTTCTTTTATTTCGAAAATAATTATTAAAAGCATTTTAATTTACACTTTCAGAAGAAAAAGTATTTTTAATAAATGCATACCGACGACGGAATTCGAAGGACGTCACGGTAGTGATTCCTACGATATCTTGAGGTGAGAGAATTTCGTTAAATATCACCACGAGTGGTGGGAGTATTTAGCGACATGCTCGATACAAAAATTCGTTTTCGTTTTAAAAAAAAAAATGGAAATAATAAAAATAATAAAAATGAATAAATAGTGAATATTTATGCGCACGATATTTTGCCATGCTCGTGTTTTTTTTAATATTATGATTTGCATGTTTAATTTTATAGTTATATGCTAAGTCGTGTGCATCCGATATTTAAATATTCGCATCATACGCATTTAAATAAAAATGGATGCAAATGGCCGATGACGGAATTCGGAGGATATCACGGTTGTGACTCCTAAGATATCTCGAGGCGAGAAGATCTCGTTAAATTCCACCGAGAGTGTCGGAAATATTTAATGAGTATTTTCGATAATAAATTTGTGTTCACTTTCGTTTTCAAAAAATAATAATAACAGTTCAAATTTCAAAAATTAATAAACATGTTTTTTTAAAATAAAATAAAATGAAAATAAAAGAGAATTATTTTTAAATAGTGATGTCAAGTTCATTAAATCGAGATTTAAGATAACACGTGATTAAATGGTACCGTTTTCTAAGCTGGCGTTGCGGGAGTGCTAATCCTTCCCCGCACGTAACCGACTCCCGAACCCAATCATGTTTTACTCTCTAGTTCAAAGCGCGGACTTCGAAATTAGTTTTATAAAATATTTAATTAATTTTAAAATATTTTACTAAAACCGATTTTAATAGGTGGGCAATCACACCTAGCAAAAAAAATTGATGACGACTCCATTTTTATTTTCAAATTCGTCGTAGCGATCGAAAAAACCGTTATTACACATCTAAATAAATATTTTTACCAACTATTTTAGGACAGGTGAGAAAACAAAAGTTGGGCAACTGTTGTTCGAAAACCTCCACCTAACTCTTAGTGTTCTCCTCACTGACAAACTTCTACTTCATCTGTTGATTCACGAGCTAGTCAAGCTTGGCAATTGGATAATCTTTTGTCCTGCAATGTCAATCACGTACTAAAATTATGACTTTGTGGGAGTGTCCGGTAGTTCATGTTTGAACCTTGATTTCTCCACATACTGCACTTTTTCTTTTTTATTTTATTATTATTATAAAGGAGGATGCAGTTTAAAAATAAAAGAAAGAATTGTAATTTTAAAAATAATTGTATGAATCAATTAAATTAAATTCGGGTTCACTTACTGCCTTTATAATACATACTTCTTTACATTAAGTCCATTTCACCACTTTGCAGCATATTTTTCATTTGGGTTTTGTGAAATTCAAGGTTAAAAAAAATCATATTAGAGATTAAACCGGTAAAGCTTTTGATTTTCAATTCAATTAGTTGGGTTGGTCGGTTCACTTAAAAAATATTTTAAATATTATTTTAATGTTAAATAAATATTAAATATAATAAATAATTAATAAAAATATATATTTGATTTAATGATATGATCTTTAATATAAAACTAAAAGGTTAAATATTCAAATCTCATCAATTATAAAAAAAATTTAAAATTTTTTAAAATATATATATTAAACTGGTTTTTTCGATTTTCTACAAGTTCATTAAAAATCTAGTTTTATATAGTGCGCAAGACCGAATAATTTGCCAAATCCCGATTCAACTAATCGATTAGATTTTTTAATCCATGATTAAACTATAATTTCAGAGAAATTTCCAAAAGCGGTTTTTAACAAAATTTTGGTTAACAGTTTATATTTTGTCTTGGCATTGAATTGTTAAATCCTGCTGTTGATTTGGAGTACAGAAATGACTACACATTTTCAACCGACTTTGTATATATCTTCAACATAAACAGTAAGAACAATCTTTTCCTTTCATTTCTAGTCCAGGAAAAAAAGAAAATACTAGTCAATTCAGTCAAGTATTAATCAATTTGTCAAGATTTTTTACTTCATTTTTAAAACTACAGTGGCCAAATTAAGCTTACAGCCAAATGCTTCTTAATCACCCTAAGAATAATTAATAGCTTTGCTTAGGCTTCTGTAGTTTAAATTTAGGGTCAATGAAAGCACATATAATAATACTCCATAATTCAAATCAATCTAGCAAAGGAGTTTGTTCAGCATTAACTTCGGTTTGGAGTTAAATCAAACATCTAGCGTGCAGCCAAATACTTGACTTTTGTGCCATTCTTTATAATGGTTAGTGGTATTTTTGAATTTTGTTTAGGCCAAACTTTTTTTAGAGGATGTTATCACTCTATTTACAAGTTTACTCTCATAATATTTCCAATAAAAATTGAACTTTGTTTGACAAAAAAGAAAACTCTTTCTCTTATTTAAATTTGATAATTTTGAACACGAAATGAAAATACGACATGATTAATAAATATGAAAAATAGTGTAATAAACATGACACGTTATATACGTATCATATTTGTGTTTAAGACTTTTGACACATTTAATAATTTTATTATATTTATATTTATACGACTAACATAAAAATTAAAAAAAAAAACCATAAAACACAACACGCATACACATATTACTAAATTTACTCTTACTAGCTGAATTAATTATTGTGGTTACTTTTATGTAAACCTATCCATGGGTTGAGTCGGATTGGACCGCGGTCCAAAATTATTTTGACATTCTTACCCAAGCCTGGCCCAGCCCGAGTAAATCGGGAAGTCTGATTACTATTTAAAAAATATTTTTATATTAATATTTTTATATTTTTATAATTGAATTTAAATAAAAATTATTTTTTATTAATAAATAATAATTATTCGAGCCGGCCCGAATTAAAAAAAATTATATCCAAATCCAGTCCAATATAAATCAGACTGAACGAGTAGTTCAATTCTTAAACAGATCTATTTTTATGCCAATATGTACTATAACAAAATGTGAAAAAATAAATAAAAAAAAAAAAAAGGCTTTATTCAATAGGGTTAGGTTTTTCTTGTTAATGTTAGGTCACAACATACACAGCAAAATTCAGCTGTCAATTTTCCTACCTTCATAAACAAAATGATGTTGAAAAATGGGTTCCTTTCCAAATTAAAAAAAGCTGTTTTAATCATGTACAGTGTTTGACAGTTAAATTTCACATGATTATTTTCTGCAATTTTTCTTTTATGACATTCATGAAAGAAGAATATTGAACATAACACCTATCTTCTACTGCTAATTATAGTCACCATTACTGTTTATAAACCATAAATTGGGTAAGCTTTTTCTTATCCATAATTGAATAATTGATGTAAGGGTTTAGACTATATTTGGTGATAAAGCTAGCGACCTACACTAGTTTTTCTGGTTTAGTTTGATGAAAAAACTTAGGAAATTATTCAGAATAATTCATTTTTAGCTGTTTTTGAGTGGCATGGTAGTTGTTTCAATTTGATAACTCAAACATGAAAGTCTTCTAAGGTTTTCTTAGGATTTTTTATTTAAAAAAAAAAATTCGATCCAACATTGACTTTTTTATTTTTTTATTTTTAAGGAGATACATGCATTTATCATTTAATTAAATACTCAGATGTAGGAGCTTTTGGTTAGTGATAAGGGGAAAGTTAGCAGATAAGAGATTTAAAAAAAAAAAATTACGAAAAAGACCGTAGTCTAAGAATAAGAGAAGAGATTACAGATGTTAAGATTCGAATTTTAATTTGTTGGATACCACCTCTTAAAAATGATTGCATGAACTAATTGAATTAAACCATGGGTTCAGATTTTTCTTAATTTAGGGTATGTTATTTAGGATATTATTATAGGTGACAAATCTCTTGAAGAAGAGTATAATGACAATGTTAACTTTTAGTTAAATTTGTTCAATGACACAATTGTTTCTTCCTAATCATATCCTAAAAAGATTAATAAGAGGCTATTTCTCTTTAAAAATCAATAATTAAATCAACACCAACCTCATAAACATCTTACTCTTAATAGCTTACATAAATTATAATTGAATTAACTCATCCATCTCCCTTTTGCATAAAGACAATATTTATTTTTGAAAGATAATTTGACAAATAATTAAAAGTGTATTTGTTCTATATTATTTTCTGAGTAATGCATTCTAGTAATGCCCTTTATCACATCAAGCTCAATATTTCAAAGCCATTAAATAAAAAATCTTTCATTTTTCTTCTGAAAATGGAAGAAAGTGATATATGTCTATTCTTTTACCAAATCACATTTCCTTAATTATTTTTTCACCAAACTATATATACATGCAACAAAAAAAAAAAAAAAAAAAAGACACATGATTCCAATTTTTCATGTTATCTTTTTCAGTTAACATCCCATTAAACTAGTCACTTTATTATTATTATTATTACCTTCTCATATTTTAATCATATATTAATAAAAAAAGAAATTTATTTTTTAATTAATTTCTTGATGTTTATCAATAACAGCTAGTCTTTATCTACAAGAAGCATGAGTCATCATCACAAAGACAATCTATATTAATATATTAGTATCTTATTTAAACACTTTAAACATATAATCCTAGTCTATTTTATAAAGCAAAGGGCAATGTGTGAATAGGAAAATAAGTTGGTCCAATAACCCTAACTAAAGGATATGATCCCTTTAATTATGATAAGAAAAAGCAGTTCCAATCATAATAATAAAGTTAGGTTTCAACAGTACACACCAAAATAAGATAATATATATATATATAATATATTAGACTACAAATAGAGATGTTAATGGGTCGGGCCGAATTGTGATTCGGATTTTTTTCACATTTTTTATTCAAGTTCGGTCGGGGCCAGGCTCATACTGAAATGTAGACTTGAATCACTGTTTAAAAAATATTAAAATATTTATTTTAATAAATATTAAAATAATTAAATTTAAATAAATATTAAAATAATTAAATTTAAATAATTTTTTTTATTAATAAATAGTAATTCGGATCGAGTCGAGTCGATCCAACTAAAAAAAATATTTATTCAGATTCGATCTAATACAAACCGAACTTTTCAAGTTGGATTCATAATTCGACTCTTGAATAAGTATAACTATAAATTAAGACAAAGAATATTATATGTTGGGTTGTAAGAATATTAAGAGTTCCCCAATAATGCATTATATATTTCCAAAAGAATAAGATAAGTTCGTAAGACAGATGACCTAATAACTGTTAGGTACCAGAGTGACGGAATAGTGTCTCACAACTAAAATAAGAGATGAGAAAATAGGAACTGAACACACAAAAGAAACACAGATATTTTACGTGGTTCGGCCAATATACCTACGTCCACGGGAGGAGGAGCAAAGCTTTGTATTTAATCGGAGATGGAGTACAAACCGGATACAAACCGGCTACATATTACAAGTGCTCTTTCTAGCACACACTCAACACCTCAATACACAAGCATCTAACAGGCAGCTACTGCCTCTAAACTCTCTCATCACCTCTACCGGGAGGGGCTCCCTCTGGAGCTCTCACTATGCCTCAACCGGGAGGGAGCTCATGGAGCTCACCTTTGGAGCTCTAGCTCATTTCTCCTCTGTTCCCTCCTCATCTTGCTCTCCTCTGCATGGCCTTTTATAGGCCATTCATGTGGTGTGAATACACCAGCCACCAGCCACCAAAGGCTGCCAAAAACGTAGCAAACTTTGCTACAAATTCTGCAGTAAACATTCAAGAAGAGTTTAGAAACCTTGGCAGCTTTGGTTGACTAAAGGGCTTGAGAATTTCAAGCCAAATTCCAACAATCTCCCACTTGAAGATTTGATTAAACCAATCATATCTTCACACCACTCTTTCTGTCTTGCCATTCCATGTTGCTTACGTTTCTGATAGACCATAGGAGGATCGACACCAAATAAACTTGTCAGTGTTGATTGGCTTTGTCATAACATCTGCTAGGTTGTCTTTGGTGTGAATCTTTTGCATATCCACACTTCCTTCTTCTACTACTTCTCGAACAAAGTGATACTGTATACCTATATGCTTTGTCCTGGAATGAAAGGCTGGATTCCTTGCAATGTGCAAGGCACTCTGACTGTCACAATACACAATAATCTTCTGCTGCTTGTGCCCGAGTTCTTCCATTAACCTTTGTATCCATATTGCTTCCTTGCATGCTTGGGTAGCTGCCATGTACTCAGCTTCTGTAGTAGACAAAGCTACAACAGTCTGTAACTTAGATAACCAGCTTACCGCTCCTCCTGCAAGTGTGAACACATAGCCAGTAGTGGATTTCCTTTTATTAAGATCACCTGCAAAATCTGAATCAACATAACCCCTGACAACAAGTTCTGATCCTCCAAAACATAATGCAACATCTGAGGTTCCTTTAATGTATCTAAGGATCCTCTTAACAACATTCCAATGCTCTCTACCAGGATCTGCCATAAATCGACTGACCGCTCCCACTGCTTGTGCAATGTCTGGTCTTGTACATATCATAGCATACATAAGGCTTCCCACCGCTGATGCATACGGTACTCGAGACATTTCCATCCTCTCTGCTTCATTGCTAGGACTCATACCTGAGGATAATTTACAATTGACAGGAAGTGGGGTAAATATTGGCTTACAGTCTTGCATGTTGAAGCGTCGCAAGACCTTCCTCAGATAATTCTTTTGAGAAAGCCAAATTTTCCTGTCTTTTCTGTCTCGGTGAATTTGCATCCCTAAAATCTTGTTTGCGGGTCCCAAGTCCTTCATATCGAACTCCCTAGCCAACTGTGCCTTCAAATCTTGGATTCGATCTTTGTTGGGGCCTACCACCAACATGTCATCCACATACAACAGCAAAATAATGAAATCATTATCATCAAACCTCTTGTAGTACGTACAATGGTCTGAACTCAGTCTGTTGTATTCAAGGCTAATTATGAAAGAATCAAATCTCTTGTACCAACATCTGGGCGCCTACTTTAGACCGTACAGAGATTTGGTCAACCTGCAAACCAAGTTTTCTTTGCCTGTTTCAACAAAACCTTCTGGTTGGAGCATATAAATTTCTTCTTCAAGCTCTCCATGTAGAAAAGCCGTCTTTACATCTAGTTGTTCAAGATGTAAATCAAATGCAGCACACATAGCCAACACTACTCTGATAGTAGTAAGTCTGACAACTGGAGAAAATATCTCGTTGAAGTCAATACCTTCTTTCTGAGCATATCCTTTTACAACCAATCTAGCACGATATCGTTCTACTTGATCATTGCTATCCCGCTTGATCTTGTAGACCCATTTGTTACCAATGGCTTTTCTGCCACGTGGTAATTCCACCAGTTCCCATGTCTCGTTCTTGTGAAGAGCTTCAATTTCTTCCTGCATTGCTGTCATCCACAGAGAAGCATCTGGGCTACTAATAGCTTCATGAAAAGTTGATGGCTCTCCATCCTCTGTTAAAAGACAGTATGCAACATTGCTCTCCGTAACATACTCCGTGTGCCAATTTGGAGGCCTTCTCTCACGAGTTGACCGTCGAACTTCTACAGCCTCGGACTCAACTGGTTCTGGTACCTCATGCTCTGGTTCTGCTTCAGAAGAATCATCTTCTTGAGAATTTCTATCCATCTGCACTGTAGCAGTCTCTTTTGAAGTGCTGTCATTTGTTTGCTCACTTTGCAGTTCATTTTCTGCAAAAAACTACATCTCTGCTGACAACAACCTTGCGGGCAGTGGGATCCCACAGGCGATACCCCTTAACACCGTCAGCAGAACCCAAGAATATACATTTTCTGGATTTTGGATCCAGCTTTGTTCTTTCTTGGGAGTTGTACATCACGTACACAGGACATCCAAACACATGTAGAGAAGAATAATCAGCTGGCTTTCCTTTCCACATCTCCACAGGCGTCTTCAAACCAATCGCCGTTGATGGTGATCGATTTATCACATAACAGGTGGTTTTGACTGCTTCTGCCCAGAAAGATTTGGCCAATCTCGCTGTTCTCAGCATGGCTCTTGTTCTATCTAGGAGAGTTCTGTTCATCCGCTCTGCTACACCATTCTGTTGAGGCGTATGTGCAACCGTGAATTGTCTCATAATACCCTCTTTCTTACAGAATGCTAGAAAGTTACCGTCTACATATTCTCCTCCATTGTCTGTCCTCAAGCACTTGATTCTTTTCCCAGTTTCAAGCTCTACTTGTGCTTTGAACTCCTTGAATACTGGAAACACATCTGACTTCTTCTTGATTGGGTACACCCATAATCTCCTGGAATAGTCATCAATGAATGATACAAAATACTTTGCTCCACCCAGGGATATTTCTGGTGACTCCCACACATCAGAATGGATTAAGTCCAGTATGTGTTTGCTTCTTGTAGTTACTTTAGCAAACTTCAATCTATGCTGCTTGCTTATCACACACAGTGCTCACAGAAAGGTAAATTGACCATCTTGAGCCCGGGCAGGAGATTGCGTTCTGCAAGGACTTTCAAGCCTCGCTCTGACATATGGCCTAATCTGCGATGCCACATCATCGTCGTTTCTTCTTGGCTGGCTGCTGCAACTGATGCATCTGCCTCTTGCAACGTCTCTCCCAAAAGCATGTATAGATTGCTTGTGATCTGCTTTCATCACCACAAGGTTTCCTTTCACTACTTTCAATATTCCACAAGGAGAAATTTCTCCCACTGAACTTCTCTATCTCGAATTTTGCTGCCATGGTTGTACACGAACTGAAGCGAGTTACACTATTTCACCGTGAATAGTACCGTATACGTGAACAGTATTGTACGTATGTCGTACACTAGAACAAATCTAGTATACGTTAACAATTACTGCAAAAGTATACAACCACACGTATGAATAGTAACCGTATCTGTGAATAGTGACCGTATACTGGAACAGTGACCGTAGCCCGTGAATAGTGCACCAGGTAGGTTCCCAGGAAAGAGAGGTGGGTCACTGATAGACACACTTAAATACCAAGTCTTTCCTAGCCAGAACTTCCCTAGACACTTTCACACTACCACACTTTATTTCCAGCAACAAGAATAATTCTTTTCTGATGTGGAAGATCAGACAATACTGCAACCACAGAGCATACTAAGAACCAACACTTTCACTGCAGCGGAATAAGGACCACGAACCAATGGCTCTGATACCACTGTTAGGTACCAGAGTGACGGAATAGTGTCTCACAACTAAAATAAGAGATGAGAAAATAGGAACTGAACACACAAAAGAAACACAGATATTTTACGTGGTTCGGCCAATATACCTACGTCCACGGGAGGAGGAGCAAAGCTTTGTATTTAATCGGAGATGGAGTACAAACCGGATACAAACCGGCTACATATTACAAGTGCTCTTTCTAGCACACACTCAACACCTCAATACACAAGCATCTAACAGGCAGCTACTGCCTCTAAACTCTCTCATCACCTCTACCGGGAGGGGCTCCCTCTGGAGCTCTCACTATGCCTCAACCGGGAGGGAGCTCATGAAGCTCACCTTTGGAGCTCTAGCTCATTTCTCCTCTGTTCCCTCCTCATCTTGCTCTCCTCTGCATGGCCTTTTATAGGCCATTCATGTGGTGTGAATACACCAGCCACCAGCCACCAAAGGCTGCCAAAAACGTAGCAAACTTTGCTACAAATTCTGCAGTAAACATTCAAGAAGAGTTTAGAAACCTTGGCAGCTTTGGTTGACTAAAGGGCTTGAGAATTTCAAGCCAAATTCCAACAATAACAAAGACAAAAAGAAACATACTTTATCCTTTATAATTATTCTAAGAAGTTAGTACTATTTTTTAAACGATACGTGCTATATATATGTCGAAAAATTATAAATCGAAAAAATGATAATAGATACAATCAATCTAGATATGTTCATGAATCGGGTAGTTCACTCGACTGATTTGGTCCATATTGAATTGGGTCTAAACAAAAATTTTTGTGATTCGAGTTAGTCCAGGCCGAATCACTATTCACTTAGTAAAAAAAATAAAAATTTTAAAAATTTTATTATAAAAAATATAATTATTAATAAAAGTAATTTATTATTATTATGAACAGTGATCTGGGTCAACGGGCCGTCTCGAGCCCACCCAAGGTCGGGTCTGGATAAATTTTTTTTTTTCGAACCGTAATCCGACCCGACCCATGAATATATCTAAATCAATCACATTAATATTAATTTTTGTTGATAATCGATGTAAAAAATAAATTTGTCTTCTTAATCTAATAATTTCAATATTAATTTTGTTTCTCGACAAAAAAAATTCGTTCATAATATTGTATCAATATTTATGACTTTTTGTGATATAAATATATACGGATATTTTTTATAAACAACTAAAGATATATATTGTTTTTTAAAGGGTTGATCGGTCTGGCTATGATTTAATTAAAATTATTATTTCTCAAGCGAAAATAGATATTTCTTTAATAATTATATACTTTAATAAGGACTTTGCAACAGCTAATTAAATGATTATTAAGAAAAAAACTTGACTTGGTAATGGTCCTACTATAGGTCACCTAGAGTATTAATAATTGCTTTAATTTTTTTAGGTTTGGCTTGTTTTATTTATTTATTATTATCCAACTATTAAATTTTGTTCCTTATCATTTTCCTTCCTTTAATTCATTGGTTAGGAAGATTTTGCTATAATCAAAAGAGGTCCAAATTAGGATATATATATATATATATTTTCTCCACATGATTATTAGAATAATTATATCCTTTAGTCTCCTTTTGACATCTTGATGTAAGCATAATTTTTATAAAAAAAAAAAGGAAATTTGGGTCTCCAATTTTTTTCATCAAATGCATTCCTGCCCTGTATCAATATTCCTTTACGTTAATCAAAAGGTGCAAGAAAGTGATTATTAAGGGCTAAAAATAGACGTACTAAAACATGTTTACAACCATTCAATTTTGTCAAAAAGGGTTATCAAAAAAGCAAAGGTGAATTTTGGTGAAAAAATAATTAAGTTGGAAAAAGTAGGAATATTTCTCTATGTCTAGGGTTCATGTATGATTTACCCAATTTGCAAAAAGTTGGAACACTAACCAAATTCATTTTATTGGATTTCCCCCCCTTTTTTTCCCCACACTATGTTATCATTTTTGTTAGAATATTTGCTAAATGAAGATGGTTAAAATTTTGGTTGGTCTTCAATCAATTTTTAAAAAAGCCTGTTTGTGGGGAATAATTTGTATGATTAAAGCTTTTGAGTGTGTGTTTTTAATATGGTTGGTGAAGGGATATTCTTGCTTTGATTAGGCATGATCTGAGTGCTATTTTCATAATTGAGATTAGGATTTCATTATGTGTTTTTCTTTAGCTATAGATCTAGGAAGAGAGGTCAACACTAGAGGTGTAATCGAGCTGAGCCGAGTTCAAGCAGTAAGAAGTTTGAATTTGAGTTTGATTCGAAATTCGAAATTCGAGACTCGAAGTTCGATTCGAGCTTAATCAAGTTTTATTTTAAAATTCAAGTTCTATTCGAGATAAAAATCGAACTATTCGAGCTCGCTCGATTACCTAATAAAAAATGAGCTTGATTGTCATACTCAACTTCAGACTCGATTATTTGTGTTCGAGCTCGAGTTCGAATTGAGTTTTTTTCAATACTAATTAAAAATAAATAAATATATATTAAAAATAAAAAAGTTCGATGAGGCTCGCAAGCTACTCGAGTCAAGCATTAGGATATTCGAATTCAACTCGCTCGATACCTCGAGTTACTCGAGCTCACGCTCGGATTGACAATAACCGAACCGAATTCGAATTTTTTTCGAGCCGAACCCAAATAACTTACGAACATAAATATCTCGTTTACACTCATAATCAACATCCATTATTTGATGCAACTGGTACCTTGTTTACTGGGCGAAGGCAAGAATTCTGTATTGAGAGTTAGGTTAAAAAAAGTCTAATTATAAATTTTTTAGGGTTAAAATAAGTATTTTCTTTTTGATGAAAAAATATTTAAAATAAAGGGAATTTTGAGAAGTGAAAGCCAAGACCATTCCAGCCCCCTTGATTCGCCCCTGACTTGTTTCCTTAATTCCTTTGCATGGAAGAATTATAATTTTTTTATTATTATTTCCCGTTTTTTATTTATACCCATCTTAATCTCTTGAATCTTGCTCACCCATCCTTTGGTTTAATAGTAAATACATGTACGATTTAGTAATTGGGCGACTTGGGTCACTTGGAATTGGATTATTTTACGTAAAAAAATGGATTATTTTGGATTCGACGCATTTGAGTTTGATATTTGAGTTATTCGAATTTAGATCAAATATTTACAGATCTAAATTATTAATTTTTAAAATCAAATCAATTTAAATTTGGATGGTTCAAGTTAAAATCATTTCAGATTTGAGTTAATTCGAATTCATATCATTTTAAATTTGGGTTGGACAAATTTGGGTTATTGATTTTTTCTAATCAAATCATATCAATCATATTCGACTTCCGACGAATTGAACGAATTTTTTAATTCAAATTAATTTTGACTACTCCACATGTATCTCTTACTTAAAAAAATTAAATTGGATCATAATAAATTTTAGAACATAAAAATCACAATTTTCTAAAAGTGTTTTTATACAAGTCTGAATTTGTTTATATAACAAAATTTTGAATAATTCACGAGTAACTATTACAAAATTCCCCAACTATAATGTACTAAAAAACTGACACCATATTTAGTTATTTACCTATGTTCTGTAATTTTCTTTTATCATTGTTGAATTTCAAAATATTATTATTTAAATTTAATTATAAAATATATAAATATTAATATAACAAAATTATTAATTTTTTAATATTTTTTTAAACAATGAATAGTTTTGCGAGCTGATCCAGACCCGCTTAAGACTAGACTTAGATAAAAGAAAAAAAGTTTTGAGTCGCGGCATGACAGGTCTACTTGTTATGTAACTTAGCCAATAAAATTAGGGGAAAAAGAAAAGAAGAAACAAACAACTTTGGAACAAAGTTTACTTTATGTCCTCAAGGTTTATTATCGAAACATACATGAAAAAAAAATGTTGGCTTTTTCAAGATGCAAAGGGTTGGGGTTCTAATTTGGTGACCAAGTGAGTGCAATGTTGACTATTTCTAAAGAAAAAAAAAAGCCATTTCTAATGGCTTTTTCCCCTTTGGTATAGGTAGCAATTAAATAATTTCATTTTCTTTCCCTATACTTTCCTTTTAAAACCTTTCTTAAAAGCTGTTATAAGTCAATTTTGAAGGTTGTGCACACATGCGCTTCATTTTTTTTAATCAAGTAAAAAAAAAATTGATATAAAGAAACCCTTTTTTGATGGTAAATTTATGTTTTCTTTTTTTAACTTGGATTTAGTTTAGTTAGTTCATGTCATCACCGTTAAGAAATAACATTCGATAAATTTAAAATTCGAATCTCAATATTTATAATTTTTTTTTTTTTAAACTACGATTTTTTTATACCAAAAAAAATAATATTTTTTGAATTAGAGGTGTGATTATACACCATAGGCAAGCAACAATGTTAAAAGAATTTGTAATTGCTTCAAACAATAATTAGATAATGAAAACTTTTTATAAAGGAAAAAAACCTAAAAAATAATCAAAATTAATCCAATTAATTTATGCAACTATCTTCAATAAAAAATATTCAACAAATCTAAATTCGAATCCTAATATCTATCACTTCTTCGCTTAAGTTCGAACACCGACATACTTTCTACTTAGAAAAAACCTAAAGAAAAAAAGAGCCCTATACTTTAACAAAGTTTCAAGGTACAAGAATGAAATTTGTCTACATGTATGAAGGGGGTTCATCCCCTTGCCTCAGTTGTGGCCCCATCCACCAAATCCTATATCTCAAGAGATATGGTCGGTTGCTTTTAAAAAGAATATACTCTAAAATCCTTTCTCCACCATTACAATTTCTATGCAATAAAATTAAAATGAGAAACAAAAGAAATTAAAAGAAAAAAGGAAAAAACCAAAGGCTGCTCTGGCTTATACAAGACAGTCCATTACCATATATAAGAAATGATAGAAAAAGGAAAGAAAAACTATTAGGATTTTGGGAGGAAAAGAGAAGGTGAAAAAGGAAAGGAAAGGAAAAGAAAAGAAAGGAAAAAAAAAAAAAGTAGGGAATATATGAAGAAATATGGAAATAGTTTTTTTTTTTTTCATTCTTATTGTAATATTTTGGAACACAATCAAATAAAAACATTCATTAAATTTCTCTCTTATTCCTATTTCACTTTCTGCCCTACCCCTCACTCAACCCCTTTTTCCTTTCATCGAAAGTTATGTAATTTTGTTCTATCATTATTTTCTTTTATAAATTGATACTAAAATATAGTGAAAAAACTTACCTTTTGTTTCTTCTCTAAAGATTATTGAATGAATTGTATGCGATTTTGTAACAAATTTGCGAAATTTAGGGACCCAATACCTTTTTTTATCCATTGTAGTGAAATTTGAATTAATATATATAAAAATAAAAAATATATATCATTTAATTAAAAAATCGGTAGGGTCAGGCTGGGTTCGGGCCTTGAATGTTAAAACCAAAACTCGGTCTATTTTTTAAACGGATCTCATTTTTTTTGTTCAAACCTATTTTTTGGGCTTAATATTTTTGTTCAAACCCTTCCAAATATGGGCGGACCTTCGGATTAGGACGGGTTGCCCAATTCTTTGACAGATCTAATTGGACCAAGCCTGGACAAGAATATTTTGAATTTGGATCGACCCGGCCAGACTCGAATTACTGTTCACCATTTAAAAATATATATTTTTAAAATTTTAATTTTAATTATAAATATTAATATTAATATAAAAATAAAATTTTAATATTATTGTAAACAATGATATGGCTTTTCGAGTTGACTCGATCCGAATCTAGATAAAAAAATAAAAAAAAAATTCGAATCGCAATTTGATACGGCATATGCCTATAAACACCTTTACTCAAAAGAACTAGGCAACAAAACTTAAAAAAAAAAGCTTTTGAAATTTGTGCTTTCTTTCTTGCACATTCTCTTCCTTAAGAAAAAGTCTTAAGGGTTTTTGTCATTTTGAAAAAGTATCTCATACATTGTTGTAATTTTATCAATAAAATTAAAGAATTACGCATATTCTTTTAAAATATAGAAAAGTGAGGAGAGATGAACACCCTAACTTTCCCTCAAAATATTTATTTTTTCAAAATCCCAAATCGGTGGGAAAGGAAAGTAAAAAAAAATGTTTAAATATAACATATCCATATTATCCATTCTACCGTTATCAAATTACAAACAATATTTTTAAACTTATATACTTCACGTAATTGACATTAAAAATTATAATAAATTTTTTTTATTATAATTTTTTTTAATATTATATTCATATTTTTTTAATGTAATGTTTATTTTACTTTTTATTATTTAATTTATAATATTTATATTATTATTTTAATTAAAAATAAATGGTATAATTGAAAATGTATATTATAATTTATCTTTTCTTTCTTTTTCACACTTTAATCAAACAATGATAGCTAACATTTCTTTTCTTTTTTCTTTCCCTAACACATTTTAATTATCCAAATAAGGGAAAGATTAGACCTGCTCATGGGCCGGGCAGCCCGTCGGGCCCGTATTGGGCCGGGTCTGGATAGGATATTTTTTATCCGGCCCGGCCCAGAACAATATTTTTTTATTATAATAATATTATTTTATTTAATTTTAATTATAAAAATATAAAAAAAATACTTTTTTAATATAATCAACAGTGAATTCGGGTCTACCGGACCAGCCCGGTCGGACCCAGGGTCAGACCTGGGCAAAGAAGTTGAAAAAAAATTGGGTCGCGGCCCGGCCTGATCCATGAGCAGGTCTAGAAAAGATGTATCATTTTTTTTCTTTAAATTTTTTTTTTTTTACTAATATCTATCTAAATATAGCGTTAATTATTATTATTATTTTTTGACAAGGGAGGAGAATGGGGAAGGTTGTTGAGATTTCTGACCCGTTTTAACTTCCTGCAATTAAACTCCAACATACTCTAGTCTGAACAATAAAGAGAATTGTTTAAAACATTGAGAAGTTAAATTCCCACCATAATAATTGTTAGATATATTTACAATCTTTTAAAAGAATGAAAGTACCATTGAAATAAATAAATATAATCCATATAATATTTTATAAGCTTAAGCTATATCAAATTTCAATGGTTGTTTATCTATCCCAAAGGGTATTCCATGGAGGGGACATATCCTCTTAACTTATGCAAGTGAACAATTGCTTCACTAAACTCAAAAAAAAAAAAAAAAAAAAAATTTGCTTGGACAAGTTGAAGCCACGTGCATGAATTCAAATAAGGGAAACAAAGCAATGGTAGAATTAATAAAAAGAACAAAAATTAAATGTAAATTGCATAAATGTTTTTTTTTTCTTCTAATTCATGTTATTCAGATTTTTTAATTTTTTTAGCATATTAGACACCTGATCTTATACATATTTGAATATAAATTTTTAAATAAATGAATTTAAAAAAAAAAATTAAAAGTACATTCAACACCTGATCTTATACATATTTGAATATAAATTTTCAAATAAATGATTTTAAAAAAAAATTAAATATACTTTAACGGACATATAACCATATTCGATATTATTTTTTAATCCAAATAACATAGTTTTTTAAAAAAATATGCTTGGCTTCTTCTTTTTATTTGAGGAAGAAAATTTGAATTTTGCTCGTTGAATAATCATTAATTAAATGTTCCAATGCTAAACAAAGGTAGTTGGTTCAATGTAAATGGGCAAAAAAAAGAAAGAAAGAAAAAAAAAAAAGGGCAAGAGGGCAAAATATTTTTTAGGTTTTCAAACATAACATGATCACAAAGACTCAAAGAGCAACCTTTACTTTTGGACTAGGGGTGTAAACGAGACACCTGTGCTCGCAAGCTACTCGAGTTCGACCCGAAAAAAAACTCGAATTCGATTCGGTCATTATCGAGCCGAGCTCGAGCAGCTCGAGCTATCGAGCGAGCCGAGTTCGAGTATCTTAATACCCGATTCGAGCAGCTCGCGAGCCTAATCGAGCTTTTTTTTATTTATAATATTTTTATTATTAATTTACTATTTTACCCTTAATATATATATACATACTTAAAAACCCTTATTTCGAGCTCGGGCTCGAGTATATAAACGAGCCTAATCGAGTCGAGCTCGAATAGTTCGATTTTATCTCGAGCCAAGCTCGAGCTTAAAAAATGATACTCGATGGAGCTCGAACCGAGCTTCGAGCTTCGAGTTTCGAATCGAGCTCGAGCTTCTCAATATTCGAGCTTGGCTCGGCTCGATTACAGCCCTATTCCGGACTACGGATAGACTTTTTTTTTATGATTTTGATTTTTCTAATATTGAATGAGAGGTTTGTTTGTCCCTATAAAATGACTAAATTACCCTTTAACTCTTTCAAGTATGAGTGTCGGTAGACAGACAAGACAACATTGAGAGCTGTCCTCCCCACATCATTGTTTCTTCTTGTTCTTTTCTCTCTCTCTCTCTCTCTCTCTTTTTTTAAATCTATTTTTTGCATTTCATTTTTTAACTCAAATTTCATGTTAGAACAATAGCAACAAACAACAATCGGTTGTTAAGAAATATGATATTTTGAATCATATAAAAAAAATGAGATTTCAAGCCTACAAGCACACTTGGGATTACTTGGAAAAGTATGCATTTGATAGAAACAACTATTTGTCAACAAAAATAGTATTAAAAAAAAAAAGGAAATTAATTTGCAAAAAAGAGAGAGAAGGAAAAAAATAAAAAATTTAAGGGTGATTTTATTTCATCCAAAAAAAAAAGTATAACTCTTATGCAGGTTGCAGGTCCTAAATGTGCTGATCTGCTCTTTGGTGTGAAATTGGTTTCATTTCACTTGAAAAGGACATTTCAAAGAGTTGAAAAGGTAAATTTGAATTTGGAGTAATGGGTGTATAAAGGAGTTCATAAGAGAATAAATTGTAAATGAATTTTATATTTATTGAATGTTAATATGGTATTTATTGAATATCATTTTCTTAAAAATAATTTTAAAAATTGATTGGATTAAATCTATACTTCAATGGATCATTCTTGTTGTATTATGACATTTATAAAAAAAACAAAAAAGAGAAATTTTATTATGTTTGATAAAATCATCAAAATTTATGTAATTTCGATTTTTATTTTTTTTGAAATATTTATATCAATATTCGTATTGATATATATCTAGACATAAATATAAGAATATGATATTTTCAAAAATCTTCAAATACATAAAAAAAATTAAAAAAATCCATATCAAACACGTATCTTTATCAAACATCCTATTCAAATTCAAATAACATACACCAAAACTCTTTAAATCTTTTCACAGCTTAATAACATTAAAAATGTCAGTATCTCCCTTATAAAAGATAATACAGATGTCCCCATTTGATCATTTCCATTAATGCAGGGTCCACTAAGATGCTTTCTTTGAAACAAACATTAAAAAATAATTAAATGAAAATTGAAAGAAAAAATATATATATATATATATATATATATTAGTAGTAGCATGGAAAGGAAAAGCATACCTTTTCTTTTATATATATAAATTTTTGGCTTTAGGTTTTGGTACAAAATTTTCTCGAGAAAATTCCTAATTGGTCTTAGGGTTTTGAGCTTGCTTGAAAGCAACAGTGGGAGCTATTCTACAATTCCTCCTCTGATGTTCTACCACAAGTTCTCCAGCAAACCAATCTAATTTGTCGAAATTACTTTCTTCTCCAATCCTTTTGCCTCCAAACAAGACTGATTCAACGTTTTTCTGCTTCAGCATTTCCTCAGCTATTCCTATCAGCATCTTTACATTGCTGGGGCTGGGATCTGTATCTACATTAGGGCCACACCGCCCTAAACTGGACCCATTTGCCTGTCACCAAAAAAATTTATTGGAAAAGCAACCAAAAAAGAAAAATGATTATAAAGAAGCCATGATTTCATAATTCAATATCTTAAAAGACTGATGACTAAAGAAAACATTAATTTCATCCACCAAACATAATAATTAATCAAAAGGTCCCAAAGATATGATCCCCGGACTTAAAATGAGTGACGGATATAAGTATATTTTTGACACATATATATCAATTTTTTTAAAATTTTTTTATATATTTAAAAAATCATACTTATACTCGTATCTAAATATATATCGAATATCATATTTTAATTTGTTTTAGCTTTTCAAACAAACAATTAAGGTTGTACTGAACCTAATAAAAATACCAAAAGCCTGCTTCAGTGTGTTCATTAAAATGGGACCTAATTGTTTTTCCCACTTTCACCTTTATGAAAATTCTACTTTCATTAGCCAGCTGAAAACTATCATATAAAGCTAGTAAATAGATACCTGCAAAAAGAAAATTATATATGACCACTAAATTTCTTGGTCCTTTTGGTGAAAATGACTACTTTCATTTGACAAATTGAGAGGACAATCCACAATCCAAACTAGAAGAACCTTCCTCCCTACTCTTATTTATCGCAGTTGCGGATGTAACGAATACTATCACGATCAATTATGATAAATATCAACAATAAAGAGAACTGAAACCGTAAAATAACGACCGCAACATAATATTACAACCACTATTTAAATCATCGATATTATTATAATCAGCCTAGTAATAAAAGCTAAGATAAGCTAATTATAGAAGGCATGTTTACCACACTACCTAATACAGGTACATGAATCATGAATGGCATTTTCTGCTTCAATCAATGATGTCCCACACTCTTAAACCAAAGCTTTTCTCTAACAAACAAAGGCAAGATATCCTCCACAGCATCAAATGAAAGTTTTTAAAACTGTAGAAAAACATTCCCATATTATTCAAGAACTTCGAGGAATGAACCAAACTCCAACTAAGCAAAGCTTTCCTAATGGATTGAATTATGTGAAACAGAATAGAAAACTGAAAGAATTCTCTTTGACCAAAAGAATTTCTATTTGTAAAGCAAAATTTTGAAAGCTTTTTCTCTTAGACAATTCAACAGCTGCTGCTTTAGGTCCCAGTTCAAAGAATACCTGACAATTTTGACCAAAATACACACAACTTGAAAGAAAGTTGCAGCAAGCAATGGAACTTTAATTAAAAAATTTTACTAACAAATGTTCTAAAGATATTATTTAAGATTATTATATATAGTAATATTTTCATCCAATATATTAAAAATAATAAATAAAATTATCAATTATTACATTTAATACAATATTATTACAATAAATAATATATTAGCTAACCTTAAAAAGTACTCTAAGGACACTCAGATTACAAAACTCTTACTTTAACTAATACAATCAGACCATCAATTGGTCTTTGGGTTGAGCAAACCAAAAACCCCATTGTTTTAGGAGTTTGCCAAAGCAAAACCTGCCCCAAAACCCCAAAATCATCACGTGCCACCCAAAACCACCACCCCTGCCTGAAGCTGAGGTCTCCAATTTTACCCATTCCCCAAAATTAGGCATAGATTTCAATTCATGCCCTCGACTATACACTACTTAAACAGCCCTAAGCTTAATCAGTGTCACTAAATTGGAAAATCACAAGCACCAAATGACCCCATTGTCCGATATAGAGATTTAAATAACGATCGTTATTTTGCGATTTCAATTTTTTTATTATCGATATTTATGACCGATATTTATCGCAATTGATTGCGATAAAATTAATAACGTCTACAATCGCAATATACATAACGCGATCAAGAATTTATTCGCGATCGCAATTTCAATCCGAGATAAAAAAAACAAAGATTACCAACGTTTGAACCCCTTATTCAAGAATTCCAATGTGCAAAAGACAAGAGCCTTAGCTCCTTCTCCAGCCTGGCTTCCATTGTCCCTTTTGCATTGGAAATGACAAAAACGGAAGTTGCTAAAGACAATCACAAATGTTTGAACTGTCTAAAGCCTATCATCAAAATGTTGTTATAAATTATAGTACTTTTACTTGCACGTAATAAAATACATAAAAATTATAGTTTTTGTGTCCTGAAATATACCTGAATTCTTACGTAGTTACTGCTTCTGCATTGTCCAAACGCCATGGCTACGGCTTGGTCCACCGAGTCGGCCGAACCGTCACCGGATATTCGAGCCATTGGTTTAGCCCAATCCTTGACCCTCCAATTCTTGACTTTCTCATATTCATAGCTAATCTCGAGTAGCTGGCCGGTCCCCACTGACAATACCAACAAATCCTCAACCCCTCTGACAAAAGGAAATTCCTGTTTGTTATGCAACACGTGCGTAATTGCTGCTGCCGTTGGGTTGCTCATAGCCAACCCACCATCAACCGCCACGCACTTGGTTTGACCATCTACAGACCGCATTAAAACCGGTTCGAATAAACCCGGTTCAGCCGACGTGGCCCGACAAACCTCCCATAATGGAAAATCAAAACTATCCGTCTCCAAGGCATCCGCCCTGGAAAACAAAAACGGTGCCGTGCTGGAAAGATCATAACAGGGAATCAAAACCGGTTTTAGAGTATCCTTCAACGTTAAACTCCTTCCGTCCGCCGTGAACGCCTCCTTCATCGCCTTCTCCAAACCGGTTGAATTGGACCCGGTCGAACCATTTTTCAAAATCTTCTTCAAAATACCGCGGTTTTTACCCGACCCGGACCGGTATATCCGCTTCCCATTCTCAGCAAGGAACCGCCACGTCTCCTCAGCGGTAAAAGTCGGGCGGTTGCTATCTTTGGAGGCGAAAAGCATGGCGGTGAAGATACCACCAACGCCAGAACCGGCGGCGACGTCGAAAAAATCGGCGATTCGAGCATTTGGATTGCCCGACTTGGATTGCAAGGCGTGTTCAAGATAAGCCAAAGTTTTCCCACAAAGAATCCCTCTCATGCCACCGCTATCAATACTCAAAATACAGATTTTACCCCTCTGGTTCTTGATAGCTGACAAGGAATTCTCATCACGCCGTTGATCCAACAGCGGCTCAACATTCGATTCAGAAGCCGGAGAGATCGGTTTCGGAATCCATAGCTTCTGATGATCATCGTACCCAAACAAAAATTTACTTTCCAGAATCGAAAAGATTTCGTAACTCAACTTATCTGTGTCGATGCTCGGTTCTTGCATCTCTGATGAAGTATTCGACGACATTATCAAACACCAATAACCCAATATCTAAACACCAAAAAATAGAAAGGAAAACTCTCTTCTTTCTAGGAAGTGAATTGTTTTTGCATACTCCAAACTGGGATTGCTTCCTTTTCGTTTATTTACTTTTTACTAAGCAGCAGTTATTGTTTTTTCGACAACCTTGCCATTAACGCCAGCCCTCACATGAAAATTCTTTCTGCCAAATGAAAATTTGGTGAGCTTAGCTTTAAATCAATAATAATGAATAATAACATTAATATAAGTGAAGATTTTCCAAAGTAAGTATCACCTTATTTGACAAGAATGTTCAACCAACATTTATCAGCCAACATTTATCAGCTTCTAAAATGGAAAATCACTCCCTATTTCTCGATCGTTATCATCATAACCAAAAAAAAACCCAAAAATCTCCAAATTCTTTTTCAAATTCACGCCTTTGCCTTCGAGTTCACAAATTCTATCTATCTATCTTATTTGTCTTTTGCTTTCTATTTCGATAAGTAACCATCAAAGAAAACAAAAGCCCTTAAAAAGAAGGCCAAAACCCCAGAAGAAGACAAAGAAAAGAACCCAGAAACGAAAAAAGAAGGCAAAAGCAAGAACAACGGCAGCAGTTTACTTTCAGAGGATGTCTGTTTATTTTAGCCTTTTAAATAATAAAAATATCATTTTCCTTTTTTATTTATTTTAATTGTTTTAATATAACTTCATTTACCGTTTCAAGAAACAGCAAGGGGTAACCACCGGTTGTAATTGTTTGTTGGTTTTTGATCAAACGGTGGATATTGTTTCATTAATATTTTGGTTCGTGATCAACGGTCCAAATAAGTTAAAAAAATTATTATTATTATTATTTTAATAATCTCCCGCGCTTGTCGTTAACCGCGTGGGGCCAAGGCGCCACCGCCGTCGGCAAAAGAATAGAGGAGCACCACTAATTATGGCCAAAAATATATAAACTTTTTTGTTGACAAATTTGCCCTTTGGGTAAAAAATGGGTTTCATTTTGGATAAAAAAAATGTGGGGTCAATTTTTGAAAGCTGTAACAGTAGGGGAAAAAGTGTTTAGTTATTAAATGTCTAATATCATGAGTTAAAGTGATATTTATAAAAAATTATGTAATTAATATTAAATTTAATAAAAATAATATATTAAATATATTTTAATATTTAAAAAATAATAATTAAATAATTTTTAATTAATATTTATAGATATTTATTAACGGGACTCTTTAACTATTTTAAAGTGCAATGAAATTGAGGGTAGTGAAAAGGTGAAAAATAGCATACTTAATAATTTTACATATAAATTATTACATTAAATGGATAAGATACGAAAAATAATTAAAATATTATTAAATATAAAAATATAATATAAATATATGAATATATTAAAATATATATATAAATATATTATTAACGTATTAAATTTTATATAAATATATAACACTTTAAATAAAATTATAAACATAAAAAATAATATAAATTATCTACAAATATAATTTAAATACAGAAATTATTAAATTTAAAAATAATTATCGAAGGACAAGTTGGTCAACAAATTGACTAAAGTTATAGTAAATAATTTTTTATTATTCACCAATTTGACCGTTTTTATTGGAGTGATTGAATTTGAATGGGTACGTTACAAGAGAAAAACAGCACTTCCAAACTAAAAAAAAAAAAGAAGGTAAAAAGTTAATTCTTTACTTTATTTAAATTGAAGTGACAAGTTTTTAATCACATTTTTAAATTTTTTATCTATAAATAATGATTGTACAAATGCTAAGCATGCACAAATACATGAAAAATGAAAAAGGTGAGAATTTAATTAATACTCAATAATAAAAAATTCATACTCACATTTTTTTGGGCCTGTTTTGTTAACTTGATTAAAAAAAAAAAAACATCACTTATAAAATAAAAAATATTTTTGGTTTTTAATTTACTTTTCAAAATTGAAAAATTAAAAAATAATTATTTGATTCACATTTTGTTAAAAAAATTTATTTATTACTTTTATTTTGTTTGAAATTGTCAATTTTATTACTTTAATTTATAAGTTAAGAGAAACAGAACTTCTTAATTGTTAGTATTTATCAATTTTACTTGTAAAGTTAGCAAGGTTAAATCGACAAAAATCAATATATATATATATATATATATATATATATATATATATATATTGACAATGAAAAAAAAGGAACATTAATTTTTATTTTATTTTTTTAACAAAAAAGCATGCAATAGTTTTACTGGCATAAGTAAACTCTTTATCTTATTCTATATGAAGTAAAAAAGATAATTAGGATCATTTCAAAAATGGATTCATCTTTGAATTTGGTAGTGGAATTTTTTTTAATTTTACAAACAAAATCAAAAGATTGACATATGTTTCATTTAATTTTTAAAATTTTTAAATATATCTTAAAAGATATGTGTCACCTAATTAATCCTGCTTATAATCCACTAACAACGAATGAAATAATTTCTCTTAAAAAATTATTCAAATTATTCTGCAACCCCTACCAAAAGATTGACGTTTTTACTTGCTTCTATAACCTCTTCCAAAAAAAAAAAAAAAACCTAAAGCTTGAATATTCTGTAAATTTTAGCCAAGATATGGCATCTCATTGTATTAATTGTTAAGCTCAAATGATTTTTTATGTACATTTTAGATGATTTCCATTTGTGCAATTTTTTTAAAAAAAAATTATGAGTTTGGCTTTTTTAATTTATTTTTCATACAATGACAATGAGATTTTTAAATTTTAGAAACGATGTCAAAATATTATCACATATTTCATTATTTTTTATGTAGATTTATTAACCTTTTTAAAATATATCCTAATAAAGTATGTGAGGGATTTTTCATTTTATTGATGAAAAAGTTAAACTTCATAGATGATAAATTAGGTAATTGTTTTTTACTTTGACTTCTATTAAATTAGTAATTAATACAACTTATAGAAGAATAATTAGGGCTACAAAGTAATTTTAAGCGAAAACCAAAACAAAATTTAGTCAGACGTGGAACAGTGTAGAACTTTTTAGTTCTTTGATTTGAGAAGGACTATTCAATATTCATGACGTGAAGTCCTCATCAATCCCTCTCTATTTTTTTTTCTATTTATAAAAAAAACATTTGACATTTTCAAATATTCCTTTCAATTAATAAAAATAAATAAAATGAAAACTCCTTTCAATTAAAAAAAGTTTTGTTATCTATCTATTAATTTTTTTAAAGAATTATATTTTTTGTTATTCAAAGATAGTATTATTATTTTTTTATATTTATATTTATAATTATATATTATCAAATTATATATTTTTTACTCTTTCTAATAAAAAGTGATATTATTGTATTTTATTATTTTTACATGTATTAATTATCAATTTACTTAATTTTTTACTATTTCTAATAAAAAATAATACTACTATATTTATTATCTTTACATCTATTAATTATCAAATTACTTAAATTTCTTACTCTATATAATAAAAAGTAATATTAGCATTTTATTATCTTTACATTTATTAGTTATCAAATTACTTAATTTATTACTCTTTTTAATTAAAAGTAATATTACAGCATTTTATTATTTTTACATTTATTAGTCATCAAATTATTTAATTTCTTACTTCTAATAAAAAGTAATATTACACCATTTTTTTTTTTACATCAGTTAGTTATCAAATTACTTAGTTTTTATTCTTTCTAATAAAAAGCAATATTACTGTATTTTATTAATGTTGAAAAGCAATTTTTTCTATTAAATAAGAAATTAAAAAAAAGATTGAGTACTAATAAAAACCATCCATATTGCATAAATATAATTTAAATTCAAAGAAATATTTTATTTGTATTAATTATCAATTTTTACCTAATATGGGAGGAGTTCTCAAGACTCCAGCTAGTTTTGAAATGGAAAAAATATAATCCAATTTCTTATTGTTTCAAACTTCATGAAATCACTTAACTATAGCATAAAAAATTGAATGTTTAACATGTATTTAATTTCATGGTCAGGTTTGAGATAAGATTTTGATAATTTGGATCATCTGACCTAGATTATTATTTATATAACAAACAAATTATTTAAATTTGATTATAAAAATATTAATATAAAATATTTTTTAATATTTTAAATAGTAAATAAGTTCTTGGGTCTGGCCAAGTTCAAGCAAACAAAAATATTTTCTATTAGGGCTCGACCTGGTCCAACCCACAGACACTTCTATATTTAACTTATAATTAAGTGGTTAATGATTAAAGGTGTTCATGGTTGAACCCTAATCTCTCAAGCTGAATCTTGAACTGGAAATTTTAGATCTAGTCCAATCAAATTCAACTCAAGAAAATTATTATATTTAATAAATAAATTTTTTTATTTTAATTATAAAATATATTAAAAATAATAATATGATTTTTATGTATATAATAATAGATATGATATAAATTGACAAATCAAGTTTGTGTCCAAATTTAAGTTTTCAAAATGTCAAACGAGCCTGATCTTAGTTCAACCCATCAACAACACCTCTATTTATGGTTCAACTATTTGAATAACACTTACAGATCATGATCGACAAGTTTCTTATATTCAAATCATGAAATCATCTTAATGGAAAGCATGAAAGGAAGAAAGAATCCATTGTTCTTCATAAAAAGTGGAGGATAAAGCCAATTTCCACATTTCTTTCATGCAGCAAATTAGTGTTTCTTATCCTCATTATTATTATCAATAAAATGCAATTTTCCACTTCAAGCTAACATGTTGTGGCCAATAACTTTATGTACTAGCTTTACTGATCCTAGGCTTAATGCTAATGATGAAGAATGGCATGATAATTTTGTTTTCTTTTTTTCAACACATCCTAAATTTCCAAAAAGTATTTGAAAGATTAACAGGAATTTGTTTCAAAGTCTGAATAATTATTATTTTATGCACATCAACAGTAAATTTTTTAAATTTCACAAACAGATTTAACTAATTCACCTGTGTTCACTTCTATCAGTATATTAATTTTCTTAACTATTTATAGTTAAGTGAATATATGAGAAATTCGTAAATATATTTTTTAGAGTTTAAAAACTTGGTATATATATAATATGATTTTTTTCCAGACTTTTTATTATCTCCTTTTTTCACATTAGTAGCTATATTATATTATTAAACGTTGGTTGTATTGCTTGTTAAGTTATATAAAATCATGTATTAGTTGTATTGCTTATTTTGGTATTTAAATTGTTTTAGAAAGTGATTAAAAATTCGGTTAATCGAAAATCGATCGAATTAATAAAAAAAATTCGGTCAGTTAAAATTACTTTTGTAATTCGATTTAGTTAACGGTTAATGAAAATAAAATATCGCTTAATTCGATTCATGTTTATTCAATTCGGTTATTAATCAACCTGAAACTCATTCATGTTTTAGGGATTTCATTGGTGCATATATACAGATTTTCTTCTTGGTTTTTGGTCTTTGATAGCTAATATAACTAGTAAGACAAAAGGCACTTAGTCCACTAATTACGGGAGGTGGTCTCTATAATCATGATTAGAATAATAAGTGGGATTTTTCAAAATCACAAGTGACAAAAGCCAGTGTTTTGTAGGAAAATAAAAATAAAAAAGAGTTCCATTAACCTTGTATTGGAATATTACAGTTGACACCAACTAAGCTCCAAATTCAGCTTTTTAATTAGCTATAATTCTTAGGTCTTAACACAATGGAAGTTTTATATCCTTGATTTTAGCTCAATGGCTTACAGTAATCTCTATGAACAATTTACTAATATCTCTTTGGCTATGCCATTTCAATTGATATCAAATGTCAAAGATTTTTATTTTTTTCTTTTTGGTGCCAAAAAATTTAAGTGAAGGAGAAATTATCTCATTTCAAGATGAAAGCATATTACAAATTTCAAGGAAAACTTATGTTAAACTTACAAATCATATATCAAGAGAGATTATTGATAACGAGAATAGAGTCTAATATTTACAAACGAAATATTCGATACTTAACAACTCAATTAACCATGTCCACGGCTCTTGAATTCCCGTATTCAAAATTTAAAAAAAAAAAAAGAAGTTTTGTTTGACCCCATCCATCCCTCCCCAAAAATTGAAAAACTTAAAAACAAAAGCCACAATGAAACAGCTGTGGTGATGTATGCACGTGTGGGAGGGAGTGTTAATGGCATTTATTGAGCCAAGGGATGGGGGAGGTCTCAGTCAGTCCAGCTGCAAAGAGACTGGAGTTTCAACTTTCAAGGTCAAGGGCAGCAAAAACAAACCACAATAAACAGTAAAACATAGCTTCCCTTGGCTTCTTCTTCGTCTTATTCTTATTGATCTTCTTCTCTCTATTGTAGGATTTTTGCCCCTTTTTTTTTTTCTGTCACAATCTTTTCAAATTTTGCCACAGCCTTATTCCCAACTCCATAACTTCCTCCTGGTCATTGTCACATTTATCTCCAGCCCATTACCCTATTAACCCTACCATGTAATTTCCCTTGTGCCCTTTTTGACAAATTGCTGGCAAAAGGATAATGATATTCCAACATCAACTATAAATTTTTTCTTGTCCTTTTGAAATTTTTAGCCTCTAAATTTAGGTCTATTTCAGGGATTTAAATTGCGAATTGAACGTGTTTTTGGTCACGTCACATTTATCGCAATTGCGAATGTAATGGATATTATCGCGATCAATTATAATAAATATCGACGATAAATATCAACAGAGAAAAGAGTCAAAATCTTAAAATAATAACAATAACATCGCATTACGATCACTAAAATCCCCGGTCCATGCTCTTTAACCAAAAGAAGAAAATGTATATCTGAATTAGGCAATGCCAAATGCCAAGCAAGAAATTATGATATGATATCCATAAAGTATTTTCTGCTCTCCCCCCCCCCCTTCCTCCAGACTTTGATAAAAACATTAGGTTTTGGCCCATTTTGTTTTCCATTCAAAATTTCTAGGTCCATAATTGTTGTACCCAGGTCATGTTAATATGTTCTTTAGGGTTGCATGGGCCTAGGCATGAGCCTAGTTTGGCTATAAGTTAATTGGATAAAATCTGATAAGACTTTTTTTATAGATCATAAAATCTTTAACCTATTACTTATTTAACATTCCTACTCCACTCAAAGGGATAAGAAGAAAGAGAATATAGGTTCAAACTTGAATTTTACATGATTGTATGAAATTACAAAGGTAAATCAAGTGCAACAAACAAAAAAATTGGATTAAGTAACTGCATGATTTTAAGACAGAAAAATTGAGAGTTGATTGTCTACAAGAACATGGCTTCAAGGCCCAAAGTGGCACCATGAGCATCCCAATACTCAACATTGAACACCTGCAGGAAATGAAAAAATAAAATAAAGAAAAAATATCCAAAAAATAAAATAAAATAAAGAAAAAAAAAAAAACTTAGATGGTCCCTCCCAACCCAAGTAGCCAACTTCATCTGGCTCAACAATCAAAGTTTGTAAATTCTAATGTGGTCCACTTCCAAGATATTTGGGATTCTTGCATTTACACTTTTACAGTCCATTCATTTTGCACACACAGTTCCCACTTTCCTTGCTTCCATGGATACCAAGTGCATGACTTTATCTTCTTCCTCATTTTTTATTTTTATTTTTTGGATAAGCTTCATCTTCTACCTTAACCCCCAAAACTCACATAAAAAAATGCAATAATAATTCCAAAGTGGGAAATTATTCACAAAAGAAAAAATTCGTTTTTGATGCACTGTCAATGTATAGACTTTATATACTGACAATGAATCCTACACTGACACCTCATTAAAAAGTTAACCCCTAACCTTAACTCCTCACCCCTAACTTTAACCATTAACCTCTAACCTAACAGGTGGCATCATAGGATGCATTGATAGTGTATAACCCTATACACTAACAGTGTATCAAATATTAATCCCCAAAGAAAAAATAGAGTCTGCCTCAAATTCAGGATGTATGATGTAAACTTTCTTCTTCTCTCTTTTTTTCTTTTTTCACTCAACAATAAAACATTACCTTCATTTTAATTTTTCTATATGATCATCAGTTTCTTTATTTCTTTATTTATTTATTTGGGTTGGTCCTAGCAACAACAGAAGTAAAAGATAAAGAGTAAAGCATCTTATATGAGAATATAATTTTTTTTTTTTTTTTTTTTGTGTTTGAGGTTATATTGCCATTGAATACATACTTTTTTACCATTTTTACTTGTGGCTATAACCTGCTGAGAGGCAAATCATCAAGTTACTAATGATTAGTCTTAAACATGAAAAAGCTTGTCAATTACTTGAAGTAAGAACTAAAATTTAAAAGACAAAACTAAGTTTCTTTTGTTGGATTGGGGATGGTAGCTGAATGAGGGATGAACAAATTAAACTCATTCTTGGAGCATCTTCAGTTGATTCAAATTGAGATGCAAGTCATCTTCCTGTATCATCATGGCCTGTTTTGGCATAGACAAAGAAAAGCTACAAGGAACAAATGAAAATTTTATTAATAGAACAAGGTCAATGATTCATGGCACTTGAAAACTATGTTACTCGAATTCGGGTTTGAATGTCGGACACGGATATGTGTCCGACATGGGTATGTTTGATTCATTCTTAGTTTTTTTATGTATTTGAAGGGTTCTTAAGATATTATATTTTCATACCTATGTCCGAATATGCATCGAACACGGAAATGTCAAACACAAATATTTTAAAAAAAAATGAAAAGTCGAAAAACAACATTGCTTTGAAAATTAATGGATGTTTGTGCAACATTGTCTCAAAGTAATAAAAGTTAATATTTCAGGAGAGGGAAGCTCAGAGAGAAGAAATTTTGCCCAACCAAGCTTTCAAACGTGGTAAAAGCCTCAGTTTCTTAAAATAATATGTTAGGAACAGGAAGTCATGATTAATTTGCTGCAAGACTTTCAGTTTAAGATACAACTTTCAGAACATAAAGAAATTTGTTAAGAATGACTTATGATAATTTGTACTGAATTGCTAGGTTGGAATCATTAAATTCAGAATCTCATAAAGCACAACCTAACTTTCCTAAAGCAATCAATTAAAACACAATTTAAAGTTTGATTTCACCATATAAAAGTGAAAGGTAATACATAAAAAAAAGTCACGAATTCAAAGTGTTAAAAGATAAAGTATTTTTGTATATTGAATTGTGTAGAAATTTATATAAGAGTGTCTTATTTATACAGGAGAGTTCTCACCATCTAAGAAAATAATCAACATAGTAATAATTACAATAATAGCTGAATCGTAATCGTAATCTGAATCCCTAAGATTACAATAATAACCTAACTATACAATTAATATATTAACATCGCCTCTCAAACTCAAGGTGGTATTGTAGATATCAACTTGAGTTTGGAAACCAAATCTTGAAAACGACTAGGAAAATGTGTCTTTGTGAAGATATCAGCTGGTTGATCCAAGGAAGACACAAAAATAAAATGAACAGTTCCTTGTGTAACATGATGACGGATAAAGTGACAGTTAATCTCAATATGTTTGGTGCGTTCATGAAACACATCGTTATAGGCAATCTGAATGGCACTACGATTATCTCAATGAAGTTGGGTGCCAGAAGATAAGGAAATACCCATATCAGCAAGTAATCGGCGAAGCCAAAGTAACTCTGAAGTGGTATCAGCAAGAGCACAGTATTCAGATTCAGTACTGGATCGAGCAATAACAGTTTGTTTCTTGCTTCGCCAAGAGATGGGAGAGTCTCCTAGGAAGAAACAATATCCAGTAGTGGAACGGCGATCTGTAGGATCTCTGACCCAATTGGCATCAGAATACCCCGATAGTACCAAAGATGTATGAGAGAGAAGCGAAGTCCATGAAATAGTGTACCTTTGATATTTCGAAGAATCCGAAGAACAGCAGAAAAATGATTGGATCGAGGAGCGGCCATAAATTGGCTAACAAGATGAACAACATAGGCAATATCATGCCGAGTTACAGTGAGATAGACCAAACTTCCAACAAGTTGACAGTATAATGTAGGATCAGAAAGCAGTGTACCATCCATTGGAGTAATTTTAACATTAGCCTCCAACGGAGTAGAGACAATTTTACTGTCAGTAATGCCAGCTCAAGAAAGCAAGTCAGAAGCATATTTAGCTTGAGAGAGATAATAGCCATTAGAATTAGAAGATACCTCAAGTCCCAAGAAATAATTAAGAGAACCAAGATCCTTCATTTCAAACTATTGACGAAGAAACTCCTTTAATTCAGCAATGCAAGATTGGTCATCACTAGTGATAATCATATCATCCACATAGAGCAAAAGTAAAACAATACCATGACTAGTTTGCCGAATGAATAATGCTGAATCATGAGAACTAGAAGTAAAACCAAGTTGGGCAATGGTCGAACTGAATTTTGCAAACCAAGCTCTGGGTGCCTGTTTCAAACCATATAAGGCCTTTTGAAGCTTGCAAACTATGTGAGGAGGATGAGAATAACCAGGTAGGGGTACCATATATACTTCTTCCTGTAAGTCACCATTGAGAAAAGCATTTTTAACATCCATCTGAAGAAGTTTCCATCGTTTAACAGCAGCGATGGCTAATAAGCTGCTCACAGAAGTTATCCGAGCCACTGGAGCAAAGGTTTCCTCATAATCGATTCCATATTCTTGTTTATACCCTTTGGCTACAAGACGAGCTTTGTACCTTTCAATAGAACCATCAGAATGAGTTTTGATTTTGTAGACCCATTTGTAACCAATAGTAGTCTTGCCATGAGGAAGATCAACTAAATCCCAAGTATGAGTTTTCTCAAGAGCCTGAAGTTCTTCAGCCATAGCTTGCTGCCAATGAGGGTCAGTACTAGCCTCACGATAAGATTGAGGTTCATGCAAGTTAACAATAGCATAAAAACAATGATAGTCATTAAAATGATGGGGAATTTCTCTTACCTGGGTAGACCAACGAGGAGCATGTACATTATCAACAATTGGATTGGATTCAATGGGAACAGGCGCAAGAGCAGGAGCTTGATTTGGCTCATCAGATGTAAGTGTCTCTGAACTGGGGAATAACTCAACAAATGGATCACTAAAGAACTGGGAGGAAGTGGAAAAAGAAGAATGAAACTTTGACAAAGAAGAGAACATAGTATCCTCCCAAAAAATGACATGTCTAGAGATTCGTAATCTATTAGAAATAGGATCCCAACAGCGATAACCCTTGTGTTTAATCCCATAACCAAGAAAACAACAAAGACGAGCACGTGGTTCCAACTTATTGTATTCATGTAGTTGAAGTAGAACAAAACAGGCAGACCTAAAAGGTTTAAGAGCAGAGTAATCAGGAAGTTTACCAAACAGACGTTCAAAAGGAGAGAGATTATGAAGAGTCTGAGTTGGAGTTCGATTTATTGTATGCACAACTGTTAAGGCAGCCTCACCCCAAAATTTTTCGGGACAGTTGGCAAAAATAAGAAGAGCACGAACGTAATCAAGGATGTGACGATGCTTACGTTCTGCTCTACCATTCTGCTGAGAGTTACAAGGACAAGACCGTTGAATAAGGTACCCTGCTGATCAAGAAACTGAAGAAGATAAGTTTCTTTATATTCCATGGCATTATCAGTTCGAAGTGTTTTAATGGTAGAAGAAAACTGGGTTTTAACCATGGTTGCATATTTAATGTATATTTGGGGTAACTCAGATGCTGTTTAAAAAAATAAATTCATGTAAAACGAGAATAGTCATCAATAAATATAACAAAATACTGAAATCCATTGACTGATGAAATAGAGGAAGGACCCCAAATATCTGAATGGACAAGATCAAATGGAGACTGAAAATAGAATGACTATTATTAAAAGACAAAGCTGGTTGTTTAGCAAGTTGATAGTGTAAACAACGAAAAGACTCAAATTTAGTAGATCCTAACAACCCATGAGAGACCAGAAGACGTAATTTACTTGTGGAAGCATGACCAAGACGAAGATGCCACTTGTAAATAGAGGAATTAGTTATGGCAGCTGTAGACACCTGATTTTGGGCTCAGGACTCATAATTTAGTTCTTGGACTTTGTCTCAACCAAGTCTCATTTCCACTTGGTTTAAATTATTTATTTTATTATTTAATTTCTTTTAATTTATTATTTATTTATTTTTATTTTTCATTTTGTCTCTTTTGCATTTGGTGGTGGTCCTCCACCAATGTTGATTTGCTCTGGATTCTCGACCCCAACTCAGAAATGGGAGACAAATTTTGTCCCCCTCCACCAAAAGCCACCGAAAGAAATTGATTGTCCTTGAAACCTGGAAATCAAGAGCATCAGAATGGCTATAAAAATGCATGAAAAATCAACAAAAGAGGAGATCAGACAGCAGCACAATCACGACGAAAGAAAAACAAAAAAATCAAAAAGATTTTTTTTTTCTGAGTTCGAATTCGGATATTAAGGGATTCGCTAGACTAGAGTTTTGATTTGGAGAAAATTAAAGAGTAGAAACCTAGAGGAGGTATAGAGAGAGGTCTTGTGAGGATTGGTGGCCACCTTACTATTGCCGGAGAAGATATGGAGGTTGGAAGCCGCGGGCTTCAATCCTAGATCTAGGCTTTTTGAGATTGATTTTGGGAAAACTAGCTAGATATCGGGGTAGAGGAAGGCAAAAGGAACATTTTCGTTGAATTTAGGAATTTTTCTAGGTTTTCTTGCCAGCGATGAACTTCGGTGAGCAGCGGCGACACGAAGGAGACGACGGTCGAAACCTGGGTTTTTGGGGTGGCTGTTCTTGGTGTTCTTCATAGGTGAGAGGGAGAGAGTATTTTTTTTCTGGGGAAGGGGAAGAATGAAGTAAAAAAAAAGTTTTTTTTATAAGCAACCGGGTCGGGTTACGTGGATCTACGCGTCGGCCCGCCCAGGATCCGCGCAGCGACCCGCGTTGGTCGCTCAGGGTCCGCGCGGGTCGCACACTGGACCCGACCCGTTTGCATTTTTTTTGTTATTTCCTTTTATTTTTTATATATTTTATTTTTTATTTTTGCAAGTAGATTAATTTTTATTAATTATCTTTTATTTAAGTATGAATTTTAGTACGTTTATTATTATTTTATTATTATTTATTTTGCTCGTCTATTACTTTTTAGCATGATTTTATTTATTTATGTTATTTCTTAATTCGGATATTTAACTCAATTAAATTATATTTTATTCACAATAATCAATAAATCAAGATTTTTCGATGATGGAACTCGAAGAAGTCGCAAATGGTTGACTTCTAAGAATTTTCTAGGTAAGAAAAATTCTCTTAAATTCCACTAGCACTATGGAGAATTTAATTGAAAATTTCAATATAATAAATCAAAATTTATTTGATTTGATAATTAATAATAAGAAAGTATTTAAGAATAAAAGGTGTTAATTTTTAATCAAGGAAATAAATCAAGATCTATCCGATGATGAAACTCGAAAGAGTCGTAAAAGGTTGACTTCTAAGATTTTTTTAGGTGAGAAAAATCTTCTTAAATTCCACCAGAATGATGGAGAGTTTAAGTGAAAATTTCGATATCATGGATCGAGATATATATTTGGATAATAATTCGTAAGCATTTAAATGTGATTAGAAATTTCAATTCATAGAAGTTAGAAAGCTAACTGCCTTTTCATAAGATGTTAAAATAAATTCGACGACGGAGCCTTTTTGGGAGAGCAAATGGTTTCTCTTGAATACTCTTTAGGTGAAGAGATTTTTCTTGGAATTCTACCAGCATGATGGAGAATTCCTCGAAAATTTTTCCAATATTTAAATATTAAACTAAGAAACAAAAAACCATTAAATTTTAAGAACCTACAGGATAACACTAGGCTAATTAGGTACTATCTCTTGATAGGCGTCGTGGGGATGCTAATCCTTCCCCACGCGTAACCATACTCCCGAACCTAGTTCTGAACGTAGACCAAAACCTATTCTTTTTAAGGTACCTTAGTCGAGCTCAGGATCACTTTAGAAAGGATAGATTCACATAGGTGACTAATCACACCTAACAAAGATGATTAGTGGCGACTCCATTGTTTGCATCTAGCATGCCGAATTTGCGTTTGGCATGTTACGACAGCAGCAGAGACTTGTTTAACAGGAAGATGAAGAGAGATAAGCTCAAATAAGGGTCATGTTTTGCACCCCGTCCCAAGAATCTTCCCCGTTTGTGGATCCTGTACCTGACAACTAGAAAAAAAAAGATAACAGTGAGACCAAGATCACATAATTGTCCTACAGAAAGAAGATTTAAGGCTTAAGTAGGAACAAATAAGTATCATGAAGACTAAGGTGTGTATCAGAAACATGACCAATATGGGTTATATGCATTTTTGTATCATTTACAGTATGGAATGGAGGAAGACATGTGGTGGACATTTTAGTGGAGAAAATAGAAGAATCAGGAGTCATATGATTACAACATGCAGAATCAAAAAGCCAAGAAGAATTACCCGGGGTGACAGATAGTGCAGTGTTAGAAGAAGAACTGGAAGAGATAACCTGTTTGAAAAGAACCTCAAGATCATTAATAGTGAGACTAGTATTTCCCTTAAGAGCATCAACAGCAATGGATGAGGAAGATTTGGATGTAGAAATCTTTCCTTGAGCGTTAGGGTTCCCTTCCCTAGGCTAAGATGGGCGCTTAAGACAATTATCAAGGATATGCCCGGTCTCATAACAGTAGCGACATTTAATTTTTGGACAATTCGGAAGAAGATGCCTTGTTTTACGACAATATTTGCAGAACTTGTCGTCTGATCTTTGAAGTGAAGAATCTGGTCTCTGATATGATGACTTTTGGTAGGATGGTTTTGATCTCTGGTAAGATGGCTTGGAATAAGTTGCAAGGGCAACTTCAGTCGGTGACGGTTTATTCAGTCCAAGGAAGTTTCTTCAAAGAGAATCTCCTGAATAGCAGTATCTAATGATGGAAGTAGATTTCGATGCAATAATGAAGCCCTGACAGATTCATATTCTGGACGAAGAGCCATGAGTACCTGAATAAGATGAAGATGATCTTCACTGATCTTGGCTTGGGTAAGCTGATTCCATAAAGGCTGGACTTTGGCTAAGAACACATTCACGGATTGACCAGGTTCTTGTTTGAGATTGTGAAGAGTTCTCCATAATTGATAACAGTGAGCAAGACTATAACTTTTATACCGGGTAGCCAAAAACCCCCAGATTTCTTTTGCTGTCTCAAAATAAGCAAACTGAACATGAATATCTTCAATAGAGGTATTGTTAAACCATGTAATAACTTGATGGTTTTTGCTATCCCAGTCTTCAAGGCGATCTGCAAATTTCTCGCCGGGTTCACTAGTTGCATGTGTCGGCTGAACAATGTCTCTAGTGACAATACGCCATAGTTTTCGTCCAATCAGAAAACTTTTCATGCCTTGAACCCAAAGGTTATAATTGGATCCATTAAGAACAGTGGCAATTGGTCTAGAAATATCAGATTTTTCTATTTTAAAGACAAAATCAGCAAAAACAGAGGCTAGAATCAAAATCAGGATGTTGAAATTAGCTGGAAAAGTGATCAGCCAAAAATGCTGACGTGACAGAGAAAGAACGTGACACGTGGCAGAGTATGACTAGATTATGCTGATGTAGCAGTGACACATGGCAGACTGGGGTTGACTGATGCTGACGTGGCGTGAAACGTGGCAGACTGGGATTGGTTGATGATGCCGTAGCAGTACACGTGGTAGGCTGGGTTGACTGATGTTGAGGTGGCGTGACACGTGGCATGCTGGGATTGACTTATGCTGATGTGGTAGTACACGTGGCGTGACACGTGGCAGGGTTGGTGGTAGATGGCAGGACACGTTGCAACTACTGGTTGGCTGTAGTATGTCCCACGCGCAGAAGGCAAAAAAACAAGTAGAATCTTTGGGCAACGCGTGGCGACGCGTGGAGGCTCCGATGAGGATGCGGTTGACGGCGTTGGAAAGAGGGCGGCACGAGGAGTCGATTGGTGGTGGTGGTGTTGTGTTTGGGTATCTGGACAGTAGGACGGAATCTGAGTGTTTAGGCTAGGTTTTGCAGATATCAGGTTTTTCTAAGACAAGAAAAATAGACACAGATCCCTAAGCAGGGTTTCAAACAAAAAATAGACAAAAAAGCTCTGGTACTATGTTACAAAACAAAATATTATTGTATATTGAATTGTGTAGAAGTTTATACAGGAGTGTCTTATTTATACAGGAGTCTTCTCACCATCTATCTAAGGAAAGAATCACCACAGTAATAATTACAATAATAGTTGAATTGTAATCTGAATCATAATCGTAATATGAATCCTTAAAATTACTCTAATAACCTAATTACAATTAACTATATAATTAATACATTAACACAAAGAAGCAATCTTCAAAGAACCCAAAAACACTAAGATAACATAAAAAAAAAAAAAAAAACCCATTTCAAAAAACATAAAATAAACCCACATGAAACGATAATAGCTGCAGCCTACAAGGAGACACTAAAATCGCACTTTTGAGTTTGACTCCATACTACTCGTTCAATTTTCACCTTTAATTTTTGTTTTATTTTGTAAATTACAAGAACACTTTTTTATCATTAAAAACAAATTGTCTGAGCTTGATTAATGAGAGTTTTTAATTTTTTTTCTTGGGTTTTATTTTTCGTTATCTCGAAAGCTTTTAGTTTTTGTTTTTAACATGTCAAAGAATCCGAAATTTAGTTCAATTAGTTCATGTAATTATTCTTAATAAGTTGTATCCAGTAAATTTGAAATTCGAATCCCAACATCTGTAACCTCTTTTTTTTTGGGTTAGGATCCAGTCCATTACTTTTTTGTTCATTACTTTCTAGTACATTCATCCTTACCATTGACATGTGTAGGGCTCACTCATTGATTGTAAAAGTCTCACTTATGAATGGTAATTAAGATGTACTGAAAAGTAATGGATTTAAAAAGTAATGGAGGGGAGCCGAACTTATTTTTTTTATCCCCAAACTGTACCATCTTTTATAAAATAAAATAAAAATTCAACTTGGCATATACTAACTTATTGCAAAAACTGATATGATCATTCTATTCCTAAATTAATCACTTCAAACTCTTTAAGGTTAAGGATATTTCTACGGAACATGTCACTAATTTATGAAAATATTAACTATTTTTTGTCCATTAGGCATGTTGAAAATAAATAAGAAGCTTCACCAATCACCATTCATCATAAATGGAATAAAATTTATAAAGCAAGAATTGCACCTCACTCTTGATTTTCTCTTTAAATTAGGATTTAATTGGTAATTATAAAACTTTTTTTTGAAAAAAAGACAATTGCATATATATAGTATAAATCTTTGATGGGAAGTAACAAAAAAAAAAAATAATGAAACTCACAACTTAAATGGAAATTTTTTTAAAAGGAAAATATCCAATTTCCTCAGTAAATTCCATGAACCACTTGGGGTAGAGTCCTTCCCAAAAAAATTTTGTCTCAAATAGGATAATGAGTTTACTAGGTACACTTGAAAGACAATTTATACTAAGTAAAGTTGTCAATGAACATGTGACTCAACTTTTTTTTTAATATTCATTTGTTTTGTCATACACTATAAGCAATATTCCTTTGTTGTTTTAATATTTAATATGAATGAAATAGTTTTGAATATATATTTGTGGAAATTAAATTAACAATTATATCAAAATTGAAAATTTCGAACTAAGATTGTACTTATGGGATGAAAGAAGTATATAAATAATTATTAATAATTAATAATGATAATCAGAATTGCATTAGAGACATTGAAAAGCAATCAAAATATAGAAAAATTTAAGCATCTAACATAGCCACTTTAGCATTACATTACATGCAAGAGACTGAAATTTCCATATAAATATGTAAGATTTACATTTTAAAATTTAAAGTATTTCTTATAGTGGCCAAAAAAGAAAATGTACAACACTACTAATCTACTATGCATCTTGAGAGATAAAGAGTTAGGGTCAAAATTCAAATAAAATTTTTATATTCATCAGCTAAAAACTGAAACATCTTGGTTTTGTAAACATTTTGCTGTATATGGCACAAAAGCAAAGCCTGCAGGCTGTAGCTGAGCAGCTCTCCCACTGTATGTAAAGCAGTAAAGAAATGGAAAGGCTCAAAAGATAGTTTTATTCATATCATGTGTATCAATATATATATAGAGGATACAAGTCAAGCGATTATACAATTTACAAGAGTTTATAAGATAAATAAGAGTTTATTTGATATAAACTGATATACAAATCTTATGAGTACTTAGATTTATGGTATTCTAATTCTTCATTTTTTTTTTAAATATTCGTATCCGACATTTGTATCTGACACATATTCGGACATGAGTATGAGAGTATAATCCTCCAAATATATAAAAGAAAAAAAAAATAAACATATATATATGTGTCGAATACATACCCGTATTCGACATTCACCTACAAAAATGTGGCACCAAAAGAGACACCAATCTTGGAACCTAGCTAGAGAATGGAAGCGATGTTGTGATAAATGGGTTTGTTAAAGTATGAGCTAATTGGTGTTTGGTAGAAATATAAGATACAACCAAAGCAGCACCATTATCCTTCACAGTATGAAGGGTGAGTTGTAATAACTATATTCATAAATGAAGATGAATTACCTAATATCCAATGTGTAAGAGTTGAAAGGTTGAAGACGCAGGATTCAAGAAATCCAATCCGGGCATCGATATCGCCAACGAGTTCTGAGAAGCAAGAATATGGGATATTGCAGGACTGAGAACAAAAGAGAAAGCATCAAGGAAGAAGAAGAAGATGGTAGTGATAGGTGCCATTTTCAAACTTTGGTCTATTAAATTTGTTTGGACAATTAATTCTCTCTATGCTATATATATATATATATGTTTGGGTTAAATACTATTTAGCCCCCCCTTCCCTTCTTTTTTTCTTTCTCTTTGATTTTTTCTCTATCTTTCTTTAATTAAAAAATTCAAAATTTATTTTTTTAATTTTTAATGATTTTTTTGAAAATTCTTTTTTTTTTTGAATTTTTATATAAGTTTCCCTTTTTTGAATTTTTAACTTTTTTTTTGAATTTTTCTTTTTCATTTTTTATAAATTTTTTCATATTTTTTATTTTTGAATTTTTATTTTTTGAATGCTGATGTGACACTAATGATGTAATATTTTATCAAGTTTCATAATTTTATTTGATGTTTCTGTGGCGTCAATCATTTAACTAAAGATGTTAATTCAAAAAATTAAAGTGCTTGACGAATTAAAAATTCGAATATCGAATTGACAATTAATAATTTTTATTTTTTAGACACCAAACTTACACATAGATTAAATTAATATTTAACTTTTTTTTTTTTGTCTTGGAAATGGTAGTTGACTTTGTTGCTTGGAGTGTTTGCTTTGCCCAAAAAAAAAAAAATTTGCTAGAGTATTTTGATATTAGCCATATTGAAAGCTTTAGACAAAATGATGGAAGTGATTGCATGGGTTCCTTATTTCTTTGGGAAAAATGATGTAAAGTTTTGTGGGGTTCCTTCCTAGAATATTATGAGTAAGGGACAAAAGAATGTATTGATTAGTTTCTCTAGAGACACACCCAAGCTCTATATTGTCATGCCTTGATTCTTGCTAAGACCAAAAAAGTGAGGGAATTCTTGAACTAAAGAAAGGTTTTAGATAAGGGTTAAACTATAGGATGCTTTAAGAATACTTATTAAAGTTTTTATTTAAGAAAAAGAATTGGTAAGATTTAACCAAAAATATTATATTTAATTTTAAAATATTAAATTTTACCAATTTACTTTTAACAAGCGTAATTTTTTAAATTTTACAAGTTAGATTAAAAAATTAACACATATCTTATTAAAATATGTTCATAAAAATAAATAAAATTTTGTAATAATTAAACAGACACTTAACAATATTCTAATCTTGCTAGACATATCTAAAATCTCCTATCTTTATATTATTGGATAAAAAAAATAAACATCTACAACTAAAATGGTTGGTGATTGGATGGGCTAAGCCCAGTCAATAAAGCTTATATTTAGATTTTGTTGGGTTTTGAAGAGATATTTTTTTGAGTTCGTTTTTTATATATTGATAGTGAAATTTTTTAATTTTACAAGCGAAATTAAAAATTTATTATATGTCTCAATTATTTTTTAATTAATTTTTTTATATATATCTTAAGAGGTATGTGTCATCCTACTAACTTAACTTATAAAATTTAAAAACTTCACTAGATGGAATAATTTTTTTATTTGTTTTTAAGCTTATTTTTGTTGTTAAATGCAAAATTAAGTCAGCCCATTAAAAATGCCTAGCCAAGCCATGTTAGAAAAGTCTAGCTTGGCCCAAGTTAACCATGTTAATTTGTCTATCCTTGAAGCAAAAATGGGCTTAGCTTGCAAGCCCTATTGCATGTGATTATTGGAAACACCAAATTGGTGGAATACCAACTCAAACAATTGCTTAATCTATAATCTGATTACTAGATATAAAGAGATAAGAATTTTTTTTTTTTTTTTTGTGATAAAAAAGAGATAAGAATTGGTTTAAAATTTATCTTTTTCCCGAAAAAAGAGAGTAAAATATGACAAAAAAGAAATAAAACATTCACTTTCACTAAAGAAACATAAGGTTCATTCAACCCAAGAACAAAGCTAAATTTCCAACAAAAAAAAAAAGTATCCATTGGAACAATTCGAATTAAAACAATGATAGTTGTGTATTTAGATTGATTCAGACTATCTTTTAAGACTTAGTTTTTCAAGTAGGAAAAACCATTTATATGGGTTTAGGAAGATTTGAGCATGTCTCAGGTAGTCAAGAAATGTAATTAAGTCGTGACCATAAATAAAATATAGTAGTACCTTGAGATAAATGCCGAGAATGTTCAAGGAATTGGGTCCATATGTTTTGGAAAATTGAGGTTGACTTTAAACAAAATACGTTAATGAATTCGGGGTTTAGCTTAGTTAATTCATGCAGTTATTTTTAAAAGATGATATCTAATAAATTTGAATTTGAATATCAATGTCTACAACTCTATTTTTTTTTTTTAAATTCTCAAACTAGGATTTCATTTTTAAAAATACAAAATACACGAATAATATGTCAAAATGTGGACTGATTTCACCAAATCAAACAATTTCTTTTGTATACCTTTCAGAATTCTGAGAATTTGCGTGCTAAGCCCCATTAAGATCATTGATTCCTTAGCATTTTATACTATGAGAATTGGTTGGGTTAAAAATATATATGAGCTTCCGATTTATGACATAATTTCAAACTATAACATATATAAATTGGTTAAAATAAAATTGATAAGTCCAACAGTTTGAAATTTGAGATTTAATTTTGTTGAAACTTGCAATCGAAAATATAAATTGGTTTGGTTAAATGAATTTGGATATTGTATAATAATATAAAAACATGTTAGTTTTATAGTTTACATGCAACTCTAGAAGTCTAATTTGTTAAATTCATTTATTAAACTTTTAATATTTAAAATTTATAAATTGATAAATTAACTCATTGTGCTTAAATAAATTAATTATATCATATTATTGTACGTAAATTTGACATAATTTCTTTAACTAAATAATTTGTTTAACTAAACGGATTATACGTATAATGTTATGTGATTTGTTTGATAAAAAGTCAATTCAGTAAATGAAAGTGGGCTTGCTTTATTCCTTTACTCACCTCATTTTAGTTTTTTTTTTTTTTTTAATTTAAAAAATAAAAGATTCGAATTTTTTTTTTAAGTAAGATCATGCACTAATCATTAATTTATATGTTCGAATGCATCTCGTATTAGTTTCAAACACTCATATTCGAATCTTTCTTTATCTTCAATACCATATGGCTATTTGCCATATGGTAATAATCCCAACACCTTTTTCTTCACATCAGAAGAGTGAAGAACTAATTCAATTAGGATTATCATGCTTTTTTTTTTTTTTTTTTTTTTAACTTCTTTAAAAAGAAAAACCCAAAAATTTTGTATTATTTTCATGTTTGGAATGAGTAGGAATTTGATAATGAACCCTTAATCAATGAACAATAAGTGCAAATTGAGACACAAGTAAACTAAAGATAACAATGTCCAATACTTGTCTTAAAAAAGCATAAATCAGTACAAAATAAGAGCTGAAGTAAATTCTAAGGAAAGTGCTTGAATTGACAAAAGGGATATTAAAAGCCTCCCCCACTTCTCAAAGAGTAGTTTATCTACATTTTCATGACCCTCAATTCAGTTCCTATAAAATTTTCAAACTTCCACAAAGGGAAGTTGAAGAAAAAGGGGGTTTGGGGGGGACAATTAACCATACACAAGTCATAAAGCAACTTCCCACATTATTTCCATTTTCTCCTAAATATATTTTTTTAAAATTTTGTCCTCTAGAAATGCAAGAAGGAAGGCAAATTAGACTTGTTCAAAGATTCATCAAACATGGGTTTGGCTCCTGAATGACCCAAGAGCCTTAACAGCTCCTGCTCTCAAGATGAATTGGTGGTAGAAAGCTGCAATGGCTGCTCCAATCATGGGACCAACCCAGAAAATCCACTGAAAAAAAAAAAAAAAAAAAAAAAAACAATGTCAAGGGAAAATTAAGATAATGAAGAATTGAAAAGAAGTAAAATCTTGAATGTGAGAGAATGCGTTTTTAAAATTACTCGAAAAAAAAAGATTAGATTTAAACAAAATCTGAAAATATCTTCAGCCTATATTACTCGGACTCGAGTGTGAGTCGGATATGGGTATGTTTGATTTATTTTAAGTTTTTTCATGTATTTGGAAGATCCTTGGGGGATCATATCTCCATACCCATGTCTGATTATGTGTCGGACACGGATACTTCAAAAAAAATGAAGAGTCGGAACAACATAATTTTCGGCCATGTATTACTAAAAACTCAAGAGCTTTGGAAATTATTGAGAATTATACTAACATGATCATCCCAAGCCTTCTTGTCGTTGAAGATAACGGCAGCTCCAATACTCCTAGCAGGGTTGATGCCAGTGCCAGTGATTGGGATGGTAGCCAAGTGAACCATGAAAACAGCAAACCCAATTGGAAGTGGAGCCAATACCTTTATTAAAACAAAATTAACACAGTAAAATCAATTAATTTGCAATGCATTATTGCTAATTGTGATTTGTAATCAAAATTAAAATCATGTTTTTGCAAGGTTTTTTATGAATTTTTTTCTTTCTTTGTAAATACCCTAATTAATGTAAACTTTAAAGATTTAAAACTTAATTAACAATATTAAGAATATGTCCTCATTGTATAATTATAAACTGAACAAACTTAGCTAATGTGATTAAATCAAAAAATTATAAACAAAAATATATATATATTAAAAATCACATGAGAAGTACATGAATTGGAATGGAACTGTGTGCTTGTGACACTTACAAACATGTGAAGGCATAAAAAGCCTACTAACTTAAAATATACTTTAAACGAAATTAAGCAGATGAAAAATCTCACAAGTTATTTTTTTTAATAAAAGAATAAAAAAATTAGGTTACATATATTAAGATTCGAATCTCAAATTTGTTGAATATCACCTCTTAAAGATAATTGTATGAATCAATTAATCTAAACTCGAATTATAAATATCTCTCAAATTAATTTACTAAATAAGGAAATGAGAAAAAAAGATATTGTCCATGAACATGAAGACACATGAAAGACGTTTTTGCTTTGATTTTTATAAGGTTACCCACCATTCACGTTGGACTGAAAACGACCAAGACTTTATGAAACAAAGCATTGCCTTTTGTCGAGGGCAAAAGACAAAGAAAAAAAAAAAAAAAAAAAACCCAAACATATTAAAAAGTAGAATCAAAACTTTTGTCCAAATTTAAAAGAAAAAACAAGAAAAACAAAACCATTTGTCTAAGCAAAAGATTACAATTCCTTTAATGATAATCACAGAGTAATGATTGACCAGCTCATCCCACTGTCTCTTTCTTTAACTTCATCTGTGTCAATAGGGTAGAAAATCTGATTCACATCCTCATTATCTTTGGATCTAAAAATAAATATTTTTTCTATAAATTAAAAAATTATTATATATATTTTAAAAATTTTGCCTTAATGATTCCATCATCATTAATTTACATATCAAATAATTAAAAGTGCAAATATATATAGTAGGTTTTTATGATGAAACTACTCTTGCAAATAATTCTTTACACATGTTGATGTTAATTTCAAATGCATAATTTCAGGTAAAATTTATTTATAAAAACTTTAAAAAGAAAATTAATTATGATAACGTAAAATTAGCCCGAATCCGAAAATTTTATCCAACCTAAAGTTTAAACAACTGATTTTTTGATCTGAAATGACTCCATCCAAATCCGAACTTACTCGCCTAATTACCACCTCTAAGATATAAAAGAAATGTTACGGTACTTACAGGGACATGGGAGTCTCTAGCCTTCCTCTTAGGATCAGTAGCAGAGAAAACAGTGTAAACCAAAACAAAGGTTCCAATAATTTCTGCACCCAAACCAGTACCAGTGCTGTAGCCATCTGCAAGAGTGTTGGCTCCACCTCCATACTTGTTGTAGTATGATTTTTGGAAAGCCTTAACCAGGCCAACCCCACAGATGGCTCCCAAAGACTGAGCCACTATGTAAGCAATGGCTCGGATCAATGAGACCTTACGAGCCAGTAACAGACCAAATGTCACTGCTGGGTTAATGTGACCCCCTGTTGTTGCATGGCAGGAAAAAATAAATAAATCAATTGACTTATTGTGAATCAAGATTACTTTACACTGTTATAAGAGTGAAGAATAATTCAGCTTTTTTTTTTTTGGTGGGTGGGTAGGGGGTAGGAAAATTTTGTTGAACTTTTGTCAAAGCTTGTTCATGGAACTAATTGCCATGGAAAATTACAGTGAAAAAAACAATTTTTTTTTCTATATATATAGAAATTCATTAGGCCTTGAGCTCATAACAAAAAGAACCCTCTTTTGGTTTTACAAAATTTAATCTCTTTTCTTAAGTTTTAAGCTCACAAACTTCGTTTTGAAAGCTTAAGTTTTAACCATTGAAGTGTTATCAGCTATGTTGCTTTCTCTTTTTATTTTTTCTTGAAATACTCGACGCATATTTGGATATGGATACGAAGATATGATCCTTCAAGAAGTCTCAAAATACATGAAACGTGTCATACACATATCCATATCCGACACTCACACGTAAATCTGAGTAACATAGGTTATCAGAAATAATATAGACAAAAGTACAACTACAAAGAAAACTATATGTTCTAAACTCCAAAGCCATAAAAAAATACAATGAAAATTAGTTCCAAGAAAACATTGAACCATTTTCCATCTAGAAAAAACAAAATCAAAGACCCAAGCCAAAAAAAAAAAAGGGGAGAAATTATGAATTAACATACCAGAAATTCCAGCAGTGCAGTAAACAAGAATGAAGATCATGCCACCAAAGGCCCAAGCAATACCAAGAATACCAACACCAGCGCAGGAGTCAGAGGAGGTGGCAATCTGGCTCTTGTACCCAATCACAGTCAAGACTGTGATGTAAAGGAAGAGCAAAGTTGCAATGAATTCAGCTATTAAAGCCCTGTAAAATGACCATTTCTTAAGCTCTGATGCATCCATCAATGGTGCTGGTGGAGGGTCAACATAGTCCTTGGCATGAAATGAGCTATGCTCTCCTTCCTTTGCCATGCCTAGGCCTAGCTAGCAACAGATAAATTAGCTTAAATAACAAAAAAAGAAGAAGGAAATGGTAGAGAGGAAGAGAAGAGAAAGGCTGTGCTTTGTTTGTTTTTTTGTTGAGAAATGAGCAAGAGGATGAAGAGGAAGTGGGGGTATATATGGGGAGAGAATGGTGCTAGACACGAGGCTTTTCTTTTTTTTTTTTTTTTTTCTTTTCTATTCCTTTTTGATATTGGATTCATTTTTTAAATTATTTTTATTTTTTAATAATCAATTTCACAATTTTTTAACTTCAAAGCCTAATGTTTAAACTTTTGAAAATAAAAAATTGCTATAATAGTAGAAGAGGGAGACTACTTCATTTGTTAATGAATTTATATTTGATACAATATCAGTCTATACCATCTATTAATAAACAAAGTTATTCGTATTTACTTTAAGAGTTTTTAAAATTTTATATTTGCTTATTAATTAGGTGTCATCATGTAATTCACTAACAATGTATAGATTTATATACAGTATAAAATATAAATTCATTGTTAATTAATGTATATAGATATGGATTAAGAGAATATTTATAAAAAGAAATTTCTAATTAACACCTTATTTCATCTTCAATTTTATGAGAATACCATTAAATGTAAAAATTATCTTTCTTTTTTTTATTTTAATACTTAAACTCAAGTCTAAAATAGTAACTAAATCCTGAATTTTATCATTTTATCTTAGATAAATTCTATATTTTTATTGCATCTAAATAAACTCTTAACTTTTAATTTACACCAAATAAACTTTTAACCTTTAATTTGTATCAAATAAGCCATTAACCTTCAATTTATACTTAAATATACCCTTAACATATATATAAATCAATCTTTTATTTGAAATAAAGACTTATTTGAATACAAATTAAAAGATAAAAATTTATTTGAATATAATAAAAATATAAAAACTTATCTAAAATAATAAAATAATTAAAAAAACTTTTTTAGTATTTTAGTCTAAACTCTACTATCCTTGATTAGACCTTTTTAAATATATAGTAAAAAAACTTTTGAGAAAAAGATAATTTGAGTTTGAGATGACTTTCTCTTTTAATATAAATGTACCTAAACTTTATTTCTTATTTAAGTTGATAATTTTTTTCCTTAGCCATAAAAAGATTTTATTTAACACCAGTCAAATTACATAGGAATTCACCTTAATTGACATTACAAAAACCAAAATTAACAAACAGCATCGCTATAAACAGAATAATGATCTCTTATTACTTTACCCTCAAAACTCGATATTAATCCCCTGCTTCAATCACTAACCTATGAATATTTGCGAAAAGGTTTCCTCTGCCTCCATTTGGTGTCTCTCTAACGTTTATTTGATACGTGTTCAAAGTTAAAAGCACTAGCATTTAACTGTTTATGAATAACAGATAACTTTGAACACATGTCAAACAAATATTGAAAGGGTATCGAAAGGAACACTAAATAAGAACATAGGAAATCTGTTCAAAATTTGCATTGGATCCTTCGAATTAATAGGAACGTTTCAGACTCACACCAGTTAACATATCCAATGTTTTTCTATCAGAGAACTCGAATTAACTTACCACCAAGCCATAAACATATTTGGTCTATCAATACCTGCCTTTGCAAGGGCATCAACCATATTAATGAAGCTCACCTCCCCAATCTCCATCACAAGTTCATCAATACGGATGAAAAATGTTCCAAAATTTCCAAGGCCATCAATACAGGATTCTTACACCAATTAATAGCAATAAACGAATCCGATTCTACAATAAGCCCCATCTTTTTATTCCATTCAGTTTTGATAAAGACTTCCAATGTCTGCTCCTTTTGTTCCCATAATCAAACTGACCTCTCAAGTTGATAGTTTTAACTTGAAACTTAGATACTTGTTTCTTGTTTAAATTGATACTTAAATCTTTAGTAATATTCATTGTCTTGATTGCTTTTATTATTAGCAAAATGTTTTAATTAATGAAAAATAAAACAATCTAAAACCAAAGCAATATACATGATTTTGATTTCCTTTTCAAATTAATCTATAAAATTGATCACTCCAACAGTTAGAAATTTAAGAATTTAATTTTGTCGAAACTTAAAATCGAAAGAATAATATTTATAAAATGAGAAAAAAATTATCTTTTATCATATAATTTAAATTTGTACATATAAAAGAACTACAAATTTAGGGAAAAAAATTACCATGCCACCATGATCTACCCACTTGCTTTTCTTCCCTCTCCCCTTTGCCAGTCAGTCACTTTGTCTTTTTACTCTTTTTTGTTGCATTTGCTGACCTTTCTTCTGCTTAGCATTTTCTTCTCTTAAACAACCCTACTCACCTTTTTTTTTTTTTTCTTCTTCTTTTAACCTTAAAGGCAAATAAAATAAGAGTTAAGTTTCAACTTGTTTTATTTTTCTTCTTTCCATTTGTTGTCATTACATGAAATGTGAACACACACTATGTGGGTAGATTTGTCTATGAATCAGATTGGGTCATGATCCGGTCCGTAAATCTAATTTATTATATTTATTAATATTAAAATATTTAAAATATATATATTTTAAAAAATATATTTTTATATTTTTATATTTTTATATTTTTATAATTAAATTTAAATAAAAATAAATTTTTATTAGATGAACAATAATTTGGGTTAGGCTGGATCAGTTCGATTGAAATTTTTTTTTATCTAAACTCGGTTCAATTCAGGCTGGACCTGCCCGACCTTTGGATAGTTCTATATGTGGGTGAAAAAAATAGTGGATGGAAGAAAAAATAATGTGAAAAAAAAAATTTGCAGGGAAAAAAAGTTAAATAGGGTAATTTATGATAAGTAGGGAGGTAGTCTGCTTAGGAGAAAGTGGATAGTTTTTTTTTAGATATGTTTGTAAGTAGTTTTTTCATTAAATATAAAAGTACATAATTAATCCTAATATTATTATTTTAATTAGATTTTTAAATATATTTTTTAATTAAATTATAATTAACTCGTGACACCAACTCAATCAAAAAATTTAAATATAAGTATCGATAATTGAATAAGTAACTTTTAATTGTAGTACATTTTTGTTTCATGCTAATGATAAGAAAATGTCATGTTAGTAAAAACAATGTATGTTAGAAAAAGTTTTCTCAATCAGAGGTAAACTTGTCCATGCGTCGGGTAACCCGCTCGGTCCAGTCCGTATTGAGCATAGTTTTTTTATGATTTAAGCCGGTCCGGCCTGGATCACTGTTTAAGTATTAAAATATTATTTTTTATTTAAATTTAATTACAAAATATATATATATTAATAAAAAATATTTTTTAATGTTTTAATATATTTGAATAGTAAAACGGGTTTATAAGGGCCGGTCTAGGTCCGGCCCGAATGGGCTTGGGCATGGAATTAAAAAAAAATTCTGGACCGCAACCCGACCCATAAACAGGTCTAATCAGAGATTGAACCGATTTGATACTTTATCTCCGATTCAACTAATTCGATCGATTAGTTCAATTCGTTCCGGTTCAATTCTGACAACAATGAGTTTTCCTTGAATCCAACATTCTAAAATCTTTTTTTTTTATTAGACAATTATTTGATTTTCATACTATTTTTTATAAAATAATTGGACACTAGTCTTGATTTCTTACTTCACTCTTAACTTCAATCATTTTCAAACTTGACATAATACTCATACAAGAATCTTAACATATTTTGTTTCAATAAGCATGATGATAGGATTTTACTCGTGAATATTTTGGAAAAAATATTTAAAAACAAATAAACAATATCAAAATAAACCCATTTTCATTGTCATGATAAATCATATTTTTAATTTAAACTTTTTTTTGAGACCAACCATGATCATAACAAAAAAATTCTGTAACTTTATTATTATTTTTAATAAATTCTTATATTTTATTACATTCAAATAAGTCATTAACCTTTAATTTATACATAAATATGTCTTAATTTTTAATTTGTATCCAGAAAAACTCTTAATATTTAATTTCTACCTAAATTAATTTTTATATTTTTCAAGAATTATTTTTCAATTTTCAACTACGTCAACGGGCACGTCAATTTTTATGTGGAGAAAAAATTCAAATCGATGTTAGCTATAATAAAAATCAATCTTTTATTTGGAATAAAGACTTATTTGGTAGAAATTGAAGATTAAAGATTTATTTTTATAAAATAAAAGTAAAAATATTTATCTAAAAGAAGTGAAAAAGTTCAAGAACTCATATAATACTTTAGCCATACTAATTTTGAATATACAACTCATGTGGTATACAACATACCTTGCCTTGATCTGGTCTCAAGATTGAATACTTAATTTATTTTCAAATTTAATGTATAAAATAAAATTTTTTATTTTTCAATATTTTATTTGTAACTTTTTAATAATATTTTTAAAAATATTCAAAATTTAATTCTCAAAATACTCTCACAAATATTAATCATTGATTGAAAAAATAAGAGAATTTCTTTCTTTATTAATTGAACTAACTGTGAGTATTTTTATTTTGTAATTTTTTATTGAAAGAGCATGAAGTTGGTTTGGCATGCTATATATATATATAATTTCATGTGATATTCTTCAACATAAAAAGTAAAAAATATATATATTATTTATGTAAATATTTTCATGAAAAAACTAAACAAAATAAGAACCTGATAATATTAAACACGAGACAATTACACGACACTAGACCTGCTCACGGGCCGGGCAGCCCGTCCGGCCCGTATTGGGCTGGGCCTGGGCAGGATATTTTGTGTTCCGGACCGGTCTGGCCCGGCCCGGAACAGTAATTTTTATTATAATAATATTATTTTATTTAATTTTAATTATAAAAAAATAAAAAAAATATTTTTTTATTCCAATGAACAGTTTTTCGGGCCTAAACGGGCGGACCGGGCCGACCCAGGGCCGAGCCTGGGCAAAGAAAATAATAAAAAAAAAACCGGACCGCGGCCCGGCCCGACCCATGATCAGCTCTACACGACACGAAAAAAATATGGATTCGATATGAATATACGAATATATTAAAATTGAGAAACACGTGAAATACAATGGGGGGGGGAAGCCAATCAGGTTTGAAGTTCGAAGAACATTTTTTTTTGGAAGGGTAAAGGGTAAAGAGTGAGGACAGTCATGGACATGGTGCGCACACTATTTTCCTTTTTTTTTTTTTTTTAATATTTAGAAAACTGAGAAATTCTGAAATATTAGTAAGATAACGAAACGTGGCAAAATATTTGTGGAATTCAAATTGCCTGGCGGTTTCCCCATCTTCAACGTTGAGAACTGTGGGCGACCAAGGTCCACATGCATATATATAAATGTATATATATATATATATATATATATATATAACGTTTATGTATATCGTAATTTGTTTTTGTTTTATGTTAATTTTATAAATTTAAATTTAATATAAATATTAAAATTTTAAATACTAATATATTAAATATATCGTATTAATTATATTTAAATGTGTCGTGTCTTATTTATTATATTATTTTTCGTGTTTATTAAATATGTGATATTTTTATTATATTTTTTGAATTATGGCTAAAATTATTGAATCTAATTAATATATATATATATATATAGTAGTAAGCGGTAATGGAGTTGAATCATTTCGAGTGAGTTTGAATTACATTGATTTATGTTATTCGATTTAAATTCATATCATTGAATTTGGATATTTTAAATTATTGAGTTAAGTTAAATCAATTTAAGTTTGAGTTAATAATTAATTTTGAATGAAATTTTAAAGTATCCGGATACGGATAATTTTAAGTTTGAATTATTTGAAGGTTAAATTATTTTGGGTTTGATATTGTTAATTTTTTATAATTAAATCAGATTTATTCTTGTTTGAGTTTGAAAGGATTATAAAAAAATTTCAATTTGAATCAGCTTTTTCAACTCTAATTAAATTATTATAAATTTTTTGTATTTGAGATTGTTGGAGAAAACTAAAAATTCAATATTCTGCTGTTATTCACGTGATTGTTAACTATATTGTTATGAACTTATTTTATAAATAGTAGAATTTTTAAATTTGAAAAAGGAAATAATAAATTTTTTATTGAAAAGTTAATACATAATAAGTTCGATATAAATTAAAATAGAACACATAATTAAAAGTTGTGATGCAAAGATTATATATAAATTTATTATTTTCATTAAAAATATGATAATCTTTATCAAATAAAGGATCTACAAATGCTCACATAGTAGTACTTTTTAATAAGTTTTATATCTTAATTTGTCATATGGGTGATTAACATGGTAGGAATGGTTGTGTATAATTTTTTTTTTCTTTCCACAAACTCCCATAAAACTCCATATTCTTCTATTCATTGGAATGTCCTTTTAGGGATTAGAATTGCAAATAGTAATTAAGGCAAAATTATTTCCTTATACACACAAGTTTAATTTAATAATAAGGAATTGACAAATAATTTTTATATGTGAAATGTATTAGGTCTAAAGTATATAGTATATGATATGTAATATGTTGTGATTTTGTTATTTAAACATTTTTATTTTATCAAAATTAGAATAAAAAACAATTAGATTAAATCTTTAAATTCTAAACTTTTGAAATATAATTGACTTCTTTGACAAATACTAATTTTAATCCGAATAATTCATGTATCTATATATAATATATGAATTTTGCTAACGAGTATCATTAAATCACTCTTTAAGGTTAATTAAATTTTATTTTAAAGTAATATTTTTGTATTAAATGCAGTAGTTGACACTTAATTTTATGAATCTCAATGCATTGAGATGTTAATATAATAACTTTAAAAAATATGGTTAGAATATTCGTTAGCAAAATCTATAATATAAATCACAAAAAGATTAAATATGGAAAAAATTGGGACAAAAGCTTCTCTATATAATTAAAAAGTAAAAAATAAAATTAAAGAAAAAGAAAAAGAAGCATGCTTGTGGCTACCACCCCAATGGATGGCAGAGTTGGGAGAATCTTGATTATAAGTTAATTGGTGATGGCTTATTAATTTATTTAATTTAAAGCACTGTTTTACAGTTGCTTAAGCCATGCTTTAATTATAGTCAAGAGATGTCTTCTTGCCTTCTTTCATAGGTCACATGCTTTGTTTTATCCTCTCTTTTTTTTTTTACCTTTTCTGGATAAAGTTTTTTTCTTGATTTATTCATTATTATAAGTTTATAACACATTATATTATTGCTTCATTAAATTCTTTTTACATAGTTGAATGCAACATAATGGTAATACTATAACAGCTAGAATGTAAAAAATCTAAATGGCTTAAATTTTAAAAATAGAAAAATATAATAATCTAAAAGGATAGCTTTACTGCTAAAAAGTAGTGGAAATATACATTACTATTATTATTGACACAAGTATTTTCAAATAAATTTAGAATCAAAATTTATCCGTATCATTTTATTTTTAATTAATTTTATTTATCTTCTTACTCAATTTAAGATCATTCAAATGTCAAGTGTCAACCATAGATTAATTTAATTTCAATAAAATCTCACCACTGCTGAAAAATAAAGGACATTACATTTGCATGTACTTTTCTCTTATTTGGCATTAAAATAAAGAAATCTTGAATTGTCTGTAAAAAATAAGGAAAGTACAACTAATCAAATCTTTAATGTCACAGAAGATTTTTATTAAAATTTATAGGTGTTGAAAAATTGTGAGAAATGAAAATCCCAAAAAAAATTGCAAGTAAAAAAGGAACACTTTATTCATATTTTTCTAATAATACTTTAAAAACGCATGAAAATTTTAAAAATATAAAGTTAAATATACTAAATTAAACAATTCCCCATGATCCTCACACATTGCTACTATTTCTTGTGGGTTTCTAAAAGGAAAATTTTAAAACAATTCCCCAATTAACAGCAATAAACGAATCCGATTCCACATTGCAATTAATATTTTCATTACAATCTTTATTCTCATCCAATTATAGAAATTAGAATTTTTTTTTTCTCTTTTTCCCCCTTTTGTGGTGTCTTTATTACTAATTTATTTTGGGTCCTTAGCATCACATAAATAAATAAAGGAATTAAAAAAATAAAGAATTTTCTTTTTGCCCTTTTGGATCTTTATTTTAGCATCACATAAATAAATAAAGAATTTCAACATTTACAAAATAAAAAATTCAATAGAATAAATTTTTTTAAAAATTAAATTAAATTGCACCTTAATTTGTCAAGATCCCTAAGTGATTGTGGATCCCATAGTTGACAGAAAGACATTTGTCATTGATCGGAGAGCCAGCTAAGCAACCTCTACAAGCACGTGGAAGTCCACCAAAGGTGACCAAAATTATCTTGTCCTTAACCAACTTTTATTAAGCACTTGTTTTTTTTGGTTTTTTTTTACCATTAAAGTTTAAAAACAATTTTTTTTTTTTTTTTTTTAGAAATTAAAGAAAAAAAGAGAAGGGAATCCAATCTAAACTCTTACTTTCCTTTGGATTCTAGGGGGAAATGGAATATGAAAGAGAAAAATAACGGTAAATTTTTGAAGAATTTTAACTATTTTCTAATACAAGTTGGGTTAAAAAAAAAAATAACTTTTTGAGTTTTCTTGAAATCTTTGGAGGCATTGGCATCCCTCTAATGTTTGTTGGATGATTTGGATCTTACTGTTGATGTTAGAACAAAAACTAAAGTTGTTAATTTTCAACAAACTTTAAAATTATATTATTATTATTATAACATGAAATTGTAAACTCTATCATCGGTATATAAAATGATAATCTTTACGATTTTAATTTAAAGGTCTATCTAATGGCAGTGTTGAAAAAACCAAATCGATGGATTGGTTCAATAAAAAATCGGTGGTCTGTCAATTCGGTACATACCAAAAAACCAAAAATTTAATGAAGCGATAGAAAGCCGGATCAACCGGCAAAAAACGATAAAAAACCGATTTTTATTTAAGAGATTACTATCTAATTCTAAACTTACATATTATTGAAAAGCAAAGACATGGGAGTGAACAAGAATATTATCCAAATATTTTTGTTTCTTCATATTTTAATTGATTTTCGTGCATGAAAAACCGAGTGATGACAACTTATACGAGCCATAACCAACCCAAACCCTAGGTTTTTTGCATGATCTTGCATGCCACTTTTCCTAAGATTTGATTCTCTATTCTAATCATTTTAATCTGATTTGGTGCCCTAAATCCTAATTGGCTACATCTATAATGAGGTGGATCAAAGCAAATTAAATTATTACCAATTTTTAATAAGGTTGTGCTCGCTAAATGGTTCGAAATTCATAAGGGCGAGAGATGAATAATGATGGTGTCTCTAAATAATATTTATTTTAAATTTTCGCTGTTGGGTTCGATCTCTAATTACTTTTTAGGGTTTAGCTTCTTTTATATTAATTTTTTAAAAAAAATTTGTGACATATTCGGATCAATATATATATATATATATATATGAAGATTCATTGGATTACATAAAAAAAAAATAACTTCTCTAGTCCCAAAAATTCCAACCATGTTTCATAAGTATGATTCATACTTAATACTACTTCTTAATGAAATCAATAATTATGTCAATAATCGTGCGATTTTTTGGTAGGATGCTGAACTTTTAATTTCAATGATCATGAATCAAATCCTAACAACTTGAAATACAAAAAATAAAATAAATAAAAAATCACAAATTATGGTTCCGTTAGGCATGTCATATGGGACGAAAAAGAACAATTATAATATATAAAATATATTTTGCATTATCAACGGTTATTTGATCATGTACTAAAATTTATTACTTTTTTTTTCATGATAAGTTCATGTACATAAATCCCAAAAACTAAATTATTGATGAATTAAAAAATGGTAAGGTTGAATCTTGGATGTATTCATGTTATTGTCATAAGAACCAAAAAAACCCTAAGTTTAACATCAACCGAAAGCATGATATGCCATCTCTTGTCCAAAGATCAAATTCCATGATTACTAGAGACACAAACTCACATTTTTTTTAAATACAAAATAAAATGTAACTGAATTTCCTCAAAATAAAAAATAATCATGACTTGAAATATGATTTGAACATGTCTCTCGTTCTTTCCACTTACAACAAAACTACAAAAGAAAACCATTCTCATGGCACAACCACAATCCACCCCGACAAGATGATGTTAAAACCAATCAAGATATTGGTTCTAAATTTATAATAATGATACCTACAAGTAGACCTGTCCAAGGTCGAGATACTCGGTCGGGCCTGAATAGGATTTTTTCAATTCGAGTAGGTCCGACCCAATTTAAATTACTGTTCATTCAATAAAATTTTATTTTTATTTAAATTTAATTATAAAAATATTAATATAAAAAAATGATTTTTTAAATATTTTAATATTTATGAACAGTAAAACGGACTTGGATAAGAGAAGAAAATTTTCGGGTCGCAAATCCGGCTCGATCCATGGACAGATCTACTCACAAGGGTTACAAAGAGATTGATTATTATTTTTTTTTTGTCAATTCGATGGTTGTGAGAAGTACTCGAAGAACAAATTCTTAAATACACTGAATTGGTACGATGAGTGCATCATTAAAATCGTCCGAAAAAATATTAAATTCAGGTAAAATTTAAAGATATCCCTGATTTTTTTTTTTTATAAAAAGAAATCATAATAATGATAATATAATTACATTTATGAAACATAATTGATTTGATTTGTTAGCTAGCGATTAGTATTATTGAGATAATGAGTTAGCTTAGACATGAAATGAATTATCAAGTGCAGGCTGATTTTGAAATCGATATGATAGTAGACGAGATATGCACCAAATAATTCATTTAACAGATTCTTTTTCAATTAATTTAATAATTGAATCACAGATAATTATATGGAAACTACTTTATTTGTTGGTAGCCAAGCTTAATCAATCAATTCCATGATTTCTTTTTGAAGTTTATCTTGGTGATGTTCTCAAAACTGTTTTTGATGATTTTTTTTTTCATTAAAAAAGTATAAACCAAATTCTAAATGTTTCTATTTTGTCTCTTCTAATAATAACAAAACCTTCACGGAATTTTTTTTATGATGTTTAATTCAATATATATATATATATATATATATATATATGTGTGTGTGTGTGAATTTGTTAACCTAATTAGCAAAGAAATGGAAACAATTTTCCAAACAATTATTAACTCCATAGCACCTAACATTCCTACTTAGAATTTGATATTATTCATCAATTACTTTAAACATAAATATAACTTTGAGAAGGTTATGGACCTTATGGTGGTGAATTGTTGTTTTATTATTTATTTTTTTTTATTTTTGGAATTTAAGAAGAAAAGTTTAGGTATGCTTTTTTTTTTTTTTTTGAACTCAAATGCATAATTTAATAGTCAAAGATTTTAACCCTTCTTAAAATAAGGTATATTTTTTCAAAAGGACAATCGTAAAAATAAATTATCAAAATTTTAGAACGACCAATATCTCGTAACAAGGTGTAGTTTAACTATCCTTATATCAATACCCTTAACTTTGATTATTTGAAAACATTAATCAACGAAAAATGAAATTCGAATTTCTAACCATTTGACATGATCCCTTAATTAATGAGGGTAAGATTCAAAAGTGTGTTGTTAAATATGATAGAGACAGTAAATTAAGGACCGACCATCAATACATTTGGACCCTCAAATAATTCAAAGTCACCGGTACTAGACTTCTCATGGCCGGACCGCGATCCGGAATATTTTCAATATTTTTACTCAGATCCGGTCTTGGGCGGGTTCGAGCCAGCTCGTAAATTCGAATTACTGTTTATCTCTTAATAAAAAAATTAAAAAAATTATTTTTAAATTAATATTTTTATATTTTTATAATTAAATTTAAATAAAAAAATTATTTTATATTATGTGAACAATAATTTAGGTGGGACCGAACCGGATTACAAAAAATGATTGTTTAAGCTTAACCTATTAAATCGGACGGACTGTCCAACCCATGAGCAGGTCTAGTCACCACCACCAAACCAATTAAAATGAGCCAATATATCTAATGATCAGAGTGAGGACTACACCAAATTTGATAGCAGAAACTTGTTTGGTGGTGCAAAATTTGTAGAATGGCATTGGCATTTGGCACCAGCTGTCCAGACTTTGCCCAACGTCTCATTTCTTTCACTTGCCTTCTACGTCATTGGGGGCCGGTGGCCGTAGCATTTGACTTTGTTTAATCGACAATTTTAGATAAGACATAAATATATGATTCGAATATAGTATGAAAAAAATAATTAAAATATAATATGATATAAAAAAATAATATATGAGCACGACAGAAATTATTAATATATCAAAAAAAATTATATAATGCAAATTATTAATGTACCAAAATTCATATAACATTTTAAACATAATATTATACGAAAAAATTATAACACGAACATAACATAAAAATACGAATTTTCAAGTCTAAGTTTTACTCCTCTAGAACATTTTAAATACATTTGAATCCAATTTCTTCAATGAAAATAAAATTCAAGATTTCTACTTTCTGTTCTATATTATTAAGATTTTTGGTGTCAATTTTTTCCAAGCTTGCATATATAATTCTTATGCAACAAGATGGCGAAAATTTTATTAGATTTAACAATAAAAAACTTATTTTCAAAATTTTAAAAATAAAATAAAAAACATTTTTGATAAAAAAAAAAGTTTTTTGATTCATTTTCAATTTTTGGAAACAAATTTAAAATGAAAATATTTCAAAAAAAAAAAGCCAACAAACACACAAAATAGATTTTAAAGAAGACCATAAGGTTTTCAATAAACAAAATTCATTGAACAATCAAACTGGTCGTACTCATATAATCCCAAGATTACGATTGTAATCATATACATAAAATGAGAAAGAAATTGAAACTGAAACTTTTAATTCTCCATTAAGCCAAAAAAAGAAATTATTGTTATGATACAAATATATGCAAGAATCAAGTTACTTGTTCGATTCGTGAGTCTGATCTGATTTAGGTCAGACTTTAAACAATTTTTTTTTTTTTAATTTGGTTTGATCTTACTTAATTTGAGATATTATTTATATTAACAAAAATTATTTTTTATTTAACTTTAATTTTAAAATATTAAATAATAATATTTTAAGGGTTTTTTTTTTTTAATTTCGAGTCTATTGGCTTGAGCCTAATTGGACAAGACTTTTAAAAGATTAGCCGAGTCTAGCCCGACTCATTAACACCCCACCATTGTTTAATTTTAGAATCTAATTAAGCAGTTCTCTAGACAGACATATTTATCAATATTGTATTTTAAGTTTTTAACAAACCTTTCTTTTATCTAACGTATTAATCTTATTACATAAAAAAAATGGAGTAATGTCAAATAATTTTAGTTAATACTCTTCTTTTCTTTTGCGATATTTCAAATTAATCACATTGTCTAACATGTACCAAAACAAAAAATCATAAAGACGACGCCCAAAGTTGAAAAACTAACGTAAAAACACAAGATATTCATGGATCATATATCTGGGTCGGGCCGCGATCCGAAATTTTTTTTTCCTTGCCCAAATTTGGTTCGTCGGTCTGATTCATTGGTCAAAGTAATAATAAAAAATAAAAAAAATATATTTTTATATTTTATAATTAAATTTGAATAAATAATAATTTTTTAATAATTGAATAGTGATTCGGGTCAAAACGGATCAACCCAAACCGTTAAAACTCCTATCCGAACCCGATTCAATTTGAGCTGTCGGGCCAAACAGACTACCCGGTCATGAACAGGTGGCTGATTCAAACCGTCATATTCTGAAAAATTACATCAACTTTTTAAAGAAGTGAATGAGAATCCCAACAAAGAAATTGAGTCGAAGAGGCACTTTCAGGCTCAGAATCAGTAAGAGGACCACTCTTTTTCCCCACTCTACAAGGTCACAAAATAACATTTGTTTGTAAGCCCTTATTTTGTAGGATTTAGTCATGAACAAAATTATTAGCCTCTCAATTCTTATCAAATGGATCAAGGAAATCTTTTTTTTTTTTGAGTGGCTGTTAGGCCTTTTACTTACTGAATTCTCACCAATAATTGTCCTGTTTGTTGTTTCTAGGTATCTCAGCTGCAAGTTGCAGCTTTATCAGTTTCTTTTTTCTTCAAAGGAGAATGAACATAAGAAAAAAAATTATGGATGATGGAATTCGAATTTTAAATTTATTTTATTTTTTAAGAATAATTGTATAAACAAATTATGTTAAACCCAAAGTTCGCAATTTTATCAGGTGAACAAGGTTTTAGTCGTCATAACTTTAAATAGCCAAGGCATTACCTTACAAGTAACCAAAATTTGCATTCAAAACAAAGATTTCAGTGTTGAATATCGATTAATACTTTATATTTGGATCAAAGAGGTTTCAAATATGAAAAGACTTGATTAACTGAGTGTCTATTGACTTAAAAAAAAAAAAACAATACATTAATTATAATTTTTTTTATTATAAATATCATCTTAATTAATATCGACAAATAACCTTAACCAACATAAATAAACACCCGTCATTGTTTTTATCAAGTAAATGGGTGAATAATAATTAATCATTGTTGGAGATAGGATTGAGTTGAGCTACAAGGATTTGAAGACAAGAATAAACCATGTGCTTTTTATAGAGAGTGAAGAAAGACACCAAATCAAAATCAAGGGATTGATGAGTTGGTGATAAATGATAAATGCTGATTTGCATGGTTATGGTCTCACCTCATGGACAGAAGGCAAAGCCAGTAGTATATACCAAGATTTATATCCACTAATAAATTCGCATCAATTTCAATTCCAAGGACCACTTTCCAAATTCTCTCTCTCTCTCTCTCTCTCTCTCTCTCTCTCTCTCTCTCTCTCTATATATATATATATATATATATATATATATATATCCGTTTTTCTGTTATAAGCCTTCATCACATCCAGCTATGGAAATTGAGCTTTCATTGTGGTCCCTTCAAACTACAATCATACTCCACTGCATGCTTAGCTTTGCTGTAATAATGGCAAAATACACCAACAAACACACGGAATATAAAGAAACCATACCATTTTTCTCATTACTCTTTTTCACTGCTTTCTTCTTTTCTCTACTGAACTGGTTCCTTCTTTTCTCATGAGAAAGTTAGCTAGAATGATTTTCCCAAAGCAACTTCTCAAAATGCGTATTAAAAATAGGAGTTTTGCACATCAATTATGTTTTAGAATCAAAGCATCTGAATCAAATTGCAGATCTCATGTCAAACATAGACTCGACGTTTATATGTTTGTCTGAATCTTCAAATAGATTATATTAAGTTACACGACAAAAATACAAATCATTTTATTTGCGAAAGACCGGAAAAATCAGACTGAGTAATAAAAGAGTTTACTCATTCATGACCTCTTCATTTTTCTTAAAATATCCGTATTCGGATATAAATATAATTCTCCAAATATATAAAAAAATTTAATATATATACATATCCATATTAAATACATACCTATATCCGACACTCACCTTCGAATCCAGGTAACATAAGCGCGAATCAACCAGTTCTATGAAATCAACATATAAAAAATCTGGGATCCTAATCAGGAACTATCAATAAGAAGAACAAACAAATACAACAGTAGATAACAAGAATCAACAAAGTGAGCAAACATTTAGTCATGGAGTTGTTAGCATACAAAGGGGACTATAATGTATATTTCACCAGTTTGACTAACAGAACAATGAACAAGAACTGCATACATTGCCACCAGGGTTTTCTTCTGTACAGAATTTACATGTCAAACAAACCTGAAACATCTGACACAAGAATATACAACCGATTCGGGCAACGATGCTGTTTGGTTTACAGGTGAAGTTCTAGCAACCCAGTAGTCTCAGCTCTGTGAACATATAACATGTCATGATATAAGGACTTGGTCTGATCTTTCAGGAAGAAAAGCCAGCTTCTAATGCTCTTAATATTGCAGCAGCGTCAAACCTAAAGTTTCTGAAGCTCTTTCCGGGACCGGTGTCAGGCGGGTTAGCATCAGATGGAAGCTTACTAGGTTGGCTCTCCACAATCATTGAGTTACTTCCTATAGAATTGTTCTTTGCTTTCCACATACAGATACCTTGACAATAATAGAAAAGCAACTCATCAGAAAACACGTACCAAAAAGACCTCAATGAATATGTTACTCGAACTCGGGTGTGAGTGTCGGATACGAGTATGTGTCCAACACGGGTATGTTTAATTTTTTCTAAGTTTTTCCATGTTTTGGAGGATCTTTGGAGCGTTATATCCCCATACCCATGTCTGGATATGGGTCGGATACGAATACTTTAAGAAAAATGAAGAGTCGTAACAATATAGCTCCATGATACCTGAATCTTTAGAGAGCATATCACATAAAATAATTGCACTACAACTAACCAATCAGATTTTAAAATTATGCAAAGATTCATCAAAATATTATGGGGAGTACACACTTATAATGGTGATGGTATGCTATTTTTATCAAATTATTTGTCCAAATTCAAAACTTGCACATTTTAGGCCCAATTTTCTGTGATTCAGTTTTGCATTATAATGTCAATCTTCTTTCCAAACCAACCACAGGTCACAGCAAAAGAGAAAAAAGAAAAAGAGTTCACAAAAATCCAATAACATGCTACTGACGCTAGCTTCGGAGCAGATATGATCATATCAAGATTTCAGCTCTTCGCCCTAGGAGATCTAAAGAATAGATTTGGTTTTTTACTTTCTTCAAGTTAAACTTTATGCGGACATTATAGTAGACTTAATTTCTTTGAAGATAAATTCAACTGTTTCTTACTCAGTTTGAGTTTATGACATGCATGAAGACATACATCACCAAGACAAATCTGTCTCTCCAGTGGTTTTTGAAACCTCTCCAAAGAGAGACCCATACCAGGGGCCAGTTCCCAGTTTAACCAGTTTAACCAGTTCAATTACTGGTTTGATTGATGTTGATAAAGTATATAATATTATAATAAATTGTCTTCCAAAATAAAGGAGAGGGAAAACCTTTTAGGGGCAAATCTGGTCTTGGAGCTTGTGGGGGCGGATGCTTTGAAATCCATGATTTTAGAGATCTGCATAAAGATATCGTATATGTGCAATTTACCCAACAATTTAAAGGCATTTGAAAAATAATCATTATGTAATAATAACAAAATACTCACGCTAAGAATGGGGCCACCATATAAAGCTTTAGGCCAGTGATCCCACGAGATATTACTTCATTAGTTGCTGGCTGAAGATCATCGAGCCGGTGCCATGAAATTTCCTGCAACCAGATAATAGCAGGCTAGCTGTCAACATTATTACTTTCTAAGAGATAAAATGTCTGACATCCTCTCCATCACTTGGCAAAGACAGACGAACTAGATAAGCAGGCCATAAAAGCCAAGAGAAAATGTACAGATCAACTGATCAAGTGCCTATTTGAAAAATGCATTCTGCTGCAGGTCATTTTACTAGACAGTAGATACTTGTCTATACTTGGATCTAAATTTCTAATTGTTGTATCCATGAGATCAAGGTACAATCTACCATTGCTTAACATGATAAAAGTAGATACTATCACACCAAAACATACTTAACTTTTGGCCTTTTAATTGTAAAAGCAAAAAAAATTGATACAGCTTTTACTTTTTACTTCCTAAAAGCGAAGTGGTTTGTGCAACAGACCACCATCTAACGATGATAGGATCCACCATGTTTTAAGAGCACTTGCCCAACCATTTCCATCGTAGAAATACCATCCCCTTCGTTTTTTTAGCAAAAACGAAAAGGTTTCAACTGCTTGCTACTACAAGAATATCTATCAAGCTTGTAACCCAGTAACCCTTGTTAAGTAACTTTTATGATAATTTTGAATGCTGAAGTTTTTTTTTTTTTTTTTAAAAAAAGGAAAAGAGAAAACATCAAGTATGCGGATAAAGCAATTCTGCCTTGTGTTTCTAGGCAGCAACCTTCATATTTAAGGCAGATAATGCAGTTTATAAAATAAAAAAAAATAAAAAAAAAAAACACCCACATGCACACAAAACAAGAGCAGTATGCAATTCTTGACAACTTTGGATGAAAGCGTCAGTTTCTTAAAGGCATTTTTAATTTTCTTCATTTCCAATGGCAACAAAAGACCGATTAATGACAGGCAACGCACATGTCTGACGTTTATTGCACACTATTTACCAAAAAGATGGTTTTATTCTATTGTTGACAGGTACTAAGCACTAAAAATAGCCCAAATGTGAAGTTGCTTCTAAACACAAGCTAATTAGATATATGCTCTGAAGATGTGAGGAAAACTGCAACTACATATAGAAGGGTTGCTTAAAATTGAATTTCTAACAGGCCATTAATGTTATGTACCCTTCCAAAATATTATGATAAATGGCACTTATCAACAAAAGAAGCACATACACTGATCTCCTTTTTTGTAAGTGGGGCAAAGGCAGTATCATCCTTTACACCAGCAATTATATAGAGCCGCACCCTTTGCTGACCAAATATTACTTCAATGTATTCATCTTTGTTTAGGAGCCCTGAAACATCGAAGCCTGTTTCTTCTAAGACCTGTATTTTCGTTGAAAGTACATCAACAATCATAGATGAGGAAAGAAAAGAGAGAGAAAAGGGAGATAAAGAACTCAAAGAGTAATCCGTAGTTATTTGGATTCCCTTATCATCAGAAACTATCAGAAACTGGACGCAACTTTTTAGGTAGTCAACTCTATTATTTCTCCAAATTATAAGGGAAGCATGCAGTGAACAAATTACAGGTAATAATCTACATATCAAATGGCTCCATGCCACTGATGAAGTTTAATGACAGGTTTAATAGAGAGATTGGCAACTCTTCTATAGCTTTTACTTTTGAGGGGTGAATGAACAGACATGGAAAACCAGTTAATAAACTAATGCAGATTCTACATTTCTTACTCATCCATGTCACTCACAACTTGAAAGTGAGATCATTCTGAAGTAACCTTTGACTCTGTAGCCATCTGCATAGCTAGCAGAGTCTAATTACTACTATCTGAAGAGCAGAAACAATACTGAATAGATCCATCTTGTGTGGAAAAGATTAAACCCCTTGTCAAAGGAAATACATTTAAAATCTGATTATTTAGGAATCAGTTTCCAGTCCTTCAAAAAAATTAGTCAACAATAATAAAGCCTAATTACCATTAAATCATCAGACATGCTCATTTAAGTATGGATAAATTGAGGAGAAGCCCTAAAATACAGATAAGTTGAATGTGAAAAAAACTTCCATGAGAAATAAGCTTACTTCTCGAATGGCACATGCATGGTCTTCCTCGTCTTTGTTCTTTTTCCCACGTGGGAAACTCCAGCTTGTCCCTTTCCATCCCTTCACTAGGATGCACTATTGATTGCAGCAACAAACATAAAGTAAAGACACTTGTAGAACGAAAGTTAAGTGATTAACTTCAACATATATGATAATCCTTGAAAATGTTACACAATTTGAATTTAACATCCTGAATTGCAAAGCATAGCTTTCATTGAGTTCCATCAATTAGAAAACAACATTTGAATAAAAGACCCAAGAAGTATAGACACACTAACACAAAATCTCTGATAAATATATCAAGAGATTGGAATTATATGGAAAGAGTGAAGAAGTGAGATTAAAAAAGTAAACAGGTCAAAACTTCCATTTTAAGCACGAATACATGAATGCCTGAAGTGTATTAGCAGCGTTAAAGTCGAGTGTAAAAGTACCATGTAGTTAACTTGTCAAATTGGAAACAACAGAGGGACAAAAAGTGACATTACTCGAAACTGAAAAAAAAAATGAAAAGGACATAGGACTCTTCTTGTTTTTAACTAGCAAAAGGAAGAGACTCACCCGTTCATATGTTTCATCCAAAATAATAGCCCCTGTTACAGGAACTCGAACCTTGTAATCAGTGAAATCCTTAAATATATCATCGATATGCGCAACATAAGGCCTTAAAACATCGCAGCTGTTAAACACTGGAACAAGTTAAGGAAATAGAGAAACAAAAAAAAAAAAAGACCATGCTCATAGCAGGGAATAACAAAAAGAAGTAAAGAAAATGCCATGAAGATAGTCTTCCTCTTCCAAAAGTAAAATAAAATGTCAAGTCAAAAATGATTACTGCACTTAATAGCATAAAGTCTAATCTTCCATTTGGATAGGAAAAATAAGATGGAATCAGAGGTCATCCTCTTCAGAGACAGGACATGTTATAGGCTCATAGCTCAAGCTCCAACTCCTGTTATAAAATAAAGTTTTTCCTTTTCCTGATGATACAGATTCTATGAAATAGAAGTCCAAACTTTTGCAATCCTAACATCAAAACCAGATATCCATACCAACTTATATGCTTTTTCTTTTCTTTTTTTTTCCAGAAGAAACAAGTTTATTTTTATAATGAACATACTTCATACTAGTTATTTACAACATGAAGATAAAGGCAGCATCCAAGCAAAAAACTGCAAGGTCTCATACAAGAAAAAATTATTTCAGAAAATCAAGCAAAGTGAAAATCAAATAACCATGATCAATAGACAATAATTGGCAGACAAAAATGGGACAACATCCCCATCTTTGATATTTAAGAATAGTGTACATGAACCTTCGACTTCTTACACTTAAATGTTTAATCATTTATCACGTTAGAAAATGCCCATAAAAGATGTAGTTACACAACTGGGACTTGATTAGTGACTAGGACCTAGATATATCCTTTTTATAAACAAAGCTGTTACACAAGATGATGCCAAAACATTTTGTTTTTATTTTGAATCAATACTTTAATATAAAAAGCTATGATAATTGTAGATAAAAAGTGGTTTGAACAATTAAAAATGAAGAAAAATATCATAGACTTGAAATCAATTGAGAATATTTGACAAATCAGCCAGCAGGATAGTGATAGCAACATATCACAACAATAAAGATGCATCAAATATAGGATACATAAAGAGGTGAACTCCTTCAGATTGAATGACTTCAGCGATGGATTTTTTTCCACTGTATTGTCCTCGTAGAACCAATGAGCATATTCCACAAGGAAGAGAATTCTCTCAAATGACTGCTGGTCCTCTTTCGGCACATTTAAAACAAACCGACTGCACAACAAATTATTAACAATAAGCTTTAGATAAAATCAAAGGGAAAAAAGAAACAGAAATAAGGCAATGATATGGAAAATAGAGAGAAAGAGAGATTGCTTCGTTCATCATGGTAATGATTTTAAGGCCATGATAACTCAATTGAGAAAGAAAAAAAAAAAAAAAACCCTTAAGGGAATAGCATCGTACAAACAGACCATCAGCCAATAATTGGATCATATCAGTGAAACTTTAGAAATAAATTTCCTAGCAACACAACCAATTTCCTCATTGTATTTTGCTGGTTGATGAGAAAAAAACCAGTGAAAAACTGGCTGATACAAATTGTCAAAGAATCATTAATAGGAAAAAGTTCAATTGTGTAATACTTGGGTGGATGATACCTAACCTTACACTTGATTGATTATCCCACATACAGCTACAATAGATACAACTAATATTACAGGTCAAACTTCCATAACTCCATCCTCATAAGGCAGGCTGGTAGCAATACAATTAACAACTCCACAGTCCCCACTAAGTTTTAATCTACACAATGATCCGCACACCACATCATCAATCTCACTCACTAACAATCTTCAAAATACATCATTATCAATCTATCAAAAAATAAAATTATCGCAACTTAACGATACGTGGCCTAGCAATTAATTATGATCTGAACATCATTGGGGTCTAAACACTACGCTTCTTCAATTGATCAATCCAAAAATTTGCTACAATATGCTCAACAGATATTATAAAGGACCATGCTTCCAAATCTGCTTAATTTTCTAACAAGTTCGAAAGCAATGCAATTAAGAAATCCCTATACCAAAATGTGCAATATAAAACTAAGTTTAATTTGCATAATAACCTCCATGCCGTGCCACTAATCGCACTAAAAACCCTCAAAAACAAACATTTTCAATTAAGCAATATCGAAAAATCATGAGCTAATAAGTCAAACCTCCTTTTTTTTTTTACCTAACTTAACAATTATACAACTGAATTCAGTTACTTCTTCTATAAAAAAATTAAAAAAAAAAAACCCTAAAACTAGTCAAAATAAATCCAATTAAAAAAAAAAACACACTGGAATTTAAACACCAAATTCTCAGGAAACAAACAAAAAAGTGAAACCTGCAAAGATCGTCAAGGAGCTCTTGAGGAGGAAGACCGTTCTTCAATGGCGCACTCGAAGATCGATGGAGATCAGACATAACTTTTTCTAGTTAAAAAGAGAGAGAGAGAGAGAGAGAGAGAGAGAAAACTAAAACCCTAACCCTAACTATTTTCAGAGAAAGATCCGGAAGATTCTAGAAGAAGCTTCTCTTTTTTCCTAATTTTCTTGTTTTTATTAAATTTTATCGGAAAATGGAGACGGAAAGAGAGAAAGAGAGGTCCCGTCGGCCGGGATCTCTCAAGGGATGGTGGTGACCCGAAAAAAATCGTTTCTCCGCCTGACTCTCTGGAAATGAGTTACTTTTTCATGGACTTTGGGATTTTATATGACCCGGTTTTGGATCTTAATGAACCGGATTTGAATTACGGGTTGAAGTTAAAACGATTTCTTGGGCTTGGCCATGGATATTTGAATATTCATTATGGCCCATTGACATTATCTATTTATTTATTTGTTTTTTAAAAAATAATAATTGAAAGAGTGCTTAGATAATATAAGATAAAATAAAATATTTTTATAATCAAACATGAATTATCATGGTGGGGATATAAGAAATAAAATAATAAAAACATATGAAAATAATGATACAATATCAGTTATCTTTTTTGTAAGTTAGGAAATAAATCTCATTATCAAATTCATTTTAATTTTTAATTTCATTTTTTACCTAAAAAGGCTTTTCAATTTTCAATGTTTTAAAAAAAATTCTCTTTCACCTACTAAGTCTTATAATTATAAAATAAAATAAAAATTACAATATTCCATGATTAAAAGCTTTTATCTCCTCCTTTTATTTTTTATATATAAATTTTTTATAATTAAATTTTATTAAAACACTAGTACTTTTCTAGTACTATTACTTGTTGATCTTCAAGTAGACCTTACAATTCGTGTATTTATGATGTATTTATGTTATTATTTTGTATTATAATTGTGTTTAACGTGTTATATATTTATATAAATTTTTATAAATTAATAATTCGTATTATATAAATTAATAATCTAATTAATTCTGATGCTCTTGATCTTATAATGTTCTGTGTACATTCTTTTATTCAGTAGTCTTTCCTTAGAATGTTGTTGTTATATGTATTTATATCTAGTAATAAAGATCATTGAAATATTTAAATAATATTTAATTTGCATCTAGTCTTTTAACTTGTCAACTACATGGGAGTAACTTTGAAAATTTATTATTAACAAATATTTTTTTATCATAAAAATAATTCAAATTATCAATTGAAATATTATTTTTAATTATTTGTTAATAATAAATATCATAAATTAAAAATATTAAAATATTAAATTTTGTATTTTATTTTATAAAGGTACTTTCAAAAATTACCATCATATTCCTAATAAAGTATTTAGTGAACCAAACATGTCAATATAATTTTCTCAGGATTTTAATAGTTTTTTCACATGTATATCACTGTTATTTTCTCAATAATCACATTTTATTCGAATCATGATATGGGAAAACACCAAACGCCCCCTAAATAAAAAAGAACTTTACCTATGGTGATAAATATTACAAAAATACTATAATATCACTTTTTTTTTTTTTTTAGTTTTGAGTGGCCTGTAATTTAGCTTTAGCAAACTCCAAGATGTGTATAATATCAGCTTCCCCAAGACTTTCAACATGAGTGAAGAACTTCAACTCCACCAGGTTAGAAGCAGTATGATCAACTGTTCACAGGATATAAGAGTTTAACAAGGAGAGCTTGTTCATGAACATAAACGAACCGAACACACATCTGTTCGAACTCGGTTCGTTTAATAAACGAACATTAAAATTATATTCATAATTGTTTATTTAGCTTAATAAACGAACATAAACGAACAAAAATCGAACTGTTCACGAACGATTCGTCGAACGTTCTGTTCGTTTACAGCCCCTATAGCTACTTAGCTTTTGCTGGCACAGATTGTAATGTTGCTTATCAGTTTCATACATTGCCTGACATATCACCTATTTGTCTTTGCATGTTAACCCACAATTTATTAACACAAAGTAATATTCTCGAATTTTCCTAACTAAAGAGCTCACTACACATAAATCTGATAATATTGGACACGACACAATTATACGACACGAATACGATAAAAAAAAAATTAAAACACGATACTACATGAAAAAATAATACGAATACGATGCGAATTCACGTATACCTCAAAACCTATATATTATAAATTATTAATGTATCAAAATTTATATAAATATTGTCAGATCTAATTACACATACACCCCGGGATGACAAGGGGAAGTTAGGGTATTTGAACTAGGGTCAGAATTTATGAGGGGATTAGTCACTCCAAAGAGAAGAAACTCTCGTGCTTTCTCTAGTTTAGATTTTTAAAGAAAAATCTTCTGATATTACTTCTTTAGTTCTAGAGAGAATCAAAACAAAGCTTATGTAGGTCCTCCAAGGCTCAAACTTTACAGCACGAAAAATTGACCATCAAAAATAAATGAAATAAAGGCAACAAAAGCTCCTATTAAAGACTCAAAGAAACCCTACGAATTGAGTTTGGGCCGACATATTGAAAGGTGAAAAAAAATTTCCCATGATGCTATGACAGTGCCTAATGAACAGTACTGCAAAAGTTTCGTGGAAGAAAACTTAGCATAAGCATCAAAATCAACCCACAAATTCAACATTTCTGGCTTATAGATTTAGCCCTTGTATTTCTTGTTAACTGTTACTACTTTGAATGAATCAAACGATTGTGCTGAAAACTTTTTTCGCGATGTTATGAACCTGATGTCAAAATGTGAATGATGTTAAGCTTTGTCCTGAAGTGTACAAAGAACATTCTTTTCTCCCTTTTTAGAGCAATGGGTTCTCATATTTGTTAAAACTTCCAAACAGCGACTTCAGATGTGTGCATCATGGCTTTATGTGCATCTTTATTGCAATTTAAATTGTTTAGCTTAACACACTTTATCTATGAAGACAAACTTCTTTTCATGAACTCAGCTCAAGCTACGATTCACTCACATCATTTTGTTTTGAAATAATTGTAGGAACTGATGATGATCTACCACCATCACATCAGAATAGAATACCTAGAATGGGGCGTACTACTGGGAATAGAAGATCTGTTGTAGCTTCGGTGCCATACCTTAGGTTTTATGGTGAAACTGATATGGATGTTCAAATTCACCAGCTTGAGCAAGAAGCATGCAGTTCAGTTCTAAGAGCCTTTAAAGCTCAAGCTGATGCTATTACTTGGGTACTTTTTTAAATTGTTTTCATGAATCTAGTATCAATACATTTATTTGATTAGGTTTAAATATCTACAATCTAAATGTATTTTGTTTAGGAGAAGGAGCTTGATAACAGAACTTCGGAAAGAATTGAGACTAACAAACGAGGAGCACAGAGAGCTATTAGGTCGGGCTAATGTTGATGATGCCATACGAAGGATAAGGTCTGCATTAGTTGAGACCAATATTGTTTATTTAAGAGATGGAATCCCTTACAAAGCTTCAGGGTCTTTTTTTTCCCCTTCAACGATAATGTTCCTGTTAATGCCATTAGGGAGTACTGGAGACAAGTAGGAGCACTGCAATCCAGCATGCTTAATATTGGTCAAGCTGTTCATGATCCTGTGCCCAGTCCCACTGTGTCAGCATCTCACAAGAAACAGAAGATAATGCAGTCGGTGCCTTCACAATCCTTTAGTGGGGCATCTCCACCATTTCACCCGTAAGCTGTTGCTCTTCACCAACCATCTTCATTAGCCGCTAAACAAAGACCTATAACTGACTCCAAGGCATAAACCAGTGAGTTAGAATTATGAATATTTTGATTATAAGTTTGAAGTCTTCTAAACAATAATAACTCTTTTTTGTCCACTTATTGCATTCTATTTAATTTGACAGGGTTTGCCTGGTGTGCCATCTGTGAAGTCCACTCAGTACCCTTCCACAGGTCCAGCTGGGAAGGGTCAAGCTGTTAATAGAGTATCTTCTGGTGCTGCCCTTGTGGTTGAACCTGCTGAAGGGGCAACATTTAATCCATTAATTGGGAAGAAAGTGAGGCTATGTTGCTCCGACTCTTATTTTTCTTGAAGTACCCATGTCCGACACCCGTATCTGACACATATCTGGACATGGGTATGGGGATATGATTCTCCAAAGACCCTCCAAATACATTAAAATCTTGGAAAAAATTGAATATATCCGTGTCGGACGCATACCCGTGTCCGACACTTACATCCGAGTCTGAGTAACATAGAAGTGAGGACAAGATGGGCTGATGATAACAATTTCTATGAAGCTGTTATAACTTATTACAATCCAGTTGAGGTAAAGCTTGGCATAGGATTGTGTATAAAATTTAGTTCATACTGGTTTTTAGCCTGATTTGTTATATCCTCATTAGGGAGGACATGCTCAGGTCTACGAGATTAGTACTGCAAATGAGACATGGGAATGGGTCAATCTTTCAGAGGTATATCCTCTGTTTGCCCTATTTGTTACTGTGAGCTTCTCATATGTATTGCAGACACTGAAAAATGTTACTAGTTGTTTAGCAAATCTTTAGACCTGGACTTTCCACAGTTTGTGGAATTTGATAATTTGGCAGTCCGATGGTACACTGGTTTTCCTATCCAAAGCTTATAACTAGTTGCAAAAATTCAATTTCTTCCAAACCTAATTTTAGACATGCATGGCTTGATTCTTTTGTTGAAAGTATAAGAACAGATTACTAAGGAATGAAAACTGCTACAATTGCTTTATTGATTAGAACTGTATTTATACATTCTTGATAGTGATAAGGTGATCTTATCTTTTGGATTAGAACTTAAGCTAAACTATATCCTATGTCTATCTAACTATGTAGATTGATTTACATTTGAGAAGATAACAGCCTTAGCTTATCCTTAGCTGATAACTAACTTCAGCTGTTAATAGTTAGCTGAAGTTTGCTAACTGTTTCGAGTGTTGCTGATGTGGTTGTGTTGCTGAGGTGGCTGTGAGAGTGTTGCTGATGTGGTTGTGTTGCTGAGGTGGCTGTGAGACTTGTCTTGGTTTGTTGCTGAGGTGGTTGTGTTGCTGAGGTGGTTAGGAGACTTGTCTTCATATGCCCCCGCAAGACTGTGGAGCCATCGGCTACACCAGTCTTGGTTCTTAGGAAGAGAAACCTGTGCCTGGCAAGTGGTTTTGTAAGACCATCTGCTAACTGATCTTTGGTCGAGATATAAGAGACATTGAGCTTGCCAGCTTGTACATGTTGACGGACAAAGTGGTAGTCCAAGGCTAGGTGCTTCATTTTGGAATGAAAAACAGGATTTGCACTTAGATATGTAGCACCAATGTTGTCACATAGGAGAGTTGGTGATTTCTGAAGAGGAAGGTGAAGTTCAGCTAACAGATTGGTAAGCCATATGATTTCTGCAGCAGTGTTAGCAAGGGCCCTGTATTCAGATTCAGTTGAGGATCGAGCAACTGTTTTTTGTTTGGTGGACTTCCAGGATATGGGATTGGCACCCAGAAACAGAATGTAGCCTGTGGTTGATGTTCTATCATCCAGATTACCAGCCCAATCAGCATCACTGAATGCAGTGAGATGAAGTGATGTGTGTGGGCGTAGGAGAATGCCATGAGTGACAGTTCCTTTTAGATATCGTAGTATTCTCTTTAGTGCCGACCAGTGAAGCTGAGTTGGGGAGTGCATATATTGAGACAGCCTGTTTAGTGCATAGGCGATGTCTGGTCTTGTGATAGAGAGATACTGAAGTGAACCTGCAAGTCTTCTATAGGCAGTGGCATCAGCAGGACCAGTGCCATCAGTGAGCTTTAGGTTGGCATTAGTGGACATTGGTGTGGTGGTTGGTTTGGCATTTGTCATGTCAAAGTTGTCAAGAAGATCTCTGATATATTTTTGCTGTGAAAGAAACAGACCCGTTGTAGTGGGAATTACCTCAACGCCCAAGAAGTAATGAAGATTGCCAAGATCTTTGAGAGAGAATCTTGTGGATAGCTGCGACAGAAAGTTATGAACTGTCTGACTGTTGTTTCCTGTAACTATAAGATCATCAACATAGACAAGACAGTAGATTAAGTCATTATTATGAGACATGATGAACAACGAGGCATCTGATGTAGAGTTTGTGAAACCATAGTGAAGAAGAAAGGTGCTCAATTCCCTGTACCAAGCTCTGGGAGCTTGTTTAAGGCCATAGATGGCCTTGTGTAGTTTGCATACATGTTGAGGATGATCTTTGTCAAGAAATCCAGGTGGTTGAGCCATGTATACCTCATCTGTTAATGTTCCTTGTAGGAACGCATTGTTTACATCAAGTTGTTTTAAGGGCCAGCCCAGTGTGACTGCAATGCTGAGAACTGTTCTGATAGTGGTTGGTTTTATAACAGGGCTGAAGGTTTCTGTGAAATCTAGGCCAGGCCTTTGATGAAAGCCTTTAGCAACCAATCGAGCTTTGCATTTGTCAACTGTACCATCAGCTTTGCGTTTGAGTCTGTAAACCCATTTGTTGCCTATGACATTTTGAGAGTGACAAGGTGGGACTAAGGTCCAAGTGCCATTGGCAACAAGGGCATTAAACTCAAGTGTCATAGCATGCCTCCATTCAAGAATTTTGATTGCTTGGGAGACAGATGTTGGTTCAGGTGCTGGTGGAAGTGATTGGCTAGAGGCAAGGTAGGTTCTTTTAGGTTTAAATATGTTGTGTTGGGACCTAGTGATCATAGGATGTGTTCGAGTGGGAAGAGTTTGACAGAGATCTGTCTGTTGATCAGGGGATGCAGCATCTGTGTTTGCAGAAAAATGTAAGGGGCTAGAGGAAGTACCTGATGAAGGACTTGTCACAGGAGCAGCTGGACTGGTGGAGGAGGACACAGCAGAATCAGTAGGCTGCTGAGGTGAGCCGCAACCTGTAAAATGTGGAATAACAGTGGCTGTTTCATCAGAGAGAATCACAGAGGAGTTAGTAGCTGAGGAAAGCTGGGAATTGGGATTCATTCGATTGTTTTGTGCAAAGGGAAAGACTGTTTCAATGAATTTCACATGTCTAGAGATAAAAATTCTGTTTGTAGAGGGATCTAGACATTTGAAGGCACTCTGGTTTGTGGAATAACCAAGGAAGACACATGGTTTGGACTTAGGTTGTAGTTTGGTGTCATTATAGGGCCTTAGCCATGGATAGCATAGGCAGCCAAAAACTTTTAGTTTCTTGTAGTTTGGTATGGTTTTGAACAGGATTTCATGTGGTGATTTGTGGTGAAGAGTTGGTGTTGGCATTTTGTTGATTAAGTAAACAGCAGTTTGGAAGGCATGAGACCAATAACATTGAGGCAGTGATGCTTGATGTAAGAGGGTTAAGCCAGTTTCTGTAATGTGTCTATGTTTTCTTTCAGAAATGCCATTGTGTTCTGGCGTATGTGGTGGTGTCTTGAGGTGTTGGATTCCATATGTTGCTAGTAGAGAGGATAATGCCATATACTCTCCACCGTTATCTGAGTAGATAGTGATAATGGAAGTGTGAAATTGTTTTTCAACTTGTGCTTTGAATTTAGGGAAGATGTGCAGAATATCAGATTTATTTTTGATGAGAAATAACCAGACAAACTTAGAGAAATGATCTATGAAAGTAACATAGTAATGATAGCCATCATGAGAGTTTAGTTTTGGACTTCCCCATACATCTGTATACAGCAGTTCGAGTGGTTTTGAGCTGGTCAAGGATGAATTGTGAAAAGGTAGTTTGTGACTCTTATTACATGAGCAGGAATTACAATCTGACATAGTGATGAAATGATCACAGTCTAGGCTAAAGTTTTTAAGCATGAAGTTCAAGATTCTGGGAGAGGGATGTCCTAAACGTCTATGCCAGTTATTAACATTGGTCTTCAAGCTGAAACAGGGTTATTTATTGTTGGTAGAAGCTGGTAATTCTGCAGATTTTGGAAGTTCATATACATCATTTCTGTTGTGTCCTTTCACCAGTGGTGCCCCCGTGATGAGATCCTTCACAAGTAAATGATTAGGGAAAAATTCAACAGAAACACGATTAGTTTTGCATAGTTGAGAAACAGAGATAAGTTCACGCTGAATTTGAGGAACATGTAGAATATTAGAGAGTAATAAAGGTTTGTCTGAGTGTTTAGTTCTAAAGGTAGTTGAGCGTGTGTGTTTTATAGACAAACCTGAACCATCTCCAACTAGAATCTCATCAGGTCCACCATATGCTGAGTAGAGTGAGAGGTTGTTGAGGTCTGAGGTGACATGGTGGGATGCGCCTGAGTCAACCACCCAGTTTTGGTTATCAGAAGCAATTCCAGTCTGAACAAGGTTGGCAACTGGATCTTGCAGAGAGGAAATTTTGTATTGTCTGCAGTATTTGGCAATATGTCCAAGTTTGCCACAGAGTTGACATGTAGGTCTGGTGTTGTTGTTGTTGGAATAGTGCTGAGGTCTGTTGCTGTAGGTGTTGGATGTAAATGGAGGCCTTCTTCTTCCCTGGTTTGAGGTATATCGAGAAGAGTCATTGGGAGACACATTGTTTCTGAAGTTTGTGTCTTGATGTGAATAATAGGGTCTTCTGTCCCTTCTGGCAAAGTTTGCTGTAACAGCAGATGTGTACATGAGATCGTCTTGTTTGGTGACAGCTTCAAAATCAATAAGCTTGTCATAAAGTTCCTCGAGAGAGATTGCATTTTCTCTTGCTCGGAGTGCAGTGGAGATTTCCCTGAATTCTGGACTAAGTCCATTTAAAATGAAGATGATGAGATCATCTTCAGCTACTGGGGCTTGAGCAATTGCTAGTTCATCTGCGATGCTTTTCATTGATTGAAGGAAGTCAGACACAGATTTGGTTCCCTGAGTGAAAAGGGACAATTTTTTTTTAAGAGACATGATTCGAGATCTGGTTTTGCTTGCAAAAAGTTTGGTAAGTTTTTGCATGGCTTCATGGGATGTTTTTGAGATTGCGATCATAGGGATGACAGTTTCTGCAACAGATGCAATAATAGAATGTAGGATGAGTTTGTCTTGTCTGATCCATTTTGAGTAATCAGGATTCAGAGATATGGTTTCTTGAGTGGTGATATATTGAGTTGGACAGGGAAGTGTCCCATTGACATAGTCAATGAGATCGAGGCCAGTGAGCAGGGTATCGAATTGTATGAACCATGAAGGAAAATTGGTTGAAGTAAGCTTTACTGGAAGCTGTGTGGTGGGATTGATTTGAATGACAGGTAATGAGGTTGTGGTTCGGATTGAGTCAGCAGTGTTGGAGGTGGTGGAGTTTGACATGCTGTTAAGCGTTTGGCGTCTGATACCATATAAGAACAGATTACTAAGGAATGAAAACTGCTACAATTGCTTTATTGATTAGAACTGTATTTATACATTCTTGATAGTGATAAGGTGATCTTATCTTTTGGATTAGAACTTAAGCTAAACTATATCCTATGTCTATCTAACTATGTAGATTGATTTACATTTGAGAAGATAACAGCCTTAGCTTATCCTTAGCTGATAACTAACTTCAGCTGTTAATAGTTAGCTGAAGTTTGCTAACTGTTTCGAGTGTTGCTGATGTGGTTGTGTTGCTGAGGTGGCTGTGAGAGTGTTGCTGATGTGGTTGTGTTGCTGAGGTGGCTGTGAGACTTGTCTTGGTTTGTTGCTGAGGTGGTTGTGTTGCTGAGGTGGTTAGGAGACTTGTCTTCATAGAAAGATTACCTTTGTATTGGCAAAGCACCTGTTCTGTCGTTTATTTAGTTTAGCAGCAATATATTGCAATAGAAGAAGAATCTTTAAACTTTAAATTCTTCTTTTACTGGCATATGTTCATACTAATAACATTTTGTTTAGTTTCTTCAATTAAACCAATCATTTTCTTCATGATTAATATGATGGTTACTTGGTCTTCTGTTTTTTTCGTATTGATTTCTCTCCTCTGAAGTAAAGCAATTCTTGTTGAATTTCATTTTTGTGGATGTCAGATTAGATTTTGGCGTGCATTCTCTATGATAACACGTAGCTTTAGTTCTGATAACAAGGAACTTGCCATGCTACCAGGTGTTATAGATAAAGCTTTTTGATAAGCTAAAGTAAATTCTCAATAACTGCTATATTATCAAGTATTCGGATATCTTATTGAAAAACATTAGTAAAAGAGGTTAGCTTTACTCCTTCCAATCAAAAACATGATCAAAACAGTAAAAAAATCTCAGAAAACAAAAGCATATGATTAAATTTCTCAAAAAGCATCTAAATTCATATTAGATATGTTAAAACAACAACAACAACAACAACAACAACAACAAAAATTCATCAAAACATCAGAATTTTTCATGTTCACAACCAATGCGAACAAAGGAAACAGGATAAGGGAGAAAAAACAAAAAAGGGTTTTTAGGTATACATTCAAATTTCTACTCAGGAAATGACTAAAGCTTAACCGGCAACTTATATTTGAAATCTGAACCATGATGACCCGTAGGTTTACTTGAGGGAATCTACATATCTCATTTTCACCAATATCAAGTTATCAACTTTGAATAGATTTCTTTACTCTTTACACGTTGAACTATGCTTCCTAGTAAAATTAATCAAGTAATATCATAATTGCAGTCAATAAGAAAAGGCAGAAACTCTTCCAAATTGAAATTTAATTTCAACTTGACAGTCAAATAAGAAGAAGAAATTACCAATTCCAAGGCAAGGTATACATTTGCAAATAATCTCTTCCCCTCTTTTGTTATAGTAGCATAAGAGAGGAGCAGAGCTGACAGAGAAAACTAGCATGTCAAGATGAAATTATTTATTGATAATAGCGGTATATTGACTGTTAAACTGATAGCCTTAAGTTGTGAACCTCTTATATATGGTTAACAGTAAGTTGATATCTCCAGTTCCACTGAAGCATTAGGGGTAAGCATTTGGTCCTTGGCATAAGCTTTCTCTCCTGTACCAGCATAAGATGTATCCACTTTATAATTGGCATTTCCTGAGATATTTGGATCCTATGAAGATGGTTAAATAAGTTTTCAGATCCTGCAGTAAATGCAGAATTCAGAATAGGAAGTTCCCTTTGGGTGGAACAAACTGCATTAGGATTTTGACATTCAGGTTCCTGAAACAAATGTTTTGAACCTGGAGTCCAACAATTAGAAGCACCAACCGAGCATCTGATCAACTTCCACTTGGCAATCATTTGGGCTGTTGGTCCTAAACCTTTAGCAAAGATTATTAAGCTATCTCTGTAACAAATATCCTGCTGATTCACCTACAAAAACAAGGGGAAAAAAGGAGGTAAACTCTTATCCAAAAAGTAAAAATTTTGTAGCTCCTCCTGTCATTAACTCAGCTTGCAGTTTGAAACATCCTTTATGGATTGGTGCCTCACTGCTTTGTATGGTGGTCAAAAGTTATGGTTGTCCCAAGAGTAATAAACGGATCAAAAACATATGAATTATGTGATGCCCCCACCAAGAAATCATGCACCAGCAAAGGACTTGTACAACATGTATCTTTTAAAAGGAACAGCCCCTAAGACAAATGGCTTTATATCTCCAGTTAGTTATCGAGCCTTTATTATCTTCATGGCTTTCACCAGTTTATTATTCTTGTGAAACTGCATTAAATCATAAACGTTGTTCTCATGAAACCTTGTAGATGTAGGGAGGTGTTATTGTTTGGAATACCCAAGGCTGTTTAAAGGATTTGGAAAACAAGCTCACTACCAGGCACACAATTCCCATGCAAGTTAGATGATATATAACAAATTTGACAAAAAACTGCATAGTCTCACCCTCCCATTCTCTTCTCTCTCTCTCTCTTCCACACACACATTTGCATTCACATGCAGATGCAGATGCAGAGAGTTTCCAGAGCAATTATTTTTGTTTGAGACTCAAACACAGAAATCAGTTTCAAACCATTTAGTTTGTGGATTTATTGCCATCCAGCTTGGACTATGGAAGAGAAGAGAATAATTAAAGGAGTAGAAGTACATGTTCTATTATGGCAAGTGGCTTCAATTTAGTTTTCTTAAATTTGATGCATGAAAACATTTTTAAACAGGATCTTGAGAAAATGTTTGAAGTATTCATTGGGCAGTTCCGGCAACTTTTCGGTTTCAAGTCTGTCAATGTTTATGCTGGTGCATCAGGCATTTGGAACCTTCTATCTAGTGAAACAGGTTTTACTGAGTGGTAAGATAAAATCCTACGGCACTAGCAAGCTATGCCTGATAGTTATATTTCTAGTGCCAGACAGATAATGGGATTAGTAAGTATTTATCTGACAGAACTGAAGTCAATTGGTATGTGTTGGTATTGGAAAAATTAGGACCATCTGATTCAGGTAAATTTTTTTGCTACTGATGACAAATTTTAATGCAGGTTCAATCAATGCTGAGTCTGAGGATGATTATTATGGATGAGATAGGAAAACTGGTAAGATATCAAAGTTGGATTATAGGTTTATTTTATAGGAGCACTTGCATTTATAACTTGTAAGCGTCTGTTTAAATATAATCATTGAACTACCAGTATTTATTTTAAGGGCGGTGTCTTTGAGTAGGTAAAGTTTTCTCTTGAGGCAGCAAAGCTGACACAAAGTAATGCTTCTAGTGGAGCATATGAATCTTCTTCAGCTGGTATATTCCTAATTAACTTACCTGTAATGTTCAATTGTGTCTTAAAATGATTATTTGCTGGTCCAAATCTCTTATACAGTAGACTACTGTAATAAACAATTTTACACATTTTTGTCAGCTTCCTCAAGGCAAGCAAGGTCTCTGGCAGAGTATGCCTTTTTCCACCCATCTATTATGTCTTTTATCTACTATTCCTTTGAGTACTGTTTTGCTGTCTACTCAGTTAAATTAAACTTACATGACAGATTATTGACAAGGTTACTATTATTCGCATTGGTTTGTTTGACTTGAATTACAATTGTTGATGACATTTCTTCTATTTGCCCAGCCGTTCTTTCTGCCAGTTTTCGATACATATGCTCTAAGAGTATTGAGAAAGTATAAGCAAGAAAAGGCAAAGTACATAGCTTGGAAGGCTAAAGCAAACACAGCATTTGAGTATTTTCCCTGGATTGAAGATTTGACATCAAGCAAAGGCTCCATCGTTGGAAAGGAAGATACTAGAGGAAACTGACGATTTAGCCACATGAGAATCACAATTTTTGAAACACGTTATACATGCTTCTTATTACATCCGTAATAGTCGTGATAATTTTAGCCATGATATAAAAATACAATACCAATACGATATATGTTTAATAAATATAAAAATAGTGTTATAAACACAATACGTTTAATATACATATTGTATTTATGTTTAAGATTTTAATATATTTAATAATTTGTGTTGTTTTTATGTTTAAATGATTAACACGAAATACGATAAATATATACGAATTATCCAGTCTAATCTATAGCAATTACCTTATGTCATGGGCCATGTCATCAAAAGCCTAATTATTATGCTTTGTTTGTGTTTAATTACATGTATTTAGCATGAGGTCTAAGGTTTGAACATAAAGGTACATAGCTTCTATATGAACATAAAGGTAGTTCTTGTATTATAATTAAAAATGTATTTAAGTTTTTATATTATATAAGTGAGTAAGTTAATTTTTATACGTTTAAAATTGGTGTAAATAAGTAAAATTGATAACGATGTTAATGAGAAACAGTTTAAATGTTGACGTGGATATGTGAAACTGATAAAAAAGATTTGAAAAAAAATGATGACATGTCAAATTTTTTTACTAAGATAGAATTTAGAAAAACATAAATTTTTTTATCCCAAATCGCTCTCTTACCCGTAAAAACATGTCATTTTTTTCAAATAATCTATTATGTCAGTTTCACATGTCCATGTCAGCATTTAGACGGTTTTTCATTAACACCGTTACCAATTTTACTTTTTGCACCAATTTCAAACGTACAAGGATTAAATTACTCACTTCTATAGTATAAAGATTAAAATACACTTTTGATTATAATACAAGAACTATCTAAATGCTTTAACCTATATACATGTGCATACATTCGTATGTATGAAGAATGCATTTATGCATATATATATATATATATATATATATATATATATATATATGATAGAATTTTTAAACTAGAGGTGTCTATAGACAGGTTGGATCGCAACATGCTTGACACCTCTAAATATTTTTCCAAAGCTCGACCCGACCTATCAAATAAATCTATTTAAATATGTTTAATTTAAATTTATTCTTAAAATATTATTATATTAATATTTAATATATAAAATATTTAGTGTTAAAATTATATAAAAATAATAATTTAATAATATAATATTTTTATGAACCGAGTAAAATTTGAACTTGAAATTTTTTATCTAGATCGCAAAAATCACAAGCCTAATGTCTCACCGGAACCGCGAACAAATCTATTTAAAACTCGAAAAACAAGCTTATGGAGTTTATAAAGGTATATTTTGATTATAAATAAGAAATTAATTGATTAACATAATTATTAAATAAATATGCTAGTTTATATAATTTAAGTTAATTCTCAAAAAAATTTAAAGTAAAAAAGTGTTCACGCCAATGTTATTAAAACTAGATCGGATCGATTGAACTGAGAACCAGTAGCTTGTTCAGTTCGGTGCATGTTATAAAATCGGCTTTTTTTGAATCGGTAAAAAACTTGAAAAAATCAATTTTATATTTATTAAAAAAAATTATTTTATATAATGAAATTTGAACATTTAACTTTTTAAATTTATATTAAAAATTATATTATTTAATCAAATATATATATATTTATTTATTTAATATTTAATTTTTTTAAATATCGATTGAATCGATAATCGAAAATCATTTCTATTTTTCGACATTGGTTCACACGTTAACATTGTCGTAAAACAGTGAAGAAAGAACAGGCAGGCAGGCAAGGAAAGTAGGCAAAAACCAGAAGTACGATAAAATTTGTGTCCAAAGATTCATCACATTACCTTTGCTTACTTTTGTCTGTTAGTTATAAAAATTCTTTTACTTCCTTCCTTCTTTCACTGTCTCTCTCTCTCCAAAACCCAAACCAACAATCAAAGAATCTCCAGAGATTAAAGAGACAGAAGTGAGGAGACAGAGAGACACCAAGTCTCCTAGAAATGCGGAGCTTAACATTGGGTACTTCACTTACAGTTTCTCCAACAACTCCCTCAAAATCCTCTCTTACCCCTCTCTCTCTTTCAAACAAACAACCACCACCCTTTTTTCCTCCTCCTTCCAGGGTTTCTCATGACTCATCTCTTTCCAAATTAGGTAAAGAAGTTAACGATTTTTTCTTTAATGGGTATTATTAGAATTTCTTTGATGAACATAAGCCACTGGATTTGACCCATGTCAAGATTATTTCTTTTCTTAAAAGATAAAATTTGGGTTTTGGCATTTGCCAACATGTGAATTTAGTTGTACATGAATTTGTTGGATTTGGGTATTTTGTTATTTGCATTGGCTTTGCCAATTGCTTAAATATCTGTGTTCTTTTTGGTGGTGGTAGGGGATAATTCTTGTTTTTTTGTTATGTTGAATTTATGAATGATTCTTTTGTATGGAAGATTAACTTCACAGTGAAAAAGCATCTTTCTTTTTCTGACACTTGTTGGTAGTGATGGAATGTGGGTTCCTTTCCTCATTTTTGACATGACATTCAATGGGTATTTTAGATTGGAGATGCTACTATTATTGAGTTTATTTCATGTTTGGTTGTCTATTATGTTGGTAAAAGAATCCTGAAAGTGAAATTGCTATGATTATAAGCCATATTTGTTGGGAAATGAGGATGTTCATGGTTTGTTTGGACATGTTGGTATTTGGGTGTAGGAGCTTGCAGAGCTACTCAAATTGTTGATCTCTTTCCAACATTGACTCCTGAGATTGTTGTTCGGGAGGCACGGTTAGAGGACTGTTGGGAAGTGGCTGAGACTCATTGTAGCTCATTCTTCCCTGAATATTCCTTCCCTTTGGATTTTGTGCTACGAGTTGATAGACTGGTAGCAATGTTGTCAGGATTCTCTATTCCACCTGGTTGCAGGAGAACTTGTTTGGTTGCTGTCGTTGGTGGTTCAGTCGACGATACATTGTTATTTGGAAGCGAAGATTTCAAAATTGGAGGTTTTGATGGGAAATTTAGTCTTAATAAAGGTTATGTGACTGGTATTTTAACTGTGGATACTGTTGCTGATTTTCTTCCTAGAAAAGGACCACTTCGCCAGAGAAGGTGAATTTAATTATTCTCTGCATTTTTATACTAGTTTAATGTCATTTAAAGCTGTCACATGCCAGTTGAAAATTACTCTATAAGAAACTTGTTTTATTAACCACTAACTACTTATGCTGCAAAATGACAATGTCTGAAAATTTTCAGTTTTATGTTTGCATTAATGCAGCTCATCAAATTTACCTCAGCTTTGTCTTTGTTTCTTTAATTTGCATTTTGTATGTTACCCCTTTAATGCTATCAATAAACAACTTATATGCCCTCCTGTCTTCGGAATCTGTTAATAATTCCAAAATGCGTTGTGATCATCAGCATGTGTTGGTTAAGAAGTTCACATAAGCTCATAACTTTCTTAATGGTTTTCGCATGCGCTCCAAGCCTTCCTTGCCTTGTAGTACCTCCCTGTTTTTATAATGTCTTACTGCATGTTATGTTACTTTTAACTAGTTTTGTTTTTCAAAATTGAAAATGTGGTGGTTGAGTAAGGCTTAGCTTGATTGCCCAACGTCATCAAGCTTTAGCTTGTCTATATATGCCTGTAATTAGAAACACAACTTGGAACCCTGCCTAGAGATTAGCTGATTGTCTTTATTTCTGTGAAGTCATATGGTGATCCATCCTTTTATGTCAATGTCAAAGCTAGATGTCAGTCATGTCACAGCCAAATGTTGTCAAAAAGCCTGTCCGAAAACTATTGGCCAAAAATAAAAAGTCCATACAAAGACATTCTTTAATGAAAGTGAAGAACAGTTTGTTTAGCCAGCCTAGAGTGGTTAAGGCTTTTAGCTGATTACGGTTGAGTACTTGTGATCCCTGTGTGCTAGTTCGAAATAACTATTCCAAGGCTGTATAAATGGCTTTCAGGATGAGTAGCAGACTACTTTCATCCCCCCTTTTTTTGATAAATTAAACCCTGCGTCTACCCCTTCATACCAAAAAGCCTGGAAAGGAAAAAGACAATGAGGTTTTTCTCCTTTTTTTAATCCCTTCTTTTTGTCTGATTTTTCTTTTTCAGTCCATAAGCAGCTATCTATGAGCAAACTACTTCAATTCTTTTGCATCTTGCCTTGTGTATCTCAAGTCATTCAAGATTTCATAACCAATGAGAGTCCAAGTGAACCAAGATACTACCAGATGCTGGAGATGTTGCAAAGTTTCTACATAATTTATGTTGTCTTTCTAGTCTGGATAATTCTCATTTGGTAATATACAGACTATTTCTTGCATATCCTAGAAGATGAACAGTGTCTTAAAAAATTGGAAATATTACTGGCATACCTGGTGTTTAGGGTAAGGACTAGCAATAATTGGTTAGGATGCCTGGTTGACGTGTCTTAAAAATGAAATTTCTGGCACAAGGCCAGATTTTCAATTATTGAAGAAAAGTTCTATGCTACTATGAGAAATATTGATGCTGTTAAAACCTACGGGGATAAGGGAAGCTCAGTTAAACTCTTTCTCCTTTAATGTTATTTAGGCAAAAAAATTGAGTTTTCTGGCTAGGAAAGAAGTATACCTGGCAAATGATTGTGGGAAGGCTGAAAGAGGGACAGTGAGGTAGTGAGAAAAACTGAAAAAGCATGAAACTTTGATCAGAAAATTAATGATTATCAATAGAGAGGCATGGTGGAAGATGAAATTGTTGTCAATGCACAGTTCTTAACTCGAGGTCTTTTGAGTAACTTTATTCTTCACCCTGTGGTCATGCTTGATAACTTGAAAATGACTGTCATCAGCCGGCTATTGGAGATTGGAGTTAAAAAGGTAGCTGTTTCTTTTATTTATTTATTATTATCATTATGTTCTCTTCTCCGAAATTTTTGAAGACTCTAGTTCCATAGATGCTAGAGTTCCAGTTGTTAGCAGTTTTAGTATATTAGATCTGCTGGAAGTGTTAAGCATTATATATAGGTGTTCATCAAGTTTTATTCTTAACTGAATTTAAATTTTTACAGACAGAAAGTATTCTAAGTGTGTTGATTAGTAGTTCTCTTGATGTGGCAAAGTTTCCATCAATCCTTTCTTATACACTTTTTTGTTTGTTTGTTTTTCTCAAATTTTTTAACTTGCATAGTATTAATCTTGTGATTAATTATACAAAATGACACTTGGGCATCTTTATCACAGGACTGGAATTGCATACATATCAAATGTTGCGGTTCGGGAGAGATTTCGTCGGAAGGGAATAGCGAAAAGGCTCATAGCCAAAGCGGAAGCTCAAGCCCGGAGCTGGGGCTGCCGCGCCGTTGCTTTGCACTGTGATTTGAACAACCCTGGTGCCACAAAACTGTATAAAGGCCAGGGTTTCAGATGCATTAAGGTGCCAGAAGGAGCAAAATGGCCACAGCCCAAGACCTCACCAGATGTGAAGTTCAGCTTCATGATGAAGCTTCTAAACAACCCTACCATGGCATAAAATTCTTTACGAAAACATCAAAAAAGATAAATCAGAAAACTCATCAAAGTTGCAAATATGTAGGATGTATGGAATTAGTTGTATATAATTTAAACTGATGGGATTAGCTTCCAACATTTGCAGTTACTGTATTTATTGTGTCTGTAATGTTAATGCTACAAATCAGTTGTCTGTATGGTAGGTGACACTTCTGCTAAGCTCTTGCAACTTCTGAGAAAGAAAACTCTCCGAGCTTTTTCAGCAGCTTTTACTCAACTGCTCATTCATGCATTTGGGTTTTGAGATTGAGATTGCAAGTTTTCTCAGTTTCAGGTTTCTACTTTGGTCTGTTTTCATTAAGGTTAAAAAAACCGAATCGGAGATTGAATCGGTTAGACTTTTGGTTCTCGATTCAATTGGTTGGTTTGATCAAAACGTTTTTAAATATATAAAAATAATAATTTCAATGTTAAATAAGTCATAAATATAGTAAATAATTAATAAGAATATGTATTTGATTTAGTGGTATGGTCTTAAATATAAAATCAAGAGACTAAAAGTTCAAATTTCATTACTTACAAAAAAAAAAATTTATCGGTTTTTTATCGATCAACTTGGTTTTTCACTGATTCAAAGAAAACTCGGTTTAATATATAGTACCGGATCAGACAAATCAGTTCTCAATTCTTGATTCAATCGATCCGATCGATCAGTCCGATTTTTTATTCATTGGTTTTTGTTTTGTACCTGTGACATCGACCGGCTCCAGTTAAACTGGGGAATATAAACTGCATTCATGACCTTGTGCATAGTTATGGGGTTCCAAATTAGTGCCAGAAATGATTAACAAAAGTTGCAAATTTGAGCCCTAATTTTCGCCATCAGTGATTAGCTGTGGCAAATCTTTTCAGAACATGCATATCTTTCTTGCTGATTAGTACAACAACTAACTACTACACATTACAAATGTTAGCAATAGATGAGTTAGGTCACTTGATGTTCCATTTGCTGGTTGTATAAGATTCGGATCATCAACTTTCAGAATAAATCTGAGTTGAGTCAATGCTTTCAGTCGGATCATTTAGGTTGCAATAAAAAAGGCCGAATTAAAGCGAGTCAAGCCGGGTTTCCAACATGTCATTCGGGTGCGAGTCAGCTTTGCCACCTGGCTTCAGAGAATCCAGGTAAGCCACAAGTGTTATTGAGTGTAAAAGGCATGATCATAGATGTTGCTATTAAGATCGGATATATCTTCACACTTATCTCCTATGTTACTCGGATTCGGGTGTGAATGTTGAATATTAGTATGTATCTAACACGAATATGTTCAATTTTTTTTCCCCATGTATTTGAAGGATCCTTAGAGGATCATATCCTCATACTCATGTCCAGATATGCGTCAGCACGGGTGTTGGACACGGATATTTCAAAAAAAAAAGATGAAGAGTCGGAGCAACATAACTTATCTCTATCATTTGGAACCTGGAAAATTGCCTATAATTGAACAAGTCACTTGCCAAGTGTTATTGAGTGTACAAAGACTTCCTCAACCTCAAGACTACCATTATTACATTAGCAGGTCAGCTCATTGCAAAAGAGGCAGCCACTGGAACACAATACTCAGAAGCAGAAAGAGATAGCCATTCAGTTTACTGGGGTTGGACAAATTTGTGTAATGCAGATGTGTCCAAAGCTTGAAATTCCTTCACAGCAGCAGCTACTTCAAGTCCAAGTTTCACAGCATCTTCATGGCTTGGTGCCTACAATGTGTTTATCATTATCCAACCAGGGAAATTACAGTGCTTATAAGTTATAACAACTTATGAAAATGTTGATACTACATTCATACCTCAATGTTAAGAGGAAGGACAGGATCATGAAGTGAGAGCCTAAGAAGAAACCACCCTCCAAAGCCGGAAACTCGAACCTGTTTTCAAAAGGAAGTTAGTGATACCTGTTTGGTAAGGTGGTCAAATTACCTATGTTACTCGGACTCGTGTGCGAGTGTCGGACACGGGTATGTTCAATATTTTCTAAGATTTCCATGTATTTGGAGGGTCCTTGGAAGATCATATCTCCATGCCCATGTCTGGATATGCGTCGGACATGGATACTTCAAGAACAATGAATAGTCGAAGCAACATAGCAAATTACAACTGTCGAATTGTTATGGCCACATTTGCTATTCAGTTTAAGTAAACTATCTCATGATTACTTCAACAAAGAAGCATATATCAAACTTACCCCTTCATGGTTCACAGGTGCTTTCTGAAGCTTCGGGTCTGAAGCAATAGAGTTTTCCAAGTGCTTCAGCACTGCTTCCCCATAATCCCGGAAAGATCTGCAAGTTTCTAACTCTCAGCAACTTTAACAGAAATCATACGGACATAAAACGATCGGAGCTATATAGAGCACCATACCCTCCTTTAAGATCAGGATGACTCTGATTAATCTTTAGTCTCAGTTCCACAGCAATAGCTGGTTCCTCCAGACCCTCAACCAGATCTGTTAAAACTTTGCTTCCGTCACCTCTGCCAGAAGCCCTGGCTGAAGCAAGTTTATTTAGGAGTTTGACCTGCACTCAGCAGGAGGTCAAATAAAACTGTATGAGATGGACAAGTCCATGTGCATTTAAGTTAATGCTTTGGTTGATATATACAGGGGCCAACCTAATATGCAAGAACTTAAATTAAAAAGCTTACCATCAAGTATGCCCCATCATCAAGCCAGTTATTCTCCTTGAGAGCTCCATGGCCACTGGTTTCTATAGCGAGATGTGATTCTTCTCCAACAGAGTTCTGTCAGCAGTTCGTTTATTTTAGTTTGAAATTTTTAATGGGTAACAAGAACTGAAAGTTTAAAAAGACTATGTTACTCGGACTCGGGTGTGAGTGTCGGACACGGGTATCTGTCCTACACGGGTATGTTCAATTTTTTCCAAGATTTTCATGTATTTGGAGGGTCCTTGGAGGATCATATCTTCATACTCGTGTCCGGATATGCGTCGGACACGGGTACTTCAAGAAAAATGAAATATAGTAACAAGATGATCAGCCATGGTATAAATAGGTGACAAGGATCTCCAGTACCAAACGATGACATAGCAGGGAATGTCACATTATGTTCAGGCATTCTATTGTTGAGTAGAAATGATAACATACTTAAGAAGGGACATAGCAAATGATGAAAAGTAGATCAAGAATTTCGCCTATGACTAATGTTAGAAAACACTCAAAACACATATTATATGAAGCATGCAGATGAGTTTCTGCTCATCCCTGTATAAACCAATATCAATCTGTTGATTGAAAGTCCTTCATCTACTCTTGTAAATGGCAATGGATCATATAACTAATGCTCAGCGCTAGTGATTGGTCGAAATAAATGATTCATATTAAGTTGTTAATAACCCATTCACTTATTCAGATCCAAGTTCTTTCTTGTTCTCCTTCTAGCACCCCACCTGGTGGAACGATAACTGATATAAATATAGTAATACTAAGATAAAAGAATATGAAACTTACCAAACGAATCGCCTCATCAATGACATTCTTATAGCCTCTTTTGAATCTATGGTGCTTTCCCCCTAAAAGAAATTGCAACTATGAGTTTGCTCTAGAAGAAACAAAGCAAATACATGCATGTCAGTTCAGTTTTTATCATACCAAGTTTCTTTTCAATGAATGAAGTAAGCCCATCTGAAGTAACGCTGTCTGTAACAATGGTTGTTCCTGGATGCTGAAGGGAACAAGATGAGGAGATTAAATGTGAGAGGAAAACTGAAATGTCATAAAGGGGGCGTAGAAAATGTGAATTCATTAAAAATCTTACTTCCTCGAGAACAATAGCAGACATTAAAGCAATCAAGCGATTTCGATTCAATTCACGACCGGTGGAATCCACAGCAGCAGACCTTTAAGGAAATGCTTATAAGAGAGGAAAATGAAAAAGATTTGAATAAGATAAAATGGACATATAGGTAGTGAACCTATTACCTATCTACATCTGTATCAAAGATTATCCCCAAGTCGGCCTTGTTGCCAAGAACTGCCTGGGTAATAGCTTCCATTGCGGCCTTATCCTCAGGGTTGGGAATATGATTTGGAAACATACCTGATCCCATAACCACATATCACTGATATTGTTAATATGTAAACACAAGAGAAAGTTTCCAGGATAAAACAGTACCATCTGGCTCCAAGAACTGACTGCCAGAAGTAATGGCGCCAAGAGGCTCAAGTACTTTTGCCTGGGAAAAGCAATTAGAATAGATAGCTTAGGACCAAACAGGGAAACAAATTGCAGTTGCATAATATCAATAAAATGAAAGTTTTGATTAACTCAGGCAAGTGTCTTACTGGAACCGAATGCTTAGAGAAGACAGAAATTGGTGGTTGGCACCATGAAGGCACCTTTGACCTTCAACTTATCTTTAGAAGTAAAATCTTATTTAAAAAAGGAATGTTTCAATCTGAGAGGTAACATAAATTTATAAATCAAACTTACTGCAAAAAATCCTCCTGCACCATTTCCTGCATCGACAATAATGTGGAATCCCTCCAATGGCTTCTCTAATAGTTGATAACACCAAACAACAATTAGTAAGCACATCAAAGCACTTTTAGCAGCAGAACTAAAGGAAAGAACTTTATTAGTTGTGATAAATATAATTAAGTGACCTTGGTGAAAGATGATAAACACCAAAGAATGACATGCAGTTCTGCTTATATTGCACTTCCCATGACGAAGAAAGAAAGATTGATCCATAAATAATTTCCACCTTATTTAAAAATTTAGGAAGCTATTACCTATATTCCCAGCAGCTTTTCGGACTGCCTTCACAAGATCAGATGTATAAACAGCCATATAGTCAACCATTTTAACTGATGCTGAAGCCTTTTTTACTGAATAACCTTCAGATACGAAATTACTGTATATATTTGCAGCACGCTCCAAGATTTCTTTTATGTCACTTTTCCCAAGACCTCCAGCATTAGTGAAGAACTTGAACCCATTCCTGTTATAAGGAAGATGACTAGCTGTTCACAAGATAAAAGTTTATTAGGCAAAAATTAACTTTGAAAAGTATTCCAATTTAAATAAAGAAAATCCTGATTCCACAATATAGTTCATCCAATATAATGATTATGACCACTCTGCAGCTGAATTTTCAAGCATGTGAACTCTTACTTACATGTTGAATTGGCCAAAAAAAACTTTTACATGTTCAAGGATGCTATCCACAGAAGAACATAGCCATAGACTACCTGTTATCATAATAGCCCCATCAACTGGACATAAAAATCCCTCGTCTTCTGTAAGTGTACTATTAAACATTGCTGGTGTAGATGCTAAACTATAAAAAGGAAAAAGACATCAATTAGTTAACCGTATATCGACAGGGAAAACATTTGTTCTCAATAATAATACGCACTAACACCAGTTCTAAAGTCTTAATTAGTGAACAGAAAAAACTATAAACTACAAGTTACATCAATCAACAAAACTGCTTGTATGTATTCAGAAGGGAAACAAGTATTTTGGATGATGGTGAGCTCTAAATACACTATAGCGACACTGTACTCTATCATAGTGACTGTAGTAGAGAAACAACTCTTGGTTTCTACTGCTATTGTAAGTAGTTCATATCTGAACCACCTGAATTATAGCCACAGTTTGAATTGTATGACCTTGAAATAGGTTGCCAAATCAACAAAAGGTAAGATAGTCTACATCAAAACCAATACGAGCTCAGACAGCTAGTATAGAAGTTGACTGGAATTACCTTTCCCAGCCTAAAACTACAACTCAGACAGTCAGACAAGCTTAAACAATTCAGATCGATTACTTTTAATTACTTTGAACATGGCACAAATTCTGCCTGTCTCCAACAAGAAATCAAGAGTTTCAAATGTCCAATCCAAGCATTTGGTTGAGACCTGTAATTGCAAACTAGCTAGACTTGCTTCGATTACCATCCCATGACAGATCATTAAGTATTTATGTCGTCCAATTATTAGATTAACATAAAAATAGAACATCATAACTCACCCATATTGAACAACATCAAGTCCTGCACTAGCAATGCCTCGAGAAACAGCATCCTGGAAAGCCAATTGTCCAATTCTCAGAAACCAAATAAATTTATTCATAGGCAGGAAAATTGCTATAGCATTAATGATTCCAGTAACATACGTCAAAAAGAGCATTTATACCACTCCCTGTTTCTGAATATTTATAAAATCAAACTACAGACTCTTACCATAGAAGAAAAAGAAAACTGGCACTGAGAAAAGTAAATACCATCCCCAATGAAACCAAGATTCTTCTTTCTTACCCTTTATACATAAAATTTACAAATATCATATGTGAAAGCTGTGCAACAGAGTGCAACTATAAGTAGTATCATACCTAAATAGGCATGGGTTACTGCATGTGTTACGGATGATGATAGAAGTAACAATAAGAAGATCCAAGGACTTGAAAAATACTTTACAAACAGGAAAAATGTAAAATATACTGATAGCAGGTGGATAAGAATCATATCAACACTTACATTACATTAGACTAAATAGTTGTGCATGGTAAGGGAGATACCTGTAATAGTCGTGCAGATATACGAGAATCATGACCAATGGAAACCCCCAACCGTCGAGATGCATCAACCTTTTTCTTATCTAACAACCATGCAGCAAAAGCAGCAGCTATTGCTTCCGTAATTGGCTCAGTAAGGCTTACTGGCTCTCCCTCAACACCAGCAACAGCCACACCTCGAATATCACTGTATGGTCATCAGGGGAATGAATGAAGAAGCAATCTTTGATCACCATAGATAAACATTGAAAAAAAAATCAAACAAAAAATAGCAAAGCATTTTGGTTCCATTAAAATACTATAGACCTGTCAACTAAAGTGGCAGCACTGCCTAAAAAGTGACAACGGAAGCAAAGTAATGGAGATTATAGAGATGGTTGCCAATATTTGAGCTATATTAGGTTAATTGCATTCTTTTGGTGTTTAGAATTATCTTCATAGCAATGTTATTTGTTAATTAGGCCTTATATCGCTCCTTAGCGTAGACCCTTTTGTTAAACAATATTTATGCTCTCATAGAAGCAACAACCTATAAACTGAATATTTAGGTTTAATGATAGGGATGGAAATCTCTTTTAAGTTTCAATGAAACAATCATTCCACATAGAAAAGCTAGCAGCAAAAGAAACTGAGCAATAAATGAACCATAACAATGCAGCTGGGCAATAATCTTTATAAATAGATAAAGCGATGGAAAACTCCTTTTCTTCTCTCTCATTTTATCCTAATTCACAAGTCCTTTGCAACACTCTGAACACAATGTACCCAGCTATGGGTCATTCTAAAATGTGGAGTAGTTTGATTTGTAACGCAGACCTCAGCATCTAAGTAAGGTTTTTCTCTTCCATATTAGGACCAGTGGATAAAGTATGCATGTCAAAATCAGTCCACCAGTAATTTACACTATTTGGAGATATCATACATCCTACTACAACTTAGAAAGGCCATAACTGCTAAACTGTTAATAGACAGGGTACACAACCACCATTCTCTAAGATTCAAAGCCACAGAAAACTGACTTAAAATCAATCCAAAACATGTAATTAATAGACTTGAAATGCAGTTAAGATCGGATGACCCAAGGAGAAAAGAGTGATAACATATGCAAACTAATGGTTGAGGAACAATCATGCTGAAATATCAAATAAGAAAATTATAAATTTAAATGCATGATGCAATGGGATAGACTTCTCGCCTGCCATTTTGAAGCTTCAGAAAATCAACTTTGTCCAGAGATGGTATTGCAGTAGCAGATGAAGCCGCTGCAGTATAAGTTCCAAATGAAAATACAAGTATTCAGAAGATAGAGATCTTTTAAATTCAATGGACTATATATAATAAAAATTCAAAGTTGTAATAACATCCTACAAAAGGAATCTGCCCTGATAACCAAAAAGAGATACAATAAATGTAAAAAAGACAATTACAATCCGATGGATGATGGCAATGAAAAGAATATTAGTGCTTTTGTTTCATTTAACACACAAATTGTTGTATTTGATATTAGAGAGACTAGAACAGACCGTGGCAGTAAAAAGTTCCTCGGTTAACAAAACCACTCTGGTATTTCAGTAAGTTGCGCATTTGCATGGAGGAGATGCTAGTCCATGCTAACTTCCCTCCATGAAAAGGAGGCAAGGTGCGCATATAAGGGGCACAACTGTCCCTTCGATATTGGGTCCCGAACTGCCTATTCTGTTGGTAGAACTGTGCTATAAAAACATTTTGAACAACCTTCCCTGACATTGCTGCATAAAATTTGCAATTTTATCAGATTTTCACATGGGTAAACTCTTAATTAATAGTTCAGAGTCATCTACTTCATTACTAATTCTTTAACTCCCATTAAAAACCGTAATTTTCACTGACAATGTTCCTTCAACTGGCTTTAGCATTTAGCTAACCTCATCATCAACTATTATTATTCTATACAATCAAATTTGTCATTTCTGTCATCCTTTCTTTTTTTCTATTCATTGTTTTCTTGATTCATTTAAAAGTTCTTTTTTTTTTTTTCACATTCCATCCCAATAAATGAGGGGAAAAAACCAACAAGAAATGTGCCGGCCTCCAAGCAAGTATTCTAACAATGAACATAATCTTCATCCAAAGACAGTAACTTAGACAAAACCAAGAACCATAAACCGGCCATCACTATTGAACTTATGTAACTCTTAAATAAATCAGAAGCAGGAGTTCAATCACAATTCATAAATAATTATCAACAACAAATCCAAATTAAACAAAGTTCAATATTTTAATCCAACCCAAATTAAGAAACAAAGTAAACATCAATTCAATGACTAAACAAATGTAAGATATAACCCATAAACACAAAAGGGTTCATCATTATTTACTCAAATAACAAGATGGCATCAAATTCCCATAAAAAAAAAAAAATTAATCATAGGAAATGTAATTAACCAAAAAAAAAAGTTTTTTTTTTTGTGTGTTTGAGTTAAAATAACGGGTAAAATGAATGAAAAGTTGAATCTTTTTTACCTGCCATTTGAAAAGGTGGGAGGTTTGATCAGAGAGAGAAGAAATCAATGGGGCTGAGAAAAGGAGGAAGTGATGGAGAAAATAAAAGAAAAAAAAATTGGAAAGCTGATGAAGAAAGAGTTAGGTATGCTCAGCAGCTGCCAGCTACCTGCTGAATTTTATATTTGTAAATGTATGGACAATTTAGCCCCGGGGGATATTTTTGCCACTGCTTTGTAAGCTTGATGAATATGGACTGTAGGATTTTTGGATTATTTGGAGTTGAAATCCTTTGAATTTATATATTTGATTTTTTAGAATTTATTCAAGTAGAGTTTAAAATTTTAGTCATTTTATGATAATAATTTGTATTTTTTTAATTATATTGGAAGTTGAAAATATATAAAATAATATATTCAATTTAAAATTTTAATTGGATCAATTAAGTTTTGATTGATTGTGTTTAAATTTTCTAATTACTCAAGTAAAATAATTAATTTTTACGAAAGGTAAAATATACTCTCTTTTAAAAAATATCTATACATATCTCTTATTCCATGGAATATCCAAATCAATTCTAACATTAAAAAAATTTGTCCCCTTTTTATTCTGTCTTTTGCAAAACTTTTGACAATTACCCTCTTTTCTTTTTTTTTTATAAGTTTATTTGCATTATCCAAAAAAAATTAGAATTTTGCTACATGTATACTATTAGCTTAGCATTTTTCCAGTTTAGTACAAATAGATCTATTCATGAGTCAAGTCACGGTTCGGATTATTTTTTCTATCTTATCCAGATTCGACCCTGGACGAGCCCACGGGTCGGATCTCTATTAAAAAAAAAATAACAAAAAAATTAAAAATCATTTTATAATTAAATTTAAATAAAATTTTATTTTTTTAATACATGAACAGTGATCCGAGCCGGACTGGATCACCAAAAATCATGCTCAAGTCTGGCTCAATATGGGTCGGGCGAACTGCCCGACCTATGAGCAAGTCTAATTACAAATGATCTATAAGAATTATAAAAAACCAACAGATTATTTACAATTCTAAGCCATGTAATACCTCATGATGTACATAATCTTGCATTGATTGCATCGTTTGTCTCTATCCTGGTTCTTGTAAGCTTCAGCCTCACTGTTTCCTTGATGTTGCCTACTATCTCATGCTTGTTGGAGCAAGTGCTATTGAATTGTTTGCAATTTCTCTCTTTCCAGATTGTATATATATATAAGCATTCCATGTCAATCTCATAATAGTGGAGATCAGTGCCTTTCCTTTCAATCTAGTAGCACCCCACTGTAATTTTTGTTGCCAACTCATTACTATCCTCTGTATCTGACACATCTGGAGCAGCTCCTTCCATATATGTTTAGAGTATGCACACTCAAAGAATAAGTGGATTCTAGTTTCTAGTTTAGCATGGCAGAGAGTGCAACTTCCCTCTATATCCATTCTTCTAGAGATGAGTCTGTCCTTAGTTGACAGTATGTTAAGAATTGTCATCTATGAAATAAGAGAGTACTTTAGGATATAAGAAGGGAATCAGATGAGCCTATCCCACACTACTTTCTCCTTCTTCACTCTTATCTCATTCCATATTTTGGTTACTGAAAATTTTTGCCCAGCACGGTCCTGGTTGTGAAGCCAGTTTGTTGGTTGATAACAACCATGGCCAAACTCCTCAATTTCATTAACTTCCTCCATGATCAATTGCAATATCTTAGGATAGTCACCCGCCAAAAGGATCTACAGCTTGCTATTTTTCATTCGCTTAGATAATTAATTCTTTTATAAAATGTTACAATCTGAGAATAGAGAAAATGAAAAAAAATGTTGAGATTCGAATTTTAGACCTATTAAATGTCACTATTAAGAGTGATTGTATAAACCAACAAGACTAAGTCTTTATGAAAAAATATGCAAAAAAAAAAAAAGGTAGGAAAAATGGATAATAACATAAATAAATTTTAAAAAAAGCTCAAATCAAACTCCAATTAACGATTTTGAATAAAAAAACCCTCGAATTAATTATTTTACTTCACAAATCTTAATATTAAAAAAACGAAATATTTCTTTGATAAGATAAAAAAGTTTCTTGTTCTTTAAAAAACAAAAAGAACAAAGGACAAATGAGTAAAATCAAGTATTAAAAACCAAAATAAAAACGTTACCGCTTCGAACCATAAAAGTCATTAGTCAACAGGTAAAGTCGGCTTTAAAGAATCCCATATAAAAACCCACCCAACGCTTAAATTCTCATTTTTCCGGGGTTAACGAATTTGGGAATTAGGGTTTTCTCTGAAATTCTTAAAAACCCAGAAAAAGATCGAAGATGATCGAGGTGGTGTTGAACGATCGGCTAGGGAAGAAGGTGCGCGTGAAGTGCAACGACGACGACACGATCGGAGACCTGAAGAAGCTGGTGGCGGCTCAAACCGGTACCCGAGCCGAAAAGATCCGGATCCAGAAGTGGTATACGGTTTATAAGGATCATATTACCCTTAAAGATTACGAGATTCACGACGGTATGGGCCTCGAACTTTACTATAATTAAAATTTTATAATCATTTAGTTTTATCTTTTATGTAATTTTATGTGGTTTGTGTTTGAAGAAGGTTTAATTTTATGTATGGATGTAATATAATTGTGGATGATGGTATTTACTTTTTTAAGGAATATTAATGGAAGAATATAAAGTTGTGGATTTGGGTTTCTTTTATTTCATTTTTTTAGTGTTAAATTCTTTTATTTTTCTTTGATGGTATGAAAAATTGAAACAGCATTATTGAGGAAGGAAGTTTTCACTTAGGCTAAAATACTAAAAAACCTCTTGAACTATGATATATTTTTTTTAAATAAGTTTGATTTGCACCTGAGTAAGTTTTTATTTGAAAGGCAAGGTTGATTTATGTTAGACCTGCTCATAGACAAGATAGTTGGTCTGGCACAATAAGTCCGGTTCATATTAGATCGAGATTTGACTAATTTTTGATGATTCGGGTTTGCCTGTCTCGACCCAGATTACTGTTTATGTATTAAAATTTTAATTTTTATTTAAACTAAATTATAAAAAAATATAAAAATGATTTTTTTATTTTTTTATTAATTTTTTGAATAGTGAACTGGGTCGGGTCTGCGTAAGCTAAAAAAAAAAATTTGGGCAGTGGGTTGGTAAATAAACAGATCTAATTTATATTAAGTATTTATTTAGGTATAAATTAAAGATTAATACATTTTAAAAGTTAAGGGTTTGATTGGATATAAATTAAAAGTTAATGATTTATTTGAGTGTAATAAAAGTATAGGACTTTATTTAAATAAAGTGATACAGTTCAGAGATTTTTTTTTATTATTTTAGCCTTTCAGTTATTGAAAAGCTGCGGTGAATGTTAAGGACTATGATTTTAAGATTTCAGCATATCTACTATATATAATTTTTGAGGAGAAATTCAAATATTGATTTTTTTTTCTTCCAAATTGTTGATTATTTTATTTATTGAAATGCTCGTTTTAGATTGTGTTTAGAAATCATCATCACTGATCGTTATTTTCAAACACAAATAAATAACTTTTTAAAAAAATACATGGAGAAGTCGCCCCCATGGTGGTGACTTCCCATATTTTTTTATTTGTAAAATATTAAATAACAAAATTTAAATAAAAATTATATAATTTATAATTTTAAAAAATAAAAATTTAATAAATTTTAAATTTTAAATAACAAAATTTAAAAAATAACAATTTACAAAATTTTGAAAATTATATAATTTTTTTTATATAAAACTTGTTTATACAATTTCTGTATTTTTTTAATTGTATGTATATAATTTATATTTTTTAATTGTATGTATATAATAACTGTATGTATAATGATATTATTGTTGATACGAACTCTCACCCGATGTACGGCTATGACTAGAGGTGTCCATTAGTCGGGTCGTGGTTCGAATTTTTTTTATTTTTCTTGCCCAAGCTTATTTCGGATCGAGAAGAAAGCTTGTTTCATAATTCAAAAAATATTAAAATATATATTTTTTTATAATTAAATTTAAATAAAAATATTTTTTATTTAATAAATACTACTGTCTGAATTACAAAAACACGTGTCCAAAGCTCGGCCCAATACGATCAGTGCTTATCGGGTCGGAAGGGCTACCCGGTCTGTGCACAAGTCTAGCTATGACTTTTATTCCTGTACAAGCCACAACGCTTTGGTTGACCTTTCATTCGGAAGTCCATTTCATTGCGAATATAAGTTGAAAGAATCTGATTGATATTACGAATACGAATATAATTTTTAATTTTTTTTGTAATTTGTTATTTAAATTTTATTAAGTTTTTATTTTTTAAAATTATAAATTATAAAATTTTTATTTAAATTTTGTTATTTAATATATATTTTTTTTAAATGATGGGAAGTCGCCTTTTTTTTAATTCTTATGTCTTCGTGAAGAATTTATGTGGAGAAGTCGTCATCATAGGTCGACTTATCCATATATATTTTTTAAAAATTATTTATTTGCGTTTGAAAATCGTCATCATTGATAGACGATTTTCAAACACAATCTAAAATTAGCGAATCTCAATATATAAAATAGAATGATGGGCAATTTGAAAATTAAAAAAAAAAATCAATAACTAATAAAAAAGAAAAACAATTTTTGAGTCCTTGGATTTTTTTTGAAATGCTTTAAAGATAATTTTGTCTTTTTTTAGTTTTTTTAGTTTATAGTTTTTAATTTTTTTAATTTTTATTTTATTTTTAAATGATGTATTTAAAGGGGTTGGTTTATACGATAAATCACGGGTCGGTTTAAGATCCGTACTCGGTCCTTTCGGAAAAAAAAAAATTAATTTTATTATAGTTTTTTTTTTTTTTTAAATGGTGTATTTGAAATGGTTGGTCTGCATGTTGACTCGCGGATCGATTTAGAATCCGTATCTGATCCACATGGAAAAAAATTAGAAAAAGATTTATTTTATTAATTATTTTTTTTGGAGTTGGTACGCATATTGACTCACGGACCGATTTAAGGGATCGTACCTGATCCGCACGGAAAAAAGTTTTAAAAAAATTATTTATTAATTAGTTTTTTATTTTATTTTAGAATAAATATTTAAAAGTGTTGGTCTGCACGTTGACTCGCGGATCGATTTAGAATCCGTATCCGATCGACTCAGGAAAAAAGTTTTAAAAAAATTATTTTATTAATTATTTTTATTTTTATTTTAATTTCAAAATGATGTATTTAATTAAAGTGGTTGGTCCGAACGTTGACTTGCAGATTGATTTAGGATCCGTATTCGATCCTCTCAGGAAAAAAGTTAAAAAAAGAAAAAAATGAACTTGTTGCTGATCTATGTGAGAAAATCGATCTTACGAGAGAATAAAATACAAATCACAATTTTATTTTATTATTTTTTATTTTTTACTTCCAATAAATAAAAATATACAGTATACAATAAAGTTTAAATATTTTTAAAAAATACATATAAATTACATTTGAAAATGTATTTGTATTACGTAATTTATAAATAAACAATTATAATAAATTTAATTTTCATAATTAACAAAATATTATTATATTAATATTATTAAATTTTAAAAATAAAAAAATTTAAAAATAAATATTTATTTATTAAAATATAATTTATTATTATTAATTAATTAAAAAATACTCCGATGAGAGCGGAGACTTAATTCTAGTATATTTAGGGCTAGTTTAATATTGCTGTTGGAAAAAATTTGGGTTGAAAAAAGTGTTTTTAAAAAGTATGGTGAAAAACTATGGTTTAAAATCTTTTAAATGTTTAGCATTGCTGTGAAAAAGTGTTGTGGAGAATTGAAATGTCAAAAAAAGATATGTTTAAAATAATAAAAATGTATAGATGTGAGGATAATAAAATCATTCTATCCAAAAGTCAGTTTTTAAAGCCCAAAAGTCATATTTTTGGTTTTTTTAATTTGGCTTTTCAAACCATGATTTCAACAGAAAAAGTCGATTTTTTTTACCTGATTAGCATTGCGTTTGGGTGAAAAATAATTTTTGACCTCAAAAATTGTTTCAAAAACAATGCTAAACTATAAACAAGGCTTTAAAGAGTCGGGTCAAAAATTTTCTTTTCCGATAAAAAAAATTGTTTTTTATTATTTAGGGATTAACCTTGAAATTAATCAGGGTTGCTAATGATTAAGACCGACTTTAGGATGGTAATAAGGTTTAGAGTCTTGATTGGTATTAGGATCAACCTTTGCAATCATTCAAGTTGGGTTTCAGGCATGATAGTCCGTATCGTATCGGTATCAGTCGTACCGATCGATACGTATTGGTTTTGAAAAAAAACGAAATGGTATTAATATCATATCGTTTCGATTTTCGTACCGATAATTTATTTTATTTATTTATAATTAAAAATTTAGATATTAAATATTTATAATTTTAAAATTTATATTTGCATATAAACATATATATATATATATGTAATTGAGATATATTTATACATGTATATAATATATATTTTATTAGAAAACTTGAAAATGAGCTTTATAAATATATATATATATATATATATGAAAAATTATTTGAAAAATGTCGGTAAACTCGAAACGATACGTCGAAACACACCGATACCGATATGTTCCAATACCAAAAAAAAAAAAATGATACGTCAACCAGTAATAACAGTTTTTTTTATATAAATATAGCCAAAAAAAATTTCCGAAAATACCGATCCTTTTAGATTATTTCCCAAAATACGCTGGTTTTAAAATTAGCTGGGAAATCGCCACCCCCATGGCGATTTCCCAGCATGAAAAAATTGATTTTGGCTAAAAATACAAAGGGAAATCGCCATGGGGGGTGGCGATTTCCCTTGGTGTTTTTTTCAAATTTTGATAAAAATACCAAGGGAAATCGCCACCCCATGGCGATTTTCCTTGGTATTTTAACCAAATTTGTAAAAATGATGAAGAGAAATCGCCATGGGGGGTGGCGATTTCCCTTCATGTAATTTTTTTTTAATTTATAAACGAATTTAAAATTTTTTTTAATTTGTAAATTTTATTTTTTAAATTTAAAAATTATAAATTAAATTAAATTTCTTATTAAATTTAAATATGGAAAATTTTGTTTCTTATAAAAATTAAAAAAACAAAATAATATTTCTTCTTAAATTTGTATATCAAAAATTATATTTGTAAGTTTTGTTTTAATTTTAAAAATTTGTAAGTTTTGTTTTTTAATTTTAAAATTTATAAATTAAATTAAAATAATTTTTTTATAATTTTAAAAATAAAGAAATTTCGTAAGGTATATTTTATTATTTAAAATTTATGAACAAATTTTTTTAAATTTTGTTAATTGATTTGTATTAGATAAAAACAAAAAACAAACAAAAAAACTTGCATTACATTTTCCCTTATAATCCAAAGTACATGATAAGTTGAGAAAAACATGTAATTCATTTATTGTTGATGCGAAGTCTCCCCCAATGTGCCAAATCGATGCGGACAATTTCGACAGTTATGACCTTCGTTTCTACATAATCCACAACGTTTTGGTTGGCCTTTCTCCCTGAGGTCCATTTCATTACGAATACGACTTGATTTTGGCCGACCATGTGGATTTCTCCGCATTTCTTGATTGGGACACACTTCTGGACCATCATATTGAGGCCAGTAACCTTCATTTCCAACAGTTTCGAACTCATGTCTATAAACATTCAATATAGTTTCCAGTCTATAGACTTTGTCCACATATTGCATGCAATTTACATGGACATGTGCACAGGCAGCAACTACATGTGAACAAGGGAACCTTTGTGCTTGAAACTTTCCACAATCACACCACATGTCACTGAGGTTGACTTTGTACTTCATTGCAGAAACACCCTCTTGTGGGGCAACTAACTCTTCAACCAGAAAAGATTGATTTGTTCGCGTAAAATTACGAACAATGTGGGAGTTAGCTTTCCTGCGATTTTCTTGCATAGCTTGTGTGACTGTTTCACAATATGTGTTCCCTCCCTCCATCATGGCAATTTGCTTGTTCCCCATCTTAACAAAAAGTGCAGCCAACCTATAATATGTTGATTGCACTAAAGCAGTAATGGGAAGATGACGCGTTCCCTTCAACACCGAATTGATAGATTCAGCTAGGTTGGTTGTCATATGGCCATAACGCCTTCCTTGATCATATGACTGCGCCCACTTCTCCTTGGGGATCCTATCAAGCCAATTAGCCGCCTCTGCATTTTCTCCACGAAGATTGTCATACATGAAATGAAAATTCGGTCGCCTCAACTCGTATCCTAATAAATTTTAAAACAAAAAACTTGTGAATTTCAATATTATTTTATATGCTAAACGAAATATAAGAGATAAAATAACTATGATTTGATTCCATACCCATGTTAACAATTTGTCGACGCAATTCCTTATTGTTAAACTTTTTCATAAAGTTCGCTGCAATGTGTCGAATGCAGTACACTGAATATGCATGTGGAGGATTCCATCCACCATCGCGTCTAATCGCATCTTTGATGGCTTCATGTCGATCAGACATCAAGCAAATGCCAGGCTGTTTTGTCACGTGTCTGCGCAAGTTACTGAGAAAGAATGACCAAGCCTCTGTTGTCTCACCCTCCACAATGGCAAAGGCAATTGGCAGTATATTTCGGTTGCCATCTTGTGCAATAGCTAACAATAATGTGCCTTTGTATTTTCCATATAAGAAAGTACCATCTATTTGCACAATAGGTTTACAATACGGATACCCTTCAATGCACGACTTAAATATCCAAAATAGTCGATGGAATATTCTCTTACCCTGGACCAGTCGATCACCGTGATATGCAGGTACCGTTTGCAATTCCACAATTGTACCAGGCACGAAATGTTGCATTGCACCTAACCATTTAGGTAGCTCATTGTACGATCTTTCCCAATCGCCAAATACTCGAACAATTGCCTTTTGCTTTGCTTGCCATGTTTTCTTGTAGGAGGTGATGTATCCATACCGGATTCGCATCTCAGCAATCAAAACTGAAACGGAAATCTCCGGATTTGCTTGGACCAATGACAAAATGCATGAACAGATCATGTTACAATCTAACTTGCAATGATCTTGTGAAATCCTCCCCGATGTGCAAGTATGAGGCCCTTCATATTTTCTAATCTCCCATAGATGTTTCTTCTTCATAAAAGTTGCCCTTATTCTCCAATTACACTCATTCCCATACATTACGCACTTGGCATAATATTTCGTCGGCTCAGATTCAATTACTCTGTAATCTACAGAGTTTTTGACGTTATAGTGCTTGATAGCTGAAAGCACAGCCTCTTTCGTTGGGAATTGTAACCCAACACACAGATCAACTGCAGATGGATCAAATGTCAGAGGCATAGCTAATGTATGAGCATACTCTGGAAATTCCGGCACATGCATTGCCTCCAGATCCAGTGTATGCATATGGGATGCAGCCTGATATGGGGGAATATCTCGATGAGTGTTGATATCTCCATGAGTGTTGATCTCAGCAGGGACGACGTCTGGGTCAGAATCAGTATTGTCATCACTTGCGAATCCAGCATCCTCTTCCTGCTCACTAAATTCACCAACATCTTCACCATGGACTCCACGTGGACGAACAGGATCAACACCAGCTGGCTCATCTTCGAGGGTAGTAGGAATTAGGGTTTGTGAGACTAATGAAGTCTGAAAAGTTGTAGCTTGAGATAAGGGCACGACTTCTTCTGTGGGAACGTCGTATGTAGTGTGAACATAGAACGACCCAAAATCATAATCTTCTATGGGAAAGTTTTCTGTTGTGCGAACATTTGAAGGGCCGCAATCATCGTCAACATCATCTATGTCAGCATATAACTCAAGGACACCAACATTTGCAAATGTCTCATGAGCATAAAACATGCATCTGACATCATCATCATCTTCAAGTGGAAATGTTCTATATCGGACACATCTTTCACCAATAGAAAGAGGATGCCTGTACTTAACCTTTGAAACTCTTTTTTTAGTTCCAGCTTTAATTTTTGTATGAATTTGCAGCTTTAGTTCCTCTAATGTGACGTCGTCTTCAACACGAAAACTTTTTGGACGTTCACAATCAAAGGTAGCACCTTCGTCAGTATTATGAATTTGGCCATTATAGTAGACCAATGCGATCACTCTATTGCTCATGTTGTGTAGCAAAAGAAAGAAGAAATATAGAAGGATGAGAATGAGAATGAGGAGGTTTTAGCACTCAGGAAAAATCTGATTGAAAAACTGTTGTAGGGGGTATTGTAAACCTTCATAAGTATTATGAATTTATAATGGTTCATTATGTTGTACCAGATGACAAATCCCATCCTTTGTATAGGATGGAATCTGATTCTGATATTCTGCCTAGGACTATTTGACTGAAAAAGTTATAACTTATTCAATGCAAAATGTGATTGATAAATCTCATCATTTGTCTCATCCATTGCAGAAAGAATCAAGTTTCAATATTTTCTGCAGCATTTGATGGACTGGAAATATAGCTGAAACCTGTCTAAAAACCTATATCATCAGTCTTATCCATTGCAGAAAAAATCAAGTTCCAATATTTTCTGCAGCATTTGATGGACTGGAGAAAATAGCTGAAACCTGTCTAAAAACCTATATCATCAGTCTTATCCATTGCAGAAAGAATCAAGTTCCAATATTTTCTGCAGCATTTGATGGACTGGAAATATAGCTGAAACCTGTCTAAAAACCTATATCATCAGTCTTATCCATTGTAGAAAAAATCAAGTTCCAATATTTTCTGCAGCATTTGATGGACTGGAAAATAGCTGAAACTTGTCTAAAAACCTATATCATCAGTCTTATCCATTGCAGAAAGAATCAAGTTCCAATATTTTCTGCAGCATTTGATGGACTGGAAATATAGCTGAAACCTGTCTAAAAACCTATATCATCAGTCTTATCCATTGCAGAAAGAATCAAGTTCCAATATTTTCTGCACCATTTGATGGACTGGAAATATAGCTGAAACCTGTCTAAAAACCTATATCATCAGTCTTATCCATTGCAGAAAGAATCAAGTTCCAATATTTTCTGCAGCATTTGATGGACTGGAAATATAGCTGAAACCTGTCTAAAAACCTATATCATCAGTCTTATCCATTGCAGAAAGAATCAAGTTCCAATATTTTCTGCAGCATTTGATGGATTGGAAATATAGCTGAAACCTGTCTAAAAACCTATATCATCAGTCTTATCTAGAAATTTTTTTTTTCTGCTTTCCAGAATTTCACTTGTTTGCTTATCAAAATGTAATGCAAGTTTTTTTGTTTGTTTTTTATTTTTATCTAATACAAATCAATTAACAAAATTTAAAAAATTTTGTTCATAAATTTTAAATAATAAAATATACCTTACGAAATTTCTTTATTTTTAAAATTATAAAAAAATTATTTTAATTTATAAATTTTAAAATTAAAAAACAAAACTTACAAATTTTTAAAATTAAAACAAAACTTACAAATATAATTTTTGATATACAAATTTAAGAAGAAATATTATTTTGTTTTTTTAATTTTTATAAGAAACAAAATTTTCCATATTTAAATTTAATAAGAAATTTAATTTAATTTATAATTTTTAAATTTAAAAAATAAAATTTACAAATTAAAAAAAAAATTAAAATTTGTTTATAAATTAAAAAAAAATTACATGAAGGGAAATCGCCACCCCCCATGGCGATTTCCCTTCATCCTTTTTACAAATTTGGTTAAAAATACCAAGGGAAATCGCCATGGGGGTTGGCGATTTCCCTTGGTATTTTTAGCAAATTTTGAAAAAAACACCAAGGGAAATCGCCACCCCCCATGGCGATTTCCCTTGGTATTTTTAGCCAAAATCAATTTTTTCATGCTGGAAAATCGCCATGGGGGTGGCGATTTCCCAGCTAATTTTAAAACCAGCGTATTTTGGAAAATAATCTAAAAGGATCGGTATTTTTGGAAATTTTTTTTTTGGCTATATTTATATAAAAAAACCCAGTAATAACTACTTTGGTTTCAGGGATAAATGGGAGAGTAAGTATTAATAATTATGTTATTAGAATTTTTTATTTTTTTTTAAAGTATTTGTATTTGACATATTGAGTATAATTTTTCAAACATCTAAAAAGTTTTAAAAAAATATCTGTATCGAATATATAATTGTATTCGATATTTACCTTCAAGTTCGGTTAACAGAAACGAGGGCAGTAATAGATCAATATGGCAAAAATGTGATGAAAGGCTAGTAAAGGTGATTAGTTAGTGATGGCACGTAGCATGTTTTTTTTTTATATATAAATGAAGTCGAAATTGAAAAATAAAAAAAAATTATAGATGTTGAAATTTAAATTCAAATTTGGTCAATGTTATTTTTAAAAAATAATTACATGAATTGATTAAATTAAATTTTAATTATAGTACGATGATTTTCCTTGTGATTTTATTAGGTTTTTTTTGGTAATCCAAAAAAATAACCTTAATAAATACAAAAACCATAACAAAATAATAGACATGTTGTATGTGAATAGTATAACCCTATGCCAGGACCATAAGCCTCGCATCTGCCACTGCAGCAATCATCGGGAAACGTGCAATAATATTTCGTCAGGGAAGCAGTCTTGAGCGAATGCAATTGGAGCCACCGTGACAATAATATTCAAAAATTAAAACTACAAAGAGTCAGGCATGTAGCCATTAAATGATCTATACTAACTTTGGCAGTAATATATATTAACAGATTTTACATCGATTCATTTCAGATAATTTTTTTTTTTTTTTTAATAAAAGCGAAAACAGGATGGAACGAGTGAGATTATCCCTATACTTCACTTTCAATGTATCCTAACTGGCATGCCTTAGAAATCCAATTAAAAACTCAAAAAATGAATCCCATATCCCAAGTTCATATTCATCTCCGCTTACTTTTTTTGTCCATCAGGAACCAAAATCAGAACTGCTGTTTAAGGTTGACAAGTGAAAAGTTTTGACTGCAATGTTCAGGGAGAGAAGGCACATTTACACCTTAGGCGATAGTAGTATCAATTTTTTTTTTTTTTAAGTACTACAGTACTTAATCTGCCTATGAACTCAGAAAAAGAAAAAAAAAAAGATACACCTATAACAAAGCTGAAGCCTGAAGGAGTTGTATTGCCGCAGGTTGAAGGCGCAGGCGAGACTCGGGAGAGAAGGAAGCAGGCTCAGGTGGGGGTGGGAGTGGGAGAGAAGGAACCGCAGGTGGCAGAGAATGAAGGAGGCTCGGTGCTCGGGTGGGATTGTGGGAGTGGGAGTGGGAGAGGAGGAGGAGCCGCAAGTGGGACCGGGAGGGAAAGAAGGAAGAGGCCCGGACGAGAGAGAGACAATGAGAAAAATTAGGTTTTAGGATTTTTAAGTATATATATATATATATTTTAAGGATAAATTATTAAAATTAATAATAAAAATTATTATAAATAAAAAATTTGATTAGGTTCGCAGATTATTCAAATCAAATATTAAGATATTCAAACTCGGCTCGCTCGGATTACTTAAGCTGTTCGAGCTCAGCTCAAGAAAGAAATTTGAGTCATATCCGAATAGTTTGCAAGTACATGTGTCTTGTTTATACCCCTATTAATACCCAATATGTCATCGAAAAGTCATCGAATGATGTTGAAATTTTAAAAAGTTTAAGAACCCTAAACTAACACAGGGTTTTTTTTTATTTATCACAAATATCAAAATTAAAAATATTAAAAGATTAATCTTACCTCAAACTTTCAATTACATGATCAATCTCCGAAATTCTAATCATTCTATTAAGGTTTCGTTATTTTTTTTTTCTCCCAAAAATCTCTTTTGTCTGCCAAAAAAAAAAAGCGGTCTGTCTTTTTCTTTCTCCTATTTTAATCTTTTCTTTTACGAGGACTTATGGGCTTGAGTCGAAACCTCCATTATTATTAGATAAATTATGAGTTTGGGCCGGGAATTACATCTCCACCGCACTGAGCCTTTACCAAACAAGGCCTAAGGCTATGTTAGAGAGGTCGAAAGTATTTTAGTTTTGGCCTTAAAAAAACCACAATTCTTAAACCTAAATCAATTTAAGACATTTAAGTGGTTCAAATCTCGATGGTTTGATTCTGTTTTCCCATGCCACTTTGTTTTATTTATTTGCATGCATGCATAGGAAACTTAAAAACAAGTAAGATATTTTTTTAAAAGGTTATTTAATATAATATTTACAGTAATAACATTATATTAAAAAAATGCAGTAATTGATAATTTTATTTATTATTTTTAATATATTGGATGGAGATATTATTATCTATGTTAACTTTAAAAAGTGTTCTTAGGATACTCGTTAGCAAAATTCAATTTTCAAAGCATTTTACAAATGAATGTCTTAAGAATACTTTAAGGATTATATATAATATAATATTTTCATTCAATGTATTAAAAATAATAAAAAAAAGTAAAATTATATATTGCATTCAATACAATATTATTACTACAAATAAAATAAAAAACATTTTAAAAACACTCGTAAACAAATTTTTTTCTCCAATCACACGTTGGAATAGTATAATTTTCATGGGGGTTGATTTGGTTGACCCCTGGACCATATATGTCAATGGGAATTCTTGGATCCTGTTCGTTCTCTGAAACAAAACATTAAACATCATTTCACCAATTTCATGCTATAGAAATCCACAATGAGTTATCACATTCAACACTTTGTCTAACCTACATAATTACCATTTATAAAGTATTGATAATTTTTTTTTTTTTTTAATTCTAGAGAACGCTAATAACCCTATCTTATTTCTGGAAATTAAAAGTAAAAAAGTTGATCAAAATCATGATTAATAATGAAGACTGGATTTTTGTATTAAAAATAAAAAAATCCAATTAACGAATGCTCTTACATTTGTTAAAATTAGTAATCAAATTTAATGAACTTTTTTTACCAAGTTCAAAAAAGATAATAAATAAACTAATTATATTTTTTTATTATATTATCTTTTAAGTGCTTATAGACACTTTTTAACATTTTTTCCTTTTTTAACTTTACTTTTAAATTTTAATAATTTTCATTTGAAGTTCAATAATTCTGATTAATACATGTGTTAAAGTGGTGTTATCCCACATCAATTAAATTCTGGATTGCTTGTGATCTTATATTCAAGTTGGGCCTCTTCACTTATCACCAATTGGTTTTAGGTTGGATGCTTAACATGGTATCAGGTAGACTTGGCAATTTGTGTATCCATGTCGTGTTCGTGTATTTTGTCGTGTCATAATCATGTTTAAGGTATTTTATATTTATATAAACTTTGATACGTTAATAATTCGTATTATATAGATTTTGAGACATTCGTGTATTCGTGTCGGGTTCGTGTTCCTTTTTCTTGTCGTGTTTTTAATTATTTTTTCTGTGTCGTGTCCAATATTGTCAGGTCTAGTATCAGAGCCTAAGTTCTGTTATGTTGTTTCTGCTTTATACCCCTTCTGAGTTTGTTACGTGGTAGGCTCCTAGGTATCCGCCTACAAGTGATGGGGGCCTGTTAAAATGGTGTTATCCCACATCGGTTAAATTCTGGATTGCCTGTAGTCTTATATTCAAGTTGGGCCTCTCCACTTATCACCAATTGGTTTTAGGTTCGATGCTTAACATGGTACCATATCTATTATGTTCTTCTGCCTGTGTTTTTCTGTTTTCTTGTTGCGTGTTACACCACGTTTTTGTGTACCTGTTACGTGTTCCACCACGTCAGATTTTTTTATACCTACCGCGTGTTCCGCCACGTCAGATTTTTCTGTACCTGTTGCATATTTCGCCACGTCAAATTTTCCTCCAACGTGTTATGTCACGTTTTCCTGTACCTACTGCGTGTTCCGCTACATCAGATTTTCTTGTAACGTGTTACGCCACGTTTTTCTGTACCTGCTTCGTGTTCCGCCACGTCAGATTTTCCTGCAACGTGTTACGTCACGTTTTTCTGTACCTGCTGCGTGTTCCGCCACGTCAGATTTTTAAATAACGTGTTACATCATGTTTTCCTGTATCTGCTGCATGTTTCGTCACATGTTCATTTATTGCTTAACAAACTCAAGTTAATATTTACAATACCACATTGATTTTGAGAGGGAGTGTTAAAATAATAAATGTAATTAGATATATTAAGTATTACGATACGATATATTATAGATTACGATACGATATTTTTGCTTAATTCTTTCCTAAATTGGTGAGAACCTTTTATATAAATAGAACACTCTTGTATAAGCTATAACAATTCAATAATATCAACAATGTAGTCATTTGAATCTTTTCTCATGCATGTAGATCACCATAGTCGAACCACTTTATGTTATTGCATTCTTCCTTTTCTTCTAACATGATATCTGTGCTTTTTATCTTTCCACAACATGGATGGAATATATGTAATCTGTCAATTTTTTTTATCTTTGTTTTGTTTGAAAAAGAACCTTGTTTTTCTGTGTGCCAATCTTGATGAATCCAAGAGTTGTAATGTCTAAGCATGCCAACCATTTTACTTCTGTAATATTCTAGCATTGTTTTTGATGTCGTACAATTAAACTACATTTGACATGTCTTAGAAATAGGTGTATATATATATATATATATATATACACATCAATATAAAAAATATGTATATATTATATTGATTTTGGCAAAAATAGAAATGTCTTTCTTTTTTCTTTTTTCTGGGAAAGATTCAAAAGGGAAGGAAAGCTTGTTCCAAATTTGTAAGTAAAAATTATTATCACAATCATATACTTTAATTATATCAAATAGTACATTCGTGAAATAAATAAATAAATAAATTATATAACATAAAATTAAACAAAACTCATATATTATGAGATTTGAATTGATACTTCTTCTCTTACCATTGAGACAAAAATTTATTGGTATATATATATATATATATTTTATAATTTGAACCTAATTCAAATTTATTATTTTTTAAATAAAAAAATTAAATTCCAATTATTTTCTTTATCTGATAAATACGTGAAATAATTAAGAAAACTAATAATAAGTTAATGGAGGGGAAAAGAGAAAAACACACGATAATATCAAGAGAACTTCAACTTAGCTAATCTATGAATTGAACTTTTTTTTTTTTTTTTTAGAATTTTTAAAAGAGTGAGATATTGAGTATTTGGTAACCCTATTTTTTATTTTTTATTTTTTGATGTCAACAGTGTGTGACTTAACAATTTTTAAAAGAGGGGGGCTGGGCAGCATTCCTTGACTCACGAATCTTTGTCTGCCTTGTGCAATTCCAAGTGAAGCCAGTTCAAGGCTTTGCCTATTTGACCTGCAATCTTTAAACAACTAGCCCCAGCTGGTTAACTCGTAGATTTGATAATTTGTGTATGTTTATCATATTTTATGTTTTTTTTTATTAATTATATAAATATAAATACAATATAAATTATTTGATGCATCAAAATTTTAAATATAAATATGATATATGTATTAAACATATCATATTTAAACATATGATATCATATTTATTACACTATTTTTATATCTATTAAAAATGTCATACTTGTATCATATTTTTTCCTCTTGTCCAAAATCATCAACTCAGGTTAAGTAATTTGGTTTGGTTTTTGTACACTTTATTCAAATCCCAATGTTTTATTTATGTTGTTGTCTAGCACAAGAGTCAAACTTTTATGGTTGAAATTTTAAAATCATATTTTTTTTTGGGTTTACTTAAAGAAAATGCATGGATTTCATCAAATTGTTTAAGAATTTAATTTAAAATTATTTTTACAATTAAATATAAGATTGCTAACAGTTATCTTAAGGACACTCATTAGCAAAACTCTAAAATATATAAATGATAAAACATAAACATAACAGCACTATCTCAATTTTATAAATAAAATGAAGGCTAACAAAAAATTCATTCTGCAACTTGGCTTAAAATACCTGTTAATTTGATTGATCTAATTACATCATTTTTTCTTTCTTTTTATGAATCGGAAATCTAAAGTTTTTCATAGCCCCATTTCACATCATTTGGATTCAATGAATATTGTCATTTTTTTGGAATTTCTCTAATTCTTCAATCTCATTAGATGAATTCAAACTAAAATTCAAACTATGTGCTAGTAACAAGAAATTATGGTTGCTAATATATACAACAATTGACCTAAAAAAATCATATACTTAGCATCTATTTCGTGTATAAGAGTGTGGATGATCATCAAGAGAGGCCAGTTAGCTTAATTGTTAGGTTCATTTTTTTTTTTTTATGTAAGCAATTTTGAGTTCAAATCTTATCCGTGGCTTTTTTAATCTTGAATGCATGATTTTTGCAGAATACGATCATATTATCAGAACTGGATCAAAGAATGATCCATTCAAGACTCCGAATCTCATATCAAATGGTTCAACCATTGAATCATTTAAATCAATGTTTGGTTAATTAAAGTATTATAAAAGAATATAGATTATATAAATATTTTAGGTAATTTTACAACTAAAAATTATGATAATTAGAAATATCCATTATTATTTAAAAAATACCAACAAAAAAAAAAAAACTAAGTTTATAAAGATTTTTTTTATTCTTAGTATATTGTAATGTTTTCTTTCTGTTAAACTTTTAAAGAAAAATAATAAAAGAATCAATAATTAATATACAAAATTAAGTTAAGTACGATTTTAAAATTATTTTGAAAATTCATTTTAATTGATATGAATAAATAAAAATTCTGACAGTTCATTGATTTTTTTATAAACTCTACAATTCAATACAAATTTTTTAAATTAATTGCATAAATGATCCAATTAAAAATTGATCTAAATAAAAAAAATTAAATCACCAGATCAATAGATCCAATCATAAAACCGATCTAATTCTATAAATACGATACATCTTGCCTAGAGGTAAGGGTGTTCATTCGGTTAATTCGGTTAATAACCGAATCGAATTACCCATAACCGAATTAACCGAAATTTTTTTCTATTAACCGTTAACCGAACGGAATAATTAGTTCGGTTAATTAACCGAACCGAAATTATTTCGGTTAATTCGGTCGGTTTCCGAATTAACCGAAATAAATAAGAAATTTATTTTGCTAACCTATTTTTTTACATGATTTTGTATCCAAATTATCCATCCAAGTCCAACCAATCAAAAAAATAATAATTTATTAATATATAAATTAATTTTAAAAAAAAATTATCGAAAAGCATTAAATAATGACTTTTTGAAGAATTTCGGTTAATTCGTGTAATTTGGTTATTTTCGCTTAACCGAACCGAATTAACCGAAAACCGAAATTCTTCAAAATCTTTAACCGTTAACCGAACCGAACTTTATTCGGTTAACCGATTAACCGAACCGAATTAAATTTCGGTCGGTTAATTCGGTTAAAACCGAATAGTGAACAGCCCTACCTAGAGGTGCTCATGGACCGGGTTCGGGTCGGGCTTAGGTATGGTACCAACACCATATATACTTGTCCAAGCCCGGCCCAACCCGAAATATAGGCCTAAAATTCTGTCCAAGCCCGCATATTTGTAAATGGGTAGTCCAAACCCGTTTAGACCCGCTCATTTAAAAAAAAAAATTAAACAAATATTTTTTTTTATTATTTAATTTTAGTAATTTAATTTCCTTTTATTAAGTTTTAAAACCAAGATAACTTAGCATATTTTTAAACATTTACACTATAATATTATATATATTTATTTTTTATATGATATAAATGACATCATATATAAAAATAATATATTATATAAATGAAAAATGGGCAGATCGAGCTCGGACCTTGATAGTTGGAGCTAAAGCCCAGCCTATTTTTTAAACGGATCTCATTTTTTTATCCAAACCCATATTTTTAGCTTAATATTTTTGTTCAAACCCTCCAACATATGATTGAACCTTCGAATTTGGACGAATAACTTGATTCTTGAGCAGATTTAATCTTATCTTGATTTGAAAGACTAAATATCTATTTTATATACCAAAAATCAAGTGCATGTATGAGAGAGAGAGTGTACATGGCTTGCGGGAGTTGACTTTGGTTAAAACGCTTTATTTGGCAATCCCTAGGAAATGTATGTGCAAAAGATAATCTTTGCACATCCAATGCCTTGTGACCCGGCTTGGCTCTCCCTATTTTCTGGTCTAACATAGAATCCAAGTTTTACTCCTTAAAATATTGAAATGTTTTAAGTTTTAACCAAGGATTTAAATAACAATATCAACGTTAACTATTGTTATTATGTGATTTCAATTTTTTTCATGGATGGTATTTATCGTAATTGATCGCGACAGCATTCGTTAAGTCCATAAATTACAATAAACACGATGAAATCAAAAACATATCTGCAACCGCAATTTAAATCTATGATCTTAATCTCAAAACTCTTTCTTAACTTCAATCCAAGACAACCCCATTCCTATTCTCCACCAGATGGTTCTTTCAAACATAAAACATTTAAGGATGGCAACTTAAAATATAAAAGATTTCAGGATTTGAAAAAGGAGTATTTTTATATGATCTTTATGTCAAACTCTTGCCAAGATCCATATATAAATATTTTGCCATATAAAATATTGTTGCTACCTAACAATTTCAACACCCTTTTAGTTTTAGATATAAACAGTCTAATTTGTGTTTCTCGAGCACCATGGTTCCCACTAAATGTGAAACACCTAACCCTTTTCTTAGTTTGGTTTTTATCCCTATCTTGGAAGTTTCAGACAGACATGATAAACAAGCAGAAGAGTTAGGATCTCTAGAATTATGCAAGTTATTACATAAATAAGACATGGACAAAAAGGGTCCCAGAAAAAAATGTGATTTTTATCTGTCTTAATCTGAAAGAAGTGATTCAAAATCAAAGAAATGTCTCCCCCTGTCAATAAATAAATATAAATCCCATTTCAGTCTATAGGTCTAGGGTTCTCTTGAATTAAGCTATTAGACTTTTGTGCTTGCTAGAAAGTTATTTCAAAATCTAAGACCCCTTACCCTAACAACAGCTGGTTAAGGATGCTTTTGTCTGATTCTTGCAATGTTCAAAGAAGAACACCTTATCAGACTGACCATCTAATGTTCAGACTGACAATGGCTGCCTCATCATATTGAAAATGATTTCATTGCTTAGCAATGGAAAAAAAAAAACAAGAAACTAATAAAGAGTTCTATGACTTTTTAACTATAGTCCACATACATTGAAGTAACCAATTAGGAATTCTTGATACAACATCATATCCCCATACCCATATCCAAATATTCGTCGGACATATTATCAAACACAGCTATTTCAAGAAAAATGAAAAACCGAAACAACATACCATGTATTTACTGAATCAAATGTCAGAAACTCCATGCTAAATGCAAAGAAGATGGCATGGATTCTTCTATGAAAAAAAATATATAAAAAAATTTGATTATAATTTGTCTGGTTAATCATAAAATTGATAAATAACTTTTAAGTCATCTTAAACGAAAAGTTTTCTCCATTTCTTAGGCAGATATGCAACAAAGCCTTAACTAGGAAAACTTATTCAGCATGTTGCAGCCCTACACTCCATGAGGAACAAAACGGAGGCTTGCGCCTTTTCTTTCATAAGTATACAGTTTCTAGGACTCAGACTTAATAAATAAGACAAAGGAAATGGATCCTTTTCTGTCCACAGAAAATTTAAGTTAACCAACAAAATGTGGTTTAGAGTTTCATAAAAATGGGTGAAATTTGAGCTTTCCCACAACTACCCGAGAAGAAATGAAATGAAAATAAAAACCAGACTTGGAAAACTGTACAATTAGCAAAAATTCCTTGATCTCTATCTTTCTAAGTTGTCACTGCCTGAATCCATAAGAATCGTTAGCCTCCTTGCTGTCTTCAGAAACTCACTGCAAGACATAAAGCATTAAGAAAACATTAACTAACCTTGGACAAATCAAAAGCAAATGTTTAGTAAGCAAAAGGAAGTTATGCTAAGAGAACCACTAGTACCTGAAGGGCTCTTCTCCTGTGTGTTTAACAGAACCGGCATCATCGCGGTAGAGCACACTGCTCAGCATCTCTGAACTTTCTATGCCAAACATGTTGGCAAGCTTCCCATACAGCTCTTCGTATGATCCTAGAACCGAAAGATCAAGGGTTCTTCCTACATTCTCTGATTCCATGAACACTTTGCAATGACCAGTCTCCAAATCAGTTTTTTGATGATCTTTGCACCAAGGAGACCCTTCATCTGAAGAATTTTCCCGAGCATTTTGATGTAATGCAGATCCAGAGCCGTCAGAAGAAATTGCAGTCTTCGCTGTATTCCCATCTGATGAATTGTTTCCAACTGTATCACCTGAGCAGCTCTGAGAAGCCTGCTGCTCACTGAAAATGAGTTGACCAAACAATAAGATATGGGGTGTCTTTATTTCATTGCTTTCTTTCAAACTCTGGGTAGGATTTCCTATTGTTAGCAAGGAGGATATATTCCTATTGTTCCCGTTGTCACTAGAAAAGTTGTCACTGGAGAGTCTAGTAGGTGGGGCAGTATGATCAAGTTGATGAAAACCAAGTGGAAACAGACCCGAGCGCAGCTTGTTGGAATGGAGATCTGATGAAGATAATTCGAATGGTGCATGCCTGGCTCCCTGTATGCCTCCAGGAATGTTGTCTGCAATGCAACATACGGGGCTGCTGGACCTGAAAGAGTTGCCGGAAAATGATGGCATTGAAATTTGGCTAAGTAACGAAAAGTCTGGGTGTTGTGGAAACCGCATCTTTTTCCTTGGTGGTGAGAAAGGATTAAGATTGATTGCTGGTATGTTTGTGACCAATTCAACCAACCATGGGTTAACGCGCTTCACGTTGTGGAGTAAATCTGGCTCATCCCATGCTACCTGAAAGATGTTAATTCGAGAAAAAGATATTAGAAACAAACCTATTAGCAGAATATAATGCTTGGAAAATATGGATGTTAACTATTTTTCTAACATATGAGGACTAAGTTGAATTCTGAAGGGCATAGAATTGCTAATTCAATGACAATCAATCTATGGAGTAAAACTATGAAGATGACTTATGACAAAATTTAAAATACCTGCAGAAGACGCCATGGAGAATTAGGCCAACGGATGGGATCAACAACCTGAGCAGTAGATATTGTCCCCATGAACCAGCTAATCCGTGAAGAGTCCTCAGTTTCGAAAGGCATTTTGAACCGCATACCAGCATACCAATGGATTTGCATTGCAGCTCTAACTGATGAGGCCTTCACACAGAACTCGGGAGTGCTTGCTCGTGGATAGTAAACAACCTCAAAGGGTTGTCCACCGGCAGCAAGAGTCACAGCTTCAATCACAGACTCGGCCCTTACTCTTCCCCTCAGATCCCCATTAGAATCCTTCCTCATCAATTTACTCTCCTCCTCCCTCAAGAATGGAGAATAACCCCCAATTTGTGAACCAAAGCTTCCATCCCCTGAATTCCACCCAGATGGATACTCATGTCCACTCCCAATTCCTCTCTTCGCCCTACGAATTCCCACGCAAAGATCTCCGTTCTCGGCTCTCAGAAACACAATTGAATCACCAGCCACAAGCTTCTTGTGATTCACAAAATTACTCCACCCTGTCGTCAAAAGATGCCGACGAGGTGTCCCCCTATATATATGCCTAAATTTCCAAACCTCACCATGGACATCCTTTGCAAGAATGGTCTGAACAGGAGGTTCTGCATTATAATCCAACCTAGGAAATATAGTCTCTGCACAATAGCGCGGAACTGAGAAACCCCCACCATTATTAGCATCAGATTGAGTCAATGTCTTAGCAAAGGAAGCTGATTTTTCAGGATTCTCAATCCCAATATTTCCATCAAAACCATCATCTTCATACCCAAAATCATTCTCTCTCAAAGGAACCAACATAATTTTAGCATAAACCTCATCGGTTTCAGGATCTGCCATAAACTTAACGGCGGAAACTCGACATAGGATAAGTGAAGGAATCGAAAAATTCCCAAAATCTACATTCCCATTGGTATGTTCAGCATGACCTTGAGGAAAGTAGAACACCTTGGAGTTCACTGATGGCATTTGTGCCATGCCACCAGCACAGGCATGCCATAGTTGAGGATCTAAGCATTTTTCTGAATTCTTCATGAGTTCTTTCCTAGAATCCATGACTGTTATCATTTTTCAATTCCGGCGGGCATACAAATAACTACCCTTTATTTTTTACTCTGTTTTCTCACTTGATGATTATCCTGCTAGAACATGAAAATTAAAAGCATACCTTTGTAAATGGTAAAGCAACAAAATTATATATATATGTATATAAATCTACCAAATAAACCAATAAAAATTGTAAAAAACTATAAATTTAATTTTTTTAAAGTAAACAAAATTGTCTATACACTACTTACATGGAAGAAAATCATTACATAACTAAAAAGTAACCAACTGAGACAGATAAATTAGCTACTATTGAACAAAACCCAAAAAAGAAAAAAAGAAAAACAGAATTTTCCATATCCATATTACACCGTATTTTCCAGACACAAAAAAAAAAAAAACCATTCAAAGAATTCACTTAAAGAAAAAAGAGAAATTAGAAAAGAGTTAAAAGACCTTACCTTTTTAATAAAAGGAGATATTTTTCCACCAAAAGAAAGACAACCCAGATTAAAATGAACCAAAAGAAGCACAACAATGCAAGAAACTAAACCCTTTAAGGCCAAACCAGAAAATGAGAGATATATCAATTCAATGACTTTGAGAAGGAAAAGAAGAGAAAGCCCAGTTTAAAAAAAGAAAAGAAAAGGGATTTCTGAGTTAAGGGAAAGTGAAGAGAGAGTGAGAGTTTTAAAGAAGAACAGAAAAGAAAGAGAGGAGAGATTTTAACAGTGAAGATTTTGTGTTGTTTGCCGACCAGAGGACTGTGGAGAGACAAAGAAACTATGAATGGAAAAAATAAAAATTATATATAAATAAGAAAAAGCAAAGAGTTAGTATTTTTTTTTATTTTTTTGTGTTGAGAAGTAAAAAAAAGATTTTTTTTTTTTTTTGAGTGGGTATGGATGGCAAAGAGTCCAAAACCAAAGACAAATTCAGGTGATTTTGCTTTTTATTTTTTTTTCCTTCGGTTTTCTTTTCTTGTATTTATCTTTTTAGTTTTTAGTTTTTTACTACTAACATTATTTCTTCTTCTTTTACTAGGCTTTTTTATACTAATATAGCCAAAAAAAAAAATTAAACCCCAAATTACCTATACTTTTAGATTATTTCCCAAAATACGCTTGTTTTAAAATTAGCTGGGAAATCGCCACCCCCCATGGCGATTTCCCAGCATGAAAATATTGATTTTGGCTAAAAATACCAAGGGAAATCGCCATGGGGGGTGGCGATTTCCCTTGGTATTTTTTTCAAAATTTGATAAAAATACCAAGGGAAATCGCCACCCCCCATGGCGATTTCCCTTGGTATTTTTAACCAAATTTGTAAAAAGAATGAAGGGAAATCGCCATGGGGGGTGGCGATTTCCCTTCATGTAATTTTTTTTTTTTTTAATAAATCAACAAATTTTAATTTTTTTTAATTTGTAAATTTTATTTTTTAAATTTAAAAATTATAAATTAAATTAAGTTTCTTATTAAATTTAAATATGGAAAATTTTATTTCTTATAAAAATGAAAAAAACAAAATAATATTTCTTCTTAAATTAAAAAAATCAAAAATTATATTTGTAAGTTTTGTTTAAATTTTAAAATTTTGTAAGTTTTAAAATTTTGTAAGTTTTGTTTTTTAATTTTAAATTTTATAAATTAAATTAAAATAATTTTTTATAATTAAAAAAAAAATTCGTAAGGTAAATTTTATTATTTAAAATTTATGAACAAATTTTTTTAAATTTTGTTAATTGATTTGTATTAGATAAAAACAAAAAACAAACAAAAAAAACTTGCATTACATTTTCCCTTATAATCCAAAGTACATGATAAGTTGAGAAAAACATGTAATTCATTTATTGTTGATGCGAAGTCTCCCCCAATGTGCCAAATCGTTGCGGACAATTTCGACGGTTATGACCTCCGTTTCTGCATAATCCACAACGTTTTGGTTGGCCTTTCTCCCTGAGGTCCATTTCATTACGAATACGACTTGATTTTGGCCGACCATGTGGATTTCTCCGCATTTCTTGATTGGGACACACTTCTGGACCATCATATTGAGGCCAGTAACCTTCATTTCCAACAGCTTCGAACTCATGTCTATAAACATTCAATATATTTTCCAGTTTATAGACTTTGTCCACATATTGCATGCAATCTACATGGACATGTGCACAGGCAGCAACTACATGTGAACAAGGGAACCTTTGTGCTTGAAACTTTCCACAATCACACCACATGTCACTGAGGTTGACTTTGTACTTCATTGCAGAAACACCATCTTGTGGAGCAACTAACTCTTCAACCAGAAAAGATTGATTTGCTCGCGTAAAATTACGAACAATGTGGGAGTTAGCTTTCGTGCGATTTTCTTGCATAGCTTGTGTGACTGTTTCATAATATGTGTGCCCTCCCTCCATCATGGCAATTTGTTTGTTCCCCATCTTAACAAAAAGTGCAGCCAACCTATAATATGTTGATTGCACTAAAGCAGTAATGGGAAGATGACGCGTTCCCTTCAACACCGAATTGATAGATTCAGCTAGGTTGGTTGTCATATGGCCATAACGCCTTCCTTGATCATATGACTGCGCCCACTTCTCCTTGGGGATCCTATCAAGCTAGTTAGCCGCCTCTGCATTTTCTCCACGAAGATTGTCATACATGAAATGAAAATTCGGTCGCCTCAACTCGTATCCTAATAAATTTAAAAACAAAAAACTTTTGAATTTCAATATTATTTTATATGCTAAACGAAATATAAGAGATAAAATAACTATGATTTGATTCCATACCCATGTTAACAATTTGTCGACGCAATTCCTTATTGTTAAACTTTTTCATAAAGTTCGCTGCAATGTGTCGAATGCAGTACACTGAATATGCATGTGGAGGATTCCATCCACCATTGCGTCTAATTGCAGCTTTGATGGCTTCATGTCGATCAGACAGCAAGCAAATGCCAGGCTGTTTTGTCACGTGTCTGCGCAAGTTACTGAGAAAGAATGACCAAGCCTCTGTTGTCTCACCCTCCACAATGGCAAAGGCAATTGGCAGTATGTTTCGATTGCCATCTTGTGCAATAGCTAACAATAATGTGCCTTTGTATTTTCCATATAAGAAAGTACCGTCTATTTGCACAATTGGTTTACAATACGGATACCCTTCAATGCACGACTTAAATGTCCAAAATAGTCGATGGAATATTCTCTTACCTTGGACCAATCGATCACCGTGATATGCAGGTATCGTTTGCAATTCCACAATTGTACCAGGCACGAAATGTTGCATTGCACCTAACCATTTAGGTAGCTCATTGTACGATCTTTCCCAATCGCCAAATACTCGAACAATTGCCTTTTGCTTTGCTTGCCATGTTTTCTTGTAGGAGGTCATGTATCCATACCGGATTCGCATCTCAGCGATCAAAACTGAAACGGAAATCTCCGGATTTGCTTGGACCAATGACAAAATGCATGAGCAGATCATGTTACAATCTAACTTGCAATGATCTTGTGAAATCCTCGCCGATGTGCAAGTATGAGGCCCTTCATATTTTCTAATCTCCCATAGATGTTTCTTCTTCATAAAAGTTGCCCTTATTCTCCAATTACACCCATTCCCATACATTAAGCACTTGGCATAATATTTCGTCGGCTCAGATTCAATTACTCTGTAATCTACAGAGTTTTTGATGTTATAGTGCTTGATAGCTGAAACCACAGCCTCTTTCGTTGGGAATTGTAACCCAACACACAGATCAAGTGCAGATGGATCAAATGTCAGAGGCGTAGCTAATGTATGAACATACTCTGGAAATTCCGGCACATGCATTGCCTCCAGATCCAGTGTATGCATATGGGATGCAGCCTGATATGGGGGAATATCTCGATGAGTGTTGATATCTCCATGAGTGTTGATCTCAGCAGGGACGACGTCTGGGTCAGAATCAGTATTGTCATCACTTGCGAATTCAGCATCCTCTTCTTGCTCACTAAATTCACCAACATCTTCACCATGGACTCCACGTGGACGAACAGGATCAACACCAGCTGGCTCATCTTCGAGGGTAGTAGGAATTAGGGTTTGTGAGACTAATGAAGTCTGAAAAGTTGTAGCTTGAGATAAGGGCACGACTTCTTCTGTGGGAACGTCGTATGTAGTGTCAACATAGAACGACCCAGAATCATAATCTTCTATGTGAAAGTTTTCTGTTGTGCGAACATTTGAAGGGCCGCAATCATCGTCAACATCATCTATGTCAGCATATAACTCAAGGACACCAACATTTGCAAATGTCTCATGAGCATAAAACATGCATCTGACATCATCATCATCTTCAAGTGGAAATGTTCTATATCGGACACATCCTTCACCAATAGAAAGAGGATGCCTGTACTTAACCTCTGAAACTCTTTTTCTAGTTCCAGCTTTAATTTTTGTATGAATTTGCAGCTTCAGTTCCTCTAATGTGACGTCGTCTTCAACACGAAAACTTTTTGGACGTTCACAATCAAAGGTAGCACCTTCGTCAGTATTATGAATTTGGCCATTATAGTAGACCAATGCGATCACTCTATTGCTCATGTTGTGTAGCAAAAGAAAGAAGAAATATAGAAGGATGAGAATGAGAATGAGGAGGTTTTAGCACTCAGGAAAAATCTGATTGAAAAACTGTTGTATGGGGGTATTGTAAACCTTCATAAGTATTATGAATTTATAATGGTTCATTATGTTGTACCAGATAACAAATCCCATCCTTTGACTATTTGACTGAAAAAGTTATAACTTATTCAATGCAAAATGTCATTGATAAATCCCATCATTTGTCTCATCAATTGCAGAAAGAATCAAGTTCCAATATTTTCTCCAGCATTTGATGGACTGGAAAATAGCTGAAACCTGTCTAAAAACCTATATCATCAGTCTTATCCATTGCAGAAAAAATCAAGTTCCAATATTTTCTCCAGCATTTGATGGACTGGAAAATAGCTAAAACCTGTCTAAAAACCTATATCATCAGTCTTATCCATTGCAGAAAGAATCAAGTTCCAATATTTTCTCCAGCATTTGATGGACTGGAAAATAGCTGAAACCTGTCTAAAAACCTATATCATCAGTCTTATCCATTGCAGAAAGAATCAAGTTCCAATATTTTCTCCAGCATTTGATGGACTGGAAAATAGCTGAAACCTGTCTAAAAACCTATATCATCAGTCTTATCCATTGCAGAAAAAATCAAGTTCCAATATTTTCTCCAGCATTTGATGGACTGGAAAATAGCTGAAACCTGTCTAAAAACCTATATCATCAGTCTTATCCATTGCAGAAAAAATCAAGTTCCAATATTTTCTCCAGCATTTGATGGACTGGAAAATAGCTGAAACCTGTCTAAAAACCTATATCATCAGTCTTATCCATTGCAGAAAGAATCAAGTTCCAATATTTTCTCCAGCATTTGATGGACTGGAAAATAGCTGAAACCTGTCTAAAAACCTATATCATCAGTCTTATCCATTGCAGAAAAAATCAAGTTCCAATATTTTATCCAGCATTTGATGGACTGGAAAATAGCTGAAACCTGTCTAAAAACCTATATCATCAGTCTTATCCATTGCAGAAAGAATCAAGTTCCAATATTTTCTCCAGCATTTGATGGACTGGAAAATAGCTGAAACCTGTCTAAAAACCTATATCATCAGTCTTATCCATTGCAGAAAAAATCAAGTTCCAATATTTTATCCAGCATTTGATGGACTGGAAAATAGCTGAAACCTGTCTAAAAACCTATATCATCAGTCTTATCCATTGCAGAAAGAATCAAGTTCCAATATTTTATCCAGCATTTGATGGACATGAAAATAGCTGAAACCTGTCTAAAAACCTATATCATCAGTCTTATCCATTGCAGAAAGAATCAAGTTCCAATATTTTCTCCAGCATTTGATGGACTGGAAAATAGCTGAAACCTGTCTAAAAACCTATATCATCAGTCTTATCCATTGCAGAAAAAATCAAGTTCCAATATTTTATCCAGCATTTGATGGACTGGAAAATAGCTGAAACCTGTCTAAAAACCTATATCATCAGTCTTATCTATTGCAGAAAAAATCAAGTTCCAATATTTTATCCAGCATTTGATGGACTGGAAAATAGCTGAAACCTGTCTAAAAACCTATATCATCAGTCTTATCCATTGCAGAAAGAATCAAGTTTCAATATTTTCTCCAGCATTTGATGGACATGAAAATGTAATGCAAGTTTTTTTGTTTGTTTTTTGTTTTTATCTAATACAAATCAATTAACAAAATTTAAAAAAATTTGTTCATAAATTTTAAATAATAAAATTTACCTTACGAATTTTTTTTTAATTATAAAAAATTATTTTAATTTAATTTATAAAATTTAAAATTAAAAAACAAAACTTACAAAATTTTAAAACTTACAAAATTTTAAAATTTAAACAAAACTTACAAATATAATTTTTGATTTTTTTAATTTAAGAAGAAATATTATTTTGTTTTTTTCATTTTTATAAGAAATAAAATTTTCCATATTTAAATTTAATAAGAAACTTAATTTAATTTATAATTTTTAAATTTAAAAAATAAAATTTACAAATTAAAAAAAATTAAAATTTGTTGATTTATTAAAAAAAAAAAAATTACATGAAGGGAAATCGCCACCCCCCATGGCGATTTCCCTTCATTCTTTTTACAAATTTGGTTAAAAATACCAAGGGAAATCGCCATGGGGGGTGGCGATTTCCCTTGGTATTTTTAGCCAAAATCAATATTTTCATGCTGGGAAATCGCCATGGGGGGTGGCGATTTCCCAGCTAATTTTAAAACAAGCGTATTTTGGGAAATAATTTAAAAGTATAGGTAATTTGGGGTTTAATTTTTTTTTGGCTATATTAGTATAAAAAAGCCCTTTTACTATTTGTTTTTTTATAGGTTAGGTTTCTTCCCCTCTCTACTCTCCATTACTTAAGTGTGATTTTCACTATTTCAATTCTTTCAAAAGAAATCTCTTTTTTAGGTGGAAAAACAAATCTTTATTTTGGTCTCTTAATATTTTTGATCTAAAAAGCAGAAAAAATCTAACTTTTAGGTGGAGCTTTTTAGATCTGATAATTCTGAATACAACGTTATTATATAATACGAATACGAAACAAAAAAAATAATTATAAAATAATAAAAAATATAACATGATACAAAAAATAACACAAACATGATATAAAATACACGAACGTATTAAAATTTATATAACATGAATTATTAAAGTTTTAAAATTTATATAAATATATAATACCTTAAATACAATTATAATATAAAAAATAATATAAATACAATACAAATATACGAATTGTCAATTTTTTTTTTTTTAATTTGTTGAATTGTATGTCAAAATTGGTACCTCAACTTCAAGAAATTATGAGTCAATGTTGAATTAGAAATTTTAATATATGACATAAATTTATTAGACAATCTAAGGAATTCCACATAAAAAATTACCATTCAGTTTTATATGAGATGTAATAAATAAAATCGGTGCTTTCTTAAATTTTAATTGTCTTGGAAACTTAATTTTTTATTTAAGTAAAACTAAAATATGCACAACACCTAAGAATTAAAATTCAAATTATTAGACTTTTATCAAATTCTTTATATGATAATTGTATAATTATTTTATTTTCATTTATTTTTCTTCTTATTCTTTAGATTTTAAGTACTATATACACAATATACTATACACTTTCCTTACCTTTTAAAATATGTTAATTAGGTATCAAACTTAATTCTCTCTTACATATATTAATGCATAATAGTACACCTTCTAAGGGTCTATTTGGATCCTCAATAGAAGAGATAAGTCACAAAACAATATTTGATACCGTGGGATACCTTTTATCGAAATTCAAATGGACCCTAATTAAAATATGTTTTTAATAATAAATTTAATATTTTCCTTTTAACTAGCAAAGCCTCTATAAATTCCAATAATTAATCAAAATTTTAATTCTATATTAATAGTTAAGATAGATAATCTACTTCGAGTTTGCAAAACATCTAAATTTGAAGCCTTAAATGACTTTTTCATATAAAAAATAGTTTAGTCACATTGTTTACGCTGCATTAGATTAACTTAATATTTATATTTAATTCCCATAAACCCTCCAAAAATACACTCATTTTGATTTGAAATACATAAATACATTTTTTTATGTACACATACTAATACTATACTATTATTTTTTATAGAATATATGGTATTAGTTAAAATAGTAATATTATTTTTAATGTTAATATTCTTGTAACTTTCTTTATTTTATAATATATGGGAAAATAAATAATTATATTCCAATTTATTAACAAGAAAAAAAACATCTAGTTAATAGGTGTCTATAGGCACCACTTAATAATTATTTAATTATTATTTTAGAAAAAAATGTATTTAATATATTATTTTTATTAAATTAAAAATAATAATTTATTAATTATAGTTTTTTGTAAATATCGTTTGAAAAATGTTAACCAATGTCTAATGACACTAGTTAAGATGATATTTATAAAAAATACAATTAATGTATTATTTTTAAAAAAATAACAAAAATAATGTATTTAAAGAAAAAACATTTTAAAAATAATAATTAAATAATTTTTAATTGATGTATTTAGGCACCTACTAAACGGATCCATATCACTTTAGTCAATATTATTATACACTAATTAACTTTTTTTCAAATAAAAAAATTACAAAACCTAAAATATAAGTCAAAGTAGCAAAAGCACATGATCGTGGCCTCATTTTGACAAGGAGTGTCTGCCACGCGACAGAGAAGCAAGTGGGAACATATCCCCTACAAATCAGTAGAGGAAACATCCAATTAATAAGAAATAATCAGAGAATTTATTTTTAATAATTAATAAATCTCTGTTAAATTAAATATTTGGATAATCCCAAAAAATAAAGATTGTTTTTGCTTGCTTTTTTTCACCTTTAAATATCACGATATTTTGCTGGAAGATATCACGATTTTCATGTACTCTGAATTCTGAAATCAAGGCTGACTACAGTTAAAGTTTTCATCTTGTCCGAGGCCCTAACTCTACGGGATTAACCATGGTTAATTAACTTTTTTTATTTTTAATATATACCTATATTATTTATAAAGTATTTGACTCAGTTTGATGTATAATTATAAAATCAAAAATAAAATAAAAATATTTATGTCTTTTAAAATATTTATATATATATTTTAAAAATAATTACTCACTTTTTTAAAAAAAAATTCAATTATAAAAAACTATCAATCTTTTACTTTTAATTTTTTCAAAAAATATTATTTTTCACTCATATTGTGGGTCTATCAAATTCTAAGTGTATATAAAATTTTTGATTGAGTTAATGTCACGAGTCAAATGATATTAATTCAGTTGAAAATTTGATAAAATATCCAATAATAAAATAAAAAAATATTTTTAATAATATTGATAATTTATTTTTTTAAATGAAAAAAAAACAATTTTAGTTATTTTTCTCTATTAAAAAAATCAATACGTTTTTCAATTTTTTTTTTTTCGTTTACCCATAAAATAGATATGTCATAATCTAATCTCCCTTAACTCTATCTCTATCCTATCTATTTAACTTAAAAAGAATATTACGGGCATAAATTTTTGTATTCATCTATGAGTTAATAATCGGTCAAAATATTTGAGAGATCCCTATACGATACCATCTATTATAAAGAAGTCCCTCCATTATAAATCAGAGTAATTTAATTTTTGTTTTTTAAAAATTGAAGCAAAAAAATAAAATAACTAATTAGTGTAACGTGAACCGTTAAAAAAGCTGTTGAGGCATTTAACTTGTAAAAGTAAAATCACTAATTAGAAAATGCCACATGGCTAAAATTAGGATTTGGCATTTTCAACAACTTGGTTATTTATTTTGTCTACGTTATCTTAAAATAATATATTTTATTGGTGTTACATCAGCTTTTTTAACGTTTCATGTTACACCATTTAATGATTTTACTTTTTCAGTTTAATTTTAAAAGAACAAAAATTAAATTATTCAAATTTATAATAAAAAAATAATTTACATTAAAAGATATAATATAAGGACCTCCCATATACTTCAACAGTTAATACTCATTTGGTTAATTATCTTTTTTGTATTAACTTTAATTAAGCCAATTAATTAACAATGATTTTATATTCATTGGTCAATGCCATGACTCTTCTTTTCACTGGTTGTTAGTGTGTCTGCTGATCTTTCGGTCTTTAGGGACAAGATTTGATCTTTTTGGTACTCGGTTGGGTTTAATATTAAAAAAAAAAAAAAAAAAAAAACTCACTTAATCAAGAATGTGAAATTACAAATTTATTCTTAAAAATTAGGGTTTTCTCTACCTATGATTTCTAAGCTTAATTAGATAAGTTCTCAAGTGTCACAATTTTTTTTTATATATCTATACTAAAATTAAAAGAAGTGATTGAATTGATGTCACAAGTTAACAAAACACCATAAATTTATTAAAAAATAATAATAAATTTATAATATAAAATACGATTAAGAATGTTTAAATATTTTACTTTAAAAAAAAACTGCTACACTATAACATCATCAAATAACTTATTTTAAAAAAAATAATAATAATTACTTACAACTTACATCATTAGATACATTTATTTTAATATATAATTTTTTTCAACTCAAATCTTTATTTCATTTTCACACGTTATACTTATGTGAAATTCGTAACGTATACAATACAAGACCGATTTAAGTCTTATTTTTAAACTTTTTAATCGAATGAAATATAAATTAAATCATTTTACTGTCAAATATAAGTTTTTATAATTGTTTATAACATGATCAAACACACACGTAATTATCTTTAGACTTTTTCAATCGAGTATTTTGTCTTAATTTAAGTAGAGATCGATGTGTTAAATGTTAATCTTTGATCATAGGAAAGAGATTAAAGCAAGATACTATGCTTTGATTAGGGAATTTAGTTGGTAATATGATGTTGACATTGAGATTAAGGACAATTTAATCTGTTTGATTACATGCGTTGCATGAAAAAAGCCAAATTATTCGGCACTTGATTAAAACTTGGTCGGTCATGTTTTGGTGCATATTTTTAGGCTACCAAATTTTGAGGAAAAAAAATTAAAAAAAAAAAGAAAGTTTTTTGTGCAATTTATTCAACTGATATTCGTACTTTAAAGATTTTGAATGTATGCATTTTGGAATAATATATTGAGATCTAAACTCATATTAGGGTTAAAGATGAATTTTGAATTTGGTTATTTTCGAAATGAAAAAAAAAAAAAAGAATTATTAAATACTAGAATTGGCACACCTTGGTTGTTGGTTTTTTTGAAGTTTTAAAAAAAGTAATTATTAGAATGTTTTTTTTTTTATGTAAAAGTATGCAATTTTTTAAATGAAAAATATATTTTATAAAAATGTAAAAAAACATAAATATCCCTTATTTCACACATATTTTAATATATTTCAATTTTTTTGATAATTTTTCTAACTGAGTTAGTATCTCTTAATTCATGATATCAAATTCAATCAAAAGCTTTAATATTAGTATAGATAAATCCTTAATGGATCCGATTAACTGGTGTCTATAAGCACTGGTTAAGGATTATGAAATTAATATTTGAAGAAAGTTTTTTACATTTAATGCATTAATTCATTAATTACACTTTAAAAAAAAAAATTATCTTAAACAGTATTACTAGAGTCTGGTTAACATTTTTCATCCTTAATATGCTAAAATTAATGTTATTTTTGGGTACATTTAAGATTATTCTACATTTTAACTATTTATGGAAAGCTCTTTCATTTTTACTTGAATTCCTAATTTACCTATAACTCCCAAACCCTCTATTTATTTAACTCATATGAAAAAGGATATTACGTATCTAAATCCTCTCGAACTCGCAATTTTTAAGAGTCTGTCAACAGTTTCATGCCATCTCAAATAGTATTAAATTGGCAAATAGCTGTCGTTATTGGTTATGAAATAAAATAATATTTCACAAAATTTGCTAAGTGATAAATGAAAAGCTAACTTGAACAACAATTATATTTTTTTCCAAATATTAATTGTTTGATACAGACCGGGTACCAATCTATATAAACTATAAATAAACATTTAGGACAACATGGGTCATGGAGAAAGGTAAGCCATTGTCATGCACTTCAATGTTCAAATAATTTTGCAAATGAAAAGAAATAGTGTAAACATCTATGGCCAAAAAAAAAAAAAAATCAAGTAAATATAATATGAATTTGTGATTTTTTTCTTTTCTTATAAGATATGATTTTTTTGAGAGAATAGATGGAATCGAATCTAACTCCTTCAACTGAAAGTATATATCCAAATATATTTTTCTTATTTTAAGTATGAATATTACTTATCAATATTTATTTGATTCTAAAGTTCATTTTTTTTATATGGTTGGAGGTCATACTTTAAGTGATCTTGATTCTCTTTCACAACGATTTTAAAGATGCACTTTTTTCATATTAATATGATGGATTAATTCAAAATTTTATGTTTACAAAGATCAAACCTTGATTGATAAGAAAATTAAATTTTTTTTTCTTATCAACTAAATTAATTATTGTGGATTTTGATTCTAAAATAATACTTGTATACATGAGTATAACACAAAAAATACATAAATAATTAAAATTGAATAATAATAATATATAACTCATGAATGTTCTTAATATTTTCAAAAAAAAATTTCTCTTTCCCAACAAAAGTGAAAGAACTATCCAACATTATAGACAATCTCATAACAAATCCAGAGCAATAAGAAAGTGACCCTTTAACCAGACATATAAGCTACAAATAGACATGAATGGATCCAGACAGAAACAGTTGGAGATTAAACCAAACATTGAAAATGACACCAATCTTGTCTTCAATGTAGCTAAATAAATTATAAAGCAAAAATAAAATAAAATTGGTGGGCTTCTTTCCTTAATTTCCTTTCCCCTACCTTCTTTATTTTTATTTTGATTTTTGCTTAGACTTCACACAACCCTACCCCAATCCTATCTCTAAAATGGTTGTCTTCTGGTTGTCTTTCTTGAAGTGGGCCTTTGATAATTCCAATTTAGACTCTTGACCAAATTTACATGTCTCCATTGCAATTAATTGTTTCCCCCCTTTTATATTCCTATTTTCATTGTGGAAAATTAATCCTTACCTTGATAATTTGTAGCCATGGAAATTCATATCCATTTCCTTTCACTAATTTGAGATAATATTTTTGGTATATATAAAAAATTCATTGGGTATTAGACTATACAATAGATTCGAATTCGAGATTTTTAAGTTATCTAAAACCAAAAATATGACTTAAAATTATTTTAAGCAATGAATAATATTCAAATAAATACTCGAACTTTACTTAAAAATGAAAACAAGCTCTCAATTTTTTTATTATGTGAAATTAAAGCTATAAATTTTTATTTTATTTTAATTATATTTCTTAAAATTTGAAAATGGCTATATAAAGTTTAATTGTTAAAATTTTAAAACTGCATTCTCTTAAATGTTTGTCGTTCAATTTATTCAAATAAATTTAAAAATATTTTATATAAATTAGATCATTAATTTAAGAAGATTTTTTTTTAAAAAATTAAATATTTTATAGCGTCAAGGTTCTCCGATAAAACAAAATTCATAATCTTAATTTCATATAATAAAATATTGAGTACTATCCCTTTTAATAAGCAATGAAGTTTCTCTCTCTCTCTAGATCTCTCTCTTTTTTTTTTTTTTTTTGGCACAAAAGAAATCGCAGTTTGGGAATAGAAAAAGAGGGGTTGCAGATACTGAAATCCAAACTCTAGACTTACTAAATACTACCTCTTGAAGGTGGTTGCAGCATGCATAAATCAATTGGGCTAAATCTCGGGTTCAATGAAGTTTTTCTTTTAACATCATGTCTCATTGGCTTTTATCATGATGCACTATAAATTCATCAAAAAATTCTAAGTTCTAGTGATAAATTTGTATGAATTCGTGTTTAAGTTTAGTTAATATGTTATTTATAATAATAGCATTGTATTAAATATAATAGTTGACAACTTTATTCATCATTTTTAATGTATCAAAAGAAAATATTACTAGATATAGTAACTTTAAAAAATACTTTTAAAGTTCTCGTTAACAAAATCCTTATACTTTATACGCAAGTTTAGTTATTAATTAGCTACTTAAGAGCCATAAAAAAATAAAAAAAAAAAAGAAAAGAAATAACTTAAGTTAGGTCCTAAAACTAAGAAGACAACTTACTTTTTTGGGTAGATAAGGTTATTTAATTTTAGAGTAAATAAAGGCTATACTATTATTATTAACTATTTTGGTCATGCATTAATTGCAATATGTGACAAGAAATGTTTAAAATTAAACTAAAAACCAACACATGTGATTCATGATTTAAAACATTGCAATTTGTTTTGTTCCAATCATCCCAACACAAAGTGGAAAAGGCAAAGGTCTATGTACCAAACTTCTCTACCTAATTTCATTAATTAGTTTAGGATATTTAGTCTAACAATTTCATCACTAAGTTACTACCAATTTTTATTTTAAACCAATTTTGCTCTTCTTATTAATTAACTCATATAGTAACCAAATAAAAAATATATATGATACTGAAATTAACATCTTGTCCAAAAAAATAACATCACAATATGTGAGGCATGATAGGTTGAAATTTAATATGTTTTATATTTTATAATTTTGAACATGATACAAAATACGACACGAACGTGACACGTTTAATAACACGAAAATAATATAATAAACACAACACGTTTAATGACGTATTGTATTCATATTTAGGATTTTGACACATTTAATAATTTGTATTGTGTTTATATATATTTACATGACTAAAATGAAAAGAAAAAAAAACACAAAACATATACACAAATCATCCGTCTCAAACAACTTATCAAAAAATTGAAAAAAAAAAAAAACTTATTCATCCAATACTTATGTTCTACTTTATTTACCAATGAGGCTTTAGTTCAATGGTAATCGAGGTTGAATTTTGACTATGAAATTGAAATCTTATGTTCAAGTCTAAAGCTTTTCATCTAAAAAAAATCCAATTTTAATTCTAAACAACTCGAGTTTTTTGCATAGTTTACAAAACTATTTAGGGTTGTTATGCATTTGATAATATCTAATTGAAAAAATAAAATAAAAACAAAATTATACCAAAAGTCTTAATTAAAATAGAGTGGTGACCAGATTTTTTTAGATGAAGTAGTTAGCAATTTGTCTAAAAAAAAAATAATAATAATGTAATTACTAATTTGTACTTATTGTTTGACAAAAAATAATTGCCGACACATATGCTCCATGTTTCTTTCACCGTATTAATGTTTTTTAGGCACTGAATGATAAAATAAAGATCAACTAATATAAATTTCTATAATTTTTTTTTAAATCTATTTAATGCGAAGTTATTACATATTCTTAGGCCTCGTTTAGCATTGCTTCTGGCACAGCTTTTGAGGTCAAAATCTGCTTTTCACCGCAAACGCAATACTAAACAGATAAAAAAAATTGGCTCCTGCTGTTGAAACCATGGTTTGAAAAGCCAAACCAAAAAGCCAAAAAATATAGTTTTTGGGCTTTAAAAGCTGACTTTTGGATAAAATGACTTTATTATCCTCACATCTTTACACTTTTATTATTTTAAACATATCTTTTTTTGACATTTTAATTTCCTATAACACTTTTTCACAGCAATGCTAAACACTTAAAAGTTTATAACCACACTTTTTCACCACACTTTATAAACACACTTTTTTCAACTCGAACTTTTTCCAACCCAAGCTTTTTCCAACGGCAATGCTAAACTAGCCCTTACTCTTAAATAGATACCTAACGGTTAGAGCTTGAAATTTTAATTTAAAAATCTCGAATTTAAATCATAAAAAATATAATAATTAAATTCATGAGATTCTGAAATAATATGAATCCAAAAAAAACTACTCCTAATGTTCATTTTTTTGTCCATCTTTTTTTTTTTTTGGGAATATCCCAAAATTATATCCTCTTTATTTTTTAAAAAACCTAAAACTCTTACTTTTTTTATAATATAAAATTTTTCTTCATGTTTTTTTTTTAACATTAAAAATTATGAAACATCAATTTTAGAAACAATTAAATACACTAAAATAAAAAAAAATTTATATTCCGTGAAAGTCAAAGAATGACAAATAAGTTAGGATGTAGGAATATTAACATTCGTATGTGATTATATATATTTTTTGACACTCATAATATAATATATATATATATATATATATATGAAAAGAATAACTATTTTTTGTTTTTTTTTTCTAAATTTTTGTGAAGAAGAATAGATTTAAAATTTTAATATAAATAAATTTTTTGAAAATTTGATCTTAAAAAAACTAATAAAACATATAAAATTCATTATTCCTAGTCTAAATTCATCGCTTATCCAAATAAATAAAGCCAAAATATAAACTTACCCATCATATTATTCTCAATGATTGTGAGTTTGTGACCCTATATATGTTACATTACTAATTTATCTGCATTTACTAAGCTGAAAATTACTGATAGTAAAAATAATTTCTTTTTTATTTGAATTTTGTCTTTTTAGGTCCTTGATTTAATCGTAGCCGTTTGTCACAATTCATAACTGACAAACACGTAACATTAGCAGTCACTGCCACAGCCGGTTCTGCTAACTTAACCGGCCACGCTAGCGTGACAGCATAAAGACAAAGCTAATCGTTAGAATATTCCACGTGGCGGTTGATGGTGAGATCTGATTAATTTTTTTTTCCTGATTGGACCCCACAAAGGTGACTGTGAGAATCTCGTTAGAGAAAGGAGGTGATGGGACATGACGCGTGGGGCCCAAAAGTGGTGGGCCCATGTCCGAATCTCTGTCGTTACTTCTAGGTTGGAAGGAGAATCATGAAAACCCCAGTTTTGTCGGAAACCTTGTTTTTATGAAAACTTGTCTATTAGAAGCCTAGAAGCCTATAAAAGAAAAATCAAACCAGAAAAAACAAAAAAAAAAAAGTTGAATGAAAATTTGGAATAATTGGTTAAATTGATGTGCAAAAGGTTAGAAAAATAGTATACTTCGCTCAACTTAATTTCGTTTGATTTTTTTTTTTGTTATTTATTTTTATTTTGACACTAATTTTTTTTTTTTTAAAAAAATTGGTTTGGATATAAAAATGAATTTTAAAAATTTTAAAGAATATATACAAAATACATGGTTTTACTTTTTATATAAACTAATTATATTTTAAATATTTATCCATTTTAAATCAATTATAATTTTATTTTTTATTTTTTTCTTTTATTTTTTAGAAATTCTTTAAAAAGTACAATGTAATCTACCAAATGGTTGTCATTTTTCCTTTTATTTTCTTAATTGTTACCATTTGAGGGGTACGAAGGGTTTGTGATTTTTCTTTTACGGATCAAAGTACAATTTAAAAGAAAAAAAATAGTTGAATCCAATTTATTTTTTTTCCAATTGAAAAATACATATATTTATCATTGCCAATTCTCTTATTGAAGGAATTCAAACAAATATGTCAAATATGGTCTTAGAATCATTATATGCAATGACACTGGCTATATAAATTCAACTGTTAAATTATTTTATTTCCATAGTGGAACTAAATTCAAACTCAATCTTTCAATAATAAAAACTAAAAAGTATTTCTATATGGATTATTGAATTTCACCTAAATCAAAATAATGTTTTATATATATATATATATATATGCGCTTAATATAAAGTCATGACATTGTAAATCTCTATAGGTTTCCCCTTAAAAAGTCGGTGTCAAGGCTTGACCTCTTATTTTGTGCTTTTACTATTTACTTTTAATTTTTTTAATAAAAAAAACAGAAGTAAAAATTTGAAAAAAAAAAAAACCAATCAACCGTAAACTAAAAGAAATATAGGAAGTAATGATTACACACGGGTTGACATTCAAATTGTTCTTAGTACAAAAGAGATTGCAGTCTTTGACTATGAAAAAAGATTGTAGATATTAGGATTCGATTCTCAAACCTATTAGATGACACTTTTTAAGAATTATTGTATAAACTAATTGGACTAAATATCGAATTACTTACATGTTGCTTTTGTTTCTTCAGATAACGAAATAGCTATTTACAACATATATATCAATCATATAGCAAATATGTATGTTGATCAATTAGCAAAGAAATAGGAGCTTTGTTAGGATATGATTTAGAGTTGTTTGAGAATTCTTTTAGCTTACGTTTGAGAATTTGGATTTCGAAGATTGGATTTTGATTTTAAAAATAGTATAAATCGTGTAATAAAACACATATAAATGTAACATTCATGATTATTTTTCAAATTCATAGATTTGTTAGATGCCTATTTAGTGGTGAATTTGAAATACCTATAGATATTTGTGAATTTGAAATTCATGTTTTTATACCTTTCAAACATATAATTATATTGAATCTTAACTAATTTATACATAATGTATAAATTTTATTCTCACAATTTATATAGTAAATGAAATCCAAATTCGTATTCTCAAATTCATGTTTTCAAACGTAACACTAAACATATAAATGATTTGGGATTTGTTTCTTCATAATTTGTAATTTTCTAATAGCATCTTCATGTATATGGAGGTCTCAAATTACAATCGTCTATCCTCAACTTAATAAAAATTTTAATAAAATTATCAATTACTATGGATTTACATATAAATTACAATTGTAAATGCTCAATCTTTGAGTTTGGCCTCAATGATTAGGCATCTTGCCATTTCAAGTAGGAAAGTTAATGTTTGTGTAGGTACTCCACCACCTACCTTTCTAGTAAATCCCCTAAAAGTATTGCTTAGTTGACAAATTAGTTGTAGTTGTGCAAATTTTTTTTTTGGCCAAAAGTTTAATAATTGTTATAACTGTTCTTCATATTTTCCCCCTCCAAGTAATTTTTAATTTCCTTTTTAGTGTTTTATCTTTGAAATTTTTTTATTTAGGGGTTGTTTAATAAATTAAATAAATTTAACATTGAAAAGTTAAGTGTTGAATTTTTAATTCTGAAAAATTTAAGTTCTAAATTTATAATATAAAAATTGTTTGATATACTATTGAAAATTTAATTAAATGTTTAATTGATTTTTTATTAACTTTTTATAAAAGAAAGATACAATTTTATAACTATTTTCACTTGATAAAAGTTAAAATAAAAGAATAACCACTTAAAATGAAAGAATATAAGATAAGTATAATTAAAATAATATTGACTTAAAACATTAAATAGCTAAATGTTATTTAGCATTTTTAACACTTTTTCATTGAAGAGTTTTTATTAAGTGATTTCTAAAATCGATTTCTCAAAAAAGAAAATCATTGAATATTTTAATTTTCAATAGTTTATCAAACACACCTTTATTTGCATTAAAATTTTAAATTTAATGTGAAACTTTTGAAGTAATTATTATTATTTTTTAAATTTCGGTTGAAAAAAGGTACGAAATTAAATCTTTTAATTTGAGACAGAGGGTGTATATATATATATATTTAAATCTTTCAATATCATGTCTGAGGAGTGCTATTGTTTTCGAATTTAATATTCATGGTCCCAATGACCCAAATAATTATCCCAAAGGCCATCAACAAGTTGGAAAAAGAAAAACAAAATGAACAAGAGAGAAAAGGAGTACATCAACTAGAGAGAGACTCATCATGAAAAATTTCACTACAACCACAAATATTTTGAAAGAAAAAAAAAAAAACACATTTGTCCCTCTGTTTCTGCCCAACCCAACACTAATGTGACCAGCAATGTTCTAATTTCTTTGCCTTAATAAATGAAATAAACATTTCACTGTTCTCTTCCTTCACACTAAATTATTAAAACTATATATTAAAATTAAAAATAAATAAATACATTTTTTATTCATTAAATAATACTCGAATCACACTCGGATTTTAAATTTTTTATCCAAAACCAAATCTACCAAATTGGTCAATTATTCGATTCGTGAACATATCTACTATCAATAAATCAAACCAAACATCTATAATGTAGACCTAATTTTGTCTTGGCTCCCTAAACCAAGTAAATTATTCTTTGTACTTTTTTAGAATGTAGAAAACTTCTTCTCATCTTGCAGATGATCCTCCAAGACTTGTAATTCGGAGTTCAGCATGAAAAGTCAATCCGAAAAAAGTCAACTCCAAAAAGTCAACTCTAAAAAGTCAAATCCAAAAAGTCGACCACTATAAAAGTCAACCCTTAGTCAAAATCAAGATTGGAAGTTGAATTGAACAATGGTGAAAGAATTTTGATAATCCGAGGTTTATAACGAAAGATATGGAGTTCGAAAGAGGGATTACGAAAATTTCAATATAGGAGAAACCCTAATTCGGCAAATTTGGGAAAAGTGCTTAAACGATCAAATTGGTCGAAATTGGAGGTTTCAAATGGAATATAATTAATGACTACGGGTATTGGAAGGGCCAATTGGAAGGAGAACCAAAGGAAGAGTCAATTTAGAAGGAAAACAGAAAATTAGGATTTTTGGTTAAAAAGGGTAAATTTTGCAAATTTGGGGAAAACTGCAAAGATGGTCCAATTCGGTGAAATTGAAGCCCCCAGTTAATAAAGAATGAGCAAACAAGGATAGCTTAAGGCCCAGTTTGAAGTGAATCCAAAGGAAATGCTGATTAGAGCAAAAACGAAAAAACGAGAAAATTCTCGAGTTTGAAAGGGGGGAAAAAATCGGAGGGAGATTTGATCGTAAAAATTGGGCGTTTTCGGACCAACTCAAATTCAATATATGACAAAGGCAGTAGAAAAAGAAAATCCAAAAATTGGACCTGTTTTGAGTAAAACCGAGGTTTCAGAGGTTGAAAGGCATTCTTGGAAAATCCCAAAGAAAATTTTGGGAAAAATAGTAAATGAGCTCGAAAAATTATGAAAACTTTCAGATCTGAGTTATATAATTTTTGGAAGAGATCGGTGAAGAAAAATCTGGAATTGGAGTTTATTTGAAAAATGACAAAGTTCGAGTGCACTTAAGCTGAAATTCCATAAGATAATTCCGGGAAAAACAGCAAACAAGCTCCAAAAATTCTAAAAACTTGTAGTTCTGAGTTTTATAAATTTTGGAAGAGATCAGCAAAGAAAAATCTGAATCGAAGCTCATTTGAAAAATAGCAAAGTTCGGGTTCACTAAGCCGAAATTCAAGAAGATAATTTCGGGAAAAATAGCAAACAAGCTCCAAAAATTATGAAAACTTGCAGTTCTGAGTTTTATAATTTTTGGAAGAGATCGACGAGGAAAAATCCAAAATCGGAGCTCATTTGAAAAATGGAAAAGTTCGGGTGCACTAAGCCGAAATTCCAGAAGATAATTCCCGGAAAAATAGCAAACAAGCTCTAAAAATTCTGAAAACTTGCAGTTCTGAATTTTATAATTTTTGGAAGAGATCGAAAAAGAAAAATCCGGAAGCAGAGCTCATTTGAAAAATGGCAAAGTTTGGGTGCACTAAACCGAAATTCCAGAAGATAATTCCGGGAAAAATAGCAAACGAACTCCAAAATTTTTGAAAACTTTCAGAACTGAGTTTTATAATTTTTGGAAGAGATCGGTGGAGAAAAATCAAGAATCGGAGTTTAAATGAAAAGGTGAATTTTGGGTTCCACTAACCAAAAATCCAAAAGAAAATTTCGAGAAAAATAGGAAACGAGCTCGAAAAATTCTAAATATCTCCAGATCTCAATATTATATTTATTTGGATGGACTGGAGAAAGAAAATCCGGATTTGGGGTCCATTTGCATAAAATCAAGTTTGGGGGCCAAAATGCAATTTTACCGAAGAAACCGAAAAAGGCCAATTTTGCAAAATTAAAAGGTGAAAAAAAATGAAGGAAATTCTTGAACATACCAGTTCTTGGTCGGCCATACATAGAGGAAGGGTGGAGATTTAATTGATTTCATCACGTGGTCCATATCAAGCTACAAGATGTCATTTTTACTATCTTGAAATGTCCTTGCTCATCCAATGGCCTAAATACCTTATGAAAAAGATGAGTACATCCTTGAATGGCCAAGATCAAATTGCAAAATGACATTTTTATTGTCATGCAAATGTCCTCATCCAATGGCCAAAATTGGTGGAAAAAAGATTAGCACAAGTCATCCAATGGTTGGAAATGCATGTAGCTAAATAAAATATCTTTGCTCATCCAATGGCCTAAAAAGATGAGTACGTCCTTGAATGGCTAAGATCAATTTGCAAGATGACATTTTTATTGTCATGAAAATATCTTAGGTGGTGTACGAGAATTAAATGATTTAATCTCCACTATTCACCAAGAGAGGGGGTGGCCGGCCAAAGGGTATTAACGGGAGGGGTTTTCATTTTTTTTAAAAGACAAGTTGGCTGATTTTGAAAACAAGGCAGTAGCTAAACCTTAGAAAAAAAATATTTTTGAAAAGAAAGAAAGAAAGTTTTTGCTAAGGTAGCCATTCCTCTTTGGTTCTTACATTTTTTCCTTCTTCTTCTTCATGTTATTCTTCATTTTTTCATGTGATTTCCTACTATTTTCTTTGCTTAATAAAAGTTTTATGAAAGCTTTTTTGTTGTTCTTGCTTTTCAAAACAAATAAAACAATGGTTAGGCTTCATGATCTTGATAAGAATCAAGTGATAATGGTTAGGGTGGGCTTTGTCTAATATACCAACCAAGGAGTTCATTTCCATATTTTTTCTATTTTATCTCTTTTTATTTATTTGCTACTTTAACTTGCTTATTTCTATTATTATTTATTTTTATATGTATTTATTATTCTTACTAACCATTTTGTTCTTTTGATTTATGATATACTTTTGCATTTTGTGGCTATTTGTCATATAGTTTAGGCCATTTTCATATGCTAGGTCATTTTACATTTCATTTAGACATTTAGGCCATTTTCATATGCTATGTCATTTTACATGTCATATAGTTTAGGCCATTTCATATGCTATGTCATTTTACATTTCATTTAGACATTTAGGCCATTTTCATATGTTATGTTATTTTACATGTCATTTAAGTTTTAGGTCATTTTTATTATCTATGTCTGTCGCAACCTAAAAAAAATAACGACGAGTCTCATCGCAAGACTTTATTATTCGCTAGGCGTGACATTAAAAAAAACGAGGAAAAGTCGACTTAATTCCTCTAAAAAAATGAAGGTTTTGAAAATGACCTTAAAAGACATGGAGTCGCCACCAATCTTTTTTAGCTAGGTGTGATCGGCCACTTATTAAAACCGATTTTATAAAATATTTTAAAAATTAATTAAAACATTTTAAAAACCAATTTCAAGTCTGCGTTTTAAACCAGAGAAATCAAAGAAGCGGGTTCGGGAGTCGGTTACGTGCGGGGAAGGATTAGCACCCCCACAACGCCCGTATAAATCGGTACCTTATTAATCGTGTGTTATCTCAAGTCTCGGTAAAAGTTGGTTTTATATTTAGTATTTCAAATTAATTCCCAATTTAATGAAAAATAATTCCATTTTTTTATTGAAAATGATCCGGAATTTATAAATTCAAAATTTTCCTATATTCCCCAACAAACGTGGCAAAATATAGAAATTTTTATTAGTTTTGGAAAACTTTCCGAATCATTCTCTTTTTTTGAAAGAAAGATATTCATTTATTAATAATAATTGATGATATTCCCTCCAGCAAATCCGGTAGAGAACTCATGAATTATTTTAACTCGGGAATATCTTTATTTTTATTGAAAATCATTATCTTTTTTGAAAACATTTAAAAGAAATGAATATGTATAGGCATGACATAAATAAAATGACATAGCAAAATCTAAATAATATAATGCAACCTAAATGTCATGACACATAGAAATTATTATGGCAAGAATCACATATTATATAAAATGCATGAATATAAAAATGCGATGCATGAGATGTATTTTTTCCTTTAATTAAGGAAATCCGTATATCTAAAAAGATATCCGGCTACCTTAGGAAAATATGTCAAATTAAATATTCTAAAACCAAAATACTTTGTGATTGTTTGAAAACAATTTTGAAAAGCTTGAATTAAAAATAAAAACTGGGCTAAAAATTTTTAAATGGCTCTAATTTCCTAAGTTTAAAAAAATCCGGACTTGACTCTCCTTAACCCGGGACTTGAAAAACCATTTTTAGAGTTAAAAAGGCTTAGAAATTATCCTAAGTCAGTAGCTAACCCTCCTAATCAGCCCACTCTAAGTAAATTAACCAAAACAGAAAATTGGTTTTTCTTTAAGTTCAATTCTGACTCCACTGTCCAGTTTTAATCCACGATTTTTTACCCTATTTTTAAAAATCCCAAAAATTCTAAAAAAAATACTGGAGACTCAAGACATGTAAAACTATACGATAAAAAATTGGATTAATTTTTTGATCAAAGATGAATTCCCAGAAAAACCAGAGATGTACGAGTTTTTGGAGGAGAAAAAACTGCTTTGTTTTTCTTTAAATTCAATTCTGACTCCACTGTCCAGTTTTAATCCACGATTTTTTACCCTATTTTTAAAAATTCCAAAAATTCTAAAAAAATTATTGGAGACTTAGGACATGTAAAAATACACGGAAAAAAATTGACTTAATTTTCTGATCAAAGATGAATTCCCAGAAAAATCGGAGATGTACAAGTTTTGGGTGGAAAAAAAAATGCTTTGCCAACACTTTTTTTTTTTTTTTTTTTTGTCTTTGATAAAATCATTTAAAAACCAAAATAAAAATATTTGAAACTCATAGAATGACTTGAAGACAGTAGCTAGGACTTTTTGAAAGTTAGATAAAAATTGGCTAAGTAAAAAAATCACAAAGGTAGAATAATCAATTTGACAAACTTAATTTTCCACAAGTGCGCTCAAGAGAGCATGACTTTGAACCATTAATTGGCTCAAGTCATTATTCAAGTGGCATGAACATGAAATGCATGAAACAATGCAGCAAACATAATGCATGAAATGCATGGATCTAAACCTAAATGTAAGGAAAATGCATGACACAAATAATATGGCCTAGACCTAACATGAACTTGCATGACATTTAATGTAACCTAGACCTAAGACATGCATGGCATTTTCACAAACACAAGGCATGCTTAATTCAAAAATCCAACCAAATATCATGCAAATGCAAAAACCTAACAACTAGCATGACAAAAATACAACACACAATGCAAAACACATGGAGTAGCCAAATGGCCCCAAGCTTCAACAAGCATGGCATTTTCACAAACACTTGGTATGCTAGCATGAAAAACTAAGTCATAACAAAAAAATCACACAAGCATTTTCACAAACACCTAATATACCAAATCTAAAACATGCTTACTAAGATATAAAACAAGAATCATGCAAAGAATCACACAAGCATTTTCACAAACACTTAATATGCTAACTCTAAAACATGCTCAAATTTAAACAACATGAAAACAGAAAATTAAAAATGTAAAAACATGATATCTAAGACATAAATGACAACAAATAAAGCAACCAAATTAAATATAACTTAAGAACATGAAATAACATAATATTTAAAACATCAAAAATAAAGAAAATAGCATAAACAATATGGTAAAATGAATCAAAAATAACAACTTAAAATAAATAATGTAGGCCATTTGGCCATGGTGAGTTTATTGTAAAAACAAAATGTAAGAAAAATATACTTAAGAAAGGAAATGAAGGAAGAACAAGAAACATTATTTTAAAATGAAAACTCACCAAGTAGCTTTTGAACGGATTAAGCTATAAACCCTCAGAGTAGCTTTTGAACGGATTAAGCCACAAACCCTCTCACAAGTAGCTTTTGAACGGATTAAGCTATAAACCCTCAGAGTAGCTTTTGAACGGATTAAGCTACAAACCCTCAGAGTAGCTTTTGAACGGATTAAGCTACAAACCCTCTCAACAAAAACACTATGACTCACCACCCGGATAATCCTAATACAAGTGTATAGACTATCTCACAAGGGGTAGTGGGTGATCTCAACCAAAGGCCAAGACTCCTTATTTATAAGGTGAGCACCTCCTTGGCTTGACATTACAAAGGGATGTGGGATTGGGACTTAGGCTCAAAAATGAAAATCTCTAACTTAACTCTTGATTTTTAATCACTTGATTGAAAAAATCCTAAGCTTCCTCCTTCATTTGGGCTTGGGCAGGCCAGCACTTCTCTTTTTCAGCCCAGCTCTGATTTTTGAAAGGCCCAAAGAAGCCCTTTTCGGTTGCTTGGGTGAAACGACCATTTTGCCCCCCGGATGCAAAATAAATATCAAACGGGCTCCAAATTCAATTTTTCTTTTTTTAATACTTCCAAAATAATAAAATATTGAGTTCTGGAAGTTTTCAAAATTATCCGAGTCCGTTTGCTATTTATTTGGATTTTTTCTTCCCAAAATGTCCTTTTATGCCCCTACTTTTTACCATTTTTTAAACGAGCTCCAAATCAAGATTTTTATTCACCAATCTCTTCAAAATAATTAAAAAGTGTGATCTGGAAGTTTTCATAATTTTTGGAGCTCATTTGGTATTTTTTTCGGGATTTATCGGCTTGAATTACTGCATAGGAGGCTCGGGATTTAGCCATTTTGCAAACGAACTCGGAATCAAGATTTTATTTCGCCAATCTCTTCCAAATAATTTAAAAATGAGATTTGCCAAATTTCAGAATTTTTGGAGTCCATTTGCTATTTTTTCGGGATTTATCTTTTTGAATTACTGCATAAGAAGCTCGGATTTGGCCATTTTGCAACCGAACTCGGAATCAAGATTTTCTTTCGCCAATCTCTTCCAAACAATTTAAAAACGAGATTGACAAATTTTTCAGAATTTTCGGAGTCCATTTGCTATTTTTCCCAAATTTTTCCAATTTTGCCCCTTTAACCTCCGAAACCCGGTTTTGCTCAAAACAAGTCCGATTTTCAGATTTTCTTCAATCTGAGCCTTGGGCCATCCTTTTTAATCATTCCTCATCCATTGGGGGCTTTGGTCTTACCAAGTCGGGCCATTTCTGTGATTCTTCCCGATTTCACCGAAATCCACTAAAAACCCTAATTCTCGGTTTTCTCCCGGATTGACTTTTCTTTCGGTTTTTCTTGCAAGTGAATTCTCCATTACCCGTAGTCAGTGCTTATCTTTCATTTGGAACCTTCAATTTCGACCAGTTTGATCATTTAAGCACTTTTCCCCAAATTTCTCGGATTAGGGTTTCTTTTCTACTGAACCTCCAAATCCCAACTTCCGAACTCCATATCTTTCAATGTAGACCTCGGATTATCAAAATTCTTTCTCCATTTTTCAATTGAACTTAAAATCTTGATTTTGAAAGTGGGTTGACTTTTTCAGTAGTTGACTTTCTGGGGTTGACTTTTTCGGGGTTGACTTTTTCGGGGTTGACTTTTTTTCAAGTTTGACATTTTGTGCTCGCCCTCTTAAACTAAGTCTCGGAGTACCACCTGCAGGATGAAAACAGTCTTTTTATACTCGGAAACATCAATATGGGAAGAAAACATACCTGTTTAGTGGTCCGGACAAAATTAGGTGTCTACAGCTGCCTCTCTTTGGCTATTGCTGAGAATCAGGAATCAGGCAAAGATAAACTGACACTAATTTTGTGCAGTCAGTGACATCACATGTGAAGGAAAGGGAAAGGGGTTTCTTTTTCATTTTCATTTTTTTTCATTTTCTATTTTTTCATTTTCTATTTTTTCATTTTCTATTTTTTCATTTTTCCTCTTTTTTCAAATTTTTTTTAAACAACAGTAAATTGAAGATTTGTCTTTAAATTGAATTCCCTACCTAATCAAGGCTCGATTCGTCTTAAGGAAACGAATTCGATTTGCAAGAAAGGAAACGACCTCGACGATGTTCTCGGGGCCTTAACCTTTCTTGTTCTCAGCTGTGTTTAAAAATTCTGGATATCTCCTCCAGAAGCTTTGGCTATCACCACCAAAGTCTTGCTCATTTTTTAAAATATAAAAATTCTGGGTGTCACTTCCAGAAGCTTCAGCTATCACCACCAAAGACTTTTAACCTTTTCAAAGGATTTTAAAACTCTGGATATCTCCACCAGAGGCTTTAGCTATCACCACCAAAGACTTGTTCATAATAAAAAAAAGTAGCTCGACGATGATCTCGGGGCTCGACTCATTTGAGAAGCAAACGAGTTCGATTCTACATGACAGCTTTAAGAGATGATGCAAATGCTTCATGATGCAAATGCAAATGTCTTTAGTTGATGCAAGCGCTTCTTGATGTGGATGCACATGTTGAATAAAATTCTGGATAACTCCTTCAAAAGAAGATTTCTCATTTTTCAAAATTATAAAACCCTGGATATCTCCACCAGAGGCTTCAGCTATCACCACCGAAGACTTGTTCTTTTAAAACTGTAAAATTCTGGATATCCCCACCAGAAGCTTTGGCTATCACCACCGAAGACTTGCTCAATGTAAAATTCTAGGTAACTTCTTCAGAAGAAGATTTCTCATGTTTCAAAATTATAAAACCCTGGATATCTCCACCAGAGGCTTCAGCTATCACCACCGAAGACTTGTTCTTTTAAAACTGTAAAATTCTGGATATCCCCACCAGAAGCTCTGGCTATCACCACCAAAGACTTGCTCATTGTAAAAATCTGGGTAACTCATTCAGAAGAAGATTCCTCATGTTTCAAAATTATAAAACCCTGGATATCTCCACCAGAGGCTTCAGCTATCACCACCGAAGACTTGTTCACTTTTAAAAACTGTAAAATTCTGGATATCCCCACCAGAAGCTCTGGCTATCACCACCAAAGACTTGCTCATTGTAAAATTTTTGAGTAACTCCTTCAGAAGAAGATTTCTCATGTTTCAAAATTATAAAACCCTGGATATCTCCACCAGAGGCTTCAGCTATCACCACCGAAGACTTGTTCACTTTTAAAAACTGTAAAATTCTGGATATCCCCACCAGAAGCTCTGGCTATCACCACCAAAGACTTGCTCATTGTAAAAATCTGGGTAACTCCTTCAGAAGAAGATTCCTCATGTTTCAAAATTATAAAACCCTGGATATCTCCACCAGAGGCTTCAGCTATCACCACCGAAGACTTGTTCACTTTTAAAAACTGTAAAATTCTGGATATCCCCACCAGAAGCTTTGGCTATCACCACCAAAGACTTGCTTATTGTAAAATTTTTGAGTAACTCCTTCAGAAGAAGATTTCTCATGTTTCAAAATTATAAAACCCTGGATATCTCCACCAGAGGCTTCAGCTATCACCACCGAAGACTTGTTCTTTTAAAACTGTAAAATTCTGGATATCCCCACCAGAAGCTTTGAGAAATGATGCAGATGCACATGTCTTTTAACAAGGTGCTCATGCTTCATGGTGCAAATGTAAAATATTTCTTAGTGCAAATGCAAATGGCCTGGATTGATGCCCATGTTTCATGATGCAGATGCCCCTACTAATTGTGTTCATGTAACTGGTTTATGAATGGTGTAACTACAATTACCATACAATAATGAAAATGCAATGATTCTAGAAATGATGCAATTGCTTGAGATGACGCAAATGCGAATTCTATGAAGAATGTAAATGTAAAGGTAAAATGCAGATGCTTGTGGAATAATGCCAATGCAAATACCCATGAATGATGCAAATGCTTACCGACACTGTGCAAATGTAAAAGCTCGATAAAGAGATGAATGCTCATGAGTGATGCAAATGCCCCCGATTTTTTTTTTGTTTACTTTGGCTTAGCCTTTCAAATTCATTTTTCCTCTTCAAATCAGAGTATATCTTCAATTCATTTTGGCTATTCTCTTTGCCCCAACAGTTTTCAAACTTTCATCAACAGAGATCTGCACTGGGTTCGATTTCTTCTTCTCATATCTGGAAGTCAGGATCTATCCTGACAGTTCTATACCTTTGGGTTAGAAAAACCCTTGTCTCATGTCAACATCAAAAATGGGTATTTCAAAAATATTTTTATTTGTTTTCGTATTTTGAAAACTTCTGAACAAAAAATATTAACCCCACAATGTGTGATATATAAATCTTTTGAAGACTGATGATCATTGTTAGAAATTTCTCTAAGTATCAATCAGGGTTTTTCCAACTGGGATTGGCAAGGCTTGGTATAACAAGATTCTGGCGTTTCCAGGAAAACTTCATGACAAAAATGTATATCCCTTCTAGGCTCACAAATGGAACTGGTTTTATAAATCATGAATTTATTGAGAACCAAACAAATTCAACATTCTTTTAGTTTCCATATCAAGGCATTTTGGCAAGCGTCAAGATTGGCCGGGATGTTCAAACCGAAAAGTTTAATTTTGGAGAAAAAGTTTCAATTTTTTTGAAGACAATCCTCTGAATGAGAGTTGGCAATTTGGGGGTTCAAGAATTCCTAGATGTTCCTCGATGACCACCCCTTTAAGAAAATCTTTTCTTTTGTGGTATCGGCACTATCATCGATGGCACCGAAAATTCTCATTTTACTCTAGACCGCCCGTTTTTGGGTTTTCGCCCTAGAGTCCCATTCTTTCCATTTTCTTTTTTTTTGTTCATTGTTTTACCATGCACTTGAGAATTATAAATTCTTCCTTAGTGAAATGATAATTCGATGAAATGGGATAAAATTTGAGGAAAAACCTTTCAAATTAAATATTCATGCTTGATCAAAATGGACTTTTAAAACATATAATGTAGGCCATGGCTCAGGGTTCAGAAAGAAAGAATAAATAGGCCCAAAATATGTGTTTGAGGATAATCAGATCAAGGATCATTTCTTGAGGAGGATTCTCTTTGAAGCATTTGTCCCTTCTCGGACATTTCTTTTCTTTTGACTTTGCTCTTTTTCTTCCTTGCTTTTGGCTTTCCATTTGCCATGTCTTTCACACATTTTGTTTTCTTTTTTATTATGTTTTTCTTTTGTTTTTCTTGGCTTTCATTTCACCATCTTTTTCTCTTCTTTTTCTTTGACAGAGTGAGCCCGTATTTATTCGGGGCTCCATTTGCTTTGTGTCTGTCCTTGAGCTATCACTCATTTCTCAATGATCTTTGAAAAGATCTTTCCTCGCATTTGCCCTCCAGTGTAGAGGGTAATCCTTGATCAGGGTTCAAAGAAGAAAGAATTCTTTTGGCTCAAAAGGGGTGACTATGGATAATTTCTTTTTGTGTGAAGGGGATATGAAAGATGGCCATTTCTCATGTCAAGCACAAATATTCACATTGAAAAGCAATCCCCAGGGGAAATAGATATTCAGAATTTCATTTTGCACTTTGAAATCATCCGAATTCTCACATGCATGACATCACGATTTTTCTTTTTCTTTTTTTTTCTTTTTTTTTTCGTCGCATCCCCCCAATGATTCATGCATTAGCCCATCCTTCTTTACCATGTGTCCATCATTTCCATATATGATGCCCCAATTTGATTAACCATGAGAATCTGTATCAACGAGGAACATAGCAAGTCTAGGTCTATTTTGAAAAGGCTGAGTTTCCAATCTGAGTTTTTTTGAAGAGATAAGGAAAATATGACCCAAAAACGGGTTTTCTCTGGGACAAGGGATAATCTAGTTTAATCATTGTGCCCCAGGATGTCAATCATGAAGTGATGTTTGGGCAATTAGTGTTTTGTGGTTATTGGGAAAGGTCATGAATGGTTTTAGCACAATCTTGACACACACCAAATTATCAAAATCTAGACTCTTGAAAGAATGTCTCATTTGTTTGATTTTCAAGGAATTCGAAAAATTTCAAAAAGTTCGTTCCTTTGTTCATAGCCTAGACTAGGATTTACATCCTTGCTTATTTTGCAATGACAATGCTTCTCTTTTTTCATTCATTTTTCCTTGAAGCATTAGGTCTTTCAAGTGCTCTTGGTTTAAGAGATTTAGGCTTAGGAAAACCTAAAGAGAATGGAGAAGGTATTGGGTCATTTGTAACACTGATCATCAATGTTCTTGAGACTATCCATCACTAAAAATTCCTTAATGCTTGTTTTTGCAAATTCAAGTTATTGTTGAAACACAACAAACACAAAGCATTTAAAATTCAAAATTCATTTAATTCATGTAGATGTTAACATGAGACAAGTGCTTTCATCATCACCGTGTATAGAACTACATGTGTCAAAAACCTAATATGATCATGCACAATATTTCTTATGACACTTGGCTTCCCCATCTTCAAAACTTATCGAACCAGCCTTGATGAGATCTCTGACCTTGTACTTCAAAGCGGTGCAGTTCTCTGTTGAGTGACCTTGATTGCCAGAATGGTACCCACAACTCTCATTAGCATCATACCAGCTCGGATAAGGGGGCTTCAGAGGCGCTATTTGCATGGGTGTCACAAGGTGATTCTGGATGAGTTGAGGTAGTATCTCACTGTATGTCATAGGAATCGGGTCAACCTGATTTCTTCTTCGCTTTTTATGCCCCCTTCGATTATTCCCAAGGGTGTTCGATTGATAGACAGATTGTAAATTCTGGTGTAGTTGCAGTCATTGGTTGGTAGGGATAAAAACCATGAGAGACATTATTCAGGGTAGAGTAAAATGGCTGATATGAGGAGAATTGGGGAGATGGGGCAAAGTCTTCCACGACTTGGGTATCTTCCTTTTTCTTTTCAGATGCCCCCTTGTTCTTGGTATTGGATGTTCTTTCTCCTTCAATTTTTCCATCCTTGATAGCATTTTCAATCATCTCCCCTGAAATTACCATGTTCGAAAAATTCTTCGTGGTGTTGCCGACAAGTCTATCGTAGTATGGGGCCTGTAGTGTATTCACAAAAAGGACAGTGGTTTCCTTCTGAGTTAAAGGCGGTTGTACTTGGACGGCCAGGCTCATCCACCGTTGCGCATATTCTTTGAAGCTCTCAGTAGCTCTTTTCTTCATATTTTGCAAGGTGAGACGGTCAGGCGCCATGTCGGTCATATGCTTGTAGTGGTTTAGAAAAGCCCTAGCCAAATCATTCCAAGAGCGTATCTGGTCCTTGCTCAACTGACTATACCACCTAATTGTGGACCCGCTGAGGCTATCCTGAAAACAGTGAATCAAAAGCTTATCATTACCTATATGACTTGTCATCTTCCGGCAGAACATAGTGATGTGGGCTGATGGATCGGTCGTCCCGTCATATTTCACAAAGTCAGGGATCTTGAACTTAGGAGGAATGACTAAATCGAGGACCAAGCATCGTTCTTTCGCCTCCACACTCCCGAATACATCTGTTCTTTCTATTGCCCGGAGCCTTTCATCTAACAACTGATATTTCCCTTGGGAATCTGCCAACTCAACCTCATTTACTGCAACCCTTTTCAACTTTGCCTGTTCAGCTAGATCATCTGAGTTTAGGACATTGACGAGGTTAACAGTGTTCTGGGCATCGCTTATTATGACCTCATCCTGGCCCTTTTGTGCCTCTAACCCTTCTCTGGCGATAACGTTTTCGGTGTATCCTTTTCCTTTGATTACGGCAGACATCAGCTCCATCAATTTAGTCATCTGACCTTTAGATTCTGCTTGAGACTTTGCTAGCTGTTCTCGTTCCCTTTCCATTTTTTCCAGTCGGGCAACATGTTCATCCTCCATAGCACCAGCCTGTATTAAAAGTGTACTCAGTACTTCTTCTGATTTGAAATGGAAATTCTTTCAAAGACTCCTAAAGCCAAGCCAACTTCTATTCTATTTTCCCCAAAATGTATGTCATGATGAATGAGCCATGAATGCAATTTGATGCATGTGAAGCCTAAACAATATGATGTATGGACATGTATAATGGAAACATGCTGACCATATATGTAATAAATGCAATCACAATGCCAACATGTTGCAAACAAAGAATAAACAAATCAACACATGGATATATGCAATGACTGATCATGTGCATTTCAGCATATTTCCCAATGAATGTTCATATGTTCTATGAATGCAACATGGTGTCAATTATGATACATGCAAATAATGAATGATTGATACAGAGTATATACAAAGAAAATCATACTAACCATGTGTGTCATGAATGTGACCTAATGCTAATCATGATGTATGTAATAAGCAAATTAATGCATAGATATATACAGAAAAATCATGCTGATTATGAATGCATGAATGCAACCTGACAAATAATTGATGGGATGCAAAATGCAAAGGGGGAGATATCACGGAGGAAATAAGAATCGGAGGAACTTAATCATCAACCTCTCATAAATTTGAAACATAATCAATTCATTCCCACATCAACATTCACAATGGTATAAACCATGTTTTACAAAATTTGAACAGTGGTTAAGACTGTCCTTACAAGCACTTTATTCTTCCTAACATCCTAAGGCTATAAGAGCCGGCTACTGAAAAAGTGAAATCTTATTACATCATATAAAGCCGAAGTCTTTCCACCTCAATGATGTAAATCTCCCAATCCTAATGACGCTTTCCCAGTCCTCTATCAATCAGTGTCGTGGGATCCAACCACTTGGCATTTATAAGAGTTTGCACTTTCTTTTTGAATGCCATACAGTCTTCAATGTTATGGCCAACAATTCCACAATGATAATCACATTTCGCATTTGGATTATACCACCTTGGATATGGTGGTAACAGGGGTTTCAATGGGACACAGGCAACCATGTAATTTTGGATCAGTATAGGGAGGAGCTCTTGGTAGCTGATTGGAATGGGATCAAAAGGCATTTGGGTCTTATCCTGGGGTCGTTTCTTGGTTACACATGGCCTAGGAGTTGGGGCACTTGGTGGTGGCACTAAGGTCCGAACCAGAGTGTTTACATGGAGATGTGGCGGAACAGCATGGTGAGGGTATGGATTCGGACACGGGGCCTTTGGAGGTTGTACATAGCTCGAGGTTCCTATCCCAGATGCTGGATAAGGTGGTTGATGAGGGAAATAGTATGAACTGGTAGTTGTTGGTGATGGAGTGGGATTCAGGAATCCCGTAGTGGTCATCCCAATGGACGATTGGACCATGGTAGGGTGGGGATACTGGCTTGGACCTCGAACAGTTTGCAGGTATGGTACAGGATCCAAGGTTTCTATCTTTGGTATCAGGCTCTCAGGTTTAATCATTTTCACGATTTTGTCCATAATTTCATCAGGATTGCAACCTTTGTGGTATTGACAAGCGCAGGATCTAGCAGGGATTATGTGTTCTGGGCCTAATGGTTTTGGTTGATCCGAAGATGATGCGAAGCCCTGAGGAAGTTCACCTTTACTGTTACCCATATCTTCAACCATTTTCAGCAATTTGGCAAGTTGTTCCTTCACCTTTCGGATTTCATGTCCATATTCCTCTTGATTGCGTTCCAAAGCACCCAATCGTTCCTCCGATTCATTCCTCATATCTCGAATCCCTTTCATGCAAATGAAAATGTCATGAGATTAGGAATACAATTATGAATGTACATGCTCTATTCCTATGTGCATGAATAAACTGATGATTAATGCATGAACATATACAGAGAAATTATGATGACTATGTATGCTATGGATGCAATCTAATGCCAGGTATATACAGATAATGACTGTGCATGTCATAAACGTATCTTACAATGAATGACCATGCATGCTATGACTATAATATGATGTCAAAATGATACATGCAAAAATAAATGAATTAACACAAAGGTATATACAAAGAAATCAATGATTACACGAAATTGGTGGGACTATTCAAAAATCTCATTATGCAGGATTTGCCTCCAATTTTTTTTTTTTTTGATTTTTTTTTGATAAACCAATCACATCATTTTCAAAAGAATTTCAGGGTGGATCTTACTATGGTACAATATGCAAATGTTCATGTGACACTACCGGTTTTATGAAATCATCAAATTCAATTACCAACTGTTTATTGCAAAGAATGAGATCAATAATACAACCAAAAATGTACATGCTTTATTTACACATGCATGAAATGTGCCACATGCAAAAATGCTTGAAAAAGAATTTTTTTTTTTTTTTTTTTTATAAAAAAAACAGCTAATGAACATCTGCCCCAGCAATGTCTGCTTATTTAGGCATCACGATGCCTTCGAGGCGGGGTATCACATTTATTACGGGCGATGTACGTACATCGTTGCCCGATCTACCACACTTATTCGGAGTGTAAAACAGGTAACAAAAAGTTTAGAAATGTCCTTCCCATGTGTTCCTATTTTCGGTATATCTAACGGAAATTCGGGATGGCTTCGCCTAGGTTCACTATATGAGGGTGAATCGGTTCTAAGGCCCCGAATTGTTCCTCACTGTCGCCGGTGAAGGCTAGTAAGGCACCCCGATAAAAGCGGGTTCAATTCGTTAGAGTATATTTTCCTATGCCCGTACGGAGGATTATCACGAAGGCATTAGGTACTTTATACTCCGAAAGTGTTTCACTAGCCCATACGGAGGATCAATCACGAAGGCTTAGTTACTTTACTTCCACTTAAAAGGACGGAACCCGGGTAGAGGATTCATGTTATGCAAATGCACGTGTAGTGTGTGTGAAGAAACAAAACAAACCTGTCACCACCTATTCTACAAACCTTATTCTAAATGTCCTAACAATTAAAACATTCAAGAATAGTGTAACGCATTAACCGACAAGCAGTTATAATATACAACCTTAAATAGCTAGAGAACAATAATAAAATGCATGCACATGAGTATGAACATATTTAAAAATATTTTATTATTTTCAAAATTCTCCTTATTAACAAAAATATGGGAATTAAAATTAAATACCAATAAAACCAACAAAACCGAGACTTTGATAACACACGACTAATTCTAGGCCTGACTCTCTAATATTCCCCAGCGGAGTCGCCAAGCTGTCGCAACCTAAAAAAAATAACGACGAGTCTCATCGCAAGACTTTATTATTCGCTAGGCGTGACATTAAAAAAAATCGAGGAAAGTCGACTTAATTCCTCTAAAAAAAATGAAGGTTTTGAAAATGACCTTAAAAGACATGGAGTCGCCACCAATCTTTTTTAGCTAGGTGTGATCGGCCACCTATTAAAACCGGTTTTATAAAATATTTTAAAAATTAATTAAAACATTTTAAAAACCAATTTCAAGTCTGCGTTTTAAACCAGAGAAATCAAAGAAGCGGGTTCGGGAGTCGGTTACGTGCGGGGAAGGATTAGCACCCCCACAACGCCCGTATAAATCGGTACCTTATTAATCGTGTGTTATCTCAAGTCTCGGTAAAAGTTGGTTTTATATTTAGTATTTCAAATTAATTCCCAATTTAAAGAAAAATAATTCCATTTTTTTATTGAAAATGATCCGGAATTTATAAATTCAAAATTTTCCTATATTCCCCAACAAACGTGGCAAAATATAGAAATTTTTATTAGTTTTGGAAAACTTTCCGAATCATTCTCTTTTTTTGAAAGAAAGATATTCATTTATTAATAATAATTGATGATATTCCCTCCAGCAAACCCGGTAGAGAACTCATGAATTATTTTAACTCGGGAATATCTTTATTTTTATTGAAAATCATTATCTTTTTTGAAAACATTTAAAAGAAATGAATATGTATAGGCATGACATAAATAAAATGACATAGCAAAATCTAAATAATATAATGCAACCTAAATGTCATGACACATAGAAATTATTATGGCAAGAATCACATATTATATAAAATGCATGAATATAAAAATGCGATGCATGAGATGTATTTTTTCCTTTAATTAAGGAAATCCGTATATCTAAAAAGATATCCGGCTACCTTAGGAAAATATGTCAAATTAAATATTCTAAAACCAAAATACTTTGTGATTGTTTGAAAACAATTTTGAAAAGCTTGAATTAAAAATAAAAACTGGGCTAAAAATTTTTAAATGGCTCTAATTTCCTAAGTTTAAAAAAATCCGGACTTGACTCTCCTTAACCCGGGACTTGAAAAACCATTTTTAGAGTTAAAAAGGCTTAGAAATTACCCTAAGTCAGTAGCTAACCCTCCTAATCAGCCCACTCTAAGTAAATTAACCAAAACAGAAAATTGGTTTTTCTTTAAGTTCAATTCTGACTCCACTGTCCAGTTTTAATCCATGATTTTTTACCCTATTTTTAAAAATCCCAAAAATTCTAAAAAAAATACTGGAGACTCAAGACATGTAAAACTATACGAGAAAAAATTGGATTAATTTTTTGATCAAAGATGAATTCCCAGAAAAACCAGAGATGTACGAGTTTTTGGAGGAGAAAAAACTGCTTTGTTTTTCTTTAAATTCAATTCTGACTCCACTGTCCAGTTTAATCCACGATTTTTTACCCTATTTTTAAAAATTCCAAAAATTCTGAAAAAATTATTGGAGACTCAGGACATATAAAAATACACGGAAAAAAATCGACTTAATTTTCTGATCAAAGATGAATTCCCAGAAAAATCGGAGATGTACGAGTTTTGGGTGGAAAAAAAACTGCTTTGCCAACACATTTTTTTTTTTTGTCTTTGATAAAATCATTTAAAAACCAAAATAAAAATATTTGAAACTCATAGAATGACTTGAAGACAGTAGCTAGGACTTTTTGAAAGTTAGATAAAAATTGGCTAAGTAAAAAAATCACAAAGGTAGAATAATCAATTTGACAAACTTAATTTTCCACAAGTGCGCTCAAGAGAGCATGACTTTGAACCATTAATTGGCTCAAGTCATTATTCAAGTGGCATGAACATGAAATGCATGAAACAATGCAGCAAACATAATGCATGAAATGCATGGATCTAAACCTAAATGTAAGGAAAATGCATGACACAAATAATATGGCCTAGACCTAACATGAACTTGCATGACATTTAATGTAACCTAGACCTAAGACATGCATGGCATTTTCACAAACACAAGGCATGCTTAATTCAAAAATCCAACCAAATATCATGCAAATGCAAAAACCTAACAACTAGCATGACAAAAATATAACACACAATGCAAAACACATGGAGTAGCCAAATGGCCCCAAGCTTCAACAAGCATGGCATTTTCACAAACACTTGGTATGCTAGCATGAAAAACTAAGTCATAACACAAAAATCACACAAGCATTTTCACAAACACCTAATATACCAAATCTAAAACATGCTTACTAAGATATAAAACAAGAATCATGCAAAGAATCACACAAGCATTTTCACAAACACTTAATATGCTAACTCTAAAACATGCTCAAATTTAAACAACATGAAAACAGAAAATTAAAAATGTAAAAACATGATATCTAAGACATAAATGACAACAAATAAAGCAACCAAATTAAATATAACTTAAGAACATGAAATAACATAATATTTAAAACATCAAAAATAAAGAAAATAGCATAAACAATATGGTAAAATGAATCAAAAATAACAACTTAAAATAAATAATGTAGGCCATTTGGCCATGGTGAGTTTATTGTAAAAACAAAATGTAAGAAAAATATACTTAAGAAAGGAAATGAAGGAAGAACAAGAAACATTATTTTAAAATGAAAACTCACCAAGTAGCTTTTGAACGGATTAAGCTATAAACCCTCAGAGTAGCTTTTGAACGGATTAAGCCACAAACCCTCTCACAAGTAGCTTTTGAACGGATTAAGCTATAAACCCTCAGAGTAGCTTTTGAACGGATTAAGCTACAAACCCTCAGAGTAGCTTTTGAACGGATTAAGCTACAAACCCTCTCAACAAAAACACTATGACTCACCACCCGGATAATCCTAATACAAGTGTATAGACTATCTCACAAGGGGTAGTGGGTGATCTCAACCAAAGGCCAAGACTCCTTATTTATAAGGTGAGCACCTCCTTGGCTTGACATTACAAAGGGATGTGGGATTGGGACTTAGGCTCAAAAATGAAAATCTCTAACTTAACTCTTGATTTTTAATCACTTGATTGAAAAAATCCTAAGCTTCCTCCTTCTTTTGGGCTTGGGCAGGCCAGCACTTCTCTTTTCCAACCCAGCTCTGATTTTTGAAAGGCCCAAAGAAGCCCTTTTCGGTTGCTTGGGTGAAACGACCATTTTGCCCCCCGGATGCAAAATAAATATCAAACGGGCTCCAAATTCAATTTTTATTTTTTTAATACTTCCAAAATAATAAAATATTGAGTTCTGGAAGTTTTCAAAATTATCCGAGTCCGTTTGCTATTTATTTGGATTTTTTCTTCCCAAAATATCCTTTTATGCCCCTACTTTTTACCATTTTTTAAACGAGCTCCAAATCAAGATTTTTCTTCACCAATCTCTTCAAAATAATTAAAAAGTGTGATCTGGAAGTTTTCATAATTTTTGGAGCTCATTTGGTATTTTTTTCGGGATTTATCGGCTTGAATTACTGCATAGGAGGCTCGGGATTTAGCCATTTTGCAAACGAACTCGGAATCAAGATTTTATTTCGCCAATCTCTTCCAAATAATTTAAAAATGAGATTTGCCAAATTTCAGAATTTTTGGAGTCCATTTGCTATTTTTTTCGGGATTTATCTTTTTGAATTACTGCATAAGAAGCTCGGATTTGGCCATTTTGCAACCGAACTCGGAATCAAGATTTTCTTTCGCCAATCTCTTCCAAACAATTTAAAAACGAGATTGACAAATTTTTCAGAATTTTCGGAGTCCATTTGCTATTTTTCCCAAATTTTTCCAATTTTGCCCCTTTAACCTCCGAAACTCGGTTTTGCTCAAAACAAGTCCGATTTTCAGATTTTCTTCAATCTGAGCCTTGGGCCATCCTTTTTAATCATTCCTCATCCATTGGGGGCTTTGGTCTTACCAAGTCGGGCCATTTCTGTGATTCTTCCCGATTTCACCGAAATCCACTAAAAACACTAATTCTCGGTTTTCTCCCGGATTGACTTTTCTTTCGGTTTTTCTTGCAAGTGACTTCTCCATTACCCGTAGTCAGTGCTTATCTTTCATTTGGAACCTTCAATTTCGACCAGTTTGATCATTTAAGCACTTTTCCCCAAATTTCTCGGATTAGGGTTTCTTTTCTACTGAACCTCCAAATCCCAACTTCCGAACTCCATATCTTTCAATGTAGACCTCGGATTATCAAAATTCTTTCTCCATTTTTCAATTGAACTTAAAATCTTGATTTTGAAAGTGGGTTGACTTTTTCAGTAGTTGACTTTCTGGGGTTGACTTTTTCGGGGTTGACTTTTTTAGGGTTGACTTTTTTTCAAGTTTGACATTTTGTGCTCGCCCTCTTAAACTAAGTCTCGGAGTACCACCTGCAGGATGAAAACAATCTTTTTATACTCGGAAACATCAATATGGGAAGAAAACATACCTGTTTAGTGGTCCGGACAAAATTAGGTGTCTACAATGTCATTTTACACTTCATTTAGACATTTAGGCCATTTTCATATGCTATGCCATTTTACATTTCATTTAGACATTTAGGCAATTTTCATATGCTATGTCATTTTACATGTCATTTAAGTTTTATGTCATTTTTATTATCTATGTCATTTTACACTTCATTTAGACATTTAGGCCATTTTCATATGCTATGTCATTTTACATTTCATTTAGACATTTAGGCCATTTTCATATGCTATGTCATTTTACATGTCATTTAAGTTTTAGGTCATTTTTATTATCTATGTCATTTTACATTTCATTTAGACATTTAGGCCATTTTGATATGCTATGTCATTTTACATTTCATTTAGACATTTAGGCCATTTTCATATGCTATGTCATTTTACATGTCATTTAAGTTTTAGATCATTTTTATCATCTATGTCATTTTACATTTCATTTAGACATTTAGGCCATTTTGATATGCTAGGTCATTTTACATTTCATTTAGACATTTAGGCCATTTTCATATGCTATGTCATTTTACATGTCATTTAAGCATTAGGTCATTCTCATTATTCCATGTCATTTTGGACACTAGGTCATGCATATTCCATGTCATTTATTTCATGCATCTTGGCATTTCCCACTTGATTTTTGATTTAAGCCAATCAATGGCTCAAAGCCAAGCTTTAATGAGCATACTTGTGGAAAATTAAGATTTGTCAAGTTGGATTTTCTAACTTTATGATTTTTTTTCTCATTAGGCAACCCTTGTCCAAATTTTTAGAAATTTTTACCACTGGTTGTAGGACCTTAGAGGAATCTCTAATATTTTTATTATGATTTTTGGACGTTTTTATCAAAGGTTTAAAAATGTTTTTTGGTTAAGAAGTTTTTTACCCATTGTTCTGTCTTTCATGATTTTTCGGGTAGGACATCCTTACTCTAAAACTTAAGGCAATTTTTTTTCCATAGAGGTCAACATGTTCTAAGTCTCCCATAATTTTTTCAGATTTTTTTGAAATTGTTTGGAAGGGTAAAAAAACCGGTTTCCAAAACTGGTCAGTAAAGTTAGATTTGTTTTTTAAGAATTAAGAATTTTTTGTTTTGTTTAAGGCACTAAGAGGGGGCTGATTTAAAACATTAGTTGCTGTCTTAGGTTAATTTTCAAGTCATTTTAATCCTAAAATTTGATTTTATAAAAGTCGGGTTAAGAATGGTCAACCCCGGGTTTCATAACTAAGAAAAATTAGAACCTTTTAAAGGCTATTTTAGGCCAAAACTTTTTTCACTAAAAAATTCCATTTTTTTTAATCCGAGTTAGAAAATCCAACTTAGGTCTCTTCCAAAGGTAGTCGGATGTCTTTTTAGATATATGAATATCCTTATTTTGTGGGAGAAATACATTTCCATGCATTTGCATTTTTCATATTCTTGCATATTTTATGACATTTAATTTTTGCTATTTTGATTATGTAAATTCCATATATATATATATATATATGTGTGTGTGTGTGTGTGTGTGTGTGTGTGTGTGAATACTCCATAGTGATGTCTTTGCTTTGATTTAGATTTTATGTTATCGTTTTGATTATGGCATAATTATGAATATTCTATGATAATTCTTGTCATTTAATTTAGATTTTTGCTATGTCATATAGATTTCTACTATGCCATCTAGGTTTTATCATGTCATTAATTTTTGCCATTTAATTTATATTTTTGCTATGTCATATAGATTTCTAATATGCCATCTAGATTTTATCATGTCATTACTTTTTGTCATTTAATTTAGATTTTTGCTATGTCACATAGATTTCTAATATGTCATCTAGGTTTTATCATGTCATTAATTCTTGCCATTTAATTTAGATTTTTGCTATGTCATATAGATTTCTAATATGTCATTTAGGTTTTATTATGTCATTAATTCTTGTCATTTTATTTAGATCTTTGCCATGTCATTTAGATTCTACCATGTCATTTAAATTATGCCATGTCATCTAGATTTTGCCAGGTCAGTAATCCATATGCCATGTCATTCACTCATATGCCATGTCATTAGTAGTAATTTGCATATTCATAACTATCTCTTTTAAATGTTTTTTTTAATGCAATAAAAATAATGATTTTCAATAAAATAAAGTTATTCCCGAGTTAAAATAATTCATGAGTTCTCTTCCAGGTTGTCGAGGAGGACATTAACAATGGAATATCTTTCTTTCAAAAAATGAGAATGATTCGGAAATTTTCTAAATAAATAAAAAATTTTATGTTTTGTCGGGTTTGCGGGGAATATAGGAAAATTTTAAGTTAATAAATTTCGGATCATTTTCGACTAAAATTGGGATTATTTTTCTTTAATATGGGAATTATTTTAAAATGCTAGTTTCAAAACCGACTTTCACCGAGACTCAAAATAACACATGATTAGTAAGGTACCGTTTTATACGGGCGTAGTGGGGGTGCTAATCCTTCCCCACACGTAACCGATTCCCGAACCCGTTTCTTTGATTTCTCTGGTTTAAAAGCGCAGACTTTGAAATTGGTTTTAAAAATATTTTAATTAATTTTAAAATGTTTTACAAAACAGGTTTTAATAGGTGACCGATCACACCTAGCCATAAAAAGATGGGTGGCGACTCCATTTCTTTTTCGAGGTCGTTTTCAAACCTCGACCTTTAATTTTAAGAGGAATTAAGTCGTCTTTTCCTCTGTCTGTTTTGTTTTTCCTCACCTCACTCAAACAGGTCCCCCGGTGACAGACGGATCACGTATCGACGGGTTTGGCGACTCCGCTGGGGACTATTAGAGAGTCAGGCCTAGAGTTAATCGTGTGTTATCGATAGTCTCGATTTTGTCGATTTTATCCGGTATTTAATTTTAATTCTCACATTTTTTTAATAAAAAGGAGAATTTTAAAAATAATAAAATGTTTTCGAAAATGTTCATACTCATGTGTATGCATAGTATTGTTATTATTCTCTGGTTATTTTTTTGTATATTATTATTCTTTGCTAGATTGATGCTTGTCATTATTTAATTTTGTCTTTAATATTTTGTAGGGATCCTTAGGATAGGGGTTAGATTAGGTGGTGAAAGGTTTGATTGTTCTTTCTTACATACGACACTTACATTTTGCATAACATGAGCTCTATATCCGAGTTTCGTCCCTTTAAGTGAAAGTAAAGTACCTACGCTTCGTGTGGCAATAGCCTCCGCATAAGCTAGCGAAACACTTTCGGAGTATCAGATTACCTATGCTTCATGTGGCAATACCCTCCGCATAAGCCGGGGAAATGAACTCTAACGAATTAAACCCGCTTTAATCGGGGTGCCTTACTAGCCTTCACTGGCGACACTAAGGAACAATTCGAGGCCTTTAGAACCGATTCACCCTCATATAGTGAACTTACGCGAGTATGCCGGATTTTCGATTAGATATCTCGAAGCTAGAAAACACTTGGATGAGCACTTCTTACCTTTTACTATTTATTTATTTTATTTTATTTTATTATGATTTTTGATCTTATTATCCCATTACTAACTCATGTTTTTTTTTTTTTTGTTTTTGTTTTCATTTCATGCATCATGGTCATTTAGGGATATTTGCCTTAAATCGGGTGCCAACCGAGGAGTTTTTCGTTATAGTCATGGAACGCCGGGACCTTCTATCAGTATCAGTGGTTAGCAAGACATACCAAAAGGTCAGAACTGAGTCCGAGATGAATCAGCGCGACAAGGGAGACTATTTGGTCGTGGGTTTTGTGTTTGTACTTCTTGAGTCAGTTCACTTGGATTTTGTTCGAAATGACCTAGTGGAGTTAAAGGAAATTTGGAGACAGTGAGGATTTGAGAGGAAGAATGAGTTTACTAGGAAATATGATGACATAGCTCTACTTCTCCCGATAGAGGTGGACGAGCAGCTGATTAAGGCCATAGTACAGTTTTGGGATCCTTCGTACCAGTGCTTCACTTTTAATCAGGAAGATATGGTGCCCACCATTGAGGAATATTCTATCTTACTCCGTGTTGAGTCAGCAAATGCGGATAAATTCTATTGGAAAGAGTAGAAAACATCGAGCTGTCGGAAGAAGCTTTCCAAAGTGATGGGTATAGATATCCCGTTAGATTCCCCACAGATAATGATACACCCAAAAGAGTGTATCTTTATTAAACCTTGCAATTAATATGATCAATTATAGTAAAGTAGCATGCAATGGTCGAATCCAAAGAGATTGGTTTTTAGTTTATAAGTTACAAGTTTAAAAGATAAATTCAAGAACAATAAAATAAAAGAGGGGTTTTGAAATAATTAAAACTAAAGCAAACAAGATAAGTTAAAAGCAAATAAATAAGAGAAAATCAAATATAAGAGAAGTATGGTTAAGGTTTCATTCTCCACCACTAGACATCATTGAGAATCAATAACCAGATCTATCAACATCAATTAGCTATCAAAGTTAACAACCGTAGATAACAACCGTAGATAACAACATCCTGTGTTACCCCAATCCTTCCTTAGTTCGTTGTTAAGCAGGACGAACGCCAAAACTTAGTCTCTAACTATCAAATAACCTAAGATAAACATCATTAGATTCAAAGTGATAGCTGTCGCAACCTAAAAAAAATAACGACGACGAGTCTCATCGCAAGACTTTATTATTCGTTAGGCGTGACATTAAAAAAAATCGAGGAAAAGTCGACTTAATTCCTCTAGAGAAATGAAGGTTTTGAAATGACCTTAAAAAAAGACATGGAGTCGCCACCAATCTTTTTTAGCTAGGTGTGATCGGTCACCTATTAAAACCGGTTTTATAAAATATTTTAAAAATTATTTAAAACATTTTAAAAACCAATTTCAAGTCTGCGTTTTAAACCAGAGAAATCAAAGAAGCGGGTTCGGGAGTCGGTTACGTGTGGGGAAGGATTAGCACCCCCACAACGCCCGTATAAATCGGTACCTTATTAATCATGTATTATCTCAAGTCTCGGTGAAAAGTTGGTTTTAAATTTAGTATTTCAAGTTAATTCCCAATTTAAAGAAAAATAATTTATTTTTTTTATTGAAAATGATCCGGAATTCATAAATTCAAAATTTTCCTATATTCCCCAACAAATGTGGCAAAATATAGAAATTTTTATTAGTCTTGGAAAACTTTCTGAATCATTCTCTTTTTTGAAAGAAAGATATTCCTTTATTAATGATAATTGATGATATTCCCTCCAGCAAACCCGGTAGAGAACTCATGAATTATTTTAACTCGGGAATATCTTTATATTTTTTATTGAAAACCATTATCTTTTTTTGAAAATATTTAAAAGAAATAAATATGTATATGCATGACATAAATAAAATGACATAGTACAGTCTAAATAATATAATGCAACCTAAATGACATGACAAATATGAATGGTATGGCATATAATTTAAATGACATGGAATAAAATAATGCTATCATATAATATGCATGAAAATAAAAATGCAATGCATGAAATGTATTTTTTCCTTTAATTAAGGAAATTCGTATATCTAAAAAGATATCCGGCTACCTTAAGAAAATATGTCAAATTAAATATTCTAAAACCAAAATACTTTGTGATTGTTTGAAAACAATTTTGAAAAGCTTGAATTATCAATAAAAACTGGGCTAAAAATTTTTAAATGGCTCTAGTTTCCTAAGTTTAAAAAATCCGGACTTGACTATCCTTAACCCGGGACTTGAAAAACCATTTTTAGAGTTTGCAAAGGCTTAGAAACCACCCTAAGTCAGTAGCTAACTCTCCTAATCAGCCCACTCTAAGTAAATTAACCAAAACAGAAAAATGGTTTTTTTTTTTAAAATTCAATTATGACTCCACTGTTCAGTTTTAATCCACGATTTTTTTATCCTATTTTTAAAAATTCCAAAAATTCTAAAAAAAATACTGGAGACTCAGAACATGTAAAACTACACGATAAAAAATCGGCTTAATTTTTTGATCAAAGATGAATTTCCAGAAAAACCAGAGATGTACGAGTTTTTGGAGGAGAAAAAAAAACTGCTTTGTTTTTTCTTTAAATTCAATTCTGACACTACTGTCCAGTTTTAATCCACGATTTTTTTACCCTATTTTTAAAAATTCCAAAAATTCTGAAAAAATTACTGGAGACTCAGGACATGTAAAACTACACGAGGAAAAATCGGCTTAATTTTTTTGATCAAAGATGAATTCTCAAAAAAATCAGAGATGTACGAGTTTTTTGAAAAAAACTGAAAAAAACTGCTTTGCCAACACATTTTTTTTGTCCTTGATAAAATCATTTAAAAATCAAAATAAAAATATTTGAAACTCATAAAATGACTTGAAAGCGGTAGCTATGAGTTTTTGAAAGTTAGATAAAAATTGGCTAAGTAAAAAAAATCACAAAGGTAGAATAATCAATTTGACAAACTTAATTTTCCACAAGTGTGCTCAAGAGAGCATGACTTTGAACCATTAATTGGCTCAAGTCATTATTCAAGTGGCATGAACATGAAATGCATGAAACAATGCAGCAAACATAATGCATGAAATGCATGGATCTAAACCTAAATGTAAGGAAAATGCATGACACAAATAATATGGCCTAGACCTAACATGAACTTGCATGACATTTTCACAAACACAAGGCATGCTTAATTCAAAAATCCAACCAAATATCATGCAAATGCAAAAACCTAACAACTAGCATGACAAAAATACAACACACAATGCAAAACACATGGAGTAGCCAAATGGCCTCAAGCTCCAACAAGCATGGCATTTTCTCAAACACTTGGCATGCTAGCATGAAAAACTAAGTCATAACACAAAAATCACACAAACATTTTCACAAACGCCTAATATACTAAATCTAAAGCATGCTCAACTAAGATATAAAACAAGAATCATGCAAAGAATCACACAAGCATTTTCACAAACACTTAATATGTTAACTCTAAAACATGCTCAAATTTAAACAACATGAAAACAGAAAATTAAAAATGCAAAAACATGATATCTAAGACATAAATGGCAATAAACAAAGCAACCAAATTAAATATAACTTAAGAACATGAAATAACATAACATTTAAAACATCAAAAACAAAGAAAATAGCACAAACAATATGGTAAAATGAATCAAAAAGCAGCAACTTAAAATAATGTAGGTCATTTGGCCATGGTGAGTTTATTGTAAAAACAAAATGTAAAAAAATATACCTAAGAAAGGAAATGAAGGAAGAACAAGAAACATTATTTTAAAATGAAAACTCACCAAGTAGCTTTTGAACGGATTAAGCTATAAACCCTCAGAGTAGCTTTTGAACGGATTAAGCTATAAACCCTCTCACAAGTAGCTTTTGAACGGATTAAGCTATAAACCATCTCACAAGTAGCTTTTGAACGGATTAAGCTATAAACCCTCTCACAAGTAGCTTTTGAACGGATTAAGCTATAAACCATCTCACAAGTAGCTTTTGAACGGATTAAGCTATAAACCCTCTCACAAGTAGCTTTTGAACGGATTAAGCTATAAACCCTCTCAACAAAAACACTATGACTCACCACCCGGATAATCCTAATACAAGTGTATAGACTATCTCACAAGGGGTGATGGGTGATTTCAACCAAGGGCCTCTAAATAACATGGGGAAAACTTAGCTAGGCAATTTCACAAACACATGGCAACCTAAATATGCAAAGTCTAAATGGAAGCATGTTAAACTAATAAACATAATAAAAAAAATGCAAACATGGTAACCTAAGTCAAAATGGCCGAATGGTAGTATTAATATGGCATGGTGTAGAGCTAACCTACCACAATCAAGCTAATCTATCACAAGAAGAAAATCATCAAAACCAAACATGCACCTCAATATATCATAGCCAAGGCATGCGATTTAAAAGAAAATTCTTCAAATCGAGAAGACAAATGGTGCATGAAAGGTTTTGTACGATTTCTTGCTATACAAGAGGAAAACATGCGTATGGATAGAAAGCCTAACTTGGAATTTGGGAGATAATGACCTAACTTTGTTTAAGAAAGGTGTCATGGTGGCAAGAAAAATAAGGTGTCAACATGCATGGCAACAAGACTTTAAAATGACACATGGCTTGGAAGAATAAATTCTTTGTTGGAAAGAGAACACCTCTCCAATCTCCCATTACTAAAAGATTTTTTTATTAAATTGGGTAAATCAATTACTATAGTAAAGTGTAAAGAATCTGATGTATAAATCAATTGCCAAAAAGAATGAAGTTCAAAGCAAAAACTTTTAATTAATTCAAAGAATAGTTAAAATCAAATACATAAAATGAAGAAACCCCAAAGAATTTCTCCCGATTAACACATTATCAAACAAACTCTAAATGGAATAAAAAATCATGCCACCTAAATCAACAAAAGTAATATCATTAAAACCCCACATCAATGTAACGACAAACTCTAAGGCAATAACATATTTTCTAACATAACAAAGATTTTAAATACATAAAATATAGAAAGAGAGAAAAAAAAAAAAGGATAGTGTTATAAGTGTTGGCATACCGTGACAGGCCAAGCAGGGAAACCTTTGACTTTAGCGAGGACAAGATCGCCAACTTTCCATTGGTGACGGGCGACTGCTCCATTTTACCAATTTGGTTACAAAAGGCCACAGATATAGGAAAACACTTCATCTACATACGACAAAAGCAACTCTACAAGATAGGGCATTATGGCCTCCTGCACCGCATCCAGGTTTCTAGGAAGGTCGATAACACCATGGGCTTGACCATCATAAAGTGTCGTTGTCATGTTCAAAGCTCCCATCCAGTCACCAGCTTTCCGTAGAACCTGAATCCGCTCATTCCACGGAAGAAGTCGGTAGACAGCGAGATGTATAGGTCCCAGTATATATACGGAAGCTCCTCTAACAGTTAAACAATTATGGTAAGCTTTTTCAGGGTTTCCAAAGACATTAATGAAGTGAGTATGATATGCAATGAGATCATCTCCTCCCAAACCATCAACAGCATCCCTAGAAAACGAGTAGAGGTGTCCTGTCATTGTAAGAACCACCATCATCAGATCATCCAACCAAGCCACACCTATGGCTGAACTGTCAAGAGACCATTTCCCATATACTTTCAGGTCTGATTTGACCAACTTTGCAACCTGAACTTTCCGATCCCATGCAAGTGCAAGCAGTGGAACTCTTTCTACTATTTCTGTTGGTGCATTTTCTGATGAAGAATCACGATGCTGCATCATACATTTCCATGCAGTGTAAGGCATGGAACCCTCCCGCACACCATCTCTACCAAAAACAAAACCCACTTTAAGATGACGTAATAATTCTCTCAAGACAAAATTTGGTTGAGAAATGAATCCCTGACTTCGAATAAGAATTGGAGTTTGGGTCTTTGTTTTTGAGTTAAGAAAAATTATAAACAAGTTAATGTATGTGGAAATTAAAGAGAATGAAAATATTACAGCTTATTATCCAAAAAAAAAAATTAAAGCTTAAGAAAGGGAAATAAAAAAACAACTCAGTAGAAATCAAGCTTGCACAAAGAAATTGCACTTATCTGATGCCTGGAAAATTCGATTCCCTTTTGCTCTTCCACGAAATCAAAATCAAATAAAATGTCTTTGTTTCTCTTTTTTATTTAGCCGTGGCCCCCTCTTTGTTCATAGTCGCAGCTACCTTCTTTTTCTACATAGCTTTCTTTCTTTTTCTCTTATTTTAATTCCTTCCTCTTTCCTTCTATAGCCGCCAACAACCTTATGGCTCCCTATTCTTTTTTTTCAAAACCCCACCTATAGCTCCCACAAGATCCGACTCCCCTGGAAGCTCATTTTTTTCTCTTCTTTATTTCCTTTTAGCTGCCAGCTTCAATCAAACCAAAGCTTTCCTTTCTAGCTTTTAGCTCTCAGCCCCCATGACAGAAACCCAAAGCTTTTTCTTTTCTTTCCATTTCAGCCGCCAGTCAATTGCCCCCCCTCTCATTTTCTTTGCTCAAATGATCTATTTATAACTCAATTCTTAACCTAAAAAAATGGGTAATATCTAAATTGCCCTTTTTTTTTTGTTTTTTTCAAATATTTTCAATTAAAAAATTTATTTTAAAAATCTAATAATGCTCAAGATTAAACTTTTTCACCTCGGGTTTAAATTGAATTTTAAAATTGATAATTTTACGATCCGATTTTATTTGAACAATTAAAGCTAAAAAGGATATATATAATTTAGAACATTTTAAAAGTCTAAAATCGCGACAGTGACTTTTACAAAAATATTAAACCCGAGAGGGGGACAAATCAAAATTGGTTTTTTTTTTTTTTATAAAAAAAACCCGGACAAAATTAGGTGTCTACAGCTGCCCCTCTTTGGCTATTGCTGAGAATCAGGAATCAGGCAAAGATAAAATAGACAACAATTTTGTCCGGTCTATGAAATCACATGTGAAGGAAAGGAAAGGGGTTTTCTTTTTCATTTCATCATTAATTTTTGCATTTTTCATTTTTTCTTTTTTTATTTTCTTTTTTTTACTTTTTTTTCTTTTTTCTATTTTTTTTCTCATTTTTCTATTTTTTTCATTTTCATTTTTTTAAAAAAACAATAAATTGAAGATTTTGTCCTTAAATTGAATTCCCTGCCTAAACAAGGCTCGATTCGTCTTAAGGAAACGAATTCGACTTTCAAAAGAAAAATTTATGCCCAAAGGTCTTTAAAATTGGTGCCCGGAGGTCTTAAAATGTTGCCCGGAGGTCTTTAAAATTGGTGCTCGGAGGTCTTAAAATACTGGTGCCCGGAGGTCTTTAAAATGGTGAAAATACATTGACGACAGTCTCAGGGTTCGACTCATTTGATAAAACAGAATCAATTCGATTTAAAACAAAAGGAAATACCTCGACGATGGTCTCAAGGCTCGACTCATTTGACGAAACAGAATGAATTCGATTTAAAATAAAAGGAAATACCTCGACGATGGTCTCAAGGCTCGACTCATTTGATAAAACAGAATGAATTCGATTTAAAACAAAAGGAAATACCTTGACGGCGGTCTCAAGGCTCGACTCATTTGATAAAACAGAATGAATTCGATTTAAAACAAAAGAAAATACCTCGACGGTGGTCTCGAGGCTCAACTCATTTGATAAAACAGAATGAATTCGATTTAAAACAAAAGGAAATACCTCGACGGTGGTCTCGAGGCTCGGCTCATTTGATAAAACAGAATGAATTCGATTTAAAACAAAAGGAAATACCTCGACGGCGGTCTCAAGGCTCGACTTATTTGATAAAACAGAATGAATTCGATTTAAAACAAAAGGAAATACCTCGACGGTGGTTTCAAGGAAATACCTCGACGGCGGTCTCAAGGCTCGACTCAACTCATTTGATAAAACAGAATGAATTCGATTTAAAACAAAAGGAAATACCTCGACGGTGGTCTCGAGGCTCGACTCATTTGATAAAACAGAACGAATTCGATTTAAAACAAAAGGAAATACCTCGACGGTGGTCTCGAGGCTCGACTCATTTGATAAAACAGAATGAATTCGATTTAAAACAAAAGGAAATACCTCGACGGCGGTCTCAAGGCTCGACTTATTTGATAAAACAGAATGAATTCGATTTAAAACAAAAGGAAATACCTCGACGGTGGTCTCAAGGCTCGACTCATTTGATAAAACAGAATGAATTCGATTTAAAACAAAAGGAAATACCTCGACGGTGGTCTCGAGGCTCGACTCATTTGATAAAACAGAATGAATTCGATTTAAAACAAAAGGAAATACCTCGACGGTGGTCTCAAGGCTCGACTCATTTGATAAAACAGAATGAATTCGATTTAAAACAAAAGGAAATACCTCGACGGTGGTCTCGAGGCTCGACTCATTTGATAAAACAGAATGAATTGGATTTAAAACAAAAGGAAATACCTCGACGGTGGTCTCGAGGCTCGACTCATTTGATAAAACAGAATGAATTCTATTTAAAACAAAAGGAAATACCTTGACGGCGGTCTCAAGGCTCGACTCATTTGATAAAACAGAATGAATTCGATTTAAAACAAAAGGAAATACCTCGACGGTGGTCTCAAGGCTCGACTCATTTGATAAAACAGAATGAATTCGATTTAAAACAAAAGGAAATACCTCGACGGTGGTCTCGAGGCTCGACTCATTTGATAAAACAGAATGAATTCGATTTAAAACAAAAGGAAATACCTCGACGGCGGTCTCAAAGTTCGACTCATTTGATAAAACAGAATGAATTCGATTTAAAACAAAAGGAAATACCTCGACGGTGGTCTCGAGGCTCGACTCATTTGATAAAACAGAATGAATTCGATTTAAAACAAAAGGAAATACCTTGACGGCGGTCTCAAGGCTCGACTCATTTGATAAAACTGAATGAATTCGATTTAAAACAAAAGGAAATACCTTGACGGCGGTCTCAAGGCTCGACTCATTTGATAAAACAGAATGAATTCGATTTAAAACAAAAGAAAATACCTCGACGGTGGTCTCGAGGCTCAACTCATTTGATAAAACAGAATGAATTCGATTTAAAACAAAAGGAAATACCTCGACGGTGGTCTCAAGGTTCGACTCATTTGATAAAACAGAATGAATTCGATTTAAAACAAAAGGAAATACCTTGACGGCGGTCTCAAGGCTCGACTTATTTGATAAAACAGAATGAATTCGATTTAAAACAAAAGGAAATACCTCGACGGTGGTCTCGAGGCTCGACTCATTTGATAAAACAGAATGAATTCGATTTAAAACAAAAGGAAATACCTTGACGGCGGTCTCAAGGCTCGACTCATTTGATAAAACAGAATGAATTCGATTTAAAACAAAAGGAAATACCTTGACGACGGTCTCAAGGCTCGACTCATTTGAGAAGCAAAACGAGTTCGATTATACCTGACAGCTTTAAGAGATGATGCAAATGCTTCATGATGCAAATGCAAATGTCTTTAGTTGATGCAAACATAAATGACTTTCTTGATGCAGATTCAACTAACTTAGATTGATGCAAATGCTTCTTGATGTAGATGCAAATGACTTAGATTGGTGAAAATGTCTTTGATGCAAATGTAAATGACTTTCTTGATGCAGATTCAACTAACTTAGATTGATGCAAATGCTTTTTGATGTAGATGCACATGACTTAGATTGGTGAAAATGTCTTTGATGCAAATGTAAATGACTTTCTTGATGCAGATTCAACTAACTTAGATTGATGCAAATGTTTTTTGATGTAGATGCACATGTTGAATAAAGTTCTGGATGACTCCTTCAAAAGAAGATTTCTCATTTTTCAAAACTATAAAACCCTGGATATCTCCACCATAGGCTTCAGCTATCACCACCGAAGACTTGTTCACTTTTAAAACTGTAAAATTCTGGATATCCCCACCAGAAGCTTTGGCTATCACCACCAAAGACTTGCTCATTGTAAAAATTTGGGTAACTCCTTCAGAAGAAGAATTTCTCATGTTTCAAAATTATAAAACCCTGGATATCTCCACCAGAGGCTTCAGCTATCACCACCGAAGACTTGTTCTCTTTTAAAACTGTAAAATTCTGGATATCTCCACCAGAAGCTTTGAGAAATGATGCAGATGCACATGTCTTTTAACAAGGTGCTCATGCTTCATGGTGCAAATGCAAAATATTTCTTAATGCAAATGCAAATGGCATGGATTGATGCCCATGTTTCATGATGCAGATGCAATGATTCTAGAAATGATTTAAAACAATAATGCAAATGCAATGATTCTAGAAATGATGCAATTGCTTGAGATGACGCAAATGCAAATTCCATGAAGAATGTAAATGTAAAATGTAGATGCTTATGGAATAATGCCAATGCAAATACCCATGAATGATGCAAATGCTTGCTGACACTGTGCAGATGCAAAAGCTCGATAAAGAGATGAATGCTCATGAGTGATGCAAATGCCCCCGGTTGTTTTTCTAGACTTTGGCTTAGCCTTTTAAATTCATTTTTCCTCTTCAAATCAGAGTATATCTTTAATTCATTTTGGCTATTCTCTTTGCCCCAATAGTTTTCAAACTTTCATCAACAGAGATCTGAACCGGGTTCTATTTCTTCTTCTCATATTTGGAAGTCAGGACCTATTCTGGCAATTCTATACCTTTGAGTTAGAAAAACCCTTGTCTCATGTCAACATCAAAAATGGGTATTTCAAAAATATTTTTATTTTCCCTTTTTGAAAAACAATTTTGCTTATTTAAGGAAAACTTCTAAGCCAAAAATTTTAACTCCACAGTGTATGATGTACAAATCTTTTGATGACTGATGATCATTGTTAGAAATTTCTCTAAGTATCAATCTGTGTTTTTCCAACTGGGATTGGTAAGGCTTGGTATAGCAAGATTCTGGCTTTTCTAGGAAAACTTCATGACAAAATGTATATCCCTTCTAGGCTCACAAATGGAACAGATTTTATAAATCATGAATTCATTGAGAACCAAACAAATTCAACATTATTTTAGTTTCCATATCAAGGCATTTTGACAAGCGTCAAGATTGGCTGGGATGTTTAAACCGAAAAGTTTAATCTTGGGAACAAAAGTTTCAGTTTTTGAAGACAATCCTCTGAATGAGAGCTGACAATTTGGGGGGTTCAAGAATTTCTAGATGTTCCTCGATGACCATTTTTTTCAAGATGACCTTCTCTTTTTTGTGGTATCGGCATTTTCATAGGTGGCATCAAAAATTCTCATTCTACTCTAGATCGCCCGTTTTTGGGTTTTCGCCCTAGAGTCTCATTCTTTCCAATTTTTCTCTTTTTTTTTTTTACCATACACTTGAGAATTCTAAATTCTTCCTTAGTGAAATGAGAATTCGATGAGATGGGATAAAATCTGAGGAAAACCCTTCAAATTAAACATTCATGCTTGATCAAAATGGACTTTTAAAGCATATAATGTAGGCCAAGGTTTAGGGTTCAGAAAGAAATGATAAATAGGCCCAAAATATGTGTTTGAGGGTATTCAGATCAATGATCCTTTCTTTGAGGAGGATTTTCTTTGAAGCATTTGTCCCTTCTTGGACGTTTCTTTCCTTTGACTTTGCTTTTTCTTCCTTGCTTTTGGCTTTCATTTGCCATCGCTTTTTCAGACTTTTTTTTTTTTTTTGTGTTTTCTTTTGTTTTTCTTGGCTTTCATTTCGCCATCTCCTCCTCTTATTTTTTCTTTGACAGAGTGCGCCCGTATTTATTCGGGGCTTCATTTGCTTTGTATCTGTCTTTGAGCTAGGACTCATTTCTCAATGATCTTTAGAAAGATATTTCCTCGCATTTGCCCCCCAGTGTAGAGGGTGATCCTTGATCAGGGTTCCAAGAAGAAATTTTTTTTTTTTGGCTCAAAAGGGGTGACTATGGATAATTTCTTTTTATGTGAAAGGGATATGAAAGATGGTCATTTCTCATGTCAACCACAAATATTCACATTGAAAAGCAATCCCAGGGAAAATAGATATTCAGAATTTCATTTTGCACTTTGGAATCATCCGAATTCTCATGTGCATGATATCACAATTTTTTCTTTTTTTTTCTTTTTTTTTTGTCGCATGCCCCAATGATTCATGTGTTTAGTCCATCCTTATTCACCATGTATCCATCATTTCCACATATGATGCCCCAATTTGATTAACCAATGAGAATTTGTATCAACGAGGAACATAGCAAGTCCAGGTCTGTACTGAAAAGGATGAATTTCAAATCTGAGTTCTTTGAAGAGACAAAGAAAATATGACCCAAAAAACGGGTTTTCTCTAGGACAAGGGATAATCTATTTTAGTCATTGTGCCCCAGGGTGTCAAACATGAAGTGATGTCTGGGCAATTAGTGTTTTGTGGTCATTGGGAAAGGTCATGAATGGTTTTAGCACAATATTGACACACACCAAATTATCAAAATCTGAATTCTTGAAAGAATGTCTCATTTGTTTGATTTTCAAGGAATTTGAAAATTTTCAAAAAGTTCGTTCCTTTGTTCATAGCCTAGACTAAGATCTATGTCTTTGCTTATTCTGTGATGACAATGGTTTTATGAAGTCAAATCATTCATATTCCTTGAAGCATTAAGTCTTTCAAGTGGTCTTGGTTCAAAAGATTTAGGCTTAGGAAAGCCTCAAAGAGAGGGCTGAAGGTGTTGGGTCATTTCTAACAATGATCATCAATATTCTCAAGATTGTTCATTATTTCATGTGAAAACCACTTATTTATTGTGTACCACAAATTTTCTCAAAGTTTCTTTTTTTTTTTTTTTTTTTTTTTTGCAATTTCAAATTTATTGCTAAAATAAAACGAACACAAAATATTTAAATTCAAAATTTATTTATTTCATGTAGATGTCATCATGAGACAAAAATTTTCATCATCAAAGTGTAGAAATATATGCATCAGAATGCTCCTATTGACATGCTTTCAAAGATAACAGTTCTTATCCTCAAAATTCTTCAAGAGGAAATCAATCTATGGTAAAACAGATTTCCAATGTTCGATAAGCTCTGGAATCCAAACACCATCGTGGACAAGACCTTCAATTATTTCCTTCAATTTTCTGCATTTTTAGTCGAATGCCCAATTGCCCCAATATGATACTCGCACTTGCTGTTGGGATCATAACTTTTAGCTGACGAAGAAAACTCTTCAAAACTAAGCCAATTTCTATTTCATCTTATTAATGTGTTTCATGATGAATGAGTTATGAATGTCATGAGTGCAATTTGATGCATATGAAGGATAAACAAAGTTATGTGTGGTCATATATAGTGGAAACATGTTGACCATGTATGTTATAAATGCAACACGATGCCAACATGATGCATTTAAAGAATAATAAATTAATGCATGGATATATACAATGAATAACCATGTATGTTCCAAATGTATTTCCCAATGAATGATCATATACACTATGAATGTCACACAATGTCAATTATGATGCATGTGAAGAATAAATGATTGACACATAGTATATACAAAGAAAATCATGCTGATCGTGTATGTCATGAATGCCACCTGATGCCAATATGAAAAATTAATGCATGAGCATATCATGATGACTGTGTATGCCATGAATGCAACCTGATGCCAACATGATGCATGTAAAGAATAAGCAAATTAATGCATGGATATATACAATGAATGACCATGTATGTTCCAAATGCATTTCCCAATGAATGATCATATACACTATGAATGCCATACAATGTCAATTATGATGCATGTGAAGAATAAATGACTGACACAGAGTATACACAAAGAAAGTCATGCTGGCCGTGTATGTCATGAATGCAACCTGATGCCAATATGAAAAATTAATGCATGAGCATAACATGACGACTATGTATGCCATGAATGCACCCTGATGCCAACATGATGCATGTAAAAAATAAGCAAATTAATGCATGGATATATACAATGAATGACCATGTATGTTCCAAATGCATTACCAATGAATGATCATATACACTATGAATGCCACATAATGTCAATTATGATGCATGTGAAGAATAAATGACTGACACAGAGTATATACAAAGAAAGTCATGCTGGCCGTGTATGTCATGAATGCAACCTTATGCCAATATGAAAAATTAATGCATGAGCATAACATGACGACTATGTATGCCATGAATGCACCCTGATGCCAACATGATGCATGTAAAAAATAAGCAAATTAATGCATGGATATATACAATGAACATGCATGTCATAAACGTATCTTACAATGAATGACCATGCATGCTATGACTGTAACATGATGTCAAAATGATACATGCAAAAATAAATGAATTAACACAATTTTTTTTGATTTTTTTTTTTGATAAACCAATCACTTCAAAAGAATTTCAGGGTGGATCTTACTATGGTACAATATGCAAATGTTCATGTGACATTACCGGTTTTATGAAATCATCAAATTAAATTACCAACTGTTTATTGCAAAGAATGAGATCAATAATACAACCAAAAATGTACATGCTCCATTCACACATGCATGAAATGTGCAACATGCAAAAATGCTTGAAAAAGGATTTTTTTTTTTAAAACAGCTAATGAACATCTGCCCCAACAATATCTGTTTATTTAGGCATCACGATGCCTTCGAGGCGGAGTATCACATTTATTACGGGCGATGTACGTACATCGTTGTCCGATCTACCACACTTATTCGAAGTGTAAAATAGGTAACAAAAGGTTTAGAAATGCCCCTCCATGTGTTCCTATTTTCGGTATATCTAACGAAAATCCGGCATGGCTTCGCCTAGGTTCACTATATGAGGGTGAATCGGTTCTAAGGCCCCGAATTGTTTCTCACTGTCGCCGGTGAAGGCTAGTAAGGCACCCCGATAAAAGCGGGTTCAATTCGTTAGAGTATATTTTCCTATGCCCATGCGGAGGATCATCACGAAGGCATTAGGTACTTTATACTCCGGAAGTGTTTCACTAGCCCATACGGAGGATCAATCACGAAGGCTTAGTTACTTTACTCCCACTTAAAAGGATGAAACCCGGGTACAGGATTCATGTTATGCAAATGCACGTGTAGTGTGTGTGGAGGAATAACAAACCTTTCACTACCTATTTTACAGACCTTATTCTAAATGCCCTAGCAATTAAAACATTCAAGAATAGTGTAACGCATTAACCGACAAGCAATTATAATATACAACCTTAAATAACTAGAGAACAAAAATAAAATGCATGCACATGAGTATGAACATATTTAAAAACATTTTATTATTTTCAAAATTCTCCTTATTAAAAAAATGTGGGAATTAAAATTAAATACCAATTAAACCAACAAAACCGAGACTTTGATAACAGACGACTAATTTTAGGCCTGACTCTCTAATATGTCCCCAGTGGAGTCGCCAAGCTGTCGCAACCTAAAAAAAATAACGACGACGAGTCTCATCGCAAGACTTTATTATTCGTTAGGCGTGACATTAAAAAAAATCGAGGAAAAGTCGACTTAATTCCTCTAGAGAAATGAAGGTTTTGAAATGACCTTAAAAAAAGACATGGAGTCGCCACCAATCTTTTTTAGCTAGGTGTGATCGGTCACCTATTAAAACCGGTTTTATAAAATATTTTAAAAATTATTTAAAACATTTTAAAAACCAATTTCAAGTCTGCGTTTTAAACCAGAGAAATCAAAGAAGCGGGTTCGGGAGTCGGTTACGTGTGGGGAAGGATTAGCACCCCCACAACGCCCGTATAAATCGGTACCTTATTAATCATGTATTATCTCAAGTCTCGGTGAAAAGTTGGTTTTAAATTTAGTATTTCAAGTTAATTCCCAATTTAAAGAAAAATAATTTATTTTTTTTATTGAAAATGATCCGGAATTCATAAATTCAAAATTTTCCTATATTCCCCAACAAATGTGGCAAAATATAGAAATTTTTATTAGTCTTGGAAAACTTTCTGAATCATTCTCTTTTTTGAAAGAAAGATATTCCTTTATTAATGATAATTGATGATATTCCCTCCAGCAAACCCGGTAGAGAACTCATGAATTATTTTAACTCGGGAATATCTTTATATTTTTTATTGAAAACCATTATCTTTTTTTGAAAATATTTAAAAGAAATAAATATGTATATGCATGACATAAATAAAATGACATAGTACAGTCTAAATAATATAATGCAACCTAAATGACATGACAAATATGAATGGTATGGCATATAATTTAAATGACATGGAATAAAATAATGCTATCATATAATATGCATGAAAATAAAAATGCAATGCATGAAATGTATTTTTTCCTTTAATTAAGGAAATTTGTATATCTAAAAAGATATCCGGCTACCTTAAGAAAATATGTCAAATTAAATATTCTAAAACCAAAATACTTTGTGATTGTTTGAAAACAATTTTGAAAAGCTTGAATTATCAATAAAAACTGGGCTAAAAATTTTTAAATGGCTCTAATTTCCTAAGTTTAAAAAATCCGGACTTGACTATCCTTAACCCGGGACTTGAAAAACCATTTTTAGAGTTTGCAAAGGCTTAGAAACCACCCTAAGTCAGTAGCTAACTCTCCTAATCAGCCCACTCTAAGTAAATTAACCAAAACAGAAAAATGGTTTTTTTTTAAAATTCAATTATGACTCCACTGTTCAGTTTTAATCCACGATTTTTTTATCCTATTTTTAAAAATTCCAAAAATTCTAAAAAAAATACTGGAGACTCAGAACATGTAAAACTACACGATAAAAAATCGGCTTAATTTTTTGATCAAAGATGAATTTCCAGAAAAACCAGAGATGTACGAGTTTTTGGAGGAGAAAAAAAAACTGCTTTGTTTTTTCTTTAAATTCAATTCTGACACCACTGTCCAGTTTTAATCCACGATTTTTTTACCCTATTTTTAAAAATTCCAAAAATTCTGAAAAAATTACTGGAGACTCAGGACATGTAAAACTACACGAGGAAAAATCGGCTTAATTTTTTTGATCAAAGATGAATTCTCAAAAAAATCAGAGATGTACGAGTTTTTTGAAAAAAACTGAAAAAAACTGCTTTGCCAACACATTTTTTTTGTCCTTGATAAAATCATTTAAAAATCAAAATAAAAATATTTGAAACTCATAAAATGACTTGAAAGCGGTAGCTATGAGTTTTTGAAAGTTAGATAAAAATTGGCTAAGTAAAAAAAATCACAAAGGTAGAATAATCAATTTGACAAACTTAATTTTCCACAAGTGTGCTCAAGAGAGCATGACTTTGAACCATTAATTGGCTCAAGTCATTATTCAAGTGGCATGAACATGAAATGCATGAAACAATGCAGCAAACATAATGCATGAAATGCATGGATCTAAACCTAAATGTAAGGAAAATGCATGACACAAATAATATGGCCTAGACCTAACATGAACTTGCATGACATTTTCACAAACACAAGGCATGCTTAATTCAAAAATCCAACCAAATATCATGCAAATGCAAAAACCTAACAACTAGCATGACAAAAATACAACACACAATGCAAAACACATGGAGTAGCCAAATGGCCTCAAGCTCCAACAAGCATGGCATTTTCTCAAACACTTGGCATGCTAGCATGAAAAACTAAGTCATAACACAAAAATCACACAAACATTTTCACAAACGCCTAATATACTAAATCTAAAGCATGCTCAACTAAGATATAAAACAAGAATCATGCAAAGAATCACACAAGCATTTTCACAAACACTTAATATGTTAACTCTAAAACATGCTCAAATTTAAACAACATGAAAACAGAAAATTAAAAATGCAAAAACATGATATCTAAGACATAAATGGCAATAAACAAAGCAACCAAATTAAATATAACTTAAGAACATGAAATAACATAACATTTAAAACATCAAAAACAAAGAAAATAGCACAAACAATATGGTAAAATGAATCAAAAAGCAGCAACTTAAAATAATGTAGGTCATTTGGCCATGGTGAGTTTATTGTAAAAACAAAATGTAAAAAAATATACCTAAGAAAGGAAATGAAGGAAGAACAAAATGAAAACTCACCAAGTAGCTTTTGAACGGATTAAGCTATAAACCCTCAGAGTAGCTTTTGAACGGATTAAGCTATAAACCCTCTCACAAGTAGCTTTTGAACGGATTAAGCTATAAACCCTCTCACAAGTAGCTTTTGAACGGATTAAGCTATAAACCATCTCACAAGTAGCTTTTGAACGGATTAAGCTATAAACCCTCTCACAAGTAGCTTTTGAACGGATTAAGCTATAAACCCTCTCAACAAAAACACTATGACTCACCACCCGGATAATCCTAATACAAGTGTATAGACTATCTCACAAGGGGTGATGGGTGATTTCAACCAAGGGCCTCTAAATAACATGGGGAAAACTTAGCTAGGCAATTTCACAAACACATGGCAACCTAAATATGCAAAGTCTAAATGGAAGCATGTTAAACTAATAAACATAATAAAAAAAATGCAAACATGGTAACCTAAGTCAAAATGGCCGAATGGTAGTATTAATATGGCATGGTGTAGAGCTAACCTACCACAATCAAGCTAATCTATCACAAGAAGAAAATCATCAAAACCAAACATGCACCTCAATATATCATAGCCAAGGCATGCGATTTAAAAGAAAATTCTTCAAATCGAGAAGACAAATGGTGCATGAAAGGTTTTGTACGATTTCTTGCTATACAGGAGGAAAACATGCGTATGGATAGAAAGCCTAACTTGGAATTTGGGAGATAATGACCTAACTTTGTTTAAGAAAGGTGTCATGGTGGCAAGAAAAATAAGGTGTCAACATGCATGGCAACAAGACTTTAAAATGACACATGGCTTGGAAGAATAAATTCTTTGTTGGAAAGAGAACACCTCTCCAATCTCCCATTACTAAAAGATTTTTTTATTAAATTGGGTAAATCAATTACTATAGTAAAGTGTAAAGAATCTGATGTATAAATCAATTGCCAAAAAGAATGAAGTTCAAAGCAAAAACTTTTAATTAATTCAAAGAATAGTTAAAATCAAATACATAAAACGAAGAAACCCCAAAGAATTTCTCCCGATTAACACATTATCAAACAAACTCTAAATGGAATAAAAAATCATGCCACCTAAATCAACAAAAGTAATATCATTAAAACCCCACATCAATGTAACGACAAACTCTAAGGCAATAACATATTTTCTAACATAACAAAGATTTTAAATACATAAAATATAGAAAGAGAGAAAAAAAAAAAAGGATAGTGTTATAAGTGTTGGCATACCGTGGCAGGCCAAGCAGGGAAACCTTTGACTTTAGCGAGGACAAGATCGCCAACTTTCCATTGGTGACGGGCGACTGCTCCATTTTACCAATTTGGTTACAAAAGGCCACAGATATAGGAAAACACTTCATCTACATACGACAAAAGCAACTCTACAAGATAGGGCATTATGGCCTCCTGCACCGCATCCAGGTTTCTAGGAAGGTCGATAACACCATGGGCTTGACCATCATAAAGTGTCGTTGTCATGTTCAAAGCTCCCATCCAGTCACCAGCTTTCCGTAGAACCTGAATCCGCTCCTTCCACGGAAGAAGTCGGTAGACAGCGAGATGTATAGGTCCCAGTATATATACGGAAGCTCCTCTAACAGTTAAACAATTATGGTAAGCTTTTTCAGGGTTTCCAAAGACATTAATGAAGTGAGTATGATATGCAATGAGATCATCTCCTCCCAAACCATCAACAGCATCCCTAGAAAACGAGTAGAGGTGTCCTGTCATTGTAAGAACCACCATCATCAGATCATCCAACCAAGCCACACCTATGGCTGAACTGTCAAGAGACCATTTCCCATATACTTTCAGGTCTGATTTGACCAACTTTGCAACCTGAACTTTCCGATCCCATGCAAGTGCAAGCAGTGGAACTCTTTCTACTGTTTCTGTTGGTGCATTTTCTGATGAAGAATCACGATGCTGCATCATACATTTCCATGCAGTGTAAGGCATGGAACCCTCCCGCACACCATCTCTACCAAAAACAAAACCCACTTTAAGATGACGTAATAATTCTCTCAAGACAAAATTTGGTTGAGAAATGAATCCCTGACTTCGAATAAGAATTGGAGTTTGGGTCTTTGTTTTTGAGTTAAGAAAAATTATAAACAAGTTAATGTATGTGGAAATTAAAGAGAATGAAAATATTACAGCTTATTATCCAAAAAAAAAATTAAAGCTTAAGAAAGGGAAATAAAAAAACAACTCAGTAGAAATCAAGCTTGCACAAAGAAATTGCACTTATCTGATGCCTGGAAAATTCGATTCCCTTTTGCTCTTCCACGAAATCAAAATCAAATAAAATGTCTTTGTTTCTCTTTTTTATTTAGCCGTGGCCCCCCCTTTGTTCATAGTCGCAGCTACCTTCTTTTTCTACATAGCTTTCTTTCTTTTTCTCTTATTTTAATTCCTTCCCCTTTCCTTCTATAGCCGCCAACAACCTTATGGCTCCCTATTCTTTTTTTTCAAAACCCCACCTATAGCTCCCACAAGATCCGACTCCCCTGGAAGCTCATTTTTTTCTCTTCTTTATTTCCTTTTAGCTGCCAGCTTCAATCAAACCAAAGCTTTCCTTTCTAGCTTTTAGCTCTCAGCCCCCATGACAGAAACCCAAAGCTTTTTCTTTTCTTTCCATTTCAGCCGCCAGTCAATTGCCCCCCCCCTCTCATTTTCTTTGCTCAAATGATCTATTTATAACTCAATTCTTAACCTAAAAAAATGGGTAATATCTAAATTGCCCTTCTTTTTTTTTTTTGTTTTTTTCAAATATTTTCAATTAAAAAATTTATTTTAAAAATCTAATAATGCTCAAGATTAAACTTTTTCACCTCGGGTTTAAATTGAATTTTAAAATTGATAATTTTACGATCCGATTTTATTTGAACAATTAAAGCTAAAAAGGATATATATAATTTAGAACATTTTAAAAGTCTAAAATCGCGACAGTGACTTTTACAAAAATATTAAACCCGAGAGGGGGACAAATCAAAATTGGTTTTTTTTTTTTTTTATAAAAAAAACCCGGACAAAATTAGGTGTCTACAATAGCAGTTTATGATAAGAAAGATAGGTTGATCCAAGCAACAAACACATAAACATGAATTCATTCAACTTATGTTATGTTCCACTTCATAATTCTTGAAAACCCAACATAATCATGAATTACAAATTGCTACTATTGAATAAGAAATCAAGACAATTACACGGATCAAGATTCCTAAACTAGCATTAGATAATTATCAAAATCTATCTAGTTTGCAACCTAAACAAATCAAGACAATATCATGAACAATTCTTGTAGAAGAACATAAACAACTTTGATAGAAAACTAATGATAGATAGAATCTCAAAATAAATTACAAAACATGTATAGGGCTTTGAAATCACCCTTAACCAAAAAGAAGTTTAGCCTTGCATAGGCATTGTCAACATAAACATGAATATTCAAAAGAAAACTAAGAAGAAAAATAAAATAAAAACTAAGAGATTAGAGAAGAAGAAGAAGATAATTGATAAATAATCAAAAGCATGACCTAGTTGGTGGCTCAAAAGATGATATTTATAGAGCTTTAAAGTCTTAGAAGCCCTTTCTTGCTCTTAAAGGAAGCTAGGAGTCAAAATATGGCAATTTTGGACTTTTCTCGTATTTTTGCAGTTTTAGACCTTTTTCTTTCATTTTTTGCATGGATTTAAGGATAGAAACTTGGCGCCTCGGCCTTGGTCCGCGGCCCCAACTTGCTGACTTGGGGATTTTGCTCTCTGACTTCGCTTTCGTGACTGATGCACTGTCTCGCACTTCGTCGGCTGATTTGGATGACTATCCATTGTCCGATTTAGGCATGTAAACTATCTTTGGAAAGTTATTCAAGTCAGATTCAAAAGTCAAGAAGGAAGTTTCTTCAAATAATTTCTTTAACATAATGATTTCCTTGAAACAAGCTCCGGAGGTCAGATCTGCCTGATCATCTAGCACTAAGAATTTGATATTTTTGACTCCCAAGTCTTCTTCCATCTTATGATTGTGACTTATCATTATTGACATATTTTGACTTCATCTCTTCAAAAATACCTATAATTCATAAAAATATAATAATTTGTCTAGGAACTTAAGAATTAAAGCACAAAGTATAAGGAAATAATATATGAAAATGTATGCAATTAAGCACTTATCAAATAAAAAAGAAGGGTTCGAGCGACTGCATTCCTTGTGTATTCTTGTGGAATTATATCAAGAGCAACCCGGATGATGATCATGTGGTGGATGTCTTTGCTCTAGCGATTTACGGTTTGGTCCTATTTTCGAAAGTGGAAGGTCATGTCGAAGTAGCCGTGGTGGATTTCTTTGACCGATTGGACAAACATATTGATCCTTCTCCTGCCATTCTTGCAGAGACGATTAGGTCACTCAGTCACTGTTGAAGAAGAGGTAAAAGATATCTCGAGGGTTGTGTACAACTTCTGTATGTCTGGATTCAGAGTCACTTTTGGGGAGATGATAATTTGAAGCTCCACCCTTACATGAAAATGTGTGTTCCTCTTACAGAATTCAACAATAAGAAATGGTCAAAGAAAGTGGATAAGAAGCAATGGATCAGGACTCTCCATCACTTAGGAAAAGATGATATAACTTGGAGGGCTCCGTGGATGCCACTTAGGTCGATCTTGTACCGTTGTGGTGAGCATTTATGGATTCCACTGTTGGGAATTTGGGGGGCAGTTAGCTATGCACCATTACTAGTACGGAGGCAATATGGATCAGAGCTGTTTATTCCGATGATTCATGATCTTATCTCGATGGATTTCTCCTATGGTGAGCCCAGATATATGGGAAGAATACGTGAAGTCATCATGGCATGGAAGAGGTTATACCGGTCACAAGTGGGTAGGTATACCGACAATGCTACTCCAAAGTATCTAGTATGGAGGGCCAAGAAGCTGCGTGACATTGTGTTTCCCGTCGAAGATGCCTCTGTTCATCCAGTCGTTCTTCAGCCCGAACCGGTAATACAGTAAGAAGTTGAGCTGGTTAGGCAGGAATTAGAAAAAGATAAAGGGAAAATGAAGCGAGAATGTGATAAGCTTCAAGAATATGTCGAGGACTTGAAGACTAGGCTTGAAATCCAGAAGACCAAGACAAGAAAAATAGTCAAAGAGAGAGATACAGCATTGTCCGATATATTAGATCTGCACCGAGAAAACAAGAAGATAAAGGCCACGAGAAGATTTACGGGAGCTAGAATTTCTTTTAAAGCATATGAGAAAGAAATGAAGAAACTTCAAATGGAATTTGACTATTGGAAGAGTAAAGCCAAGAAAGGTAAAGAAAAAGAGTTCGGGTTTTCTCATGAGCGGCAGAAATGGGAGGATACACATTCTTTGATGTCAACCAAGCTAGAGAGATGTCAGCAAGAAAATGAATAGTTAAGGTTCAGGTTGGGAAATGAGAAGGGAAGAATATCCTTGATGCGCAAGGAGAATGAGTCACTACATGCGACTAATCAGACCATAGAGCAGCAGCCGCAAGCCAAGAAAGTCAACATTGCTGATATTGTTCTAGAAAACCAGCAGGGCAAGTGAAATGGTTGAGAGGGTAAAGACTTCGAGAAGTATGACCAGCGACTGTTGCATTTCTTGGAAGAAGCTCAAGACTAGTATGAGCAAATATTTCTATGTAACTCAATGTTGAGAAATGTGTTGTATGAAGTTTTCTATGAATTAATGAAAAAACCTTTGGCTTTGGGATCCGATTTTAAGGCAAATACCATTAGTTTCATCTTCATGAAAACATTCTCCATTTACCAACTCATTCATCACTTTCATTTATTTATTTGTTGATAAACATGTACATTTCAATCATTCATACTTTCATACACTCAATAAATACTTTAAATAAATCACATAGTTCTAATCCATGGCTTTTGAACTCAAAGTAAAAATTAGGCGTCCTCTAAAAGAATCAGATTTTCAGTGCCGTTATAATACCAGATCTCAGGCCAGAATTATGGAAAATGAACAGACTGCCCGTATCGAAATGATGGAAAGGGCTCAGAAGGAACTACAAGAGCAATTGGCTAAATCCCAAGATGAATCTAGAGAGCAGATGGCCAAGCTTATGCAAATGATGAATGCCATGCTTAGGCAGAAAGGACCGGTTAAGAATTCAGTTGTGAGATGAGTGGTAATAAATCAAGAAGGCCGACCTAAAGCCGTGCAATTAAGTGGCCAAACATCCCAAAATACTGGAAATGAGCTTCCGTCAGGGGCAGCGCCTTTTGTTTATATCCAACCGATGGCAGAAGCACAGAACCATGCTCCTTGAAATGTTAATATTGGGGCTGACCCAACTGATCCTGTTGATGTTCCAGATTTTGAAGAGCTCACTAAGAAAGAGAAAGCAAATATGGCCGAATTGAAGAAGATTGAATCTGCTGAATCATAGAAAAATATCAGTTATTGGAAGAGAGGTTAAGGGTCGTGGAAGGTACAGAATTGTTTGGCAGCCTGGATGCCAAGGAAATGAGTCTGGTGCATGGCCTGGTAATTCCCCCTAAGTTTAAGGTACCAGATTTTGAAAAATACATGGGACTACCAACCCGTCGGCACACTTAACCATGTACTGTCGAAAAATGATGGGGCATGATGAGGATGAAAAGCTGCTCATTCACTGCTTCCAAGACAGCTTAACAGGTTCTGCAACCCATTGGTATAATCAGTTAAATCGGACTAAGATCCGCTCTTGGATGGATTTGGCCAGAGCCTTTATGGAACATTACAAGCACGTATATGCTATGAGACCTGACCAATTATCGCTGCAAAACATGGAGAAAAAAGCTACTGAAAGCTTCAAGGAGTATTCTCAAAGGTGGAGAGATCTGGCCACTCAAGTGCAACCCCTTCTGACTAGTAAGGAAACTACGGTTCTTTTCATCAACACTTTAAAGGCACCGTACTATGACAAGTTAGTGGGTAGTGCCACTAAGAATTTTGCGGATATTGTCATATCCGGTGAAATGATAGAAACCGCCATTAAGAGTAGGAAGATGGAAGGTGGAGAATCTGCTACTGCAAAGAAGACAATCTTCGCCAAAAAGAAAGAAGAGGAAACTCATGCAGTCAGTTATAACCACCATCCCTATACACCAACTTCACCTTATACACCTTACCCAACATACAATCCCTACTACACTGCCGTGAACCACCTTACCCAAAACCCTTTTCCTTACACAGCCATACCGCAACAACCGTACTCAACTAGCATATCCCCGCAAATAGCCATTCCCCAAAACACCGTACCAAGCACCCAAAATATTATTCGCAATGACCAAAGACCACCGAGGAATAATCAAAAGCCTCAATTTGATCTTATTCCTACAACCTATGGTGAGTTATACCTAAACTGTTACATGGACAGCTTGTTGCACCGGTTTACCTCCAACCTCTGAAACCACCGTATCCCAAATGGTATAACGCAAATGCTAACTGCGCATATCATGCGAGAATTCAGGGGCATTCGACTGAAGACTGCATCGCTTTTAAATGGAAGGTCCAAAGCTTGATTGATACTGGGGTCATAAAGTTTGGATCTAAGAATGGGCCTAATGTTGCGGGTAACCCATTACCTAATCACACGGAGGCCAAGATGAATGCGGTTTTGTCAGGGAAAGTTAACAGGATAAAAAGGGATATCAGTGAGGCGAAGACGCCAATGATAAAAGTATGGTTTGAAATGGTCAAGGCTGGGTTAGTTCAGGATGAAACTAGTTTGAAAATGGTTGCGAGCAAGATAGAGAATTTTTTTCAGTTTCACAGATGTGAGGGTCACACTATACAGGGGTGTGAAGGTTTTCTAGCCAAAGTTCAGAAAAATAATGGATGAGGGCGAGGCCCAATTCTATGAAGAGACAGAGAAAGAGGTAGATACTACTGAGAATACAGCTGGTTATGGGGTGGACAGACCTTTGGTTATATACTATGATGAGCCATAAGGAAAGGCTATCCCGGTTGATAAAGAAATCGTGCCAAAGTTTATTATAGAGTTACCATCTTTTTTCCCATACAAGGAGAATAAGGACGCACCTTGGAAATACGATTGCAGTATGGTAACGTCGGGCTCTTCAAGTCAGTAAACAGTAACCGATATAATAGGTGTAGGACATCTAACTCACAGTGGTAGATGCTATGCCCCTGGAACCGTTGAACAAAGTTCGATGGAAAAAGTAGAGGGATTTGACAAAGGTAAAAGAATGGCGAAACTGGTCCATACAGATATGGATCAATCAAAAGGAATAGAGAAAAATTCAACCCCGGTTAACAAGGTGAAGGAGCCAATGAATGAGAAAAAGGCTTGCGAATTTTTGAAGTTTATAAAACACAACGAGTACAGTGCGATAGAACAACTGCACCATCAACCAGCAAGGATTTTGGTCCTTTCACTGTTACTAAACTTAGATCCGCGTAGAAATGCTACACCGTGGAGAAGTACTCTTAGATGAAGGTTCTTCTTTGAATGTGATGCCCTTGGCGACCTTGTCCAAACTACCGATCGATGTCCTACATGCTACCCAGCCACACTATAGTCAGAGCCTTTGATGGCATCCGACGAAAAGTGATGGGAACCATTGAAGTCCCACTTGAGATAGGTCCCTGTACCTATAAGGTTGATTTCCAAGTTACGGACATTATCCTGTCTTACAACTGTTTATTGGGAAGGCCATGGATCCATTCTGCTGGGGCAGTACCATCATCTCTCCATCAAAAATTGAAGTTTGTAATGGAAAGACGCATGGTCAGTGTATCGGGAGAGGAAGACATCATAGCCTCTGCGTCCATTGACTCCCCGTACATAGAACCGAGTGAGGATGCTGTAGAATGCTCATTCAGGTCCCTGAAATTCGTTAATGATGTGTTCATCGCTGAATGACATAAAATTCCAGAGCCGAAGTTGTCCAAGAATACCAATTTGGGGGTGAGAACGATAGTATGGAAAAGTTGCTGAGCAAGAAAGGGACTAGGGAAATATCTCCAGGGGATGGCCAGAGCAATTGAAGTAACCGGGAAGAAAGACCGATTCGATCTCGGATATCTCCTAAAAGATCATGAAAAGAGGAAACAAATGGAGAAAAACCTAAAGAGGAGAATGGCCCGTCTCTCAGGTATGGATATAGAGTGGGAGCCCATGACTTTCCCACCAATCCTTCACATCTTTCATTCGGCTGGTTTTGAGTTTGGGGAGAAGGATTCCGATGATGTGTTAGTAATGATAGAACAAGCCTTTGAGAAGTTCTACATGAGCAAGGAAGAACAGATGCAAGACATGGAAATCTGCATGGCCGGGGAAAAAGGAATGAGAAATAGAAATGCAATTTGGGTGGTGCGTCCATGTCCACCGGGCTATGAATTAACAAACTGGAGTGCGACCGAGCTTCCTATAGTTTTTAGGTCTACTCCAGAGTAATACTCTAAAACAATCTTAACTGTCTCTGCCCAAGGACATTAAGAATCTTTCTGTACGGTCTTATGTTTAAAACTCTTCATTTAATAAATAACAATCACGATGCATTTCTTCATATTGATGTGTCCATATTCTTTCATTTTTGTTCTTTCATTTTCTTTCATTATTAATTGCCTATATGCCTTCCTATATTGTTTCTTTCTCACCTATTTGCAGGTGTACAGATGCAGAATATGAGGACCGTCTTGTCAATAATTTTGAAATTAATTTTGAAAGACCCATTTGCACGAGTGATTTTGACGTCAAAGAAGATGCCGAAGATTATGGTATACCCTCGGATTTATTAAGAATAATAGGACAAGAAGAGAAGCAAGTATTGCCTCATAAAGAGCAGTTAGAAGTGATAAACCTGGAAAGTGGAGAAGAAATAAAGGAGGTCAAAATTGGGACCTCAGTGTCACCATCAACAAAGTGTGAATTGATAGCCATACTCTGAGAATATGTCGATGTATTTTCATGGTCATACCAAGGCATGCCAGGGTTGGATCCCGATATTATGGTTCACAAGCTCCCTCTAAGGCCAGATTATAAGCCAATTCAGAAGAAATTGAGAAAAATGAGGCTTGAGATGCTGTTAAAGGTGAAAGAAGAGGTGAAAAAGTAGTTCGACGCCGGGTTCTTGGAAGTGGCAAAATATTCAGAATGGGTAACAAATATTGTCCCAGTTCTGGAGAAGGATGGCAAGGTACAGATGTGATCTGATTACCGGGATCTGAATAGGGCCAGTCCTAAAGATAATTTCCCTTTGCCTCACATTGATACCTTGGTGGATAATACGGCAAAGAGCTCTATGTTTTCCTTCATGGACGGATTCTCAGGGTACAATCACATTACAATGGCATCAAATGATATGGAGAAAACCACGTTTGTGACGATGTGGGGAACGTTTTGCTATAAGGTGATGCCGTTTGGATTGAAAAATGCCGGGGCAACATACCAGAGAGCCATGGTAACTTTGTTTAATGATATGATGCATAAGAGGATCGAAGTCTATGTTGATGACATGATCGCAAAGTCACAAGGAGAAGATGAGCATGTTGTGAATCTTAAGAAGCTCTTCAGAAGATTAAGAAAGTTTCGACTCCAACTAAACCCGAAAAATGCACTTTTGGAGTCACTTCGAGGAAGCTGTTAGGTTTTGTCGTCAGTAAGAGGGAAATCAAGAGTGATCCAGATAAAGTAAAGGCCATCCAAAACTTGCCACCACCTCGTAGTCAAAAGAAAGTGAGAAGTTTTCTAGGAAGATTGAATTACATTGCTCGATTTATTTCTCAACAAATCGATAAATATGATCCAATATTTAAGCTACTTTGGAAGCATGATCCGGGAGAATGGGATGAAGGGTGTCAGATCGTTTTTGATAAATTTAAGCACTATCTATCCAACCCACCAGTGCTAATGTCGCCTTTTCCGAAGAAACCAATGATACTGTATTTATCAGTATTTGAGAAATCTATGGGCTGTGTATTGGGGCAGCATGATGAGATCGGAAAGAAAGAACAAGCAATTTATTACTTTAGCAAGAAGTTCACAGAGTATGAGCTGAAGTATTAATCGGTGCAAAAGCTTTGTTGTGCCTTAGCTTGGACTGCTCGAAGGCTCAGACAATACATCTTGTACCACACGACATGGTTGATTGCTAAGCTAGATCCCATCAAGTATATGTTGGAAACACCCTCCTTGTAGGGAAGAACGACAAGATGGCAAGTTTTGTTGTCAGAATACGACATTGTGTATATGAGTCAGAAAGCTATAAAGGGCAGCGTAGTAGCCGAGTTCTTAGCGAGTCGGGTGGTTGAAAATTATGAGCCTTTGAACTTTGATTTCCCTGATAAAGACTTGATGTGTGTCTCACAAGAAAATGGGATTCTCCCTAAAAAAATATGGAAAATGTACTTTGATGGTGCATCTAATTCCATGGGGCATGGGATCGGCGCAGTGCTCATATCCCCAGATGAAGATTATTATCCTTTCACTACCATATTGGATTTTGATTGTACAAACAATACCGTTTAATATGAGGCGTGTATTATGGGCCTTCGTGCTGTCGTAGACAGAAAGATCAAAACACTGGAAGTTTTAGGAGATTCAGCCCTAGTGATATACCAACTACGGGGAGAATGGGAAACCCGAGATGCTAAGTTAATTCGATACAGAGAGCTCATACTGAGTTTGATGGAGGAAATCGAAGAAGTGAGTTTCAACTACTTCCCCCGAGAAGAAAATCGAATGGCAGATGCTTTAGCCACTTTATCGTCAATGTTTAAAGTAAATGAAGGGGTTGAAGTTGTGCCAATAAAGATGAGCATATACGAGTCTCATTCCCACTGCCTGAGTATCGAAGAAGAAGCGAATGGTCTCCCTTGGTATTACGATATCTTGCAATACATCAAAAGTCAACGGTATTCTGAACAAGCAACAGAAAATGATAAGAGGACTCTGAGAAGATTGGCAATGGGTTTTGTCCTAGATGGTGAGATTCTCTACAAGAAAAGGAAAGATCAGGTTCTATTGAGGTGTGTCGGGTCTGCTGAAACTGGGAGAATCATTGAAGAAGTCCACAAAGGGATATGTGGCACTCATGCCAATGGTCACATGCTTTCTAAACAGATCATGAAGGCAGGATATTATTGACTAACGATGGAAGGAGATTGCATTAGTTATTCCTGGAAGTGCCATAAATGTCATATATATGAAGATAAGATTCATGTGCCTCCATCACCATTGCATGTCATAACTGTACCATGGCTATTTTCGATGTGGGGAATAGATATGATCGGGCCTATTACCTCGAAAACTTCAAACGGACATCGTTTTATCCTAGTGGCCATAGATTACTTCACAAAGTGGGTGGAAGCCGCTTCTTATGCTAATGTAACGAAGTCAGTGGTATGCAGATTCGTTAAGAAGGAAATTATATGCCGGTATAGATTGCCAGAGAGAATCATTTCAGACAATGCTCTCAATCTGAACAATAAGATGATGAGAGAAGTGTGTACTCAGTTCAAGATCAAGCATCATAATTCGGTACCTTATCGTTCAAAAATGAATGGGGCAGTAGAAGCAGCCAATAAGAACATCAAGAAGATCGTTGAAAAGATGACCGATGTGTACAAAGATTGGCATGAGATCTTGCCTTTTACTCTTCACGCATACCGTACCTCGGTCTTCACATCTACGAGTGCCACGCCATTTTCTTTGGGATATGGAATGGAGGCAGTGTTACCTATTGAGGTTGAAATCCCTTCCCTTCGTGTTTTGATGGAGGTTGGTTTAGAAGAGGCGGGGTGGGTTAGAGCTTGCTTTGAACAGTTGAATCTTATCGAAGAGAAAAGAATAAAAGCAATTTGCCATGGGCAGATATATCAGAAAAAAATGATTCGAGCCCACAACAAGAAGGTTCATCCCAGGCAGTTCCGAGAAGGAGAGTTGCTATTAAGAAAGGTTCTCCCTATAGTGAAGGATCCGCGAGAGAAATAGGCTCCAAATTGAGAAGGGCCCTACGTGGTAAAGAGAGCTTTTTCTAGAGGAGCATTGACTGTGACTCGGATGGACGAGGATGGCTTGAGAAATCCCGTGAATACTGATGAATTGAAGAATTACTATGCTTGAAGAAGAAAAATAATAAAAAAAGAAAAAAGAAAAGTGTGATACTATGCACATGGAAATTCGAATGATTCCAAATGTAAAAATGAAAATTCTATATATCTATTTCCCCTGAGGATTGCATTTTAATGAGAATATCAGTGCTTGATATGACGAATGGCCATCTTTCATACTCCTTTCACTAAGTAGAAATTATCCCTAGTCACCCCTTTGAGCCTTAGGAATTCCTTTTTTTTTTTTGAACCTTGATCAATGATCACCCTCTACATTGGAGGGCAAATACGAGGAAAAATAACCTCCTAAAAATCATGGCGAAAAAAGCCATCGAAAAAAAAATTGTGTGAAATCAAAGAATGGCAAATGAAAGCCAAGAATGAAAGAAAAAAATTCCAAAAAAGAAGAGAAAAGTCCAAAAAGGAAAAATGTTTCAAGAATGAATCCTCCTCATGAAATGATCCTTGATCCAATCACCCTTAAACACATTTTGGGCCTATTTACCCTTTCTTTCTAAACCCGAACCTTGGCCTACATTACGTGCTTTTAAAAGTTCATTCTGATCAAGCATGGATATTTAATTTGAAGGGTTTTTTTTTTTCTCAGAATTCATCCCATCTTTTGAATTGACATTTTTACCTTAGAAGCATTATGCATGGTAGAACACAAAAAAAAAAGGAATGTAAAAGGAGTGGTTTAAGCCAAAAACCCGCAAAGGGCGACTTAATACCGAATGGGGGACACTTGGGTTGAAAACCCGCAAAGGGCTGCTCAAGTACTGATTAAGGATTGAATTAATGCTCCGTGTAAATGGGGGAAAGTATCAAAAAATCAGAAGAAATGGGAAAAATTCAGTCTGACGCAACTATGGAAGCCGAGAGATTACCCAAGTAAATTGCTAATTCAAGAGAAATTTCATATGAATTGAAGAAGGAAGGGTCCAAGATATTCCGCATCTGGGGCATCTATAACTTACAACTCTACATTTGTTTCTTGTATCCTTGATATTCACCTCTGTCATCTAAAACATTATTGCAATAAATTCTTGTTATCCCTTTTATGACATTTGGTTGTTTCATACCTTCTTTCATACATTTTGTGATGCATTTTGATTGTTATTAAATTGAATGATGTTTAGTAAATATAAAAAATTCTTTAAACAAAAGGATTTCAGTGTATTACTAACGAGTAGATTTAAATTTTAGAAGAGGTTTGGAACCACTAAATTTTGGAAACACAACCGCACATCATGATGGGAAAATTCACCAAGTAGAGGTAAACAGTGAATGTGTTGAAGACTCTGTCATTAAGTTAAAAAAATTGTGAATTTCAGTGAAATCATAAACTGGACTTTTTGACGATTTATCTTGATTGAAAGCTCCTCAAGTGGGGGCATCAGTGAAAAGTTGAAGACCCCGTCATGAAGTCAGACAGTTCGTGAACCTCAAAGAAATCATGGATTAGAAATCATGACACAATCGTTTGATTGCATTCATCCTTAGGGAATATACATCCTACAAGCATTTGTAAAACATGTCATTTTCATCACTGCATTTGGCTAACATTGCAGGAATCATAGAAATTTTGCTTCCCCAAATCGAACTCGTTTTGCTTCCCATATGAGTCGAGCCCCGAGACCACCGTCGAGGTATTTTGTTTTTAAATCGAACTCGTTCTGCTTCTCAAATGAGTCGAACCCCAAGACCACTGTTGAGGTATTTTGTTTTTTAATTGAACTCGTTCTACTTCTCAAATGAGTCAGACCCCGAGACCTCCGTCGAGGTATTTTGTTTTTAAATTGAACTCGTTCTGCTTCCCAAATGAGTCGGACCCCGAGACCACCGTTGAGGATTTTTTTTAAATCGAACTCATTTTTCTTCTCAAATGAGTCGAACCTCGAGACCACCATCGAGGTATTTTGTTTTTAAATCGAACTCGTTCTGCTTCTCAAATGAGTCGGAGCCCGAGACCACCGTCGAGGTATTTTTTTTTTTTCAATCGAACTCGTTCTGCTTCTCAAATGAGTCGAGTCTCGAGACCACCGTCGAGGTATTTTCTTCTCTTGCAAATAGAACTCGTTTCCTTAAGACGAGTCGAACCTTAATTAGTCAGGGAACTCAATTTAAGGACAAAATCTTCTAGTTACAGTTTTTTTTTGAAAAAAATGATGAAATAAATGGAAATGAAGAATAAAGCAAACTCTTTTTCCTTTTTTTTACATGTGATTTCACTAACCGGACAAAATTATTGTCTATTTATCTTTGCCTGATCCCTGATTCTCAGCAATAGCCAAAGAAGTGCAGTTGTAGACACCTAATTTTGTCAGGGCCTCCTAAGCCATGTAAATTATTCCTTGTACTTTTTTAGAATGCAAAAAATCCCCTCTCATCTTATAGATGGTCCTCTAAGACTTGTGATTCAGAGTTCAGCATGAAAAGTCAATCCAAAAAAAGTCAAATCCAAAAAAGTCAACTCTAAAAAGTCAATCACTGAAAAAGTCAACCCTTAGTCAAAATCAAGATTGGAAGTTGAATTGAACAATGGTGAAAGAATTTTGATAATCCGAGATCTACAACGAAAGATATGGAGTTCGGAAGAGGGATTGCAGAAGTTTAAGTGTAAGGGAAACCCTAATTTGGCAAATTTTGGAAAAAGTGTTTAAACGATCAAATTGGTCGAAATTGGAGGTTCCAAATGATATATAATTAATGACTACGGCTATTGTAAGGACCAATTGGAAGCAGAACCAAAGGAAGAGTCAATTTAAAAGGAAAACCTAAAATTAGGTTTTTGGTTAAAAGGGTAAATTTTGCAAATTTGTGGAAAACTGCAAAGATTGCCCAATTCGGTGAAATTCAAGCCCCTAGTTGATAAAGAATGAGTAAACAAGGATAGTCCAAGGCCCAGTTTGAAGTGAATCCAAAGGAAGAGCTGATTAGAGCAAAAACAGAAAAAATGAGAAAAATCCCAAGTTTGAAAAGGGGAAAACAAAATCGGAGAGGGATTTGATAGTAAAAATTGAGCGTTTTTGGACCAACTCAAATTCAATATATTACAAAGGTATTAGAAAAAGAAAATCCAAAAATCGGACATGTTTTGAGTAAAACCGAGGTTTCGGAGGTTGAAGGGCATTCTTGGAAAATCCCAAAGAAAATTTCAGAAAAAATAGGAAATGAGCTCGAAAAATTATGAAAACTTTCAGATTTGAGTTTTATAATTTTTGGAATATATCGGAGAAGCAAAATCCAGAATCGAAGCCCATTTGAAAAATGGCAAAGTTCGGGTGCACTAAGCCAAAATTCCAGAAGATAATTCCGGGAAAAATAGCAAACAAGCTCCAAAAATTCTGAAAACTTGCAGTTATTAGTTTTATAATTTTTTGAAGAGATCGGAGAAGAAAAATCCAGAATTATAGCTCATTTGAAAAATAGCAAAGTTCGGGTGCACTAAGCCGAAATTCCAGAAGATAATTTCGGGAAAAATAGCAAACAAGCTCCAAAAATTTTGAAAACTTGTAGTTCTGAGTTCTATAATTTTTGGAAGAGATCGGCGAAGAAAAATTCGGAATCGGAGCTCATTTGAAAAATGGCAAAGTTCGGTGCACTAAGCCGAAATCCCAGAAGATAATTCTGAAAAAAATAGCAAACAAGCTCCAAAAATTTTGAAAACTTGCAGTTCTGAGTTTTATAATTTTTGGAAGATATCGGCCAAGAAAAAATCGAAATCTGAGCTCATTTGAAAAATGGCAAAGTTCGGGTGCACTAAGCCGAAATTCCAGAAGATAATTCTGGAAAAAATAGCAAACGAACACCAAAAATTATGAAAACTTCAAGATCTGAGTTTTATAATTTTTGAAAGAGATCGGTGAAGAAAAATCCAAAATCGGAGTTCAAATGAAAAAGGTGAATTTTGGGTGCCACTAACTGGAAAATCCAAAAGAAAATTCTGGGAAAAATAGGAAACGAGCTCAAAAAATTATGAAAATCTCTAGATCTCAATATTACATTTCTTTGGATGGATTGGAGAAAGAAAAATCGGATTTGGGGTCCATTTGCATAAAATCAAGTTTGGGGGGCCAATATGCAATTTTACTGAAGAAACCGAAAAAGACCAATTTTGCAAAATTAAAAGGTGAAAAAAAAAATGAAGGAAATTCTTGAACATACCAGGCCTTGGCCTACCATACATAGGGGAAGGGTAGGGATTTAATTCATTTCATCAAGTGGTCCATATCAAGCTACAAGATGTCATTGTTACTATCTTGAAATGTCATTGCTCATCCAATGGCCTAAATACCTTATGAAAAGATGAGTACATCCTTGAATGGCCAATATCAAATTGCAAGATGACATTTTTATTGTCATGCAAATGTCCTCATCCAATGGCCAATATTGGTGGAAAAAAGATGAGCACAAGTCATCCAATGGTTGGAAATGCATGTAGCTAAATAAAATATCCTTGCTCATCCAATGGCCTAAAAAGATGAGTACATCCTTGAATGGCTAAGATCAATTTGCAAGATGGCATTTTTATTGTCATGAAAATATCTTGGATCCAATGGCTTAGGTTGTGTAGGAGAATTAAATGATTTAATCTCCACCATTCACTAAGAGAGGGGGTGGCCGGCCAAGGGGTATTCAAGGGAGGGGTTTTCATTTTTTTAAAAGACAAGTTGGCCGATTTTGAAAACAAGGCAGTAGCTAAACCTTGGGAAAAAAAAAGATTTTTGAAAGGAAAGAAAGAAAGTTTTTGCTAAGGTAGCCTTTCCTCCTTGGTTCTTACATTTTTTCCTTCTTCTTCATGTTATTCTTCATTTTTTCATATGATTTCCTACTATTTTCTTTGCTTAATAAAAGTTTTATGAAAGCTTTTTTGTTGTTCTTGCTTTTTCAAAACAAATAAAACAATGGTTAGGCTTCATGATCTTGATAAGAATCAAGTGATAATGGTTATAGGGTGGGCTTTGTCCAATATACCAACCATGGAGTTCATTTCCATTTTTTTCTATTTTTATTTATTTATTTGCTACTTTTACTTGCTTATTTCTATTATTATTTATTTTTATATGTATTTAATATTCTTACTAACCATTTTGTTCTGTTGATTTATGATATACTTTTGCATTTTGTGGCTATTTGTCATATAGTTTAGGTCATTTTCATATGCTAGGTCATTTTACATTTCATTTAGACATTTAGGCCATTTTCATATGCTATGTCATTTTACATTTCATTTAGACATTTAGGTCATTTTCATATGCTATGTCATTTTACATGTCATATAGTTTAGGCCATTTTCGTATGCTATGTCATTTTATATTTCATTTAGACATTTAGGCCATTTTCATATGCTATGTCATTTTATATTTCATTTTGACATTTAGGCCATTTTCATATGCTATGTCATTTTACATGTCATGTAAGTTTTAGGTCATTTTTATTATCTATGTCATTTTACACTTCATTTAGACATTTAGGCCATTTTCATATGCTATTACATTTCATTTAGACATTTAGGCAATTTTCATATGCTATGTCATTTTACATGTCATTTAAGTTTTGGGTCATTTTTCTTATCTATGTCATTTTACATGTCATTTAAGTTTTAAGTCATTTTTATTATCTATGTCATTTTACATTTCATTTAGACATTTAGGCCATTTTCGTATGCTATGTCATTTTACATGTCATTTAAGTTTTAGGTCATTTTTATTATCTATGTCATTTTACATTTCATTTAGACATTTAGGCCATTTTCATATGCTAGGTCATTTTACATTTCATTTAGACATTTAAGCTATTTTCATATGCTATGTCATTTTACATTTCATTTAGAGTACATTTAGGCCATTTTCATATGCTATGTCATTTTACATGTCATTTAAGCATTACGTCATTCTCATTATTCCATGTCATTTCCCATGTCATTTTGGACACTAGGTCATGCATATTCCATGTCATTTATTTCATGCATTTTGGCATTTCCCACTTGATTTTTGACTTAAGCCAATCAATGGCTCAAAGCCAAGCTTTAATGAGCATACTTGTGTAAGATTAAGATTTGTCAAGTTGGATTTTCTAACTTTATGATTTTTTCTCATTAGGCAACCCTTCTCCAAATTTTTAGAAATTTTTACCACTGGTTGTAGGATCTTAGAGGAGTCTCTAATATTTTTATTCTGATTTTTGGACCTTTTTATCAAAGGTTTAAAAATGTTTTTTGGTTAAGCAGTTTTTTACCCACTGTTCTGTCTTTCATGAATTTTCGGGTAGGTCATCCTTAGTCTAAAACTTAAGCCAATTTTTCCCATCAGGGTCGACATGTTCTAAGTCTCCCATAATTTTTTTATATTTTTTTGAAATTTTTTAGAAGGGTAAAAAAATCGGTTTCCAAAACTGGTCAGTAAAGTCAGATTTGTTTTTTAAGAATTAATAATTTTTTGTTTTGTTTAAGGCACTAAGAGGGGGCTGATTTAAAACATCAGTTGCTGTCTTAGGTTAATTTCCAAGTCATTTTAATCCTAAAATTTGATTTTATAAAAGTCGGGTCAAAGGTGGTCAACTCCGGGTTTCAAAACTAAGAAAAATTAGAACCTTTTAAAGGGTATTTTCGGCCAAAACTTTTTTCACTCAAAAATTCCAATTTTATTTAATCCAAGTCCAAAATCCGAGTTAGAAAATCCAACTTAGGTCTCTTCCAAAGGAAGTCGAATGTCTTTTTAGATATACGAATATCCTTATTTTTTGGGAGAAATACATTTCTATGCATTTGCATTTTTCATATTCATGCATATTTTATGACATTTATTTTTGCTATTTTTATTATGTAAATTTCATATATATATATATATATATATATATATATATATATATATGTGTGTGTGTGTGTGTGTGTGTGTGTGTGTGTAAATATTCCATAGTGTTCAGTCTTTGCTTTGATTTAGATTTTATGTTGTCATTTTGATTATGGCTTAATTATGAATATTGTATGATAATTCTTGTCATTTAATTTAGATTTTTGCTATGTCATATAGATTTCTAATATGCCATCTAGGTTTTATCATGTCATTAATTTTTGCCATTTAATTTAGATTTTTTCTATGTCATATAGATTTCTAATATGCCATCTAGGTTTTATCATATCATTAATTTTTGCCATTTAATTTAGATTTTTGCTATGTCATATAGATTTCAAATATGTCATCTAGGTTTTATCATGTCATTAATTCTTGTCATTTTTTAAGATCTTTGCCATGTCATTTAGATTATGCCATGTCATCTAGATTTTACCATGTCAAGCATGCCATGTCATTAATCCATATGCCATGTCATTCACTCATATGCCATGTCATTAGTAGTAATTTGCATATTCATAACTATCTCTTTTAAATGTTTTTTTAATGCAATAAAAATAACGATTTTCAATAAAATAAAGTTATTCCCGAGTTAAAATAATTCATGAATTCTCTTCCGGGTTGCCGGGGAGAACATCATCAATTATCATTAACAAAGGAATATCTTTCTTTCAAATAATGAGAATGATTCGAAAATTTTCTAAATAAATAAAAAAAAATTATGTTTTGCTGGGTTTGCCGGGGAATATAGGAAAATTTTAAGTTAATAAATTCCGGATCATTTTTGACTAAATATGGGATTATTTTTCTTTAATATGGGAATTATTTTAAAATGCTAGTTTCAAAACCGACTTTCACCAAGACTCAAGACAATACATGATTAATAAGGTACCGTTTTATACGGGCGTTGTGGGGGTGCTAATCCTTTCCCGCACGTAACCGATTCCCGAACCCGTTTCTTTGATTTCTCTGGTTTAAAAGCGCAGACTTTGAAATTGGTTTTAAAAATGTTTTAATTTATTTTAAAATGTTTTACAAAACCGGTTTTAATAGGTGACCGATCGCATCTAGCCAAAAAAAGTCGTCTTTTCCTCTGTCTGTTTTGTTTTTCCTCACCTCACTCGAACGAGTCCCCCGGCGACGGACGGATCACGTATCGACATATAACATTGCATACCATTGTCTAAAATGAAATATAGTTTTATGTATATATTAATCCTCGTTGTTACATATTTTACCTTTTAATTGAAAATATTTAATTTGAAGTATACTTAACATGAGATTTTACATGTGAAATTCAAGTTTTAGTATGAATAGTGAAAAATTAATAGAAATATTATCGGCTTATTATATTGTGAAAGATAGCTTGTTTCTAACATGTAACCAAAAAAAAAATCCAAAGTTTAACTCAATTGATTTATACAGTCATCTTTAAAAGGTAACATTCAACAGATATGGAATTCGAATCCCAATATCTGCAACCCCTTTCGATATTTTTCTATCTCATGTTACGATCTCTAATTTGTACCAAAAATCATGTAACGAAAATGAAACTTGTCAATATATATATATATATATATATATATATATATATATATATATATATAAAGTCATTTTGACATTAAACAAAATGTCTATGTAATAATTTGTCGTGAATAAAAAATTAATCTTTCATCAATGGGTAACTTTAAGTTAAAGTTCTGTTGTTTAATGAGTATCTGTTGTGGTTAAAAAAATAAATTATAGTGGCAAAGTACAAGAAGAAGACTATGATTTATGATAGGAATTTATGTTTTCCTTGTGTAAATTTGGTGCTTGATAGATTAGTGATTAAAGCATTGTATTGAGAGAAAAAAATATCTATAAAAAAAAAAATACAAAGATATAAATGAAAACATATATAGTCATTTTTTTAGCAATATAGGATTAGCTAGTACAAGCAAATGAATTCTCTTAAATGAGGGTCAGTTGGTATATTTAGCTTCCTCTATTTGCCTGCCCTTTAGCTAGACTTAACTTTAGTACTTTTGTTTGGAAAATGTTGTAGGTTTTTTTTTGGGCAATGAAAATGTTGGAATTGCAACTATATTTTTTTAGAAGCATTTTACGTACAATTCTGCAATTGTCCAGTCATAATAATTTTTTTTTTTTAAGAGTCTACAACTTATAAGTGTAGGTTTCATATAAAATTTTGATAAATTTCATATAATTTTGAAATGTTATTGGATAATTATAATACAATAATTGTAGGTGATGCGCTTTTTCACTTTTTAATCTAGAGGATTTGGTTCTAGAATTTTATTATATTTGAAAAATCATCTTATATATATCAACGATAGAAAATTTAAATTTTACAAATGCGTTTAGATAATTGACACATATATAATACACCATTAATAAAATAATAATTATTAAGTTGACATAATTATTAGGATTATTATTTAATATCATACATCGACGTTTAATTTTTTAAACTTTACAAACAAATTTAAATAATTGATACATGTCTACTTAAAATAATTTCATTTCTAAAAAAAATCTATTATTCAATTATTAAACGGATAGGTGGTATCCACCAACATTCCATAAAATAAAAATCCTAAATCTCAATTTTTTTTTTCAAAATTCAAATTCGAATTTTATCAAATTTAAAAACTTCATTCAAGGTTTTAGATTTAGAGGAAAAGATTATCAATTATTGAAATACATTGGTGGAGTTCAAAGTATAATAATCCATTACATTATATAACAAAGCATTGCCATGCCTCATTGCATTAATTGAATTGGAATTTGTAAGTTCCAAACATTGGAAGGGCTTTGCTAACGAGTATTCTTAGGACACTCTTTAAGGTTAATTAGTATATTATTTATAGTAATAATATTATATTAAATGTAAAAGTTGATAATTTTATTCATCATTTTCAATACATTGAGTAAAAATATTACTATATCTAGTAACTTTAAAGAATGCTTTTAGAACACTCATTAGCAAAATCTATATTGGAATTCATGAACATGGAGTTGCTTCTAAAACATTGATTAAAACACATGTCCAACACATTTGGCGGAGGCTGCTGACATGCCGCACTGGCGGCCGTGCCTGCTGCCTGTTGGGCTTTTGCTTCAATCTTAAAACTCTTCAATTCCCTTTAATGTAGTCAACTTTCTGTTCTTTTTTTTTTTATATATTTTTCTTCCCTTCACATTAATTTTCATTTCGTTTGGGGACTTTAACTAAGCTGCTCTCAATAATGGTAATGACCTGTTCTTGCTATGATATGAAGAGCGGCTCTTTAAGAAGTTGGCAACAAAAAAAAAAAAAGCTCATTAAACCAAGAGAAAAGTAGGGATTAGGGAGTAGCTTGTTGTTGCCCTCTTTTAGCATAAGAGAATAAGGAAATCCAATGTTTGAACCTCCCCTCCTTTGTATCTCTTAGTTCCCATACTAAAACCAACTTGTTTAAAATTTAATATTGTCAATACTTAATTTAGTTGGTTCATACAATTATTTTTAAAAAATAATATAAAATTCAAATCCCAACATTTATAATTCTTTCTTTTATTCTCACTCCATTCTCTTTATATAAAAGAAAATAACTTTATTGTATTTTAAAGGTGTCAAAATGGGTAAGTTAAGAAGGCCCAACAAGTTACAGTTTGGGTACAATGTTGTGTTGTGCCAGGTTGGCTCAAAATGAGTAAAATATGGATCGTGTCAGATTTCTTGGGTGGATGGTCCGGTATGACTTGTGATCCAAGGGCATTAAATATCGTGCCGAGCCTGGTCCGACACGTTATAACTTACCTTGGACCTTGAGTTTTGGTCCAAATTTGCACAAAATAATCAATTATTGGACTCCAATTTTGGGCTATTTGAGTAAACAATTTGATATTCGAGTTCGAGTACTCAAAACTTACAATCACAAAGAACTTAAAGCTTAATTTAAATGGTTTACTCATTGATTAAAAAATCAGATTGGATTGACTAGTTTAAATAATAAATTTAAATCTGACATTAGTTAAACCGAAATAAAATTGATTCAATCGATAAAAAATAAGATTAAACCGGTAAAAAATCGGTTATATATATTATTTTTTAAAAAATTTTATTTGTAATTAATGAGATTTAAATCTTTAACCTTTTAGTTTTATATTAAAGACCATATTCTTAAGCCAAATGTATATTTTTATTAATTATTAACTATATTTAATATTTATTTAAGATTAAACTTAATGTTTAAATATTAAAAAAAATCATCAAATCGATCGATCTAATCAATTGGATTAAGAACCAAAGATCTAACCGATTCAATCTCTAATCCGATTTTTTAACCTTGGGTTCACTTACTTTTTTTTGAAAGGTAATTCTAATAAAATTAAGATTCAAGCTTCAGTACTTGCATATTTTCATTCACTACTTCCTCTAAGCATTCACCTCCTTTGTTTCAAAAAAAAACTTTAATTTTTAGCTAGCTTTCCTGAAAGGACATGGAAAAGGTTACTTGAATCTTGCCTTTGCTTTTTAACATGCCTAAAAATGGTCAGAGTACTTGAAGGGTTATATCATTTAGTACAAATTAATCATTTTATTATAAAATTGAATAATTTAATTTTTGTTCTTTTAAAAATAAAGCAAAAAAATAAAATTACTAAATGAACATTTAAAAAAACCGACGTAGCATTTAACTTATATTTAATTAATGATATGAATGTCAAAATGTTGACGTAGTACTAATAAAATATATTTTTTAAAATAACATGGACAAAATAAGTAACTAAGTTGTTGAAAATGTCACATCAAATATTGAAAATATATTTATTTTGTCCGTGTCAGCTTAAAATAATATATTTTATTGGTGCCATGTCAGTATTTGATATCCACATCATCAATTAAACATAGGTTAAATGTCACATCAATTTTTTTAATGGTTCATTTAATGATTTTACATTTTTGCTTCAATTTAAAAAAAAAAAAAAAAAAAAAACAAAGACTAAATTAGTCAATTTTATAATAGAGAGATTAATTTACACTAAATGATATGGTAGAGGGACTTTCAAGTACTTTGACCGCCTAAAAATTATGTATTTACCCTTTCAAGTTGTTAACCTTGTTTGGGTTTTACACAGCAAAAATCTCACAGCTCAGCAATTTTTAACAGAAGATCACAAACCTTGTTTGATAAGCCCAGTTATGAAATTCAACAAGGGGTGGCCAAGATTTCAAATCTTGATTGTTCTCCTTATTTTCTGAATAGAATTTTCGAATTTGCTCATCTCAATGTCCAAATTCAACAAAATCATGGTGCCAAAATTTGCAATTACTTAATCTGGTTGATAAATAATGTTGATGTAAGGATTGTTGGATTACGTTCGTTATGAGATATTGTTTGCTTTGGAGGTATAAAATTTGTTCTCACGATTTTTTCTTTTGAGAAAACCGTAAGGACAAAACTGTAGAATGATCTTTAGACTTCCAAAACGAAAAATACCTCATAACAAGCACAATCCAATAATTTTTACATCAACAGAGAGAAACTTTTTTTCTAGTTAATTAGGGTTTCATTTTTATTGAGAATATTTCAAGATTAAAAACTTTGAATATACCAAGTCGATATATGAGAGAATACGCTCTTAAGATCGTTTTGGATCATGGTTAGGCTTAGACAAAACTTGAAGATATCCTTATCTTAATTAACAAAAAGAAAATCCATCTAAAATAGTATATTAACTTAAAATCCTTAATAAAAGCCTAAGCTGTAACCAAAACTGTTGTCCTCTCAACACAATCCCAGCCTGTATTAGTTGATAGAACAATATTCATTAAGGTATTAAGGCAATTTTTGTGGTTGGTGATAGAATTGACAAGAGATTGACTCAATTCTCACTTGATGGTATATTGTCCTATCAATTGAAAATTTCTTCAAAATGCAAGCATTACTTAAAACATGCCCCCTAGAAGTATCAAACAACCATATGATTAGAAAGTCCAAATCAACTTTACAATAATGAAAGTAACTGCCATTGATTGATTTTAATTTCAATTTCTTTCATGCTTTTTAATACTAATCATTTCATGTAATCAAGTTGAATTTTTTTTTTTTTGGTTGCCTTTAGTTTGGTAGAGTTGAGTGGGATTTGGAGGATTGGGACATATTGCCAAATGCTTCATAACAACCTTACACATGATTACATTTGATTTTGATTATCTAACCAAATTAGCTAAAAAGTTGAATGTTTTTAGGGTTTTGTTTTCATAACTTAAAGTATAAGGGATTTTTGTTCAATTTGGTTCATCAACCATGATATCTATGGCAAGCCTACTTTTGTTTGAAATTCAAAAATGTAAAGTGTGACATAAAACCATTCATTTTCTTTTAATGACTTCTCCTTTTGATTTCTGATTTTTGGGGTCTTTATCACTCAAAAGAAAATTCTTTTAAACAACTTTTCCATGTCTCCTTGAATATTTTCCTCAAAATGGGCAATTTCTAGAAGTCCAATTACCATTTGCTAGAATCCCCTATATCAAACTTCCATTAGTTTAATGTTCATGAAAGCAGTTGGGGAGAGCTGAATGTTTCATTGCAAATGAAGAAAGAAGCAGAAAATGTAGTAGCATTAAAGTGGAAATTTGAAACTAGAGCTTAACTGAGTTGGTTCATACAGTTATTCTTAAAAAGTGACATCCAATAGGTCGAGTTTAAATCTCAACATTTACAACTCCTTTCTCTGTTCCTAAGCTACTTCCTTTGTACCAAAAAAAAAAATTGAAAATTTTGAATGGTGGAAAACGTAGAATTGAAGGAAACATTGAAGATAAGACTTCAGAGATACAAAAGAGAAAGCTTTTTTCTTCAAGAGCCATGCTCTTTGTGTTCATGAAATGTTGGACTTTTAATTTTAATAATCAGAATTTTAATTTTTTACTCCAGACAATTTCAAATATAAAAAGAGCTTTTTTTTCAACTGAAAATAAAAAGTTCTCAAATTCCATTACTCATCTCAGAATTTTGATTTTTACTACCAAATGAACTGCAAAAAGAATTCCCATGAGGAAGAAAAAATAAAAACAGAAAATAAAGACTCAAATAATTAATGACCTTTTTAGGACCTACTCATTTCTAAAACCTACAACTCTGCTACCCTTAAGCTTCCATTTTCTCTACCATTTTTTTTTCTCAATTCTCTCATTAAAATCCCTCTCTACTATCTAAAATATTGGTCATATATTGCTCCTATTTCCCCCCATTCCAACCCTGTACAAAAAAACAATGAACAAAGAGATAAAATAACAGTAACAAAATGACACAAGAAAAAAAAAAAAAAAAGAGAGGGAAACAGAGATGAGAAAGATTATCCCAACAATGGGATTTCAGAATTCTCCACATTTCTCCCTCATATATAATCTAATGCTGGGTTGCTTTTATTTGGAATCAGCTCTGGTGAATTGGCGACCATTGTTGTGGTTGGTGCAGCATCAGGAGTACCAGTTTTCGTTCTCATCTCCAGCACTTTCTTATGAGAATTTGAGTGCAACGATGGAGTGAATGTCGGACTTGCAGCCGGCCGGTACTCCGGGAAGAGCCTGCCGGACTTGTATCGGACACCACAAGCATTGCAAAGGGTTTTTGGTCCCATTGGACCTGCCCTCCATTGCGGTGTCTTTGTTATCTCGCAATGCATACATTTCCTAACTGCTTGTCCGGTTGGATTTTGAGTAGTGTTATCAGCAGGAGCAGCTGGAACTGGAACTGGAAGTGACAACTTGATCTTTTTCTTCTTATGTTCCGGGTTAACTTGCCTAGGTATTTTGATCAAAAGCCGAGATTCAGCATAGTTCTCGGAGTCAGAAGGCACCTTGGGGATGACAAGGAACGTCGAAGGATTAATGTCATTTTCGTTGACAGATGAAGTAGGGGAGATGAGCTGGATCGCCGGACGAGGGTTGAAGGTGGCAGGGCGGGGACGTTTGCTACGTGCACGACCACGCCTTCCGGCTGGGGCGGCAGCCGATTCAGGAGGACTGCGCGGCGGCAATGTTTTGTCTCCTGAGCAAGAGCTGCTGCTAATTTCAAGAACAGAAACCGGACTGGAAGTCTGGAATTGATGATGATGGGATGAGTCCTTATTGATTGAAGAAGACTCTTCTTTCTTAATTGTCAAGCTTGCTCCACAATGAGAATCTTCAACAAAGTTTGACAACCATTCCAATTGAACAATGTCTTCATACTGCAAAAACAACAAAATTACCCAAAACTTTAATTAGCCAAAAGTAATATTAGTCTCTAATAAATAAGACTATTTTTTTATTTTGATAGAAAGAAAAATTCAAATATGTTTTTTTAATAAGAGAAATATTAACTAATGTCATTAAAAAAAAAATTTGAATATAATTAATGATTTACTTTTTTTTAATTCAATAAAAATTATGTATTAAACACACAAAAAAAATTAATTGATAACTAAATAATTCTTAACTGGTGCCAAAAAAATCCTTTTAATAAAAGTACATACATTTATCATTAAATTAAATATTCAGATACATAAATAAAACTATTAATGAAAATGATTAATTATTAAAATCAGGCATTTGAAATTCTTAAAAGTCCAACTTAGATAGATTAAAAAGTGACTATTATAATTTTTTTTATTAAATATAATTTTTTTTAATACAAAATGATTATAGATATTGAGATTTGAATTTTATATATACTTACTAGATGTCAAATTTTAAGAGTGATTGAGTTAAACTCCGGATTTAAATATAATTTATTTATAATGCATAGTATTTACATTTTTTGCCAACTAAGCATGCATAACTAATCACATGACAAATCATGTGACTTCCATAACTGAATCAATAATTATGCCACTAAATAATGCAAAAACTCTTGGGTGGATTCCACAATTCCACCCACGTAGCCGACAATCAATATAAAAAATAAATAAATAAAAATCATTAAATTTTTTATTTAAAAAAAAAACATATTAACTAAGACCCCCACAAAATTAGCTAAATTCCAAAAACCCAAAAAAAAAAAATCCAACTTTAATAAGTAAAATGACTAAATGAGTAACACTTATGACGTCATCATTGTAAAACAAAAAGAACATGACACTAACCGGAACAGAGAGTTCCGCGGAGAGGTCGGAAGCACTGTTGTTGGAAAAAACTGAGTTAGAACCAGGTAATGACTCGGAATCAGCTGTCCAAATGCTAGGAAAAGCGGCGGCGTTGACGGCGGAGTCAGAGGCGTATAAGCCAGCCTCGACATCCTCGTTAGGGAAGTCGAGGAGGTCATCTATGTGGTCGAAGAAGCTGCCGCAGTCTATCTCATCAATGAAGTCCGTTGGTCCAATCATGTTTTCTTTATATTAATAATTTAAAACAAAATAACCTGCACAACAAAAAAAAAAAGGTAAAATTATTATTATTTTTGCATGCTAATTTCTCTCTTTTTATATATATATAAAGAAAAGTACCCACTACAGCTACTCAATAATTGAGTCTCAGTTTTAAAACTTGAGTTTCGATCCGTGATATTTATAATTATATATTTATTTTGAAAAAAATATATAGTTTTATATGTTTGAAAATTCAAATTTGAGTAACTTTGAATTGAAATTTGAAAGTATTTGAGAACTTTAAAGAAAATATACTTTCTATTTGTCAAAAAAAAAAAAGATTTTATTTTATTTTTTAAAAATGGAAGGTGAATTAAAATTTAAAAAGTGTAACCAACACATGGAGTAAGTTAGTGCAAGGTGGTCCAATGGTAGCTAAAATTTTGGTTTATTTGCAAAAAAGGGATTATTGATTTTTAATATTGTTTTTCAAAAATTTTAAGGAAAAAAAAGATGGAGGGATTCTGAAGCAAACCTTTGTTACTCAGTGAGCACAACTTTCTGGCAAAAAGAGACAATTTCCAGGAAAATGCAAAGAATTTGCTTGAGAAACCTGCAAGAAAAGTTAACAAATTTGTTAGTACATAAAGTACTTTAATAGTTGAAATATACATTGAAAAGTGAAGGAAAGAGGAATTCAATTTTGACAACTATGATTTCCTTCAGTAAAAAAAGAAAAAAGAGTGGAAAATTTGAAAAGTTGGTAATGACTGAAATAATGAAAACTGGTTCTCAAATTCAGTTCAATTTCTTGTCAAATTTCTCTACTTTCTCGGCTACCAAACAGAGTATTATTGATGAAAAGATTTTAAAAGAATTGCTTCTTGAACCCAAAATTCTATATCTTACTCCCTGCCGACACTAAAATTTTCAATGTAACACCAATCCAAATGTTCAAACAAGAAAAAACAACTCACTGAAAATGCTAAACTTGAACTCAAAAACTAAAATTCCCATCCCAAAAAAAAAAAACCAAAAATTCATTGAGAATCCCAAGAAACTCCAAGAACCCAATTTCAAAAAATCTCCAAAAGAATGAAATTTCAACTACCTAGCAATCAAAAAAGTTCACAACCCAGTTCATCTTTGTGTTAAGTTAGTGAAAAGAAGAATGTAAATTAGTAGTAGTAGCAAAGGCAATGGGCTTTGAAGCAATACCTTCAACAAAAGGAGAGAGAGAGAAGGGGGAAGCAAAGAAGGGAAATGGGGGAAGTTTTGAAAGGAGAGAGAGGAAGGAAACAAAGGCTAAAAAGGAGAGGATTGAAGAGGGGGGGGGTTTATGGTAGGTCAGCATCCTCCTTCATTGCTAGCTGTATTTTACTCTCCTTCTCCTCTGTCTTGATGTTGAAGTTTTCTCTCTCTCTCTCTTTCTTTCATTACCTTACCTCCCTTTGGGTCCCACTTCCTAATCTTTTTCATAATTTTAATTTTTCCCAAGTTTTCAATTTTCTTTTTCTACCCAAGGGTTTTGAAACATTTCATTCTTTAAAGTTCAAAGTAAACAAATAAAAAAATAAAAATAAAAAACACTTAAAATTTGGTTTTTGACACATAAAATTGTTTTTTTAATTAATTTTATTAGAGTATTATTTCATTTATGGATGAAATTTTTAAAATTTATAAATAAAAGAGGTAAAATATTATTATATATTTATTTATTATATTAATTTTTTATTTTTATTTCTAAAATTAAATTAAATTATGAAATAAATTTCAGATTTTATTAGTATATGAGAAATATTTATCTGTGTCTAGTGACATTAGTTAAAGTAATACATATAAAAATATATATATAATTAATGTATTACTTTATCTTAAATTCAATAAAAATAATATATTAAATATAAAAAACTTTGAACTCTTAATATATTTATAAAATAAAATATTAATTAGTGTTCAATAATATTAGTTAAAGTGATATAAATAAATTATTTTTCTTAAATTTTATAAAAATTACATTAAACATAAAAAAAATTCTAAAATAATAATTAAATAATATTTTTATAAACACATATTAACTTCTCTAAATAAATAAATAAAAAAGTCAAAAGTAAGAAACTAATCACGCGTGGAGGTGGAACGTGGATGGTACGTGCATCGAATTTGACTGACATGGCATTATTTCATTGGAAATATTGACGTGGCAATCAGAAATTGCGAGTGGGATTTTTTCTTTACTTGGTTTTCACATTCCGTGTGGATTAGATTTGCCACCCATTTCCCATAAAAATACAACTTTTATTTTCTCTTTGTTGTCAAATAACCTAACGCGGTTGTTCTATTGTAATTGATTAAAAATAATTATTAAATCTTTATTTAACTATTATTTTAGAATTTTTTATATTTTATAATATTATTTTTATTCAATTAAAAAAATTAATTCATTAATTATATTTTTTTTCTTAAATATAATTTAACCAGTGACTTAGCTGATTAACATATCCTATTTTTATTTTTTAAATTGGGAAAAATAATTAGCTTCTAAATTAAGTTTTTTTCTAACATATGAACATAAACTTTACCATTTAGAAAAAAAACTTATATATAATGTAATTGATTAAATAATAATTAGTAATTTTTATTTTATATTTAATTAACTTTAAATCGTTTTGAAAATTATAATTTTGCATTATGTTTCTTATTTTTGTTATGGATTTTGCTAACGAATGTCTTAAAGGTATTTTTTAAGGTTATTGAATATAATAATATCTTCCATCAATGCATTGAAAATGATGAATAAAATTATCAACTTTTGCATTTCATACAGTGTTATTACTATAAATAATATATTAATTAACCTTAAAGAGTGACCTAAGGACACTCGTTAGCAAAATCCATTTGTTATTTACTTTATGTTATTGAAAGTAAAAAAAAAAACAATAAGTGCATTTAAATAAAAAATTTATTCTAATTATTCTCAAAATAAAATGCATTATTTTTCTTGTATAAAGTATAATCATATATTAGAATTATAATTAGTGCTGCAATAAAGTTATTTGTTTTTTTTTTGTTGGGATAAGTGTTATTTGTTCATTTTTAATAATAATAATTTATCATTTTTTGAAATAAGTAATTAATTTTAAGATTTTGTTAACGAGTATCTTAAAAGCACTCTTTAAGATTACCATATATAATAATATCTCCACCCATTAATTGAAAATGATGAATAAAATTATCAAATTTTACATTTAATACAATATTATTATTATAAATAATATTTTATCCTAAAAGCATTTGTTAGTAAAACTCTTAATTTTATACTTTTATTATTAAAAAATTAGATATGTCGTGTACATTAACAGCATAATTTTAATGCATTCGTGTTGATATGTTTTGTGTAATAAATAAAAATTGATTGAGGTGATGGCATAGAATTCAATTTTATTAAAAAATGATTTTATTTCAACTTAATATGCAATTTGTATTTAATTGCAATACATTAATTTCGGGAGATGAAATGAAGATAGTTGAATAAGCCTTGATATTTTTATTTCTTAGCTACTTAAAACATGTTGCCATGTACATTTGATTCCATAAATGTAGACCAATCAAAAACTTATTTACTTTATATATACATGTTTTTGAATGAGATTTTAAATTATCCCACATTTTTTATCTTAAATTATCATTTTTTTAATTGATATTAACTACTAAATTATGAAATTTGATGGGAAAATTTATTAATATCATAACGGAAATGTTAAATAGTATATAGTGGCACTAACTAATTGACATATATAGAAAAAAAAAAATTGTAACTAATACATTATTATTTTCTTGAATTAATAAAAAGTAATGCATTAAATGCGAAAAAGCTTTTCAAAATGATAAATAAATAATCTTTAACTAATGTTTATAAGTATCGTACAAGCAGACCCATATCATAAATATCTTTATTGTAAGGTCTAATTAGTTTAAATTTTGATAAACTTATATATTACATTAATTTTGTAGAAAGTGAAAAAAAAAATATGGAAGCTACACGTATATGATGTAAAACCATGTATGCATTGTTAATACTACTCAATAACGGATCCAAGAATTCGTGATTAATTTATTTATGCAATCACCTTTAAAAAATGATATTTCATAAATATAGATATTAAATGTAAACACTTGTGAGCATTTTTTCAATTCCCAAATTACGACGTCTCTTGTTCAAAAAAAATATTGGTCAATGATCACTAATTAATTAGAGCTTTTTATTTTTATTTTTTTGTATAAAGAAGGTTACAATTGGTATTTAAATTTTAAATTTATTAGATATCATTTTTTAAAAGTGATTGTATGAATCATTTGCGTTAAAACCAAGATTCAGAGCTGTCTAATTTAATACATACATCTAGGCACCTTGTAAAATCTTGACTTTGTAATTAGAAAATTGTATAAAGTTATGGTTTTTGAACAATTTTTTTGGTCCCCTTCTACTCATTCTCAATTATTGTCTCTCTTTTTAGTAGAGGAAGAAGGCCAGAAAAATAGTCAGCAGCAAGCGAATGAAATTTGGGGCATTCTACAAAATTAATTTTACTTTTTAACTTTTTTGTCATTTTATTTTTCTACTTACTGTCCATAATAGAGGTGCTCATGGCCGGATCGAGCCGGATTTAAGTATAGTATCAACATTATATATACTTGTTCAAGTCTGGTCCGGTCCAAAATATAAGTCTCAAATTTTGCCAAATTCACTCATATTTATAAATGAGTAGTCCAAACCCGTTTAGACCCACACATATTATTTTTTTTCTAAAAAAGTTTAAACAAATTTTTTTCTAAAAAAGTTTAAACAAATATTTTTTCATTATTATTTTATTTTAGTAATTTAATTTAATTTTTTTATTAAGTTCTAAAATATGGATAATTTATCATATTTTTAAATGTTTACACTATAATATTATATATTTTTATTTTTATATGATATAAATTACATAATGTATAAAATATAAAAATAATATATTATATAAATAAAAATGGGTCGGGTCAAACCGAGCTCGAGCCTTGATTGTTAAAACCAATGTTCGATCCATTTTCTAAATGGACTTCATTTTTTTTGTCCAAACCCATAGTTCGGGTTTAATATTTTTGTTCAAATTTTCTTAAATATGGACAGACTTTCAGACTTAGACGAATAGTCTGACCTTTGACCAGGTCTAGTCGATAGTATAGTTGATAGAAATTATGTTTCATCTCCTTTTGTTATTTTTTTATTATTATTATTTTAAGTACTTAAACTTTAAATTTATGGATGTAAATATTACTACTAATTAAACATCTGTTTAAAGTTATCTTTACAAGCAAAATTCAGATTGACTCAAGAAATATTTTGTAACTCTTGAACTTAACCTTTTTATATAAATGATTTATTTATATTTCCTTTTAATTATAATTAATATTTTACAAGATGATATAAATATCCACAATACTTTAAAAAATATATAAAGTCTTTTTCCACTTTATTTAAAGTAATTAAAAGGGAAAATCTAAGTAAAAGAGGCAATTTGCTGTCACTGGGTAGGATTTGCCTATTATTTTATTATATTACCCTCAACACCTAATGCAAATTAATTTACTTTTTCTTCCCACCCCACTCTGTGGATGGGAGGTTGTTCAAAATTGGAAAGGGCATTATTTAAAATTTTTAAAATAATGTTTTGGCCATTTAAAAAAAAATATTGATTTTTTAAAAATATGAGAAAAAGGTTAATTAAAGTTGACTGCATAACAGAAACATGTTTGGGGTTTTAGCCCCAGAGAAATGATGAAGCTCACTCACTCCAAAATCTCCTTTCACTATCTTTTAATTAACTTGAATTGTACTCTTTGCATCAATTCCTTCTAAAATACTCACTCTTTTTTTTTCCCTTCTGAAAAATCTGCTAAAATATTTGAAAAAAGATTCAATTTTTCTTTTTATTTTTTCAAACTAACTTGGGTTGCACTCTTTGAATCACTTTCTTCTTAAAGACTTCTCCTTTTTCTTTCAAAAGCAAAATTAGGGTTGAAATCCAATTAGCCTTTTTATGTTAAGTTGGAGAGGTTAGGCTCTATGCACTATAAAAATTAGATTTGCTGCCACAATATTCAAACAATGGGTTCATCTTCAAAACTATGGCAATGGAAAAATATCAATATAATTTTATAGCTTGATGGTATCTCATTCTATTGAAAAATTTAGGTCCTGGGTTTGAAATTAGATATATTTGGTGATTGATAAGATGAAAAAAAAAAAATTGAGAGGAGGTTATTTCTAGTTTGTTGATTAATTAACCCATTTCTAAAGGGAAAAAAAAAGTGTTTTCCTCTTTTGCAATTTTTTTTGGTTAAATGATGTGATATATCATAAATACTTTTAGAAATGATCTAAACATGCATCACTAAGGACGAGAAATTATCTCATTCACTTTTAGTGGAGTTTTTAAATTTCACGGATAACGCATACTCTTAAAGTATATTTAAAAATAATAATTAAAAAAAAATAAAATATGTGACAGTCTTTTAATCTCGCTTATGAAATTAAAAAATTACGCCATCAATTTCTCTAAAACAAACTCCTACAGGTATTAGCCAAACTTCTTAAATCTTCTTTTAAGGGGAAAATTGATATCTTTATCAATTTTGTATTTGAGGGGTGCTTTCTTATTTACAAGTTGTAAACACAATTAATTGTTAATGTGTCATGTGTTTGTGACACACATTTTAATACAATTAAATATTAACATAACAGTCTCATAAAACTATGATAAGCATATACCATTTCTTCCCTTTAAAGACAAGAAGAGGAAAGGTGTTATGTCTATCATTTTTCAACAAATACCTTATGACGTGCAAAATTTTTGGGGCCATGCATTTGTAACAATGTCTTAATACTTTGACACTTTATGTAAATAAAATAATTTATTTACTATATATATATAAAAGTATGAATGTAGAGAATTTTTTGAATTGACGAAAATGATTATTGTTGTTCATTAAATTTCTAAATTGCCATTGTCAATTTTTTTAGTATTAATAATATTTATCTAATTTATAAGCAAAACTTTTAGTTTCATTAAAAACTTTTCTTACATAAATTTATTTGATAGTAAATAAAAAATAATTAAAATTTATATTAAATTACTTTATTTTCAAATTTTAATTTTTTATTAATCTTAAAAAGTAAATAAATCTATTTGATAAATAAAAAAAGTTAAAACTTACATTAAATTTATTTATTTCCATACTTTTAATTTTATATTAACATTAAGCATAATAAATTTTATATTAATTTGATATAATTTGCACATTGAAGAATTTTTTTATGTTAATACAATTATATGTTTAAAAATACATAAAATAACGAGAATTCACGTGTAACATACGTGACAACAAATACTAGTAAATACAAAATGCATACATAATTGGCAAAATAAAATAAATTGTGCATTTTCAAACAATTTATTTTTAATTAAACTCAATTTTCTCTCTACTCTCAATATCTTTATATATATATATAAAAAAAAAGCACTTAGTAATTTTTGAGTGTTGGACCAATGGTTGTTTTCATTGTTGTTTTTTTAATTACACATTGTTTTTGTTGTGAATAATGATATTGCTACTATTCTTTGAAATTATATACCAAAATCGAATTTAGGATTTAATTCAGTTGGTTTATATAGTCATCTTACGAGATGATATTTAGTATTTCTAAAATTTGAATTTCAACATCTACAATCTTTTTTTCTATTTTTAGATTGCGGCTTATTTATACCAAAAAATACTAACACCCAAAAAGAATTAGAAAAAAAAAATCCCCACATAGGTGTGACATACAATTATTAAAAAAAAAAAATCATTTTTTTTTTGGGGACAAGGGTATTGTAGGGAGGTTTTTGTTTTGCATTTTTGGTAGGGCAAGAAAGCATTAGGCCGTACATATCAATAAATAATAATAATAATATGCACTAAAAAAAACCCTCACCACCATATATCTTGCCCTAATACATAAGTTTTTGATCTAACATTTCATTAGTGTACAAATCATGGAAAGTCCCTCTCCCTCTTCCCCGTAATCTTTCTTGTGTCAAAAAATATGGGAAAAGCACATGGCTTTGTGCCCTAAAATGGGTGCCCATGCATTTATTCATTTATTGAATATTATTTCAAAATTTTCAATTACAATCAACTTTAAATATATATATATATATAATATCTAAAATCACTTCGTATTAATTCCTTAATATTACCTAACATAACAAATCCCCTTAGACATGGTCTACTAAATTTTGACTCACTAATTTTGTCACGCAAATTTAATCGTTTAAACACAAATCTTTTTTTTTTAAAATAATTTTAATTAATTCAAATTTCAAAGTCTACACTCTTTTAAGTTGTACAAATTATGCATAAAACGACAATATAAGTTTATTTTTCTGCGAATGATCTAATACTAGTTGATGCTCACATGATGCGTTATATGTCTGTTCGATAGTATTCTAACAACATTTTTTAAAATTATTATATATTAGAATTTGCACATCGACTATGTGGATGGATAGTTTTTTTTAGCAAAGTAGTTATTTTTTAAAAAGAAACATGAACTTTAATAGATAAATTTTTTTAATATAATTTTTATAACTTTTGTAATTTTTTTTAAATAAAAAATATGTTTTAAAAAAACATTAAAAAGACGTTAATATTCTTTATTTTATAATTTATATATTTTTTAAAAAAATTGTTTGATAATTTTTTCAATTGAGTTGGTGTCACTTGATCTGTGACACTAACTCAGTCACTCTTTTTATAATAGTATAAATAATAATATTTACATTTAATACATTGAAAATGATTAATAAAATTGTCAACTATCGTATTTAATACAATATTATTACTATAAATAATATATTAATCAATCTTAAAAAATACTCAAGACACTCATTAACAAAATTTTTATTAAAATAAATAATTTAAAAGAATGTAATACGAAATTTACTAAAGAGAAAATAATTCTTTTGCAATTAGGAATTAGTTGTCACATACACATGGAGTTGAGGAAGGAAAAGACAGGGTAACCTTCCTATATTTTCATGACTAATATGTCCTTTTGTAATCTTCTTCATTAATTGATATGGGATGGGGAAAATCGTAAAAGTGATTCATCCGCGACGTGGCGGTACCCGCGGAATAGACGGGAACGGGTTTGAGGTGGTGTGATCATGTGCATCGTGCGTGCAAGCAAGTGAAAATCACTATGTTGATTGTGGGACCCATTTCGCACGTTCAAAACCGTCGGTTGCGCACGTTGTTTTTCGCCAACGTGGCAGGACACAGATTCACCGTTTTGCTCGTGGAGCCCACAACAGCGAATCAAAGCTCGCTCAACTCCAGCTACGTTCAGCGTAGCCAAGTTTCTAATAAAAAAAACAAAGGGTAGCAAGCACGTGAGGTGGGGCCGTATGACATGTGACTTTGCCTTGGGATTCAAAACTTGGATTACTTTTGTCTACCTGGACTAATTGTTATCCGCCACGTTGTCATTGCTGACTTTACTTAGACGAAAGTACCAACCAGGAATTGTTTTTATTACATTTTTAGGATCTTTGATGTTCGTTAGATCATGTGTTCGGTGGGGCTACTTTGGAGCATCAGCCGTACGCAGACAAAATTTGATCTTGGGACTTTGATGGGGCCAAGTCAAAATACGGTATTTATAATAAAATTACTTAAATGCCCTTGTATAAAATATTTAGTTTTTTAAGTTAGATTAAGTTAAGAGTAGATGTGCATTTGGACGGATTAATTTATTATGGATTTCAATTATTTTAGAAAGTTTGTGTAGGTTTAGGTTCAAACGAATAATTTTTTTGGTTAAATCGAATTATGTCAAATTTAAATTCAAATAGATTGAACAAAAATTTCAAATTCAGCTCAATTTTATTAGGTTTAATTAAAAATATTGATATTTGTTCGATATTTTCTCTAAGTCGAATGTATAGCAGTCTATAGATTGCGTTATTCGTCAAATCCAAATTAGGTCGAGTTTATAATAGGTTTTTAGTAATCTGATTGGATTACTGTTTAAATAATATATTTTTTTATTTAATTATGAAAATATATGATTATTAATATAAAAATATTTTAATATATTTTAAATAGTACAATATGTTTTCAAACCTGACTTAGATCAAACCTAAACAAGAAAAAAACTTATTCAGATCCGAACACGATTTGACCCAATCCACTAACACCTCTAGTCAAACAATCACATCTTAACATCTCCTTCAAATTAAGCTCAAACCCTTAGAATTTTTTTTTAATCAAGTATTGAGAGCAGTTGGGAAGCTACTAATTGATAGCTACTTTAAAGTGGAAAACATGAAGGTGTTAAATTACACACTCACAGCTGTATTAATATTTTTACTAAACCAAACACATTCTGCTATAATGATAGGATTAGTAACAACTAACAAAGGTCAAAAAAATTGCAATTGGATTAATATTTTAATGCCATTTAAAATTTCTCTACATGTTTTCATGTGCTTGCATATGCATCCTACAAACATTATAAACTTCTTCTATCATGCTATAAATAATTATATGATTTTATATGATTTTTTTTTTGCTTTGTGATTCATGGGAGCTTTTCTTTGACTCATAAACAAATTTATACCGGCTTTAAGATTGTATTCTCCCTTTATTTTAAATTTATTAGAATAAAAGTTTGCGTGTAAAATTATTGGATAGTTATTAAACTGATAAAAATAGATAATACATTTATCGATAAATTTTTTAATTTTATAACTTAAATTTCTTTTATTAGATATCGAGAATTACAAAGAATACACTACAAAATCCTTGTTTTCATGAATTTTAATTTTTATTTTAATGATTCATGTCTATTATAACTATTTAAAATTGATAAATGATTAGTGAGATTCACTAAGGGGCTAAAATATGAAAAAAAAAAAATTGAAAATTAGAAAGAGAGGCACTTGAATTAATTTTTGTCAATGAAATATAGTCCAAACATATGTTCTTAGGGACAACTAAAACCAACTAAACATAACCCTAGAAAAAATAGATTCAAAATTGCATGATTGGGTGGTTCTTGGCAAGAGTACTAAAGGGTTTTTTTTGCTTTCCTTTGGTTTGGTACCTTGGTGTGGGCTTTTTGCCTTTTTTCTATTTATTTTTTACTTTTCAGTTTCTATTAAAAAAACAAAAACAAAAAATAAAATCACCAATCAAATAGAGCTTTATATATATATATATATATATATATATATATAAATTCTAGGGTTTAGATAGGATGTGGATGAGTACTGTAGATTTAGCTTGATGTTATTGCTTATTGCTAAGTGCTGGCTTGCTGTCCTAACATGGGATACAATGAGAAAGTGTAGAAACAAAGTGCAATAATAATAAAGCAAAGGAAAAATAATAATAATAATAAAAGCTTGAAAAAGTGTAACTTATTTTCTCACAAGATTATGTGAAAAATGGAATAAAGAATAATAGATGCACTTTTTTCAGAAGATAAAAAAAAAAAGTGATAGTGAGAGGGGTTTTCTCACTTTTTGTACAAAGTTGTTTTCAATGGAAATCACAAATTCTATATAGTATCATAATTTGCTTTTATTTGTATCAATTGAGCGAATTTACAATTAAATGAAATTTACTAAGATTAAATTGTTTGTAATTGAAAGAAAAACATCTCCATTTTTTATATGGAAAAGAGGCTTAAAAGGAGAAATTTGAACCCAATTTTTTAAGTAAAAAAAATGTGTATAAATATTTCTATGGATCAAATTTTATATTATAAAATTACTTTAAAAAAAAAAAAAAAACTGTATATATTAAATTTGATAATTTGCATATTCGTTTCATATCTCGTGTCAATTGTATAAATACGAACACAACATAAATTATTAAATATGTCAAAAATCTAAACACGAATACAATAGATGTATTAAATTTATCGTGTTAATCATATTTAAAATGTCGTGCTTATTATATTATTTTTATATTTATTAAATGTATTATTTTCGTGTTATGTTCCAAATTATCAGATCAAAATATGATTTAGTATTCTTAATACTAAATTTACATCATGCATAAAATTTGTTTTAAAAATTAATTTGATAATAGAATAAAAACATTTCAAGAATGCCATGTCCAACATACTTAAAAGACAAGGGAACAAAATAACACATATCATAGCCCGTTTTGGCTTAACAGTAGCAAAATATTTATTTTGAATAGAAGAATACCCGTTGTTTATCCATAAAAAATAATGTCAGATGCTATTAATTTATATTTGCAATAAAAGTTTTACATTTCCAAAAAAAGAAATTGATAATAACAAATTTAGATGGGTATGTCAATATATATATATATATATATATATATATATATATATTGGATAGTTGATAATTATACTGGTTGACAAATGACAACCGACACAAGCTAAGCTATTTCCAAACTATTACTTTCAATTTTAGTAGAGTTTTTCCCCCTTTTCAGCACTGGTTAATTAAGTAAAATAACACTTTACGTCGAAAATTTAATTCAATAATAAATGTAGGTATTTTCAACTCAAAAAATTAGTTTCGATTTTTTTTAAGAAATAATGTTAATAAATTAAGACAATGTTTATTAATACAATTTTTGTATAGTGAATAATAAGATAAAATCACTAACAAAAGATTAGCTCAATTGATTGATTTATCCATCTTTAACTCTCAATATTGGATAAATTTAGCAGTTAGCACTATCCAAAATATTACTCATTCTATTAGACAAGTTGAGAAATTACATATTTACTACATCATCCGAGGAGTTTCAAATGATTTAGGTTCTTGGGGAAAAAAATATTTACGTTGTGTTTTATTGATGTTTTTACTATTTGTTATTGGATAGTGAAATATTATTAGATTTGAATTAATATTTTGTAATAAATTTGGAGGATAAAAAAGCAAGAGTGGTAAAGATAATAATTTAGAAAGTTAATAATTCTTATTCTTATACGACACCTGATATAAAATTGAGAGTTATTTGAATATAGTCAATTACATCTAGTAATTTCAGACACAGCATAATTATACGATACGAACATAACATGGAAAAAAAATTAAAACCGACATGACACAAAAATAACATGAACACGATACAAATACACAAACGTGTCAAAATCTACGTAAAACGAATTATTAACGTGTCAAAATTTATATGAATGCATAATACCTTGAATACGATTATAACAGAAAAAAATAACACGAACATGATGACGCGTAACACAAATTTGTGAGTTATTTAAATAGTGCCAATTAGACTTGACAATTTCGGACACAACATGATTATACGATTCGAACACAATATGAAAAAAATAATTAAAACACGACACAAAAAATAGCATGAACACAACACAAATACACGAACTTGTCAATCTACATAAAATAAATTATTAACGTGTAAAAATTTATATAAATTTATAATATTTAAAATATATGATAAAATAACACTAACATGTTACGGACATACAACTTTTCTCTAAATTGAATTATTATAAAAAATCATGCAAAATATGAGATGAATTGAGGCATGACACGAATACACAAAATTTTCTCTAAATTGGTTTACCATGACAAACTATGCAAAATATTTGGAGACACAACATGAACACACTAAATTTTTTCTAAATTAGATCACCATGACAAACTATGCAAAATATTTGAATGAATTGAAACACGACACGAACACATGAAAAAAATAATTAAAATACGGCACTACACGAAAATAACATTAAACGACATAAATACACGAACGTGTCAAAATCTATATAAAATAAATTATTAACATGTGAAAATTTATATAAATTTATAATATTTTGAAACACAAAAAAAATAACACGAACACGAAAAATAATATGAACACGAACGAATATCTAAACGTGTCAAAATCTATATAAAATGAGTTATTAACATGTAAAAGTTATATAAATTTATAATATTTTGAACAAATTAAAAAATAGCACGGATACGACACGAATACGCGAACAGGTCAAAATCTACATAAAACGAATTATCAATGTGTAAAATTGTATAAATTATAATATTTTGAACATTAAAAATAACACGAACACAAAAACGACACGAACGTACAAGTTTTTCTCTATTTTTTTTCCTTTTTTTTTCTTTCTTTCATTCCTAATAAAAAAAAAAATACCCAAGCTAACCCCCAACCCTCTTAATACCTATGCTTACTTGTCAACTAACCCTTAATTTAAAATCTTTAATTCTCTCATCTTATTGAATTTGACGTAGTTTTCATTGTAGGAATAGATTTGTCATTTTTAAAAAATAATAATAATTTAAACATCGATCAAATAACATCGGTTAGTAAAAGAAGAGTTTATTTATTTTTTTTTTTGTAAATTTGGGTTCAATTCTTATGAAGAGCATTTCGGGAACAAAATCTTAAATGTATTAGGTTGATATAAAAAAAATGTTTTTAAAATCGTTCGAAAAATAAAATTAAACTCAAATAAAAACCCGATACTAAAAACAATTATACCAATTTCAAATTTTATTTGTTAAAAAAAAAAAGAAAAAAAAAAGTAATGGGTCAAAATTATACATATTCATAGGTCGGATCGATTCGTAAACCCGAATTATTATTTAAAAAATATTAAAAAATTATTTTATATTATTATATTTTTATAATTAAATTTAAATAAAAAATATTTTTTATTTATAAATAATAATTCAAACTTAAAGTAAAAATATTTATCCAAATTCGACAAACGAATAAAGATAATGTTGGTTGCAATTTGCAAAGACAAGTCCCAATCCATTGGGTTGCAAGTCACGTGTACGCACGATCATGTGGTCAAGTACCTCTCTCACCTTACGGAAATGAAAGCACCCTGACAACCCCTCACGTGGACCCCACTTTCAACCCTCCCCCAATCAACTCTTTCAAAATCTCTCGGCCCACCACATTACCATACACCACAAAACACCTAATCAACCATCTTTTTTTTTCCCCAAAATTTTTTAGTGGCCACAAAAATAAAAACTCGAATTACCGGGAATTAATCTGGCGTGTCGGTGCCGACACTTCGAGCACCAAAAGTGAGACCGGGTGAAGCAGGTGACAGTAGAGGCGGTACCCGGTTGCTTAACCGGGTAGAGAAAAGGCAAAAAAGAAAAAGAGAAATCATAAATGGACCCAGAAATTCATGCACGAGAATGAGACGGGAATTTTTAACGCGTCGGTGCGGGGATTATTGACTCTCGTGAAAACGCCGGATCCAACGATTTTCCGTTTGTTCCCCGGGTTTTCTACCGTTGACATTTATAAATTATGATTTTTTTAAAGGAATTTTCTTTTATCTTGGGTTTTTTTTTTTTTTTTTTTTTATCATTGGAATTAAATTTTATTAATAGTCATTTTTTAAAGTTAATTAATATATTATTTATAGTAATAATATTATATTAAATATAATATTTAATTATTTTTTAAAAATATTATTATATATTAATTTTAAGAAACAATTCGTTTATTTTAAAATATTATTAAATTAAAAAATTCAATACTCACATTAAATAAAAAATAAAACTTCAGTATAATATTTTGTTATTCTTTTTATTTGTATTTTGTTTTTAATAAAATGATTGATTTATTTTTAAGAGTTTGCTAATTATTTCTAGACTTGATTTTTTTACATTGATATTACTATTTTCATCTTTTTTTTTTTTTATGATCCAAACAAAATATTTTAAAATTTCGAACATCTATTATTTGTATTTTTTTCTACATTTCGTACTAATTCTTCATGACTTTTTAGCTTTTTAATGCCATCAATTATCGGACCTCAACATATATATATATATATATATCTTTTATTTTAATATAATTAAAATACTCCAAAATCAAGTTTTATTTTCTTAACCTCTATATCAAAATTGGTTAGAGGGAATAATCTTTTCTATGATTAAATTTTTTTAGATTATGAATTCAAACCCCTATTATTATTATTATTTGAACCCTCTTTAACATTCTCCAAACAAGTGTTTATAATTATAATTTATAAGCATAGGCTTGCTAAGTATTGGTATCTTGACTTGATATCTTATATTTTGAATGCTTAATTAAAACTAATAATTTTTTTCTAAGATTTATTGAAAAAATATTATTATATTTCTTTTAATCTGATTGTCCCTTGACATATTTGTGATTGGATTATTTCTTATTATAATTATTGCCAATTGATAAATAAATAAATAAAAAGTAAAATGAAATCAATTGTCTTTTTATGCATTAAAATTCTATTATACCTATTAAAATCAAATTAACATATATAAATTCATAAAAATTGAATCTAAACTTAATAATTTTGGACACGATATGTTTAATAGACACAAAAATAATATAATAAATACGACATGATACATTTAATATATGTATCGTATTCGTGTTTAGGATTTTGAACATTTAATAATTTATGTTGCATTTATATTCACATAACTAATAGAAAAAAAAACATGAGACACAACATACATATATGAATTACCAGATCTAATTGCATCTTAAACAACCTCAACAACACTTCTACTAGAACATGTAGCTTAACCAAAATGATTTATTCATCTTCTTTAAGTGATGGATTCTTTCAAGATTGAGATTCAATCTTCTACATTTGTAATTTTTAATTTTCTATATATTCCCTATACTTTGACTTTTTTTATATTAAAAAAAAAAACACTTACACTGCTCCTTTCAAAAAGTTTTGAAAAAATAAAACATTTTTATAATATTGCATGAAATATTATAAATTTTTGTGGACTAAAAATTAAGTTCTGATTTAATTTCAAAAGTTATATTATCTTTAAAAAATCTAAATTAGAGGGCAATTCTATTTATGAACTATGATAATTATTTTATAAATATATAATACTTAATACACTTTTAAAACACTTGAGCACTTGACTAACTTAATAATTGATGAATAATACTTGTTCAAAAAATAGGATTAAATATTCATTCTCCAAATAAAAGATAAAAATTTTAAATTTGTCAATAATCTTGTAGATCTCGTGACATGCTGTCATGTAGAGAGAAATAGACAAGACCATGTGATGGTGCCACGTGGATGCACGTATTTTATTTGTGTATGATAATCGTTGTATTCATGATGGTGACGTGGAAAATCATATTAAAAATGGTGACCACCGTTACTCTCGCCGGGAACACGGACAATTGAAAGCTATGCTGCTTACATGTGAAAATTTTAGTTAAAAAGTGTTTACATTAACATGACCTAAAATAAAAATTCAAAAATTCTTTTTTTTCAACACATAAGGTTGAAAAATACAATAACAACAAAAAAAAAAATTCATTGTAGCCACGTGCCACGTGGGTGCCTCAATCAAATGACACAACGTGGGGACTAGTACGTTTGAAATATTTGAAATGATTATTTTGCCCATGAGGTGAATTTTTTGGATTTATTTAATGTTGAAAAAAAAATTCGATAATCGATCGAATCAATCGAATTAATTAAAAAAATTTAAATATTAAATAAAATAGTTTTAATATTAAATAATTAGTAAAAATATGCATTTAATTTAATAGTATGATAGTTAATATAAAAGTAAAAGGTTAAAACTTCAAATCTCATCATTTATAGAAAAATAATAAAATAAGTAAATATAAAATTGATTTTTATCGGTTTAATTCAGTTTTTATCGATTTTTAATTGATTGAATCATTTTTTAGCTGTTCGACAAATTTTCAATTTTAAGGCTCACATTGGATTAGATAAATTTTTTATTTTTGATTGAATCAATTTGATCGACTGATCCGATTTGATTTTTTTCAACATGATTTTATTTAGGGAGGACAAATTGGGGATAGTTACATATTGGTTTGGATTTTGCATTTCAAGGGTTAGTGTATCATTAAAAAAGTGGTGTAGTTTTGAAGAGTGGCATCCCACACTTCTTTAAGGCCAATGGGAGACAACTTCCAAAGGTAGGAACTAGGAAACAATGTATCTTTCATATGAAATTGAAGCATACTTCCCCACACATTTATGGCTTTATTATTGTTTTGGCTATTTTCTACCCAAATTAAATGCCCAAAATTTCATAATTGATTGGCCACAAGTTTCTATGCTTCTTACTATATACAAAGAAAAGAAAAATAGATGGGTTTTCTTTTAGGTACACTCAAAAGTCAAAACCAAATATCTCTATTGGTAATGGGTTATATTATATAATAATTTTTTAAAATTAAAATATCAAAGTTAGTATTAATTTTCCTAAATTTAGGCCAATCATATAATATAAATTAGTTGATGCTGGGATGAGAAAGTGATACAATGAGATATCAAATATGAGTATAGATTATGATCATTGACTTTAAGGCAGTTAGTTTGTGGTTGTGGAATAATTTAGTATAATTTTGTTCACAAAATATAAATTTAAGTATTTAATTATAATTTTTTATTTTGAAAATATCAAATTAAACGAAATGATATCTTTCAAGAGCCAAATAAATATTATTTATCCTTTTTTTTTCTTTCTACGTATGACTTTCTTATGATGTTAAATAAAAATATCTTTCAAAAACGATGTAACAAAGATTAAATAAAGGTGTTCAACCTAAAATTAATTAATTATAGGTGGAAAGATGTATCATTACTATAAAGGGAAAATTTTGGTACAACAATGTTGATTTTTTGTGTGTTAGGATTTGGTCCATTATTTTTTAATATATTTATTATTATCATTTACATGTGTAAGATTCACTTATTAATTGTGAAAATCATAATTACAAATGATGATTAAAAATATATTGAAAAAATAATGGATTAAAAAGTAATGGAGTAAAACTACAGTTTTGTTGTAAATTTTATGAACTATACAAGAAATCATTATTGATTTATTATAAGATATATTTTATCAGATATATAATTTATGCATTTTATTATATAGCATTGATAGTATTTGACTGATAAATAAATACTAGGTTTTTCAAAATTAAATGCATTTTTTCTGTTATTGAAATTTCAAAACAGAACTGAAAATACAAGCAAACCAAGCCAAAATTTCATCTGTTTGGATCAAATTTTCTTGGTTAGTATATATAGTCATAATTACTAATTAGAAACTTAAAGAATTCATGTATGAATAAATGAGGAAAAACTTAATTAACAAGCAAAAACATATATGGCAAGTTAATAGTGATTAGTTTTTATAAACCGAACCCTTCATCTTCGATGTATAAGGTAATATATAGAGTAATGATTTACTTTTCATAAATTGTTATTCTTATTAGATTTATCAATTCGTGTATTTATATTGTGTTTGTAATATTTTTTTATATTATAATTATGTTTAAAATGTTATATATTTATATAAATTTTGATACGTTAATAATTTGTGTTATATAAATTTAGATATATTTGTATACTCGTATCATGTTTGTGTTATTTTTTGATGTTGTGTCATGTTTAATTATTTTTTCATGTCGTGTTCGTGTCATATCCAAAATTATCAAATTTAATTTTTACTATGTTTTAGTTAAAATTTTGAGAAAATGAATTTTACAAATAATAAAGAAAGTTTTTAAGAATTTGTGAATTGACAACCAAAATTCAATTTTAGAATTGCAAAATATTGGACTAATAATAATTATCATCGGAGTAATTATCGTTGAATTATTGAAGCAAACTTCAAAGAATCTTAAAATGGACTTTTGTAAGGTTATGCAAATTGGCCCATTGAATTAGGAGTAACAGCCCATTGGACTATGGGCATTACTTTTTCCATTGGATCTATATATATATATATATGAAATTTATAATTTACTTTTGAATTTCTATCTCTATTTATTTAATTCATATAAAGAGAATATTACGCACATAAATCTCTAAAGTCTAAACCCACAGTTTTCAAAAGCCGTATCGTATGTCATTTCATTTGATCTAATGCTGAGTTGGCGAATCAATTTTCTTCTTAATCAAAAAAGTTTCATTTATTTCTTTTGTTTTTCTCCAAAATTTTCAATAATAGAAAAAATGAAAACACAATCACAAAAAAATTATATAAAATAAAAAATAAAACATTTAAAGACTTTAAAAAAAATTTCTCTCTTTCAACTTTGTTCTTATATCCTTGGAAAAGAAAGGTAGCATTTCAACTGATTTAGAGTTTGAATTTTAACACTTATTATCTCTTCTTTTATTTTCATATTACGATATTTTTTATAATAAAAAAAAAAAGATAAAATTCTTTTCCTTTTTGAGAAGAGTCTTCTAGCTTCATGATTATTGTTATGATTATCCTTGAACTAGATATTAACAATAATAGTGCCCGACAAAATTAATTAGAAAAATCTTTATTCCCCAATATAAGAGCTATATTACATTTTTTTAATGACATTAATATTAATAAGCCACTATATTTGCAATAATTTCTTTTCATTTTTTTGTCAAGGTCTTGCATTAGGGTTTGGAAAGCCAACAAGACATACTTAAAGTTCTTAATTTTTTTATGGGATTTGATATAAATCTAAATGTAAGATATTTTCTCTAATGAAATCTTAAGCAAACTATAAGTTAGGAGGGCTGAGTTAGGGCACTTAAGGTTAAAGAAAATTCAAATCATTTTGGGCTTGAAATTTTTTAAGTTTGAATTAATTTAAGTTCGAATTGTTTTAAATTTAAGTTAAAAGAATTTTCTAATCAAATTAAGTCGGATTCAGGTTATTTTATCAACTTTTTATAAGTTTTACAAAGCATGTAATTTTTCAAATCGGGAAGCTTGATACATGGGCAAAATGGGGTTTCGAAAACATTAGGACTTAAGCCTATGTATTTTAAAATGACTATTGTGAGAGAAGAAAATTTTCTGGGTACATGTGAAAATTAGATTTGTTTATAGGTTGGATCAGATTGGATTGCGGTTCGAAATTTTTTTTTTATCCAAATCCGTTTCGAGCTAGATCCGGACCGGCCTACAAACTCATTTCACTGTTCATAAAATATTAAATATTAAAAAAATTATTTTTATTTTTATATTAATATTTATATATTTTTATAATTAAATTTTTATAATTTTTTTATTACAAAAATAATAATTCGAACCGAGTCGGCCTGAATATAAAATATCCCTGCTCAGGCCCAACTCAATATGAATCGAACCTGTCAATCTGGACGGGTAGCTCGATCCTTGAACAGGTCTAGTGAAAATCCATTCGACTTGAATTATATAATGGAAATTAACATTTTTTTAATCCCTTCCTCAAGATTCCAACCTGAAATTTTCTAAATGAAAATTTCTGGGCTCTTATGATCTTTGGATCAAAACTCGAAGAGAAAATTTTATGATAGTTTGGTTTCTATGGAAACAAACAAATAGAAAGAAAAAAAATTGTTGAGTTGTTCATCATTTTTACACCCTGTTAACAAAATTAATTGGTAGGTCAAAAATCATTTATGCTATTCATCATTTCAATACCAAGCATTTAATATTTTTCAAAAACATTTAATTTACACCCACCAAATTTTAAGTTTTTGAATAATCAATGAGAATGAGACTTATCATATATATAATTAATTTTTTATTAATTTTTTATTGTCGAATCGACTTATTTTTTGGTCCAAACCGGACCCGTATTATCCAGCCTGACCAACCAAATAATTATGTCTGATTAAGACATGCTTGTTCGGTCCAGGACCGAAACGATTCCTTTTTTCAACAGTGTTATTGGTTCGGTTTGGGTCTGTTTGTTGACCGAACAGGTTCTGTTTGTTCCTACCGAACAGGTTTTTCTCAACTGGTTTGACTGTTTCGAACAGTCTCCTGCATCCCTATAAATACAGACTTCTGAGTTTGTCTATTTTACTAATTCACTGAAAAATTCCGAAAAATATTTCTTCTTGCTCTCGATTTTCCTATTGTCTTGTGAGAGAGATCGGCATCATTTTTGGTTCGTCGTGTTGTTTCGAGTGTACTCTCGACAGTAATGTTATCGAGGAGACCTGGGAGAAGAGTTGCAATATATTGTAAGCACCTGTTAGATAGGCAATAATCGTCTTAAGATCAGAGGTTCTACCTTGACTCAATTTTCAACTTTTTTGTTCTACCGAAACTGTGAGTATATGTAATGATTCGTATATTATATATTTTGTTCTGTCAATTCAGATTGTTATCTTCTCTTTGATTTTATTATATATATTTATGTAAATTCTTATAAGATTCCCAACATCATATGATAAGATATTTTTGTAATACCTGTTATAAAATCGAATTAAATTGATCCCTTTAATGGTTTTATTTTTTTTGAAAAGAATGTAACCTTCCATGCATGTGGAAAACATGTATATTAAATTGATTGATCAATTGTCTTAAAAGCTTAAATTGATAAAAAAAAAAAATGATTCAACTATTATATTTAAGTTTCAACATATATCTTCACGTGTAAGCCGGATGAATGGTTAATGAATTTGCATGTAGATCCAAGTGTAGAAAAAATTCAAGCTGAAGAATGATTAGAGTATAAACGTACAGTCCGATGGATAATAAGACACTAAATTAAAAAATATTAAAGGGTAAAACGATTGTCGGGATTAAATTGTGTGTCCAATTGTCTTGAAAATTTATAATGATTGGAAAAAATTCAACTATTATATTTCAGTTTCAACAATATAAAAAAATTAAAAATTATTCATGGAACTAATAATTCTTCAAACTGATAACCAAATTCTATTAAATTCTAGTATGACAATTTAATTTTCAATCAAAACAAATAACCCAAAAAAAGAAAAAAAAGGAAACAGTTGGAAGCGAAATATTAATTGTGTTTGCAAACGTGCCCATAATGTTTTCATAACTGTAATTTGATGTTTGTCACATGGTTTATAACGACTTGTACTTAAGAGTAGAGGTAGCAATTGGATGGATTCAAACGGATTCGGGTCGGATTCATTTGGATTCGGGTTCATTCAAGTTCGGATTCGTTCAGGTTTAGGCCCATTCGAGTTCGGGTCCATCTAGATTCGGACCCATTCGGGTTCGGTTTGGGTATGTTTTACATCATTTTTATTTTATGTGAGATGTAATCATTTTTATGTAATTTAAATATTTACTATTAAAAATAAATTAAATATTTTATTATTATTTTTAAAAATAACCTTTTATTATAATATGATATTTTTAATTTTATTTATTTATTAAAATAAATATTTTTTAGCACCAAAAGATTATAAAATTAATTTTTAAAATAATTTATTATAAAAAATATGATATATTATAAATTAATCATATTAATATTTAAAATAATTGATTTGATAAACTCTAATTTCAACATGTAAATATATTATAATTTATATTCACTACAAAATAAGAAACTTTAAGGGACGAACTCTGGCATTCAACTATCCGTTTATATATTTGTAAAATGTAAAAGTTTTATGCTTATGTAAAGAATCGAACCTAACATTCAACTCTTAATAGTAAATATATTATCAAGTGAACCAATCTTGAATTTTGATATAATATGTTTCTAAAAGTAAATTATATCTTAAATTATATCAGGTGTAATAAAATAATAATAATTTTAAAAATACTTATCCAAAATAAAATAAATAATAAATCAATTACAAAATTAAATTAGCTAATTATGTTAAATACTTTTAAATTCTAAAAAGACATGATACTTTTATAAATCAATATTTGTTGGCTTAATTTAATAATCTGCCTAAGAAAACTATATATGTGTTGCAAAGAGCAACACATTTATTTTAAAAGTAGTTTTTATCTATTTTTTAATATAAGAAATACTATTATACTAGAGATAAGTTAAAATAAATGAATTGCTGTTAATTAATTTTAATATATAGGAAACACTATTATACTATTATAAGGGTGCTCTTAAAATAACATAAACAAAAGACAAGTGATATTTTATGTCAAAAAAACTTACATCTCCAAAATTTTCATGAGTTTAGAATCTTTAGATGGTGGATTCATGAGATGTTAAAGTTATAAGTACAAAATATAATTTATTTTTGATAAAATTATTATTTTATCATATATATAAAATATAAAATATAAATATAAATATAAATTAAATTAAATTAAATTATTAAAAAAGAGATTATAATAAAATTGATAAATAAAGTTCTTGTTTTATAAAAAAATTATTTAATTATAATTTGATAATTTTTATTTTTAGTATTAAATTCGGGTTTGGGTTCGGATCGGTCTCGGGCTCGGGTATCTCGGATTCGGGCTTTTTCGGGCTCGGATTTTTCGGGTTCGTGTTTTTTCGAGTTCAAGCCATTTTGGGCTCGGGTCATTTAGGGTTCGGGCTTTTTCGGGTTCAGTCTTTTGACTTTTTGGTCAAATCGAATTTTTGACGGGTTCAGGTTCGGGTTTTTCTGGGCGGATTTTCGGGTTCGAGTTCATTTTGCCACCTCTACTTAAGAGTTCAATAGTACAATGAATGTTAAAATTAGAAACTTGCAATTCGTGTATCTATGTTGTATTTATGTATTTTTCTGTATCATAATCATGTTTAAAATATTATATATTTATATAAATTGACATATTAATAATTCATGTTTTATAAATTTTGAAATCTTCATGTTTTCATATCGTGTTTGTATTTTTTTTATCGTATCGTATCATATTTTATATTATGTTTTAATTATTTTTATCGTGTCATTTAATCGAGTGGTGTCAAATATTTACCAGGTCGACTAACAAGAGAGATGACAAGAAAAGCATTGCTGTTTGGCAAGAAAATACTTTTTGAGTTTTTTTTTTTTCCATAGAAATTCTGAGAAAATGATTTTGTTCTACATAGAAAGAAAAACAAATATAATGGGTACTATGACATGCTACCATTTTATTTATGTGTTTGTCATTTTCAATTTATAAAAACGTTAAAATATCGGATAATTTGATTGTTAAATTACTAAAAAAAAATTCTCTTTTAATACATTGATAATGAAATTTTTTTAATTCTACAAACAGAATTATAAAACTGTCACAAATCTCATTTATTTTTTAATTTTTTTAAATATATCCTAAGAAGTAAAGAGTATGATGTTTTTCCTACAATGTTTAAAAAACTAAACCGAAGATCAACTGATGAGACGTATGATCACCAGTTCGACCGGTTTAACTAAAAAAAATTTAAAATATTAAATAAGTATTAAATATAGTAAATATTTAATAAAAATATGTATTTGACTAAATGATATATTCTTTAATATAAATCTAAAAGGTTAAAGATTCAAATCCTATCGCATACAATAAATAAATAAATAAAGCTTAAAATCGATTTTTTTACTGATTCAACCGATTTTTTCACCGGTTTGCAGAATCTCCTATTCTATGGTATATACCATACCGGACAAACTTCTGATTCTCGGTTGAACCGGTCCTCGGTTGAACCGGTCCGACTGGCCATTTCAGTTTTTTCAACACTGGTTTCCTACCAGTGCACTTTGACGGGCACCTATTGGAATCATTCATCTCATTACTCTTCCTGTCTCATCTTCAAGGCCTCAATGAGGAAAAAATGGAGGTGGGGGGGATATTTTTAGCTCATAAAATGTCAGAAAATAGCACATGTGAGCTCACCGTTGAAACAATTCCAGTGTAAAACATGAGTTTTAACAACAAAATTTCTAATTGCAAACTATTTTCATCGGAGAAAATTTCAGAATTTTAGTACATCAAAATAGTTACTAAGCATGTCCTAGTTCCAAAGCTGGTGTATGTTCTAACCTGGTAAAGTAGCATCACTGCAGGCTAAAGAGAGACGATTCGGAACTATTTGCTAATTTACCATTGTGAATACCGTAATGTTTCACTTACGTATGGAAAGATCGATGTGTATGTAAGCTACACAAGCCACGAAAAACAAGAAGAACGCGGATGCCAACATTAGAGGCTCGGCAAGCATGAAGATTGGCTTGAAGGTGTAGTAAACCTGCCAAGAGGGGGTAAACGAAAAGACATGAGATTGAAGAACATTGTGTTCCACTAACCACAATGGATAGGTTTTACATTACTCATTTATTATAGCAAAGGCAAAGACAAAGAAACAAGTTCAAGATAATGATATTACACTATGTTACTCGGACTCGGGTGTGAGTATCGGATGTGGGTATATGTTCGACATGGGTATGTTCAATTTTTTCTAAGTTTTTCCATGTATTTGAAAGGTTCTTGGAGGGTCATATCCCCATACCCATGTCTGGATATGGGTCGGACATGAGTACTTCAAGAAAAATGAAGCGACGGAGTTACACAGATATTACATACGACAGAACTGATCAATTATGTAAATGCAGATTTGTCTACAAAAGAACCACATTGTAGTGGTTAACATCACTTGGCTGCTTTAACAGGTTTGACCAAATTATTAACCTCAACCAGTCCAATAACAAACACATTAAAGAGCATGAAACACCTACTCACAGCTCTGATTGACCAAACCAGTCCAAATCTAGTACATAAGCTAATAGTTTAATAAGGATAAGAATAATGTATCTTCCTAAAATTCCCCAGAAAGCATAGCAAAGAAAAGGTTTTGGTCAGAAAAATTGCATCAGGTAATGAATCAATAAAGCACAAGCAACACAAATGATTTCCCATGAAAGCCGATCTCTAGCATCTTGATCTAATCCTAGAGTTTGACTCCATATCTTAGATAAATTGGTATAGAGTCTAAAATGTAAAAGAAGTCAAAAAATAGCTATAAATACAATCCTTAAGTGGCAATATTAATTGTATGCCTCTTGTTATGCATGTTCTGCAACAGTTGGCTTAATTAGGCAGCCTCCAGAAAAATACTTTCCTATGTATTTCAATCATCATAACTTGAAGGTTTCAATTGGTATGGTGCTCTATCTAACAATGTAAAATATCCTACGGAGGTGGAATCATTATGGACAATAATAAAATTGATACCAATGCAAAACACATAACGCAAGTAGAAGAGGTGACAAATTACCTGGAAATGAGAGTTATGCGCGGGAACAACATTTTTCTTTTCCAAGACCACCACAGTCCTTCCCACAACATCAAGGTAAGAATATTTGGTCTGCAAGATTAAAATGGAACAAATCTCAGTCAATGCAGAAGACAAAGTCTTGAGCAACTATATGCATAAAAGCAAAACCTTCATATTGCAGGAGAACTTTTTTCTACCTAGTACCTCAAAGCAGTACACTATTTCATCAAAAGAAAATACTAATATCATCTTCATTGTAATAGGCACAATAAATTTATATGCAACAACAAATGCCTTTGCATGTGTACTAAATTATGAGAATGAGAGAGAGAGAGAGAGAGAGAGAGAGAGAGAGAGAGAGAGAAATTATTATATTGGGAATAACTACCTCAAGATGCTGCTCCACAGGGAAGGGAACCACAGCAGAAGGGTCTTTTGATCCCTCAGGTAGCACAACCTGAAGCATAACATATTAGTTCTGGTAGTAGATTTATATTCCACCATTTTGGACAAAAGGATTAAAGCAACAACAATAAAACAGTTAAATTTAAACAATATGAATCCAAGATCATTATATTAAACCTACTTTGATGGTTAACTTGTCAACCACCGTCTCAAGAAGGGGACATCCAAAGGTAAAGTTGAGGTAACGCCTGTCATCAGATGACTCAAAAAGAAAGTCTTGTAATGGTAGCCCATAACCAATTATAAAAGTTGCTTTCCAACCTCCAAATAAAGGATAACGTGGTTCAATTTCCAGCTCCGACTGTAAAAGCATAAATTTAGTCAACATACACAAAGACAAAAACAGCAGTGATGAAGCATATGAAAAAGCATTAATAAAACTTTTCATATTATGTTGACCTTTGCCTCAATTGGAAAAATGACAAAGGCTGCTCTAAGATGTAAATGCATAATCACAAAACTGGGAAACCTTGTTGTACATTAGCAACACAATATAACTGAGCCAGAATAATCAAAAGACTTAGCATTAAAACACAAGGTGTGATGGACCTTTTTCCATTCTAAATGCATACTATATTCTATGAGGAATCAATGTGGAAATGAATAATACCCATCTTTCTAAAAGTATAATGTTTCCAATTAATTTCAAATGGAAACTTACACGCAATCAAGGAGAATATAAATACAAGGGTTTTAACCATCTAATTGGTCATACATCCAACAAACAGGGATAAAAATGTATATATTTCTAGGAATAACTCATAAATCACACAAATTCCAAAGTTCACTAGGCAAGTGATTTGATTTGTAAAAACTTTTTGCTGCAAAAGAGAGAGAGAAAATAGAAGAGAAACACATTTGAATACCTTCCGAGAATCTGTACGCAGGTGTGACGATGAGATGTTTCCTATTTCATCCCGGTAGTAGACAGAATGAACCCTAGGTGGTAGTTTTGCCAGAAGGTGTCTAAATGAAGATACACCATTAGAAGATGACCTGGATTGGTAATCAACCCTGCAAATAGTACACAGCAGAAAGTGAATATTCAAATCAACCTTAAAAAGGGTACTTCTTTTCTCGATGAACTTTCAAGCTGAACCATAGCAGGCAGTAGCTACTCTACCTTGAAAATACACCTTTGTGCCGGGCACCTGCATGAACCAATGTGTACTGCTCTGTGACCTGAAGGTTGCCCCAATGTGATATTTCAACTTCCCGAACAAGCTCCTCAACAACAGCAAATGGGCTATTATTCTCAAAATGTACAAGAATTGGAGAAAAGGAGTATGGAGGACGATCCTCGTATGGCCCATACTTTATTTCAGTGCTTGCACGGTTTGTAGGTTCCACCCTTGTGAATGATTCCACCTTCGTACTTGGTGTCTTAATAAAAGTTGTTTGTTTCTTAATATGATATGGCGACAATATTATTGCACTATCACGATAAAATACTAACTGGGATTCTGATTGGCCTATCTCTGCTGGAAAAGGTTCTAGGGAGTGCGTCAACATGTACAACACTTCTAGTGTTGTGCTTTCGCCAGAATTTAATGGATTAACCAAATAAATAGTAAAATATTTGGTGTCATTAGGTGCATCAGGCAGTTCTGTCTGTTTTACTTCAAGACGGACTAAAGTAGTCTTCTTCCGCTTTCCTTTAGTTGCTAATGCATCAACTGTTGCTAGATGATCAACTTGAGTGGGTGGGAAAGCAAGAACAACTTCTGAAGCAGGCGTACTACCAGCATTCTCGACCTAAAAGAGACCCATACATTAACATAAATAATAAAATACATGAAAATATTAGAAATTCAGTAATTCAACTCTCCATATTATCAATGCAAATACTTTAATGCTATGTTTGGGAAGATCAAAGATAAAATTGAGAGAGTGGATTTGGATTTAGTTTGCTATATAAATTATGAGAATGAAATGTGCACACTATGTACAAATTAGTTAAGGTTCAATATACTTATATATTTGAAAGGGTATAAGAAGATGAATTTCAAATTCACCACTAAATAGGGATCTAACAAATCCATGAATTTGAAAATAACCATGAAACGCATATTTACATGTGCTTTATTACACAATTTATACGAAATTTAAAATCCAAATCCCTTCTTTGAAATTTAAGTTACAAACGCAACCTAAAGATGCCTTGAATTCAAATGCCTGAATAAACCTATAAAACGTTATAGGCTCCATTTTTATATTACTTTTTTCTACTTACAGTTTTTCTATTTACACTTTGCTTCCTCAGAAGTTACTAAAAGTAAAATCGTATTTGATTAAAAATAAATAAATACCTAAATTGAAACATTCATTGAAACATAATTGTTTCATATAAAAGTAAAATCATGCATTTTGCTATTATTAGGAGTTAGGCATGATTTTGCCAAGCACTAAATCAAAGTTTAATGATAATTCATGCGGGACATAAAACGAGTGAAAAAAAAAATCTGTACCCATAATAGGAAAAGAAAAGCTACAAATTTCCATTCATAGGTAAATTTGAGACCCCATGTTCCAAACTCGAATATAAAACCTCATCCACTTTGTATTATTATTCTTTTTCTTACTATGATTTAAAAAATGATTCATATATGAAAAATATAAATATATATTAAATTTGCAGCATTTAAGAAAGAAATTACCTTCAAAGTCAAGTAAACTTTAACAATGTGGGAGCTCAAGTCAATCTGCATCAACAAAAAACGATATTTTAAATGATCAAACAAATAAGAAGCAACAAAACTTGACAAAATCCAAATACATCAGCTAAAAAGAAACCTAAATTAAACAAAATATTAAGATCAAGCAATCAAACATTAATGTTACAAATTTTTTACAATTGGAGCATTTAAAATATAAATTCATATATAATCTAACTTAAAATCATTTCTTAACAAAAAAAAAATTAGAATCGCATATCATAATTTTGACAATTTCGAACAAAATTAAGATTTAAAAAAAAAAAAAAGAAAAAAAGAAAAAAAAGAGCTTTGGTGCTTACTCTACGCTCGGCGTTGGAGATTAGGAGGTGATGTAGAGGAGAGGATCTGGCGAGGAGGAATAGAAGAGTGAAGAGCGTGAAAGCTAGGGTTTCTCTAGCTCTGATCGGAGCCTCCATTGCAGTTGACGAGAGACTGAAACACTGCCTTCGGCTTTGGCCAAGGTCGAGGAGGACTCAATACAAAGACAGATATATGGTTGGTTGGGTCAACTTTTTGGGCTTTTTATTGGCCAAAACTCTTTTGGGCTTTTTTAGTATTGCGTTAGCTTTTTTATTTTTATATAAAAAAATCCTTAATATCTATTATATATATTATGTAAAAAATATTATATATTTTATTTTTTTTAATATTTGAACCTGTCGATAATGGAATCTTAATTACTACTGGTTGAAAATAAGAATTTAATATTAAGAATTTAATATTTTACTAATGGTTGAAAATAAAAGATTTTTTTACCTGAAGAAGAAGGGCTTGAATCAAAGTAGTCAGTATCGTATCGATGGGTGTATCGTTTTTGTTTTGATATTGGTACGTATCGAGACCGATGTATTTCGGCATATTGTTTCAAGTTTACCGACATATTTTAAATATTTTTTTTATATATCTATAAATATAGCCTATTTTCAAGTTTTTAATAAAATATATATTATATACAAATGCAAAATTGTAAATATACATCCATTACATACATATATATGTTTTTATACAAATATAAATTTTAAATATTTAATATCTAAAATTTTTAAACTTCAAATAGGTAAAATAAATATTAAAATATTAAAAAATATAGTAAACTATTATTAATTATATCCAGTAACCTAATTTAATGAACATATATATATTTTAAATATAATTATGAAAAAAATAAAAATGATCATGACACAAAAATATTGAAATTAATTTAAAAATTCAAATAAGTGAATTTTTAAATAAAAAAAATCAAAATCAAAATCAAAATCAAAATCTTGTACTAACCGATACGGACCGATATTGATCGATACTGACCGTTACAGATCGATACAGGTCGGTACAACCGATACGGATCGGTACCAAAATCGAAACGAAACGAGACTAGTACCGTTTCGATTTATCTTAAAAACAATACGTATTGACCATACCGACCGATACCGATAACACTGGTTTGAACTTTACTTTTAAAGAACCTTTAAAGGAAAAATATAAGTCAAATTTTCAAAATTGTCATACTTTTTACATAGAATTTAGTTAAAATTATAGGAAAATGATAGTTAATAAGATATTGTCATATTAATTTAAATATTTAATTTGTTTTAAAAAAAATTATATTCTATAAAATATTGAATTTAAGTAAAATGATTTAGATACCAAAAGTTAAAAATATTATTGTATTAATTCAATCTTTTCATATTCTTTTAATTAATGATTTATAAATAAATCATATATATATTAAAAATTATACCATTAAGACAAATATATATTTTTATTAACAAATTATTATATTTAATACTTATTTAATATCAAAATCACATATTTAATATTTAATTTATTTTCTAATTTAATAATTCGGTTCAACCGATTGAACCGATTCAACCAATAATATGAAAGTCACATCAATTTGACCTCCGATCCTATCTTTTATTCATTGGTAATGGTCTTTGCCTTTAACATCAAAGATTCATAATTAGTAGCAAAATTTTACTTTAATAAATTAGTTAAGTTTAATTTAATGAGAAAAAAATTATTAGGGACAAAATAGTCAATTTCAATAATTGTTAAAGGTATATTTATTTTTCATTATTTACGTTTTGGAATTGATACTTTTATTTATATATATATTAATATTAATATTAATGTTTATTTGTTTCTCTCCTAACATTTTGCTATAAATAAAAGCAAATACCAATTAATGAACTAATACTTTATTAAAATAAATAAATAGTAAAAAAAAAAAAATCATTTTTCTATAATTACTCCATATGGAAGAAAGTGTTTTTTTTTATATATATATAAAGATAATATTTGTTGTATTTTGAATACTTTTAAAAAATAAAATAAGGAATTAAATGGAATTAAATTTTAAAGTTTAATTCGATAGTTATATAGTTTTAGTCACACTTCTAAGCTAGCACCAGTGGTCTAGTGGTAGAATAGTACCCTGCCACGGTACAGACCCGGGTTCGATTCCCGGCTGGTGCATTCTTGAAGCCGTGATGATCGTTGCGCTCTCGTGATGGTAGGGTTCATCACAGCTGTCCGATTTCCAGAACGATATAACAGCGCTTCTGAGCTTCAGTCTTTTTTTTTACTACATCTTTCCTTCAAACCCTCCGAGGTTTGATCATTGATGTTTAACTTAAACTCATGCAAAACCTCGTTAAGTTGAAATGCAAAGCAAAGCCTATACCAAATTTCAACAACTTATTATACTAAACGAGTAAAAAATTATAACTTTTGTAATTAAAATTATAGTTTGAAAATCCAAATAAAAAAATATTTTTGCATTTTGAAAATTGATTTTTGAGTAAAATAATTTTATTATTCTTACATTTTTAATTATTAATTTAAACATATTTTTTTAAAATTTTAATTCCTCTCATCTTTTTTTTTTTATAAAAATATCAAACACTTAAAAAAATTTAAATTATATTTTTTAACATATTTTTTAAATACATTTTTTTCAACTCAAAATTTTTTTCAACTTCAATACAAGCTTAGCTTTAAAAATGATCTCCACTGTGACTTCTGAATCACATACCCACTCACTTCTCCTAAGACCTTGACCGGCCCTTCTATCTTATAGAAACCTGCAAATCCATATGTAAACTGAACCGCCTGCTGTTTCAGAAGGCTTAGTATATATATATATATATATATATATATATATATATATATATATATATATAATTTGTAATAAATGTCAAGTTAAATGGTGTGATGTCTGATTTAGAAATAGCAATGAAGCGGAACGAGGATTGTCTTATCTATCATCATCCTCACTCATGAAGTAACATGTCCTGCCTTGCTTTCGTTTAGGGATGACAATGGATAGTAAAAAATTGGATATTCGATACTATCAGGTCGTTTTTACGGATAAATTCGGATAATTTGTGAATTTGGATATTAGATTTATTATCTGCAGCGGATCCAGATACGTGTCCTTGGATATCCGTTATCCGAATATGTTTTGGATTTGGTTTGGATAGTGTCGGATATCTGAATTCGTTATCTGAATCCACTTTATTTATACGGATAATAGTGATGCACCCAAAAGAGTGTATCTTATTTAACCTTGCACTAAAAAGATCAATTGTAAGTATAATGATTAGCAAGGGTCGAGTCCTCAGGGATTGGGTTTTAATCTATGAGTTATTAGTTTATAACTTACGTTCAAAGAAAACAATAAAAGAAAAGGGGTTTTTGAAGCCAGATTTAAACTAAAGTAAATAATAAGAATAAGATGCAAGGCGGTATAACCAGCCAATAAAAATATATATACTAAATTAGGCGGTATAACCAGCCAATAAAAATATATATACTAAATTAGGCGGTATAACCAGCCAATAAAAATAAAACAAAGTTAATATACAAATTAGGCGGTATAACCAGCCAATAAAAATAAATATACTTATTAAAAATAAGCAAACTAGAAAAGTAAGAAAACAAGTAAGTAAGAAGAATCAAATATGAAAAATATGGTTAAGGTTTCATTCTCCACCACTAGACATCATTAAGAATCAATTTCAGATCTATCAATATCAACCAACTATCAAAGTTAACAACCGTAGATAACAACAAGCTCTGTTATCCCAATCTTTCCTTAGTTTGTCGTTAAATAGAACAAGCTCTCTATTTAATCTCTAACCATTAAACAACCTAGAATAAGCTCTCTAAATTCAATTTAATGGCAGCTTTATGATGAGAAAGATAGGTTGATCTAAGCAACAAACACATAAGCTCGGATTGTTCAACTTAGGTTATGTTTCACTTTGCAATTATTGAAAACTTGACCATAATCATTAATCACAAATTGCCACTTATGAATAGGAAATCAAGACAATTACACGGATCAAGACTCCTAGACTAGCAATAGATACTTATCAAGATCTATCTAGTTGTACACCTAAATAAATCAAGACAACATCATGAACAATTCTTGTAGAAGAACATAAGCAACTTTGATAGAAAATTAATGATAGATAGAATCTGAAAATCAATCACAAAACATGTCTAGGGCTTTGAAATCACCCTTAACCAAATAGAAGTTTAGCCTAGCATAGGCATTGTAAACATAAACATAAATTTAAAGAGAATCTAAGAAGGAAATAAAAGAAAGAAAGAAGAAGAAGAAAATAAAGAAAAAGAAAACTAGAGAAAAGAAAGAAGAAGAAAACTTAGAGAATTTTATTACAATGGCTAATATCCTACCAATCTACAATATGATCCTCTACAATCATCCAAGGCCCTCTATTTATACACATTTTGGAGGGCTAAATGACAAGAGACAAGCTTTACAAATTTCAAAGGTAGGTATAATAGGTGGGTGCATTTTTCTAACAATTTTCGTCATATTGTATGACAATTTTGATCAGCCAACTTGATGGTCGATTTTGTCAATATTGGAGGCCTGATCTGATCACATGGTCTTCTAGAAAAATGTTCCCCTGTCAGTTACTGATCCATAGCCGTTGGAATCAGCTCATTTGCTGATGTGGATAAGAAGATATCGGCAAAATACGAAAACAGGTCAGCACAGACGTCATTGCACATCAGCCAACTTGATGGTCGATTTCGCTAGGGAAAACGACTCCGTTTCAAGAAGTGTAAAACATGAAAAAGATAGATATGCCTCTTAGCTTTGCACGGCTACAAATTTCAGCCTTATTTCTTCAGTGAAACTCCAGATATAGCTGATATGGCAAAAGGTGTCGGAACTGGAACTGAACTGGATTTGCCCTTAATTGTTGATTTAACCTAGTAATCTGAAATCACTCAAAGAAACTCGTGAAAAACACCAAATTACATAAAAATATAAAAGATCATAAACACGATTAGACTAAGCAATAATAACTCGTATTTGACACAAAACAATAATAAAACATAACTAAAAACTATATAATTATACGAGTTATCACACCCCCACACTTAGATTGTTGCTAGTCCCTAGCAACGACTCAATAAAAATAAAATAAGAAAATCTAATCTAATCCATTTTCGTAGGAAATCACGGTGGCACTTAGCATGTGACACAAGCCTTTAAACCCCTAGGTGTCCCTAGTGGACGAGTTTAGTCTCGTGAGGGTTTACTAGGACGATACCCACAAACATTGAAGACATAAGAAAAACTAAAAATAATAATTATAACTAATCCTTCCAATATAAATTAGAGATAATCATTGGACAAGTCTTAAAAACTAATCAATAGCTTAAAGAAATTCACAAAAAATCTTGCTTGAATGTAAATAGTTTGAGTTAAGCCAATATTAACATAACATATTTCAATCAAAATAGTGCATATTCAAACTTAATCTCAACTTCTCACATGGGATACTCTCTTGATTTTCACTCTTTAAAGTAGTGGTAAAGTGTTTACACTCAATTAATCTCATGAAAACACTTCTACCATATGCTTGCTTGTCCACCTATTCTCCACTATTTAGATCATACAACTTCATAAATCAAGAGGTCTTTATTCAAGGTTGTAATGGGGCCAAAGGGTTATAATGTGGTTAAAGAACAAAAGGATAAAGATATCACAAAGGTTCCAAAGAGTTCATAGAGTTTAGAGACATAATAAGATCATACAAATAAAACTTCTCAAAACTCTTATAAAGCACATAATAACATAGGCTAAATATTCATGTTGAGCCTTTTCTTCATTCTAAACAACTTTTGAACATCTTTTTCTTTACTTTAACTAGAAGTTCAAGAGAAGATTTTTTTTTTATATGAGAATGTATTTGACAATGATCCCTTTCTTTTTCTCTCGACTTTTTCTTTTCTTTTCTTCCCCCACACTTATCTTTTGTTTCCAACCCAAATTTTTAACTAAAAATATCCCTTGTTTTTTTGCAATATGTCTCAATATATATAATCCATCTTTAGAACAAGGGTTATATTTAGGCTAGGTGTAAGTTGTGGTTACCAAATAAATAGCTTATTTAATGTAGGCTCAAATTGGCTCACTAGGGGTGTGTTCTCTTGGAACATCAATAAGGGATGGCTGTTTGGCCCTGGCTAAAAATCCTAATGCCTCTATCATATTCATGTTGTCACATGCATCAATATAGTCTCAACAAGGTCTAAAGCAAGTTCTAGAGAATCATGTAATCATAAGAGCACTCAAGAAAGAAATTAGATTGATTTATATAATGCATCAATCATTATAGGCTCAAAAACTCACAAGGATGATTATACAAGTCAGATTAAGTCTAAACATGCTTCTTTCTCAATCAACATATCATATTAACATTGGCTCATAAAAAGGTTGATATCAAGCTCAATTCTCATGAAAATCTTCTCACTAATAAATCTGTTTTAGACTTATGCAATTCATATCTCATCATAGTATTGAAAAGGAACTAAAACACACTAAAAATAATAATAAAGACTCATAAAAAAAAATAGTAGACAAAAATAAAAGAAATCCTAAATCATTCCCCCCACACTTAATTCTTACATTGTCCTCAATGTAAGTCTATTAACCCAAATGAAAGAATCATGTGTAAGAGAAAAGAACTAATAACATAATAATAGGAACAACTAAGACTCAAAACAAAACAAACTCATGCAACCTAAATAATCCTAAAATACTAAACAAAAATTAACAATTAAACATAAAAAGATTAAAATCAAACTGACAAGGTATGTCTCAAGTCTCCCTTACTCAGACCTTGTTCAAAATGAATACTTCTAAATTGCATAAAACACAACAAACTTTTTTTTTTTTTTTTTGAAAAGAAGAAATCAAACTGACAAGGTATGTCTCAAGTCTCCCTTACTCAGACCTTGTTCAGAATGAATACTTCTAAATGGCTTAAAACACAAATTATTATTTTATTTTATTTTTAAATTAGCAAAATATGTCCCTTACCCCCTACTAAAATATGACATTGTCCCCAATGTCAAATTTTAAAGGTTGAATTTAGGAGATATTACCTGCAGAGGTTGCTAACCACTTATTATAACTTAGTCACAACAAACAAAATGTTAGATAATGTCACAAAGACAAAGTGCAATCCACTCCTTGCTCGTCCATATCTCTTTTTCTTTTTCCGAGCGTTTGCGAAACAACCGTAGCAGATAAATACTCATAAGCTTGGAGCTTTTTGAGTAAATCTTCAATGGTTGTAGCAGAAATTATGGTTCTCCTTGCCTCTGAAAACATGAATCCATTTTCCACAGCATTATCTAAATATGAAAGCAAATTACTAAAATAACCATTAATATTAAGCAAACCAATGGGTTTCTTATTTGTGACCAAAGATGACCAAGAAGCCACGCAAGCTATTTCTTCCAATGTACCCAGACCTCCTGGTAAAGCAATGAATGCATCGGCAGAATGGTACATGATTGTCATCCGTTCAGGGATACTCCAGACTTGTATTTCCTTACCCACGGTAGGTCCACAAAAACTTGTGAATAGTTTTGGCACGATTCCTAGAACTGGACTTCCTCCGGCGTGTGCTGCTGTAGCGACTGCTCCCATTAAACCTGTACTACCGCCTCCATAAATCAAGTGGATCTTTTGTTGGGCAAGTATTACTCCAACTCTTATGGCTTCATCAGCGAATATGTTATTTTTCCCTGGATAAGCACCTCCAAAGACACAAATTTTTTTAATGCGCTGGGATGAAGTACTTTCCATTTTTTTTTTCGAGTGCCTGAAAGAGAATGAGTACATGGTGTAATATATAGAGGACTGAGTAGTGAATCAGACAAGAGTAATAATGTCGCCGAAAGTGTATCTGACCTGTCAGAAGAAAATGTTAACCTAACAAAAGATTTTTGCGTGATTTCAGGAAGAAAATCAAAAAGAGAAAAAAAAATCAACCGTAAAAGACAAATAAAAAAAACGAGAATAATTACACAAATCGAACAACACGTAAATTAAACCAAAATAAAGTTATTGCAAATCAAACCAAAAGCTGAGAAGTCATTTATTGTAGTTGTGATTGTGGCTCACATCTTCCTCTGGTTTTACGTCCAGAAACGGCTTAAACGCCTTCTATGAGTCGAGGATATGCTTCCCATCCAGTTTTCTTACAAGCTGGCAAACAGGGTCTTTTAACATCAGATTCCCAAGATGTTGCCATTCCCTTTGGAATTGCGGCCATAAATCAAGAATTTCTCTTTGTACGTCTCCACTAGGATGCGTCTCAAGAGAAAGTTGGATATTACCCAAATTCTCCTTACTCAGTCCATCCTTAATGAATTCAATTTTATCATCTCGATTAGAGGACGGAATCCCAATAGAACGACATTTACCGTTACACGTCCATCGTGCACATTTGTGGCAATTTGAACTCATGCGCTTTGCTCGTCGCTTCTTTGCAAAAGTGCTTCTACCTGTACCTGGTAAATGCAAAACAGGAAGATATTCATCTTCACGTACCTTGGCTTCAATTATCCAACGTATGTCTTCAGGAATCCCTTTGTGCATAAGCATTCTTAATCTTTCAAATCAAACTTGGTAAAGCTTCAGTAAAATATTACGAGGAAAAGGAGGAAATCGTTTCTGCAATCGTGTGAGAATATCATCCATCCTGAAAAAAAAAATGAAAAAAATTGAAAGAGAAATTGGAAGAGAAATTTATATACAATATCAGTTTTGTGGGTAGCTGATGGAACCGAGTTAAATAATCACGGAGTACCGTTATCCGCCATTTAACCGGGGTTAAAAAAAAAATTATATTTACATCTAGTTATTTTCAAAACAAGGATCAGAAAGAAAAACAACATAAAAAGACTCAAAAACAAAACACTCTAAATAAAATCCTAAATTCTTCCCCCCACACATAATTTTTACATTGTCATTAATGTAATGCTATTAATCCCAAATGAAAGAATCATGTGTAAGTGAAAAGAACTAATAAACAAAATAAACTTATGCAGCCTAAATGAACTTAGAAACATTAAACACAATTAGCAAAGAAACATAAGAAAAAGATAAAGAAAAAGAGAGCAAATCTGAGGATGGCAGTTTGGCAATGCTTTCACTAATTAGGCTGCCTCCCCCAATTAGCACTTGATTTAGTGTTTTGAACCTAACCAACACCCCTTCTTGGCATTTTAGGCTTGTCAGGCTCATACATGAAATTTCCCAAATTTATGCGTTTGAGAGGAAGCTTTCTTTGCACAACAGTGGATGCATTCTCCATTACAAGTATTATTCCATCATCCTTTGTGGTGCATATGTCATCGAGGAATGGAGCATATTTTGATACTTGTTGAATGACCTCCACAAACAAGTTGTTTAAGGTTTCCGGCATGTGTTGTTCATGTTCTTCCTCCTTGAACTTTGCAAATCTACTAGGAAAAGTTGGAGAAGAAACATTAGTAAAAAGTGAAACCTTAAACGTTACCTCAGGTGCCGAAATACTCTTATTTGGATCTTTGGCTTCATTATCCTCAAGAATAGAATCCATCTCTAATTTTGTTTCATCCTCATCTTGTTCCTCATTCTTCAAGGTCACAATAGTAGCATTCTCCTTTGGGTTAACCATCGTTTGGGCTGGGAGTTCTTCAGATCTTTGTGCTACCCATCCCACCATACTACTAGCCAATTGGCTTATTTGCTTTTCCAAACTCTGGATGCTTGCCCTTGTTTCCTGTTGAAATTGCAAAGAATCAGTAACAAGAGAATAGACAAGATCTTCTAAAGAAGTACCTGAGTTTTGAGTCATATGTGGTGGTTGAAAAAGATCTGGTTCTTGAGACCATGATTGATTGAAGCTAGATGGATGAGTGTAATTGGCATAAGGATCTACTTCTTGGTAATTTTTCGAGTAGCCATAATTAGTATGATCCCACCATCCCTCATGGTAAGTGTTTGAGTAATGATCATACTGTTGGTCTTGGAACACTTGATGGCCTTGACATCCTCCCATGGCCAATTGTTGAACTGAAGAAGTGAGATTGGCTTGTTGATTCTCCATGTTCATGTATGCCACCAACTCTTCAAGTGTTAGATTGCTTAATTCCATCTTTTTTTTTTTCTTTTCAAAATTTGAAAAGAAAAACATGTATGTACAAGAAAATAATACTAATTAGAACTGAAAATAAGAATAAACCAAGTAACAAATAAACTAAAGAAAACAATCCCCGGCAACGGCGCCAAAAATTTGATGCACCCAAAAGAGTGTATCTTATTTAACCTTGCACTAAAAAGATCAATTGTAAGTATAATGATTAGCAAGGGTCGAGTCCTCAGGGATTGGGTTTTAATCTATAAGTTATTAGTTTATAACTTACGTTCAAAGAAAACAATAAAAGAAAAGGGGTTTTTGAAGCCAGATTTAAACTAAAGTAAATAATAAGAATAAGATGCAAGGCGGTATAACCAGCCAATAAAAATATATATACTAAATTAGGTGGTATAACCAGCCAATAAAAATATATATACTAAATTAGGCGGTATAACCAGCCAATAAAAATAAAACAAAGTTAATATACAAATTAGGCGGTATAACCAGCCAATAAAAATAAATATACTTATTAAAAATAAGCAAACTAGAAAAGTAAGAAAACAAGTAAGTAAGAAGAATCAAATATGAAAAATATGGTTAAGGTTTCATTCTCCACCACTAGACATCATTAAGAATCAATTTCAGATCTATCAATATCAACCAACTATCAAAGTTAACAACCGTAGATAACAACAAGCTCTGTTATCCCAATCTTTCCTTAGTTTGTCGTTAAATAGAACAAGCTCTCTATTTAATCTCTAACTATTAAACAACCTAGAATAAGCTCTCTAAATTCAATTTAATGGCAGCTTTATGATGAGAAAGATAGGTTGATCTAAGCAACAAACACATAAGCTCGGATTGTTCAACTTAGGTTATGTTTCACTTTGCAATTATTGAAAACTTGACCATAATCATTAATCACAAATTGCCACTTATGAATAGGAAATCAAGACAATTACACGGATCAAGACTCCTAGACTAGCAATAGATACTTATCAAGATCTATCTAGTTGTACACCTAAATAAATCAAGACAACATCATGAACAATTCTTGTAGAAGAACATAAGCAACTTTGATAGAAAATTAATGATAGATAGAATCTGAAAATCAATCACAAAACATGTCTAGGGCTTTGAAATCACCCTTAACCAAATAGAAGTTTAGCCTAGCATAGGCATTGTAAACATAAACATAAATTTAAAGAGAATCTAAGAAGGAAATAAAAGAAAGAAAGAAGAAGAAGAAAATAAAGAAAAAGAAAACTAGAGAAAAGAAAGAAGAAGAAAACTTAGAGAATTTTATTACAATGGCTAATATCCTACCAATCTACAATATGATCCTCTACAATCATCCAAGGCCCTCTATTTATACACATTTTGGAGGGCTAAATGACAAGAGACAAGCTTTACAAATTTCAAAGGTAGGTATAATAGGTGGGTGCATTTTTCTAACAATTTTCGTCATATTGTATGACAATTTTGATCAGCCAACTTGATGGTCGATTTTGTCAATATTGGAGGCCTGATCTGATCACATGGTCTTATAGAAAAATGTTCCCCTGTCAGTTACTGATCCATAGCCGTTGGAATCAGCTCATTTGCTGATGTGGATAAGAAGATATGGGCAAAATACGAAAACAGGTCAGCACAGACGTCATTGCACATTAGCCAACTTGATGGTCGATTTCGCTAGGGAAAACGACTCCGTTTCAAGAAGTGTAAAACATGAAAAAGATAGATATGCCTCTTAGCTTTACACGGCTACAAATTTCAGCCTTATTGCTTCAGTGAAACTCCAGATATAGCTGATATGGCAAAAGGTGTCGGAACTGGAACTGAACTGGATTTGCCCTTAATTGTTGATTTAACCTAGTAATCTGAAATCACTCAAAGAAACTCGTGAAAAACACCAAATTACATAAAAATATAAAAGATCATAAACACGATTAGACTAAGCAATAATAACTCGTATTTGACAGAAAACAATAATAAAACATAACTAAAAACTATATAATTATACGAGTTATCAAATAGATTCAAATATCTGAATCCGATATCCATTTACATATTTAGTTTTTGTTTACTTTTATATTTTTTTTTAAAAAAAATGATTTAATAAATTCAAATATTTAGCGAATTTGGATATCCGACGAATATTGCTTTTTAAATCGGATATGGATTCGGATAGTAAAATTCGAATAGTAAGGGATAATAAACGGATTCAGATTTCGGATACATCAAGAGGATTCAAATTCGTATATTTAAAAAACTATAGATATCCAATCGGCTTTCATCTTCACTCCTGCTTGGATATTGAATTATTGCTATCATCGTAGCTTAGAGGTGCTCATTGGCCGGGCCGGGAAGCGACCCGATTTTTTTTTTTTGATTTCCTTGCCCAGGCCCTGCCCAGGGTCCGGCCAGGCCAGCCCGCCGGCCCATAATCATTGTTCACCATATTAAAAAAATATATATATATTTTTATATATTTTTAAAATTAATTTTAAAAAATATTATTTTTTTTATTAAATGAACAGTGATCCGGGCTTGCTCGGATTACTAAAAGACCTGCCTAGACCCTGCCCAATATGGCCTGGGCCTGTCGGGCCAGGTGGGCTACTCGACCCATGAGCAGGTCGCGTAGCTTATACATGTTGGTTACATCTAGAGGTGGCAATTGGGCGGGTTCGGGCGGGTTCGGGTCGGGTTCATTCGGGTTCGGGTTTATTCGGGTTCGGGCTCATTCGGGTTCGGGTCCATCCGGGTTCGGGCTCATTCGGGTTCGGGCTCATTCGGGTTCGGGCTCATTCGGGTTCGGGCCCATTCGGGTTCGGGCCCATTCGGGTTCGGGCTCATTCGGGTTCGGGCCCATTCGGGTTTGGGTTCGGGTTCGGTCTGGGTTCGGGTTCGATCTGGGTACGGGTATGTTTTACATTATTTTATTTTATATTAGATGTAATCATTTTTATGTAATTTAAATATTTATATCTAAAAACAAATTATTAATTTATTATTTTTTTATTTCTATTTTTATACTTTTGCTATTATATGATATTTTTAATTATATATTTTTTTTAAAATTAATATTTGTTAGCACCAAAAGAATAAGAAATTAATTTGTTATATAAAATCAAATTTTGAAATAATTTATTATAAAAAATATGATATATTATAAATTAATATATTGATATTTAAAATAATTGATTTGATGAGCTCGAATTTCAAAATATAAATACATTATAATTTATATTCACTATAAAATAAAAAACTTTTAAAAATAAATCCTGGCCTTCATCTATTCGTTTATATACTTATAAAATGCAAAAAATTTATGCTTATAGTCAAGATATATATATATATATATATATCGAGTACTTATATTTTTTTCATCAGTATAAAGTATAAATTATAAAGTAGTACTAAAAAATATAATTTATATTTAAATTATACGTAATAAATATATAATTAATATGATTATTTATTAATATATAATAAATATACCCAAAACCAAAAGGTCATAAAACCCAAAACCTCATTAAATCCACCCGCTAAAATAAAATCACATGAAAGCCATAATCCAATTAAACCCACCCTAACCTAACCGCATAAGTATAACTAGAGCTGCTTATGGGCCGGGCCGGGCCGCGGCCCAGTTTTTTTTTTATATTTTCTCTACCCAGGCCTGGCCCTGGGTCGGCCCGGCCCGCCCGTTTAGGCCCGAAACACTGTTCATTGGAATAAAAAAATAATTTTTTTATTTTTTTATAATTAAAATTAAATAAAATAATATTATAATAAAAATTACTGTTCCGGGCCGGGCCGACCCGGAACACAAAATATCCTGCCCAGGCCCGGCCCGTGAGCAGGTCTAAGTATAACCCAAAAGGCCAAAATAATTGAATTATTGTCAATTTTTTTTACCCTTATAGATTAATTGAATTATTGTCAAATTTTTTTTCACATCTTTAAAATTTTCAAGAATTTAAAATATTTAGATTGTAAATTCATCATGATATGAGACGTTAAAGTTATAACTTATAAGTACAAAATATAATTTACTTTTTGATAAAATTATTATTTCATCATATATATATAATATTAAATTTTAAATTTTAATTAAATTATTAAAAAAAATTAGAATAAAATTAATAATTAAAGTTATTGCTTTGTAAAAAAATAATAATTGCAATTTGTTTATTTTTATTTTTAGTATTAAATTCGGGTTCGGGCCGGTCTCGGGTTCGGGTCCATTCGGGTTCGGGCTCATTCGGGTTCGGGCTCATTCGGGTTCGGGCCCATTCGGGTTCGGGTCCATTCGGGTTCGGGTCCATTTGGGTTCGGGCCCATTCGGGTTCGGGTCCATTCGGGTTCGGGCTTTTTCGGGTTCGGGTTTTTGACTTTTTGGTCAAATCGGGTTTGGGCGGGTTCGGGTTCGGGTTTTCCTGGGCGGGTTTTCGGGTTCGGGTTCATTTTGCCACCTCTAGTTACATCTATAACAGCTCCGCCCATCCCGCTCCCCCTTTATTAATTATTTTTAACTCAATATTATAAATAAAAATTATACTTGATTTATGAAAATAATTTTAGTATATATAATTTTTTAATATATATATATAATATACACTTCTATAACCTATCTATATAATATATAAAATATAAAAATCTTTTAAACTGACGAAAATAATCATTATTTTTTATTATATTTTTAAATTATCATTATAATATTTTTTATTAATAAAATCTATCTATATATAAGTAAGAAATTTAATTTTATTAAAATATTTTTGTTAAATAGATTAATTTGGTAATAAATAAAAAAATTTAAAAATTCATATGAAATTGTTTTAACTTAAAAGTTCTAATTTTTTACTAAGCTTAAAAAGTAAATCAATTTATTTGATATAAAAAAATTTACATTTAAGTTTTTTTATCTTCGTTATATATTTTGCATTAATATTAAAATAATAAATAATCAAAAATTAAAAATTTGTATGAAATTACTTTATCTTAAAAGTTTAAATTTTCACTTATTTTAAAAACGAAATCAATTTATTTGATATAAATAAGAAAGTTAAAATTTATGTTGAATTTTTTATATACATATTAATAATTAATTTTGTATTAATATTAAAATTAATAAATTTTATAATAAATTGATATAATTTGCACATGAAACAAACTTGAAACTTTACACGTGAATACAAATTTTAGTTAAAATAAATTTTATTAATTTTTAATATATACAACTATATTTATAACGTAATAAATATTATATATAAAAGAACGAATGAGCAGAATCTTTTAAATTAATGAAAATAGTTATTGTTATTCATTGTATTTTTATCATTGTAAATCTTTTTTATTATTAATAAAAATTTATCCAATTTATAAGTAAAAAATTTAATTTCATTAAAAGTCTTTCATTAAATATATTTATTTGATGATAAATAAAAAAAATTCAATTTTACAATAATTACTTTATCTTTAGAGTTTTAATTTTTCATTATTATTAACCTTAAAATGTAAATGAATTCATTTGATAAAAATAAAAAAAAAATGTTAAAAATTTACATTGACTTTCTTTATTTTCATAAATTTTAATTTTATATTAAAATAAAAAATAATAATTTTATAATTTGAATATTGAACAAACTTTACACGTTAATACATTTATTAATTTTAATTATTTATAAAATATATAATTATATGTTTATAAATAAATAAATAATAAATATTCACGTGTGACATACGTAATAACAAATATTAATATTTAAAAATAAATAAAACAAATGAATATTCATATGTGAATTTACGTAAGGACAATTTGGACAAATACCGATACATAGTAAAAGTATAAAAAAATATAAAATATTTTAAAGAATAAAATGATAATGTTAAAAAACGGACGGATGAATTTGAACTAATAAATTTTTGATGCTCTTATGTTATTATTAATTTCTCATTGAAATTGTAAATCTCGCATGTGTATGAGTTTTTCTTTTTTCATTGTTTGTTTAAAAAAAAACAATTAAAGAGAGCCTAAATTATTAATTTTTATGCTTTTTATTAAAAGTAAAAAATATAAATGAAAAAATAAAACAAACCCTTATTTGAATTTTTTTGTTGTTGTTGTTGTCGTCTATTTTGTACCTATAAAGATTCATGCAGGGTAAGAAAAACCAACAAGATCCAAGCACAATTAAGCTAAGAACATTAACCTACTGGACTATTAAATGCAAAATATATAATAACAAATAAATCTAATGTAAAAAGTTTTAATTTTTTGCCCAACGTAAAAAGTTTTAATTAAAATAATAATTTTTTTTTTTATCAATTTTCTTGTAAGTTGTAACAGCAAGGGAACCGCCTGGATATTCATTCCCCTTTAGACTCGGGACTTTCTTTATTTCCCATGTTTTTTTTTATTATTATTTTACTTAATTTTTTTTATGAATATTAATGACTATTTTCCCATAGTGTAACGTAGAAATTGTTTCTTTCTTTATTTCTCTTTCTTTCAGTTTTTTTTTTATGGGGACAAAGTAAAGGTTTGGTTTTTAAGTGAAAAACATGGCATCCATGATCATGAGAGTGGGATCTAAATCAGAAGTCTTTCACCGTGATGGCCAAACCTGGTAATTTGTTTCTTTTTGTTCTTTCCTTCTTGCTTAATTAACTGTTCCATTTTTTATTTAAGTTAAAATGCGATGAATTTAGAATTTGGGTTTAAGATGACTGTTTGTTTCTTGAGTTTCACGTAACTTTCTTTCTTAGTTTCACTATTCTTATCTGGTTAACCCTAAACCTTTTTAAGTTAGCATTTTGGGTTTTGATGGTTAGGTGTTCCAATGAAAAAAAAAAAAAGTGATTGAAATATGCTTAAATGGACAATTTGGTTTGATTGTTTTTGAAAGAATAAAAAATAAAGTAATTAAAATACTGTAATTGTAAATATGTAAAATTTTGTTTGATTATGTATGTAGTCTGTACTGATAATTAGGATTTAGGGTTCATGGATATGTGCATGTGTAGAAATTATATTTTTGGTATTGAAGCCTAATGTCAGATAGTTTTTTTTTTTTAATCTATCAAGAGTGAACTCTGAGTGTGAAATCAGTTTGCAATTTGGGGTCTATTTTGCAGCCTTTTAACATTATTTTTAGAACTTCTTATCCTATTTATATATATATATATATATATATAATAAGATTCTTCTAACCTTCCCTATCCAACTGACATGAACCCTTATTTCATTGTTGTTGGCATTTGATCTCAAGTTTTCAAGCCATTTTTTAGCATTTCATTTATACCATTCTTTAATGGAAGTTTGTACTTCCTTACTAGTTCCTTACTAGTTTAATCTTAATAAACATTGCTTAACTCCTGTTAGCTAGGTAATCAAGTATGGATGATTATATCTTTGAACGCTCCCCTTCACTTGACTTTGCAAGTGTCCAAGCATAGGCCCTGCCCTGCTGTTGCCAATGTTGAAATTTCAAACTCTGGGTCATTAGGTCAGCTAAGATCTAAAAGCAACAAGTGTTCTAAATCTGGCCAAGGAACTCAGTGAACCATTTGATGACATTGATTCTTGAAGTTGATTCATTGCATGGTAATTGACTGTAGTCGGGTGTAGGCTTTACTAAAATGTGTGATCAGTGAGAATCCTGTTATGAACTCATGTAAATGACAGTAACTGGATTGGAATTATGGCTTAATTTAGTTTTGGTTTATGTTTCTTTCAGCTATTCCTGTTTTCCACCCTGAGACCCCAATTTACTAGTTGCTTTCTTTGGTTTGAAAGCAGTAGGGGGAGGGGGAGATTGTCACTTGGGAGAAGCATGATTTCTTAACAAATTTTGCATGATAATCGATGATGTTTGTCAAACTATCTCATAACCTACTATGTGGTTAAAGTTCTTTGATTTCTTAACAAACTATCTCATAACTTAGAGTCCTAGTTCTTATATTTGAACACTGTATCGGTGTCTCAAAACCCGGTTTCATTTGTTGTTCTGTCAAGGCACTCTCTTGTCTTTGCTTAATTTATTAACAAGTTTGCTGGCATGATTGCTAGCACCAATATGTGTATAAATATAAGAACTGATCACCTTTTTTGCCAAGCATTACAAGGAAGTAGTGGGGGACATTAATGAATTTTAGCGTAGAAGTCAGTTTATATGGTGAAATGTAGGACTCCAGAAAAACACATTGATGATAGGGAAGATGAAGAAAATTGAAACTATATATACATGGTTAATTAAAGGTGCTAACAAGGTGAACAAGGTTATGGAAGACCATTCATTAGTGCGAGGGACATTCTTATTTCCCTTTAGAAGGCATAAAAAAGGGAAGAAAATGGAACCAATTGAGTTATTTAAGAGAGTTCTTTATAGAAAATAACTGAAGATAGAACATAGTTATTTATAAAGATAATTATGATTGTTGAAAAAGTGTGTTTTAACTTTTAACTGAATCTTTACTATCTTGTATGCTGGTTTACCTATATGTTTCTTGAGTGACTTCTTGTAAGCTCTGAATGTTTCATGAATGCTGGCATTAGTTCCATCACTGAATTGGCAGCTTATTTCTTCAGTATTTAGATCTCCAATTTTCCTTTTCCTTTTTCGCATTTCATTTTACTATATAATCTCCTTTTTCCTCTTCCAGGTTGTGCTCAACCGGTCTACCAAGCGATGTCATTGTTGAAGTAGGAGAAATGTCCTTCCATCTTCACAAGGTGCTTTTAACTTGGTTAATCCTTGGCTTTTCTCTGTTATGTTACTCTGACTTGTCAATCCACTTCTTACATTTACATCTTCATAGTGTAGACATCGTGCCCTGTAAGGAATCAGAAGCTTATGTTTATGATGCTTGAAAGTTGAAAGATAATATGCAGCCTTGTCTCGGAACTCTGGTCCTTTTAAAATGTACATATGATTGTCGAAGGTTTTATTTGGGGTACACAATTAAAATTGTCTGTTTCTCATTACAGAAACAAGTTTTCTAGGACTAATATATATGGTAAATATATATATGGGAGTCATTTTGAAAAAGTGAACTTTAATTGATTAAAATTTGTTTTCATATATCTAAGTTGGGTACATTATCTTATTACTGCATCAAAACATTGACAAGAAGTTCAGTTTATAGTTTCTTACCGATTACTTTGTGGCTATGTTATTCGGACTCAGGTGTGAGTGTCGGACACGGGTATATTTGATTTATTTTAAGTTTTTCCATGTATTTGGAGGGTCCTTGGGGATCATACCCCATACCCATGTCCGAATATGTGTCAGACACGGATACTTCAAGAAAAATGAAGAGTCGGAGCAACATGGCTTTGTGGTATACTTTCTGGTAGGGTTGGTGAATCATACCAGTTTTGGGATGACTAGTAGGTTCACATTGTTGTACAAGAATGTTTCCTACTTTCATTCATTGAAGATATTGTCAATGGAATGCCTTATGCCTCAGCCTTCCTAGTTGCTTCTTATTATTTTATTTTTTGCATTGTTCAGTAAAAGGAGATACATTTATGCTTATTATTTTACTAATCAGATTGCCTTTTCCCTTTGCTCCATATTTGTCATGTTTATCAGTTTCCATTGCTGTCAAGAAGCAGAATAATAGAGAATCTTATTAAGGACTATTCTGGTGAGGATGAGGAAAATTGTATTCTGCAATTCCATGACTTACCTGGTGGAGCCAAAACATTTTTGCTTGTAGCCAAATTCTGCTATGGCATCAGATTAGAGCTCAGTGCACTGAATATAGTCGGGCTTCGGTGTGCTGCTGAGTATCTTCAAATGAGTGAAGATCATGGGGAAGGAAATCTTATAACACAGACAGAAAGTTTTCTGAATGAAATCTTTGGACACTGGACAGAGACAATCAAAGCTCTCGAAACCTGCGAAGAGTTTCTACCATATTCAGAAGAGCTTCATATTGTTTCAAGATGCATCAATTCCTTGGCAATGAAAGCTTGTGTTGATCTGAGTGTGTTCAGTTGGCCTATGTCAGAAACTGGTACTCCAGAAGGCAATCATGTCTTATGGAATGGAATATATGCAGCAGCCAAACCACGGCCAGTGAGTGAGGATTGGTGGTATGAAGATGTGTCCTTCCTTCGATTATCGCTGTATAAAAGATTGATTCTAGCTGTCGAATCGAGTGGCATAAAGCCGGAGAGGATTGCTGGTTCACTTGTCCACTATGCAAAGAGGCATCTTCCTTTGTTGTGTAGGCAATCGAGCTTCCAGGGTCGGAACCATGCTGCCCTTGGATCAACTGTGTCTCACCTATCTGATGCAGATCAAAGGAATCTCCTTGAAGAGATAGTGGCATTAATACCTAATCAAAAGGGTGCTACCCCAACAAATTTTTTGTTGAAGCTTCTACGAACATCCATGATTTTACATGCTAGGCCATCATGTCAAGAGAAGTTAGAGAAACAGATTGGGGCTCAGTTGGATCAAGCTGCTTTGGAAGATCTTCTGATACCAAATATGGGATATTCCTTGGAAACCCTTTATGACATTGACTGCATTCAGCGGATTCTTGATCACTTTTTTATGGCAGATCATGAGGCACTTGAATCTAGTTCTAATTATATAGTTGATGAGGGGCAGCTGATGGGAGGTTCTCATCCGTTGACTCCAATGACAATGGTAGCTAACCTGGTGGATGGATATCTGGCTGAGGTTGCACCTGATGTTAACCTGAAGTTGCCAAAATTTCAGTCACTTGCTGCTGTTATTCCTGACTATGCCAGACCATTAAATGACGGAATTTACCGTGCAATTGACATATACCTTAAGGTAAGATTCTTCCTGGTTCTTGGTTCATCGCCAAAATCTATATTTCATTTGGATCACCAGATTTGAAAACTATGATTATGCATTCATACCCTATGTTACTCGGACTCGGGAGTGAGTGTCGGACACAGGTATATGTCTGACACGAGTATATTTAATTTATTTTAAGTTTTTTCATATATTTGGAGGGTCCTTGGGGGATCATTTCCCCATACCCATGTTCGAATATACATCGGACACGGGCACTTCAAGAAAAATGAAGAGTCGGAGCAACATAACTTATACCAATAATTTCAATATTGCATATTGTCCACATAATTTCAGACACACTTTTGGTGCATTGCAAAGGTAAAATTGTTGCTTATTGTACTATTTCTTTAAATCTCAATCAACATTTGATACTTATTATATAATAGAGACATAGGTGAATTATTTGCACAGATTTTCAAATGGATTATTGGAATCTGTTGTTTCTTTCATCTACCAATGAGATTGAAAATTTGTTAAACTAATCATCCGTGGATCGGGGAGAATTGTGGTGGTCAGTATGATTTGCGGTTGGGATGGCATCAAGGAAAGATATCTTTAATGCCCCCAAATCTGAATTTTCTTGGCATGTTTCTTATGTTCTTCATATTCGAAAGTTTTAAGACCTTTTTATTGATGTTTTAGAGAAGAAATGGAGGTAAACATGCTATCCATTGTCACTGACTAAATGTCTTTTTATCTCAAATAGTTTTGTTCTATGTTACTCGGATGGAAGTATCGGATACGGGTATGTTTAATTTTTTCTAAGGTTTTTCCATATATTTGGGGGGTCCTTGGAGGGTCATATCTCCATACTCATGTCCGATATGCGTCGGACATGGATGTTAGACACGGATACTTCAAGTAAAATGAAGAGTCGAAACAACATAGCATATTACTGTCAGTCCATGAAAGAATTCTTTGTATTTCCACTACACTTCATCTCATCATCAATATTAATTGAAGACTGGATTGGAACAAAGTTTTTAGTTGCCTGTAAAAGTAGTTTTTAGTCCTTCCATCCTCCCTGCAAAATAATACTGTGTTCCTCAACTTCAGGCACATCCCTGGCTGACAGACTATGAGAAGGAACAAATATGCCGACTCATGAACTGCCAGAAGCTCTCATTGGAAGCCAGCACCCATGCAACCCAGAATGAGAGGCTACCACTCCGAGTCATTGTCCAAGTTCTTTTCTTTGAACAACTTCGGCTTCGGACATCCATTGCTGGTTGGTTATTTGTCTCTGACAACCTCGAAAACTCACAAAATCCAAGTGGGAATCTTGCAATCACCAGAAATAATGCGTCTGCTGCACATGTCGGAACTAATCAAGACCACTTTGTGGAGGTTGATGACATAATGGAGCGGGTTTCCGAGCTTGAGAAAGAGTGCTTGAGCATGAAAGAAGAACTTGAAAAGCTGGTGAAAACAAAGAGTGGTTGGAACCTTTTCTTGAAAAAATTTGGTTTTAGATCAAAGTCTAAGCCGAATGGTGATTCAAAAACAGCAAAGTCTTCTGCTGATTCAAAAAAACCAAAGCCCTGTGATTCCAAAACATCAGCAACGGCTTCATTCACAAATGGAAGAGAAAATCATAACAATGGTGAGTCTGAATTACAAGTTTTGAAAGAAACCTAACAAGGGGCAAGCCCTTTTGTTCAATGTTGTGGTACTTCCATCACTTTCCTATTGGATTCTAGCTAGTCATTATTTGTTAGTTTGTAGCTATGTTGGTCGGACTCAAGTGTGAGTGTCGGACACGGGTATGTTTAATTTTTTTCAAGATTTCCATGTATTTGGAGGTCCTTGAAGGATTATATTTTCATATCCATGTCCGGTAATTATGCATTGAACATGGGTGTCGGACACGGATACTTCAAGAAATATGGATAGTCGAAGCAACATAAGTTTGTAGTTGCTGTAATTATGTTTAGACATTTTTAGATCATGATAGATTCTTCTCACTGATTTTTAACCATTAAAGCAACCATAGTCTTTTCTTCCCTTATGATAATTTAACACTCCATGGAGCTCAAAATTCTTATATTAGATCAAATACTTGTTGCTATATGATTTAAACTCAAGCAGAGATGAAATACAAAGAAAAAGAAGTGGAAAAACTGGGGGAAGAAAAAAACAAAGAGACTTGCTGTTCCATGGCTTTTGAGTTTGAGACAATCGGGCTGAGGTTTCGCTAAACCTTTGATGAGTTTCCTTGTTTTCGTTAACAACTCTCCTTTCATGAACGACATGTCTGCGCTTCTTTCGTCTGCTTTCCTTTGCTCTTTGTAGACTTCTTTTCTCTCGCTTAAATGAAACTTTTTCAAGCTTTGATTTTCCTTTTAACTGTGTTTTGAAATCAATTATTTCTACACATGAACCTAACAGAAAACTGTGCTAAAATAGAAAAATATGGGTTGGTGCTGGGATGATAAGAACCTATGTTACTCAGATTTTTTATTTTTAAATATTTTTGTTTGACACCTATGTCCGATATATTTTTAAATATGAGTAAAATATGATCTTCCAAATATATGAAAAAAATTTAAAAAATTGAATGTACTTATGTCAAACACATTCGTATCCGATACTCACCCGAGTCCGGGTAACATAGTTAAGAACTTCAATTTGCAGATGTTTTAGGACGTTGATTATACACTCTTAAACTTATTCTCTTATCTCAGTAAATTTTTCAAGTTTCAACCACAAACATGTAACAAAGATACTGATAAGACCTTAATTTAACAAAGAACATAATAGGTTTTCTCCAACCAGGCAAGACTCTGATGAGTAAACTGTTCTTGACCATGTTCAATGCTTACATTCTTTGGTGATTAAATCATTAATTGGCACAATCCAGTTAAGTAGACTGCAGTTCAAGGGCTGATTCAACTTCCTGCAACCTTAAATTCTTGCACTAAATCGTAAAATATACTTCCGAAGAAGTGTACGTTCCTCGGAGTTTAGAGAGAGAGAGCGTGAGCTCGTGTACTCGATATAACAAAAACGATGGTTAACAGAACTTTGTAAAAAGAATAGAAGCAGGAAATTATATATTAGATGAAGAGCTCACCCCAATCATTTCCACAATTGCAAAACATATACCCAATTTTTCCCAGAGAAAAAAAAAAAGCCATTTCTCTTTATATACACCCCCCAACAACACAAAGAAAGATACAAAAATGGTGTAAACCCTACCTACTCTTCCTTCTCTTTGCTACTCCCACATATATTCTTTTGCCCTTTGCCCAATTTCTTATTCATTTACACATGTAAGACTAGACCAAAATCACAGCCAGGAAAACAGTCTTATCCTTCCATATCACCTCCCCAAACCAAAATTTTGCAAAATATAGGGAAAAAGATCTAGAAAAACCATTTGATGATAGTTGCCATTTAACTGGCCAATATTACCTTGGCTTTGGTTGTGATCCAAGTGACCATAATGGTTGGACAAGCCTTTGGGTTGATGGACTACCTAGTAACATTGCCTGAGATTGAGTAAGCATCAAAACCATTGATGGGGTTTGATAAGCCTGAATCAGACTTGAACCATCAGTCGAATCGCCTCTTGCGGTAGCTCTTTGCCAAGAGTGTGAGCTCAGTCCTGAAAGGATATATGCTCTCCCGGATGCCTCGTATACATGCCTGCTTGCCATCCTCTCTTCCATCTCCTTGAGCTCAGCATCCAATGCAACACAAAGTCGGTCATGAGATTTGGCAGAAACAGTCTCGGACAACACCTTTCTACAATTTTCAAGGATTGAAACAGCACCTGCTAGATCTCCTTGCTCGGCCGTAGTTCTTGCCTCTGCCATTGCCTCTGCTGCTTGGAACCTATTGCGTTGCCTGTCTACTTCAATCGACACTTCCTCGTGCCCAGCAGCTATTTCAGGTCTTTGAATCCTAACTACATCACTCACCAATGTTGTCATTTCTTTAGTTAAGGGATCCTTGTAAACACATTTCACCTTTAGCAATGATGTTTCACATTCAGAGGACTCTGCTGGTACTTTAACTGATACCAAGAAATCCCTCTCTTCATCAGCATAGAGATCCCCAACATCGATAAATCCAGTTTTCCCATCAGCTGACACATGGCTTAGATAACTTCCTGCTTTAAGTGTGCTAAGGCAGAGACTTGGATTCATGCACTCCACACTCACTTGCAGCTCTTGAACCACAACGCTTAAAAGACCACCGATGCATTGTGCAAATGCATCCTGGATCACAGCTTCAGTTTCAATAAAAGAAAATGTCCCTCCAGAGATCTCAGAAATTGAATGCATTGATGAAGCATCATGATCTGCACCGAAACCAAAAGCATGCACTGGAATCCTGAATCCCGTGCTGTCACCATCGTGCATAGACAGGGGGACGAGCAACTGGTAGTTAGGTTGAGACTTGTTTGAATCAGCACCATTGACAGTATAAGTATCCTGCCCATCAGACAAAAGTATAATGCTGGCAACTGGATTCTTTTCCCTCCGATCTTCCATTACCTTGGCACCTTTTCTTAGGCCTTCAGCTATGTTGGTGCCACCATTTGCAACCAGAGAGTTAACAGCTTGAAGTGCCTGCTGCCGCCCTATGTCAGACATTCGACGAAGGGGAAAGAGGCGGCGAGCAGTTGAAGAGAAGGCAATGACTGAAAGTCTATCATTGCAGCCAAGATTTTGTATCACAAATCCCATTGCCCGTTTTAGTAATGCAAGCTTGGTGCCAGACATGCTACCACTAATATCAAGCACTGTGACTAGGTCAACAGGAGCACGAGGATTTTGAGAAAGTTGTGGCAAGCTAGCATGATTTCTGCTGGGATTTTGAATTGCAACTGTGGCAGCAGCTTTAAGATGAACAAGAATGGTGAAATTATCATAAGAACTGGACCTTGTTGCAGTTGAAACCTCCGGGTATGTTTTGATCTTTATTGTTCTAAGGAACTTGTTATCTGAGGAATTCTTACTCTCAGCAATCGCAGGTGGGTGATCCAAGGATTCATCATCATTGAAATCACCTGGCTCAGGAGCCTGAAACAATGGTACAATATGTCGCCGACTTAAATCTCGACGAGGTGGAGGCAACTGGCGGACTACAGTCATCAAAGCATCATTTTGTGGCCAACCTACAGGATTGATTGCTGCCCCGCCAGGGGCAGGATCCAAACTGGGGCTCTGAATGGGGATTTCTTTCCATTTTGCTCGACAAACTGGACAAATTTGATTAACATGCTTTACGTTTGAAGCAATGCAATGGAAGTGGAAAGAATGTGAGCACTCTGCAGTGAAAATAGCATGGCCACCTCCTTGTTTCATCTTGGTCAAACATATTGAACATGTTCGCTGAAACAAATATAGAAAACAAAATTAACATCCGCTACTATGGATTGTATCAAAAAAAAAAAATCTTTCAAATGCATTCAGCAAATAGGAAAAAGCAAAGCACACATAGTATCAAACGTAACCCATTTCATCAGTTGCTATGTGTTGTATTCTTAATCATCCTTGAACTACAAACCCAAAAGGCAGAACACAGAGTGCTAATTATACTAAATACTTGTGCAAATTTATTTACAATTTTCCAAATCAAAATTAGTCAAGGATATAATTTGAGATCAATAAACATAAACTTAATTCTCACATTTTAGTGCATGAACAAGCTTCAAAATCAATTTGACTGCAATGCTTTAACCATGTTAGAAAGGTTAACAGCCACTTGAGTTTGAGAGTAAAGCAAACTCATAAGAACAAGTCCCACAAATATATCAGTTGGAAAATATAGCTTAGATAAATATATGCAGCAACAACACCTATGGCTGTGCTACTATACAAACACTAGGGTAGCATTGGAAGGAATTTGGTATGTTCCAAAAAAATTGCAGTCTTTAGCTATGTTACTCGGACTCGGGTGTGAGTATCGGACACGGGTATGTTCAATTTTTTTCTAAGATTTCCATGTATTTGGAAGGTACTTGGAGGATCATATCCCCATACCTATGTCCGGATATGCATCGGACACGAGTACTTCAAAAAAAATGAAGAGTCGGAGCAACATAGGTCTTTAGAGTTTTATGCTGCGCATTTTTTTTTTCGTTTTCAATAAGAAATAGTTAATCATCAAAAGAAATTTCTCTAGCCAAAAGGGAACAATGAAGATTGATGGGAATAATCAGGTTTAGGTGTGAATGAATTTTGCTTTGGGCCAGACCTAAAAGTAGCATCACCAAAAAAGGGAGACAAATAAACCAGGAGTAACTAATCAGCCTAGTAAGCTAAAAAAGAAAGTAGTCAATGCTAGGTATCCAACAAATAAAGAAGCAGATCATCAGGGAAATAAAGCTAAGAATCAAAGAACTTTTGAGAAATTATCAAGCAACTATACACTGATATAGACGAACATGAACCAGATCTTTAGAATAACTGGGGGAAAATTATTGAAAGCCAGCCCCATTTATTACAAAAAAAAAGGAAATAATATTATGCTTTTAGGTATTTCTTTTCTTTTCCTTTCTTCTACTTCTTTGATGAAATTAAGTGCTAGAAAGGTTTCATTTTAACAGTCACAGATGAGCTCATCACTCAAGGCTGCTTTTTACTTCCTCACAAGAGGAGGAGGAAAAGGAAAGGTAAATGTTGTTAGTCATCTTTTACTAGATATGTTGCTCCGACTCTTCATTGTTCTTGAAGTACCCGTGTCTGACATATATCCGGACATGGGTATGGGGATATAATCCTCCAAGGACCCTCCAAATACATGGATATCTTAGAAAAAATTGAACATACCCGTGTCCGACACTCACACCCGAGTCCGAGTAACATAGTTTACTAGTAATGCAATTAAAAATGGTCCTGAAAGAAACTTGTGCATTAACCCCACAACCCAAAGGAAAAATCCAAACCCCAACTACTTAGGTCAATAAACTCACTTAATCATCAATAAATGTTAAAATAAGACTGGAATGATTAGACCACAGTACAACCTTAATTATTGAATTAGACATTTTCCTAAACATATAAAAGGAAAAAGATGTTATATTTATAGCTGGATAAACAAGAAAATATGTTTCCAATTGCGCCAACCAGAAAAGAAAAGATTAACAAAGTTCATGCAATTGCATCAGCAATGGATAAAAACAAAGACAAGGTCATAATAGATGGAACCTAAATTCAAAACTAAAACAAGAAAACATTATGAAAAGGACATTGGAGAAATTTCAGAGGCTTCACCACTACAGCTTTCAAAGGGAAAAAACACAAACTAAGCTCTATATATAATTGGTGCTGAAAAGGAAACGGATAGATTTTCTTCGGGGCAACCGATAAGCAGAAAATCTTCAACCAATACAGCTATCATGAGGTAATAAAGCATAACCAAGTAGAGATCTTCATTAATCAAATAAGGAACAGAAAAAATGATTTTTTCCCTTTTTCTATCTTAAAAACCAACATACCACAACTGGAAAATATCAGCATCAATAATTAAAATCACAAGCTCAACAAATAATATTAATAACAATGACAAAAACATATAATTCATGGTAATCTAGCTAGCTGCCTTTAGCTTTCCATTTTCTCAAATAAAAACAAAACCAATTATCTAAAACTGCATAAACTTTTTCTTTCTAACCCATGTTATATTCTCAGGAATCAAACAGAAACTACTACTTTACCCCCTAAAATTTTTTTATAAATCATTAGAAGCCAAAAAAATAAAAAGCTTAATACCCCCAAAACTTCATTTCCCTCCTTTTCCCACTCATTCTCTTAGCAACAAACAAGACACAGCCTAAAATGAACAAAAGCCCTTAAACACACAAAACTAACAAAATCAAAATACACAAAGGAAACATCCAAATTTTTTAATCTCCTCCATCCCACCCTCAGCCCGATTTATAACAAGTAATCAAACAGAACATATACACAAACAAAAAATGCAAAACCCAATCAAACCACAACTTGGTCTAAGAAATTTCTTCCACTTTTTATTTTTCTCCTCTATTTTCTCGCCAAGCAAAAAAGAAGGAAAAAAAAAAAAAAAACTAGAAGCCATCCAATGGAGAAAAAAAAAAGAACCAATTGCTAAAGTTTTAATTCCTTCACAAAATCCTCATTTATCACAACCAAAGGCAAAGCATAGCTCGACAAAAAAAATCTTAAAAAAAAAGCTAAGAACTTTAAGAAAGGAGAGAACCAAACCTTAGATGATTTGCTTGCACTTCTAGACAAACTTTTAGACAACCTTAAACCATAAGAAGAAGGCAAAGGAGTCATTGGCCTAGAAGAAGCCATATTTTCCCAGTTTGAAGGAGATAACAAAGCAGCACCAGATAACCTTTCACTAGAAGGAAGTGAACAATAATCATCATCATCTGAAGTTCTAGGTAAATAAGCACAAAGATTCAAACCTAAAGCCAACTTTGTTTTTCTCCATTTACTACCCATTTTGACCCAAAACAAGTCTCTTGAGCTTAAAAACAAAAACCCAAAACTAAAAAATGGATCTTGAAGTTGATTCCAATGTCAAATTGCTACCTTTCACAGAATTCTTCTTTGGAATGGAAAAGAAAGAAAGAGAAAGAAAATGGGTCTTTAATAAAAGTGGAAATGCAACACGAAAACCAAGAGAAAAAATATATAAAGAGAAGAGAGAGAGGTTTAATGGAGGTTTTTGTTTTTGTTTACACTTTATATAAATGAAAAGAAAAGAAGACTGATAAACTGTAGTTTTTTAATTTGCAGGCTAAAATGTCAAAGGGACTAAGTCAGAGTGAGAAGAAATGGTTGGTTTTTTTAAGAAGAGGAGGATTACTAATCTTCTTGTTGCCGCCATTGAAGAGAGAGAGAAAGGGAAAGTTAAGTTATGGGATTTATTGAGATTTGAGAATTGTAATGTTTGACCTTTGTTGTTGTTGTTGGGGAGAGGTAAAAATAAAGACCCATTAATAAAAGCACGTTTTGGTTGAATAGTGAAAAGCAAACATTTTTGCTGCTCTTTTTTTTTGTCAGCAAATTTTTTGGGTAAATTTAAAAAAATATCATCACCAATACAATAATTATTAAATAATATAATGAGTAAAAATTATTAAAAAAATAAAAAATAAAAAAATAATAATAAAAAAATTATAAAGATAAAATTATATGATAAAAAAGTTTTTCTTTTTCTTTTTTTTTTTTAAATTTATTTTTTAATTAAAAAATAAATTTTTTTGAAAATAATTTTTTTAATTTTAAAAAATCAATTTTTAACATTTTAAAAATTTTTATTTACTTTTTTAATTAAAAAATTTTAAAAAATACAATTAATATTTCTAAAATTAATATTTCTTTATTATTTTAAATTTTAAAAAATATATATTTAATTTTTTAAATTTATTTTAAATTAAAATTTTTGAAAAATAATATTTTCTTAATGCAGGAGAAAAAAAATTCATTAAAAATAATTTTATCTTTACAATATCTTTTGTAATAATTTTTAATTGTTTATTTTTTTTTCAAATAACTTTTACTCATTAGACCCTTTAATAATTATGTACTTAATTAGAACATATTTTTCATATTTACCTAATTTTTTTTTTGCTTCTGCTTTGCTTTGTTCTAATGCTCCATTAATCAATACTGCTACTGCTGTCAAGATACTGTATACAGTATATACATTTTTTTTTGGTTTATTAAAGATTGGTATTTTTTAGGGCAAAAAAAAAAGCATTAGTATTTTTTTTATTTATTAAAAAATCTTAAGAAATGTCTATGAACACGCATTAAAAAAAATTGGCCAAAAAATAAAAAAAAATTGTTAAATTAATATTTAATTAACCTCAATAAAATAAAAAAATTAATAAAAAATTAAATCGACGAGATTTTCGATTATCGTTTCAATCGATTCAATCAATTGAATAGATATTCAATTAAAAACTTTAAACATTAAATATATAATTTTGATATTAAATAAATATTTAATATAAATATTATTTAACTTAATGATATGATCTTTTATATATAAATAAAAAATTAAAAGTTCAAATCTTATCATTTATAAAAAAATTAATAAAAAAATGCATAAACAGATTTTTTACTTGTTTAATTTGATTTTTATTGATTTTTTATGAATTCAATAAATTTTCAATTTTATCAAATATATCGAATCAAAAAAACTTTCGATTCTTAATTAAATTAGTCCAATCTATCGGTATAATTCGATTTTTTCAACTATGATCAACTTTAATAAATATTTATATGCAACTGTTGTTGATATATTTATTTTTCTGTGAATAAATCCTTAAGTTAAAGGTCAAGTTTGAGTTACACATGATGATATGTACTCAACTGATGGACTCGAATTCAAGCCTTATAATGATTGAAATTTTGGTGCTATAATTAGACCCGGTAATATTATATACGACAAGATTATACGATAAGAATATGATAAAAAATATAATTAAAATATTACATGATACGAAAAAATAACACAAACATGACATGAATACACGAATATCTCAAAATCTATATAATAAGAATTATTAATGTATCAAATTTTATATAAATATAAAATACCTTAAACACGATTATGATACGAAAAAATATATGAACACGATATAAATACACGAATTCTCGTATCTGTTGCTATTGTACAAAAATAACCAGGTTAAAAATAAATTTTGATTCAATGTTTTTAGAGAGAAGGCATTTCACTTTAGAATCCTTTACTAAAAGTTTGTGAAATTGTTTAATATTATTATTTTTTTAAATAATTTGAAAAACATAATTTTTATTAACAAGTTATAATCTCGTGCTTATAAAAAAGTCAAATTATTTAACAAGTTTTAGTTTTTTATAACAAAATTATATTTATACTAAATAATACCCGTACTTTGTTGAAGAATATTATCAGATTTGAATTAATATTTTGTAATAAATTTGAAAAATAAAAAAGTAAGAGTATTAAAAATAATAATTCTTATTCTTATATGACATATGGTATAAATTTGAGAATTATTTGAATATGATCAATTACATCCTATAATTTTAGATACAACATAATTATACGATACGAATATCACATGAAAAAAATAATTAAAATACGACATGACACAAAAAATAACATGAACACGACACAAATACACGAACGTGTCCAAATCTACATAGAACAAATTATTAACGTGTCAAATTTTATATAAATATATAATACCTTGAATACGATTATAATAAAAAAAATAACACGAACATGATGACGCGCGACACAAATTTGTGAGTTATTTGAATAGTGTCATTAGACTCGGTAATTTCGGACACAACGTGATTATACGACTCGAACACAACATGAAAAAAGTAATTAAAACACGACACGAAAAATAATATGAACAAGACACAAATACACGAACGTGTCAAAATCGACATAAAACGAATTACTAAAGTATAAAAATTTATATAAATTTATAATATTTTAAAACACACAAAATTGAATCATTATAACAAATTATGCAAAATATGGGATGAATTGAGACACAACACAGACACACAAAATTTTTTCTTAATTGGATCACCATGACAAACTATGCAAAATATTTGGATGAATTGAAACACGATACGAACACATAAAAAAAATAATTAAAATACGACACGACACAAAAATATCATGAACACAACACAAATACACAAACGTGTAAAAATTTACATAAAATAATTTATTAACATGTAAAAATTTATATAATAAATTTATAATACTTTGAAAAAAATACGAACATAAAATATAATACGAATACGACACAAACATACAATTTTTTTTCTTTTTTCCTCTTCTTTTTTTCTTTCTTTCCTTTCTTTCTTTAAAAAAAAAAAAACGGGGTGTAATAGATTTGTGCAATATTATTTCTTAAATTATGTATAAAAATTACAGTTACAATTACAATCAAATCATTCTCAACATATATATATATATATATATTAAATTTAACATAAAAAATTAATGACAAAACCAAATTGACAAATCCAACATAAAATTAAGTCAAATTCATACATGATAGAATTTGTACGATAAATTTAAATGTAGTTATAAAGTTAAATCAAATTCATACACAATGAAATTCGTATAATAATTTTAAATGTAATTTTGAGCAATTATTTACACATTTGTTTCAGTATGTGAAAATGTTTGAAATCTTCTTTTTCTGTTTAGATGTTTCTATTGAATACTTCACTGTAACTTCTAAATTTGATTATTACTCTTTTGATTTTTGTCAATTTGTTTAACAAAAGCTAAAATCTTTTACTATTTCATAATCAAATTTCAAAATTTACATTGTTCTTCTGTCTTTTATTGGCGAGAATCAAACTTTGTCAGTGTCTTTGAAACTTTATCATATGGGTGAGATAAATTTTTTTTTTTTATTTTAAAAATTACAGTACGAGAATAGGTAAACGAGTTACAAATATTGAAATTCAAATATCAAATTTGTCGAATACCATTTTTTTAAAAATGAACCAACTAAATTAAGTCTCATATTCATATGAGTGTGAGTAGACATGTTCAAGGGCCGAGCTACTCGTCTGACCCTATAGGCCTGACTCGTATTGGTCCAAGCCTAAATAAGTATTTTTTTTTTCAATTCAAGCTAGCTCGGCTTGAATTATTATTTATTAATAAAAAATATTATTTATTTAAATTTAATTATAAAAATATAAAAATATTAATATAAAAATATATTTTTAAATATTTTAATATTTTTAAAATAATAATTCGAGTTTATGAGACCCAAACCGAACTTGAACAAAAAAAATAAAAAAAATTCGAATTGCGACCTAACCTCTCTGACTCATGAACACAATCTAGGTGTGAGACATTGCATCATTCTTTGTAGTATCATTGTCTGGTTGCCCAAAATATCACTGTCCCTTTGGCTTGCAATTTCAAACTTGATAGTATTCTCTTTGTTTTTTTACAAATGGAATATGCCATCCAACATTTTTAGTGTAAGTGTATGTTTGTCTAATCCTATCAACTTCTGCCTCTTCTAATTTGACTATTTAAATATTTGTTTGATACTAAATTTTAGTTTATTTATTTATTATTTTTTTTGAAGAAAATAAAATAAAAAGTGCATTTGCATAAAATAATATTTTTAATGGGCTATAGATACAATGTAATTTTGCTATTAGATAACAGAATGAATGATTCTACTTTTACATATATTAATTATATTTAATTTTTTTTGTTTGTTTTATATCAATGATGATTTTACTTTTTTAAAGTAAAAAGTAAATAACAAAAAAAAAAAGGACTAAAGAATTAACTAAACAAAAATCATGAGAAATTGATAATAATTAATCAAAACTTGCAAGACTACCTTTCTTTTTTCTTTTTTTTTTCTTTTTTTTTTTATTTGAGGAAACGGAATTCGAAATTTTATTTTTTAAGTAAGTAATTATGCACTAATTATTGAATAAAATACTTGATTATGCAAAATTGACATTTTAGCTATTCAGTTTCAAATGAATTTTTGTCATAAATGCAAAAAATTGTTATTTATACATACAATTTTTTTTTTTTATATTGAGAGATAGGAAATTTCAAATCTAATTTTTTGAACAGAGAAACACATACTTTCGTAGTTAGAACTTAAAATTTCATTTTTGCAGATTTAGATTTAAATTACGATAATAAAAGTAATTAAACTTCATGGGATTAGATAGGACTAAAGATATTTATGAGCCGAGTCAGGTCAAGCCATATCCTATTAATACTTTTATAGGTTTGCTCCAGTCTTAGTTCAATCCGAAAACTTAATCCTATATTATTTAAATTGATTAATATTTAAATAAAAATAATTTTTATTGATTAAATAGTAATTCAAGTCGAGTCAAATTGATTCAAATTAAAAATATTTTATTCCAAACCCAACCCAACTTAATTTAAGTCGGATCAAACCCAAATAGAAAACAAATTTACTTGTATAAGGCTCGATCTAACTCGATTCAAACAAATCATTTTATTATTTAAAATATTAAAAAATATGTATTTTATATTAATATCTAAATATTTTTATAATTAAATTTAAATTTAAATATTATTTATTAAATATTAATTTAAACTAGATCGGATCAAATTAATTCAAATTTAATATATTTTATCTCATACCTAAATTCAAATTAAATTCGTTGATCGAACGAGTAACCCGATTTTGGATAGATGTCATTGAGGTATGTGAATGAGAATCTAATCTAAATCTTAGAAATGTCAAAATAGGGTTGACATGGGGGAGAGGAGCAATGATGTGCACGTGTGTGCATACTTTATTATCATCATGTCATGTGGAAATAATGCATCCATTTACCATCATTACATTACATCACCAATTTGTGAGTATTTGATTTTGACTCAATGCCCACATTGCCCATTGGCCAACCAACAAAGCACAAAACAACAATCATTCATCACATTCATGGGACCATGGCCCATGGGACCACTCTCTCACCCATTCATTAAAATAAACTCACTCATACATGCATGTGTCACGGGCTCAGACTTTAGCCGAGCAAACGTGCGGCCTTAGGCTCGGATATGTTGCCTCGACAAGCCTAAGTTCAGCCTTGAACAACCGAAAGTTGGCTGAGTTGCTAGAATGCTAAAATGCTAGAGAGCTAGAGAGTTTGGGGAAGAATGCTTTGTATTACTCAACCAAGTTGTTTACAAAGAATGGGATACAAATGAGGGGTGGGGGAAGCCCCTTTTATAGACAAGTTCCCCCTTACAAGTGTGGCTAACAAAATCGGACTAGAAGCTTCCCTTAGTGTGATCCAGCTAAGGCTGCCAGCTAAGGCCGCCCCTTAGTGTGATCCAGCTAAGGCTGCCAGCTAAGGCCGCCCCTTAGTGTGATCCAGCTAAGGCCGCCCCTAGGGTGATCCAGCTAAGGCCGCCCCTAGGGCCTTCCAGAAGCTTCCGTTGCGGGAATTGTCCATTGGGTCCTCTCGCTGGCTTGCCTCGGACTCGAACTCGCGCCCTTATTCGGGGAATTGCCTAAGTCCGTGGCACTGCGCTCTGGCGGTCCGTGACATTCTCCCCCACTCATTCTAGCAACGCCCTCGTTGCTAGGGGAATGTCGTGCTCGCTCCGCTTGAGTACGCCGATTCCGTCTCCTTCGTCGCGGACCATTCTTGGCTCGTTCTGGCCTTGTTGCCTTGCCAATACTCTTATGGTCTCCCCGGTTGCCCTCGGTGCGAAGATCACTGGAACATTCTCTCAAACTTTCCTTTGTCCCTTCGCACTGTCGACGTATCCCCCATCGCTTCCTTCGAGTTGTCTGCTGCACACTCCCTCGGGAGGGGCCAGGCTGCTCGCTAGGACTAGTGCTACGGCACTCCGTCGCCTCCTTCGCGTCCCCCTCACTTGGTGCCCGAGAGGTCACTACCTCACGGCACACTCGCACAGCACCCAGCCTCATCACTCGCTGTTGCTGTTCTCGGTCGCTATTCTCACAATCGGACTGCTCCTCAGCCAGAACTATGGCTGACAGCTTCTTACGCACGGGGCACTCCCTAACCCGGTGCGGACCGTCGCACATGAAGCAGCTCAAGGGCTTGGCCTCCTTGCCCTTGTCCTTGGCAACTCCCTCGGACTTGGTGTTGCGATAGCGAGGCCTCTCTTCAACCTCGTCCTCTGATGAGGAGCTGCTACTCTCGTCTCTACGCTTGGGAGACTCGGTGCGCCCGAACTCGACCAGAGATTCAGCCACCGCTATAGCACGACTCAAGTCTTGCACGCCTCGTCGCTGCAACTCGGTCTTTGCCCACGGCTTCAGTCCATCCATGAAGGAGAATAATGCCTCCCTCTCACTTATGTCCGGGATCATAAGCAACAGCTCCGAGAACTCTTGACAATAGTCTCGGACTTTACCCCTTTGAGTGAGCCGGCGAAGCTGCCCTCGAGCTTCCTCTTCCGCATACTCCGGCTTAAACTGTTGACTTAGTTCCCTCACAAACTCGTCCCATGTGGTGATCGGACGCTCCCCGCGTCGCACGCCATCGCACCTGCGGCGCCACCACAATAGAGCAATATCGACTAAGTACATCGAGGCAGTACTTACCTTGGTAGCATCATCATCGATGCCCGTTGCTCGGAAATATTGCTCCATGACCCATAAGAAATTGTCCACATCCTTGGCTGCTCTAGTCCCCCGGAACTCCTTGGGCTTGGGAACCTCTACTCGATGCCTTGGTGTTATCGCAAGCATGCCACCCCCAATGGTAGCTTTGCAAGCCGAGAGCTCCCTCTTGAGCTCTTCCATTTCCTTACACAAGGCCTCGACCATGGCCTCTAAGGCATCGTTCCGTTGGGCTAGGGAGTCTATGGATTCGTTGAGGGCGGCTTGCATCCCTTCCCTCAGTTCTTCTCTCCCCGAGTCTAGCTCGTCGATGCGCCCCTCAGCATCCTCGACCCTGTCCACGACCCCAGCCACGGTCAGCTCCACCTTGGCTAGGCGGGTCTCCATAGACGACAACACGTCCCTCGAACTCCCTCTCGATGCTCCCTTTTTGCCCTTGGCAACAGCACGGGTCTCATCCCCTTGCTGGCTCAACACGTCGGACTGAGATGCCATTGATCGACTAGCACACTCGAGCAAACCTTTGCTCTGATACCACTTGTCACGGGCTCAGACTTTAGCCGAGCAAACGTGCGGCCTTAGGCTCGGATATGTTGCCTCGACAAGCCTAAGTTCAGCCTTGAACAACCGAAAGTTGGCTGAGTTGCTAGAATGCTAAAATGCTAGAGAGCTAGAGAGTTTGGGGAAGAATGCTTTGTATTACTCAACCAAGTTGTTTACAAAGAATGGGATACAAATGAGGGGTGGGGGAAGCCCCTTTTATAGACAAGTTCCCCCTTACAAGTGTGGCTAACAAAATCGGACTAGAAGCTTCCCTTAGTGTGATCCAGCTAAGGCTGCCAGCTAAGGCCGCCCCTTAGTGTGATCCAGCTAAGGCTGCCAGCTAAGGCCGCCCCTTAGTGTGATCCAGCTAAGGCCGCCCCTAGGGTGATCCAGCTAAGGCCGCCCCTAAGGCCTTCCAGAAGCTTCCGTTGCGGGAATTGTCCCTTGGGTCCTCTCGCTGGCTTGCCTCGGACTCGAACTCGCGCCCTTATTCGGGGAATTGCCTAAGTCCGTGGCACTGCGCTCTGGCGGTCCGTGACACATGCATGTACCCCCCATTTGGGAAATTCTCTTTTCTCTTTTAATATTTAAAACAACAAGGCCATCTAAAAACAAAGGACAATAGCAATAGCATGAATAAATATGATTAATTAACAAATTAAATAAAAGAATTTATTTTTATTAATATATATATATAAAGAATCTCTATTAGAGATTCATTAGACTTTGGGCAATATAAATGGAAAGAAACTTATTCACAAGCTTGATCAAATTTGAGTTGGGTTTTGGACAAAAAAATTTAAATTCAAACTCAATCGGTAAAAATATTTTATTATAAAATAATTATTTTTTAATTTTCAAATATATTAAGAGCATTAAATATTAATATATTTAAATATAAAATATTAATATAAAATGGTTTTTAATATTTTAAACAATGAAACAAAATTTTTGAAAATTTCAAATTGGGTCTTGGATAAACAATTTTTTTATTCGAAATTGATTCAATCCGATCCATGAAAAACTCTAAATCTTGCTAACCTTGTTATTGTTCCCTACAAAACCTTGGTCCATGAACCCTAATTAACCTCCTTAAAATTGGTATTCAATGGTCAAAATTTTGTGCACATATAGGAAAATTTCAACATTACCTTGACTTGAATTTTAAATTTATGCAAACAACTACATGCTTTGATAAATTCTCAATGACCCGGCATGAAATTTAGAAAATTTCATGTATAAGTTTCCTTCTAGATCTTTTGACTTGACTAAGTCATTGGTGTTCATATTTGTATAACTACTATATAAGCCTTCATGCATTAATATTTGAAGCATAAAAATAAGGAATTGTTCAAAATCTTGAGCTCAAATTAGCAATGAGAATTTTAAGCATGATTTTGTAATTACACAACTTGACTTCGAACGCGATTAGTTATCTAAATTAATAAGAATTGTTCAACTCGAAAATAATGTTATGATTTTATAATCTATTATATTATGGAATTTTAGTGAAAAACACCATAAAAAAAGCAAGCAAGAGAAAAGATTATGCAAGACAAGTTAAATTGCTATGTTTGGTGGTAGGAGAAGATTGGGGAAGAAAGGGAAAAAAAGGATTTTAGAGCATATGTCTCCTAAATTGGACCATTAGAATCATTCTTAGGTCACCAATAGAAGTCAATATGAGTTGAAGTTGGGTCCAACCCAACCTTTATTTTCAGAATAGCATAAGCATATACAAATATGGGTACTAAATTAATTAAGAGTGGGATTTGTATTTTGAAATTTAATAGGAAAATCCTTAGTATTGGAAGAATTTTTCCCTCATTTTTCAAAGGGCATCTAGAATAATAGGAGTTGAGATTGTATACCTATTATGAAGCTATATTTATCTTATAATTTCTCCCCTCAATCACATAAACTAGATCTGTACCCGGATCGGGTCTGTGATATGTTTTTAAAAATTCAGATTAATATGGATTATTATTTAAATAATAAAACTATTTTTTATTTAAATTTAATTATAAAAATATTAATATAAAAATAATTTTTTAATATTTTAAATAATAAAACATGTTTTCAAGTTTGACTGAGCTCAAACCGGACCTAAACAAATAAATTATTTTATTCAAATTCAGATCTAACCAGATCCATAGACACTTCTAACGTAAACTATATACATGAGATTTAGAAAAGAAGAATAAGATGATATGGTAAGGTGTTTTGAGTGGAGTTCCCTATTCCCCTTACTTTTACACCCTTCAAAAGACAACCTTTTAAAAGGAAAAATGCTCTATATCTTTTTATAGTGGCAAAAAGTTATTCCTCTCCTCACAAAAGAACATCAACAAAGAACCAAGACAATGACTTTCTTTTAATTTCACCCCTTTTTTTTTTTGGAGAACACACATGCCTAACACAAGTAAGTAAGTAGAAAAACAAACCCCAAAAAATAAATAGAAATTGATGTATTGAGAGGCTCCTTGCAATGAGTGGAGATCCATTAACAAAAGAATCCTTCATAAAAACTCCTTTGTGAAGGGTATAGGATTCCCCTTCCTTTTACCATTCTTTAAATTTGCCAGACTTTCTAGGGCAAGTCAACTAGAAAAGCTGAAACCTCTTTTTTCACACAAAAAAAAAAATCTCAATACAAATGAATTTTCCCCTCTCATGGTGCCCCCCACTAGGGTATAGTGATTTAAGAACTATGGAATATGGACTGTCTTGCACTTAAAATATATTGAGTTTATATAAATACACTTAATTTAACTTAAACCAATGTTATTATACTACTAATTAATAAAATTTATGACCATGAGGAACATCGATTATCGATAATCTCTTTTCGGGTATAGCAAATTAAACATAATTAAGTTTGTAGTATAGTGTTTAGTGAACCAAATTTTATTCTTAAAACTTAATTTAATTTAATGAAGATGAAGGTTATGTTTGTGTGATCAAATATTAATCAAAATCAAGATTGTTATTATAAAAGGCTTTAATTTTTCTTATATATCAAAAAAAAAAAAACTGGCCTGAGGCTTTCCTTAATCATGATGTCACATGCATTTGATCATCAACAAGTCAAACCTAATCCATTCAATTAGTGGGTTCAATTTTTTTTTTTTTTTTCATAAAATTTTGTCCTCCAAAATTTGCCAAGTCTTTTTTTCTTTAAATTGTCAGCTTATGCTTTGTTGCGAATGCATGTAAATGTCTAATCCTTTTTTAAAACAAAAAAAAATGTATGACAGCCTATAAAAGAGGAAGCTTTTGCTTATTATGTGAAAGTTAGAGCGCAAATGACTCCTTCGATTAGGGTTTTTATTTATTTAATAATTAAATTAGGTATTGTAAAGTGAGATTGATTTTGCAAAGATAACAAGTGATTGGTAAAAGCTGAATAGCTTTTGAACGATAACTGATGAGATAATTAGATAACATAAAAAACGAGAGTGTTGTGATTAGGCTTAAAATAAGTTGAGTTTGGATAAAAAAATTTATAATTTGGATCGATTTAGTCTAAATTACTATCTATTAAATAAAATTTTTTTTTATTTAACTTTAATTATAAAATATATATTAATATTAATATAAAATAATTTTTTAATAATTTATAAATAATAAAATGAGTTTACGAATCAGTTCCATCATGATTAAGTTTAGTTGTGATTGAGAGAGAGATAAAGTGACTTCTTAAAAAATATATATATATATATATATAGTAGTTATTATGGATTTCATGGTCCATGGCCTAACTCATATAAAACAAAAGATATAAATATTAGTGCATACTGGCTGCTGCTCATTTGACACTTTTTTGTATTGATCCATCATCCAACATGAAATTAATTGAAAAATAAAAAAGGATAAAGTAATCATATATTAGTGTTTAGATCTCGTGATATTTCAATTGTAGATTATGTTAAACGTTACGTAAAATATTAAGATAGTTATATTATATACATATTAAAATAAATGTATTTGTATAATATATGGTTGAAGCTAAAGAAACAATATTAGAGTTTAGAAAGTGTGCAAAAGTAAATCAAATATCGATTAGAGATTCAGTGTTCGGTTTAGATTTTTTCGTATTGGTTTAGATCATAAAAAAATTTATTTGATTCGGTTTCATTATTTTTCATTCGATTTTTTATATATTTTATAAATTAAAAATATATATTTATTTATAAATTTAAAATAATATTAAAAAAAGATTTTGAAATTTAAAAAATTGATGCCGAATCTATTTGAATTTGTGAAATTTGGTTAGAGATCGATTAAATTTCTAAGCTAGTTAGGTTCGATTTAAAAAAAAATCAATTCAGTAACCTAATTTTGTTTTTTTAAATCAAATTGAACCCAATTGAACAATTATCTATTATTATTCAAAAAATTTATCGATAATTTATCAATAAAAAAATCAACATGACTTTATTTTTCAAATAAAATAAAGAACCTATTAAGAATTATTTGAATAGTGTCACACATGAACATGACATGAAAAAATAACTAAAATACAACATGACACGAAAAAAATAACATGATCACGACATGAATACACGAAAGTGTCAAAATTTATATAAAACGAACTTGATACAAAATTGAAAATTATTTGAATAGTGCCAATTAGACCTAAGAATTTCAAATACGAAACGAATATGAAAAAAATAACTAAAATATAATATAACATGAAAAAATAATACTAACACAACACAAATATAAAAATGTATCAAAATCTATATATATCGTGTCAAAATTTACATATATAATATTTTTAATACGATTATAACAAAAAATAAATAAATATAACACGTAATTAATTATTTAAAAAAAAAATAATTGCTTGCCACGTGGCAAGCAATCGGAGAAGAAATCCCCTTCAATTGAAGGGGATTCTTTAATAGTATTGTATTGTATCAGATGCTTGCCACTTGGCAAACCGTGGCATGCAATTGAAGGGGTTTCAAGTATTGTATAAGATGTAAGTATACTGTCAGAATTTGAGATTCCAATTTGAAGTACTCATTTTCGAATTTTGGAATGAGTTTAAGAACAAATAGATTTAACAAGTCGTAAAATTATATTATATTTGTATTATATATATATTTATCATAATTATGTTTAAAATGTTATATATATAAAAATTTTGATATGTTAATAATTCGTATTATATAAATTTTGACATGTTCGTACATTCGTATCGTGTTCGTATTAATTTTTTATATCGTATTATATTTTAATTATTTTTTTCGTATCATATAATCATATTTTATTCAAAATTATTAGTTCTAAAAACAGATTTCCTCTGCTCATTTGATGCCCTTCAATACTTTTTTGCCATGTGTCTTGATAGAGTTACTTTTGTACTAGAATATGCCCTAGTTACGTTTCGAAAAATTAGATTAAAATTTTGAATATGATATTTATATTAATGTATGACAAATGTAATAATAAAATTCTTAAGTCAATAAATTTATAGTTAAAATTGGATCACTATGACAAATTATATAAAATATGTGATGAATTGAGACACTACAAGAACACAATATGAAAATAATAATTAAAACACAACACGATACGAAAAATAACATGAATACGACACGAATATGCGAACGTGTCAAAATTTACATAAAACTAATTATTACCGTATAAAAATTTATATAAATTTATAATATATTGAATACGATAATGACATGTAAAAAAATAACACAAACATGATACAAGTACACAAAATTTTATCTTTTCTTTCTTTTCTTTTCTTTTTTTTTATTTTCTTTTTAATCCAAAAAAAAACTTTACAATGTCCAAACTAACCTCTCAAATACATTTAATGCCCATGATTACTTGTCCTCTCAAATACATTTAATGCCCATGGTTAGTTGTCCCCAAATAAAGCCTCCAAAATTGCAATTAATCAATCTGCTTGAATAGGATTAACTTTTAATCTAGGTAATAGACTAGGTAACAGATAATAGATGTTAACAGAATTGAAAAAAGAAAAAGAGGGGATTCATTGGGTCAGGGTGAAGGGTTCTCGAATTGGACTTAAGCAAGTTACATATTTGTCTAATTCAAAGTGTGCTTAACTTTAGCCTAGGAAAATATAGGAATGTAGGACTTGGGCTGGTTCACAGCCCAATAATTAATCCTAAAATGAAATTCTCTTTTTTAGCCAAAGATGTAGAATAATTCATTCAGATTTGATAATTCGTGTATTTATGTCGTGTTTATATTATTTTTTTCGTGTTATAATTATATTTAAAGTATTATATATTTATATAAATTTTAACACGTTAATAATTCATTTTATATAAATTTTGACACATTCATATATTCATATCATGTTTAAGTTAATTTTCTATATTATGTCGTATTTTATATCATATTTTAAATATTTTTTAAGTATCGTATTCATATTGTATAATTGTGTAATGTATAAAATTATTAGATCTACCGCCATGAAAATATTTTGCATTGATCTACATGATTGGAGCATAGAGAATTAAATGACAAAAACCTTTAAGGTTGATGATCTAACTTCTAATCCCTTTTGCTGTTTTTTCATGGAAATTTTGCCAACAATTATTCAACCTAAAAAAAATGAGAAAAACCTTTACTTTAAGGTTGATGATCTAACTTCTAATCCCTTTTGCTGTTTTTTCATGGAAATTTTGCCAACAAATTTTCAACCTAAAAAAAATGAGAAAAACTAAGAAATAAAGTTTCATGATTGAAAACAAAGAAGCAAGATGAGTATATAATGTATTATAAACTGTGTATATTATCCCAAAGAAAAGTTATAGATTCAATGGCAGTTTACCAATTATAAAGCTCATCATTACCTTCAAATTCAATTCTTGATCCAATGCAATGGTTGGCCTCAAAATTTAACTGGGATTATGTACAATATTTCTCACTGAACTTTTTGCAGTAATATTCTTGTCTTGTATTTTTGTATGCTCATCCTGTTTCTCAGACTTCTAGCAATCTTGTATGAATATTCTTGAAAAACCAATTTACATCAGTTATATGATCCTTTTCCCTGTTTCTCAAGCAGTCGTCCATCTGATCTCAACATGTATAACTCCATTCTTCGAATCGATCAAGTGGTATTTCTTGTTGATTCGTCCGTTATGGACAACATCGCTAAGATTGATATCCACATTTCCCAGAAGTTCCTACATAGAAAATGATTTAAGGAATTGTAACATATTACAGATAAAATGATACAGTGAAAATCTATGTTACTTGGACTCAGATGTGAGTGTCGGATATGGATATGTGTCTGACACGGGTATATTTAATTTTTCTTTCTAAGTTTTCCATGTATTTGGAGGGTCCTTTAAGAATCATATCCCCATACCCATGTCCGAATATATGTCGGACATGGGTGTCGGACACGAATTCCTCAAGAAAAATGAGTAGTTGGAGCAATATAGGTGAGAATTAATGGAGAAAAGTTGCATTTGCATATATATATATATATATATATATATATATATATATATATATATATATATATATATATATATACCTTTGATCGGAAACTAATGCCTGTTCGTTTGCTCATAACCTCGATATGGATCTTCTCGTTTAAAGGAGGCTCCTCAAGCATGAAGTGAAACTCTTCATTCCAGTGAGGACCGCGGGTTCTCTTGATCATCTGAAAACACCATTTTGTATATAAAAAAAAAAAAAGATAAATTTTCTGTGGCAGGATTCAGAAATATTTCACTAACTGTTGAATTTTAAGTGTCAGTCTGTCAGAATTCAGTAAAGCAAATCAAAAACAGCTAGAGTCACTAGAAAAAAAATTCTTTCATTGATTTTATCCTCCAAATTAAAGCAAGTGGAGTAAGTAGAACGAATTCTTTTAAAACATGAGAAAACTATTGTTTAAAAGATATTTCCAATTATATTTAAATATTCTCCATTGGACTTGGTTTAGACTAACACTCAATATCAAGTTTGAAGTCCCTTGATCGAATTACTGGAACCATTGAACCCAAAAGTTTAACCTAGCATAATAGAGCTTTAGGAAGCACGGACACGCAATACGGATACGATACGACACTAACTCGTAATACGGGTACGATACGACACGAACACGGCGACACGAAAAATTTTTAAAAATTAATATACGGGTACAGCAGGACACGACAATAAAAAAATATTTGTATATATTAATATACAATAACAAAGTAAAAATAATACTTTTTAATTAAATATTAACGTGTAAATAGCTTTTCAATTTTTTAAAATTATTTTTGAATTTAAAATTTTGAACCTTAAAAAACCTATTAGAACCAAATTGTTCATTGATCATTGTTGATTTCATATTTGAGAGAAAAATGCAGTTGTGTCTTGACCATGTTTTGACCGTGTCCGATTTTATTTTTATTTTTTTGACGTATCCGACACTTAGACACTACAAAAGTGTTCGTGCTTCATAGATAGAGGTCCTATAATTTACTAGACCCTAATTTTCCTAATGTGCAAGCTTTGAGGAAAGTTGGACCTAGCATCTTAAGCCAAGAACAGAAATTGAAATTCAAACAAAAACTGATGCAACTGGGACATGCTATGTTGCTTCGACTCTTATTTTTTTTGATGTACTCGTGTCCGACGCATATCTAGATATGAGTATGGGCAGATATGACCCTCCAAAGACCCTTCAAATATATGAAAAAACTTAAAAAAAATTGAATATACCCGTGTCGGATACATGCCCGTATCCGACACTCACACACGAGTCCGAATAACATAGGTGACATATGCATGCAACAATCTTTTAAAGGAAAATTACAAGAATAATATGTATTTAAATGAGAAGTTGATCACCTTTGTCTTTTTTGTTTCTCCTTTGAAAAGGACCACGGCATAAGGATTATTGTGGCGTTCACCTTCGACATCCTCAGCTCCTTGAACCATAACTGAAAGCAGACCTGCTCCACCAATGATCTCACTCTCAGATGGCCTGTCAAATCCACTTTCCTTTCTTCCATATCCATCCTGAAGCCCATCTAATTTAAAGCTGTCTTCTCTAAAAGGCGCATACATCAGCTCGACCACAATTTCCCCTCTTTGCTTCTTATCTTGAGGATCACAAATATTTGTGTGCTTCAGCAAATTAAGTTTAAATTTCTTTGTCTCATAGGGTGTTAGAAGTTTCAAGGGGACGAACTGCATTCCCAGCCGGTCATGAGTACCAACCTGTAATTTAAATAACAACACATACGAAGAAGAAACAATTTGAATTGTTATTTAGATAAAAATCTCATTTTCTTACTTTAAATTTTCATTCTATAATCCAGTACTATATTACTCTGATTATTTATTTTCCCTGAAGTATTCGTGTCCGATATTTATGTCCGACATATATTCGGACAAGGGTATAGAGGTATGATCCTCGAAATATAAGGAAAAACTTGAAAAAAAATTGAGCATACCCGTGTCAGACACATACCCGTATCCGACACTCACCCCCGAATCCGAGTAACATAGATCAAGTAAACTGGAAGGTGAAAAAAACCTTGTCCCAGTCAAAGACTTGTAACTGAAGAACTTGAGATTTGGGGTCCTTCACAATAAGCTTGAACTTCTCATTCCATTCAGGATTCAAATTCCTCTTCTTGATAGTTGTTTTCTTTGCTGGCAGCCTTTCTCCAGTTAGATTTAACTTGACATAAGGATCTGATGTTCCTAGGATGTCCTTCTTTAAGAGCTTTTGTGCCCGCACAACCTTTACATGTAGTATTCCAACAGGCTTCTTTACAGCCACTCTATGGAAGGACCAAAATCAAAACTTAGACAATATATACAAAATTCTTTATCTTTTTATAAGAATTGAACTAAAAAAGTCATGATATAACCATTTAGATCATCTTGTATAGATTTATGGTTCATGAAGGACCCCATATTTGAAACTCCAACTCTTCAAAAAGCTTCTGCAGATGTTTCAATAAAACACCAATTCATCCCATTCTTATTTTCCATGACATATCTTTTTTAATATTTTATTATCCATGCAATTTAACCAAGCCCTTAGAAGTTAAAACAGTTAACTACATGCAGTAAGTATGTATGTACATAAAAGTTCTGTAAGAAAAATGTAGTAGTTATGTTGCTCCCGCTCTTCATTTTTTTTTGAAGTAACTGTATCCGACACCCGTGTCCGATGTATATCCGGACATGGCTATGGGGATATGATCCTCCAAGGACATTTCCAAATACATGAAAATCTTAGAAAAAATTGAACATACCGTGTCGGACACATACACGTGTCCGACACTCACACCCGAGTTGGACACATACACGTATCTGACACTCACACCCGAATCCGAGTAACATAGTGTAGTAGATAATAACATGGTATATTAATAGAAACTTACGTCGCAGCATCAAGAATAGGTATCTCTAGTGTTTGTGGCCAGAGGTAGAGGCTTGCGACTTGCCTTTTAATTGCTTTCTGCAGGCAACTAGAATAGTTAGCTGACTCCTCTTCAGACAAAATTCTAAGTGCATAAGCCCACCACAATTATCTAAATTCAGACAACTAACTAAATCCTACTCTTTTTTTCATACAGAAATTACCAGTACAGCACCTGGACAAACTGATAAAGGCCGGGTATAGCCATAATATCCCCTCCAAGTACACTTATCCCAAAGTCTACATCAGGCTGCAGGTAGGTAGTAAATATCATCATTAGAAAATGATTGTAGCATTCATCTACTATGTTGCTCCGACTCTTCATTTTTCTTGAAGTACCCGTGTCCGACACCCGTGTCTGACAAACATCTGGACATGGGTATGGGCATATTATCCTCCAAGGACCCTCCAAATACATGGAAATCTTGGAAAAAATTGAACATACCCGTGTCCGACACTCACACCCAAATCCGAGTAACATAGTTCATCTATACTTAGAAGAGAATATAAACAAACATTTTAATCCTATGATTTTATTCAGTGTTCAAAAAGTTTTACTAACCTTCTCCAGCAGAGATACTGCAACGGTTGCAAAGCATGGTAAGGTAGGTACAAGAGGTTTCAAAGTTATCCGTGGTGCCATAAATATTTGTAAATCAACTAACTGTGAATTGAAGCATAATCAAACTCATGGAGAAACTCACATTTTTCTTATATACAAACAGAAAAAAGATACATTCTTCTTTCAATTCTGTCTTAGACTCTTTCTGACCTGAACTGTGATTCGGAAAGACAACAACTTCAGCACCAAAACTATGTTAGGATTGCCAGCCCATCTAACTGCTGGTTCCAGGACTAGTTCGTTCTCATTAGTTTCACAGACTTTAAGACCTGCAAATAGTGAAGTACAATAAAATGAGGAAAAAATCAAGAAGAAATATAGGGCTAAATGCCATACTATGCTATGATTATGGTGAACAAAATCAGTTAGTAAACATCCATTTCTTTTGGAGAATCCTATCTTATTCACAAAATTTTCAGTCAATGAGCATAATGTAATTATATCACACTAATATCTCAGAGAGTGTCAATATGATGGGAAATTCCTGAATTATTTAGAGATAATTCTAGACTTAAAGTGATACTTGTATGTACGATCATTCCGCATATTCCTTTATTGGTTAAAACTTACAATCACCAGCTAAAAAGATTCTCGCCATAGATTATCTGACAAAAGCTCAAAATCAAAAACTGATCTCTTTCTCGGTTCCAAAAATCTTGACTCAGCTTGTTATTAGATAAATACATACACCATAAGAAGTTCAAGAATGAGAATTGTTGGGCATGGGTCCCTCCTATGTGGAGGAAATACCCATTCTGCCCTTAGCCCTTTTAATTTGAGGGCTTTTGTATTTGGCTGAGAAGGGGAGTCAGTAGCTAAACAAAAAGAAAAAAAGAGGGAGGCGGCAGAGAAAGAGAGAAAAGAGTGAGTTGCATAGTTTTGATCAAGTCGTCGATCGGAGGTTCATCCGTGGTCCGATCTTCTTGATTTTCTGGCAGTGACTATAGGATACGTAGATGCTGATTATGTACGGTGATAATTTTCATCTGAACACTATAAAGTACTGTTTTGTGTCCGAATAATAGTCACGTTTTTGGTGATTTCTCAACTTTCTCTCTTTGATTTTAATATCACTTGTTGATAGCTAAGTTAGAGTTGTGTACTCATTGTGTTAGCTGAATTATTGTGATATTGTAAACACACTCTCATTATAGTGGAGATTTTGACTGGACTCCTAAGTCCTGTGGTTTTTACCCTTTGATTTAAAGGGGTTTTCCACGTAAAAATTGTGTGTCTCGTGTGATTGGTTGTTGGTGATTATCCTTGGTTGAATTTGTGTTGCTGGAATATATATATATATATATATCTTGTGCAATTTAGTACCATATTTACAGATCCTGTTAATTGGGAGAGAAAGAACTACCGGTTGTGTTTTTCCCGATTTATTGGTAAGTTCGGTTTCTGCCCATCAGACTGGTATCAGAGCTTTGGTTGTGTTGTTGTGTAATTATGGACGCTGGCACAAGTAGAATGATTGTTTTGAATGACACAAATTATCAATTGTGGCAGAATAAAATGAAAGACCTGTTATTCGTGAAGTCTTTGCATCTTCCTGTCTTTGCTACTCAAAAACCCGAATCTAAAAGTGATGAGGAATGGGAATTTGAGAATCAGCAGGTGTGTGCTTTTATTCGCCAATTTGTTGAGGAAAATGTTTACAATCACATTGATCAAGAGACACATGCACGCACATTGTGGAACAAGCTTGAAAACTTGTATGCTTTAAAGTCTGGCAATAACAAGTTGTTCATGCTTAAAAAGATGATGGAACTGAAGTATAAAGAAGGAACAACTGTGGCTGATCACTTGAATGAGTTTCAAGGAGTTATGAATCAGTTAATTGGTATGGGCATCAAATTTGAGGATGAAGTAGTAGGGCTTTGGTTGCTTGCTACTCTACCGGATTCTTGGGAAACATTTCGGGTTTCACTTATTAATTCTGCTCCTAATGGTGTAGTAACTTTGGAACTTGCCAAGAATGGTGTTTTGAATGAAGAAGTGAGAAGAAAGTCTCAGGGTTCTTCATCACAGTCTGAGGTTCTAGTTACTGAAAATAGGGGGAGAAGTATGAGCAAAAATGAAACGGGTAGAGATAAAAGCCGAAGCAAGTCAAGATCAAGATTTAAAAATGTTGAGTGCCATTATTGTGGCAAGATGGGCCATATCAAGAAATATTGCTACAAGTGGAGGAAAGAGAACAAAGGTGGTAGTGATAAACAAGAGAAGAGGGATCATGGAAAGAATGATCGTGTTACTACTGCTACCTCTGATGATCTGTTGGTTACTTGTGATGAGAATGTGATCAACTTAGCATGCGACGAGACAAGTTGGGTAATAGACACTGGTGCTTCACTTCATGTCACGTCTAGGAAAGAATTCTTCACATCTTATACGCCTGGTAATTTTGGGGTATTGAAGATGGGTAATGATGGCTTGGCACATGTTGTTGGCATGGGAGATGTCTGTTTGGAAACTAACAATGGAACAAAGTTGACGCTAAAAAATGTCAGACATGCACCGGATATCCGTTTGAATTTGATTTCAGCGGGAAAGCTAGATGATGAGGGATTTTGTAACACCTTCAGTGATGGTCAGTGGAAATTGACTAGAGGCTCACTCGTTGTGGCTCGAGGAAAGAAGTGTTCAAATTTATATTTGATGCAGTCTTCAATTTCCAGAGGCATTGTTAATGTAACGGAAAATGATAGTTCAACTGTGCTATGGCATAAACGGCTTAGTCACATGAGTGAAAAGGGGCTTAATTGTCTGGCCAAGAAGAATCAACTTTCTGGGTTGAAGAATGCTACACTGAAGAATTGTGCTCATTGTTTAGCTGGAAAACAAAGAAGAGTTTCATTTAAGAGTCATCCTCCTTCAAGAAAATCAGATTTGCTAGAGTTGGTACATTCCGATGTTTGTGGTCCTTTGAAAGTAAGGTCGTATGGTGGTGCACTTTATTTCGTGACTTTTATTGATGACCATTCAAGAAAACTTTGGGTCTATACTTTGAAAACAAAAGACCAAGTGCTTGATGTGTTCAAACAGTTTCAGGCTTCAGTTGAAAGGCAAACTGGGAAGAAGTTGAAGTGCATTCGTTCTGATAACGGCGGCGAATATAGTGGACCATTTGATGATTATTGTCGTGCACAGGGAATCAGACATCAAAAGATACCTCCTAAGACACCACAGTTGAATGGCTTAGCCGAAAGAATGAATAGAACATTGATTGAGAGAGTCAGATGTTTGCTTTCAGATGCAAAGTTACCTAGATCTTTTTGGGGTGAAGCTTTGTATACAGTGGCACATGTGATTAATTTGTCTCCAAGTGTTCCTTTGCAAGGTGATGTTCCAGACAAAGTTTGGTTTGGTAAGGATATGTCATATGATCACCTGCGTGTATTCGGTTGCAAGGCTTTTGTACATGTTCCAAAGGATGAGAGGTCAAAGTTAGATGCCAAGACTCGTCAATGTATCTTTGTTGGTTATGGTCAAGATGAATTTGGGTACAGGTTATATGACCCAGTTGAAAAGAAGCTTGTTAGAAGCAGAGATGTTGTTTTTGTTGAGGATCAGACCATTGATGACATTGACAAGGCGGAGAAAACCGATCCACAGAATAGTGATGACTTGACCGCCATGGATTCAATTCCTCTAACCCCTCCGCCAAATCCAGTTGAGGATGGCATGCAAGAAGATGTCCATGATGACCAGCAGGGTATGGGTGATTTTGATGCTCCCATGGATAGTGTTGTGAATGATCAACACCAAGGACCTATATCTCCACCAGCAGTTCCACTTCGGAGGTCTACTAGAGATCGACAGCCTTCTGTGAGGTATTCTTCTGATCAGTATGTTCTTTTAACTGATGGGGAAGAACCGGAGTGTTATGAAGAGGCTATGGAGAGTGAATGCAAAGATCAGTGGGTTGATGCTATGAAAGATGAGCTTAAATCTTTACATGACAACCATACGTTTGAGCTGGTGAAATTGCCTAAGGGTAAAAGAGCTTTGAAAAATCGGTGGGTTTACAGGTTGAAGCAAGAAGAGAATTCTTCAACTCCACGATACAAAGCTAGATTGGTCGTCAAGGGTTTCAGTCAGAAAAAGGGGATTGATTTTGAGGAAATATTCTCTCCAGTTGTAAAAATGTCCTCTATCAGATCTATATTGAGTTTGGCATCCTATTATGACTTGGAAGTCGAGCAAATGGATGTGAAAACTGCTTTTCTTCATGGTGATTTAGAAGAAGAGCTTTACATGGAGCAGCCAGAGGGTTTCATTGCACAAGGAAAAGAGGACTATGTGTGCAAATTAAAGAAGAGCTTGTATGGTTTGAAGCAAGCTCCAAGGCAATGGTACAAGAAGTTTGAGTCTGTTATGGGGGAGCATGGCTACAAGAAGACTACTTCTGATCATTGTGTTTTTGTCAAGAAATTCTCTGGTGATGATTTTATTATTTTGTTGCTCTATGTTGATGATATACTTATTGTTGGTCGTAATGCTTCTAAGATTAATATGTTGAAGCAAGAGTTGAGTAAATCCTTTGCGATGAAGGACTTGGGGCCAACAAAGCAAATTCTTGGCATAAGGATCACACGTGATAGAAATGCCAAGAAATTGTGGTTATCACAAGAGAAGTACATTGAAAAAGTACTTCAAAGGTTTAGTATGGATAAAGCTAAAGTGGTGAGCACTCCTCTTGCTACACACTTTAGATTGAGTGTCAAGCAGAGTCCTTCTACAAGAGAAGAGAAGGAAGACATGCAGAAGGTTCCTTATGCTTCAGCCGTGGGTAGTTTGATGTATGCAATGGTATGCACAAGACCTGACTTAGCTCATTCTGTTGGCACCGTCAGTCGATTTCTTTCTAATCCAGGCAGAGAGCATTGGAATGCAGTGAAGTGGATTATGAGATATCTTCGGGGTACTTCCAACTTGAAACTTTGTTTCGGCAATGAGAAACCTGTTCTAGTTGGTTATACAGATTCTGATATGGCTGGAGACATTGACTCCAGAAAGTCCACTTCGGGTTACTTAATTACTTCTGCAGGGGGAGCTGTGGCTTGGCAATCCAGATTGCAAAAATGTGTTGCATTGTCCACTACAGAGTCAGAGTTCATTGCAATGACCGAAGCGTGCAAGGAGTTGCTTTGGATGAAGAGATTTATGCAAGAACTGGGCTTTACCCAAGAGAGGTATGTTTTATTTTGTGATAGCCAGAGCGCTATTCATCTTGGTAAGAATTCAACCTTTCATGCTAGGTCTAAACATATCGATGTAAGGTATCATTGGATACGAGATGTTCTCGATGCTAAATTGTTAGAACTTGAGAAAATTCATACTGATGATAATGGTGCTGATATGTTGACTAAAGCCTTACCAAGAGAAAAGTTTGAAATATGTTGTTTGATCGCCGGGATGGCGAACACCTCCACATAGTCGGGAGGGGGAGATTTGTTGGGCATGGGTCCCTCCTATATGGAGGAAATACCCATTCTGCCCTTAGCCCTTTTAATTTGAGGGCTTTTGTATTTGGCTGAGAAGGGGAGTCAGTAGCTAAACAAAAAGAAAAAAAGAGGGAGGCGGCAGAGAAAGAGAGAAAAGAGTGAGTTGCATAGTTTTGATCAAGTCGTCGATCGGAGGTTCATCCGTGGTCCGATCTTCTTGATTTTCTGGCAGTGACTATAGGATACGTAGATGCTGATTATGTACGGTGAGAATTTTCATCTGAACACTATAAAGTACTGTTTTGTGTCCGAATAGTAGTCACGTTTTTGGTGATTTCTCAACTTTCTCTCTTTGATTTTAATATCACTTGTTGATAGCTAAGTTAGAGTTGTGTACTCATTGTGTTAGCTGAATTATTGTGATATTGTAAACACACTCTCATTATAGTGGAGATTTTGACTGGACTCCTAAGTCCTGTGGTTTTTACCCTTTGATTTAAAGGGGTTTTCCACGTAAAAATTGTGTGTCTCGTGTGATTGGTTGTTGGTGATTATCCTTGGTTGAATTTGTGTTGCTGGAATATATATATATATATATCTTGTGCAATTTAGTACCATATTTACAGATCCTGTTAATTGGGAGAGAAAGAACTACCGGTTGTGTTTTTCCCGATTTATTGGTAAGTTCGGTTTCTGCCCATCAAGAATTTGCTTTGCAGATTATTTTTAATCTTCCCATGCTTTGTGCAATAACGAATCCTAGTTGTGACAATGGGCTTTGGTAGTTTGGGCTATGAAATTACACATTCGTGATTTTCATGGCATCTTCACCCAGATAATGAGATGCAAGTGAACTTGGCTTTCTAACATAAAGTTCAGTGGCAGACAGTGTTGATCCTACTCTTCAATTTTCTTGAAGTATTCGTGTTCGACATCTGTGTCTGACACATATCCGGACATGAGTATGGGGATTTAATCCTCCAAGGACCCTCCAAATACATGAAAATCTTGAAAAAAATTGAACATACTCGTGTCTGACACATACTTGTGTCCAACACTCACACCTGAGTCTGAGTAACATAGGTCTATTTAGTGCTTTGGCATCAACTCTCATCGCAGTGAATATAGTAAATACTGCAGAGAACTTACCATGAATTTCTGGAGGAAGAGTTCCAAGACTTAGATTATCAAACTCAATGGCTTCTATTTGAAGCTTCCCAATATACTCAGCAAACATGGGTTCTGCCATGCTTCTTATTCTAGCACAAACTGCCTGTAGATTAAAATTAAACTCCAGCTTGATAACTAATATAATTGAAAATCTCAAAACTGCTTTAAGTCATCAAACTACCTTATCAAGGTATGGCCACATATCAGTAACAAACTTGTTCAGCCAATCTACCTGCATTGTTGCACAATAATACCATCAATATACAACTAGAGGAAAAATAATAAGAGTGTAAGTAATTTAATAACTATGATAAATAGTACTAAGTTCTAATACTTACTCTTTCATAATCAGGGCATTTTACCCATAATGGAATATCAGGAAGAAGATCCAGCAAAGCACTGTTATCTAGCACGTTAAGCGGTCTAGTGATTGGTTCCTATATCAGGTAGTCCATATATGAGCTTAAAACAAGCATAAATTCGCTGGAAAATAACATCATTATCGACATGGAATTTTAAAAGAAAATGATCATAGAATCTAGAAATAAAGTTAATATGATGTTTCACAGAATATGGAAGGAATTTCCATTTCTTGTTGGGAATTCGCTATCGCGTCTGCCATGACTTTATTTGATATCGTAAAATCTGCCTTTTTATCCATTTCAAGGAAATTCAACTATCATCAAATCATCCAAGAATGTAGACACTCCACCCTATCTTAAGTTGATAATTCATATTTTTCTATTTCAAACTACATGAGCTATATGATAGCAATGGAACAGCTAGAGGCATCTTTAATTAGTTTGGCCATACTGCAATGCCTTAATATAATGTTGAAAATTTCAAATACATGAATGAGTGCACTATAATCAATATAGACCCTATATAAACAAATTATGACAAGTGCATGCATGATTAAGGAATTCTCCACAATTAACATTAAAAGGCAAGAAAACAAAATTAAAGATGGTCCAAATCCAGTTGTGCTTTAATTACTTCCCTTGTTAGCTTAGAACCCCACTGAAAGAACAATTCAAAACCACAAATTCTTGACTACTAAAAGGAAATAAAAGTCCCACTTTGCTTTACCTCTAAATACTTGACTTTGACAACAAGGATTTACTCAGCCAAACATCTTAAACAAGTTTCTCTACAAATCAAAATATATCAACTACAATAAACATGAAAATACTCTTTCACAAAAAAAAATAAAAAAAAGCATAAAAGATTGCAAAGAAAAAATAAAATAATTAAAGCACATATAATTACAGTCACAGTCACTTGGCTAGAGACTTAGGTTCTAGCAGTAATACTCCTCTTGTAAAAAAAAAGTTGTATTTTATTACAATTGAAAAGTTTCTGACATTAAAAAAGTACAGCAAAAAATTGCAGAAACCAGTAATGGAAAAGTAATTCCACATTGCCAGATAAAAAAAAAAAACACAAACACCATATTTACCAAGGCTTTGAAGACATCAATTAATACCCAGATGAAATCTAAAACCTTAATACAAAATACTAAGAAGCTCTGATACATTGTATCTGATCTAAACCAGTAACAGAAAAGCATTAAACTATGACAGAAGAAAATGAAAAAAAGAAGAAGAAGCCAGTTTTACATAGCAATGAAGAAACTAACAAATACCCAGATGTAATCTTAACAAGAAAATAAATGGAAAAGCAATCAACTTTGACAAAACAAAGTGAAAAGAATGATTTTTTTTTTTTTTTTTGCAAAGACTATGAAGAAAATAATTAACAACAAATACCCAGATGAAATCTAAACAAGAATGATTAAAAAGAAAAAAGAAAAAAAATTGAAGCTGGGATAAGTTCTTTGTTTACCTTTACAGTTTTGGGCTTAGAGTAAATGAAGAGAAAGAATCCAACCAAGAGTCCAAAAGGAATTCCAATTCCAAAGCCAACAATTCCCAACAAAGTGCTCAAAAATCCCATTTCCCCCCCCCCCTGTCAGCTTAGCTTTTTTGATAAAGAAAACATGAAGAAAAATGGGGTTGGTTTTAAAGACAAAGGGAAAAAAAATTTGTTTTAAAATGGGGAGGTTTTGGCGAGACTCACGTCTAGAAGGAAATTTTTCTATTTGTTTCAGAAACGTAACAAAGACGAAGAGAGAGTCTTTTGAGTCAATATATAAAACCGCCAAAAACATGACGTTGGACAACTTTTAACGTTTTCGGTTCAAAATTGAACTGGTGAAGAGAGAAAGGATGTACGAAACTTTATGTCAGAGTATATTTTGTTTATTTAAATTATGTTATATAATTAATTTTTTTAAATAATTAATTAATTATTACATATTACATATAGTAATTAAATAATAAATATTTATTTTAATAATTTATTTATTATTTTTATAATAAATAATTAATTATTTTTAAAAAATTAATTATGTAATATGATTTGAATAAAAAAAATATGTTCACGGAAAATAATAGCTTCATACAAATTTTTTTCTTGTTAAAAGTACGAGAAACTCTAAAGCACCCAAATTTTATACCCGAAAAAACATTGACAAAGTTTTATTTTAAGACACAAAGAGTGATTTTAAATTTTATTGGGATTTAAATATTTTTATATCTATTAAATGCATTCAAAATTTTACTTATGATTTTTTTTAATAAAAATTGAAGTGATTCACAAGAAAAGAACTTTTTCTTTTATCAATTAAACTAATTCGTGCGAATAAATGTGTTCATGAATGGGAATATGTTTGAAAAGTAAAAAAAGTTACTTGCTCATATTGATTTGGGTTCGAAAATTCGTTTTACTATTTAAAATATTTTAAAATATTAAAAAAATAATTTTATTTTTATATTAATATTTAATTAAATTTAAATAAAATTTGTTATTAATTAAATAATAATTCAATTGAAACTATCCGAATTATATATAAACATTCTTTTTCAAAACTTGAGTCTAACAAATAATCTAACCTAATCCGTAAATAGGCCTCATGCGAATAATGCTAACAAGTTTTTATACTTGAAAAAATGTTGAAATATTTGACGATCCGATTTGATAATATGATGATAAAAAAATCAATAAATAATTTTGAAATATTTGGATTATCATAAAAAAAATGTTTACAAAATTTTCTATTTTATTATTATTATTATTTTGAGTAGATGGATTATTCAATTGCGGATAAATTACAATGTATGAATGATATTACAGATAAAATGACAATAATACCCTTATTAAGAGGAGAAATATTTTATTACTTGAATGAATTATATGATAGTATATATTCAAGTTTTATTTTTCCCCTAATCTTTTACTATTTTATACACATTTTGTAATGATTTTTTTTTTTTTTTGCATTTTACTTTTATTAATTAGTAATTATCAAATAAGAAAAACTTTAAATTCATTTGACTAACAAAATTTTCTTAAGTTAACATATATGCTCCATCTTTTATTGCTGCAATTTTTTTTCCCTTTAGCTATATAGTTAACTTGAAGAATGAAAAAATAATAATTAACTGCAAAAGATGAATTGGTTTGATTTAATCACTACTACAAAAAATGAATTATTCAATACGTAAGTTAATTCTAATAATTAACTGCAAAAATGAATTATTCAATGAATTGGTTCGATTTTCTTAAGTCTAGCAGGCCCACAAACCAGTCCGACTTAAGTCAGGTTTTAAACATAAATTTTCAAGTTTGGATCAGATTCAGGCATCTCGCTCGAGATATTATTTAATTAATTAAAAATATTATTTATTTAATTTTTAAAATATATTTAAAATATTAAAATATGAATACAGAAGTAATTTTTAATTTTTTTGTTGAATAATATCAGATCTATTCAGGTTCGATTGAATCGAATCGAGTTATATATAATAAATCTAGCTTCATTTTTAATTTTTTTTATTTCAAAAAAAGGAAAATTCAAACCATGCTCTTTGAATAAAGGAATCATACACCATTAATTATCTTTCCTACCATAATAACCAATATATAATTGATTTTTCTTGGGGACTAAAAGGGTAGGCCAATTCTTGATGAGAATGCTCAAATTGTTGCGTTTGTTTGATATCTGGGGAAGGCTGCATTTGTCATGGATGCATTTACAGTTGGCCAACCGTTTTGCCTTCCAATCAAATAGTTGGAAAAAGGTGTTCTAATTTCTTAGTTTTAAACTTTAAAGATTTCGTTGTACTTTTGTCCCTAACGACGCCGGGAAACATATTACATATATATATATATATATATATATATATTTTTTTTTTTGATAAACGAAGGTATTCAACAGTTTGAATTAGACCTCTTTATAAGTCGGATTCGATCACGATTTGATTTTTTTACATTTTACTCAAACTTGATCCTGCTCATATCACTATTTTTTAAATTAATAAAAAATTTAAAAAATCAATTTTATATTAATATATATTTTTATAATTAAATTTAAATAAAAATTTATTTTTTAATAAATGCAAAACTACTGTCCAGATCCTACCCAACACGAATCAGATCTGTCGGGCCGGATGGATTATTCGACTCATGAACATATCTAATTTGAATTTAAAATTTCTAATTAAAATTTTTTTATTTTAATTCATACCAAATCTTAATTCGACGGATATTAAACTCTTGTGAAATGTAAAATATTGATATAAAATTTATTAAATTGTATTTGTTATGAAATATTATCACGTTACGAATCAGATCTGTCGGGCCGGATGGATTATTCGACTCATGAACATATCTAATTTGAATTTAAAATTTCTAATTAAAATTTTTTTATTTTAATTCATACCAAATCTTAATTCGACGGATATTAAACTCTTGTGAAATGTAAAATATTGATATAAAATTTATTAAATTTTATTTGTTATGAAATATTATCACGTTTTAAGGATCAGAATCATCCTCATGATATTATTTTTTTTAAAAAATATCGATAAAAAAGAGTGATTTTCTTTTTTTTATAAAACTAATCTAATTTTTAATTATTAGATAGATGTGAGATCCCTTTTTATAACATAAAAAGAAGTTGGCAGCTGGTACCAGGTACCAGGTATATAATAAATAATAATATATGAAGTGACAATCATGTTGTTATATGGGAAAGAAAAATGATGTCACATGCAATGCCACAGAGTTTGTATAAACTTTGGGAAAAGTGATTCCTGAAATGAGATTTTATTTTGGAGTACATAAAAGTTATTCTGACAAATGAGATCTGTTATTTGCAATTAACATTATACTTATTTAACTGAAAAAAAAAAAAAAAATCATCCCAAAATGAGATTTTTGCAATCTAAAATTGAAATGCCGTTTAGCCACAAGGGTCAGTCCAATAAATAAGCAGAAATAATTTTATTATTTCTTTTATCAATTAGAATTCGATTTATCTAAAAAATATTTCGAAAGCAAGATTTTAAATGCATAAATCGTATATAAAAGAATACACCTTAAAGTCGTTCGAAAAAAATTAAACTTTAAAAAAAGCTGAAGATGCTTTTATACTATATTTATTGAAAAGATGTTTTAAAAATTATTTTAAATATTATAAAGATTTTTGTACCTAATAAAACCTTATATCATTAAATGAAATTATCAGATGAAAAGAGAATTGAAAAACGTTTTATATTTGATGAACTGTTAATGTATGAATTTATAATTATAAGTAAATCATATAATTATAATACCATCTTATCAACAAGCAATTGGTTGAAGTGATAAGCGATTTCAGCTCTCAAGATGAGGATATTTGAATCTTGAGAGTCACTAGCATTGGCACACTTCCCGACTCGAACAGAGATTAATCTTTCATCAAACATAAAATTGGGATGGGAGACACCTTGGGTTTAGACAAAAAAATATATAAAATTCTTAAAAATTCTTAAAAATAAATACAGATAACTTTATTTATTAATAGGTGACATCATGTAGTTTACTGTTTATTTGTCTATTGGCTGAGCCCGACCCAATTTTTTTTTCTTACCTAGGTCTAGGTCAGATCGGGTCAACTTGAAAGTCCGTTTCACTGTTCATAAAATATTAAAAAATTATTTATATATTTTTATAATTAAAAAAATAATTTTTTGTTAATAAATAATAATTCAAATCGGATCGATTTGAATTAAAAATGATACAAACTCTCCCTTAGTTTCAAGAATAGTTTGTGTTGCCTATTAGTTGAATCAACTAAAAGTCATGATCGTACATAAAATCAATCTTGGGTCATCATCTTATGTAAATAAATTAATGATCCTACATAAGTCTTCCATCGACTTGATAGGAATTGGTGGCAATTAGATAAGAGAGTCAGACAGCTTATTCTGTTCGACTTGATTCTTACTTAATCGAATTTGAGTAAAAAAATTTATGATCCAGATTTATTTGAATTACTGTTTAATTATTAAAATAATATTATTTTATTTAAATTTAATTATAAAAATATTAATAAAATATATTTTTTAAATTGAGTAAACAATAATCTCAAATTTATGGCCTGCTTGAATTGAATAAAAACAAATTGAAACCGTGACCTGATTGGGCCTATGAGAACCTTTACTGGCAATGGGAGCTACCTACCATATTCCTCATAAATGCTATAATATGCTACTTTCCTAACACGTTTGTCCTGCCTCTCACTATCATATTACAGGAAATTAAAATTTTAGTGACTTTCACGTTTCACTTAAAAATGTGTTTCGGTGGTGTCTATGCAATCCTTTTCAAAAAAAATGTGATTTCGGCCTCTCTCGCCCTTTCTAAAAATAAATAATAACCTATAAATATATGAGTTCAGATTTGATATATTGACGATAATTTTTTTTAAGTGAAATTAAAAATTTATCATATATCTCACTTTTTTTTTTTAAATTATTAATATATCTTAAGATGTACGTGTCACGCTATTAATCTCGTTTGTGCAATCTAAAATTTTTATAGATCATAGATCAGATAAAATCTCTCTCTCTCTCTCTCTATATATTTATCAATCTTAATTTTTATGAGTTGAGATGGTATAATGGTGTATTAATAATTATAATTATAAGTTTGAATTTCTTTTTAATTTGAGAAAAGATTCTGTAAAGAAATCATGCACCATTATTAAACTAAATGCTCAGATACAATTATAATTATAAATTGATTAATCATAAATTCATAAATCTCATGCCTCTTTAAATTATTAAATTAAATGATCAAATACAATTATAATTATAAATTGATAAATCTCATGCATTTTTAAATTATTAATATTTTTTTTTATATTTAAGATTGTCAAAATTTGATCTCTGGATACTAGAATTAAGAGTCTAATACTCTATCAATAGACTATATGGTGTTGGCTATTATTTATTAAAATTTTATCATGAGGAACAGATAATAAGGACAAAATTATAAATCAGTCAAATAATATCAAAATTTTGTTTATAAAATCATGAGATTTCATGTTAAAATATTAAAATTTTCTATTTGTTTTTTTTGAGATTTTGTTGAATGAACACATTTCCTATTCTTCCACAAAAGCTGTACTACTTCCACAAAAGCTGCACCGAAATTCGACTGTCATAAACTGTCATAGCTGGAGAAGTTGACAATTGACAAACTCATATCCATGAACTATCCTCAACTTCTCATTTTGTGTATTTAAAAACTTCAAATGTACAAATGAAATTCAAGTTTTGATTTTTAAAAGACAGATAAAAATATTTCTGCTATGCTGTTAGTTTATCAGTTCTTCATTTTTTTTTTCAAATTCTGAACATGGTATCAGAGCCAAGTTTTGTGCAAAATAGAATGTGTTTTTGATTTTGTCCAAAAATTGAAAGTGCTCAATTCACGCGCACTATTCATGAGCTATTGTTCACGTGTCACCGCTGCTCCGGCCAGTTTTTTTCGGATCGTATTTTGAGTCGGTTGAGCTAATCCAAGTTTTTCCCTTTCATATCAGATCTTTAAAAAAAAAAGTCTGAAAAAGGTTCTGAGTCTAGTGGAATTAAATCTATTCCAGTTGTGGTTCAGTCTGAAGGTGTTTTTAATGTAGGAATCACCCTCACTAAATCAAATTACGACATATGGTCTCAGCTGATGGAAATGTAAATTGCAGAAAGAGACAAGATCTCATACATCCGTGGCAAGACAAAGCCACCTGCAAAATTTGATGAAGACTACGAAAAATGGTATGTCGAAAATCAAAAGGTCAAAAGGTGACTATTAATGTCTATGTCCCCGGATATTATGAGGCGTTATTTACGCTTACCTACTACTGCCTACGACATTTGGACACCCTTGTCCAAAGCATTCTATGATAGCAATGACGAGTTGCAGGTTTTTACTTTGAATCAGAAGGCATTCTCCGCAAGACAAAAATGGAGAATCCTCTTTGTATATTATGGAGAATTAACTGAAATTTTCCAAGAATTAGACCATCATGATATAGTGGAAATCAAAGATCCAGAAGATGTCAAAGCCCACCGCCAGTCTATTGAGCGATTAAGAGTTCATATATTTCTTGCCGGATTGGATGAGATCTTTGATTAAATCCGACGTGAAATTTTACGAAGAGACCATGTACCAAACCTGAAGAAATGTTATTCATTAGTCCGACGGGAGGCTGTACGTAGTACTACCTTAAAAGGTGACTCTTAAGCATCTGAACCAAGTGTCATGGTGGCCCAAAACCGATCTAATCAGGGTCAACAAGATCGCACTCAATCCAACGATAGCAGATCAACAAATGGTGTTGACAAGTCCTCATTGTAGCAACCTAAAAAATAATAAGTCTCATCGCAAGACTTCATTATTCGTTAAGCGTGACATTAAAAAAATCGAGAAAAAGTCGACTTAATTCCTCTTGAAAAATAAAGGTTTTGAAAATGACTTTGAAAAAGACATGGAGTCGCTACCAATCTTTTTTAGCTAGGTGTGATCGGCCACCTATTAAAACCGGTTTTATAAAACATTTTAAAATTAATTAAAACATTTTTAAAACCAATTTCAAGTCTGCGTTATAAACCAGAGAAAATCGAAGAATCGGGTTCAGGACTCGGTTACGTGCGAGGAAGGATTAGCACCCTCGCAATGCCCGTATAAAATGGTACCTTATTAATCGTGTGTTATCTCAAGTCTCGGTAAAAAGTCAATTTTAAATTTGGTATTTTAAATTAATTCACAATTAAATTTTTTTATTGAAAATAATCCGAAATTTATTAATTCAAAATTTTCCTATATTTCCCGACAAACATGGTAAAATATAGAAATTTTTATTATTTTGGAAAATTTTTCAATCATTCTCGTTTTAAAGAAGATATTCCGTTGTTAATGATAATTGATGATATCCTCCCCAGCAAACCCGGCAGAGAACTCATGAATTATTTTAACTCGGGAATATGTTTATTTTATTGAAAATCATTATCTTTTCCAAAACATTTTAAAAAAATGAATATGAACATGTGTGACATAAATAAAATGTCATAGCAAAGTCTAGATAATATAATGCAACATAAATGATATGATATAATTTAAATGACATAGCATATTCTAAATGAAATGAAATATCCTAAATAAAATGAAATATCCTAAGTGACATAATATATTCTAAATGAAATGAAATATCTTAAATGAAATGAAATGTCCTAAGTGTCATAATATATTCTATATGAAGTGAAATAACTTAAGTAACATGATATATTCTAAGTGAAGTAAAATTATTTAAATGACATGACAAATTTCAATGATATGGCAAATTCTAAATAATATAATCTAAATGACATGGAATATAATCTAAGTGACATGAAATGACATAAAACATAAAATAATGCTATTATGTAATATGCATGAAAATAAGAATAAAAATAATAATGCATGAATATAATATATGCTAAATAATGTGACAAAAATAAATAACTAAATAAAAAGCATAGGATAGCATGTAATATTCAAAACCATATAACAAACAACATAACACCATAAAATAAATCAGAATAATAACAGTATCATAGAGATTATCATAGCAAAAATCACATATTATATAGTATGCATGAACATGAAAAATACAATGCATGAAAATATATTTTTTTCCTTAATTAAGGAAATCCGTATATCTAAAAAGATATCCGGCTACCTTAGAAAAATATATCAAATTAAATTTTCTAAAATCAAAATACTTTGTGATTTGTTCGAAAACAATTTTGAAAATCTTGGATTAAAATTAAAACCCTAATTGAACCACCCTTTTAAAATATCTCTAATTTCCTAAGTTTGAAATCCCGGACTTGAATACCTTTAACCCGAAGTTTATAAAATCATTTTTAAAGTTTAAAATGGTCTAAAAACCAAGCTAGGACAGTAGCTAAAATTCCTAACCAACCCCTCTAAATGCCTTAGCCAAATTCAACAATTGTTTTTCTTTTGAATTCAAATCTGCCTCTACTATCCAGTTTTAAATCACGATTTTTTTACCTATTTTTAAAAAATCTAAAAAATCTAAAAAAGTACTGGAAACTTAGAACATGTAAAACTATACGAAAAAAATTGGCTTAATTTTTTTATTAAAGATGACTTCTCAGAAAAATCGGGAAAGTCCGAGTACTGGGTGAAAAACTATTTTGCCAAAACACATTTTTTTGCCTTTGATAAAATCACTTAAAAATCAAAGTAAAAATGTTGGAGACTCTCCTAAAGACCTACCAACAGTAGCTAAAACCTCTAAAAACTTGGACAAAAATTGGCTAAGTAAAAAAATCACAAAGGTAGAATAATCAATTTGACAACTCTTTAACAAGTATGCTCAAGTGAGCATGATTTTGAACCATTGATTGGCCTAAGTCATAAATCATGTGGCATGACATGAGATGCATGATCATACAGCAAATTGAATGCATGAAATGCATGATTTAAAACCTAAATGATGTGAGAAATGCATGGCAATACAAAATAACCTAATGCCTAGCATGAGTTTGCATGGAAATAAATGAATCCTAACCTAAGTATGCATGAGATGCATGATAATGCAAATGAGACTTAGACCTAAAGTGACATGAGATGCATGGTTAAACAAAGTGACCTAAGACCTAAATGGCATAGCAAATGCATGGCAATAGCAATATGATTCTAGACTTTATATGCATGGGAATAAGTATGGCAATACCAATATGATTCTAGACCTTAAATGTCATGAGAATGCATGAAAATGTCATGAAATATAGTAACCTATAAACCTAAGATTAATGCATGAACAAACAGCAACTAATACACAATTTCATGGCATAATAATGGAAAGAAATGGTACCTAAACAAAAAGAAAATGCATACACAAGGAAGAAACACATGCAAAGGCTGAATGGCCACCAAATAGCCTAATGCAATCCTATTTAGCCAATAACACAAACACATGGCAAACCAAATCAAAATACACAATGTTATGGCATGAAATGCAAACCTATCAACTAAACAAAATGAAAATGCACATACAAAACAAAAAAAGTCATGTTGGCCTAATGGCCCTCAAATCACATGGTATAATCCTAGCTAGCAAATAACACAAACACATGGTAGCAAACATGATAATAATGCAAATATACTGACTAACATAACTCATGAACATATCAATGACAATATAACAAACATATGGCATGGTCTAAATATGTAAACATAAATGGAAGCATACTAAGCAATCTAACCCAAAAAAAAAATACAAACATGGTGATTTTTACCTAGCATGGCCGAATGGTCTTATAAACTTGCCATGGTATTTCCACAACACATAGCATGGTATATTGCTAAACTATCACAATCAAGCTAACCTACCACAAATCAAGCTAATCTAACACAAGTAAGCTAACCAACCACAACAATACTCATGAACAAGATAAAAAAACAAGATCATTTATCAAAAAATCAAACCATTCGGCCATGATAAAATAAGGATGAAAACTTGTTTTTTTATTTTCTTTTTAAAAAACAAAATAGTAGCTATTTAGAAACAAGTTTATTTCATAAAAAGGAAAAAATATCAATAAAAAAACAAGAACATTTCAATAAAATATGAAAAGTAACCATGAATGAGCATAGCTACCTTACTCTAGCTTTCCAAATCAAGAAGAAACAAGCCAAAACCCTTTTTTTCTCCTCTCTTTTTCCTTTACTTTTTCTCTCTTTTTCTTCTTAGCTACTACCTTCCATCAGCCTCCAAACTTCTGAAAAAACTGCTCAGCCCCCCCTCATATTCACCTTGGCCGAATGGCTTTCCTTCTAGAAGGAAGGTAGTTATTTTTTCCTTATCCAATGGCTATCACTTCAAGATGCTTTCTATGTTAAATTTTCACCATTAGATTAGAAGAATAAGCTCCTAAATATTATGTCATGAAGTTGATGTCATAAATAGGATTTCTTAAATATGACATCATCCCCCTCCATCCATTGGTCCATTTGTTGCAAATTCAAAAGCTTGATAAAAAATAACTACATTCTTATTCACTCTTGGCCTTTAGATGAAATGGCTCAGAAAAATCAATCTCCATATGGACTTGGCTGATTTCCCTCTTAAAATCCAGCCCAATTTCATTGCAAGAAAGGCCCTTTTCGGTATCTTCGGTAAAATAACCTTTTTGACCCCCGAACCTAATTAAATAGCAAACGGACTCCAAATTCAAATTTTCTTTTTTGAATACTTTTGAAATAATAAAAATTGAATTATGGAAGTTTTCAAAATTTTCCAAGCCCATTTGCTAAATTTTTTGGGATTTTTTCTTCCAAAATTGCCCTTTTGTGCACCCGAACTTTCACCATTTTTAAACGAGCTTCAAATCCAGATTTTTCTTCACCAATCTCTTCCAAATAATTTAAAAGCATGATCTGGAAGTTTTCATAATTTTTGGAGCTCATTTGCTATTTTTTCGGGATTTATCTGCTTGAATTTTTGCATAATGGGCCCGAGATTTAGCCATTTTGCAAACAAACTCCGAATCCAGATTTTCTTTCGCCAATCTCTTCCAAATGATTTAAGAATAAGATCTACAAATTTTTAGAATTTTTGGAGTTTATTTGCTATTTTTTTAAAATTTTCAATTTTGCCCTTTTGCATCCGAAGCTCGATTTTGCTCAAAACAAGTTCGATTTTTAGATTTTCTTTTCCTGGGCCTTTGTCATATATTGAATTGGAGTTGGTCCAAAAACGCCCAATTTTTACGATCAAATTCCCTTCCAATTTGATTTTTTCCATTTTTCACTGTCGGAAATTTTCTTGTTTTTTCTCCAGTCGGCTCTTTTTTTAGAATTTCTTCAAACTGAGCTTTGTACTATCCTTGTTTACTCACTCCTCAAAACTTAGGGGCTTTAATTTTACTGAATCAGGCCATTTCTGTAATTTTCCCTAACTTCACCAAAATCCATCAAAAACCTTAATTCTCGGTTTTCTTCTGAATTGACTTTTCCTTCAGTTTTTCTTCCAAGAAGCCTCTCCATTACCCATAGTCAGTGCTTATCTTTCATTTTGAACCTTCAATTTCGACCAATTTGATCGTTTAAGCACTTTTTTCTCAAATTCTTCGAATTAGGGTTTCCTTTCTACTGAAGCTCCGTAACCCAACTTCCGAACTCCATATCTTTCAATGTAGAACTCGGATTATCAAAATTCTTTCACCATTTTTCAATTGAACTTCAAATCTTGATTTTGAAAGTGGGTTGACTTTTTTAGTAGTTGACTTTTTGGAGTTGACTTTTTGGGATTGACTTCTTATGCTTGACTTCTTAAACTAAGTCTCGGAGTACCACCTGCAGGATGAGAAAAGCCTTTTTGCATTCTGAAACATCAATTTAGGAAGAATACATACCTGTTTTAGTGGTCCGGACAAAATTAGGTGTCTACACTTATACAAATGCACTCATTGCCATAAGACTGGTCACACCAAAAGTCGTGGTTTTGAACTGGTGGGCTATCCAGAAGGTAGGATCCTAGTCATGCCAAAAAATTTCACCAAAAGCCTTCCTCTGCAGCGGTTGTTCAAACAAAATGGAAGATGAAGTAACTGATAACGCTCTGCATTGGTAATAGCTGCAGATGATGGTGGTAAGGTTTTAAATATTTCAACACCTATTTTGAATAATGCATGGATAATTGATTCTAGTGCAATAGATCACATGAGATATGATTCTAGACAAGTCTCATTACTAAACCAGTCTACCAAAAAGTTTGTCTCTACTGCAAATGGAACTTCAACCCCAGTTATTGGGGAAGGATCTTTGACTTTCACCAATACATTAAATTTAGATTCTGTGTTAGTTGTTCCATCTTTAGATTATAATCTTTCGTCAGTTTCTCAAACAACCACTACCTTATCATGTGTTGTAACTTTTTTTGCTTGATTCTTGTGTGTTTAAGGACATCAAAACTAGGACGATGATTGGGTGTGGTATTAGACGGGGGAAGCTGTACTACTTGGACTTGGAATAAAAAAGTACCGAAAGCCTACGACAAGCTCTGGCAGTGGGTGGTTTCGAAGATAAACAAAAGAAAGAGATATGGTTATGGCATCGTCGGCTTGGGCATGCTTCTTTTAGATATCGAAAAAGATTATTTTCGAGTTTATTTAAGGAAGTTGATGTTTCTAGCTCTCAGTGTGATACTTGTGAACTTGCAAAAAGTCATCATTCCTCATTTCCATTACGATTGAATAAAAGTTCATTTCCTTTTATGATTGTTCATTCTGACGTTTGGGGTCCATCTAAAGTCACTACTTTGGGTGGGTCACGTTGGTTTGTAACATTTATTGATCATTGTACAAGGATGACATGGCTTTACTTGATGAAATCCAAAAGTGAAGTGAACTCGATATTCCAAAAGTTTCATAAAATGATTGAAACTCAGTATAGTAGAAAGATTCAAGTTTTTCACAGTGATAATGGTGGAGAATATCAGAGTACTGAATTTCAACGGTATTTAGAAGCACAAGAAATGATATATCACACTACTTGCTCCACCACACCTCAACTGAACGGGGTGGCGAGAGAAAAAATCGACACTTGTTGTCGATTGTTCGCTCATTGCTAATCGAAGCCCATGTGCCTTTATCTTATTGGGGAGCAACATTAACTTCTGCAGCTTATTTAATTAATCGGGTACCCTCCAGCACTCTCAACTTCAAAACACCATTCCAAGTTCTTAATGATACGATTGTTGCTCTTACTACGCCAAATTTAACTCCTCATGTCTTTGGATGTGTGGTGTTTGTACACCTACACAAACATCAACGCACCAAGTTAACTCCTCAAGCATTGTGATGTGTTTTTGTTGGGTATGCCACTCATCAAAAAGGATATAGGTGTTATCATCCTCCAACAAGACAATTATTTGTCACAATAGATGTTGTTTTACATGAAGATACAATGTACTTCTCCAAATCTGAATTTCAGGGGGAGTACCAGAAGAAAATTCAGAGTTTAGAGTATGATAACCAAAATATGGGCAATCTAGAAGTAAGTGTTGATGACTTACAAGAGAAAATAAATGAGAAAATGAGTGAATTGCATCAAAGCGTTGATGAACATCAAACAAACAAAGAAGTAAATGATGAGCAGCACCAAATAACTGAAGAAGTGGATCTATCTTTAACACAGTCTGAAGCCGAGTTTTAGGAAAATATGGCTCCATCTCTGATCGATATATCACACCAATCGTCTATTGAAGATGTTGCTAAATCACACAGAAGAAAGTTACCACAACGTCGCACTAGAGGTATTCTTAGACCCACATATGAACCTGAATTCTCTAGTAAAGTAAAATATCCCATGAGCTATTATGTGTCTATTCATCGTTTGTTAGAATCAAACATGTCATTTATAAATCAATTATCTGCTGTATCTATTCCTAACAATGTGCAGGATGCCTTAACCGATCCTAGGTGGAAAACAGCTATGAACGAGGAGATGAAATCTCTGGAAAAGAATGAAATATGGGAACTAGTTGATCCTCCACCAGGAAAGAAACTAGTTGGATGTTGGTGGATTTACATAGTGAAGTATAAAGCTGATGGAATAATTGAACGTTTTAAGGCAAGATTGGTAGCAAAGGGATATACTCAAACTTACGGGATTGATTACACAGAAACATTTGCACCTGTAGCCAAAATCAACACAGTTCGTGTTTTGTTGTCTTTAGCTGCAAACTTGGATTGGCCCTTACAACAATTCGATGTGAAGAATGCTTTTTTGCAAAGTGACTTATCTGAAGAAGTCTACATGGATCTCCCACCAGGGTGCATGATACCCAAATGACACAGCCAAAAGGTATGCAGACTGAAGAAATCATTGTATGGGCTGAAACAGTCTCCTAGAGCATGGTTTGAAAGATTCACAAAATCTATGATAGCCTTTGGCTACCATCAAAGCAACTCAGATCATACTCTTTTCCTCAAGAAACAATAAGGTATGATAATTGCGCTCATTATATATGTGAATGATATGGTGGTTACAGGGAATGATCCAAATGAAAGAAAGGCCTTACAAAATTACCTGTCCAAAGAATTTGAAATGAAAGAGCTAGGTCCTCTGATAAATTTTCTTGGGATTGAAGTATCTCGATCTAAGAAAATGATAGTTCTATCTCAAAGAAAATATTCTCTAGATCTATTACAAGAGACGAGTATGTCAGCATGTCAACCAGCTGATACACCAGTAGAAGAAGGTCTAAAGCTATGTATTGAGTCCAACCAGGTACCAGTTGACAAAGGAAGATACCAAAGACTTGTAGGGAGACTGTTGTACTTATCTCATGCCAAACCAGATATGGCTTATGCTTTGAGTATTGTAAGTCAGTTTATGCACAATCCTGGAGAACAACATATGAATGCAGTTTTTTTGCATTTTGAGGTATTTGAAGTCTGCTCCAGGAAAATGAGTATTATTCACTAAAAACACAAACTATCAAAGCATAGAATCCTATACTGATGCCATTGGGCTGGTAATGTGGGTGACAGGCGATACTTCTGGATACTTTACTTTTGTCGGAGGTAACCTTGTGACTTGGAAAAGCAAAACAAAATGTTGTAACTTGCTCAAGTGCAGAAGCTGAATTCAGAGGTTTGGCAAATGTACTGTGTGAGGCATTATGGCTAAGACTCCTTTTGCAGGATCTGGGTTATCTATCTGAACAACCTATCTGACTATTTTGTAATAATAAAGCAGCATGCGACATCGCGCATAATCTAGTTCAACATGATCGTACAAAGCATGTTGAAGTAGATAGATTTGTCATTAAGGAAAGGTTGGATGGAAAAATTGTGGAATTACCTAAAATTTGATCAGAGGATCAGTTGGCTGACATCCTCACCAAAGTAGTCTCAAATCGAGTATTCTTAAGATTTTTAGACAAGTTGGGCATGTGGGACATCCATGCACCAACTTGAAGGGGAGTGTTGAATGAACATATTTCCTACTCTTCAACAAAGGCTGCACCACTTTCACAAAGATTGCATCGAATTCTGACTGTCATAAGCTGTCATAGTTGGAGAAGTTGACAAACTCATATCCATGAACTGTCCTCAATTTCTCATTTTGTGTATTTAAAGACTTCAAATGTACAAATAAAATTCAAGTTCTGATTTCTAAAAGATAAATAAATTTTTTTTTTATTCTGCTCTGTTAGTTTATCAGTTCTTCATTTTATTTTTTCAAATTCTGAACAGATTTTAACTCTCGTGATTTGGTATTGTCTCATACTGGAGAATAAACTTTTGGGAGAACAAACTCCATAAGAAAAATGTTTGAAAATGATATTTAATTAAATAAAACCAGTAAATTACCCCAATAAACAAAGCTTAGAAAAACAAGGAAATTAAACTTTTTAAAAACAAGATTATTAGCATTTTACCAATTGAGCCCTTTAGTTCTCACTAAAAACCACACACATGATAGCTTCTACAAGATAGAATTATGAAACCTTCTGAGAAAGATCTATCTCTACTCAGTGGAAATGGACCACTATTAAAATTGTGGATATTTGAAACCAGAATTGAATTTTGATTAATAAAATTAAGAGTTTAATAACAATTTTCATTATTTCTTTCATATGAATGGTTCCACAAATTCTTAATTTTTTCATGAATATATGACTTTTGGCATTGAGAATTTCTTACTCTATCTCTCTCTTTAATGAGGGAGAAATTATAATTATAATTGAACATTTTTAAAAATATATATCACAATTAAAACAAAATGGAAAAATTAACAAATAAATCAAACAAATTCATGTTTAGATTTGTTCAAGAGTCAAATTATCCGTTCGATTCGATGGGTTCGGATTGAATTAGGTTAGGCATGTGATAGAATATTTTAAATCCGGATCGACTCAACCAGACTCAAATTATTATTTAAATTTAATTATAAAAATATATAAATATGAATATAAAAATGATTTTTAATATTTTATATATTTTAAATAGATTTTTTGTGCTCGACAAAGCAGATTGAACCTTGAACAAGTAAATTTTAAAAAAAAAATGCTTTTATACATAAGAGATTATGTGGTTTCTTATATGATTTCATACATAGGAGATATAGCCAAAACTGTTAAAACTTGATAGATAATCTCAAATTTGAATGTTGGAATAAAAAAAGATGGAGTCGGTAAGATGGTACATCCAATTGGGTAATACAAATCACAAAATAATTACAATAATTAGTAATCAAAACACAATAAAAATTTCTTCCATTCGAATATTTAAGAAAAATGCTTCATGTTTGACTGCTCATAGGTGTGGTCGGAATTTTTCTCTTTACCAAGGTTCGATCCTAGACGTGCCCGGATTGATCAGATTTATTATTCACAATATTAATAAAAAATTTATTTTTTTATATTAAATTTTTATAACTAAATTTAATAAAAAATAATTTTTTATTAATTAAACAGTGATACAAATTAATTTAAATCACTAAAACTCTTGTCTAAACCGAACCCCACCCGATCCTTGAGCATGTCTAGTTTGCCAATGAAAAATTAGATTTCATTTGTTTTGTTTTTTTTTGTATATATATATTTTTTTCAATTTTATATATAGAAGATTCTTGTTCATATCTCAATGGGAGTATAAATTAATCTACGAGGCTAAACCTTAGTTTAAACGATAAAGCAAAATATTGAGAAGATTATATATAAGAATAATTGAGTTTATTCTTCTTTTGTCAACATGGGATTCAGCACACTTGCCCAAAATTTTAAGGATAAATTTGAAAAACATGCCTTCTAAAGAAGAAATATTGTTCAATGGTCTAATAGGTAAAAATAATTTATAAAAAGGAAATCTAAAATTTTAAAATTCTTAATAAGGAAATTGGAAAGACTTAATTACCCTTAATGAAAGAAATAAATTTCTCTTTATCTTTGATTACTTTATTCTTTTTATTTTAAGGATTATTTTAATCTGTATATTAAAAAAATTATTTGTGAATAAATTTGGGGAAGATTTATTTGCCAAAAAAAATATTAGATAAATAATAAGAAAAAGGAAAAGAGTTGATATTAAGGGTATTTAAGTCTTTGTAATTTTCTTCCTAATAATTTTCTAATTCTTCATTTCTCTTTTTCATATTACTTTTGTTCATTAGATCATTGAGTAATTATTCTCAAATGGATGGGATGTTTTTCATATTTTCCCAAATTTTAAATATCACCGGGGAAATATTTTGAAAAATTGAATTGGTAGCACTTAATTCCTTTGGTTCATGCAGTAATTTTTAATAGATGTCATCTTGTAAGTTTGAGATTCGAATCTTAGTATCTACAATTAGAGGTGTTTATGGGCTGAGTCGGGCCAGATTTGTGTCGGGCCTAAGTATGGTATCAACATCACATATTTGTCTAAGTCCGGCCCGACCCGAAATATGGACCTCAGCTTTTGCTCAAGCTCACCCATATTTGTAAATGGATATTCCAAACTCATTTAGATCTACCCATATTATTTTTTTCTAATTTAAAAATATATATATTATTTTTTTAATTTATTTTTTAGTAACTTTATCTTTTTTTTTTCTTCTTTTATTAAATTTTAAAATATATATAACTTAATATATTTTTAAATGTTTATACTATAATATTATATATATTTAATTTTTATATGGTATAAATTATATAATATATAAAAAATAATATATTATATTATATAATAAAAAATGAGTCGGGCTGGGTTCAGATCTTAATTGTTGGAACCAAGGCCTGACGCATTTTCTAAACGAGTCTCATTTTTTGTTCAAGCCCATATTTCGAGCTTAATATTTTTGTCCACTGTCCCAAATATTGGGCGAATCTTCGGGCTTGAACGAGTAGTTCGACCCTTGAACAGGTCTATAAACAATCATTTCCCTCTATTCTCGGCCTCCTTTATACGAAAAAAAATATTTTGAAAATTTTAAAATTAATAGATAAAGCAAAAATATAGAGACAATTCTTTAGAAAGGGTTCATCTTCTTTGTGTAAGATATGGGGAGCTCTGAGGCTGTTTCTGTCACGTTGAAACCGATTTTCTCGGTTGGCCAACTAGTCTTAATATTTTTTTTTTGTTGTTGATAAATTACCAACTAGTCTTTAGTTGAAAAGTACTTGGTAGAAATTTTTTTAAGAGAATTTATTAATTTATATTTTAAATGCAAACAGTTATCATCATACTCGATTGTATTTTAGAAATTAGAATATTTTACAACTTAATATATATAGTGGATTGATACATCATGACCAAGAGTCCAAATAGGACCATATTCCACATATATGCATTGCACATCCATTGAGTCATAATAACAATTCAAACTTAGGGGATAGAATAGAATTAGAGCATGCCTCATAGGATCTATCTCCCAATATATACAAGTGCATGCTAACTTGTCCAAAGGTTGGGTTTGGATAGAGATTTTTCTAATTCGGGATGATCTGGCCTGAATTACTGTTTATCAATAAAACAATATTTTTTTATTTAAATTTAATTATAAATATTAATAAAAAAATATTTTTAATATTATTTTGAACAATGATATAGATTTTTAGAATAGTCCGGACCTGAATAAAAGAAAATAAAAAAATTTGGATCGCGACCCAGATTGACTCATGAACAAGTCTAGACTGCATGCCCACCAACATGAAATATATAATGGACCACTACTCTCCCCACTCTTACTTCTATTGGTAGGGTTCATAAAATTTAATGGCGAGCTTACTTGCTCACAATCACGTTAAGTGATGCTATTTCATATAAATTTTGAATATGTTTTTTAAATTTTATATTTAAATTAAAAAATTTACACTTACATTTATATCAATTAATTTTAGATTAGACGACAACGATTTCTCTCTCGACTTGGTAGAAATGAAATTATGTGGGTATACATTGAGTGGGTTGGACGCTGGTTTATGATTCATATAAATGTTTTATCTTCATCAGAAATGAAATTGGTCATTTGCTCCTATGTTATTTAAACTAGAAGTGTTCATGGATTGAATCGAGCTACAGCTCGGATTTTTTTCAAATTCTTTACTCCAGTTCGACCGGATTGGATTTGGATTAGTCTGTAAATTTGAATCACTGTTTAAAAAATATTATTTTTATATTAATATTTATATATTTTTATAATTAAATTTAAATAAATATTTTTATTAATAAATAATAATTCGGCCGATCCGAATTAAAAAATATTTACCTAAGTCCAACCCAATACGAGTCAAACTAATAACCCGATCCTTGAACAGTTCTAATTTAAACCAAGTATGCTTCTTTGCAATTTGAGTGGCTTACAAAACTTAATTAGGTACACACTTGAAACAAAGCTTAATTAGGTGCCCTAATTGCTTGTCGAAATCTTACCATTAATATATAATACTATAAATTGGTCAGATCCATCGTATTTCAGAAGCCCAGTAAATATAAAACTCTTTAAAGTTCAACCTAGGGTTAGTAGGAATCATTAGAAAAATATTTCAAATAATTATGGTCTTTTCATAAATTCTAGATCGTTTGAACTTTGACGGATTTTTTTTATATAAATTAAGAGCATGTTCATATTTATTATGTCAATTTTTTCTTTTAATTGGGTTATATTATATAATAAGAGATAATCTTCTTAAATTTTAATGGTTAAGATAGACCTTTTCGAAGTTTTTTTGTCAATATGGTTGATCAGTATTGTTCAATTTTTTGGAGTAAAGTCAATTAAAATGCCATTAACTATACAAATTTAAAACTCTTATCTAAAAGAGGGTAAAGTCATATACGCAATCAATTAGAAAAGAATTCGTAAGAGATTAGGTTTTAAACTCGAAACTGCATGTACATCCCTGAAGAGAAAATGTGAAAAAAAGAAAAAGAAAAATCGAAACCCAACATAAGCAGGCCGTTCCAATTTTTGAAAATGGGCCTGAAAAGTTAAATCCATTTGGGTTCATCACGTAAAAGTTAGATTATCTAATACCAACCATCTATTTATTCTTCAGTTTAGACTTTAGAGTTTCTTCGAGACGACTTCAAAGTAATAAACACACCCATGGAGTAGACATGTTCACATGACTGAACTATTCGTCCAATCTGATAGATTTGATTAAAATTAGATTAGGATTTTTGTAATTCGAGTTGGCCAAATTCAACCTCAATTATTAATTAATTAATAAAAAATATTTTTTATTTAAATTTAATTATAAAAATATATTAATATTAACATAAAATAATTTTTAATATTTAAATATACTCTAAACCGTAAAACAAGTTTTTAGATCGAATTGGATCGTGTCCAAATCATGTCTGGATAAGTAAATTATTTTATTATTTGATGCTGGCTCGGCCCATGACACTTCTACCGTGGAGGCAATTTTTAAAGGTTGTAACTTTTTACTATTCGAGGTTGGATCTTGGTTAACTTTGCTTTGCGAATGAAAATTGCTCAACCAATAGGTGAAATTTTGTTTGATTTTACTTATTGCTATTAGTCTATGAATATTAAATAAAACTCAATTGTTGTCAACTGAGCATTAACTAAGATGTTATGCATATTAAATAGATTCCTGAAAGTTATGAATTCGAAAAGACTTAAACGTATAATGTTTTTTTAGGTAACTTGAATAGATAAGATTAGAGATTAAAAGTAGATTATTTTTTTTTTTATAAAAAAAACCCTCAATTGGTGATCAGTGTATTAGAATTCATGCATGATCAATGCATAGAGATCTGATATAATAATCTAATAAACTTTTGATTAATTAGACTTCAATGCAAAAGCTGATGATTATAGTATGTACATTATATATCATAGCTACTTTTTGTTGGTAAACTATTGATCTAAACTCCCAAACATAATGGATCCCATGACAAGAAATACCATGGATCTAAAACACTAATTATAAGAAGTTTGGCAAGTGTTGACAAAAACCAGCTGTTGGAGTTTTGATTTGATTTGATGCTCAATCCAAATTGACTTGAACTGAGCCAACCAATCTTTGTTTAATTAGTGCAAGTGCAAGGCAACATTTTCTTTTCTTTTCATTTCTTATTATAAATTTTGGTATACACTTTCTGTCTAACAAGTCTTACTGGTAAATTAGGGTTGGAATGAGTGAGGCAGAAAATATTTGGTTTGTTTTACATATTTTGACTGTATTATCCCTTTAAACTGAAGGTTCTTGAGCAGGCAGGCATACATCTAGAAATATAACCATTGTTATTAGGCTAGCTTGACTATTTCTTTGCTCAAACAAGACTATCTTCCAGCAACAAGAAAGGTTAAGGATCAGTCAAAAAAGTTGGGAAACCTATTCACTATTGTTGCAACTTGCATTCAATTAGTTAATCAGTTCTTCATGCAAATCAAGTAAGTAATTAGCAAATGAAATTCACAAATATTATTGTAGTTCAATCACAGTCGACTAGTTATTATTAGACTAAGAGTTTATATTTGATGAACTGTCAGTGTGTAAAATCTATACACTAACAGTAAATAGTATGTTGATATATTAACACCTCATTATTTAGCAAATTTAAAAGTTTATAGACCCTTATAAATAAATATTGTTAAACCCCAATTTGTTAACTGTTAATTCATATTTATTTATAAGGCTCTATGAAATTTTAATTTTACTTAGTAACGAGATGTTAACATATTATTCATCGTCAGTGTATAAACTATATACACAAACGGTGCATCAAATATAAACTCTTAGTCTAGTTGGGCCTTTATCTCCGGTGAATTCATATTTTCATCCCAAGAATAAAATGAAAAAAGCAAATTATTCAAGCTAAATTAAGATCTTTTTTTTTTTTTTCGTGAAATTAAGACATTTATTTATTTCCTTTTAAAGGGCTTATAAACCATTTAACTTGCTTTAGTGTTATTATTTTGTTTCTTCTTTTGAATTCGATAATTATTTGTCTTTTTAGAAATTCTAGATTGTTTGATTAGATAGTTTTAAAAAGTCCATGCTTGTGCTGCCAAAGTAGTTCATTGAGTGTTTAAACTTGGTTAGTTAAATTCCTATTGGTATTTTTTTTTTTGCTTTAATCAAGTTATTAGTTACAACTTAAATGATTTTAAATCGATTAATAAAGGACGTGAGAGTTTATGTAGTATAGATTAAAGTCAAGTTTGAGTGCCTTTCTATCTCTTTAAAATGAAAGAGGTAAAAAAGGTAATAAGCCAATAAAAACCGCTAAATTAAATTTTGATTTTTTTTTTTCTATCGAGAGAGAAGTTGAGTATTTTACTTGGGTTTTATTTGGATACAAATGTATCATAGTTAGATTTGCTTATGGACGGACCGCGACTCCGAAAATTATTTTTTTCTTTAAGCTCATTTTGGATCGGCTCGTAAACCCATTTCATTGTTCATCAAGTATTAAAATATTAAAAAAAATTATTTTTATATTTTTATAATTAAATTTAAATAAAAATAATTATTTATTACATAAATAATAATTCGAACTGAATCGAGTCGGCCTGAATAAAAATATTTTTATCCAAACCTGACTTCGCTTTTGAGCGATTTGAGTATTTCTTTGCTCAATCGTGCCGTGACAATTTATTAGATTGCAGGGTGTGGCATGGAGAAAAAGGTCTCCACCATGCTGCACTTATAAATTCTCCACACACAATGCATCCTTCCTTCTCAATATCTCCCTGCTCTTTTTTATTCTTATAGTACAAGGATGAAAATATTCGTATCACTTGTGATCCTTAGTTTTGTTTATTATTTATTTAATTTTTTTAAAAATAATTTTATAATTAATTAATAATTCATTTATATAATTATTATTTTGAACAAATCATTTATATAATCATTGTGATCTTTAGGTCATCGGTTTAGAGGTCAAATCATTGTGACCTTCAGGTCATCGATTCAACTAGTTCAACCGATTGAACCAGATTATTTAATTAAAAATAAATTAAATTTAAATATGTGATTCTGATGTTAAATAAATAAGTATTAAATATAGTAATTAGTTAATAAAATATGTATTTGTCTTTAATGGTATGTTCTTTAATATATAATTAAGAGGTTAAAGGTTTAAATCTCATCGCTTACAAAAATAATTTTAATAAAAAAAAAATCAAAAAATCAATTTTTTTACCAATTTATTCTGATTTTCTACCAGTTTATTAAATCTCAAGTTTTTTGATATGTGCCAGATCGGACAAATCATCTGTTCTTGATTGAATAAGTCTGACTAACCAATTCGATCATGACCTTACTCAGCCCTTATAGGAAAGGAAGTTTTTCTTTAGTCTAATTTGGTGGCTTTAAAACTCAAAAATATTTTACTTCCTTCCTGCTTGGTGTCTATATCTATTGACTATTGACAATATTCCCAAAATTTTTATTTTTTTACCAGTTTAATCTGATTTTCTATCGATTCATTAAATCTCTAATTTTTTGATATGTGTCAAACTGGACAGATCACCTGTTCTTGATTGAACCAGTTCGACTGACCAATTCGATCCTAGCCTTACTCAGCCCTTATAGGAAAGGAAGTTTTTCTTTAGTCTAATCTGGTGGCTTTAAAACTCAAAAATATCTTACTTCCTTCCTACTTGGTGTCTATAGAGTTAATAGCACCAATGATTTTCAAATTTTAAGGCATATTTTATATTGATTTCCAAATTTCAAAACGTATCAATCAGATCAGATCATTGATCTTATAGTTTTGTATCAATGGAGTCCTTTCATTAGAAAAACCATTAAAATAGACGTTAAATGACAGATGATATGTTGTAGACACCTGATTTTGGCTCCGATTTGTCATTAACCCGAGTTTCATTTTCACATTTTTTTATTAATTATTTATCATTATTTTATTTTTTTTATTACTATTTTTACTATTATTATTTTTTATTTTTATTTTATTTATTTTATTATTTTACTTTTGTCTGTTTCTGCCAGTCCCCCATCGTTTCTCGGGGTTCCCAACCCCAACTCAGAAGTGGGAGACAAATTCATCGAAAGGGAATTGATTTCCCTAAAATCTTGCAATCCGAATTGGGGGGGGGGGGATTTCTTTGATAAAAAGACAATCAAACCAACAACAGCAGAGGGGGGGATTCGCCCAGGGAGATCCTGAGGGGAGGGAGCCAAACCAAAAAAAAAAAAAATAGTAACAGCAGACAGCAGATAATAAAAAAAGAAAAAATAAAAAAATTTCGAATTTGGGATTTTAGGGGTTTTAGGGCTAGGGTCAATTTTGGGGAAGGATCAAAGGATGGAGACATAAAGGGGAACAACGGCAAGGGTCTGGTCGAAGTTTGGTAGCTATCCGAGGCTCGTCAGAGGAGATCGGGAGGTTGGAAGGTCAAGGTTTCAAATCTAGATCTAGGCTTGTTTATGTTGTTTTTGGGAAAACTAAGTGGATTTTGAGGTTTACGAGGTTAAAAGGAACATTTTGGTGGAAATCGAGAGGTTTCTGGGTTTTACACCGTCGGGGAGGGCGGCGATGGCGACTACAGGCGACGGAGGCACGACGGAGAGTGCGATCAAATCTTGGGTTTTAAGGGGATGTTCTTGGCTGTTCATAAAGGGAGAGAGAGAGAGGGTAAGAATTTCTTTTTCCTGAAAGAGGGTGAAATTAGACCTGCAGCTGCCCGGCCCGGCCCGTATTGGGCCGGGCCTGGGCAAGATTTTTTTTGTTCCGGGCCGGCCCCGCCCGGAACAGTGTTTTTTTATTAAAATAATATTATTTTATTTAATTTTAATTATAAAAATAAAAAAATTACTCGATGAACAGTAAATTCGGGCCTACCGGCCCGACCTAGGGCCGGGCCTGGAAAAAAAATCGGGCCGCAGGCCGGCCCATGAGCATGTCTAGGTGAAATGAAGAACCAAAAAAAATTCTTTTATAATAAGCGGGTTGGGTCAGGATGAACCACATAAGATCCGCGCGAGTCGAGCGGATCACCCATGGAACCGACCCGAATGCGCTAAATTTTTTCCCCTTTTATTCTCATTTTAGTTCTATTTTTAATTATTATGTGTCTACTTATTTCATTATTATATTTTTTATAACTAACTAAATTTAATTTTTCTAATTAATTAGTTTATTTTGTATTATTATTTAATTAGTATGATAAGCATTCATTATTAATTTGTTATTGGAAAATAAATAGAAAATTAGGAGAATCAATCATTAATTTAATCAAGGAAATAAATCAAAATTTTTCGATGATGGAATTCGAGAAAGTCGCAAACTTTTGACTTTTGAAAAATTTGTAGGTGAAAAAAATCCTTTTAAATTCCACTAGCACGATGGAGAATTTAATTGGATATTTCAACATAATAAATCAAGATTTATTTTATTGGGTATTAATAATTAATAATAAGAAATAATTAAATAATTTTTAATCAAGAAAATAAATCAAGATTTTCCAATGATGAAATTCGAGAAAGTTTACAAACGGTCGACTTCTAAAAATTTCTTAGGTGAGAAAATTCTTGCTAAATTCCACCATCACTATAGAGAATTTAGTGAGAAATTTCAATATCACGAATCAAGATTTATTTAATTTGATAATTAGTGATTTAAGAAAATAATTAGGAATTAAATGTATTAAAAATCGAGAATAAATCAAGATCTATCCGATGATGAAACTCGAAGGAGTCGCAAACGGTTGACTTCTAAGAATTTTCTAGATGAGAAAAATATTCTTAAATTCCGCCAGAACGATGAAAAATTTAAGTGAAAATTTCTATATCATGGATCGAGATATATTTTTCGATAACAATTCGCAAGCATTTAATGAGATTAGAAACTTCAATTAATGAAATTTAGATAGCTAACTTTCGTTTCATTAAATATTAAAATGAATCCGACAAAGCAAACAAGATAACATTAGGCTAATTAGGTATTATCTCTGGATAGGCGTTGTGGGGGTGCTAATCCTTCTCCACGCGTAACCGAACTCCCGAACCTAGTTCTGAATGTAGACCAGATCCTATTCTTTTTAAGGTACTTTAGTCGAGTTCAGGATCACTTTAGAAAGGATAGATTCACATAGGTGACTAAATACACCTAAAAAAGATGATTAGTGGCGACTCCATTGTTTGCGTCTAGCATGCCGAATTCGCGTTTGACACGTTATGGCACATGTGACGTGTAAATTACAAAAATACCATATGCTGATGTGGTCCTCCTTAATGCACCAATGGTCCCCAAACTTTAAGACATATTTTATATTGATACTCAAACTTCAAAACGTATCAATCAAATCCTTTATTCTTTTTTATATTTTATATTTTTCTTTCTCTTTTTTTTTTTATTTATAAATAAATACAAAAAAAAAATTTATATTATAATTTAAATTATTTTTTTAAAAATATAATTAATTTATAAACATATAAAATATTTAGTTAAATTAATTTTATAAAAATGTAACAATAAAATATTTTATATTTTATTTCTTCTTTATTATATTTTATTTCTCCTCTTTATAAATAAAAAATATATATTATAACTTAAAAAAAATTTATAAAAAATAATAATTTATGAAAAATATAAAATATTTATTTGCATCAATATTATAAAAATATTATAAGTTTTTTCTTTTTTATAAGTTTTTTCTCTTTTTTTTCTTTATAAAGATATAAAAATAAAATAATTTATATTATAATTTAAATTATTTTAAATTTTCAAAAATATAATACATTTATTTACATTAATTTTATAATAAAAAAATTTTATTTTCCTTTTCCTTATTTCTTTTTTCTAAATAAATTATTTTTTAAATTAAATAATTTATAAACATAAAATATTTATTTACATTCATTTAATTAAAAGTTTATATTTTTTATGTCGACTCCAATGCTAAAGTTGAGGTGTCAACTACCTTGACTGAATCTGCCATAAAACGCCAAATCGGACCTTCCTCGATCTAGCACGAGAGATCAAATTTGGCCTCTTGCAATGCCTATCGAGTGTTATGAATGGCAGTCTGATCCTTCGTAGGGTCGGACTGGCGGTGAAGATTCAAATTTTCTTTTTTCAATCGACGAGAGTTAGGTGCAGAGAATAGAAAGAAAGAAAAGGAAAATAAAATATATTTACAAAAAAAATTAATGTAATAAATATTTATATTTGATAAATTATTTAATTTTTTACAAAATTAATTTATTTATAAAAGGAAAGAAAAAAGAAAAAGGAAAATAACTTTTTTAATTAATTAAAATAAGTATATTATTTTTATAAATTATTTAATTATTATAAAATAATTAATTTTTATTTAATTATTTATAACATTAAATGAAAAAAAAAAATTATTTTTATAAATTAATGTAAATAAATATTTTTATACTTTTTTTATAAACTATTTACTTTTTTAAACTTTAATTTAAATTATATTATAAATTATAATTTTTTTCTTTATATTTATTTAAGGCCCCCTTACAATGTGTGGCTAGCATTCAGCCAAGTGGGTGGTCAGCCACCATACTCTAGAACCATCCAGGGCACTCTGCCTTCTGGAGCCTTCCAGGGCTGCCTATAGCCCTCTTAGTGCCTAAAGGTCCTAGACACTTCCGGACCTCTCCTGGCAGTGCACACCTTGGCGTGCCTGTCCAGCATCTTCTAGGCTCCTACTCCAGATCCTTCCAGTATCAGCAGCTCCCCTGCCTGCTATAGTGCACGGAACCTTCTGGACACCCTGTTGCCTTTGTTGGTTAGGGCCCCTGGTGGCCTCCAGAGCCTTCCCGCACCTAGAGACTTTCGGAGAGGCCACCCAGCTTGGAGGGACCAGGAGGCTTCCGGGGCCTTCTGGTGTGGGGCCCACATCCTGGAACCTCCTTAAGTACACTCTCCTGCCTACTCCCACCTAGACTGGCACTCCCTTTAGGCTCGGTTGGCAGTCTCGGGCACGGACCAATGCGTGGACCGTGACACAAGCAAGGGCCTCAATTGTCCTTATCAAAGACGACAAAATTCAATCCTTTTCACGGATTTTGTTTCGATTCATTTTGAATGGTTTTTTTTTTTATTTATTTAAATGGAAGCAGTTGGAGCGGGACGATTTTTATAAATGCTTACTCTACTCCGCCCGCATTTTAAAATTACTATTTTACCCTTTAAAATATTTTATATATATTTTTATATTTTTAATGAGTTAATAGCATCAATGGTCCTCAAACTTTATGGCATATTTTATATTGATCCCCAAACTTCAAAACGTATCAATCAGATCCTCGATCTTATAGTTTTGTATCAATTTGGTCCTTCAGTTAGCAAAACCGTTAGAATAGGCGTTAAATGACAGATGGCATGCAATGTGAAAATTACAAAAATACCATTCTGCTGATATGGTCAATCTGTTTGTCTTTTTTTTTTGTCTTTATTCTTTTTCAAATTTTATATTTTTTTTCTCTTTTTTTTTATAAATAAATACAAAAAATAAAAATTATTTATATAATAAATTAAATGAATTTTTTTAAAAATATAATTAATTTATATACATATAAAATATTTAGTTAAATTAATTTTATATAAACGTAACAAGAAAATATTTTATATTTTATTGCTTTTTATTATATTTTTTCTCTCTTTATAAAAATAAATAAATAATAATTATTTGATAATTTAAATGAATTTTATAAAAAATAATAATTTATAAAAAAATATAAAATATTTATTTGCATTAATTTTATAAAAATATTTTAAGTTTTTTACTTTTTTCTCTTCTTTTTTTTTTCCTTTTTACTTTTTCTTCTTTATAAATAAATAAAAATAATTAAAATTAAAATTTTGAAAATAAAATAATTTATAAAAATACAATATATTTATTTACATTAATTTTATAATAAAAAATAAATTTTATTTTCCTTTTTCTTATTCTAAATAAATTATTTTTTTTATAAAAATTAAATAATTTATAAATATAAAATATTTATTTACATTCATTTAACTAAAATTTTATATTTTTTATGTGGACTGCAATGCTGATATTGAGGCGGCAACTTCCTTGACTGAATCTGTCATAAAGCGCCAAATTAGACCCTCCTCAATCTAGCGCGAAGGATCAAATTTGGCCTCTTGCTAGGGATGGCAAAACCCGAACCGCCCGATGGATTTCGAACCGATCCGATCCGAATGGAGAGGTTTTTTTTTTTTGAACAATGGATGCGGGGCGGGGCGGGGCGGTTTTTTTTGTTTGAAAGGCGGGGATGGAGCAGTTGCAGTATTTACCTGATCCGCACCGCCCCGCCCCGACTAGTAAAATTACTATTTTACCCTTCTCTAAAAACCTAACCTAATTACTCTACAACTACACCGCCGCTAGCCTAGCACTCAAACTCTCCCCTCTATCAGAATTCCTTCTACTTTCCCCTTTTCTCTCCAACCAGCCCTTAGTTCTCCCTTCTTCTTCACGACTTCACCTATCAATTGAAGCTTTTCTACCTTCAATTTGTTTACCCATTCGACAGAAGAATAACAACCTTTCAACAGAAGGAGATATCACTCCAATCGGTTCAAAATTTCAGTAAGTTTTCGATTTTGCTGTATTTAAATTTGATTTCCACTGAATTAGTTCCCATGTATCTTTCTTTCTGTCAGTCTCTCTCTCTCCACTGTATTTAGGCATGATTTTGGCCTAACTATTACTATTAATGTTAAGTTCTGAATATCTCTGGTCTCTCTCGGTGTCGATTTGGTAAGTAAATACCCCGAGAATATGTGCACGTGAAAGCAGGTGAAATTTCTGTAAATAGCTCTATATATTAGCATGAGTCTGAAGTTCTAGATTTAAATTCACTGATGACAGTGTGTAAGTGCTTGAATGTCCCCTTCGACAGCATGCTCTTTTAAATCTTTTGGGCTAAATTTGGGATGGACTACATGTTTGGTGAAAGGCTTCATGTTTAGTTATAAGCAGTGTGGGCTATAGAAAGATTTTTCCCTTATTGGCAGATGCTATTTCCATTTTTGTTGCTATATGAGTCTGCTGGCATGGGAGGCAAGAATCTTGTTAAACTTAGTAGCTTCTTCCTCATATGTTTCCCAAGCCTTAAAATGAGAAGGAAAAATAGATCCATGTGTATAATTGGCATTCTTATGAGCCGATGTGAGATATAGAATGTTTCTTTTTCAGGTGGGCAGGGGTTAGTGAAGCCAGAGGAGATTACCCATTTAGCCACCATAAACTGACTGTTCAGTTTTATGATGCATCAGATGCCCAAGATAGGAAACTGGAAGGGTTGGTTCACAAGGCTATTTTGGAGCTTTGGAGGCCAGACCCTAGTGAATTAACACTTTTGTTAACAAAGGGAATCGACTCCACATCACTCAAAATTCCTCCAACTGCTCGTACTTTGACTGGTAGCAGTGATCCCTGCTATATTGAGGCCTATCATCTGGCAGATGCAGGAGATGGAAGGATCAGTCTACATCTAAAGGTTAAAACTCTTCTTTATTCATTTTTATTTTCTGTGCCTCTTAAACCCTTTTCTTTTAGTTTCTATATGATTTGAGGTAACACAAGTCTGTAGATCATCCTGAAGTGAGGGAAATGATAAGCATATGTTGAATAGAACCAACTTAATTTCTTGAAACTTAATAAATGAATTTTGAAACTTATCTAAATCTAATGTCATAGATATTGGACTTTACAGAGGCCTTGCAGGGTTATCTTGAGTGTTTTCTAAGTGCTAGGCTGCTAGCTATCTAGATGTAAATGCACTTCATAAGTCATAAATTGTTGGTCCTAGCTATGGTTGATTGCTAAGAAGCTCAACATATGCAGTAAAATGTTAATCAAGTATACTGTAAATGAATACCAAAATATATAATAACTATACTTGCATAAGAGAACTTTATTATTTGAAAAAAATTAGAAATAACTAATAAAAATCGGATGGGGCGGAGCGGGGCGGGGCGGTGATGGATGTAACCGACATCCATGGAGGTGGTAGTGGTATTGAAAATTCAACATCCACGGTGGAGCGGGGCGGGGGGCGGGGCAGATTAGGTCACTGGCGGGGCGGGGGCGGATTTTACAAAAACCGCCCCCGCCCCGCTCCATTGCCATCCCTACCTCTTGCAATGCTTATCGAGCTTTATGAATGGCAGTCTGATCCTTCGTAGGGTCGAACTGGCGATGGGGATTCAAATTTCTCTTTTTTGATCGATGAGAGTTAGGTGGAGAGAATAGAAAGAAAGAAATTAAAAAAAGGAAAGAAAAAGAAAAAAAATATATATTTACAAAAAAATTAATGTAAATAAATATTTATATTTGATAAATTATTTAATCTTTTACAATATTAATTTATTTATAAAAGGAAAGAAAGAAGAAAGAAGAAAAAGGAAAATAACTTTTTTAATTAATTAAAATAAATATATTATTTTTTAAAAATTATTTAATTATTACAAAATAATTAATTATTATTTAATTATTTATAACAAAAATTAAAAAAGAAAGGAAATTTTATTTTTATAAGTTAATGTAAAAAAATATTTTTTTATTTTTTTATAAATGATTATCTTTTCTTCTTTGTATTTATTTATTAACAAGAGAAAAGGGAAAAGAAAAAAAGAGAAAAGAGAAAAAAGTAAAAAGTAAAAACAAACTTAAAACAATTTTTATAAAATTAATGTAAATAAATATTTTATATTTTTAATAAATTATTTAATATTAATAAAGTTTAATTTATAATAATATAAATTATTATTTATGCTTTAGTTATTTATAAATAATATAAAATGAAAAAAGAGAAAAAGGAAAGAAACAAAAAAATTAAAAATAGTTTTTATAAAATTAATTTAAATAAATATTTTATATGTTTATAAATTAATTATATTTTCAAAAATTAATTTAAATTATAATAAAAATTATTTTTTATTTTTTGTATTTATTTATAAAAAATAGAAAGGAAAATATAAAATTTGAAATAGAAAAAGAATAAAAGAATAAAGACAAAAAGAACGATCACATCAACAGATGGTATTTTTGTAATTTACATGTTAATGTCATATGTCATTAACGCCTACTCTAACGGTTTTACTAACGAGAGGACCACATTGATACAAAACTATAAAATCGAGGATCTGATTGATACGTTTTGAAGTTTGAAGATCAATATAAAATATGCTATAAAGTTTGTGGACTATTGGTGCTATTAATCTATTGACTATTGACAATATTCCCAAAATTTTTGTTTTCTACCAGTTTAATATGATTTTCTACCGGTTCATTAAATCTCTGGTTCTTTGATATGTGCCAGACTGGACAGACCACTTGTTCCTGATTGAACCAGTCCGACTGACCATTTCGATCCTGGCCTTACTCAGCCCTTATAAGAAAGAAAGATTTTCTATAGACTAACTAGAAAAATGCCCGCGCTTCGCTGCGACCTTACGGGTATGTTATCGGATTGAATTGATATTTTATAATAAATTTGAAAGATAAAAAAATGAAAGAAGTGAAGATAATTTAAAAAAATAATAACTCTCATCATTATACGACACCTGATATAAAATTGATAGTTATTTGATATGATCAATTAGATCCGATAATTTTGGACAATACATAATTATAAGATACAAATATAACATGAAAAAATAATTAAAATACGACACGACACGAAAAATAAAATGAACATGATACAACTATATGAACGTGTCAAAATCTACATAAAACGAATTATTAACGTGTCAATATTTATATAAATATATAATAGCTTGAATACGATTATGACAGTAAAAATAATACGAATACGACGACACGTGACACATAATTAGGAGTTATTTGATTAGCGTCAATTAGATTTGACAATTTCGGACACAACATGATTATACGACATGAACAGAACATGAAAAAATAATTAAAACACGACACGAAAAATAACATGAACACGACACAAATAGAGGAACGTATCAAAATCTACATAAAATCAATTATTAACGTGTAAAAATTTATATAAATTTATAATACTTTAAACATATAATAAAATAACACAAACACGTTACAAACATACATTTTTTTCTATAAATTGAATCATTTATGACAAATTATGCAAAATATGAGATGAATTGAGACACAACACGTACACACAATTTTTTTTCTAAATTGAATTACAATGACAAATTATGCAAAATATTTGGATGAATTGAAAGCGACACGAATACAACATGAAAAAATAATTAAAATATGACACAAAGGATAACATGAACACAAAACAAATACACAAACGTCTCAAAATCTACATAAAATGAATTATTAACATGAAAAATTAATATAAATTTATAATATTTGAACACACGAAAAAATAATACAAATATGACATGAATGTGTCAAAATCTGCATTAACTGAATTATTAACTTGTAAAAATTATATAAATTTATAATATTTTGAACACATGAAAAATAATACGGACACGAATACTTTGAACACACGAAAAAAATAACACAAATATGAAACGAAAAATGACATGAACAGGATACAAATGATTTGAACTGAAAAAATTCGAATCCAAAAAAGGTACGAACTCGAAAAGAGCTAAATTCGATATGACTCGAACCCGAAATAATCGGGGATCCAAAATATCTCATTAGTGTTAATCAAAAGATAAAATAAACACAAAAAATATTCTAAAATACCTAATTAATCCCTAAATCATATGGCAAAAATCCAAATACCATAATTACCCTTCAAACTATAGTTAATGACATGGTTTATGTGGCATATAAATGATGTTTCAAAATCATAAATTCTCTACTCTTATGCATTTGGGGATAGTTTTTATAGTTAGTTATTATTATAGATATTTTTTAATTAAAACCTTTTGCTAAGTTACCCAATAATACCCCAATTACCCAAAAAACCCTTAAAATACCTCAATTACCCAAAAAACCCTTAAAGACATGATTAATACCATTGCTAAGCTGCCAAAAAATTGTAACTTCAATTTCCACGATCAAAGCATTAGATTGAATATAGGATAGTATGTTATAGACGTTATAGATTTGGTGGCTTTAAAACTCAAAAATATCTTACTTCCTTCTTGCTTGGTGTCTATATCTATTGACTATTGACAATATTCCCAATTTTTTTGATAATTAGAACATTAAACAAAAAAAATCCCTGTATTCCCTTCACATTATTCACTCTTCTTTTTCCCTTTCTCACAAGCCATGGAAAACCATGAAATTCTACAAGCAAGCAAAGTTGTGATCCATGCAATGGCACTCTACTTGGTAAATTATGAACATGAAAGTCTTCAACATTTCATCACCTTTTCCAACTATGAAAACCCTTCACCAGTAGTAGAAACTATCTTTGGTATTTTCTATGCCATCCATGGCTATTTCTTGGCTAGCTTTGTTGTTCAACTTCTCAAAGATATCTTCAACGAAGTTCGATATGCCATCCGTTTCTCCCCTAGAAAGAAAATATGTGGGATTTGGCAATACAACGAAGAATCCTTGTATGAATATTGGGAGAGGTTCAAGAAACTTTGTGCATCATGTCCACATCATCAGATAAGTGAACAACTGCTCATCCAATATTTCTATGAATGTCTCTTGTCCATGGAGAGACGCATGATAGATGCAGCAAGTTGGGGAGCACTAGTTGATAAAACTCCCGAAACTGCTAGAATTCTCATCTCCAATATGACAGCCAACTCACAACAGTTCAACATGAGAGATGAACCACTACCACAACCACAGAAAGTAAATGAATTATATTTTTCAATGCATATATTATATTATAATATTATATTTATTTTTTGTAATATTAGTTTTCTAATTTTTTAATTAAAAAATTAAAAAAATGAATTAAAGCCTTGAAATCAAACAAGACTTAAGACTATAAAAAAAAAAACACGTGGTACATTTTCATAGGCGGGACAGGGATAGAGGCAAGATTAAGGGGCAGAGGATTTGCGTTCTAAAATACTCCTGATCGGATTATAAAAAAATCATATTATTTTTTTCAGAAGATAAGAAAAAAAGATAATTTAATTGTGCGGTTCATATCCTTGAAAAAGAAAAGTTTGGCATCATAAATAACAAATATATTAGAATGTGGGTCATCAAGATGTGAGTGGACTTGTGGGAGATACTAGTTTTAATAAGAACGGCCCATGTGGGTCTGATGAATTGGTCTCAGAAAACCAAGAATCTTCTGTTAAAGTTGCTCTTTTAACGTTAAGACCAAACTGAAAAGAGTTTGGATGAGTTGGAGGAGAAAGTTAGGAGAGATTTATCAAAGCTGAAGGGTAAAAGTAAAGGAAGGAAAAAACACAAGTTAAAGAAGCTACAAATCAGGAAGCATTCGGGAAGCAAGGTTGCAAATGATTCACTATCATATGGGGATTTTCGCAATATGAGAAGGATGTTATATGAAGAAAAGGCGGAAAATTGGCAAATTACTCGGTTTATCAGCAAAAGGAGATGAGAAGGACATTTTAGAAGATCTTATTTTTCTGGAGAAGTGGGATCGGTAACATCTCTCCTCTCAAATTTTTTATTTCGGTTCCGGTTTGGATTATAATTTTGCTCTCGGGTTCGGTCTGGGTTGGGAATTGATTGGATTAGTGCCAATTTTGAGGACAAAGTTGGTGAATATTACGATTTGATTAATTCACTTGGAAGAGATTTAATTTATTTGTAAAGGATGAGAATTGCTTCCTGGAATATATGGGGATTAGGAAACTCTACAAAAGTTGAAATTGGGAAGAGGTTTGGTGGATATTCCCTTGAGTTGCAGCCATATGGTCCATTTGGCTTCAAGGAATGAAACGGTGTTTGATGGGGAAAATGGTCAATTGAGGAACTTATATCCATTGTTAAAATAAGGGTTCTTAGTTAGCTGGGAGTCATTGATGATGGTCTGGCAAGTTTCGAATGTGTGGTGTGGTCGTGTCCAAGAGAACTTTTTTTTATTTATTGTTGTTGGCCTTTTCTCTGTAGGCCTATTACTTGGTGGTCCCCTCCCTCCCCTGGATGCATCAAATTTAAGATAAATAGATCTCTTCCAGAGGGAAGCCGCACCCAACAAGTTGTGGTGAAGGTTTTTTACAGACTGAGTGAAAAAACAAAGTTAGCTTATTTATTGAATCTGATTCGGTTATTGTCATTAACTGGTGCCTGATCGAAGATAATCGACCATGGCGATGTTGGGATTCATTTATCAACATGGAAGTCTATGAAGGCTTTAATTGGGGAGGTGAGTTTTATAAATGTTCTAAGAAAATCAAATTACATTGCGGATTCTTTAGCTAAATCTGGAGTTGACAAAACTGAAATGTTTATAGCATGTTGGTAAGATTGAGTTGTATTTGAAACCTTTGTAGGTGTCTGACTGTTTTGATTGCGGAGGAGGTATGGGTACTGTTGATAACTGGGATTGCTGTTCGGATTATGATTTGTATTTACACATGTTTGGGGCTTGGTTATTTTTTTGGTCCTTATTAGGAGAGATGTGTTATCTTGTTGTAATGCCCGTTTCATTAATAAAATCTATTGACTTAACAAAACAAAAAAAATAACAATATAGTAGCATATATAAAATATGAAGGACTAATAATATCAACAGATAGGATAGAATGGAATGTGACCATTTGAGTAGAAATTTTAGATTTAAGTTGTAAGGATTTATTTTTCTTTTTTCTTTTTTCTTTTTAATTTTAAATTGTAAAATAAAATCTCTCTTATTTAAAACAGTAGAAAATGCCAAAAAAAAAAAAAAATTTCTCAACTCAAAAAGCAACAAATCAACCTAGTTCTAAATTTTAAAAGATTATAATTGGGCGTAGCCCTTCGAGTTTAACAATTCTTGTTTTCCTAATCCAAGACGTTAATTAAAAAAAAAAAAAAAAAACCTCCAAAAGCTTTTCCCATCAGGATTTAAATAAATAATCCATCTTTCTGTGTATAAATCTGCCTTAACACATCACGAAAAAATCTCAATATTTATTTTTGATCACAACCATGGAATTTGAAAATTCTATTATAATGATATAAGAAGTGAAAACTAACAAAAAGATGATATTTCAGCACACAAAAATTGAAAATTCACCATAAACTTATATACTTACTCTTCTAAATCAATTTTCATCAACTCTCTATTTAATTCATTGCACTAAAATTTTAATCATAAATTAATTTCAATGTACATTAATCATCTGAAAATGAAATAATAAATATATTTTTTTTAATTGATGAACACCATCTTTATCCATTTTGGATACATCTTCGTATAATACATGAACATAGAAAATCCTTTTAAATACTTCACCTAGGAATCTTAAACAACATAGACTAACATTGAAGATGGGCTCCTAGAAACACTAAATCAACCATTATAAAGATAAAAATAAAATACAATTAGTAATTGGAAATTGTTAACCAGTAATTTTCCAAAAATTAACTTGTCAACATGGAAAACCCTGAAATTCTACCAGCTGACGAAGTTATCATCCATGGATTGGCACTCTATAGGGTGAACTATGCAGTCGGATATTTCAACAAGGAAGCAAATTACCCTTCATCAACAGGCGCCATTTTCATTATTCTCAATGGCATCTTAGCTTACTTCACTGTTCGCTTTGTCATTGAGCTTTCCCAAGATATTCTCAAAGAGCTTCGATATTTGTTCGGCAACAACACTAATCGAAAACCATCCAATATTCCTCCTTTGGAAGCAGAAATTTCGTTTTCGTTTTCGCAGCAATCATCTTCGGGGTCAAGCTAAAGCTACTACTAGTTTTTGACAGACAGCAAATGAAGCAGCAAAACAAGTTTAGAGAAACTAGGCTTCTATAGTTTCTCTTTATGATTTATGTATATATTGTCACATTGATGTATGTGGTATCATTTTTCACAACCAATCATAGTTTTAAAATGCAGCCATTATGTAACGCAATGGTCACGACGTAATGGAAATTAAAACTTTTGCATCACATTTTATCCATTACGTAACGCCCGTGACACTATCAAATTTATTGAAACATTAGCTTAGCAAAAAAAAAATAATTTCTTGAAACATTATTAATTCACGTCCGTGACAATCGCGGCATGTTACGTAACACTCGCAACATCCTCAACCGCGTTCGTGACAAAATCCATGATCGTAATTTAGAACTATGCAACCAATTGTTATATAAACTCTCTTAAAAGGATGTTAGATTTATAGTTTGTTCTAAAAATCAAATTAGCTCGGAAGCAAGAATTTCGGAAGATAATAATTGAATTTGATTCACTTTTACTTGTTAGTAAGTTTTTACAGCTTTTGCATGAAAAAGAACGAGTTTTATCGGTATCGTACCGGTACCGACTGGTGTTTGCCGTTTTTAAGGTAAATCGAAACGGTACCAGTCTATTACCGTTTCGGTTTTTGTATCGGCCCGTATCGGTCGTACCAGCCTGTACCGGTCAATACCGATCTGTACAAGTTAATACAAGATTTTGATTTTTTTGAAGTTTTTTATTTAAAAATTCACTTTTTTGAATTTTTAAATCAATTTCAACATTTTTTGTGTCATGATATATTTTTTTTTCATAATTATATTTAAAATTATATATGTTCATTAAATTAGGCTATTGAACATAATTAATAATAATTTACTATATTTTTTTAACATTTTAATATTTATTTTACCTATTTGTATAAAATATATATATGCATGTAATGGATGTATATTTGCATGTGTATATAATATATATTTTATTAAAAAAACTTGAAAATAGGCTATACATATAGATATATGAAAAAACATGTGAAAAATGCCAGTAAACCCGAAAAGGTACGCCGAAACATACCGGTACCGGTACGTACCAATACCAGAATAAAAATGGTACGCCCATCGGTACGGTACTGACTATCTTGAAAAGAACCCTTGTATTAGGTGATTTTGGACTATAAACAGTTGATGAACAGGAATCAATATTGTTTTTTCGTTCATTCCTGTTCAAGGGTTAGATAGTCTGCCTGGCCCGATAGGTCCGACTTGTATTGATTCGGATCTAGATAAAGTTTTTTTTTTTTGAATTGATTCGACACGAATTACTATTTATATAATAAAAAATTATTTTTTATTTAAATTTAATTATAAAAATATATAAATACTAATATAAAAACTAATTTTTTAAAACTTTTAAATATTATTTAAACAGTAAAATAGGCCAACAAATTGATCCGAACTAATTCATGACCAAGCTTGGATAAAAAATGAAGAAAAATAGCGCCGCAGCCCGTCCCGACCATGAGCAGGTCCACAAATTTGGCGGATTGTTGTGCTGATTTTTTGGCGAATTGGACACATGCCAGGAGTTTTGAAGTTACTAAACTTTATAATCCGCCGGATGCTTTAGTTAGTTTATTATACGATGATCTTATAAGAGTGACAATATCGAGAGTCTGTATTATTTGAGTGGTTTCAGATTTCTTTTAAATAATTTATTTTTTTTTTCGCCAAGACAACCATATCTTTATGATTTTTTTTTTTGATATCAATTATTATTGAATGTCTTTATCTGATTGAAATATGTCTGTTCGGATCAGATCAAATCGTTTGGTTTTTTTTTCTAATGTCACAACTTTTAACCGAACGATTTTTTCCAACAGTTATGTCTTGTCCGAACAGGCTTCTGATTTCTTATTTATTCCAGAGACCTGTATCTGTTTAAAAAAAATTGAAATAATTCCAAAATGTTTTCTTCTTTGCGTGAGAGAGACCAACATCTTTTTTCTGGTTCACTGTGTTGCATCCGAGTGTGTTCTCATTTGCAATGTTATCGAGGAGGCCTGAGAGACGAATTGTAATAGACTGTAAGTACCGTAAAGATAGGCAATAATCGTCTTAAGGTCAGAGGTCCAACTTTGACTCGATATTATTATTTCTGATTCTACCGAAATTGTGAGTGTTCGTATACTCGTATTCTATATATATATATATATATATATTTTTTTTTTGATATACCGGATTTATATATTCTGTTCTTTTTATTTTTAAATGTTTAATTAGTAATAGAATAATCACTAAGTGCATACAATATTGCTAACAATCTTAAGACGATTATGGTTATGTTTCATTACTGTTTGTTAATAAATCTATTGATTTGTCATGATCCCATTTGAGACCATAAACAAAACGGCTTGCTTTTCTGTTCTTCCTCTGTTCCTGGTTTTGTTGGTCTGAAAATCTTTGAAAACAATTATTAAAGAAGTTTTGATCACGGTTTACTGCAGACCCATCTTCGTAAACGAAATCAATTTTTAATCCTTCTTGAATCTTGACTTTGTTAAGGGTTTGGTTTTTATACGGTTGGAACAAATCTCAAAGTTGAACTGTTTGCTTTTTAAACTACCTCTTGGCTGAAGTCATGACTTTCCAGCGAGAGAAATTTGTAAGGTTAGTCTTTGCACGTGGAATTAATGCTTAAACAGTTTTTTTTTTAAGGCATTTTCCTAACTTCTTATGGGCTTGTAATTTTGTTAGTAATATATGTAATTATATATATATATGTTTGTAATATATATATATTAATAGTGAATAAATATATATTGCTACTGTTTTATTGTGAACAAATATATATTTGTGTTATATATTTAGTGTGAACATATATATTTTTGGTATATATATTGTTGTGAAGTCTATTTATGAAAGCAATTTGATTTTATTTGGTTATTAAAATCGATTCGTTGCATTGGTTGTGCTGTGGTGTAACTATACTGTGATATATATATATATATATATATATATACTGTTTGTTTAGTGATATTGTGATATTATATATATATATTATTTTTTATGATCATATATATATATATATATATATATTGTTCAGTAATATATTGTGATATATCATATATATATATATAGTGACAGCATATATATATATATATATATAAAGTTGATCATTTTATTCTAAATAACAGATGGCAGAACGGTCTACCGTAAATACGAGTGCGTCTGTAGCGCCAATGCCACCAAATGTTACACATGTGAGAAACCTAAGAAGTTCAGTGGTCTGGACTTCAAACGTTGACAGCATAAGATGCTGTTCTATTTAACCACTCTGAACCTAATCAGGTTCTTACGGGAGGAGGCCCCGACTCTGAACGAGGGAGAAACTGATCCTATAGTTGTAGCTTCGGTGGATGCATGGAAGCATTCAGACTTCCTATGCAAGAACTATATCCTCAACGGATTGGACAACACATTATACAACGTGTATAGCCCGATCAAGACAGCGAGAGAGCTGTGAGAGTCCTTAGAGAGAAAATACATAACCGAGGATGCCGGCACGAAGAAATTTGTGGTTGGCTGGTTTCTAGATTTCAAATGGTGGACTTGAAAACTGTGATCAGCCAAGTCCAAAAATATCAATTGATCCTCCATGAAATTGATGCCGAAAGAATGATTCTTAGTGAATCATTGGAGACGACGACTTTGATAGAAAAATTACCACCTTCGTGGAAAGATTTCAAGAACTATCTAAAGCACAAGAGAAAGGAGATGAAATTAGAGAACTTGATTATTCAGTTAAGAATGGAAGAGGATAACCGTGGTTTAGAAAAGAAGGTTAAAGCTCAAACCATGGAAGCCAAGGCAAATGTTGTAGAACATTCGCAGCAGACCAATAAGAGGAAATTTGTTGGTTCTAGTGCTTCCCAAGCTTATAAGGGAACGAATTTCAAGAAGTTCACGGGAACTTATTTCTTATGTAACAAGCCCGATCATCGAGCAAAGGACTGCCGTCAGAACAAGAAAGGAGCTCAAGCCAACTTAGTTGATGATAATGAGATTGAGCTCGATTCTGTTGTGTCACAAGTGAATATGGTAGAAAACCCTAATACATGGTGGGTCGATACCGGTGTCACTTATCACGTTTGTGCTGATAGAAAGAGTTTTTCCTAGTATAAAGAAGCTGCTATTGATAAGCAACTATATATGGGGAACTCTTCGGTCTGCAAAATACAAGGCCATGGGAAGGTGATTCTCAAGATGACCTCCGGGAAAGAACTAACTTTGAACAATGTGGTTCATGCTCCTGAAATTCGTAAGAATTTGATTTTCGGCTCTCTAATGAGCAAGAACGGGTTCAGACTGGTATTTGAGTTTGATAAATTTATACTCACTAAATGTGGCATGTTTGTGGGTAGAGGATATTTATGTGATGAGCTTTTAAAACTCAATGTAATGGTTGTTGCGCCAAAGAACAAGAATAGTAATGAGATTATTTCTTCTGTTTATTTTGTGGTATCCTCTAACGTATGGCATGGTAGATTAGGTCATGTAAATTACAAGACCTTGCAAAGAATCAACAATTTGGATTTATTTTCAAAAAATTTTATTGATAAAAAGACAAATGTGAAATTTGTGTGAAATCCAAATTGGCTAAGGCTCATTTCTATTCGGTAAAAAGAAGTAGTGAACCTATAGATGTAATTCACACTGATATTTGTGACTTAAAATTTGTGCTAACTAGAGGAGGTAAAAAGTATCGAATTACTTTTATTTGATGATTGCACAAGATTTTGTTATGCCTATTTGCTAAGAAGCAAATAAGAGGCCTTGGAAGTTTTAAGCTCTTTAAAAATGAGGTCGAAAATCAACTAAGCAAGATAATGAGTGATGGGGTGGTGAAAAATTAATTGTGTAATGAATTCTATTCAGAATATGGTATCATCCATAAGACCACTACTCCTTATTCACCTCAACAAAACGGTATTGCAGAACGCAAGAACCGAACGTTGAAAGATATTATGAATACTTTGTTGATTAGTTCAGGGTTATCTCAAAACTTGTGGGAGGAGGCTATTTCAATAGCTAATAACATTTAAAATAAAATATCCCACAAGAAATCAGACAAGACACCATATGAATTATGGAAGGGTCAAAGACCTTCCTACAAATACACGAAAATATGGGTGTGTCTTGCGAAGGTATCGGTTTCTCTGGCTTAAAAGGTCATGATAGGACTTAATATTGTGTTCGGTACATCATTTGATGGGATCATTACCTAGTCCTTGAAGGCAAGAGAAGGACATGTGAAAAAATGTCAACTTTATGCAACAAGGGTACTCTGGTGTGATCATGTAGCCAATGAGGGTATCCACATAGTAAGTGGGGAAGAGTGTCATGGTATTGTATCAGCATGCCTTTGTGCTACCATGACTACCCCGTTGTGAAGAGGAGGATGAGACCTTGTCCAAGGGATCGGTGATCCCTGATGGTGCCAAGACTAGCATGGACCCTGGAAGCAAACCATTAGGTTGTAAATGAATGTAAAGACATAACATATTCAGTTAGCAAACTGAGTAGATTTATAAGTAATCTTGGAAAGGATACTTGAAGGCCATTGTAAGGGTACTTAGATATTTAAGATACACCTCAAATTATGGACTGCACTATACAAGATATCCAGATGCAAAATGGATATTCAATACTAAAGATTTTAAATCCACTAACGGATTTATCTTTATTATTGGAGAAGTTGCAGTGTTTTGGAAATCTTCTAAACAAACGTGTATTGATAGATCCACTATAGAATCTAAATTTAAAGCTTTAGATAAAGCTGGAGATGAAGCGGAATTTCTTTGAAAGTTTAGAAGATATTCCAAGTTGGCCGAAACTTGTGCCTGTAATTTGTATACATTGCGATAGCCAATCTGCAATTGGTATGGCACAGAGTTGTTTATATAACGGTAAATCTCGACATATTCGTCGAAGACATAATACCGTTAGACAGTTGCTCTCAAATGGAATTATCTCTTTTGATTATGAAAAATCAAAAGATAATAAAGTGCGCTTACGAAAAGTTTTTACAAGAGAGCAAGTAAATCATCGAGGGGAATGGGTCTTAAGCCTATAATTAAAGTTACATAATGGCAACCTAACCTAGCTGACTGGAGATCCCAAGATCTAGGTTCAAAGGGACAACCGAGTTATGTTAACTTAGTGTGAGCATTAAAAGAGTTAAACACTCTAATCCATTCCTATGATGAAATTAGTGCTGCCTGCAAAGGAGTTAGGATAAGCTATGCTTTTAATGATTTTTTATAGCTTGATAAAATCAAGTGGGATATTGCAGGATACTCTTAATAAGCAATCACCTATTATGAGTAAGAAACGTGACCACTTCTATGAGAATTGATCGGCTAAATTCTCTAGAGTACTCATAGAATTCAAGAAGTGATCGTGGCCAAAATGGACACAACCGTGAGAACCGAAGATGTTCGAAGAGGAATTGCGTGATACCTATTTTCTTGGTTTACACGAAAGGCTGAATAGTTCAAGACATCATGTTCACTAGTTAGCCGTGTTCACTAGTTAGCCGAGTAAATCTGGTAGTTGTCACTATGGAAGATTCAAAGCCAAAAGCTACCTATCCTGATGCAATAACTCGTCATAGTTATTCTCTCTCATATTCCGAGTCAGTTCGTCATTTTAGTCAAACAATTTCCATTCATGTGGGGGATTGTTGGATATCAATGATTATTGAATGTCCTTGTCTAATTGAGACATGTCTGGTCGGACCAGACCGATCCGTTTGGTTCTTTTCCTAATGTCACAACTTTTAATCGAACGATTTTTTCCAATAGTTGTGTCTTGTTCGAACAGGCTTATGGTTTCCTATTTATTTCGGAGACCTGTATCTGTTTTTTTTTTAATTTAAAAAAGATTGAAATAATTCCAAAATGTTTTTTTCTTTGCGTGAGAGAGACCAACATCTTTTTTCTGGTTCTCTGTGTTGCATCTGAGTGTGTTCTCATTTGCAACGTTATCGAGGAGGCCTGGGAGACGAATTACAATAGACTATAAGCACCGTAAAGACAGACAATAATCGTCTTAAGGTCAGAGGTCCAACTTTAACTCGATATTCTTATTTTTGATTCTACCGAAATTGTGATTGTTCATATACTCGTATTCTATATATATATATATTCTGATATACCAGATTTATATATTCTGTTCTTCTTATTTTTATATGCTTAACTAGTAATGTAATAATCACTCAGTGCATACAAGATTGCCAACATTTTTAACTCATGTTAAATGAGAAATTCAAATAATTCGAACAAGTATATTAAAAATATGAAAAGAGAAAAATGATGCACAATTGTTCTTGAATTTGAGGATAACAGTTCATGCCTTTTGCTTCTATGGGACTTTGATATGAATTAATGGAGTTTTCACCATTCCTATGTTTTTTTTTTCCCCCAATCGTGTTTCAGGACAAGGATTGATTGGTTGGTTGTTTTACTTTGCTGCACTAGAAGGGAATTTAAAAATATTTTTACTTCTTATTGTTCTTGAGAAATTCCAATACTGATTGATAATCATTGGAAAAAGAGCGGCTTCTGATACGGTAACCTGCTGGTTACCTATGCTATTGGGACTCTTCATTTTTTTAAAGTATCCGTATTTGATATTTGTATCCAGCATATATTCGGACATGAGTATGGGATATAATCTTTCAAATATATGAAAAAATTTAAAACAAAAAAATAAGTATAGTCATGTCGGATACATACTTGTATTAGATTATCCTCGAGTTCGGGTAATAGAACTGGCTAGCACCACCAAGAGACATACAATCATCACCTGTTGCAATTGTTGAATCAATAATGTTGATTCCACTCCAACTTCCGATATGAATTCCATCAGTATTGGGACTTTGGTAAGGTGCATTGATGGTGATATTTGCAAATGTAAGGTTTTTGCACCCCATCAGGTTAATGTGAAACTGTTTGCTTGGCTATCCACAGAGGTTATGTCCCTGACTAATCCATTGGTGATGAAGTACTTGAATCCTTATATATTCTGCAAAATTATGAAGCAACAAGTTTTTGAATGGCATTATTGTTAGTTAATATCAACATTAAAATTATTAAGAATTTTTTAAAATGTTTACAATGGGAAGTTTGTTACACTTATAGTTTTAAATCGCGATCACAGATGTGGTTGCGGTATTACGGTTGTAGGTGTTACGAACGTTATGTAAGCGTCACGGTTGTTGCTGGCGTGAATTTGATAATGTTTCAAGGAATTTGATAGCGTTGCGGATGTTACGTAACGAATAAAATACAATGCGATCGTAGCCCTTACATCAAAGATTCTTTGCAATCATTTTGAGACCAAGCAGCATTTCCTCCTTGGTCATCAAAGGTTCCAACACCAGATAATGTGAACTGATCGATGTGTTGGAAAGTAACCCAAATTGGCTCGTCATTGAATCTGCTGGGATCGGCCGTAGCCTTCAAGTTTCCTCCAACTTGAACCTCCATTGGAGCTTTGCAAGGGCCTGCAGGGTCACTTGGCTCAACATATATTCCCCTTCTTGAATCATTACTAGGACTAACCTATGCACAAGCCTCTCTATCCAAGCAGCCATCAATGCTCGATTGATATCTGCCTTTGCCCCAAAATTGAATATTTTTATATAATTACATATTAAATGAATTCGTTTTTGATATATTGATATTGAAATTTTTTAATTGCATGCGGGATTAAAAAATTGACATTGTAGACACCTAATTTTGTCCGGACCACTAAACAGGTATGTTTTTTTCCTATATTGATGTTTCCGAGTGTAAAAAGACTGTTTTCATCCTGCAGGTGGTACTCCGAGTCTTAGTTTAAGAGGGCGAGCACAAAAAGTCAAACTTGAAAAAAAGTCAACCCCTGAAAAAGTCAACCCCGAAAAAGTCAACCCCAGAAAGTCAACTACTGAAAATGTCAACCCACTTTCAAAATCAAGATATTAAGTTCAATTGAAAAATGGAGAAAGAATTTTGATAATCCGAGGTCTACATTGAAAGATATGGAGTTCGGAAGTTGGGATTTGAAGATTCAGTAGAAAGGAAACCCTAATCCGAGAAATTTGGGGAAAAGTGCTTAAACGATCAAATTGATCAAAATTGAAGGTTCCAAATGAAAGATAAGCACTGACTACGGGTAATGGAGAAGTCACTTGCAAGAAAAATCGAAAGAAAAGTCAATCCGGGAGAAAACCGAGAATTAGGGTTTTTAGTGGATTTCGGTGAAATCGGGAAGAATCATAGAAATGGCCCAACTTGGTAAGACCAAAGCCCCCAATGGATGAAGAATGATTAAAAAGGATGGCCCAAGGCTCAGATTGAAGAAAATCTGAAAATTGGACTTGTTTTTGAGCAAAACCAGGTTTCGGAGGTAAAAAGGCAAAATTGGAAAAATTTGGGAAAAATAGCAAATGGACTCCGAACATTCTGGAAAAATTTTCAATCTCATTCTTAAATCATTTGAAAGATATTGGTAACAGAAAATCTTGATTCGGAGTTCGTTTGCAAAATGGCCAAATCCCGGGCTTCTTATGTAGTAATTCAAAAAGGAAAATCCCAAAAAAATAGCAAATGAGCTCCAAATCTTTTGAAATTTTGCAGATCTCATTTTTAAATTATTTTGAAGAGATTGACGAAAGAAAATCTTGATTCCGAGTTCGTTTGCAAAATGGCCAAATCCCGGGCCTCCTATGTAGTAATTCAAAAAGAAAAATCTCGGAAAAATAGCAAACGAGCTCCAAATCTTTTGAAATTTTGTAGATCTCATTTTTAAATTATTTGGAAGAGATTGGCAAAATAAAATCTTGATTCCGAGTTCGTTTGCAAAATGGCCAAATCCTGGGCATCCTATGCAATAATTCAAAAAGATAAATCCCGGAAAAATAGCAAATGGACTCCAAAAATTCTGAAATTTGGAAAATATAATTTTTAAATTATTTGGAAGATATTGGCGAAATAAAATCTTGATTCGGAGTTCGTTTGCAAAATGGCCAAATCCCGGGCCTCATATGCAATAATTCAAAAAGATAAATCCCGAAAAAATACCAAATGAGCTCCAAAAATTATGAAAACTTCCAGATCACACTTTTTAATTATTTTGAAGAGATTGGTGAAGAAAAATCTTGATTTGGATCTCGTTTAAAAAATGGTAAAATGTAGGGGCATAAAAGGGCATTTTGGGAAGAAAAATTCGAAATAAATAGAAAACGGACTCGGATAATTTTGAAAACTTCCAGAACTTAATATTTTATTATTTTGGAAGTATTAAAAAAAGAAAAATTGAATTTGGAGTCCGTTTGATATTTATTTGCATCCGGGAGGCAAAATGGTCATTTCACCCAAGCAACTGAAAAGGGCTTCTTTGGGCCTTTCAAAAAAATCAGAGTTGGGCTGGAAAAGAGAAGTGCTGGCCTGCCCAAGCCCAAAGGAAGGAGGAAGCTTCTGATTTTTCAATCAAATGGCTAAAAATCAAGAGTTAGTTAGAGATTCTCTTTGATCAAGCCATGGTGATTAAGCCACATAAGCTAAGAAAGATGTCAACATTATTCTTTAACAGCTGTAATTTGAGAGAGCTGAGATGCTAATCTAAAGGTGGTAATTTCATGATTTTTCACCTTGAATTATTAGCCATTTGATGGAAAATTGGTTACACAAAAAATGACAACATCCTAGGGGAGGAGAGAGGTAAAATTCTGCCACCATTAAGGGGAGGGGCAGAATTTCGAATTGAGAGGTTCATTTTGGTTGATTTCTCTTAGTTTTTATCTTCTTGGTTGAGAGCAAAAAAAAGAAAAGTTTAGAAAAAAAAGGAAAGTTTGAAGAGAAAAGCTTGAAATATTAGCTTCTTGAGGTTGCTCTTGAGCACCAACTCTTGCACTTTCTTCATTTTCTATTCTTGTTTTTGCTATTTTAATCTCTACTTGGTGAGTTTTCATTTTAAAATAATGTTTTTTGTTCTTCCTTCATCTCCTTTCTTAAGTATATTTTTTTTACATTTTGTTTTTACAATAAACTCACCATGGCCAAATGGCCTACATTATTTATTTTGAGTTGCTGTTTTGAGTTCATTTTACCATATTGTTTATGCTATTTTTTTTTTGATTTTGATGTTTTAAATGTTATGTTACTTCATGTTCTTGAGTTATATTTTAATTTGGTTGCTTTATTTGTTGCCATTTATGTCTTAGATATCATGTTTTTGCATTTTTAATTTTCTGTTTTCATGTTGTTTAAATTTGAGCATGTTTTAGATTTAGCATATTAAGTGTTTGTGAAAATGCTTGTGTGATTCCTTGCATGATTTTTGTTTTATATCTTAGTTGAGCATGTTTTAGATTTAGTATATTAAGTGTTTGTGAAAATGCTTGTGTGATTTTTGCATGATTTAAGTGTTATGACTTAGTTTTTCATGCTAGTATGCCAAGTGTTTGTGAAAATGCCATGCTTGTTGGAGCTTGAGGCCATTTGGCTACTCCATGTGTTTTGCATTGTGTGTTGCATTTTTTGTCATGCTAGTTGTTAGGTTTTTGCATTTGCATGATATTTGGTTGGATTTTTGAATTAAGCATGCCTTGTGTTTGTGAAAATGCCATGCATATTTTAGGTCTAGGTTACATTAAATGCCATGCAAGTTCATTTAGGTCTAGGTTACTTTATGAATGCCATATATTTTTTCATGACATTTAGGTTTAAATCCATGCATTTCATGCATTAGTTTGCTGCATTGTTTCATACATTTCATGTTCATGCCACTTGAATAATGACTTGAGCCAATTAATGGTTCAAAGTCATGCTCTCTTGAGCACACTTGTGGAAAATTAAGTTTGTCAAGTTGATTATTCTACCTTTGTGGTTTTTTTTACTTAGCCAATTTTTATCTAACTTTCAAAAAGTCATAGCTACTGTTTGCAAGTCATTTTATGAGTTTCAAATATTTTTACTTTGATTTTTAAATGATTTTATCAAAGGCAAAAATGTGTTGGCAAAGCAGTTTTTTTTCTTCTTCCAAAACTTGTACATCTCTGATTTTTCTGGGAATTCATATTTGATCAGAAAATTAAGCCGATTTTTTCCTGTGTAGTTTTACATGTTCTGAGTCTCCAGTATTTTTTTCAGAATTTTTGGAATTTTTAAAAATAGGGTAAACAATCATGGATTAAAACTGGACAGTGGAGTCAGAATTGAATTTAAAGAAAAATCATTTTTCTGTTTTGGTTAATTTACTTAGAGTGAGCTGATTAGGAGGGTTAGCTACTAACTTAGGGTAATTTCTAAGCCTTTTTAAACTCTAAAAATGGTTTTTTTAAGTCCCGGGTTAAGGGTAGTCAAGTCCGGATTTTTTTAAACTTAGGAAATTAGAGCCATTTAAAAAAAAATTTGCCCAGTTTTTATTTTTAATTCAAGCTTCTCAAAATTGTTTTCAAACAATCACAAAGTATTTTGTTTTTGGAATATTTAATTTGACATATTTTCCTAAGGTAGCCGGATATCTTTTTAGATATACGGATTTCCTTAATTAAAGGAAAAAATACATTTCATGCATTGCATTTTTATATTAATGCATTTTTTATAATATGTGATTCTTGCCATAATAATTTCTATGATATTGTTGTTATTTTGATTTATATTTTTTGATGTTACATGGTTTATTATACGGTTTTGAATATTTCATGATATCCTATGCTTTTATTTAGTTATTTTTATTTAGCATATACTATGTTCATGCATTATTATTTTCATGCATATTATATGATAGTATGATTTTATTCCATGTCATTTAAATTATATTCCATACCATTCATATTTGTCATGTCATTTAGGTTGCATTATATTATTTAGACTTTACTATGTCATTTTATTTATGTCATGCATATACATATTCATTTATTTTAAATGTTTTCAAAAGGATAATGATTTTTCAATAAAAAATAAAGATATTCCCGAGTTAAAATAATTCATGAGTTCTCTACCGGGTTTGCTGGGGAGGATATCATCAATTATTATTAATAACGGAATATCTTCTTTAAAAAGAGAATGGTTCGGAAAATTTTCCAAAACTAATAAAAATTTCTATATTTTACCACGTTTGTTGGGGAATATAGGAAAATTTTGAATTTATAAATTCCGGATCATTTTCAATAAAAAATGGAATTATTTTTCTTTAAATTGGGAATTAATTTGAAATATTAAATTTAAAACCAACTTTTATCAAGACTTGAGATAACACACGATTAATAAGGTACCGATTTATACGGGCGTTGTGGGGGTGCTAATCCTTCCCCACACGTAACCGACTCCCGAACCCGCTTCTTTGATTTCTCTGGTTTAAAACGCAGACTTGAAATTGGTTTTTAAAATGTTTTAATTAATTTTTAAAATATTTTATAAAACCGGTTTTAATAGGTGGCCGATCACACCTAGCTAAAAAAGATTGGTGGCGACTCCATGTCTTTTTTTAAGATCATTTTCAAAACCTTCATTTTTCTAGAGGAATTAAGTTGACTTTTCCTCGATTTTTTTTAATGTCACGCTTAACGAATAATAAAGTCTTGCGATGAGACTCGTTATTTTTTAGGTTGCGACAGCTTGGCGACTCCACTGGGGACTATTAGAGAGTCAGGCCTAGAATTAGTCATGTGTTATCAAAGTCTCGGTTTTGGTTGGTTTAATTGGTATTTAATTTTAATTCCCACATTTTTTAATAAGGAGAATTTTGAAAATAATAAAATGTTTTTAAATATGTTCATTCTCATGTGCATGCATTTTATTGTTGTTCTCTAGTTATTTAAGGTTGTATATTATAATTGCTTGTTGGTTAATGCGTTACACTATTCTTGAATGTTTTAATTGTTAGGGCATTTAGAATAAGGTTTGTAGAATATGTAGTGAAAGGCTTGTTATTCCTCCACACACACTACACGTGCATTTGCATAACATGAATCCTCTACCCGGGTTCCGTCCTTTTAAGTGGGAGTAAAGTAACTAAGCCTTCGTGATTGATCCTCCGTATGGGCTAGAGAAACACTTCCGGAGTATAAAGTACCTAATGACTTCGTGATGATCCTCTGCATGGGCATAGGAAAATATACTCTAACGAATTGAACCCGCTTTTATCGGGGGTGCCTTACTAGCCTTCACCGGCGACAGTGAGGAACAATTCGGGGCCTTAGAACCGATTCACCCTCATATAGTGAACCTAGGTGAAGCCATGCCGGATTTTCGTTAGATATACCGAAAATAGGAACACATGGAGGGGCATTTCTAAACCTTTTGTTACCTATTTTACACTTCGAATAAGTGTGGTAGATCGGACAACGATGTACGTACATCGCCCGTAATAAATGTGATACTCCGCCTCGAAGACATCGTGATGCCTAAATAAACAGATATTGTTGGGGCAGATGTTCATTAGCTGTTTTAAAAAAATAAAAAAAAAATCCTTTTTCAAGCATTTTTGCATGTTGCACATTTCATGCATGTGTGAATGGAGCATGTACATTTTTGGTTGTATTATTGATCTCATTCTTTGCAATAAACAGTTGGTAATTTCATTTGATGATTTCATAAAACCGATAGTGTCATATGAACATTTGCATATTGTACCATAGTAGGATCCACCCTGAATTTTTTTTTTTTAAAATAATGTGATTGGTTTTTCATAAAAAAAAATATGTCTCAAAAATCATAAATTTGGAGGCAAATCTTGCATAATGAGATTTTTGAATAATCAAGATTTAGGTCCCATCAATTTCGTGTAATCATTGATTTCTTTGTATATACCTTGGTGTTAATTCATTTATTCTTTATTTGTATCATTTTGACATCGTGTTACAATCATAGCATGCATGGTTCTTCATTGTAGAATACATTTGTGATTACATGGACATTCTTTGTACCTACATTTGTATTAGTTCATTTATTCTTAGCATGTATCATTTTGACATCATAGCATGCATGGTCATTCATTGTAAGATACGTTTATGACATGCATGGTCATTATTTGTATATACTTATGTATCAATTTATTCTTTCTTTACATACATCATGTTGGCATCAAGTTGCATTCATGCATTCATAGTCAGCATGATTTTTTCTGTATATATCCATATATCAATTTATTCTTTCTTTACATGCATCATGTTGGCATCCAGTTGCATTCATGCATTCATAGTCAGCATGATTTTTCTGTATATATCCATTATCAATTTATTCTTTCTCTATATGCATCATGGTAGCATCAAGTTGCATTCATGCATTCATAGTCAGCATGATTTTTCTGTATCTATTCATATATCAATTTATTCTTTACATGCATCACGTTGGCATCAGGTTGCATTCATGGCATACATAGTCATCATGATATGCTCATGCATTAATTTTTCATATTGGCATCAGGTTGCATTCATGACATACACGGCCAGCATGATTTTCTTTGTATATACTCTGTGTCAGTCATTTATTCTTCACATGCATCATAATTGACATTGTGTGGCATTCATAGTGTATATGATCATTCATTGGGAAATGCATTTGGAACATACATGGTCATTCATTGTATATATCCATGCATTAATTTGCTTATTTTTTACATGCATCATGTTGGCATCAGGGTGCATTCATGGCATACACAGTCATCATGATATGCTCATACATTAATTTGTCATATTGGCATCAGGTTGCATTCGTGACATACATGGTCAGCATGATTTTCTTTGTATATACTCTGTGTCAATCATTTATTCTTCACATGCATCATAATTGACATTGTGTGGCATTCATAGTGTATATGATCATTCATTGAGAAATGCATTTGGAACATACATGGTCATTCATTGCATATATCCATGCATTGATTTTTCTTATTCTTTACATGCATCATGTTGGCATCGTGTTGCACTTATAGCGTACATGATCAATATTGTTTCCACAGTATATGACCACACATAACTTTGTTTATCCTTCACATGCATCAAATTGCACTCATGACATTCATATCTCATTCATCATGAAACACATTAATAAGATGAAATAGAAATTGGCTTAGCTTTGAAGAATTTTCTTCGTCAGCTAAAAGCTATGACCCCAACAGCAAGTGCGAGTATCATATTGGGGCAATTGGGCATTCGACTAAAAAATGCAGAAAACTGAAGGAAAGAATTGAGGGTCTTGTCCACGATGGCATTTGGATTCCAGAGCTTATCGAACATTGGAAATCTGTTTTACCATAAATTGATTTCCTCTTGAAGAATTTTGAGGATAAGATTTGTTATCTTTGAAAGCATGTCAATAGGAGCATTCTGATGCATATATTTCTACACTTTGATGATGAAAGCGCTTGTCTCATGATGACATCTACATGAAATAAATAAATTTTGAATTTAAATATTTTGTGTTCATTTTATTTTAGCAATAAATTTGAATTTGCAAAAATAAATGAAACTTTGAGAAAATTTGTGGTAAACAATAAATAAGTGGTTTTCACATGAAATAATGAACAATCTTGAGAATATTGATGATCATTGTTAGAAATGACCCAATACCTTCAGCCCTCTCTTTTAGGCTTTCCTAAGCCTAAATCTTTTGAACCGAGACCACTTGAAAGACCTAATGCTTCAAGGAATATGAATGATTTGACTTCATAAAACCATTGTCATCACAGAATAAGCAAAGACGTAGATCTTAGTCTAGGCTATGAACAAAGGAACGAACTTTTTGAAAATTTTCAAATTCCTTGAAAATCAAACAAATGAGACATTCTTTCAAGAATCCAGATTTTGATAATTTGGTGTGTGTCAAGATTGTGCTAAAACCATTCATGACCTTTCCCAATGACCACAAAACACTAATTGCCCAGACATCACTTCATGTTTGACACCCTGGGGCACAATGATTAAAATAGATTATCCCTTGTCCCAGAGAAAACCCGTTTTTTGGGTCATATTTTCCTTGTCTCTTCAAAGAACTCAGATTTGGAATTCAGCCTTTTCAGTACAGACCTAGACTTGCTATGTTCCTCGTTGATACAAATTCTCATTGGTTAATCAAATTGGGGCATCATATGTGGAAATGATGGATACATGGTGAATAAGGATGGACTTAATGCATGAATCATTGGGGGCATGCGACGAAAAAAACAAAAAAAAAGAAAAAAAGAAAAAGAAAAATTTGTGATATCATGCATATAAGAATTCAGATGATTCCAAAGTGCAAAATGAAATTCTGAATATCTATTTCCCCTGGGGATTGCTTTTCAAAGTGAATATTTGTGCTTGATATGAGAAATGGCCATCTTTCATATCTCTTTCGCATAAAAAGAAATTATCCATAGTCACCCCTTTTGAGCCAAAAGAATTTTTTCTTCTTTGAACCCTGATCAAGGTTCACCCTCTACACTGGGGGGCAAATGCGAGGAAAGATCTTTTCAAAGATCATTGAGAAATGAGTAACAGCTCAAGGACAAACACAAAGTAAATGGAGCCCCGAATAAATACGGGCGCACTCTGTCAAAGAAAAAAGAAGAGGAAAAGATGGCGAAATGAAAGCCAAGAAAACAAAAGAGAAACAAAAAGCAAAAAAAAATGTGTGAAAGACATGGCAAATTGAAAGCCAAAAGCAAAGAAGAAAAAGAGCAAAGTCAAAAGGAAAGAAATGTCCAAGAAGGGACAAATGCTTCAAAGAGAATTCTCCTCAAGAAAGGATCCTTGATCTGATTACCCTCAAACACATATTTTGGGCCTATTTATCCTTTCTTTCTGAACCCTGAGCCATGGCCTACATTACGTGCTTTAAAAGTCAATTTTGATCAAGCATGGATATTTAATTTGAAGGGTTTTCCTCAGATTTTATACCATCTCATCAAATTCTCATTTCACTAAGGAAGAATTTAGAATTCTCAAGTACATGGTAAAACAATGAAAAAAGGAAAATTGGAGAGAAAAGGGACTCTAGGGCGAAAACCCAAAAAAGGGCGGTCTAGAGTAAAATGGAAATTTTTGATGCCATCTATGAAAGTGCCGATACCACAAAAAGAGAAGGTCATCCAAAAAAAGTGGTCACCGAGGAACATCTAGGAATGCATGAAACCCCAAATTGTCAGCTCTCATTCGGAGGATTGTCTTCAAAAATTGAATCTTTTTTTCCTCCAAGATTAAACTTTCCGATTTAAACATCCCGGCCAATCTTGACGCTTGTCAAAATGCCTTGATATGGAAACTAAAAGAATGCTGAATTTGCTTGCTCAATGAATTCATGATTTATAAAACCTGTTCCATTTGTGAGCCTAGAAAGGATATACATTTTTGTCATGAAGTTTTCCTGGAAAAGACAGAATCTTGTTATACCAAGCCTTGCCAATCCCAGTTAAAAAAAAAAAACCAGATTGGCACTTAGAGAAATTTCTAACAATGATCATCAGTCTTCAAAAGATTTGTACATCACACATTGTGGGGTTAATATTTTTAGTTCAGAAGTTTTCAAAATGCGAAAACAAATAAAGGGATTTTTTGAAATACCCATTTTGATGTTGACATGAGACAAGGATTTTTTTTTTTCTAACTCAAAGGTGTAGAACTGCCAAGATAGGTCCTGACTTCCAGATATGAGAAGAAGAAATCGAACTCAGTTCAGATCTCTGTTGATGAAAGTTTGAAAACTGTTGGGGCAAAGAGAATAGCCAAAATGAATTGAAGATATACTCTGATTTGAAGAGGAAAAATGAATTTGAAAGGCTAAGCCAAAGTCTAGAAAAACAACCGGGGGCATTTGCATCACTCATGAGCACTCATCTCTTTATCGAGCTTTTGCATCTGCACAGTGTCGGCAAGCATTTGCATCATTCATGGGTATTTGCATTGGCATTATTCCATAAGCATCTGCATTTTACCTTTACATTTACATTCTTCATGGAATTCGCATTTGTGTCATCTCAAGCAATTGCATCATTTCTAGAATCATTGCATTTTCATTAATGTGTGGTAATTGTAGTTACACCATTCATAAACCAGTTACATGAACACAATTAGTAGGGGCATCTGCATCATGAAACATGGGCATCAATCCAGGCCATTTGCATTTGCACTAAGAAATATTTTACATTTGCACCAAGAAGCATGAGCACCTTGTTAAAAGACATGTGCATCTGCATCATTTCTCAAAGCTTCTGGTGGGGATATCCAGAATTTTACAGTTTTTAAAAGTGAACAAGTCTTCGGTGGTGATAGCTGAAGCCTCTGGTGGAGATATCCAGAATTTTACAGTTTTAAAAGTGAACAAGTCTTCGGTGGTGATAGCTGAAGCCTCTGGTGGAGATATCCAGGGTTTTATAATTTTGAAACATGAGAAATCTTCTTCTGAAGGAGTTACCCAGAATTTTCCAATGAGCAAGTCTTTGGTGGTGATAGCCAAAGCTTCTGGTGGGGATATCCAGAATTTTACAGTTTTTAAAAGTGAACGAGTCTTCGGTGGTGATAGCTGAAGCCTCTGGTGGAGATATCCAGGGATTTATAATTTTGAAAAATGAGAAATCTTCTTCTATAGGAGTTATCCAGAATTTTACAATGAGCAAGTCTTTGGTGGTGATAGCCAAAGCTTCTGGTGGGGATATCCAGAATTTTACAGTTTTAAAAGTGAACAAGTCTTCGGTGGTGATAGCTGAAGCCTCTAGTAGAGATATCCAGGGTTTTATAATTTTGAAACATGAGAAATCTTCTTCTGAAGGAGTTACCCAGAATTTTACAATGAGCAAGTCTTTGGTGGTGATAGCCGAAGCTTCTGGTGGAGATATCCAGAATTTTACAGTTTTAAAAGTGAACAAATCTTCGGTGGTGATAGCCGAAGCTTCTGGTGGAGATATCCAGGGTTTTATAATTTTGAAAAATGAGAAATCTTCTTTTTGGAGGAGTTATCCATAATTTTTTTTCCAACATGTGCATCTACATCAAGAAGCATTTGCATCAATCTAAGTTATTTGAATCTACATCAAAAAACATTTACATCAATCCAAGCATTTACATTTGCATCAAAGACATTTGCACCAGTTTAAGTCATTTCGTATCTTATTCAACACCTGCATCTGCATCAAAAAGCATTCGCATCATCTCAAAATCGTTAGGTTAATTTTCAAAAATTCTTCAAAGACCATTTTTAAGACCTCCGGGCATAATTTTTCAAATCACAGGTAAGACCTCCGGGCAACATCTTTAAGACCTCCGGGCATAACTTTTTTTTTCAGGGGTAAGGCCTATGGGCACCATTTTTAAGACCTCCGGGCATAATTTTTCAAATCACAGGTAAGACCTCCGGGCAACATCTTTAAGACCTCCGGGCATAACTTTTTTTCAGGGGTAAGGCCTATGGGCTCCATTTTTAAGACCTCGGGGCATAACTTTTTTTCAGGGGTAAGGCCTATGGACACCATTTTTAAGAACTCCGGGCAACATCTTTAAGACCTCCGGGCATAACTTTTTTTTTCAGGGGTAAGGCCTATGGGCACCATTTTTAAGACCTCCGGGCATAATTTTTCAAATCACAGGTAAGACCTCCGGGCAACATCTTTAAGACCTCCGGGCATAACTTTTTTTTCAGGGGTAAGGCCTATGGGCACTATTTTTAAGACCTCCGGGCATAATTTTTCAAATCACATGTAAGACCTCCGGGCAACATCTTTAAGACCTCCGGGCATAACTTTTTTTCAGGGGTAAGGCCTATGGGCACCATTTTTAAGACCTCCGGGCATAATTTTTCAAATCACAGGTAAGACCTCCGGGCAACATCTTTAAGACCTCCGGGCATAACCTTTCTTTTCAGGGGTAAGACCTATGGGCACCAATTTTTAAGACCTCCGGACACTATTTTAAAGACCTCCGGGCACAATTACCAATTTTAAAGACCTCCGGGCACCATTTTAAAGACCTTTGAGCAACAGTTTTTTTAAGACCTCCGGGCACCAATTTTTAAGACCTCCGGGCACTATTTTAAAGACCTCCGGGCACAATTACCAATTTTAAAGACCTCCGGGCACCATTTTAAAGACCTTTGGGCAACAGTTTTTTTTAAGACCTTCGGGCATAAATTTTTCTTTTGAAAATCGAATTCGTTTCCTTAAGACGAATCGAGCCTTGTTTAGGCAGGGAATTCAATTTAAGCACAAAATCTTCAATTTATTGTTTTAAAAAAAATGAAAAAAGAGAAAAAATAGAAAAAAGAAAAAAAGAAAAAAAGAAAAAAGAAGAAAAAAGAAGAAAAAAGAAGAAAAAGAAAAAAGAAAAATGCAAAAATGAATGAAGAAATGAAAAAGAAAATCCCTTTCCCTTTCCTTCACATGTGATTTCACTGACCGTACAAAATTAGTGTCGGTTTATCTTTGCCTGATTCCTGATTCTCAGCAATAGCCAAAGAGGGGCAGCTGTAGACACCTAATTTTGTCCGGACCACTAAACATGTATGTTTTCTTCCTATATTGATGTTTTCGAGTGTAAAAAGACTGTTTTCATCCTGCAGGTGGTACTCCGAGTCTTAGTTTAAGAGGGCGAGCACAAAAAGTCAAATTTGAAAAAAAGTCAACCCTTGAAAAAAGTCAACCCCGAAAAAGTCAACCCCAGAAAGTCAACTACTGAAAATGTCAACCCACTTTCAAAATCAAGATATTAAGTTCAATTGAAAAATGGAGAAAGAATTTTGATAATCCGAGGTCTACATTGAAAGATATGGAGTTCGGAAGTTGGGATTTGAAGATTCAGTAGAAAGGAAACCCTAATCCGAGAAATTTGGGGAAAAGTGCTTAAACGATCAAATTGATCAAAATTGAAGGTTCCAAATGAAAGATAAGCACTGACTACGGGTAATGTAGAAGTCACTTGCAAGAAAAATCGAAAGAAAAGTTAATCCGGGAGAAAACCGAGAATTAGGGTTTTTAGTGGATTTCGGTGAAATCGGGAAGAATCATAGAAATGGCCCGACTTGGTAAGACCAAAGCCCCCAATGGATGAAGAATGATTAAAAAGGATGGCCCAAGGCTCATATTGAAGAAAATCTGAAAATTGGACTTGTTTTTGAGCAAAACCAGGTTTCGGAGGTAAAAAGGCAAAATTGGAAAAATTTGGGAAAAATAGCAAATGGACTCCGAACATTCTGAAAAAAATTTCAATCTCATTCTTAAATCATTTGAAAGATATTGGTAACAGAAAATCTTGATTCGGAGTTCGTTTGCAAAATGGCCAAATCCCGGGCTTCTTATGTAGTAACTCAAAAAGGAAAATCCCGAAAAAATAGAAAATGAGCTCCAAATCTTTTGAAATTTTGCAGATCTCATTTTTAAATTATTTTGAAGAGATTGACGAAAGAAAATCTTGATTCCGAGTTCATTTGCAAAATGGCCAAATCCCGGGCCTCCTATGCAGTAATTCAAAAAGAAAAATCTAGGAAACATAGCAAACGAGCTCCAAATCTTTTGAAATTTTGTAGATCTCATTTTTAAATTATTTGGAAGAGATTGGCAAAAGAAAATCTTGATTCCAAGTTCGTTTGCAAAATGGCCAAATCCCGGGCATCCTATGCAATAATTCAAAAAGATAAATCCCGGAAAATAGCAAATGGACTCCAAAAATTCTGAAATTTGGCAAATATAATTTTTAAATTATTTGGAAGATATTGGCGAAATAAAATCTTGATTCGGAGTTCGTTTGCAAAATGGCCAAATCCCGGGCCTCCTATGCAATAATTCAAAAAGATAAATCCTGAAAAAATACCAAATGAGCTCCAAAAATTATGAAAACTTCCAGATCACACTTTTTAATTATTTTGAAGAGATTGGTGAAGAAAAATCTTTATTTGAATCTCGTTTAAAAAATGGTAAAATGTAGGGGCATAAAAGGGCATTTTGGGAAGAACAATTCCAAATAAATAGCAAACGGACTCGAATAATTTTGAAAACTTCCAAAACTCAATATTTTATTATTTTGGAAGTATTAAAAAAAGAAAAATTGAATTTGGAGTCCGTTTGATATTTATTTGCATCCGGGAGGCAAAATGGTCATTTCACCCAAGCAACTGAAAAGGGCTTCTTTGGGCCTTTCAAAAAAATCAGAGTTGGGCTGGAAAAGAGAAGTGCTGGCCTGCCCAAGCCCAAAGGAAGGAGGAAGCTTCTGATTTTTCAATCAAATGGCTAAAAATCAAGAGTTAGTTAGAGATTCTCTTTGATCAAGCCATGGTGATTAAGCCACATAAGCTAAGAAAGATGTCAACATTATTCTTTAACAGCTGTAATTTGAGAGAGCTGAGATGCTAATCTAAAGGTGGTAATTTCATGATTTTTCACCTTGAATTATTAGCCATTTGATGGAAAATTGGTTACACAAAAAATGACAACATCCTAGGGGAGGAGAGAGGTAAAATTCTGCCACCATTAAGGGGAGGGGCAGAATTTCGAATTGAGAGGTTCATTTTGGCTGATTTCTCTTAGTTTTTATCTTCTTGGTTGAGAGCAAAAAAAAGAAAAGTTTAGAAAAAAAAAGGAAAGTTTGAAGAGAAAAGCTTGAAATATTAGCTTCTTGAGGTTGCTCTTGAGCACCAACTCTTGCACTTTCTTCATTTTCTATTCTTGTTTTTGCTATTTTAATCTCTACTTGCTGAGTTTTCATTTTAAAATAATGTTTTTTGTTCTTCCTTTATCTCCTTTCTTAAGTATATATTTTTTTTACATTTTGTTTTTACAATAAACTCACCATGGCCAAATGGCCTACATTATTTATTTTGAGTTGCTGTTTTGAGTTCATTTTACCATATTGTTTATGCTATTTTTTTTTTATTTTGATGTTTTAAATGTTATGTTACTTCATGTTCTTGAGTTATATTTTAATTTGGTTGCTTTATTTGTTGCCATTTATGTCTTAGATATCATGTTTTTGCATTTTTAATTTTCTGTTTTCATGTTTTTTAAATTTGAGCATGTTTTAGATTTAGCATATTAAGTGTTTGTGAAAATGCTTGTGTGATTCCTTGCATGATTTTTGTTTTATATCTTAGTTGAGCATGTTTTAGATTTAGTATATTAAGTGTTTGTGAAAATGCTTGTGTGATTTTTGCATGATTTAAGTGTTATGACTTAGTTTTTCATGCTAGTATGCCAAGTGTTTGTGAAAATGCCATGCTTGTTGGAGCTTGAGGCCATTTGGCTACTCTATGTGTTTTGCATTGTGTGTTGCATTTTTGTCATGCTAGTTGTTAGGTTTTTGCATTTGCATGATATTTGGTTGGATTTTTGAATTAAGCATGCCTTGTGTTTGTGAAAATGCCATGCATATTTTAGGTCTAGGTTACATTAAATGCCATGCAAGTTCATTTAGGTCTAGGTTACTTTATGAATGCCATATATTTTTTCATGACATTTAGGTTTAAATCCATGCATTTCATGCATTATGTTTGCTGCATTGTTTCATACATTTCATGTTCATGCCAATTGAATAATGACTTGAGCCAATTAATGGTTCAAAGTCATGCACTCTTGAGCACACTTGTGGAAAATTAAGTTTGTCAAGTTGATTATTCTACCTTTGTGGTTTTTTTTACTTAGCCAATTTTTATCTAACTTTCAAAAAGTCATAGCTACTGTTTGCAAGTCATTTTATGAGTTTCAAATATTTTTACTTTGATTTTCAAATGATTTTATCAAAGGCAAAAATGTGTTGGCAAAGCAGTTTTTTTTTCTTCTTCCAAACCTCGTACATCTCTGATTTTTCTGGGAATTCATCTTTGATCAGAAAATTAAGCCGATTTTTTCCTGTGTAGTTTTACATGTTCTGAGTCTCCAGTATGTTTTTCATAATTTTTTGAATTTTTAAAAATAGGGTAAAAAATCGTGGATTAAAACTGGACAGTGGAGTCAGAATTGAATTTAAAGAAAAATCATTTTTCTGTTTTGGTTAATTTACTTAGAGTGAGCTGATTAGGAGGGTTAGCTACTAACTTAGGGTAATTTCTAAGCCTTTTTAAACTCTAAAAATGGTTTTTTTAAGTCCCGGGTTAAGGGTAGTCAAGTCCGGATTTTTTTAAACTTAGGAAATTAGAGCCATTTAAAAAAAAATTTGCCCAGTTTTTATTTTTAATTCAAGCTTCTCAAAATTGTTTTCAAACAATCACAAAGTATTTTGGTTTTAGAATATTTAATTTGACATATTTTCCTAAGGTAGCCGGATATCTTTTTAGATATACGGATTTCCTTAATTAAAGGAAAAAATACATTTCATGCATTGCATTTTTATATTCATGCATTTTTTATAATATGTGATTCTTGCCATAATAATTTCTATGATATTGTTGTTATTTTGATTTATATTTTTTGATGTTACATGGTTTATTATATGGTTTTGAATATTTCATGATATCCTATGCTTTTATTTAGTTATTTTTATTTAGCATATACTATGTTCATGCATTATTATTTTCATGCATATTATATGATAGTATGATTTTATTCCATGTCATTTAAATTATATTCCATACCATTCATATTTGTCATTTCATTTAGGTTGCATTATATTATTTAGACTTTACTATGTCATTTTATTTATGTCATGCATATACATGTTCATTTATTTTAAATGTTTTCAAAAGGATAATGATTTTTCAATAAAAAATAAAGATATTCCCGAGTTAAAATAATTCATGAGTTCTCTACCGGGTTTGCTGGGGAGGATATCATCAATTATTATTAATAACGGAATATCTTCTTTAAAAAGAGAATGGTTCGGAAAATTTTCCAAAACTAATAAAAATTTCTATATTTTGCCACGTTTGTTGGGGAATATAGGAAAATTTTGAATTTATAAATTCCGGATCATTTTCAATAAAAAATGGAATTATTTTTCTTTAAATTGGGAATTAATTTGAAATATTAAATTTAAAACCAACTTTTACCGAGACTTGAGATAACACACGATTAATAAGGTACCGATTTATACGGGTGTTGTGGGGGTGCTAATCCTTCCCCACACGTAACCGACTCCCGAACCCGCTTCTTTGATTTCTCTGGTTTAAAACGCAGACTTGAAATTGGTTTTTAAAATGTTTTAATTAATTTTTAAAATATTTTATAAAACCGATTTTAATAGGTGGCCGATCACACCTAGCTAAAAAAGATTGGTGGCGACTCCATGTCTTTTTTTAAGATCATTTTCAAAACCTTCATTTTTCTAGAGGAATTAAGTCGACTTTCCTCGATTTTTTTTAATGTCACGCTTAACGAATAATAAAGTCTTGCGATGAGACTCGTTATTTTTTAGGTTGCGACAGACATATGTTTCATTTTTTTTTAAATCAAATTTTTTTAACATATCTCGTTTATAGAATTAAAAAAAATTCACTTACGGTGTATGAGATAATTTCTCATATTAAATTCAAAATATATGATTTATTTAATAAAATAAAAATTTCGAGTAAAGATCAGGCTTCGAACTAGGCCTTTTTTACGGGTACCAAATTGAGGTATTACCCATTAGTTCCCCCACTTGGATTCATGGCCTTTTCTTTTGGGTTTTGATTTTCTAACTTTCTTGCATCCAAAATCCAAATCAATATTATGATAAAGAGCTAAGTTCTTCTTTGGCCCATCAATTTTCTTAGATTCTTTCTCTCTCTCCAATTTTTTTTCTAGGAAAATATATGACTCATTTTCTTTTCTTTTTCAAATTTTTGCATTTCACTTTTCTATATGAGAATTGTAATTTACCAAGGATTATTATTTTATATTCAATAATGGAATCTTTTAACTTTAAAAAAATTAATTGTATTCTTTTTCTAAATGTCCTAATTAATCACAGTTTAATGGACATGAAACAATCCTTTAAGCTGCTTGTACGTAGAGTTTTCACTGTCGGCAACAATTTCCCATTTACTCTGGAATTTAGTGAAGATTTTAAAAACCTTTCATAAATTCTAAAACTATTTGTGTTTCCAAAATGTGTCAACCCATGACATGTTAATCCAAGTAATCAGTGGTTAATTTCTTCATTGATTTGATATCAATTTTAAAATATTCATGTTATTTTTTCGTATTGTGATGTGTTGTTTTTGGAAACTTGAATTTAAGATAAGGGATTTGGATTTCAAATTTAGTATAAATTGTTTGATAAAACATATATAAATAGGACATTCATGATTTTTCGCAAATTTATTGATTTGTTAGATGCCTATTTAGTGATAAATTTGAAATACTCATATGTATTTGAGAATTTAAATTTTATCTTCTTATATCCTTTCAAATGTAGATATTGAATTTTAACTAGTTTGTATATAGTGTGTGCATTTCATTCTCACAATTTACATATAAATTAAATCCAAATCCACTCTCTCAAATTTATCTTTTCAAACATAACATTAAGAAATTTTAAATTCCTGAATTCAATATATATATATATATATATATATACATATATATACATATATATATATATATATATGCATAATTAAAACATAATAATATTTATGTTTAGTTATAATCAACTTAATGAATCTAAGTCAAATTTATTATGGTCCAAGTGATAATATTATTTAAGCAAATTAAGGAGGAGCTAGTTTAATCTCTTATCAAGTAGTTAAGGTTTTACATTTTTTTTTTATGAAAATAGTTGGAACTTGAACATTCTTCTTCCTTGCTTCCCTCCCATAGGCCATACCCAATTTAATAAAATTCATTTTACATCTAATTTCAAGGCTTAACTTCATGTTTGATCAGTTCAACTGGGGTTACCATGCCTGCTCTGACCAACATATAGATTAATTCCTGAAATAAAAAAGGATTAACTTTGAGTTTCTTAATTTGACAAAGCCAAACTTACCTACATAATTTATAGACTTAATTAATTTGCATGGAAGAGGTCAAGTTTAATTGACTTGATTAATTAATTAGTAAACATAGGAGAAACTAAAAACAAACAATAGAAAGCAATATTGCAGTCAATTATTTGATTTAAGAAACAATCTTTCATCTTAAGTCATACTAATCATTGAGTTCATAATATACACAAGTACTTAAGCTTTAGTTTTGCAAATAAAATAGTCATTATTAATTTAGCCAACAAAAGATGGTGCTTAGTAGTTTTTACCACTCTTTAAGAAGTTTGAGATTTAAGGATGGAATCCCCTCGCCCTTTATTTCTCATTCTATACATGTATCCAAAAAAAGTGATATTTCCATTCCAACTAGACCTACTCAAGAGTCGAGTAGTCCATTCGATCCGTATTGGGTTGGGTTTAAATAGAGTTTTTTTTTTTTAATTCGAGCCGATCTGGCCCGGCCTGAATCACTGTTTATGTAATAAAAAATTATTTTTATTTAAATTTAATTATAAAAATATATTAATATTAATATAAAATAATTTTTTAATATTATTTAAATAATAAAATGGGCTGATGAACCGGGCTTGGGTAAAGGAAATTAAAAAATTTTCAAGCCACGGCCTGGCCCACAAGCAGGTCTAACTCCAACATATACGTTTTTAATTTCTTTCTTTCCATTAGAGATGTCCAATGGTCGGACTTTGGACATGAATTTTTAAGCATGATCTAATTCCGCTTCAGAATATTATTATATTAAAAAAATACATTTTTATTTAAATTTAATTATAACATATATTTTAAATATTAAAATATTAATATAAAAATATTTTTTAATATTTTAATAATAACTATATTATAAATGGACGAATCAAGTATGGTTTGTTGAGAATATTGACTTAAATCTCAAAATATTTAGTAAATAATTTTTTGGAGATATTTTTGGATTTACTAAAGATATTGCTTGGTAATTCAATCTATTTGGTGAATAAGTTAGTGAGCTTATAATTAGAGATGAGTCTCCATAAGGTGAGATATGAGAAAAAGATGTAAGGAGAGTTTTAGGGTTTTAGAGGATTGGGTGTGTAGACAGGCATGAAGTTAAGGGAAAGTCCCATGGATGTGATTGTTTGATGTTGTGTTAGCAATTGTTAGAGACCGAACAAAAGTCGTTATAGATTTCTTTGGGTTTGGTGATTGAGTTGGGATTGATTTTGTATGTTTGTTTTGGGTTGTGAGTTAGAGTGTTTGAGTGGAATGTTGAAGTGAGTGTAATTTTCTGCAACAAATAGATTTTTTCTCTGATATAGCCAAGTATAATGTTGAATCACGTTAAACTGTTATCTCTTGTGTGGATGATTTATTATTCGATTACGCTTTTTCTTGCTTAGATGATTGATTTACTAGGATCGTTTGACTTAACAAGTGATATTAGAGCTAGTATGATACTATGATGATGATGAAGATGAAGACACATACGAGAAGATTGTATGAGACATTAGGTGCTAGTGGAGCACGAAGATCTATGATTTGATGAAATTTGACTTAAGGTAAAGATTGTTAGAAATATTGACTCAAATATCAAAAGATTTGATGAAAGTTTTTTTTGGAGATATTTTGGATTGCTAAAGATATTGCATGGTAATCAAATCTTCTTGGTGAGTAAGTTACCAAGCTTATAAATAGAGATGAGCTCTATAAGATGAGGTATGAAAAAAGATGTAAAGAAACTTGTAGGGCTTTACAATATTGGGTTTCTAAACATCTCATGGAGATGTGATTGTTTGATGTTTTATTAGAGATTGTTAGAGACCGAGCAAGAGTGCTCATAAATTTATTTGAGATTGATTTGGGTTTGGTGAGCGAGTTAAGATTGGTTTCGTATATTTTTGTTGGGTTGTGAGTTAAGCATATTTGAGTGAATTATTGATGTGATTGTCTACAATTAATGAATTTTTTCTTTCAATCGTGGATATAAGTTGACTGTCGAATCACATTAAATTATCATCTCTTTTTTTTTTGCTTAATCAAGTTCATATTATTGATCAAAGACTGCATAAAGCAAGATGAAGTTACAGCACTTCAAACCAAACACACAAATTAAAAAGCATTACAATCAGCCACCCACCTCATCACTTATCCTTATAACCAAGCATAATACAGTTCAGATCTCTCGGTCCCCATCCTAGCAAGAGAGTCAGTGAAAGAATTTACTTCCCTAAATACATGAACAAAGTCCACTGATCCAATCTTCTCTCTCAGTCTATCAATCTCATTAAAAATTTCCCATTCCTTCCACGGACGACACTCGTCCTTACAGACCCAGCCAATAGCATTCTTTGAGTCAGACTTAATAATCAGCATTTCTTTGTTACACCAAGGCGACATTGAGAATACCTGCAAAGCTGTTTTAATTGCCAAGAGTTCTACAGTGTTAGAATCCATAACTCCCAGAGGTCCAAAGAAAATCCCACGAACATATCCCTTATGGTCCCTCAGAACCCCGCCATACCCTGCAGGCCCTGGCTTTCCTCTAGCAGAGCCATCCACATTGAACTTCAGAATCTTATCCCTTGGACATTCCCATTCTACTCCCACTCTTGTATTGCCTTGAGCCATTTTTGGAACATTTATCCGAGCAGAGGTCCACCATTCTGCCTCATTCAATAAATTGCACTTTTCCAATGCTTTGATCTAGTAAAGCGCTCTCAGCTTGCATAAAAATAAGACTTCATCACCATTCCAACCTTTTCCATTGAATATTGAATCATTTCTAGTGAGCCATAACGTCCACATCGTAACCGCACATACCACCATCCATCTCCTTTTGACAACGCCATCAAAGTGAACCCCATCCCATTGAACAACTAACTCCTCAATCGAATTGGGCATCACCTGCGCCATGCCCCACCAACTAAGAATATCACCCCATATACTCCAAACAAATTCACATGACACCAGAATATGCACACAATCCTCCTCCATTTTCTTACACCAGCAACATACACATTGGTCATCTCCAAACTTTACACCCTTAGACCTCAAAAAGCACCTTGAAGGTATGCTATTAAAAACAGCAAGCCACAAGAAATTTTGCACTTTCGGAGGGACACAGAGTTTCCAAATTACCTGACACCACTTACGCACAGTAGAGTACATATGTAGGTTATCCAGGTTCCCCACTAGTGCCTTCATTGAGTATACACCTCTCAAATTTGCCTCCCAAATTAGCCAATCTTTAGAGGATTCTTTCACAACAATATTTTCTAACATTTTCAACAGCTCCCGAAGTGATTCTTTTTCCCACTCGAACAACAATCTCCTAAATAAAATTTCCTTTTGTCCTGAGCTTTTTACAACCTCAGCCACCAGACTCTCTTTATTCACAGCCAAAGAAAACAATCTTGGAAACATTTCTTGAATAGGCCTATCAGTAAGCCATCTATCCAGCTAGAAAAATATATCTTTACCATCTCCAACAATCCATCTACATCCTTCAAATCCAACAAACTTTTCCATTCCTCTCACTTTTTTCACCTCCACTATATTTTTCCACACCACGGACATGTGCTGCTGGAGATCCTCAGAAGGTAGCCAGTGCAATCTTCCTTTCCCATATTTATCCCCAATCAACCTTCTCCAAAGAGCATTTCGTTCCCTCCCATACCTCTACCACTATTTTCTCAACATGGCAATGTTCTTGTTAATAATTTTCGAAATTTCAAGTCCCCGAAACCTCTTTGATTTACAAACCGTTTCCCATTTAACTTTTGCTATTTTCCTATTTTCTGAAGTGCCACCCTACAGGAAATTCCTTCTCATTTGTTCCAGCTTTTTAATGAATCCTTTGGGAGCTTTCAAAATGATAAATAATACATTGGCAGCGAGTTAATGACAGATTTCACCAAGGTTACGCACCCTCCAAGTGATAGGAATTTTCTCTGCCAAAGAGTTAATCTCTCCTTGACTTTATTCAAGACCGACTCCCATGTAGAAATTCTTCTGGGACTCACTCCTAACTTCACACCGAGGTACACAAAAGGCATATGATTCATTTCACACCCGATCTTCTCGTCCATACTCCCTGCAACTTCCTCTCTAATACCAATTGGGTACACTTTTGATTTATGCAAATTTATTTATAGCCCCAACAGCAGCTGAAAACAACATAGCATTCTTCTCATGGTAATCTTCTACTCAAGTCCTGCTTCCAGAAACATAATTGTCTCGTCCGCAAACTGCAGATGCGACACACTCAATCCTGATTCTCAACCACTATCCCTCTAATAATTCTCATTTCTTCAGCCTTCACCATCATTAAATGAAAGGTTTCTACAGCAATGATAAAGAGGAAAAGGGAGAGGGGATCACCTTGCTTCAAACCATGTCTTATGGCAAAGTCCACCGAGGGAGAGCCATTAACAAGAACCGACACCTTCACTGTAGAAATACACTCATAAATCCACTTTCGCCATTTAATCCCAAAGCCCATCTTTTCCATTATCATCATCAAGAAATTCCAGTCAAGGCAATCATAAGCCTTTTCGAAGTCCAGTTTGAACACCACTCCACCCTCATTCCATTTTTTCTCCTTCATACTATGAATTACTTCATACACCAATAATACCCGTCCATGATTTGTCGCCCCCCAATAAACGCACTCTAAGTATCACTTATAATGTTGTCCATAACCTTTTCTTATTCTATTAGCAAGAATCTTGGCAATAATTTTTTACAGTGAATTCACCAAGCTAATAGGTCTATACTCATTCAAAGACACAGGACTGTTAACTTTAGGAATCAGGATAATGAACGAAGTATTCAACCCTTTCTCAATCTTCCCATTTGCAAAGAGGTCCAGCATAAAATCCAATAAATCATCCTTGATTATCTCCCACGAGCTCTTGAAAAAGTTGAAGTTATACCCATCCAGACCTGGGGCTTTTGATCCATCACTCTCCCATATAACCCTTATGTAAATCACTTATTATTCGATTACGGTTCCGCTTAATTAGATTATTGATTTATTGAAATTTGACCTAACATGATTGGCCTCATGAATACCTCTACTTCCCATGCATTTAGGAGAATTATTGCAAGCTTGAGCATTCGATCTTAGATAGCTTGAATTCAAAAGAATATTTTGATTCTTTTGAGTAAAATCATGATCAGGAAAAAAATTTGAAAACCATAATTAAGCCGCTAACAAAAGTGATTAAAGATTCCTAACATTCTTTACACTTCCTATCATGATAAATGTTGAGGTAAAAAAAGGACAGAGTGAGGTTTGGATCGGTTGGAAGGGCTTTTGGTCTAGCAGATTGATTCTTCTGATCAGTCGTCTGGGGAAATGATCTGCAAAAATAGGAGCATCTGAGGATTTTCGGTGATTTCCTATCCTATTTTTAAATCAGTTTATGAAGGGGGAAGAAAGAGAAGGAGAAGAATGTGGTGATCGAAGATTTAAATTGCAGTTGCAGATGCTTTTTGGTCATGTCGTATTATCGTGGTTGTAGACGTAATGGATGTTATCACGATTAATTGCGGTGAATATCAGCAGTAGAAAGAGCCAAAATCGCAAAATAATGATCGTACTATTACCTGTGATTGCTATTAAATCTCTGGTGTTTGGTGGTGATATTCAAGTACAGTAAAACCTCGATAAATGAATATTCGATAAATTAATAATCTCGGTTAATTAATAAAATCTTGTAGTCCCAACTCGGACCAGTGTATTAAAATAATAACCTCGTTAAATGCATAAGATAATAGTTTTTTTATAATTCTTTAGGATTCAACAAAATATAAATTAATAATTTTTAAAAAAAAAATTAAAATCATAAAAATTTATATAATATTATAAGAAAATTTTCACTTAACAACTCTTACCTTCTTATTTAAGCTTTTTTTTTCTTCAAAATATGCATCTAAAATTGTTTGTTTTTTCTTTGTACCTAAACCAAATTTCACATCATCCTTAATTCTTTACAATGCACACACCACATCCGATACATTCTTTTCATGATGTAGACTTGTAGCAAGTAGTTATTTAAGGTGACATTGCTTGAAATGCCTCTTTTAGAGGAATAATTAGTAAAGCACAACTCATCAATAGGCATATTCATCACTCTTTGAATAATTTCTTCATCTGTAAGTGATTCCATCATTGTATCGGTGTTTTTCATTTATAAATTATTTATATATCCTAGTAAAAGAAAAAAATAATATATATGTATAAGGATTAAAAAATAAAATTTTTTATAAATTAATAAATATTAATTTATCGATAAATAAATAATTTATTCTTTTATCAATAATTAACTTTTTTAAAATAATATTTTTTTTAATTTCAATAATATTATTTTATAAGAATTTTACTGTAGAAAACTTATGATATATAAGCCTCGTGAAAGCATACAACCACCAAATATAGAGCAAGCATTAGATAAAAATTTCAATCGCATGGTAACCAGATCGCCTTTGGCCTACAGATCCAGTCTGGCCGTCAGCCATCGAGTCAAAGGTTGCTGCTGCAGCCAAGATATATATATATATATATATATATATATATATATATATATATATATATATATATATATATATATAGAGAGAGAGAGAGAGAGAGAGAGAGAGAGAGAGAGAGAGTTGGTGTTGATTAATATTTTAATATATATTTGCAAATTTGATCAGGTTTTTTTTGTCTGACAATTTAAAATATATATAAAATTGGCTAAAAAAATTCTTATGGAATTGGCACATAACAATTTTTTTTTGGTTTTCAAGAAAGAAAAGAAAAAAAAAAAAATTTTGGCTACAAAAGTTCTTACGATATTGACACATGACATTTTTTTTTTCAAGAAAAAAAGAAAAAAAAAAAAAAGAAAGAAAGGAAGGAGAAAGAAAAAAAAGAAAAAAAATGAGAAAAATTTATATATTCGTGTTCTTATTATTTTTTTTGTATATTTAAAGTATTATAAATTTTTACACGTTAATAATTTATTTTATGTATATTTTGACACGTTCGTGTATTCGTATCGTGTTCATGTTATTTTTGTATTGTGTTTTAATTATTTTTCGTATGTTGTCGTGTCTCAATTCATCTCATATTTTACATAGTCTGTCATTGTGATTCAATTTAGAAAAATTTTTGTGTGTTCGTGTCTTGTCTCAATTCATGACATATTTTGCATAATTTTTCATAGTGATTCAATTTAGAGAAGATTTTGTGTCTTCGTGTTATTTTTATGTTCAAAGTATTATAAATTTATATAAATTTTTACACACTAATAGTTCGTTTTATATATATTTTGATACATTCGTGTATTCGTGTCGTATTCATGTTATTTTCATACTGTGTTTTGTGTTCATGTCATGTCTCAATTCATCTCATTATTTTGCATAGTTTGTCATTATGATTCAATTTAGAGAAAATTTTGTATGTTCGTGTCGTGTATCAATAATTATATCTTTTTATTTTCATTTGAGGTATTTTTCAAAAAATTTCTAATATAAAAGATATATGCAAACAATATACTAATAAAAAATAAAAATCTAATAAAATATATAAATTTTAGTGATTCATAAATTTACAAATCTATTATCAATTTAATTTTCGTAATAAAATCTCAAAAAAGCGAAAGTATCAAGCTTTGTAAAAGAAGAATTTTTCATAAACGGTTAAGACAAGTCAATTTATATAGCATTATAACATAATTTAAGAAAGAACTGTCCCAATTTTTTGATCAAACACAAAAGGTTTAAGATTATTCATATGAAAATAATAATATATATACATATATTTCTATAAAAAAAACTCTTAACAACAATTTTAGCTTTGTAAAAATGGTTGACAAGTGGTAACTCAAATGATTAAGCAAAACACATTAAAAACGGTCACAAATATATAGAATAGATTGAAATATATAAGAAGAAAAGTTATGTCGAAAAAGCTAGAAAGTCAATTTGGTTTTTCTTAAATTTATATGATTGTGACTTAATACTTGTGACAAGCTTATTAATCTTAAATGTTTGTAAATAATGATTGGTGAATTAAATAAATAGATAAACAGAAATATTATTTTAGCTCATTTTGTCCATGCATAAAATTAAAATAAAATTAAAAATTTTAATTTTAATTTTAATTTTAATTTGGAGGGGCCAATTTAAGTGTATTTAATATAAATGCATATTTATACTAGGAGATTTCAAAAAAATTGGGGGCCAAGGCTCCCCTGGCTCCTTGTATGATCCGCCATTGTATCAATTTATAACATGTTTTGCATAATTTGTCATAATGATTCAATTTAGAGAAAATTTTGTGTTCGTATTATTTTTGTGTGTTTAAAGTATTATAAGTTTATATAAATTTTTACACATTAATAATTTATTTTATGTATATTCGGACACGTTTGTGTATTCGTGTCTTGTTCATGTCACTTTTTGTGTTGTGTTTTAATTATTTTTCCTATGTTGTGTTCATGTCGTGTTTCAATTCATCTCATATTTTGCATAGTTTGTCATTGTGATTCAACTTAGAGAAAAATTTGTTTGTTCGTGTCATGTCTCACTTTATTACATATTTTGTATAATTTGTCATAATAATTCAATTTAGAGAAAAATTGTGTTCGTGTTCGTATTATTTTTTTGTGTTCAAAGTATTATAAATTTATATAAATTTTTACACGTTATTAATTCGTTTTATATATATATTGACAGGTTCGTATATTCGTGTTGTGTTCATTTTATTTTTCGTGTCGTGTTTTAATTATTTCTTCATGTTGTGTTTATGTCTTGTCTCAATTCATCCTATATTTTGCATAGTTTGTCATAGTGATTCGATTTTAACTCTAAATTTTTTTACTTAAGATTTTAAAATATAAAAAATTATTTAAATAAATGATAAATATTTAATATGATTCTATTTAAATTAAGAATTCTAGTATATATATAATTTGTTCCATATTTAAATATTTGCATGTTTTGTTACTAACTTAAGGAAATCTAAGTCAAAATTTATTATATATATATGGTACAATTGAATTATATAATTTAATTAAGAGCTAAACTTTTTAAGGAGTATGGTTTTACATTTTCACCTTTGTACACTAAGAAATGGAGTATAGAGATAATACATTTAACTATAATATATAGTCTTTTCTGGTTTAATTTTTTTTTTTTTTTTTTTTTTTAAGCTTGCCATTGAAAATTATCAATTGTTTGAAAATAATGAAGTTGTCTAGAAAGTTGGGAGCATTTAAAAATGTTTAAACTTTGATTTTTTTTTTTTTTGGGTGCAAAATGAACATATAATTTTCTTTTTTTATGTGTATTACATAATGAGTCAAAATTAAGAGTTAAAAAAAAACTTTTTCAAGGGTCTATATATTAGTTTAGAAGAAATTGATTGTAGACCTGTCCATGATCGGGTGAGGCTGCGGTTCAAATTTTTTTTTTTTTTTAAATTCGGGTTGGATCGGGTTTGGGTCGGAAGTTCATATCATTGTTCAAAAAGAATATTAAAATATTTATTTTTATTTTAATATTTATATATTTTTTAATTAAATTTAAATAAACAATATTTTTTATTAATAAATAGTAATTCGGATGAAACCAGTCAGATGGATAATCTAACCCTTGGACAGATCTAATTGATTGGAGTTATTAAAATTTTCAGGTGAGATCTTTGAAAATCTATTAATTTTTTTTGTCCATTCTAGTATACCAACTTGGATGAATCTCTCAATAACTAATAAATCGAAGCAACGTGAGAATTCGAACACTAATAACTAATGATTTATATCTTTTATTTAAGTCAGTACATCAAGAATATGTAACAATTTTTTTAAAAGGGGCCAAAATTATTGAATTTGTAAATGTGAACTTAACATAAATATAATTCCTCTGCCAAAGTTTGATTGCCAGAATGAAGGTTTTCGGAATTCAAACTTTAGAGTACTAGAATAAAATAATAACTTCGATATCATGTGAAAAACTATTCACTCAAAATTTAATACTTTTATTAGGCTATGAGCCTATGACCAATTGAGAGGGTGGATTAATTAAGTAGATATAAATCTATTAATATTACATACCAATTCTATAATGATAATATGTCAATTAATTAATGAAATTGATCATGTTCAAAACTTCTTGAAATTTTTTTTGGAAAAACTCAGAACATATTCTAAAATAAACATGAAAAAATAATACCCACTTGCTCTCTCATCTCGAGTTCCTATGAATTAAAAAAAAAAGAAATTGATAACTTATGGGTGTAAGTTGTCCTTGTACTTGTACTCGACCATGCAATCTATTAAATGAATTACAGATTTTACACTATGAATGAGAAATGCTTAGCTGTTCCAAAATTTTTAACATTTGATAATACAACTTGATAATTTTAAACACGACATAAATACAATATGAAAAAAATAATTAAAATATCATAAGATACGAAAAAATAACACGAATATAATATAAATAGATGAACGTGTCAAAATCCATATAATGCGAATTATTAACGTGTTCAAATTTATATATAAATATATAATAATTTAAACACGATTATAAAACGAAAAAACAACATGAACATAACCCATTGTGAATGAAGTGAAAAAAAAAAAGAAAAGCTAAAATATTTGGATAAAAATATGTATCAATTCGAATAATCTAAATGTGTAAATATTAAATATTTATTATTTTTAGATATATTATTTAATATAATAATTTTAAAAAATTACTCTTAAAGTATTCCTTAACAAATTATATATATATATATATATATATATATATTCCAATCTGCAATGTTTGGTTATTGATCCACAAATTTGGGGCAAGCAATTGGTCAACCAAATAATATTTGGTTCAGCAAAGCTGAATTGTAAACATGGTGAAACTTGACCTTCTGGCTTTCAGCCATACTCTCCAACATGAGCATTTAAATTAATTAATTATATTCCTTGATCTGATGTGCTTCTGCTACTAATTTTTTTATATATATTTCTGAACCATTATTCTGATAATAGTAGGTGGAAATAATTAATAATTAATAAAAAATGAACAATGAACTCATTTAAACATTATTGAATTTTGAAAACTCATTTCCAATTTTTTATTTGAAAAAAAAAATTGTATTATGATTTTTAGTCCGAAATTAAGTATCAATAGCTGAATCAAATACTTTAATTTTTTTATTATAAAAATATTACGATCAGAACATAAGTTCTCTACTTAAATCACACCACACACATATTACTCTTTGAATTAAGTTATAAATAGATCTGACAATCCGTGTATTCGTGTTGTCTTTGTTTTATTTTTACGTGTCATAATCGTGTTTGAAATATATTATATTTAATAAATTTTGACGTGTTAATAATTTGTATTATATAGATTTTGACACGTTCGTGTATTCGTGTTATTTTTTTCCTTTCATGTCGTGCTTATATCTTTTAATTATTTTTCTTATATATTATTTATATCGTTTAATCGTATTATATCTAAAATTATAAGTTCTAACTGTAAAACGGCTCTTTTAACTCCTATAAAGTCGTAAAATTTAGTCTTGTAATTACTTGCATTATTGCATACTCTCCTTTCCTAGATGGCAATAATTTATGTACCAAAAAAATGGCAATTTAAGATAATTGGTAGTGAGATTGAATTCTTTTGTGTCTCATCATCAAAATAAACATATATATGCTCAATTCTTATTATAAACGTCATATCTTCCAAAATCTTTAATTTGAATAGATATTAGGAAGCATAAAAAAATAATTAAATAAACAATTCACGTTTAAGGAGTAAGCAATTAATCTAATAAAAAGACTGGCTTCTCTTTTCTGTTTCTATGAAGAAAAAAAATTGAAATGTGAAAAGAAAAGATCAGTTTAGATCACAGTTTACAAAGAAAAATCAAAATCAGAAAGAGGAAAGAAAAATAAGAAAAATTTTGTTTAATTAATCATAGTGGGTTCAATTTCTTTGATTTGTAGATGAAGAAAAAGATAAAATTAACATCTAAAATTTGGAACACATTGCCTTGCACATGCACCAATCACAAGTTGGATGCCAATTTTAACTACTTTATACATAGGGAATATTTGTGGATTTATTTATGATAATGAATGCCAAGAATTTTGGTTGCTTTGGTGGAGGCAATATAAAAGTGTTCATAGATCATATTAGACTGAGTTAAGTTTGAATAGAAATTTTTTTGCTTGATTAGGTTCGGTTCTGCTCGAAAATCCGTTTTACAATTTAAAATATATTAAAAAAATTATTTTTATATTTTATAATAAAATTTAAATAAAAAATATTTTATTATTATTTAAATAGTACTTTAGGCAAGGCCAGACCAATCCAGATTATCAAAAATCTATTCCAAACTCGATTCAATTCGAATTTGAACTATATATCAAACCAGATGAATAACTCTGTCCGTGGACAGATCAAAAACAACATTAAGCTACTGAAAATTAACCAACGAAGCGAGGTAATTTATTTTATCAACAAAATTTATTAAATTCTTTTGTTATAATTGAACAAGTCTCAAATTTTAAGATACCAGGCTCGATCTCTTTAAAATTGTGGTTTAAGATCAACTAATATGAGATGGAAATGGAGAAATAATGAAATCCAAATTGGGAGGATTATAACTACAATAAAAATATATCAGTAAGTGATAATAAATATAAATATAAATATTTTTTTTGTATAATTTTCCTTTTGTCTCCAAATATTTTAACCATTAGAATTTAGAACACATGCTTCTCTCATATTAGAATTTTCTTAATGTCATGTTTTGGGCACCAAAAGATTTAGACACAACAAATCTGTAAATGCTTTTAATTATATTTGGTAATGGCACATGGGAATGAAAATAATAAAATCATTAATTGTATAACAGTATAAGACAAATTGAAAATCTTTGTTCTTTGTTTTTAAACCAAAGGGTTGGTTCATGGTTGGCAGCTCATTTGAATAATTGTATTAGTCATAATTTTAGTTATTAAAATTGAGGTGGCTTTTTTGTTTAAAAAGAAAGAAAAAAAAAAGGCAAAAGGTTAGGAAAAAAAGAAACATAGATGTACCACTAATTATTATATATTAAGGGTTAATAATTAAATATGTTTCGTTAATAAGTGTCAGACATTTTTAAAGTTAATTAAATTTTTATTTATAGTAATAAATTAATATTGAATGTAATAATTAATAATTTTATTTATGATTTTCAATTTATTAGATGAAAATATTATTTTATTTAATAATCTTAAAGATATAAATTAAATTGCTATAAATAAGATTTATTTTATATAAATTAAATTGCTATAATTTAAATTATTTCATTCAAATTGTTTCTCCACATTTATATTTGAACCCTAATCATCTACAATTAATTTGAAAATGTTATAATTGAACCAATACTAAATCAAATTAAGGACTCTGAGAATTGAAATTTATTAATTATGTCATATTTTAGGCAGCAAAAAATTGATATTATATGATTTTTGTTTGTTTGATAAGTTCTCTCAAGGTTGGTGGTAAGATAACGGGACTATCACATGTGCATGAAAAAAAAAAGTAACCTTTTTTATTTGTCATTAATTTGCGTAAGACAAATTGGAAATCTTTTTCTATTTTATTTTTTATTTTTTATTTTTTGCCAAAAGCATATATTGGCTAGTATATGAATGGTGGATTGGATTTGTTTATTTTAATAACTATAAAAAATTGACTTATGTGATAGCCAACTTCTTACTTTGGTTTTTTTTTTTTTTTTTTTTTTAAGGAAAATGCTATAAAAAAAAGTTAACTAAATCTCATGATCGCCATGTGCTAATCAATGGAATATTACCAAAAAAACCAGTGGCCAAAAACAATATTTGTTTTTCTAATGTTAAGATATATTTATATAGCTACTATATAAATATATATATATAGTTGGATTTGTTTACTTTATTAATTAATAAAAAATAACTTATTTGATAGCTGCCTTCTTAATCTATATCTATAATATATATAAAAATATGAATGTAGAAAATCTTTTGAACTGACAAAAATATCGATGTTATTCATTATATTTTTAATTTACCATTTTAAATATTTTTTATTATTAATAAGATTTATCTAATTTATAAGGAAGAAATTTAGTTTTATTAAGATACTTTCATTAAATGGATTAATTTGATAATAAATAAATGAAACTGCTTTATCTTAAAATTTTAAAGTAATATTGAAAAGTAAATCAATTTATTTAGTATGAATAAAAAATAAATAAATTTTGCATTAAATTTTTTATATTCATTATTAATTTTGTATTGATATTAAAAATAATAAATTTTATAATCACTAATCTTGAAAAGTAAATCAATTTATTTAGTATGAATAAAAAATAATTAAATTTTACATTAAATTTTTTATATTCATAATTAATTTTGTACTGATATTAAAAATAATAAATTTTATAATAATTTGATATAATTTGCATATGAAACAAATTTTACCAAATTTTAGTTAATTTCATTTTATTAGTTTTATTTATTTTTAAAATATACAATTATATATTCAAAAATAGATTTTCACTAATATTGAAAAGTAAATCAATTTATTTAGTATGAATAAAAAAATAATTAAATTTTGCATTAAATTTTTTATATTCATAATTAATTTTGTATTGATATTAAAAATAATAAATTTTATAATCACTAATCTTGAAAAGTAAATCAATTTATTTAGTATGAATAAAAAATAATTAAATTTTACATTAAATTTTTTATATTCATAATTAATTTTGTACTGATATTAAAAATAATAAATTTTATAATAATTTGATATAATTTGCATATGAAACAAATTTTACCAAATTTTAGTTAATTTCATTTATTAGTTTTATCTATTTTTAAAATATACAATTATATATTCAAAAATAGATAAAACAATGAGCATTCACATAAAACAACGAGCATTCACATGCAAACACATATGATAACAAATACTAGTTTGTTTAAAAAGGAAAAAAAATGTTATAAAAAAGTTAAATATTGATGGTCATGTGCTAATCAATGGAATATTATCCAAGAAAACAAATTGCCAAAACAATTTTCTTTTCTATTGTTAGGACTTAGGGTAGATTTATATAGCTACTATATGTTGTGCAAAATGCAGGTTTTAGTTTTAATACTGTATAAACATAAAAGAAGAATTAAACAACTAGCAAAACAGATTATGCTTTATTTACTAGAATCGAAGTTCAATATACGAACATAACAAAGATAATATACTTACAAAATTTATTTGTACACTAAAAATCAAGATTGAGTCAAGGTAGAACCTCTGACCTTAAGACGAATTTTGCCTGTCTCTTAGGTGCTTACAGAATGGATGCAAATCATCTCCCAGGTCTCCTCAATTACATTGCTGTTGAAAGTACACTCAAAGGCAACACAGGGAACCAGAAAATATGAAGTCGGTCTCTCTCAGAAGACAGCAAAAAAAAATGAGAACAAGGGGGAGAAAAATTAAGTGATTAAACAAACACCGTTCTCGGGTTTAAATAGGAAACCAGAAGACCGTTCGGACAAGATACAACAGTTGGTAAGAACCGTTCGGACATCGGTTCTGTTTGGTCCGAAAAGGCATGTCTTAATCAGACATGTCACTTGATCGGTTGACTGTATTGGTTCGGTTTAGACGGAACAAACATGTCTTAAATCAAATAGGTTGGTCGGTTCAACAGTAAAATAAAATTAGTTGGCTGGGCAGTAAAAAATTAATTACTGGCCCAAGCCCGACCTGAAGCATGTGTGTGTGGTCCAACCCAAGTTTGTGTAGGTCCTCATCCTTCACAAAAACTTAGGTGCCCCTTAGAGTCCAACCCCACCTTGAACCTCAGCCTATATAAACACAAACATAAGCTTTTATGTTTTCAATGTAGGATTCCACACCAAGCTAAACATGAACCAACTTCATCCTCTTCAAGTGGTCATTTGAGATCAATTTCTCATTCTTTATTGATATCAATTGTGTACATTAATAATATATCGTGTATCTACTTACAATAACCTACGTATTTCGTATTTATACACACACAAATAAATCAATTGATATCCAACACTATATATATTACTTAAACTTTTTTTTTTACTTGTTAAAACCATTGAAATTTGACATAAAGGAAAATATGTCTCTCCTTAGATATGTTTTATATTATATAAAAAAAATATGTGTTATTGTTTGTGATACATGTGAGATTCATTGTAAAAAGAATTGTTTTTAATACATTAACCATGAATTTTTAACTCCACGAGCGGGTTAAGAGGTTGTTACATGTTTCACTTTTTTTTTTAATTAATTTTATTTTAATATACCTAAAAGATATGTGTCATCCTACAAATTCTACTTGTGAAGTCTGATAATTTCTAAAAAAATAAATATAAAAGATTTCAAAGATATATATTTTGAATAATTAATGACAATGATCTATTTATATAGTACAAAAGCAAAATGTCAAGGGTTTAGATCTAAGATAAGGCTAAGTAATTTATGATTAATCTTATTGGCTAGTGGCTTTATCTAACTTAATTTATTTTAAAAATAAAATAATCCAAATGAATTGTAGAAAAAGACTCCATTTCTTTGTTTAGAGTTGCTTGCAGTTTGCATGGCATTTGTTATAAAGGAGGTTGGTGAACGAATAATATCTATAGAATATATCAAAATAATAGTGATATATATTAATAATGATAATATATAAATAAATAAATAAAAATTATTTGTTTTTCTTCAAATTTTTGTCTAGATCTCATGTTTCTAAGATCCTCTCTTTTTTTTTTTTTTGGTTTGCTTTAGTTCAACCCCGTCACCTCATCTCTCTCGTGAGAAATAGGTTGATAAAATGAGTTTTTCCAATTATATATAAAAATATTTACATCCAACAAAAGAAAATGGTTGGGAAACAACTTTTTTAATAACTAGATTTTTCTTATTTTATATAAATACCATTTTTATTATTATGATAAATAGTACTCAAATATATAAATCAAACAGAAAGAGATCAAAGCTATGGTTTTTTAATGCTACTAATTAATCCATTAAGGAGTTTTACCTATACTAGAATTTATCACACCTTCTTAAGTGAAAAAACATGTTTTCAAAAAAAAGTTATATTTTAAAAGAAATAATACATTAAAAAATTAGTTAGTATTCTTTAGTGAGTAATTATTTTTTATTTTATTTTATTATTAAAATTTTAATTTAGTTTTTATGTAATTTTTACAATTGAGTTGGTGTCTGGTTTACTTGTGACACTAACTCAATCAAGTACTTTAATATTAGTATAGATATATGTAAAATTTGTTAGTATATCTGAAAAATGTATTATTTATTTTCCTATTTTCCTATCAATTATTACATAACAAAAAGCATAGACAAATTTGCTAAATTAAAATATTGTATCAAATTTTTTTTTTGGTATTTGAGGCTGATAGAGATCGAACCCTGTAAATAAAAATCCAACAGTCTATCAATATTTTTACCTATAAAGTATTTAAGAAAAGAAAAGTTAAAGACAGAAATAAGAAGTTCAAAAATACTCCTTAATTTCAAGATAACTATGTATTAAAAAGTTTAAATTCTCATTTCAATCTTATTAGCTTTAATTTTAATTTGTACAACATAAGTCAAATCTTTTTCTTTATTAATCACCTAAAACTATATGTTATAAGTAATTATCATCAATTACAAATTTATTGGATTCTCAAAATGCAATGAAATATTAGGATTTTTCAATTTTATGATGGATATTTTTTTTTACAAGCAGTGCCCAATTAGACTTGTCCTGTAGTTGTCCATGCATAGGTCGGGTTGGGATAGGTCGCGGCCCGAATTTTTTCTTCTCTTATTCAAGTCCAGATCGGTTTGTAAACCCATTTTACTGTTCATAAATATTAAAAAATTATTTTTATATTTTATAATTAAATTTAAATTAAAAATTATTTTTTATTAAATGAACAATAATTCGGATCAGATCGGTCCGAATTTAAAAATCATGACCAAACCCAGCGCAATTCAAGTCGAACCTGTTAAGTCGAGCGGGTAGCCCGAGCCTTGAACGTATCTATGCCCAATCAATACTAGGCCAATTCATTTTTTAAACTTAGATCTACTCAAAATTTATATAGCAATATTTTAGGCATACTTAAATTGACTTGGATCAAGTGCCTTATATGGGAAGAGATTTTGCACATGCCCACAGATATCTAAAGCAATTTCTCATTGGTTTCACCTACCCCTTTTAGGTAGAAAATGAGTGGTGGTTGGTGATGATCATGACTTGCAAGCTTAACAACACCCGAATATCTTTGTTTTTATTTATACCTCATTCAAGCATCATCCTTATTCTTTGACTTCCCTTTTTTTTTGTTTTCTTCTTCTTCTTTTTTTTTTCATTTTCCCTTTTTCTTTTACTATTTTTTCTTTGGATAATCCTAACTCTTTGTCACTCTTGACCCTAAAACCATGCTTTTCTAAGTTGAAAGAAACTCTTCAAAAACATTTTCTTTTTTAGGAAAAAATTAAAAGGTTTACTCTCAAAAGGTAGGATATATCCTTTGGATTTAATTTATTCTCAAATAATTACCTACCAGAGGTTATAAATTTGTAACATACATTGAAAGGAAATTTTTTTTTAATTATTATATGGAAAAAATTTAGCAACAATCCTCTTTGGTTCACAAGAGAAAACCCAAATAGGAAAAAAAAATTATAAGCTAAAATTATGATTAAAGTTGAGAGAACAAAATTTGAATTTGAAACCTTATTTTTTGGATAAAATAGGGCTATCATTGAGTAATTTAATTTGTCAATAATCATTATAAGTTGATATTTAAATATAAAATAAAGAAAATTGTGATGAAACCATGAATAGGACAATATGCATTTATAAGTGTCAATAATTAGAACAGAAAAGATAAACTTATTGAAAAAAAAAATACATATTCTTTTTTTTTTTATCAAAAATTAAACTTTGAGAATTAAAAGAGAAAGATAAAAAATTAGAGTACTTAGAGGAGGTAGGTGGGTGGAGAGAAAAGAACTTGTTGACAACACCCTACCAACTACTAAGCAATTAATTAATTGAAATGGGGTTGGTAGATTTTCCACTAATATATATAAGTGGATAATGAAGAGGTGGAAAATCGTAGTTTTTTTTTTTTAGAGAAAATAATTTTTGTATTTTTTATGGTTATTTTGGAAAAAATAATTTGATCAATAAAAAATGAACTTCGATCAACAAAAAATTATCTTCTCTTTTGGAAATTGTCTTACATTTTTGAAAAGCACAAGATAAATTTTGAAAATAAAATTAACCATAGACATTTGAATGTTCTATTTGAACATTCGAATATCAATCCATTTTTTAAAATTATATTCAGAATTATCCAAATAATAAAAAATATTATTTTAAAAAAATACGTTCCGCAAAATAAACTAATCTTCATTATCAAATGAAAAAAGCAAGAAACTAATAAAAATTGCTGCTGTCAATGAGATGTAAACACTTTTTATATTGAAGAATGTTACCCCATGAATTTGTCTAGTAGATCATAAATTATTATAATATCATCTTTATATATATATATATATATATATATATATATATATATTTCCTGATGAGAGGGATCTTGTCATTTCCATGCAAAAAAGTAATTATAGAAAAACAACTTTAGGGGTGAGATTTGAGAAACAAACCTACCCACACAATTCAAACCAACTTTTAAAAGGACATTAACAAATAAAAAAAATAGAAGTAAATTTTTAGAATAAGATAGGTTTCATAAGTTAGATGAATGAAAATAACCTAACAAGTAATAAGATAGTTTAGACAAATAAATAATAAAAATTTGTAATCATTTTTTAGTGGAAAATGTTAGTAATTAATATAATTAAAACCCCTACCTAAATTCTAATTACTTAATTAACCTTATATTAGAATGTTAACAAAATTAATTAGAATAACTATTCTAATAACCTATTGTTTCGTCTATAATAATAAAAGTTGAGCTAAGCTAGAGCTTAGGCATCATAGGGACATGTATAAATTTATGTAAAAGAGTTTACTAATCTCTTCCCTTCCGAATAGAGTTTCCATATGTTTCAAACTTAAATTTGCAACCCTTACTTTTTATTTTATATTCCCTATTTTTTTAATAATTACTCTTGAATTAATTACCTTCAATATTTTACAATACAAAAATCAATATATATAATTTTCATGTCAAATAAAAATTTTAAATTTGTTTTCTTAAAGTCTAAGTTATTTACTAAAATTTTGGCATATTGACATTAATTTATTTGTTCATAATTAATTTGGTTAAGCAAGTAAAAAATCTCACCCTTATTCTCTTATCATTATGCCTCTAAGATATTTATAAATATATATTGTGCACAAAACTTTACAATGAAATTGTGCATTTTCAATAAAGTGATCACTAGAATTTTTCAATCAAATTTCAACTCTTCAATTGATCTAAACTTAAATATTGAGTATCTACCTATAGAGAGGTTGGTGCCCTCCATATGTTTGCTTTAATGCTAGTCATTTAGGATTGGTAAGTAAATTATGTGGTGACCATTTTTAGGACTCTTTCTTAATCAATTTATTAATTTAATCTTGTCTAATTATTAGGCATCGAAACCCGATTGATCGATAATTATATAGAAAGAGCAATCAAATTAATCATATTTGTATACTTTTTCCATGCTTAGGATTTTTTTTTTTTTCCTATTGATGAACAAACAAAAGGATAGAAAGATTGTAATGTGTAATTATTATTTTTTGCCTTACCTAAAGTTTTTTTAAGAAATAAATTAAAAGAGAAATAAAAAGGGTTATTGCCAACCATTAATTTTGAGTACGAAGCATTTTATCAAGTGCATACTTTATCATTCCCATTGGATGGTTTTATCTCTTTAATATTTTCTTGCATATACTCAAACTTGGTTTGAAGGAAAAAAAAAAAAAGCTACTTTGCTTCATTTGAATTGGTGTTTGGTTATTTCATTGGTAATTAAATTTTTTAATTCCTAAACGGGATTAAGAGACTGTCACATATTTCATTTGTTATTTAAATTATTTTTTATTTTTTAAAATATATCCTAAAAAGTATGTATCATCCTTCTAATTTCACTTAGAATCTAAAAATTCTGCTGAGAATGAATGGGATGATTTCTTGGTTATATTAGTGGAAGCCTTTTGGAATTTTTTTTCCCTTTATATCTGTCATAACGATTTATTTTTTTACCGCTAGACTTTTTTAAAACACAAATAAACAAATGGAGTCGCCACCAATCTTTTTTTGTTAGGTGTGATTGGCCAACTATTAAAATCGGTTTTAGTAAAATATTTTAAAATTAATTAAAATATTTTTTAAAACCAATTTTGAAGTTTGTGCTTTAAACCAGAGAGAAAACAAAATCGGGTTCAGGAGTCGGTTACGTGCGAGGAAGGATTAGCACCCCCGCGACGCCCGTTTAGAAAACGGTACCATTTAATCACGTGTTATCTTAAATCTCGATTTAATGGACTTAACATCGGTATTTAAAACTAATTCTCTTTTATTTCATTTTATTTTTTAAAAACATGTTTATTTTTTTTGAATTTTTTTAAGAATTGTTATTATTTTTTTTTGAAAACGAAAGTGAACGTAAACTTATTATCGAGAATAATCATTAAATATTCCCAACACTCTTGGTGGTATTTAACGAGATCCTCTCACCTAAAGATATCTTAATAATACAACTGTGAAATCCTTCGAATTCCGTCGTCGGCAATTTGCATTCACTTTTTTTTTTGCGTATGATATGAATATTTAAATATGGAATGCACATAATTAAGCATATAAGGCATGTGATTAAATACATAATTATACGATCAAACATACGAAGCATAATATTTAAAAACACGAGCATGAAAAAATATCGAGCACGTAAACATTCATTATTTATTTTGATTATTTCCATTTTTGAGTGAAAACGAATTTTTTGTATTGAGCATATCGCTAAATACTCTCACCACTCGTGGTGATATTTAACGAAATTCTCTCACCTCGGGATCTCTTAGGAATCACAATTGTGACATCCTTCGAATTTCGTCGTCGACAAATCCGTGTTCACCTCTTTTTTTTTTTTTTGTACGAATGCACGCGATGCAACAAACAGAAATGCAAAGTGCGTGAAATTTATTTATCTTGAAAGCTCACTTCTTATTACTTCACTACAAGCCTGATTTTTTTTTTATCTATTATTATTTATTTATTTACTTATTATTATTTTGTCTTTAGGAAAATACTCATATCTTAAATGATTACCTATGTTAAAATTTACACAAAACTAATTCTTAGAATGCTAATTTAACTTACTTTGAGAATAACAACTTTTTAGAGTTTTTTTTTATAGCAAAAATAACCAATTTAATATATTTAATTATACTATTTTTATAATAATTTTTTTATTCTTTAAATCTTAAAAGCATATTTGTTTTCACATAAAAAATTATATTAATTAAAAATGAGGGCTGCATGAATAACATATAACAAATAATAAAAAAGAAAAATAAAATAAAATAAAATAAAATAAAATAAAATGAAATAAATAAATAAATAAATATACCAATGCTTTTGGGCTTAACCCAATGAAGGAGGCACCTGGGCCCGGGGGGCAAGCAGTGTGGGCTGGTAGGCCTGGGTCCGTTTGGATGAAAGGGGGCCGGGTTGGGTCGGAGCTTGGGCACGGGTCGGGTCTTTCTTTTTCTTTTACCAAAACTGCGTCGTTTTGGCCTCTTTTTTTTAGCCGGGTTACATCAGGGTCAGGTTCTTCCGGGTTGGACCGCGGGTCCACACGCGGGTCGTTTTGACCCACTTTAATTTTTTTGGATTCGAAATGGCACCGTTTCACGTGCCTTTAAAAGGCCATTTTTCCTTTTTTTTCTTTTTTTTCTCTCTCCTCTTCCTGCTCTCTCTTTTTTTCTCTCTCCTATTCTTCACAAAACCACCGGGAAGTTCAAACTTTCCCAGAATCCAGCCGATTACTGCCGCCGACACAGCCATCCGTCGCCGTGCCGGAGCTTCGGTGACCCTCCAAAACCCCACCCTAGTTTCTTTTCGACCCTCTCTTTCCGATTCTGGGCTCCGTTTTGCCCGAATCGGAGCCAAATACCCTAGATCTAGGAAAAACTCTTCGGTTGCCAACTTCAAAATCACCGTGAATAGCCACCGGACTGAGACCGAACCACCAACGATTTTTTCCTGCTAGCCCTCAACCTCGTACGAGCGATTCAAATCGCTTTAGAAAACCTTAGATCCGAACCTACAAAACTGAAAGCCCTCTTTTTCTTTTTTCTTTTTCGGTTTCTTTTTTGTTTTTTAATTGGTGGCTTTTGTGTTGCTGTTTTCTTTTCTTTTTTTTGTTGGTTGGTGGCTTTCGAATCCTCTGGCTGTTGGGGCTCCCTTCGTTTTTTAAGGACTTTGGTCCCAATATCCCAGGATTTGGGATTCGTGTTTTTCGAATTTTGGGGACAGGGTTGTTGCTGTTAGTGGCGTAGGGTTTGGGTTAGGTTGGAAAGGGTATGGTGTGTTTAGGGTGTTTGTGGCTAGGTTTGGCATGTGGGTTCGGTTTGGGGGTAGCGTGTATGGGGGTCCGTTTTTGCAGGGATATGGGATTGGGGGTTAGGGTGGTGGCATGTGGTGGTGGGTTTGGGTGGTTGGTGGAGGCCTGGGGAAGGGTGGGGGGTTGCAGAGGGGCTAGGGGGTTGGCGTGCACGGGAGAGGGCTGCTGGGGCAGCAGGGGGAGTGGCCTATGGCAGGGGGGCTACGGTGGTAGGGGGTCGACTGCAAGGGCTAGGGTTTGGTGCTGGGCTTGGGCCTATTTGGCCTGATGGGCCTACAGAATGGGCCAGAAGCGGTCTAGTCTAGCTTGGGCAGGGGTACAAGCCAGTGGGCATGCTGCTAGACAGGCCCAATTTTGGATGGGAAAAAGTTGTTGGGTTTAGTGGGCCTGGTGAATTGGGCCGTGGTCCAGTGATTAGCCGGGACAAACTTAAGCTACAACAGCTGCCCCTCTTTGCACATTGTTGAGAATCAAGAATAGGGCAAAGACAATAAACTCTAATTTTGTCTGGTTGATTTTTTGAGATAGGCAAAAGTTCACCATTGAGGAAAGTTCAAGAGTTTTTTTTTTTGATAAAATTAAAAGCTAAAACTGATTTTGGAAATAATTTAACGACCTGGATGAAATCAGGAATCGAGATGTGACTTGGGCAAGTCGAAGAGTGGTATGGTCGAAACCAGTAATTTGACTGAAATGATCTGGATGAAACCAGGGATTGGTAAAGTGATCTGGATGAAACCAGAAGTTGATTAAAATGATCTGGGTGAAATCGAAAATTGATTAAAATGATATGGGCGAAACCAGAAAATTGTAAGTGACCTGGGCAAAACCAGCAGTCGAAAGATGACCTAGGCGAAACCAAAAGTCGGGGGTGACTTGGGTGAAACCAGAAGTCGAAAGACTACCTAGGCAAAACCAGAAGTTGGAAGATGACTTGGGCAAACCAGAAGTCGAGGGATGTCCCTAGGCGAATCCAGAAGTCGAAAGATGACCTGGGCGAAACCAAAAGTCGAAGATAACCTGGATGAAACCAAAAGTCAAAAATGACCTGGGCGAAACCAGAAAATTGTATGATGACCTGGGCGAAACCAGAAGTTGGAAGATGACTTGGGCGAAACCAGAAGTCGAAGGATGACCTGGGCGAAACCAGCAGTCGGAGGATGACCTGAGCGAAACCAGTAATCAAAAAATGACCTGGGCGAAACCAAAAGTCTGAAGAGTGACCTGGGTGAAACCAGAAGTCGGAGGATGACCTGGGCGAAACCAGCAGTCGGAGGATGACCTAGGCGAAACCAGAAGTCTGAAGAGTGACCTGGTTAAAACCAGAAGTCAGAAGATGACCTGGGCGAAACCATTCAAGATTATTTCCATATCTTTTGTGGTTTGGACGGAACCAACACCAGAAGTTGACTTGGGCAAAACCAAAGTCAAGACCAATTCCATAGCTTTGAGGCTTGGATGAAACCAACACTTGAAGGTGACTTGGGTGGAACCAAAGTCAAGATTAATTGAAACATTTGATAGTGACTTGGGCGAAACCAGAGTCAGGCTTAACTCTGAGATAAATTCCATGACATAATTAGCTTGGACGGAACCAAAACCTGAAAGTGACTTGGGCGAAACCAAGATCGAGATTAATCTGAAATAAATTCCATAGCATGAGTGGTTTGGACGAAACCAGTATTTGGACTAGACTTGACGATTTTGATGGTGACTCGACGGAACCATAGTTTGGAAATATCTTGGATGCAAAATTCGAAAATGACTTGGTTGAAAAAGACTTCTTGAATAACTTATACGACACTAACCTTTGAAAATGATATGGAGGAAACCAAAAATCGAAATGGGGGATTGACAATCTTTATGGAGATTTGGGCTAAACCAAAGTCTGGAAATGATAAAGCTTGAAAGTGATTTAGATGAAACCAAAGACTCGACTAGAATTGACAATTTTTTTGTAGTGATTTGGAAGAAACCAAAATCTGAAAAACTTTTAGGGTGACTTGGACGAAACCAAAGTTTGATTCTTAATTAAAAAAAAATCCATAATTTTGAATCTTGCTTATTTCTCTGGCTATTCACATCAGTTCATTGGATGTTTATAACACTGTTGATGCAATGTAATGATTAACCTAATATCATGATGCAAATGACTCTTATCAAAATGTAAACGTGCTCTACAAATGCGCAAAAGTTACACACAAATGATACAGATGCCCACGAATGATGCAAATGCAATGAACGATGCCGATGCTCATGAATGATGCGAATGCAATGAATGATGCAGATGCTCGTGAATGACTCAAATGCAAGCCAGAACCCTTTATCAGTCCTGCGACTGATCTTCTTCCCAATTCATCACTATTCATATCATCTTCTTCTTAACCTATCTGTATTATCTTGTCAATAAATGGATGTGCCAACTTTCCTTTTAGCAAAAGTTTTTCTTCAACAAAACGTTTCTCATCAAAATTTGAAGACATGTCCTTTTCTTTTGTCTCAGAGAATATTGATTTATCCCGATGATTCCCAGCTTCTTGATTATGAGAACTCCTATCTCTTTCCAAAACAATTTTCATTGGTCATTCACTTTCCCCAAATGATTATCCCATATTGAAAAATGCCCCACAAAATCTTTATTCTTTTCATTTATTTCAAAACTGATTTTTTCGAAATGTGCTCGTCTGCCGAAAACACCCAAGCCAAAAAGTTTCTCACAGAATGTGACATTCAACTTTTATATGGGAAAGTTTTGTGATTAAAATGTGCATAACCCTTCGTCCGGGCTGGTCAAGTTTTAAAAACATGAATCTCACGAAAAAGAATCGTTTCGAAATACAAACAAATTAGACACTCTTTCTTGTCTCCAAACAGTGGCATTTAGACAGGTGTCGAGACTAACTTTGACAGACTCAGGATTTTTGAAAGGTCACTTTGAAAGATGAGAATGGTTCTTTAAAAATTTCAATGTCAACTTCCTCAAAATCTCGAGTTTTGAACATAGTTGACAATCTTGTATCCTCACTGGTGGCACTATGGGTGGCTTTAAAAGTTCTTCTTTCTACTCTAGACTACCTTTTTTCGAGTTTTCAATTTAAGCCTCACCTTTCTTTTCTATGCTTTCTTTTTTTGTTGATTATTCCATCGTGCATTTGAGAATTCAAAATTTCATCCAACGTGAACTTGATAACTTAAAAATATATCTTGGCGAGAAGACAATAATTGAAGCCTCATGAATATGAACATATCTCAAGGTACAGACTCTCCAGTTCAAATAACCGTGTTTGATCAAAGTAGACTTTTGAGGTATGTAATGTAGTCCAAGGTTCAAGGCTATGAAAAAAAGGGAATGCAGGCCCAAAGTATGTGTTTAAGGGTGATTAAACCAGGGATCACTTCATTGTAAGAAGAATTTCTTTTTTCTTTTTTCATTTTGACATTTCATCACTGTTCATTTGTTCTTTCTTTTATTCATTGTTTCTCTTTTGGCTTTTTCCTTACTCATCATTTTTTTAAAACAACTTCTTGATACTCCGTTCATCCAAAAATTCGCCCTTCGGTTATGAGGCATTCTTTTCTTGTCCTCGTAATATAGCTCAACAATTCCTAAACTTTGAAAAGATTTCTCATTCCGTTTGCCCCAGTGTGGGGTGTGATCCCCGATCAGGGTATATTTGAAAAAAAAAGTTCATTAGGCTCAAAGAGGTAGCAAGCGGATATTTTCAATATTCGTGAAAGGAATATGAAAGACGGCCACTTATCATCTCAAACATGGTCACCCAACTTGAAGAGTCTCGAAAAATTTGTTGAAAAAGAAGTTCTCTTTTCTTTTTCCCTTTTTAGAATTATTCTGAACATCTCAAATGCACAATGTTACACTCAAAAAAAATTTCCTTTTTTTTTGTCGCATTTTTCCATGATCTCTATGACAATCCATTCTTTTTTCGCATTTATGAATAATGCCCCCATTTTAATTTGCCACCCAAACAGGAGTTTATGTGACAGTGAAATTCTTGGAAATATCTCAGACTCAAACTCCTAAGGTTAATGTCGAAAGAGCTGTTTTTCTGTCCGAGTGAGAGGAAATGTTATGGCATGAATTTTGGCTTTAGATAATTTTTGTTAATTCTTTTCACTCAAAAGGTGAGTCAAGCATTACCTTGGCAGAACGGAAGACGTCTACTTTTTTGTGGTCATTTCAAAGAATTCTGGATTTGGTGATGTCGAAAACTATAGCTCAATCTTGACACTGATTAAATTACCAAAATTTAGATTCTTTTAAAGAGTATCGTGTTTGTTTGATCTCCAAAAGAATTTTTCCATGTGAAACTCAGATCAATTTTTCCAAAGTCCCTTACCACCTCCTATTTTGAAAACCATTTTTCTTTTCTTGCGATCTAGGGCACCAATTATGTGTTGTCTTATTCTCAAAAACTTCCATGCTTTCAAATAAATGAGATATGCAACAAAAATGCTTGAAATTAAAGTTGATTCGTTTCATGAAAATGTTTTAGATGTGACAAGAGTTCTCATTCTCATGAATGCTATCAAGATAAAACTACCAACATCAAAACTTCCCTCGGCCGACATATTTTTCCTTAGTCCAAAAATCCCTCGACGCTTCACTTAACCTTGCATGACTCTCTTTCCTTTGTCAGCATTCATGCTTGCCTTAACATGAATATACAGCAGGTCCCCTTCGATATTTAACCCCTGTTTAAAACTCCAACTTTCCAGTCTTATGAGTGCTTGCACTTTGCGTTTTAACGACTGACAATTTTTCGTGGAATGGCCCTAAATTCCACAATGATAATCACAATGTGCGTTCTCATCATACCAATCCGGATATAGGGGCTAAAGAGGTACCACTGGAATTTTGGTAAGGAGTTGTTTTTCAACAAGTTGCGACAACAATTCAGTGTAGGAAGAGGGAAGTGGATCAAACTGATCTCTTTCTCGGACTGCTCTAGGTTTTCTTTGATTGTTTTCGAAGTTTCTTAGTCGGTTCAATGGTTGAGGAGTAGGCACAAAAGTGGGTGCGGAGATAACGGCATTCATTTGTGGTTGAAAATTTGTGGGGTAGATTGGCTGAGGAAATGGTTGATGAGGATACGAGTTATGGGAATTATTGTTCATAGCCGGATAGTAAAAGGGATATACAAGATAAGGTTGGTGCGGAGCAAAATTCTCCGGTACTTGATCTTAAAGACTGATAGCTTGTGCTTCTCTATTTTCTTCTTTAGCTAACCCTTCTTTCTTGGGAGCAGTAGTATCTCCCGTATCAGTTTTCCCGTTTTTTATTGCATTTTCAATCATCTCACCAGAAATAACCATATCAACGAAATTTCTTGAGGCATTGCCAACCATCTTTTCATAATAAGGTGTTGTTAATGTACCGATGAACAATACGGTATTTTCTTTCTCAGTGAGTGGTGGTTGCACCTGTGCTGCCAAATCCCTCCATTGTTGGGCATATTACTTAAATCCTTCAGTATGCTTCTTTTCCATATTTTGCAATGTTAACCTATCTGGTGCCATGTCGATCATGTGCTTATACTGAATCTTGAAAGCTTTTGCCAGATCTTTCCAAGAACGGATACAACCCCGATCTAACTGATTGTACTATATCGTAGCTGACCCTGTTAGACTGTCTTGGAAGCAGTGGATTAGCATCTTGTCATTGTTGGTGTAGCCAGTCATTTTCTGACAAAACATCGTGATGTGGATTGATGGACATTTACATCCGTCATACTTTTCAAATTCAGGGACCTTGAATTTTGGTGGAATCACCAAATCTGGGACCAAGCTAAGCTCATTCGGATCCATATCTATTCCTTCTATGGCTTTGAGTCTTTCTTCAAACAGATCATACTTATGTTGCACTTCTATGTCTTCCACTTGCTTTGCCACACGTTTCTTCAGCATTTCTTGTTTTAGTGAACCATCTTGATTTGGAACAATAACTGGGTCTAAGGGGTGAAATCCCGAGTTCAATTGAAATTTTCCTTGGCCTTGTTGACTTGGTAGGTAAATCGGATCTTCGTTGTTCTTTACTTGAGGTCGAGGTTCTCCCCTTATGATAGACCCTTCAGCAACCCATTTTTCTCGGGTCAATCTCGTTATCATTTCAATCATCTTGTCTATTTGCTCATGTGACTCCTCTTGAGATTTTTTTATCTGTTCCCGTGCTTCTTGCTGAGATATGGCTAATTGTTCTTGTAGTTCTCTGTGCATTCTTTCCATTTGTTCCGTTTGCGCTGCTTGTTCACTTTCCATGGCTTTATCTGTGAGCAAGTATTGTATTAGTGTCGAATGAGTGATCTTGGGTTCATTGCTGGCTTTCAAATCTTGTACCTTTTGTTCTGAGAGTGAACTTTCTTCAGAGTGCTCTTAAAGCCACGCATAATCTTATTTTACCCCAATTTATTGCATGTATGCTTATGAATGAATGTATGTATGCATGTAAAAAAGAAAAAGAAAAAGTATGAACATATTGTACAAAGAATTAAAGAGTGATTTTTTTTCTTTTCCGACAACTATTCTTTTCAACTTTTTTTCATATTTCCCCAAAAAGTCAAAACTAAAAAAAAAAATTATTACTGTTCACAACAATATTTTATCACAAAGTTTTTTATGATTCTCATTTTTTTCATTTCATTCATTTTTTTTACTTTTTCATTTTTCTCTTTTTTTCTTAAAGAAAAAATATTTTTTTATTTTTTTCATGGGATAAAACCCTTTAAACTTTTATTTCCTTTTTATAAAAAGGTACAAGTATAAATTTTTTTCTCAAAAATCCCAAAAATACTAATTTCAAGTATGAAAACGCAAGGCAGTAAAGAATAAAAATTATCGACACAAAGGCAAAATTAATGAACATTTGCCCCACAACATCAACTTATTCAGGCATCACGACACCTTTGGGGCAGAGTATTAAACTTATTACGGGTGATGTACGTTCATCCTTACTCGGTGTTAACCATGCTTATGTAGAATGTAAAGCAAATAGAAAAAAGGTTGAAAATGTTCCTCTATGTGTTCCTAACTTTGGTGTATCTAACAAAAATTCAGCATGGCTTCGCCTAGGTTCACTACATAAGGTTGAATTCGGTTCTAAAGGCCCCAAATTGTTTCTCACTGTTTTCGGTGAAGGCTAGTGAGGCACTTCGATAAAAGCGGGTTCAACTTGTTAGAGTATATTTTCCAGGCTTATGCGGAGGTTATCACCTCACGAAAGCGTAGGTACTTTATTACTCCGAAAGTGTTTCGCTAGCCCATGTGGAGGTTATTACCTCACGAGAGCATAGGTACTTTACTTCTACCTAAAGGGATATAGCTCGGGCATAGAGCTTATGTATGAAATGCACGTGTTCGTGTGTGAGAAGGAACAAACAAACCTTTGACTATTTGTTTATGACCCCTTATTCTAAACATACAGTAATTATTAGAAACAATAACATTAAAAAATTAATAAATAAAGGACATAATAAAACATGAATAAAGAATTAACAAATATCAAGACATAAATGCAAGCAAAAAATAAAAATAAAAATAATAATAATAATAATAATAATAATAATAATAATAAACAAATAACTAAATTAATAAATTAATAAATAAAGAAAATAAAAAATAAGAGAATTAAAATTAAAGATCAATTAAATCCATTGAATCGAGATTTTAAGATAACACATGATTAACTTGTGTCTCGACTCTCTAAAATTCCCAGTAGAGTCGCCAAGCTGTCATAACGATTTTTTTTTACCGCTAGACGTTTTTGAAAACACAAATAAACAAATGGAGTCGCCACCAATCTTTTTTTGCTAGGTGTGATTGGTCACCTATTAAAATCAGTTTTAGTAAAATATTTTAAAATTAATTAAAACATTTTTTAAAACCAATTTCGAAGTCTGCGCTTTAAACTAGAGAGAAAACAAAATCAGGTTCGGGAGTCAATTACGTGCGGGGAAGGATTAGCATCCCTGCGACGCCCGTTTAGAAAACGGTACCATTTAATCATGTGTTATCTTAAATCTCGATTTAATGGACTTAACATTGGTATTTAAAACTAATTCTCTTTTATTTCATTTTATTTTTTAAAAACATGTTTATTTTTTTTGAATTTTTTTAAGAATTGTTATTATTTTTTTTTTTTGAAAACGAAAGTGAACGTAAACTTATTATCGAGAATAATCATTAAATATTCCCAACACTCTGGTGGTATTTAACGAGATCCTCTCACCTCAAGATATCTTAATAATACAACTGTGATATCCTTCGAATTCCGTCGTCGGCAATATGCATTCACTTTTTTTGTTTTGTTTTGCGTATGATATGAATATTTAAATATGGAATGCACATAGTTAAGCATATAAGGCATATGATTAAATACATAATTACACGATCAAACATACGAAGCAAAATATTTAAAAACACGAGCATGACAAATTATCGAGCACGTAAACATTCATTATTTATTTTGATTATTTCTATTTTTGAGTGAAAACGAATTTTTTGTATTGAGCATATCGCTAAATACTCCCACCACTCGTGGTGATATTTAACGAAATTCTCTCACCTCGGGATCTCTTAGAAATTACAACTGTGACATCCTTCGAATTTCGTCGTCGGCAAACCCGTGTTCACCTCTTTTTTTTTTGTACGAATGCACGCGATGCAACAAACAAAAATGCAAAGTGCGTGAAATTTATTTATCTTGAAAGTTTACTTCTTATTACTTCACTACAAGCCTGATTTTTTTTTTTATCTATTATTATTTATTTACTTATTATTATTTTGTCTTTAGGAAAATACTCATATCATAAATGATTACCAATGTTAAAATTTACACAAAACTATTCTTAGAATGCTAATTTAACTTACTTTGAGAATAACAATTTTTTAGAGTTTTTTTTTTTTAGCAAAAATAACCAATTTAATATATTTAATTATACTATTTTTTATAATAATTTTTTTTTATTTTTTAAATCTTAAAAGCATATTTGTTTTCACATAAAAAAATTTATTAATTAAAAATGAGGGCTGCATGAATAAAATAAAACAAATAATAAAAAAGAAAAATAAAATAAAATAAAATGAAATGAAATAAATAAATATACCAATGCTTTTGGGCTTAACCCAATGAAGGAGGCACCCGGGCCCAGGGGGCAAGCAGTGTGGGCTGGTAGGCCTGGGTTCGATTGGATGAAAGGGTACTGTTTTCGCCGGGGAAGGATTCCCAGAATTCTGGGCTCCGTTTTGCTTCTGGGCTCCGTTTTGCCCGTATCGGAGCCAAATACCCTAAATCTAGGAAAAACTCTTCGATTGCCAACTTCAAAATCACCGTGAATAGCTACCGGACCGAGACCGAACCACCAACGATCTTTTCCTGCTAGCCCTCAACCTCGTACGAGCGATTCGAATCGCTTTAGAAAACCTCATATCCGAACCTACAAAACTGAAAGCCCTTTTTTTCCTTTTTCTTTTTCGGTTTCTTTTTTGTTTTTTAATTGGTGGCTTTTGTGTTGTTGTTTTCTTTTTTTTTTTTGTTGGTTGGTGGCTTCCAAATCCTCTGGCTGTTGGGGCTCCCTTCATTTTTGAAGGACTTTGGTCCCAATATCCCAGGATTTGGGATTCGTGTTTCCGGATTTTGGGGACGGGGTTGTTGCTGTTAGTGGCGTAGGGTTTGGGTTAGGTCGGAAAGGGTATGGTGTGTTTAGGGTGTTTGTGGCTAGGGTTCGGTTTGGGGGTGACGTGTATGGGGGTTCAGTTTTGTAGGGCTAGGGGATTGTGGGTTATGGTGGTGATGTGTGATGGTGGGTTTGGGTGGTTGGTGGTGGCCTGGGGAAGGGTGGGGGGTTGTAGAGGGGCTAGGGGTTTGGCGTGTAAGGGAGAGGGCTGCTGGGGCAGCAGGGGGAGTGGCCTACGACGGGGGGCTACGGTGGTAGGGGGTCGATTGCAAGGGCTAGGGTTTGGTGCTGGGCTTGGGCCTGTTTGGCCTGATGGGCCTACAGAATGGGCCAAAAGCGGCCTAGTCTAGCTTGGGCAGGGATACAAGCCAATGGGCCTGTTGCTAGGCAAGCCCAATTTTGGATGGGAAAGAGTTGTTGGGTTTAATGGGCCTGGTGACTTGGGCCGTGGTCTAGGGATTAGCCCGGGCAAAATTAAGCTACAACAATACCCAATCCGCCAAACTTTTCATGATGAGTTAATATATGGTAGGCATGAACCCAGGGCTTAGCTCTTGGTTCATACAGTCATATTTAAGAGGTGGCATCCAATAAGTCTGGGTTCGAATCTCAACATCTACAACTCCTTTACTTATTCTCAGACTACGACCTCCTTTGTACCAAAAATAATTATATGGTAGGCATCATGATGAATAATTTAGAGGACCAAGTATATAATGAAAACAAAGCGTTTAAATATATATATATATATATATATATATATTGTACTTAAAACATTTACTCACAACATAATCATTATTAACATTTGCATATAATGGAAAATGCCAATGTCTATTATTAATTATTAAATTTAAGAGTAGTGCTGCATGTCCCGCCCCCCATCCCGCCTTTTCCGCCTAACAGAAAACCTCAAAGGAAATAAACAATATGAAAAGTATGTATTTTATAAAAATTAAAATAAAACATTTTTTTGATGAAATGAAACATCAAACTAAAATAAAAATAAATTCTAATTTTTAAATGTTATTTTTCAAAAAAAAAAAAAAATGGTAGGCGGGACGGGGGGAGGCGGGACAATCAGCATTTTCCTAAATTTAAATTAGACATTTATATTCTTACATGATACGTATGATGTGTCACATTACAATTATAGAGTAAATAGCATTTGTGATCTTTAAATTTTGAGTAAAATATCATTTTGGTTCTTATACTTTTAAAAGTTATTTGTTAGTTCTCATACTTTTAATGTTGTAACAAAATGATCCTTCTGTCAATAATTCTGTTAACTCCACCGTTAAATGTTTGTCGGCAACACGTGTCTATCACATGTTTGTGTATAAAAAAACTTGATTATTTGATTTTTATATATTTATTTATTTATTTATTTATTTTTCAATTTTTCTAGTTTTTTTTTTCTATTACTCTTCCATCTCTTCCCCTTTATTTTGGGCCCTGGCGACGACGGCGGAGGATAGGATCTAGCCCAATCAACGTTGCAATGACATTTGGAGCCAAACTAGTCTCTATAATCGTCGCTTCGATGAGGGAGAAGAGGATTGAGCTTCACGTGATTTGTGAAGTTCGACCCTCTTTACCGAATCTACAATAGCAAAGACTAATCTGGCTCCAATCACCATCACGGTATCAGCTGGGCCAGATTCGATCCTCTGTCGTCGCTGACAAAGTCTGGATCAACGAGGAAAAAGGAGAGCAAGAGAGAAGAAAAGAGAAAAAGAACCCAAAAAAATGGACATTTAGGGTCCGTTTATTTCGCAGAAATTGACTTTCAGAAAATATTTTCTGAAAAATGTGAAAATTTTTCAGAGAAATAGAGATTTTCTGATGTTTGGATGATTTATTGAAAAATATTTTCTGTTGTTTGGTTATTTTCTGGAAAATCTATTTTTTTTTCAAATATCAATATTGACTTAAATATTAATATTAAAATATTAAAAATGTTTTTTTAAAAATATTAATATTTTAATAATAATATTTAATACTAAACTATTATATTAATATTAAATACTTAAGATAATACTATTTATTATTAAAACATTAATTGTATTAATATTTAAAATATTATAATTATTAATAAAATATGAACATTAATTATATTAACATTTAAAATATTATAATTATTATTAAAATATTATTTCTATTAATATAATAATTATTAAAATATTATCTTGATTAATATAATAATTATTAAATTTTATTTATATTAATATAATTATTATAAAAATTATTTTTAGTTTTTCAAATAGTAATATTGATATAAATATTAAAATATTATTTATATTAATATAATTAATATTAAAATATTACTTCTACTTTTTTCAAATAGTAATATGGCATAAATATTAAAATATTTATTATTAAAAAATAAAAAAATAATATTATTATTTCTAATAATATTATTTATTATTAAAGCATTAATTATATTAATATTTTAAAATATTTAAAGAGTTCTAATCATTATTAAAATATTATATCTATTAATTAATATTTATACTATTAAAATAATAATCTTTTTATACTAAAAACATTTATTATTAAATATTTATAAAGTATAATTTATATATATTTATTATTAAAATAGTAATATAAAAACATTTTTCAATAAAATATTAAAAATATTATTTAAATTTTAAAATATTTACAGTGTTACAATTTATTATTAAAATAATAATATTTTTATATGAAATAATATTTTTATTAAAATAATAAATGATAGTTATTATATTAATAATTTATTATTTATTATTAAATATAAATATTATATTATATAAGTAAAATATAAATATGTAGGTTTAATAATATTTAAATAAAATATTGAAAATTACAAAATTAAAATATTTTTATATTTTATAATTAAAAAATAAATATTATTATTAATATAATAATATTTGGCTCGAGTCAAGTTATGTTTCGATCTAAAATATGATATCCAAATTTCGATTGGAGTAGCCCTCCTCATGGCAGTTCTTTTCCGGAAATTGTCTTTCCCTTTTGAAAAAAGGAAGACAATTTTCAAAAAAGAGCCCTTATTTTTCGTTGATCAGCAAGTCATTTTTAATTAACCAATCAATTTTTCGCCAACCAAACACCAAAACATACAAAAATCATTTTTCGTAAAATATTTTCAGTGAAACAAACATATCGTTATACACGAAAATCAAGAATTACCTTATATCTTCTCATGTATATATAAATATAATATGTTTGTAAATGATTATAATTTTACATTCCAAAACTACCCTTCTCTTAAAGAAAAATAATTTTCATAAAACAATATTTCAGTAGATGGACAAATTGGTAATTTTGTTCACTCGAAGAATTGGGAGTGACGTTGCTGGTTTCGTGCCTCCCCCGAGTGCTCACCAACCCCCCTTCCCTTTCAATTTCCTGTCCCACTTTTCTTTTGACAAGTAAAAAAAAAACACCTGTTTGAAGCTTTGAGGTTTTTTTTGGAGCAGTAACCAATCATATGGTTTCCACGTGTCTACATCCCAATCGTCCAAAATCATGAAGATCCAACGGCCATGTAAAGTTTTCAACTAACCCATCGGCCTACCCACTCAACACTCAATGTCTCCACGGCCATTTTTTTAGCTCTATTTAAAGCCTCCAAAGTTTGTTGAACAGACTCAGGAATTTTTCACTTAGCCTGAAAATTTCCTTTCCTTGTAAATCTTTATTTGCTTTTGTAGTTACCCAAGGCCAATCATTAGCCATTAACTTTGCCCTGAATTTCCCATTTCTTGTTGTCTGGTTTTAGCCCATTTTTAGGCCACCAAAGCAACGGAACCAATGGAAATATTGTCAGCTCAATCTCATTGCATTAATGGCGGCAATGGTTCATCATCACCAGGGTTTTGCACAACTGACCCATTGAACTGGGCTGCATCAGCTGAGTCATTGAAAGGTAGCCATCTTGATGAAGTGAAGCGCATGGTTGACGAGTACCGGAAGCCGGTGGTACGTCTCGGTGGCGAAACCTTAACCATAGCTCAAGTCACGGCGATTGCCAACCGCGATGCCGGCGGTGTAAAGGTTGAGCTTTCGGAGGCGGCTCGGCCGGCTGTTAAGGCCAGCAGTGATTGGGTCATGGAAGGGATGCATAGAGGTACAGATAGTTATGGGGTCACCACTGGCTTTGGTGCAACCTCTCATAGGAGGACCAAACAAGGAGCTGCCCTCCAGAAGGAGCTTATAAGGTAACTTGGATTTTTTTTTTTTTTCAAATATGAGAAATATAAAATAAATACGAAATTTGAACCTTAAATTCTGATGAAGTTTGAGTTGTTTGTACTACTTTGATGTTTTTAGAACATAGATTAGCCATGAGTATTTCGTATTTTTCTCAAACTTTGGTAATTCACGTATTTATATCATGTTCGTATCATAATCATACTTAAAATATTATATAAATTTTGATACGTTAATAATTCGTATTATATCAATTTTAATATATTTAAATATTTATGTTGTGTTCATATTATTTTTTTATATTATATCATATTTTAATTTTTTATATCATATAATTATATCGTATCCGACTTTAACTTTAGGAGCTCTATATTTTTTCCGTTCAACTTAGGTAACTAATGAGCCTTTAAATTAGCCATAATAAGCCCAACACTCTTTCCACCATGTTTGGTAGTTGGATATTTTTCAGCTATCTGCCTTAGCAATTAATTAGGTGAAAGCCATGCACTTAACTTTCTCTTTTTTTCAACTGTCCAAACCTTTGTCTTCAATTTTTAGTAACTTTATTTATTTTTTTTTTATAAAAAATTCAAAATTGTCATGGAAAGGAGAATATGAATAACTCTACTGTTTTATAGATTTTGAATCTTTTTCATGTTATCTTTTAATGTTGTCCTTATAACTTATATACCTATGTTATCCATATTTTTTTATTTTTTTTTTAAAGTATTTGTGTTTGACATCTGTATTCGATATATATTCGGATATGAATATGAGATTATAATCTTTCAAATATATAAAAAATTAAATAAATTAAATATACATACCCGTATCAAATATAAACTAAGTATTATGAAATAATTGGACTAGACTAAGTCTATTTTTTCTTATTATTACTAATTTTTATTGCAAATGTACATGGGCTCCAAACATTAATAAAATATGCAATAAAATTGATTTGATTGTAGATTTTATTGTTATAAAATGAAATAATTCTTGAAGAAGGCTTGAGTCATACTGGTTCTAAATCTAATCATATTTTTTATAAATAAAAAAAAACGCGCATTCAAATAAATACATAGTATTAAGGTGACAGCATTAATTTTATTTTTGTTTTATTTTTTTATTTCCTTGGTTTTAATAAATTAAGCCTTAAATTATTTAAGTCTACGTGTGGTGGGACAAACTGAAAGACAATGAAATATTTTTATGGATTTTAAAATGGAAAAAGAAAAGGGAAAATCTTTTTTATTTATTTGGTGGTGAAGTTTAATTTAAGAAACATTAAAAAATAATTTTGCCAATCTCCAACACTTCAATTTTGCCAAGTCAAAAATGGGGAGATTTTTGCCAGAAAAAGAAAATTGGGAATTTAATTGCTCTCAATTGGGTCATTTACTGAATCTATTCAGACTTCTTGAAATAAATACATCCATAAATAATAAATTGTTGAGACTTGAGAGTACATGTTTCAAATAAGTAGATAGTACTATAAAAAAAAGATTTAAATAATTGAAAAATGATTTGACTAAAAATAGTCAAACCCAGCACTTAATATTAGGTAATTTCTGTAAAAATCCATATTTTCTAGTCAATTAATAGAGAGAGAAAAAATCTTCCAAAATAAATAAGATATATATATATATATATATATATATATATATAAAAATACTAGTCTTACCTGGAATAATAAAAATGGTAAAATTCTTGTTCTTGTATAAAAGTTGACTATTTATTTTAAGTCAATAATCAATAATAAAACTTGTTACTTTAGGACCTGTTAAACATAATATTTGTTAATTTAATTTTTCTTTCTCATTTTTTTGACTGGACTTGGATCCTGTCAAAAAGGCTATCCAGGGCAAGCTTTAGCTTAGACAATGGCTAACCTGCTTAAGAAATGACCTTGACATTGAATTTCAGCTTGCTATCAGAGCTACCCAGATTTTGTTAAATGTGGCTAAAAATAATTTTGTTGCAATAGGTTCTTGAATGCTGGAATTTTCGGCCAAGGTACCGAGTCGTGCCATACTTTGCCACACACAGCGACGAGGGCAGCTATGCTTGTGAGGATCAACACTCTTTTGCAAGGATATTCTGGCATTAGATTTGAGCTCCTCGAAGCCATTACTAAGCTCCTAAATGTGAATATCACTCCATGTGTGCCACTCAGGGGTTCAATTTCTGCTTCTGGTGACCTGGTGCCACTTTCCTACATTGCTGGTCTTTTGACTGGCAGGCCAAATTCTAAAGCTGTGGGCCCTAATGGTGAGGCCTTGAACCCTACAGAAGCCTTTAGCCAAGCTGGGATCAATGGTGGATTTTTTGAGTTGCAACCCAAAGAAGGTCTTGCTCTGGTGAATGGAACAGCTGTTGGGTCTGGCTTAGCTTCTTTGGTCCTTTTCGAGACCAATGTATTAGCTGTCTTGTCAGAAGTTTTATCAGCAATTTTTGCTGAAGTTATGCAAGGCAAACCTGAATTTACTGACCACTTGACTCACAAGCTGAAGCATCATCCAGGCCAAATTGAAGCTGCAGCAATTATGGAACACATTTTGGATGGTAGCTCTTACATTAAAGCAGCAGAAAAATTGCATGAAATGGATCCTCTTCAGAAGCCAAAACAAGACAGATATGCTCTTAGAACTTCTCCTCAATGGCTTGGCCCTCAGATTGAAGTGATTAGGGCAGCAACCAAAATGATTGAAAGAGAGATCAATTCTGTGAATGACAATCCTTTGATTGATGTATCAAGAGATAAGGCTTTACATGGAGGGAATTTCCAAGGTACCCCAATTGGTGTATCAATGGACAACACCCGTTTAGCCATTGCTGCAATTGGCAAACTCATGTTTGCTCAATTTTCTGAGCTTGTTAATGATTACTACAACAATGGTTTGCCTTCGAATCTGTCTGCAAGCCGGAACCCGAGCTTGGATTATGGTTTCAAGGGAGCAGAAATTGCAATGGCTTCTTACTGCTCGGAGCTTCAATTCCTTGGCAATCCTGTCACCAATCATGTGCAAAGTGCTGAGCAACACAACCAAGATGTGAACTCTTTAGGATTGATCTCAGCAAGAAAAACAGCTGAAGCTGTTGACATATTGAAGCTCATGTCTTCAACTTTCTTGATCGCCCTATGCCAAGCCATTGACTTGAGGCATTTGGAAGAGAATTTGAAGAACACCGTGAAGAACACAGTTAGTCAAGTGGCTAAGAGAGTCCTAACAATGGGATCCAATGGTGAACTTCATCCATCAAGGTTCTGCGAAAAGGACCTGCTCCGAGTTGTCGATCGCGAATATCTCTATGCCTACATTGATGATCCTTGCAGTCCAAGTTACCCATTAATGCAGAAGCTGAGACAAGTACTAGTAGACCATGCCTTGATGAATGGTGACAGAGAAAAGGATTCAACCATTTCAATTTTTCAAAAGATTGGAGCCTTTGAAGAAGAGCTAAAAACCCTTTTGCCTAAAGAAGTCGAAAGTGCTAGAATCGAATTTGAAAATGGAAATCCAACTATTCCTAACAAGATCAGAGAATGCAGGTCCTATCCATTGTACAAGTTTATCAGAGAAGTTCTTGGGACTAATTTGTTAACAGGTGAGAATGTAATTTCTCCAGGAGAAGAATGTGACAAGGTTTTCTCAGCAATGTGTGCAGGGAAGTTGATTGATCCTTTGCTGGATTGCTTGAAGGAGTGGAATGGTGCTCCTTTGCCTATATGCTAAGGTGTTTTACAAGTTTCAAAGCTGCAACAAATGCCACACTTTTTATAAGTTCTTTTATTTGTGCTCATAAGAGATATAACTTGTTTAGTTTTCCAATGAAAATTTGTCAAAAACAAAAACTAGTGCTGTTTTAAGTTTTTGTTTTTTGTTTTTGTTACTTTCTTTTGCATCAAGAACTTCATTACACCAAAATGTAATGAAGATAAAAGTGTTTTTAAACATTCATTAAATTACCCTCTCTTGCTCCTGCCTTTGGAAATGAAATCGTTTGAGCATGTGATAGAATTTCTTTTGGTATAAAAGAGGCCACATCTTGAGGATAGGGAAGGGGTTGCAGATGTTGAGATTCGAATTTCAAACCTACCGGATGCCACTTCTTAAGAGTGATTGTATAAATCGACTAGACTAAGTCTCGAATCCACCACCTCAGCTAGCCCCAACATTTTCCACATGGACTTGAACAATTACAAATCCAATGAGTTTATGATTGAATGAGCTTAATATTTTATGTTCAAGTTCTACCATTAAAACTAAAATTAAAATACCTATATATTAAAGTTGGATTTAGGAGGGGGTTGGAATTGCCTCATGAGGGTTTGGGATTGAGACAAGGAGCCTAATTGGCTCTCTTGTATAAAGTCATTTACCCTCCAAAACTTTTTTTTTTATATAAATAAAATGATATTTATAAAAGAAAAAAGAAAAAAATGATTTTTTTTCATTTTATTTTTTAAATAATTATTTTTTATGAAAATATTTACAAAAAAGGAGAAAAAATAAAATAAGCTTAACCTAATATTTTTCAAATTTTAAAATTTTTCCTATATACGACAAAGAAAATAATCATATTATTTAAATATTTTTAAATCAATTCAATTACTACAATTATATTAATATAAATTCAAATAATAATAATAAATATTTAAATTTAAGGAAAAATGGAAAGAAAGTATATATATATAAAAAAAAAAAAAAGAACAAGAGAAATCTATGCAAAAAGAACAAAGAAGCTAAGAAAAATTATGATGAAAAAGCATTACTTTAGGTTATAATGATAAATTCTATAAATTTAAATACTCATAAATATAAAATTTTACTATCATTATGCAAAATACTATACATAAAATTGATATCATTGATTTATTATTATTATTATTTTTTTACCGTTAGATTGTATAAGAGATGTTTTAAGATCATTAAAATAATAAAATACTCAAAAAAATTATTATTAAATTAAAATTTGTATCAATATTATTTAATTATTTTTTATTAAAATTAATTAAAATTTACTTTAACACATAAGTTATGTGCTATTTTAGAGGTGTCCATGAGCCGGACTGGGCCAGGCCTATATATGGTATCAACATCATATATGCTTGTGCAAGCCCGGCCCAAAATATGGACTTAAAATTTTGTCCAAACCTGCCCATATTTGTAAATGGATAGTCCAAATCCATTTAGACCCGTTCATAATAATTACTTTTCAAATGCATTGCCACAACTAATTTATTTATATTAACATTAACATGTATCTAAATTTACAATATAATACAAAATTAATAAAAATTGTAAAATTTCTTACAAATTTTAATTTTAAAAAAATGAAACCGCGGTATAATGTGGATTCATTTTTAGTTTGCAGTATAATAAGAAATCAATCATTTTTTTTTTCATTGCTATTGATGTTTTGACATTCCAACATGATGAGAATTTTTTTCTTTTTTCATTACGCTTCTAAATAAACTCTAAAAGAATTGAGATCAAAGTTCGATCTTTGGCTCCATCTTGTATTTCCTTGTATGTAGTAGTATGAATAAGAAAGAAAAAAAAAGTTGGATGAACAATGAATTTCAAGTTGTTCTTTGTGGCTAGAGTAGGTATTACGAGAAGAAGAAAAGAATATTGAAAGATTTAGGTTCATAGATATATGATTATCTATACCTATTATAATTATTTTTTAATTTTAAGAGGCTCAAAAGATTTTTTTTCAAATATCTCAGGGGTAATTTTGTCCTATCATGAAAAAAGAAAAAAAAATTAATGGGTTTGCTTGTCACGTGTTGAGCTTCTTTGCTCGACACGTGGCAAGTTTTTTTTAGTTTTAATTTTTTTAATTTTATTTTTAAATGATATATTTAAATAGGTTAGTATGCATGATAACTCATATGTTGATTTAAGATCCGTATCCAACCCGTTCGGAAAAACAAATTAAAAAATATATATTTTATTAATTATTTTTAGTTTTATTTTTATTTTTTAAAATGATGTATTTAAAGGGATTGGTCTACACGTTGACTTGCGAGTCAATTAGGATTCGTACCCGATCCGCACGAAAAAAAGTTAAAAAAGAAATTTTTTATTTTTAAAAATGATTTATTTAAAGGGGTTGGTTCGCATGTTGACTCTCGGGTACATTTAAGATTCATACCCGACCTGTTCGGGAAAAAAAATTATTTTATTAATTACTTTTAGTTTTTTATTTTTAAATAATGTATTTGAAGGGGTTGGTATGCACGTTGACTTACGGGTCGGTTTAAGATATGTACCCAAGACGCTCAAGGAAAAAAGTTAAAATAAGAAATTTATTTTATTAATTACTTTTATTTTAATTTTAAATGGTGTATTTAAAGGGTTGGTCTATACGTTCACTCACAGGTCGATTTAAGATCCGTAATCGACCTATTTGGAAAACAATTTAAAAAAGAAATTTATTTTTTTTATTTTTAAATGATGTATTTGAAGGGGTTGGTATACACGTTGACTTACGGGTCGGTTTAGGATATGTACCCAAGACGCTCAAGGAAAAAAGTTAAAATAAGAATTTTATTTTATTAATTACTTTTATTTTAATTTTAAATAGTGTATTTAAAGGGTTGGTCTATATGTTCACTCACAGGTCGATTTAAGATCCGTAATCGACCTATTTGGAAAACAATTTAAAAAAGAAATTTATTTTTTTTATTTTTAAATGATATATTTAAAGGGGTTGGTCTGTACGCTGACTCGCGGGTCGTTTTAGGTACCGTACCTGACCGGCTTGGGGAAAAGTTAAAGATAAATTATTTTATTAATTATTTTTATTTTTATTTTAAATGATGTTTTTTAAGGCGTAAGTCCGCACGTTGAGTCGTGGATCAACTTAGAATCCGTATCCGATCCGCTCGAAAAAAATAAACTCGCTGCTAATCTATGTAAAAAAATCGATCTTACGAGAGAATAAAATAAAAATCATAATTTTATTTTCTTATTTTTTACCTCTTATAAATAAAAATATACAGTATACAATAAAGTCTAAATATTTTTAAATATATATATATATGTAAATAACATTTGAAAATGCATTTATATTGCGTAATTTATAAATAAACAATTTTCATAATTAACAAAATATAATTATATTAATATTATTACAATTTAAAAATAAAAAATAAAAATAAAATAAAATATTATTATTTAATAAAATATAATTCAAAATAATTTATTATTATTAATTAATTATAAAAAAAATTTAAAAGTATCCGACGAAGCGGAGTCTTTTTTCTAATTTATATATTAATTTTGAGTCCTAGGGATCCAAGGGGATTTTTTTAAAAGTTCAAAAAAAAAATGTCTTATTTTGTCTGTTAGTGAGGGTAAAAAGTCTTTTGATTAAAATGGTTTGAAAAAAAAAAAAAAAAAGAGAGAGCTTAGTTGAAAGAGAGAAAATGAGATGAGGGGAAGGGAGGGGAGAGGAGAGAGAAGCAGAGAGAGATGGTTGAAGGGAGGCCAGACGGTGCTGCACCGGCGAGGGTGGCTGGCCGGAGAGGAAATGGAGGAGGAAAGGGGAGGAAAAAAAGGAGAGGAGCCGCTGATGACGAAGAAAGAGAGGAGAAGGAGATCGACGGGATGGGACGGGTCGTTTGCCTCGACGTGGCCGATGACGGTGCAGGCAACCGACGGCAAGAGGAAGAAGAAGAACAAGAAGAAAAAAAATAGAAATAGAAAGAAAAAAAAAACTATAGTTTTTGTTCTTTTATTATTGTTGTTTTAATTTTTTTTATAATTAAGAAAAAGGCAAAAGAAGAAGAAAAATGCAAAAAATAGAGAAAAAAAGAAAAGAATAAAAAATAGTTGTAGTTTTTTGTTTATTATTATTATTTATAATTTATTATTTTCATAAAAAATAAACAAATATATATTTAGTAAAAAAAATTTACATAAAATTGGATTTGTATGTATTAAAAAAATTACTAATATTTTTTAAAAATTCTCTTATCGATTTTTTAATGAATTTATGATTTAAAAATAATTATAATAGTTGATTTAGCACTTTTTATTTGTTAAAAAAAATAATGTTAAATCTTTTTTTTTTCTTTTTTGTATTTTCATTTGTTAAGTATTTTTTTAAATAATATAATAAAATTGCTCATATATATATATTTTAAAAATATATAACTCTTGCAGTATCACCAGAGTATTCGGTACCATACCAGTCGGTACGTACCGGTTTTAAACAGTACTAGTATCATATCGTTTCGATTTTTATACCGGTCTGTACCGATCAATACAGGTACGTATCGGTCCGTACCGGTTGGTACAAGAATTTGATTTTTTTTTATATAAAAAAATTACTTATTTGATTTTTTAAACCAATTTCTAATATTTTTTGTCTTGATCATTTTTATTTTTTTCATAATTACATTTAAAAATAAAATATGTTCATTAAATTATACTATTAAACTTAATTAATAATAATTTACTATATTTTAAAAATATTTTTATATTTATTTTATGTTTTAAAATTTTGGTTTTTAAATATTTATAATTTAAAAATTTATATTTGTATATAAACATATATATGTATGTAAGTAATTGAGGTATATTTGCATGTGTATATAATATATATTTTATTAAAGCACCTGAAAATAGGCTATATGTATATTTTTTGATTATCCATTAATGTCTTTTTTGATTATCAATCAATGTTCTCAGCTCAGCTCAAAACATTCTTTTAGAACAAAATACTATCTACTGTCCATATATAATTGTATATATATTTTTGTTGTAAAATAATAATTTTATATTGTAATATTACCATGAAAAAAAAAATACCTAAAACACCATAAAATACTTTTTTATCTTTATCTATACATGTCACCTCCCCTATCAAATCAAATCATACCTAATTTATTTTTTTTTGGTACATATGAATGAAGATAATTGCTTAGATAACACACGCTCGGCCACGCTACACCTAACAAATCATCTTGTAAATATCTTACAAAAACAACATGTGGATCATTCAACTTAGTAATCTCAGCATTGACATTGTGACATGGAGAAGCTAAAAAATTTGCACAAAAAAATATAATATAACTTTATATTTAATATTTTTCATAATTCAAAAGTCTCAAAAACACAAAATCAATCATCACTAATAGTCAATCAGCCACACTATTTATTTTACTATTCAAAATATATCATCCTAATAACATAAACATATAACATAATTGAACCTAATAACAAAAAAAAAAATCACAATAAATTGCCGATCACCTCCTTTAAACTAGAAGTTAAATTGTCATTGCCACCACACTGTTTCCTCCATTACCACCACCTCCATTTCCTCCATTGCCACCACCATCGTTTTCTCCATTCCCTCTCTTTCCATTATCATTTCCTAAGTTCCAAACAACCGGTCGTCTTGTACGAGCAACGAAATTAAGATCCAATAAACTCCTAATTGCATGCACATTGAACAGTTTCAAGCTCTGCACGTATTTCTTGAAATTACAACATTGTATCAAGAGAAAATAGGCATCAAACTTCCCTCTGATACCTTTCAAAATTTCCCAAACACTATTGTTTTATAGAAACCGCTAGTTTCCCAAACCTTATTGTTTTACAGAAACTGCTCCTCCAATAAGATCAAATTCATTCTTGACATGCATTCTCGACGGTGAAAACAAGCAGACCTACTGCAACAACCTTACCAATAAGCTTTTCTTTTTTTTGAAAGTTGCTTTACATTCGAGAGTTTTTACTTTTGCAGGTTTTTCAAGATCAGTGTGTGAAGCTTCTTCAAAATTGGGAATGGAGGTGCAGGTTCTACATTGTTGAGTTTTGAGAATTGAGTTGTAAGTTATCTACTGTTATTTTTTTTTTGGAGTTGAGGTGGAGGTGCAAGTTTATGAGAGTTGAGTGTTGAAAGGTGCAAGTTCTCAATTGTTAGGTTTTGAGAGTGGAGGATTGGAAGGTGACTTTGGAGCTTGTAAAATCTAAAATAAACAATGTACGAAATGTGCTGGTATGAAAGGGAAATTATGTATAGAAAAATATTAATATTATAAAAAAATAAGATAGGAAGGAAGAATTATAACATTCTCAAAAAAATTTCTTTCTGTGCAAACCGCATGCAAATTTACACTCGTTTTTAACAATCATTTTCCAAAAAAAATTCTTTCTGTGCAAATCTCGTGCGAAGTTACACTCTTATAAAAAAGAGTAAAAAAATGCAGAACTCTTTATCGAATATCGAATGCTCTATTTCGGATGTTCTTGCCACACCAAATGATAGTAGCGACTTTTTGAAACTCACAAAGAAAAAATTTAATCTTGTTAGTAGATAGTTGAAAAATATCGGTAAATCCAAAACGGTATATAGAAATAGGGGTGAGCAAAATCGGACTCGATTCAAAAAAATCGATAAAAATTTAAATTAAATAGTTTGGTTTATTCGAGTTATTGGAATTTTTGGACCAATTCGACTAAGTAACTCGAGTTATATAGTTTAGCTCGAATTTGATTTATATAACTCGAATAACTCAAAAATCCGAATAAGATCTCTATATCATTTGGTTCTGATACTAAGCTTTTGTTTTGCGTTTCCCTCTTTCTGTCTTTCCTCTTTTGCAATTTTGCCCATTTTTTCTTTCCATCTTCTACTATTTCCTTGTTTTTCTTTTTTTTTTCTTTCATAATTCAACAAATTCACGAATAACAATACAGAAGCGAATCACTCTATCGGATTGTTGGAAGAAAGATAGAAGTGAAAAAAAAAAGCGAAAAAAATAGAAGAAAGGACAAATATCCTTATTTTCGGTGAGCAAATCCTTATTTTCGATTGTATTTGAGATGGTTCACTCGTTAATGTTGGTCTATATTTTGCAGAGGATAAGTCGGCTGCGGCTATCAGTCAACCTGTTGAAGTGAGCTTCTTAAACCTCTTGCTTTCGCAAGTTGAAGCCCCCGAGAATGATTTGAGAAAATGACTTGCATCAGTTTCCTGATGCTATGGGATGAGAAATGGCCTCGGATATTCAAAGATAAAAGATTACTGGTTCTCTGGTGAGTAGCTTCTGTTTTGCCACATCTTACATTTTGAATTTTCAATAAAAAGTTTTAGGGGCAAAAAGCTTCAAAATAAGTGATTTGAGATTATGGGATTGGCTCTTAAATCAGGTAGGAGATTGTTCTTTTGTAAAATAATATAATATATAAAAGTAAATATTCTTTCGTATTTGTTATTTATTTTTCTCCTCATATTATGTCAAGTAGAAAGAAAAAAGTTCGTGTACCCCATTGTTGTTTGTCTGCTTGTATTCATTTTTTCTTTGTTTGCTTCTGGTGTTGTTTTGCTTGCTTGTCATTGCCCATTACGATTATATTTTTAGGAAATTATTATAAATTGATGTGCAACATGTGCTTTATGTTATTCATCCTATTCATGATCAGACCCTTTATCTCAATGAGAGACATAAAAAGCAACTGAAGGAGAAGTTCAATAAGATTTTGTTTTAATGTTTTTATTTTTTATTATTATACACTAAATCAACTGTTATCTTTTTAATGGCAAATTGTTTTACAGATGTTGAACCTTGGACATTTGACCAACATGTTGGTGAAGTTGTTTCATTCCCGCAGGATGACCACATCAAGTAAGAAATAAACAGGTGAGGTTCCTCTAGCTTTTAGTAGGCTTGTTTTTTATAAGTGATATGTGGCAATGCTAGAAATCCTATCTAGCTTTCTTATATGATGTGTTTGTGGTTTGTATTCCACTGAGATATATGTTTCTATGAGGTAGTTTGAGTGTCTGAACTCAAACCCTGATCTGTATTTACATATTATTTTTATTTCAAGTGCAAGGCATATTATATACTCATTTGATTATAATCAATATCAGTAATTCAGTATAAATCTCATTGACCTTTTGATGTGGCTTTACTTATTCAAGTTAACATTGTCTTACCTAATTTTCCAGTCATGCATTAAAGTAGCCCTTATTCAAGTTTGCTGGTGAAAAAGGGACAAGTTTTTGGAGTACCTGAGTCTTAAAGGTTGGTCTAATAGTTCTTGAAGTTGTTTTAACTTTGCTTTCTTTGATCCCTACCTTGATAATAGTACTTGAGTTGCATGAGCTTTGGTGGTTGTGCTTGATACTTTATGCCGGAACATATTAACTTACCGCATCTACTGGCAAAAAGGAAAATAAAGAATTAAGATTCCTTACACATGCAACCATTGTAGTCTTCAATAGGCTTGGATTCACATGCTTGGATTGTGTTAGATTGCTACACTTGTGATAGGTTCTTTAAGTCATACGAACTTGTAATAAATGTATATTTTTTAACAGGTTTAAGTTGTAAGAAAAATTATTTTAACTCGAATTGATTTATTCGAGACTCGATTCGGTAAAATTTCAAATTGAGTTTGGTTGACAAATAAGACTCATCAACTCGACTAATCCGATTTTTTTTTCACTCGATTCGGTTGAATGCTCACCCCTACACCTAAAAACATCGGTACCGATACGTATCAGTACTAGAACAAAAATGATACGTCCACCGGTACGGTACTGACTACTTTGAGTATTTCACATATAAAATTTTTAATTGCAATTTATTTTAGCTCAAAACCAACCATTTTTTTCTTTTATATGATGATATCCACCTAAACGCTGATAAAGATAGGCTTTGACCTTGGTTGGTGGCTGCACTTACGTTTCAACCAAATTTTTTTTTCAACCAACAAAATAATTTATATATAAAAGTTTGATTTTAATATACTGATGGTGATTTTTTTTTAATTTGATAAACGGATTAAAAAATTGTCACATATTTTACTTTTTTAATTAATTTTTTATTTTTTATTATACTTTATAAAATATATGTCATTCTACTAATGGTGTTTATAAAATCTAATAATTTAGTTTTTTTATAGATTTGGGATAGGGATTCGAACCCTGCTCTTTTGAGTAGGGGAACATGCACCAACCACTGAGCTAAAGGCTCGGATGCAAAATCAAATAATTTCACTGATAATACATATGATAATTTAATCATTATAAAACATAAATTTATATTTCATATATTATATATTATAACATTTTTCATCCATTTTATGATATGATACTCAATTATAAAATTAACTTCTATTCATTAAGCTGGCAGTTAATCCATTTTTTCATCTATTTTATAACATTTTTTCATCCATTAAGCTGGCAGTTAGATTATATGCCCCATCTTTAAATTTAATGTTGATTGCTCTCTATCAACTAATTAGTTTTACATTCTTGTGTTACTATAGGTGCAACTCAAAATTCAATCAGAGTTGCCCAGGTTTGCTATGTCATGTGACTTTAAATTTAGTTAGATTAACATTATTTGGGAATTCATTTTCTTTAATGTCTTTCAATATTGTGTCCCTTCCGGTAGATGCTTTAAATCCCTAGTGGAACTAGTTACATGGGTTGCATTGGTAAAGACAAGTTCGGAGAGGAAATGAAAAAGAACTCAAAGCTTGCTGATGTTAACGTAAGTTCCTATACATCATTGCTTTCCACTTTGAAACTTATTGTGTTTGCTTTGAGATTTAATTATGTTTGATCAGGTGCACTACTATGAGGGTGAGACTGCACCAACAAGGACATGTGCTGTTAGTGTTGTCGGTGGTGAGAGGTTAGTTGCTCCTATTGCCTGATCTGAAATCCTGCTGTGTGACTGGAATAATCCAATTGCGTAATGCCAACTGTTTTGTTTAGAATTTTTAATCTGTAAGTTGTTTTCTCTGCACGGATGCGGTTGTAGGAAAAAATCTAATCAGTGTATTTTCCTATTACTCAAATGTGAATGAGATATTTTTTCGTCTTTGGGTTGCTTAATCTAGGAAACCTGCATATCTAGTGGTCATATTTTCTTACTCCTCAGATTATCTTAGGTAAAAGTAAGCTCACAAGTGCGTCCATCAAGGTTTATCTTAGTGCAGATATGTTTTATAGATGTCTGGAGTGTAGGGAAAATTAACCGAATAAATCTGTTTTGAATACACCATGCAAGTCTCAACCAAAATGCTATGAGGTTTATTGTGCTTCTGATCATGCATAATTGTTATGCCTATCTTGGTAATGTTATTTGTGAATTTGTTGCAATTCCCAAAAGCTTTCTAGATTTGTTAAGTTTTATTGCTATGCCTAGTCATGAATCTCAACATTTACATTTATTATTGGGGACCAAAAGCATGTTCATAGTGTTAGCTTTTATTGTTTTACGGATCTATATATATATATATTCTTACATATGGGAATTCAAGTTTCCAATCCACCAACATCGAGGGTTTCACCAGCAGCTCATAGTGACGATGGCTTGAGTGGAGAGTTTGGTGATAATGTTCAGGACGATGTAGCTGGGCTCAGTGGAGATGCTGATGATGATACTTGATTTGAAGTATGTTTTAATGAATATTCTCAAACTTTTAATATTTATCTTAACCAACATGGTTCAAGTACGATTGATAATAGGTTAGGACTATTTTAGCTATTATCCTGATATAGTTTAACCTATGAACTACTTTATTACATTTAATGGTTAAATTAATTAAGTACTCTTAGTAGATTTTTTGTGATAAATTTTGATTATGGTTGATTGGTTGTAGTTGATATTTGATTGTGGTTGATTTGCTTGGTTGTGGTTGTTTTTTTGGTGGTGCAATGATTTGTAACAGGATTTTGTGACAGATTATAAAACTGTGACAGGAATTGTGATAAATAGTGACAAATGTTTATAATTTGTGACGGAATGAGACAATTTGTGACAGAAGCAGTGACAGATCGTAAATGTGTGACGGAATAAGATAATATATAGTAACGAAACCAGTGACGGATTTTATATTTTGTGACAGATTACCAAAGGATTTAGTGACAGAAATAGTGGCGGAACTTATATGAGACAAAAATTTGTGACAATATGTTTGTGACAGAAAATAGTGACGGATTTTAAACTTCTATATAAATAATGGAATATGGTGACTGCAGTGGCAGCTGCCCGAGTCAACAAAAAACTGTGACAGAAATTTAAAAGTTTGTGAAGGAAAAACCTGTCACAACTTTGTGACGGTATTATCAGTGAGGGGGGTATCCATGTCGAAAAAAATCCATTACTAAATTACAACAGTGACAGATTTATAGCATTCAGTGATGGATTTTTTCATCACTACTCAAACAGTTTTCGTCACTAAATTCTTATTAAGTTTTTTACATATGCAACATGAGTTATAATATTTGAAAATTGAAAAAAGTTATTTTATTATAAGATTTTTATATATTCTTTGTAATTTTAATATCATATATAATATTTAAATATAATGTTTTCGTAATATAGTTGTTCATGGGTTGGGTCAAACCAAACTTGGATAGCAAAAAATTTTATTTGCCTAGCCCAATCCAACCTAAACCTGCTCATGAGCCGGGCTACCCATCCAAACCCGAAGCCCGTCCGACATTTGGGAGGGTTTGGACAAAAATTTTAAACCCGAAAAATGGGCTTGGACAAAATTTTAGGCTCATTTTCTAAACGAGCTGAGCCTTGGGCAAAAAATTTTAGGCCCGATGGGTTTTTTTTAGATCTGGGATTTGCTCAAATTTCTTTCAGACTTTTTGTCTAATTTGGTTGATTTGGTACGACTAATGGTCATCTTTTGTCATTTTGGTTTGGTGAGAATCCAATTGGATCAGGGCTCAGCAGCAACTGCCACCAAGACCATGCTGGAGGGTATTGGTGCCTTTTACAAGGTTCGGTTCTACAACTTCATTCAAGTTTTGATTTTTTTCTTTAAGCCATATGTATGATTGATTTACATTTTCAGGCATTAGATTTTGTTATAGACTTCTGAGATCTGTTTTAGAAGCTGAATCTTTTATTTTTACATCAAGATTTCTTGAAGCGTGAAATCTTGATTTTGTTCTTGAATTTGGGCGGGCCGGACCCGGGTATCATTTTAATAATATGGGCCGGGCTTGGTCAAAATATTTTGCCCATATTTCGGGCCGGGCCTGGCAGATACAAATGCCCTTAATATCCTACTTGGCCCGGTCCGACCCATGAGCAGGTCTGGTACAACTCGTATGGCCTTTGATGCATTTTTTTAATATTAAAAAAATATTTTTATATTTAAATATATTTTATAATTAAAATTAAATAAAAATATTTTTAAATTAAAAAAATAAATTCGAGTTGGGCTTAAACTTTAAAAACTTATTTGGGCCGGGCTATCGAACTAGACGGATAACTAAGCTCTTGGACAAGTCTATTTCATAACAATTTATTTTTACTTTATATATATATATATACACATATTCGGCCCTCCTTAATAGTATTTCTGGCTTCGTCCTTGTTTTCTTGATTTTTTTTAACTCCTTTTATATTAAAAATCATGTTATATCAATTTTATTAAATTTTTTAATATTTAATACATTAAAATCATTTTTTTTTAAAAACTAGATGAAAATCAATGTGAGCATACATTTTGGAACACAAGGAGTAAGTATCATCATCTCAATCAATCTTCTTCTTTTCCTTTATCAACTTTTTGTATCTATAGTAAATTATTATTTGTAACAAAAAATATCACACATTTAATACTATGAACTATTTTTTTAATAATTGAAATTGTTAAAGATTGAATTATAGTAATTAGAATTAAAAATTCAATATTCTGTTAATAGATCATATGACGGTTGGCATACAATATGAGTTATGTCGAGGAAGAAGTATGTATGTATATGTATATTGGATTATTATTCAATACATGATGCATTTGTAGTATTTTTTTTTTTTTTTTTAATTTTACAAGCAAATTTAAAAGATTGACACATTATCATTTAAAATATATATAAAAAAATGAATTACTTAATTATTAAATGAATGCACAGTAATTATATAAATTTATTTATAAATCACTTTTAAATGTATAAAATAGAATATATTTGGAGGTCCCATAAATTCATATTCTAAGTTGTATACCTCTTGAATCTTGATCAAGAGATAAACATTCATTTAGCAGATATACACCTTAGATGTCCCTTTCCATCAAATTTTATTTTATATGTCTTTTCATGCAAGTGGTCTAATAATAATACACCCAATCTTTTACCTCATCAAAGCAACAAAAATCATGAAAAACACTTTAGCCTATTTCCACACTCCCCTGCTAACTTGCATTTGATGAGTTAATCAAAACCTAGCTTTCTCTCTTTCTGTTCTTTGCCGCTTGTGAAGAGTAATGCCAAGATTTTCAAGCAGTTCCCCAGGTTTTAATTTTATTTTCCCATTTCATTGATAGAATTTTAACTCAAAAAGTTTCAATTTTGTACCTTAAAGTTTGCGACTTTATGTAGTTTCAATTGAAGAAAACAAGGAAACAAGAAAAACCCATGTTTGAAAACATGTCAAAAACATTGAATCTAGAGTTTTATTAGAGAATTGGGTTTTGTTATTTTTATGTTTTACTTTGAAACTACCATGATCAATGTATGGTAAAGGTTAATTTTTTAATTAGTTTATGTTGTTGTTGTTGTTTTAAATCTTTGTTGTAGATGGGAAATGTGGAAATACCAAAATGGCTTAAAGGGTTACCATTGGCACCTGAATTTAGGCCAACTGATACCGAGTTTGCTGACCCCATTGCATATATTATATATATCAAAGATTGAGAAAGAAGCTGTGGCTTACGGTATATGTAAGATTATCCCACCATTGCCAAAACCATCAAAACAGTATGTTTGTAACAATTTGAATAGGTCATTGTCCAAGTGTCCTGAATTAGGAAGTGATGTGGATGTGTCAAAGAATGTTGGTTCTGTTTCGAGTTCTAGAGATGGTGGTGGTGAGGAGGGGGAAGGAAGGGCGGTGTTTACGGCTCGATGTCAGGAGTTGGGGCTGAGTGGGAAGAGAATGAAAGGGGTGGTTAGTAGTCCACAATGTGGTGTTCAGAAGCAAGTGTGCAAAGTGGGGAGATTTATAGGTTGGAGCAGTTTGAGTCCAAGTCCAAGACTTTTACAAAGAGTTTGTTTGGTGTGCTTAAGGAAGTATCGCCGTTGCATATAGAGGCATTTTTTTTGGAAGGTAGCTTTAGAGAAGCCTATATATGTGGAAAATGCTACTGATGTCCCAGGATCAGATTTTGGGGAGCCAGAGGATCAATTTCAATATTTCCATAGGAGAAGGAGGAAGAGGATGTCTTATAGGAGGCAAAGCTCTGATTGCAAGAAAAATGAGATGGATACGGTAAAGAATTCACATATTGATGAGATTAAAGATACTTCCATTAAAAATGATGCAGGTACATGTTTAGAAACTCCAAAGTCATCTACTGCATTGTCAACCATGGCATCAGATGGAAAATTTCATTCTAAATGGAAGAGTGGAAATGTTAGTAATGATATTGAAGGTAGTGCAGGTTGGAGCTTTCAAACAGTCCTTGGAACCTTTAAGTGATCGCTCAGCTGGCTCACTTACACGTTTTATGACTGATGATATTCCTGGTGTTACTTCTCCCATGGTTTAAATTGGCATGTTGTTTAGTTGGTTTGCCTGGCATCTTGAAGATCACGAGCTTCACAGCATGAATTTTCTTCATACTGGCTCTTCAAAGACTTGGCATGCTGTTCCTGGAGATTATGCATTTGCTTTTGAGGAATTTATCCGCAATGGGGCTTATGGTGGTAATATTAACCGCTTAGGTATGTATTTTTTCATTTCTTATTAAGTCTTTGCGAATTATCTGGGGATTCAAAAACAGATTGCATGCTTTCATTTCATGGTTTAGGGGTTATAGTAGATATTTTGTTGGACTCTCTAATATGGAATTGCTTCAATTTTGTTGCTCACTAGTTACAGAATATGTTGCAGGCTCATGAATTATGATTTTTGCTAAATTCTAAGTATGTTTAGACTGATCTCCCTTTGAGTAAATATTTGACAACTATGGGAACTTAGTTGATTGTTGCAACTTTTGTATCTTTCTTGTAAATCAGTTTCAGTTTCCTTTATTGTCAGCTGCTCTGTCCTTACTGGGTGAGAAGACAACTCTTCTATCGCCTGAGTTGATTGTCGCATCTGGCATTCCTTGTTATAGGTGAGTTGCTTGTATTCTTTTGAATAATTTTATCTTAGGTCTGCCCCCACCCCCTAATGATTTTGAAATTAAGATGTGAGAATGTTGACATCCCATACTTGGAAAAATTTTGAGGTTTGGTTTGTACAACAGAGTCTGCCATTTGGTGTTTTCTTCTGAATGTTTTGAAGCTCTACTCATGTTTATATTGTTGTTTCTTTAGGTTAATACAGAATCCTGGTGAATTTGTTGCGACTTTTCCAAGAGCCTACCATGGAGGATTCAGCCACGGTAATTGCTTTATAGTTGGTTTTTACCTTTATGAGAATTTTATTGGTTTTCTAGTTCTTGACTGGGGATTTAATGCATGCACATTTATGTTACTGACTGTTAGAACTGCAAAATGGAAATTGTGAGAAAAAAATTAAGTGAATGTGTTGGTTCTTTAATGGCATAATATATCCAAGAAAAGGGTATTTTCCATTTTCTTTCTGGATAGGCATATCTTTTAGCCTGGCATGATCTTGTGTTGAAGGAAAAGAAGAAATAGTATTTCTGTATTTCTTATCTGTTTTATGTACATCAGAAGGCCTTTTATAAGCCAAAAGAATCAAGTAAGTCAACTCTACAACTAGGAATTAAACCAGGAAAAAAACTATCCCTGTAATTAGGGAATAAATCAAGCACAACAATAAAAGAAAATATTCTCCTAAAAATCAGTAGTAATATCTGCCTAAGAATCAACAGTTACTGCAGTCAATGTAATTCTGCAAATCTGTTTTCCAACACTCCCCCTCAAGCTGGGAAGTAAATATTTTCCATTCCTAGCTTGCTCACAAGTCTTTGAAATGTAGGACTAGTTAATCCTGTTAGAACCGAAACAGAAACAGAATAGAAACAAAATATACTAAGAAAACTGAACAGAAACAGAAAATGCCAAGAGAGAAATTGGAAAAGTGTGCTGACTGTCAGCCCCCCCTTCCCTTCTTATACATCTATGTATTCTATACATGGAAAGCTCATCAATTACTCTACACTGTAATCCCTATCATTGTGCCTAAATATCTGGTATCTAATCCCTATCATTGTGCCTAAATACATGGGAATTAGTCCCTAATGTTCAGCCTATATACATGGGAATTAGTCCCTAATGTTCAGCCTATATACATGGGAATTAGTCCCTAATGTTCAGTCTATATACATGGGAATTAATCCCTATTATTCAGCTTATATAGACAGCTAATAGTCCTAAAATAGATATGGTAACATCCCCCCTCAAATTGATGCTGGTAAGTCAACCAGCAACAATTTGCCAACAAGAAATTGATGCCGCTGTCGAGTCATAGCTTTGGTGAAGACATCAGCCACTTGGAGATCAGAAGAGATGTGAGGAAGAGATATCACCCGATTTTCCAAGGTATCTCGAATAGAATGACAATCAACTTCAATGTGCTTGGTGCGTTCATGGAAAACAGGATTGGTGGCAATCTGAATAGCACTAGTGTTATCAGCATGTAGAGGAGTAGAAGTAGTCTGAGGAAACCCAAGCTCTTCAAGAAGACCACGTAACCATACGATTTCAGAACAAGCAGTAGACATTGCACGATACTCGGCTTCAGTAGATGATTTAGAAACACGATCTTGTTTCTTACACCTCCAAGGAATTAAAGCATCACCTAAAAACATACACCATCCCGTAGTAGATCGACGTGTATCTGGACACCCAGCCCAATCAGCATCACTATAGGCAACAAGTTGAAGAGAGGAGCCAGTAGGGAAGAACAACCCACGAGTAGGTGAACCTCGAAGATAGCGAATGATGCGTCGAACTGCAGCAATATGTAGATGCCGAGGAGAAGACATAAACTGACTGACCTGATGAACAGCATAGGAGATATCAGGTTGCGTAGTGGTCAAGTAGATAAGACTCCCAACCAGGCGCCGATAGAGAGTAGGATCATCGAGAATATTCCCTTCATCTTTCCTGTATTTGACATTTACCTCCATAGGAGTATCAACAGAAGAAGTGTCCTCCAAACCAGCTAAAGTAATAAGATCTTGAATATACTTATGCTGGTTTACAAAAATACCATTGGCCCGATGATGGACTTCTAATCCTAAGAAGTATGTAAGCTGGCCAAGATCTTTCATATGAAAAGTGGCATGTAACATCTGCTGAAGCTTAGTAATCAAATTGCCGTCAGTACCAGTAATAATAATATCATCCACATAAACCAAGAGAAGGACTATACCCGATGCAGACGTATGAAAGAAGAGAGAAGAATCATACTGACTTTGTGTAAAACTGAAGGAAATAAGTGTACTGCGAAACTTCTCAAACCAAGCCCGGGGTGCTTGCTTGAGTCCATACAAAGAACGCCTTAGCTTACAGACATCATGAGGAGAAGAAGTAGTCATGCCAGAGGGAAGCTTCATGTAAATCTCTTCCTGGAGATCACCATGAAGAAAGGCATTCTTCACATCCATTTGATGCAGTTGCCACGACTGTCAAGCAACAACAGCTAAGATGGTTCGAACCGTGGTCATTTTGGCAACAGGAGCAAATGTCTCCTCATAATCAATCCCATATTCCTGTTTGTTACCGAGAGCTACAAGGCGAGCTTTGTACCTGTCCAAAGAGCCATCAGAACGAAGTTTTACAGAGAAAACCCATTTACTCCCAATAGGTTTGACTGTAGGAGGACAAGGAACAATATCCCAAGTGTGATTCTCCTCAAGTGCTTGAAGTTCTACTCGCATTGCATTTTGCCAACACTCATGTTCCATGGCCTGTTTGTATTAAGAGGGAATGGAAATAGTAGATAAAGTAGTGACAAGAGAAACAGGAGAGAAGAAACCATACCGATCAGGGGGTCGAGAAAGACGAGTAGACCGACGAAGAGTGGTGGAAGCAGGAGCATGATCAGGTGCCGAGGCAAGATCGGAAGGAGGCACAGAGGAAGTGGAACCAGACTCATGTCTTCTCCGTCGTCCATAGACAAAACCAGGTTTAAACCTTTCTACAAGTGTTGGGGAATCAGAAAAACTAGGCAGAAGGGATAATGTTGCAGATGGCAGCTCAACATGAGATGGAAAAAAATATTGATTTTCAAAGAAAATCACATTCTTAGAAACTCTTATACGACGAGCCTGAGGATCATAACAAACATATCCCTTTTGAGAGATAGCATAACCAAGAAAAACACACTTAACAGACTGAGCAGTAAGTTTATGACGTTCATGAGTAGGGAGATGCACAAAACAAACACAACCAAAGGTACGTAGATCAGAATAGGAAGGAGAATGACCAAACAACTTAAAGAAATGAGAAACATGATTTAACGTAGGAGAGGGTAAGCGATTGATCAAATGAACAGTAGTAGAAAGTGCTTCACACCAAAAACGAGGAGGAACAGATGATTCAAGTAAAATAGTTCTTACCACATCAAGAAGATGTCGATTTTTCCTCTCAGCAACACCGTTTTGTTGTGGTGTCGAAGGACAAGAACGCTGAGAGAAGATCCCTTTGCTTTGAAGAAAATTTTGAAACTCATTAGACATGTATTCACCGCCCGAATCAGAGCGTAATACTTTGATGCTGGTAGAAAATTGAGTTTCAATAAGTGCAAGAAAGCGCTTAAAGACTAAAACAACTTCGGCCTTAGCCCGAAGGAAGTAAACCCAAGTAAACCGACTAAAATCATCAATGAAGGTAACAAAATACTTGTAATGCGCATGAGAAACAATAGGTGCAATCCCCCAAACATCACTATGAATAACATCAAAACATTGTGATGCACGATGCATGATGAGGAAAGGGTAGAATTTTACTTTTGCCAAGTTTGCATGATGGACAATCAAAAGAGAGATCAAGAGAAGAACATGCTTTATTTCCCAATAATCCTGAATGTGACAAAGTACGAAGTACATCAGAGTTTGGGTGACCTAGACGTCTATGCCACAGATTATTTCTAGAACCAACAATATTACATGCAAATGAAAGTAAAGGAGAACTAGGGATAATAGTGGAAGGAGAAACATGAAGAGGAAAGAGTCGGCCCACTTTAGGCCCTTTCGCGATCATCTTCCCTAACACTTGATCCTGCACAACACAACCAGAACGAGAGAAATGGACATTACAATTATTATCAACCAATTGACCAACAGAAATAAAATTTATGGAGAGGGCAGGAGACACAAAAACATCAGTTAAGGAAGAGGAAAGATCACCAACAGCACTGATAGGCAGAGAACTGCCATCAGCGGTGTTAATTGTCAGATTTCCATCGTAATTTCTGACATTGGAAAGAGGGACAACAGTATTGGTCATATGATTAGAGGCACCAGAGTCAAAATACCATGGCTTAGAAGAAACTTTATGATTACCTGAGAGTCCAAAAGTAGAAAAAGCAGAAATGATCATCTGTTGTACCATTTCAGGAGTGAGTGTGTTCGGGTTTGCTAAGGTTGTAGAAGAAGGAATAGGAACAACCGGCGAGGCAGCAAGCAATGCAGTAGAACAAGAAGCACCAGTGGAGGCATGATAGGCAGTACCCGGCTTCCGTTCAGGTCGAATGGGACAAGCAGAGATGATATGACCCTGTTTCTTGCAGTAGTTACAGAACTTCTTGGGACAATCCCGAGCAATATGACCAAAAGCTTTACAACTAAAGCACTGGACAGCACGCATATCTCTACCCTTATTCCTTTCCTGTGCTGCATAAGCCATAGAGACAGGTGCACTAACATTAGCCCGATGTTCCATGGCAGCCTGAGTTACCAAACGCTGCTCCTCTCGAAGAAGTTCACTCAAACAGGCATCCAGAGATGGTACAGGATGACGATTCATCAGATTAGACCGAGCAATTTCAAAATCAGGTCGTAGCTTCATCAAGAATTGATCGCGCTTGCTAGTTGCATGCACGGCCTGGACAGCAGAGAGAGTTGCAGTAGGAACATTAGCATAAACAATATCCGAATAATCAGCCCAAAGGGTTTGAAAACCAGAAAAATATTCCTCAATTGAGAGACTTCCCTGTCTGAAATTAGCCATCTCATATTCCAGTTGAAATCTCCTAGCGGAGTTGTCTTGATTGTAAAATGTGTTGAGATAATTCCACATAGTAGCAGCGGTTTTATAAGGTTTCAGGTTGAGAACAAGATGAGGCCCAACCGAGCTAAGGATCCAAGTCATAACCCTAGCATCTTTAATTTCCCACTTAGACAAAGCCTCCGCATCTAGAGGTGCGGGAGCACTCCCATCAATATGACCCCACAATTCTTTTCCTTTCACAAATAATCGAAATTGAAACTCCCAAGCAGAATAATTTTTGCCAGTAAACCTAATAGGAAACGATTCCAACTTATCCGATGACATGATGCAACCAAGATGCAGAAAAAATATCCCACCAAATAAAAACACCTCTAGAAAAAATACCCAAGAAAAAATAGCCACAAAATCGAATCAACACCCACTGTTGATGTCGACAGAAACCCAAAAAATACCCACTGACCGAATCTGAAACCCAAGAAAAAAATATGCTCACTGACTGAAACTGAACAGAAGAACAGAAACCAAGAAAAAAAATGCCCACTGACCGAAACTAAACCCAAGAAAAAATCGAACCTGCTCTTGATACCATGTTAGAACCGAAACAGAAACAGAATAGAAACAGAATATACTAAGAAAACTGAACAGAAACAGAAAATGCCAAGAGAGAAATTGGAAAAGTGTGCTGACTGTCAGCCCCCCCTTCCCTTCTTATACATCTATGTATTCTATACATGGAAAGCTCATCAATTACTCTACACTGTAATCCCTATCATTATGCCTAAATATCTGGTATCTATTCCCTATCATTGTGCCTAAATACATGGGAATTAGTCCCTAATGTTCAGCCTATATACATGGGAATTAGTCCCTAATGTTCAGCCTATATACATGGGAATTAGTCCCTAATGTTCAGTCTATATACATGGGAATTAATGCCTATTATTCAGCTTATATAGACAGCTAATAGTCCTAAAATAGATATGGTAACAAATCCCTTTGTTAGGAAATCTGCTAATTGATCTCCAGTAGGGACATAAGGTGTACATATCAACCCACTCTCAATCTTCTCCTTTATGAAGTGTCGATCTACTTCCACATGTTTGGTGCGGTCATGTTGCACTGGATTATGAGCAATGTTGATAGCTGACTTGTTGTCACAATATAACTTCATCAGACTCTCTATTGTAATCTTCAAATCATTTACGATCATTTTTAGCCATAGTAGTTCACACACTCCTAGTGCCATGGCTCGAAACTCTGCTTCTGCACTCGATCTAGCCACTACTGGTTGTTTTTTGCTTCTCCAAGTAACCAAATTGCCTCCCAGAAAAGTGCAATAGCCAGAAGTTGATCTCCTATCTATGACCGAGCCTGCATAATCTGCATCTGTATATACTTCCAAACACAGACTTCAACTTTTCCTGAAGAGAATTCCTCTACCTATGTTAGCCTTTAAGTACTGCAATATTCGATATACTGCCTGGAGATGGACTTCTTTTGGATCATGCATAAATTGACTTACTACACTCACTGCATATGCTATGTCAGGTCTAGTGTGTGATAGATAAATCAACCTCCCAACTAGTCTTTGATACATTCCCTTATCCACAGGTTCATTTTTAGCTGCATCTCCCAGTTTGTGATTATGATCTATGGGTGTCTCTGCTGGTTTACAACCAATCTTCCCTGTCTCCTTAAGTAAATGTGTTAAATACTTCTGCTGTGAGATAAAGATTCCCCTTTTTGACCTAGCCACTTCAATACCCAAGAAGTATTTTAGCTTGCCAAGATCTTTTATTTCAAACTCTTTTGCTAACCTAGCTTTAAGAGCTTCTCGTTCTTGGTGATCATTACCAATGACAATAATATCATCAACGTACACAATGAGTGTAGTAACTCCCCCTGATGCAGAGTGCTTAATAAACAAGGTGTGATCTCCTTGGCTCTGTTTATACTTCAGAGCTAACATGACCTTAGTAATCCGTCCAAACCATGCTCTTGGAGATTGTTTCAACCCATATAATGCTTTCTTGAGTCGACACACCCTACCATTTCTGTCTGCATTAAATCCTGGAGGAATTTCCATGTAAATTTCTTCTTCAAGATCACCATGCAAAAAAGCATTTTTTACATCAAACTGCTGTAGTGTCCAGTCAAAGTTTGCTGCAAGACTCAGTAGTACCCTTACAGTATTCATCTTTGCTACTGGTGCGAAGGTTTCTTGATAGTCCACACCATAAGTTTGTGTATACCCCTTGGCCACCAATCTTGCCTTATATCGTTCAAGGGACCCATCTGCATTATATTTCACTGAAAATATCCATCTACATCCCACGAGTTTCTTCTCTTTTGGTAATTCAACAATCTCCCATGTTTTGTTTTTCTCAAGTGCATCCATCTCCACTCTCATTGCTTGTTTCCATTCTTCACTATTTAGTGCCTCAGATAGGGTTTGAGGGATGGCTATGGAATTTAGGTGAGTGAGGAAGGCCTTATGTGAAGGTGAGGTTTTTTCAAAAGACACAAAGTGAGAAATTGGATGTTGTGTGCATTTTCTAGTAGCTTTTCTTACTGCAATGGGTAGATGTAGATCATCATTAAAAGTAACATCAGTAGAAGTATTTACCTCACAATTTGCTTCACTTCCAAGCATTGGTTCTGACCTTTGGACATGTTCTGGATTAGCAATGGATCCTTTCTTTCTTGAGTAAACTTGCAATGGCTTTGTGAATACTGGATCCTCTTGGCTGTCTATGGCATGATCAGGTTTGGTTTCACTGTTTTGGGCAGGTTTGGGGTTACTGTTTTGGGCAGAATTAGGCATGGCAGAATTAGGCATGGAGTTGGGGTTACTGTTTTGGGCAGAATTTGGCATGGAGTTGGGCATAGGTGAATGGGTAATAAGACTAGGTAGATGAAGGAAATCATCCTTCTCTTCATGAGTAGGTGTCTCCCCCTGAAGAGAAGGATGAAAGTAACTCTGAGACTCCACAAATGTGACATCGATGGAGACATGTTTTACGAGTCGGAGGATGATAGCACTTATACCCCTTTTGAGTGGAAGAATATCCCACAAACACACATTTGATTGCTCTAGGATCAAGCTTGCTTCGATTATGAGCATGAACATGGACAAATAAGACAAACCCAAAAACACGAGGAGTCAGGCGATTAGGAATAGGAAAATCTGGAAAAAAAATTGAGAACACTTCCCAAGGACTCTTAAAGCCTAAAACCCGAGAGGGAACTCTATTAATGAGATGAGTGGCTGTAAGTACAGCTTCTCCCCAAAATTGTTTTGGAACTTTTCTCTATAAAAGGAGGGCACGGACTGTGTCAAGAAGGTGACCATTTTTCCTTTCTGCCACTCCATTTTGTTGGGGTGTATCAACACACGAGGATTCATGAATAATTCCTTCCTTTTGAAGAAATGGGGATAACACTTGATTAAAATATTCACTAGCATTATCAGTTCGCAATCTTTTTATCCTCACACCAAATTGATTTGTTATCATGTTGTGAAAATTTTGAAAAACTTTAATCACATCAGATTTTTGTTTCAAGAGAAAGACCCACGATAGACGATTACAATCGTCAATGAATGTAACAAACCACCGAGCCCCAGAAATATTAGCTACCTTGATGGACCCCAAATGTCACTGTGAATCAATTGAAAAGGAAATGAAGATTTTTTATTGCTCAAAGGAAAGGAAATTCTTTTGTGTTTAGCAAACTCACAAATATCACAATGAAACTGTTGGATATCAATATTTCTGAATAGAGAAGGAAACATCATTCTAGGAACTCTAAAAGGTGGGTGACCAAGTTGAAAATGTCGAAGCCAAATTTGGTCTTTATTTTGAGTACTTGTTTCAGACATGAGCATGGATGAGTAACCAGCCCCAGTGTTCACATAGCCATCTGGGAACTCAAGATAGTAAAGTCCATTGCTTTCCTTAGCACGCCCAATCGTCTTCCCCGTAACTTGGTCCTGAAACACACAATGTGTAGGCAAAAAAAAAAAACAAGTTACAATTTAGATCTTTTGTAATTTGTTTGACAGATACAAGGTTGGTAGACAGTTTTGGCACATGTAAGACATTATTCAAGATTAAGGATTGTCCTATATGAATGTCTCCTTGGCCAGCTACTGTTACTAAGGAACCATTAGCTATAGTAATTTTTTTATTGCTAGGACATGGGCTGTAAGTGGAAAAATTGTGGGAGGAGTAGGTCATGTGGTCGGTTGCTCCGGAGTCAATGATCCAAGAGTCAAATGAGTTAGGTTTTGAGACACTAAGAGCACATGGAGAAGGAAACTTACCTGAGAGTGCTAATGAACATGCACCTGAAGTTTTTTCTAGTGAGTCAAGGAGCAATCTCAGTCGATCAATATCATCTTTATTGAATTCTCTATCACTTGGAGTAGTCTGATCAGTGAGATTACTGGTGATGTTGGCTTGAGCAGAATGTGCTTGCCCCCTCTGTTGCCATTTTCGGTTAGAGTTCTGTGGCCTCCCATGAAGTTTCCAGCAGTTTTCCTTTGTGTGTCCAGGCTTTTTGCAGTGGTTACACATCAAATTCCCTTTACTCGTGTTTCTTGAATCTGATTTTCTGCTGTCCGCATTTGCTGTAGCAGATTTTCCTGAAACCAGTTCAGTTGTGAGCAACGCTGATCCTTCTACTGGTTGAACAGCAAGCATGACTCCCCTCCTGCTTTCTTCAGCCCGGATAATAGATATTGCTTCATTCAATGAAGGCATATCTTCCTTTCCTAAGATTTGTACCCGTACTAGATCAAACTCAGCATTGAGGCCAGCCAAGAAATCATAGGTTCTATCATTCTCTATGAATTTTTTTAAAATGACCACATCCTCACTGTTCTTCATTTCAATGCACCGGTAATGATCCATCTCCTGCCATAAATTCTTCAAAAGATTGGCATACTCCGTGACTGATTGATTTCCTTGTTTCGTAGCAGAGATTTTTGTCTTGATCTCAAAGATTTGTGCACATCATGCTTCTTTGAATATGTTTGACGAATAACATCCCATATCTCTTTGGCAGTGGTTAAGAACATACAGGTGTCACTTATTTCGGGCACCATGGCATTCCACAGCCAAGACATGACCATGGAATCTTCTTCATCCCAAGCAGCAAATTTCGGATCTCCCAATTCAGGTCCAGTCCCGAGAATGTGGTTGAGTTTCCCTTTTCCTTTAAGAAAGGTTTTCACAAATTGCGACCACTTCAAATAATTTTTTCCATTCAGCCTGTACGTCGCTTGGATATTTTGTAATTCCTTATGAATCTGACTTACTGCAGTCTCTTTAGAATGGGTGATTTGTGAAACTTCTGACATTCTAATTGTTTTTTTGAAATCAAGAACAAATAGGAAAAGAACTAAAAAAAAATTGAGGAACCGAGGATAAAGGCTGCCACAAAGAGAAATGATTTAAAGAATACCTAAAGCTCTGATACCATGTTGAAGGAAAAGAAGAAATAATATTTCTGTATTTCTTATCTGTTTCATGTACATCATAAGGCCTTTTATAAGCCAAAAGAATCAAGTAAGTCAACTCAACAACTAGGAATTAAACGAGGAAAAAAACTATCCCTGTAATTAGGGAATAAATCAAGCACAACAATAAAAGAAAATATTCTCCTAAAAATCAGTAGTAATATCTGCCTAAGAATCAGCAGTTACTGCAGTCAGCAGTTACTGCAGTCAATGTAATTCTGCAAATCTGTTTTCCAACATCTTGTAAGTTGTAAGCATGGATAGTGAAGTTTTATTTTTTTGGCCAAAACAAGTCTTGAGGTTTTTATTCATCATTAAAACTTCATACACACCTATCATTGTAAGTACCGGAAGAACATAATAAGACAACTTTCATACACTATATGGTCTGTCCAGTCACTAGATTTCCAAAACTAATGAGGGTAAATCATCCTTGTTAAGAATGTGAACCAAAGAGGCTGGGGGTAGCCTAATCCAACCCATATTGCACATTCCCTTCATGACTTGAGCTGCAACAAAGTCTGCTGCCTTATTGGCATTCCTTCTTATTAGGCTTAGCTTCATTTCTGGTAACAATTTCATCATGTACTGAATGTCTCTAACAATTGGTTTCAGTTTCCAATTCCCTGTTTTATTTTCCTCTGATAACTCCTTGTGTAATATAAGAGAATCCATCTCTATTATTACCTTTGGAATCTTTCGTTTAGCTGCCAACATTATTCCTGCTTTAACTGCTAATGCCTCTGTCATAAGAGCAGAATCTGCTTGTACTTTCTCTGATATTCCTGATATTAAACTGCCTTCAGAGTCCCTAGCTACTACTCCAGTTGCAGCATGTCTTAAATCAGGGGCAAAAGCTCCATCACAGTTGATCTTGCACCATCCTACTTCCGGAGCAATCCATTTATTAATATCTGCACCCTTCTCCTGTTGGGGTTTCAAACTTTCCACCAATACAGTTTATGATTTTGTATAAGCTCATTCGCAGCTCCTTTTACATTTTTGATAGCAGCAAAAATATTCAACTCCTTCCCACCTTATAACTACTTCACATCTTTTTTTCCATATATTCCAACAAGTTAAAGCAATCATAAGTTTTTTGTTCTAAATCAACCTCCCCACCTTTCCTTTCTGCATCAAACACTTCCCGCAGTGAGTTGTCAAAAGTCCTGAAAGTAGCTTTATCAATTCTCAACCCCCAGCATACCTCAAACCAAATGCATCTAGTCCATTCACATAGAAGTAGCATGTGCTCAACTTTTTCATCATACTCATTACACAGAGGACACACAGGGAATTCTCTAATTCTTCTTTTCCATAAAGCACGACAAGTAGGTAGAGCTTCAGAGCAAGCTTTCCACCAGAAATTTTTTATCTTGGAATTTTCAGATTCCATATTTCTTTCCAAACCTGTTTAATGTTTATCCACCTTATGTGATGAAGAGGATGAGCTAGATTGAGCTTGAGAACTTTCTTCTTATAATACATGGTAACCTGACTTCACTGTATAGACTCCATCTTTGCTCAATGGCCACACCAACTCATCTTTCCCACCATATTTACTAATTGGAATTTCCTGTATAGCCATTTTTACCCTTTCCGGAATCTACTGTTCTATCCTTGACAGCTACATGGATAGTGAGTGAAGTTTAATATACGTAAATGATCTGAAAATGATAGGCATGACTTAATGAACATACTTACACTTAAGAAATTTTGGCCCTAAATAGGGGATTGATGAGTTCCATTTTCTCTAGTAGTTTTGTTAAATTAATGACTATGGTTTTCTTTTTTATTTTAAATTTTCTTCCTGGGGGGAAGAGCAAGAGGAGGGAGGACTTCATTGACAAAGTGTTTTTATCTGGGTCCGGTGGGGAATGAGGCTATCTATTTATCATTAGTGAGCAAGGTTTTGCTGATAGTGATCTCGTTAACAAGTATGTTTAAAGGTATTTAAAATGAGTTATGAAGGAGGACGTCTTATTTGCAAAGATCCTTAAAATGTATGTGATGTTACCCTGCAACTAGAATTAGGACCAACTAGAAGTTATCAATATGTATTTATATTACAAACACCACCACAATTAAGAGGGGCTTTTTGCTGTGGTCTTTGACACTTTGTGAATCCGCATCACAATATTGTCCAAGACATAAACTATCACTACAGCAGAACAGGCCTTTAGTGGCGTTTTTTTTAATAATAGCGGCGTTTTTAAATGCCGCTAAAAATTTAGCGGCGTTTTTAAACGCCGCTAAAAGTGTCGAGAAAAGCGACGTCGGGAATTTTCCCGGCGTTTTAAACAAAAGCGCCGCTAATGTAGCGGCGTTTGTAGGGATATTTGTCGGCGTTTATAAACGCCAGCGTAGGACTGCAGCGGATGGTATTTGAGAATAAATTAGCGGCGTTTGTAGATAAAAAACGCCGCTAAATTGAAACATTTAGCGGCGTTTGTCTCAGGAAACGCCGCTAAATTGAAACATTTAGCGGCGTTTGTCTCGAGAAACGCCACTAATTTTAGAATTTCGTTCTTTAATATTCACAAATATAGCGGCGTTTGTGTTATAAAAACGCCGCTAAATTTCCAGAATTTGTAAAAAAAAATATAATTTCTTTTATTTAAAAATTATAATTAATAATATTATTCAATAAATTTACATTATAGTTTACAATCAATACATAACAGAAATATATTAAAATTTAATAGTATATTATAAAGTATCATTATACAGCAATTCTATTAAGAAAACACAAAATAATCAACATATAACAATTGAAATATAATTTAAATTAAACAAGACAAGACAAGGTAGTATAAAATTTAATTTGTACCTGTAAATATATAACAATTGCAAGGACCAAAACTCCTATTGCCAATCCTGCACTAACATTACAAGTTATTACAATTTTTTTCCAAATTTGTAAAACAACCAATGATTAGAGTTAATGAAAGCAAAAGTAAAAGAATTGACCTCCAAGGTTCATCATCTGTCAAAATGCCTCTTCCAATTCAATGTTTAGAACCTGAAAAAAAAATACAAAAACTTAAATTAAAATCTCCAATTTACAAAATGCAAAAACATAAAATTGTTACCTTCAAACAATAATCTTCTAGGAATGGAAAGAGATTAACAAAATTTTGCTTAAATCTTTGACCTAAAAGCTGGTGGGTGTGAGAGGATGGACAGAGAGAGGGAGAAAAAATGAGCTTTGTATTTTGGGTAAAGAGGAAGAGGGGTCTGAGACTGATTAAATTTTCAGCAAATAGCGGCGTTTGTTTCGACAAACGCCGCTAAATTATAAATTTATTCATCTCCTTTTAAAAAAAAGCGGTAAATTTTGCCGCTCAATTTTTTTAATATTTAGCGGCGTTTATGGCGACAAACGCCGCTAAATTGCAACATTTAGCGGCGTTTATGTAGACAAACGCCGCTAAATTGCAAGATTTAGCGGCGTTTATGTAGACAAACGCCGCTAAATGTTCTCATCTGATTTTTTTGAAATATCATACATTTAGCGGCGTTTCTCAGACAAACACCGCTAAATTGCAACATTAGCGGCGTTTCTAAGACAAACGCCGCTAAATTGCAACATTTAGCGGCGTTTATGGAGACAAACGCCGCTAAATTGCAACATTTAGCGGCGTTTATGTAGAAAAACGCCGCTAAATGTTCTCATCTGATTTTTTTTGAAATATCATACATTTAGCGGCGTTTCTCAGACAAACGCCGCTAAATTGCAACATTAGCGGCGTTTATGGAGACAAACGCCGCTAAATTGCAACATTTAGCGGCGTTTATGGAGACAAACGCCGCTAAATGTTTTCCTCTGATTTTTTCAATGTCATACATTTAGCGGCATTTGTTTGAGAAACGCCGCTATATGAGAACATTTAGTGGCGTTTCTTATAACAAACGCCGCTAAATACACTAATAAAAACGCTGCGTTTTTTTTTAATAGAAATGGCGGGTGATTTTTTAGCGGTAAAAAAAAAACCCGCGTAATTTGTGAAATATTTAGCGGCGTTTTTTGTTCTAAACGCCAGTAATTGATCTTATTTAGCGGCGTTTCTTCCTTACAAACGCCGCTAAATTAATTTCTAGCGGCGTTTAGGGTAGAAACGCCGCTCCCTTTACAAAAACACGGTACCTGCCGGCGTTTTTAAGTAAAACGCCGCCAGTAAAATGCCACTAAAACCCAAAATTGCTGTAGTGTATTACTGAAGTCTTTATTCTGCTCTGAGAATTATGCTAGGAGTCTATTGTTTTATTTGTTCATCTCATCTGGGAAACTATACCGAGGAATTTACTGTATCTTTTGTTCTTGCATTCTAACTCTCATCAATTGTCATGGTCAATTTTTTTGCTAAGCAGGTTTTAATTGTGGGGAAGCTGCAAACTTTGGAACTCCACAGTGGCTTCAAGTAGCTAAAGAAGCTGCAGTTCGTAGAGCTGCTATGAACTGTCTTCCAATGCTTTCTCATCAGCAGCTGCTATACCTTTTGACCATGTCTTTTGTGTCAAGGTCAGATTGTATTTATTTAAGCAAACTACTTACTGAAGTTATGCTATACCTGTTAGTTCTGAAATCTGCACTATGAAGATTTATAGTATCATTATTTTTAAGTCAATGGATGAGGGTTGCCTGAGTCAGATAGCATATCAAGAATTGCAACAATGAGCCTTGTAGGCTGCTATTTCTGATTAGTTTAATTTTAAGTTCCTAATTTGTAAGGGTGGGTACAGTAATCTAAGGGTGGGTCTCTAAATGCAGGGTCAATGGGCTAGATTTAGAGTGATTTTGGCTTAATTGCTTGCAAGGCAGGGTATGTTATCTAGTTTTGCTTCTGGCAAGACTAATATTAGACACAACACAAACTGTGTTTTTGGTTTTAGAACAGACTGTAACCAAATTTATGGCTCATTTTTTTTAAACAGTTTAATCAACTGCAGTTAATCCTAAACAACTCACCAATTATGCCATCTTTTTTGTGAATTTCATCAAGCTTAGTACTCTTATAATTTGTGGCGGTTCTAATGAACATGGAATGTGTAGTTTTTGCATCATTTATCTAAATTTTGGTTGTAATAATATCTATTGAGCTGTCTTGTTTCTCAAGTTTGTTTTACTTTATTTGTATTGATTCCAGGGTGCCATGTTCCTTGCTACCTGGTGCTCGGAGTTCTCGTCTGAGAGATCGCCAGAAGGAAGAAAGAGAGGTCTTAGTAAAGAAGGTTTATTAACTGAAAATAAATTGTTATCTCTTCTTCTTAAAAGAGGATCACAATTAAATGGCTGGCATTGGTTGTGGCTACAACTCTATATCCAGTAACATATTTCTTAGCCATTCCGCTTCCTTGCCCGCAGCAGCTAAAGTTATAAATTTATATTCCATGGTTGAATCAGAGATGCAAGTTTGTTTTTTAGATGCCCAACTAATAGCACCTCCTCCTAGTGTAAATATCCAACCTGATGTGGATTTATTACCATTTGCACTAGTTATCCAACTTGCATCAGAATAACCTTCCAACACTGCAGGGTAATCTGAATAATATAAGCTAAAACTTTTAGTTCTATTAAGATATCCAAGAACTCTTCCAATGGCTTTCCAATGAATTGTACTAGGTTTACTTGTATATCTTGACAATTTGCAAACTGCAAATGCTATATCCGGCCTAGTACAATGCATGGCATATATTATACTTCCAATAGCACTAGCATATTCAAGTTGTGCAATTACTTGATCATGATTCTCAATCAGCTTCATGCTTGAGTCATATGGAGTATTAAAGTCTTTTATATTGAGATATTTAAATTTTGCAACCAATTTCTTAATATAATGACTTTGGTTAAGTAAAATAACCATTACTATGCTTCTTAACTTTAATACCCAAGATTGTATCAACCTCATTTAAGTCTTTCATCTTAAAAACAGAGGTTAGATAACTCTTTGTCTCATTTATGCCAACCATATTATTGTTAAAAATAAGCATATCATCGACATAGAGACATATTATTACTCCATATTCTTTGGTGAATTTTGAGTAAATGCACTTATCAGCCCCATTATGTCTGAAACCATTTGATAATATGGTTGAGTCAAATTTCTCATGCCATTGCTTAGGGGCTTGCTTTAGTCCGTATAGTGACTTAATTAATTTACAAACTTTTTTCTCATTTCCGAGAAGTGTAAAACCTTCTGGTTAATCCATATATACTTCTTCCTTTAAGTCACCATTTAGAAAGGCTGTTTTAACATCCATTTGATGTACATGTAACTTGAAAATTGAAGCTAGAGCCATAAGAGCTCTAATGGATGTAATTCTTGCTACTGGAGCATATGTATCGAAATAGTCTATGCCTTCCTTTTGCTTGAAACCCTTAGCAACTAGTCTTGCCTTAAAGGTTTGTATTGAACCATTAGAATTGTACTTTTTTCTAAACACCCATTTACATCCAATAGGTTTTGAACCTATAGGTAAATCAACTAAGACCCATGTATTGTTGGACATTATTGAGTCGATTTCATCATTTACAGCTTCTTTCTAGAAAGCTGCATCTCTTGAAGTCATTGCTTCAATATAAGTCATAGGATCTTCTTCTACATTTAGAAGCATTGGTGTTTTATTCAGTACTTTGGTTCTATTTCCTTCAACTAGGAAAATTATTGAATCTGGAGAAACAAAATCAGAATATAAAGATTGTTCTTTTCTCATTCTTTGACTTCTTCTTAGCTCAATTGGATCTTTATTATCTTTTCTTTTCTCACCAATTATAGGAGCCAAGCTCGTTTGTTTCTCATTTTCCTTTTCATAATCAATAGTATTAAAAATAAATTTGTTTTCAAAAAATTCAACATGTATAGATTCAACAATAACATTGGAACTTAAATCAAGTAATCTATATGCTTTTGAATTTTTCGCATAACCAACAAATATACTTTTAATACCTCTAGGACCTAATTTTGTTTTATGAGGTTCAGGTACTTTATAAAAAGCTACACACCCCCATACTTTAAAGTAATTTAAACTTGGTTTTCTGCCATTGTTCCATAATTCATATGGTGAAACACGTAACTTTTTCAATGGAACTCTATTAGTAATATGACATGTTGTTAATAAAGCTTCTCCCCATAGATTATGAGATAGCTTAGCATTTAACAACATGCTATTGACCATATTTACTAATGTTCTATTTTTCCTTTCGGCTAAACCATTCTGTTGGGGTGCATATGGTGCGGTTCTTTGATGAATTATTCCATTTTCTTCACAGAACAAAGAAAATGAATCTGGAAGATATTCACACCTCTATCACTTCAAAGAATTTTAATATTATTTTCCTTTTGATTTTCAACCATTGATTTGAATTCTTTGAATTTCTCAAATGCTTCATCCTTTATTTTAAGTAAGAAGACATAAGTGAAACAAGAATAATCATCAATAAAAGTTATAAAATACATTTTCCCTCCTCTTGTTAACAAACCATTTAATTCACAAATATCAGAATGAATAAGTTCTAATAATTTTGAATCTCTTTCAACTTTTGGAAAAGGTTTCTTAGTCATTTTTGCTTCCACACATATTTCAAATTTATCTTTATTGTCCTTTTGATAAGAAATGTAACCATGCTTAGACATATAATTTAAAGATTGATAATTTAAATGACCTAGCCTAGCATGCCATAGAGTAGAAGTATGCTCAACAGTATAAACAGAAGCAACATTTATTTTATTAATACTAAGTTTGAACATACCATCACCAGAGTAACCTTTCCCAACAAATACAGAATTTCTGGATATTATAACCTTATCAGATTCTAGTACAATCTTAAACCCATTTTTGCACAATAGATGCGTAGATACAAGATTTTTCCTAATTTCGGGAACATGAAATACATTGAGTAATTTTAATTTCTGTCCTGAAGTAAACTTTAACTCAACAGTTCCTTTGCCAAGGACCTTAGCAGCATTGTAGTTTCCCATTAGGATCTCTTCTGGTTTTCCACATTTTTCATGTCTTGAACTACCCTTTATTATTGCACACATGAATAGTAGCTCCAGAATCCAACCACCATTCCGAAGATTTAGTTGCAGTAGCCATATGAACTTCAGTAACTATGCCAATCTGTATTTCAGTTATCATAGCAACAAGTTCTTTCATATCCTGTTCAACAAGATTTGCTGTGTTTGTGTTTTCAGAACCAGAAGTAGTCTTGTTTCCAGCGGCCTTGTTTCCAGATTTTCTGAATCTGCAGTCCTTGATAAAATGCCCTTTCTTTCCACAATGGAAGCACATTTTGTTAGTCTTATATTTCTTGACGTTTTTGAACTCTCCTTTCTGGACTCGAGATCGTTTTTGAGTTTTACCAGAATTTTTCTCACTTACAAAATTCACATTCAAATCAAGAATAATTTTATCTCGAATGTGATTTTCAGCCTCTATTTGTAAATGAGTTTGAAACTCCTGAATAGTATAAGATTCTAGAGAATGCAGTATCTTCTTTCTATATCCATTCCAAGAAAGAGGCAATTTAGATAAAATTGCTCCCACTTGAAGTGAATCAGGAATTTTGATTTCCAGTTCACTTAACTTAGAGGCCAGAATTTGCAATTCATGCACTTGCTCAATTATAGGTTTGGTATCAGTCATGGTAAATTCAAAATATCTCAAAGCAAGAAACTTATTTGTGCCTTTCTTTTCATTTCTATATGTGTTCTCAAGTGCAGTCTAGATTGCTTCTGGTGAAAACATATTTCTGTAGAGGTCATATAATCGATCAGTAAGAGAGTTCAGAATATATCCACGACAAATGAACTCGTCCTCTTGACGTTTCCTTTTCTCCTTTGTAATAGCGTCAGAATCTGAAGTTGTTTCTTCTGGTAATGGTTGCAGACTCGGATCAAGAACATAAAAAAATCTTCAATATGGTTAACAGAAACACCATCTTGTCTTTCCATCTTGTGTAGTTGGTTCCATTGAACCTATCCAGCTTGATAATATCTTGATTTTGGAAATGAACCTTCACACTTGAACTTAATTCGGTCTCCATTTTATAAAGCCTTAAGATTGTTAGAAAAGTAACAGATATAAAAGAGTTAAATGCTGACTTTAAGGCGTGAGAAACACTTTCCTTAAGGCTTTATATTGCCTCCAGGATGCAACAAAGTCATAAACATTCCAAGCAGAATAGTAAAAATGGCAGAATAGAAAAGTCTATTTTATAGACACTGTAAAGTTACATTTGTTAGTAACTTGTCTGTTGACATAAGTTATGTTTTTACACGACAAATGTCTGTTGGCTTAGGTTGTGTTCTTACACAACAATTGTTTAGTTAAGTGTTATGTCTTTACATAACAACATTGTTAAGAAACACAACCATTCACAACCATTCAATACAACTAACTTTTAATATAATTTTTTTGGTTTAATTAATAAATTAATTTATTCCGAAAATCAAAAAATAAAACAAATTTTTTTTGGTTTAATTAATAAATTAATTTATTCCGAAAATCAAAAAATAAAACAAAAAACCAGTTGTATTAAATAACTAGTAGCCCACTAGATAAGTCTACTAGGTGAGCCGACTAGGTGAGCCCACTACCACCTTGGGCTTGTGGTACTTAGTGGAATTGTCTAAGTTAAGAAGAATAGCTTATTATATATTCTTTTCTCTTGACTTTTCTAAGTGATATGGGATAGTATCCATCAACATTGCAAACTACTAACCGTTTGTTCATCGGTAGAGAATAGAGATATTGAGTCTGCTATTATGGCAACTTGCAGATCAAGTGCCATGAATGGAAGAAAGAGGAAGAGAGAACCGGAGGAAACACTTGAAAAGGTTGGTGACAATGGCTTTATTTGAAGTCCATGTGAAGGATTGAGGCCAAGGGCTCGGAAAGATGCAAGCTGTGTTAATGTAGGCAAAACATCCCTGGAGGTGTCGCTAACAAACGAGACGAGGAAACCTTTTAATTCATACCAAAGGGTCTCATAGGTGTGACCTGGAAGGCTGCCATATGAGTTTCGAGACAAAGGAAGAGTTGAGGTGGCACAAACGCAATCGGTTAATAGTGAATTATATTTATATCGATTAATTTGGTTAAAACCAAATAGTGAACACCCTAGCAATCCCTTTTGGATAGAATCAGTAATCCCCTAACAGGATTTATTGGCAGGAGTTCAATCTCCCACACTTTCATAAGTGTTAAAGTCTCTTCTTTCCTCATTGGTGGAAGGGTTAAATACCTGTAGTAAACTATTTTCCCCATTTAGTGATTGGAGATAAATATTTAGTGCAAATTACTAAAACAAGTATGTTTCACATAAATTAGAATCACGCTATAAAGTTAAGATGCAGTATTCAGACAAACACAACTTATACAACATAATAATGATGATCATATGAAGCTTTAGCATATTCAAATATTGGTGAGACATGCATTCTTACACATGATTCTAAAACCAATACCAAGCCTGTCCATGTACATAATTCCATACATAAAGCACATATATTTTCTCTAAAATTCTATCACACCAATTTAGGGTTGAATTTAGTAGAAACTAAAAATGTACATATTGTTTTGCTTAAATGTACATATAAGAATGCAGGAATGTACATATTGTCTTCTGGCCATGCACATATAAGTTATATCTAAATACATTACCAACAACACTCCTCCCTAATTTTTCTCCAACTTCATGCACTAATTCTTCAAAACTAGTGTTTTCATCGATCATCACACCCAGTGTTCTTCCACCTCGATATTCTATAGAGTCGTCATTAACAATCAACAGCTCACCATCAATATGACAATAACAATAGACTATTTTGTTAACGCTTGATTCACTCATTTCAACTTTATAATGATCGAACAATATGTTTCTGCAATGTATAAAGCAACAATAGACTTTTACGTTTGAACCCATAAGTAAAAAGACCAATCAAGAGAAAATATAGCAAAACAATATGTACATATTGCATACCTATATGTACATTCTTACAAATAATATGTATTTTACCAAAAATGAATCAATTAAGATATTATGTGCCACATTCTTACAAATTTTATGTACATTTTATAAGATTCATAGAAATTTCAATTTTACAAGCCCCAAACAAATGTCACATAAGAAAATTTACTCCATCACTTCCATATGTTGGGAGAAAGAAAGACTTTTCTCATTTACGCAACACTTAAATATTCACATATTATAAATAGTGAAGATCAAGTTGAATTACAACTTTAATATCGCAAATACATGACAAATACAATTTTGGGAGAAAGAAAGAGTCATAGAAATTTCAAAGCAAATTTTATGTACATTTTATAAGTCATAGAAATTTCAATTTTACAAGCCCCAAACAAATGTCACATAAGAAAATTTACTCCATCACTTGAGGAAAAGGGTGTAAATGGTCTATATGTTGGGAGAAAGAAAGACTTTTGTCATTTACGCAACACTTGCAATTATTCACATATTATAAACATTAAAGATCAACTTCAATTACAACTTTAATATCGCAAATACATGAGAAATACATTGGTCATATACTTCACTATGATGGTGGACATATACAAACATGAACCACCAAAACCAATAAATTCACATCATTGCAGTCAATAATTTTAAAAAATTAGATTGCTCGAGGAAGAAAAAAATACTTCAAAATTTCTTAATTCCTTGCAAGAAAGATAAGATTGATGAGAATATTGTGGATATATAAAACAACTGTGAAATAGGATCAATTACGGTCCACATTCATAGGATGTTTTAAATAGATTTCATCTAGGTAAACTCTATAACTATATGTACATATAGTAAACAATATGTACATGTAGCATAACTATATGTACATTCTTGCAACTTATATGTACTTTTTTTACACTGATAATTTCTTCATAGTCCTATATATGCAAGCAAGCAAATAACAAGCATGAATATCATTTCAATTAAATTGAGGCACAAACAACTATCATGACATGAAACTATTTTGCTTATAAAAAAAATTCAATTGCAATATATGGTGAAATTAACAAAATTAATAAAGATGTTCTTACAATATTATGAGCAAGCAATTCTACAAAGTTGTAGATGTTATCTCCTAGAAGAGCATAAATGGACATATTAAATGTCAAATCCTATATAATTGAAAGGATTAAAATAAAATGAAATGAAGTCAAAGGATAAATATATATGTTAGCCAAATAAAAGCTGTAAACTTTCTTTACTTAATATCCATCTATTTTTAATGATTGGGTGTAAGGCTAAGTACAACCTCAGTCTTCTGGCTGGAAAACATAATACTTAAGCACATTAGCCATATTACCATCAACGTTATCTTCCATACAACAGTATGTCATTTTAATGCAGGTTTTATTGTCAATTATATACTTGGCAACTCGATTCATCCATGTTATTATAAAATTTTTGATTTTGATGATAAGAGAAGGGGATGTAGCATGAAAGAAAAAGCTCAAACTAGTAAGACAAGAATTTAACCTTGCAGAGCATTGCTGCACATTAATTGGTTGATAAAACCGTATTTTCTAAAGGGGACTCTGAAGAACAAGAAGTTTGTAACATCAAATCTTGATAAATTAGTTTCAGCTCCAATAGTATCACAAGATAATACAATTGCATTCGTAGAAAACACATAAACCTATGAAAACATACCAGCTTGAGAAGATTAATCTTGGTATCAAAGTCACATTTAAAATTATCATACAATTATATCAGTGCATCTCTGGCATGAAATTTAAGAGAAAACAAAACATCATAAAAAGTTAGATAACCTAGCCAACATCTACCGTATGGGTACTCTAAGTTCATAGCAAACGAACTTATTTATGTATGTATGAATTCATACAAACATATATATATATATATATATATATATATATATATATAAAGCCAACTCTTCAAAAATGAAAACCATTAACTAAACCACACTCCAAACTAATTATCCGACCAAGATACACTGAATGACCCAAGAGACCAATAGGAAACCACGATTGAACTTTCCACATGTACCATACAAAAACAAGAGTGGTAAGAGAATGTAACATAAGCTTGCCTCTAACATTTTTCCTTGTACAATTAAGATAATATTTTTTTATACTAAAATAAAGACGCCAAAGCTTAAGAAGCTAATGGTTCGTGATTTCATGATTTAGCTAAGATATAACATAAACTTGCTCATCACACTTTCCATTCTACAATTAAAAAAAAAAAAATCCTAACAAAATTTTGCCAAAGCTTTAGAAACTAATGTTTACCTAACTTCCATCCTACCATGTTTGACTCTACTGCAGTCCATGAACACATACTGTTTTCTCTTTTCCAAGACTCAAAAATTCTGAAACTACTGCCACCAATATAGATGTTTAGGTCAAAATTTACTATAAACAAGTAATAGAACAAAACATATATTTATAATATTTGAAGCAGATCTTAAAATCAAAAAAAATTAAGAGACTAAATAATAAACCCAAAAGTTAAAAAAAAGGAAAACTTACAATATCTAGAAATTAGCATGCATCTTACGCCGCAACAAAGTGGGGTCAAACTCGGAATAGGTTTGTGACACGAAATCTCTTGTTCTGCTTGCCTTCTCCTTCACAGACAATGGATTTGAGAGGAGGTTTGTGGTAAGAGACAAGGAAAATAAAAAAAGAAGAGCGAAAATGGAGGGGAGAATAACAAAGCCAAACGGACGAGGGGGGGGGGAAGACTCTGAGATATAAACATCTTATTTCATTAAGGGTATTTAGGACTTTACAGTTTTCTTCACAAGAATTTTTCATCTTTTCATTTCCTTTCTACAAATAATTTTAAGATATTGTACTCTTTAACAATAATGTTACTGTTGACTGCATGTTTCTCATATTTTCCCAAGGGTTTTTGTGGTGCAGACGTAATTTGTGTGGAATTGGAAGGGTAATTGTCTCAAGGCTCAAGAGGTAGTCTATTTGTTTTATATATTTGTTTTTTTTTTTCCTTTAATATTAACCAAAATTTTAAATTTAAATGCTAAATTTTAAGTGATTTTGGAACTAATAGCTTTACCGTTGGGAAAAATTTAGATTAAAAAAAATTTGAATTAGAAAAAGTATGTTTATAAAATGTGGTAAAAAATATTATTTAAATTTTTTTAAGTGTTTGTTATTATTGTGAAAAGGTTCGATGAGGAATTGAAATATAAAAAAAAATGATATGTTTAAAATAATAAAAATTTAGAGATATGAAAATAATAAAGTTATTTTATCCAAAAGTCAATTTTTAAAGTCCAATAGTTTCATTTTCTTCGCTTTTTGATTTGGATTACTAAATCATGATTTCAACCGCAAAATTTACCTATTTAATATTGCGTTTGCGGTAAAAGATAATTTTTAATCTAAAAAACTATGCTAACAATAATGCTAAACGGATCTAAGTCTTATGTTGGAATGTTCTAATTTCATCGAATGTGAATTTGTTAAATTTTAAGTTGATTTATTAATTGTTATTATTATTATTATTATTCTTATTATTTTTTTTTTTTATAAAATGTAAATGTCTATTTATTAATTGTATGATTATAAAGTAATTTCCATCTATAAATGTAAACTTGTAAAAACAATAGAATTAAATTTGAGATTCATTTTGACAGGTTGAGACTTGAGAGTTGAGACTAGCTTAAGTTTTTGATCATTTTGGATTTCATTATATATTTAGTTGACGGGAGCTTATAGATATAAATTAAAATGAACTAAATTAATATTTAAAAAATATTTTTTATTTAATATATTATTTGATTAAATATAATAAAACTAATGTATTAATATAAAACTCTTTTCGTACTTATCATTTTAGCACTTATTAACATTTCCTTTTTAATACTTTGATTTTAGTTTAGGTCTAATTTGGATTAATTCAAACGGGATTAATCATGAACAATAAAGAAGATGCTTATATTTAATTTGTAATGTATATTTTCTTTTGAATTTTTTTAAATAAAAGTTTTTTGTAATAACACCTAATTAAGCTATATCCTTAGGTAATTTTTTTTTTTGGGTCTAAACCCAAAGTCTCCCCATCTCCATTTTATGGTTGATAAAAGATTAATCCCTATTCGGACCAGGAAGCAATCCTTAGGCAATTTATATCTATACCTATGAAATATTTGGCCAATAACATATTAATAAATTGAAGTTTTAAAAAGGTTTTTGTCAAATTTGTTACTCTAGTGTGAATCAATGTTGGATCCGGTCATTATACTTTAATTTTATTGAATTTTGTTATTATTTTATATTTAAATTTAATTATAAAATATATTAATATTAATATAAAAATAATATTTATATTATTTAAATAATAAAGCGGAGAGACGGATCGGCCCAAACTTGCCTAAAATCGAGCCTAGTTAAGAAAAAAAAAATTCGGATCGCGGTCTAACCCTGGAGACCCTGCTCGACCATAGAGTAGGTCTAAGTGCAAGCACATAAATCTTGACAAGTTTTGAAACCATTTTTTCATGATAGGATTCTTCATTTTTTATACTAAGAAAGCATATATAACTGTACTTGGAATCCAACCCTATCCAAGTACATGGATATAAAACAAAATTAAGCAAGTCAAAAGACTCATGGCTATGATTCAGCAACTAGGAAATATCTATATGATAAGTTTGCATAAGCAATCAGCTCTTCTTTAATTGTTCCATAGTTTTCAAACCTGTATTTTATATGATCAGGGTCCCAGCTGGTAAAAATGTGCATGAAAGTTGGTGCAGTCTTCCAGTAATTCTTCTCACCCAACCTTTCAGATTTAATCAAAAGTCGTCGGATATATATATATATATATATATATATATATATATATATATATATATATATGATCAGCAACGCCTTATTTGAACAGTTCCATGTTTTTACTTGCAGACATTGCAGTAGTTTAGGCTGCTACCTAATTATCTGCTTATTCTTCAAGAGCACGATTTAAATTGTAATTACGGATGCGTTTTTGGTTACGTCGTGTTTATTGCGATTATGAATGTAATAAATGTTATCGCGATCAATTACGGTAAATATCATTGATTAATATTACCGATGAAGAAAATTAAAACGACAAAATAACGATTATAACTTAGCGTAAATTTTGACCATTGATGTCATCAAAAGATAAGTTATGCGACTAAAATAGCATAATTGAGATAATAGAGGATCAGATTCGTATTTTAAGCTAAATATTACTACTAATGTCTATTTCTCTATAAAAAAAATCCAGAGTTCTTAGCTTAACCATAATTGTCTGTCCAAGAAGAAAGAAGAAATATTAACTATTTTAAGATTCATATTCAATTCAATACATGTTTATTAACAGTAAAAAGTTAGAAAGGAGGACATCTGATAATTCATGTATCTGTGTCGTGTTCATGTATTTTGTGTCATGATTGCGTTTAAGGTGTTTTATATTTTGACGTGTTAATATTTTGTGTTATATAAATTTTGACATATTTATGTATTTGTGTCGTGTTCGTGTTTTTTTTTATCATGTTGTGTTTTAATTATTTTTTTCGTATCGTATTCAATATTGCTGGTGCGACCAATACTAATAAATTTTGGTTTGCCCGTGCGACCAGTACTGATAAATTTTGGAGACATTTTAAACTAAATTAAAATGTAGAAATGGTTTAACCAATCAAGGCAATCCTCTCTTTAAAAATTAATTATGTAAAAATATTTATAGAGTGGAGTATCTATCCTTTTATTAGCAAGCACAATTTCGCAATTGTTATATATGTTTCCAAATACAAAATATTAGTTATTGCCAGGAGGCTTAAGTATTTTTTTTTTTGGTATAAAGGAGTTTATAATTTGAGAATAAGGGAAGGGGTTATAAATATTTGGATTCGAATCTTAAATCTACTGGATGCCAATGTTATACCCTGAATTCAAAAGCTTAAGTATTTGACTGTAAATTAATCTTTCTCTTAAGGAAAACAAGGTACCGATGTTGCAAAATAATAGTCCAAAATAAGCAACAATTTCATTATACGTTATATTCTTTTGATAAATGTGATATTAAGTTATACAGTAAAAAAGGGTCTCTTGCATCTGAAAATTTTATTCTGTTCATCTCAAAATTCGAACTCAATACTTTTAAAATAGAATATTAAATTTTAATCGCTTAATGTCGCTTGAGGACTTATTAGACATTTTTCTTATTTGCAAATTCAACATAAATGGTGTATGGGAAAATTCACACCTTATTACAAAAAAAAAAAAAAAAAAAAACCCTTAATTTGTCACAACATTACTAACGAAAAATAGCTGGTATTATCTAGCCAAGCCCCGAGCCATTTGCATTCTAGTTTTCAAACTATAGGTTAACCAATCACAGGAGCCTCGATCACGATCCTATTAGTGTTAACCCAAACACGAACCCTGTTGCACCAAAAATCTTCTGTCACATTTGTTCCTTCCAACACGATCACAGCATTCACCAAAGGATTCTCAGTCTCAATTGTTGCTGCTGCTAATTCCCCAGTCTCTCCCACAAGCTCTGGCCATGAAGCTTTCCCTACAAAAAGTATATAAGAATTTGTATTAAAAAGGGAAGGAAATTATTGTCCATAACTATAACTCATGCCTGAACCCGCAACTTAATTCAGTTGATTCATACAGTTACCCTTAAGAGGTGGCATCCAGCAAGTCTGAGATTCGAATCTCAACATCTGCAATCCCTTCCCTTATCCTTAGGCTACGGTCTCTTTTGTACCAAATATATATATATATATATATTTATATATATATCATGCCTTTGAAAGTTGTTAATCTCTATTTTCTTTTTTACCTTTGCATATTGTTTCTGAAGCCATTCTTTTCTTCGCTTTTCACTCTCTTGCAGTTACAAAATCTTTCTGCTTTGATTTAATTTGTGTTATGTCTATTGGTAAGATGGGGTATTGGTAAGATGGGGTTTATTTATAGTGGAGGATTGTGGTAGGCTGGGATAGCCATTGTTGGCACTGTCCATGTTTATGCTAAAAGTTTGAAGTTCTTGGTACCTTATTTTATATTGCTTTTCAATTGTTAGGATGAAGTCCATTAATCAACAATTCCCATGTGCTAGTTTAAGCTTTTAAATTGAGTATATTTAGAGTTCGAAAAATTGACTCGAATTCAAAAAATTCAATCAATTTGTTGAATATGAACCTAATTAAAGTAGACCTGCTCATGGGCTGGGTCGGATCGCGATCCGGATTTTTTTATTTTGCCTTATCCAGGTTCGGCCCGTTAGCCCATATTTACCATTTATATATATTACAAATTTATTTTTATATATTTTTATAATTAAATTTTAAAAAATAATATTTTTATTGTGTGAACAGTGATTTGGATCGTGCCGGCCCAAATCATTAAAATACCTACCCAAGCCCGACCCAATACAAGACAAGCTTGTCGAGCTGGGTGTGCGGGCTGCCTGACCCTTGAGTAAGTCTAAATCAAAATCAATTTGATAAAAAAAAAAAAATCAACAATTCAAACTGTTCAATCTAAACTTGAGAAAATTTAAATTCGAAATATCTTGAACTTTAAATAATTCAAATTCGAACAATTAAAATTCAATATTTTAGACCTGAATTAATTTGATGCAGTAATCCAAACTCAAATAATCTGAATATCAACCCAAATTATCTTAACCTAAACATGATTCAAATCTAAAATGCTTCAAAGCCAAAATTATTCAAATTTTCTTCAACTTGAAATAAACTTGAACGACTCTATCCGTCTAATTATCACTTTTAACTATATGCTTAATTAACATATTATCACAAATTTATAATTTATCCTGTTTTCAAAATATATATTTATTTGTTTATTTTTAAGTTATGTGGTTCTTAATTAACATGCACAAACATGGATTGACAAATAGAAAGTTTATTTATGTTTTTCAGCAAATTAAGCTTATTTGAACGGTTCAATGTCTGCTTTGTTTGCAGATATTACAGATAAGAAAATCACCTATCACCAACAAGGATTATGCATTCATCTCGAAACTTTTTAGAACAAATAGCTAACCGCCATGGTATTATATAATGCATAGTTTTAAAATACGGTCGTTATGCAATGCAATAGTTGTAACATAACAGAAATTAAAATTTTCATATTTTACTTATTGCATAAAACTTGTGATATTACGCAATGAAATCCGTGACTGCGATTTAAAACTATGTATTCTAGTCTAAGAATCAACGATGTCGACCTGATAAACATACAAGTAATCTAAACTGTCATATGTAGCTAGCCAAGCACGTTAGCAAGAAAGTAATAAAAGACACGTCTATGATCGAGCAAGCAGAGAATTTTCAATGCATGTGAAAGCAAAAATGAAGAGAAAAGGGAATGATCACACAAATGAGATAAAGTTTGAAAAGTCCTAATTGCATGTCCCGAGAAGGAAGATTAATTACATTCCTTATCTTGGTTTTCGGATATACTATATATGTATTCAAATTAGTAAGTATTTAACTAAATATTAATTGATAATATGCAGAGATTAGAGGTATTTATGGGTCGGATTAGATGAGTCAAGTTCGAATAGCACAAAAATTTATTTGTCTAGACCTAACCCAAGCCTAGCTCGTTGGGCTCGAAAATTTATTTTACTGTTTAAAATATATTAAAATATTAATATTTATATATTTTTATAATTAAATTCAAATAAAAATATTTTTATTGATTAAATAGTAATCCGAGCCGGATCGGATCGGCTCAGATTACAAAAATCCTATTCTAAACCCAATCCAATTCGGGTCGGACCTGTCGGATCGGACGGATACATGGCTCATGGCCAATTTAGTGAAGAGATTCAACTCAAATATAAAATTACAAACAATTTAAAATTTAACAAATTTGAAATAACACCACTTAACAAGTCGTCATTACATATAGGCGGGACTATTGACAAACTCAGAAAAAGCAGTACCATATGACATATTTAGAAAGAGTAGAATAAACACATGTAGGGAGAATAAAATAAACATGAATTCTGATACCATGTTAAGTATTAAAATTAAAACCAATTGATTATAAATAAAAAGATCAAACTTAAATATAAAATCTTAAATTCCAAGACTTAAAATAACACCACTTTAACATAAATTAAAACTATTGTAAAATAATTTATCATTCATTATTAATTAAGATTTAAGTTTCATAGTTCAATGTGTATATGGAGGGGAAAAGAAGATTGATTTTTCTTAATCCCATATTCCCTCGTTTCAGAACAATGTTTTTTAATTAAATCATCATAGATTAAGTAATTTTCCACTAGGTCAATGTGTACGGAAGGTTTGAATAATTAACCTTTCTATATTCTGTTATGAGCCTTGTCTTTGACATCCATATTGAAAAACTTGTTCCATAAAATGCCTCAATATTGATTGTCTCATCCAATTTATCAAAAGGTTTTGTTAACGAGTGTTTTTACGATATTTTAAAAAAATAATTAATATATATTATATATATATATAAATCATATTAATTCAGTATTTGATAATTCATCATTTTTAGAACATTGGATGAAGAAGTCACTATATATAATAATCTTAAAAAATATCTTTAGGATACTTGTTAGCAAATTCTTTTATCAAATGATAATGACTTCGCCAAATATTAATTTACGTATTGAAAATATATATTATTTATTCTTTTTGTTTCATATATAATGTCGTAATTTGATTTTTAGGGTCAAACTTTTTTAATTTTAATTTTGACTATTTTATTTTAAAAATATTACTAATTAAAAAATAAAAATAATTTTCAAAAATCTTGGATGAAGAGATTTTCAGATATATTTTTATAAAAATTTAGTTCAATAAAAAACTTAAAATATCAATTATCAATTTTTATTAAAAAAAACCAAGCATACATTATTTAAGGACAATTTTTTTATATATAAAAAAGGAACTCGCATTTTGGGAATAGAAGAATGGTTGTAGAGCTGGTTTTGAACACCAAACTGTTAACTGTCAGCTCTTAAAGTTGATTACATAAATTAACTAGATTAAACCCTAAGTTCGAGAGAGTGCTAACTAATATATACAAATTCTACTCCATTAATAATTTAGATGTGTTAATTAAGGAGATTCTCAATTGAATATTTTCCTGCATAATTGGTTTTCAACCTTGATCTTGTAACAAATTATTAACAGGAAATCCTTATGTTTCATTGAGGATTAGATCCAATTTTTTCAGAAAAAAATGTTAGACTAAGCAAAATGCAGGTTGTCCAAATAAAAATTGGGTGACTATAAGTTCATGATAACATAGAAATCCTATCCATGTTTTTATATTATATTACCGATAAAATGACAGTTTATAAAGCTATATATTTAGCTCAATATTGGTGTTAAGAGGATGTAAGAGGACGTTTTGCAAAGAATACTATCAGAATTTTGCAGTTCTAGCTTCTGCTTTAATTCCAAATTCAATTAAGAGCATGACAAAATATGACAAAACTACATACTTACATATAGACAATGAAGTCAATAATATAAAACCATAACTTGGTGCATTCTTATTTTAAATTAGGTCAATAATATAAAACCATAACTTGGTGCATTCTTATTTTAAATTACAACATATAGATTGCATCAACTTTTTGCACAACATTATTATTATTATAGAATAAAAGCTAGTAATAACTTGCTAGTCCAGCATAATTAAGCCCCTTGCAATTTAACCAATGATCGGAACTCTGGTAACGATCCCATAAGTGTTAACCCAAACACGAACCCTAGTGCACAAGAACTCTAAGGTTACAAATGTTCCTTCCAACACAATCACAGCATTGACATGAGGATTCTCCTTCTCGATTGTTGCTGCTGCATCCTCCCCTTTCTTTCCCTCAAGCTCCGGCCACGAACCTTTCCCTACATATACATATATAGCCACAAGAATTTATATAATTGTGTTAAAAGATAGAGGAAAGGATTGTAGATGTTGGGATTCAAACCTCGAACCTACTGGATGTCACTTTTTAAGAATGATTGCATAAACCAATTGGGCTAAATTCCGGATTCTATATTAGATGTGTTATTCTCGATAGAATATTTACCTTTGCATTCATCTGAAGCCATCTTTTTCTTCCTTAAACTCTCACTATTGCACTATCTTAATTTCCTGCTTTGATTTGTTTGTGTTATGGCAACTAGTTAAGATGTGTATTTATAGATGAGGAGTAGGTTAGCCTGTTTGATCATTATTGACTTTTCTAGCAGGCTTAAGCTGAAAGTTTGAAGGTTTTTTTTGGCTAAATTAAATATTTGTTGTTTTCCAATATCAGCTCTGAAAAAGATTAGGATGAACTTACTTGGTGCATTCTTCAGCAATTTCTCTCCCTTTTCCTCACATATTTTTTTATTTAAATTTAATTATAAAATATATAAATATTAATATAAAAATAATTTTGTATATTATTTAAATAGTAAAACGGATTGATGGATCGGTCCGAATCCGTTTAAGACCTGAGCTAAGTAAGGATAAAAAAAATTCGAACTGTGACCTAATTTGGCTCAACCCATGAATAAGTCTAAATGCAAGCACATAAATCTTAATCAATATGACAAGTTTTGAAACCATTTTTTCATGGATAGGATTCTTCATTTTTTATACTAGGAAAGCATAATTGTACTTGGAATCCAACCGTATCCAAGTGCATGGATATATAAAACAAAATTAAGCAAGTCAAAAGTCTCATGGCTATGATTAAGCTAGCAAATGTAGCAAGAACTAGGAAATATCTATATAAGTTTGCATAAGCAATAGCTCTTCTTTAATTGTTCCATAGTTTTCAAACCGGTATTTAAGCTATATGATCAGGATCCAGCTGGTCAGCTGATAAAGATTTGCATGAAAGTTGGTGTAGTCTTCCAGTTATTCTTCTCACTCAACCTTTCAGATTTAATCAACAGTCGTCGGATATATATATATATATGATCAGCAAAGCCTCCTTTGAACAGTTCCATGTCTTTACTTGCAGACATTGCTGTAGTTCAGGCTGCTACCTAATTATCTGCTTATGCTTCAAGACCAGGATTTAAACTGTAGGTGCGGACGTGGTTTCGATCACGTCGTGTTTATCGTGATTATAGACATAATGAATGCTATCGCGGTCAATTACGGTAAATATCATCAATAAATATCAATGACAAAAAAAAATCGAAATCGCAAAATAACGACAGTACGTTGCGTAAATTTTGACCATTGATGTCAGCAGAAGATAAGTTATGCCACTAAAATAGCAGAATTGAGGTAATAGAGGATCATAATTCGGATTTTAAGCTAAATATTACTACTATTGTCTATATCTCTATAAAAAAAAAAAAAAAAAATCCGAGTTCTTAGCTTAACCATAATTGTCTGTCCAAGAAGAAAGAAGAAATATTAACTATTTTAATCCCTGATTCATATTAAATTCAATACATGTTTATTAACAGTAAAATGTTAGAAAGGAGGAGGGCGCGACCAGTACTGATAAATTAACTTTCCTCAAGGTCTGCTTTTGTGCACAATTTTGGAGACATTTTAAACTAAAATAAAATCTAGAAATGGTTTAGTTAACCAATCAAGGAAACCCTCTCTAAATGATTAATTATGTAAAAATATTTATAGAGTGGAGCATTGGCGAAGCCAAAATTATTGACGATGGGTCGAAAGTAGATCTGTTCATGAGTCGGGTCGCGGTCTAAATTTTTTTTTAACTTTATACAAACCCAGTCTAGATTCGTTCGTCCATTTCACTGTTCATTTAATATTAAAAAATAAAAATAAAATGTTTATTTTTATATTTATATTAATATTAATATTTTTATAATTAAATTTAAATAACATTTTATTTTTTATTATTTAAACAATGATCCGATCCGACCCGGATGGTGAAAAATCTTGCCCAGGCCCGACCCATGAGCAGGTACAGCCGAAATATACATATACAGATTTAAAGTAAAAATAAAAATCGTGTATGAAATAAACCTGTCCAAGGATAGAGTTATTCGTCGACTCGAATCAGGCCTGATCTGGGACAAGTAAAATTTTTTGCTATGTCAATCTGACTCGATCCAGTCCATGAACAACTCTAGTATAAAAATATTAAATTTAAATATTATATATGATATTAAATTTGCTAACAATATATAAATTTCTTATAATGAAATATATATATATATATATGTTTTTAAATATTATAATTCATGTTGCATATGAAAAAAATTAATAATAAATAAAGTCTCAACGTAAAAAAAAATTTATTGTCTAATTAAAATAGGCATAAAATTATTTCATATTATAAAAAAAAAATATAAGATTACATATATTTATAAAAAGAAAAATAAGTTAAATGTACAATTTGTATTAGATATTGTAATTGTTTAACTTTATTTATTTTTTTTTTCTTTTGAGCATAGAATGAAAAATATTAAATAAAATAATTAACGTAAATGCATCTATTTAATTGATTGAAAAGGTAAATAGAGAGAATTAAGCTAATAATAATGAATGAGATTTAAACTAAAAATGTTATCAAATTTATTATATTAAACAAATTTTACGAGGGACAAATTGAAAGGACAAACAAAATTTGGAGGGTCAAATATAATTTTATTTTATTTCAAAAATCTTAAAAATTTTAATAGAGACCAAATTGAATGACCAAGTAAAATTTGAGAGGCCAAACATAATTTGACCCTTATATAAAAAATCTTTAAAAAAAATTAAGGGGGCCTAGCCCCCTGCCTGCCCCTTCTCTACGCCTCTGGAGTGGAGTATCTATCCTTTTGTTAGCAAGCACAATTTTGCAGTTGTTAATACAAAATATTAAATATTGCCAAATGGCTTAAGTATTTTTCTTTTGATATAAAGAAGTCCGTAAGTTGAGAATAAAGGAAATGATTACAATGTTGAGATTTGAATTCAAAATCTACTAGATGTTACTGCTTAAAAATTACTGCAGAAACCAATGAATTAAACCCTGAGTTCAAAAGCTTAAGTATTTGACTATAAATTAATCCTTCTCTATAGAAAAACAAGGATATTGAGCTATACAATAAAAAAGGCCTCTTGCATTTATTCTTTTCATCTCAAAATTCGAATTCAATACTTTTAAAATAAAATTTTAAATTTTAATCGCTTAATGTCGCCTTGAGGACTTATTTGACATTTTTCTTATTTGTAAATTCAACATAAATGGTGCATGGGAAAATTCACATCTTATTACAAAAAAAAAAAAACCCTTAATTTGTCACAACATTACTAATGAAAAATAGCTGGTATTATCTAGCCAAGCCCCGAGCCATTTGCATTCTAGTTTTCAAACTATAGGTGCAGTCTTCCAGTAATTCTTCTCACCCAACCTTTCAGATTTAATCAAAAGTCGTCGGATATATATATATATATATATATATATATATATATATATATATATATGATCAGCAACGCCTTATTTGAACAGTTCCATGTCTTTACTTGCAGACATTGCAGTAGTTTAGGCTGCTACCTAATTATCTGCTTATTCTTCAAGAGCACGATTTAAATTGTAATTACGGATGCGTTTTTGATCACGTCGTGTTTATTGCGATTATGAATGTAATAGATGTTATCGCGATCAATTACGGTAAATATCATTGATTAATATTACCGATGAAGAAAATTAAAACGACGTAAATTTTGACCATTGATGTCATCAAAAGATAAGTTATGCGACTAAAATAGCATAATTGAGATAATAGAGGATCAGATTCGTATTTTAAGCTAAATATTACTACTAATGTCTATTTCTCTATAAAAAAAATCCAGAGTTCTTAGCTTAACCATAATTGTCTGTCCAAGAAGAAAGAAGAAATATTAACTATTTTAAGATTCATATTCAATTCAATACATGTTTATTAACAGTAAAAGGTTAGAAAGGAGGACATCTGATAATTCATGTATTTGTGTCGTGTTCATGTATTTTGTGTCATGATTGCGTTTAAGGTGTTTTATATTTTGACGTGTTAATAATTTTTGTTATATAAAATTTGACATATTTATGTATTTGTGTCGTGTTCGTGTTTTTTTTATCATGTTGTGTTTTAATTATTTTTTTCGTATCGTATTCAATATTGCTGGTGCGACCAATACTGATAAATTTTGGTTTGCCCGTGCGACCAGTACTGATAAATTTTGGAGACATTTTGATAACTCGTATAATTATATAGTTTTTAGTTATGTTTTATTATTGTTTTGCGTCAAATACGAGTTATTATTGCTTAGTCTAATTGTGTTTATGATCTTTTATATTTTTATGTAATTTGGTGTTTTTTCACGAGTTTCTTTGAGTGATTTCAGATTACTAGGTTAAATCAAGAATTAAGGGCAAATCCAGTTCAGTTCCAGTTCCGACACCTTTTGCCATATCAGCCATATCTGGAGTTTCACTGAAGCATTAAGGCTGAAATTTTTACAGTACAAAGTTAAGAGGCAGATCTATCTTTTTCATGTTTTACACTTCTTGAAACGGAGTCGTTTTCCCTAGCGAAATCGACAATCAAGTTGGCTGATGTGCAATGACGTCTGTGCTGACCTGTTTTGGTATTTTGACCATATCTTCCGATCCACATGAGCAAATGATCTGATTCCAACGGCTATGGATCCGTAACTGATAGGGGTATATTTTGCTAGAAGACCATTTGATCAGATCGAGCCTCCAACATTGACAAAATCGACCATCAAGCTGGCTGATCAGAATTGTCATACAATATGACGAAAATTGTTAGAAAAATGCACCCACCTATTATACCTACCTTTGAAATTTATAAAGCTTGTCTCTTGTCATTTAGCTCTCCAAAATGTGTATAAATAGAGGGCCTTGGATGAGTATTATTATACATTGATAGGATATTAGCCATTGTAATAAAATTCTCTAAGTTTTCTTTTTCTTTCCTTTCTCTAGTTTTCTTTTTCTATATTTACTTATGCTTCTTACATTTCTTTTCATTTTATTCATATCTAGTATGTGTTGCTAATCATATTGTTGAGGTGATGAGGTGAAGCTCTTGGTAAATGCTAAGGTTAGTCTCTTAAACATGAGCTAAAATGAATTATCATTTATAAACACTAGTATAGATAATATTTTCTTTTGGTTTAAAATCATACTTGCAAAGTAGGGATCTTGATTCATTATTGACAATGAAAATGGCACAATAAATGCTTGGTTTCATAACCTTGATTTGTTGTAGACATATACCTTGGCATAAGGAATGCTTGGACTCTTTTTGTGAGTTTTGAGGACACCAAATGAACATAATATCATATGCTATGGACGTTGGACAATTTGGACTGAATTGCTAAACCTTCCGATTGGAATCTCCCTTATGTGTGAATTTCAATTGTGTAATAAAACAAGATTAATCTTAGCATAACACCAAGAGTGGATTCTCTAACCTCAACATCTTTTCTTATTGTTTTTATATCTTGTTTAATTTCTTTTATTTTATTTTGTTTATTTTGTTCTCTAATATATTGTTTATCTTGTTTTGTTGTTGATTCCCTAATATCTTGTTTACTTTCTTTTTCTTATATATTTATAAACTTATACTTACTAATACGCTTCCCTGTGGTTCGACCTCGGACACCCGAGAATTTATTACTTGAACATAACCTGCACTTGGGTTTACAACTCTTAATTGAGTCTCCATCACATTTTAAACTAAATTAAAATGTAGAAATGGTTTAACCAATCAAGGCAATCCTCTCTTTAAAAATTAATTATGTAAAAATATTTATAGAGTGGAGTATCTATCCTTTTATTAGCAAGCACAATTTCGCAATTGTTATATATGTTTCCAAATACAAAATATTAGTTATTGCCAGGAGGCTTAAGTATTTTTTTTTTTGGTATAAAGGAGTTTATAATTTGAGAATAAGGGAAGGGGTTATAAATATTTGGATTCGAATCTTAAATCTACTGGATACCAATGTTATACCCTGAATTCAAAAGCTTAAGTATTTGACTGTAAATTAATCTTTCTCTTAAGGAAAACAAGGTACAGATGTTGCAAAATAATAGTCCAAAATAAGCAACAATTTCATTATACGTTATATTCTTTTGATAAATGTGATATTAAGTTATACAATAAAAAAGGGTCTCTTGCATCTGAAAATTTTATTCTGTTCATCTCAAAATTCGAACTCAATACTTTTAAAATAAAATATTAAATTTTAATCGCTTAATGTCGCTTGAGGACTTATTAGACATTTTTCTTATTTGCAAATTCAACATAAATGGTGTATGGGAAAATTCACACCTTATTACAAAAAAAAAAAAAAAAAAACCCTTAATTTGTCACAACATTACTAACGAAAAATAGCTGGTATTATCTAGCCAAGCCCCGAGCCATTTGCATTCTAGTTTTCAAACTATAGGTTAACCAATCACAGGAGCCTCGATCACGATCCTATTAGTGTTAACCCAAACACGAACCCTGTTGCACCAAAAATCTTCTGTCACATTTGTTCCTTCCAACACGATCACAGCATTCACCAAAGGATTCTCAGTCTCAATTGTTGCTGCTGCTAATTCCCCAGTCTCTCCCACAAGCTCTGGCCATGAAGCTTTCCCTACAAAAAGTATATAAGAATTTGTATTAAAAAGGGAAGGAAATTATTGTCCATAACTATAACTCATGCCTGAACCCGCAACTTAATTCAGTTGATTCATACAGTTACGCTTAAGAGGTGGCATCCAGCAAGTCTGAGATTCGAATCTCAACATCTGCAATCCCTTCCCTTATCCTTAGGCTACGGTCTCTTTTGTACCAAATATATATATATATATATATATATTTATATATATATCATGCCTTTGAAAGTTGTTAATCTCTATTTTCTTTTTTACCTTTGCATATTGTTTCTGAAGCCATTCTTTTCTTCGCTTTTCACTCTCTTGCAGTTACAAAATCTTTCTGCTTTGATTTAATTTGTGTTATGTCTATTGGTAAGATGGGGTATTGGTAAGATGGGGTTTATTTATAGTGGAGGATTGTGGTAGGCTGGGTTAGCCATTGTTGGCACTGTCCATGTTTATGCTAAAAGTTTGAAGTTCTTGGTACCTTATTTTATATTGCTTTTCAATTGTTAGGATGAAGTCCATTAATCAACAATTCCCACGTGCTAGTTTAAGCTTTTAAATTGAGTATATTTAGAGTTCGAAAAATTGACTCGAATTCAAAAAATTCAATCAATTTGTTGAATATGAACCTAATTAAAGTAGACCTGCTCATGGGCTGGGTCGGATCGCGATCCGGATTTTTTTATTTTGCCTTATCCAGGTTCGGCCCGCTAGCCCATATTTACCATTTATATATATTACAAATTTATTTTTATATATTTTTATAATTAAATTTTAAAAAATAATATTTTTATTGTGTGAACAGTGATTTGGATCGTGCCGGCCCAAATCATTAAAATACCTACCCAAACCCGACCCAATACAAGACAAGCTTGTCGAGCTGGGTGTGCGGGCTGCCTGACCCTTGAGTAAGTCTAAATCAAAATCAATTTGATAAAAAAAAAAATCAACAATTCAAACTGTTCAATCTAAACTTGAGAAAATTTAAATTCGAAATATCTTGAACTTTAAATAATTCAAATTCGAACAATTAAAATTCAATATTTTAGACCTGAATTAATTTGATGCAGTAATCCAAACTCAAATAATCTGAATATCAACCCAAATTATCTTAACCTAAACATGATTCAAATCTAAAATGCTTCAAAGCCAAAATTATTCAAATTTTCTTCAACTTGAAATAAACTTGAACGACTCTATCCGTCTAATTATCACTTTTAACTATATGCTTAATTAACATATTATCACAAATTCATAATTTATCCTGTTTTCAAAATATATATTTATTTGTTTATTTTTAAGTTATGTGGTTCTTAATTAACATGCACAAACATGGATTGACAAATAGAAAGTTTATTTATGTTTTTCAGCAAATTAAGCTTATTTGAACGGTTCAATGTCTGCTTTGTTTGCAGATATTACAGATAAGAAAATCACCTATCACCAACAAGGATTATGCATTCATCTCGAAACTTTTTAGAACAAATAGCTAACCGCCATGGTATTATATAATGCATAGTTTTAAAATACGGTCGTTATGCAATGCAATAGTTGTAACATAACAGAAATTAAAATTTTCATATTTTACTTATTGCATAAAACTTGTGATATTACGCAATGAAATCCGTGACCGCGATTTAAAACTATGTATTCTAGTCTAAGAATCAACGATGTTGACCTGATAAACATACAAGTAATCTAAACTGTCATATGTAGCTAGCCAAGCACGTTAGCAAGAAAGTAATAAAAGACACGTCTATGATCGAGCAAGCAGAGAATTTTCAATGCATGTGAAAGCAAAAATGAAGAGAAAAGGGAATGATCACACAAATGAGATAAAGTTTGAAAAGTCCTAATTGCATGTCCCGAGAAGGAAGATTAATTACATTCCTTATCTTGGTTTTCGGATATACTATATATGTATTCAAATTAGTAAGTATTTAACTAAATATTAATTGATAATATGCAGAGATTAGAAGTATTTATGGGTCGGATTAGATGAGTCAAGTTCGAATAGCACAAAAATTTATTTGTCTAGACCTAACCCAAGCCTAGCTCGTTGGGCTCGAAAATTTATTTTACTGTTTAAAATATATTAAAATATTAATATTTATATATTTTTATAATTAAATTCAAATAAAAATATTTTTATTGATTAAATAGTAATCCGAGCCGGATCGGATCGGCTCAGATTACAAAAATCCTATTCTAAACCCAATCCAATTCGGGTCGGACCTGTCGGATCGGACGGATACATGGCTCATGGCCAATCTAGTGAAGAGATTCAACTCAAATATAAAATTACAAACAATTTAAAATTTAACAAATTTGAAATAACACCACTTAACAAGTCGTCATTACATATAGGCGGGACTATTGACAAACTCAGAAAAAGCAGTACCATATGACATATTTAGAAAGAGTAGAATAAACACATGTAGGGAGAATAAAATAAACATGAATTCTGATACCATGTTAAGTATTAAAATTAAAACCAATTGATTATAAATAAAAAGATCAAACTTAAATATAAAATCTTAAATTCCAAGACTTAAAATAACACCACTTTAACATAAATTAAAACTATTGTAAAATAATTTATCATTCATTATTAATTAAGATTTAAGTTTCATAGTTCAATGTGTATATGGAGGGGAAAAGAAGATTGATTTTTCTTAATCCCATATTCCCTCGTTTCAGAACAATGTTTTTTAATTAAATCATCATAGATTAAGTAATTTTCCACTAGGTCAATGTGTACGGAAGGTTTGAATAATTAACCTTTCTATATTCTGTTATGAGCCTTGTCTTTGACATCCATATTGAAAAACTTGTTCCATAAAATGCCTCAATATTGATTGTCTCATCCAATTTATCAAAAGGTTTTGTTAACGAGTGTTTTTACAATATTTTTTAAAATTAATTAATATATATTATATATATATATAAATCATATTAATTCAGTATTTGATAATTCATCATTTTTAGAACATTGGATGAAGAAGTCACTATATATAATAATCTTAAAAAATATCTTTAGGATACTTGTTAGCAAATTCTTTTATCAAATGATAATGACTTCGCCAAATATTAATTTACGTATTGAAAATATATATTATTTATTCTTTTTGTTTCATATATAATGTCGTAATTTGATTTTTAGGGTCAAACTTTTTTAATTTTAATTTTGACTATTTTATTTTAAAAATATTACTAATTAAAAAATAAAAATAATTTTCAAAAATCTTGGATGAAGAGATTTTCAGATATATTTTTATAAAAATTTAGTTCAATAAAAAATTTAAAATATCAATTATCAATTTTTATTAAAAAAAACCAAGCATACATTATTTAAGGACAATTTTTTTATATATAAAAAAGGAACTCGCATTTTGGGAATAGAAGAATGGTTGTAGAGCTGGTTTTGAACACCAAACTGTTAGCTGTCAGCTCTTAAAGTTGATTACATAAATTAACTAGATTAAACCCTAAGTTCGAGAGAGTGCTAACTAATATATACAAATTCTACTCCATTAATAATTTAGATGTGTTAATTAAGGAGATTCTCAATTGAATATTTTCCTGCATAATTGGTTTTCAACCTTGATCTTGTAACAAATTATTAACAGGAAATCCTTATGTTTCATTGAGGATTAGATCCAATTTTTTCAGAAAAAAATGTTAGACTAAGCAAAATGCAGGTTGTCCAAATAAAATTTGGGTGACTATAAGTTCATGATAACATAGAAATCCTATCCATGTTTTTATATTATATTACCGATAAAATGACAGTTTATAAAGCTATATATTTAGCTCAATATTGGTGTTAAGAGGATGTAAGAGGACGTTTTGCAAAGAATACTATCAGAATTTTGCAGTTCTAGCTTCTGCTTTAATTCCAAATTCAATTAAGAGCATGACAAAATATGACAAAACTACATACTTAAATATAGACAATGAAGTCAATAATATAAAACCATAACTTGGTGCATTCTTATTTTAAATTAGGTCAATAATATAAAACCATAACTTGGTGCATTCTTATTTTAAATTACAACATATAGATTGCATCAACTTTTTGCACAACATTATTATTATTATAGAATAAAAGCTAGTAATAACTTGCTAGTCCAGCATAATTAAGCCCCTTGCAATTTAACCAATGATCGGAACTCTGGTAACGATCCCATAAGTGTTAACCCAAACACGAACCCTAGTGCACAAGAACTCTAAGGTTACAAATGTTCCTTCCAACACAATCACAGCATTGACATGAGGATTCTCCTTCTCGATTGTTGCTGCTGCATCCTCCCCTTTCTTTCCCTCAAGCTCCGGCCACGAACCTTTCCCTACATATACATATATAGCCACAAGAATTTATATAATTGTGTTAAAAGATAGAGGAAAGGATTGTAGATGTTGGGATTCAAGCCTCGAACCTACTGGATGTCACTTTTTAAGAATGATTGCATAAACCAATTGGGCTAAATTCCGGATTCTATATTAGATGTGTTATTCTCGATAGAATATTTACCTTTGCATTCATCTGAAGCCATCTTTTTCTTCCTTAAACTCTCACTATTGCACTATCTTAATTTCCTGCTTTGATTTGTTTGTGTTATGGCAACTAGTTAAGATGTGTATTTATAGATGAGGAGTAGGTTAGCCTGTTTGATCATTATTGACTTTTCTAGCAGGCTTAAGCTGAAAGTTTGAAGGTTTTTTTTGGCTAAATTAAATATTTGTTGTTTTCCAATATCAGCTCTGAAAAAGATTAGGATGAACTTACTTGGTGCATTCTTCAGCAATTTCTCTCCCTTTTCCTCACATATTTTTTTATTTAAATTTAATTATAAAATATATAAATATTAATATAAAAATAATTTTGTATATTATTTAAATAGTAAAACGGATTGATGGATCGGTCCGAATCCGTTTAAGACCTGAGCTAAGTAAGGATAAAAAAAATTCGAACTGTGACCTAATTTGGCTCAACCCATGAATAAGTCTAAATGCAAGCACATAAATCTTAATCAATATGACAAGTTTTGAAACCATTTTTTCATGGATAGGATTCTTCATTTTTTATACTAGGAAAGCATAATTGTACTTGGAATCCAACCGTTTCCAAGTGCATGGATATATAAAACAAAATTAAGCAAGTCAAAAGTCTCATGGCTATGATTAAGCTAGCAAATGTAGCAAGAACTAGGAAATATCTATATAAGTTTGCATAAGCAATAGCTCTTCTTTAATTGTTCCATAGTTTTCAAACCGGTATTTAAGCTATATGATCAGGATCCAGCTGGTCAGCTGATAAAGATTTGCATGAAAGTTGGTGTAGTCTTCCAGTAATTCTTCTCACTCAACCTTTCAGATTTAATCAACAGTCGTCGGATATATATATATATATATATATATATGATCAGCAAAGCCTCCTTTGAACAGTTCCATGTCTTTACTTGCAGACATTGCTGTAGTTCAGGCTGCTACCTAATTATCTGCTTATGCTTCAAGAGCACGATTTAAATTGCAATTACGGATGCGTTTTTGATCACGTCGTGTTTATTGCGATTATGAATGTAATAGATGTTATCGCGATCAATTACGGTAAATATCATTGATTAATATTACCGATGAAGAAAATTAAAACGACGTAAATTTTGACCATTGATGTCATCAAAAGATAAGTTATGCGACTAAAATAGCATAATTGAGATAATAGAGGATCAGATTCGTATTTTAAGCTAAATATTACTACTAATGTCTATTTCTCTATAAAAAAAATCCAGAGTTCTTAGCTTAACCATAATTGTCTGTCCAAGAAGAAAGAAGAAATATTAACTATTTTAAGATTCATATTCAATTCAATACATGTTTATTAACAGTAAAAGGTTAGAAAGGAGGACATCTGATAATTCATGTATTTGTGTCGTGTTCATGTATTTTGTGTCATGATTGCGTTTAAGGTGTTTTATATTTTGACGTGTTAATAATTTTTGTTATATAAATTTTGACATATTTATGTATTTGTGTCGTGTTCGTATTTTTGTTATCATGTTGTGTTTTAATTATTTTTTTCGTATCGTATTCAATATTGCTGGTGCGACCAATACTGATAAATTTTGGTTTGCCCGTGCGACCAGTACTGATAAATTTTGGAGACATTTTGATAACTCGTATAATTATATAGTTTTTAGTTATGTTTTATTATTGTTTTGCGTCAAATACGAGTTATTATTGCTTAGTCTAATTGTGTTTATGATCTTTTATATTTTTATGTAATTTGGTGTTTTTTCACGAGTTTTTTTGAGTGATTTCAGATTACTAGGTTAAATCAAGAATTAAGGGCAAATCCAGTTCAGTTCCAGTTCCGACACCTTTTTCCATATCAGCCATATCTGGAGTTTCACTGAAGCATTAAGGCTGAAATTTTTACAGTACAAAGTTAAGAGGCAGATCTATCTTTTTCATGTTTTACACTTCTTGAAACGGAGTCGTTTTCCCTAGCGAAATCGACCATCAAGTTGGCTGATGTGCAATGACGTCTGTGCTGACCTATTTTGGTATTTTGACCATATCTTTCGATCCACATGAGCAAATGATCTGATTTCACCGGCTATGGATCCGTAACTGATAGGGGTATATTTTTCTAGAAGACCATTTGATCAGATCGAGCCTCCAACATTGACAAAATCGACCATCAAGCTGGCTGATCAGAATTGTCATACAATATGACGAAAATTGTTAGAAAAATGCACCCACCTATTATACCTACCTTTGAAATTTATAAAGCTTGTCTCTTGTCATTTAGCTCTCCAAAATGTGTATAAATAGAGGGCCTTGGATGAGTATTATTATACATTGGTAGGATATTAGCCATTGTAATAAAATTCTCTAAGTTTTCTTTTTCTTTCCTTTCTCTAGTTTTCTTTTTCTATATTTACTTATGCTTCTTACATTTCTTTTCATTTTATTCATATCTAGTATGTGTTGCTAATCATATTGTTGAGGTGATGAGGTGAAGCTCTTGGTAAATGCTAAGGTTAGTCTCTTAAACATGAGCTAAAATGAATTATCATTTATAAACACTAGTATAGATAATATTTTCTTTTGGTTTAAAATCATACTTGCAAAGTAGGGATCTTGATTCATTATTGACAATGAAAATGGCACAATAAATGCTTGGTTTCATAACCTTGATTTGTTGTAGACATATACCTTGGCATAAGGAATGCTTGGACTCTTTTTGTGAGTTTTGAGGACACCAAATGAACATAATATCATATGCTATGGACGTTGGACAATTTGGACTGAATTGCTAAACCTTCCGATTGGAATCTCCCTTATGTGTGAATTTCAATTGTGTAATAAAACAAGATTAATCTTAGCATAACACCAAGAGTGGATTCTCTAACCTCAACATCTTTTCTTATTGTTTTTATATCTTGTTTAATTTCTTTTAATTTATTTTGTTTATTTTGTTCTCTAATATATTATTTATCTTGTTTTGTTGTTGATTCCCTAATATCTTGTTTACTTTCTTTTTCTTATATATTTATAAACTTATACTTACTAATACGCTTCCCTGTGGTTCGACCTCGGACACCCGAGAATTTATTACTTGAACATAACCTGCACTTGGGTTTACAACTCTTAATTGAGTCTCCATCAAGTTTTTGGCGTCGTTGCCGGGGAAGCAATACTAAGTATATAAGTTTATAAGTATATTTATTTTTATTGGCTGGTTATACCGCCTAATTTTCTATATATTTATATTTATATTGTATATTAACTTTGTTTTATTTTTATTGGCTGGTTATACCGCCTAATTTGTATATTAACTTTGTTTTATTGGCTGGTTATACCGCCTAATTTTCTATATATTTATATTTATATTGTAAAGTTTATATTTATATATTATCTATTTATTAACTTTGTTTTATGCTTGTTTGGCGACGTGATTTTAGATCTCGTCGTTTAGTTAGATTTTATTATGAAACTTTTTCAGGTAATCTTTCTAATACAACTCCTACCATGGCTGACAATGAAAGTGTTCATGCTGAAGATGAGAACAGACAAGTACGCACCATGCGTGACTACTTGCAACCAACTCGAAGCTCATCACCCTCTTGTTTTATTTTTCCTCTCAATGCAAACAACTTTCGTTTTAAACCAGGTATGATAGCTTTGCTTCCAAATTTCCATGGGTTAGAATCGGAAAGTGCTTACTCGTTTCTAAAAGACTTCGAAGATGTATGTGTCACCTTTAATGACCAACAATGTACAAATGAAATTGTCAAGCTAAAATTATTTCCTTTTTCTTTAAAAGATAAAGCAAAAATTTGGCTTCATAATTTAAAACCAAGGTCAATTGGCACATGGCAAGAATTACAAACTAAGTTTCTAAAGAAATTTTTCCCAGCACATAAAACTACTGCTTTGAAAAGACAGATTCAAAATTTCAATCAAAATCAAAATGAAGCATTTTTTCAGTGCTGGGAGCGTTTTAAAGATTTGTTAAGTTCTTGTCCACATCATGGTTTTGAAAAATGGCGTCTTATTAGTTTCTTTTATGAAAGTTTAACTCCCGAAACTAAACAATTTGTTGAAACAATATGTAACGGTGAGTTTCTAGAAAAAGAACCTGAAGAAGCCTTTGACTACCTAGACCATTTGGCAGATAACTCTCAAGCCTGGCACATAGATAATTCCTCTGAAAGTTCCAATAGATCTAATCTTGTTTCTAACAGAGGTAAATATCATTTTAGTCAAGAAGATGAGATAAAAGCTAAAGTAGCTAATTTGGCTAGAAAGATTGAAGCCATGGAACTTAGAGAAGTAAAAGAAGTCAAAACGGTTAAAAATGAAGAAAGTTGTGGAATTTGTGAAATCATGGGACACCCCACTTCTGAATGTCCAAACATTCCCATTCTTAAAGAAGCGTTGCATGATAAAGTAAATTTCATAAACACATTTAAAAAGCCTTTTCCTTCTCCTTACTCTGAAACGTATAACCCTGAATGGAGAAATCATCCCAACTTCAGTTGGCGGAATAATAATCATGTTCAGGTACCACAATCTCAAAAGTCGGGCAACACTTTTTCCTATCAACCTTCACGTGTACAAACCTTGGAAGAGACATTGCAAGCATTCATGCAAACACAAGCAAATGTGAATAACCAAACTTCACAGGACATCAATGAGATCAAAAACACCTTGTCTACATTGACAGCTTCATTACGCACTCAAAAAAAAGGTAAGTTTCCTGCTCAACCTCAGCCTAACCCTTCTACTCAATGTTTTGTTTCTTGCTCCAATGAAACTCAACAGGAAAATGCCAGTTCTATCACAACTCTTCGAAGTGGAAAAGGCAATTAACAAAAACATTCCATCAAAAGACCAAGATCCTCTTTCCCCTCCGAAAAGTAATGGTAAGGATGATGGTAAGTCCGAACTTCTTGAAAATTTGGACAAAGAAAAAGGTATGCATCCTGCTCCTTTTCCTCAAAGGTTGCAAACAATAAAGAATTTGAATCAAAATGCAGAAATATATGAACTTTTCAAACAAGTTAAGATTAACATTCCTTTATTGGATGCAATCAAACAAGTTCCATCTTATGCTAAATTTTTGAAGGACATGTGCACAGTTAAAAGGAAACATAATGTACAAAAGAAAGCATTTCTGACGGAAAGTGTGAGCTCAATCATTCAGCACCTTACTCCACCAAAATTCAAAGATCCTGGATGTCCAACAATATCATGCATCATTGGAAACACTAGAATAGAACGTGCATTGCTTGATCTTGGTGCTAGTGTTAATCTTTTGCCTTTTTCTGTTTATCAACAGTTAGGTTTAGGTGAACTCAAGGAAACACCTGTTACACTTCAACTAGCTGATCGTTCTGTAAAAATTCCTCGAGGGATAGTTGAAGATGTTTTGGTTCAAATTGATAATTTTTACTTCCCTGTTGATTTTATTGTTTTGGACACACATCCTGTTTCAAATTCAAATGTTCAAATTCCTGTTATATTAGGCCGTCCATTTCTTGCAACTTCTAATACTCTGATAAATTGCAGGAATGGTATGTTGAACATTTCTTTTGGAAATATGACTTTAGAATTAAATGTGTTCAACATTTGCAAGCAACCTGGTGATGATTCAGAAGATAAGCATCGTTGGAAACAAAAGTTTGAGGAACTCCCATCACTCACAAATGTCACTGTACCATCAACTATTGAACCGCCCAAGCTGGATTTAAAACCATTGCCATCCGAGCTAAAATATTCCGTTTTGGGAAAAATTCCTTCTCAATGGAGCCCCCAAGATAAAAGGAAGTTTCTGAATGAGGTAAAGAAGTTCTACTGGGATGACCCTTACTTGTTCAAATATTGTCCTGATCAAATTTTTCGAAGATGCATTCACGACAATGAGGTAAGTAGTGTAATTAAGTTTTGTCATTCCGAGGCATGTGGTGGTCATTTTTCATCAAAGAAAACTGCTGCAAAAATTTTACAGTGTGGATTTTACTGGCCAACTTTATTCAAAGATGCATATGAGAATTCTAAAATTCATAAAGAAAGAACTAAAGCCTTTCATGACAAGTTAATTTCAAGAAAAACATTTGATGTTGGGCAAAAAGTTCTACTTTATAATTCTAGACTTCACATATTTCCTGGTAAGTTGAGATCAAGATGGACTGGCCCATTTGTGGTTAAGCATGTGTATCATTATGGAGCAGTTGACATTGAGAATCCTCAAAATGGTAACGTATTCAAGGTAAATGGACAAAGACTCAAACTCTTTTTGGAAAATCATGTTACTCAAGAAGAGGTTGTTTTTCTTTCTGATCCTTGTTTTGAAAATAACTAGATGTAAATATAATTTTTACTAATTTCCAAAAAAAAAAAAAATACATTTTTTTTAACCCCGGTTAAATGGCGGATAACGGTACTCCGTGATTATTTAAGTCGGTTCCATCAGCTACCCACAAAACTGATATTGTATATAAATTTCTCTTTCAATTTCTCTTTCATTTTATATTTCTTTTTTTTTTCAGGATGGATGATATTCTCACAAGATTGCAGAAACGATTTCCTCCTTTTCCTCGAAATATTTTACTGAAGCTTTACCAAGTTCGATTTGAAAGATTAAGAATGCTTATGCACAAAGGGATTCCTGAAGACATATGTTGGATAATTGAAGCCAAGGTACGTGAAGATGAATATCTTCCTGTTTTGCATTTACCAGGTACAGGTATAAGCACTTTTGCAAAGAAGCGACGAGCAAAGCGCATGAGTTCAAATTGCCACAAATGTGCACGATGGACGTGTAACGGTAAATGTCGTTCTATTGGGATTCCGTCTTCTAATCGAGATGATAAAATTGAATTCATTAAGGATGGACTGAGTAAGGAGAATTTGGGTAATATCCAACTTTCTCTTGAGACGCATCCTAGTGGAGACGTACAAAGAGAAATTCTTGATTTATGGCCGCAATTCCAAAGGGAATGGCAACATCTTGGGAATCTGATGTTAAAAGACCCTGTTTGCCAGCTTGTAAGAAAACTGGATGGGAAGCATATCCTCGACTCATAGAAGGCGTTTAAGCCGTTTCTGGACGTAAAACCAGAGAAAGATGTGAGCCACAATCACAACTACAATAAATGACTTCTCAGCTTTTGGTTTGATTTGCAATAACTTCATTTCGGTTTAATTTACGATTTGTGTAATTATTCTCGTTTTTTTTTTTTGCATTGGTCTTTTACGGTTGCTTTTTCTTTCTTTTTTTTTGATTTTCTTCCTGAAATCACGCAAAAATCTTTTGTTAGGTTAACATTTTCTTCTGACAGGTCAAATACACTTTCGGCGACATTATTACTCTTGTCTGATTCACTACTCAGTCCTCTATATATTACACCATGTACTCATTCTCTTTTAGGCACTCGAAAAAAATGGAAAGTACTTCGTCCCAGCGCATTAAAAAAATTTGTGTCTTTGGAGGTTCTTATCCAGGGAAAAATAACATATTCGCTGATGAAGCCATAAGAGTTGGAGTAATACTTGCCCAACAAAAGATCCAGTTGATTTATGGAGGCGGTAGTACGGGTTTAATGGGAGCAGTCGCTACAGCAGCACACGCCGGAGGAAGTCCAGTTCTAGGAATCGTGCCAAAACTATTCACAGATTTTTGTGGACCTACCGTGGGTAAGGAAATACAAGTCTGGAGTATCCCTGAACGGATAACAATCATGTACCATTCTGCCGATGCATTCATTGCTTTACCAGGAGGTCTGGGTACATTGGAAGAAATAGCTTGCGTGGCTTCTTGGTCATCTTTGGTCACAAATAAGAAACCCATTGGTTTGCTTAATATTAATGGTTATTTTAGTAATTTGCTTTCATATTTAGATAATGCTGTGGATAATGGATTCATGTTTTCAGAGGCAAGGAGAACCATAATTTCTGCTACAACCATTGAAGATTTACTCAAAAAGCTCCAAGCTTATGAGTGTTTATCTGCTACGGTTGTTTCGCAAACGCTCCGAAAAAGAAAAAGAGATATGGACGAGCAAGGAGTGGATTGCACTCTGTCTTTGTGACATTATCTAACATTTTGTTTGTTGTGTCTCAGTTATAATAAGTGGTTAGCAACCTCTGCAGGTAATATCTCCTAAATTCTACCTTTAGTAGGGGGTAAGGGACATATTTTGCTAATTTATAAAAAAAAAAAAAAAAAAAGTTTGTTGTGTTTTAAGCAATTTAGAAGTGTTCATTCTGAACAAGGTCTGAGTAAGGGAGACTTGAGACATACCTTGTCAGTTTGATTTTAATCTTTTTATGTTTACTTGTTAATTTTTGTTTAGTATTTTAGGATTATTTAGGTTGCATGAGTTTGTTTTGTTTTGAGTCTTAGTTATTCCTATTCTTATGTTATTAGTTCTTTTTCTCTTACACATGATTCTTTCATTTGGGTTAATAGACTTACATTGAGGACAATGTAAGAATTAAGTGTGGGGGGAACGATTTAGGATTTCTTTTATTTTTGTCTACTATTTTTTTTTATGAGTCTTTATTATTATTATTATTTTTTTAATGTGTTCTAGTTCCTTTTTAATACAATGATGAGATATGAATTGCATAAGTCTAAAACAGATTTATTAGTGAGAAGATTTTCATGAGAATTGAGCTTGATGTCAACCTTTTTATGAGCCAATGTTAATATGATATGTTGATTGAGAAAGAAGCATGTTTAGACTTAATCTGACTTGTATAATCATCCTTGTGAGTTTTTGAGCCTATAATGATTGATGCATTATACAAATCAATCTAATTTCTTTCTTGAGTGCTCTTATGATTACATGATTCTCTAGAACTTGCTTTAAACCGTTTGAGACTATATTGATACATGTGACAACATGAATATGATAGAGGCATTAGGATTATAACCAGAGCCAAACAGCCATCCATTATTAATGTTCTACGAGAACATCCCCACTAGTGAGCCAATTTGAGCCTACATTAAATATGCTGTTTTATTGGTAACCACAACTTACACCTAGCCTAAATATACTTATATCCTTACCCTTGTTCTAAAGATGGATTTTATATTTTGAGACATATTGCAAAAAAAACAAGGGATATTTTTAGTTGAAAATTTGGGTTAGAAACAAAAGATAAGTGTGGGGGAAGAAAAGAAAAGAAAAAGTCAAGAGAAAAAGAAAGGGATCATTGTCAAATACATTCCCATATTAAAAAAAAAATATATCTTCTCTTGAACTTCTAGAAAAAGATGTTACAAAGTTGGTTAGAATGATGCAAAGGCTCAACATGAATATTTAGCCTACGTTATTATGTGCTTTATAAGAGTTTTGAGAAGTTTTATTTGTATGATCTTATTATGTCTCTAAACTCTATGAACTCTTTGGAACCTTTGTGATATCTTTATCCTTTTGTTCTTTAACCACATTATAACCCTTTGGCCCCATTACAACCTTGAATAAAGACCTCTTGATTTATGAAGTTGTATGATCTAAATAGTGGAGAATAGGTGGACAAGCAAGCATATGGTAGAAGTGTTTTCATGAGATTGATTGAGTGTAAACACTTTACCACTACTTTAAAGAGTGAAAATCAAGAGAGTATCCCATGTGAGAAGTTGAGATTAAGTTTGAATATACACTATTTTGATTGAAATATGTTATGTTAATATTGGCTTAACTCAAACTATTTACATTCAAGCAAGATTTTTTTGTGAATTTCTTTAAGCTATTGATTAGTTTTTAAGACTTGTCCAATGATTATCTCTAATTTATATTGGAAGGATTAGTTATAATTATTATTTTTAGTTTTTCTTATGTCTTCAATGTTTGTGGGTATCGTCCTAGTAAACCCTCACGAGACTAAACTCGTCCACTAGGGACACCAAGGGGTTTAAAGGCTTGTGTCACATGCTAAGTGCCACCGTGATTTCCTACGAAAATGGATTAGATTAGATTTTCTTATTTTATTTTTATTGAGTCGTTGCTAGGGACTAGCAACAATCTAAGTGTGGGGGTGTGATAACTCGTATAATTATATAGTTTTTAGTTATGTTTTATTATTGTTTTGCGTCAAATACGAGTTATTATTGCTTAGTCTAATTGTGTTTATGATCTTTTATATTTTTATGTAATTTGGTGTTTTTTCACGAGTTTCTTTGAGTGATTTCAGATTACTAGGTTAAATCAAGAATTAAGGGCAAATCCAGTTCAGTTCCAGTTCCGACACCTTTTGCCATATCAGCCATATCTGGAGTTTCACTGAAGCATTAAGGCTGAAATTTTTACAGTACAAATTTAAGAGGCAGATCTATCTTTTTCATGTTTTACACTTCTTGAAACGGAGTCGTTTTCCCTAGTGAAATCGACCATCAATTTGGCTGATGTGCAATGACGTCTGTGCTGACCTGTTTTGGTATTTTGACCATATCTTCCGATCCACATGAGCAAATGATCTGATTCCAACGGCTATGGATCCGTAACGGATAGGGGTATATTTTTCTAGAAGACCATTTGATCAGATCAAGCCTCCAACATTGACAAAATCGACCATCAAGCTGGCTGATCAGAATTGTCATACAATATGACGAAAATTGTTAGAAAAATGCACCCACCTATTATACCTACCTTTGAAATTTATAAAGCTTGTCTCTTGTCATTTAGCTCTCCAAAATATGTATAAATAGAGGGCCTTGGATGAGTATTATTATACATTGGTAGGATATTAGCCATTGTAATAAAATTCTCTAAGTTTTCTTTTTCTTTCCTTTCTCTAGTTTTCTTTTTCTATATTTACTTATGCTTCTTACATTTCTTTTCATTTTATTCATATCTAGTATGTGTTGCTAATCATATTGTTGAGGTGATGAGGTGAAGCTCTTGGTAAATGCTAAGGTTAGTCTCTTAAACATGAGCTAAAATGAATTATCATTTATAAACACTAGTATAGATAATATTTTCTTTTGGTTTAAAATCATACTTGCAAAGTAGGGATCTTGATTCATTATTGACAATGAAAATGGCACAATAAATGCTTGGTTTCATAACCTTGATTTGTTGTAGACATATACCTTGGCATAAGGAATGCTTGGACTCTTTTTGTGAGTTTTGAGGACACCAAATGAACATAATATCATATGCTATGGACGTTGGACAATTTGGACTGAATTGCTAAACCTTCCGATTGGAATCTCCCTTATGTGTGAATTTCAATTGTGTAATAAAACAAGATTAATCTTAGCATAACACAAAGAGTGGATTCTCTAACCTCAACATATTTTCTTATTGTTTTTATATCTTGTTTAATTTCTTTTATTTTATTTTGTTTATTTTGTTCTCTAATATATTGTTTATCTTGTTTTGTTGTTGATTCCCTAATATCTTGTTTACTTTCTTTTTCTTATATATTTATAAACTTATACTTACTAATACGCTTCCCTGTGGTTCGACCTCGGACACCCGAGAATTTATTACTTGAACATAACCTGCACTTCGGTTTACAACTCTTAATTGAGTCCATCACATTTTAAACTAAATTAAAATGTAGAAATGGTTTAACCAATCAAGGCAATCCTCTCTTTAAAAATTAATTATGTAAAAATATTTATAGAGTGGAGTATCTATCCTTTTATTAGCAAGCACAATTTCGCAATTGTTATATATGTTTCCAAATACAAAATATTAGTTATTGCCAGGAGGCTTAAGTATTTTTATTTTTTTTTGGTATAAAGGAGTTTATAATTTGAGAATAAGGGAAGGGGTTATAAATATTTGGATTCGAATCCTAAATCTACTGGATGCCAATGTTATACCCTGAATTCAAAAGCTTAAGTATTTGACTGTAAATTAATCTTTCTCTTAAGGAAAACAAGGTACAGATGTTGCAAAATAATAGTCCAAAATAAGCAACAATTTCATTATACGTTATATTCTTTTGATAAATGTGATATTAAGTTATACAATAAAAAAAGGGTCTCTTGCATCTGAAAATTTTATTCTGTTCATCTCAAAATTTGAACTCAATACTTTTAAAATAAAATATTAAATTTTAATCGCTTAATGTCGCTTGAGGACTTATTAGACATTTTTCTTATTTGCAAATTCAACATAAATGGTGTATGGGAAAATTCACACCTTATTATAAAAAAATAAAAAAAAAAACCCTTAATTTGTCACAACACTACTAATGAAAAATAGCTAGTATTATCTAGCCAAGCCCCGAGCCATTTGCATTCTAGTTTTCAAACTATAGGTTAACCAATCACAGGAACCTCGATCACGATCCTATTAGTGTTAACCCAAACACGAACCCTGTTGCACCGAAAATCTTCTGTCAGATTTGTTCCTTCCAACACGATCACAGCATTCACCAAAGGATTCTCAGTCTCAATTGTTGCTGCTGCTAATTCCCCAGTCTCTCCCACAAGCTCTGGCCATGAAGCTTTCCCTACAAAAAGTATATAAGAATTTGTATTAAAAAGGGAAGGAAATTATTGTCCATAAATATATCTCATGCCTGAACCCGGAGCTTAACTCAGTTGGTTCATACAGTTATCTTTAAAAGGTGGCATCCAGCAGGCCTGAGATTCGAATCTTAACATCTGCAATCCCTTCCTTTATCCTTAGGCTACGGCCTCTTTTGTACCAAAAATATATATCATGCCTTTCAAAGTTGTTAATCTCTATTTTTTTTTTTTTACCTTTGCATATTGTTTCTGAAGCCATTCTTTTCTTCGCTTTTCACTCTCTTGCAGTTACAAAATCTTTCTGCTTTGATTTAATTTGTGTTATGTGTATTGGTAAGATGGGGTTTATTTATAGTGGAGGATTGTGGTAGGCTGGGATAGCCATCGTTGACACTGTCCATGTTTGTGCTAAAGGTTTGAAGTTCTTGATTGTTGTGCGGAACTAAATCGAGATTACTAAAACCGATTTAAACACACTGAAAAACAATAATATTTTACGTGGTTCAGCAAGTGTGCTTACATCCACGAGAGGAGGAGCTTGAAGCTTTGTATTAATGGAGATGGAGTACAAACAAATACAGAATTCAAGGTGCAATACAAGCACTGAACTCACAACTCACACAATACCAGAAAACTCTATAAACACAGAGTATTTGCTTCAACACTTTAGCTCTAACTCACACTCACTCATTTTTTCTCTCTTACTCTACATGGCTATTTATAGCCAAAATATCAAGGTGTGAACATACATCAAGTGGCAGCCAGCATAGCCACCATCCACCACCTATCTTGGTGGGAACACATTGCAAGTGGTGGCTAAAGTAGCCACCATCCATTTGCAAGTGGTAGCTTCCATTATTGGTGGTGCAAGTGGTAGCTTCCATTATTGGTGGTAAGCCACCTATGGTGAATTTGAGCCATATTCAAGCCATATTCAACAATCTCCACCTTGGCGAGAATCCACAGAGAGAATTCACAGATCAGAGCTTCCTCCTTTCTCCTTCAGGTGTCATATACACCATTACACACATCAGGGCACATACTACATTGGCATGATCCATCAATGCACTGAGCCTGAGTCAATTTTTCTGTCTATTCTAATCTCCTTCCCAAGAATTTTCTTAGCTTCTCCAAGATCCTTCATCTCGAACTCTGAGCTCAGTTGAGCCTTCAGCCTGTCGATCTCCACCTTGCCTTTTTCAGCAGATAGACAAATGATCCATCTTGAAGTTTCCGGAAATAAACACAGTGATCAAATTGACTGTGTGTGTACTTTTCATCCTGTCATGAAACAGTCCAACCGTTTGTACAGCTGTCACGGGATTGTTTCAGACCATACAGTGACCGGTTCAACTTGCTTTTGTAGTCTTTGCGACCGGGGACTCCAAAACCATCTGGTTGAGTCATATAAATTTCCTCCTCTAAGGAACCATGGAGGAATGCAGTTTTTACATCAAGTTGAACTAACTCTAGGTCATACTGTGCTACTAAAGCCAATAAAATCCGAATAGATGCATGCTTAACAACAGGTGAAAATACCTCATTGTAGTCTATTCCTTCTTTTTGAGCGTAACCTTTGGCTACCAGTCTGGCTTTGTATCTGATGCTGTCTTTGCCGGTAGCTTACATCCTGAAAAACAACAATATTTTACGTGGTTCAGCAAGTGTGCTTACATCCACGGGAGGAGGAGCTTGAAGCTTTGTATTAATGGAGATGGAGTACAAACAAATACAGAATTCAAGGTGCAATACAAGCACTGAACTCACAACTCACACAATACAAGAAAACTCTATAAACACAGAGTATTTGCTTCAACACTTTAGCTCTAACTCACACTCACTCATTTTTTCTCTCTTACTCTACATGGCTATTTATAGCCAAAATATCAAGGTGTGAACATACATCAAGTGGCAGCCACCATCCACCACCTATCTTGGTGGGAACACATTGCAAGTGGTGGCTAAAGTAGCCACCATCCATTTGCAAGTGGTAGCTTCCATTATTGGTGGTGCAAGTGGTAGCTTCCATTATTGGTGGTAAGCCACCTATGGTGAATTTGAGCCATATTCAAGCCATATTCAACACTTGATATCTTATTTTATATAGCTTTTCAATTGTTAGGATGAAGTCCGTTAATCAATGATAACTCGTATAATTATATAGTTTTTAGTTATGTTTTATTATTGTTTTGTGTCAAATACGAGTTATTATTGTTTAGTCTAATTGTGTTTATGATCTTTTATATTTTTATGTAATTTGGTGTTTTTCACAAGTTTCTTTGAGTGATTTCAGATTACTAGAATTAAGGGCAAATCCAGTTCAGTTCCAGTTCCGACACATTTTGCCATATCAGCTATATCTGGAGTTTCACTGAAGCAATAAGGCTGAAATTTGTATCCGTGCAAAGCTAAGAGGCATATCTATCTTTTTCATGTTTTATACTTCTTGAAACGGAGTCGTTTTCCCTAGCGAAATCGACCATCAAGTTGGCTGATGTGCAATGACGTCTGTGCTGACCTGTTTTCGTATTTTGCCCATATCTGCTTATCCACATCAGTAAATGAGCTGATTTCAATGGCTATGGATCCGTAACTGATACGGGAACCTTTGTCTAGAAGACCATATGATCAGATCAGGCCTCTAATATTGACGAAATCGACCATCAAGTTGGCTGATGTGCAATGACGTCTGTGCTGACATGTTTTCGTATTTTGCCCATATCTGCTTATCCACATCAGAAAATGAGCTGATTCCAACGGCTATGGATCCGTAACTGATAGGGGAACCTTTTTCTAGAAGACCATGTGATCAGATCAGGCCTCCAACATTGACGAAATCGACCATCAAGTTGGCTGATCAAAATTGTCATACAATATGACGAAAATTGTTAGAAAAATTCACCCACCTATTATACCTACCTTTGAAATTTGTAAAGCTTGTCTCTTGTCATTTAGTCTTCCAAAATGTGTATAAATAGAGGGACTTGGATGATTGTAGAGGAGGATATTGTACATAGGTAGGATATTAGCCATTGTAATAAAATTCTCTAAGTTTTCTTCTTCTTTCTTTTCTCTAGTTTTCTTTTTCTTTAGAAAGAGCAAGAGGTTGGATAATTAATATTCTTCTTCTTCTTCTTTCTTTCTTTTATTTTCTTCTTAGATTCTATTTAATTTTATGTTTATGATGCCTATGCTAGGCTAAACTTCTATTTGGTTAAGGGTGATTTCAAAGCCCTAGACATGTTTTGTGATTGATTTTTAGATTCTATCTATCATTAATTTTCTATCAAAGTTGCTTATGTTCTTCTACAAGAATTGTTCATGATGTTGTCTTGATTTATTTAGGTGTACAACTAGATAGATCTTGATAATTATCTATTGCTAGTTTAGGAGTCTTGATCCGTGTAATTGTCTTGATTTCCTATTCATAAGTGGCAATTTGTGATTAATGATTATGGTCAAGTTTTCAATAATTGCAAAGTGGAACATAACCTAAGTTGAACAATCCGAGCTTATGTGTTTGTTGCTTAGATCAACCTATCTTTCTCATCATAAAGCTGCCATTAAATTGAATTTAGAGAGCTTATTCTAGGTTGTTTAATGGTTAGAGATTAAATAGAGAGCTTGTTCTATTTAACGACAAACTAAGGAAAGATTGGGATAACAGAGCTTGTTGTTATCTACGGTTGTTAACTTTGATAGTTGGTTGATATTGATAGATCTGAAATTGATTCTTAATGATGTCTAGTGGTGGAGAATGAAACCTTAACCATATTTTTCATATTTGATTCTTCTTACTTACTTGTTTTCTTACTTTTAGTTTGCTTATTTTTTATATTTATTTTTATTGGCTGGTTATACCGCCTAATTTGTATATTAACTTTGTTTTATTTTTATTGGCTGGTTATACCGCCTAATTTAGTATATATATTTTTATTGGCTGGTTATACCGCCTAATTTAGTATATATATTTTTATTGGCTGGTTATACCGCCTTGCATCTTATTCTTATTATTTACTTTAGTTTAAATCTGGCTTCAAAAACCCATTTTCTTTTATTGTTCTTGAATTTAAGTTTTAAACTATTAACTTATAAACTAAAACCCAATCCCTGAGGACTCGACCCTTGCTAACTACTATACTTACAATTTATCTTTTTAGTGCAAGGTTAAATAAGATACACTCTTTTGGGTGCATCAAGTTTTTGGCGCCGTTGCCGGGGATTGTTTTTTTTAGTTTATTTGTTACTTGGTTTATTCTTATTTTCAGTTCTAATGAGTTTTATTTTCTTGTACATACGGGTTTTTCTTATCAAATTTTGAAAAGAAAAAAAATAAAAAAATAAAAAATAAAAAAAAAACAACGATGGAATTGAGCAATCTAACACTTGAAGAGTTGGTGGCATACATGAACATAGAGAATCAACAAGCCAATCTCACCTTCCCAGTTCAACAATTTGCCATGGGAGGATGTCAAGGCCATCAAGTGTTCCAAGACCAACTGCATGATCATTACTCAAACACTTACCATGAGGGATGGTGGGATCATACTAATTATGGCTACTCAAAAAATTTCCAAGAAGTAGATCCTTATGCCAGTTACACTCATCCATCTATCTTCAATCAATCATGGTCTCAAGAATCAGATCTTTTTCAGCCATCACATATGACTCAAAACTCAGGTACTTCTTTAGAAGATCTTGTCTATTCTCTTGTTACTAATACTTTGCAATTTCAACAGGAAACAAGGGCAAGCATCCAGAGTTTGGAAAAGCAAATGAGCCAATTGGCTAGTAGTATGGTGGGATGGGTAGCACAAAGATCTGAAGAACTCCCTGCCCAAACGATGATTAACCCAAAGGAGAATGCTACTATTGTGACCTTCAGGAATGAGGAACAAGATGAGGATGAGACAAAATTAGAGATGGATTCTATTCTTGAGGATAATAAAGCCACAGATCCAAATAAGAGTATTTCGACACCGGAGGTAACGTTTAAGATTCCAATTTTTGCTAATGTTTCTTCTCCACCTTTTCCTAGTAGATTCGCAAAGTTCAAGGAGGAGGAACATGAACAAGACATCCTGGAAACCTTAAACAGTTTATTTGTGGATGCCATTCAACAAGTACCAAAAGATGCACCATTCCTCGATGAGATATGCACCACCAAGGATGATGGAATAATACTTGTAATGGAGAATGCATCCACTGTTGTGCAAAGAAAGCTTCCTCTCAAACGCATAAATTTGGGAAATTTCATGTATGAGCCTGACAAGCCTAAAAAGCCAAGAAGGGGTGTTGGTTAGATTCAAAACACTAACTCAAGTGTTAATTGGGAAGGCAGCCCAATTAAAGATGAAATTGCCAACCTTCCATATTCAGATTTGCTTTCTCTTTCTTTTCCTTTTTCTTTTATTATTTTTATTATTTTTATTTTATTTCTTATGTTTCTTTGTTAATTGTGTTTACTGCTTTTAAGTTCATTTAGGCTGCATAAGTTTCTTTTGTTTAATAGTTCTTTTCTCTTACATATAATTCTTGCATTGGGGGATAATAGCATTACATTAATGACAATGTAAGAATTATGTGTGGGGGGAAGAATTTAGGATTTTATTTAGAGTGTTTTGTTTTTGAGTCTTTTTATGTTGTTTTTCTTTCTGATCCTTGTTTTGAAAAACACTAGATGTAAATATAATTTTTTTTAACCCCGGTTAAATGGCGGATAACGGTACTCCGTGATTATTTAAATCGGTTCCATCAGCTACCCACAAAACTGATATTGTATATAAATTTCTCTTTCAATTTCTCTTTCATTTTTTTTTTCATTTTTTTTCAGGATGGATGATATTCTCACAAGATTGCAGAAACGATTTCCTCCTTTTCCTCGAAATATTTTACTGAAGCTTTACCAAGTTCGATTTGAAAGATTAAGAATGCTTATGCACAAAGGGATTCCTGGAGACATACGTTGGATAATTGAAGCCAAGGTACGTGAAGATGAATATCTTCCTGTTTTGCATTTACCAGGTACAGGTAGAAGCACTTTTGCAAAGAAGCGACGAGCAAAGCGCATGAGTTCAAATTGCCACAAATGTGCACGATGGACGTGTAATGGTAAATGTCGTTCTATTGGGATTCCGTCCTCTAATCGAGATGATAAAATTGAATTCATTAAGGATGGACTGAGTAAGGAGAATTTGGGAAATATCCAACTTTCTCTTGAGACGCATCCTAGTGGAGACGTACAAAGAGAAATTCTTGATTTATGGCCGCAATTCCAAAGGGAATGGCAACATCTTGGGAATCTGATGTTAAAAGACCCTGTTTGCCAGCTTGTAAGAAAACTGGATGGGAAGTATATCCTCGACTCATAGAAGGCGTTTAAGCCGTTTCTGGACGTAAAACCAGAGGAAGATGTGAGCCACAGTCACAACTACAATAAATGACTTCTCAGCTTTTGGTTTGATTTTCAATAACTTTATTTTGGTTTAATTTAAATGTTGTTCGATTTGTATAATTATTCTCTTTTTTTTTTTATTTGTCTTTTACGGTTGATTTTTTCTTCTCTTTTTGATTTTCTTCCTGAAATCACGTAAAAAATCTTTTGTTAGGTTAACATTTTCTTCTGACAGGTCAGATACACTTTCGGCGACATTATTACTCTTGTCTGATTCACTACTCAGTCCTCTATATATTACACCATGTACTCATTCTCTTTCAGGCACAAAAAAAAAAGAAAAAAAAAATGGAAAGTACTTCGTCCCAACGCATTAAAAAAATTTGTGTTTTTGGAGGTGCTTATCCAGGGAAAAATAACATATTCGCTGATGAAGCCATAAGAGTTGGAGTAATACTTGCCCAACAAAAGATCCAGTTGATTTATGGAGGCGGTAGTACGGGTTTAATGGGAGCAGTCGCTACAGCAGCACACGCCGGAGGAAGTCCAGTTCTAGGAATCGTGCCAAAACTATTCACAGATTTTTGTGGACCTACCTTGGGTAAGGAAATACAAGTCTGGAGTATCCCTGAACGGATAACAATCATGTACCATTCTGCCGATGCATTCATTGCTTTACCAGGAGGTCTGGGTACATTGGAAGAAATAGCTTGCGTGGCTTCTTGGTCATCTTTGGTCACAAATAAGAAACCCATTGGTTTGCTTAATATTAATGGTTATTTTAGTAATTTGCTTTCATATTTAGATAATGCTGTGGATAATGGATTCATGTTTTCAGAGGCAAGGAGAACCATAATTTCTGCTACAACCATTGAAGATTTACTCAAAAAGCTCCAAGCTTATGAGTATTTATCTGCTACGGTTGTTTCGCAAACGCTCGGAAAAAGAAAAAGAGATATGGACGAGCAAGGAGTGGATTGCACTTTGTCTTTGTGACATTATCTAACATTTTGTTTGTTGTGTCTCAGTTATAATAAGTGGTTAGCAACCTCTGCAGGTAATATCTCATAAATTTGACATTGGGGATAATGTCATATTTTAGTAGGGGATAAGGGACATATTTTGCTAATTTAAAAAAAAAAAAAAAAGTTTGTTGTGTTTTAAGCCATTTAGAAGTATTCATTTTGAACAAGGTCTGAGTAAGGGAGACTTGAGACATACCTTGTGAGTTTGATTTCTTCTTTTCAAAAAAAAAAAAAAGTTTGTTGTGTTTTAAGCAATTTAGAAGTATTCATTCTGAACAAGGTCTGAGTAAGGGAGACTTGAGACATACCTTGTCAGTTTGATTTTAATCTTTTTATGTTTACTTGTTAATTTTTGTTTAGTATTTTAGGATTATTTAGGTTGCATGGGTTTGTTTTGTTTTGAGTCTTAGTTGTTCCTATTCTTATGTATTAGTTTTTTTCTCTTACACATGATTCTTTCATTTGGGTTAATAGACTTACATTGAGGACAATGTAAGAATTAAGTGTGGGGGGAATGATTTAGGATTTCTTTTATTTTTGTCTACTATTTTTTTTTTATGAGTCTTTATTATTATTATTATTATTCTTTTTTTAGTGTGTTTTAGTTCCTTTTTAATACAATGATGAGATATGAATTGCATAAGTCTAAAACAGATTTATTAGTGAGAAGATTTTCATGAGAATTGAGCTTGATGTCAATCTTTTATGAGCCAATGTTAATATGATATGTTGATTGAGAAAGAAGCATGTTTAGACTTAATCTGACTTGTATAATCATCCTTGTGAGTTTTTGAGCCTATAATGATTGATGCATTATACAAATCAATCTAATTTCTTTCTTGAGTGCTCTTATGATTACATGATTCTCTAGAACTTGCTTTAAACCGTTTGAGACTATATTGATACATGTGACAACATGAATATGATAGAGGCATTAGGATTATAACCAGAGCCAAACAGCCATCCATTATTAATGTTCCAAGAGAACACACCCTTAGTGAACCAATTTGAGCCTACATTGAATAAGCTATATCTTTGGTAACCATAACTTGTCCCTAACCTAAATATACTTATATCTTTACCTTTGTTCCAAAAGATGAATTAGCATGTTTTGAGACAAGTTGCAAAGACAAAGAAGATTTATTGAAAATTTGGGTTAGAAACAAGAAATAAGTGTGGGGGGAAAAGAAAGAAAAAAGTCAAGAGAAAAAGAAAGGGATCATTGTCAAATACATTCTCATATAAAAAATAAAAAAATAAAAAAATCTTCTCTTGAACTTCTAGTTAAAGTAAAGAAAAAGATGTTACAAAGTTGGTTAGAATGATGCAAAGGCTCAACATGAATATTTAGCCTATGTTACTAGGTGACTATGTAAAGAGTTTTGAGAAGTTTCTTTGTATAATTTTTTTATGTCTCTAAACTTTATGAACTCTTTGGAACCTTTGTGATATCTTTATCCTTTTGTTCTTCAACCACATTACAAACCCCTTGGCCCCATTACAACCTTGATTAAAGACCTCTTGATTTATGAAGTTGCATGATCTTTTAGTGGAGAATAGGTGGACAAGCAAGCATATGGTAGAAGTGTTTTCATGAGATTGATTGAGTGTAAACACTTTACCACTACTTTAAAGAGTGAAAATCAAGAGAGTATCCCATGTGAGAAGTTGAGATTAAGTTTGAATATGCACTATTTTGATTGAAATATGTTATGTTAATATTGGCTTAACTCAAACAATTTACATTCAAGCATGATTTTTTGTGAAATTTTTTAAGCTATTGATTAGTTTATAAGACTTGTTCAAATATTGTCTCTAATTTGTATTGAAAGGATTAGGAGTAAATATTTTTAGTATATGTAGTTTATTTATATGAAGTTTATTTATATTTTAATTTTTCAATGTTTGTGGGTATCGTTCTAGTAAACCCTCACGAGACTAAACTCGTCCACTAGGGACACCTAGGGGTTTAAAGGCTTGTGTCACATGCTAAGTGCCACCGTGATTTCCTACGAAAGTGGATTAGATTAGATTTTCTTATTTTATTTTTATTGAGTCGTTGCTAGGGACTAGCAACAATCTAAGTGTGGGGGTGTGATAACTCGTATAATTATATAGTTTTTAGTTATGTTTTATTATTGTTTTGTGTCAAATACGAGTTATTATTGTTTAGTCTAATTGTGTTTATGATCTTTTATATTTTTATGTAATTTGGTGTTTTTCACAAGTTTCTTTGAGTGATTTCAGATTACTAGAATTAAGGGCAAATCCAGTTCAGTTCCAGTTCCGACACATTTTTCCATATCAGCTATATCTGGAGTTTCACTGAAGCAATAAGGCTGAAATTTGTATCCGTGCAAAGCTAAGAGGCATATCTATCTTTTTCATGTTTTATACTTCTTGAAACGGAGTCGTTTTCCCTAGCGAAATCGACCATCAAGTTGGCTGATGTGCAATGACGTCTGTGCTGACCTGTTTTCGTATTTTGCCCATATCTGCTTATCCACATCAGTAAATGAGCTGATTCCAATGGCTATGGATCCGTAACTGATACGGGAACCTTTGTCTAGAAGACCATATGATCAGATCAGGCCTCTAATATTGACGAAATTGACCATCAAGTTGGCTGATGTGCAATGACGTCTGTGCTGGCATGTTTTCGTATTTTGCCCATATCTGCTTATCCACATCAGCAAATGAGCTGATTCCAACGGCTATGGATCCGTAACTGATAGGGGAACCTTTTTCTAGAAGACCATGTGATCAGATCAGGCCTCCAACATTGACGAAATCGACCATCAAGTTGGCTGATCAAAATTGTCATACAATATGACGAAAATTGTTAGAAAAATTCACCCACCTATTATACCTACCTTTGAAATTTGTAAAGCTTGTCTCTTGTCATTTAGTCTTCCAAAATGTGTATAAATAGAGGGACTTGGATGATTGTAGAGGAGGATATTGTACATAGGTAGGATATTAGCCATTGTAATAAAATTCTCTAAGTTTTCTTCTTCTTTCTTTTCTCTAGTTTTCTTTTTCTTTAGAAAGAGCAAGAGGTTGGATAATTAATATTCTTCTTCTTCTTCTTTCTTTCTTTTATTTTCTTCTTAGATTCTATTTAATTTTATGTTTATGATGCCTATGCTAGGCTAAACTTCTATTTGGTTAAGGGTGATTTCAAAGCCCTAGACATGTTTTGTGATTGATTTTTAGATTCTATCTATCATTAATTTTCTATCAAAGTTGCTTATGTTCTTCTACAAGAATTGTTCATGATGTTGTCTTGATTTATTTAGGTGTACAACTAGATAGATCTTGATAATTATCTATTGCTAGTTTAGGAGTCTTGATCCGTGTAATTGTCTTGATTTCCTATTCATAAGTGGCAATTTGTGATTAATGATTATGGTCAAGTTTTCAATAATTGCAAAGTGGAACATAACCTAAGTTGAACAATCCGAGCTTATGTGTTTGTTGCTTAGATCAACCTATCTTTCTCATCATAAAGCTGCCATTAAATTGAATTTAGAGAGCTTATTCTAGGTTGTTTAATGGTTAGAGATTAAATAGAGAGCTTGTTCTATTTAACGACAAACTAAGGAAAGATTGGGATAACAGAGCTTGTTGTTATCTACGGTTGTTAACTTTGATAGTTGGTTGATATTGATAGATCTGAAATTGATTCTTAATGATGTCTAGTGGTGGAGAATGAAACCTTAACCATATTTTTCATATTTGATTCTTCTTACTTACTTGTTTTCTTACTTTTAGTTTGCTTATTTTTTATATTTATTTTTATTGGCTGGTTATACCGCCTAATTTGTATATTAACTTTGTTTTATTTTTATTGGCTGGTTATACCGCCTAATTTAGTATATATATTTTTATTGGCTGGTTATACCGCCTAATTTAGTATATATATTTTTATTGGCTGGTTATACCGCCTTGCATCTTATTCTTATTATTTACTTTAGTTTAAATCTGGCTTCAAAAACCCATTTTCTTTTATTGTTCTTGAATTTAAGTTTTAAACTATTAACTTATAAACTAAAACCCAATCCCTGAGGACTCGACCCTTGCTAACTACTATACTTACAATTTATCTTTTTAGTGCAAGGTTAAATAAGATACACTCTTTTGGGTGCATCAATCAACAATTCTCACGTGCTAGTTTAAGCTTTTAAATAGAATATATTTAGAGTTTGAAAAATTGACTTGAATTCAAAATATTCAATCAATTTGTTGAATCTAAACCCAATCAAAGTCAGTTCGATAAAAAAAAAAGAAAAAATTAAAATCAACAATTCTAACTGTTCAATCTAAACTTGAGACAATTTAAATTCGTAATATCTTGAACTATAAGTAATTCAAATTCGAACAATTAAAATTAAAATTAAAATTCAATATTTTAGACCTGAATTAATTCGATGCAATAATCCAAACTCAAATAATCTGAATTTCAACCCAAATGATTTTAACCTAAAATGCTTTAAATCCGAGATGATTCAAATCTAAAGTACTTCAAAGCCAAAATTATTTACATTTTCTTCAACTTGAAATAAACTTGACCGACTCGATCCGTCTAATTATCACCTTTAACTATATGTTTAACGTAGTAGCACAAATTTATACTTTATCCTGTTTTCAAAATATTTATTTATGTGTTTATTTTTAAGTTATGTGGTTCTTAATTAACATGCACAAACATGGATTGACAAATAGAAAGTTTGTTTATGTATTTCAGCAAATTAAGCTTATTCGAGAGGCTCAATGTCTGCTTTGTTTGCAGATATTACATATAGGAAAGATATCAGCTATTCATCTCGAAACTTTTTAGAACAAATAGCTAACTGCCATGGTATTCTATTAATACATAGTTTTAAAATGCGATCGTTATGTAACGTAATAATTGTAATGTAAAAGAAATTAAAATTTTCGTATTTTACCTATTGTGTAAAACTTGTGATATTATTACACGATGAAATTAGCGACTGCGATTTAAAAATATGTATTCTAGTCTAAGAATCAATGATGTCGACCTGATAAACATACAAGTAACCTAAACTGTCATATGTAGCTAGCCAAGCACGTAAGCAAGAAAGTAATAAAAGACACGTCTATGGAGCAAGCAGAGAATTTTCAATGCATGTGAAAGCAAAAATGAAGAGAAAAAGGGAATGATCACACAAATGAGATAAAGTTTGAAAAGTCCTAATTGCATGTCCCGAGAAGGAAGATTAATTACATTTATTATCTTGGTTCTTGGATATACTATGTATTCAAATTGGTAAGTATGTAACTGAATATTAATTGATAATACGTGTAGAGTAGAGGTGTTCATGAGTTGGATTAGATGAGTCAGTTTGAATAGCAAAAAAATTTGTTTTGTCTAGACCCAACCTGAGCCTAGCCTGTTGGGTTTGAAAACTTATTTTACTGTTTGAAATATATTAAAATATTAATATTTATATATTTTCATAATTAAATTCAAATAAAAATATTTTTATTGATTAAATAGTAATCCGGGCCTGATCGGCTCATATTACAAAAATTCTATCACAAATCCGATCCAATTCGGGTCGAACTTGTCGGATCCGACGGATACACGGCTCGTGGCCATGTTTAGTGGAGAGATTCAACTTAAATATAAAATTACAAACAATTTAAAACTTAACAAATTTGAGATAACACCACTTAACAAGTCATCATTACATATAGGTGGGACTATTGACAAACTCAGAAAGAGCAGTACCATATGACATACTTAGGAAGAGTAGAATAAGCACATGCAGGGAGAACAAGATAAACATAAATTATGATACCATATTAAGTATTAAAATTAAAACCAATTGGCTATAAAAAAAAAAAAAATTCAACTTAAATATAAAATCATAAATTCCAAAACTTAAAATAACACCACTTAACATAAATTAAAACTATTGTAAAATAATTTATCATTCACTATTAATTAAGATTTAAGTCCAATAGTTCAATGCATGTGTATAGAGGAGAAAAGAGGATTGACTTTTCTTAATCCCATATTCCCTCTGAACAATGTTTTTTTAATTATATCATCATTGATTAAGTAATTTCCCACTAGGTCAATGTGTACGGAAGGTTTGAATAATTAACTTTTTTATATTCTGTTTTGAGCCTTGTTTTTGACGAACAAATTTCTTCTGTCTCTTTTTTGTATCTCTTTTTGTATCTCTCTAATTATTTTTTAGCACGTATTTATAAATTATTAATTAACTGAACACATGACAGTATTATAATAAAGAAACATCAAAGGAGACAGAGAATAGGGGCGAGGATATCTAATCATCTTTGACATCCATATTGAAAAACTTGTTCCATAAAATGCCTCAATATTGATCGTATCATCTAATTTATCAAAGGGTTTTGTTGCTTTTAAGATATTTTTTAAAGTTAATTAATATATTATTTATAAAAAAAATTGTATTAAATGCAGTATTTGATAATGTATTATTTTCAATACATTGGATGAATAAGTTACTATATATAATAACCTTAAAAATTGTCTTTAGGGCATTTGTTAGCAAAGTTTTTTTTATCAAATGATAATGACTTCACCAGATATTAATTTACGTATCCAAAATATATATTTTATATTCTTTCTGTTTCATAAATAATGTCGTAATTTGAATTTTAGGGTCAAACTTTTTTTAATTTTATTTTATTTTAAAAATATTACTAATTAAAAAATAAAAATAATTTTCAAAAATTTTGGATGAAGAGATTTTCAAATATATTTTATAAAAATTTAGTTCAATAAAAAATTTAAAATTTAAAATATCAATTGTCAATTTTTTAAAAAATAAGCATACATTATTTAAGGATATTTATATATATATATATATATATATATATATATATATATACAAAGGAAGTCACAGTCTAAAAATAAAAGAAAGGCTGCAAATGCTGGTTTTGAACCCCAAATCTGTTAGATGCTAGATCTTAAAGTTGATTACATGAATCAACTAAGCTAAAACCTAAGTTCGAAAGAGTACTAACTAATACATAACCTAAGGTCGAAAGAGTACTAACTAATACATACAAATTCTACTCCATTAATAATTTAGATGTGTTTGTCATAACATGCCGAATACGAATTCAGCATGCTAGACGCAACTTATGGAGTCGCCACTAATCATCTAATATAGGTGTGGTTAGTCACCTATAGAATCTATCCTATTTAAAGTAATCCTAAGCTTGACTAAGACACCTTAAAAAGAATAGGTTTTGGTCTACTTATCAGAACTATGGGTCGAGAGGAGTGCAAGAGCACATTATTGAGATGACAAATATTGCAGCAAGGCTAAAATCCTTAGGGATGATGGTGGATGACTCATTCTTAGTGTAGTTTGTTATGAACTCATTGCATCATGAATACAGGCCCTTTTAAATTAACTATAACACTATTAAGGACAAGTGGAATATTAGTCAATTGGCTAGTATGCTTGTTCAAGAGGAAACAAGACTGAAAATCAAGGGAGTCATTCCATTAACCTCATGAGTCAAAGAGCTGGTAAAGGACTTAAGGCCAAGACCAACAAGTTTAAAAAGAATAAACGCCTACTAAAGATTCTGAGGCTGATAAGAAGGAACAAATGGCAGATAGGTTTCGCTTTTGTAAGAAAGTGGGGCACTATTAGAAAGATTGTCCGAAACGTAAAGCTTGGTTTGAAAAGAAAAGTAATCTTAATGCTTTTGTATGTTTCGAATCAAACTTAACTAAAGTTCCTTATAATACTTGTGGCTTGATTCTGGTGCTACTACTTATGTATCCAACATGATGCATGGATTCCTTACGATCCAAACCACAAACCCAACTAAGAATTTTTTATTCATGGGGAACTGCATGAAGGCTCTGATTGAAGGCATAGAGACTTATCGTTTGGTCATAGATATTGGCTGTCATCTAGACCTATTAAAAACTCTCTATGTACCTTCAGTGTCTAGAAATTTAATTTCCCTTTCAAAACTTGATATATTTGGGTTTGATGTTAAGTTTGGACATGTTTGTTTTAGTTTGTTTAAGAATATTGATTTTGTTGGTTCTGGTATTCTTACTAATGGTTTATATAAACTGAAACTTGATCATAATTTTGTTGAATCTTTACTTACTGTTCATAGCAATGTTGGAATTAAGCGTAATGAAAGTTCTGCTTTCTTGTGGCATAGACTTTTGGATTATATATCCAAAGAAAGGTTAAAAAGATTAGTAATTAATGAGATTTTGCCAAATCTAAAATTTATTGATTTTGACATATGTGTGGATTGCATTAAGGGAAAGCAAACCAAACACAGTAAGATATGTGCCACAAGAAGTACCTAGCTTCTTGAAATTATACACACTGATATATGTGGACCTTTTTGATGCTCCATCTTTAGTGGAGAAAAGTATTTTATCGCTTTTATCAATGATTTTTTACGTTATGGGTATGTCTACTTGCTTAATGAAAAATCTCACGTGGTAAATGCTCTTGAAGTATATGTGAATGAGGTTGAAAGACAATTAGACATGAAAGTGAAAATCATAAGATCTGATAGAGGTGGTGAATATTACATAATGAGTCAGGACAATGTCCAAGTCCATTTGCAAATTCCTCGAAGAATGTGGCATATGTGCGCAATACACTATGCCAGGCACACCTCAACAAAATGGTGTGGCAGAAAGGCGTAACCGGACATTAATGGATATGGATAGGAGTATGATGAACAACTCCTCATTACCCAAATTCTTGTGGATGTGTATGCTTAAAATCGCCATGTATTTATTAAACAGGGTTCCTAGTAAGGCAGTCTCAAAAGCTCATTTTGAACTGTGGACTGGAAGGAAACCTAGTCTAAGGCATATACATGTTTGGGGTTGTCAAGCGGAAGTAACAATTTATAATCCACATGAAAAGAAATTAGATTTCTCGAATGATTAGTGGTTACTTTATTGGTTATCCTGAGAAATCCAAAGGGTTTAGATTTTATTGTCCAAACCATAATTCAAGAATTGTTGAAACTGGTAATGCTAGATTTCTTGAAAAGGTGAAGTTAGTGGGAGTAATGAACGATAGGTTATGGACATATAGGAAATCGGGGTTGATGTTTTTTTACCCGTAAATATTCATTTATCCACAATTGTTTTAAATATTGTTCCAGCTGTTGAAGAACGTTTTCACAATGCTGAACAACATTTGAATGATGAAACTCCTCAGGAAGAAAATAACCCACATGTATCTGATGTAAATGAACCATAAGGAATGCCATTAAGAAGATCTCAAGGAGAAAGAAAATCGGCTATTCCAAATGATTACGTAGTTTATTTGCAAGAGTAAAATTTTGATATTGGAATCTATAAAGATCCGATTTCTTTTTCATAAGCCATAAAAAGTAATGAGTCTGACAAATGGTTAGATGCCATGAAAGAGACATTTTCGCCAGTCTTAAAGAAAGACTCATTAAGAATTATTATGGTATTGATGGATCATTATGATTTAGAGCTAAATCAAATGGATGTGAAAACAACCTCTCTTAATGAGAACTTGAGGAAGAAGTTTATGTGGACCAACCTGAAGGTTTCTCAGTAGAAGGAAAAGGCCATATGATGTGTAAGCTTAAGAAGTCAGTATATGAACTTAAACAAGCTTCCCGAAAATGGTATATCAAGTTCAATGATACTATAACATTGTCGCAACCGTTTTTGGCCCGGGTTGGATTCGGACCCGACCCGGGCCTTCTAAAACAAAGCCCGTTTGGGCCTGCTAACCAGCAGGCCCAAATAGGCCAAATTGGGCCTGCTAACCAGCAGCCCAAAGATCCAATAGGGCCTGCTACCCAGCAGGCCCACTTTCACCCCTAAACCCTGAAACTCTAGCAAGCCTAGCCCCCCTACAGCCAACCTCCCCTACCACCGCCTGCCACCCTAGCCTCCCCTGCCACCACCACCCCTGCACGCCACCCCAAAACGGCCCCTGCCCTAAGCCCATCCCCACACGCCAACCCAGCCACCCTCAAAACGGACAAAACCCAAACCCCACACTCAACCACCCTAACCCTAGCCCCCTTTACACCATACGCCACCGAGCCCCTTTTAAACCCCTCTTCGATCGGATCTGCAAGGAAAAAAAGGAGGGGAGGAAGAATCAAAAAAAAAAAAGAACGATCCAGAGAAAAAAAACAAAAACAAAAACAAAGAAACATACCTGCAAAAAAAAAAAAAAAAATAGAGGTCAGAGGACACAAAAAAAAAAGAGAAAAAAACAAAAAAAGAGATAGATTTTTTTTGGAATCCAAAAGTTTGGACTCAGATCTAAGAGCGGAGGTTCGGTTTCGAGGAAAACCATCTGCAGATCGGGAATGAGGAGAACGAGTCGAGTATTTTGGTGGCTTTTGGCTCTCAATCGGAGCTCCGACGACGGCGACGGCGGCGAGTCTGGCTGGTGACTTCAGAGAAGGTGAAAGAAGATTTTTTTTTTTTTTTTTTGGAAATAGGTAAAAGTGGTAAAAAAAAAAAGCTAGGTTTAAATACCAGCTAAGCGGGTCGGGTCCAGGGACCCGCGCGTGGGTCCGCGCCTGGACCCGACCCGTTTGTAATTTTTTTTTCTTCTGTACAAGCGGGTCGGGTCACGGGACCTGCGTGTGGACCTGACCCGACCTGTATGTAATTTTTTTTTTCTGTTCAAGTGGGTCGAGTCACGGGACCCGCGTGTGGACCCGACCTGATTTTTTCTTTTTGTTTTTTTTTTTCCTTTTTATATATATATTTTTATATTTATATTTATATATGTATATCGTTTTTTTTTTTATTTTTAAAAAAAATATATATAATAATAAGATAATAATAATAATGATAAGTAAAAAAATATAATAAATGAAAAATAAAGATAATAGTAAAAAATAAAAGAAATAAAAAAATAAAAAAGCAATGATAATAGTAAAAATATAAAAAATATAACATTAATAAAGATATAAAAAAAATAATAATACAAAAATATGATGTTATTAAAATATAAAAAATATGATATAAAAAAATAAAAATATGGTGGTAATAAAATGAAAATAATAAGAGTAAAAAAAATAATAATAATAATAAAATATGATAATCGTAAAGGTTAATAAAAAAATAATAAAAATATGATCTTAGTAAAAATGAGAATAAAAAAATAAATAATAAAAATATGATATTAGTGGAAGTAAAAATAAAAATAAAAAAGAAGATAAAAAATAAAAATGAATTTAAATAAAAAATGAATATAATAAAAAATAAAATACTATAATAGTAAAAAAAAAGGATAAAAGTAAAAAATAATAAAAATAATAATAATAAAAAAAATGAGTAAAAAAATGATAAAAATAAAAAATATTAGTAGTAAAACAAAAAATGAATGAATTTTCAAGACAAATAAATTTTCTGCACTTTGCACTGTTTTATTGTTTTGTCTGCATCACGTGCATTCGTATAACAAAAAGGATGAATACGGATTTGCCGACGACAAAATTCGAAGGACGTCACGGTTGTGATTCCCAAGATATCCCGAGTTGAGAGAATTTCGTTAAGTATCACCACGAGTAGTGGGAGTACTTAGCGATATGCTCAATACAAAAATTCGTCTTCATTTATGGAAATAATCAAAATAAGGAGAACGAATAAAAATGAACATTCACGTATCTGATATTTCGTCATGCTCGTGTTTTTGAACATTATGTCGTGCATTTGATCGTATAATTAGGCCTTTATTCGTACATGTTATATGCTAAATCGTGTGCATTCAATATTTTATTCGCATCGTTCGCGTTTAAATAAAATCGGTGAATACGGATTAACCGGCGACGGAATTCAAAGGACGTCACGGTAGTGATTCCTAAAATATCTTGAGGTGAGAGAATTTCGTTAAATATCACCACGAGTGGTGGGAGTATTTAGCGATATACTCAATACAAAATTCGTTTAAAAAATGGAAATAATAAAAATGAATAAATAGTGAATGTTTATGCGCTCGATATTTCTCTATGCTCTTGTTTTTAATATTACGATTTGCATGTTTAATTTCATAATTATGTATTTAATCATATGTCTTATATGCTAAGTCGTGTGCATCCAATATTTAAATATTTGCATCATACGCATTCAAATAAAAAATGGACGTAAATTGCCGACGACGGAATTCGAAGGATATCACGGTTGTGATTCCTAAGATATCTCGAGGTGAGAAGATCTCGTTAAATATCACCAAGAGTGTTGGAAATATTTAATGAGTATTTTCGATAATAAATTTATGTTCACTTTCGTTTTTTTGAAAACAAAAATAATAACAGTTCAAAAAAAATTCAAAAATAAATAAACATGTTTTTTTTTTAAAACAAAAATAAAAGAGAATTATTTTTAAATAGTGATGTCAAGTCCATTAAATCGAGATTTAAGATAACACGTGATTAAATGGTACCTTTTTCTAAACGGGCGTTGCGGGGGTGCTAATTCTTCCCCGCACGTAACTGACTCCCGAACCCAATTATGTTTTACTCTCTGGTTCAAAACGCGGACTTCGAAATTGGTTTTACAAAATGTTTTAATTATTTTTTTAAATATTTTACTAAAACCGGTTCTAATAGGTGGCCAATCACACCTAGCAAAAAAAGATTGGTGGTGACTCCATTATTGTTTTCAAATTCGTCTAGCGGTCGAAAAACCGTTATGACAGCTTGGCGACTCCACTAGGGAACTTTGAGAGTCGAGCCATAAATTAGTCATGTGTTATCTTAAAATCTCGATTTAATGGATTTAATCGGCCTTTAATTTTAATTCTCTTGTTTTTGATTTTCTTTATCTATTAATTCGGCTGTTTATTTATTGTCGTCATTCTCATTATTTTGCTTGCATTTGTGCTTTGATATTTGTTGATTCTTTATTCTCATTTTTTTATTATATTTTTTTTTTTATTCATTATATATATATATTATGATTCTAGTAATTAAGGGATGATTAGAATAAAGAGTCGTAAACAGGTAGTCGAAGGTTTGTTTATTCCTTCTCACACACGGACACGTGCATTTCATACATAAGCTCTATACCCGAGCTACATCCCTTTAGGAGAAAGTAAAGTACCTACGCTCTCGTGAGGTAATAACCTCCGCATGGGCTAGCGAAACGCTTTTAGAGATAGGAAGTACCTACGCTCTCGAGAGATAATAATCTCCGCACGGGCTTGAGAAAAATCTCTCGCTCGAATTGAACCTTTTCCTTTGGAAGCCTATAATGGGTAAGGATCGGGGGCCTTGCTAGCCTTCGTAGGCGACAACGAGGACCAATTTGAAGACCTTTAGATTGCGAATCCGAACCTCATATTAGAATGCCATGAGAAACTCTCCCTAGGTAGAGCCTATCTTATCCGACGTCTGTAAATTCACCCGAAATTAGGACACATGAAGGAACGCTTCTTACCTGTCACTACTTTTGTTTACTTTCGAACCACGAAGTAGGAAGTGACCGAAACGGCCCAAATATCCGCGTTGGTTCACTTCGCGATTTTTAGGGTGAACGAACACCCTAATTAAGTCCTTCGTAGGCAAGGACCGAAGTTTTTCCAAAATAAGTTTTTCTCAAAATATTTGTTATTTCATGTAAATAAATAATGTCGGGCCTCTTTATTCATTTGTTCTTTGAATTCTTTCATGTGGATATACTGACGAGTTTTCCTTTTATGTTGCTCTGCATAACTTACATTGGCATCACATTAGCATTCCACGTCGAGGTATTATTCTCAAAAGTATCTTTCAGCAAGTTAATTTCTCATGAAGCCCACCGAACGTCAGATTATCTCATCATCCGTAAGCGTCATGTGTGAATCGCTGGTAGATGTGCAAGAATGGGCAAGAAATGTGCAACAAAAAGGGGGAGACTGTTTGATTGAAGGTTATATCCCGAGTCTACCCGAAAGAATAAATTTGGAACTCACACAGAATAACTTAACTGAGTTGGCCGATATTTGGGAACGAATGACGTGGGAAAGGAAGAAGAAATTTTCTGAAAAATATGGCCAGATTGCTTCGCTCATCCTAGTGTTAATTGAGGAGTCCATGATCAGGGCAGCCCTCCAGTTTTGGGACCTGATAACTCGTATAATTATATAGTTTTTAGTTATGTTTTATTATTGTTTTGTGTCAAATACGAGTTATTATTGTTTAGTCTAATTGTGTTTATGATCTTTTATATTTTTATGTAATTTGGTGTTTTTCACAAGTTTCTTTGAGTGATTTCAGATTACTAGAATTAAGGGCAAATCCAGTTCAGTTCCAGTTCCGACACCTTTTGCCATATCAGCTATATCTCGAGTTTCACTGAAGCAATAAGGCTGAACTTTGTATCCCTGCAAAGCTAAGAGGCATATCTATCTTTTTCATGTTTTACACTTCTTGAAACGGAGTCGTTTTCCCTAGCGAAATCGACCATCAAGTTGGCTGATGTGCAATGACGTCTGTTCTGCACCGTTTTGGTATTTTGACCATATCTCCCGATCCACGTGCGCAAATGATCTGATTCCAACGGCTATGGATCCGTAACTGATAGGGGTATATTTTTCTAGAAGAACATTTTATCAGATCGAGCCTCCAACATTGACAAAATCGACCATCAAGCTGGCTGATCAGAATTGTCATACAATATGACGAAAATTGTTAGAAAAATGCACCCACCTATTATACCTACCTTTGAAATTTGTAAAGCTTGTCTCTTGTCATTTAGCCCTCCAAAATGTGTATAAATAGAGGGCCTTGGATGAGTATTGGGATACAGGATACATTGGTAGGATATTAGCCATTGTAATAACATTCTCTAAGTTTTCTTCTTCTTTCTCTAGTTTTCTTTTTCTTTATTTACTTATGTTTCTTACATTTCTTTTCATTTTATTCATATCTAGTATGTGTTGCTAATCATATTGTTGAGGTGATGAGGTGAAGCTCTTGGTAAATGCTAAGGTTAGTCTCTTAAACATGAGCTAAAATTTATAAACACTAGTATAGATAATATTTTCTTTTGGTTTAAAATCATACTTGCAAAGTAGGGATCTTGATTCATTATTGACAATGAAAATGGCACAGTAAATGCTTGGTTTCATAACCTTGATTTGTTGTAGACATATACCTTGGCATAAGGAATGCTTGGACTCTTTTTGTGAGTTTTGAGGACACCAAATGAACATAATATCATATGCTATGGACGTTGGACAATTTGGACTGAATTGCTAAACCTTCCGATTGGAACCTCCCTTATGTGTGGATTTCAATTGTGTAATAAAACAAGATTAATCTTAGCATAACACCAAGAGTGGATTCTCTAACCTCAACATCTTTTCTTATTGTTGTTTATATCTTGTTTAATTTCTTTTATATCTTGTTTATTTTGTTCTCTAATATCTTGTTTATCTTATTTTGTTGTTGATTCCCTAATATCTTGTTTACTTTCTTTTTCTTATATATTTATAAACTTATACTTACTAATACGCTTCCTTGTGGTTCGACCTCGGACACCCGAGAATTTATTACTTGAACATAACCTGCACTTGGGTTTACGACTCTTAATTGAGTCTCCATCAAGTTTTTGGCGCCGTTGCCGGGGAAGCAATACTAAGTATATAAGTTTATAAATATATTTATTTTTTATTGGCTGGTTATACCGCCTAATTTATTTTTATTGGCTGGTTATACCGCCTAATTTTGTATATATTTATTTTTATTGGCTGGTTATACCGCCTAATTTTCTATATATTTATATTTATATTGTATATTAACTTTGTTTTATTTTTATTGGCTGGTTATACCGCCTAATCTGTATATTAACTTTGTTTTATGCTTGTTTGGCGACGTGATTTTAGATCTCGTCGTTTAGTTAGATTTTATTGTGAAACTTTTTCAGGTAATCTTTCTAATACAACTCCTACCATGGCTGACAATGAAAGTGTTCATGCTGAAGATGAGAACAGACAAGTACGCACCATGCGTGACTACTTGCAACCAACTCGAAGCTCATCACCCTCTTGTTTTATTTTTCCTCTCAATGCAAACAACTTTCGTTTTAAACCAGGTATGATAGCTTTGCTTCCAAATTTCCATGGGTTAGAATCGGAAAGTGCTTACTCGTTTCTAAAAGACTTCGAAGATGTATGTGTCACCTTTAATGACCAACAATGTACAAATGAAATTGTCAAGCTAAAATTATTTCCTTTTTCTTTAAAAGATAAAGCAAAAATTTGGCTTCATAATTTAAAACCAAGGTCAATTGGCACATGGCAAGAATTACAAACTGAGTTTCTAAAGAAATTTTTCCCAGCACATAAAACTACTGCTTTGAAAAGACAGATTCAAAATTTCAATCAAAATCAAAATGAAGCATTTTTTCAGTGCTGGGAGCGTTTTAAAGATTTGTTAAGTTCTTGTCCACATCATGGTTTTGAAAAATGGCGTCTTATTAGTTTCTTTTATGAAAGTTTAACTCCCGAAACTAAACAATTTGTTGAAACAATGTGTAACGGTGAGTTTCTAGAAAAAGAACCTGAAGAAGCCTTTGACTACCTAGACCATTTGGCAGATAACTCTCAAGCCTGGCACACAGATAATTCCTCTGAAAGTTCCAATAGATCTAATCTTTTTTCTAACAGAGGTAAATATCATTTTAGTCAAGAAGATGAGATAAAAGCTAAAGTAGCTAATTTGGCTAGAAAGATTGAAGCCATGGAACTTAGAGAAGTAAAAGAAGTCAAAACGGTTAAAAATGAAGAAAGTTGTGGAATTTGTGAAATCATGGGACACCCCACTTCTGAATGTCCAAACATTCCCATTCTTAAAGAAGCGTTGCATGATCAAGTAAATTCCATAAACACATTTAAAAAACCTTTTCCTTCTCCTTACTCTGAAACGTATAACCCTGAATGGAGAAATCATCCCAACTTCAGTTGGCGGAATAATAATCATGTTCAGGTACCACAATCTCAAAAGCCGGGCAACACTTTTTCCTATCAACCTTCACGTGTACAAACCTTGGAAGAGACATTGCAAGCATTCATGCAAACACAAGCAAATGTGAATAGCCGGACTTCACAGGACATCAATGAGATCAAAAACACCTTGTCCACATTGACAGCTTCATTACGCACTCAAGAAAAAGGTAAGTTTCCTGCTCAACCTCAGCCTAACCCTTCTACTCAATGTCTTGTTTCTTGCTCCAATGAAACTCAACAGGAAAATGCCAGTTCTATCACAACTCTTCGAAGTGGAAAGGCAATTGACAAAAAGATTCCATCAAAAGACCAAGATCCTCTTTCCCCTCCGAAAAGTAATGGTAAGGATGATGGTAAGTCTGAACTTCTTGAAAATTTGGACAAAGAAAAAGGTATGCATCCTGCTCCTTTTCCTCAAAGGTTGCAAACAATAAAGAATTTGAATCAAAATGCAAAAATTTATGAACTTTTCAAACAAGTTAAGATTAACATTCCTTTATTGGATGCAATTAAACAAGTTCCATCTTATGCTAAATTTTTGAAGGACATGTGCACAGTTAAAAGGAAACATAATGTACAAAAGAAAGCATTTCTGACGGAAAGTGTGAGCTCAATCATTCAGCACCTTACTCCACCAAAATTCAAAGATCCTGGATGTCCAACAATCTCATGCATCATTGGAAATACTAGAATAGAACGTGCATTGCTTGATCTTGGTGCTAGTGTTAATCTTTTGCCTTTTTCTGTTTATCAACAGTTAGGTTTAGGTGAACTCAAGGAAACACCTGTTACACTTCAACTAGCTGATCGTTCTGTAAAAATTCCTCGAGGGATAGTTGAAGATGTTTTGGTTCAAATTGATAATTTTTACTTCCCTGTTGATTTTATTGTTTTGGACACACATCCTGTTTCAAATCCAAATGTTCAAATTCCTGTTATATTAGGCCGTCCATTTCTTGCAACTTCTAATGCTCTGATAAATTGCAGGAATGGTATTTTGAACATTTCTTTTGGAAATATGACTTTAGAATTAAATGTGTTCAACACTTGCAAGCAACCTGGTGATGATTCAGAAGTACATGAAGTGGATTTCATTGAAGAACTTGTTCATGAACATCTCACCACTACCACATTCCATGATCCTTTAGAAGCTTATTTAATTGAATGTGAGTTTGATAATGCTTCAGAAATTTCACACATTGATTCTTTGTTAAATTCTTTTCAGGTTAAGCATTGTTGGAAACAAAAGTTTGAGGAACTCAGAAATGATGCATATGAGAATTCTAAAATTCATAAAGAAAGAACTAAAGCCTTTCATGACAAGTTAATTTCAAGAAAAACATTTGATGTTGGGCAAAAAGTTCTACTTTATAATTCTAGACTTCACATATTTCCTGGTAAGTTGAGATCAAGATGGACTGGCCCATTTGTGGTTAAGCATGTGTATCATTATGGAGCAGTTGACATTGAGAATCCTCAAAATGGTAACGTATTCAAGGTAAATGGACAAAGACTCAAACTTTTTTTGGAAAATCATGTTACTCAAGAAGAGGTTGTTTTTCTTTCTGATCCTTGTTTTGAAAATAACTAGATGTAAATATAATTTTTTTTTTAACCCCGGTTAAATGGCGGATAACGGTACTCCGTGATTATTTAAGTCGGTTCCATCAGCTACCCACAAAACTGATATTGTATATAAATTTCTCTTTCAATTTCTTTTTCATTTTTTTTCAAGATGGATGATATTCTCACAAGATTGCAGAAACGATTTCCTCCTTTTCCTCGGAATATTTTACTGAAGCTTTACCAAGTTCGATTAGAAAGATTAAGAATGCTTATGAACAAAGGGATTCCTGAAGACATACGTTGGATAATTGAAGCCAAGGTACGTGAAGATGAATATCTTCCTGTTTTGCATTTACCAGGTACAGGTAGAAGCACTTATGCAAAGAAGCGACGAGCAAAGCGCATGAGTTCAAATTGCCACAAGTGTGCACGATGGACGTGTAACGGTAAATGTCGTTCTATTGGGATTCCGTCCTCTAATCGAGATGATAAAATTGAATTCATTAAGGATGGACTGAGTAAGGAGAATTTGGGTAATATCCAACTTTCTCTTGAGACGCATCCTAGTGGAGACGTACAAAGAGAAATTCTTGATTTATGGCCGCAATTCCAAAGGGAATGGCAACATCTTGGGAATCTGATGTTAAAAGACCCTGTTTGCCAGCTTGTAAGAAAACTGGATGGGAAGCATATCCTCGACTCATAGAAGGCGTTTAAGCCGTTTCTGGACGTAAAACCAGAGGAAGATGTGAGCCACAATCACAACTACAATAAATGACTTCTCAGCTTTTGGTTTGATTTGCAATAATTTCATTTCGGTTTAATTTACTGTTGTTCGATTTGTGTAATTATTCTCGTATTTTTTGCATTGGACTTTTACGGTTGATTTTTCTTCTCTTTTTGATTTTCTTCCTGAAATCACGCAAAAATCTTTTGTTAGGTTAACATTTTCTTCTGACAGGTCAAATACACTTTCGGCGACATTATTACTCTTGTCTGATTCACTACTCAGTCCTCTATATATTACACCATGTACTCATTCTCTTTCAGGCACTCGAAAAAGAAAAAAAAATGGAAAGCACTTCGTCCCAGCGCATTAAAAAAATTTGTGTCTTTGGAGGTGCTTATCCAGGGAAAAATAACATATTCGCTGATGAAGCCATAAGAGTTGGAGTAATACTTGCCCAACAAAAGATCCACTTGATTTATGGAGGCGGTAGTACGGGTTTAATGGGAGCAGTCGCTACAGCAGCACACGCCGAAGGAAGTCCAGTTCTAGGAATCGTGCCAAAACTATTCACAGATTTTTGTGGACCTACCGTGGGTAAGGAAATACAAGTCTGGAGTATCCCTGAACGGATAACAATCATGTACCATTCTGCCGATGCATTCATTGCTTTACCAGGAGGTCTGGGTACATTGGAAGAAATAGCTTGCGTGGCTTCTTGGTCATCTTTGGTCACAAATAAGAAACCCATTGGTTTGCTTAATATTAATGGTTATTTTAGTAATTTACTTTCATATTTAGATAATGCTGTGGATAATGGATTCATGTTTTCAGAGGCAAGGAGAACCATAATTTCTGCTACAACCATTGAAGATTTACTCAAAAAGCTACAAGCTTATGAGTGTTTATCTGCTACGGTTGTTTCGCAAACGCTCGGAAAAAGAAAAAGAGATATGGACGAGCAAGGAGTGGATTGCACTTTGTCTTTGTGACATTATCTAACATTTTGCTTGTTGTGTCTCAGTTATAATAAGTGGTTAGCAACCTCTGCAGGTAATATCTCCTAAATTCTACCTTTAAAATTTGACATTGGGGACAATGTCATATTTTAGTAGGGGGTAAGGGACATATTTTGCTAAACAAAAAAAAAAAAAAAAAAAAAAAAAATTTGTTGTGTTTTAAGACATTTAGAAGTATTCATTCTGAACAAGGTCTGAGTAAGGGAGACTTGAGACATACCTTGTCAGTTTGATTTAATCTTCTTCAAAAAAAAAAAACAAAAAAACAAAAAAAAAAAGCATGTTTAGACTTAGTGTGTTTTTTTTTTTAGTTACTTTCAATACAATGATGAGATATGAATTGCATAAGTCTAAAACAGATTTATTAGTGAGAAGATTTTCATGAGAATTGAGCTTGATGTCAACCTTTTTATGAGCCAATGTTAATATGATATGTTGATTGAGAAAGAAGCATGTTTAGACTTAATCTGACTTGTATAATCATCTTTGTGAGTTTTTGAGCCTATAATGATTGATGCATTATACAAATCAATCTAATTTCTTTCTTGAGTGCTCTTATGATTACATGATTCTCTAGAACTTGCTTTAAACCGTTTGAGACTATATTGATACATGTGACAACATGAATATGATAGAGGCATTAGGATTATAACCAGAGCCAAACAGCCATCCATTATTAATGTTCTACGAGAACATCCCCACTAGTGAGCCAATTTGAGCCTACATTAAATATGATGTTTTATTGGTAACCACAACTTACACCTAGCCTAAATATGCTTATATCCTTACCCTTGTTCTAAAGATGAATTTTATATTTTGAGACATATTGCAAAAAAACAAGGGATATTTTTATTTGAAAATTTGGGTTAGAAACAAAAGATAAGTGTGGGGGAAGAAAATAAAAGAAAAAGTCAAGAGAAAAAGAAAGGGATCATTGTCAAATACATTCCCATATTAAAAAAAAAAAAAAAAATCTTCTCTTGAACTTCTAGAAAAAGATGTTACAAAGTTGGTTAGAATGATGCAAAGGCTCAACATGAATATTTAGCCTATGTTATTATGTGCTTTATAAGAGTTTTGAGAAGTTTTATTTGTATGATCTTATTATGTCTCTAAAATCTATGAACTCTTTGGAACCTTTGTGATATCTTTATCCTTTTGTTCTTTAACCACATTATAACCCTTTGGCCCCATTACAACCTTGAATAAAGACCTCTTGATTTATGAAGTTGTATGATCTAAATAGTGGAGAATAGGTGGACAAGCAAGCATATGGTAGAAGTGTTTTCATGAGATTGATTGAGTGTAAACACTTTACCACTACTTTAAAGAGTGAAAATCAAGAGAGTATCCCATGTGAGAAGTTGAGATTAAGTTTGAATATGCACTATTTTGATTGAAATATGTTATGTTAATATTGGCTTAACTCAAACTATTTACATTCAAGCAAGATTTTTTTGTGAATTTCTTTAAGCTATTGATTAGTTTTTAAGACTTGTCCAATGATTATCTCTAATTTATATTGGAAGGATTAGTTATAATTATTATTTTTAGTTTTTCTTATGTCTTCAATGTTTGTGGGTATCGTCCTAGTAAACCCTCACGAGACTAAACTCGTCCACTAGGGACACCTAGGGGTTTAAAGGCTTGTGTCACATGCTAAGTGCCACCGTGATTTCCTACGAAAATGGATTAGATTAGATTTTCTTATTTTATTGAGTCGTTGCTAGGGACTAGCAACAATCTAAGTATGGGGGTGTGATAACTCGTATAATTATATAGTTTTTAGTTATGTTTTATTATTGTTTTGTGTCAAATACGAGTTATTATTGTTTAGTCTAATTGTGTTTATGATCTTTTATATTTTTATGTAATTTGGTGTTTTTCACAAGTTTCTTTGAGTGATTTCAGATTACTAGAATTAAGGGCAAATCCAGTTCAGTTCCAGTTCCGACACCTTTTGCCATATCAGCTATATCTCGAGTTTCACTGAAGCAATAAGGCTGAACTTTGTATCCCTGCAAAGCTAAGAGGCATATCTATCTTTTTCATGTTTTACACTTCTTGAAACGGAGTCGTTTTCCCTAGCGAAATCGACCATCAAGTTGGCTGATGTGCAATGACGTCTGTTCTGCACCGTTTTGGTATTTTGACCATATCTCCCGATCCACGTGCGCAAATGATCTGATTCCAACGGCTATGGATCCGTAACTGATAGGGGTATATTTTTCTAGAAGAACATTTTATCAGATCGAGCCTCCAACATTGACAAAATCGACCATCAAGCTGGCTGATCAGAATTGTCATACAATATGACGAAAATTGTTAGAAAAATGCACCCACCTATTATACCTACCTTTGAAATTTGTAAAGCTTGTCTCTTGTCATTTAGCCCTCCAAAATGTGTATAAATAGAGGGCCTTGGATGAGTATTGGGATACAGGATACATTGGTAGGATATTAGCCATTGTAATAACATTCTCTAAGTTTTCTTCTTCTTTCTCTAGTTTTCTTTTTCTTTATTTACTTATGTTTCTTACATTTCTTTTCATTTTATTCATATCTAGTATGTGTTGCTAATCATATTGTTGAGGTGATGAGGTGAAGCTCTTGGTAAATGCTAAGGTTAGTCTCTTAAACATGAGCTAAAATTTATAAACACTAGTATAGATAATATTTTCTTTTGGTTTAAAATCATACTTGCAAAGTAGGGATCTTGATTCATTATTGACAATGAAAATGGCACAGTAAATGCTTGGTTTCATAACCTTGATTTGTTGTAGACATATACCTTGGCATAAGGAATGCTTGGACTCTTTTTGTGAGTTTTGAGGACACCAAATGAACATAATATCATATGCTATGGACGTTGGACAATTTGGACTGAATTGCTAAACCTTCCGATTGGAACCTCCCTTATGTGTGGATTTCAATTGTGTAATAAAACAAGATTAATCTTAGCATAACACCAAGAGTGGATTCTCTAACCTCAACATCTTTTCTTATTGTTGTTTATATCTTGTTTAATTTCTTTTATATCTTGTTTATTTTGTTCTCTAATATCTTGTTTATCTTATTTTGTTGTTGATTCCCTAATATCTTGTTTACTTTCTTTTTCTTATATATTTATAAACTTATACTTACTAATACGCTTCCTTGTGGTTCGACCTCGGACACCCGAGAATTTATTACTTGAACATAACCTGCACTTGGGTTTACGACTCTTAATTGAGTCTCCATCAGGACCCTTCTTATAGGTGTTTTGCTTTTAATGGAGAGGATTTGACATCGACTATAGAGGAATACTCAATTCTTGTCAAGTTAGAGCTTCGTTTCCCGGATAAGGTATACGTCAGAAAGCCAAGGTTGGGTTTCCGTAAAAAGTTGAAAAAGCTCATCGGGGCAGAGGTAGGAGACCCAGATCTGAAACAAAAAGGGAAACATGTCTGCATTCCTTGGGATTTCTTTCGAAAATTCATTAAGAGGCACCTCGATGACGAGCAAGGAGTCACCGCTTTTGCTTTGGCTATTTACGGGTTGATAATTTTTCCTAAGGTTTTGGGGCATATTGAAGTAGCGGTGATAGATTTCTTCGAGCAAGTTGAGAATCATGCCAATCCCTCGCAGGCAATCCTGGCTGAAACCATAAGATCATTGAACTTTTGCAGCAAGAGAGGGGAGGGTCGTTTTGTGGGATGTGCGCCATTACTGTATATATGGCTCAAGAGTCACTTCGTGTGTGAAAATAGTGCTTTCTCCAGACCTTACCTAAAGAATTGTGCCCCTATTAAAGAATTCTGTGAAAGCAAATGGCCGAAACCTAAATCCAAGAAAGAATGGTTAGCCTTCCTACGGTCGCTGACTAGTAAGCAAATAAGATGGATGGCGCCATGGATGCCTCATGGGCCAATGTTATACTGATGTGGAGAACCGTGGGTACAGCTTTTAGGACCATGGGGAGTAGTAAGTTATGCTCCGCTGATGGTACTGAGACAGTATGGGGTAAAGCAATTCGTCCCGGCTATGCACAGACTTGACCAAGTGGAATTTTCTTATGGAGATCCGAATATGTCAAAAAGAGTGGAGCCGACAATTCGAGCTTGGAAAGAAAGCCACAGAACGAGGTTAGGATCCCTCAGTGAGAGCGTCACTCCAAGATACCAAGTGTGGAGAACAAATCGAGTCAACAATATGGTGCTTCTAGAGGAAGAGGTCGTATATCAGCCAAGTCCCGCTCCATCAAAGAGAATATCAGAACTCGAAATCGCTGAGCAAGGCTTCAGTTTTGATAGAAAGAAGATGAAACAAAAAAGTCAGAAGTTCCAAGAGGAGGCCGAAAACTTGAAGGACAAGACTGAAACACAAGGGATTAGAATCAAAAAAATAATAAAGGAACGTGACACTGCCTATGCCGATGTGAAAGACTTGCACTGGGAAAACAAGAAACTAAGGACACAACTGAAGGTCGGAAGTATACTCGGACCAGCTTACAGGCGAGAAAAGAAGCTTAGTCGACTTCAAGAAGAAGTAAAACAGTGGAAGAAAAAGGCACAAGAAAATGAGGCAAGGGCCGCTCGGCTGTCTCGCCATAAGCAAAAATATAAGGACATGTATTCCCGGGCTTCCGTGAGTTTAGCTGGATCATTGCATACAAACGAGAAACTAAAGGCTGAGCTCAAAAGCAAAAGGGAGAGTTGTTCTCAGATGCAAGAAGAGAGAAGTTTCTTACACCAAGTAATCCGAGACCTAGAACGACAATTATATAGCCAGAAAAATCACATCGACGAGATCGTGAGGGAATAGAGGGATAGAGAAAGTGATTGGATTTATGCATGTGATTTGGCTACGGATACTAGCAAAAGGTGGGAAGCCGAAAGCACGAAAAGGCAGCAGTACATAGAACACTTGGATGCAGAAATCGGCAAGGCCGTGAGAAAAGCCAACAAGATGGTCGAGAAAGTGGAAGTCCTAAAGCAAAGAATCCCGCCAATCGGAGAATACGGACAGCAGTTACTTAATTTTTTGAACGAAGCCAAAAATCAGTATAAGCAAATTAGCTATTTTTATGGACACGATTCTAAGAAGTTATGTTGATGTAATGAAAACACTATGTGGGATCAATGAAAAATCAACTTCCTGAAATTTATCTTTGAGTATATATACCTCGTATGTATTTTTTTATTTATTTGCTCGTTCGTTCATTCATTCATCCATCCATTCATTCATGCACTTAATAAAGAATAAAGAATAATGTATCATAAGGTTCTAATCCGGGATATTTGAACAAAGGTATAAAAATTGAGCGCCGACTAAAGTATCAGGACAAAAGTGCTCCACACTCGTATAATACGAGAGCACACGCAAAGACCATGGACAACGAACAAGCAACAAGAATTGAAAGAATGGAAAGGGCATAGAAAGAATTACAAGAACAGCTGGGCATGTCTCAACAGGAACTACGAAAACAAATAGCGAGGTCCCAGGAAGAGTCACGAGAACAAATGGCTAAGATGATGGAAATGATGATGAGTATGACGAGAGGAAAGGGGCTAGCTGAAAGCTCAATGATGAAGGGAGAACCCCGACCCCGAGAAAGTAATAACGAGGATCCTCTGTACCCACCGGGTTTTACCCCGACTCACTCCCAAGTGACACAAGATGGGCATCCACAAGGAGAACCTCCAGTGGGAGAACAACCTTATGTGTACATTAGCACGCCAAGTCCCACAGGCCAACAAGCCCAAGGACAGTTCGCGCCTAACCCAGGGGCCCATCCTTCAAACCCAGTCCACGTCCCGAACTTGGATGACCCCTTAGAACAAGAAAGGTTGAGAAGAAGCGTGACAGAACAAATAGAAGACGCCGGGACAAAGCATAAGTATGACATGTTAGAAGAGAGACTCAAAGCAATAGAAAGGATGGACGCCTTCGAAAAAGTCGATGCCAGTGAACTGAGCTTAGTTCCGGATTTGGTAATACCTCCAAAATTTAAAGTCCCGGAATTTGAAAAGTATGATGGGATCAAGTGCCCTTCATTTCACATCACCATGTTCTGTGATGGTAACTCAATTAAGAGTTGTAAACCCAAGTGCAGGTTATGTTCAAGTAATAAATTCTCGGGTGTCCGAGGTCGAACCACAGGGAAGCGTATTAATAAGTATAAGTTTATAAATATATAAGACAAAGAAAGTAAACAAGATATTAGGGAATCAACAACAAAATAAGATAAACAAGATATTAGAGAACAAAATAAACAAAATAACATAAAAACAATTAAACAAGATATAAAAAACAATAAGAAAGGATGTTGAGGTTAGAGACTCCACTCTTGGTGTTATGCTAAGATTAATCTTGTTTTATTACACAATTGAAATCCACACATAAGGGAGGTTCCAATCGGAAGGTTTAGCAATTCAGTCCAACGTCCATAGCATATGATATTATGTTCATTTGGTGTCCTCAAAACTCATAAAAAGAGTCCAAGCATTCCTTATGCCAAGGTATATGTCTACAACAAATCAAAGTTATGAAACCAAGCATTTACTGTGCCATTTTCATTGTCAATAATGAATCAAGATCTCTACTTTGCAAGTATGATTTTAAACCAAAAGAAAATATTATCTATACTAGTGTTTATAAATGATGATTCATTTTAGCTCATGTTTAAGAGACTAACCTTAGCATTTACCAAGAGCTTCACCTCATCACCTCAACAATATGATTAGCAACACATACTAGATATGAATAAAATAAAAAGAAATGTAAGAAGCATAAGTAAATAAAAAAGAAAACTAGAGAAAGGAAAGAAGAAGAAAACTTAGAGAATTTTACTACAAAGGCTAATATCCTACCAATGTATAATGTATCCCAATACTCATCCAAGGCCCTCTATTTATACACATTTTGGAGGGCTAAATGACAAGAGACAAGCTTTACAAATTTCAAAGGTAGGTATAATAGGTGGGTGCATTTTTCTAACAATTTTCGTCATATTGTATGACAATTCTGATCAGCCAGCTTGATGGTCGATTTTGTCAATGTTGGAGGCTCGATCTGATAAAATGGTCTTCTAGAAAAATATACCCCTATCAGTTACGGATCCATAGCCGTTGGAATCAGATCATTTGCGCACGTGGATCGGAAGATATGGTCAAAATACCAAAACGGTGCAGAACAGACGTCATTGCACATCAGCCAACTTGATGGTCGATTTCGCTAGGGAAAACGACTCCGTTTCAAGAAGTGTAAAACATGAAAAAGATAGATATGCCTCTTAGCTTTGCAGGGATACAAAGTTCAGCCTTATTGCTTCAGTGAAACTCGAGATATAGCTGATATGGCAAAAGGTGTCGGAACTGGAACTGAACTGGATTTGCCCTTAATTCTAGTAATCTGAAATCACTCAAAGAAACTTGTGAAAAACACCAAATTACATAAAAATATAAAAGATCATAAACACAATTAGACTAAACAATAATAACTCGTATTTGACACAAAACAATAATAAAACATAACTAAAAACTATATAATTATACGAGTTATCACACCCCCATACTTAGATTGTTGCTAGTCCCTAGCAACGACTCAATAAAAAAAAAATAATAATAAAATAAGAAAATCTAATCTAATCCATTTTCGTAGGAAATCACGGTGGCACTTAGCATGTGACACAAGCCTTTAAACCCCTAGGTGTCCCTAGTGGACGAGTTTAGTCTCGTGAGTGTTTACTAGGACGATACCCACAAACATTGAAGACATAAGAAAAACTAAAAATAATAATTATAACTAATCCTTCCAATATAAATTAGAGATAATCATTGGACAAGTCTTAAAAACTAATCAATAGCTTAAAGAAATTCACAAAAGATCTTGCTTGAATGTAAATAGTTTGAGTTAAGCCAATAATAACATAACATATTTCAATCAAAATAGTGTATATTCAAACTTAATCTCAACTTCTCACATGGGATACTCTCTTGATTTTCACTCTTTAAAGTAGTGGTAAAGTGTTTACACTCAATCAATCTCATGAAAACACTTCTACCATATGCTTGCTTGTCCACCTATTCTCCACTATTTAGATCATACAACTTCATAAATCAAGAGGTCTTTATTCAAGGTTGTAATGGGGCCAAAGGGTTATAATGTGGTTAAAGAACAAAAGGATAAAGATATCACAAAGGTTCCAAAGAGTTCATAGATTTTAGAGACATAATAAGATCATACAAATAAAACTTCTCAAAACTCTTATAAAGCACATAATAACATAGGCTAAATATTCATGTTGAGCCTTTGCATCATTCTAACCAACTTTGTAACATCTTTTTCTAGAAGTTCAAGAGAAGATTTTTTTTTTTTTTTTTTTTTAATATGGGAATGTATTTGACAATGATCCCTTTCTTTTTCTCTTGACTTTTTCTTTTCTTTTCTTCCCCCACACTTATCTTTTGTTTCTAACCCAAATTTTCAAATAAAAATATCCCTTGTTTTTTTGCAATATGTCTCAAAATATAAAATTCATCTTTAGAACAAGGGTAAGGATATAAGCATATTTAGGCTAGGTGTAAGTTGTGGTTACCAATAAAACATCATATTTAATGTAGGCTCAAATTGGCTCACTAGTGGGGATGTTCTCGTAGAACATTAATAATGGATGGCTGTTTGGCTCTGGTTATAATCCTAATGCCTCTATCATATTCATGTTGTCACATGTATCAATATAGTCTCAAACGGTTTAAAGCAAGTTCTAGAGAATCATGTAATCATAAGAGCACTCAAGAAAGAAATTAGATTGATTTGTATAATGCATCAATCATTATAGGCTCAAAAACTCACAAAGATGATTATACAAGTCAGATTAAGTCTAAACATGCTTCTTTCTCAATCAACATATCATATTAACATTGGCTCATAAAAAGGTTGACATCAAGCTCAATTCTCATGAAAATCTTCTCACTAATAAATCTGTTTTAGACTTATGCAATTCATATCTCATCATTGTATTGAAAGTAACTAAAAAAAACACACTAAGTCTAAACATGTTTTTTTTTTTTTTTTTTTTTTTTTTTTTTTTTTTGAAGAAGAAGATTAAATCAAACTGACAAGGTATGTCTCAAGTCTCCCTTACTCAGACCTTGTTCAGAATGAATACTTCTAAATTTCTTAAAACACAACAAATTTTTTTTTTTTTTTTTTAGCAAAATATGTCCCTTACCCCCTACTAAAATATGACATTGTCCCCAATGTCAAATTTTAAAGGTAGAATTTAGGAGATATTACCTGCAGAGGTTGCTAACCACTTATTATAACTGAGACACAACAAACAAAATGTTAGATAATGTCACAAAGACAAAGTGCAATCCACTCCTTGCTCGTCCATATCTCTTTTTCTTTTTCCGAGCGTTTGCGAAACAACCGTAGCAGATAAACACTCATAAGCTTGTAGCTTTTTGAGTAAATCTTCAATGGTTGTAGCAGAAATTATGGTTCTCCTTGCCTCTGAAAACATGAATCCATTATCCACAGCATTATCTAAATATGAAAGTAAATTACTAAAATAACCATTAAAATTAAGCAAACCAATGGGTTTCTTATTTGTGACCAAAGATGACCAAGAAGCCACGCAAGCTATTTCTTCCAATGTACCCAGACCTCCTGGTAAGGCAATGAATGCATCGGCAGAATGGTACATGATTGTTATCCGTTCAGGGATACTCCAGACTTGTATTTCCTTACCCACGGTAGGTCCACAAAAATCTGTGAATAGTTTTGGCACGATTCCTAGAACTGGACTTCCTTCGGCGTGTGCTGCTGTAGCGACTGCTCCCATTAAACCCGTACTACCGCCTCCATAAATCAAGTGGATCTTTTGTTGGGCAAGTATTACTCCAACTCTTATGGCTTCATCAGCGAATATGTTATTTTTCCCTGGATAAGCACCTCCAAAGACACAAATTTTTTTAATGCGCTGGGACGAAGTGCTTTCCATTTTTTTTTCTTTTTCGAGTGCCTGAAAGAGAATGAGTACATGGTGTAATATATAGAGGACTGAGTAGTGAATCAGACAAGAGTAATAATGTCGCCGAAAGTGTATTTGACCTGTCAGAAGAAAATGTTAACCTAACAAAAGATTTTTGCGTGATTTCAGGAAGAAAATCAAAAAGAGAAGAAAAATCAACCGTAAAAGACCAATGCAAAAAAAAGAGAATAATTACACAAATCGAACAACACGTAAACTAAACCGAAATAAAATTATTGCAAATCAAACCAAAAGCTGAGAAGTCATTTATTGTAGTTGTGATTGTGGCTCACATCTTCCTCTGGTTTTACGTCCAGAAACGGCTTAAACGCCTTCTATGAGTCGAGGATATGCTTCCCATCCAGTTTTCTTACAAGCTGGCAAACAGGGTCTTTTAACATCAGATTCCCAAGATGTTGCCATTCCCTTTGGAATTGCGGCCATAAATCAAGAATTTCTCTTTGTACGTCTCTACTAGGATGCGTCTCAAGAGAAAGTTGGATATTACCCAAATTCTCCTTACTCAGTCCATCCTTAATGAATTCAATTTTATCATCTCGATTAGAGGACGGAATCCCAATAGAACGACATTTACCGTTACACGTCCATCGTGCACACTTGTGGCAATTTGAACTCATGCGCTTTGCTCGTCGCTTCTTTGCAAAAGTGCTTCTACCTGTACCTGGTAAATGCAAAACAGGAAGATATTCATCTTCACGTACCTTGGCTTCAATTATCCAACGTATGTCTTCAGGAATCCCTTTGTGCATAAGCATTCTTAATCTTTCAAATCGAACTTGGTAAAGCTTCAGTAAAATATTCCGAGGAAAAAGAGGAAATTGTTTCTGCAATCTTGTGAGAATATCATCCATCTTGAAAAAAAAATAAAAAAAAAAATGAAAGAGAAATTGAAAGAGAAATTTATATACAATATCAGTTTTGTGGGTAGCTGATGGAACCGACTTAAATAATCACGGAGTACCGTTATCCGCCATTTAACCGGGGTAAAAAAAAATTATATTTACATCTAGTTATTTTCAAAACAAGGATCAGAAAGAAAAACAACCTCTTCTTGAGTAACATGATTTTCCAAAAAGAGTTTGAGTCTTTGTCCATTTACCTTGAATACGTTACCATTTTGAGGATTCTCAATGTCAACTGCTCCATAATGATACACATGCTTAACCACAAATGGGCCAGTCCATCTTGATCTCAACTTACCAGGAAATATGTGAAGTCTAGAATTATAAAGTAGAACTTTTTGCCCAACATTAAATGTTTTTCTTGAAATTAACTTGTCATGAAAGGCTTTAGTTCTTTCTTTATGAATTTTAGAATTCTCATATGCATCATTTCTGAGTTCCTCAAGTTCATTTATTTGTAATTTTCGTAAATTAGAAGCGTCATCAAGGTTTGAGTTGAACATTTTAATGGCCCAATATGCTTTATGCTCAAGTTCCACAGGTAAATGACAAGGTTTTCCATAAACTAGCCTATAAGGAGACATGCCCAATGCTGTTTTAAAAGCTGTTCGATAGGCCCATAATGCATCGTTAAGTCTAAGAGACCAATCTTTGCGATTTGGATTAACTGTCTTTTCCAAAATTTGTTTAATCTCCCTATTTGCTAATTCTACCTGTCCATTTGTCTGCGGGTGATAAGGGGTTGCAACTTTGTGTGTAATGGCATATTTCTTCATTAATGTTTCAAAAACCTTGTTGCAAAAATGTGTTCCCCCATCGCTTATGATAGATCGAGGAATTCCAAATCGACTCAAAATATTTTCTTTTAAAAATTTAATCACTGTTTTGTGATCATTATTTCGACATGGAATTGCCTCTATCCACTTTGAAACATAATCTATTGCAACTAAAATGTATAAGAAACCAAAAGATGGTGGAAATGGTCCCATGAAATCAATACCCCAACAGTCAAAAATTTCAATTACAAGAATTGGGTTCAAAGGCATCATGTTTCTTTTCGAAATGGAACCTAATTTTTGACAACTTTCACATGACTTGCAAAAATTATGTGCATCTTTGAACAAAGTTGGCCAGTAAAATCCACACTGTAAAATTTTTGCAGCAGTTTTCTTTGATGAAAAATGACCACCACATGCCTCGGAATGACAAAACTTAATTACACTACTTACCTCATTGTCGGGAATGCATCTTCGAAAAATCTGATCAGGACAATATTTGAACAAGTAAGGGTCATCCCAATAGAACTTCTTTACCTCATTCAGAAACTTCCTTTTATGTTGTGTGCTCCATTGAGAAGGAATTTTTCCTGTAGCAAGAAAATTAGCAATGTCAGCAAACCAAGGTGTCGTGGAGACAATTAGAAGTTGTTCATCAGGAAAAGTATCATTTATTGGTGAGGTTCCAAAAGATTCATCACAAACAAGTCTTGATAAATGATCAGCCACCACATTTTCTACTCCTTTTTTATCTCGAATGGTGATGTCAAATTCTTGCAGCAAAAGGATCCACCTCAGCAACCTAGGTTTTGCATCCTTCTTAGAGAGAAGATATTTTAAAGCTGCATGATCACTAAAGACAACAATTGATGATCCAACAAGGTAAGATCTGAATTTATCCAATGCAAAAACAACTGCAAGTAATTCCTTTTCTGTAGTGGAATAATTCATTTGGGCTCTATTTAAAGTTTTACTTGCATAGTAAATTACATGTGGTTTATTATCTTTCCTTTGTCCTAACACAGCACCAACAGCATAGTCACTAGCATCACACATTATTTCAAATGGTAAGGACCAATCAGGAGATCTCATAATAGGAGCAGTAGTGAGCATATTTTTGAGTTTTTCAAAAGCATCTTCACAATCTTTAGTCCATTCAAATGCAGTGTCTTTCATTAAAAGATTACATAGAGGTTTAGATATTGTGCTAAAATCTTTTATGAATCTTCTATAAAAACCTGCATGTCCCAAGAATGACCTAATGTCCTTTACTGTCTTTGGTGTGGGTAGATTAGCAATCAATTCAAGTTTTGACTTGTCTACCTCAATCCCTTTTGCAGAAACAATGTGACCTAGTACAATACCTTTAGTGACCATGAAATGACATTTTTCCCAATTAAGAACAAGATTTTTTTCTTCACACCTAATCAATACATTTTTCAAATTGGCTAAGCAATCATCAAATGAATCACCAGAAACAGAAAAATCATCCATGAAAATCTCAAGATTACGTTCAATCATGTCACTAAAAATGCTAAGCATGCATCTTTGAAATGTGGCAGGGGCGTTACATAATCCAAATGGCATTCTACGATATGCAAAAGTACCAAAAGGACATGTAAAAGTGGTTTTCTCTTGGTCCTCAAGTGCAATGGCAATTTGATTATACCCAGAATATCCATCTAGAAAACAATAAAACTCATGCCCTGCAACTCTTTCTAAGATTTGATCCATGAAAGGCAAAGGGAAATGATCTTTCCTCGTCACTGAGTTAAGTTTCCTATAGTCAATGCACATGCGCCAACCAGTAACAGTCCTAGCTGGAATTAATTCATTGTTTTCATTTTTAACTACAGTAACTCCAGATTTCTTAGGTACGACTTGAGTAGGACTTACCCATTTGCTATCAGAGATAGGATAAATGATTCCATTATCTAGAAGTTTAATGACTTCATTTCTCACTACTTCTTTCATATTAGGATTAAGCCTTCGTTGCATTTGTCTAGAGGGTTTAGCATTTTCCTCTAAATAAATATTATGTGTGCAGATTAATGGGCTTATTCCCTTTATGTCAGCTAAGGTCCATCCTAATGCCTTTTTGTGCATCTTCAAAAGTTGTAACAACTTACCTTCTTGTAGTTCATCAAGATGTGAAGAAATTATGACTGGAAAAGTTTCACTCTCACCCAAAAAGGAATATTTTAGCTCGGATGGCAATGGTTTTAACTCCAGCTTGGGTGGTTCAATAGTTGATGGTACAGTGACATTTGTAAGTGATGGTAGTTCCTCAAACTTTTGTTTCCAACAATGCTTATCCTGAAAAGATTTTAACAAAGAATCAGTGTGTGAAATTTCTGAAGCATTATCAAACTCATATTCAATTAAATAAGCTTCTAAAGGATCATGGAATGTGGTAGTGGTGAGATGTTCATGAACAAGTTCTTCAATGAAATCCACTTCATGTACTTCTGAATTATCACCAGGTTGCTTGCAAATGTTGAACACATTTAATTCTAAAGTCATATTTCCAAAAGAAATGTTCAACATACCATTCCTGCAATTTATCAGAGCATTAGAAGTTGCAAGAAATGGACGGCCTAATATAACAGGAATTTGAACATTTGGATTTGAAACAGGATGTGTGTCCAAAACAATAAAATCAACAGGGAAGTAAAAATTATCAATTTGAACCAAAACATCTTCAACTATCCCTCGAGGAATTTTTACAGAACGATCAGCTAGTTGAAGTGTAACAGGTGTTTCCTTGAGTTCACCTAAACCTAACTGTTGATAAACAGAAAAAGGCAAAAGATTAACACTAGCACCAAGATCAAGCAATGCACGTTATATTCTAGTGTTTCCAATGATGCATGAGATTGTTGGACATCCAGGATCTTTGAATTTTGGTGGAGTAAGGTGCTGAATGATTGAGCTCACACTTTCCGTCAAAAATGCTTTCTTTTGTACATTATGTTTCCTTTTAACTGTGCACATGTCCTTCAAAAATTTAGCATAAGATGGAACTTGTTTGATTGCATCCAATAAAGGAATGTTAATCTTAACTTGTTTGAAAAGTTCATAAATTTCTGCATTTTGATTCAAATTCTTTATTGTTTGCAACCTTTGAGGAAAAGGAGCAGGATGCATACCTTTTTCTTTGTCCAAATTTTCAAGAAGTTCAGACTTACCATCATCCTTACCATTACTTTTCGGAGGGGAAAGAGGATCTTGGTCTTTTGATGGAATCTTTTTGTCAATTGCCTTTCCACTTCGAAGAGTTGTGATAGAACTGGCATTTTCCTGTTGAGTTTCATTGGAGCAAGAAACAAGACATTGAGTAGAAGGGTTAGGCTGAGGTTGAGCAGGAAACTTACCTTTTTCTTGAGTGCGTAATGAAGCTGTCAATGTGGACAAGGTGTTTTTGATCTCATTGATGTCCTGTGAAGTCCGGCTATTCACATTTGCTTGTGTTTGCATGAATGCTTGCAATGTCTCTTCCAAGGTTTGTACACGTGAAGGTTGATAGGAAAAAGTGTTGCCCGGCTTTTGAGATTGTGGTACCTGAACATGATTATTATTCCGCCAACTGAAGTTGGGATGATTTCTCCATTCAGGGTTATACGTTTCAGAGTAAGGAGAAGGAAAAGGCTTTTTAAATGTGTTTATGGAATTTACTTGATCATGCAACGCTTCTTTAAGAATGGGAATGTTTGGACATTCAGAAGTGGGGTGTCCCATGATTTCACAAATTCCACAACTTTCTTCATTTTTAACCGTTTTGACTTCTTTTACTTCTCTAAGTTCCATGGCTTCAATCTTTCTAGCCAAATTAGCTAGTTTAGCTTTTATCTCATCTTCTTGACTAAAATGATATTTTCCTCTGTTAGAAACAACATTAGATCTATTGGAACTTTCAGAGGAATTATCTGTGTGCCAGGCTTGAGAGTTATCTGCCAAATGGTCTAGGTAGTCAAAGGCTTCTTCAGGTTCTTTTTCTAGAAACTCACCGTTACACATTGTTTCAACAAATTGTTTAGTTTCGGGAGTTAAACTTTCATAAAAGAAACTAATAAGACGCCATTTTTCAAAACCATGATGTGGACAAGAACTTAACAAATCTTTAAAACGCTCCCAGCACTGAAAAAATGCTTCATTTTGATTTTGATTGAAATTTTGAATCTGTCTTTTCAAAGCAGTAGTTTTATGTGCTGGGAAAAATTTCTTTAGAAACTCAGTTTGTAATTCTTGCCATGTGCCAATTGACCTTGGTTTTAAATTATGAAGCCAAATTTTTGCTTTATCTTTTAAAGAAAAAGGAAATAATTTTAGCTTGACAATTTCATTTGTACATTGTTGGTCATTAAAGGTGACACATACATCTTCGAAGTCTTTTAGAAACGAGTAAGCACTTTCCGATTCCAACCCATAGAAATTTGGAAGCAAAGCTATCATACCTGGTTTAAAACGAAAGTTGTTTGCATTGAGAGGAAAAATAAAACAAGAGGGTGATGAGCTTCGAGTTGGTTGCAAGTAGTCACGCATGGTGCGTACTTGTCTGTTCTCATCTTCAGCATGAACACTTTCATTGTCAGCCATGGTAGGAGTTGTATTAGAAAGATTACCTGAAAAAGTTTCACAATAAAATCTAACTAAACGACGAGATCTAAAATCACGTCGCCAAACAAGCATAAAACAAAGTTAATATACAAAATTAGGCGGTATAACCAGCCAATAAAAATAAATATAAACAAATTAGGCGGTATAACCAGCCAAAAAAAAAATAAATATACTTATAAACTTATATACTTAGTATTGCTTCCCCGGCAACGGCGCCAAAAACTTGATGGTAACTCAATTAAGAGTTGTAAACCCAAGTGCAGGTTATGTTCAAGTAATAAATTCTCGGGTGTCCGAGGTCGAACCACAGGGAAGCGTATTAATAAGTATAAGTTTATAAATATATAAGACAAAGAAAGTAAACAAGATATTAGGGAATCAACAACAAAATAAGATAAACAAGATATTAGAGAACAAAATAAACAAAATAACATAAAAACAATTAAACAAGATATAAAAAACAATAAGAAAGGATGTTGAGGTTAGAGACTCCACTCTTGGTGTTATGCTAAGATTAATCTTGTTTTATTACACAATTGAAATCCACACATAAGGGAGGTTCCAATCGGAAGGTTTAGCAATTCAGTCCAACGTCCATAGCATATGATATTATGTTCATTTGGTGTCCTCAAAACTCATAAAAAGAGTCCAAGCATTCCTTATGCCAAGGTATATGTCTACAACAAATCAAAGTTATGAAACCAAGCATTTACTGTGCCATTTTCATTGTCAATAATGAATCAAGATCTCTACTTTGCAAGTATGATTTTAAACCAAAAGAAAATATTATCTATACTAGTGTTTATAAATGATGATTCATTTTAGCTCATGTTTAAGAGACTAACCTTAGCATTTACCAAGAGCTTCACCTCATCACCTCAACAATATGATTAGCAACACATACTAGATATGAATAAAATAAAAAGAAATGTAAGAAGCATAAGTAAATAAAAAAGAAAACTAGAGAAAGGAAAGAAGAAGAAAACTTAGAGAATTTTACTACAAAGGCTAATATCCTACCAATGTATAATGTATCCCAATACTCATCCAAGGCCCTCTATTTATACACATTTTGGAGGGCTAAATGACAAGAGACAAGCTTTACAAATTTCAAAGGTAGGTATAATAGGTGGGTGCATTTTTCTAACAATTTTCGTCATATTGTATGACAATTCTGATCAGCCAGCTTGATGGTCGATTTTGTCAATGTTGGAGGCTCGATCTGATAAAATGGTCTTCTAGAAAAATATACCCCTATCAGTTACGGATCCATAGCCGTTGGAATCAGATCATTTGCGCACGTGGATCGGAAGATATGGTCAAAATACCAAAACGGTGCAGAACAGACGTCATTGCACATCAGCCAACTTGATGGTCGATTTCGCTAGGGAAAACGACTCCGTTTCAAGAAGTGTAAAACATGAAAAAGATAGATATGCCTCTTAGCTTTGCAGGGATACGAAGTTCAGCCTTATTGCTTCAGTGAAACTCGAGATATAGCTGATATGGCAAAAGGTGTCGGAACTGGAACTGAACTGGATTTGCCCTTAATTCTAGTAATCTGAAATCACTCAAAGAAACTTGTGAAAAACACCAAATTACATAAAAATATAAAAGATCATAAACACAATTAGACTAAACAATAATAACTCGTATTTGACACAAAACAATAATAAAACATAACTAAAAACTATATAATTATACGAGTTATCATTCTGTCGCAAGATTGCCGAGCACACTCATAATGACAAATTATTAATTCACTGTTTCCAAGACAGCCTGCAAGGATCAGCCGCAAGATGGTATAACCAACTAGATCGCAGTCGCATCCATACTTGGACAGATTTGGCGAGAGCCTTTTTGGCCCAGTACAAGCATATGGCTGACATGGTGCCGGATAGGCTATCCCTCCAAAACATGGAGAAAAAGGCCGGAGAAGGATTTAAGGAGTATGCCCAAAAATGGAGGGACCTGGCTGCTAAAGTGCAACCACCTCTGACAGAAAAAAAGACCACCGTGCTGTTTATCAATACGCTGCGAGGACCATATTACGACAGGTTGGTCAGCAGTGCTACCAAGAACTTTGCCGATATGGTCATATCAGGCGAAATGATAGAAAGCGCCATAAAAAGTGGCAAGATCGAGGGAAATGAAGTAGCCAACAGTAAAAAGGTGGGGGCAACGAAGAAGAAAGAAGGAGAAGTGCAAGCGACTTCATATGAAAACCGACCACCACAAAGCTATTCCCATTACCCGACACACAGACCCTACAGTTACCCCCTAACCCGTACTCCTACCCTCCTACACAACCTCAATATTCGATGAGTTATCGACCACACGCACCGGTGTACACACCATCACCCATGCCAGCACCTGTGTACACAGCATCTGTACATGCTCCCAACTCGACCAGTCCAGTAAACAATGTGAACACTAACCAGAGAGCACCGCAGCCAATCCAACAAAGGCCTCAGTTTGACCCAATTCCCATGACATACGCCCATCTATTTTCCAAGCTAGTTCAAAACCATCTGTTGGCGCCCATGTTCCTCGAACCCATGAAATCCCCATACCCAAGATGGTACAACCCGGACGTGAACTGCGATTACCATGGAGGCAACTCGGGTCACTCTACGGAGAATTGCACTGCTCTTAAACACAGAGTGCAACACCTAATCAGGGGCGGTGTCTTGAGCTTCACAACCAAGGGGGAGCCTAACGTTACTGTAAATCCGTTACCCGACCATGGGAAAACAGAAGCAAACGCGATAACAGAGGAAAAAGGTTGTCGGGTAATATCCAGGGTTGAGGATGTCCGGACTCACATGGAAAAAGTGCTGGATGCCATGATTGAGGCCGGACTATTTAAACCAGTCAATGTGGGGTGAAAATACTCGGGTTCGGAACCAAATTCTGAATGCTTCTGCAGATATCACGGAGGTTTGATGGGACACACTGTTAACCAATGCTCCAACTTTCGAACCAAAATTCAAGAATTAATGGATATCGACGTAGCAGAATTCTCCACTGAATGGGAAGAAGAATTCGTGGATGTGGTGATCGAAGAAACCTCAAAGGCCCTCGAAAGATGGGTTAAGCCGAAGCCATTGGTTATCTACTGTGGGGAAAACTAGAGCTCGCCGGTAAGGGAAACGCCAAGAGTGATAAGGTCAATGGTGACTATCAAAGTGCCGAACCCATTCCCCTACAAGAATGATAAGTCTGTACCTTGGAGGTACGAATGCAAATTTGCATAGCCGGAGCCGGTTGATGTTACACCAATCTCCAATGCCTCTGCGGCTGCCGTGGACATAACTGGGGCTAGGGGTTTCACTAGGAGTGGGAGATGCTATACACTGAAAGCATCGAAAAATGTAAGAAAAGGGAAAGCTAAGGCTGATGAAGAGGAAACCATCTCAGAAAAAGCTATTGAGCGAAAAACGAACAGGCCTGTGACAGAGGAAGAAGCTTGTGAATTCCTCAAATTTATCAAGCACAGCGAGTACAGCATTGTTGAACAATTAAAACGCTCACCGGCTCGAATATCCATTATGGAATTACTAATAAACTCGGAGACCCATCGAAAGGCGCTCTTGAAAGTGATGAATGAGGCATATGTGCCTCATGATGTGTCTGTAGATAAGTTTGACCAGGTAGTGGGGAATGTGGCCATTAACAACTTCATAGCCTTCAATGACGATGAGATCATGCCTGAAGGGACGGGTAGCACCAAAGCCCTTCACATCACTGCACGCTGCAAGGGCCATATCATTGCAAAGGTCCTCATTGATAACGGCTCTGCGTTAAACGTCATGCCAATGATTACTTTGGCCAAACTACCTGTCGATGGATCCCACATGAAGAACAGTCATATGGTAGTGCGAGCATTTGATGGGACCCGTAGACAAGTTGCAGGGCAAATTGAGTTGCCAATACAAATTGGTCCTTGCACCTTCGACATTGTCTTCCAGGTCATGGATATCGTTCCTTCATACAATGTCTTATTGGGAAGACCTTGGATCCACATGGCTGGTGCTATTCCGTCCATTTTGCATCAGAAGGTAAAGTTCAGAGTCGAAGAGCAGCTGATAATCGTCGACGGAGAAAAAGATCTCCTTGTATCCAAGCCCTCGAATGTTCCCTACATAGAAGCTACTGAAGAAGCAGGAGAGTGCTTTTTTCGAACCTTAGAGTTTGTGAATGCTGCATTTGTAAGCGAAGGTTCTAAGATGCCTATACCTCAGCTATCCTCTGCCACTCAAAGCGGCCTTGCTCAGGTCGTAGGAAAGGATTGTCGAGCCAGGACAGGTTTAGGGAGGAACCTACAAGGAATTCGGAAGAGCATAAGTGTGATCGAAAAAGAAGACAAGTTCGGGTTGGGATACAAGCCAACCAGGAAAGACAGGGAGAGAATATTAAGAGAAAGGAAAGAGCAGAGGCTCGCAAGGCTCAGGGGATACGAGATAGAGACCCCGAGGATTTACATTCCCCATCTCTACGAGATATTTCGGTCGACGGGTTTTATTTTTCCTGATTCACTAGTTGGGACCAAACCTGCCGTGATTCTGGAGGGAATGTTTGCGGGTTTCTGCGTCCAAATGATGGAACAAGAAGAGGAAGAGGGAAACAAAGCTGAAGAAATCACCATCTACCCGTGTCCTTCGGGTTTTGAATTGAAGAATTGGCGTGCTGTAGATTTACCTGTTGTATTTAGGTCTCTTTCTGATTAACAAATTAAGTTCTCGAACACTTCTGCCCAAGAGTGTTATGAGATTTCCTTTTGTGCACGGGCTTCTTTTATGAACTTATCATTCAAATAAATGAAAATTATGATGCATTATGTCTCCATTCATTTTCCATTTCCTTTATAGTCCATCCTTCTATTTTGCCTTCATATACAATTATCTATATTATTTTGCTTACACCTTTCCAGGTCTCCTAATAATGAATGTGAAAACAATCTCATCAGTAATTCGAAAATCAATTTTGAGAAATGTATTGATATTGATGAAATTGATGATGAAGAGACTGCAGAGAACTACGATTTACCACTCGATCTATTGAGATTAATAGAATCAGAAGAAAAGCAAATTATGCCTCACCAGGAGACAACAGAAGTTGTTAATCTAGGAGATGAGGATAATAAGAAAGAGGTATATTCGACACTTCGCTACCAGTGACAAAGAAGCAAGAGTTGGTAGAATTACTCCACGAGTATGTGGATGTGTTCGCATGGTCCTATCAAGACATGCCGGGACTCGATACAGATATTGTGGTGCATCGTTTGCCTTTAAAACCAGAATGCAAACCTATGAAACAGAAGTTGAGACGAATGAAGCCTGAAATGTTGCTAAAAGTCAAGGAAGAAGTAAAAAAGCAGTTCGATGCCGGATTTTTGGAAGTCGCCAAGTATCCCGAATGGGTAGCAAATGTAGTTCCAGTCCCGAAGAAAGATGGAAAAGTACGAATGTGCGTTGATTATTGAGACCTAAACAGAGCTAGTCCAAAAGATAGCTTCCCGCTACCCCATATCAATACCTTGGTCGATAATACGGCCAAACACTAACTGTTCTCATTTATGGACGGTTTTTCGGGCTACAACCAAATCAAGATGGCACCAGAAGATATGGAGAGGACCACTTTCGTGACAATGTGGGGAACATTTTGTTACAAGGTTATGCCGTTTGGGTTAAAAAACGCCGGTGCAACTTATCAAAGAGCAATGGTGACCCTCTTTCACGACATAATGCACAAAGAAGTAGAAGTTTATGTCAATGACATGATTGCAAAGTCACATGAAGATGAAGATCATGTGGTTAATCTGAGAAAGTTATTCGGGCGATTAAGGAAGTTCCAACTTAAGCTCAACCCGTCCAAATGCATTTTTGGTGTGACATCCGGCAAACTTCTGGGTTTCATTGTTAATGAGAAAGGAATTGAAGTAGATCCCGACAAGATATGTGCTATCCAGAATTTATCTCCGCCTCGGACACAGAAAGAAGTGCGAGGATTTCTGGGAAGATTGAATTACATTGCCCATTTCATTTCTCAGCTCACCGCTAAGTGTGATCCAATTTTCAGACTCCTCAGAAAACGTGATCCGAGTGAATGGGATGAAGATTGCTAGAAAGCATTCGACAAAGTGAAAGAATATCTTACCAACCCACCGGTACTAGTACCACCAACACCAGGAAGACCGCTCATTTTGTATTTGGTAGTACATGAGAAATCCATGAGTTGTGTTTTGGGATAGCAAGATGGGACAAGCAAGAAAGAACATGCCATCTACTACCTGAGCAAAAAGTTTACAGATTACGAGGCCAAGTACTCGGCAGTAGAAAAGATATGCTGCGCGTTGGCTTGGGCTGCTCATAGGCTACGACAATATATGTTATACCATACCACGTTGCTTGTTGCTAAATTGGACCCCATTAAATACATCTTTGAGAAACCCTCGTAATCAGAAAGGCTGGCAAGATGGCAAGTTCTGCTGTCTGAATATGACATCACCTATATCTCGCAGAAGGCCATATAAAGAAGTGCAGTAGCTGAATTCCTGGCGGATAAAGCCACCGAAGATTATGAGCCAGTGAAATTTGACTTCCCTGATGAAGACTTAATGGCTATTTCCGAAGAAGATGAAGATGATGAATCAAATAAAGATGTGTGGAAGATGTATTTCGACGGTGCATCGAATGCTCTGGGGCATGGTGTCGGAGCAGTTTTGATATCACCAGAAGGGACCTACTGCCCAATCACTGCAAGATTGACTTTCAAATGCACCAATAATGTGGCAGAGTATGAGGCCTGTGTCATCGGACTTCAAGCGGCTATTGCAAAGAAGATAAGCGAGTTAGAGGTGTATGGAGACTCGGCTCTAGTCATTTGCCAGTTAAAATGGGAATGGGAGACAAGGGACTTGAAGTTGGCTCTATATCACAAGTTCATAGTTGAATTGGTTCAACAGTTAGAAAAGATCGAATTCAACTATCTACCCCGAGAGGAAAATCAAATGGCCGACACTCTTGCTACGTTAGCCTCAATATTCAAGATAAATACAAGCACTGACATCCAGCCCATTAAGATGAGCATACGAGAAGTGCCCGCACATTGTATGCATGTTGAAGAAGAGCCGAATGGGAGGGCATGGTACCATGACATCCTGCAATATGTAAAACATCAGCAATACCCGGAACATGCCACAAAAAATGACAAAAGAACTTTGAGAAGATTGGCGATGGGATTCTTTCTAGATAAAGAAGTATTGTACAAAGGAGTAGAGATCATACATTGCTAAGGTGCGTGGAAGCAAATAAAGCTAAGAGAATACTCGAGGAAGTTCATGAAGGGGTTTGTGGAACACATGCAAACGGCCACATGATGGCTAAGCAGATTATGAGAGCAGGTTATTATTGGATGACAGTGGAGAGGGATTGCATCAGGTATGTCCGAAAATGCCATAAGTGTCAAATATACGCGGATAAGGTACATGCCCCTCCAACAACTTTACACGTCATGACAACGCCATGGTCTTTCTCTATGTGGGGAATGGATGCGATTGGGCCAATTACCTCTAAGGCCTTGAACGGACATCGCTTCATTTTGGTGGTGATCGATTATTTCACAAAGTGGGTTGAAGCTGCTTCTTATGCTAGCGTGACCAAGTCAGTGGTGTGTAGATTATTGAAGAAGGAAGTAATCTGCCGATACGGTCTCCCAGAGAAAATCATTACAGATAATGCTCTCAATCTAAACAACGCCATGATGAAAGAGATTTGTACTCAGTTTAAAGTCATACATCACAACTCAGCACCTTACCGTCCCAAGATGAACGGGGCAGTGGAGGCTGCTAACAAGAATATGAAGAAAATTGTCCCTAAAATGACTGATAAGTACAAAGATTGGCATGAGAAACTCCCGTTTGCTCTGCACGCTTACAGAACATTGGTGCGTACTTCTACGAGGGCTACTCCTTATTCCTTGGTGTATGGAATGGAAGCAGTTTTGCCAATTGAGGTTGAAATCCCCTCTTTGAAAATTTTGATGGAAGTTGAGCTGGAAGAAGCAGAATAGGTTCGAGCCCGCTATGAGCAGCTTAATTTGATTGAGGAAAAAAGGATGATGGCACTGTGTCATGGCCAATTATACCAAAGACAGATGATGAGGACACACAATAAGAAGGTTCGCCCAAGAGAGTTTCGAGAGGGTGATTTGGTTCTAAAAAGGATCCTTCCTAATCAGCAAGATCCAAGGGGAAAATGGGCACCGAATTGGGAAGGGTCGTACGTGGTGAAAAGAGTATTTTCAGGAGGGGCAATGATTTTAGCCGAAATGGACGACGCAGATTTTTCAAGCCCGATCAATGTTGATGCAGTAAAGAAATATTATGAGTAAAAAAAAAAAAGAAAAAAAGGGAGAGGTTCGGACTGAAAACCTGAAATGGCGGTTCGAATTAAAGGAAAGATCCAGGTCGAAAACCCTAAAGGGCGACCTAGATAGAGGATAAACAAGAGTTGGGGCAACCGAAAATAACCCGTCTGAAGCAATTATGTGGGGCAAAAGATCAAGGCAGAATGGAAACTTTGAGCAAATAGCAAAATGCAGCATGGTTGAATTATGCAAGACAGAGAGGGTAATTTGTGGTTGGACGCTCTCAGAAAAGTCAAGGACATCAATGGATATTTCCTTCTCAAAAGAGAAATCCGGATTAAATTGATTGAGTTCGTTTGAGTATTCATTATGGAGGGATCTATCCCCTTTTTTCTTTATTTCCCTTTTGATTGATGCCAGTATGTTCTTTTCTCTCTAAAATGGAAATATTTACCCCAATTCATGAAGTTTTGTCTTTAAGTTATTTTATCTCTTTGAAATTTTCTTAAAATAGTGCATTATGTTGACATGAAATGTGAATGATGATAAATAAATGAACACGACATAAATGGAGCTTTCACGATTACTCTAGGAAAATTTGAGAATTGGAGAATCATAAAGAGAAAAAATGATGATAAGAAGATGACGGGGCAGTATGAGACATCGATTTACTTATGCTCTTTGGATATAAAGAAAGTAATGTTTGACATATGAAATGGTTTTAAGGGAAGTACACGAAACTGTGACTCTGGCTAAGAAAAGATCGTGAAGAAGTAGGTTGTGGACAATTAGTCAAGTCGAAGAAGGAAAAGAAAGGAAACTAAAAAAAAAAAAAAAAAAACCTTACAGAAAAATAGCATGAGAAGTTTAATCAAGTTAAGATACACACAAGGGCATCGAATCATGATTCGAGCCTTAAATCATACATTTCATTATCATAAGCATGCATTGCATCGTCATGACATTGTTAACAATCAGGAATTAACATTGTACAAAAGGGGGTGTGAATGACAGGCAGACAAGAAAAATGGAAACCAACTACAACAGGGAGTTGAAAATCATCATAATCAGGAAGAAGGTAGCAATTTATTTTTCAAGTGATAGAGCCTCTGATGAGAGGAGCAATTTACTTTCCAAGTGATAGAGCCTCTGATGAGAGGAGCAATTTATTTTTCAAGTGATAGAGTCTCTAATGAGAGAAGCAATTTATTTTTCAAGTGATAGAGCCTCTGATGAGAGAAGCAATTTATTTTTCAAGTGATAGAGCCTCTGATGAGAGGAGCAATTTATTTTTCAAGTGATAGAGCCTCTGATGAGAGGAGCAATTTATTTTTCAAGTGATAGAGCCTCTGATGAGAGAAGCAATTTATTTTTCAAGTGATAGAGCCTCTGATTGGAGGAGCAATTTATTTTTCAAGTGATAGAGCCTCTGATGAGAGGAGCAATTTATTTTTCAAGTGATAGAGCCTCTGATGAGAGGATCAATTTATTTTTCAAGTGATAGAGCCTCTGAGGAGAGGATCAATTTATTTTCCAAGTGATAGAGCCTCTGATGAGAGGAGCAATTTGTTTTCCAAGTGATAGAGCCTCTGATGAGAGGATCAATTTTGTTTTCCAAGTGATATAGCCTCTGATGAGAGGAGCGATTTATTTTTTTCGATTGATAAGAACCTCCGATGGAGAGAGCCCTCCTAGAACAAACGCATGCACAATCCCAGACAAAAACGTTGCTCATATCTTTGCCCTATTCCTGATTCTCAGCAATATGCAAAGAGGGGCAGCTGTCGCAACCGTTTTCGGCCTAGGTCGGATTCGGACCCGACCCAGGCCTTCTATAACAAAGCCCGTTTGGGCCTGCTAGCCAAGCAGGCCAAATTGGGCCTGCTAACCAGCAGGCCCAAACAGGCCAAATTGGGCCTGCTAACCAGCAGGCCCAAAGATCCAATAGGGCCTGCTACCCAGCAGGCCCAACAGGCCCACTTTCACCCCCAAACCCTGAAACCCTAGCAACCTTAGCCCCCTACAGCCAACCTCCCCTACCGCCATCTGCTACCCTAGCCTCCTCTGCCACCACCACCCCTGCACGCCACACCAAAATGGCCCCTGCCCTAAGCCCATCCCCATACGCCAACCCAGCCACCCTCAAAACGGACAAAACCCAAACCCCACACTTAACCACCCTAACCCTAGCCCCTTTTACACCACACGCCACCGAGCCCCTTTTAAACCCCTCTTCGATCGGATCTGCAAGGAAAAAAAGAAGGGAAGGAGGAATAAAAAAAAACAAAGAAACATACTCGGAAAAAAAAAAGAGGTTAGAGGACACACAAAAAAAAGAGAAAAAAACAAAAAAGAGAAAACAAAAAAAGAGATAGATTTTTTTTGGAATCCAAATGTTTCGACTCAGATCTACGAGCGGAGGTTCGGTTTCGGGGAAAACCATATGCAGATCGGGAACGAGGAGAACGAGTCGAGTATTTTGGTGGCTTTTGGCTCTCAATCAGAACTCCGGCGACGGCGGTGGTAGACGACGGCGGCGGCGAGTCTGGCTGGTGACTTCAGAGAAGGTGAAAGAAGAATTATTATTATTATTATTTTTTTTGAAATAGGTAAAAGTGGTAAAAAAAAAAAGAAAAAAAAACCTGGGTTTAAATACCAGCTAAGAGGTCGGGTCCAGGGACCTGCGCATAGGTCCGCACCTGGACCGGACCCGTTTGTAATTTTTTTTTCTTCTGTTCAAACGGTTATGGTCACGGGACCTGCGTGTGGACCCGACCCGACCCGATTTTTTGTTGTTGTTGTTTTGCTTTTTATATATATATATATTTATATTTATATATGTACATAGTTTTTTTTTTATTTTTTTTTTTATTTTAAAAAAAAAAATATAATAATAAGATAATAATAATAATAATAATAATGATAAGTAAAAAAAATAAATAAATGAAAAATAAAGATAATAGTAAAAAATAAAATAAATAAAAAAAAAGCAATGATAATAGTAAAAAAATAAAATATTAATAAAGATATAAAAAAAAATAATACAAAAATATGATGTTATTAAAATATAAAAATATAAAAAATATGATATAAAAAAATAAAAATATGGTGGTAATAAAATGAAAATAATACGAGTAAAAAATAAAAAATAAAATAAAATATGATAATCGTAAAAGTTAATAAAAAAATAATAATAATATGATCTTAGTAAAAATGAGAATAAAAAAATAAATAATAAAAATATGATATTAGTGGAAGTAAAAATAAAAATAAAAAAGGAGATAAAAAATAAAAATGAATTTAAATAAAAAAATAAATATAATAAAAAATAAAATACGATAATAGTAAAAATAAAAAAAATAAAAAAGGATAAAAATAAAAAATAATAATAAAAAAAAAATAATGATAAAAAAAATACAAATAAAAAATGAGTAAAAAATGATAAAAATAAAAAATATTAGTAGTAAAACAAAAAAATGAATGAATTTTTGAGACAAATAAATTTTCTGCATTTTGCACTGTTTTATTGTTTTGTCCGCATCACATGCATTCGTATAACAAAAAGGATGAATACAGATTTGCCGATGACGAAATTTGAAGGACGTCACGGTTGTGATTCCCAAGATATCCCGAGGTGAGAGAATTTCGTTAAGAATCTCCACGAGTAGTGGGAGTACTTAACGATATGCTCAATACAAAAATTCGTCTTCATTTATGGAAATAATCAAAATAAGGAGAACGAATAAAAATGAACATTCACGTATCTGATATTTCGTCATGCTCGTGTTTTTGAACATTATGTCGTGCATTTGATCGTATAATTAGGCCTTTATTCGTACATGTTATATGCTAAATCGTGTGCATTCAATATTTTATTCGCATCGTTCGCATTTAAATAAAATCGGTGAATATGGATTAACCGACGACGGAATTCGAAGGACGTCACGGTAGTGATTCCTAAGATATCTTGAGGTGAGAGAATTTCGTTAAATATCACCCCGAGTGGTGGGAGTATTTAGCGATATGCTCAATACAAAATTCGTTTAAAAAATAGAAATAATAAATAATGAATGTTTATGGGCTCGATATTTCGCTATGCTCGTGTTTTTAATATTACGATTTGCATGTTTAATCTCATAATTCTGTATTTAATCATATGTCTTATATGCTAAGTTGTGTGCATCCAATATTTAAATATTTGCATCATACGCATTCAAATAAAAAATGGATGTAAATTGCCGACGACGGAATTCGAAGGATATCACGGTTGTGATTCCTAAGATATCTCGAGGTGAGAAGATCTCGTTAAATACCACCAAGAGTGTTGGGAATATTTAATGAGTATTTTCGATAACAAATTTATGTTCACTTTCGTTTTTTTTTTTTAAAAAAATAATAACAGTTCAAAAAAAATTCAAAAAATAATAAACATGTTTTTTTTTTTTTAAATAAAAATAAAAGAGAATTATTTTTAAATAGTGATGTCAAGTCCATTAAATCGAGATTTAAGATAATACGTGATTAAATGGTACCGTTTTCTAAAAGTGCGATGCGGGGGTGTTAATCCTTCCCCGCACGTAACCAACTCTCGACCCAATTATGTTTTACTCTTTGGTTCAAAACGCGGACTTCGAAATTGGTTTTACAAAATGTTTTAATTAATTTTTTTAAATATTTTACTAAAATCGGTTCTAATAGGTGGCCAATCACACCTAGCAAAAAAATATTGGTGGCGACTCCATTTTTGTTTTCAAATTCGTCTAGCGGTCGAAAAACCGTTATGAAAAACATCTTTTGGATTTAAGGAAAACACTGTTGATCGGTGTATATACCAAAAGATTAGTGGAAGCAAGTTTATTTTCTTAGTTCTATATGTTGATGACATTTTACTTGCTGCTAATGATTTAAGCATATTGCGTGAGACGAAAGACTTTCTCTCTAAAATTTTTGAAATAAAAGATATGGGAGAGCAATCCTATGTGACAAGAATTAAAATATTCCGTGATAGATCATAATGACTGTTAGGATTGTCTCAGAAAGGATATATCGAAAGAATTTTAGAGAGATTTAATATGGATAAATTTAGTCTCATGCAATGTCCAAAGAATGATGTAGAACGTAAGGGAATAGAATCAATTCCATATGCTTCTATTGTGGGCAATTTGATGTATGTATAGACCTGCATAAGATCGAATATTATCTTTGCAATTAGAATGCTAGATAGGTATCAAAGTAATCCTGAATGGATCACTGAAAAAATTGCAAAGAAGGTTCTAAGGTACCTGCAAGGAACAAAGAATTGCATCCTCATGTATAGGAAATCCAACCACCTAAAAGTGATTGGATATTCAGATTCAGATTTTGATGGATGCCTTGACAACTGAAAGTTCACTTTTCGTTATCTGTTTCTATTAGCTGAAAGAACAATATCGTGGAAAAGTGCTAAGCAACCTGTTATTGCTTCATCCACTATGGAAGTAGAGTTTGTGGCATGTTTTGAAGTCACAATCCATGCATTATGGATGCGGGATTTTATTTCATGGCTTGGGGTAGTCGACACCATTACCAGACCGCTGAAAATTTGTTATGATAATTCTGTAGTAGTATTCTCTTCAAAAATGACAATTAAAGTATTTTTTCGTTAAGGAGGAAGTTCATAAACAAAGAGTGTCTATTGAGCACATTAACTGATCTCATGATTGTAGATCCGTTAACTAAGGGTTTACAACCTAAGACATTTAAAGAACATGTACATAGAATGGGTCTTGGTTGTATTGATAAATAATGTGTTTATGATGCTTTAGACACTGAGCTCAATGATGTGTTTCTGACATGCATTAATGAATTTTCTATTTCTCATAAGGGGTGCGCATAATTTGTATTTTGAGTTAATAGGAAAGTCTCTATGAGACATTACTGTAGATCATGAAGGTATATACATATTTCGCCTATGTACCTACTATGGTAAGTTATAAGTGCAGTGGTAAATGGAAGAAAGTATATGACCATAATAATGTACGACCGCCATAACCCGTATTTAGTGATTTATCATAATATGGTAATTATGATGAACATTATGAGAGATTTGTTATTTTATGCGCGCAATAATGTTTATGCTATTAAAGTTTAATGTTATTGGATCATCGGACCAAGTGGGAGAATGTAAGATAATGGTTCGATATTAATGTTAGTGTGCAATATTTACAGGATAATGATCATTTAATTTATTGAATTATAAATTAATATTTATCCTTTAATGGTAAACAAATCTCAACCGTTCATTTTGGATACTTGATGGACGTTCTAGATTAAAAGATAGAGATATATTAAATTGGTCATCTCCCTGTCCATTAGGGTTACTTAACTAAAACACGTTCACATTTAGTTTTCATCAGAAAAGTCTTGAGTAATAGAAAAAGGGATCAAGGGAGAGAAACCAATTTACTTGTGGAGATTAGGGATTCATTTAGGGTTTTTTCATCTTCCCCAAACAATCAGGTACGCTTTCTAAGTGTGAGAATTATGTGAAGAAAAGTGAATTTTCAGTTGTCAAGGCATCCAGCAAAATCTGAATTCGAATATCCAATCACTTCTAGGTGGTTGGATTTCCTATACATGAGCATGCAATTCTTTGTTCCTTGCAGGTAACTTAGATACTGCTTTGCAATTTTTCCAATGATCTATTTCAAGATTACTTTCATACCTATCCAGCATTCCGATCGCAAAGATAATATCCGATCTTATTCAGGTTTGTATATACATCAAACTGCCCACAACAGAAGCATATGGAATTGATTCCATTCCCTTACGTTCTACATCATTCTTTGGATCGTAAGGAATCCATGCATCATGTTGGATACTAAGGCACCTTAAAAAGAGTAGGTTTTGGTCTACTTATCAGAACTAGGTTCGAAAATTCGGTCATGGCCAAAATGGCACCTCTACCATCAGTATGTGGTTCAGTAATGTGATATGCATCACCTGACATCCTATATCCACGAACCTCTGCATAAATTTTTGCTCTACGACTTTTTTGCATGCTTAAGTTCCTCTAATTTCAAGACACCAGAACCTTCACTTATCACAAGCCCATCCCGACCACATTCCAAAGGTCGTGAAGCTTCTCTCCGAATTTTTATGCTTGCTTATTGTGTCTCTCAGATTGTGTGATTCACTCATCCCCTTGTGCTGAATCCCAAACCTATTTAAATAGGAAAAATCACAAGAGTTTCATTGTGATCTCACTTAATCTGATGTGTTTGATCTAGAGTTATATCTCAGTTGTTTTATTTACTACAAATACTTAAGTCTGATCTTAATCCAAGTATGAAAAAGGAGTTTCAATTGAATCAAACATCTTTTTCTGATTGTCCTCTTCTTTTTTTTTTTCTTTTTTTTTCCTTTTTTTTTTCCTGATTTTTATTTAATTTCGAAAATTAAAAATTAAAAAACTAAGTTAAAATTAAAAATTAAACTAAAACTAAAGTTAAAACAGGTCGGATAAAAACGAATGTCTACATTGTTAATTAAGGAGATTCTCAATTGAATATTTTCCTACATAATTGGTTTTCAACCTTGATCTTGTAACAAATTATTAACAAGAAATCCTTATGTTTCATTGAGGATTAGATCCAATTTTTTTTCAGAAAAATAATGTTAGACTAAGCAAAATGCAAGTTGTCCAAATAAAAATTGGGTGACTATAAGTTCATGATAACATTGAAATCCTATCCATATTTTTATATTATATTACCAATAAAATGACAGTTTATAAAACTATAAATTTAGCTCAATATTGGTGTTAAGAGGATGAAAGAGGACATTTTGCAAAGAATACTATCAGAATTTTGCAGTTGTAGCTTCTGCTTTAATTCCAAATTCAATTAAGAGCCTGACAAAATATGACAAAATTACATACATACATATAGACAATGAGGTCAATAATATAAAACCATAACTTGGTGCATTCTTATTTTAAATTACAACATATAGATCGCATCAACTTTTTGCACAACATTATTATTATTATAGAATAAAAGCTAGTAATAACTTGCTAGTCCGGCATAATTAAGCCCCTTGCAATTTAACCAATGATCGGAACTCTGGTAACGATCCCATAAGTGTTGACCCAAACACGAACCCTAGTGCACAAGAACTCTAAGGTTACAAATGTTCCTTCCAACACAATCACAGCATTGACATGAGGATTCTCCTTCTCGATTGTTGCTGCTGCATCCTCCCCTTTCTTTCCCTCAAGCTCCGGCCACGAACTTTTCCCTACATATACATATATAGCCATAAGAATTTATATAATTGTGTTAAAAGATAGAGGAAAGGATTGTAGATGTTGGGATTCAAACCTCAAACCTATTGGATGTCACTTTTTAAGAATGATTGCATAAACCAACTGGGCTAAATCCCAAATTCTATATTAGATGTGTTATTCTCGATAGAATATTTACCTTTGCATTCATCTGAAGCCATCTTTTTCTTCCTTTAACTCTCTCTACTGCACTATCTTAATTTCCTGCTTTGATTTGTTTGTGTTATGGCAACTAGTTAAGATGTGTATTTATAGATGAGGAGTAGGTTAGCCTGTTTGATCATTATTGACTTTTCTAGCAGGCTTAAGCTGGAAAGTTTGAAGGTTTTTTTTGGCTAAATTATATATTTGTTGTTTTCCAATATCAGCTCTGATAAAGATTAGGATGAACTTACTTGGTGCATTCTTCAGCAATTTTTCTCCCTTTTCCTCACATATTTTTTATTTAAATTTAATTATAAAATATATAAATATTAATATAAAAATAATTTTGTATATTATTTAAATAGTAAAACGGATTGACGGATCGATCCGAACCCGTTTAAGACCTGACCTAAGTAAGGGTAAAAAAAATTCGAATTGCGACTCGATTTGGCTCAACCCATGAATAGGTCTAAGTGCAAGCACATAAATCTTAATTAGTATGACAAGTTTTGAAACCATTTTTTCATGGATTGGATTCTTTATTTGTTATACTAGGAAAGCATAATTGTACTTGGAATCCAACCGTATCCAAGTGCATGGATATATAAAACAAAATTAAGCAAGTCAAAAGTCTCATGGCTATGATTAGGCTAGCAAATGTAGCTAGAACTAGGAAATATCTATATAAGTTTGCATAAGCAATCAGCTCTTCTTTAATTGTTCCATAGTTTTCAAACCGGTATTTAAGCTATATGATCAGGATCCAGCTGGTCAGCTAATAAAGATTTGCATGAAAGTTGGTGTAGTCTTCCAGTAATTCTTCTCACTCAACCTTTCAGATTTAATCAAAAGTCGTCGGATATATATATATATATATATATATATATATATATATATTGATCAGCAAAGCCACCTTTGAATAGTTCCATGTCTTTACTTGCAGACATTGCTGTAGTTTAGGCTGCTACCTAATTATTTGCTTATGCTTCAAGACCAGGATTTAAACTGTAGATGCGGACGTGGTTTCGATCACGGCGTGTTTATCGTGATTATGGACGTAATGAATGTTATCGCGGTCAATTACGATAAATATCATCTATAAATATCAATGATAAAAAGAATCGAAACTGCAAAATAATGACACTAACGTTGCGTAAATTTTGACCATTGATGTCAGCAGAAGATAGGTTATGCCACTAAAATAGCAGAATTGAGGTAATAGAGGATCACAATTCGGATTTTAAGCTAAATATTACTACTATTGTCTATATCTCTATAAAAAAATAAAAAAAAATCCAGAGTTCTTAGCTTAACCATAATTGTCTGTCCAAGAAGAAAGACTATTTTAATCCCAGATTCATATTAAATTCAATACATGTTATTTAACAGTAAAATGTTAGAAAGGAGGAGGGCGCGACCAGTACTGATAAATTAACTTTCCTCAAGGTCTGCTTTTGTGCACAATTTTGGAGACATTTTAAACTAAAATAAAATCTAGAAATGGTTTAGTTAACCAATCAAGGAAACCCTCTCTAAATGATTAATTATGTAAAAATATTTATAGAGTGGAGCATGGGCGAAACCAGAAATATTGACGATGGGGCCGGAAGTAGATCTGCTCATGAGCAGGGTCGCGGTTTGAAAATTTTTTCAACTTTATCAAAACCCAGTCTAGACTCGTTTGCCTATTTCGCTATTCATTTAATATTAAAAAATAAAAATAAAAATAATTTTTATTTTATTTTTATATTAATATTAATATTAATATTTTTATAATTAAATTTAATTAAAAATTTATTCTTTTATTATTTAAACAATGATCCCATCTGGTCCAGATGGTGAAAAATCTTGCCCAGGCCCAACCCATGAGCAGGTACAGCCGAAATATACATATAAATATTTAAAGTAAAAATAAAAATCGTTTATGAAATAAACCTGTCCAAGGATAGAGTTATTCGTCGACTCGAATCGGGCTTGATCTGGGACAAGTAAATTTTTTTGCTATGTGAGTCTGACTCGATCCAGTCCATGAACAACTCTAGTATAAAAATATTAAATTTAAATATTATATATGATATTAAATTTGCTAACAATATATAAATTTCTTATAATGAAATATATTTTTTTATTTTTTAAATATTATAATTCATGTTGCATATGAAAAAAATTAATAATAAATAAAGTCTCAACGTCAAAAAAAATTATTTTCTAATTAAAATAGGCATAAAATTATTTCAAATTATAAAAAAAAAATTATTACATATATTTAGAAAAAGCAAAATAAGTTAAATGCACAATTCGTATTAGATATTGTAATTGTTTAACTTTATTTATTTATTTTTCCCTTTTGAGCATAGAATGAAAAATATTAAATAAAATAATTAACGTAAATGCATCTATTTAATTGATTGAAAAGGTAAATAGAGATAATTAAGCTAATAATAATGAATGAGATTTAAACTAAAAATATTATCAAATTTATTATATCAAACAAATTCTACGAGGGACAAATTGAAAGGACAAACAAAATTGGAAGGTCAAATATAATTTTATTTTATTTCAAAAATCTTAAAATTTTTAAGAGGGGCCAAATTGAATGACCAAATAAAATTTGAGGGGCCAAACATAATTTGACCCTTATATCAAAAATCTTAAAAAAAAATAAGGGGGCCTAGGCCCCTGCTTAGGGATGGCAAAACCCGATCCGATCGATGGATTTCGCACCGATCTGTTCCGAATGGAGAGGTTTTTTTTGGAGCGGGGTGGAGCGGAGCGGTTTTGGTAAATGCTTGCTCCACTCCGCCCCGCCCTAACTTTTGAAATTACTATTTTATTTTTTAAAATATTTTATATTTTTTCTTATATTTTTAATATATTAGATATATATACTAAAATCATATATATACTAATATTATATATCTATACTTTTAGTATATATGTAGTATATATATTATATTAAAGATTTTTATATACTAAAATTATGTTCATGAAAAAATTATAATATAATTTTTTTATAATATTAAGTTAAAAATAATTAATATAAATTGGGTTGTAGCGGAGTGGAGCAACGTGGAGCGGTTATGGATGTAACCGATATCCATGGATGTGGATGTTTCTAACATCCATGCAAGAGTGGGGTGGAGGTGGATAAGGCAATATCCGTCCCCGCCCCGCTCCATTGCCATCCCTACCCCTGCCTGCCCCTTCTCTTCGCCTCAGGAGTGGAGTATTTATCCTTTTGTTAGCAAGCACAATTTTGCAGTTGTTAATACAAAATATTAAATATTGCCAAATGGCTTAAGTATTTTTCTTTTGATATAAAGAAGTCCGTAATTTGAGAATAAAAGAAATGATTATAGATGTTGAGATTTGAATTCCAAATCTACTAGATGTCACTACTTAAAAATTACTGCAAGAACCAATGAATTAAACCTTGAGTTCAAAAGCTTAAGTGTTTGACTATAAATTAATCCTTCTCTATAGAAAAACAAGGATATTGAGCTATACAATAAAAAAGGCCTCTTGCATTTATTTTGTTCATCTCAAAATTCGAACTCAATACTTTTAAATTAAAGTTTTAAATTTTAATCGCTTAATGTCGCCTTGAGGACTTATTAGATATTTTTCTTATTTGCAAATTCAACATAAATGGTGCATGGGAAAATTCACACCTTATTACAAAAAAAAAAACCCTTAATTTGTCACAACATTACTAATGAAAAATAGCTGGTATTATCTAGCCAAGGCCCTAGCCATTTGCATTCTAGTTTTCAAACTATAGGTTAACCAATCACAGGAACCTCGATTACGATCCCATTAGTGTTAACCCAAACACGAACCCTGTCGCACCGAAAATCTTCTGTCACACTTGTTCCTTCCAACACGATCACAGCATTCACCAAAGGATTCTCAGTCTCAATTGCTGCTGCTGCTAATTCCCCAGTCTCTCCCACAAGCTCTGGCCATGAAGCTTTCCCTACAAAAAGTATATAAGAATTTGTATTAAAAAGGGAAGGAAATTATTGCCCATAACTATATCTCATCCCTGAACCCAGAGCTTAACTCAGTTGGTTCATACAGTTACCCTTAAGAGGTGGCATCCAGCAGGCTTGAGATTCGAATCCCAACATCTGCGATCTCTTCTCTTATCCTTAGGCTACGACCTCTTTTGTACCAAATATATATATTTATATATCATGCCTTTGAAAGTTGTTAATCTCTATTTTTTTTTACCTTTGCATATTGTTTCTGAAGCCATTCTTTTCTTCGCTTTTCACTCTCTTGCAGTTACAAAATCTTTCTGCTTTGATTTAATTTGTATTATGTGTATTGGTAAGATGGGGTTTATTTATAGTGGAGGATTGTGGTAGGCTGGGATAGCCATCGTTGACACTGTCCATGTTTGTGCTAAAGGTTTGAAGTTCTTGATATCTTATTTTATATAGCTTTTCAATTGTTAGGATGAAGTCCGTTAATCAACAATTCTCACGTGCTAGTTTAAGCTTTTAAATAGAATATATTTAGAGTTTGAAAAATTGACTCGAATTCAAAATATTCAATAAATTTGTTCTAAACCCAATCAAAGTCAATTCGATAAAAAAAATAAATTAAAATCAACAATTCTAACTGTTTAATCTAAACTTGAGACAATTTAAATTTGAAATATCTTGAACTTTAAGTAATTCAAATTCGAACAATTAAGATTAAAATTAAAATTCAATATTTTAGACCTGAATTAATTCGATGCAATAATCGAAACTCAAATAATCTAAATATCAACCCAAATGATCTTAACCTAAAATGCTTTAAATCCGAGATGATTCAAATCTAAAGTACTTCAAAGCCAAAATTATTTAAATTTTCTTCAACTTGAAACAAACTTGACCGACTCGATCCATCTAATTATCACCTTTAACTATATGTTTAACATAGTAGCACAAATTTATACTTTATCCTGTTTTTAAAATATTTATTTATTTGTTTATTTTTAAGTTATGTGGTTCTTAATTAACATGCACAAACATGGATTGACAAATAGAAAGTTTATTTATGTATTTCAGCAAATTAAGCTTATTCGAACGGCTCAATGTCTGCTTTGTTTGCAGATATTACAGATAGGAAAGATATCAGCTATTCATCTCGAAACTTTTTAGAACAAATAGCTAACTGCCATGGTATTCTATTAATACATAGTTTTAAAATGCGATCGTTATGTAACGTAATAATTGTAATGTAAAAGAAATTAAAATTTTCGTATTTTACCTATTGTGTAAAACTTGTGATATTATTACACGATGAAATTAGCGACTGCGATTTAAAAATATGTATTCTAGTCTAAGAATCAATGATGTCGACCTGATAAACATACAAGTAACCTAAACTGTCATATGTAGCTAGCCAAGCACGTAAGCAAGAAAGTAATAAAAGACACGTCTTTCGACCAAAAAAAAAAAAATAAAAGACACGTCCATGATCGAGCAAGCAGAGAATTTTCAATGCATGTGAAAGCAAAAATGAAGAGAAAAAGGGAATGATCACACAAATGAGATAAAGTTTGAAAAGTCCTAATTGCATGTCCGGAGAAGGAATATTAATTACATTCATTATCTTGGTTCTTGGATATACTATGTATTCAAATTGGAAAGTATTTAACTGAATATTAATTGATAATATGTGGAGAGTAGAAGTATTCATGAGTCGGATTAGATGAGTCACTTTGAATAGCAAAAATATTTGTTTTGTCTAGACCCAACCCGAGCCTAGCCCGTTGGGCTCGAAAACTCATTTTACTGTTTGAAATATATTAAAATATTAATATTTATATATTTTTATAATTAAATTCAAATAAAAATATTCTTATTGATTAAATAGTAATCCGGGCCGGATCGGCACAAATTGCAAAAATTCTATCACAAGCCCGATCAAATTCGGGTCCAACTTGTCGAATCCGACGGATACACGACTCATGGCCATGCCTAGTAGAGAGATTCAACTTAAATATAAAATTACAAACAATTTAAAACTTAACAAATTTTAAATAACACCACTTAACAAGTCATCATTACATATAGGTGGGACTATTGACAAACTCAAAAAGAGCAGTACCATATGACATACTTAGGAAGAGTAGAATAAACACATGCAGGGAGAACAAGATAAACATAAATTCTGATACCATATTAAGTATTAAAATTAAAACCAATTGGTTATAAATAAATAAATAAAAATCTAATTTAAATATAAAATCATAAATTCCAAGACTTAAAATAACACAACTTAACATAAATTAAAACTATTGTAAAATAATTTATCATTCACTATTAATTAAGATTTAAGTCCAATAGTTCAATGCATGTGTATATAGAGGAGAAAAGAAGATTGACTTTTCTTAATCCCATATTCCCTCGTTTCATAACAATGTTTTTTTAATTATATCATCATTGATTAAGTAATTTCCCACTAGGTCAATGTGTACGGAAGGTTTGAATAATTAACCTTTTTATATTCTGTTATGAGCCTTGTCTTTGATGAACAAATTTTTTCTTTCTCTTTTTGGTGTCTCTTTAATTATTTTTTAACACGTATTTATAAATTGTTAATTAACTGAACACATGACAGAATTATAATGAAGGGACACTAAAGGAGACAGAGAATAGGGGCGAGGATATCTATTCATCTTTGACATCCATATTGAAAAACTTGTTCCATAAAATGCCTCAATATTGATCGTATCATCTAATATATCAAAGGGTTTTGTTGCTTTTAGGAAATTTTTTAAAGTTAATTAATATATTATTTATAAAAAAATATTGTACTAAATGCAATATTTGATAAGGCATTATTTTCAATACATTGGATGAATAAGTTACTATATATAATAACCTTAAAAAATGTCTTTAGGGCATTTGTTAGCAAAGTTTTTTTATCAAATGATAATGACTTTAACAGATATTAATTTATGTATCCAAATATATATTTTATATTCTTTCTGTTTCATAAATAATGTTGTAATTTGATTTTTAGGGTCAAACTTTTTTAATTTTAATTTTATTTTAAAAATATTACTAATTAAAAAATAAAAATGATTTTCAAAAATTTTGGATGAAGAGATTTTCAAATATATTTTATAAAAATTTAGTTCAATAAAAAATTTAAAATATCAATTGCAAATTTTTTTTAAAAATAAGCATACATTATATAAGGATTTTTTTTTATTTTTTTTATATATACACTACAAACAAATTGTCATATAGTGGCGGTCTAAAAACCGTTGGTAAAACCCAAAAATCCGTCGCTAAAAGTCCTAAAACCCTATACTGACGGTCAAAATCGCTATTCCGACAAAAAGTTAAGCGACGGTAAAACCCTCGTCGGTATAGATCTATACCGACGAAAAAACGACCGTCGGAATAGATTATACAGCCTATACCGACGGTTTTGAGCGTCACTATTGTTACTACTGTCGGTATAGACTATGTTGGGTTAGTCACTTTTGTTTTTACCTATACCGACGGCTCTGTCGTCCGTTGGTATAGATACAGTAAATATACATATACCGACGGTCATTTTGTCCGTCGGTATATATATACCGACAGATTTTTTTTCTGCGTCCGTCGGTATAGATGTAACTGTAAAATATATGATTAACCTATAATGACTTTTGTCCGTCAGTATATATAGAAGTCAAAGCGTCGGTAAAAGCAAAATTTTATCATATTTTCAATTACTAATATTGATTTATTTATAATTTAATACAACACATTTCATATAAAGAAAAAAACATCATAAGAAAGTACAAAATATTTAATAATATTAAAAATAAAATTACAAATAAAATATCTTAATTATATAACTTTCACAAACTATCTTAAGTATAGTTCATAAACAAAGGTCACCCAGCTGCTCATTCCAGAACAATGGTATGTTATCGGTATCTCTAGTAACATGTTGACCAAAAAAAAAAAGTTCAATTACCCTACAGTGATCGGATGGGAAATTGGAACATTAAATCCAACCCAACCCCGAAATTTATCTCTATAAATTGTCTCTACTGCTCTCATCCAGTCTTCAGACAATGGGTCCCCAAAGCAAGCATTACCTAAAGAAATTTAAAGAAAATATTATCTCGAGAAAACTAGTACTTGTACTTGTTAAAGAAAATGCCACCAATGTGAAAAGATGGTTAGTGACTAAAGAGTCAATTATCCCTTCAGCTGAAGAAACCAAATAAAAATCAATTGCATGACCAAGTACTTACATTTTACTTGATAAAAATCAAAGAGTCAATTATCTCTTCTGTTTCAGTGAAGAACTTCACTTCTCTCTCTTGAAGAAATGCCAAAAACAATAAGCATCATGAATGCCAAAAACCAAATTCAACTCAGCAAAAAATTGATAAGCATGTGAACCAAATGATACTCGAAAATGAAACGCTATGTAAAATGGTTAACTTGAAAACATGTGCACATAGCAGAACATGATTATCAACCATACCAGAAACGAACCTGTGCCTAGAATAGGATCCAGTAGCAGCACATGCCTTTCTGAGATGTCTTGTGGTAATTTTTCATAAATAAACTAGTCAATCATCGAAGCATGAAAGAAAAAGTGAAAAAGTAGGCACACGAACACAATTTCTCACATGTGGAAGGTAGATGAGTTTACAAACCTGCTGATCATTGTCACCTTCCCTATGAATAAGAATCTTGCCAATCTTGATACCTTTGCAACATGCTCACTAAGCATTCTCCATACTCTCACCACTAGCATTAGTGTCAAATGGTCAGTAGCTAATAGTTTAAAATAATGTGCATGAAGAGAGACAGTGAGAATGTTACTCACAGCAATAAGTTAACATCATTGATAGACTCAACTTATATTGGAAAAGCAATTGCAATCACTCAACAACCTTTCCTATTGGTCTAGAGCTATCTGAAATATTTCTTCCAACTTCCCACACCCACTTAACCACGGTAAACTACAATCGTATTAGTTTTAAGTTTACATGTCTAAGGCATATAGGAAGTAATTTTTTTTTACCCTTATAACATCACCACAATGTCATGCAATTCCCACCACAAAGTCATGACTGACACATCAATTTTTCACCATCACTCTCTACTATTTTGGCTCTTCAAAAACATCCCAACCATGACAACTGAGTTGTACATGCAAGCCATGGAATTATTGATACAGTGCTTTAAGATTTTAGACCAGAGTTGTACCTCCTAATAACAGAGACACCACATAACCTCTTATAGAAATCCACACCTGTATATACAGACCCTGTAAGCACGGTAACACCAATATAATAATTTATGACTAAGTATGTATAAGTAAATGAAATTAAGAACCATGACAACTGAGAGCATATTAAAATGGCTATTTTATGGCATTTAAAAATATTATTTTATTATTTAATTTACCAGATTATAAACATATTGGAAACTCCTTGTCTGCTTCCCATCACCATACACAGTCAAAGGCTCCTTCCTTAAAGCCTGTATTCATTGTTTAATTATCCACATTAACAACCCCACTGGCACTATCAAATAAATTACTGAATAATTACTAAAGCAAATGGTACCTGCGCAACGAAATTGCTAACAACACGACCATCATCGATGCACATACGAGGTCCGTAAGTATTGAAAATTTTGGCAATCCTAACCTGAAACAGCCAATTTTATAGATTAATATATATAATCATCGATGCACATCGATTTCTAATTTTCTTGAAGATTTCTCATAAATGCAACAAACTCATGGATTTGAAGGAAAAATTGCTCAACTAACAGCAGTAGAGATGGAGGAAGAGACAGAGATAGGAAAAATGTGAAAACTTACCTAAATATAACCTAAGCTTTTCCTATTTAAGGAAAAGCAAACATCTGTTCTGAGAAAGAAGTGAAATTAAGGTTTTTTTGGATAGTGAGAGTTTCAGTTTTAGGTGGCGGAAGGATGAGAACGAAATGGAGGAAGGGTGGTTGTCAGCGATGGAGGACAAAAGGATAGAGCTGCCGACACCGAGGACTGCTGGTGCGGTCAGAACCAGTTGGGGGTATGAGGGATGCTTGAGGGGTCAGGTTACGGTAGCCGCTGGAGAGAGAATATGAAAGAAGGGTGGGATAAAAAAGAGAAAAGAGTTTTAGGTTTTTTTTAATATATACTGATAGAAAGAATAGTAACTATCCGTATAAATCATATCTACACCGATGGTTGATGAGAAACTGTCAGTATAGACCGTATCTACACTAACAGATATAAGTGAGGCGTTGGTATATGTTTTGCAGATACTGACGGCATCAAGAATCCGTTAGAATAGACCTTGTTTTTTTGTAGTGCCTATAGTAACGGACAACACAAAATAGATCGTTGTTATAGAGCATCTTTTTATGAAAAATAATAATTTTAAAATTGAAAATAAAATAAATCCGTCAGTTGAAAAAAATCGGATATTTTTTTTTCACTAAGTGTCTATACTGACGGTCGAAATAAAACTGTCAGTATACATCAGACCTATACTGACGGTCAAAATAAAAACCGTCACTATACATCAGACCTATACTGACAGAAAATGCTCAACTGTTACAATAGATGCAACCTATACCGACGGAAAAAAAAAGTGTCGGTATATATTGTACATTTTATGACGGATCAAAAATCCGTCAGTATAGACTTGATTTACTGACGGAATTTGACCGTCGGTAAAAATCGACGTCAGTATATGGCAAATTGTTTGTAGTGATACAAAGCAAGTCGCAGTCTAAAAATAGAAGAAAGGTTGCAGATGTTGGTTTTGGACCCCAAATCTATTAGATGCTAGCTCTTAAAGTTGATTACATGAATCAACTAAGCTAAAACCTAAGTTCGAAAAAGTACTAACTAATACATAACCTAAGTTCGAAAGAGTACTAACTAATACATACAAATTAATAATTTAGATGTGTTTCTCATAACATGCCAAATACGAATTCAGCATGCTAGACGCAACTTATGGAGTCGCCACTAATCATCTAATATAGGTTTGATTAGTCACCTATAGAATCTATTCTATTTAAAGTAATCCTAAGCTTGACTAAGGCACCTTAAAAAGAATAGGTTTTGGTTTACTTATCAGAACTATGGATCGAGAGGAGTGCAAGAGCACATTATTGAGATGACAAATATTGTAGCAAGGCTAAAATCCTTAGGGATGATGGTGGATGACTCATTCTTAGTGTAGTTTGTTATGAACTCATTGCCTCATGAATATAGGCCCTTTTAAATTAACTATAACACTATTAAGGACAAGTGGAATATTAGTCAATTGGCTAGTATGCTTGTTCAAGAGGAAACAAGACTGAAAATCAAGGAAGTCATTCCATTAACCCCATGAGTCAAAGAGCTGGTAAAGGACATAAGGCCAAGACCAACAAGTTTAAAAAGAATAAACGCCTACTAAAGATTCTAAGGTTGATAAGAAGGAACAAATGGCAGATAGGTTTAGCTTTTGCAAGAAAGTGGGGGACTATCATAAAGATTGCCCGAAACTTAAAGCTTGGTTTGAAAAGAAAAGTAATCTTAATTCTTTTGTATGTTTCGAATCAAACTTAACTAAAGTTCCTTATAATACTTGTGGCTTGATTTTGGTGCTACTACTTATGTATCCAATATGATGCATGGATTCCTTACGATCCAAACCACAAACCCAACTAAGGATTTTTATTCATGGGGAATTGCATGAAGGCTCTGATTGAAGGCATAAAGACTTATCGTTTGGTCATAGATACTGGTTGTCATCTAGACCTATTACAGACTATCTATGTACCTTAGTGTCTAGAAATTTAATTTCCCTTTCAAAACTTGATATATTTGGGTTTGATGTTAAGTTTGGACATGTTTGTTTTAGTTTGTTTAAGAATGCTGATTTTATTGGTTCTGGTATTCTTACTAATGGTTTATATAAACTAAAACTTGATCATAATTTTGTTGAATCTTTACTTACTATTCATAGCAATGTTAGAATTAAGCGTAGTATGCTAAATGAAAGTTCTGCTTTCTTGTGGCATAGACTTTTGGATCATATATCCAAAGAAAGGTTAGAAAGATTACTAAATAATGAGATTTTGCCAAATCTAAATTTTATTGATCTTGATGTATGTGTGGATTGCATTAAGGGAAAGCAAACCAAACACAGTAAGACATGTGCCACAAGAAGTACCTAGCTTCTTGAAATTATACACACCGATATATGTGGACCTTTTTGATGCTCCATCCTTTAGTAGAGAAAAGTTTTTTATCGTTTTTATCGACGATTTTTTACGTTATGGGTATGTCTAATTGCTTAATGAAAAATCTCACGCTGTAAATGCTCTTGAAGTATATGTGAATGAGGTTGAAAGACAATTAGACATGAAAGTGAAAATCATAAGATCTGATAGAGGTGGTGAATATTACATAATGAGTCAGGACAATGTCCAAGTCCATTTGCAAAGTTCCTCGAAGAACGTGGCATATGTGAACAATATACTATGCCAGGCACACCTCAACAAAATGGTGTAGCAGAAAGGTGTAACCGGACATTAATGGATATGGATAGGAGTATGATGAGCAACTCCTCATTATCCAAATCCTTGTGGATGCATATGCTTAAAACCGCCATGTATTTATTAAACAGGGTTCCTAGGAAGGGAGTCTCAAAAGCTCATTTTGAACTGTGGACTAGATGAAAACCTAGTCTAAGGCATATACATGTTTGGGGTTGTCAAGTGGAAGTAAGAATTTATAATCCACATGTAGACACCTAATTTTGTCCGGGCCACTAAACAGGTATGTTTTCTTCCCATATTGATGTTTCCGAGTATAAAAAGACTGTTTTCATCCTGCAGGTGGTACTCCGAGACTTAGTTTAAGAGGGCGAGCATAAAAAGTCAAACTTGAAAAAAGTCAACCTCGAAAAAGTCAACCCCGAAAAAGTCAACCCCAAAAAGTCAACTACTGAAAAAGTCAACCCACTTTCAAAATCAAGATTTTAAGTTCAATTGAAAAATGGAGAAAGAATTTTGATAATCCGAGGTCTACATTGAAAGATATGGAGTTCGGAAGTTGGGATTTGGAGATTCAGTAGAAAAGAAACCCTAATCCGAGAAATTTGGGGAAAAGTGCTTAAACGATCAAACTGGTCGAAATTGAAGGTTCCAAATGAAAGATAAGCACTGACTACGGGTAATGGAGAAGTCACTTGCAAGAAAAACCGAAAGAAAAGTCAATCCGGGAGAAAACCGAGAATTAGGGTTTTTAGTCGATTTCGGTGAAATCGGGAAGAATCACAGAAATGGCCCGACTTGGTAAGACCAAAGCCCCCAATGGATGAGGAATGATTAAAAAGGATGGCCCAAGGCTCAGATTGAAGAAAATCTGAAAATCGGACTTGTTTTGAGCAAAACCGGGTTTCGGAGGTTAAAGGGCAAAATTGGAAAATTTTGGGAAAAATAGCAAATGGACTCCGAAAATTATGGAAAATTTGTCAATCTCATTCTTAAATCATTTGAAAGAGATTGGTAAAAGAAAATCTTGATTCCGAGTTCGTTTGCAAAATGGCCAAATCCCGGGCTTCTTATGTAGTAATTCAAAAAGATAAATCCCGGAAAAATAGCAAATGGACTCCAAAAATTATGAAATTTGGTAAATCTCATTTTTAAATTATTTGGAAGAGATTGGCGAAAGAAAATCTTGATTCCGAGTTCATTTGCAAAATGGCTAAATCCCGAGCTTCCTATGTAGTAATTCAAGCCGATAAATCCCGAAAAAATACCAAATGAGCTCCAAAAATTACGAAAACTTCCAGATCACACTTTTTAATTATTTTGAAGAGATTGGTGAAGAAAAATCTTGATTTGGAGCTCGTTTAAAAAATGGTAAAAAGTAGGGGCATAAAAGGACATTTTGGGAAGAAAAAATCCAAATAAATAGCAAACGGACTCGGATAATTTTGAAAACTTCCAGAACTCAATATTTTATTATTTTGGAAGTATTAAAAAATGAAAAATTGAATTTGGAGCCCGTTTGATATTTATTTTGCATCCGGGAGGGCAAAATGGTCATTTCACCCAAGCAACCGAAAAGGGCTTTTTGGGCCCTTCAAAAAATCAGAGTTGGGCTGGAAAAAAGATGTCAACATTTTTCTTGGACAGCTGTAATTTGAGAGGGCTGAGATGCTAGTCTAAGGGTGGTAATTTCATGACTTTTCATCTTGAATTATTGGCCATTTGATGGAAATTAGGTTACACAAAAATGACAACATCTTGGAGTCCATATAAGCATCATTTTCTGCCAGCCCTAAGGGAGGAGGCAAATTTTGTTTTTTCTTTTCCATTTTGGCTGATTTCTCTTAGTTTTTCTTAGTTTTTTATCTTCTTGGTTGAGAGCAAAAAAGAAAAGTTTAGAAAAAAATGAAAGTTTGAAGAGAAAAGCTTGAAATATTAGCTTCTTGAGGTTGCTCTTGAGCACCAACTCTTGCACTTTCATTTTCTATTCTTATTTTTTGCTCTTTTAATCTCTACTTGGTGAGTTTTCATTTTAAAATAATGTTTCTTGTTCTTCCTTCATTTCCTTTCTTAAGTATATATTTTTTACATTTTGTTTTTATAATAAACTCACCATGGCCAAATGGCCTACATTATTTATTTTAAGTTGTTGTTTTTGATTCATTTTACCATATTGTTTATGCTATTTTCTTTATTTTTGATGTTTTAAATATTATGTTATTTCATGTTCTTAAGTTATATTTAATTTGGTTGCTTTGTTTGTTGCCATTTATGTCTTAGATATCATGTTTTTGCATTTTTAATTTTCTGTTTTCATGTTGTTTAAATTTGAGCATGTTTTAGAGTTAGCATATTAAGTGTTTGTGAAAATGCTTGTGTGATTCTTTGCATGATTCTTGTTTTATATCTTAGTGAGCATGTTTTAGATTTGGTATATTAGGTGTTTGTGAAAATGCTTGTGTGATTTTTGTGTTATGACTTAGTTTTTCATGCTAGCATATCAAGTGTTTGTGAAAATGCCATGCTTGTTGGAGCTTGGGGCCATTTGGCTACTCCATGTGTTTTGCATTGTGTGTTGTATTTTTGTCATGCTAGTTGTTAGGTTTTTGCATTTGCATGATATTTGGTTGGATTTTTGAATTAAGCATGCCTTGTGTTTGTGAAAATACCATGCATGTCTTAGGTCTAGGTTACATTAAATGCCATGCAAGTTCATGTTAGGTCTAGGCCATATTATTTATGTCATGCATTTTCCTTACATTTAGGTTTAGATCCATGCATTTCATGCATTATGTTTGCTGCATTGTTTCATGCATTTCATGTTCATGCCACTTGAATAATGACTTGAGCCAATTAATGGTTCAAGATCATGCTCTCTTGAGCACACTTGTGGAAAATTAAGTTTGTCAAATTGATTACTCTACCTTTGTGATTTTTTTTATTTAGCCAATTTTTATCTAACTTTCAAAGAGTCCTAGCTACTGCTTTCAAGTCATTTTATGAGTTTCAAATATTTTTACTTTGGTTTTTAAATGATTTTATCAAAAGCAAAAATGTGTTGGCAAAGCAGTTTTTTTTCTCCTCCAAAAACTCGTACATCTATGATTTTTCTGGGAATTCATCTTTGATCAGAAAATTAAGCCGATTTGTTTTCATGTAGTTTTACATGTCCTGAGTCTCCAGTATTTTTTTTAGAATTTTTGGAAGTTTTAAAAATTGGGTAAAAAATCGTGGATTAAAACTGGACAGTGGAGTCAGAATTGAATTTAAAGAAAAACAAAACAATTTTTTTTTTCTCCTCCAAAAACTCGTACATCTATGATTTTTCTGGGAATTCATCTTTGATCAAAAAATTAAGACGATTTTTTCTCGTATAGTTTTACATGTCCTGAGTCTCCAGTATTTTTTTTAGAATTTTTGGAAGTTTTAAAAATTGGGTAAAAAATCGTGGATTAAAACTGGACAGTGGAGTCAGAATTGAATTTAAAGAAAAACAAAACAATTTTTTTTTTCTCCTCCAAAAACTCGTACATCTATGATTTTTCTGGGAATTCATCTTTGATCAAAAAATTAAGACGATTTTTTCTCGTATAGTTTTACATGTCCTGAGTCTCCAGTATTTTTTTTAGAATTTTTGGAAGTTTTAAAAATTGGGTAAAAAATCGTGGATTAAAACTGGACAGTGGAGTCAGAATTGAATTTAAAGAAAAACAAAACAATTTTTTTTTTCTCCTCCAAAAACTCGTACATCTATGATTTTTCTGGGAATTCATCTTTGATCAAAAAATTAAGACGATTTTTTCTCGTATAGTTTTACATGTCCTGAGTCTCCAGTATTTTTTTTAGAATTTTTGGAATTTTTAAAAATAGGGTAAAAAATCGTGGATTAAAACTGGACAGTGGAGTCAGAATTGAATTTAAAGAAAAACCAATTTTCTGTTTTGGTTAATGTACTTAGAGTGGGCTGATTAGGAGGGTTAGCTACTGACTTAGGGTGATTTCTAAGCCTTTTAAACTCTAAAAATGGTTTTTCAAATCCCGGGTTAAGGGTAGTCAAGTCCGGATTTTTTAAACTTAGGAAATTAGATCCATTTAAAAAATTTTAGCCCAGTTTTTATTTTTAATTCAAGCTTTTCAAAATTGTTTTCAAACAATCACAAAGTATTTTGGTTTTAGAATATTTAATTTGACATATTTTCCTAAGGTAGCCGGATATCTTTTTAGATATACGGATTTCCTTAATTAAAGGAAAAAATACATCTCATGCATTGCATTTTTATATTCATGCATTTTATATAATATGTGATTCTTGCCATAATAATTTCTCTGTGTCATGACATTTAGGTTGCATTATATTATTTAGATTTTGATATGTCATTTTATTTATGTCATGCCTATACATATTCATTTCTTTTAAATGTTTTCAAAAAAGATAATGATTTTCAATAAAAATAAAGATATTCCCGAGTTAAAATAATTCATGAGTTCTCTACCGGGTTTGCTGGAGGGAATATCATCAATTATTATTAATAAATGAATATCTTTCTTTCAAAAAAAGAGAATGATTCGGAAAGTTTTCCAAAACTATTAAAAATTTCTATATTTTGCCACGTTTGTTGGGGAATATAGGAAAATTTTGAATTTATAAATTCCGGATCATTTTCAATAAAAAAATGGAATTATTTTTCTTTAAATTGGGAATTAATTTGAAATACTAAATTTAAAACCAACTTTTACCGAGACTTGAGATAACACACGATTAATAAGGTACCGATTTATACGGGCGTTGTGGGGGTGCTAATCCTTCCCCGCACGTAACCGACTCCCGAACCCGCTTCTTTGATTTCTCTGGTTTAAAACGCAGACTTGAAATTGGTTTTTAAAATGTTTTAATTAATTTTTAAAATATTTTATAAAACCGGTTTTAATAGGTGGCCGATCACACCTAGCTAAAAAAGATTGGTGGCGACTCCATGTCTTTTACCGAGACTTGAGATAACACACGATTAATAAGGTACCGATTTATACGGGCGTTGTGGGGGTGCTAATCCTTCCCCCACAACGCCCGACTAAATTTAAAACCAACTTTTACCGAGACTTGAGATAACACACGATTAATAAGGTACCGATTTATACGGGCGTTGTGGGGGTGCTAATCCTTCCCCGCACGTAACCGACTCCCGAACCCGCTTCTTTGATTTCTCTGGTTTAAAACGCAGACTTGAAATTGGTTTTTAAAATGTTTTAATTAATTTTTAAAATATTTTATAAAACCGGTTTTAATAGGTGGCCGATCACACCTAGCTAAAAAAGATTGGTGGCGACTCCATGTCTTTTAAGGTCATTTTCAAAACCTTCATTTTTTTTAGAGGAATTAAGTCGACTTTTCCTCGGTTTTTTTTAATGTCACGCCTAACGAATAATAAAGTATTGCGATGAGACTCGTCGTTATTTTTTTAGGTTGCGACAGCTTGGCGACTCCACTGGGGACATATTAGAGAGTCAGGCCTAGAATTAGTCGTGTGTTATCTCAGTCTTGGTTTTGTTGGTTTAATTGGTATTTAATTTTAATTCCCACATTTTTTTAATAAGGAGAATTTTGAAAAATAGTAAAATATTTTTAAATATGTTCATACTCATGTGCATGCATTTTACTATTGTTCTCTAGTTATTTAAGGTTGCATATTATAATTGCTTGTTGGTTAATGCGTTACACTATTCTTGAATGTTTTAATTGCTAGGGCATTTAAAATAAGGTTTGTAGAATAGGTGGTGAAAGGTTTATTATTCCTCCACACACACTACACGTGCATTTGCATAACATGAATCCTATACCCGGGTTCCGTCCTTTTAAGTGGGAGTAAAGTAACTACGCCTTCGTGATGATCCTCCGTATGGGCTAGTGAAACACTTTCGGAGTATAAAGTACCTAATGCCTTCGTGATAATCCTCCGTACGGGCATAGGAAAATATACTCTAACGAATTGAACCCGCTTTTATCAGGGTGCCTTACTAGCCTTCACCGGCGACAGTGAGGAACAATTCGGGGCCTTAGAACCGATTCACCCTCATATAGTGAACCTAGGCGAAGCCATCCCGAATTTTCGTTAGATATACCGAAAATAGGAACACATGGAGGGACATTTCTAAACTTTTTGTTACATGTTTTACACTCCGAATAAGTGTGGTAGATCGGGCAACGATGTACGTACATCGCCCGTAATAAATGTGATACTCCGCCTCGAAGGCATCGTGATGCCTAAATAAGCAGATATTGCTGGGGCAGATGTTCATTAGCTGTTTTTAAAAAAAAAAAAATCCTTTTTCAAGCATTTTTGCATGTTGCACATTTCATGCATGTGTAAATAGAGCATGTACATTTTTGGTTGTATTATTGATCTCATTCTTTGCAATAAACAATTGGTAATTTAATTTGATGATTTCATAAAACCGGTAGTGTCACATGAACATTTGCATATTGTACCATAGTAAGATCCACCCTGAAATTCTTTTGAAAATGATGTGATTGGTTTATCAAAAAAAAAAAAATCAAAAAAAAAAAATTGTGTTAATTCATTTATTTTTGCATGTATCATTTTGACATCATGTTATAGTCATAGCATGCATGGTCATTCATTGTAAGATACGTTTATGACATGCATGGTCATTATTTGTATATACTTATGTATGAATTTATTCTTTCTTTACATGCATCATGTTGGCATCAAGTTGCATTCATCCATTCATAGTCAGCATGATTTTTCTATATATATCCATATATCAATTTATTCTTTCTTTACATGCATCATGTTGGCATCAAGTTGCATTCATGCATTCATAGTCAGCATGATTTTTCTGTATATATCCATATATCAATTTATTCTTTCTCTATATGCATCATGTTAGCGTCAAGTTGCATTCATGTATTCATAGTTAGCATGATTTTTCTGTATATATCCATATATCAATTTATTCTTTCTTTATATGCATCATGGTAGCATCAAGTTGCATTCATGCATTCATAGTCAGAAATGATTTTCCTATATATATCCATGCATTAATTTGCTTATTTTTTACATGCATCATGTTGGCATCAGGGTGCATTCATGGCATACATAGTCGTCATGTTATGCTCATGCATTAATTTTTCATATTGGCATCAGGTTGCATTCATGACATACACGGCCAGCATGACTTTCTTTGTATATACTCTGTGTCAGTCATTTATTCTTCACATGCATCATAATTGACATTATGTGGCATTCATAGTGTATATGATCATTCATTGGTAATGCATTTGGAACATACATGGTCATTCATTGTATATATCCATGCATTAATTTGCTTATTTTTTACATGCATCATGTTGGCATCAGGGTGCATTCATGGCATACATAGTCGTCATGTTATGCTCATGCATTAATTTTTCATATTGGCATCAGGTTGCATTCATGACATACACGGCCAGCATGACTTTCTTTGTATATACTCTGTGTCAGTCATTTATTCTTCACATGCATCATAATTGACATTGTATGGCATTCATAGTGTATATGATCATTCATTGGGAAATGCATTTGGAACATACATGGTCATTCTGTATATATCTATGCATTAATTTGCTTATTACATACATCATGATTAGCATTAGGTCACATTCATGACACACATGGTTAGTATGATTTTCTTTGTATATACTCTGTATCAATCATTCATTGTTTGCATGTATCATAATTGACACCATGTTGCATTCATAGAACATATGAACATTCATTGGGAAATATGCTAAAATGCACATGATCAGTCATTGCATATATCCATGTGTTGATTTGTTTATTCTTTGTTTGCAACATGTTGGCATTGTGATTGCATTTATTACATATATGGTCAGCATGTTTCCATTATACATGTCCATACATCATATTGTTTAGGCTTCACATGCATCAAATTGCATTCATGGCTCATTCATCATGACATACATTTGAAGAAAAAAAAACAAAAGTTGGCTTGGCTTTAGGAGTCTTTGAAATAATTTCCATTTCAAATCAGAAGAAGTATTGAGTACACTTTTAATACAGGCTGGTGCTATGGAGGATGAACAAGTTGCCCGAATGGAAAAAATGGAAAGGGAACAGAGAGAATTGCGAGAACAGCTAGCAAAATCTCAAGCAGAATCTAAGGATCAGATGACTAAACTGATGGAGCTAATGTCCGCTGTAATCAAGGGAAAAGGATACACCGAAAACTCTGTCACCGGAGAAGGGTTAGAGGTACAAAAGGGCCAAGATGAGGTCGCAATAAGTGATGCCCAGAACACTGTTAACCCCGTCAATGTCTTAAACTCAGATGATCCAGCTGAACAGGCAAAGTTGAAAAGGGTTGCAGTAAATGAGGTTGAGTTGGCAGATTCCCAAGAGAAATATCAGTTGTTAAATGAAAGGCTCCGGGCAATAGAAAGAACAGATGTATTCGGGAGTGTGGAGGCGAAAGAACGATGCTTGGTCCTCGATTTAGTCATTCCTCCTAAGTTCAAGATCCCTGACTTTGTGAAATATGACGGGACGACCGATCTATTAGCCCACATCACTATGTTCTGCCGAAAGATGACAAGTCAGATAGATAATGATAAGCTTTTGATTCACTGTTTTCAGGATAGCCTCAGCGGGTCCGCAATTAGGTGGTATAGTCAGTTGAGCAAGGACCAGATACGCTCTTGGAATGATTTGGCTAGGGCTTTTCTAAGCCAGTACAAGCATATGACTGACATGGCGCCTGACCGTCTCACCTTGCAAAATATGAAGAAAAGAGCTACTGAGAGCTTCAAAGAATATGCGCAACGGTGGATGAGCCTGGTCGTCCAAGTACAACCGCCTTTAACTCAGAAGGAAACCACTGTCCTTTTTGTGAATACACTACAGACCCCATACTACGATATACTTGTCGGCAACACCATGAAGAATTTTTCGGACATGGTAATTTCAGGGGAGATGATTGAGAATGCTATCAAGGATGGGAAAATTGAAGGAGAAAGAACATCCAATACCAAGAACAGGGCATCTGAAAATAAAAAGGAAGATACCCAAGTCGTGGAAGACTTTGCCCCATCTCCCCAATTCTCCTCGTATCAGCCATTTAACTCTACCCTGAACAATGTCTCTCAAGGTTTTTATCCCTACCAACCAATGACTGCAACTACACCAGAATTTACATCTGTCTATCAATCGAACATCCTCGGGAATAATCGAAGGGGGCATAAAAAGCGAAAAAGAAATCCGGTTGACCTGATTCCTATGACATACAGTGAGATACTACCTCAACTCATCCAGAATCACCTTGTGACACCCATGCAAATAGCGCCTCTGAAGCCCCCTTATCCGAGCTGGTATGATGCTAATGAGTGTTGTGGGTACCATTCTGGCAATCAAGGTCACTCAACAGAGAACTGCCCCGCTTTGAAGTACAAGGTCAGAGATCTCATCAAGGCTGGTTCGATAAGTTTTGAAGATGGGGAAATCAAGTGTCATAAAAAACATTGTGCATGATCATATTAGGTTTTTGACACATGTAGTTCTATACACTATGATGAGGAAAACACTTGTCTCATGTTAACATCTACATGAATTAAATGAATTTTGTATTTTAAATGCTTTGTGTTTGTCGTGTTTCAACAATAACTTGAATTTGCAAAAACAAGCATTAAGGAATTTTTAGTGATGGATAGTCTCAAGAAGATTGATGATCATTGTTAGAAATGACCCAATACCTTCAGCCCTCTCTTTTAGGTTTTCCTAAGCCTAAATCTTTTGAACCGAGACCACTTGAAAGACCTAATGCTTCAAGGAATATGAATGATTTGACTTCATAAAACCATTGTCATCACAGAATAAGCAAAGACGTAGATCTTAGTCTAGGCTATGAACAAAGGAACGAACTTTTTGAAAATTTTCAAATTCCTTGAAAATCAAACAAATGAGACATTCTATCAAGAATCCAGATTTTGGTAATTTGATGTGTGTCAAGATTGTGCCAAAACATTAATTGCCCAAACATCACTTCATGATTGACATCCTGGGGCACAATGATTAAACTAGATTATCCCTTGTCCCAGAGAAAACCCGTTTTTGGGTCATATTTTCCTTGTCTCTTCAAAGAACTCAGATTGGAAACTCAGCCTTTTCAAAATAGACCTAGACTTGCCATGTTCCTCGTTGATACAAATTCTCATTGATTAATCAAATTGGGGCATCATATGTGGAAATGATGGATACATGGTGAATAAGGATGGACTAAACGCATGAATCATTGGGGCATGCGACGAAAAAACAAAAAGAAAAAAAAGAAAAAAGAAAAAAAAGAGAAAAATTGTGATATCATGCATATGAGAATTCGGATGATTCCAAAGTGCAAAATGAAATTTTGAATATCTATTTCCCCTGGGGATTGCTTTTCAATGTAAATATTCGTGCTTGACATGAGAAATGGCCATCTTTCATATCGCTTTCGCACAAAAAGAAATGATCCATAGTCACCCCTTTTGAGCCAAAAGATTTTTTTTTTTCTTCTTTGAACCCTAATCAAGGGCCACCCTCTACACTGGGGGGCAAATACGAGGAAAGATCTTTTTAAAGATCATTGTGAAATGAGTCCTAGCTCAAGGATAGACACAAAGCAAATGGAGCCCCGAATAAATACGGGCTTACTCTGTCAAAGAAAAAGAAGAGAAAAAGATGGTGAAATGAAAGCCAAGAAAAACAAAAGAAAAACACAATAAAAAAGAAAACAAAATGTGTGAAAGACATGGCAAATGGAAAGCCAAAAGCAAGAAAGAAAAAGAGCAAAGTCAAAAGGAAAGAAATGTCCGAGAAGGGACAAATGCTTCAAAGAGAATCCTCCTCAAGAAATGATCCTTGATCTGATTACCCTCAAACACATATTTTGGGCCTATTTATCCTTTCTTTCTGAACCCTGAGCTATGGCCTACATTATATGCTTTAAAAGTCCATTTTGATCAAGCATGAATATTTAATTTGAAAGGTTTTTCCTCAGATTTTATCCCATTTCATCGAATTATCATTTCACTAAGGAAGAACTTAGAATTCTCAAGTGCATGGTAAAACAATGAAAAAAAAATGGAAAGAATGGGACTCTAGGGCGAAAACCCAAAAATGGGCGGTCTAGAGTAAATTTGGAAATTTTCGATGCCATCTATGATAGTGCCGATACCCCAAAAGAAAAGATCTTATTAAAAGAGTGGTCATCGAGGAACATCTAGGAATTCCTGAACCCCCCAAATTGTCAGTTCTCATTCAGAGGATTGTCTTCAAAAACTGAAACTTTTTTCCTCCAAAATCAACTTTCCAGTTTAAACATCCTGGCCAATCTTGACGCTTGTCAAAATGCCTTGATATGGAAACTAAAGGAATGTTGAATTTGTTTGGTTCTCAATGAATTCATGATTTATAAAAACTGTTCCATTTGTGAGCCTAGAAGGGATATACATTTTTGTCATGAAGTTTTCCTAGAAAAGCCAGAATCTTGTTATACCAAGCCTTGCCAATCCCAGTTGAAAAAAAACCAGATTGATACTTAGGGAATTTTCTAACAGTGATCATCAGTCATCAAAAGATTTGTACATCATACACTGTGGAGTTAAAAATTTTGGCTTAGAAGTTTTCCTTAAATAAGCAAAATTGTTTTTCAAAACAAAAAAAAAAAAAAATTGAAATACCCATTTTTGATGATGACATGTGACAAGGATTTTTCTAACTCAAAGGTATAGAACTGCCAGGATAGATCCTGACTTCCAGATATGAGAAGAAGATATCGAACCCAGTTCAGATCTCTGTTGATGAAAGTTTGAAAACTGTTGGGGCAAAGAGAATAGCCGAAATGAATTGAAGATATACTCTGATTTGAAGAGGAAAAATGAATTTGAAAGGCTAAGCCAAAGTCTAGAAAAACAACCGAGGGCATTTGCATCACTCATGAGCACTCATCTCTTTATCGAGCTTTTGCATCTGCACAGTGTCGGCAAGCATTTGCATCATTCATTGGTATTTGCATTGGCATTATTCCATAAGCATCTGCATTTTACCTTTACATTTACATTCTTCATGGAATTCGCATTTGTGTCATCTCAAGCAATTGCATCATTTCTAGAATCATTGCATTTTCATTATTGTGTGGTAATTGTAGTTATACCATTCATAAACCAGTTACATGAACACAATTAGTAGGGGCATCTGCATCATGAAACATGGGCATCAATCCAGGCCATTTGCATTTGCACTAAGAAATATTTTACATTTGCACCATGAAGCATGAGCACCTTGTTAAAAGACATGTGCATCTGCATCATTTCTCAAAGCTTCTGGTGGGGATATCCAGAATTTTACAGTTTTTAAAAAGTGAACAAGTCTTCGGTGGTGATAGCTGAAGCCTCTGGTGGAGATATCCAGAGTTTTATAATTTTGAAAAATGAGAAATTTTCTTCTGGTGGGGATATCCAGAATTTTACAATGAGCAAGTCTTTGGTGGTGATAGCCAAAGTTTCTGGTGGGGATATCCAGAATTTTACAGTTTTAAAAGTGAACAAGTCTTCGGTGGTGATAGCTGAAGCCTCTGGTGGAGATATCCAGGGTTTTATAATTTTGAAAACATGAGAAATTTTATTCTGAAGGAGTTACCCAGAATTTTACAATGAGCAAGTCTTTAGTGGTGATAGCCAAAGCTTCTGGTGGTGATATCCAGAATTTTACAGTTTTAAAAGTGAACAAGTCTTCAGTGGTGATAGCTGAAGCCTCTGGTGGAGATATCCAGGGTTTTATAATTTTGAAAAATGAAAAATTTTATTCTGAAGGAGTTACCCAGAATTTTACAATGAGCATGTCTTTGGTGGTGATAGCCAAAGCTTCTGGTGGGGATATCCAGAATTTTACAGTTTTAAAAGTGAACAAGTCTTCGGTGGTGATAGCTGAAGCCTCTGGTGGAGATATCCAGGGTTTTATAATTTTGAAAAATGAGAAATTTTATTCTCAAGGAGTTACCCAGAATTTTACAATGACCAAGTCTTTGGTGGTGATAGCCAAAGCTTCTGGTGGTGATATCCAGAATTTTGCAGTTTTAAAAGTGAATAAGTCTTCGGTGGTGATAGCTGAAGCCTCTGGTGGAGATATCCAGGGTTTTATAATTTTGAAACATGAGAAATCTTCTTCTAGATGAGTTATCTAGAATTTTATATTGAGCAAGTCTTTGGTGGTGATAGCCAAAGCTTCTGGTGGGGATATCCAAAATTTTACAGTTTTAAAAATGAAGAAGTCTTCGGTGGTGATAGCTGAAGCCTCTGGTGGAGATATCCAGGGTTTTATAATTTTGAAAAATGAGGAATCTTCTTTTAGAGGAGTTATCCAAAATTTTATTCAACATGTGCATCTACATCAAGAAGCATTTGCATCAATCTAAGTTAGTTGAATCTGCATCAAGAAAGTTTGCATCAAATCAAGTCATTTACATTTGCATCAAAGACATTTGCACCAATCTAAGTCATTTGCATCTACATCAAGAAGCGTTTGCATCAACAAAAGACATTTGCATTTGCATCATGAAGCATTTGCATCATCTCTTAAAAGCTTTCAGGTATAATCGATTTCGTTTCCTTAAGGCGAGTCGAGCCCCGAAATCATCGTCGAAGTACTTTTTTTTATTTATGAACAAGTCTTCGGTGGTGATAGCTGAAGCCTCTGGTGGAGATATCCAGAGTTTTTTTTAAAGTCCTTTGAAAAGGTAGAGAGTCTTCGGTGGTGATAGCTGAAGCTTCTGGAGATGATACCCAAAATTTTACAGTTTTAAAAATGAGCAAGACTTCGGTGGTGATAGCTGAACCCTCTGGTGGAGATATCCAGAGTTTTAAAATCCTTTGAAAAGGTAAAAAGTCTTCGATGGTGATAGCTGAAGTTTCTGGAGGTGATACCTAGAATTTTTACATTTTAAAAAAATGAGCAAGACTTTGGTGGTGATAGCCGAAGCTTCTGGAGGAGATATCCAGAATTTTAAACACAGCTGAGAACAAGAAAGGTTAAGGCCCCGAGAACATCGTCGAGGTCGTTTCCTTTCTTGCAAATCGAATTCGTTTCCTTAAGACGAATCGAGCCTTGATTAGTCAGGGAATTCAATTTAAGGACAAATCTTCAATTTACTGTTTTCAAAAACAAAACAAAACAGAAAAAAAAAAAAAAAATGAAAAAAATGAGAAAAAATGAAAAAAATAGAAAATAAAAAATGGAAAATGCAAAAATGAATGAAGAAATGAAAAAGAAAGCCCCTTTCCTTTCCATGTGATTTCACTGACCGTACAAAATTAGTGTTGGTTTATCTTTGCCTGATTCCTGATTCTCAGCAATAGCCAAAGAGGGGCAGCTGTAGACACCTAATTTTGTCCGGGCCACTAAACAGGTATGTTTTCTTCCCATATTGATGTTTCCGAGTATAAAAAGACTGTTTTCATCCTGCAGGTGGTACTCCGAGACTTAGTTTAAGAGGGCGAGCATAAAAAGTCAAACTTGAAAAAAGTCAACCCCGAAAAAGTCAACCCCAAAAAGTCAACTACTGAAAAAGTCAACCCACTTTCAAAATCAAGATTTTAAGTTCAATTGAAAAATGGAGAAAGAATTTTGATAATCCGAGGTCTACATTGAAAGATATGGAGTTCGGAAGTTGGGATTTGGAGATTCAGTAGAAAAGAAACCCTAATCCGAGAAATTTGGGGAAAAGTGCTTAAACGATCAAACTGGTCGAAATTGAAGGTTCCAAATGAAAGATAAGCACTGACTACGGGTAATGGAGAAGTCACTTGCAAGAAAAACCGAAAGAAAAGTCAATCCGGGAGAAAACCGAGAATTAGGGTTTTTAGTGGATTTCGGTGAAATCGGGAAGAATCACAGAAATGGCCCGACTTGGTAAGACCAAAGCCCCCAATGGATGAGGAATGATTAAAAAGGATGGCCCAAGGCTCAGATTGAAGAAAATCTGAAAATCGGACTTGTTTTGAACAAAACCGGGTTTCGGAGGTTAAAGGGCAAAATTGGAAAATTTTGGGAAAAATAGCAAATGGACTCCGAAAATTATGGAAAATTTGTCAATCTCATTCTTAAATCATTTGAAAGAGATTGGTAAAAGAAAATCTTGATTCCGAGTTCGTTTGCAAAATGGCCAAATCCCGGGCTTCTTATGTAGTAATTCAAAAAGATAAATCCCGGAAAAATAGCAAATGGACTCCAAAAATTATGAAATTTGGTAAATCTCATTTTTAAATTATTTGGAAGAGATTGGCGAAAGAAAATCTTGATTCCGAGTTCATTTGCAAAATGGCTAAATCCCGAGCTTCCTATGTAGTAATTCAAGCCGATAAATCCCGAAAAAATACCAAATGAGCTCCAAAAATTACGAAAACTTCCAGATCACACTTTTTAATTATTTTGAAGAGATTGGTGAAGAAAAATCTTGATTTGGAGCTCGTTTAAAAAATGGTAAAAAGTAGGGGCATAAAAGGACATTTTGGGAAGAAAAAATCCAAATAAATAGCAAACGGACTCGGATAATTTTGAAAACTTCCAGAACTCAATATTTTATTATTTTGGAAGTATTAAAAAATGAAAAATTGAATTTGGAGCCCGTTTGATATTTATTTTGCATCCGGGAGGGCAAAATGGTCATTTCACCCAAGCAACCGAAAAGGGCTTTTTGGGCCCTTCAAAAAATCAGAGTTGGGCTGGAAAAAAGATGTCAACATTTTTCTTGGACAGCTGTAATTTGAGAGGGCTGAGATGCTAATCTAAGGGTGGTAATTTCATGACTTTTCATCTTGAATTATTGGCCATTTGATGGAAATTAGGTTACACAAAAATGACAACATCTTGGAGTCCATATAAGCATCATTTTCTGCCAGCCCTAAGGGAGGAGGCAGATTTTGTTTTTTCTTTTCCATTTTGGCTGATTTCTCTTAGTTTTTCTTAGTTTTTTATCTTCTTGGTTGAGAGCAAAAAAGAAAAGTTTAGAAAAAAAGGAAAGTTTGAAGAGAAAAGCTTGAAATATTAGCTTCTTGAGGTTGCTCTTGAGCACCAACTCTTGCACTTTCATTTTCTATTCTTATTTTTTGCTCTTTTAATCTCTACTTGGTGAGTTTTCATTTTAAAATAATGTTTCTTGTTCTTCCTTCATTTCCTTTCATAAGTATATTTTTTTTACATTTTGTTTTTATAATAAACTCACCATGGCCAAATGGCCTACATTATTTATTTTAAGTTGTTGTTTTTGATTCATTTTACCATATTGTTTATGCTATTTTCTTTATTTTTGATGTTTTAAATATTATGTTATTTCATGTTCTTAAGTTATATTTAATTTGGTTGCTTTGTTTGTTGCCATTTATGTCTTAGATATCATGTTTTTGCATTTTTAATTTTCTGTTTTCATGTTGTTTAAATTTGAGCATGTTTTAGAGTTAGCATATTAAGTGTTTGTGAAAATGCTTGTGTGATTCTTTGCATGATTCTTGTTTTATATCTTAGTGAGCATGTTTTAGATTTGGTATATTAGGTGTTTGTGAAAATGCTTGTGTGATTTTTGTGTTATGACTTAGTTTTTCATGCTAGCATATCAAGTGTTTGTGAAAATGCCATGCTTGTTGGAGCTTGGGGCCATTTGGCTACTCCATGTGTTTTGCATTGTGTGTTGTATTTTTGTCATGCTAGTTGTTAGGTTTTTGCATTTGCATGATATTTGGTTGGATTTTTGAATTAAGCATGCCTTGTGTTTGTGAAAATACCATGCATGTCTTAGGTCTAGGTTACATTAAATGCCATGCAAGTTCATGTTAGGTCTAAGCCATATTATTTATGTCATGCATTTTCCTTACATTTAGGTTTAGATCCATGCATTTCATGCATTATGTTTGCTGCATTGTTTCATGCATTTCATGTTCATGCCACTTGAATAATGACTTGAGCCAATTAATGGTTCAAGATCATGCTCTCTTGAGCACACTTGTGGAAAATTAAGTTTGTCAAATTGATTACTCTACCTTTGTGATTTTTTTTATTTAGCCAATTTTTATCTAACTTTCAAAGAGTCCTAGCTACTGCTTTCAAGTCATTTTATGAGTTTCAAATATTTTTACTTTGGTTTTTAAATGATTTTATCAAAAGCAAAAATGTGTTGGCAAAGCAGTTTTTTTTCTCCTCCAAAAACTCGTACATCTATGATTTTTCTGGGAATTCATCTTTGATCAGAAAATTAAGCCGATTTGTTTTCATGTAGTTTTACATGTCCTGAGTCTCCAGTATTTTTTTTAGAATTTTTGGAAGTTTTAAAAATTGGGTAAAAAATCGTGGATTAAAACTGGACAGTGGAGTCAGAATTGAATTTAAAGAAAAACAAAACAGTTTTTTTTTTCTCCTCCAAAAACTCGTACATCTATGATTTTTCTGGGAATTCATCTTTGATCAAAAAATTAAGCCGATTTTTTCTCGTATATTTTTACATGTCCTGAGTCTCCAGTATGTTTTTTAGAATTTTTGGAATTTTTAAAAATAGGGTAAAAAATCGTGGATTAAAACTGGACAGTGGAGTCAGAATTGAATTTAAAGAAAAACCAATTTTCTGTTTTGGTTAATGTACTTAGAGTGGGCTGATTAGGAGGGTTAGCTACTGACTTAGGGTGATTTCTAAGCCTTTTAAACTCTAAAAATGGTTTTTCAAATCCCGGGTTAAGGGTAGTCAAGTCCGGATTTTTTAAACTTAGGAAATTAAAGCCATTTAAAAATTTTTAGCCCAGTTTTTATTTTTAATTCAAGCTTTTCAAAATTGTTTTCAAACAATCACAAAGTATTTTGGTTTTAGAATATTTAATTTGACATATTTTCCTAAGGTAGCCGGATATCTTTTTAGATATACGGATTTCCTTAATTAAAGGAAAAAATACATCTCATGCATTGCATTTTTATATTCATGCATTTTATATAATATGTGATTCTTGCCATAATAATTTCTATGTGTCATGACATTTAGGTTGCATTATATTATTTAGATTTTGCTATGTCATTTTATTTATGTCATGCCTATACATATTCATTTCTTTTAAATGTTTTCAAAAAAGATAATGATTTTCAATAAAAATAAAGATATTCCCGAGTTAAAATAATTCATGAGTTCTCTACCGGGTTTGCTGGAGGGAATATCATCAATTATTATTAATAAATGAATATCTTTCTTTCAAAAAAAGAGAATGATTCGGAAAGTTTTCCAAAACTAATAAAAATTTCTATATTTTGCCACGTTTGTTGGGGAATATAGGAAAATTTTGAATTTATAAATTCCGGATCATTTTCAATAAAAAAATGGAATTATTTTTCTTTAAATTGGGAATTAATTTGAAATACTAAATTTAAAACCAACTTTTACCGAGACTTGAGATAACACACGATTAATAAGGTACCGATTTATACGGGCGTTGTGGGGGTGCTAATCCTTCCCCGCACGTAACCGACTCCCGAACCCGCTTCTTTGATTTCTCTGGTTTAAAACGCAGACTTGAAATTGGTTTTTAAAATGTTTTAATTAATTTTTAAAATATTTTATAAAACCGGTTTTAATAGGTGGCCGATCACACCTAGCTAAAAAAGATTGGTGGCGACTCCATGTCTTTTAAGGTCATTTTCAAAACCTTCATTTTTTTTAGAGGAATTAAGTCGACTTTTCCTCGGTTTTTTTTAATGTCACGCCTAACGAATAATAAAGTATTGCGATGAGACTCGTCGTTATTTTTTTAGGTTGCGACAGCTTGGCGACTCCACTGGGGACATATTAGAGAGTCAGGCCTAGAATTAGTCGTGTGTTATCTCAGTCTTGGTTTTGTTGGTTTAATTGGTATTTAATTTTAATTCCCACATTTTTTTAATAAGGAGAATTTTGAAAAATAGTAAAATATTTTTAAATATGTTCATACTCATGTGCATGCATTTTACTATTGTTCTCTAGTTATTTAAGGTTGCATATTATAATTGCTTGTTGGTTAATGCGTTACACTATTCTTGAATGTTTTAATTGCTAGGGCATTTAAAATAAGGTTTGTAGAATAGGTGGTGAAAGGTTTATTATTCCTCCACACACACTACACGTGCATTTGCATAACATGAATCCTATACCCGGGTTTCGTCCTTTTAAGTGGGAGTAAAGTAACTACGCCTTCGTGATGATCCTCCGTATGGGCTAGTGAAACACTTTCGGAGTATAAAGTACCTAATGCCTTCGTGATAATCCTCCGTACGAGCATAGGAAAATATACTCTAACGAATTGAACCCGCTTTTATCAGGGTGCCTTACTAGCCTTCACCGGCGACAGTGAGGAACAATTCGGGGCCTTAGAACCGATTCACCCTCATATAGTGAACCTAGGCGAAGCCATCCCGAATTTTCGTTAGATATACCGAAAATAGGAACACATGGAGGGACATTTCTAAACTTTTTGTTACATGTTTTACACTCCGAATAAGTGTGGTAGATCGGGCAACGATGTACGTACATCGCCCGTAATAAATGTGATACTCTGCCTCGAAGGCATCGTGATGCCTAAATAAGCAGATATTGCTGGGGCAGATGTTCATTAGCTGTTTTTAAAAAAAAAAAAAAAATCCTTTTTCAAGCATTTTTGCATGTTGCACATTTCATGCATGTGTAAATAGAGCATGTACATTTTTGGTTGTATTATTGATCTCATTCTTTGCAATAAACAATTGGTAATTTAATTTGATGATTTCATAAAACCGGTAGTGTCACATGAACATTTGCATATTGTACCATAGTAAGATCCACCCTGAAATTCTTTTGAAAATGATGTGATTGGTTTATCAAAAAAAAAAAAATCAAAAAAAAAAAATTGTGTTAATTCATTTATTTTTGCATGTATCATTTTGACATCATGTTATAGTCATAGCATGCATGGTCATTCATTGTAAGATACGTTTATGACATGCATGGTCATTATTTGTATATACTTATGTATGAATTTATTCTTTCTTTACATGCATCATGTTGGCATCAAGTTGCATTCATCCATTCATAGTCAGCATGATTTTTCTATATATATCCATATATCAATTTATTCTTTCTTTACATGCATCATGTTGGCATCAAGTTGCATTCATGCATTCATAGTCAGCATGATTTTTCTGTATATATCCATATATCAATTTATTCTTTCTCTATATGCATCATGTTAGCGTCAAGTTGCATTCATGTATTCATAGTTAGTATGATTTTTCTGTATATATCCATATATCAATTTATTCTTTCTTTATATGCATCATGGTAGCATCAAGTTGCATTCATGCATTCATAGTCAGAAATGATTTTCCTATATATATCCATGCATTAATTTGCTTATTTTTTACATGCATCATGTTGGCATCAGGGTGCATTCATGGCATACATAGTCGTCATGTTATGCTCATGCATTAATTTTTCATATTGGCATCAGGTTGCATTCATGACATACACGGCCAGCATGACTTTCTTTGTATATACTCTGTGTCAGTCATTTATTCTTCACATGCATCATAATTGACATTATGTGGCATTCATAGTGTATATGATCATTCATTGGTAATGCATTTGGAACATACATGGTCATTCATTGTATATATCCATGCATTAATTTGCTTATTTTTTACATGCATCATGTTGGCATCAGGGTGCATTCATGGCATACATAGTCGTCATGTTATGCTCATGCATTAATTTTTCATATTGGCATCAGGTTGCATTCATGACATACACGGCCAGCATGACTTTCTTTGTATATACTCTGTGTCAGTCATTTATTCTTCACATGCATCATAATTGACATTGTATGGCATTCATAGTGTATATGATCATTCATTGGGAAATGCATTTGGAACATACATGGTCATTCTGTATATATCTATGCATTAATTTGCTTATTACATACATCATGATTAGCATTAGGTCACATTCATGACACACATGGTTAGTATGATTTTCTTTGTATATACTCTGTATCAATCATTCATTGTTTGCATGTATCATAATTGACACCATGTTGCATTCATAGAACATATGAACATTCATTGGGAAATATGCTAAAATGCACATGATCAGTCATTGCATATATCCATGTGTTGATTTGTTTATTCTTTGTTTGCAACATGTTGGCATTGTGATTGCATTTATTACATATATGGTCAGCATGTTTCCATTATACATGTCCATACATCATATTGTTTAGGCTTCACATGCATCAAATTGCATTCATGGCTCATTCATCATGACATACATTTGAAAAAAAAAAACAAAAGTTGGCTTGGCTTTAGGAGTCTTTGAAATAATTTCCATTTCAAATCAGAAGAAGTATTGAGTACACTTTTAATACAGGCTGGTGCTATGGAGGATGAACAAGTTGCCCGAATGGAAAAAATGGAAAGGGAACAGAGAGAATTGCGAGAACAGCTAGCAAAATCTCAAGCAGAATCTAAGGATCAGATGACTAAACTGATGGAGCTAATGTCCGCTGTAATCAAGGGAAAAGGATACACCGAAAACTCTGTCACCGGAGAAGGGTTAGAGGTACAAAAGGGCCAAGATGAGGTCGCAATAAGTGATGCCCAGAACACTGTTAACCCCGTCAATGTCTTAAACTCAGATGATCCAGCTGAACAGGCAAAGTTGAAAAGGGTTGCAGTAAATGAGGTTGAGTTGGCAGATTCCCAAGGGAAATATCAGTTGTTAAATGAAAGGCTCCGGGCAATAGAAAGAACAGATGTATTCGGGAGTGTGGAGGCGAAAGAACGATGCTTGGTCCTCGATTTAGTCATTCCTCCTAAGTTCAAGATCCCTGACTTTGTGAAATATGACGGGACGACCGATCTATTAGCCCACATCACTATGTTCTGCCGAAAGATGACAAGTCAGATAGATAATGATAAGCTTTTGATTCACTGCTTTCTGGATAGCCTCAGCGGGTCCGCAATTAGGTGGTATAGTCAGTTGAGCAAGGACCAGATACGCTCTTGGAATGATTTGGCTAGGGCTTTTCTAAGCCAGTACAAGCATATGACTGACATGGTGCCTGACCGTCTCACCTTGCAAAATATGAAGAAAAGAGCTACTGAGAGCTTCAAAGAATATGCGCAACGGTGGATGAGCCTGGTCGTCCAAGTACAACCGCCTTTAACTCAGAAGGAAACCACTGTCCTTTTTGTGAATACACTACAGACCCCATACTACGATAGACTTGTCGGCAACACCATGAAGAATTTTTCGGACATGGTAATTTCAGGGGAGATGATTGAGAATGCTATCAATGATGGGAAAATTGAAGGAGAAAGAACATCCAATACCAAGAACAGGGCATCTGAAAATAAAAAGGAAGATACCCAAGTCGTGGAAGACTTTGCCCATCTCCCCAATTCTCCTCGTATCAGCCATTTAACTCTACCCTGAACAATGTCTCTCAAGGTTTTTATCCCTACCAACCAATGACTGCAACTACACCAGAATTTACATCTGTCTATCAATCGAACATCCTCGGGAATAATCGAAGGGGGCATAAAAAGCGAAAAAGAAATCCGGTTGACCTGATTCCTATGACATACAGTGAGATACTACCTCAACTCATCCAGAATCACCTTGTGACACCCATGCAAATAGCGCCTCTGAAGCCCCCTTATCCGAGCTGGTATGATGCTAATGAGTGTTGTGGGTACCATTCTGGCAATCAAGGTCACTCAACAGAGAACTGCCCCGCTTTGAAGTACAAGGTCAGAGATCTCATCAAGGCTGGTTCGATAAGTTTTGAAGATGGGGAAATCAAGTGTCATAAGAAACATTGTGCATGATCATATTAGGTTTTTGACACATGTAGTTCTATACACTATGATGAGGAAAGCACTTGTCTCATGTTAACATCTACATGAATTAAATGAATTTTGTATTTTAAATGCTTTGTGTTTGTCGTGTTTCAACAATAACTTGAATTTGCAAAAACAAGCATTAAGGAATTTTTAGTGATGGATAGTCTCAAGAAGATTGATGATCATTGTTAGAAATGACCCAATACCTTCAGCCCTCTCTTTTAGGTTTTCCTAAGCCTAAATCTTTTGAACCGAGACCACTTGAAAGACCTAATGCTTCAAGGAATATGAATGATTTGACTTCATAAAACCATTGTCATCACAGAATAAGCAAAGACGTAGATCTTAGTCTAGGCTATGAACAAAGGAACGAACTTTTTGAAAATTTTCAAATTCCTTGAAAATCAAACAAATGAGACATTCTATCAAGAATCCAAATTTTGGTAATTTGATGTGTGTCAAGATTGTGCCAAAACATTAATTGCCCAAACATCACTTCATGATTGACATCCTGGGGCACAATGATTAAACTAGATTATCCCTTGTCCCAGAGAAAACCCGTTTTTGGGTCATATTTTCCTTGTCTCTTCAAAGAACTCAGATTGGAAACTCAGCCTTTTCAAAATAGACCTAGACTTGCCATGTTCCTCGTTGATACAAATTCTCATTGATTAATCAAATTGGGGCATCATATGTGGAAATGATGGATACATGGTGAATAAGGATGGACTAAACGCATGAATCATTGGGGCATGCGACGAAAAAACAAAAAGAAAAAAAAGAAAAAAGAAAAAAAAGAGAAAAATTGTGATATCATGCATATGAGAATTCGGATGATTCCAAAGTGCAAAATGAAATTTTGAATATCTATTTCCCCTGGGGATTGCTTTTCAATGTAAATATTCGTGCTTGACATGAGAAATGGTCATCTTTCATATCGCTTTCGCACAAAAAGAAATTATCCATAGTCACCCCTTTTGAGCCAAAAGAATTTTTTTTTCTTCTTTGAACCCTAATCAAGGGCCACCCTCTACACTGGGGGGCAAATGCGAGGAAAGATCTTTTTAAAGATCATTTTGAAATGAGTCCTAGCTCAAGGATAGACACAAAGCAAATGGAGCCCCGAATAAATACGGGCTTACTCTGTCAAAGAAAAAGAAGAGAAAAAGATGGTGAAATGAAAGCCAAGAAAAACAAAAGAAAAACACAATAAAAAAGAAAACAAAATGTGTGAAAGACATGGCAAATGGAAAGCCAAAAGCAAGAAAGAAAAAGAGCAAAGTCAAAAGGAAAGAAATGTCCGAGAAGGGACAAATGCTTCAAAGAGAATCCTCCTCAAGAAATGATCCTTGATCTGATTACCCTCAAACACATATTTTGGGCCTATTTATCCTTTCTTTCTGAACCCTGAGCTATGGCCTACATTATATGCTTTAAAAGTCCATTTTGATCAAGCATGAATATTTAATTTGAAAGGTTTTTCCTCAGATTTTATCCCATTTCATCGAATTATCATTTCACTAAGGAAGAACTTAGAATTCTCAAGTGCATGGTAAAACAATGAAAAAAAATGGAAAGAATGGGACTCTAGGGCGAAAACCCAAAAATGGGCGGTCTAGAGTAAATTTGGAAATTTTCGATGCCATCTATGATAGTGCCGATACCCCAAAAGAAAAGATCTTATTAAAAGAGTGGTCATCGAGGAACATCTAGGAATTCCTGAACCCCCCAAATTGTCAGTTCTCATTCAGAGGATTGTCTTCAAAAACTGAAACTTTTTTCCTCCAAAATCAACTTTCCAGTTTAAACATCCTGGCCAATCTTGACGCTTGTCAAAATGCCTTGATATGGAAACTAAAGGAATGTTGAATTTGTTTGGTTCTCAATGAATTCATGATTTATAAAAACTGTTCCATTTGTGAGCCTAGAAGGGATATACATTTTTGTCATGAAGTTTTCCTAGAAAAGCCAGAATCTTGTTATACCAAGCCTTGCCAATCCCAGTTGAAAAAAAACCAGATTGATACTTAGGGAATTTTCTAACAGTGATCATCAGTCATCAAAAGATTTGTACATCATACACTGTGGAGTTAAAAATTTTGGCTTAGAAGTTTTCCTTAAATAAGCAAAATTGTTTTTCAAAACAAAAAAAAAAAATTTGAAATACCCATTTTTGATGATGACATGTGACAAGGATTTTTCTAACTCAAAGGTATAGAACTGCCAGGATAGATCCTGACTTCCAGATATGAGAAGAAGATATCGAACCCAGTTCAGATCTCTGTTGATGAAAGTTTGAAAACTGTTGGGGCAAAGAGAATAGCCGAAATGAATTGAAGATATACTCTGATTTGAAGAGGAAAAATGAATTTGAAAGGCTAAGCCAAAGTCTAGAAAAACAACCGAGGGCATTTGCATCACTCATGAGCACTCATCTCTTTATCGAGCTTTTGCATCTGCACAGTGTCGGCAAGCATTTGCATCATTCATTGGTATTTGCATTGGCATTATTCCATAAGCATCTGCATTTTACCTTTACATTTACATTCTTCATGGAATTCGCATTTGTGTCATCTCAAGCAATTGCATCATTTCTAGAATCATTGCATTTTCATTATTGTGTGGTAATTGTAGTTATACCATTCATAAACCAGTTACATGAACACAATTAGTAGGGGCATCTGCATCATGAAACATGGGCATCAATCCAGGCCATTTGCATTTGCACTAAGAAATATTTTACATTTGCACCATGAAGCATGAGCACCTTGTTAAAAGACATGTGCATCTGCATCATTTCTCAAAGCTTCTGGTGGGGATATCCAGAATTTTACAGTTTTTAAAAAGTGAACAAGTCTTCGGTGGTGATAGCTGAAGCCTCTGGTGGAGATATCCAGAGTTTTATAATTTTGAAAAATGAGAAATTTTCTTCTGGTGGGGATATCCAGAATTTTACAATGAGCAAGTCTTTGGTGGTGATAGCCAAAGCTTCTGGTGGGGATATCCAGAATTTTACAGTTTTAAAAGTGAACAAGTCTTCGGTGGTGATAGCTGAAGCCTCTGGTGGAGATATCCAGGGTTTTATAATTTTGAAAACATGAGAAATTTTATTCTGAAGGAGTTACCCAGAATTTTACAGTTTTATTTTGAGATTTATCACAAGGAGTCTTTAAATGCTTCAACAATAATAAAAAGTTGGACCTTGATGAATTTTTTGCAAGTAAGATCATTATGATGATAGTAAAAAACTAAAATATAAGAAAACACGCACACCACCAGATGTACATGAAATTCAAAAATAACTGCCTTGTCACCTCAGAACGATGTCTGTCTAAAAGGGTTGATATCCAGTGCAGTGCTTCAATTCGCGTGGCTTCCCACTCACTATCCAGTTGCCTAATCAGTCAAAAATATAGTAATCACTACAAAACCATTGTAAAGTGAAATCATTTCAGGAGAAAACAAGACACCATTTTAAGCACTTTTCTATAGCTCTTCAAAATACAGAAGCACTATATATAGCCCTAGAAGTGCAAACTGCTAGTAACACTTCAAACCTAGCATTTTTCCCAGGTAACAAAAACTACACCTCCTAGCAATGGAGAGAATGGCCCCCACATCAAAAGCTTCTTCTGGATCAGCCTTGATTGAACGAAGCTCCTCATTGGTTTCACGAGCAACCTAATAAAAAAAATATGAACACAATCAAAATTAACACACAGGGAAGAAGTCCACATGAGTTTCTAAAAGACATTGCAGTGCAGATAGTTATTTAAGATACATTAAGGAGGCTATAGAAGAAATAAACTTACCACTCTAATTTTATCTTCTTTATCAGATATGCAGGGAAGAATGGCTCCCAGTATGTCAGCATAGTAAGGAACAAGCTGGTCTCCGCCGAGTTTTACAAACTCATTTATCTGTACAATGAGATAATCAAATTTGATTCTGTCTATGATGTGAAAGTACCAGATGGAATAATTAGTCTATGAATAGCAAGAAAAATAAAGAATATCATAGTATGGACAAATATATTGACAAGGAGAAGAATCCATTATCAAGATTCTTTTCCTCTTTTCTGATTTAAAAACCTTCTCCTTTATATGGCAACATAAAGTCCAACTCTACTTACCCAAGTGATAGCTGTTAACCGAGTGAATTCATCGGGAGAAGCTGCCCTTTGCACTAGTATTTCAGCCATGCGACCATAATCTACAGACTTCAAGAGTAGCACTGCTCGAGTCAGAAAATTACAAATGAACAAAAGATTTTCTTTTTATGAGAAATACTTTGGTAAATGATACATAATAAAGCCATAACTTTTTTACTTCCATTTTTGCAGAGAAGCATCAATTGAGGATGGCTTCTTTGTTTCACCGGTGAGATATCCAAGTTTGCCTTTTCCTTCGATCACAAGTTTGATTGATTGAGTCCATTCGAGAAAGTTTTTCCCATTGAGTTTCTCAATCGTGAATTGAAAACTGGAGTTGTCAGACCCATTTGAATTCATGGTGTTCATGACCTCCGTTTCTTCAGTGGTTTCAGTAGATGAAGACTCTATGCTGTCAACAGTGGTTTTCACCATTGATGGCTAAGGTTAGAAAACCCTAGGCTCTGATACCATGAAAACAAAAATGGTGAGAAAACATTGAAAACAGAAAAAGGAGAGAAAACAGGTGAGAAAAACAGAAAATAGAGTTTTTCTGTATTGAATTATTTTTTAAAAAACTCTACATACACAGCACCTATTTATAATATAACTATGGAATAAATTCTCCTAGAATTATGGAGCAAATTAAGGACCTAAATTAGGGAAACAGTAAACAGCACTAATTAGGGACAGTACTGCACTAAATCAGGGATTTCAACAATAAGGTAGTGATTTCTGGATTCATTGATGATGAGTGATTTGGATTATGTTCAATCATTGCAGATTTGTAATATTTTTTTCTCTCTATTCCTGTAGGATTTTGTTCATTTCTCCTGGAAAAATCAAGTTGGTCAGAACTCAAATGTTGTGCCTGCTTCATCAGGTGCTTCTGTCAGTTCTACAGTATCTTGTCCTCAAGTTCCCTCTGCAGGAAAGCTTAACCAAGGATCACACTTATCTGGGAATGAACCTGCTGGGTTGGACTAATTATGAATAAAAAATTCTTTATTGTTTGCAACCTTTGAGGAAAAGGAGCAGGATGCATACCTTTTTCTTTGTCCAAATTTTCAAGAAGTTCAGACTTACCATCATCCTTACCATTACTTTTCGGAGGGGAAGGAGGATCTTGGTCTTTTGATGGAATGTTTTTGTCAATTGCCTTTCCACTTCGAAGAGTTGTGATAGAACTGGCATTTTCCTGTTGAGTTTCATTGGAGCAAGAAACAAGACATTGAGTAGAAGGGTTAGGCTGAGGTTGAGCAGGAAACTTACCTTTTTCTTGAGTGCGTAATGAAGCTGTCAATGTGGACAAGGTGTTTTTGATCTCATTGATGTCCTGTGAAGTTTGGTTATACACATTTGCTTGTGTTTGCATGAACGCTTGCAATGTCTCTTCCAAGGTTTGTACACGTGAAGGTTGATAGGAAAAAGTGTTGCCCGGCTTTTGAGATTGTGGTACCTGAACATGATTATTATTCCGCCAACTGAAGTTGGGATGATTTCTCCATTCAGGGTTACACGTTTCAGAGTAAGAAGAAGCAAAAGGCTTTTTAAATGTGTTTATGGAATTTACTTGATCATGCAACGCTTCTTTAAGAATGGGAATGTTTGGACATTCAGAAGTGGGGTGTCCCATGATTTCACAAATTCCACAACTGTCTTCATTTTTAACCGTTTTGACTTCTTTTACTTCTCTAAGTTCCATGGCTTCAATCTTTCTAGCCAAATTAGCTACTTTAGCTTTTATCTCATCTTCTTGACTAAAATGATATTTACCTCTGTTAGAAACAGGATTAGATCTATTGGAACTTTCAGAGGAATTATCTGTGTGCCAGGCTTGAGAGTTATCTGCCAAATGGTCTAGGTAGTCAAAGGCTTCTTCAGGTTCTTTTTCTAGAAACTCACCGTTACACATTGTTTCAACAAATTGTTTAGTTTCGGGAGTTAAACTTTCATAAAAGAAACTAATAAGACGCCATTTTTCAAAACCATGATGTGGACAAGAACTTAACAAATCTTTAAAACGCTCCCAGCACTGAAAAAATGCTTCATTTTGATTTTGATTGAAATTTTGAATCTGTCTTTTCAAAGCAGTAGTTTTATGTGCTGGGAAAAATTTCTTTAGAAACTCAGTTTGTAATTCTTGCCATGTGCCAATTGACCTTGGTTTTAAATTATGAAGCCAAATTTTTGCTTTATCTTTTAAAGAAAAAGGAAATAATTTTAGCTTGACAATTTCATTTGTGCATTGTTGGTCATTAAAGGTGACACATACATCTTCGAAGTCTTTTAGAAACGAGTAAGCACTTTCCGATTCCAACCCATAGAAATTTGGAAGCAAAGCTATCATACCTGGTTTAAAACGAAAGTTGTTTGCATTGAGAGGAAAAATAAAACAAGAGGGTGATGAGCTTCGAGTTGGTTGCAAGTAGTCACGCATGGTGCGTACTTGTCTGTTCTCATCTTCAGCATGAACACTTTCATTGTCAGCCATGGTAGGAATTGTATTAGAAAGATTACCTGAAAAAGTTTCACAATAAAATCTAACTAAACGACGAGATCTAAAATCACGTCGCCAAACAAGCACAAAACAAAGTTAATATACAGATTAGGCGGTATAACCAGCCAACAAACATAAAACAAAGTTAATTTACAATATAAATATAAATATATAGAAAATTAGGCGGTATAACCAGCCAATAAAAATAAATATAGGCGGTATAACCAGCCAATAAAAATAAATATACTTATAAACTTATATACTTAGTATTGCCTCCCCGGCAACGGCGCCAAAAACTTGATGGTGACTCAATTAAGAGTCGTAAACCCAAGTGCAGGTTATGTTCAAGTAATAAATTCTCGGGTGTCCGAGGTCGAACCACAGGGAAGCGTATTAGTAAGTATAAGTTTATAAATATATAAGACAAAGAAAGTAAACAAGATATTAGGGAATCAACAACAAAATAAGATAAACAAGATATTAGAGAACAAAATAAACAAAATATAAAAGAAATTAAACAAGATATAAAAAACAATAAGAAAAGATGTTGAGGTTAGAGAATCCACTCTTGGTGTTATGCTAAGATTAATCTTGTTTTATTACACAATTGAAATCCACACATAAAGGAGGTTCCAATCGGAAGGTTTAGCAATTCAGTCCAAATTGTCCAACGTCCATAGCATATGATATTATGTTCATTTGGTGTCCTCAAAACTCATAAAAAGAGTCCAAGCATTCCTTATGCCAAGGTATATGTCTACAACAAATCAAGGTTATGAAACCAAGCATTTACTGTGCCATTTTCCTTGTCAATAATGAATCAAGATCCCTACTTTGCAAGTATGATTTTAAACCAAAAGAAAATATTATCTATACTAGTGTTTATAAATGATGATTCATTTTAGCTCATGTTTAAGAGACTAACCTTAGCATTTACCAAAAGCTTCACCTCATCACCTCAACAATATGATTAGCAACACATACTAGATATGAATAAAATGAAAAGAAATGTAAGAAACATAAGTAAATAAAGAAAAAGAAAACTAGAGAAAGGAAAGAAGAAGAAAACTTAGAGAATTTTATTACAATGGCTAATATCCTACCAATCTATCATGTATCCCAATACTCATCCAAGGCCCTCTATTTATACACATTTTGGAGGGCTAAATGACAAGAGACAAGCTTTACAAATTTCAAAGGTAGGTATAATAGGTGGGTGTATTTTTCTAACAATTTTCGTCATATTGTATGACAATTCTGATCAGCCAGCTTGATGGTCGATTTTGTCAATGTTGGAGGCTCGATCTGATAAAATTGTCTTCTAGAAAAATATACCCCTATCAGTTACGGATCCATAGCCGTTGGAATCAGCTCATTTGCTGATGTGGATAAGAAGATATGGGCAAAATACGAAAACAGGTCAGCACAGACGTCATTGCACATCAGCCAACTTGATGGTCGATTTCACTAGGGAAAACGACTCTGTTTCAAGAAGTATAAAACATGAAAAAGATAGATATGCCTCTTAGCTTTGCACGGCTACAAATTTCAGCCTTATTGCTTCAGTGAAACTCGAGATATAGCTGATATGGCAAACGGTGTCGGAACTGGAACTGAACTGGATTTGCCCTTAATTCTTTATTTAACCTAGTAATCTGAAATCACTCAAAGAAACTCGTGAAAAACACCAAATTACATAAAAATATAAAAAATCATAAACACAATTAGACTAAGCAATAATAACTCGTATTTGACACAAAATAATAATAAAACATAACTAAAAACTATATAATTATACGAGTTATCACACCCCCACACTTAGATTGTTGCTAGTCCCTAGCAACGACTCAATAAAAATAAAATAAGAAAATCTAATATAATCCATTTTCGTAGGAAATTACGGTGGCACTTAGCATGTGACACAAGCCTTTAAACCCCTAGGTGTCCCTAGTGGACGAGTTTAGTCTCGTGAGGGTTTACTAGGACGATACCCACAAACATTGAAGACATAAGAAAAACTAAAAATAATAATTATAACTGATCCTTCCAATATAAATTAGAGATAATCATTGGACAAGTCTTAAAAACTAATCAATAGCTTAAAGAAATTCACAAAAAATCTTGCTTGAATGTAAATAAATGAGTTAAGCCAATATTAACATAACATATTTCAATCAAAATAGTGCATATTCAAACTTAATCTCAACTTCTCACATGTGATACTCTCTTGATTTTCACTCTTTAAAGTAGTGGTAAAGTGTTTACACTCAATCAATCTCATGAAAACACTTCTACCATATGCTTGCTTGTCCACCTATTCTCCACTATTTAGATCATACAACTTCATAAATCAAGAGGTCTTTATTCAAGGTTGTAATGGGGCCAAAGGGTTATAATGTGGTTAAAGAACAAAAGGATAAAGATATCACAAAGGTTCCAAAGAGTTCATAGATTTTAGAGACATAATAAGATCATACAAATAAAACTTCTCAAAACTCTTATAAAGCACATAATAACATAGGCTAAATATTCATGTTGAGCCTTTGCATCATTCTAACCAACTTTGTAACATCTTTTTCTAGAAGTTCAAGAGAAGATTCTTTTTTTTTTTTTTAATATGAGAATGTATTTGACAATGATCCCTTTCTTTTTCTCTTGACTTTTTCTTTTCTTTTCTTCCCCCACACTTATCTTTTGTTTCTAACCCAAATTTTCAACTAAAAATATCCCTTATTTTTTTTTTTTTTAATATGTCTCAAAAAATCCATCTTTAGAACAAGGGTAAGGATATAAGTATATTTAGGCTAGGTGTAAGTTGTGGTTACCAATAAAACAGCATATTTAATGTAGGCTCAAATTGGTTCACTAGTGGGGATGTTCTCTTAGAACATTAATAAGGGATGGCTGTTTGGCTCTGGTTATAATCCTAATGCCTCTATCATATTCATGTTGTCACATGTATCAATATAGTATCAAACGGTTTAAAGCAAGTTCTAGAGAATCATGTAATCATAAGAGCACTCAAGAAAGAAATTAGATTGATTTGTATAATGCATCAATCATTATAGGCTCAAAAACTCACAAAGATGATTATACAAGTCAGATTAAGTCTAAACATGCTTCTTTCTCAATCAACATATCATATTAACATTGGCTCATAAAAAGGTTGATATCAAGCTCAATTCTCATGAAAATCTTCTCACTAATAAATCTGTTTTAGACTTATGCAATTCATATCTCATTATAGTATTGAAAGTAACTAAAAAACACACTAAGTCTAAACATGCTTTTTTTTTTTTTTTGAAGAAGAAGATTAAATCAAACTGACAAGGTATGTCTCAAGTCTCCCTTACTCAGACCTTGTTCAGAATGAATACTTCTAAATGTCTTAAAACACAACAATTTTTTTTTTTTTTAGCAAAATATGTCCCTTACCCCCTACTAAAATATGACATTGTCCCCAATGTCAAATTTTAAAGGTAGAATTTAGGAGATATTACCTGCAGAGGTTGCTAACCACTTATTATAACTGAGACACAACAAGCAAAATGTTAGATAATGTCACAAAGACAAAGTGCAATCCACTCCTTGCTCGTCCATATCTCTTTTTCTTTTTCCGAGGGTTTGCGAAACAACCGTAGCAGATAAACACTCATAAGCTTGTAGCTTTTTGAGTAAATCTTCAATGGTTGTAGCAGAAATTATGGTTCTCCTTGCCTCTGAAAACATGAATCCATTATCCACAGCATTATCTAAATATGAAAGCAAATTACTAAAATAACCATTAATATTAAGCAAACCAATGGGTTTCTTATTTGTGACCAAAGATGACCAAGAAGCCACGCAAGCTATTTCTTCCAATGTACCCAGACCTCCTGGTAAAGCAATGAATGCATCGGCAGAATGGTACATGATTGTCATCCATTCAGGGATACTCCAGACTTGTATTTCTTTACCCACGGTAGGTCCACAAAAATCTGTGAATAGTTTTGGCACGATTCCTAGAACTGGACTTCCTCCGGCGTGTGCTGCTGTAGCGACTGCTCCCATTAGACTCGTACTACCGCCTCCATAAATCAACTGGATCTTTTGTTGGGCAAGTATTACTCCAACTCTTATGGCTTCATCAGCGAATATGTTATTTTTCCCTGGATAAGCACCTCCAAAGACAAATTTTTTTAATGCGCTGGGACGAAGTACTTTCAATTTTTTTTTTCAAGTGCCTGAAAGAGAATGAGTACATGGTGTAATATATAGAGGACTGAGCAATGAATCAGACAAGAGTAATAATGTCGCCGAAAGTGTATTTGACCTGTCAGAAGAAAATGTTAACCTAACAAAAGATTTTTGCGTGATTTCAGGAAGAAAATCAAAAAGAGAAGAAAAATCAACCGTAAAAGTCCAATGCAAAAAATACGAGAATAATTACACAAATCGAACAACACGTAAATTAAACCGAAATGAAGTTATTACAAATCAAACCAAAAGTTGAGAAGTCATTTATTGTAGTTGTGATTGTGGCTCACATCTTCCTCTGGTTTTACGTCCAGAAACGGCTTAAACGCCTTCTATGAGTCGAGGATATGCTTCCCATCCAGTTTTCTTACAAGTTGGCAAACAGGGTCTTTTAACATCAGATTCCCAAGATGTTGCCATTCCCTTTGGAATTGCGGCCATAAATCAAGAATTTCTCTTTGTACGTCTTCACTAGGATGCGTCTCAAGAGAAAGTTGGATATTACCCAAATTCTCCTTACTCAGTCCATCCTTAATGAATTCAATTTTATCATCTCGATTAGAGGACGGAATCCCAATAGAACAATATTTACCGTTACACGTCCATCGTGCACATTTGTGGCAATTTGAACTCATGCGCTTTGCTCGTCGCTTCTTTGCAAAAGTGCTTCTACCTGTACCTGGTAAATGCAAAACAGGAAGATATTCATCTTCACGTACCTTGGCTTCAATTATCCAACGTATGTCTTCAGGAATCCCTTTGTGCATAAGCATTCTTAATCTTTCAAATCGAACTTGGTAAAGCTTCAGTAAAATATTTTGAGGAAAAGGAGGAAATCGTTTCTGCAATCTTTTGAGAATATCATCCATCCTGAAAAAAAATGAAAAAGAAATTGAAAGAGAAATTTATATACAATATCAGTTTTGTGGGTAGCTGATGGAACCGACTTAAATAATCACGGAGTACCGTTATCCGCCATTTAACCGGGAAAAAAAATGAATTTTTTTTTTTTTGAAGATTAGTAAAAATTATATTTACATCTAGTTATTTTCAAAACAAGGATCAGAAAGAAAAACAACCTCTTCTTGAGTAACATGATTTTCCAAAAAGAGTTTGAGTCTTTGTCCATTTACCTTGAATACGTTACCATTTTGAGGATTCTCAATGTCAACTGCTCCATAATGATACACATGCTTAACCACAAATGGGCCAGTCCATCTTGATCTCAACTTACCAGGAAATATGTGAAGTCTAGAATTATAAAGTAGAACTTTTTGCCCAACATCAAATATTTTTCTTGAAATTAACTTGTCATGAAAGGCTTTAGTTCTTTCTTTATGAATTTTAGAATTCTCATATGCATCATTTCTGAGTTCCTCAAACTTTTGTTTCCAACAATGCTTAACCTGAAAAGAATTTAACAAAGAATCAGTGTGTGAAATTTCTGAAGCATTATCAAACTCACATTCAATTAAATAAGCTTCTAAAGGATCATGGAATGTGGTAGTGGTGAGATGTTCATGAACAAGTTCTTCAATGAAATCCACTTCATGTACTTCTGAATCATCACCAGGTTGCTTGCAAATGTTGAACACATTTAATTCTAAAGTCATATTTCCAAAAGAAATGTTCAAAATACCATTCCTGCAATTTATCAGAGCATTAGAAGTTGCAAGAAATGGACGGCCTAATATAACAGGAATTTGAACATTTGGATTTGAAACAGGATGTGTGTCCAAAACAATAAAATCAACAGGGAAGTAAAAATTTTCAATTTGAACCAAAACATCTTCAACTATCCCTCGAGGAATTTTTACAGAACGATCAGCTAGTTGAAGTGTAACAGGTGTTTCCTTGAGTTCACCTAAACCTAACTGTTGATAAACAGAAAAAGGCAAAAGATTAACACTAGCACCAAGATCAAGCAATGCACGTTCTATTCTAGTGTTTCCAATGATGCATGAGATTGTTGGATATCCAGGATCTTTGAATTTTGGCGGAGTAAGGTGCTGAATGATTGAGCTCACACTTTCCGTCAGAAATGCTTTCTTTTGTACATTATGTTTCCTTTTAACTGTGCACATGTCCTTCAAAAATTTAGCATAAGATGGAACTTGTTTGATTGCATCCAATAAAGGAATGTTAATCTTAACTTGTTTGAAAAGTTCATAAATTTCTGCATTTTGATTCAAATTCTTTATTGTTTGCAACCTTTGAGGAAAAGGAGCAGGATGCATACCTTTTTCTTTGTCCAAATTTTCAAGAAGTTCAGACTTACCATCATCCTTACCATTACTTTTCGGAGGGGAAGGAGGATCTTGGTCTTTTGATGGAATGTTTTTGTCAATTGCCTTTCCACTTCGAAGAGTTGTGATAGAACTGGCATTTTCCTGTTGAGTTTCATTGGAGCAAGAAACAAGACATTGAGTAGAAGGGTTAGGCTGAGGTTGAGCAGGAAACTTACCTTTTTCTTGAGTGCGTAATGAAGCTGTCAATGTGGACAAGGTGTTTTTGATCTCATTGATGTCCTGTGAAGTTTGGTTATACACATTTGCTTGTGTTTGCATGAACGCTTGCAATGTCTCTTCCAAGGTTTGTACACGTGAAGGTTGATAGGAAAAAGTGTTGCCCGGCTTTTGAGATTGTGGTACCTGAACATGATTATTATTCCGCCAACTGAAGTTGGGATGATTTCTCCATTCAGGGTTACACGTTTCAGAGTAAGAAGAAGCAAAAGGCTTTTTAAATGTGTTTATGGAATTTACTTGATCATGCAACGCTTCTTTAAGAATGGGAATGTTTGGACATTCAGAAGTGGGGTGTCCCATGATTTCACAAATTCCACAACTGTCTTCATTTTTAACCGTTTTGACTTCTTTTACTTCTCTAAGTTCCATGGCTTCAATCTTTCTAGCCAAATTAGCTACTTTAGCTTTTATCTCATCTTCTTGACTAAAATGATATTTACCTCTGTTAGAAACAGGATTAGATCTATTGGAACTTTCAGAGGAATTATCTGTGTGCCAGGCTTGAGAGTTATCTGCCAAATGGTCTAGGTAGTCAAAGGCTTCTTCAGGTTCTTTTTCTAGAAACTCACCGTTACACATTGTTTCAACAAATTGTTTAGTTTCGGGAGTTAAACTTTCATAAAAGAAACTAATAAGACGCCATTTTTCAAAACCATGATGTGGACAAGAACTTAACAAATCTTTAAAACGCTCCCAGCACTGAAAAAATGCTTCATTTTGATTTTGATTGAAATTTTGAATCTGTCTTTTCAAAGCAGTAGTTTTATGTGCTGGGAAAAATTTCTTTAGAAACTCAGTTTGTAATTCTTGCCATGTGCCAATTGACCTTGGTTTTAAATTATGAAGCCAAATTTTTGCTTTATCTTTTAAAGAAAAAGGAAATAATTTTAGCTTGACAATTTCATTTGTGCATTGTTGGTCATTAAAGGTGACACATACATCTTCGAAGTCTTTTAGAAACGAGTAAGCACTTTCCGATTCCAACCCATAGAAATTTGGAAGCAAAGCTATCATACCTGGTTTAAAACGAAAGTTGTTTGCATTGAGAGGAAAAATAAAACAAGAGGGTGATGAGCTTCGAGTTGGTTGTAAGTAGTCACGCATGGTGCGTACTTGTCTGTTCTCATCTTCAGCATGAACACTTTCATTGTCAGCCATGGTAGGAATTGTATTAGAAAGATTACCTGAAAAAGTTTCACAATAAAATCTAACTAAACGACGAGATCTAAAATCACGTCGCCAAACAAGCACAAAACAAAGTTAATATACAGATTAGGCGGTATAACCAGCCAACAAACATAAAACAAAGTTAATTTACAATATAAATATAAATATATAGAAAATTAGGCGGTATAACCAGCCAATAAAAATAAATATAGGCGGTATAACCAGCCAATAAAAATAAATATACTTATAAACTTATATACTTAGTATTGCCTCCCCGGCAACGGCGCCAAAAACTTGATGGTGACTCAATTAAGAGTCGTAAACCCAAGTGCAGGTTATGTTCAAGTAATAAATTCTCGGGTGTCCGAGGTCGAACCACAGGGAAGCGTATTAGTAAGTATAAGTTTATAAATATATAAGACAAAGAAAGTAAACAAGATATTAGGGAATCAACAACAAAATAAGATAAACAAGATATTAGAGAACAAAATAAACAAAATATAAAAGAAATTAAACAAGATATAAAAAACAATAAGAAAAGATGTTGAGGTTAGAGAATCCACTCTTGGTGTTATGCTAAGATTAATCTTGTTTTATTACACAATTGAAATCCACACATAAAGGAGGTTCCAATCGGAAGGTTTAGCAATTCAGTCCAAATTGTCCAACGTCCATAGCATATGATATTATGTTCATTTGGTGTCCTCAAAACTCATAAAAAGAGTCCAAGCATTCCTTATGCCAAGGTATATGTCTACAACAAATCAAGGTTATGAAACCAAGCATTTACTGTGCCATTTTCCTTGTCAATAATGAATCAAGATCCCTACTTTGCAAGTATGATTTTAAACCAAAAGAAAATATTATCTATACTAGTGTTTATAAATGATGATTCATTTTAGCTCATGTTTAAGAGACTAACCTTAGCATTTACCAAAAGCTTCACCTCATCACCTCAACAATATGATTAGCAACACATACTAGATATGAATAAAATGAAAAGAAATGTAAGAAACATAAGTAAATAAAGAAAAAGAAAACTAGAGAAAGGAAAGAAGAAGAAAACTTAGAGAATTTTATTACAATGGCTAATATCCTACCAATCTATCATGTATCCCAATACTCATCCAAGGCCCTCTATTTATACACATTTTGGAGGGCTAAATGACAAGAGACAAGCTTTACAAATTTCAAAGGTAGGTATAATAGGTGGGTGTATTTTTCTAACAATTTTCGTCATATTGTATGACAATTCTGATCAGCCAGCTTGATGGTCGATTTTGTCAATGTTGGAGGCTCGATCTGATAAAATTGTCTTCTAGAAAAATATACCCCTATCAGTTACGGATCCATAGCCGTTGGAATCAGCTCATTTGCTGATGTGGATAAGAAGATATGGGCAAAATACGAAAACAGGTCAGCACAGACGTCATTGCACATCAGCCAACTTGATGGTCGATTTCACTAGGGAAAACGACTCTGTTTCAAGAAGTATAAAACATGAAAAAGATAGATATGCCTCTTAGCTTTGCACGGCTACAAATGTCAGCCTTATTGCTTCAGTGAAACTCGAGATATAGCTGATATGGCAAACGGTGTCGGAACTGGAACTGAACTGGATTTGCCCTTAATTCTTTATTTAACCTAGTAATCTGAAATCACTCAAAGAAACTCGTGAAAAACACCAAATTACATAAAAATATAAAAAAATCATAAACACAATTAGACTAAGCAATAATAACTCGTATTTGACACAAAATAATAATAAAACATAACTAAAAACTATATAATTATACGAGTTATCACAAGTCCGGATTTTTTAAACTTAGGAAATTAGAGCCATTTAAAAATTTTTAGCCCATTTTTTATTTTTAATTCAAGCTTTTCAAAATTGTTTTCAAACAATCACAAAGTATTTTGGTTTTAGAATATTTAATTTGACATATTTTCCTAAGGTAGCCGGATATCTTTTTAGATATACGGATTTCCTTAATTAAAGGAAAAATACATCTTATGCATTGCATTTTTATATTCATGCATTTTATATAATATGTGATTCTTGCCATAATAATTTCTATGTGTCATGACATTTAGGTTGCATTATATTATTTAGATTTTGCTATGTCATTTTATTTATGTCATGCCTATACATATTCATTTCTTTTAAATGTTTTCAAAAAAGATAATGATTTTCAATAAAAATAAAGATATTCCCGAGTTAAAATAATTCATGAGTTCTCTACCGGGTTTGCTGGAGGGAATATCATCAATTATTATTAATAAATGAATATCTTTCTTTCAAAAAAAGAGAATGATTCGGAAAGTTTTCCAAAACTAATAAAAATTTCTATATTTTGCCACGTTTGTTGGGGAATATAGGAAAATTTTGAATTTATAAATTCCGGATCATTTTCAATAAAAAAAATGGAATTATTTTTCTTTAAATTGGGAATTAATTTGAAATACTAAATTTAAAACCAACTTTTACCGAGACTTGAGATAACACACGATTAATAAGGTACCGATTTATACGGGCGTTGTGGGGGTGCTAATCCTTCCCCGCACGTAACCGACTCCCGAACCCGTTTCTTTGATTTCTCTGGTTTAAAACGCAGACTTGAAATTGGTTTTTAAAATGTTTTAATTAATTTTTAAAATATTTTATAAAACCGGTTTTAATAGGTGGCCGATCACACCTAGCTAAAAAAGATTGGTGGCGACTCCATGTCTTTTAAGGTCATTTTCAAAACCTTCATTTTTTTTAGAGGAATTAAGTCGACTTTTCCTCGGTTTTTTTTAATGTCACGCCTAACGAATAATAAAGTCTTGCGATGAGACGTCGTTACGTTATTTTTTAGGTTGCGACACCACATGAAAAGAAATTAGATTCTCAAATGATTAGTGGTTACTTTATTGGTTATCCTGAGAAATCCAAAGGGTTTAGATTTTATTGTCCAAACCATAATTCAAGAATAGTTGAAACTGGTAATGCTAGATTTCTTGAAAATGGTGAAGTTAGTGGGAGTAATGAACGACAGGTTGTGGACATATAAAAAATCGGGGTTGATGTTTTTTTACCCATAAGTATCCATTTATCCATAACTGTTTCAAATATTGTTTCAGCTGTTGAAGAACGTTTTCACAATGTTGAACAACATTTGAATGATGAAACTCCTCAAGAAGAAACTAACCCACATGGATCTGATGTAAATGAACCATAAGGAATGTCATTAAGAAGATCTCAAGGAGAAAGAAAATCGGCTATTCCAAATGATTACGTAGTTTATTTGCAAGAGTCAAATTTTGATATTGGAATCTATAAAGATCATTTTTTTTTTTCATAAGCCATAAAAAGTAATGAGTCTGACAAATGGTTAGATGCCATGAAAGAGACATTTTCACCAGTTTCAAAGAAAGACTCATTAAGAATTATTATGGTGTTGATGGCTCATTATGATTTAGAGCTAAACCAAATGGATGTGAAAACAGCCTTTCTTAATGAGAACTTGAGGAAGAAGTTTATGTGGACCAACCTGAAGGTTTCTCAGTAGAAGGAAAAGGCCATATGATCTGTAAGCTTAAAAAGTCAATATATGGACTTAAACAAGCTTCCCGACAATGGTATATCAAGTTCAATGATACTATAACGTCTTTTGGATTTAAGGAAAACACTGTTGATCGATGTATATACCAAAAGATCAGTGGGAGCAAGTTTATTTTCTTAGTTCTTATGTTGATGAAATTTTACTTGCTGCTAATGATTTAAGCATATTGCGTGAGACGAAAGATTTTCTCTCAAAAAATTTTGAAATGAAAGATATGGGAGAGCAATCCTATGTGACAAGAATTGAAATATTCCGTGATAGATCACAATGACTGTTAGGATTGTCTCAGAAAGGATATATCGAAAGAATTTTAGAGAGATTTAATATGGATAAATTTAGTCTCATGCAATGTCCAAAGAATGATGTAGAACGTAAGGGAATAGAATCAATTCCATATGCTTATGTTGTGGGCAATTTGATGTATGTATAGACCTGCATAAGATCGAATATTATCTTTGCGATTAGAATGCTGGATAGGTTTCAAAGTAATCCTGAAATAGATCACTGAAAAAATTGCAAAGAAGGTTCTAAGGTACCTGCAAGGAACAAAGAATTGCATGCTCATGTATAGGAAATCCAACCACCTAGAAGTGATTGGATATTCGGATTCAGATTTTGCTGGATGCCTTGACAACTGAAAGTTCACTTTTCGTTATCTGTTTCTATTAGCTGAAATAACAATATCATGGAAAAGTGCTAAGCAATCTGTCATTGCTTCATCCACTATGGAAGCAGAGTTTGTGGCATATTTTGAAGTCATAATCCATGCATTATGGATGCGGGTATTTTATTTCAGGGCTTGGGATAGTCGACACCATTACCAAACCGTTGAAAATTTGTTATGATAATTCTGTAGTAGTATTCTTCTTCAAAAATGACAATTAAAGTATTTTTTCGTTAAGGAGGAGATTCAAAAACAAAGAGTGTCTATTGAGCACATTAACTGATCTCATGATTGCAGATCCGTTAACTAAGGGTTTACAACCTAAGACATTTAAAAAACATGTACATAGAATGGATCTTGGTTGTATTGATGAATAATGTGTTTATGATGCTTTTGACACTCTGAGCTCAATGATGTGTTTCTGACATGCATTAATGAATTTTCTATTTCTCATAAGGGGTGCACATAATTTGTATTTTGAGTTAATAGGAAAGTCTCTATGAAACATTACTTTAGACCATGAAGGAATATACATATTTCGCTTATGTACCTACTATGATAAGTTATAAGTGCAGTGGTATATGGAAGAAAGTATATGACCAAAATAATGTACGACCGTCATAACCCGCATTTAGTGATATATCATAATATGGTAATTATGATGAACATTATGAGATATTTGTTATTTTATGCGCGCTATAATGTTTATGCTATTAAAGTTTAATGTTATTGGATCATCGGACCAAGTGGGAGAATGTAAGATAATGGTCCAATATTAATGCTAGTGGTCCAATATTTACGGGATAATGATCATTTAATTTATTGAATTATAAATTAATATTTATCCTTTAATGGTAAACAAATCTCAACCGTTCATTTGAATACTTGATGGATGTTCTAGATTAAAAGATAGAGATATATTAAATTGGTCCTCTCCCTATCCATTAGGGTTACTTAACTAAAACACGTTCACATTCAGTTTTCATCAGAAAAGTCTTGAGTAACAGAAAAATGGATCAAGGGAGAGAAACCAATTTACTTGTGGAGATTAGGGATTCATTTAGGGCTTTTTCATCTTCCCCAAACAACCAAGTACACTTTCTAAGTGTGAGAATTATGTGAAGAAAAGTGAATTTTTAGTTGTCAAGGCTTTTTCATCTTCTTTGAAATTTTTCCAGTGATCCATTTCAAGATTACTTTTTTACTGAATAAAGAGGATGAGAAGCCAGAAAAGCCAGAATCACTAGTTTTAAAGTCATCCCAGCCGATAAAATCATGTGAAGCTGTTGTAGAAGAGGAGACGCTTAACAGATTAGGGAAGAGTATAATCCATAGAGCAAAAGGTTGTTTTGATGTTGAGTGGTTAAATGAAAACTTCAGGTCTCAAGGAGTGTATGAAGTAAATGCAAGAAAATTGTCTGGTAAGCATTTCTTGATTGAGTTTGAAAATGAAGAGATTTCGAAGACTATGGAAGAAGATGGGTGGTCTTGGTTGGGGCAATGGCTCTCGGATATTGCTCCTTGGTCAAAAGATTTCTCAGCAAATTGTAGAAATGTTTGTCTGCATTGTTACGGATTACCAGCTCATGCATGGAACTCCTATACTTTCAACAACATCGCTTCACTATGGGGTGAGTTGTTATATATAGATGAAGATCCATGGCTATCAAAGGATTTAAGCAAATGAGTGATATTTGTTAGAACTGATTGTCTGGACAAAATTGAGGAATTTATTGAAGTGGTCCATGATAATATGAGTTTTTTTGGTTAGGATTTCAGAGGTTGTTTCAGATTGCTTCACTAGTCATACAAGATCTGATTGGCGGCCTAACAACAAAGACATAATACAAGATTCTTGTTACCAATCAAGGTCCATAGCAGTAGATGTTGATGGCACCAACGACGCTTTAGAAGATGAACAGTTTGTTCAGTGATGTGAAACCAGCTTAGGTTCAGCTGGTGACGACGACATAGTTGGTAAAACTTTGGAAATGCCAGAGGAAAATGACAGGTGTAGAGAAGAGGGGTGTTTGGGGATGAGATAACAGCAGGAAACACGGGGTACAACGCAGTAAATTCCTAAAAAGATGTGGATCTGATTCCTAGAAGAGAAGGGCCCCATATCAGTGATTGTAGGGCCAATGAACAGGTGGAAAATGCGAAGGATATGGGAGCTTGGGAGAATGGCAGAGATGTTATTAATGAATTGAACATGGGTCATGGACGATTGGTCTTGGAGGACGGTCTTCAGGATGATTTGTCTTTACAACATGTAGGCTTTAATGGTTCTATGGGCTGTAAGGAATGGCACAATATGAATAATGGGCTTGGTCAGTTACCTACTGATGGGGAGGATCAATTAGTGTCGAACAAAAATTCCTGCAAGGGCCGTTAGTTGAGATCTGTCAGCAGGAAAAGAGGGGTAAAATCCCTTATTGAAATCGAAGCGGCCTTCTACAACAAGTTAGACCAAAAGAAATTCTCAAGAGGAAAAAAAGTGAGAAAGAACAGGAAGAGTGTGAAGAGCAGCACTGTTGATAATGGAGTTGTTAATGAATCGTTAACAGACGGTGATTTTCAAAACAGGAGAGAGATTTTAAGAAAAGAAGCAGCCGATACATGGGAGATCGGAAATATGCTAGGGATGACAGCAACCTGTGAAGACGAGTTGGTCATTGAGAAGCTAATGGATCTGGAAATGAGAAAGGATCGAGCTGTGTAAATAGCAGGAATCCAAAATGGATGAGATCTCTATTTCGGTGAGACAACATATTTGGGAGAATAACATTTTTGATTGGTTGTTTTCTGCTTCGAATGGGAATTCTGGAGGCTTACTAATGGCGTGGTTAGATGGTTAATGTTGAAAGCTGCTGAAAATTTAGTTTTATGTTATAGTTAGATGGTTGTTTGAAGATTTATGATTCGAATGAAGTTTGTGGCTTTTGTATGAGTTGCACTGCTTTGCTGTCAGAGCTAGTATGATTTTCGTCCATTAATGGTTGAAGCGGTGGAAATCTTTACTTCTGAAAGTTTCTGATATTTTTGCTCAAGACTTGAAGTTGAAGGGTTTTTAATATATGCAGGTTTACTTATTATGGAATGAAAAAGTATGGAGCCCATTACTCATTCACGTGACAAGGAGGATGAGATTTTGGAAGATGACGAACTTGACTTCAAATTTGATAGAGAATGTGTTGTTTCTGAATGTTGGCATTTGAATTGTATAATTTGGGTTTTATTTTTGGATGAGGAAAATTTCAAAACAAGAGTGTGCTAAAAAAATGATGAATTTTGATGGACAGTGGTGACTTTGGTGGGGTGGTGATGAATTTGGTCAGTGGTTTTGATTGCAAGTTATGATGTTTGTAGTAAGACTGTTTTATGTACTTGTATAACTATTATTTGGTCCGGGGCTGCAATGGGGATAATTCTGGTTTGGTTTACAGTGTAGCTTATTGTGGGTGGTGTTGAGGTGTTTGTTTTTAAATTGCTCTGCTTTTGTGGAGGTTGCTTCAAGAAGCTTATTTGGATGAGTGGTTGGATTCTCCTAGGTTTTTTACAGGGGATGATTTTTTGGCTTTGGAGGATTCACTGTTTAGGTTCATAGGATGCAGGCTAGTTTAGATGTTATAATAGAGCCCTCATAATTGGCCTTCAAGGTTATGGCAAACTGCACGAGTCTCGCTATTCGGATGAGTGATTGGAGTCTCGCTATTCTCGGCAGCCTAATTGAGAAGCCATGAAAAAGTTCAGAAAAACATACTGTTGTTTTGGCAGCAAATTGACGATCTCCTGGCTCTATTCTGATTTCTACTCGTTTGGTGCCTTTGAGTTTTTATATTAGATGACTTGGTGTGGCAATGGAAGTTGTGTTTTCGGTGGTTTAAATTGCCTTTTAAGGTTATTAACTTGTAAGGATGGGTGTAACTGTCAAAATAATTCATTCAAAAAAATATGTAAATTAATATATAAATCCAATGCAAATAAAACTTTTATCGGCATTTTAAAATGCCTGAAAAAGCTTTTTAAATATAATGGCATTTTAAAGCGCAAGTAAAAACCATGTCGGCAAATACAAACACTATTTCGACATTGGTGGTCAGGCCTGCCGGAAACTTTTTACTGACACTCGCCTAGCAAGCGGTCAACCGGCGGTCAATGAACTGCCGCGATACCAATAGGGGCAATTTTGTGGTATTTTACCGGCACTTACAAATGCCGGTAAAAGCGAGTTTTCTTGTAGTGTGTCCAGATATGCATCGAACATGAGTGTAGGCCACAGGTACTTTAAGAAAAATGAAAAATCGGAGCAACATAGCATTGAAACATCATCTTACCATCTAAATTGAAATGGATCTCTAAGTAAAATAGGAATTAAGCAACATAGTATGATAAGCTCATTTTTTACAACATGAAGCATATACTATTTTATAAAGTATGCCTTGTTCTTAACATCATATGCAGCTCTTCACACAGATGTTACTAGTCTGTCATTTTTCCTCATGGTTTTTGGTATTTGATTCAAGCACTGAGTGATTTCCAGTGATGTAATCAACAAATAAGTATGGGATGCTAGATTCGTGTACAAAAAATGTTGTACAAATCAATCATTTTGTCACTTAATAGTTCATCCTTACTTATGATAGCCATAACATTTGTTGAAAAAAGGGGTAGAAAAAATAAAATTAGAAAAGGGGGAGCACATCATCTACAGGTTGTTATAATTTAAGTTGGCATTCCAACCTTCAATATCTTGCCTATTGATGCATCCAAGAAGTCTGGAAATGACAAAAGTCGCAGTGTATGTCCCTGAAAAGAACTCTCGTCAATTAGAGTTCATTAGGTTGATTTCAAATATTAAGTACCACAAAGTAGAAAGAAGGAACTCTCACTCACCATTGTTGCAGTGTTAAAAAACTATTCGAGTAAACATACTATATTGTGGTGATTCAAGAAATTGCATCACCTAGAAAGAGCCTCAGCTGTCAGTATACAGCAGCCCAAAGATATGTAAGCTGCAATAAAACAAGGAATAAGCAGAACACATAACTTACCTTCGAAATTGCAATAGCTTCATCCAAACTGGGAGGTGGCGTGTCAATTAGTTCTCCCAATTTCAGCTCTCCTAACTTCATAAGTCAAAAGAGAAGCACCAGATGCAGAAATCATGACTTTAGAATCAGAAAAATTCAGAAGAATAAACCAGGGATACCTGGATGGGAAATTCATGTGGCAAAAATTTCGCATTTCTACATGGTTTAGCATCTTAAACTTGCCATGTTGCTGTGGTTTTGAGTGTCTGCGTATGCATGAGCATATGAGTATGCGCACATGCTGTTGTGCATATTTGCCACATCACTAGTCCTCACAAAAGGAGCAATTGAGAGTGGCATGAAACACACAAAAAGCATGCAACTCCAACCAAATAAAAGTTTTAGGGCATTTAGAAGAAACTTTGCTTAAAACAAAGATTAATGGCCAAAATGCAACCAGTGAGGCGACCATCCATGGCATTACATGGTGCAAATTTGATCAAAGGACTATTTAGTAACTTAAGTTGCTATGCTCATACGTATAGATAAAGCTTCACCTGTACTACAAGAATCCCGAGGCCCATGCCATCCATGAATTCTTTGACCCCAGTTCCACCATTGTTCTTAGCTGCATCTCGAAATTCTTCCCTAGCCTTCTCTGGGTTTATCTGTGTTAAAGCTATAAATTTAATTTACTGAGTATACAGGGCAAAAAAAAAAAAAAGCCCATCAAAACAATAAGTAGCAGATAGTTATCTCTTACAGAATTCATGATCTCAAGGATTACATGCAACAAATAAAAAAGAATCTTCAAAAGAACAACTGAGGGAAACTTGATTACGAGTTTATTCCACATATCTCAAGGGCAAACAAGGGAAAGTCGGGTCCTTCAACTGGTACTAGTGTCCCTCCAGTCAAATCCTAGATTAAAAAAGAACAAATAGACTGAGCCCAAACGAAGATAAATGCAAGGAGGAAAGTATTGGAAAAAAAAAAAAAAAAAAACAAGGGAGTGGATTTAAACCTGAGCAAAAGAATCACTCAAGGAATGAGCTGGATCAGTTGAAAGTTGAAACCACCAGAGTGTGGTGTCCATGATTTGCAAATTTTACCGCTAGTGAAGCAGCGCAACTCGTCTTTCCTACACCTCCCTTGCCACCTAGCATGTAATACTTACGTTGGGTCCCAGAAACCATGTCATCAAACCCTGCAACATCTTCTACTGGAGCAGCCACATATCTCACTGCACACAAATATACAGATGATCTACGTTGATTAGACATTTCATTTTTTTTTTAAAATATTCAGTGTACGACACTCCGGACATGGGTATGGAGATATGATTCTCCACGGACCCTCCAAATACATGGAAATCTAAAAAAAATTGAACATACCCGTGTCGAAAACATACCCGTATCCGACACTCATATCCAAGTCTAAATAACATGCCGAATGATATCTCCAGCTCCAATATGCTTGTATTTTTTATAAGGAAAATACAACAATGGCATGAACTATTCTTCATCTATTGAGAACAATTTTCTAAAACACTAAGCATCGTGGCATAACAAAAATTTCAATTATCACAATCCTACTGCCTCCTATAAAAGTTCAGGAATTCATTCACTAGAGTGATTCCAAAAATACTCAACTTTCACTTTATCTTGTAGTAGTTCTCTAAGTACAAGATTTGATCTCAAACAAGCAGAACGCAAACACAACTAGTCACTATCTTCCCATTTCTAGAAACCTCCTCATCTCAAACATGAAAAATATCATTTCAAATAATTTCTTCTTCCTTGTATTTTTTTTATAAGGAAAATACAACAATGGCATGAACTACTCTTCATCTATTGAAAACAATATTCTAAAACTCTAAGCATCATGGCATAACAAAAATTTCAATTATCACAATCCTGCTGCCTCCTATAAAAGTTCAGGAAAGAAACGTGTATCGAATTTGAGGTTCATTCACTAAAGTGATTCAAAAAATATTCAACTTTCACATTATCTTGTAGTTGTTCTCTAAGTACAGGATTTGATCTCAAACAAGCAGAACACAAACACATCTAGAGTCACTATCTTCCCATTTTAGAAACCTCCTTATCTCAAACATGAAAATATCATTTCAAATACTTTCTTCTTCCTTGCCTTCCTCCTTATAATAATGAAAATCTCATTCCAGCTCCAACATACATCACTTTCACCCAAGGAAAACACCACAATTGCATAACCTACTATTATTCCATTGAACAAAATTCTCTACATTATGGCATAAAATAAACTTCACTTAGCACATCTAATTGCCTCCAATAAAAGTGCAGAAAAGAAAAGCCTGTTAAAGAGAATTCCTTCACTAAACTATTCCATCATTAATCAACTTTCACATTCTATTGTCATTGTAGTAACTTTATTTTGTCCGGATCAAACCTGGGGCCCAGATCACATCCCGAGTCAAGCTCCGAATTAGTTTCGAGTTTAATTTTTGAATCCAATTTAATGTTGTTCTTTTCATGTTATTATTTTTATTTTATTTTTTATTTTTATTTTTATTTTTATTTTTTATTTTTATTTGCTTTTTGCGGGCCTGAAGACTCGGACCGTTTGCAAGGCCAAATAGAATCTTATCGAGCCGGGCCTGTTGGCCTAGCAGGCCAAATGGGCCTGCTGGCCTAGGCTAGCAAGCAGGCCCAGGCCAGGCAGCCTGCTACCCTAGCCACCCCCCTTACACGCCACCACCCCCACTGCAGCAGTCACTCTCTGCTGCCAGACAGCCCACCCTAGCCCAAAGCAACCCTAGCCCTTTCCCCCCACTCCAATGCCCTACCTAACTTCATCTACACGCCACTGCCCCAGGCCTGCTGCCCTAGCCCCCAGGCAGCCATCCTCTTCACGCCACCACTACCTTAAAAGGTCCCCCTTCTCCTCCTTACCCTGTTTACGAAAGGCCATCAGCCAAGGACTCAAAAAAAAAAAACCCCATAGCCATCAACCCTCACCCAAACAATAGACAGCCAAAAAACAAAAAACCTAAACTACAATCACCCAGCAGCCAACAAAAAAAAAAAAAAAATCATTTTTCAGGTTTAGATCTAGCTTTTGGGTTTAGGTTTTCGAAGAATCTGGGTTCAGATTTAGGAAAAGGGGGGTTAGGGGGCGAAATCTAGAGATTTTGGATGCCAACGATCGACGACCGACGGTGACCTACGATGGCCGGTGTGGCGGACCGTCACCTGAAACTGGGTTTTTAAGGTTTGGTTGAAAGAGATTGGAGATTGAGAGAGAGGGGGGAATAAGTAGAGAGAGATGGAAAGTCTAAAAGTAAGGGAAAAAAGAAGAAAAAAAGGGTTTATATACTGCTACCGAAACGGCGGCGTTTCGCCTGGGAGAGGGTCGGCGCGCTAACTCGGATCCAACTCGGGGTCTGCGCGCCTAACCCGGTTCAGGCCAAAAAAGAAAGAAAAAAAAAAAGAAGAAAAAAAAAGAAAAAGAAAAGGAAGGAAAAGGCCTGCAAGCCCATCATAGCAGACCAGCCCACCAAATCCGGGTCCAAGTTCCATCAAATTTGGCCAGGCTTCAAATCGAAAATTGGGTAAAATTTATTTTCCTTTTTATTTTTGTTTATTATTTATATAAATATTGTAGCACACTTAACATATTTTATTATTATTTTTGTTTTCTTTATTGAAATGTTGTGGCATGTTTTAATATACTTTATTATTTTTGTTTATCGTTTATTTAAATATTGTAGCATGTTTTAATATATTCTTTGTTTGTGTTTATTATTTATCTAAATATTGTAGTATGTTTTAATATATCTTATTATTCGTGTTTTAATGTTGTAGCAAGTTTAATACATTTCATTATTGGTGTTTATTATTTATTTAAATGTTGTAGCATGTTTTAATATATTTGTGTTTTAATGTTGTAGCATGTTTTAATATGTTTTATTATTTGCGGTTATTATTTAATTTAAATGTTGTGGCATATTTGAATAGATTTTATTATTGGTGTTCATCATTTATTTAAAGGTGATGGGTTTGTTGTATAAGGTTTAAAGTATTATAATGAGAAATTAATTTTAATAAACAAAACATAAGGATAAAAATGAACGCGAATTACCGACGACGGAATTTAAAGGATGTCACAGTAGTGATTCCTAAGATATCTCGAGGTGAGGGAATCTCGTTATATATCACCACAAGTAGTGGGAGTATTTGACAATTTTCTCAATACGAAAATTTGTTTTCATTATGGAAATGACCAAAATAATATATAAATGGAAATGAATATTTATGTGCTCGATATTTTTCCATGCTCGTTTTTTATGATATGCCTAGTATGTTTAATCGTATAATTATGGATTTAATCACATGCTTATATGCTTAACTGTATGCACCCCATGTTTTTAAATATTCGCATCATACGCATTTAAATAAAAAAAATGTGAGTGTAAATTGCCGAAGACGGAATTCGAACGATGTCGCTGTAGTGATTCCTAAGATATCCCGAGGTGAGATGATCTCATTAAATGCTACCAAAAGTATTGAGAATATTTAACAAGTATTCTCGATAAAAGGTTTATGTTCGCTTTCATTTTACAAGAAAATATGACAATTCCTTTTAGTAATAAACATGTTTTGAAAAATAAATAAAAAGAGGATTGATTTCAAATACCAATGTCAAGTCCATTAAATCGAGGTTTAGAATAATACATGATTAAATGGTACCGTTTTTAACGAGTATCGTGGGGATGCTAATACCTACTCCATACGTAACCGTACTCCCGAACCCGTCATTATTTTTCTCTGATTTTGAATCGCAGACTTCAAAAATGGTCTTTTTAAAAGGTTCTAATTAATTTTAAAATTCTTTTTCAAAGATGCATTTTCTCAGGTGGCCAATCACACCTAATCAAAAAAGATTGTTGGCGACTCCATTTTGTGCTTTAAAATCGTCTAGCGGTCGAAAAAATCGTTATGACAGCTTGGCGACTCCACTGGGGAATTTTTTAGAGTCGAGCCATTAATTAATCATGTGTTGTCTTAAGTTTTGATTTAATGGATTTAATTGATATTTAATTTTAATTCCTTTAAATTTTTTTATATATTATTATTTTTTATTTTGCTTGCATTCATGTCTTAATTTTTGTTAATTCTTTATTTATGCTTTTTAATTATCTTTATTTTATGCTAATAATTGTGGGGCATTTAAGATAGGGGTATTGAACTGAATAAATGGTGGTTTGTTCCCTCATGCACACACTTACACGCGCATTGCATAACATGAAGCCCTTATACTCGGGTTTCCGTCCTTTTAGGTGAAAATAAAGTAACTACGCTCTCGTGAGTAATAACCTCCGCATGGTCTAGTGAAACACTTTCGGAGTAATAAAGTACCTACGCTTTCGTGAGGTGATAACCTCCGCATAAACTTGTAAAATATACTCAAACAAATTGAACCCGTTTAAATCAGGGTGCCTTATCAGCCTTCATGGGTGACAGTGAGGAGCAATTTGGGGCCTTTTAGAACCCGATTTAACCTCATATAGTGAACCATATGAAGCCAACCATAGGTAGAGCCATTCCCGTCTTTTATAAAAATTACCTAAAATTAAGCCCACGAGAGAACTTTTATTGCGAAAACTTGTAGATAAGGCCAATAAAACAGGAAATTAGTATATTTTTTTAGAAGTTATTTCAATTTGATTTTGTTTCTTTTCCCTTATTATTTTGAAAAGTAAAAAAACCTTTCGTACTCATGTCTTTGTTATACATTTTTGAAAAAATTAAGTTTTTTTTAGTTACCTTTCTCTAATAAAAAAGAAAAAAAATTCTTCTTTGAAAAAAACAAAAAATGAAAGATGAGTGTGAAAAAAAGTAATAATGAGAAAAAAAGAGTTTTTTTGTTGTTGTTGTTGTTAGAGTTGAGAAATAAAAAAAGGATTCTTTTAGTTTTGACCTTTGAGAAAATATGAAGAAAATAAAAATTTATGAGAGGAAATAATTTTTAAGGTTCTTTTCTGAGGATTAGGAAATGAGATTCGTTGTGTTCCATGAAAAAAGAGTCCAGCAAAGACGAATAAATTTTGAATCGTTTATAAGATTCAGTGAAAATCTCAAAGAATGTGTTGTTGAAAATTCTAGAAAGAAGATAGCTAAAAAAAAAATGATGTTAGGATCTTCCTTAATCTTTTCGTTGCATTTTGCATAGGTTCATATCATTTGAGGCATTGTACATATAAAAATTCATTTCTTCAAGCATCTTTGCATTTTATACATTTCATAAATCAGTCATCATTACATTCATGCATTTGTGAATAGGTCATGCATAGTTATCATCATATGTTTGGTTTCATTTCTGTCAATAAATAAAGTGTGATAACATTGAACTCATTTATTAGTTGCATCAAAGATGTCCAAAGTATGGGGAATGGATTGGAGGAACGAATTGATGTTTTGGAGCGCAATCAGGAAGAATTTAGGCATGATATCCGAGATGTGAAATAGCAACTCTCCAAGTTGATGAGAATGGTTGAAGATCTTTACAAAGCCAAAGGGGAATCCTCTCAAAGGTCTTCATCGCCTTCGGTGCAACCAAGGCTTGAGAAACAATCGAGCCCAGATCAAAAGATCTCTATTGAATCCTGCATTGGTCAACGCCATTCATGTAAGGAGTTAAGCCTGGACGAAGTTGTGGACAGTATCGTGTGAATAGCCGAATTAGAAGACTCACAGTTTAAGGAAAGATCTCTGAACTCCACCCGACCCTTGGAAACTGTTCCAAATCTGAACTCATGCCCTTGTTCTACTAACATCCAACTTTATTCTCAAACAACAACGAGAGGCCTTTGAGTCCATCCCTACCAGCACAAATTGGCTCAAATTCATACCCATGCCCTCGTCCTGCAAACTTTCAAGCATCCCATTAGGTACATGGGATAGGAACCTCGAAATTTGTGCAAACTTAAAAGACCCAATATCCAAATCCACGCTCTCAGGCTGTTATCATTCGACCACCTTTTCGTCTAACCCTTCCAGTTCAAGCCTTCGCATCGACACCAAATGCCTCTACTCCTAGTCAGTATGTCAGCCAAAAACAACCCAAGGGAAAGACACAGAAGCATTTTGATCCTATTTCCATCAGCTATAAAGAACTCCTTCCTAGATTGATCCAAGGCCATCTTGTTGCTTGTGTGCCTATAGAAACTCTACGCCCACCATATCCTAAGTGGTACAACCCGAACGCAAGATGTGACTATCACGATGGAGTTGCTGGACATAGCATTGAAAACTGTGAGACTTTCAAGCACAAAGTGCAATATCTTATAGATGCCAAGTGGTTCGACCCAACAACACTAATTGATCAAGGACTTGGAAGGGTCGTTTATGATTGGGAGATTGATGGTGATGATGTAATAGGGCTTTGGTCTTTTATGATGTAGTAGGACTTTGATCTTTTCAATAGCCGGCTCTTATAGCCTTAATTAGGATAGGAAAAATAAAATGATTGCAAAGACAGTTTCAACCACTCCAAGTTTTGTAAATATGGATTATGTCTTTGGAACAATGGCATGGAACTGAATCAATATTGCTTTGAATTTACAAGATGTTGATGATTGAGTTCCTCCGATTCTTATTTCCTCTGTGGTATCTTCCTCTGCATTCGCATTCAATCAATTACTTGTCATACCACGCATCTTATACATCCATTCATTGACATTAAGTTCAATTGCGCATAATAATGGCTCCGTCAATGCCAATGATAGAGAAGTCAATATTGTCATTAATAATTTTCGATCTCTAGAGGCAAATAAAAAGGGGATTTTTCTCAATCCCCTAAAATAAAGAGCCATGATGAGAATGAATATTGATAGAGTTCATGTATGCTCTCTAAAGATAGCTTTGGTTTTCTGTTTCTTTAAGATAACACCAAAAAGTGAAATGGGAGAAGATTTTGCTATCCGACTAAAACAAATGGAACAAGTGCAGAAGGAGATAGCTGAACGATCCTCGCAAACGATGCAGATGACTCAAGAAATTGGAAAAATGAGAGAAATTGTGGGAGAATATTTCACACAAAAAAGTAATCAACCTCAAGAGTGTGGTAATTCGGGAAAGAATGCTCAAGACCAGATTTTTGATCAGGTTCATTCACAGTTAGTTCAGAGTCAAAAGACAGAGATAGAACCAGAGTATACCCAATTGGAAGAAAGGATTCGAGCTGTTGATGGTGGAGATGAATTTAGTGCAGAGAAGCTACTTTTGATCCCTGACGTGGTCATCCCGCCGAAATTCAAAGTCCCAGAGTTTGAAAAATATGATGGATTTAAGTGCCCTGAAACACACTTAGCCGCATATTGTAATAAAATAGTGGGGCATGCTCATAATAAAAAACTGCTTATCCATGTTTTTCAAGAAAGCCTGACAGGGGCAGCATCTAAATGGTATTATCAGCTGAAAAAAAGGCCAAATGCACACCTAGAGAGACTTAGCTCGGGCATTCTTGGAACAACACAAACACATGTTGGAAGCAGCTCCAGATCGATTGACACTTCAGAACATGAAAAAGGGGCCCAACAAGAGTTACAAGGAATATGCTTGTAGATGGAAATCTGTAGCCTCGTAAGTCTGACCACCTCTTACCAATAGAGAAATGAATGCTCTGTTTGTGGATACTTTCCCACATCCATACTATGATAAGTTGATCGGCAATGCTTTTTCGGAGTTCGCAGACATATTATTTTCCATGGGTAGGATCGAGGATGGCATAAAAAAGGGGAAAATTGTGGATACTGATGCAAGAATTGCTATCGAGAAAAAGGGTAGCGTTGCTAGTGAGCATGGTCAAGTCATAACCGTCGAAGGTAGAGATGAAAGAAAGTTCAGTGCAATGTAAGAAGATCCTTTTGGTGGTTATCTACATCCCCAACCCTATATTGACCATTGGCCTCAGCACGGTCAACATCATGCTTCAATGTCTTTCACACCACCCCAAGCTTTCACTATGCCGAATGACTCGAAGGTTGATTCAGTCTATTCTCAGGGCAATAAGCGAAAAAAGGCAAAGGTGTACCATTCGCTTCCGATGACCTACACAGAACTTCTTCAATTGCTTGTCCAAAGTAATATGATCTCCATTGTACCTGCAAAGCCCAGGAAATCTCATTTCCCGAAATGGTATGATCTCAATGCCACATGCGAATATCATAATAGGGTTAAATAGCATTCCACGGAGAACTGCACTGCATTCAAGGACAAAGTTCAAGCTGTAGAAGATGCAAACCTGGCAAAGTTCAAAGAGTTCATTGATCCTTATCAGGGACGACAAGGTTAAGAGCCATTTGTTGTCAGGATAACATGCCAGTCAGGGGCGGTCCTTAACCTTGGTTTAAATTTTGTACATATTTTCACTTTGGTTGGAATGAATGAACTTTAAATTGCAAGCATCATACATCGTACCTCATTCGAAGTTTGGATTTCTCCTTGAGCTTTGTTTTTAGTATTTTTAAACGAAAAATTAAAAATAAAAATTCATATAGATAATTTTTTGTTTTGAGAATAAAAAGGATCCTTCTTTGAAAAGTGAAAAGAGTTCCGAAAGAATTGGTGATCATCATAGGGAATAGACTGATCCTAGGAAACAACTCATCTTCATATGTACCCAGATCACAGACCAGTTGATTAAAGATTACTCAAAACTTCCCAAAGAGTAACCTTTATCGAGGTCATGAGTAATATTTGAAAAACTTTTCGTGGATTCCTTGAAAGTCAAGCAAACAGAACACTCTTCCACAATATCTAGATTTGGTAGTTCAATATGAGTTAAAATTATGCCATATTGTCAAACCTAGCAAAACTTCTCAAAGATTTCATAATGCAAAAACCTAGGCTCTTTTCCCAAAGACCTCGATTTATGAGCATAAAAACCAGAGAATGAACCAGAACACCATTTCTTTCCCTATCTGTTGGAAACACCTTGAAGAAATTGAAATTTGAATTACCTTTTTCAACAAGAAGCTTAACGATGAAACATGAGATATTCCTTTAGAACAAGATTCCTATATACCAAAGGATTTTCATTTGAATGGCAAATCAAAATAGGGCATCATTTGTGGTTAAAGATAAATCACGCTTGAATTTTTTGGGGCATGCAGCAAAAAAAAAAAACACAACAACAAAAAAAGAAAAAACTATTTTTATATCATGCATATGAGAATTCGAATGATTCCAAGTGAAATGAAATTCTGATTATCTATTCCCCTGAGGATTGCTTTTCAATGCGAATATTCATACTTGATATGAGAAATGGTCATTTTTCATCTCTCTTTCACAAAAAAAAAAATAAAATATCCATAGTACCCCTTTTGAGCCTAAAGAATTCTTTTTCTTTGAACCTTGATCAAGGATCACCCTCCACACTAGGGGGCAAATACGAGGAAGGAGCTTTTTCAAAGATCATGGAGAAACGAGTCCTAGCTCAAAGATAGATACAAGAGCGAATTAAGCTCCCAAATAAATATGAGCTCACAAAGTCAAAGTGGAATTACAAAAAGAAAAAAAGAAGAAAAAAGAAATGAGAAAAGGATGGCAAAATGAAAGCAAAGAATAAAGAAAAACATAAGCAAAAGTCAGAAAAAGGAAAGAGAAGTTTAGAAAGATCAAATGTTTGAAAGGGAATCTTCCTTAAGAAATGATCATTAATCTAATTACCCTTAAAAACATATTTTGGGCCTATTTATCCTTTCTTGCTGAACCTCGAACCTTGGCCTACGTTACGTGCTTTAAAAGTCCATTTTGATCAAGCGTGGATATCTAACTTGAAGAGTTTTTTCTCAGATTTTATCCCATATTTTTAAATTATCATTTCATTATGGAAGAATTTAGAATTCTCAGATGCATGATGAAACAATTAAAAAAAAAAAACAAGAAACAATGAGGCTCTAGGGTGAAAACCCAAAAACGGACAGTCTAGAGCAGAATAAGAAAAAAATTTGATGTCACTCATGGTATTGCCGAAGCCATGACAAAAGAGGAAATCATTTTGAAGAAATTAAGGAACATCAAGAAACTCCTAGATATCAAAAAGGGACAGCTCTTTTAGGGAATTGACTTTGAAAGTTAAAACTGTTTTCCCTTCCAAATTGATCTCCCAACGTTGAACATGTCATGGCTAAGGCTAACACCAATCAAAATGCCATATTTAGAGATTGGAGGATTTTTGAAATTTAAGCTTTTTTCAACAAAAAAAAAGTCTGGTTTTTAAGGAATTCATGTTTTGAGAAAACTTACTCACGAGTTGAGATAAAGGGGCATTCACCTTCTTCTCATTGTCAAGTTATGAAGCTTCAACAGAAAAATTCAGACATTATTGCATCAGTCCATTGACCTTGTTGTATTAGACCATTCCAATTAATCGAGAAAGTGGAGTTGATTTCTCATATCGCCTAAAAATATCTTTAATGGTGATCACCAATTTTTTTGAAAAACGTAAAATTCACATGTTTTGAAGAAATAAAATTGACATGTTTTGAGAAGAACAAACTTAAATTGAGATATGGATATGTTTTGGCAAAAAAATAAAGTTTACATTCTACAGGGGTACGAAATTTTGAATTCTTACTTACATAAAGTTTGACTCTATGTTTCGATCTTGGCCAGGAAACCGAAAAGAAAGAATTCGCTGGGGCAAGAAACATGTTGGAAATAGAAAATTCATGTGATTTCTTCGACAAGATGACAATGAATGAGGAAACCTTACCAAGACACGAGGGAAAAGGGAGATGATCAATTCTCTCAACATTTTCTTCATGAGAAATGATGTCATGAGCATTCATGCATCACATAATGAACATTTGCATCTGCATCTTTGTAGGTTGCATCAATATAATTGATCATTGCATTTGTTAATTCGGAAATCATGGAAAAGATGAGAGGAAAAAGAAGATAGGTTTGTGAAAACAGAGAAAATAAAAGTTGAGGAAAAGAAGAAAGAAATATGAGAGGTTGGCTTTAGGATTAGAGAAAAAAGTTTGTCAGAGTAAAAGCAAAGGAAAAAAGGCTGTTCTGGAAAAAAATGAGAAATTTTTGAAACATTGAAATGGAAAAGTTTTGAGAATTTTTGAATATGAAGAAAAGAAAAAAAAAATAGAAATGAATATTTTAAAATGTTGAGACTTTTGTGAATGATAAATTTTTAAAGTTGTGGAGCCCCGAAAGAGGATTTTTTAATTTTTTAAAATTGTGGAGCCTCGAAGGATGAGTTTTCAAAAGAAAGATTATTAAGCCCAACATAAGCTGGCACGTTATGTTGTAAGCCTAGTTGAAGTCGACATTTTAGTTGGTTAAGCCCAACGTAAGCTGACACAGTTATGGTGTAAGCTCAGTTGAAGTTGGTATCTTAGTTGGTGAAACCCAATGTAAGCTAACACAGTTATGGTGTAAGCCCAGCTGAAGTTGGCATCTTAGTTGGTTAAGCCCAATGTAAGCTGGCACAGTTATGATGTAAGCCCAGCTGAAGTTGGCATCTTAGTTGGTTAAACCCAATGTAAGCTGGCACAGTTAAGGTGTACGCCCAGTTGAAGTTGGCATTTTAGATGTTTTTAAGCCCAAAGTAAGCTGGCACCAAAAGGAAGTAAGCCCAATGTAGTTGGCATTTTAGATGTTTTAAGCCCAATGTAAGCTGGCACAGTTATGGTGTAAGCCCAATTAAAGTTGGTATCTTAGTTGGTTAAACCCAACGTAAGCTGACACAATTATGGTGTAAGCCTAGTTGAAGTTGGCATCTTAGTTGGTTAAGCCCAACGTAAGCTGACACAGTTATGGTGTAAACCCAGTTGAAATTGGCATCTTAGTTGGATAGGCCCAACTTAAGCTGGCACAGTTATGGTGTAAGCCCAGTTGAAGTTGGCATCTTAGTTGGTTAAGCCCAACGTAAGCTGGTACAGTTATGGTGTAAACCTAGCTGAAGTTGGCATCTTAGTTGGTTAAGCCCAATGTAAGTTGGCACAGTTATGGTGTAAGCCCAGTTGAAGTTGGCATTTTAGATGTTTTTAAGCCCAATGTAAGCTGGCACCAAGAGGAGTTAAGCCCAGTGAAATTGGCATTCAGATGAGGTTAAACCCAATGTAAGCTGGCACCAAGAGGAAGTAAGCCCAGTGGAATTGGCATTTATATGAATTTAAGCCCGATGTACCTGGCACTAAGAGAAAGTAAGCCTAGTGAAGTTGGCACAAGATAAGATGGGCCCCGGGGCTTCCTCGATGCGTTTTCTTTTCTTGCAAAATCAAACTTGTTTCCTTAAGACGAGTCGAACCTTGGTATGTTAGTCAAGGAAATCAATTTAAGGCAAATCCCTTATTTTACAATCTATATATGAAAAAATGAAAAAATAAAAAATAAAAAAGAAAGAACGAAAAAAAAGAAAAAAAGAGTTTTGTATGGATCCATGATCCCGGACAAAATTGTTACTTATAACTTTGTCCTTTTTCGATTTTCAAAAATGCACAAAAAGGGTCAGCTGTAGTAACCTAATTTTGTCCGGGTCAAACCCGGGGCCCAGATCACACTCAAGCCCCGAATTAGTTTCGAGTTTAATTTTTGAATCCAATTTAGGCCTCGTTTAGCATTGCTTCTGGCACAGCTTTTGAGGTCAAAAGCTACTTTTCACCGCAAACGCAATGCTAAACAGATAAAAAAAATTGGCTTATGCTGTTAAAACCATGGTTTGAAAAACCAAACCAAAAAGTCAAAAAATATAGCTTTTGGGCTTTAAAAGCTGGCTTTTGGATAAAATGACTTTATTATCCTCACATCTCTACACTTTTATTATTTTAAACATATCTTTTTTTGACATTTCAATTTCCTACAACACTTTTTCACAGCAATGCTAAACACTTAAAAGTTTTTAAACCACACTTTTTCATCATACTTTATAAACACACTTTTTCCAACTCGAGCTTTTTCCAACCCAAGCTTTTTCCAACAGCAATGCTAAACTAGCCCTTAATGTTGTTCTTTTCATGTTATTATTTTTTATTTTTATTTTTAATTGCTTTTTGCGGGCCTGAAGGCCCGGACCTTTTGCAGGGCCCGATAGAATCTTATCGTGCCGAGCCTATTGCCCTAGCAAGCCAACTAGGCCTGCTGGCCTAGTAGGCCAGTGACCCAGGCCAGCAGCAGGTAGGCCCAGGCCATTGGCCTAGGCCAGTAGCAAGCAGGCTAGGCAGCCTGCTGCTCTAGCCACCCCTCTTACACGCCACCACCCCCACTGCAACAGCCACCCTAGGCAGTCACACTCTGCTGCCAGATAGCCCACCCTAGCCCTTTCCCCCTACGCCAATGCCCTACCCAACCCTATCCACACGCCATAGCCCCAGGCCTGCTACCCTAGCCCCCAGGCAGCCATCCCCTTCATGCCACCACCACCTTAAAAGCTCCCCCTTTTCCTCCCTGCCCTGTTTACGAAAAGCCATCAGCCAAGGACCCAAAAAACAAAACCCATAGCCATCAACCCTCACGCAAACAATGGACAGCCAAAATAAACAAAAAACCTAAACTACAATCACCCAGCAGCCAGCAAACACAAAAAAACAAAACCTTTCGTTTTCAAGTTTAGATCTAGCGTTCGGGTTTAGGTTTTCGAAGAATCTTGGTTCAGATTTAGGAAAAAAGGGGTTATAGGGTGAAATCTGGAGATTTTGGAAGATTTTGGCCGTCGATGAGCGACGGTCGATGGTGACCTACAGCAGTCGGTGCGGGGGATCGTCGCCTGAAATTGGGTTTTTAGGGTTTGGTTGCGAGAGATTAGGGATAGAAATAGGGGGAATAAGTAGAGAGAAAGGGAAAGTTTGAAAGTGAGGGGGAAAAAAAGAAAATGGGTTTATATACTACCGTCGAAACGACAGCGTTTCAGCTGGGAGAGGGTCCGCTCGCGGACCCGGATCCGACGCGAGGTTCGCGCGCCTGACTCGGTTCAAGCCATAAAAAAAAAAAGAAAAATAAAAAGAAAGATAGGGTAGGGCCTGCAAGCCCATCACAGCAGACCAGCCCACCAAATCCAAATCTAAGTTCCATTAGATTTGGGCCAGGCTTCAAATCAAAAATTGGGTAAAATTTATCTTTCTTTTTATTTTTGTTTATTATTTATATAAATATTGTAGCATGCTTAACATATTTTATTATTTTTATGTTTTATTTATTGAAATTTTGTGGCATGTTTTAATATACTTTATTATTTTTGTTTATTTTTTATTTAAATATTTTAGCATGTTTTAATGTATTCTTTGTTTGTGTTTATTATTTATCTAAATATTGTAGTATGTTTTAATATATCTTACTATTCGTGTTTGAATGTTGTAGCAAGTTTTAATACATTTCATTATTGGTGTTTATTATTTATTTAAATGTTGTAGCATGTTTTAATATATTTGTGTTTTAATGTTGTAACATGTTTTAATATATTTTATTAATTGCGGTTATTATTTATTTTAAATGTTGTGGCATATTTTAATAGATTTTATTATTTGTGTTCATCATTTATTTAAAGGTGATGGGTTTTGTTGTAGAAGGTTTAAAGTATTATAATGAGAAATGAATTTTAATAAATAAACATAAGGATGAAAAATGAACGCGAATTACTGACGATGGAATTCAAAGGATGTCACAGTAGTGATTCCTAAGATATATTGAGGCGAGGTAATCTCGTTATATATCACCACAAGTAGTGGGAGTATTTGGCGATTTTCTCTATACGAAAATTCGTTTTCATTATGGAAATAACCAAAATAATAAGTAAATGGAAATGAATATTTACGTGCTCGATATTTTGCCATGCTAATTTTTTATGATATGCCTGGTATGTTTAATCGTATAATTATGTATTTAATCACATCCTTATATGCTTAACCGTATGCACCCTATGTTTTTAAATATTCGCATCATACGCATTTAAATAAAAAAATGTTGATGTAAATTGCCGACGACGGAATTCGAAGGATGTCGCAGTAGTGATTCCTAAGATATCTCGAGGTGAGAGGATCTCATTAAATACTACCAAAAGTATTGAAAATATTTAACAAGTATTCTCGATAAAAGGTTTATGTTCGCTTTCATTTTAAAAGAAAATAATGATAATTCCTTTTATTAATAAACATGTTTTGAAAAATAAATAAAAAGAGGATTGATTTCAAATACCAATGTCGAGTCCATTAAATCGAGGTTTAGAATAATACATGATTAAATGGTACCGTTTTTAACGGACGTTGTGGGGATGCTAATACTTTCTCCATACGTAATGGTACCTTCGAACCCGTCATTATTTTTCTCTGATTTTCAATCGTAGACTTCAAAAATGATTTTTTTAAAAAAGTTTTAATTAATTTTAAAATTATTTTTCAAAGATACATTTTTTCAGATAGCCAATCACATCTAATCAAAAAAATTGGTGACGACTCCATTTTGTGCTTTAAAATTGTCTAACGATCGAAAAAACTGTTCATTGCCCAATGAGTACATAATTTGGCCTCAAACAAGCTGAAAAAAAAAAAAAAACAGCCTATCACTATCTTCTAATTTCCAGTAACTTTCTCCTTTAATCCATTAAATATATCATTCCAAATCCTTTGCTTTTTCCTTTTAACAAACTTTTAGCTTTAATATCCACTTCCATCCTCCACAAATTACAAACTTTTTATCTACATATCAATTTCTCTACTTTTAAATTAAACCACCCAATGCAGCATCCACTACAATTTGGTGTCAGTTTCTAAAAGAGAGTCAAATTAGAAAGGAAAAAAATCAACTTTTTTTGAAACAAAGTTTGATTCTTAATTTCGGTTGCTCCTTCAACAATTTATTAAACTTATATCACTTAACAATCACACTACTTCTAAACTAAAACTACCCAATATAGCATCCATTATAAGAAGCACAAAAAATGAATCAATCCATAAAAAAACATAAATAAAAGAACACTTTGAAAAGATCAAAATTTTCCTAACAAAAAAGAAAAACAAAGTGAGACCCAAGAAAGATACAATCTTGAAAAGAAGTAAAACAAAGTAAAGGAATCACCTTGAAAAGAGTGGTTGGGTCGTTTTGGTTTGATGGAAAGTGAAGGAAAAGCTGAAGATAGAGAGTGAATTCTGGGTGAAAAAGAAACCAAAAAGCCAACTGCTACCGTTGGATTTCTAGGAGTCAAAATTTTGTGAAAAGAAAAAGAATGTGAAGTAAAAGAAGCATTCCAAGCTGCTGCTTTTTTCATTTTTTTCCTCTGCTTTTTTCCTCTAGTTGTTCTAAGAAGGTAATGAACAGAGGTTTTTTCGTATAGAAACAAAGAAAACTTGGATAGAATATTATAATCAAGACGTGGCTCAATTCGCCTACCCTTTGCCTTTTTCGGGTCTGAGCTAATTTGAAGTTTTGGTTATTTGTTTTTTGGCCAAAAAAGTTTTGATCTTAACTCTTAACAATTTTTTAATTAACACGGATATAAATTAGTTAATTGATAAATTCGTCCATCTCAATATTAAATAATTTTAAATTCAAATTAACAAATTTTGTTATCTATAATCTATAACAATAATTAAAAGTGGTTTCCAAACAATAAGATTGTTCAATTTTATTTTGGATGTTTTGCTTCGGAATAATTAAGTATGGGTATTAAGTCTCTTTGAGGGGTTAATTGAGATATTGCCATTTTTTTAATTTTGATGAAAAAAGGGAAAAAAAATTTATGTGTTCTAGTTGTAAAATAATTAACTATAAAACCTAAATATAAGTGTTTTTTTTTTTTCATTTTCCTTTTCATTATAAATTTTTTTAATGGTTCATTTGAACGAACAAAATTAAAAACAACAATGATCATGACATTTGGAGGTTGACTAAGATGGGTCTATCAATGCCAAGCCACCATTGAGCCAAGGTGCCTGCAGCAAATGCAGTTCATGTGGCAGCATTAAGTGTCAATATTGTAGCCTTGCAAGTGATTCAAAGTATGCATCTTCCAGGTTTGGTGACTTCAGAAAGATCATTGGGTGGAGATCTTAGAAAGTGCCTCTAAAGTGCTTTGGATTGCCAGGGAAAAGCACATTGACATCACGAAAGAGCAAGTCTGATATTCATAATCCACGTTCTGTTGGGGCTGTAAGTGCTTTGGATGATGAGAATGTTTGTCTTAGTTCTCAACTTACAAGTCCTGCAACAGATGTGCTGTTTCTGGTGAAGGTGGGAGTTCCGTACACAACCTGCAAGGTTTTATCCTTTTCTATTAGAAGGTTTCACGATTTTGTCCCACAAAAAACACTTCACAAATATGAATTTAAATCTCTACATATATATTATAACAGATCCTCGGAGTTTTTCGATATGGGATTGGGTGTTACAGAAGGATTGTTAACTCTTCAAATATTGTTACCGAAGAAGGCTAGCTCTTCATGCTGCAATGCTGAAAAACCGTTTTGCAGACACTATTTTGAAAGCTCGGCAGAAGATAATTAGCACACTAGTTGATTATGGTGACAAAGCTGATGCAGTGATGATGCAGCAGCAAAAGGAAAAACTAGAAAGAAGGCAGCATGAAGATTGAAGGCTTAAATCAGAGCTGTTGAAGCTGCAGCAAGAATGAAGTCAGAGGTTGGGTTGAAAAAGCAACGGGAAAGGGAAAGAGAAAGAGAAGCTGATAGGATTGCATTGCAAAAGATGGAAAACACAGCTGGGATTGAACTGAATGTGGAGATTATAAAAGAACTCGAGATTCTGAGTAGATGCTCTCTTTCTCATGGGAATCAATTGCATCAGCTAGGTTTGTTCGTGAAAGATGAATATTTGGAAGATGACGACGAGGCAGTTCTCAATGAAGTTGAAAAAAGAGAAATACTTTCATAGAAATTAAATGTTCAAAGTCTTCATCATCAATGCAAAATTTCACAAACTTAGCTTGTTAATTAGTCTGTTTGAATACCCTTTTCTTCTAGCATTGCTTTTTTTAAATAAAAAAAAAAAATTATTTCAAATTAAACAATGTAAAACTAAACTCTAAATTCAAAGATGCATATGTATCTGAGAAGGTGAATGATTGGTACATGCTGCAAAGGAATTTAACTTGACAGTCAAGTATATATGTTTTTAATCTATAATTTACCGAATTAACTAACAAATTATGTTTAATTGCCAAAAGTGCATAGCTCAGTGGTAGAGCATTTGACTGCAGATCAAGAGGCCACTACTTACATGCAAAAACTTATTTGAAAATAATTTTATTAAAAAAAAAAATTCAATCATGGATATGAAGTTTATAAAATAGAGTAGTATTTATAAAACTAAATAGGACTATCTACTATTTAATTGTCTAAGTAAACATGTTCATGAGTTGAGTTGCGATCCGAAAATAAAGGATTCACTTGCACATCAAGTTATATATAAGCTATCAATAAAGTTTGAACTTAAAATCACTTATGTCAAGATTAAATTTGGCAATCCGTATATTTGTATTATTTTTTCGTGTTATAATCATATTTAAAATGCTATATATTTATATAAACTTTTTTACACGTTAATGTATTCGTGTTGTGTCGCAACCTAAAAAATAACGGCTCATCGCAAGACTTTATTATTCGTTAGATGTGACATTAAAAAATCGAGGAAAAGTCGACTTAATTCCTCTAGAAAAATGAAGGTTTTGAAAATGACCTTAAAAAAGACATGGAGTCGCCACCAATCTTTTTTAGCTAGGTGTGATCGGCCACCTATTAAAACCGGTTTTATAAAATATTTTAAAAATTAATTAAAACATTTTAAAAACCAATTTCAAGTCTGCGTTTTAAACCAGAGAAATCAAAGAAGCGGGTTCGGGAGTCGGTTACGTGTGGGGAAGGATTAGCACCCCCACAACGCCCGTATAAATCGGTACCTTATTAATCGTGTGTTATCTCAAGTCTCGGTAAAAAGTTGGTTTTAAACTTAGTATTTCAAGTTAATTCCCAATTTAAAAATAATTCCATTTTTTTATTGAAAATGATCCGAAATTTATAAATTCAAAATTTTCCTATATTCCCCAACAAACGTGGCAAAATATAGAAATTTTTATTAGTTTTGGAAAACTTTCCGAATCATTCTTCTTTTGAAAGAAAGATATTCCTTTATTAATGATAATTGATGAAATTCCCTCCAGCAAACCCGGTAGAGAACTCATGAATTATTTTAACTCGGGAATATCTTTATTTTTATTGAAAACCATTATCTTTTTGAAAACATTTAAAATAAATGAACATGTATATGCATGACATAAATAAAATGACATAGCAAAATCTAAATAATATAATGCAACCTAAATGACATGGCAAACATGAATGATATGGCATATACATTAAATGAAATGGAATATGAAATAATGCTACCATATAATATGCATGAAAATAAAAATAGAAATAATAGTGCATGAACATAGTATATGCTAAATAATATGACCAAAAAAATGACTAAATAAAAGCATGGGATATCATGAAATATTCCAAATCATATGATAAACCATATAACATCAAAAATATAAATCAAAATAATAACAATATCATAGAAATTATTATAACAAGAATCACATATTATATAAAATGCATGAATATAAAAATGCAATGCATGAAATGTATTTTTTCCTTTAATTAAGGAAATCCGTATATCTAAAAAGATATCCGGCTATCTTAGGAAAATATGTCAAATTAAATATTCTAAAATCAAAATACTTTGTGATTGTTTGAAAATAATTTTGAGAAGCTTGAATTAAAATAAAAACTGGGCTAGAATTTTTTAAATGGCTCTAATTTCCTAAGTTTAAAAAATCCGGACTTGGCTACCCTTAACCCGGGACTTGAAAAACCATTTTTAGAGTTTAAAAAGGCTTATAAATTATCCTAAGTCAGTAGCTAACCCTCCTAATCAGCCCACTCTAAGTAAATTAACCAAAACAGAAAAATGGTTTTTCTTTAAATTCAATTCTGACTCCACTGTCCAGTATTAATCCACGATTTTTTACCCAATTTTTAAAACTTCCAAAAATTCTAAAATAAATACTGGAGACTCAGGACATGTAAAACTACACGAAAACAAATCGGCTTAATTTTCTGATCAAAGATGAATTCCCAGAAAAATCATAGATGTACGAGTTTTTGGAGGAGAAAAAACTGCTTTGTTTTTCTTTAAATTCAATTCTGACTCCACTGTCCAGTTTTAATCCACGATTTTTTACCCTATTTTTAAAAATTCCAAAAATTCTAAAAAAATTTCTGGAGACTCAGAACATGTAAAACTACACGATAAAAAATCGGCTTAATTTTATGATCAAAGATGAATTCCCAGAAAAATCAGAGATGTACGAGTTTTTTGAGGAGAAAAAACTGCTTTGTTTTTCTTTAAATTCAATTCTGACTCCACTGTCCAGTTTTAATCCACGATTTTTTACCCTATTTTTAAAAATTCCAAAAATTCTAAAAAAATTACTGGAGACTCAGGACATGTAAAACTACACGATAAAAAATCGGCTTAATTTTATGATCAAAGATGAATTCCCAGAAAAATCAGAGATGTACGAGTTTTTGGAGGAAAAAAAAAACTGCTTTGCTAGCACATTTTTTTTGTCTTTGATAAAATCATTTAAAAATCAAAGTAAAAATATTTGAAACTCATAAAATGATTTCCAAACAATAGCTAAGACTTTTTGAAAGTTAGATAAAAATTGTCTAAGTAAAAAAAAATCACAAAGGTAGAATAATCAACTTGACAAACTTAATTTTCCACAAGTGTGCTCAAGAGAGCATGACTTTGAACCATCAATTGGCTCAAGTCATTATTCAAGTGGTATGAATATGAAATGCATGAAATAATGCAGCAAACATAATGCATGGATCTAAACCTAAATGTAAGGAAAATGCATGACATAAATAATATGGCCTAGACCTAACATGAACTTGCATGGCATTTAATGTAACCTAGACCTAAAACATGCATGGCATTTTTACAAACACAAGGCATGCTTAATTCAAAAATCCAACCAAATATCATGCAAATGCAAAAACCTAACAACTAGCATGACAAAAAAATGCAACACACAATGCAAAACACATGGAGTAGCCAAATGGCCTCAAGCTCCAACAAGCATGGCATTTTCTCAAACACTTGGCATACTAGCATGAAAAACTAAGTCATAACACAAAAATCACACAAGCATTTTCACAAACACCTAATATACTAAGTCTAAAACATGCTCACTAAGATATAAAACAAGAATCATGCAAAGAATCACACAAGCATTTTCACAAACACTTAATATGCTAACTCTAAAACATGCTCAAATTTAAACAACATGAAAACAGAAAATTAAAAATGCAAAAACATGAAATCTAAGACATAAATGGCAACAAATAAAGCAACCAAATTAAATATAACTTAAGAACATGAAATAACATAACATTTAAAACATCAAAAACAAGAAAATAGCATAAACAATATGGTAAAATGAATCAACACAACAACTTAAAATAAATAATGTAGGCCATTTGGCCATGGTGAGTTTATTGTAAAAACAAAATGTAAATAAAATATACTTAAGAAAGGAAATGAAGGAAGAACAAAAAAAAACATTATTCTAAAATGAAAACTCACCAAGTAGAGATTAAAATAGCAAAAAACAAGAATAGAAAATGAAAGTGCAAGAGTTGGTGCTCAAGAGCAACCTCAAGAAGCTAATATTTCAAGCTTTTCTCTTCAAACTTTCCTTTTTTTTCTAAACTTTTCTTTTTTTGCTCTCAACCAAGAAGATAAAAACTAAGAAAAACTAAGAGAAATAAGCCAAAATGGAAAAGAAAAAAACCAAAATGTGCCTCTCTAGGGTTGGCCTTAATGATGTTTATATAGCCTCAAAGATGTTGTCATTTTTGTGTAACCTATTTTCCATCAAATGGCTAATAATTCAAGATGAAAAGTCATGAAATTACCACCCTTAGATTAGCATCTCAGCCCTCTCTATGTAAAAATAATGTTGACATCTTTCTTAACCTATGTGGTTTACTCACCATGGCTTGATCAAAGAGAATGGTTAACTAACTCTTGATTTTTAACCACTTGATTAAAAAAAAAATAATTAGAAGCTTCCTCCTTTCCTTGGGCTTGGGCATTCCAGCACTTCTCTTTTCCAGCCCAACTCTGATTTTTTGAAGGGCCAAAAAAAGCCCTTTTCGGTTGCTTGGGTGAAATGACCATTTTGCCCCCCGGATGCAAGTAAATATCAAACGGACTCCAAATTAAATTTTTATTTTTTTAATACTTCCAAAATAATAAAATATTGAGTTCTGGAAGTTTTCAAAATTATCCGAGTCCGTTTTCTATTTATTTGGATTTTTTCTTCCCAAAAATGCCCTTTTATGCCCCTACATTTTACCATTTTTTAAACGAGCTCCAAATCAAGATTTTCCTTCACCAATCTCTTCAAAATAATTAAAAAGTGTGATCTGGAAGTTTTCATAATTTTTGGAGCTCATTTGGTATTTTTTCGGGATTTATCGGCTTGAATTACTGCATAGGAGGCTCGGGATTTGGCCATTTTGCAAACGAACTCGGAATCAAGATTTTCTTTCGCCAATCTCTTCCAAATAATTTAAAAATGAGATTTTCCAAATTTCAGAATTTTTGGAGTCCATTTGCTATTTTTCCGGGATTTTTCTTTTTGAATTACTCTATAAGAAGCCCGGGATTTGGCCATTTTGCAAACGAACTCGGAATCAAGATTTTCTTTCGCCAATCTCCTTCAAATGATTTAAGAATGAGATTGACAAATTTTCCATAATTTTCGGAGTCCATTTGCTATTTTTCCCAAATTTTTCCAATTTTGCCCTTTTACCTCCGAAACCCGGTTTTGCTCAAAACAAATTCGATTTTCAGATTTTCTTCAATCTGAGCCTTGGGCCATCCTTTTTAACCATTATTCATCCATTGAGGGATTTGGTCTTACCAAGTCGGGCCATTTCTGTGATTCTTCCCGATTTCACCGAAATCCACTAAAAACTCTAATTCTCGGTTTTCTCCCGGATTGACTTTTCTTTCGGTTTTTCTTGCAAGTGACTTCTCCATTACCCGTAGTCAGTGCTTATCTTTCATTTGGAACCTTCAATTTCGACCAGTTTGATCGTTTAAGCACTTTTCCCCAAATTTCTCGGATTAGGGTTTCTTTTCTACTGAATCTCCAAATCCCAACTTCCGAACTCCATATCTTTCAATGTAGACCTCGGATTATCAAAATTCTTTCGCCATTTTTCAATTGAACTCAAAATCTTGATTGTGAAAGTGGGTTGACTTTTTCAATAGTTGACTTTCTGGGGTTGACTTTTTCGGGGTTGACTTTTTCGGGGTTGACTTTTTCGGGGTTGACTTTTTCAAGTTTGACTTTTTGTGCTCGCCCTCTTAAACTAAGTCTCGGAGTACCATCTGCAGGATGAAAACAGTCTTTTTATACTCGGAAACATCAATATGGGAAGAAAACATACCTGTTTTAGTGGTCCGGACAAAATTAGGTGTCTACAGCTGCCCCTCTTTGGCTATTGCTGAGAATAAGGAATCAGGCAAAGATAAACCAACACTAATTTTGTACGGTCAGTGATATCACATATGAAAGAAAGGGAAAGGGGTTTTCTTTTCTATCATTTTTTTTTTGTTTTTTTTTTTTTTTTTTTTTTTGATAATAAGCTGTAAATTGAAGATTTGTCCTTAAATTGAATTCCCTGACTAATCAAGGCTCGATCCGTCTTAAGAAAACGAATTCGATTTTCAAAAGAAAAATGGTGCCCGGAGGTCTTTAAAACTAGCGAAAATATATTGACGACAGTCTCAGGGTTCGACTCATTTGATAAAACAGAATGAATTCGATTTAAAACAAAAGGAAATACCTCGAAGATGGTCTCAAGGCTCGACTCATTTGATAAAACAGAATGAATTCGATTTAAAACAAAAGGAAATACCTCGACGATGGTCTCAAGGCTCGACTCATTTGACGAAACAGAATGAATTCGATTTAAAACAAAAAGAACTACCTCGACGATGGTCTCAAGGCTCGACTCATTTGATAAAACAGAATGGGCTCGATTTAAAACAAAATGAACTACCTCAACGATGGTCTCAAGGCTCGACTCATTTGATAAAACAGAATGAATTCGATTTAAAACAAAAGGAAATACCTCGACGATGGTCTCAAGGCTCGACTCATTTGACGAAACAGAATGAATTCGATTTAAAACAAAAAGAACTACCTCGACGATGGTCTCAAGGCTCGACTCATTTGACGAAACAGAATGAATTCGATTTAAAACAAAAGGAGATACCTCGATGGTGATCTCAAGGCTCGACTCATTTGATAAAACAGAATGAATTCGATTTAAAACAAAAGGAAATACCTCGACGATGGTCTCAAGGCTCGACTCATTTGACGAAACAGAATGAATTCGATTTAAAACAAAAGGAAATACCTCGACGATGGTCTCAAGGCTCGACTCATTTGACGAAACAGAATGAATTCGATTTAAAACAAAAGGAAATACCTCGACGATGGTCTCAAGGCTCGACTCATTTGACGAAACAGAATGAATTCGATTTAAAACAAAAGGAAATACCTCGACGATGGTCTCAAGGCTCGACTCATTTGACGAAACAGAATGAATTCGATTTAAAACAAAAGGAAATACCTCGACGATGGTCTCAAGGCTCGACTCATTTGATAAAACAGAATGAATTCGATTTAGAACAAAAGGAAATACCTCGACGATGGTCTCAAGGCTCGACTCATTTGACGAAACAGAATGAATTCGATTTAAAACAAAAGGAAATACCTCGACGATGGTCTCAAGGCTCGACTCATTTGATAAAACAGAATGAATTCGATTTAAAACAAAAGGAAATACTTCGACGATGATCTCAAAGCTCGACTCATTTGATAAAACAAAATGAATTCGATTTAAAGCAAAAGAAAATACCTTGATGGCAATCTCAAACTCTGAATCTTTTGAGAAGCAAAACGAGCTTCTTCTTGGGGAAGTCCAAGCTTGCCTGATATCTGCACTGTTAACTAAATGCAATGATGAGAATGCTATGCTTTTGCAAATGCTTGTATGCTTCCTAATAAATGCAATCAAATGATTATGCCATAATTTCTAATCCATGGTTTCTTTGAGGTTCACAGATTATATGACTTCAGGACAGAGTCTTCAACTGTTCATTGATGCCCCACTTGAGGGATCCTTCACTCAAGATATCTTGTCAAATAGTCTCAGCTTCTGTCTTTTGCTGAAGTTCACAGATTTTCTGACTACGCAATGGAGTCTCCACCACGTTCACTGTTTTCTTTTCTTGGTGAACTTTCCAAACCTTTCCAAGATTTAAATCTATTCCTTAGTAATACTTTGAAATCCCTTAAAGATTTTTATTACTAAACATCATTCAATTTAATAACAACCATAATGCATCTAAAAGTATATGAAAAAGAATATGAATCAATAAAAAATTGTCATGAAAAGGATGACAAGAATTTATTGAAGAAATGTTTTAAAATGGTAAAAATAAATGTCAAGGATATAAGAAACAAATATAAGGTTATAGGCTGTAGATGCCCCGGATGCGGAATATCTTGGACCCCTCCTTTTTCAAACCATCTGAAATTTCTCTTGAATGAGCAATTCACTTGGGTAACCTCTTAACTTCTGTAGTTACATCAGACTGCATTGTTCCCCTTTTCTCTGATTGTAAGATGCTTTCTTCCCCATTACACGGAGCATTGATTAGTACTTAAGCTGCCTTTTACAGGTTTTCAACTCAAGTTTCCTCCGTTCGGTATTAAGTCGCCCTTTGGGGTTTTCGGCTTAAACCTCTCCTTTTTTTTTTTTTTTTTGGTTCTGCATTTGATAATTCTAAATGCTTCCACAGTAAAAATATCAATCCAAAAGATGGGATGGATTCTGAGAAATATCTTCCAAATTAAATATCCCTGCTTGATCAAAATGGGCTTTCAAAGCATGTAATGTAGGCCAAGGTTTAGTTTTAGAAAGGAAGGATAAATAGGCCCAAAATGTGTTTAAGGGTGATGGGATCAAGGATCACTTCATGAGGAGAACTCATTCTGGAAACATCTGTCCCCTCTTTTTTTTTTTGATTTTTTTGATGGCTTTCTTTTTGCCATGATTTTTTATTATCTTTCCTCGCATTTGCCCTCCAGTGTAGAGGGTGATCCTTGATCAAGGTTCAAAGAAAGAAATAATTCTTAAGGCTCAAAGGGGTGACTAAGGATAATTTCTTCTTAGTGGAAGGAATATGAAAAACGGCCATTCATCATATCAAGCATAAATATTTTCTTTGAGAAGCAATTCTCAGGGGAAATAGATATATAGAATTTCTATTTTTACACTTGGAATCATTCGAATTTTCATGTGCACAGCATCACAAATTTTTTTTTTTTTTTTTTTTTTTTTTTTTTCAAGCATAATACTTCTTCAATTCATCAGCATTTACGGGATGTCTAAAATCATCTCCGTCCATCCGAGTTAGAATCAATGCTCCTCCAGAAAAAGCTCTCTTTACCACATAAGGTCCTTCCCAATTTGGAGCCCATTTTCCTCTTGGATCCTTCACTATAGGGAGAATTTTCCTCAATACCAACTCCCCCTCTCGGAACTGTCTGGGACGAACTTTCTTGTTGTGGGCTCGAATCATCCTTCTCTGATACAACTGCCCGTGACAAATTGCTTTCAATCTTTTCTCCTCAATGAGATTCAACTGTTCATAACGAGCTTTAACCCATTCTGCTTCCTCTAGGCCAACTTCCATCAAAACCCGAAGTGAAGGGATCTCAACTTCAATAGGTAGCACTGCTTCCATCCCGTATACTAAAGAAAACGGTGTTGCCCCTGTAGATGTGCGGACCGAAGTACGATATGCATGAAGAGCAAAAGGCAGGATCTCATGCCAATCTTTGTACACATTGGTCATCTTCTCAACGATCCTCTTGATGTTCTTATTAGCTGCTTCTACTGCGCCGTTCATCTTCGGACGGTAAGGTGCCGAATTATGATGTGTGATCTTGAATTGAGTACACACTTCTCTCATCATCTTATTGTTCAAATTGAGAGCATTATCCGAAATAATTCTTGCTGGCAACCCATAACGGCATATGATTTCTTTCTTGACGAATCTGCATACCACCGACTTCGTTACATTTGCATAAGACGCAGCTTCTACCCACTTTGTGAAATAATCTATGGCCACCAAGATGAAACGATGTCCATTTGAAGCTTTTGGGGTAATAGGCCCGATCATATCCATTCCCCACATTGAAAAAGGCCATGGTGCAGTCATGACATGTAAAGGTGATGGCGACACATGAATCTTATCTGCATAAATCTGGCATTTATGACACTTCCGGGAATAACTGATACAATCACCTTCCATGGTCAGCCAATAGTACCCTGTCCTCATAATCTGTTTAGCAAGCATGTGACCATTACCGTGGGTGCCACACATCCCTTCATGGACCTCTTCTATGATTCTTCGAGCTTCGGCAGACCCGACACACCTCAACAAGACTTGATCTTTCCCTTTCTTGTAGAGAATCTCGCCATCTAGAACAAAACCCATTGCTAACCTTCTTAGAGTCCTCTTGTCATTCTCTGTCGCTTGTTTTGGATACTGTTGACTCTTGATGTACTGCAAGATGTCGTTATACCAAGGGAGACCATCTGCTTCTTCTTCGATACTCAAGCAGTGGGCAGGAGACTCGTATATGCTCATCTTGATCGGCACAACTTCTGCCCCTTCATTCACTTTAAACATCGATGACAAAGTAGCCAGAGCATCCGCCATTCGATTTTCTTCTCGAGGAAAGTAATTGAAATTCACTTCTTCGAACTCCTCTAATAAACTCAGTATGAGTTCTCGGTATCGGATTAGCTTTGAATCTCGGGTTTCCCATTCTCCTCGTAACTGGTAAATTACCAAGGCTGAGTCTCCATAGACTTCCAATACTTTGATCTTTCTGTCCACCGCGGCACGAAGGCCCATAGTACATGCTTCATACTCAGCAGTATTGTTTGTACAATCAAAATCCAATCTAGCAGTGAAAGGATAACAGTCTTCTTCTGGGGATATAAGCACTGCCCCGATTCCATGCCCCATGGCATTAGATGCGCCATCGAAGTACATTCTCCACACTTTCTTCTTTAGGGGAATCTCATCTGCTTGCGACACATACATCAAATCCTCATCTGGGAAGTCAAAGTTCAACGGCTCATAATCTTCCACTGCCCGACTTGCTAAGAATTCCGCCACTGCACTGCCTTTGATAGCTTTTTGACTTACGTATACAATGTCGTACTCTGACAATAAAACCTGCCATCTTGCCGTCCTCCCTGACAGAGAAGGTGCTTCCAACATGTACTTGATTGGATCTAGCTTGGCAATCAACCACGTGGTGTGGTACAACATATACTGTCTGAGTCTTCGAGCAGTCCAAGCTAAGGCGCAGCACAACTTTTCTACCGACGAATATTTCAACTCATAGTCTGTGAACTTTTTGCTGAGATAGTAAACTGCCTGTTCTTTCTTTCCCGTTTCATCAAGCTGCCCCAAAACACAACCCATGGAACTTTCAAATACTGATAAATACAGTATCATTGGTTTATCCGGGATCGGCGGCATTAATACTGGTGGGTTTGATAAATAATGCTTAACCTTTTCAAAAGCAATCTGACACCCTTCATCCCATTCTCCTGGATCACGCTTTCGAAGTAACTTAAATATTGGATCACATTTGTCGGTCAACTGTGAAATAAACCGAGCAATGTAATTCAATCTCCCTAGAAAGCCTCTTACTTCCTTTTGAGTGCGAGGTGGTGGCAAATTCTGAATGGCATTCACTTTATCTGGGTCAATCTCAATTCCTCTTTTGCTGACAACAAAACCCAACAACTTCCCCGAGGTGACTCCAAAAGTGCATTTTGCCGGATTTAGCTTGAGTCTAAATTTCCTTAATCGTTCAAAGAGCTTCTTAAGATTCGCAATATGCTCCTCTTCTCCTTGTGACTTTGCGATCATATCATCAACGTAGACCTCAATTCCCTTATGCATCATATCATGAAACAAGGTCACCATGGCTCTCTGGTATGTTGCCCCAGCATTCTTCAATCCAAATGGCATTACTTTGTAGCAGAAGGTGCCCCACATTGTAACAAATGTGGTTTTCTCCATATCTTCCGGTGCCATCTTGATTTGATTATATCCTGAGAATCCGTCCATAAAAGAAAATAAAGAACTCTTCGCTGTATTATCCACCAGAGTATCAATATGGGGCAAAGGGAAATTATCTTTAGGGCTGGCCTTGTTCAAATCTCGATAATCAACACACATCCGCACCTTGCCATCCTTCTTCGGTACTGGAACAATATTTGCCACCCATTCTGGATATTTTGCCACCTCTAGGAATCCAGCATCAAATTGTTTCTTCACTTCCTCTTTTATCTTTAACAGCATATCAGGCCTCATTCTTCTCAACTTTTGCTGAATTGGCTTGCATTCTGGCCTTAAAGGGAGCCTATGAACCACAATATCCGGATTTAACCCTGGCATATCTTGGTATGACCATGCAAATACATCCACATGCTCCTGGAGCAAAGCTATCAATTCACTTTTTATTAATGGTGACAATGAAGTTCCAATTCTGATTTCTTTTATCTCTTCATCATTTCCCAAATTTATTGTTTCCAATAATTCCTTATGAGGAAGTACTTGCTTCTCCTCTTGTTCTATTTTTCTCAATAAATCCGGAGGTAGATCATAATCCTCAGTATCTTCATTAGCCTCAAAATCACCCGTGCAAATGGGTCTTTCAAAATCAATTTCAGAATTACTGACAGGAGGGTCCTCATATTCTGCATCCGTACACCTGTAAATAGGTGGAGAAAAACAATATAGGAAAATATATATATAGAAAAGAAAATGAATAACAAAAATGAAAGAATATGGACACATCAATATGGATAATGCATTGTGCTTGTTATTTATTGAATGAAAATGCTTGAAAAGCCCATTACAAAAAAAACTTAATATCTCTGGGTAAAGATAATTAAGATTGCTTTTTTAAAAAGTATTACTTTGGAATAGACTTAAAGACTATGGGCAACTCAGTCGCACTCCAATTGGTTAGTCTATATCCTGGTGGACAAGGTCGCACCATCCAGCTAGCACTTTCTCTTTCAATTCTGTCTTTCCCAGTCATGCAGATCTCCACATCATTCATCTGTTCATCACCATTCACCTGGAATTTCTTGAAGGCTTTCTCTATCATCACAAGTACATCATCAGAATTCTTTTCTCCGAACAGAGAACCAGCTGAGCGGAAGTTGTGAAGGATAGGTGGGAATGTCATAGGCTCCCACTCAATATCCATACCCGCAAAACGGGCCATCCTCCTTTGTCGATTCTTTTCAACCTGTCTTCTTTTCTCATGGGCCTTTGGAAGATATCCTAAGCCAAATCGGTCCTTTTTTCCTTTTACCTCTATGGCTCGAGCCATCCCCTGAAGATATTTCCCGAGACCTTTTCCTGCCCTGCAGCCTTTTCCTACGGTGGTTTTTACCCCCAACCTTGTGTTCTTGGACAGCTTTGGTTTTGGAATTTTTTGTCCTTCAGCGACAAAAACTGCATTTACAAATTCCAAAGACCGGAAAGAACACTCCACGGCCTCTTCATTCGGCTCCACATAAGGAGATTCAGTGGATGCGGAGGCTATTATGTCTTCCTCCCCTGATACCGTAATCAACCGACCCTCCATCACAAATTTTAGTTTCTGGTGAAGAGACGAGGGTACAGCCCCAGCTGAATGTATCCATGGCCTTCCCAACAAACAGTTATAAGATGGATTGATATCCATAACCTGGAAGTTCACTGTATATGTGCACGGGCCTATTTCCAAAGGAACTTCAATGGTTCCCATAACCTCCCTCCTGGTTCCGTCAAAAGCTCTGACCACCGTGCAACTCGGTATCATATAGGATAAATCCACTGGTAACTTGGATAAGGTTGCTAAAGGCATCACATTTAGTGAAGAACCGTTGTCCAGAAGGACCCTCGGTAATATGTGCCCCTTACAAGTAGTGGTTATATGGAGAGCTTTTGTTGATCCAATACCATTGGGTGGTATTTCCTCATAGCTGAAGAATATGAAGTCATCAGCTGCGATGTTTCCCACCAACCTATCCAGCTTTTCCACTGATATATTATTGGCCACGTACGCTTGATTTAATACTCTCAATAAAGCCTTTCTGTGTGGTTCTGAATTTAAAAGCAAAGATAAGATTGAAATCCTAGCTGGTTGACGTTGCAGTTGTTCAACCACGCTATATTCACTATGCTTTATAAATTTCAAGAACTCACAAGCTTCTTTTTCACATACTGGCTCTTTGATTCTATTAACCGGGGCTGATCCCCTCTCTGTTTCCTCTGGCAAATCCATCTCAATGTGGATTGGCTCGACGACCTTCTTCCCTTTGTCAATTCCTCTGTCTTTCCTTGCTACCCCTTGTTCAACAGCCTCCGGAGCATAACACCTCCCACTTCGGGTTAAATGCCCCACACCTGTAATATCCTGTTGGCCTGAAGACCCGGGCATAACCATACTGCAGTCATATTTCCATGGTGTAGCCTTGTTTTCCTTGTATGGAAAGGAAACAGGTAAATCAATGATTAATTTGGGCGCATTTTCTTCCATGGCTGGCATAACTTTTTCCTCCGGTTCATCATAGTAGATGATTAGGGGTCTTCCTATCCCATAGCCACTTGTATTTTCAATGACTTCTATTTCCCCTTCTATCTCCTCATAGAATTGGGCTACCCCATTATCCATCATTCTTTGGATTTTAACCCGGAAGTCCCCACAGTTCTGTATGTCATGGCCTTCACTCTTATGGAACGGGCACCAGTCATGCACCCTTCTTGCTACCATTTTCAGATCTTTCGTACCTTCCACCAATTCTGCCTTGACCATTTCAGCCCATATTGTCATCATCGGAGTCTTAACCTCCCCAATATCCCTCTTTAATCTTCTGTCCCCTCCGGTCAATATTGCATTCATTTGATTCCCAGCATGATTGGGCAACGGATTTCCAGCTACGTTCGGCCCATTTTTTGATCCAAACTTCACTACCCCTGAATTAATCAAGCTTTGGACTTTTCTTTTGAAGGCTAGGCAATCTTCAATTGAATGTCCTTGGATTCCCGCATGGTATGCACAGTTGGTGTTTGCATTGTACCATCTTGGATATGGAGGTGTCAAAGGTTTTAGGTACACAGGTGCAACAAGTTGACCCTGCAACAGTTTTGGATATAGATCACCGTAAGTAGTGGGAATTGGATCAAATTGGGTTCTTTGATCGTTCCTTGGTGAACGTTGGTCATTACGCGCAGGCCCTTGTGTGTTAGGAACAGTATTTCTAGGAAGGGTGATTTGAGGGGATATGCCAGTTGGGAATGGCTGTTGTGGTATATTGGTATAAGGGAACGGGTTTTGGGTAAGGTGGTTGATATTAGGGTAATAAGGATTATACCCCGGATATGGTGTGTATGGTGTAGGAGGTGTATAAGGTGTGGTAGGGGTATAAGGCCTCGGTGGTGTGTATGGTGTAGGAGGTGTGTAAGGGTATTGGTTGAAGCTTACTGCATGGGTTTCTTCCTTTTTCTTTGTAGGAAAAGCTCTTTTTGGGGTAGCAGACTCACCCCCTTCCATCTTTCCACTCTTAATGGCTGACTCAATCATTTCTCCAGATATTACCATATCCGCAAAATCTTTGGTAGCATTTCCCACCAATCTGTCATAATAAGGTGCCTTCAATGTGTTGATGAAAAGCACCGTGGTTTCTTTGTTGGTTAAAGGGGGTTGCACTTGTGTTGCCAGGTCCCTCCACCTCTGTGAATACTCCTTGAAGGTCTCATTGGACCTTTTTTCCATGTTCTGTAATGACAGCCTGTCTGGTACCATATCAGAAACGTGTTTATAATACTCCATAAAAGCCCTGGCCAGATCCGTCCATGAACGAATCTTGGTACGACTGAGTTGGTTGTACCATCGGGTGGCTGACCCTGTTAAGCTGTCCTGGAAGCAATGAATAAGCAATTTTTCATTATCCTCATGCCCTGTCATCCTTCTACAGTACATAGTCAGATGAGCTGATGGGTTGGTGGTCCCATTATACTTTTCAAAATCTGGTACTTTGAACTTTGGTGGAATTATTAGATCATGTACCAGGCTCATCTCTTTGGCATCTAGGCTGCCAAACAACTCTGCTCCTTCCACTGCCCTTAGCCTTTCTTCCAACAACTGATATTTCTTCTCAGATTCAGCAGTTTCGACCCTCTTCAGTTTAGTCATTTTGGCCCTTTCCTTTTCTGCCATTTCTTCGAAGTCTGGAACCTCAACCTCAATTGGATCAACTCCGGTGTTACCCCTTTTTGGACCGAAATTCTGTGGTTCGGCCGCCGGCTGGATGTAGATGTAGGATGCTGCCCCAGTTGGAATTTCATTTCCCATAGGTTGGGATGTCTGGCCATTTCTCTGTACCACTTCTGGTCTATCCTCCAGATTTACTGCCCCCATTCCAGCAGCTGAATTCTCTCCAGGCCACTTCTGCTTCATCATATTGCCCATCATCTCCATGAGCTTCGTCATCTGTTCTCGTGTATCTTCTTGAGACTTAGTCAACTGTTCTTGTAGTTCTTTCTGGATTCTTTCCATTCTCTCAACTCTGGCAAGCTGATCATTTTCCATGGCTTTTGTTCGAGACCGAGTATTGTAAGAGTGTTGGAAATCTGGTTCTTTCTGAGTGCGACCAATTGTACCTTTATTTTTTTAAAAAACCATGGATTAGAAATTATTGACACAATTCTTATTTTATTTTATAAAAAATGAATAAATGAATGAATGAATCAGTGTTAATGAATGAACAACTAAGTAAATGACTAAGTGTATGAACTTAGATGACTATTTAAAGTATTGGCCCCGGGATAATTCCAACCAAACGGTCTTTCATTGATTTCCTGGAACAAAAGATCATGATAATCTGTCTCTCCTAAAAACTATTACAAGATACTAGTCCTATAATAACTCCCTCGGATCCTGGACCTTCTTCAATGTCCTCCTTTAACTGCCTTGCTCTTCCATCTGATCCCTACTTGTTCACGGCCCTTAGACGTGTTAGCACAAGCATCACCCTGTAAGCTCTCCCTAGCTTGCTTCTCAAGTTGATTTGCTCGGGCTTCCTCGTGTTTTGCCTTTTCTACCCAATAATTCTTCTCCTTTTTGAGGTTTTTGACTTCTTGTTCCCATTCCCCGGAAGTCTTGAGAGTCCCCTCAAATCTGAGCTCAAAGCGATATCTCTTGTTCTCCAAATGCAATCCTCGAAGGTCGTCCTTAACGGTGTCCCTTTCTCTCTTAATCTGTTCCTTCTCTTTTTCCCGAGCTGATTCCCTCTTTTTCATGTCTTCAAGCTCTTCTTGCAGTCGGGCAATTTCCTTACTCATCCGGGCCTTTTCTTTTTCAAATTCCGCTCTTGTAATTTCTAATTCTGATGGCATTTCCCTCGGTGGCGGATTTATGAACTGGATCTCCTCCCCATCTGATGTCAATAGTCTATCATTAACCCTTAATTTCCTCCATACCAAATAATCAGGTGTGACGGTGTCGGCATATCTGGCCACTTTTATCCGTTGAGTTTTCTTCCATGCTTCGATCGCTGCCCGCACTTTTCCAGAATATCCATCTTCCCCATAAGTGAACTCTGATGATCTTAAATTATGAGTCATGGGTGTGAATTGCCGAGACTCCACCTGTCTTTGCACCAACAGAGGCGCATAACTCACAGACCCCCAAATTCCGAGCAGTGGAACTCCCGGGTTGTCCCCACATTTGTACATAATCGGCACAGGAACCATCCATGGAGCTCTCCAAGTCACCATCTCCCCTTTTAGATTCCGGAACATGTTGACCCATTTCTCTTCATTCCCTTCCTTAGGCCAATCATTTTGAAGGAATTCCTTAATCGGAACTAAAGTCTTCATGTATGGTTTGAAGGAAACATTTTCTATCTTCCAAAAGTGACTTTGAATCCAAATATAAAGGAGTTGTACACACCCCTTGATCCTCCCTCGTCCGGCCTTTTTACAAAAATTCAAGGATCGGATAGTTTCAGCTATGATGGCCGGAGATGGGTTGATCTTTAGTTCCAACTTTTCAAAGAAATCAAACACGGCTATATCCACATGACCCAATATCTTCGGGAATATGATTAACCCGTAGATGGCTAGAGCGAAGATGTCCCTGGCTTTTGCTTTGTTAGAACAACCCAATATCAACAGTCGGAGAGTTTCCCACGGAATGCACCCATTTTTCTGCTTCGTGTCCACATGACTCTCAACCCATGTTGTATCCATTCCAGTGATCCTAGCCACTTTCTTCTTAAGACCTGAAGGTTTCATTTCCTTCAAATATATCCGATCAGGATTAGGACATTCAATACGTAACAGTGTCGAATATTCTTCGATCAGTGGTGTCATATCCTCCTCGTTAAAAGTGAAACATCTATAAGCAGGATTCCAGAACTGTACCATAGCCTGAATCAACCCACTATTGACCTGAATCGGAATTAAGAGTGCTATGTCTCCATATTTCTGAGTGAAGGCTTCTTTCTCTGATACATTCCACTGGTTCCAAATGTCGGCTAACCCTCGGAGATTATTCTGTCTAAGATCCACTTTGACCCTTTCCGGCAATATTGACACATAACCCTTCTCGAGGCAATCTCCATCCTCCCTTTGATTTTTTTCTGACTGTGCCCTGACTACTGCATGATCTTCTATCACTGAAATAACCTGGTCCTCCATGAAAGTCCTTTGGGTTGATAACTATCTCGAGGCCAATAAACTTCAAGTATATGATGATGTCTATGATGCATGCCAAAGAAAAGAAAACAGAAAGAAATAGATTAGTAAGGAAATGAATTCACAAATATAACATAAATAACAACATGCTTAAAAAAATGTCCCAAAATTTAAACAGAGCTACGGCATTACAACGCCTTTGGGACAAAATAATAAAAAATACGAGTGGTATGATGTTCGTTCATCATCACCCAATTTGTATCTAACATATAGAAAGATGGTAAAAGGTTGGAAATGTTCCTCCATGTGTCTTAAACTTCGGGTATCTAACAGAAATCCGGCATGGCTTCGCCTAGGTTCACTATATGAAGGTGAATTGGTTCTAAGGCTCCGAATTGTTCCTCACTGTCGCCGGTGAAGGCTAGTAAGGCACCCCGATAAAAGCGGGTTCAATTCGTTAGAGTATATTTTCCTATGCCCGTACGGAGGATTATCACGAAGGCATTAGGTACTTTATACTCCGAAAGTGTTTCACTAGCCCATACGGAGGATCATCACGAAGGCGTAGTTACTTTACTCCCACTTAAAAGGACAGAACCCGGGTAGAGGATTCATGTTATGCAAATGCACGTGTAGTGTGTGTGGAGGAACAAAACAAACCTGTCACCACCTATTCTACAACCCTTATTCTAAATACCCCACTAAACATAAACAATTTAAAGCATCACTCAAACAAACATATAAATATACGCAACAAAATTAACAGGGAACAACTAATAATATGAATGCACATGAATATGGACATATTAAAACATTTTTTTTATTTTCAAAATTCTCTTTTTTTTTTTTATTTTTTTTTTCAAAGAAATATTGGAATAAAAATTAAATACCAATTAAACCAACAAAATCGAGACTTTGATAACACACGACTAATTCTAGGCCTGACTCTCTAATAGTCCCCAGTGGAGTCGCCAAGCTGTCGCAACCTAAAAAATAACGGCTCATCGCAAGACTTTATTATTCGTTAGATGTGACATTAAAAAATCGAGGAAAAGTCGACTTAATTCCTCTAGAAAAATGAAGGTTTTGAAAATGACCTTAAAAAAGACATGGAGTCGCCACCAATCTTTTTTAGCTAGGTGTGATCGGCCACCTATTAAAACCGGTTTTATAAAATATTTTAAAAATTAATTAAAACATTTTAAAAACCAATTTCAAGTCTGCGTTTTAAACCAGAGAAATCAAAGAAGCGGGTTCGGGAGTCGGTTACGTGTGGGGAAGGATTAGCACCCCCACAACGCCCGTATAAATCGGTACCTTATTAATCGTGTGTTATCTCAAGTCTCGGTAAAAAGTTGGTTTTAAACTTAGTATTTCAAGTTAATTCCCAATTTAAAAATAATTCCATTTTTTTATTGAAAATGATCCGAAATTTATAAATTCAAAATTTTCCTATATTCCCCAACAAACGTGGCAAAATATAGAAATTTTTATTAGTTTTGGAAAACTTTCCGAATCATTCTTCTTTTGAAAGAAAGATATTCCTTTATTAATGATAATTGATGAAATTCCCTCCAGCAAACCCGGTAGAGAACTCATGAATTATTTTAACTCGGGAATATCTTTATTTTTATTGAAAACCATTATCTTTTTGAAAACATTTAAAATAAATGAACATGTATATGCATGACATAAATAAAATGACATAGCAAAATCTAAATAATATAATGCAACCTAAATGACATGGCAAACATGAATGATATGGCATATACATTAAATGAAATGGAATATGAAATAATGCTACCATATAATATGCATGAAAATAAAAATAGAAATAATAGTGCATGAACATAGTATATGCTAAATAATATGACCAAAAAAATGACTAAATAAAAGCATGGGATATCATGAAATATTCCAAATCATATGATAAACCATATAACATCAAAAATATAAATCAAAATAATAACAATATCATAGAAATTATTATAACAAGAATCACATATTATATAAAATGCATGAATATAAAAATGCAATGCATGAAATGTATTTTTTCCTTTAATTAAGGAAATCCGTATATCTAAAAAGATATCCGGCTATCTTAGGAAAATATGTCAAATTAAATATTCTAAAATCAAAATACTTTGTGATTGTTTGAAAATAATTTTGAGAAGCTTGAATTAAAATAAAAACTGGGCTAGAATTTTTTAAATGGCTCTAATTTCCTAAGTTTAAAAAATCCGGACTTGGCTACCCTTAACCCGGGACTTGAAAAACCATTTTTAGAGTTTAAAAAGGCTTATAAATTATCCTAAGTCAGTAGCTAACCCTCCTAATCAGCCCACTCTAAGTAAATTAACCAAAACAGAAAAATGGTTTTTCTTTAAATTCAATTCTGACTCCACTGTCCAGTATTAATCCACGATTTTTTACCCAATTTTTAAAACTTCCAAAAATTCTAAAATAAATACTGGAGACTCAGGACATGTAAAACTACACGAAAACAAATCGGCTTAATTTTCTGATCAAAGATGAATTCCCAGAAAAATCATAGATGTACGAGTTTTTGGAGGAGAAAAAACTGCTTTGTTTTTCTTTAAATTCAATTCTGACTCCACTGTCCAGTTTTAATCCACGATTTTTTACCCTATTTTTAAAAATTCCAAAAATTCTAAAAAAATTACTGGAGACTCAGAACATGTAAAACTACACGATAAAAAATCGGCTTAATTTTATGATCAAAGATGAATTCCCAGAAAAATCAGAGATGTACGAGTTTTTTGAGGAGAAAAAACTGCTTTGTTTTTCTTTAAATTCAATTCTGACTCCACTGTCCAGTTTTAATCCACGATTTTTTACCCTATTTTTAAAAATTCCAAAAATTCTAAAAAAATTACTGGAGACTCAGGACATGTAAAACTACACGATAAAAAATCGGCTTAATTTTATGATCAAAGATGAATTCCCAGAAAAATCAGAGATGTACGAGTTTTTGGAGGAAAAAAAAAACTGCTTTGCTAGCACATTTTTTTGTCTTTGATAAAATCATTTAAAAATCAAAGTAAAAATATTTGAAACTCATAAAATGATTTCCAAACAATAGCTAAGACTTTTTGAAAGTTAGATAAAAATTGTCTAAGTAAAAAAAAATCACAAAGGTAGAATAATCAACTTGACAAACTTAATTTTCCACAAGTGTGCTCAAGAGAGCATGACTTTGAACCATCAATTGGCTCAAGTCATTATTCAAGTGGTATGAATATGAAATGCATGAAATAATGCAGCAAACATAATGCATGGATCTAAACCTAAATGTAAGGAAAATGCATGACATAAATAATATGGCCTAGACCTAACATGAACTTGCATGGCATTTAATGTAACCTAGACCTAAAACATGCATGGCATTTTTACAAACACAAGGCATGCTTAATTCAAAAATCCAACCAAATATCATGCAAATGCAAAAACCTAACAACTAGCATGACAAAAAAATGCAACACACAATGCAAAACACATGGAGTAGCCAAATGGCCTCAAGCTCCAACAAGCATGGCATTTTCTCAAACACTTGGCATACTAGCATGAAAAACTAAGTCATAACACAAAAATCACACAAGCATTTTCACAAACACCTAATATACTAAGTCTAAAACATGCTCACTAAGATATAAAACAAGAATCATGCAAAGAATCACACAAGCATTTTCACAAACACTTAATATGCTAACTCTAAAACATGCTCAAATTTAAACAACATGAAAACAGAAAATTAAAAATGCAAAAACATGAAATCTAAGACATAAATGGCAACAAATAAAGCAACCAAATTAAATATAACTTAAGAACATGAAATAACATAACATTTAAAACATCAAAAACAAGAAAATAGCATAAACAATATGGTAAAATGAATCAACACAACAACTTAAAATAAATAATGTAGGCCATTTGGCCATGGTGAGTTTATTGTAAAAACAAAATGTAAATAAAATATACTTAAGAAAGGAAATGAAGGAAGAACAAAAAAAAACATTATTCTAAAATGAAAACTCACCAAGTAGAGATTAAAATAGCAAAAAACAAGAATAGAAAATGAAAGTGCAAGAGTTGGTGCTCAAGAGCAACCTCAAGAAGCTAATATTTCAAGCTTTTCTCTTCAAACTTTCCTTTTTTTTCTAAACTTTTCTTTTTTTGCTCTCAACCAAGAAGATAAAAACTAAGAAAAACTAAGAGAAATAAGCCAAAATGGAAAAGAAAAAAACCAAAATGTGCCTCTCTAGGGTTGGCCTTAATGATGTTTATATAGCCTCAAAGATGTTGTCATTTTTGTGTAACCTATTTTCCATCAAATGGCTAATAATTCAAGATGAAAAGTCATGAAATTACCACCCTTAGATTAGCATCTCAGCCCTCTCTATGTAAAAATAATGTTGACATCTTTCTTAACCTATGTGGTTTACTCACCATGGCTTGATCAAAGAGAATGGTTAACTAACTCTTGATTTTTAACCACTTGATTAAAAAAAAAATAATTAGAAGCTTCCTCCTTTCCTTGGGCTTGGGCATTCCAGCACTTCTCTTTTTCAGCCCAACTCTGATTTTTTGAAGGGCCAAAAAAAGCCCTTTTCGGTTGCTTGGGTGAAATGACCATTTTGCCCCCCGGATGCAAGTAAATATCAAACGGACTCCAAATTCAATTTTTATTTTTTTAATACTTCCAAAATAATAAAATATTGAGTTCTGGAAGTTTTCAAAATTATCCGAGTCCGTTTTCTATTTATTTGGATTTTTTCTTCCCAAAAATGCCCTTTTATGCCCCTACATTTTACCATTTTTTAAACGAGCTCCAAATCAAGATTTTCCTTCACCAATCTCTTCAAAATAATTAAAAAGTGTGATCTGGAAGTTTTCATAATTTTTGGAGCTCATTTGGTATTTTTTCGGGATTTATCGGCTTGAATTACTGCATAGGAGGCTCGGGATTTGGCCATTTTGCAAACGAACTCGGAATCAAGATTTTCTTTCGCCAATCTCTTCCAAATAATTTAAAAATGAGATTTTCCAAATTTCAGAATTTTTGGAGTCCATTTGCTATTTTTCCGGGATTTTTCTTTTTGAATTACTCTATAAGAAGCCCGGGATTTGGCCATTTTGCAAACGAACTCGGAATCAAGATTTTCTTTCGCCAATCTCCTTCAAATGATTTAAGAATGAGATTGACAAATTTTCCATAATTTTCGGAGTCCATTTGCTATTTTTCCCAAATTTTTCCAATTTTGCCCTTTTACCTCCGAAACCCGGTTTTGCTCAAAACAAATCCGATTTTCAGATTTTCTTCAATCTGAGCCTTGGGCCATCCTTTTTAACCATTATTCATCCATTGAGGGATTTGGTCTTACCAAGTCGGGCCATTTCTGTGATTCTTCCCGATTTCACCGAAATCCACTAAAAACTCTAATTCTCGGTTTTCTCCCGGATTGACTTTTCTTTCGGTTTTTCTTGCAAGTGACTTCTCCATTACCCGTAGTCAGTGCTTATCTTTCATTTGGAACCTTCAATTTCGACCAGTTTGATCGTTTAAGCACTTTTCCCCAAATTTCTCGGATTAGGGTTTCTTTTCTACTGAATCTCCAAATCCCAACTTCCGAACTCCATATCTTTCAATGTAGACCTCGGATTATCAAAATTCTTTCGCCATTTTTCAATTGAACTCAAAATCTTGATTGTGAAAGTGGGTTGACTTTTTCAATAGTTGACTTTCTGGGGTTGACTTTTTCGGGGTTGACTTTTTCGGGGTTGACTTTTTCGGGGTTGACTTTTTCAAGTTTGACTTTTTGTGCTCGCCCTCTTAAACTAAGTCTCGGAGTACCATCTGCAGGATGAAAACAGTCTTTTTATACTCGGAAACATCAATATGGGAAGAAAACATACCTGTTTTAGTGGTCCGGACAAAATTAGGTGTCTACATGTTGTATAATATTTTATGTTATATTTTAATTATCTTTTTAATATTATATTTATGTCATGTCTCAAATTATCAAATTTAATCAAGACGAATAACCTTTTATGAATTGAGTCAATTTTTAATTGGGTAGATCTAGAGATCTTTCCTTTAGAACTAATTAAAATAGAAGTTTCTAAAGTCTACCCAAAAAAAAAAAAAAGTTGCAGTTTCTACTTAAAATGGCTAAATAACCTCTACAAATGTCGACGCGAAGATTGATTTCTTGTTTACATAAGTACTAGGTCTCCTTTTTTTTAAAAAAAAAAAAATAAAAATAATACAATATAGTATAATTAGTGTATATTATTTGAATTGATCTTTTCATTTACTTAACTCAAATTTCGTTTACTTTTTATTTTCCATGCATTTAAAGTATAGCACGTCATATTCATCTATACCTTATCCATTAGATAATTTTCACATTTTTTTTTGTACAAATTTGATATGGCCACGTTGGCCCCTTCATTGGTGGCCACGTCACCCTTTTTTTTAGTGGCCTTTTTTTGGGGGGGTTGTTAAGAAAAAAGAAAAAAATTTATGTATTCGTGTTTTTTTTAAAATATTATAAATTTATATAAATTTTTATACGTTAATAATTCATTTTGTGTATACTTTTAAATGTTCGTGTATCCATTTCGTGTTTGTGTTATTTTTCGTGTTATGTTTTAATAATTTTTTCTAAGTTGTGTTCGTGTTCATTTTTTTTCAAAACACTATAAATTTTTTCACGTTAATAATTCGTTTTATATATATTTTTACACGTTCGTATATTCGTTTCGTGTTTGATGCACTCAAAAGAGTATATCTTATTTAATTCTTACATTAAAAATATCAATTGCAAAATATAGCAATAAGTAAGGGTCGAGTTCACAGGGATTGGTGTTTAGTTTAATAATTATTAATTTATACTTAAATTTAAAAAAAATATAAAAAAAATAAAATGGGGGTTTTAAAATCAGTTTAAACTAAAGCAAACAATCAAAAGAAGAAAGCGAGTAAATAAAAAAGAATCAAATATGAGAAAAGTATGGTTAAGGTTTCATTCTCCACCATCAGACATCATTGAAATCAATAATCAGATCTATCTACATCAATTAACTATCAAAATTATCAACCATAGATAACAACAAGCTCTGCTACCCTAATCTTTTCTTAGTTTGTCGTTAAATAGAATAAGCTCTCTATTTAATATCTAATTATCAAACAACCTAAAATAAACTCTCTAAATTCAATTTGTTAACAGCTTTATGATGAGAAAGATAGGTTGATCTAAGCAACAAACACGCAAACTCGGATTGTTCAACTTATGTTATGTTCCACATTGTAATTCCCGAAAACCCAACATAATCATGAATTACAAATTGCCACTTATGAATAGGAAATCAAGACAATTACACGGATCAAGACTCCTAAACTAGCAATAGATAATTATCAAGATTTATCTAGTTCGCGACCTAAACAAATCAAGACAATATCATGAACAATTTTTATGGAAGAACATAATCAACTTTGATAGAAAACTAATGATAGATAAATCTGAAAATCAATTACAAAACTTGTCTAGGGTTTTGAAATCACCCTTAACCAAATAAAAGGTTAGCCTTGCATAGACATTGTCAACATAAACATGAATATTCAAAAGAAACTAAGAAGAAAAATAAAATAAAACTAAGAGAAGAAGAAGAAGAAGAAGAAGAAGAAGAAGAAGAAGAAGATTGATAAATAATCAAAAGCATGTCCTAGTTGGTGGCTCAAAAGATGGTATTTATAGAGTTTTAAAGTCTTGAAAATCCTTTCTTGCTCTTCAAGGAAGCTAGGAGGCAAATGAGTGCATAATAGGCAAGATTTTTGAGTTTTACGATTTTTTTCTGGATTTACGGATTTCAGAGGCAGTAAGGGTGGCGCCGCGGCGCCGAGTGGGTTGTCTTGTGAAATTTTGCTTGCTGACTTCGGTTTCGCGATTGATGCACTGTCTCACACTTCATTGGCTGATTTGGATGACCATCCGATTTAGGCGTGTAAACAATCATTGGAAAGGTATTCAAGTCAGAGTTAAAAGTCAAGAAGGAAGTTTCTTCAAATAATGACTTTAACATAATGATTTCTTAGCAACAAGCTCTGGAGGTCAAATCTGCATGATCACTTAGCACTAAAAATTTGATCTTTTTGACTCCCAAGTCTTCTTCCATCTTGTGATTATGATTTTGTAAGCTCTTTAACATCATAATTGATATGTTTTGACTTCATCTCTTCCAAAATACTTATAATTCATAAAAATATAATAATTTGTCAAGGAACTTAAGAATTAAAGCACAAAGTATAAGGAAATAATACATGAAAATGTATGCAATTACGCACTTATCAAATTCCGCCACACTTAGTCTTTTGCTAGTCCTCGAGCTAAATTAAATAAATACAAAATAAGAAAACCTAATCTAATCCACTTTCAATAAAATGAGAGATAATCATTAAACAAGTCTTATAACTAATTACTAACTTAAAGAGTTTCTCAAAGAACCATGCTTGATAGTAAAAGGTTTGAGTTAAGCTAACATTAACATAACATATCTCAATCAAAATAGTGCATGTTCAAACTTAATTTCAACTTCTCACATGGGATACTCTCATGATTTTCACTTTTTAAAGTAGTGGTAAAGTGTTTACCATATGCTTGCTTGTCCACATATTCTCCACTACTTAAATCATGCAACTTCATGAATCAAGAGGTCTTTATTCAAGGTTGTAATGGGGCCAAGGGGTTTTCATGTGGTTAAAGAATAAAAGGATGAAGATATCACAAAGGTTCCAAAGATTTCATAGAGTTTAGAGACACAATAAGATCATACAAATAAAACTTCTCAAAACTCTTATAAAGCACATAATAACATAGGCTAAATATTTATGTTGAGCCTTTGCTTCAATCTAACCAACTATGTAACATCTTTTCTTTAACTTAAAGTTCAAGAGATGTTTTTTTTTTCCTTGACTTTTGCCTTTCTCCTCCCCCACACTTATCTTTTGTTCTAACCCAAATTTTCAAAAAGTAACCCTTGTTTTTGCAATATGTCTCAAACATTCTAATCCATCTTTAGATCAAGGGTAAAGATATAAATGTGTTTAGGCTAGGTGTAAGATGTGGTTACCAATAAAATAACATATTCAATATAGGCTCAAATTGGCTCACTAGGAGGTGTTCTCTTGGAACATCAATAGCGATAGCTGTTTGGCCTTGGTTATAATGCTAATGCCTCAATCGTATTCATGTTATTACATGTATCAATATAGTCTTAAAAAGGTTTAGAGCAAGTTCTAGAGAATCATGTAATCATAAGAGCACTCAAGAAGGAAATTAGATTGATATGTATAATGCATCAATCATATAGGCTTAAAATTCACAAGGATGATTATACAAGTCAATTTTAAGTCTAAACATACTTCTTTCTCAATCAACATATCATATTAACATTGGCTCATGAAAAATAGTGATATCAAGCTTAATTCTCATGAAAATCTTACCACTAATGATCAGTTTTAAATCTATTCAATTCATATCTCATCATAGTATGGAAAGTAACTAGAACACACTAAAAACAAACTAAAAACAAAACAATAACTAAACTAAACTAAAGTGAAGTGAAGTGAAGTGAAGGAAATCCTAAATTCTTTCCCCCACACTTAATTCTTACATTGTCCTCAATGTAATTCTATTATCCCCAAATATAATAATCATGTGTAAAAGAAAAGAACTACTAATTAAACAAACTAAATAAAGAAAAACAATAAAAGATAGAATGATGGAGAGTAAAGAATAGCAAATCTGATTATAATATGTGCTCTCCATCCTTTTGGGTTGCCTCCCAAGAAACGCTTGGTTTATTGTCCTCAGCCTGACTTAGCCCATTGCCTTCATTATTCAACATAATTAGGCTCATAAAGTGGTAACTCCTCAATATCTTGCATTGGATAGTTCTCATAATAAGGCTTCAATCTATGACCATTTACTTTGAATGCTTTATCTGTCTTTGAACTTTTGATTTCAAATGCACCATGAGTAGACACATTAGTAATAATAAAAGGTCCAACCAACGAGAACGTAACTTACCTTGAAACAACTTAAGGTATGAATGGAAAAGAAGAACCTTTTGTCCAACAACAAAGTCCTTTCTTGATATCATCTTGTCATGGAACGCCTTAGTCTTTTCCTTGTAAATCCTAGAATTCTCATATGCATCATTCCTTATCTCCTCAAGTTCTTGTAACTGAAGTTTTCTTTGCTTACATGCCTCATCCATCTCCATGTTGCATTGTTTGATAGCCCAATATGCTTTATGTTCTAATTCAATCGGAAGATGACAAGGCTTACCATAAACAAGTCGATAAGGAAACATATCAATAGGTGTCTTATATGCTGTCCTATAAGCCCAAAGTGCATCATCTAGACGTAAACTCCAATCCTTCCGATTTGGATTGACAGTTTTTTCAAGGATGGATTTTACCTCTCGATTTGACACTTCATCTTGCCCACTAGTTTGAGGATGATAGGATGTGGAAACCTTATGTGTGATGTTATACCTTCTTAAAAGTGCTTCCATGGACCTATTACAAAAGTGCGTACCTTGATCGCTGATTATGGCCTTTGTTGTTCCAAACCTTGCAAAAATGTTAGTGTTCACAAAATCTGAAACAACTTTAGAATCATTAGTCCGAGTGGCTTTTGCTTCCACCCATTTTGAAACATAATCAATAGCAAGTAATATATAAAGATTACCAAAATAAGAAGGAAAATGTCCCATGAAATCTATGCCCCATACATCAAAAATTTCATTAGTATGGGAGTTTGAGGCATTTGATTTCTAGCACCTATGTTACCTGTTCTTTGGCACCTATCACATGACTTGCAAACGAGGTATGCATCTTTGAATAAGGTAGGAAAATAAAATCCACTATCAAACACTTTCATGGCTGTTCTTTTGGGTCCAAAGTTCCCTCCACATGCATAAGAGTGACAAAAGGTTAGAATAGAATGAAATTCAAATTCAAGTACGCACCTTCTTATAATCTGATCAGAGCAATGCTTCCAAAGGTAAGGCTCATCCCAAATGTAGTATTTGGCATCACTCTTGATCTTATTTCTTTGGGATATTGTCAACTCTTGTGGCAACTGCTTGGTGACTAAGTAATTAACAATATCAGCATATTAAGGGGTTGTTGTGCTTATGGAAAATAGTTGCTCATCCTGAAAGTTCTCATTCAACGGTAGTGCATCCTCTTCATGAACTAATCAGCTAAGATGCTCCACAACCAGGTTGTCTTTACCTTTCTTATCTCTCATTTCTAAATCAAACTCTTGTAAGAGAAGTATCCATCTAATCAACCTTGGTTTGGCCTCCTTCTTAGTGAGCAAATACCTAAGAGCTGCATGATTAGAAAATACAATTACTTTAGTACCAATTAAATAAGAACAAAATTTCTCTAAAGCAAATAAAACAACCAAAAGTTCTTTTTCAGTAGTGGAATAGAAAAATTGAGCATCGTTAAGAGTTCGGGAGGCATAATATATGGCATGTGAGGCTTGGCCAACCCGTTGGCCCAAAATAACTCCAATGGCATAGTCACTAGCATCACACATAATTTCAAAAGGTACATTTCAATCTGGTGGTTGCATGATAGGAGCTGATGTCAAGAGTCCCTTCAAAGTTTCAAATGCCTCTTTGCATTTATCACCAAAGTGGAAATCCAAATCTTTTTGTAACACCTTGCAAAAAGTTAGTGTTATCTTTGAGAAGTCTTTGATAAATTTTCTATAGAAACCTGTATGTCCAAGAAAAGAATGAAACTCTCTCACATTTGTAGGAGGTGGTAAAGAATGCATAATATCTATTTTAGATTTATCTACTTCTATTCCCTTAGAAGAAATAAATGGCCTAAAATTATTCGTTGTTCTACCATAAAGTGACATTTTTCTCAATTCAATACAAGGTTAGTTTCCATGCATCTTTTAAGTACAAGGGTAAGGTTCTCTAGACATCTATCAAAAGAATCACTATAGACACTAAAATCATCCATGAAAACTTCTATGATGTTCTCTACATAATCTGAAAATATACTAACCATACACCTTTGGAATATAGCTGGTGCATTACAAAGACCAAACGGCATACGTCGGTATGCAAAAGTACCAAATGGACATGTGAATGTTGTTTTATCTTGGTCCTCCGGAGCAATGACAATCTGATTATAACCTGAAAAACCATCAAGAAAACAATAATGAGAATGGCCAGCTAACTTTTCAAGCATTTGATCAATAAAAGATAAAGGAAAGTGGTCTTTGCGAGTTGTGGAATTAAGTTTACGATAATCAATACAAACTCGCCACCCTATTTGAATTCTAGTAGGAACAAGTTCATTCTCATTATTTTTAACAACAGTTACACCGGACCTTTTAGGAACTACTTGGACCGAGCTCACCCATTTTCTATCCGAGATAGGATAGATCACTCCAACATTTAGGAGCTTCAGTATCGCCTTTTTCACCACCTCCATCATAGGAGGATTCAATCTACATTGTGCTTCTCTTGTTGGTTTTGACCCTTCCTCTAACAAAATCCGGTGCATGCACATAGATGGGCTTATTCCCTTGATAACGGCAATTTTCCAACCAATTGCTGTCTTATGCTCTCTAAGCACCCCGGATAAGTCTCTCTTCTTGCAAAGGTGTGAGCTCTTTGGCAATTATGACCGGTAGTGTGTCCTTTTCACCTAAGAACACATATTTCAAGTGGTCCGGTAATGGTTTCAACTCCAAAGTTGGTGCCTGCAAAATGAAAAGCATAAGTTTCTCATTAGATAAAGGCAATTCAATAAATGAAACATCAAACCTTGCATCTTTAGGTGGTAATGCTTGTAACGATGCTACTACTTCTTCCACTTGTTCACTCAAGACGAGTTTCTCTTCTCCTTTAGAATTTTCCAAGCCAAGGTACCTGTTAATGGCTACTTCCAAACTATCTTCACCATTTAATTCAAAAGCTTTCTCTGCCAAAGAGCTAATTATATCAATAGTAAAAACATAATGCACATCACTAAGGTATCTCACGGCCTCAAAAATATTAAAACGAATTATCTCGCCATCAAATTCCATAGTTAAAGTTCCATCATGCACATCTATTTTAGTCCTAGCTGTTTTTAAGAATGGCCTCCCTAAAAGAATGGATGTTGGATTAGAAGACATCTCATCTTCCATCTCAAGAACATAGAAATCAGTGGGAAAAATCAACTCATTAACTTGCATTAGGACATCTTCTATAACTCCTCTAGGATAAGTGTTAGAATGGTCAGCAAGTTGTATTATAACACCAGTTTCCACTAATGGTCCTAGATTCAATGAAGCATAAAATAAATATGGCATTACATTAATGGATGCTCCTAGATCTAGCATAGCACGCTCAAACCTGGTGTTGCCTATCTTACAAGGAATGGTAAATATACCTGGATCCTTGCATTTAGGTGGGAGTTTCTTTTGAAGAATAGCTGACACATTCTCCCCACACTTACCTTTTCATTCCCTTTCAACTTCAGTTTAGAAGTGCATAACTCTTTTAGAAACTTGGCATATCTTGGCACTTGCTTGATAGTATCTAGTAAAGGAATGTCCACCTCTACTTTTCGGAAGGTTTCCAAAATTTCATTCTCTTGTTCTTCCTTCTTGGATTTTGCTAACCTGCTAGGAAAATGTGGAGGAGTTATATAAAAAGGAAAAGATGGTTTAGGAATTACCTTTTGTAGTGGCTCATTGGGATGTGAAGATGATGCCATGGTGTTGTCCTCTCTTTGAGCACTACCCTTTTGTGGTGTCTCAAGTTGTTTCCCACTTTTTAAGGTTACAGCATTGGCATTTTCTCTAGGATTCGCTATGGTTTGGGAAGGTAATTTCCCAGAATCCCTTACTTGTGATTGACTCATAATTATGGATACTTGCCTGAAAACTTGTCCTTGTTTTCTGAAGGTTCTGTTGAAATTGCAAATTATTAGTAACAATAGAATTGACAAGATCTTCAAGAGACTTACCTAATTTTGAGATGGAGACACTTGTTCTCGGGTTTGGTATGGTTGTTGCGTTCTTTGCTGAAAACTCGGTTGTATATCATTAAAGGGTGGATGAGCAACTTGTGATTGTTTTCCTCCATAATTAAAGTTTGGATGATCCCTCCATCCTGGATTATAAGTGTTTGAGTAGGGATCAAACTTTCTTGGTTGGCCCGAAAATCCACCCATAGCATTAACATGTTCATTTGGATCATCTTGAAGTGTTGGACACATATCAGTTTGGTGCCCCATGTTTGAACATATACCACAAGCCTTAATTTGCTGTATTTGACCTACAACCATTTGTTCCACAAGAGAAGTCAGTTTATCAAATTTTTGTTCAAGAGATGATATAGTTACTTCATTCACTTTCTTCGGTGGTAGTTCATCTCTCATGTTGAACTGTTGTGAGTTGGCTGCCATATTGGAGATGAAAAGCCTAGCAGCTTCAGGAGTTTTATCAACTAGTGCTCCCCCATTGCTGCATCTATCATGCTTCTCTCCATGGGCAAGAGACCTTCATAGAAATATTGGATGAGCAGTTGTTCACTTATCTGATGACGTGGACATGATGCACAAAGTTTCTTGAACCTCTCCCAATATTCATACAAGGACTCTCCGTTGTATTGCCGAATCCCACATATTTGGCAGCCTTAGATATTGGGAAATATCTTTCCAAGAATGCTTTCTTCATCCCATTCCATGTAGTGATAGTCCCGGATAGTAGGTAGTAGAGCCATTCCTTTGCCGAATCAGCTAGAGAGAATGCGAATGCTCTTAACTTTATTTTCTCTTCCGTTATTCCGGTTGGTCTCATGCTAGAATATATTACATGGAACTCCTTGAGGTGTTTATTTGGGTCCTCTCCTGCAAAAACATGAAAAATTGGAAGAAGATGAATCAGGCCAGATTTTAATTCAAATGCTACCTCAAGAGTAGGATACTCTATGCACAATGGTTGTTGATCCAAGTCCGGAGTGGCTAGCTCCTTAAGAGTTCGGTTATTTGCTGCCATCTCTCCTTGTTCCTCTTGGATGATTTTGATCAACTCTTTATTTGTTCTTTGATGGTACGTTATGAATTCCTGAATTAGCCGAAGTCCTAAGTGATGTTCTTCTTCTTTGGGACATTCACTAAAAAAGAAACAAGAAAATAAACTAATTAAAACAGAAAATAAGAATAAACCAAATAACTAATAAATTAAAGAAAGCAATCCCAGGTAACGACGTCAAAAACTTGATGCACTCAAAAGAGTATATCTTATTTAATCCTTGCACTAAAAATATCAATTGTAAAATATAGCAATAAGCAAGGGTCGAGTCCACAGGGATTGGTGTTTAGTTTAATAATTATTAATTTATACTTAAATTCAAAGAAAACAAAATAAAATGGGAGATTTTTATAATCAGTTTAAACGAAAGCAAACAATCAAAAGAGGAAAGCGAGTAAATAAAAAGTAATCAAATATGAGAAAAGTATGGTTAAGGTTTCATTCTCCACCACCAAACATCATTGAGAATCAATAATCAGATCTATCAACATCAATTAACTATCAAAATTATCAACCATAGATAACAACAAGCTCTGCTACCCCAATCTTTCCTTAGTTTGTCGTTAAATAGAATAAGCTCTCTATTTAATCTCTAATTATCAAACAACCTAGAATAAGCTCTCTAAATTCAATTTGATAACAGCTTTATGATGAGAAAGATAGGTTGATCTAAGCAACAAACACGTAAGCTCGGATTGTTCAACTTATGTTATGTTCCACATTGTAATTCCCGAAAACCCAACATAATCATAAATTACAAATTGCCACTTATGAATAGGAAATCAAGATAATTACACGGATCAAGACTCTTAAAATAGCAATAGATAATTATCAAGATCTATCTAGTTCGCGACCTAAACAAATCAAGACAATATCATGAACAATTTTTATGGAAGAACATAATCAACTTTGATAGAAAACTAATGATAGATAAATCTGAAAATCAATTACAAAACTTGTCTAGGGATTTGAAATCATCCTTAACAAAATAAAAGTTTAGCCTTGCATAGGCATTGTCAACATAAAGATGAATATTCAAAAGAAACTAAGAAGAAAAATAAAATAAAACTAAGAGAAGAAGAATAAGAAGAAGAATATTGATAAATAATCAAAAGCATGTCATAGTTGGTGGCTCAAAAGATGGTATTTATAGAGGTTTAAAGTCTTGGAAACCCTTTCTTGCTTTTCAAGGAAGCTAGGAGGCAAAGGAGTGCATAATATGCAAGATTTTCGAGTTTTGCGATTTTTTTTCCAGATTTGGGAGGCAGTAAGCGTGGCACCGCGGTGCCACTTTTCGACGCCGCGGCGCCAAGTGGGCTGTCTTGTGAAATTTTGCATGCTGACATTGGTTTCGCGACTGATACACTGTCTCGCACTTCGTCGGCTGATTTGGATGATCATCCGTTGTCCGATTTAGAGGTGTAAACTATCATTGGAAAGGTATTCAAGTCATCTTCAAAAGTAAAGAAGGAAGTTTCTTCAAATAATGACTTTAACATAATGAATTCTTAGCAAAAAGCTCCAGAGATCAAATCTGCCTGATCACTTAGCACTAAGGATTTGATCTTTTTGACTCCCAAGTTTTTTTCCATCTTGTGATTATGATTTTTTAAGCTCTTTAACATCATAATTGACATGTTTTGACTTCACCTCTTCCAAAATACCTATAATTCATAAAAATATAATAATTTGTCAAGAAACTTAAGAATTAAAGCACAAAGTATAAGGAAATAATACATAAAAATGTATGCAATTACGCACTTATCAGTGTTCATGTTATTTTTCGTGTTTGTTTTAATTATTTTTTAAATTTTGTATTCGTTTTGTATCTTAATTCATCTCATATTTTACATAATTTGTCATTGTGATTAAATTTAGAGAAAAATTTGTGCGTTCGTGTCGTGTCTCAATTTATGACATATTTTGCATAATTTATTATAGTTATTTAATTTAATGAAAAAATTGTGTTCGTAACGTGTTCATATTTTTTTTTCAAAGTATTATAAATTTATATAAATGTTTACACGTTCATAATTCGTTTTATGTATATTTTCACACGTTCGTGTATTCGTGTCGTGTTCATGTTATTTTTATGCTGTGTTTTAATTATTTTTCTTATGTTGTGTTCGTGTCATATCTCAATTCATGACATTTGTTATATAATTTGTCATAGTTATCCAATTTAGAGAAAAATTTATGTTCGTGTTCGTGTAATTTTTTTTGGTGTTTTTAAAGAATTAAAATTTATATAAATTTTTACATGGTAATAATTTATATAAAGTATTATAAATTTGTATGAATTTTTACACGTTCGTGTATTCGTGTCGTGTTCATATTATTTTTCGTGTTGTATTTTAATTATTTTTTTATGTTTTGTTCGTGTCGTGTCTCAATCATCTCATATTTTACATATTTTGTCATTGTGATTTAATTTGTGTATTCGTATCGTGTCTCAATTCATGACATAATTTATCATAGTGATTCAATTTAAAGAAAAATTTGTGTTTTCATAATGTCTTCGTATTATTTTTTTCTGTTTCCCAAAATATTATAAATTTATATAAAAAATTTCATGTTAATAACTAATTTTATACGTTATTAATTTATGTGTTCATAACATTGTTGTCATTACTATTACAAAAATAAAAAATGAATCGTTTCACCTGCAGTGTAGCGCGAGTCTTTTTTCTAGTATATAAAAAGAATCTCCTAAGGGGTTCTTAGCTTGACACATGTCAAGCTTTTTTTTTTAGTTTTAATTTTTGTATTTATATTAATTTATTAATTATTTTTACTTTATTTTCAAATGATGTATTTAAAGAGATCGATCCGCACGTTGACTCACGGGTTGATTTAGGATCCGTACCCGACCCACTCACAAAAAATTAAAAAAAAAAACGAATTTGCTGCTAACCAGTGTGAGAAAGTTAAAAAAATCCTCTAATGATCACGTGGCAAGCTTTTTTTTTAAATATATTTTTAGTTTTCATTTTTATAGTTTTAAGGTTTTTTTTTTTTTAGTTTTAGTATTTTTAATTTATATTATTTTATTTTATTTTTAAATGATGTATTTAAAGGGATTGGTCCAAACGTTGACTTGCGAGTTGATTTAAGATCCATACCTGATCTGCTCGAAAAAAAGTTAAAAAAAAAAAAAAAAAAAAAAACCTTGGTACTAGCCAGAGTGAGAAAGCTGATCAATCGAGATAATTAAATATAAACCATAATTTTATTTTAGTTATTTTTTATTTGAATGATTAAATATGCAAAATATAAAAATGAGTTAGTACTTCATTAATTTAACAAAAAAAAAAAACTTGCTGCTAACCTATTTGAGAAAGTCGATCCAATCAGAGAATAAAATACAAACCACAAATTTTTGTTTTTTTTTTTTAACAACAGTGCAATATTTTATTGAATGAAATAAAAGACAATAGTAAGGATCAACCAAAAAGATCCAAATTCCCTAAAAGATATTCTACCCTTCAAGCAAAAAGCCTGAATCTTATTAAACCTGCACATTACAAAATAAAAATGTGTAATAACCTAAACAACTACCCTTCAAACTCAAAATAGCTTGATACCCTAATAAAACCCTGTGATAACGTTAAAGCACACCTCGAACAATTCTAATAAAAACAATAAAAGCCAATCACGATATCCTTCCTTATCCAAATGGGTATGAATCGGAATTTCAAGAAAAAGCTCGGAGTGCAACCAAACTTAGCCAATGTTCCATCTATAGTTGTAAGCAAATCCAAAACCTGTATATCTGAACTTGAAGCAAAAAAAATTTAATCCCTGGAAAATCCCATATGCTATTGTTTTGTCACCTTACTCAAAAAACAATGAACCATAGCCCTCAAAGCAAGAATCCCATAAAAAAAAAATGCAAATGTGTTCCCAGCTTGGCGCCGCTACGCCAAGTTACTGATTGCTTGGCACCGCGGCGTAGGATGATGGCACCGCGGCGCCTAAGTTACTGCCCTACTTGGCACCGCAGCGCTGAAATGTAACGCCGTGGCGCCAAGAACAAACCACAATTTTATTTTCTTATTTATTATTTTTTATCTCCTATAAATAAATATATACAATAAGATCTAAATATGTTTAAAAATGATATAAATAATAATTAAAAATGCATTTATATTACGTAATTTATAAATAAACAATTTTCATAAATTTAATTTTCATAATTAAAAAAATATAATTATATTAATATATTAAAATTTATAATTAAATAAATAATTATTATAAAATTAAATTTATTTTAAATTAAATTTTTCATTAGTATTTTTTACCTCCTATATGTAAAAATATGCACTGTATAATAAGATCTAAATATATTTAAAAATACATATAAATAACAATTGAAAATAAATTTTGTATTACGTAATTCATAGATAAATAATTATAATAACTTAATTTCATAATTAAAAAACAATTATATTAATATTAATATTATTAAAATTTTAAAATAAAAAATAAAATTTATTATTTAATAAAATTTATTTTAAAAATTTATTATTAATTAATTTAAAATTTTAAAAAAAAAAATTTAAAAACCCCATAGTGAAACGGAGAGCTTAATTCTAGTATATATTCATATATAACACTAGAAGTAGAGTCGAGCTTTGTTGTGGGAATTTTTTTCTAAATAAATAATATAGTTATATTTTTTCTTAATTATGCTATATTTATGAATATCCCTTTTCATGAAAATTTAATTTTTGGTGCTGTTAAATTTTTTATGCATATATTTTTAGTTTAGGTAATTTTTAAAAACATATATATGAGAAGTAAAATAAATAGTAGATAAAAAGAAAATATACCTTTAAGCTTATGGGTTGAAACCCATAACCAAAATATCAAATAGCCCAAAGTTGATAGGCTTATCTGAAGTGAACTGTGTTTCCGGCTTGTTAATTTTTTGTGATTTTTTTTTTTTTTTTTGATTTTGTTAACTAATATTTTAAGTACACTTTTTAAGATTATTAAAAATAATAATATTTTCAATCAATATATTGCAAATGATTGATAAAATTTTCTAAATTTGTATTTAATATAATATTATTATTATAAATAATATAATAACTAACCTTAAAAAATGTACTAAAAATACTCTTTACCAAAACCCTATTTTTATTATCATTTTTGGTGCTTTGGGAATTTGGGGTCCAGGCAAGGGTAAGAGTCTGGGCAGCCCATTTAAGACATGAATAAGAAACCCAAAATTCTATCAAATTGAAAAGCCCATCTATCCAAAGTTTTAGCCCAAGGATTTGGTCTTTCCGTACTAATTTAAGGGCAAAGATAGTACAATTTACTTCAAGTTAAGCACTTAATTAAACTTAAGCTTAAACTGAAGTGAAGTAAGTTCATGAATTTGTTTTTTGGTACAAAAAATACAATAGTTTGGAGATAGTGTAAGGGATTGTAAATGCTGAAATTCGAATCCAAACCTGTTGAATGTCATTTTTTAAAAATGAATACATGAATCAACTAAATTAAACTCGTTCAAATTCATGAATTTTTATTACTATTGAAAAGAATGATGAGAAACATTAGTTAAGGTATGTTTGGAATAATTGAACTCTATTAATGTTTTTTTTTTTGTGTGAATTGCTTAAATTACATATGTTACTCTTAAATTTGTCGAGAAATTATCCAATATATTGTTAGTAGAATTTTAGATTCTACAAACAGGATTAAAAGAGTGACACATATCTTAAAGGGGTAGGGTATAGTAAAAAAATAAAAAAAAAAACCAAATAAAGAAAAGAAATGAAGCATGTGATAGTTTTTTAAGCCTTTCTATATAGCAACAAAAATTATGCAAAAAAAAAAACTTCACGACAGTGTGTTAGAGATGAACCCTTTTTATTTAGCAACAAAAATTATGTCAAAAAAGTTCTTTATTTAAATTTGATTGCTTGATTGTTTGAGAGAAAAATAAAAAGTAATGTAATAAATTTTTAAAAATTAATTAAAAATAATCTTTTTCTCAATAAAATAATTAATGAGAAGATCTAACAAGCATATGAACCCACTATCAGTTTTTCCTTTTATTTTTTTATAGATATTCTCCACTTAATAAGACGGCGGCTATTTATCTGAGTTTTAGATTTCGTCGACCACAATGAGAAAGAATAAATAAATAAATAAATAAAGATTATTTGGAATATTTTCAATTTCCAATAAACCCAACTTTAAAGAAATTTTTTTAAAAGAATAAAAAAGTAATTTAAAATTTGATTAAAATTATAATTATTTTTTTTTTTTTGAATTTTACCACTTTATTTAAGTAAACACTTATATTTTTATTGCATCCAATAAATTTTTAATTTGCATCTAAATAAATTCTTAATCTTCAATTTATATCTAAATAAGGCAACATATCAATCTTTCATTTAAAATAAAGATTTATCTAAATATAATAAAAAATTAAAATTTACTTTAAAAAATAAATAGTTCAATTTTTTAAATATTTTAACTTTAAATTTTTGACTTTGCCGTAATATATATATACACGACCAAAGTGCATACATCAAAAAAGAAACATTTTATTATAGAATGAGTTTTCTTTCACACTTCCCATGGATAAATATAAACAATTTTTTTTTTTATAACAGGAAAATAATATTAGTCGGCTGCCAAAATTGTCATTAACGAAAAGCATATTTTAATACAAGAAGATTTTTAATCGACATTGTTAAGCCTACTATAGTTTAGTGTGAGTTTTTCCATTTTCAAGCAATATGTGTTGGGTTTTTTTTTTTTTGGTCATATATGTGGAGACTCATTGGGTTTCTTAAACTCTCTTTTTTTTTTTCTTTTTTCTTTTTCTCATTCCGTGATAATTCAAATAATAAATCTTCAAATTGAAATCTTAAATTTAATTGTAATTGAGTTTGAGTTATTGAGTTCAGAGATTGATGAAGATCATTACTTAAAAAAAGAATTATATGGGTGGATTTTTTTTTTTTTTAAATGACGTGAATATATATTGGTTATTGTCAATCCTAGTTGTACATAGGGCTGTAATCGAGCCGAGCCGAGCTCGAACACTGAGAAGCTCGAGCTCGAGCTCGATTTGAAACTCGAGGCTCGAAGCTCGGTTCGAGCTCGATCGAGTATAATTTTTTAAGCTCGAGCTCGGCTCGAGATAAAATCGAACTATTCGAGCTCGACTCGATTAGGCTCGTTTATATACTCGAGCTCGACTTAAGAGTTTTTAAGTATGTATATATATATTAAGGGTAAAATAGTAAATTAATAATAAAAATATTATAAATAAAAAAAAAGCTCGATTAGGCTCGCGAGCTGCTCGAATCGGGTATTAAGATACTCGAACTCGGCTCGCTCGATAGCTCGAGCTGCTCGAGCTCGAGCTCGGCTCGATAATGACCGAATCGAATTCGAGTTTTTTTCGAGTCGAACTCGAGTAGCTTGCGAGCACAGGTGTCTCGTTTACACCCCTAGTTGTACATATACGACTATCCTGTTTTTGAAGATTTAAATTTGCTTAATTTTTCATAGATATTTATATATTTAACATATATACATATATATATATATATATACATACAACGTCAATAATTCTAAAACTCGCATCAGTAATTTATTGATATACTAGTATTTGTTATCACATGCGAATGCATGTGAATACACGTTAATTTATTTATTTTTAATATATAATTATATATTTTAAAAATAAATAAAAATAATAAAATGCATATTAATTAAAATTTGTATGTAAAAATTATTTCATTTACAATTTATATCAAATTATTATATTATTTTTAATATTAATGCAAAAATAATTATGAAGATATCAAAATTTAACGTAAATTTTAACTTTTTATTTATACCAAATAAATTAATTCATTTGTTAAGATTATTTATTATCAAATTAATCTATTTAACGAAATTGTTTTAATGAAATTAAACTTCTTATTTATGAATTAAATAAATCATATTAATAATCAAAAAAAATTATAATGGCAATTTAAAAATATAGTGAATAACGATGACTATTTTAGTCAGTTTAAAAGATTTTTCACATTCGTGCTTTTATATATATTATAGATATATATATACACATATACATATGTAGATAAACTGCAACTCCTTTTCCTTTTTTTCATATTCTATTTTTTTCCTTTTTTTATTTAAAAGTTTTTAATTATTTATTAATATAATAACTAGAATTTTATAATTATGTATAATTTATTATATATGATTACACAAGTTTCAATTTGCATAAATATATTTGATATATTATTATCAATTTCATGACAAAATTATTTGATATATGGCTACTATTTTTATTAATTTTCAATTATTTATTATAAAATTATTAAAATAATTTTAGCAATTTTTAATTATTTATTAACTTCATAAATGACAAACAATCCAAAATTTTCACTATATACAAATTTTAATCTAATATCTTTAATGGTCATTTTTTTCTCACTACAATTTATTTTACTACCTACGCTATTTTTTGCAATCAAACACATATCCCACTACTGATTTTAATCTCACCGCCATCATAATTTTTAATCCAAATGAAACTTTAATTTGTAAATTAAAAAAAAAAAAATCAGGGTAAAATTTACAATGAACAATATTACATGAGAAAACCATGCTCATATATAAAATGATGCAATTTGGAAAATAGTGCAATCTCAAGGTAAATTCCAAATGCACATCCATGGATCAATTGCTGAACTTATCGGTAAGTATGTTGCTCCTTCCATTCCATGCTTTACAATTGATTTGGCATTTAGGCTTTATTTAATAGGAAGGATAAAAATGGATAATAAGGAAAATTTTGTTAATCGAATGGTTAAGATACATAATCACTTTTTTACTTTGTATCTTAATTATTATATTAACAAATTTTTCATCAATACCATTTTCTATCATTCATACCAAGTAAAACTTTAATTCTGTCAAATCCGTACGAATTTTCATACATATAGAATTAGACCTGTTCATGGGTTGGGCCGTGGCCCGAAATTTTTTTTCCTTACCTAATCCCGTTTTACTGTTCAAAATATATATTAAAAAAATATTTTTATATATTTTATAATTAAATTTAAATAAAAAATATTTTTATTTAAATAATAATAATTTGAGCCGACCCAGATTACCAAAATTTCAAAACGACTCAATTCGAATCAGACCTGATGAGTCGAACGAATAGCTCGACTCATGAATAAGTCTATGTCTATGTAGAATACATAATTTTTGTTTGTGTTAAGAAAAGAAACTTGATCCAAAGTACTCAAATATAATAGTGGTTTATATAGGATCTAATTAAGTAATATAAGCCAAAACAGCACATAGGGTTAGGTTAAACAACCTTAACAAAGACAAACCACTCTTAACTACCTCGGAAAATGTTTAGGAAAATTATGTAATGAAGTTAGTTTAGTGCATATGAAAAGTACATCACGTTCAATATAAGGTTCTTTCTTTAATTAATTTTTTATTTTGCTACAAAGTTAAATAATCTTTTTATTAATCATAATTAAGGACCCATGTGAACTTTCAAAATTTTCAAACTAATCCCTTTTTTCTAAATCCAAGTTTGAAAGTACTAAAATAAGTGTTAATACCAAGATAATGATAGCTAGCTAGGTTAGTTTCTGACTAATTAGTTTGAAGCATATATATCAAGAAAAAATAAAGAGAAAGGTGTATGGTATTTCCTAAGTTTATTTGTGTTAGATATCAATACATTTATTTAAGTGTATTTATACGAAATACATATTCCAATACATAGGTTGTCGTAACTACATACACGGTGTATATTTACATACACAATTGATATTAATTTGAATGAGAAATTAGTCTCATTGGACACCCACTTGAAGAGGAATAAAGTTGGTTGAAGGTGTGGTAGGTAGTATATCCCACATAGAACAAAGTATAGCTTTACCTTATAGTTTATATAAGCTAGTGTTCCATGTTGGGGTGGGCCCCAAGGGGCACCCAAGTTTTGTGGTGGGTGAGGATCTACACAACTTGGGCTAGACCACACAAGCGCGCCATCGAGCTAGGCTGGGTCAGACCGAGCTTGGGCCTGTTGCATTATCTATCTTTTTGCTGCCCAACCATCCAACCAGTTTTTTGTCCGAATGATTATGTTTGTTCGGTCCTTGACCGAACCGGTGTTTCTAGAAGATTACCGTTTCGGATTGGTCAAGCCGGTTTGGTGCTATGCATGATCGAACCGGTTCGGTGCTTGGGACCTGTCTGTTCTGTCCGAACAGATTCCTCCCAATAGATGCACCTTCTCCGAACAGGTTTTCTGCCCTCTATAAATACAGAAGTTTTGTGTCTGTTTTATTCACTCAATTAGATTAAAATATTTCTTCTCTTCCTCCGGTTCTTTTCTTTGTTGTGTTGAGAGAGAGTCCGACATCTTCTTGATTCGCTGAGTTGCTTGGAGTGTGCCCTCTAGAGAAACGTTTATCGAGGAGGCCTAGGAGACGATTTGCATACATCTGCAATCACCTTTGAGGCAGGCAAAATTCGTTTTAAGGTCAGAGGTGAAACCTTGACTCGATATTGATTTTTTTTTTTTCAAATCAATTCCTGTAAATTTTTCGTAAATTCGATTCTGTACTTGTTTGAAGTCGGTGTTATATTTCTTGTAAGTTCTTATTGATTTATTTTGAAATTCATTTCTGTATTTTGTGTTTCTTTATATATGTTTTAATTTTCGGTATTTGTTATAATCGGTATAATTTTTTTATCCAACAATTTGATCTATATATACAGTTGAAACTTAAACCAAATAAACTTCTTTTTTGTTGAATTAACATCCTATTAAATTTTTATTGATTGAATTTAAAAAATTGTAGATAAAATTTTAATAATATACCATAATAATCTTTCTTATGACGAAAAGTTAAAGGTTAAAAATTCAAAATTTCATTTCTTGATTTAACTATAAAAGATTTATTTTTCTTTCTAACCAAGATATATATAAACAAACCATTTAATTTTTTCTGGTACCAATAAAATTAAAACCATTTAAATAAACTAAAGTAAAGCTATAAATTAGTTTTCTATGGATAATATTATTTATAAATTGAAATAGTTTATTTTAAACCAACTTTGTATGATATATATTTTTAATTCCTTACTCCCTTTCAAAAATTAAGAAAATATAAAAATGAAAGAAGACAGGAATAATTCCAAATGAATAAAGATGAACGTAAGGGTCCATTTGTTCCGGAAAATGATTTTTGAAAAATGCTTTTTTTTTTGTGCATTTTTCGGTGTTTATTTCACAAAAAATAATTTGGTCAACAAAAAATGAACTTCGAGTCAACGAAAAATTTCTTATTCTTTTTAAAAGCCTAAGATATTTTTCGAAAATTGAAACAAAGCAAATAGAATCGATTCCTTTAATAGGGATCAATCCCTTCTTGAAACAAAGTAAAAAAAAGAAAAATGATCCTCTATGTATAGGAATCGATTCTCTAAGAATAAAAGTTAAAACAAAGTTAAAAATGATTGATCCCTTAAGTTTAGAGATTGATCCTTATTTATCAATGTAGATTTTTTGAAAAACAACTAAATAACAAAAAATATTTTATACAGAATTATCCAAATAACCAAAAATATCAACTTTTTCAAAAAATAAGTTTATTTTTCAAAAGTTATTTTCTGCGAAACAAAATGACACTAAATCACTTGATCGATCCTCATTTGAAAAAAGAAGCTTAAGATGAATACATATATATGTGAAACATATTAAAAGAAGCAATTTATTTTACCTTTGATCACTATATACTAAAATCAAACTTTTGGTTTCCAATTTTCTTGGAAAACAAAATCCTTACTCACATTGTTATACAATCCAAGCATCTTCATATAACAAACAAATCAAACTTGAGTGAAACCAAAGCATGCAATCTCAGGAATTATTCAGTTTAATTTGGAGAAGTCTATGGCTTTTCAAAAATTTGCCAATCCAAGGAATATGCCAGGGTGGGAATTGACAAGTTGAAACAAACCGACAATGAATCTAGCATTTGAGAATCAAATTAGGTGCATGAGTCTCTAGTTCCAAAAACCATGTTCCAATCTCTTTTCTCCAAAATTTAAAAAATAAAAATTCACTTTATCTTAAGTTATGCTAATTAATTAACAAAATAAGTAGCATTCAGATCTATCTAAGGGCTAGACAGATAGACCCGACCTTAATTGGATTAGGTTTGATATATAATTTTTTTTTTTCAATTCGAATGATCCGATTCGTTTAAATTATTATTTAATTAATAAAAATATTTTTAAATAGTAAAATGAGTTTTTCAAATCCAAGGTTTGATCGAACCTCGAATAAGTAAAAAAAAAAAAATTATCTGGGTTTGAACCGATCCGATTCATGAACAATTCTAATAAGAGTGAAATAATTAAGTTAATCACTTATTAATAATGGTTTTGCTAAAACAGCTAGCCCACTGTTTTGGAACAAAACCAGACTACTAGGAAACATGCTATCTAACAAGGAATGTGATTAATTAAAAGGAGCATTAAACTAGGAAGTAAGACACTAAGACCCCATTAATTAATTAATTAATTTTCCCAAAGGTCAGCTATGAAATACTTTGTGAAGTTAATAAATACTTAACAAATCCTACAATCTTCCAAATTAATCACTGATTATTCAGGTCATTACCAACAAATTAATATTTGTCAGATTTATAGCCGACCAAGACTCGATGATCATAGTCATCCACATGACCCATGTGCTTTCATCATTAATCTTAATCACCATTTAATGTTTGTTAATAAATGTTAATTAATCTAATGTTTTGCTCAAAAAAATATTAACTTTTTGTAGCCGAACATTTAATTCAATAGTTGATGCATATCTTTCTTACTCAAAGTGCAAGACTGAAATTCTTTTTTTCTCAAATAATATATATATATATATACCCCCATTAAATTCAAGAGATTGTATTCAATTAGACTTGTTAATAGGTCGGACCGAGGTCGAAAATATTATTTTCCCCTTATCCAAGCTCGGGCCTATCCGTTTTATTGTTTAAATAATATTAAAAAATAAAAAAAAACAGTTTTATATTAATATTTATATTTTTTATAATGAAATTTAAATAAAAAATAAAATTTTATTATATAAGCAATTATTCGAGCCGGCCGGGTCGACCCGAACAGAAAAAACTCTATCCAAACTCGATTTAATACAGGCCAGACATGTCGGACTATCCGACTCTTAAGTAGGTCTATATTAAATATGCACCATTAATATTTAGATTTTTATATGTACTCAGTATACTGTCAATAAATTACATGTGTTGTCATCTTATTATAAATGAGAGGACTTTTGTAACCTAGTTAAAATTAGTGCATAGACTTTTTTTTTTTTGTTGATAAAATGAAACTAAAATATCAAAATATTGAGTAGATAGAAGGGGAAAAAAATAATCAGGAAAGCATAAAGACCAAGGCAGTAATCTGATCTTATATCATCCTCTAAGTGCCTTGACTCCATATATGCTTGGTTCTCAAATGCATGCAAACCAATGGATTAATTTTCAAAAAGGTTTATATCCTATATGTTTAAGGATTATTATTATATACACTTTTGCTAGAGTTTTTCAATTCTAATAGGGATTAAAATATTGTCACTATCTTTTATTTATTATATTAATTTATTATTTTAAAAAATATACTTTAATGAGTATTTGACAACCCTTTAACTCCACTAATAAATTTTAAAAATTCAAAAAAGTATATTAGATAATCTTTTATGGAAATATAAATAAAACCCTTTTTTTTTCTTTGCATAGAATTAAAATCATGGTATCTCTTCCTTTTGACCTGCCTAAATGTAGATGCACTAAAAGCATCAATCCCACCTAATTCACAAGAAAGTGAAAAATATTTATGTTAGGTTATCTTATATAATAATATTTTCATTCAATATATTAAAAATGATGACTAAAATTATTAATTATTGTATTTAATATAATGATATTATTATAAACAATATATTAAATAACTTTAAAAAATATTCTAAAGACACTCGATTAGCAAAACTAGACATGGCAATTCGTTTATCCGTGTTGTGTTCGTGTATTTTGTCGTATCATAATCGTGTTTAAAGTAATTTATATTTATATAAATTTTGATACGTTAATAATTCGTAATATATAAATTTTGAGACATTCGTGTATTCGTATCATATCGTGTTATTTTTTCATGTCGTATCATTTTTTTGCATGTTTTAATTATTTTTTTATTATATTCATATTTTGTAATCGTATCATATCTAATATTGTCGGATTTGAAAAAACCCTATTATAAAAACTGTCAAAAGAAGAAAACATAAGTATCTCTAGAAACAGAAAAAAGAAAAAGTTGGTTGATATCCCATATTTAATTTGAATCAATGCAGGCAAAGAAATCTAATAAAGTAGTACTAGGTTGCTGGCCATAAGTAGGGCACAAAAGCCCTACTTACCTTTCTCTTTCTCTCTCATCAATTATTTTAAAAGATAAAGATACTTAATGATAGTTGGCCACACGGATTTATAAATTACTTGAAACTTGAAACCCTAATTCATAAGGTTTTGGGTAAATTACATGTTTAATTATTAAAATTTTATAATTTTTTATTTTTTAATTATAAAAAATCATGATTTGATTATAAATATTTTAGAAATTTAAAATTTTGATCACTCAATTTTTAGAAACTAACGACTGATTGACGTGTCATTGTCATATTATCTCATATGTCATGTGAGAGTTGGCGTGGCATTATAATTTTTAAAAAAATAAAAATTCGGATATTAAAAGAAAGACAAATTAGACATTTGTGTCATTTAGCTTTTTGGATGTTTCTTGTTTGGTCACTCAATTTTTGAAAATCATAATTTAATTATCGACGTTTGTGAAATTTATTAATAATTTTATTTTCATTATCAATATTTCTCTGACAACGTGGCATTACAACAATTTGATAACTAACACTAGTGAAATTTGATATAATAAATGGTTCTATTATTTCTGTTGTTTATATTAAAATATCTTGAGGAAATGCTCAAATAAGCTCTCAATCTTTGTAAAAAATGTAATTAAGCTTTTGATTTTTTTACATGGAACTAAGGTATAAATTTGTTTAAAAAATGAAATGAAAAATATATTTTTGATAAAAATTTATATTTTTTGTAAACAATATATTTAAAAAAAATTTGTAAAAAATAAATTTAATTCTTAACTATAAAAGTTATAAAATATATATTTTTGGTTAAAATGTTTTGAATTATATTTATAACAAAAAAATATAAATTTAAAGGATAATTTTTACTTATAAAAAAAATCATCATATCTTATTCTTAATCTTACAACTAAAAAATAAATTATTTTTCAAAAGAACTTGTTTTTTAAAAGTTATCAAATTTCTTCCATATTTTATTTTATTTTTAAGAAAAAAATGTATTTTATAAAAGTTATACCATTAATTTCATGTAATAAAATATCAAGAGCTTATTTACAATTTTTTTATAAAGTTCGAGAGCTTATTTGAGTATTATCTCAAGATATTAAAATATAAACAACATAAACAATTTATATTAAATTTCACTAATATTGATGACCAAATCTTTGTAATGTCACATCGATGGTGAGACATTGATAATGAAGATCAAAATATTAATAAATTTCACAAATGTTGGTGACTAAATTAAGATTGTTCAAAAGTTTGTTGATTAAAATAAAAATTCTCAAAAAATTAAGTGATTCAAACGTGCAATTTCCTTTTCTTAATTATCCGGATTTTTTTATAAAAAATTATAATGTCATGTCAATAATATCACATAGCATATCAAATACATGGCAATGCCATGTGGCAAATATCAAATGACATGATAATGCATGGCAAATATCAGATGACATGGCAATGCCATGTTAGGAATCATTATCTTCTAACAATAGAGTGACCAAAAAATTAAATTTATGAATGTTAGTGACCAAATCGTGATTTTTCATATTTGGATGATCAAAATAAAAAATCATAAAAACTTTAATGACCAACTATAGTTTATCCTTACATTTTTTATCATATGGAATCATGTTAGGGGGAGTTGGGACCATGTAAGGCTTTTGTTTTGATGAAATGATTTTGTTATTTGTTCGATTTGTGGGAAACAATATGACCCTTTTCAATTTTGTGTTAATTAACTATTTGATTCAATCATAACTATATGCCAAGTACTTTGATGTTGGGTTGTTAGCTGTATTTTTTGATGTTTTCACAGCTGGTAATTGGTAAAGTCTTAAAAGAAAAAGATGAATATAATGTTTGACAAAGTAAAAAGAAAGAAGAAACAAAAGTTTGTAGTATTTGAATATATAAAGTTTGATACCAAATTATTTGTCCTAGTGGAAAAAATTTAGGTAACTTTTATCTCAGCCTTTGAGAGCTATATATATTTGCCATTAATTTGTCTTTGGGGTAAATGAATCTAAACTAATTTTTGGATTTGAAAGTTTCTTATCAAATGCTTGACAACTTTGTGAAAGTGAAGTTGATGTAGTAACTCACAAACCAATCAGGCCGGCCAAACTTACAAAAAAAAGCCAAAAATATGAGAGTATTGAGAACCATATGTTCATTCCTCTCTCCAATATGTCATATGTACTTACTCGTGTGCATTGATTCTAAGGGCATGTTTGGTTTCAATCTGAAACATTGAAGATTGCGTTTATTATTACTAGAAATTGATAAGTATTTTTATCCAAAAAAACGAACTCATTTTATACACCGTCAGTGAAGTTTTTAAATTTCACAAGTGAAATTAAAAAATTGACAAGTATTTTTTTAGATAAATTATCTCATAGACCGCCAATGAAGCTTTTAGACTCCACAAACAGGGTTAAAAGGGTAACACATACGACGAAATGAGGCATGTGACAGTCTCTTAACCCCGTTTGTGTAGTTAAAAAACTCCATGACCAATGTATCAAAAATGAATATTTTTTATTATATTACTTTTTAATATGTTTTATTATATCTTACAAAAACATATGTCATTATGCTAAACCTACGGATGAAAATTTTAAAATCCATTAACAATGTATTGAATTTGGATCCTTCTTGCTTTGCTTTGCTCCTCACTACAGCTGTTCGTGCATATGACGGGACCACTTGAACCGCGCAAGGTATAGTTCGACTTAATCTCCAAGTGGGACCCCTTGTTCGGTCAACTCTATTCCATGTAGCGGATATCCTATAAACATATAAAATGTTGCTAGAATGACCTTGGATCCACGCCAACTTGGTTGTGGCATCCTCATATCATATCAGTTTTAAGTTTCCCATGAACGGGTGATGTCTCTACCTAATTTTCCTGTTAAAATACATAGTCCCAAATACTTGATAATTGAGATTTTTAGTTTGCCAAAAAAGAGAACAGAAAAAGAAAATTAGTACCTAGGATTTAGATTGTCACATACTAAGTAGTAAACAACCCTTGGGATTTAGATTGTCACATACTAAGTAGTAAACAACCCTTGGAGTCAATAATGAATTAAAGATTTTTTTAAAGCTAATTTTATTGTTAAGTATATTTTCCATCATAACTCATCATGCAACTTTAGTCAATAGCTTAACAACATATATATATATATATATATATATATATATATATATATATATATATGTAAAGCAAATCATATCTAGCATGACTCAATAACACAGTTGGAAAATTGTCGAATTGGATATATTTATTGAGTAGAAAGATGGGCAAATTTATCATAATATTGTTAAATTTTTTTTTATCAAAATACCTATAATTCTAAATTAAATACCAAAATGCTCTAAAAAAATACCATGGGAAGTCGCCATATGATATGGCGACTTCCCTTCTAATTTAAAAAAAAACTGTATTATATAGGTCAAAAGTCGCCATATGATATGGCGACTTCTGACCTATATTTTGGAAAAAAAAATTGAAAACATAGTTCGAAAGTCGCCATATGATATGGCGATTTCCGAACTAATTTTGTTAAAAATTTTAAAATTTGAACGTACAACGGTTAAAAAAAATAATAAATTAAATTTTAACCGTTTTAAATTTAAACGGATAAAAAAAATTTAAATTTTAAAGGCAACGGTCAATGACCGTTGCCATCCCACCCCCCCACCTATAAATACCCCCCCTCACCTTCATTTTTTTCACACAAATTTTCAAAGACTACTCTCTCTCTCTCTCTAAAATTTTCTCTTAGTGTTGATTTCAAAATGGCTTCATCGTTATTGAGGTTGCAAGACAAGCACATATCCGCGATTATATATCAAGAGGTTAGTAAATTTTTTTATAATTTTTTATCATATTTTTTTTATAATTTTTATATTTTATAATTTTTTATTAATTTTGTTATTAATTTTTATAAAATTATAAAATTATTATTAATTATTTATAATAATTAATTTTGTTATTAATTATATTTCAAAGAGATTGCATTATTAATTTTTTTTATGATTTTATAATTATTTAATTTAATTAATTATGAACAAGACCCTGTTCGCGTCTTACGATCGAGGAATGTTTTTTGAAGATCCGCATCCATCTATTATCGACCACTTAAAGAGTGTCGGATTTTATTATGCAATTCAAATTCGACAATGTATGCTTCTGCCGAACTTAATTAGTGCGTTAGTTGAACAATAGAGACACTAGACGCACACTTTTCATTTTTCGTGTGATGAATGCATGATCACTTTAGAAGATGTTGCACTCCAACTTAGACTACCAATGGATGGCATGCCAGTTACTGGCGCAAGTCTCCTAGATTGGAATGAAGAGTGCCAAAATTTATTGGGCGTTGTACCTCCAGAAGAATGTCTCAAGGGCTCAATGGTGACAAAAACGTGGCTGTAGTCATTGCAAACTTTCCCCAAACATGCAAGCAAGGAAGAGGTAAAATATGCTGCTAGAGCATATATTTTACGTTTGATTGGAGGAATGCTAATGCCCGACAAATCGAGCAGTCAGGTACATTTAATTTATCTTCCATTGCTTCGTGATTTAGAGCATGCAGCAAATTATAGTTGAGGTTCTGCGTGTTTGGTGATTTTGTATAAAGAACTGTGCCGGACTACAGTTCCCAACTGCCATGACATAGGTGGATGTTTACTGTCTCTGCAATCATGGGCTTGGCATCGACTGCCATTTATTACTCCGTGCGGGAATTTTCCTCTTGTATACCCCTTTGCAAGCGGGTAATAATCTTGACTATTCTTATTAATTTTGTACGAACTTGTATTTTTATTAAGTCTATTAAGATTTTATATGCTTTTTAACAGGTGGAGTTATCCTAAAGATTGTAACGATATTCCGCTCGACCTTCGAACTATAAGATCACGACTAGATCGAGAAGTATATCATAAGGTAAATGTTTCGATTGTTACATTCAAGTATTTTTGTATTTAATTCATATGAAACTAATATTTTGTTATAATTATACGCAGTTTGTGTGGATACCATATTCTTCAAATCAAATTATGGCATGTCTTCCATCGGATACAACTAATAATTGCAATATATGCATAGCAAACACAACATTGATATGCTTTGCATATGTAGAATGACATGCTACTGACAGGGTGTTGCGACAATTTGGGATGCAACAACCAATTCGGCAACCACCGGTGAACCTTGATAAGGTTCACAAGATTGATATGCGTGGGCGCCATGAAGTATTTTGACCTACGAAGCATCGACAATGGATCCATTTGTGGAATTAACGTTCTGAACAAATTCCGACAGGTATACCCATTGTTCGTAATAATTTCAACCCATATGCTGATTACATAAGATGGTTTAAAAATGAAGGTCGACCTTTTGTTTGTCCACCGTCGGAGTTTGAGGATGTTAAGAGTATTCCATTTCCCGGACAGACTTCAAATCCAGTCTGTCTTACACACGAAATGGAAGTTCCTAGACCTAACCTACAACGTTGGTGTAGGCGTCAACAGGCCTCATCACATGCGGCGGAGTTCATTGCACCGAGGATATCATTTAGTCATCCTGAACCTCAACCAAAACATGGCGTAGCATCCAGTCATCGTCATTCCGTCAGTCACCCCGGATTTGACGTTGATGAGTGTTACCGACCAGAACCGCCAATGACGAGGTTAGATGACCAGCTCCTCACCCTAAGTCCAAGTTCAGCATATCTAACTACAATGTATCAGTTTGAAACCCCTACATCAGCATTTGGTACTACATCACTTGTGGGTCCATCTAGTAGTCAGGTTTTCTTTTATGGGTGTTGGCTCCTCGAGCAGTGGGTTTCCATTTTTTGATGCAGAACATATGGGTCCCTCTAGTAGTGCGTTCCCATCGACTGATATGGGTGAACATGAGGATCACATAGAACCAGAATCAGTGGCGGTAGGTCAAGGATGAGGTCGACAACGAATACGTCCCACTGACGAGGTTCAATGACGGGTGCAACCAGCACGCAATAGGAGAGCTCGACATTGTTGCTCAACACCACGCGATACGGGAGCTCCTCCGTGAATAATTAGAATAAACGTACTTTTTGTATAATAATCATGTATTTTTTAGAAGATGTTTTTAATAATGTACGTTTTGTATAATAATCAACTTTTTGTATTTTTCTTTCAGTAAATGTAAAAATTAACCGTTATTGTAACAACCAAGGTTATGTACAATAATGTAAAGTTAAATCCCGAAAATTTTTAAAGGCAAACTTGGAAGTTGGTAAGAAGTTATAAGTACAGGAAATAAAAGAAGAAAGGATCAAATTGAACAAACTAAAAAGTTTAGGGGCTTAATGGTTATTCATGAAAAGTTGAGGGACCAATGTGCAATTATACAAAAAATTAAAAAATATCTTTATAATTATCTTTATATCTTGAAAATTCTAGAAAATTTTTTCTTATTTCTTAGGTGATTGTCGGCCACACCCCTTCTCATTCTTTCAAAATTCTCTTCATCCTCTCAAAAATTTTCTTCAAGTATTTCCACCAAAATCTCATCAACAATCACATCCAAGGTTAGTTTCTTGATTAATTCTTCCTTTTCTTTTGATATTCTACATGAACATGCTAAGATCTTAGCTCCATAAACATGTTAAGGTCTGAAATCCATCTATTAAGTATAAGTTTTACTTACCTTTGGTAAGAATTAAAAGGATTTGAAAGCATGACCAAGAAAATGGGAAGAAAAAGCAAAACAGGAGAAATTGAGCATGCTTGCTGTTCGGATTTTCTAGGTTCGGCACAGCTGGTTGATGGAAACTCAATTAAGAGTTGTAAACCCAAGTGCAGGTTATGTTCAAGTAATAAATTCTCGGGTGTCCGAGGTCGAACCACAGGGAAGCGTATTAGTAAGTATAAGTTTATAAATATATAAGAAAAAGAAAGTAAACAAGATATTAGGGAATCAACAACAAAACAAAATAAACAAGATATTAGAGAACAAAATAAATAAAATAACATAAAAGAAATTAAACAAAATATAAAAAACAATAAGAAAGGATGTTGAGGTTAGAGAATCCACTCTTGGTGTTATGCTAAGATTAATCTTGTTTTATTACACAATTGAAATCCACACATAAGGGAGGTTCCAATCGGAAGGTTTAGCAATTCAGTCCAAATTGTCCAACGTCCATAGCATATGATATTATGTTCATTTGGTGTCCTCAAAACTCATAAAAAGAGTCCAAGCATTCCTTATGCCAAGGTATATGTCTACAACAAATCAAGGTTATGAAACCAAGCATTTACTGTGCCATTTTCATTGTCAATAATGAATCAAGATCTCTACTTTGCAAGTATGATTTTAAACCAAAAGAAAATATTATCTATACTAGTGTTTATAAATGATGATTCATTTTAGCTCATGTTTAAGAGACTAACCTTAGCATTTACCAAGAGCTTCACCTCATCACCTCAACAATATGATTAGAAACACATACTAGATATGAATAAAATGAAAAGAAATGTAAGAAGAAAAAGAAAACTAGAGAAAGGAAAGAAAAAGAAAACTTAGAGAATTTTATTACAATGGCTATCCTACCAATGTATCCATGTATCCCAATACTCATCCAAGGCCCTCTATTTATACACATTTTGGAGGGCTAAATGACAAGAGACAAGCTTTACAAATTTCAAAGGTAGGTATAATAGGTGGGTGCATTTTTCTAACAATTTTCGTCATATTGTATGACAATTCTGATCAGCCAGCTTGATGGTCGATTTTGTCAATGTTGCAGGCTCGATCTGATAAAATGGTCTTCTAGAAAAATATACCCCTATCAGTTACGGATCCATAGCCGTTGGAATCAGATCATTTGCGCACGTGGATCGGGAGATATGGTCAAAATACCAAAACGGTGCAGAACAGACGTCATTGCACATCAGCCAACTTGATGGTCGATTTCGCTAGGGAAAACGACTCCGTTTCAAGAAGTGTAAAACATGAAAAAGATAGATATGCCTCTTAGCTTTGCAGGGATACAAAGTTCAGCCTTATTGCTTCAGTGAAACTCGAGATATAGCTGATATGGCAAAAGGTGTCGGAACTGGAACTGAACTGGATTTGCCCTTAATTCTAGTAATCTGAAATCACTCAAAGAAACTTGTGAAAAACACCAAATTACATAAAAATATAAAAGATCATAAACACAATTAGACTAAACAATAATAACTCGTATTTGACACAAAACAATAATAAAACATAACTAAAAACTATATAATTATACGAGTTATCACACCCCCATACTTAGATTGTTGCTAGTCCCTAGCAACGACTCAATAAAAATAAAATAAGAAAATCTAATCTAATCCATTTTCGTAGGAAATCACGGTGGCACTTAGCATGTGACACAAGCCTTTAAACCCCTAGGTGTCCCTAGTGGACGAGTTTAGTCTCGTGAGGGTTTACTAGGACGATACCCACAAACATTGAAGACATAAGAAAAACTAAAAATAATAATTATAACTAATCCTTCCAATATAAATTAGAGATAATCATTGGACAAGTCTTAAAAATTAATCAATAGCTTAAAGAAATTCACAAAAAATCTTGCTTGAATGTAAATAGTTTGAGTTAAGCCAATAATAACATAACATATTTCAATCAAAATAGTGTATATTCAAACTTAATCTCAACTTCTCACATGGGATACTCTCTTGATTTTCACTCTTTAAAGTAGTGGTAAAGTGTTTACACTCAATCAATCTCATGAAAACACTTCTACCATATGCTTGCTTGTCCACCTATTCTCCACTATTTAGATCATACAACTTCATAAATCAAGAGGTCTTTATTCAAGGTTGTAATGGGGCCAAAGGGTTATAATGTGGTTAAAGAACAAAAGGATAAAGATATCACAAAGGTTCCAAAGAGTTCATAGATTTTAGAGACATAATAAGATCATACAAATAAAACTTCTCAAAACTCTTATAAAGCACATAATAACATAGGCTAAATATTCATGTTGAGCCTTTGCATCATTCTAACCAACTTTGTAACATCTTTTTCTAGAAGTTCAAGAGAAGATTTTTTTTTTTTTTTTTTTTTTAATATGGGAATGTATTTGACAATGATCCCTTTCTTTTTCTCTTGACTTTTTCTTTTCTTTTCTTCCCCCACACTTATCTTTTGTTTCTAACCCAAATTTTCAAATAAAAATATCCCTTGTTTTTTTGCAATATGTCTCAAAATATAAAATTCATCTTTAGAACAAGGGTAAGGATATAAGCATATTTAGGCTAGGTGTAAGTTGTGGTTACCAATAAAACATCATATTTAATGTAGGCTCAAATTGGCTCACTAGTGGGGATGTTCTCGTAGAACATTAATAATGGATGGCTGTTTGGCTCTGGTTATAATCCTAATGCCTCTATCATATTCATGTTGTCACATGTATCAATATAGTCTCAAACGGTTTAAAGCAAGTTCTAGAGAATCATGTAATCATAAGAGCACTCAAGAAAGAAATTAGATTGATTTGTATAATGCATCAATCATTATAGGCTCAAAAACTCACAAAGATGATTATACAAGTCAGATTAAGTCTAAACATGCTTCTTTCTCAATCAACATATCATATTAACATTGGCTCATAAAAAGGTTGACATCAAGCTCAATTCTCATGAAAATCTTCTCACTAATAAATCTGTTTTAGACTTATGCAATTCATATCTCATCATTGTATTGAAAGTAACTAAAAAAAAAAAACACACTAAGTCTAAACATGCTTTTTTTTTGGTTTTTTTGGTTTTTTTTTTTTTTTTTTTTTTTTTTTTTTTTTTTTTTTTGAAAGGAAAGAAGAAGATTAAATCAAACTGACAAGGTATGTCTCAAGTCTCCCTTACTCAGACCTTGTTCAGAATGAATACTTCTAAATGTCTTAAAACACAACAAATTTTTTTTTTTTTTTTTTTTAGCAAAATATGTCCCTTACCCCCTACTAAAATATGACATTGTCCCCAATGTCAAATTTTAAAGGTAGAATTTAGGAGATATTACCTGCAGAGGTTGCTAACCACTTATTATAACTGAGACACAACAAGCAAAATGTTAGATAATGTCACAAAGACAAAGTGCAATCCATTCCTTGCTCGTCCATATCTCTTTTTCTTTTTCCGAGCGTTTGCGAAACAACCGTAGCAGATAAACACTCATAAGCTTGTAGCTTTTTGAGTAAATCTTCAATGGTTGTAGCAGAAATTATGGTTCTCCTTGCCTCTGAAAACATGAATCCATTATCCACAGCATTATCTAAATATGAAAGTAAATTACTAAAATAACCATTAATATTAAGCAAACCAATGGGTTTCTTATTTGTGACCAAAGATGACCAAGAAGCCACGCAAGCTATTTCTTCCAATGTACCCAGACCTCCTGGTAAGGCAATGAATGCATCGGCAGAATGGTACATGATTGTTATCCGTTCAGGGATACTCCAGACTTGTATTTCCTTACCCACGGTAGGTCCACAAAAATCTGTGAATAGTTTTGGCACGATTCCTAGAACTGGACTTCCTCCGGCGTGTGCTGCTGTAGCGACTGCTCCCATTAAACCCGTACTACCGCCTCCATAAATCAAGTGGATCTTTTGTTGGGCAAGTATTACTCCAACTCTTATGGCTTCATCAGCGAATATGTTATTTTTCCCTGGATAAGCACCTCCAAAGACACAAATTTTTTTAATGCGCTGGGACGAAGTGCTTTCCATTTTTTTTTTTCTTTTTCGAGTGCCTGAAAGAGAATGAGTACATGGTGTAATATATAGAGGACTGAGTAGTGAATCAGACAAGAGTAATAATGTCGCCGAAAGTGTATTTGACCTGTCAGAAGAAAATGTTAACCTATCAAAAGATTTTTGCGTGATTTCAGGAAGAAAATCAAAAAGAGAAGAAAAATCAACCATAAAAGTCAAAAGTAATAATGTCGCCGAAAGTGTATTTGGCATCTTCCTCTGGTTTTACGTCCAGAAACGGCTTAAACGCCTTCTATGAGTCGAGGATATGCTTCCCATCCAGTTTTCTTACAAGCTGGCAAACAGGGTCTTTTATCATCAGATTCCCAAGATGTTGCCATTCCCTTTGGAATTGCGGCCATAAATCAAGAATTTCTCTTTGTACGTCTCCACTAGGATGCGTCTCAAGAGAAAGTTGGATATTACCCAAATTCTCCTTACTCAGTCCATCCTTAATGAATTCAATTTTATCATCTCGATTAGAGGACGGAATCCCAATAGAACGACATTTACCGTTACACGTCCATCGTGCACACTTGTGGCAATTTGAACTCATGCGCTTTGCTCGTCGCTTCTTTGCATAAGTGCTTCTACCTGTACCTGGTAAATGCAAAACAGGAAGATATTCATCTTCACGTACCTTGGCTTCAATTATCCAACGTATGTCTTCAGGAATCCCTTTGTTCATAAGCATTCTTAATCTTTCTAATCGAACTTGGTAAAGCTTCAGTAAAATATTCCGAGGAAAAGGAGGAAATCGTTTCTGCAATCTTTTGAGAATATCATCCATCCTGAAAAAAAAAATGAAATAAAATAAAATGAAAGAGAAATTTATATACAATATCAGTTTTGTGGGTAGCTGATGGAACCGACTTAAATAATCACGGAGTACCGTTATCCGCCATTTAACCGGGAAAAAAATGAATTTTTTTTTTTTTTTTTTTTTTTTTGAAGATTAGTAAAAATTATATTTACATCTAGTTATTTTCAAAACAAGGATCAGAAAGAAAAACAACCTCTTCTTGAGTAACATGATTTTCCAAAAAGAGTTTGAGTCTTTGTCCATTTACCTTGAATACGTTACCATTTCTAGGATTCTCAATGTCAACTGCTCCATAATGATACACATGCTTAACCACAAATGGGTCAGTCCATCTTGATCTCAACTTACCAGGAAATATGTGAAGTCTAGAATTATAAAGTAGAACTTTTTGCCCAACATCAAATGTTTTTCTTGAAATTAACTTGTCATGAAAGGCTTTAGTTCTTTCTTTATGAATTTTAGAATTCTCATATGCATCTTTTCTGAGTTCCTCAAGTTTTTGTTTCCAACAATGCTTAACCTGAAAAGAATTTAACAAAGAATCAGTGTGTGAAATTTCTGAAGCATTATCAAACTCACATTCAATTAAATAAGCTTCTAAAGGATCATGGAATGTGGTAGTGGTGAGATGTTCATGAACAAGTTCTTCAATGAAATCCACTTCATGTACTTCTGAATCATCACCAGGTTGCTTGCAAGTGTTGAACACATTTAATTCTAAAGTCATATTTCCAAAAGAAATGTTCAACATACCATTCCTGCAATTTATCAGAGCATTAGAAGTTGCAAGAAATGGACGGCCTAATATAACAGGAATTTGAACATTTGGATTTGAAACAGGATGTGTGTCCAAAACAATAAAATCAACAGGGAAGTAAAAATTATCAATTTGAACCAAAACATCTTCAACTATCCCTCGAGGAATTTTTACAGAACGATCAGCTAGTTGAAGTGTAACAGGTGTTTCCTTGAGTTCACCTAAACCTAACTGTTGATAAACAGAAAAAGGCAAAAGATTAACACTAGCACCAAGATCAAGCAATGCACGTTCTATTCTAGTGTTTCCAATGATGCATGAGATTGTTGGACATCCAGGATCTTTGAATTTTGGTGGAGTAAGGTGCTGAATGATTGAGCTCACACTTTTCGTCAGAAATGCTTTCTTTTGTACATTATGTTTCCTTTTAAATGTGCACATGTCCTTCAAAAATTTAGCATAAGATGGAACTTGTTTGATTGCATCCAATAAATGAATGTTAATCTTAACTTGTTTGAAAAGTTCATAAATTTCTGCATTTTGATTCAAATTCTTTATTGTTTGCAACCTTTGAGGAAAAGGAGCAGGATGCATACCTTTTTCTTTGTCCAAATTTTCAAGAAGTTCAGACTTACCATCATCCTTACCATTACTTTTCGGAGGGGAAAGAGGATCTTGGTCTTTTGATGGAATCTTTTTGTCAATTGCCTTTCCACTTCGAAGAGTTGTGATAGAACTGGCATTTTCCTGTTGAGTTTCATTGGAGCAAGAAACAAGACATTGAGTAGAAGGGTTAGGCTGAGGTTGAGCAGGAAACTTACCTTTTTCTTGAGTGCGTAATGAAGCTGTCAATGTGGACAAGGTGTTTTTGATCTCATTGATGTCCTGTGAAGTCCGGCTATTCACATTTGCTTGTGTTTGCATGAATGCTTGCAATGTTTCTTCCAAGGTTTGTACACGTGAAGGTTGATAGGAAAAAGTGTTGCCCGGCTTTTGAGATTGTGGTACCTGAACATGATTATTATTCCGCCAACTGAAGTTGGGATGATTTCTCCATTCAGGGTTATACGTTTCAGAGTAAGGAGAAGGAAAAGGTTTTTTAAATGTGTTTATGGAATTTACTTGATCATGCAACGCTTCTTTAAGAATGGGAATGTTTGGACATTCAGAAGTGGGGTGTCCCATGATTTCACAAATTCCACAACTTTCTTCATTTTTAACCGTTTTGACTTCTTTTACTTCTCTAAGTTCCATGGCTTCAATCTTTCTAGCCAAATTAGCTACTTTAGCTTTTATCTCATCTTCTTGACTAAAATGATATTTTCCTCTGTTAGAAACAACATTAGATCTATTGGAACTTTCAAAGGAATTATCTGTGTGCCAGGCTTGAGAGTTATCTGCCAAATGGTCTAAGTAGTCAAAGGCTTCTTCAGGTTCTTTTTCTAGAAACTCACCGTTACACATTGTTTCAACAAATTGTTTAGTTTCGGGAGTTAAACTTTCATAAAAGAAACTAATAAGACGCCATTTTTCAAAACCATGATGTGGACAAGAACTTAACAAATCTTTAAAACGCTCCCAGCACTGAAAAAATGCTTCATTTTGATTTTGATTGAAATTTTGAATCTGTCTTTTCAAAGCAGTAGTTTTATGTGCTGGGAAAAATTTCTTTAGAAACTTAGTTTGTAATTCTTGCCATGTGCCAATTGACCTTGGTTTTAAATTATGAAGCCAAATTTTTGCTTTGTCTTTTAAAGAAAAAGGAAATAATTTTAGCTTGACAATTTCATTTGTACATTGTTGGTCATTAAAGGTGACACATACATCTTCGAAGTCTTTTAGAAACGAGTAAGCACTTTCCGATTCTAACCCATGGAAATTTGGAAGCAAAGCTATCATACCTGGTTTAAAACGAGAGTTGTTTGCATTGAGAGGAAAAATAAAACAAGAGGGTGATGAGCTTCGAGTTGGTTGCAAGTAGTCACGCATGGTGCGTACTTGTCTGTTCTCATCTTCAGCATGAACACTTTCATTGTCAGCCATGGTAGGAGTTGTATTAGAAAGATTACCTGAAAAAGTTTCACAATAAAATCTAACTAAACGACGAGATCTAAAATCACGTCGCCAAACAAGCATAAAACAAAGTTAATAAACAAAATTAGGCGGTATAACCAGCCAATAAAAATAAATATACTTATAAACTTATATACTTAGTATTGCTTCCCCGGCAACGGCGCCAAAAACTTGATGGAAACTCAATTAAGAGTTGTAAACCCAAGTGCAGGTTATGTTCAAGTAATAAATTCTCGGGTGTCCGAGGTCGAACCACAGGGAAGCGTATTAGTAAGTATAAGTTTATAAATATATAAGAAAAAGAAAGTAAACAAGATATTAGGGAATCAACAACAAAACAAAATAAACAAGATATTAGAGAACAAAATAAATAAAATAACATAAAAGAAATTAAACAAAATATAAAAAACAATAAGAAAGGATGTTGAGGTTAGAGAATCCACTCTTGGTGTTATGCTAAGATTAATCTTGTTTTATTACACAATTGAAATCCACACATAAGGGAGGTTCCAATCGGAAGGTTTAGCAATTCAGTCCAAATTGTCCAACGTCCATAGCATATGATATTATGTTCATTTGGTGTCCTCAAAACTCATAAAAAGAGTCCAAGCATTCCTTATGCCAAGGTATATGTCTACAACAAATCAAGGTTATGAAACCAAGCATTTACTGTGCCATTTTCATTGTCAATAATGAATCAAGATCTCTACTTTGCAAGTATGATTTTAAACCAAAAGAAAATATTATCTATACTAGTGTTTATAAATGATGATTCATTTTAGCTCATGTTTAAGAGACTAACCTTAGCATTTACCAAGAGCTTCACCTCATCACCTCAACAATATGATTAGAAACACATACTAGATATGAATAAAATGAAAAGAAATGTAAGAAGAAAAAGAAAACTAGAGAAAGGAAAGAAAAAGAAAACTTAGAGAATTTTATTACAATGGCTATCCTACCAATGTATCCATGTATCCCAATACTCATCCAAGGCCCTCTATTTATACACATTTTGGAGGGCTAAATGACAAGAGACAAGCTTTACAAATTTCAAAGGTAGGTATAATAGGTGGGTGCATTTTTCTAACAATTTTCGTCATATTGTATGACAATTCTGATCAGCCAGCTTGATGGTCGATTTTGTCAATGTTGCAGGCTCGATCTGATAAAATGGTCTTCTAGAAAAATATACCCCTATCAGTTACGGATCCATAGCCGTTGGAATCAGATCATTTGCGCACGTGGATCGGGAGATATGGTCAAAATACCAAAACGGTGCAGAACAGACGTCATTGCACATCAGCCAACTTGATGGTCGATTTCGCTAGGGAAAACGACTCCGTTTCAAGAAGTGTAAAACATGAAAAAGATAGATATGCCTCTTAGCTTTGCAGGGATACAAAGTTCAGCCTTATTGCTTCAGTGAAACTCGAGATATAGCTGATATGGCAAAAGGTGTCGGAACTGGAACTGAACTGGATTTGCCCTTAATTCTAGTAATCTGAAATCACTCAAAGAAACTTGTGAAAAACACCAAATTACATAAAAATATAAAAGATCATAAACACAATTAGACTAAACAATAATAACTCGTATTTGACACAAAACAATAATAAAACATAACTAAAAACTATATAATTATACGAGTTATCACTGGTTTTGTATTTGTTTGATATTTTTCCTAGAAACTAGACTTCAATATGAGAATTTTGGTTTTTGAATCACCCAAAATCGATAAGCGGTTAAAAAGATAAAATTCGGTGAAGTGGGCTATTCTGTGTTGACCCCTGTTTCGACATAGTTTGGGGATTTATCAAATTTGATCAAGATTTTGTTCTAATTGTATAAGTTAGTTATTTTCTTCATAAATTAGACTTATTGATTGAAATAAACCAATTGGAATCACTTCAAAATTCCTTACCAAACTCAAGTTATGATTTTTCTAATCTAGCTTGATAGTAAGGAATTTATTGTTTAAGAGAAATATAGTACTAAATGATGGTTATGGATTATGAAAATCTCTAAGGAATGGAGTAATAGAAAGGATTTTGATAAGGAAATGAATATGGAGTTGAATTTTGGAGAAAATGATTATGGAAATGATATTAAAATTTTGGGATATGTTGTTTTGAGTATGAGAAATTAGTATTGACCTTGAGGGAAGATTATGAGATTTAAGTTGCATTCATAATTGTGTAATGCTTTGAGTATGTATAGATACTAATTATCGTTAATCTCTAGGCCACGTAGATACGACGTCACCTGTGGATCTCGAAGTTTCAGATCGAGGTGTACAGTGAGATCATCTCAAGGATTGTGAGTAGACGACAATTATAGTTATTTGAAATTTCTTTAATTATAATTATAACTTTTTTAGCATGATATTTATTTTACGTATTAAAGGTATATGCGATATATAATCATATGAATTGATTTGTTATTAAAGTACATTTATTTCAAGAAATACTATATCGAGCAAGTTGGTTGATTTATGAAATATGATTATACATAGAATTTGACGTACATGGTTTTGGCTCCACCTGACTTAATGTATGAGATTATTCCCTTGACCGGAATACGAGAGCTGCGTGCTACGCCTTTGTGGCGGGAGCCACCTCCAGAGTCCCAATTTGGTGATATTAGACTGGGGTATGGGAGCTGCATGCTACGCCTTTGTGGTGGGAGCCACCTCTAGAGTCCCTATCCCGTTATATTTGCCTTTTGGGGGCACATCATAGTGACACATATGCCTTTGGGGCGTCCTATGGTGGTATTGGCCTTTGGGGCCGGCTACTAGTATGCCTACATGTATATTACCTGGTTATTTCAGGGATGTACTCTTGTGCATGACAGAAAGTTGGAGCCCAATTATACGAAACCTGATTTACTTTACAGATTTTATACATTGATTTGGTATTATAATACTGATATACATTTGAAAAATTCGCTACATCTTCGAATTATTCATTATGGTTTTACTATTATTTATTTTGAAAACGTCTCTTACGTTTTAAAGGATTATAATCATAGTTTTCAAATGTTTTAAAAGTTGTCTACTCACTGAGATATTCATATATCTGATGCACCCAAAAGAGTGTATCTTATTTAACCTTGCACTAAAAAGATAAATTGTAAGTATAGTAGTTAGCAAGGGTCGAGTCCTCAGGGATTGGGTTTTAGTTTATAAGTTAATAGTTTAAAACTTAAATTCAAGAACAATAAAAGAAAAGGGGTTTTTGAAGCCAGATTTAAACTAAAGTAAATAATAAGAAGAAGATGCAAGGCGGTATAACCAGCCAATAAAAATATATATACTAAATTAGGCGGTATAACCAGCCAATAAAAATATATATACTAAATTAGGCGGTATAACCAGCCAATAAAAGTAAAACAAAGTTAATATACAAATTAGGCGGTATAACCAGCCAATAAAAATAAATATACTTTTAAAAATAAGCAAACTAGAAAAGTAAGAAAACAAGTAAGTAAGAAGAATCAAATATGAAAAATATGGTTAAGGTTTCATTCTCCACCACTAGACATCATTAAGAATCAATTTCAGATCTATCAATATCAACCAACTATCAAAGTTAACAACCGTAGATAACAACAAGCTCTGTTATCCCAATCTTTCCTTAGTTTGTCGTTAAATAGAACAAGCTCTCTATTTAATCTCTAACCATTAAACAACCTAGAATAAGCTCTCTAAATTCAATTTAATGGCAGCTTTATGATGAGAAAGATAGGTTGATCTAAGCAACAAACACATAAGCTCGGATTGTTCAACTTAGGTTATGTTCCACTTTGCAATTATTGAAAACTTGACCATAATCATTAATCACAAATTGCCACTTATGAATAGGAAATCAAGACAATTACACGGATCAAGACTCCTAAACTAGCAATAGATAATTATCAAGATCTATCTAGTTGTACACCTAAACAAATCAAGACAACATCATGAACAATTCTTGTAGAAGAACATAAGCAACTTTGATAGAAAATTAATGATAGATAGAATCTGAAAATCAATCATAAAACATGTCTAGGGCTTTGAAATCACCCTTAACCAAATAGAAGTTTAGCCTAGCATAGGCATTATAAACATAAACATAAAATTAAAGAAAATCTAAGAAGAAAATAAAAGAAAGAAAGAAGAAGAGGAAGAATATTAATTATCCAACCTCTTGCTCTCTCTAAAGAAAAAGAAAACTAGAGAAAAGAAAGAAAACTAGAGAAAAGAAAGAAGAAGAAAACTTAGAGAATTTTATTAAAATGGCTAATATCCTACCTATGTACAATATGATCCTCTACAATCATCCAAGGCCCTCTATTTATACACATTTTGGAAGGCTAAATGACAAGAGACAAGCTTTACAAATTTCAAAGGTAGGTATAATAGGTGGGTGAATTTTTCTAACAATTTTCGTCATATTGTATGACAATTTTGATCAGCCAACTTGATGGTCGATTTCGTCAATGTTGGAGGCCTGATCTGATCACATGGTCTTCTAGAAAAAGGTTCCCCTATCAGTTACGGATCCATAGCCGTTGGAATCAGCTCATTTGCTGATGTGGATAAGCAGATATGGGCAAAATACGAAAACATGTCAGCACAGACGTCATTGCACATCAGCCAACTTGATGGTCGATTTCGCTAGGGAAAACGACTCCGTTTCAAGAAGTATAAAACATGAAAAAGATAGATATGCCTCTTAGCTTTGCACGGCTACAAATTTCAGCCTTATTGCTTCAGTGAAACTCCAGATATAGCTGATATGGCAAAATGTGTCGGAACTAGGACTGAACTGGATTTGCCCTTAATTCTAGTAATCTGAAATCACTCAAAGAAACTTGTGAAAAACACCAAATTACATAAAAATATAAAAGATCATAAACACAATTAGACTAAACAATAATAACTCGTATTTGACACAAAACAATAATAAAACATAACTAAAAACTATATAATTATACGAGTTATCACACCCCCACACTTAGATTGTTGCTAGTCCCTAGCAACGACTCAATAAAAATAAAATAAGAAAATCTAATCTAATCCACTTTCGTAGGAAATCACGGTGGCACTTAGCATGTGACACAAGCCTTTAAACCCCTAGGTGTCCCTAGTGGACGAGTTTAGTCTCGTGAGGGTTTACTAGAACGATACCCACAAACATTGAAAAATTAAAATATAAATAAACTTCATAAAATAAACTACATATACTAAAAATATTTACTCCTAATCCTTTCAATACAAATTAGAGACAATATTTGAACAAGTCTTATAAACTAATCAATAGCTTAAAAAATTTCACAAAAAATCATGCTTGAATGTAAATTGTTTGAGTTAAGCCAATATTAGCATAACATATCTCAATCAAAATAGTGCATGTTCAAATTTAATCTCAACTTCTCACATGGGATACTCTCTTGATTTTCACTCTTTAAAGTAGTGGTTAAGTGTTTACACTCAATCAATCTCATGAAAACACTTCTACCATATGCTTGCTTGTCCACCTATTCTCCACTAAAAGATCATGCAACTTCATAAATCAAGAGGTCTTTAATCAAGGTTGTAATGGGGCCAAGGGGTTTGTAATGTGGTTGAAGAACAAAAGGATAAAGATATCACAAAGGTTCCAAAGAGTTCATAAAGTTTAGAGACATAAAAAGATTATACAAAGAAACTTCTCAAAACTCTTTACAAGTACATAGTCACCTAGGCCGGATATTCATGTTGGGCCTTTTCTTCATTCTAAACAACTTTGTAACATCTTTTTCTTTTTCCACAAATTCAAGAGATGATTCATTTTTTTTTATATAGGAATGTATTTGCCAGTATTCCATTTCTTTTTCTCTTGACTTTTCTTTTCTTTTCCCCCCACACTTATTTCTTGTTTCTAACCCAAATTTTCAATAGATCTTCCTTGTCTTTGCAACTTGTCTCAAATCATGCTAATTCATCTTTGGAACAAAGGTAAAGATATAAGTATATTTAGGTTAGGGACAAGTTATGGTTACCCAAGAGATAGCTTATTCAATGTAGGCTCAAATTGGTTCACTAAGGGTGTGTTCTCTTGGAACATCAATAAGGGATGGTTGTTTGGCCCTGGCTAAAAATCCTAATACCTCTATCATATTCATGTTGTCACATGCATCAATATAGTCTCAAACGGTTTAAAGCAAGTTCTAGAGAATCATGTAATCATAAGAGCACTCAAGAAAGAAATTGGATTGATTTGTATAATGCATCAATCATTTTAGGCTCAAAAACTCACAAGAATGATTATACAAGTCAGATTAAGTCTAAACATGCTTCTTTCTCAATCAACATATCATATTAACATTGGCTCATAAAAAGGTTGACATCAAGCTCAATTCTCATGAAAATCTTCTCACTAATAAATATGTTTTAGACTTATGCAATTCATATCTCATCATTGTATTAAAAAGGAACTAAAACACACTAAAAAATAATAATAATAATAAAGACTCATAAAAAAAAAAATAGTAGACAAAAATAAAAGAAATCCTAAATCATTCCCCCCACACTTAATTCTTACATTGTCCTCAATGTAAGTCTATTAACCCAAATGAAAGAATCATGTGTAAGAGAAAAGAACTAATAACATAAGAATAGGAATAACTAGACTCAAAACAAAACAAACTCATGCAACCTAAATAATCCTAAAATACTAAACAAAAATTAACAAGTAAACGTAAAAAGATTAAAATCAAACTGACAAGGTATGTCTCAAGTCTCCCTTACTCAGACCTTGTTCAGAATGAATAATTCTAAATTGCTTAAAACACAACAAACTCTTTTTTTTTTTTTTTTGAAAAGAAGAAATCAAACTGACAAGGTATGTCTCAAGTCTCCCTTACTCAGACCTTGTTCAGAATGAATACTTCTAAATTGCTTAAAACACAACAAACTTTTTTTTTTTAAGAAGGTAAAATTTAGGAGATATTACCTGTAGAGGTTGCTAACCACTTATTATAACTGAGACACAACAAACAAAATATTAGATAATGTCACAAAGACAAAGTGCAATCCACTCCTTGCTCGTCCATATCTCTTTTTCTTTTTCCGAGCGTTTGCGAAACAACCGTAGCAGATAAATACTCATAAGCTTGGAGCTTTTTGAGTAAATCTTCAATGGTTGTAGCAGAAATTATGGTTCTCCTTGCCTCTGAAAACATGAATCCATTATCCACAGCATTATCTAAATATGAAAGCAAATTACTAAAATAACCATTAATATTAAGCAAACCAATGGGTTTCTTATTTGTGACCAAAGATGACCAAGAAGCCACGCAAGCTATTTCTTCCAATGTACCCAGACCTCCCAAGGTAGGTCCACAAAAATCTGTGAATAGTTTTGGCACGATTCCTAGAACTGGACTTCCTCCGGCGTGTGCTGCTGTAGCGACTGCTCCCATTAAACCCGTACTACCGCCTCCATAAATCAACTGGATCTTTTGTTGGGCAAGTATTACTCCAACTCTTATGGCTTCATCAGCGAATATGTTATTTTTCCCTGGATAAGCACCTCCAAATACACAAATTTTTTAATGCGTTGGGACGAAGTACTTTCCATTTTTTTTCTTTTTTTTTTTTTCGAGTGCCTGAAAGAGAATGAGTACATGGTGTAATATATAGAGGACTGAGTAGTGAATCAGACAAGAGTAGTAATGTCGCCGAAAGTGTATCTGACCTGTCAGAAGAAAATGTTAACCTAACAAAAGATTTTTGCGTGATTTCAGGAAAAAAATCAAAAAGAGAAGAAAAATTAACCGTAAAAGACAAAAGAAAAAAATAAAAAACGAGAATAATTACACAAATCGAACAACACGTAAATTAAACCGAAATGAAGTTATTGCAAATCAAACCAAAAGCTAAGAAGTCATTTATTGTAGTTGTGATTGTGGCTCACATCTTCCTCTGGTTTTACGTCCAGAAACGGCTTAAACGCCTTCTATGAGTCGAGGATATGCTTCCCATCCAGTTTTCTTACAAGCTGGCAAATAGGGTCTTTTAACATCAGATTCCCAAGATGTTGCCATTCCCTTTGGAATTGCGGATATAAATCAAGAATTTCTCTTTGTACGTCTCCACTAGGATGCGTCTCAAGAGAAAGTTGGATATTACCCAAATTCTCCTTACTCAGTCCATCCTTAATGAATTCAATTTTATCATCTCGATTAGAGGACGGAATCCCAATAGAACGACATTTACCGTTACACGTCCATCGTGCACATTTGTGGCAATTTGAACTCATGCGCTTTGCTCGTCGCTTCTTTGCAAAAGTGCTTCTACCTGTACCTGGTAAATGCAAAACAGGAAGATATTCATCTTCACGTACCTTGGCTTCAATTATCCAACGTATGTCTCCAGGAATCCCTTTGTGCATAAACATTCTTAATCTTTCAAATCGAACTTGGTAAAGCCTCAGTAAAATATTTCAAGGAAAAGGAGGAAATCGTTTCTGCAATCTTGTGAGAATATCATCCATCCTGAAAAAAAAATGAAAAAAAATGAAAGAGAAATTGGAAGAGAAATTTATATACAATATCAGTTTTGTGGGTAGCTGATGGAACCGATTTAAATAATCACGGAGTACCGTTATCCGCCATTTAACCGGGGTTAAAAAAAATTATATTTACATCTAGTGTTTTTCAAAACAAGGATCAGAAAGAAAAACAACATAAAAAGACTCAAAAACAAAACACTCTAAATAAAATCCTAAATTCTTCCCCCCACACATAATTCTTACATTGTCATTAATGTAATGCTATTATCCCCCAATGCAAGAATTATATGTAAGAGAAAAGAACTATTAAACAAAAGAAACTTATGCAGCCTAAATGAACTTAAAAACAGTAAACACAATTAACAAAGAAACATAAGAAATAAAAATAAAAACAATAAAAATAATAAAAGAAAAAGGAAAAGGAAAAGAAAGAGAAAGCAAATCTGAATATGGAAGGTTGGCAATTTCATCTTTAATTGGGCTGCCTTCCCAATTAACACTTGAGTTAGTGTTTTGAATCTAACCAACACCCTTTCTTGGCTTTTTAGGCTTGTCAAGCTCATACATGAAATTTCCCAAATTTATGCGTTTGAGAGGTAGCTTTCTTTGCACAACAGTGGATGCATTCTCCATTACAAGTATTATTCCATCATCCTTGGTGGTGCATATCTCATCGAGGAATGGTGCATCTTTTGGTACTTGTTGAATGACATCCACAAACAAACTGTTTAAGGTTTCCAGCGTGTCTTGTTCATGTTCATCCTCCTTGAACTTTGCGAATCTACTAGGAAAAGGTGGAGAAGAAACATTAGTAAAAATTGGAATCTCAAACGTTACCTCAGGTGCCGAAATACTCTTATTTGGATCATTGGCTTCATTATCCTCAAGAATAGAATCCATCTCTAATTCTGTCTCATCCTCATCTTGTTCATCATTCCTCAAGGTCACAATAGTAGTATTCTCCTTTGGGTTAATCATTGTTTGGGCAGAGAGTTCTTCAGATCTTTGTGCTACCCATACCACCATACTACTAGCCAATTGGCTCATTTGCTTTTCCAAACTCTTGATGCTTGCCCTTGTTTCCTGTTGAAATTGCAAAGTATTAGTAACAAGAGAATCGACAAGATCTTCTAAAGAAGTACCTGAGTTTTGAGTCATATGTGGTGGTTGAAGAAGATCTGGTTCTTGAGACCATGATTGATTGAAGCTAGATGGATGAGTGTAATTGGCATAAGGATCTACTTCTTGGTAATTTTTCGAGTAGCCATAATTAGTATGATCCCACCATCCCTCATGGTAAGTGTTTGAGTAATGATCATACTGTTGGTCTTGGAACACTTGATGGCCTTGACATCCTCCCATGGCAAATTGTTGAACTGGGAAGGTGAGATTGGCTTGTTGATTCTCCATGTTCATGTATGCCACCAACTCTTCAAGTGTTAGATTGCTCAATTCCATCGTTTTTTTTTTTTTTTTTTTTTCAAAATTTGATAAGAAAAACTTGTATGTACAAGAAAATAGAACTAATTAGAACTGAAAATAAGAATAAACCAAGTAACAAATAAACTAAAGAAAACAATCCCCGGCAACGGCGCCAAAAATTTGATGCACCCAAAAGAGTGTATCTTATTTAACCTTGCACTAAAAAGATAAATTGTAAGTATAGTAGTTAGCAAGGGTCGAGTCCTCAGGGATTGGGTTTTAGTTTATAAGTTAATAGTTTAAAACTTAAATTCAAGAACAATAAAAGAAAAGGGGTTTTTGAAGCCAGATTTAAACTAAAGTAAATAATAAGAAGAAGATGCAAGGCGGTATAACCAGCCAATAAAAATATATATACTAAATTAGGCGGTATAACCAGCCAATAAAAATATATATACTAAATTAGGCGGTATAACCAGCCAATAAAAGTAAAACAAAGTTAATATACAAATTAGGCGGTATAACCAGCCAATAAAAATAAATATACTTTTAAAAATAAGCAAACTAGAAAAGTAAGAAAACAAGTAAGTAAGAAGAATCAAATATGAAAAATATGGTTAAGGTTTCATTCTCCACCACTAGACATCATTAAGAATCAATTTCAGATCTATCAATATCAACCAACTATCAAAGTTAACAACCGTAGATAACAACAAGCTCTGTTATCCCAATCTTTCCTTAGTTTGTCGTTAAATAGAACAAGCTCTCTATTTAATCTCTAACCATTAAACAACCTAGAATAAGCTCTCTAAATTCAATTTAATGGCAGCTTTATGATGAGAAAGATAGGTTGATCTAAGCAACAAACACATAAGCTCGGATTGTTCAACTTAGGTTATGTTCCACTTTGCAATTATTGAAAACTTGACCATAATCATTAATCACAAATTGCCACTTATGAATAGGAAATCAAGACAATTACACGGATCAAGACTCCTAAACTAGCAATAGATAATTATCAAGATCTATCTAGTTGTACACCTAAACAAATCAAGACAACATCATGAACAATTCTTGTAGAAGAACATAAGCAACTTTGATAGAAAATTAATGATAGATAGAATCTGAAAATCAATCATAAAACATGTCTAGGGCTTTGAAATCACCCTTAACCAAATAGAAGTTTAGCCTAGCATAGGCATTATAAACATAAACATAAAATTAAAGAAAATCTAAGAAGAAAATAAAAGAAAGAAAGAAGAAGAGGAAGAATATTAATTATCCAACCTCTTGCTCTCTCTAAAGAAAAAGAAAACTAGAGAAAAGAAAGAAAACTAGAGAAAAGAAAGAAGAAGAAAACTTAGAGAATTTTATTAAAATGGCTAATATCCTACCTATGTACAATATGATCCTCTACAATCATCCAAGGCCCTCTATTTATACACATTTTGGAAGGCTAAATGACAAGAGACAAGCTTTACAAATTTCAAAGGTAGGTATAATAGGTGGGTGAATTTTTCTAACAATTTTCGTCATATTGTATGACAATTTTGATCAGCCAACTTGATGGTCGATTTCGTCAATGTTGGAGGCCTGATCTGATCACATGGTCTTCTAGAAAAAGGTTCCCCTATCAGTTACGGATCCATAGCCGTTGGAATCAGCTCATTTGCTGATGTGGATAAGCAGATATGGGCAAAATACGAAAACATGTCAGCACAGACGTCATTGCACATCAGCCAACTTGATGGTCGATTTCGCTAGGGAAAACGACTCCGTTTCAAGAAGTATAAAACATGAAAAAGATAGATATGCCTCTTAGCTTTGCACGGCTACAAATTTCAGCCTTATTGCTTCAGTGAAACTCCAGATATAGCTGATATGGCAAAATGTGTCGGAACTGGGACTGAACTGGATTTGCCCTTAATTCTAGTAATCTGAAATCACTCAAAGAAACTTGTGAAAAACACCAAATTACATAAAAATATAAAAGATCATAAACACAATTAGACTAAACAATAATAACTCGTATTTGACACAAAACAATAATAAAACATAACTAAAAACTATATAATTATACGAGTTATCAATATCTCACCTTTTCATATTCTCATTTTCAGGTGACAGTTAGGTGTTGGGATTGTAACCTTCCTCTACTCTCTGCTTCAAATAGTATATTGACGTGGTGGGAATCATACTAAAAATTTCTTGAAGTCTTGATCTTTTGATGTCTCTTATCTAGTAAACTTTTCTGAGATAGGTTTACTTTTAGATGATTTGTATATAATTGAAGTTATGAGACAACAAATCATATGTATTGGTTTGAATATAGATTGATCATGGTTAATGTTAGATTATGTATGTATAAATGTGATAAATGGTATTGAGAAATATTGCTTGTTGAGGATCTGAACTGAGTGTTATTTGCAGGATGGTTATAGTTAAGATAGAAAGGAAACTCTGCCGGATTTTAAGAAGATTATCCGGACAGGGTGTTACAATTTGGTTTCAGAGCCAGGTTATAGGTCCTGTAGACTTAGGACTTGTTTGTTGAAGTATTAAAATATTGTCACTTGTGCAGGAAATCAGACATGATGCCACCACGTCGAAGAGGAAGGCCTAGAATCAATTCCATACCCTAAAATAGGGATAGGAATAGAAATGAGAATATTGATGAGAAAATTGGAGAACAAGCTTCAGCTGCTGGTTCATCTTCTGTTGCTGCACCCTCAGCAGCACCTCTAGCAGCTGATCTTAATTTAGCTGAGGCAGTTGTGATCTTGGCAAGAGTAATTCCCGCTTTGACTGCCCCTGCTGAAAAGGGGATAGTTGATTACTGTAAAGATCTGAAGAATATGGGTTGCAAGATTTTCACGGGATCTTTGGAATCAGATTTAGCTTGGTCATGGCTACAAAAAATTGAGACTACTTATATTACTCTTCAGATTCCCGAGCCTATGAGGTTACCATGTGCGGTGCAATTTTTGGAGGATCATGCACACACATGGTGGAAAATTACTGTGCAAAGGTATGCTGGACGTCCTGCCATAACCTGGGCAGACTTTCGAAGAGAGTTTGAAGAAAAATACTATTCTCGAGCTTTACGGGAAAAGAAATGGGCTGAGTTTATGAATTTAAAACAGGGTAGTATGTCCGTAGCAGAGTATGAGCAGAAATTCAATGAACTATCAGAATTTGCTCCATCAGTAGTAGCCAACGATGCTGACGATGCAAGAAATTTCAAGATGGGCTACATGTTAGTATTCGAGATAGGTTGACAACCCTGGATACAAATGAATTTAATAAATGATTCAACATGGCAATCAAAGGTGAACAGAATCTGAAAGAAATGAAAGATAGAGAAGAGAAGTTCAAAAAAAAAAAGGCAGTCCTCCAGTGAGGACGTGAGGCCTAAGAAAAGTTATGTAGAGAGCAGTGTCAGTGGTTACAAACCCTCGAGATTTCAAGAGGGATTTGACAGAAAATCTTTTAGTGGTTCTTCTAGTAGACCTACCATCGGACCTCAACAGCAGACTAGATCGCTGCCTCAGAGGTCAGGAGGACCTCGTACATTGACTTATCCTCAGTGTCCCCATTGTGGGAGGAATCACCCTGGTGAATGTTGGAGACTACAGGGTGTATGTTTTTACTGCAAAGAACAAGGACACATGAAACGGGATTGTCCCAAGCTGGAGAACAAGGGAGTTACTAGTCAGTTATTAGTGGGTCAAAGGGAAAGGACCCAACCTATTGTTGCACCTCAGCCGACAGCAGTATGAGATAGAACTGGGGCACAATCTCAAGTTGGTTCACCTACTGGCTCTCGACAGAGTAGACAGCCTGGTAGACCTCGAACTGCAGCCAGAATTTATGCTATGACCCAACAACAGGCTCAGGCTACTCCTGAAGTGGTTACAGGTACTCTCCCAATTTCTAAGGCAAATACTAGGATCTTAATAGATCTGAGTGCAACTCATTCTTTTGTTGCTAATTCATATGTCATGCATTTGGGTAGAGAGTCTAGGAGGTTAGACATCCCTATGGTCGTTAGTACCCCAGTGGGAGAAACTTTGAAAATTGATGTAGTTTATCCGGATTGTACCGTTATGGTTCTAGAGCATGAATTACCAGTTAATTTGTTTCCATTAGGAATATATGATTTTGATGTGATTTTGGGAATGGATTGGTTGTCTAAACATAATGCAGTGATAGATTGCTTTTCCAAAACTGTGACTTTTAAGAAGTGGGGAGACTTAGAGTTTACCTTTCAAGGAGAAAGGAAAGTTTTACTTTCTTGCCTTATCTCCAAGATGGTAGCCAATAGATCCTTGTAGAAAGGGTATTCTGCTTACCTTGCTTATGTGATTATCAAGGACATACATGAGGCAAAGTTGGAAACTATACCTGTGGTCAAAGAGTTTCCTAAGATCTTTCCTGAAGAATTGGTCGGTTTACCTCCTGACAGGGAATTGGAGTTTACTATCGACTTAATCACTGGCAGTGCTCCTATTTCTCAGGCACCCTATAGAATGGCACCTCCGGAGCTAAAGGAATTGAAAGTGCAGTTGCAAGACCTAGTTGACAGAGGTTTCATTCGGCCTAGTACTTCACCGTGGGGAGCACCGATTTTATTTGTAAAAAAAATGATGGATCTTCACGATTATGTATCGACTACCGGCAACTGAACAAGGTCACCATTAAGAATAAGTATCCTTTGCCAAGGATTGATGACTTGTTTGATCAGTTGCAAGGTGCAAGTGTGTTCTCCAAAATAGACCTAAGATCAGGTTATCATCAATTGAAGATCAAAGAATCTGATATTCCGAAGACTGCTTTCAGAACTCGATATGGTCATTATGAATTTTTATTTATGCCATTTGGGCTAACTAATGCACCTGCAGTTTTTATGGATTTGATGAATAGGGTGTTTCGAACCTACTTAGATAAGTTTGTTATTGTGTTCATCAATGACATCCTAGTTTATTCCAGGAATAAGGATGATCATGTAAACCATTTGAGAACAGTGCTGCAGACTATGTGTGAAAAGCAACTTTATGCTAAATTTTCCAAGTGTGAATTCTGGCTGGACAAAGTAGCATTCCTTGATCACGTAGTATCTAAGGAAGGGATTTTTGTAGATCCACAAAAGATAGAAGCTGTAGTTGCTTGGGAAAGACCCACGAATGTCACAAAAGTTAGAAGCTTTCTCGGATTGGCAGGGTACTATAGAAGATTCGTGGAAGGATTTTCCATGATTGCCTCTCCTTTGTCGAAACTAACAAGGAAGCATGCTAAGTTTGAGTGGACTGATGAATGTGAGCAAGATTTCCAAGAGCTCAAGCTTAGATTGACTACAGCACCAGTTTTTACACTACCATCAGGGACTAGAAGCTTTGTGGTATACAGTGATGCCTCAAGGCGAGGTTTGGGTTGCGTTTTGATGCAACATGGGAAGGTGATAGCTTATGCTTCTCGACAACTGAAACAGCATGAGCAGAACTATCCCACTCATGATTTAGAGTTGGCGGCAGTGGTGTTTGCATTGAAAATTTGGAGGCATTATTTATTTGGAGAAAAATGTACAATCTACACTGATCATAAGAGTCTGAATATCTGATGGATCAGAAGAAACTAAATTTGAGGCAAAGGAGATAGTTGGAATTGATAAAAGATTATGGCTGTGTAATTGACTACCACCCAGGAAAGGCCAATGTAGTGGCCGATGCTCTTAGTCGAAAGTCTTCTAGTTCTCTTGCTCATATCCGAGCGATTCAGAGACCTTTACAAGATGAGTTGAAGTCTTTACCTTTGGAATTGATGATTGATGAGAATGATCTCCTAATAGCTCACTTGAAGGTTAAACCGATTCATATTGATAGGATACGTGAAGCCCAGAATAATGGCCCTATGTTAGTAAAGTTAAAGCAAGAAGTAAGGGATGACGTGAGGACTGACTTTCAAATAAAGGATGATGATGTACTGATAATGAGAACTAGGCTTTGTGTGCCTCAAGATGAAGAGCTCCGGAAAGTGATTTTGGAGGAAGCTCATAATGCATCATACGCTTTACATCCCGGTAGTGTGAAGATGTATCGAACCTTAAGAGAACATTATTGGTGGCAGGGTATGAAACGGGACATAGCTGAGTTTGTTTCTAGATGCTTGGTATGCCAACAACTTAAAGCCGAGCATCAAAAACCTTCAGGGAAATTGAACCCCCTACCTATTCCTCAATGGAAATGGGAAGATATTGCTATGGATTTCGTTTCGGGATTGCCAAGAACACAGTCTGGTTATGACAGCATTTAGGTGATTGTTGATCGTCTAACAAAATCAGCTCACTTTTTACTAGTTAAGAAGACTTTTTCCATGGAAAGGCTAGCTAAACTTTATGTGAACGACATTGTTAGGTTACATGGTGCCCCAGTATCGATTGTATCTGATCGAGACCCCCGATTCACATCTCAATTTTGGCCAAGTTTACAGAATGCTATGGGCACTAAACTCAAGTTCAGTACCGCTTTTCATCCCCAGACGGATGGACAATCTGAGCGGAAAATTCAAATTCTAGAAGATATGCTCAGATCTTGTATTATGGAACTCAAAGGAAACTACGATGAACATTTGCCTCTAGCAGAGTTTGAATTATAACAATAGTTATCAATCCAGCATTGACATGGCTCCATTTGAAGCTTTGTGTGGAAGGAAGTGCAGAACTCCGGTGTGTTGGGATGATATAGATGAAAGGAAATTGCTAGGTCCAGAAATTGTTATGATGACTGCAGACAAAGTAAAGGTAATCCGGGAAAAGATAAAAATAGCTCAAGATCGACAAAAGAGCTATGCAGATAACCGAAGAAAAGATTTAGAGTTTGAAGTTGGTGATATGGTGTTATTGAAAGTGACTCTTTGGAAGGGAGTAATCCGGTTTGGAAGACGAGAAAAGCTGGGTCCTCGATATATAGGGTCGTATAAGATCATCGAACGGATTGGCCCAGTTGCTTATAGATTGGCCTTACCGGAAGAATTATCACGAATTCATAATGTGTTCCATGTTTCTATGCTCCGAAAGTACATTTTCGATTCTTCACATATATTGAAGGACTTGCCTATGGAAATTGAGGAAAATTTAACTTATAAAGAGCAACCGGTTGAGATTTTGGATAGAAAGGACCAAGTTCTAAGGACTAAGACTATTCCATTAGTGAAAGTTCTTTGGAGGAATCATTCATATGAAGAAGCTACATGGGAAAGGGAGGAAGATATGCGGACTCAATATCCTCACTTGTTCAATCAAGTTGGTAAGTAAATTTCAAGGACGAAATTTTTCTAAGGGGGGTAGGTTGTAACAACCAAGGTTACGTACAATCGTGTAAAGTTAAATCTCGAAATTTTTTAAGGGAAAACTTGGAAGTTGGTAAGAATTTATAAGTACAGGAAATAAAAGATGAAAGGATCAAATTGAACAAACTAAAAAGTTTAGGGGCTTAATGGTTATTTATGAAAAATTGAGGGACCAATGTGCAATTATACAAAAAATTGAAAAATATCTTTATAATTATCTTTATATCTTGAAAATTCTAGAAATTTTTTTCTTATTTCTTAGGTGATATCCGGCCACACCCCTTATCATTCTCTCAAAATTCTCTTCATCCTCTCAAAAAATTTCTTCAAGTATTTCCACCAAAATCTCATCAACAATCACATCCAAGGTTAGTTTCTTGATTAATTCTTCCTTTTCTTTAGATATTCTACATGAAAATACTAAGATCTTAGCTCCATAAACATGTTAAGGTCTGAAATCCATCTATTAAGTATGAGTTTTACTTACCTTTGGTAAGAATTAAAAGGATTTGAAAGCATGAACAAGAAAATGGGAAGAAAAAGCAAAACAGGAGAAATTGAGCATGCTTGCTGTTCGGATTTTCTGGGTTCGTCACAGCTGGTTTTGTATTTTTTTGATATTTTCCCTAGAAACTAGACTTCAATATGAGAATTTTGGTTTTTGAATCATCCAAAACCGATAAGCGGTTAAAAAGATAAAATTCGGTGAAGTGGGCTGTTATTTTCTTCATAAAGTAGACTTATTTATTGAAATAAACCAATTGGAATCACTTCAAAATTCCTTACCAAACTCAAGTTATGATTTTTCTAATCTAACTTGATAGTAAGGAATTTATTCTTTAAGAGAAATATAGTACTAAATGATGGTTATGGATTATGAAAATCTCTAAGGCATGGAGTACTAGAAAGGAATTTGATAAGGACATGAATATGGAGTTGAATTTTGGAGAAAATGATTATGGAAATGATATTAAAATTTTGGGATATGTTGTTTTGAGTATGAGAAATTAGTATTGACCTTGAGGGAAGATTATGAGATTTAAGTTGCATTCATAATTGTGTAATGCTTTGAGTATGTATAGATACTAATTATCGTTAATCTCTAGGCCACGTAGATACAATGTCACCTGTGGATCCCGAAGTTTCAGATCGAGGTGTACAGTGAGATCATCTCAAGGATTGTGAGTAGACGACAATTATAGTTATTTGAAATTTTTTTAATTATAATTATAATTTTTTTAGCATGATATTTATTTTACGTATTAAAGGTATATGCGATATATAATCATATGAATTGATTTGTTATTAAAGTACATTTATTTCAAGAAATATTATATTGAGCAAGTTGGTTGATTTATGAAATATGATTATACATAGAATTTGACGTACATGGTTTTGGCTCCACCTGACTTAATGTATGAGATTATTCCCTTGACCGGAATACGGGAGCTGCGTGCTACCCCTTTGTGGCGGGAGCCACCTCCAGAGTCCCAATTCCGTGATATTAGACTGGGGTATGGGAGCTGCGTGCTATGCCTTTGTGGTGGGAGCCACCTCTAGAGTCCCCATCCCGTTATATTTTCCTTTTGGGGGCACATCATAGTGACACATATGCCTTTGGGGCGTCCTATGGTGGTATTGGCCTTTGGGGCCGGCTACTAGTATGCCTACATGGATATTACCTGGTTATTTCATGGATGTGCTCTTGTGCATGACAAAAAATTGGAGCCCAATTATACGAAACCTGATTTACTTTATAGATTTTATACATTGATTTGGTATTATAATACTGATATAAATTTGAAAACTTCGCTACATCTTCGAATTATTCATTATTGTTTTACTATTATTTATTTTGAAAACGTCTATTATGTTTTAAAGAATTATAATCATAGTTTTGAAATGTTTTAAAAGTTGTCTACTCACTGAGATATTCATATATCTCACCTTTTCATATTCTCATTTTCAGGTGACAGTTAGGTGTTGGGATTGTAAACTTCCTCTACTCTCTGCTTCAAATAGTATATTGACGTGGTGGGCATCATACTAAAAATTTCTTGAAGTCTTGATCTTTTGTTGTCTCTTATCTAGTAAACATTTCTGAGATAGGTTTACTTTTAGATGATTTGTATATAATTAAAGTTATGAGACAACAAATCAATATGTATTGGTTTGAATATAGATTGATCATGGTTAATGTTAGATTATGTATGTATAAATGTGATAAATGGTATTGAGAAATATTGCCTGTTGAGGATATGAACTTAGTGTTATTTGCAGGATGGTTACAGTTAAGATAGAAAGAAAACTCTGTCGGATTTTAAGAAGATTATTCGGACAGGGTGTTACAGTTATTTTAAAATTTTAAATGATTATTTATTAATTTTGTTATTTAAATTTTATTATTAATTTTTAAATTTATTAAAAAAATTAGTTTGGAAAACGGTATAAATTTTTTAAATTTTTTTAGTTTTGTAAAATTAGTTTTTTAATTTATTATTTAAAATTTTAATTTTGTAAAATTAAATTTAAAAGTTAATTTGTTTACCGTTTTAAAATAGTAACATACTTGAATGTATAATTAATTAAATAAATAATTAATTAATTATATATAAAAATATATATAATTAATTAAATAATGTAAAATTAATTAATTAATTAATTATATTAAAAAAATATTATTTAAGCTTTTAAAATAATTTTAAGAAATAATTTTTTTTACAAAAATACTTTAATAATGTTAATTTTTAAAATTAAAAAAAATACTTTAATTACAAAATTTAAAATTAAAAAAAATGGTGTTGGGAAGTCGCCATATCACATGGCGACTTCCCAACAATATAAAAAAAAATTAACAAATTGCACTTGGAAGTCGCCATATGATATGGCGACTTCCAAGTGCAATTTTATTAATTTTACACAATTTAAAATTCGCAAGTCGTCATATCATATGGCGACTTCGGATTATAATTTTTTTTAAAAATAAATTTTTTAGTTGGGAAGTCGCCATATCATATGCAACTTCCCAACTGATTTTAAAATTGGCGTATTTTGATATATAATTTAAAAACGTTGGTAATTTGATTAAAAAAGGAATTAGCAATATCTTAATAAAAAAGCCAAAAAATGAGTTCTAGAATCATAAATTTTTAATTTTTTTTAGATAAATGACAAATTTTATTTATTCAATCAAGAAGGGAAAAGATATTTACTAGCGATAAGTGCTAATTATCAGTTCCATTTTGCATTGTAATTTTCAATTGAAAACCTAATCAATCAAACTTTTTAAATTTGGCGCATCTAAACATTAGATTCAATGATTAGTTCATGATTTTTGGATTGCAGGATTGGAATCATTTTTTTCAAAAAAATTGTCTGAAGTAATTTTAATAATTTATATAAAACCTTTAAGTGATATAAGAAAATATTAAACATCCAACTTAAAATTAATTGACAATAGATCGAGAGGTTCAATTTGAATATAAGATTACAGATAATTCAAGATTTAACCGATGTGGGATAATACACTTTAACAGGCTCCATCACGTGTAGGTGGAAACAGAGGGGTAATAGGCAAAAGTAACATGCAAGAACAACATAACAAAACCTAAGTTTTAATATCATATTAAACATCCGACCTAAAATCAATTGACAATAAATGGAAAGACCTAACTTGAATATAAAACGACAGACAATTCAAAATTTAATCGATATAGGATAATATCACTTTAACAGGCCCTATCACTGTAGGTGAAAATCGAGGAGTCTATCACGTGACAAATTCGGAAATGGTAACATGTAAGAACAATATAATAGAACCTAGACTCCGATACCATGTTAAGGATTCAATCTAAAATCAATTGAAAATAAATGAAGAAACTTAATTATATAAAACCGTAAACCATCCAAGATTTAATCGATAACAATAAACCACTTTAACGATAACGATAAAAAGGTGCTTCGGATATTAATTATTATGTATGCTGGGAAGAACACTCTAATCACCTGAAAATCATGGTTTTGGATCAAATTGTGTCAACATTGCGATCTGATTATGTTTCCATTTCTCAGGTTTCTTTCTCTTTCGAATCTTCTTTTTTACTTTTGTGCTGCATAAACTTCCAAAACTTAAAGAACAAACGTTGTTGCATACTTGCATTGAAGATCACCGAAAGGTGTTGAATAGCAGTAAGATTCTTTGCACAAACTTTTTATATATAAAAAAAATAGTTGCTTACGATTTAGCATGTTCAAGAAACCAAACTCAACAGGAAAAATCATTGAGCAGCCAATACAATATATAGTTTGCAGAGCTTCAGTTAAAAATTATAATTATATTTTATCCAAAATATATATAATTAGTAATCATCATAGTTTGAAAGCTCTACTATCTTTAATTAATGGTATGCATTAGCCTTTTTTGTTTAAAAAATTGACATATTCAATATCTTGTCTGATTGTTTATCTGAAATTAAAGGTTGTTCCTTGCCACTCAAGATATTGTCACTTTCATTAAAACAGAAAAGATTGAAGTTCAAAGAATGATTGGATACACCTTCATCTCGTCAAGTTGGATCATGTAAATATTTGATGTATCTCTGAAATATTTACTAATTTAGGCACCGAAACACGCCCAAAGATCAAACTCCGGTGTTATCTGACATCTCTTGTCCTTATAGACTTCTCCAAATTTTTGCCAGACAACCTCCAAAAATCTACCCAGCCTCATCTCCAAAATAATTAACAAAGATATACTTCAAAGTGTATGGATGATGTCTCATTTATACTGAAATTCTTGTTTTCTTTTGATTTTCTTTTTTTCTTTTTTTTATGGTTTGGTGAGATTTCAGGTGGAAATTTTAACATAAAGGAGAAAGAACCTGCCAGTAATTTTGGTTTGCCTGTGTTTCTTTCAAGTTTTATAAGTTGATGAACTGATTAGCATTTGCCCTTAATTGGATACACTAAACACAATTAAAAGAAAAAGAGGGAGTACAAAATATAATTAAAGTCTATAATTTGTTGTGGCTCCCCTTGAGCTTTATGACAACTTGACAAATTACTGACAAATTGGTCTCAAAATTAAATAAAAAGGAGATACTGACAAACCAAACTATCACTAATTTCTGTTGTCTGCAAACAACAAGTCTAGGAATCTATCAGAAAGGTTAAGGAATATGATTATGAACCACCAGCCTTTAAATTTTGTTTTTGGATTCATAGGGAAATAATAATATTTTGTGAAGATTAAACTTTTCAATAATATATATATATATATATATATATTCATTTTAACCCAAACACTTCTGCTGCATGTGAAAAGGGCCATTTTCCTTTTTATTTGCAGCACAAGAAATAGAATAATGATCTCAAAATCTGCTGTCTTTTGAAACTTTACAATTTTAATACAACAAAATGATTGATTCTTTGCCTGGGGGAAACAGAATAAATTCAATCTTCTCTGTGGTAATTTGACTTTCTACTTTACTTGGGGGAAAAAAATAGAAAATTCAGCTATCTGTTCATAATATAGTTTAGGGTTTTGGACAAAGATTTAAATTGTGGTTATAAAGTGATATTACGATCGATATTTTATGGTTTCGATTTTTTACCGTCAATATTTATCACCGATATTTATTGTAATTAATCGATTGTTTTTTTAGCATCCATTGTGTTCGTAACTATGATAAACGTGATACGACCAAAAATGCTTTTACGATCGCAATTTAAATCTTTGATTTTGCACACACTAATCGGGAAAGATACTCAATGGAAGATTGATGATAATTATGAAAAAAGAAGAAAAAGATAATTGATCCTCTATTGGACAATGACAAGGACAAAGGCTAGTGGAGAACTTACGTATATGATTTCATCTTCTAAATGCCAATCTTATCATTCACTTATTCTTAGGTACTGTCATCAGATGACATTTAACAGAAATACAGAAGTTTAGCAAAGTTGGCAATGAGGAAAAAATCTTCTAGTAATTGCCCCCAATTTCTTCCAAAGATAGCTAGGACATATGGTGATTAATGTAGAAGAAAAACTTGGATTCATGAAAACTAAAGGATTGAAAATGATTGAGCGGAAGGTAAAACCAATCAATATATATATATATATATATATATATATATATATATATATATATATATATATATATATCTGTCATTATCTGCAAAATGCTAAGGTGAAAATATAAATACAGTAGGATGCAAGAAAAACCTAAAACTTGATCAAGTTGATGAATTTTGGCAAAGCGAAAAGCTGGAATTATAAGCAGTAGTACTTAAAGCAAAAGCATGAACTCAAGCTGTTGAAGATAATGAGAACTAGATTTTTTTTTTTTTTTTTTTTTGAGCTGGAGGATTTAAATAGAGGTTACAACTCGATATTACGATCATTATTTTGAGATTTTGGTTTTTTCCATCGTGAATTACTGCAATTTACCGCGATAACATCAATTACATTTGCAATCATGATAAATACGACGGGACCGAAAACATAGCAATTTAATTTAAATTCTTGGCTGCAACTTTTAGACTTCTAAGAAGTTCGAGAATTGAGATGTATAAGTGAGATTCGTCACCATGATTTCGTGCTTAGCTAACTAGATTTCTTGTCTTGATTTGACTGAATTTTCAAAGGTTCATGAGCCTAGTCTTAACTAGTCTTTCTCATTAGGTTATCTGTTACAGTTGATCTACTGGGGATCTGAATGAAAATATATGATCAGATCCTCTATCTCAAAATTATCTATAACAGCACCTATGGTATCGATACAAGCCTAGTAGCTTCATCAGATATGTTGCTTGAATAATTGAAAAGGAAAATTATGATGTAATTAATTAATTACAAAAATCAATTCCTACACTATATATGTTCTTCTCATAAGCATAAATTGATGGGATAGAATATTTTTTGCAGATGAAACTTGAGTGAAACTGTTTGTTTAATATCAATGAAGAGCTTGGTAAAGCCAAATCCATTCTACGCATTTAAGGCACATCATCATTATTAATATTTGCTTGAATAAAAGAATGCTGACTATCTTAAGTAAAGTTTAGTTAATGATCATAATTAGAGGATATAAATGCTTTGAAATCACAATGTTAATAGTTGTATTAGATATGTTTATGGGCCGAACAAGATTGAGGTTGGATCAGGCTCAAATAATAAAAAAATTTGCTTGTCCAAGACTCATCCCGATCCGATCTTGAAAGCCCGAATTACTATTCGAAATATATTAAAAAATTTTAAGTTATTTTATATATTTATATTTAAATAAATTTTTTTATTTATTAAATAGTAATTCAGGCTGGATCGGACAAATAACTCGATTTTTAAAGAAGTCTAAATTAAACTCAAAATAACATATCTTTTCTATATTTAAGATTATAAAAATAAATGTGATCACTGAAATTAAAAATTTAACTATCATATTAAAATTTCCTATCATTTCACAACTCAGTGAGAGTGAGAAGAGACGTACTAAAATTTTGTATTTTGTATTTTATTTTTTGCTAAGCTCTATGCCAAGTATTAGATGTGATATCTGAAAGAAACAATGTGATTTAAACATGTTTATGACTTGTTATTAGAAGAAAATGGAGATATAGAAGAAAAAGAAATCAATTTCATGTTTAAAGCTATTGTAGCAAAGCCTTATGAACAAATGTTAGCAAAATACATATAGTTGATTTACATAATCACATTGTGATTAAAAGGGGAAAAAAAAAAACTTCATTTCATGTCAAAGATCAATTTCCTTTTTACTTTTTCTTAATTAACAAATTCTTTTAGTTGCAATGGTTTTGTAGCTATTTTAAATGTTTTCTAACAAGGCATCGATTTATGTCCTCATTGGGCTATTGAAATATTTATTTAGATATTATTAATTCTTCTTACTTTATTGTCTTTATTTTTTATTTTTTGGTTAACAGGATTCCTTTCTCTATCTTATTCAACTACTCATTTCTTTGTCAATTGCATTGAGAAAGCCCTACAAACCCATAAGCTTACCTCATTGATTTAGGGCTGCTTGTCTGCTATTGAAATTTTTTTCATTTTTCTTTCCAGTTTTTCCCATTAAAGGAGGAAACTTTTGAGTGCCAATTCCATTATATATACACGTGGATGAGTTTCATGCGTTGTTGTGATTTTGTTTTTTTATGCTGAAAAGAAGTAATGTTGGTAATCTCGTGAGTAGATCTGTTCATGAGTCCGGTCGTGGCCCAATTTTTTTTATTTTATCAATATAATAATTTTTCAATATAATTTAGTGACACACAATGTAAATAGTTGTATTAGATATGTTTATGAGCCGAACAGGGACGGATCAAGGTTGGATCATAATTAGAGGATATTGAAAGATAATTTTTAATTAGAAGATATTTCAAAGCATTTATATAATTTTTAATTCAATAATATAAAAACAAAAAAAAACTTAATATGATCTTATTTTTCAAAAACAAAAAAATCAATCATTATACAACACGTGACACAAAATTGAGAGTTATTTGAATAGTGCCAATTAGGCATGGTAATTTCGGACACGATATGATTACATGACACAAAAAAATAACTAAAACACGATACGAAAAAATAACACGAATGCTATACGAATACACAAATATGTCAAAATTTATATAAAATAAATTATTAACGTGTCAAAATTTATATAAATATATAATATATTAAATACGATTATTACACGAAAAAATAATACGAACACGACATAAATACATAAAAAAAATATTTTTTTCCTTCTTTTCTTTCTTTCTTTCTTTCTTTCTTTCACTCTCTTTCGCTTTTCTTTCTTTCCCAATCACATAAAAAATTAAAAAAAATGTTTGCCTCACCAAGTAAGGAAGAACAACTCCCCTTCAATTGAAGGGGATTCATTTAATCTATAGTAATAGATAATAGATAATAGATAATGGAGGCTTTCTTTTGCCAATAGATCTTCTACTATTGTATCTCTAACACCAAAAAAACAATGATAAAAATAAATAAAATAAGAGAAACTAAAGAAGTTCTTAATGTTGTACTAGATAATAATTTCTTGTTTGTACCAAAAAATAATAATAATAATTTCTTGTCTTGTCTGTCCAGAGTCCAGACTAGCATGTTGGGCCACAATGTTTGATGTAGTGATATATATAATTAATGATGAGACCAAATATATATTGGGTCGAATCCTATTAATATTTGAGATGCTGAGCAAATATTCATTTATATAAAATGATTATACATATTAAAATTCAAAATTCAGAATTTAAATTTATTAAATATTATTTTTTAAATATAATTATATAAATTAATTGAATTAAGTTCGAGTTTATAATATAGTATAATTTTATTATATAAATTATCTTGCACAACCTTAGCTTTCAATTTTTAAAAATCTTTCTTTGTTTTCTAGTATTATTATTTTTTAAAACTCTTCAACTCATTTTTACTTGTCAAACTACCATTCTTTTAACTGCCTGGTAAATTAAGTTTTTGATAAAAATACACCCAAAAAAAAAGTAGAGAGGGCATAGAATTTCCATGCATCTACAAGTCACTTGAAAATCTCTTGTGAGGATTTCTTGTGTATATAAACCCCTCAAACAATCTCCCTTTCCTTCACCTACTCTTTTCTCATCTCTCTTATGTTTCTTTTATGTGTATTAACTTGGCTAGATCTTGACTATCTCATCATCTCTCTTTTTCTATGTTTTTTCTCACCATTTCTTCTTTGAACATTCTCCCTTTCCCCAAACCTTTCAAAATGTTTAATCCCTTTTCTTTTTTTCAATTTTTTTTTTTTTTTTTTTTTTTTTGGGTTTTCTCCAATCTACAAGCTAAGTTGATTTCTCAACTTTGTTCAACTTTGATGATTGAAAAAAAAAAATTAACCCACAAATTTAAGAACCATGATATATTAAAAGAAAGAAAAGTATAGTATAGTACTAGTAGTTGGGAAGTGTTTTGTTCATGTTTTAACATATTACTTTATTTTTTTTCACTAATATATATACTCATATATATATTTATTTTATTTCTGATTTTTGGATTATTTTCACTTTGCCCTTTTCAGCAGGTTTTGTTTGATATATTCTACTTAGGGTTCACTTTTAACCGGACATCCATTTGTTAAATGCCACGTTAGTATATGCTTGTGGAAGCCAGATATAAAAAAAAAATTTAAAAACCTTAGCCCTTTGCTCTCTCTTCTTTTGTTTCTTCCTTTTTCCCTGCAAATTTCACATTAAATTTCAGATTATCAGTCATTTTTTGCTGCTGCAGCATCTTCAAGATTCACATGCAAGTATATAGTACGGCCAGCTGCGGCCCTGCGGGCACCGATTTATTCAGCTGCCATATATAGCTTTTATTTGAGCATGAGAATCTTGATGATGCTGCATCGGCCATAGATGACTACAACACATCCATATGAATCTTTATAGATCTTGATTTTCACTGCTTTTGCAACTATAAAAGGTGAACTCTCCCTTTTTAATCTTTTTTTTTTTTCCTTTTTTTAAATTGATATATATATATATATATATATTTATATATGAATATGTTCTTGTAGATCATCGATCTTTTCATGTGATATGTTTGAAAACATATCTATCTGAAAAAAGCTGAATTATTATTCTATTGTTGCAGTACATGATGATGATGATGAACAGAGATTTGCAATTATATCAAACACATGGACTGTTTCAATTTGAAGAAATTAAGGTTAGATTAAACATATATATAGCTTCTATGGTCTAGAGAGACTATAGAGCATTATTTCCTTTCCGTACAATAACAGTTTATTTTTGTGTTTTTTTTTATCCTTGTTAGGGTTTATGGAAATTAGGGTTTTGTTTGCCTTTAAGAGAAGAATCTTTTTTGATTTTTTTTTTTATACTACCTTATTCTGTATTCCTTGAAGCTAATCAAGAAACCTCAAATGGGGTTCTTTGTAAAGGTACTAATACCTGAGTGTTTGATTTGGATTTAATTGGTCAAATTTTTGCTATTCCAACCATCATGGAGCTAGCAGTATCTGCAATTTTGTTCTTGACCATGTCTCTAATCTTTTAAATCTTTTTCTAATTTGTTGAAACATGTTTTATATTGCCATCCTCAATTTTAATTTGCTTCCACTGCAGATGTAATATCTTATTTGCATTCAATTTCACTCAAATCCGGTGTACTAAACCAGATTAAAGATTGAATCCTGGAAAAGGCCGGTCAACATATTCCTCATTATCTGTTCATGATTTCTTGAACTATAATGAATTTTAGGCTAAATTCATGATTTTTTGAGAGCTATTTTAAAGAAAATGTTTGATTTCTTTCTCGTTCTTCTATTACCAAACTGGTTTATAATTTATTACTTCTTCTTTTTAGTCCTCACACCTGCTATTTTGATTCCTTCTTTTTCTATTGTCTTATTCCCCTACTGATCACTTTACTTCCAAAAATGAAAGTTTTTGGGTAAAATAGATTGTACAGATATCTAATCTTAATTCAGGATATGCATATATGTTCTCAGTTTCTAATAATAGTCTTATTTTCTCTGACATTACTAAGCCTACGCTCCTATGTTTCAGATTGAGGGATTTTTGTGGACCAATTTCTATCCAGGTCAGGCTTCTCAGTCAGCTTTCTTCTAATCCTTTAATGAATCTACAATAAAAACTACTTGTTTTCAATATATGCACATGAAAAACTTGGGGGAAAAAAACACAAAGACATTAATAAAATAAGATACTCCTTGTTTCTGACTGGTTTGAGGACATAATCAGGCAAATTCCTGGCTGAACGTCCCACATGCAAAACAAAAGAAAAAACAAAAAAGACATACAGCATTAGCTGTAACTCAGCAAAATGGGAATCAATATGATTCTAAATGACAAATCTCCTTGAGTTATCTTCCAATAGCACATGATTATACATGGGGACATCATGGGGAAAATAATTTGATGGACTTTTTGTTGGATATCTGAGAAAGATTGAGAGAATTAAATTGAAATTTTTTTTTTTTTTTTTTTGGTTGTATCTGGAAATATGTTTCCTTGTAGCAAACAATCGAATCCAAAGCAAGACCTTGAAAAGAGAATATAGTTTAAGAAACAATGCTTTAATTATAATCTTTCCATGAAGTTTTTGCCTTAGAAGCTGCTGTGGAAACTTGGTTGAGGAACTAGCTATAGTGATGTGATATATATGGTTCAAAGGCAAGTAGGTTTCTTGGTTATCAGCCATGGATATTGAGGAAGAATCTTCAAGCCATATCAAGTGGGGCATGTAGTGACAAAAGCTATTATGTCGTTTTTGACAAGTGAAAAGAAGGTGTGATTGAATCATTCCTTCTTCAAACAGGTCCACTCAGTCTGAAAAAAAAAAAACAACTTAAAAGTGTATGTGATCATAACAAATCAATCTTATTCTAAGTGTATGTGATCATAGCAAATCAATCTTACTCTATATATGTCCCATGCATTCATAAATATGTATTACACTTTGGATTTGTGTATATATCTGGGTCTTTCAAGAAAGCTTTAATGGAGTAAAGTTATTATCTCAAGGATATATCTGAGTTCAAAATCTTATGCCTAGCTCAACTTTTGCATGACTAACCATGTGGGGTTTTGAGAGATTTTGTTGCTCCGACTTTTCATTTTTTTTTTTGAAGTATTCGTGTCCGATGCATATCTGGACATGGATATGGGGATATGACCTTTTAAGGATCCTCCAAATACATGAATTTTTTTAAAAAGAATTGAACATACTCGTGTTAGATACATACCCATATCCGTCACTCAAACCCGAATCCGAATAACATAATTGGGAAATATTATTACTGTTCATTTCCTCTTTAATTTGATCCTAATGTGTGGGCAGAAGTTGATTTGATGATTACCATACCATTCATTTTCATCAATGGAAAAAAATGGATAGCCAACAACTGATTAATGAAGTCAATAAAAGTATTAGAGATTAATTAGTCTTTCTGATCAGTAATTAATATGATTTGTTGAGAAACTATATCCTGGATCTGGGTTTTTTTTTGTTGGAATAATATCCAAAGTTGCAGAAAGCTGTTTAATTTTGCTTTAGAATTTTATGATTTCAAAATGTGTTTCACATGCTGTATTGCTATTTGATCAAACATTATAGAATTAATCAAGATTTATCTTTTATTTTCAGTGATAAACATTCAAATAATGCCTAACTTTTTTTTTTTTGCTGCAAATAATGCCTAACTTTTATAATAAATAAATGAAGAACTTTGAAAGTTCAAGCCAGTTCACTTTCTAACTTGTTTCCTGATTAGTTCCACGCTTTTGAGTTCCTATGAGGATATTTTCAAAGCGGATATTTTCAAAGCAAACTTCTAGGAAATTCACTACTGTTTACAACCAAATTTATATAAATTCAAAATGAAATATAAAAAACTGCAATGAGTATATTGCAGAATCTAGATACGTTTTCATCACTTTATTCAACCCAATTTTTTTTTTTATTTACTGTTTCATTGAATTTTATGAGAAAAGCAATATTCAAAATAAGTTACAGATAGTTAAATGGACTATGAAGGGTGTCAAGTTAGCCAGTTAATTTCTTGTCACATCTTGTACTGTGAATTTCAGCAGGTTATTAATCATCTTTTCTTCTTTTTCTTTTTCTTTTTTTTTCTGGCTCCCTTTATTTTTCCCTTTTCCTAACCAAATAATTACTTTATCTGGATTAATTCCTTCCTGCAGGTTATATATATATATATATATATCATGACTTATATTACTCGGATCCGGATATGAGTGTCGATGTGTATGTGTTCGATACGGGTATATTCAAAAAAAAATTCAAGATTTTCATGTATTTGGAGGGTCCTTAGAGAATCATATCTTCATAACCATGTTCGGATATGGGTCGGATACGGATGTCTAACACTAATACTTCAAAAAAAAATAAAAGTCAGAGCAACATAGATCATGACAAGTTTCAGGAATTTGTTCAGTACTTAATTTTCATATGCCACAGGTTTTTGTCTGAATTTTTTTTTTTTTTTTTTGGGATCAAAATCGTCTGGTTCAAAGCACTCACAAAAGCCTAAACAATTTCACTTAACTTGTTTCGCAGACCCTTACATGATTTCAGTTGCATAACTAAAGAATCTGCAAAAAATTATCAATCTAGCCTTCCACATAGCAGCCTCAAATATCCTCCCCCTATAGGCTAACACACCACTAAGCTCATTGCTTCTCCAAGAAAAAAAAAATGGTTGGTATAATTTGAACTGCATGCATCTGCCATTATTCATTGATGATTCAGTACTATGTGACTTTTATTTGATTGTGATGCATCTTAATTTCTAGATGTCCTCCTCCCCTCAAGCCTTTGCAGCTTTTTCAATCTAAAATGTTATGCTATTAATACCAAATTTAAGAAATACACTGAATCAGAAATTCATGGTCCCCCTTCTCATACATTACCTTTAACCTAGCTAGCACCAGCTGCTTCAATCCATAATTTTTTGGTCACTTTGATTTGATAGCTCAAGTTCAATGCTAGTACACTAGGACTGTCTTTTTTATTACTCGATCTTTGGTGACTAGAAAAATCTGGGATAGATACAACAAAAAAACTCACTTTTACCGGCATTTATAAGTTCCGGTAAAAAATCACAAAACTGTCCTTATCATGGTTGAAAAACCCGTTTTTTTTTTTTTTTGCCGATTCGATTAAATCAGGTTTTATTATATTCGTTGGACCAGATAAGCCATCGATTTTCGGTTCAACCGGTCGATTCGGTCTATTTTTTATTCATGGTCCTTATTGATATCACCGATTGATCGTCAATTAGACGAGTGTCAGTGAAAAGTTTTCGACAGACTTGACCACCAATGTTGAAATAGTATTTGTATTTGCCGACATCAATTGATTGCAATTACCTTATAAAATAACATTCAACAGGTCTAAAATTCGAATCCCTAACCTTTTTCTTTTCCTCCACCTCATTTGTATAAAAAAATTGAATCTCGCAACTCATTTTCGAGGTTTGAAGTTTGAACAAATTTACTAATTGAGTCAACCCGTTGTTGGTTAGCACATGCTAGGACTTGGCACCATGAACATGTGTACTCGGCCTGTATTTTTCACCATGAACCGCCATAAGAACCGTCGGTCGAAGGGGGGCCACACTGGAAATTCAATGGTCCCCATGGCAGGCCATGATGATAACAAAGAGTACTATGGCTTGTCTCCCCCCTTTGAAAATAATACAGTAGTAAATTGAAATGAGATGAGAATTGAATTAATGATTATAACCATTTACATTGTACGTGCCCATTTTAGACCACAGAAGTTTAAACTTACAGACAGCTTTGTGGGATTTATGACAAACTAATTAAGGTTTGATTTGCTATGTAGGAGAACTTAAGTTTTTGTTATGATATATAATTTGCTTTGAGTTTCAACTTTTCTGGCTTTGAGTTTTGTACTAGTTTTCAATTTTTACAAATTTTACAGTTACGTAAAATATGCTCCTCCTCTCTCCTTTGATTCATAAAGATTTATATATTGATTGACGAGAATGCTATAGAAAAGCTTTCTAGTAATGCAAGACTACTAAACCTATAAAATTTAATTTATCTAACATATTTCGTATCGATTCGTTTTGAATAACATTTTTTTTATTTTAAAAAAAGGGTGGAGTGGAGCACAAAGGTTTTGATAAGTGTTTGCTCTGCTCCATCTCAATTTTTTAAATTACTATTTTATCTTTTAAAATATTTTATATTTTCCGTTATATTTCTAGTATATATATATATATTAATTATATATACTAAAATTATATATATACACCAAAGAATTATATATACTAAAATTATATTCATGAATAAATTATAATATATTTTTTACAATATTGAATTAAAAATAATTGATAAAAAGTGGAACATAACGAGATGAAACGGTTATGAATATAACCGATATTCATGAAAACAAGAGTTTTTAACATTTATGCAAGAGCGCGACAAAGATGAATAAGATAATCTCTATCTCCACTCTGCTGTATTGCCCTCCCTAACTAAACTTGCAATTTTAAAGCACTGGTAGTCTTGAACTTTTTAGCAAGGAATATAGTGAGAAAAATAATAGGAACAAAATCACTTCAAATCATGCATGTAATATTTGGTGGTAGTAATGAATAATTTGAAAAATCTTCTTTTAATATAGTCAGTATGTCTATCTGCTTGTAGTTTGTTTTTATTTTCATGTAAACCAAGAATATTTATAAAGTTCGTATTTTATATAATGAAATTTTTAAATTTATAAGCTGGTTAAAAATTGATAAGTATTTTTTTGTTATATTAATTTTTTAATATTTTTTAATATGCACTACAAGAACATGTATTATCCTGTTAAAACTGCTGATAAAGTTTTTTATACTCTGCTGCCTGCTAGTAATGTATCAAATAATTTTTCTTGTTTATACGAAGAGTTCGTTGTTGATACATTAAAGATGAAATTTTTTTAATTTCACAAATGAATTAAGAAGTTACCACATATTTCACTTCCTTTTTAATTAATTTTTTAATTTTTTAATTTTTATTATATTCTAAAATATATGTGTCACATTCCTAACTCTGATCCTAAAGTTTAACAATTTTGTGTCACATTTTTTTTTATGTCGTATTGATAGATTTTTGCACATTCGTGCATTCTTTTTGTGTTAGTGTTATTTTTTCGTATTATAATTATAGTCAAGGTATTACATATATATAAATTTTGACACATTAATAATTCATACTATATAGATTTTAATACATTCATGTCATGTTAGTATTATTTTTTCGTATTGTATTGTGTTTTTGGTATTTTTCATGTCGTGTTTGTGTCGTGTTTGAAATTGTCAGGTCTAATTGACATTATTCAAATAACTCTCAATTTTGTGTCAAGTTCGTTTTATATAAATTTTGAAACGCTCGCGTATTCATGTTATGGTCAATTGGTCATGTTATTTTTTCGTGTCTTGTCGTATTTTAGTTATTTTTCAATTTCATATTCGTGTGTGATACTATTCAAATAACTCCTAATTTTGTATCTCGTATTTATAATGATTGATTCTTTGTTTTTTTTTTATTTTTAAATAAGGTCATATTAATTTTTTTAATTTTTATATTATTGGATAAAAAAAATTTGTATTGATAAATTATCGGTAAAAAATAAAATATTGAATAATAATATGAGATGGGTTTATGTAAGTAATTTTTTTTTTTTTTTAAACTTTTGATGGTGAATCAAAAGAAAAAAATATAATGATGATTAAATAGTAAAAAAACTATGTTAAATGATGTTATAAGTTATGAGTTATTGTATAATAGTTGTTAGATTTTTATATATATATATATTTTTTATTTCTTAATATGAATAGAAATGATGGATGTCAATATAAATAAATTAAATTTTGATATCCATCTTAATTTTTTTTTACATATAATGTACATATAATAAATTAAATTCGTATATTCATATTCATATTGTATTTGTATTATTTTATATCTATATTTTTTTTTTTTTGCTAAGCCAGTTTGTATTATTGATAATAAAAGGGTGAAAACAGATACCAGTCCAAGTACAAACAGGATTCAAAATACAGCTCAGTAAATAAGCTAAAAGGCATATCAGATAACACAAGTACACAACTATTAGCAAGTCACCACCAAGCAATGAATTCGATGTCACAGTTTACTCCTGCTTTCGCTAAAGAATCCGCCCTTCCATTTGCTTCTCTACTAATTTTTGTGATCTTTACTTCATTTAAACACTTCAAATATTATCAATTTCATTGAAAGTGTTCTATAACCTCCAGGGCCTGGCCTCAGAATTATTACACCAGTTTAAGGCAACAATAGAATCAATTTCAATCAAAAGACCCATATTCTGAAATCCCCTTGATTTGACAAATGTTCCCAAAGCCTTTTTGATTGCCGTAAGTTCAGCAGTGTTGGCATCCATGCTTCCTAGAGAGCAAGAGAATGTGACTTTCACCACTCCTTGTGAATCTCTCAGAATTCCACCAGAGCCAGCAGGTCTACTCCCAAATAAGGACGAGCCTTTGGGTTTAGACGAGTAACCCGACCCTTGAGGCAGCTCTATTCTCGTCTCACCGTTTTTTATAAGACTTTGGGCTAGTTTAATATTGTTGTTGGAAAAAACTTGGGTTAGAAAAAGCTCGAGTTGAAAAAAGTGTATTTATAAAGTGTGCTGAAAAAGTGTGGTTTAAAAACTTTTAAGTGTTTAGCATTGCTGTGAAAAAAGTGTTGTATAAATTTGAAATGTCAAAAACAAATATGTTTAAAATAATAAAAGTGTAGATATGTGAGGATAATAAAGTTATTTTATTCAAAAACCAACTTTTAAAGTTTAAAAGCTATATTTTTTGGCTTTTTGGTTTGGCTTTTCAAACCATAGTTTCAACAGCAAAAGCCAATTTTTTTTATCTGTTTAGCATTGCGTTTGCGGTGAAAAACAACGTTTGACATCAAAAATTATACCAAAAACAATGCTAAACGAGACATTTGTTTACCCTTGCTTTTGGATATTAAAAAAAGTTGCGTTTCAACAAAAGTAACGCTAAACGGTTTGACGGGTTAAAGTTTGGTTTCTAAACTAAAATCAGACTTTTGCTCCAAACTCAATGTTGAGTTATCAATTGGCCCAAAAACTTGGTCCAATCACTTAAAATCAGCCCAAAATGTTTTACGAAATTCATATTCTCTAGGAACGGCCGAAAGTATCAAAACTTTCATGTGTGTACTGAGCTCTCTTCTTCTCAACCAACGAATCTCCAAAATGAAGTACAAAAAAATTCCTCTCAACTCCAATGTTTGCTGTGTTTTTCTTGATGGGTTTTGTTTATTATATCACTGTTTTCATTTTCACTGAAGTTGGGTTGGTTTGCAGACCTTAGTTGGGTCTTTAAATACCATAATCTTCACTTTCTTGGCTTCTCTTTGTCTTTAATCTTTCCTTATTGGTGCTCTTACTGACCCAGGTCATGTTCCTTCTTCTTGTCTCCCTGATGTTGAAGATAGTTCTTGTCTCAGATCAAGAACCCACGAAAAATGTAAGATTTTTTTTAAATAAAAAATTGATGTATCGAATCAATAGTTTCAGACAAAGTTGCATTTTTTTGTCTAATTAAGTTTTAATGTTATTTGGGTTTTCCGTATTGACTATGAAGATAAGGGAATTGGAATGAAATGTTGGGTCTTAATAGTAGATTTTGGTGGAATTTTACTTTTATTGAAAACTGAAAAATAATTTATAATAGCTGTTCAGTTTCTTGAAATTTTGGAAAATAAGGATTTTTTTTTAATATACTTATTTATCTTTTTGATTGGATCTAGACTGGCCCTTAACTTTGCTGTTCCATAGAATTTGACATATCCCAACTTTTATGGGAAGAATTTTCAAGTGAGATCAGGCTTGCTGTTTTCTTTTCTTTATTTTTTTTCTGAGGTTTTATGGAAGTTAATAAGAGAAGGTTATGTTTTATGTAGTAAGAGCTATGAAGCACGGACAGTTACATAGGGAGTGTCCAGGTGTCGGATATGTGTCCGGTTCCAACACGTCGAAATATTTGTCGGACACGTTCGGATACTTAAAAAAAAAAAAAAATCGTACACATTCAAAACATAATCAAGCTTGATCAAGATATGGCTGGACACGCGATTTTTTTTTTGCATTTTTCTTTCAAATATGAAATCAACAAAGAACAATTTGATCCTAATGTTATTTTTTAAGATTCAAGTTTTTAAATTCAAAAATAATTTCAAAAAGTTAAACATGTTAATATTTAATTGAAAAGTATCAATTTTATATTTTTATTCTATATTATTATATAAAAAATATTTTTTATTGTCGTGTCTTGTCATACTCGTGTCCTAATTTTATAAAAATTTTCTTATCGTTGTATCCTTATAATGTCGTACTCGTATTGCGTCCGTGCTTCCTAGCATAAGAGAATTTGTAGTGGATAACTTCATTATCTATTGATTCTGTTATGACTTCAGTGATGGATGATTTAGGTTCTACAATCAAAATACTGTGACAAATGTGCTGCATATAAACCCCCAAGGGCTCATCACAGCCGGGTTTGCAAAAGATGCATACTAAGGATGGTAAGACATTATCTTTTAGCAATTTTTATACGAGTAAGAGAGTTTTTCTTTGACCATGAAATTTTCAGATTTATGGTTTCTAATGCTAAATTGGGTGCAGGACAAATAATTGTGTTGGTTATTGGAACTATAAAGCTTTCTTCACTCTTATACTTTATGCAACCATGGTAGCATCCACTCCACAGTATGTATCATTTGCTCCTTGTCTTGTTTTAACCTTACAAAGTTGCCCCAAGTTGTAATATAAATTATAAAACCTGTCATGCTTAGATAATAATAATAAGCTGTTCCCAACAGAAGGACTGGAATTACAGTGGAATAACTCCCCTCAATTTTTTTTTATGTAAGTTGTAGTTAATGATATGTAGTTCGTAATGTGCATCTGCAATTTATTGTTGTTACAGTTATATCTAGGTAGACCTGATAATATTGGACACGATACGGAAAAAATAAATAAAATACGCAAAAAACACGATACGACAAGAAAAAATAACACGAACACGACACGAATACACAAATATCTCAAGATCTATATAATACGAATTATTAATGTATCATAATTTATATAAATATAAAATACCTTAAACACGATTATGATACGATAAAATACACAAACACGATATGGATAAACGAATTGTCAAGTCTAATCGTTGGTCAACTGCATAAGTTAAGCTAGAATTCTGGCCAAGTGCCTGCCCCCTGTTTCTAAACTTGTTGGGAAGGTATCTGAGGAGAATCATGTTTGCGGTAAGCTGTTTCTGGCTAGCAGAAATATTATGTATTATGTGATTTTCGGTTGTGTCGTGTGGCTAGATCTGCTCATGGGTCGGGCAGCTCGCTCGGTCAGGCAGGTCCGGCTCGTATTGTGTCGGGTTTAGACAAAATTTTTTTGTTCCGGCCTGGCCCGAAACAGTGCTTTTTTATTATAATAATATTATTTTATTTAATTTTAATTATAAAAATATAAAAATAAAAAAATAATTTTTTAATTCGATGAACAATAAATTCGAACCTACCAAATCTGAGCAAAGAAATTAAAAAAAAAACCGGGTCGCGGCCCAGTCCGACCCAGCCTATGAGCATATCTATGTGTGGCTGAGTATGAAGTAAATACAAAATCTAGTTGGCTACAGCTTTTTACCTTTTCCTTTTAGACTTTGGGTAAATTCTGTTTAGGTGAGGACCTGACTATGATGTTCGATGAGACATATATGTTTAAGACAGCTCCCAACATAATTAAAATCTTAATCAAGAAGAATCACGAAAGTGCGAAGGATTATCTCAAGGCTAGGGTACGCGTTTTCATAATCTGTAAGTTTGTCATGAAGTTCCTCGAAAGTGATGACAGATTCTCGGACTCTAATTGCAGTAAAAAATCTCCTTGAACTCAGATCTTAGTCCATTTAGAATGAAGATGATCAAGTCATCTTCTGCCACTAGTGCTTGTGCCAGTGCTAGTTCATCTGCAGTACTCTTCATAAACTACATATAGTGAGCAATTGTGTGACCTTCATGTGCTGATATGGTCAGCTTTTTCTTCAAGGACATAATCATGGATTAAGTTTTACTTGCAAACATCTTTGTCAATTTCTCCCATGCTTCTTGGGAGGTTTTTGTGGTTGCAATGAGTGGAATTATTGCTTTTGAGACTGAAGCAATAATAGCATGCAAGATGAATTTATCTTGTCGTTACCACAGTGTATATGTTGGATTCAGTGTTTGTGTAGTTCCAGAAGTGAGTATAGGTTCTGGACCTGAAGTCATGCCTGTGAGATATCCACTGAGATCATATCCTGCAAGGAGAGAATTAAATTGAATTTTCCAAGAAGGATAATTCATAGAATTCAACTTTAATGGCAATTCTGCTACAGCATTAATTGAGATGGGGGCTGCATTGTTGTTTTGGTTGGTGATTGAAGATGAATTGTTTTTGGTTGCCATTGCAAAAATAAAAAATAAAAAATTAAAGGATCTTTATGCTGTTAAGCTTAGAGATACTCTGATACCATGTAAAAACTCTACAAGCAATGTTTGTTGGAATGAGCTTCTTAATTTTATTATTGATTGTTGAAACCAATATATACAAGAATTAGGATACAAAGAAGTAGAAAATAGAATGTTTTCCAACGATATAATTTTCTACTTAATAAAAATCAAGTTAACAACTATATTTTTTGACTAACTAATATTGCCTAATGTCAAATATATCAATTAAAGTTGCCTAATTTCAACACTTAATGTCAAATATATCAACTAAAGTTGCCTAATTTCAACAATCTTTAACATGCTGAGATTGTGGAAATGATTGTGTAGTTGACTTGCATGAATTATAGCTAATTTACTATAGACACCGGATTTTATCCGGGTTTATTTGTTAGTAATTTTAATTAATTTATTTATTTAGTTATTTTTGGATTAATTAAAAAAACAGAAAAAGAAAATCAAAAACTGAAGGAAAAAAGAAAAAAAATGAAAAAACCCAGTTTGGATTGAATTAGGTTTTCTGCTTGGATCAGATTTAGTCTTTGAAACAAAACAAAACTCTTTTTATCAGATTAGAAATTAAAACCCAAGTAAATTAAACTTCTATTGTGATTTTTTCCTATTTAAAGGACCATAATGCTCAACAACAGAGATAATTAGATTATCGGTGGTTATACAGAGGCAAGAGAGAACAATTTTAAGAGGGTAGAATACAAGAGCAAGTTTTTTTAGGGCTTAGGATTTCGAAATTTAGGGGTTTAAGGGTTTTCTAGTTGTTATTTCAAAAAATCCAACGGTGGAAACTTAGGAAGGGTTGAGAGGAAGCCTAGGTCGAAGTTTGGTGACCATCTAATGGTAAAAGGAGTTGGATCGGAGAGTTGGAATTTCGAGAATTCAGATTTTCAAATTTAGATCTAGGATTTTTAGGTTAGATTCGGGAAAAGTTAAGTTACTTTTTAAGTAGAGGAGATCGAAAGGAATTTTTGGAATTTTTTTTGGAATTTTTTGGGTCCGATGATCAGCGGCGGAGGTCAGCGACCGCGGTGAACGACGGCGGTAGCGAGGGACGGTGGTCGAAATCTGGAAATTTTGGAGGTGTTCTTGTTGTTCTTCATCGAGTTCTTGAGGAAAGAAGGAAGAGTTGAAAGAAAGAAAAAGAAAAAAAAAAAAAAAAAAAAGCTTTTTTTTTAGAAAGGTAAAGAAAATGAACAAAAAATTTTATTTTTAAAGCAAAGTCCGAGTTGGATCAGGACCCGCGCCTGGGCCCGACCTGGTTGCTGCTTGTTGTTTTTCTTTTTTTTGTTGAGTTATTTCTTTAGTTTCTTTTATTTCTTATTATGTTTTTTTTCATGTTTATTTTAATTATGAATATTGATTTTATATTATTATTTGTTTAAGTTTTAATTAATTATTTATTATGACTAATTTTATTTTTAGTTTTGATGATTGCAGGTATATTTTTGTGAATTAACTTTGATATGAATTAATTATTTATTAATTATATATTATTTATTATTTATTCGATTATTATTATTATTAGTAAGATAATTTTTAATTAAGTTAATTAACTTTTAATTGATTTAATTAAATTAAAATAATAAATAGAGATCTTTTCCGATGAAATTCAAAGAGATCGCGATTGGTTGATTTTCGAGAAATTTCTAGGTGAGAGGATTCTCTTAAAAATTATCTAGATTGATGGAAAGATTTTTAAGAGATGATTTTTGATACAAAAAATGTCAAAATTTATTTGTTTTAAGCTAATTAATTTTCAATGAATTTTTTAAATCTTAATTGTTCATAATTGATGCTTAATTAAAAATCAAGAGTAAATTAAGATTCTTTCAAGGATGAAATTTAAGAAAATTGCGATTGGTTGATTTTTAAGAAATTTCTAGATGAGAAATCTCTTAAAAGTTCTACAGATTGATGGAATGGTTTTTAAGAGATAATTTTCGATATTGAGGTCAAGATTTATTTTTTGAGCAAATATGAATAAAATATAAGTTTTTAATTATGAAGATTAGACTTAGGTTGAAGTAATTTTTCATAAAATTTAACTTTTTTCGACGACGGAGCCTTTTCATTAGAAAGATTGATTTCTTTTGAATACTCTCTAGGTGAGGAAACCTTTTTTAGTAATTCCTCCAGATCGATGGAAGGGAGACCTAAAAACGATTTCCGATATTTAGAACAAATTAAAACGAAAATAGAATAGATAAGACCATTTAGTTAAAACTTTTTAGTATCATAATGCTAATTAGGTACTATCTCTTAGATAGGCGTCGTGGAGGTGTTAATCCTTTCCCACACGTAACCGAACTCCCGAACTTAGTTCTGATAAGTAGACTATAACCTATTCTTTTTAGGGTGTTTTAGTCAAGTGTAGGATTACTTTAAAAAGGATAAATTCGTATAGGTGACTAATCACTTCTACATTAGATGATTAGTGGCGACTCCATGATTTGTGTCTAGCATGCTGAATTCGTATTTGGCATGTTATGACAGTTTGGAGACTCTACTGGGGATATTAGAGAGTCGAGCCATTAGATTAGTCTTGTGATACCTTAGGATTTAAAAATTGGTCTTAAATGTTTAATTTTTATTTTTTTTATTTTTATTTTCATTTTAAATTGAATTTTGTTATTTTTGCTAACAATTTATTTTTTTTGTTCATTGATGGGAAAATAAGGTTTTTTATGTTCCTTCGCACACACGACACAATGCATATGAGGGTATGGCTCTAGCCATTTAAGGACTGTTAATCTTTCCAAAAATATTAGGATATGTCGACGCTGCTGTAGTGATTTTTGTGGACCAAATTCATTACCGGATCAATATGGCTCTATCCATCTTAGCCGAGACTATCAGATCACTGAATCATTGTAGACAGACAGGAAAATGACGTTTCACCGGATGTATACAGTTGCTTTACATCTGGATAAAAATCCATTTTGAATTTGAAGAGTCAAAATTCCAAAAGCCATACTTCACCACTAGCACCCTTATCAAGGAGTTCTGTGAAAGTACATGACCTAAGTCGAAGACCAAGAAAGATTGGATAATGATGCTACAAGAGCTTACGAGCCGTCAGGTAATCTGGAAAGCGCGGTGGATGCCACATGGCTCAGTACTGTTTAGCTGTGGGGGTCAACCTTGGGTTCCTCTTCTTTGACTATGGGGTGCTATCAGTTATTCTCCTATCATGGTACGAAAACAAGCCGGTTATGAACAGTTCGTGCCAATGACCCATGGACTTAACCAGGTAGATTTTTCCTATTCAGACAAAAGTGTTACCAACAAAATAAGGGAAGTTACGAGGGCTTGGAGGCAAACGGTTAGAGTTGAGGGAGGTAGACTCTCATGGAAAACTATTCTTGAATACTCCGTATGGCACGCCAAGCGAACAAAATATGTTGTGATTTCTTGTGAAAGACGTCCGAATGGTCCAGCCCAGGTTATTGTCTCGGACCCCATGCTAAGGATAGAATTGGAAAAAAAAAAGCTACAAGAAGAGAAAGATGAACTGGGGAAGAAAACCATAAACTGCAGTCAATGATAGAAGAGTTAGAAGAGGGTTTGAACAAAGGGAAAGGAAAAGTCAAGAAGCTTCGGTCTTCGAAGGTTGGAAGATGGTTTGATTGAACGGGATGGCATTATTCAAAAACTTACCGAGGATGATGACACTTTGAAGGAATCCTTAACGAATATGGAAGAGGCGTCTTCATCTATGACTTTTGAGATCTGACGCCTAAAGGAAGAAATTCAAGAGTCACTATTTGAACAAGAGAAGAAAGAAGCTAATTGCCAAGAATTGGTTATTGAATTAATGAACTTCAAGGAATAATGCTCTTAACTCCGAGATGAGGACTCTAAAAGCAGAATCTTCTGAAGAATATGTTTGACCACTTTGATGTGGCATCCCGCGAGGTAGAAGATATGTATGATAGAATTATTTAGATAAAGGCAAAAATGCATTCGTTCCATGAAAATGGCCAGCTTATATTCGAACTTTTGGATGAAGCTCAGCTTCATTACCGTTAGATTGTCAAGTTCCTTTGGAGACGTTAGGATTTTAGATTTATCATGTTTTTTAGGATTATTTTAAGAATTTCCATATTTTCATGTTTTAGGGTTAGATGGATTTTTTTTTTTATCTTTTAGGAGCTTTATGTTTTTAGGATGGCTTTGGTTTTAGGATTTCTATGGTTGTGGTGATGGTTTTTATATATATATATATATATATATAAATTAAGATTCCTTTTATCTATATTTGTTATGTGGCTAGTGTTCTTTCATACATGTCATCCATATGTGCATAAACATCATCATTCTAACTTTAATTTTTTAAAAACAACACCCTGATTTAAGAAATTTTGATAATGGTTCAAGGATAGCTCGACAATCGGAATCTTTGGGATATCTTGTCACCCTTATAATAGCAGTCAAAAGCTAGATAAATGGTCGAAGAGCAATCCTTAAGGATAGATAGGGTGGAACAAGTTCAGGATAAGATTAAAGAATAGTTAAGCACATTGTTGGAAATGATGAAGAGTTTGAAAGGGAAAGATAAGACAGATAAATCAGGTTCTTAGGGAAAGAACCAAAATATGGATAAATCTTTGTGTCCACCAGGTTTACGATCCCAGGTTAAAATGTCGCAACAGGAACAGTCACAACATGTGCCATACATGGGAGGGTTCACTTATCCATACGTTTAACCTCAGGTCCTGGGATATATTATTCTCGCTTATGGGGAAAATACGAATCTGATTCAAGTCCCAGACTTAGATGATCCTAAAGAGCATGAGAAATTGAAAGTAATGGAAGAGAGTAAGTCTCAAAAATTAAGCTGATTGAAGAAAAGCTTCGGGCTGTTGAGGGGTTAGACTTTTATGGTTCCATGGACACTAAAGGGCTTTGTCTGGTGCCAGATGTAGTGATTCCGCCTAAGTTCAAGACGCTTGATTTTGAAAAGTTTGATGGGTCCAAGTGCCCTATATCTCACATCACCATGTACTGTCGGAAAATGGCTGCTCACACTAAAGATGACAAGCTGCTTGTCCATGTCCTTCAGGACAGTCTTACAGGGTCTGTTGCCAGGTGGTATGTTCAACTCGATAAGAATCGGGTTCGTACTTGGAAGGAGTTGGCCAAGATATTCATCAACTAGTATAAGCACATTGTTGATACGGTCCCGGACCGCTTGTCTCTATAGAATATGGAGAAGAAGTCTACTGAAAGTTTTAAGGACTATGCCCAGAGATGGAGGGATATTGCTGACCAGATCCAGGCACCTCTGACTGAGAAAGAGACTGTAGTGTTGTTTGTTAGTACTCTTAAGGCCCCATAGTACGTCAGGATGATTGGGAATGCCACAAAGAATTCCATTGATATGGTGATTTCTTATGAAATCATAGAAAATGTCGTCAATAATGGCAAGATTGAAAGAGGGTAATCCATCATAAAGAAAAGTAGCACTTCCAAGAAGAAAGAAGCTGATGTTCAGACTTTTGCATATGGAAGGCAACAAATGGGAGGTTACATTCCGCATATCCCACAACCCATGTACCAGCCATATTATCCAAATACCAATGCCATCGCCCCTGGCCCATATGTTTATCCACCTATACCACCACAAGCATTCCAACCGAATTTTAACCCCGGACCATTGGTTCCTCCAGTTAGGCTACCCATACAAACCAATCAACCCTCAATTAATCCAAGAGGACCGCGAGTTGGCCAGGAAAGGACACCCATTGATCCAATTCCCATGTCCTATATAGATTTGCTTCCAGATCTTATCAAGAACCATTTGGTTACACCGGTACACTTAGAGCCTTTGAAACCTCCATCCTAGATGGTATGATTCTAATGCTAGGTGAAACTACCATTCAGAGAATGTTGGACACGCTATCGAAAATTGCATTGCTTTGAAGTATAAAGTGCAAAGCCTCGTCAAGGCCGGGTTGATAAACTTTGAAGAGAAAGGTGGGCCAAACGTCAGTGGTAATTCTTTACCAAATCATGCGGGGCTAGCAGTCAATGCTTTGGGAGATGATAAGATTACCATCGTTAAAAGAAATGTGGATGAAGTCACGACTTCAATAGGTTATATTTTTAGTGTTTTGGTCGAAGCTGACATAATATGTCCTGTGCCGACAAATTCGAATAATCATCATGGCAGGTATGACCCAAGTAAAACTTGCAAATATCACCATGGGGTAGTTGGACATTCTATTCAAAAGTGTGTTTAGTTCCGACAGGAATTGCAGAAATTGATGGATTTCTCCCAAATTGAGTTCTATAAAGAATTTGGGGCAATGAGATTAATGTTGTGATTGAAGAATCTCCATTGCCTGTTGTGAAACTGATAACGTTATTTTATGAGAAAAGGACAAGCCAGTTTGAATATGAGAAGCCAGTTGGGATTAAGAAGCATGTTTTAGATCAATATCCCGAGCCCGTTTCCATACCGAAACGAAAAGGCAGTAACGTGGAGGTATGGAAATGATGTCATAACCCGAGATCCGCTTGGTAGTTTAGTCGTGATTAATTCTGAAACTACCAAGACAGCAAATTTGACTGGGGTAGGGGTGTGACCAGAAGTAGGCGTTGTTATTCGTCTGAAATACTTGATAGGGACAGGAAAGGAAAAGCAAGAGAAGAAGAAAAAATGAAGAGTCAGGGAACAAGACGAACCCATTGGTGGTTCAAGATGTGAAGTATAAGAAGCCTGTAACTGAGAGGAAAGCTTGTGAATTATAAAGCTGATCAAACACAGTGAGTACAGTGTAGTTGAACAGTTGAACAAAATGCTAGCTCGGATTTCACTATTTTCTTTGTTGTTGAATTTCGAGCCCTATAGAGAAGTTTTGTTGAAAGTGTTAATAAGGATATGTGGCTCACAATATTTCTGTGGAGAATGTGAATCACATTGCAGGGAATCTGGTAGCTACCAATTTTATAACTTTTAATGATTATGAGATTCCTCCAGAAGGCAGAGGTAGCCCTTCATATCACGGTCAAATGTAAGAGTCATGTCATGGCCAACGTTCTTATTGATAATGGTTCTTCCATTAACGTCATGCCAATGACTACATTGTCCAAGCTACCGATTGATGTGTCTCATCTCCAACCCAGTCACATGATCGTGAGAGCCTTTAATGGAACCCGTCGGGCGATTTTAGGAGATATTGAAATGCTTTTACAGATTAGCCCTTGCACTTTCAATATAAAGTTTCAGGTTATGGAGATCTCGTCGTCTTGCAGTTGTTTGTTGGAAAGCCATGGATTCACATGGCAGGAGCAGTTCCATCATCATTGCATTAGAAAATCAAGTTTGTCATGGAGGATTATCTTATGTGTGTTAACACAAAAGAGGATTTGTTGGTAACCAAGTCCCCAACTATGCCTTATGTGGAGGCAGCTGATGAAGCGCTGGAATGTTCATTCAGATCGTTTGAGTTTATCAATGCGACCTATGAGGGTGAAAGGTCTAAGGTGCCTATTGCACGTTTTTCTCGTATTGTCAACATGTTCAAGCAGACTGTTGGAATGGGTTGGCGTGTTGGATTTGGATTGGGGAAGCATCTTCAAGGGATCAACCAGTGATACGAGAAAACAAGGAAAGGTTTAGGGTAGGTTACAAGCAAACTAGGAAGGATAGAGCGATGATTGAAGCTTAAAAGAGAGAAAAGAGGATGGCTCGCGTAATGGGATATGAGTGGGGAGCCAAAGAAGATGGTCATTCCTTATCTTTATTCACTTTTCGTTCAAGATGATGAATTTATCCAGATACGCCCCTATTGAAATTAGAAGCATTTTCTGAGCTTTCTATTCAAGTGGTAAAGAAAGGAGAAGTGAAGTCTGATAATGAAGGAGAGTTGTTGGTGTACCCATGCCCACCAGAAATGGAGCTGGGTAATTGGAAAGTGACGAAGCTGCAGGTTATCCTTCAATCTCATAAAATTTAATGCAGTGAGTCAAGTCCCTAGTTGATCATGCCCAAAGGCATTAGGGATGGTCTTTTATGTATGGGCTAGTTTATTTCTTATTATTCTAATAAAATAGGAATGAGATATATTTTCATTCCCTCTTTCATTCATTATTGTCATTTTCTTTCTTTGTATACCAATATATATTTCTTTCAATTTCATTCAATTTCAGGATTCCAAGTAATGAATACAAAGACAATCATAACAATAATTTGGGATTCGATTTTGAAAACATGGTTCATGTTGGTGAATTTGATAACAAAGAGGAATCAGATGATTATACTTTGTCTCCAGATTTATTGAGATTAATGGAACAAGAAACCGATTGAGCCACATCAAGAGGTTACTGAAATGATCAATTTGGAAGATGGAGAAAATAGAAAAGAAGTTAAAATAGGTGCATCATTGCCACCTATTCAAAAGGGAAGATTAGAAGGGTTGCTTAAAAAATTTGTGGATGTGTTCGCATGGTCATACAGAGACATGCCAGGTTTGGATACGAATATTATGGAACACAAATCACCTTCGAAGCCAGAATGCAAGCCAGTGCAACAAAAGTTTACACGGATGAAGTCGAAAATGTTGTTAAAGATCAAAGAACAAGTAAAGAAGCAGTTCGATGCATGCTTTCTGGAAGTAGCTAAATACCTGGAGTGGATAGCCAACATATTACCAGTTTCTAAGAAAGATAGGAAGGTGAGAATGTGTGTGGATTACCGAGATCTAAACAAGGCAAGTCCAAATGATAATTTTTCTTTGTCTCACATTGATACCCTTATGGATAATACTGCCAGACATTCCACGTTTTCATTCATGGACTGTTTTTCAGGTATAACCAGATTAGGATGGATTCGAAGGATATGGAGAAAGCCATATTTGTTACAATGTGGGAATTTTTTGTTATAAAGTCATGCCTTTTGGGTTGAAAAATGCTAGAGCTACTTAACAAAGAGCAATGGTGACTCTATTCCATGACATGATGCATAAGGAGATTGAGGTGTATGTGGATGACATGATCGCAAAATCCTGAGAGGGTGAAGATCATTTAGTTAATCTTAGTAAGTTGTTTGAGAGATTGAGAAAGTTTTGGCTGAGATTGAACCCTGCCAAATGTACGTTCGGTTCAAGTCCGGCAAGTTGTTACGTTTCGTGGTTAGTGATAGAGAAATCGAAGTGGATCTAGATAAAATACGGACGATTTAGAATTTGTCTCCCCCTCGTACGCAAAAAGAAGTGAGAGGTTTCTTAGGAAGGTTGAACTATATATCACGTTTTATTTCCCAGCTCACCTTCAAATGTGATCCTATCTTTAAGCTTATTCGCAAGCATGATACTGGTGAATGGACTGACGAATGTCAAGAAGCTTTTGATAAAGTTAAAGAATACCTATTGGATTTTCCAGTGTTGGTTCCTCTGATTATAGGAAAGCCGTTGATTCTGTATTTGACGGTGTCTGAGAAATCCATGGGATGTGTTCTGGGGCAACGAGACGAAACAGGAAAGAAAGAGCATGCCATCTATTATCTGAGTAAAAAGTTCACTGACTATGAATTTAGATACTCATCACTAGAAATATGTGTTGCGCTCTAGCGTAGACAGCTCACAGACTCAGGCAGTACATGTTGTACAATACAACGTGGCTCATAGCAAGGTTAGATCCTCTGAAGTACATTTTTGAGAAGCCTTCGTTATCAGGAAGAATTGCAAGATGGCAAGTCACTTTGTCCGAATATGACATTGTTCATGTGACTCAGAAAGCAATAAAAGGAAGTGTGATAGCCGAATTCCTGGTAGACTGGGCTTCTGAAGAATATGAGCCAATGCAATTTGATTTCCTGGATGAGGATTTGATGGCCATTTCAAGAGGAGATGATGAAGAGTGTGAAGAAAAACCCTGGAGGATGTTCTTTGAAGGAGCTTCTAATGCTTTTGGGCATGGAATTGGGGTAGTCTTGATATCCCCAGATGGTCAATATTATCTGATTACTGCAAGATTGGATTTTAATTGCACCAACAATATGGCTAAGTATAAGGCATGCGTCATGGGCTTGCAAGCAGCGATTGAAAGAAAGATTGATGTGTTGGAAGTATATGGTGATTCAGCTTTGGTTATTTATCAGTTGAAGGGAGAATGGGAGACGATGGATTCAAAGTTGATCCTATACCAGAAATATGTAATTGAGTTAATCAAGTATTTGAGAAGATTTAGTTTCAACACTTGCCCCGAGAGAAAAATCAGATGGCTGATGCTTTAGCCACCTTGGCCGCGATGTTTAAGCTAGATGCAAATGCTGAGATTCAACCAATCAAGTTGGATGTGAAAGGGTCTTTGGCACATTGTTTAGATGTTGAAGAAGAAGTTTATGGTCAGCCTTGGTATTATGATATCATGCAATATGTCAAATATCAGCAGTACCCAGAACAAGCCTCAGATAATGATAAAGGGCTTATCCGAAGATTGGCTATGGGTTTCTTCCTTGATGGAGAAATATTGTATAAGAGGAGCCAAGATCTGGTGCTTTTAACATGTGTTAACGCCTTAGAAGCAAAAAAGATACTGGAAGAAGTGCATGATGGAATTTGTGGGGCAAATGTGAATGGTCAGATGATGGCTAGGCAGATAATGAGGGCAGGTTATTATTGGTTTACAATAGAGAAAGACTGTATTGACTATGTCAAGAAATGTCATAAATGTCAAATCTATGCAGATAAGATTAATGCTCCTCCGAATGAGTTGCATGTTTTGGCACCTCCATGGCCGTTCTCAATGTGGGGCATGGATGTGATTGGACCTATCACCCCAAAGGCAACGAATGGGCACCAGTTCATTTTTGTGATGATTGATTATTTCACGAAGTGGGTAGAAGCAGCCTCATATACGAGTGTAACACGGGCGGTGGTTTGTAAGTTCAAAAAGAAAGAAATAATTTGACGATATGGACTACCGGAGAGAATCATTTCTGATAATGCTCGTAATTTAAATAGCAAGATGTTGAAAGAGGTTTGTGAACAATTCAAGATCAAGCACCACAACTCAGCACCATATCGTCCAAAGATGAATGTCATTGTGGAAGCAGCCAACAAGAATATCAAGAAGATTGTGGAAATGATGACTGATGTTTACAAAGATTGGCATGAGAAGTTGTCTTTTGTCCTGCATGCTTATAGAACTTCGGTTCGCACATCCACAGGGGCATCCTCGTTTTCATTGTTATACGGCATGGAGGCTGTGTTACCAATTGAGGTAGAAATTCCTTCTTTAAGGGTGCTGAAAGAGGTTGAATTGGAAGAAGCAAAATGGGTACGAGATCGTTTTGAACAATTAAATCTTATTGAAGAGAAAAGACTTACAGCGCTTTGCCATGGTCAGTTGTATCAAAAAATGAATGATGCAAGCGCATGATAAGAAAGTCTGTCCCAGACACTTCAAGGAAGGAGAGTTAGTCTTGAAGAAGATTCTTTCGTATCAGCATGATCATCGAGGTAAATGGACGCCGAATTGAGAGGTTCTGTATGTGGTGAAAAAAGCTTTTTTCAGGTGGAGCTTTAATTTTGGCTGAAATGGATAGGGTATTTTGCTTGAAAAAAGAGAGAAAAAAAGAAAAATGACTCAAATTGAAAACCCGAAAAGGACGGTTTGGGTCATGGGGGTGTTTGAATTAAAAACCCGAAAGGGCTGCTTAGATATAAGGAGGATCAGCGTCACATGGAAAGTCTCATGAGGATGGGGGCAATGTCTAGTTTGATGAACTCTGAAGGATTGAAGACATCAAATGGGATTGGTTTTTTTATGAGATTTTTGAATGAACTGTTAAGGTTGTCTAAGTATTCATTGTTTGGATACTGTTTTGTTATCCCAACACTTTTGTGATAAACCTTTGATATGTTTTTGTTTCTTCAAGATGAATTCTTTTCCTTATTTTTGTCAATAAAGACCTTTCTTTTCCAGATTATTTTTGCCTTCTATTTGTTATTGCCAACTTTTTACCCTTGCATTGGATAGAGGGAATGCATGATGCATCGCGTTTGTTATAGAATTAGAATAATGATTGATAAATTGGAATAATATTTTTAAAATATCCCTGCATTTATTTTTATGAGATGGATGATTGAACAGAAAAGTAAGGAGATAAGTTGAGAGATTTTTGTTAAAAGTGAGAATTTTTTAGAAGAGAATTTCTATGATGAGATATTAAGCCAGTTAAGCTGGCATAAGATGAGACATGGAATGATTAGTGTTTTGAAACCTTTGCAATGAGACTTTTTATATTCAGCAAATTTTGAAAAAAAAAAATAAAGAGACAGTAAGATTCAATCCAGCAGTTTGAAGTCAAGTATAGATGAAGATATGAATGTTGAGCTTGAGAACTTTCTATCTTAATTAGAGATTCAGGGAGTTGATATCATTTATTACAATGCATTCGTGACATCCATTGCATGGTATGCATCTGCATTCATTGCCTACATGCATTGCATTCAAGAAAGATTATTGCAAATATTCAACATGATTTGGATAGGAATTTCAATTTGCAAGGTTAGCAATTTCTTTTGGGATTCAAGGTAAGATTCTTGAAATTTCTTTTGAAGAAAGCATTTACATTTGGTGAATTTACAATATTCGTTTGGTATTTAAAGTTGATGCCTTGTTGGAGGAGTTTTTTGTCGTTTGGTATTTAAAGTTGATGCCTCGTTGAGAGGAGGTTTTCTTCGTTTGGTATTTAAAGTTGATGCCTCGTTAGGAGAAGTTTTTCTTCGTTTGGTATTTAAAGTTGATGTCTCGTTGGGAGAAGTTTTTCGTCATTTGGCATTTAAAGTTGATGCCTTATTGGGAAGAGTTTTTCGTCGTTTGGTATTTAAAGTTGAAGTCACGATGGAGGAGTATATTTTCACATTGGGTTTATTTAAAGTTTATGCCTCGTTTAGAGGAGCATTTCTACGATTGGATTTTCTTTAAGTATTTAGTGTCTTTTTAATGCTTGAGAACTTGTAAGGTATCTACGTCCTTACACATCCTCTCTCAGGGAATGCACAAAGAGGGGCAACTGTAGACACCAGATTTTATCCGGCTTTATTTGTTAGTAATTTTAATTAATTTTTATTTTTAATTTATTTATTTAGTTATTTTCAGATTAAAAAAAACAGAAAAAGAAAATAGGAAATTGAAGGAAAAAATGAAAAAAAAATAGTTTGGTTTGAATTAGGTTTTCTCCTTGGATCATATTTAGCCTTTGAAACAAAACAAAACTCTTTTTATCAGATTAGAAATTGAAACCCAAGTAAATTAAACTTTTATTGTGATTTTTTCCTATTTAAAGGACCCTCATGCTCAACAACAGAGGTCATTAGATCATCGGTGGATATACAGAGGCATGAGAGAACAATTTTAAGAGGGTAGAATACAATAGCAAGTTTTTTTTCAAGGGTTTAGGATTTCGAAATTTAGGGGTTTGAGGGTTCTAGTTATTTCAAAAAATCCAACGGTGGACACTTAGGAAGGGTTGAGAGGAAGCCTAAGCCGAAGTTTGGTGAACATCTAATGTTGAACAGAGCCGGATCGGAGAGTTCGAATTTTGGGAGTTCGAATTTTCAAATTTAGATCTAGGATTTTCAAGTTAGATTCGGAAAAAACGAAGTTGGTTTTTGAGTAGAGGAGGCTGAAAGAAATTTTTGATGATTTTTTTTGGAATTTTCTGGATCCGGTGATCGGCGACAGCAGCAACGACGAACATTGGCCGAAATCTGGAATTTTTTGGGATGTTCTTGTTGTTCTTCATCGAGTTCTTGAGGAAAAAAGGAAGAGTTGAGAGAAAAAAATAAGATTTTTTTTTTAAAAGGTAAAGAAAATGAACAAAAACAAATTTTGTTTTTAAAGCAGCGTCTGGGTCGAGTCAAGACCCGCGCTCGCGACCCGCGCCTGGGCTTGGGCCCAACTTGGTTGCTACTTGTTGTTGTTTTTTTTTTTTTTTTGAGTTATTTCTGTAGTTTCTTTTTTTTTCTTTTATGTTTTTATTTCTTTTATGTTTATTTTAGTTATGAATTTTGATTTTATATTATTATTTTTTTAAATTTTAATTAATTATTTATTGTGACTAATTTTATTTTTAGTTTTGATGTTTGCAGGTATATTTTTGTGAATTAACTTTGATATGAATTAATTATTTATTAATTATTATTAATTCAATTATTATTATTATTTGTAAGATAATTTTAATTTAGTTAATTAATTTTTAATTGATGATCAATTAAATTAAAATAATAAATGAAGATCTTTTTCGATAATGAAATTCAAAAAGATAGCAATTGGTTGATTTTCGAGAAATTTTTAGGTGAGAGGATTCTCTTAAAAATTCTCTAGATTGGTGAAAAGGTTTTTAAGGGATGATTTTCAATACAAAAAATGTCAAATTTTATTTGTTTTAAGCTAATTAATTTTCAATGAATTTTTTAAATCATAATTGATGCTTAATTAAAAATCAAGAGTAAATTAAGATTTTTCTAATGATGAAATTCAAGAAAATTGCGATTGGTTGATTTCTAAGAAATTTCTAGGTGAGAAAAATTTCTTAAAAATTCTCCAGATTGATGGAAAGGTTTTTAAGAGATAATTTTCGATATTAAGATCGAGATTTATTTTTTGAGCAAACATGAATAAAATATAATTTTTTAATTATGAAGATTAGACTTAGGTTGAAGTAATTTTTATAAAATTTAACTTTTTTCCATGACGGAGCCTCTTCATTAGAAAGATTGATTTCTTTTGAATACTCTCGAGATGAGGAAACCTTTTTTTAGCAATTCTTCCAGATCGATAAAAGGGAGACCTAAAAAAAATTTTCTATATTTCTAACTTAAACAAATTAAAATGAAGATAGGATAGATAAAACCATTTAGTTAAGACTTTTTAGTATCACAAGGCTAATAAGGTATTATCTCCTAGATAGGCGTCGTAGGGCTGCTAATCTTTCCCTACACGTAACCGAAATCCCTAACTCAGTTCTGATAAGTATACCATAATCTATTCTTTTTAGGGTACCTTAGTCAAGCTTATGATTACGTTAAAAATGATAGATTCGTATAAGTGACTAATCACACCTAAATTAGATGATTAATAGCGATTTTATGATTTGTATCTAGCATGCTGAATTCATATTTGACACGTTATAACAGTTATTGGTGTTGTGATAGATTAGGTTGTTGATTTTATGGGATTGATTTGGTGATTGTCTTTGTTGACTTGAATGAGAAATATATCCTTAATAGTCTTTCCTCTTTTTTTCTTAATATATTATACCTGTAAGCTTTTTTTTTTGGTTACTCAAGGTATCATCAGGCTTTACCCAGGATTAATCTTTCAAGGTATTATCGGGCGCCAAGACGGGGACCTCTCCCAAAAAAAATTTTTGGGTTCACAAGGACTCGAACTTGAAACAACTAATTTAAACGATCTGAATCCCTTTCACTCAGATCAACTTTCGTTGGTGTACCTGTAAGCTATTAGCATGTGGTTTATCGACCTCTTAATCAGGTATTGGGTCCCAACATGCTGAAATGGTTTGGGCCGACATCAATTAGCCATGTAAAAGATGGAGTTAGCTTCCATACTTTACGTGATAGTTGGTAGATATTTTCCACTTCCACCCAGGTCGTCGCGGGATTAGTTGCATTCCATACTTGTTTATTACACGGTGAAGAATATATTTCATTCTGTTCGTTTTATTAATTGTTTCCAAAGGAGAAAGGAAGGCTTCAATGAGTTGTTGGCCTAACTAGGTGAACTGGTCAACCATATATGCGAACAATTATTGTTCCGACTCTTTATTTTTTTTTAAGTATTCGTATCCGACACTAGTGTAAGACGCCTATCCGGATATAGGTATGAGGATATGATCCTCCGAGAACCCTCCAAATACATAGAAAAAACTTTTAAAAATTGAAAATATTCGTGTCGAACATATACCTGTATCCGACACTCACACTCGAGTCCGAATAACATAGGCGAACAATGCCATGTATGCTTTGCCTAGCCAGATAATACTAGCTTGTTCTTTTACTTCTTTTTATTTATTTTTTTCTACTTCCATTTCTATAGCAATTAATTTATACATCAAGTTTTGTCACATAATACCCTAGGCAGTTCATATAGGTTACAACTTGAATGTAGTTTTTGAAATAAACATCAATGTATAGATGTTTTAACTTCAGTACTGATACATTTAAGTTTAATCCATTTTTACACTTGCTGGAAAAATTGATAGTAGTATATTCTTTTAGGCTCATGTGAAAGACCATTGAGAGTTGAGTGTTCTTCAATGCTATATAATTCTTAAGTTTCGTATTCAAGATTTGAAATTGAGATCTCAAGTTAGAAGTTCAAGCTGTTATTGTTGAGCTCTATGTTGCTCCAGTTCTTTATTTTTCTTGAAGTACTCGTATCCGATGCATATCCGGACATGGGTATGAGGATATGATCCTCCAAGGACCCTTCAAACACATGAAAATTTTGAAAAAAATTTAAACATACTCGTGTCCGGACACTCACACACCGAGTAACATAGGTTGAGCTGTAACAATCCACAGTAATGTCTCTACCTCAAAACCTTTCCTAAATCCAATTGCCTTATTTCACCGAGGCATGCATCACGCTTGGTCTTGGGGGTGGCAACGTCCTACTCAATTTATGGACCTTCTTCTGCAAATCCTCAGCAGCAAGCAGGATTTCATGGCGAAGATAGCAGCAGATGATGGAAACTAGATTCGAATACCGCGAGTCAAGCCGGTTAGAGACATCCACCACAGTTTAGAGCAAAGAGATGATGGAGGAAAGGCTAGCTGGAGTAAGACATGCTTGATGACTTGAGGTATTGGTGTTGCCCTTTTTGCTTAATTGTTACTTTGTTCTAATAATACTCTTGGATTTGGATTTAATGCTTAATCATTATAACAAATCATGGTGAAAAATATAGTTTAAGAACATTTAAGTGTTTGGCATTACTATGAAAAAATACGTGAGGTATTAAAATATCAAAAAAAGATATGTTTAAAATAATAAAAGTTTAGATATGTGAGGATAATAAAGCCATTTTATCTAAAAATCAGTTTTCAAATCGTAAAAATTTTATTTTTTTGGTTTTTTTATTTGGATTGTCAAATCATAATTTTTAATCGTAAAAATCAATTTTTTTTTACACATTTTGTATTGCATTTGCAATAAAACGTAATTTTTGACTTCAAAAACTGTGTCAATAATAATGCTAAACGGGTTTTTAAGTAAACTAATAGAATATGTCGTCTGGAAAATGTTTCCTTTGGTGGCCTGTTTTTTTTTAATCAAAATCTTAGGCTAAGTTTAGTTGTTACTATATATTATTATTATTAATTATTTTTTACTTAATTTTCAGTTTTTTTTTTTTTTTGGTTGTTGAAAATTTACTTTAAAATAAAAAATATATTATGTTAAAACAAAAACAAAAAATGAACAGATACTATCAATTCAATGTAAGAAAATTAATGCTCTTAAGTTCGTCGGGTAAGAATTAAGTCTAGACAAAATCTTAGGATATTTCTAATCATATTATCCACACACACAAAAAAAAATATTTAAAACAAAATCAGTTATTACATAATTAATTAAGATAAAGTAAGAACCATGCATTTTGTTAGTGAAAAAAATGCATATTTAATTCATAGCAGTGCAAAAAAATTGCTTTAAAATCAATCAAAGGGCTTTTTTTTTTTAATTTTAAAAGAAAAAACAAATAAAAAATTCTAGTCTACCATGATCATCTTTTTGCATGATTGGCATGGAGAATTTTTAGTTGAATACAGACATTTATTTCATCCTCAAAGCTGGGATTGTGCTTTTAAGGTTTGTTGGCCGCCATATATTGGTGGAAGTTGCTATCTATCTTCTTTGCTGATTTAAGTACTTTGAAAAAATCGGATAAATTGGATGCTTATTCAGTTTGGTATATATCATATAATCAAAAATTATGCAAACCGGTGAAAAATCGATTGAACCAGTAAAAAAGATAAAAATTGGAAAAATCGATTTTAAGCTTGTTTTTTTAAAAAATTTATAGTATGTTATAAGATTTGAACTTTTAACTTCTTAGATCTATATTAAAAATCATATCGTTTAGCCAAATATCTATTTTTATTAAGTATTTATTATATTTAATACTTATTTACTATTAAAATTACTTATTTACTATTAAATTTTTTTTTTAATTTAATCGATCGGTTCAACCGATCCAATCAATTGAACCGATGATAAAGATTTTATCAATTTGAGTTTCGATCCGATTTTGTAAACATTGGATTTAAGTGAATATTTCCTACATGAGTTTGCTTATCAACACTTGAAATTGATGGTGATTTTCACGTTTTTTATTTTCTGTTACCTTTTTTCTAACAAATATATATATATATATATATATTTTAAAAACTATGAATTATGAACTTTACATAGTGGGTCTATCCTTTCGCATTTTAAAATTGAATAAAAAATATAGAAAAAGAAAAAAGAAAAAAAAGGAGATAATGGATAAAGAAGAAAATTAAAAATAAAAAAGTGTTATTTTTATTTTTTGTTTTATTTACTCTTCCTTTTTTCGAAGTATTTTCTTTAAAATGATATAATAAATTATCAGTTTATTTTTATAAAAAAAAAAACAATAACTCTCCCAGCATTTCTCGCTCGAGAATTTTTCTAATTACAAATCAGCCAAATCGTACTATGCAGTATGGAATCAAAAAAAAAAAACGACCCCTCCTCCTTTAATGAAATCAATAAGACCATCAAGGCAAGCTTGAAAAATAGAATTATAAAATTAGAAATCAACAAAAAATTCTGAAAACATTAAAAAAAAAAAAAAAATCTGGCAATAAAAAACTTTCAGAGTTTTGTCGACATTTGATGAATTTTTTTTAGATGGAACTCATATTTTTGCAAATAAAGAGATATGAAAATTTTTATCAGATGTCAAGATCATGCACTGTGATGTGGGGATAAATACAAGAAAATTTTGTATGAATCATTTAATTTAGTTATTTCTAAATTCGATAATTTTGAATATGATAAAAAATACTATATTAATGTGATACATTTAATAAATATCAAAATAATATAATAAATATGATACTGTATGTTTAAATATAATTAATATGATATGTTTAATACACGTATCGTATTTGTGATTAAAATTTTGACATATTTAATAATTTATATTATATTTTATATTTACACAATTAATACAAAAAAAACATAAAATATGATAGACATATATAGATCGATTGATTGAGATAAAGAAAATACAATATGCTATATATTATTTGAAATTTGTCCCTTAAAAACATTCTTCCAAACAAATGACAATAATTAAAGAAGAGAGAGAGAGAGTGACAGATATTTCATGACAAATCGGTAGGTGGATATGAAGATGTGTCTGGTTAATGTTGATCACATTAAAGAGTTTCGTGATTAAACAAGTTTACGAGTCGAGTCGAGTCAAATTTTGTCAATATATAACATATAAAAATTGAAAGAAAGCATGCAATTTATTTTTGAATTTGGTACAATAATTATTTTGGAAAGATAAAATTTATAATAATTACAATTATAAGAGGAAACAAGGTTTTAAATCACACATTAAATAAATAATAATGATAATAGTTAATTTTGCATAGCAAATCATCTCGATGATAAAAGTTTTTTTATCATTTTGGATGAAAATTAAATCATCTTTTAAGATAGTGATTTAATCATTTTTGGTGATCCAAGATCACCACTGCATAGGATCTTCGAGTTTCACTAAATACAATGATTTTTAATCAGTAAATCATCATAATTTTTAGGTGATCATCCCATATCAAACATTATCTTAAGGTAGTGTTTAATATCGTTTTTAAGATCACCGTGATTATTTAATTATCATGGTGATAAAATCACTAAGGTGATTTGATCACCAGTGATCTTAAATTACTATGTTTAGTATAATATTATAGATCACTGGTGATCTTAAAATATTGTGTTTGATATTGCATAAAAAAGAAGATTACTGAATATATAACACCAAAAATAACTTTATTCATGCAGTCAATCTTAAGAGGTGACATCCAACAGGTCTAGAATTCGAATCCCAGCATCTGCAACACTTTCCTTATCCCTAGGATGTGACATCCTTTGTATAAAAAAAATAACCTTATTATTATTAATAAAATTATTTAATGAAAGCAATAATTTCAATTTTAATCGAATGAACAATTTATAAAATAAAATTTTATTATTGTATAGAAAATTATAAAATATGAATTAGTACTGATGAGTATAATTCAAAGTTATTAATATATTCATATCTAATGCGTCACATAAGTTATCTCGTATAAGATGATTGAAAAGTGAAATTTTGTTTAAAAAATTAAAAATTTGCAAAGAAACGTATTTGGTGGACATTACTTTGAAGGTAAATTTGTCTTTAAATGATTTTGAATATCATTCACTTTCGATGATAAAATTTTTCCATCATTTTAGATGAAATTCAGATCACATACAATGAAGTGATCTAATCACTTTTGATGATCTAAGATTACTACCACATATGATTCTCGAATTACTATCAAACACGATAATTAAATCACTTTCGATTTTTAAAAAAATCATCCCTTACCAAATATCACCTAATCGTTTGTTGAAAATTCATCACTCTCTCTCTTACATTGGACAAAGACATGACAGGTTCCAACATGTTGGATCAATTCCTATGTGTCATTGTTATTTAGTTTTGTCAATTTTGATATTGAATGAGAAAGAAAATGAAAGTTTTTCATGATTGATAAGGGCTTGATTTTCCAAATCGATTCTGAACATGCATTCTTATCCATTAACCTGACAATCACAAAAACAATAAATGTGCATAAATTTTCACAAAAACACGATTTTTTTTTTATAAATTGGACAAAAATAAAACATTTTTTTTATTGTCCTTGCACCTAAATTGGATCTCTGGTAATGTACATTATCTGCACATGGATGTTTTTTTCTTCTTTTTTCCTATTAATGATATTAAAATTTATATCTTACAAATTTGTTTTTAAACATACATATATATTTGAGATCTGATTTTACATTATAGAGGATATGATTGATATATTGCCTGTATTTTGTCTCATATTCATGCATGCTCTTTCCAACTGTACAATAATTGTTTTTATAACTTCACTCAATTGGTCAAGTAGGATCTAGATAGCTTTTATAGTGCAAAAGAATTTATTTTATGTAGCCAAAAGAAAAGACTCAAAAATTAAATTAATCTCGTAAGAGTATTAAAATTATTAAATGGTGAAAGGATTTTAAGAGTATGTTAGATAAACAAGTTGAAATTTGAGCAAAAATATGTGTTATTTTCTGGTACATTATGTGTAATTCTTGAGATAGACAATTATTATGGGTCCAAACTGCTAAATCCAGTTTGTCAGTATTATTGTCAAATTATATATATATATATATTTTAATTACAAAAGAGATTAAAGCTTAGAGAAAATAAAAAAATGGAAAATATACAAATGCTAGTGAGGGATCAAATTCAATTTTGTGAAAATTCATTTCTTAAAAGAGATAGAATGAAACATTTAAATTAAACATAGATTCGTCAAATTACGTTTTTATTTTGTATGAAATTGTTAATTATGTGACTAAGGACTAGACCTGCTCAAGATTCGGGTAATCCTCCCGACTCGGATTTAGGTAAGAATATTTGTAATTCGAGTCGGCTCGGTCCCACCGAATTACTATTTAATAATTAAAAAAATATTTAAATTTAATTATATAATATATAAAAATATTGTTTTAATATTTTAATAATTTATGAATAATAAAATGAACTTACAGACTTGTCCGGATCCGATCCGAAACGGATTTGAGCAGGAAAAAATATTTTTTCCCAGATCACAATTTGACTCAATCCGACCCATGAACACCTTTATTAAGAACTCATTTTAAGGTTTAATCACAAAACGACATCTTTATTGTAGTGGAATGCCTTCTATCGAAAATCCAAATGGTACTAAATTTATCGTTTTATAAAAAGGAGAAGCACATGAACATTAATCTGAGAAGCGGAAAATCAAGAATGTGATTCTGTTCTTCTCCTTCTCCAATGTGGCTGAAGAAGAAAACAAAATAAATGAGATTTCGGAATCCAATGCAAAGAATTGTTTTTTTCTACAAAAGAAGTTGAGATAAAAAAAAATTACAAGATTCGAATTTCAGATTTATTAAATGTCATTTCATAAAAATAATTATATGAATCAATTAAATTAAATTTCGAATTCACAGAATTGTTTTTTATACAAGAAATTGGATGATGTTGCTATGAACAATATTATGTGGTCGTTTTTAATGGGTAACGTGCCAAATTTGACTTAAAATAATTTTATACAAAATTTAAGTTTAGTTCAGTTCGTTCATATAATTATTTTTAAGATATAATATTTAGTAAATATGAAATTTGACTTTCAATATCTATAATCTTTTCTCTTATTTTTAAATTGCGACTTCCTTTATGCAAATATATATATATATATATATATAAATTTCCTCATGAAATTATATCATTTAATAATATTTTATTTCTAATTATTAAATTTTAAGACCGATATCTAAAATTTTAAATTATAACTAATACTAATATATAAGCAAAGATATTCTTATTATACTTTTATGCATAGGAATAGGATAGGATACTCTCTATTTTTGTTTTGGTTAATGTGAATTTTTTTTTTTATTTGCGTCACTAATAGTAAGTTAAATCTAATGGCAAAAGCATTGGTTCATAATTATGTGTAAACCTATACAAAATTTTAGAGTTTAATTTAATGATAATGGAATTACAATTATTACTAAATTTACAAATTTCAAGCTTAGTTTCTAAATTAATTTGGATTTTAAAAGTATATGCTTTTCACAATTAAGAATTAAATCAATTAATTCTTGTAAATATTAAAATAGAGGAAGCTTAATAATATTATGTTAAAGTCCTATTTTTATATAAATAAAAAAAAATCTTTTTTTTTGGTAAGAGGAGGCCGCATCCTAAGGATAGGAAAAAGAGTTACAAATGTTGGAATTCGAACTCCAAACTTGTTGGATGTCAACTCTTAAAGATAAACCAATCAAACTAAGCTCGAGTTCTTAATCTTATATTGTACTTATATTTTTGAATTAATTGAAATTATTATTTGATTCCAAATTTTTCTTTGTTTTATTTTGAGACACAAAATTTGTGTGTATTGATTTAGTATTCAGCTAGAAAAATATTGTTAAAGTGGCTACATTTTTGCCCCAGTAGGAGGTTTATAAGTTAAGATAGTTTTTTTTTTTTTTTTTCTGGTTTTTTTATATCTAGACTCTACATAAACAAGAGGGTTTTTTACTATTTCAATGATGATTTACAAACCTTCCAAATTTTGAATATGAACTCACCTAACACTGAAAATATATTTGGAATAAAGGAACTCAAACGATTAACTAATTTGATTACTGATTTTCAAATGCAATATCATCAAATGAATTTGGTTTTAGTCTAACAATTTAACCACCGATCCAACTTGTGGAGTTATTTTCATTACCCTCTTATTTATACTATATATAAAATTTTTAAGTGAGTTGATGTCACGAATCAAGTAACACCAGTTCTATTGGAGAATAGATTAAAAAATCAAATTATAAAATAAAAATAATATATTTATAAGACTATGTTTATAATTTTATTAAAAAAATGGAAACCACATTTAACTATTATTTTTTTTCATTTAAAAACCACTACATGTGGTTACAAATTTTTTTTTTATTCTTTTACTTATTTTTTCAATTTATTATTATTTTTTATACAAAATATATCGTAGTTTAGAAATAATAAAAAAAAAAAAAATTGCATTCGAACCCCATACCCATAAAATGAGCTCGTCACAATCTAATATTTTTTAAAGAAATATATTATACATATCCACAAGAATTAATTTAGTTGATAAGAAGAAAAAGAATTTCTTTGCCAATCAAGATATGTTTTCGTGAGAAAATTAGACCAGACAAAGTTTGGGATATCTTTAAGCATATTAGATTAAATTTAATCTAATGGTTCTTACCAAGTATTGAAAGATCTAAAGTTTTCTCTTCCAACTTTTATTTTTTGATTAATTTTTTTTTTTAAATTGAATCCAACTTTTAATCTAGTATTTATTTCTAGCTTTAGCTCATGATATTGAATATTTTGAATAATATTTAATATGAAAATTTTCATAAGGTGGTGCTCGTGTGAAGTAATAAAAGGTAAAAGGATAAAGAATTTTTTATTCATCAAGTAGCATAATCATTAAATAAAACTTTATTAACAAAAAAAAAAAAGAAGTAAAATGTTGAAGAATAAAATAAGAATCCAAATCTTCTGTCCTATTTTCCTGCCTCTATCCTTGCCTCCACCGTCAAAACGAGCCTCGCGTCCTTTTATTTTGTTTTCTTCGTATCTGTTCTTTTTTAATGCTTGATCTGATTTTTTATTTAATAAAAAAATCGATTTCGCTTGAAAAAAAATACGGATACAAAGGCGATACAAATAAAGAAGATGGTGTTGTGAAATTCGCCTAGTCGATCACCGGTAAAATACCAATCGATCATATTTGTATTTTGTAACTTTTGTTAAACAGTTGAAAACAAACAAGAAAGAAAGGGACATCGAAAAAACGAATCCGTGGCTCGTTACGAAAATAGAGGCACGAGAAGGGACAGAAAATTAGGAACAGAGAATTTCTATTCATAAAATAACCCCTTTTCTCATCAAGGTAGCATAAATCTTTAAATTTTTATATGTTAAATTTTGGTGTCTGAGTCTGCTTATAATGGGTGATACCCGATTTAAGTCAACATACAATAATAAACACAACTTATCAAGAGATAATTGGCCAAGCAGAAGAGAGACAAAGAAAAATAAGTTTTTCTAAAACAAAAAACACATTACTCTTGAGGTTATTTTCTTTGTATTCTTGAAAGATTTAAGTTGTGGCAATAAGAAAATTTTTTATTTATGATTTTATTTTTTTACTAATGAATTAAAATCGATTATACATCGAACGGTCCTATAAATTTTTATTTAATTTCGTATTTATTATATAAATTATTAACATCATTATCTATTTTGGTTTTTTTTTTTTACCAAATATAGCCTTAATTTCATTCCAAGTCAAACTTGTACTTAAGTGTATTAGCTTGAGATAGTTTCTCTAATTTCATAAACTTTTACTCTCTTCGTTTTACATTTTAATATAAAATCAAGTTTTTAAATTTTAAATGATAATCTCAAATTTTATCAAACTTCAATGTACTACAAGCAAAATTTTCAATTTTTTTTTCTTATTTTTTTAACTAAATAAATGTGTTTGAAATTTACGTAGTGATATACTTGTTGTTGAAGGGGAAAACGATTCTACTACATCGATTATTCAAGAATTTGACTGTGACTTTATAAAGCAAAGGCCACTATTCTCTTATCCAGGCATCTTTTCTCAAATGATAAAAACGTTAGGACAATCTTTAGACCTCCAAAGCGGATAATATCTCATAGCAGACGCAGTCTAACAATCCTTGCATCAACAATGGCGTCGTTTGTAGGAATCTGTTCTGGATTCGTACCAGACCTTAACAAAAACGTCAATCCACACCCTTGAGTAGGGGCTAGTGTTGAGAGGAAAACGATTTCATATCGACTAACCAAAGATTAGACTGTGGTTTTATAAAGCAAGGGTCACCCTTTCCCTATCGAGATGCCTTTTCTCCTAGTATTAAGGGAAAAACAATCTCATATCGACTAATCAAAGATCGGATTGTGTCTTTATAAAACCTTCCCCTATCGAGACATATTTTTTCGAACGGTCTTTAGACCTTCAAAATGAACAATGCATCATAACGAACGCAGTCTAACAATCTTTGCATCAACAATATAATATCTTTAAAAAACTGCAAATTTAGCTTAAAAGAAACGGATTAATTGATTACTTATAGCCAAAATAATATGAAAACAATTTTAAGGTAACTAAAAGATAGAAGCAATGGAGAAGTCCTATTTTCCTTTTCAAATTCTTAGAGATTAAATTACTTAACTTATAAGCCAGCTAGTGGCAGCAGATTTTGGCTGGAGAATTTATTGGACAGATATTTACAGCTTTGCACTTTTTTGTAAACAAAAAACAAACAAATAAATAAATAACGTTTTTTATCTTCATGAATCATCTGTTCAGCACCATTCATGTAAATAACTCAAGTTTAAATTTGATGTAAAAACTGTAGAGATTATTATTTATTTTTATATATATTTGATAGAAACAACTCAAACAAGTTAAGTCTCTCTGTTTCTAGCAGTTTCTTTCTGTGTGGTTGCTTTTCTATATATTTTTTTCCGTTTCTTGATTCAGATCTTCAACTCAAGAAAAACCCACTTCACTTTTTGTATCAGATGTTCAGGAAAAGGTTTACTTTTCTGATTATATTCTTTGTTTCTTATAAAGAAAGAAGCCATTGTAGTGTCTTTATAAGGACACAGGTTTTTTAGTATAGTAAATGGTTTCTGTTTGTTTTAGCCGAGAAATTTCTGGGAAAAGTTCTGGTTTCTGTTTTTTTTGGAGTTGGTTTCATTCTGGTTCTATGTTCTGAAGGTTTCTGTTTGGTTGCTGAGAAAAATGAGGTGAAGAAAAAAAGGAACGTGTTGAAGAATTCAAAAGTTTTTACTTTGGCTGAGTTTTCTGTAGTCTCATTTCACAGTCTAAGAAAATTTTCTGCCTTCTCCAATTTTCTTGTTTTTCTGTTTTTTTTTTCTCAGAAACCAAACAGAACATAAAAGTTCAAGGCTCAAAAAACTCATTTTGAAAGCTTCAAACTCAATTCCTAGAAATATGGGAAGTTCAAATTTAGAGTATATCCGTGTCTTGTTATTACTAAATTCCGGTGCTTAACATTCTTTACGATTCCTAGAAACATGGGAAGTTCAAATTTTGCTGTCAATTTTACTCATTCAACCAATTTTCAATTTCTGAACAACTTGACTAATCTTTTTTCCTTTTTGTCAAGATTGATTTATTTTAATTTATAGTTTCTTCAATTAATTTCAGTCTTTCAGACATTCAAATATATACCAATTCCCTTTCCCCCTCATAATCTCATGCAATTTACTGACCATTTTTAGGTGAAAACTACCTGCCAAACAAGCTAATCAAAGAGAAGAATCTAATACTTCCATAAAAGGTATGCAATATGTGGTTCTTTTTTTTCCTCTTATTTCACAGCCTTTTGAATCCAATTCCTTCTTACAATTAACCTGGTTTAACTACAAAAAAATATGTTGCAGAAAGAGATTAAGGATTGAAGAAGAGAATGAAGAACTCGGTTTCGGATCAGAGTTTCTACATTGAAAGTGAGGATGATGAGCAAGATGAAGAGAAAGTGTTTAACAGACATGAAGAAGAAGAAGAAGAAGATGATGGAAATGAATCTGATTCTTCAGCTGAAATCCAACAGCAAAACAAACCCAGTTCCTACAACACTCCATGGCCTCAAAGTTACAGGTCATTTCATTTCTCTTGAGTCTTTTCATATCCTTACTGCTTTGTTCTGTTCACTTTCATAAGTTAAAAGTTCATAATCATGGCAGCCTGGAATTTTTTTTATTATTTTTTTTTCTTTCAAAGATTCTTTTAGTTAATCTTAGGAGCTAAGATAAGAACCATCAGGTAGGGATTTAAATTACGATCGTGGATATGTTTTCAGCCACGTTACATTTATCGCGATTGCGAATATATAATAAATGCTATCACGGTCAATTACGATAAAATATCGACCGTAAATATCAAGCGGAGGGAGCTGAAATTGCAAAACAGTGATCGTAGAGTCAGGTTGCAATTGCTATTTAAATTTCTGTCGAATTTTTTTTAACATTTTCTTTTCTCTTTCTGGGACACATATGTTTATTAGTATCATTACTTTGATTTGCTTTTCTTGATGAGAACAGTCTGTTTTTTTGGTATAGCAGATGGTTTACAAAAAACTAAAAAAAATTATTCAGGGAAAATGAGGTAGCTTTAAGCAGATCTTTAGAAAGGGAAAGAAAGTACTTAAATTATGATCTATATTAAATGAACTCTTCATTTTTTTTTTAAGTATTCGTATTCGATAGTTGTGTCTGACATATATTCGGATATGGGTATGTGATATGATCTTCTAAATATATGAAAAAATTAAAAAAAAATATATATATATATACTCATATTAGACATATATTGTATGCTACACTTTGAGATACTTCTCTATGACACTTTGGCCTACAAATCCATCTTCAAGTATTGAATTATGCTAATGCTACCCTGTTGATATTGGAAATATGAATCCTCCATGGGGCCCTAACAGAAATATACTATATAAGTTGGATGATGATTTGATTTTTAAACTATAACGTACAACAAAAAAATGTAGTTTTTCTCTCATTCAATTTTTGATTACTCAATTGTTCTTCATTATGCTGCTGGAACCTTCAAGCATACAAATAGTAGTATATGATTTCTGGTATAAAAGATTTTGCCAAATTTGGCATAAGTTGAAAGTCCTGGATTCAAAGCAAACTAATGTGACATTAGCCTGTGTAACATTGTTGGATCAGGTTAAAAAGCCTGTTTAATCAGATATTTGAGGCATTGCTTCCACTTATGTTATCTGGATTCTTCATTTTTCTTAAAATACTCGTATCCTATTAGGGGTGTAATCGAGTCGAGCTGAGCTCATGCTGTAAGAAGCTCGAGTTCGAGCTTGACTCGAAATTCGAGACTTGAAGCTCGGCTCGAGCTCGATTCGAGTTAAAAATCAAACTGCTTGAGCTCGCTCGATTAGGCTCGTTTATCTAGTAAAAAACGAGATCGATTCTCATGCTCGATTTCAAACTCTATTATTTGTGCTCGAGCTCGAGTTCGAATTGAGATTTTTCAATATTAATTAAAAATAAAAAAACTCGATTAGGCTCACGAGCTACTCGAGTCAAGTATTAAGATACTCAAATTCGGCTCGCTCGATAGCTCGAGCTATTCAAGCTCGACTCGACAATAACCTAACCGAATTCGATTTTTTTTTTAGCCGAACCTGAGAAGCTTGCGAGTACAGGTGTCTCGTTTACATCGACACCTGTACCCGATATATATTCGAACATGGGTACGAGAGTATGATCCTCGTATACCAATGTCGGACACATGCTCGTATCCGACATCCCCGAATTCGGATAACATAGGCTTCCACTTGTAGTTTGAAATGCTTATGGCTTGTGTTAATTTTTCAGGCAGTCGATTGATTTGTATAGTAGTGTACCATCTCCGGGCATCGGGTTCTTGGGCACTCCTTCACTTTCAAGACTAGGCAGTTCGTTTCTTTCGTCGTCGTTAACGAGAAGATATACGCCGGAATCATTTTCTGCAGTGACGAAACCTCTACTACCAACAGTAGATGATGAAATACAGCCTCAAAAACGTAGTTCGCACTCTCTGCTAGCTCCGATCCCATCAAGGAGACAATCTGTAAGATTTGATGACAAAATATCCAAGGTCTCCCATGAACTTCCAATTTCTCGCCAGAGCTCATATGGACAAGCTTTGATAAATGGTTAGTTTACTTAACTCTTGGCCTGGGCCATTCCCCCTAATTTTTCTCTCTCACATTATTAGAGTCTGTCAATGTGATTGAAACACTGTTTTCTTGCCCTTCTTAGAAACTTTAATTTAGGTTTAGTTTAGCATTGGTATCGAAAAACTTTGGATTAAAAAAATTTGGGTAAAAAAAAAATGTGTTTAAAAAATGTGATGAAAAATCGTGATTAAAATTTTTTAAAATGTTTGGCATTGTTATGAGGAATTGAAATGTCAAAAAAAAATATATGTTTAAAATAATAAAAGTTTAGAGATGTGAGAATAATAAAATCATTCTATTCAAAAGCCAACTTTTAAAACTAAAAAATTTTAATTTTTGACTTTTTGATTTGGATTGCCAAATCATGATTTCAATCGTAAAAACCTAAATTTTTTACTCGTTTAAGATGAAAAACAATTTTTAATCTCAAAAATTATGCAAATAACAATGGTAAACGAGACCTTTAACCATTAATCTTTTCAAAAAAATTACTTAGTTGACCAAAATCATATCACTAAAAAAAGTGACCAGGGTGCTTTTGGAAGTCAAGTTCTAACTTTTTTCTATTCTTTCTTTGCAAGATTCCATTGTAAGAAACTATGGTAAATTGAACTTGATTATATGAAAACATCCTTGTAAGTAAACTAATGAAAATTATTGATTTTGAATTCGAAATTTAATTTAATTGATTTATATAATTATTTTTAAAATATAACATTTAATATAGTATTATGAACTCTTTTGTATAAAAAAATTTATTGTTCTTGGAATAGATGAAAAAGCCTTTAAATTGGGATCATGCAACCCATCTTTTTATGGTGCCACTTGCCATTTTAGGATTGTTACAACCACCAACCCTAATCTTCATCAAAAGGGACCACAAAAACCAATCATGTTGGGCTAAATCTGGGAGCACATCACTTCAAGTAAAACTAAAACAGGCGATCCCAATTTGTCACCATCACCCCCTCCTCACATGGCTTGAAACCTGAAAGCAGAGCTCAGCTTTGTCTGCTATTTCCTCTATCCTCTATTATTACTAGTTTTTTTATTTTATCCCTCTTTCAGCTTAGCCACTAGAAAATCACCATGACAACAAGCTTAGGTTTGTAATAAAAACAAAATTCCTTTGGTTGTTTTGGTGATAGAAAAAAGTATTTTATTTTTTGGATTCATGTCTGCCATATTGTCTCTGTCCATAGTTCATTGATGTCATCATTTATGAACATCAAAACAAACAGATCTATATTTCTCAATTAAACTATGATGAGGTGGCCTGACTTCCATAGCACATGGTGTACATGAAGAAACCAACTTGCCAATAAGACTATAAAAACTAAATTATGATTAGACTTACTTAAGAGTCGGGCAATTCGTTCAGGTTTAGGCTCGTCCGAAAATAAACTTAGGTAAAAAATATATATATTTGAGTTGCGATCCGATCTATGAACAAGTCTAATTATGATACAGTCATTTATGTTGGTGAAATTTTTTAAACAATATTTGAAAAACAAGTTAAGATTTTACATTTACTTAAATTTGAAACCAGATCCAGAATTTCAATCCAAATTAAATAAAGTAGCATTTCTTAGTGTTTTGAATCTGGGTTTATGCAGGGATTAATGTGCTATGCGGAGTTGGAATCCTTTCTACCCCATATGCAGCCAAGGAAGGAGGATGGTTAGGGTTTATAATATTATTCACATTTGCAGTGCTTTCTTTTTACACTGGATTGCTTTTGCGCCAATGTCTGGATAGCGGACCTGGCCTTGAAACTTACCCAGATATTGGTCAAGCTGCATTTGGTACCGCCGGTAGAATTGCCCTTTCGGTAAGTCGTCTATGGATAGTTTGGTTTATATGTTTGTTATTTACTTTTTACTTTTTATAGATTGTTGCAAAATAAAAACAAATAGTAGACAGATTAAATTGTTAGAAGAACCTGGTTTATTTGTTCATGTACTCTTAGAAAGTAATATCTAGTAGATCTGGGTTCAAATTTCAGCATCTACAACCCTTCTTCTATCCCAAATTGCGACTAGATCTGTCCATGGATTGGACCACGGCCTCAAATCTTTTTCTTCTCTTACCCAAGCTTTGTTTGGACCGGGCTCGAGTCGGTCCGTAAGCCCTTTTACTGTTCATAAATATTAAAATATTTTATTTTTATATTTAAATAAAAAATAATTTTTTTATTAAATGAACAATAATTCGGGTCGGGCCAGGTCGAATTGAAAAAATCTTGTTCAGGTTCGGCTCAATTCAGGTTGGGCCAGGCGAGTAGTCCGACCTTTGAACAGGTCTAATTACGACCTCCTTTATACAAATAAATAAATAAAGATTAAATTGTTAGAAAACAGTTTGGCTGATTAGCAGGTCTTTTTAATTTTAAATTGACTGATTAAATTAAGCACTAGTTTAAAAAAATGTATGATCACTGATGTCAATTTTGCTCTTGTTTTTTTCTGTGGGTGCAGATAATTTTGTATGTGGAGTTATATGTAAGTACAGCTAGCTTTTTCTAAAAGAATTAAGTATTGCATATATTTTTTTGCCTTGCTACACTGGTGACATGAGAGAATAAATGCAAAGATTCCAACAGGGATCTTCTTACAGATTCCTGGGGTCCTACATTTTGGCTTGTTCCTTGTGCTTTAACTTCTGTCTCTAAATAACTTGTTCATCAATCAAGGAATCTAGTGGCTACCACATTTTTTACATATCAGCAAAAAGATCAAAATGTTTTTTTACCAAGCAACTTTAGTAGCTTCTGTCAGGGATTATTTTAAAATAATATGATCAAAAATTGTTCAGCCAATGCTAAGAGCCTCTAGTTCCAGTGGAAAGTACCACTCCTTAAGGCATAGGCTATATGTCTGGGTTTTGACTTCCTATAAAGTACCTCAACTAGAGTGAAAATATTCAAAAATATATCTTAATTGAATAACCTTTTGTGTTTGCAGCTCCCAAGACTTTTACATAATCTTAAATGAGAACCAGGAGGGGTAAATGCTTTGATCAATGGCACAAAAAAAAAAGTTTCTTTTCTGGTCAAAATTGCAGATAAACTGTAACAAATGGTTCTGCATAACCTGTTAAACTTATGGCTTTACAGTTGCATGAAGTTTCATTTTAGAATCACATGATGCTATCTAATGCTGCTGATATTTAGATTATTTACTGGATCACATATTACATCATCGAGAATGTAGCATTCCCTTATATTTTTTTGAGCATCTTCTCTTCTTTACCAGTGAGGTTACTCTTACAATCTTCCGTGTAGGCTTCTTGTGTTGAATATATAATTTTAGAGGGTGATAACTTGTCATCCTTATTCCCAAATGCACATATTAGTTTGGGTGGATTTGAGTTGAGCTCGCAACGTCTGTTTGCATTGATGACAACCCTTGCTGTTCTTCCCACTGTTTGGCTCAGAGACCTCAGTGTTCTTAGTTATATCTCTGGTAAGACTGATCTGTAATACAGTTGATCGTAGTTTCACTATCTTCCTATGTTACTCGGATTCGGATGTGAGTGTCGGGCACGGGTATGTGTCTTACACGGGTATGTTCAATTTTTTCCAAGATTTTCATGTATTTGGAGGGTCCTTGGAGGATCATATCCCCATAATCATGTCCGGATATGTGTGTCGGACACAGGTACCTAAAGAAAAATGAAGGGTCGGAGCAACATAGCTATCTTCAGCCCCTAGGCTATCTCTCACAACAATTTGTCACATAGTTTGAGGTTGTCTCAGTGTATTCTTTCTCTGTTTCCAGCTGGTGGAGTTGTTTCATCAATCTTGGTAGTACTCTGCTTGTTTTGGGTTGGCTTGGTAGATCAAGTTGGCTTTCATAACAAAGGGACTACAGTGAACCTGGCTACTCTTCCTGTTGCTATTGGACTCTATGGTTACTGCTATTCAGGACATGCTGTTTTCCCAAATATCTATACCTCAATGGCAAAACCAAATCAATTCCCTTCAGTACTCTTAGCATGGTAAACTAAAGCTGCTCAAATCTATTTCTTATCTAAAGAGACTCTGAAATCAAAACTATTTCTTGCTAAATGAGATATTATGTTGTTACTCTTGCTGGGATCTTTTTACCTTTCTGCATTAGTTTAGCTGGTTCAAGGTTATACTCGAAAAATTGGTTTATCATTGTTCTTGATAGTGCAATGCTATGTTACTCGGACTCGGGTGTGAGTGTCGGATATGGGTATGTGTCCGACACGGGTATGTTTAATTTTTTTTAAAAGTTTTTTCATGTATTTGGAGGGTCATATCCCCACACCCATGTCCCAATATGTGTCTGACATGGGTGTCGGACATGGGTACTTCAAGAAAAAATGAAGAGTCGGAGCAATATAGGTGCAATGTGCTGCATTGTGTATTCTATGTTAATGTAAGCAAAAGAGTCATAAATTGTTGATTACTAACCATGTGCCTCTATATTCCTTCATAGGTGGTCTTGTAGTTATAAATGCTGCTAATCTTATCATCTTTGGTTTTAAATTCCTTGCAGTTTTGGAATCTGTTCTTTTTTGTATGCTGGAACTGCAATTATGGGGTACAAAATGTTTGGAGAAGCAACAGAATCACAGTTTACTCTTAACATGCCTAAAGATCTGATTGCTTCAAAGATCGCTGTGTGGGCAACGGTATGCAGCTCATCTTATCAGATTTCTATTGACAATTTGTTCTGTACTTAAATATACTGATTGGTAGAATTGCAGATATTTTAAAATGTCATTGATGCACCAATTTTGGAGAAACAGCAATACAACAAAAGTCAAAACACCTTGCTTATATGCAAACTTGAGAAGAAAAAAAAAAACTAATTCCCATTGTATTATATTTGTCTGGCAAGCCTTTCCACCTAGTTAGATCTACCCCATTATCACTTTACCTTGCCTAGTCCAGGCTTAGACTTTCAAATAGCATTTTATGACTATCATGTTTAGTAATTAATATCCATCTGTTAACTATAATTCATTTAAGTTTTTTGTTCTTTTGCAGGTTGTCAACCCATTGACCAAATATCCTTTTCATTATATATAGCATAATTACTGTGAAATCATCTTACTAGGTAATGAAGTATAGCTCCTATGTTACTCGGACTTGGGTGTGAGTGTTGGATACAGGTATGTGTCCGACATGGGTATATTCAATTTTTTCTAAGTTTTTCGATGTATTTGTAAGATCCTTGGACGGCCATATATATATCCATGTCCGGATATGCGTCGGACACGGATGTTAGACTCGAGTACTTCAAGAAAATCAAGAGTCGAAGCAACATAGTATAGCTCTCCTTTATCAAGGGTTTGGAGACAAATCCCATCGAGACATTCTCTACTTTGAACAAAAAACTTCATGGTCTCACTCCCGCTCCCTTATGCCAATGCATAAGGAGGAAAGAAAATAAGAGGGAACAAGAACTTGGCAGTTCTTATGGAAAATGAGGGATCATGAGCAAGTATAAATCCCCATTCCCTTTTTTTTTTCTTGACGTTTTTCCTCTTTCATAGTCCTCTCAAGCTCTGTTATTCGGACTCGGGTGTGAGTGTCGGATACGGGTATATATCTGACACGGGTATGTTTAATTTTTTTAAGTTTTTCCATGTATTTGGAGGGTCATATCTCCATACCTATGTCCGGATATACGTTTGACACAGGTACTTCAAGAAAAGTTAAGAATCGGAGGGAGCAACATAGCTCTCAAGTAAGAGAACTCTTATCATCCTAAACCTAAACACTCCTAATTCCCTCTTGAGTTAACAATGTCTAGCTACTTTTTACCATTTGTGCTCTCATATATATATATATATATATATATATATATATATATATATATATATATATATATATATATATGAGAAAAATAAATGTTCTGCCTTAATTAGACCAAACATATGCATTAACCCTGTCTCCAGTAGCAATGAGTCTTGAGGAGTTGATACCATCAAGCCATCTCAAGTCTCACATCTACGCTATCTTAATCCGAACATTACTGGTGATGTCAACCTTGATTGTCGGTCTCAGCGTTCCCTTCTTCGGTAAGCACCTTTCTTCTTCAAAGAGAAACCTCTGCTCTTGGCAACACATCTGCTATTTTGAACTAAGAGAACATTTTGGTTGTAAGGTTATAGATTCTTGGAGTTTTTGACTTGGATCATCCCTATGTTATTCGGACTCGGGGGTGAGTGTCGGATACGGATATGTATCCGACACTGGTATACTCAATTTTTTCTACTTTTTTTCATATATTTGGAGGATCATACCCCATACCCATGTTCGAATATGTCGGACACGGATACTTTAAGAAAAATGAAGAGTCGGAATAACATAGGATCATCCAGTTAGTGTTAGGTATTCCGTTAAATTTCTAGGTTATAATCGGAAAAATTTTCTTCCTTGTTGCAGGCTTGGTAATGTCATTGATCGGATCTTTACTCACAATGCTTGTTGTAAGTTACCTTCTGCCATTTTAATCATGGAGCTTCTTCTATCACTTCTACAATGCCTACTTGGCTGAAATAAATATAGAACAGAAGACTAATGTTTTTTTTTTATAATTACTTCTATGGCAGACCTTGATACTTCCTCCTGCTTGCTATTTAAGCATCCTGAGGGGTAAAGTAACCCGTATTCAGGTACGATCGTATAATACATGCATGTAACATACATATTTAAGCATATATATGCTCATGCATACAAGCTATGTTACCCGGATTCGGGGGTGACTGTTGGATACAGAAATATGTCCGACACGGATAAGTTGAATTTTTTTTTTAAAGTTTTCCTATATGTTTAGAGGATCATACTCCCATACCTATGTCCGAATATGTGTTGGACACAGGTTTCAGACATGGGTATTTTAGAAAAAATGAAGAATCCGTGTAACATGGCATACAAGTACACACATACACAACGTAAAGATTAAATATTATAACCAATTTTTGTTGCATTTTCACATAGAAGGAAACAAGAAAGTGAATCCATGAAGAGTTCTTTTAGAGCCTGAAATAAAAAAAACTCATCTTTCAGCAGGCTTTCTTTCTGCCTCTGCTCATAATCTTTCCATTTCTTTTTTTATAGGCTACACTTTGTCTTATAGTTATTGCAGTGGGAGTAGTTTCATCAACCTTTGGAACATACTCAGCACTCTCCAAGATTGTTGAGAAATTGAGAAGCTGAAGGTTTTTCCTTATTTCAAATTAACTTCTAGAGTTGCCTGCCTTGGTTATTATGTAGACAAAGTCAATTTTTGTACTGCTTCTCCAATTCCAAAATTTTGAGTCAATTCTGGAATTTAGTATCCCTATTTGAAGTTTTGATGTGTTGTTTTTCTTATGTGATTTACACACAATAAAATATCAAAGAGAATGAACCTGAGATGGCTTTTATCTCTTGCTTGTGTCAAGCTTCTTTTGTCATATTTTTTCCTTTTAGTTGGATTACATGGTAAATGTAGTTAATTTTTTTTTTTTTTCTTAAATGGCAATATGGAAGGTTCTTTGTTTCTATACGAAAAAAAAAAAAAAAAAAAAAACTTGAATAAGATTCACATTAGATCTGTCCATGAGTTAGGTTACCTGCTCAACTCAAATTGGATCGAGTCTGGGATAGGTTTTTATAATCTGAACCGATCCAATTCAATTCGAATTATTATTTAAAATAAAAAATATTTTTTATTTAAATTTAAATCTGAAAATATATAAATATTAATATAAAATATTTTTTTAATATTTTAAATAATAAAATAGGTTTTTGAGCCGGATCAGATTTGAGGAAGCATTTTTTTTTTTTGTATTCGAGTCTGATCTGACCCCATCCAACGACTTCGTCCAACCTATGAACACTTTCATATATGAGAAGAAGGCAATGCTACTGAAGTAACTCAAACCCTTCTGCTGTAACTTCTCTAACATATATTCCTTTAGAGAATGTTAAAATCTACAGATTTCTACATCTGCCAATGCCATTCAATCCTTTTTTCAGTGTTTTTTACTAGTTTGGGAGATGGTCTGCTGATTTTTGCTCTAGCAAAAGCAAAATATTTCACGAATTAAGACATGACACGAGCACATAAATTTTTCTCTAAATTGAATTATAATGACAAATTATGTAAAATATGAGATGAATTGAGACATGACATGAACAGAATATAGGAAAAATAATTAAAACACAACATGAAAAATAACATGAACACGACACGAATACACAAATGGGTAAAAATATACATAAAACGAATTATCAATGTATAAAAATTTAAAATATTTTATATAAATTATTAACGTATAAAAATAATTATCAACACGTAAAAATTTATATAAATTTATAATATTTTGAAAACACAAAAAATAACACGAACATGAACATGAATACGACACGAATACACGAACGTGTAAAAATACACATAAAATAATTATTAATGTGTAAAAATTTATATAAATTATTAACGTGTAAAAATTTATATAAATTTATACTAGTTTGAGAACACAAAAAAACACAAACACGAACACATCACGAATACACAATTTTGTCTCTAAATTGAATCACAATGACAAATTATGTAAAATATAAAATGAACTGAGACACGACACAAACACAACATAGGAAAAATAATTAAAACACAACACGAATACACGAATATGTAAAAATATATATAAAATAAATTATTAACATGTAAAATTTTATATAAATTTATAAGAAAAAATAATAACACAAACATATAAATTTTTTTCATTTCTACCATCTTTTTCTTTTCTTTTCTCTTTTACTTTTTTTTTTTTACCTCTCAACAACCCAAAAAAAAAAAAAAACATGAAAGGGGCGACATGGTCACCCACTCACCCTCTCTTTGCATCAAAAACAACAAAATTTATTTTTTAGATTTGGTCGTCATGTAAAATAATAATAATAATAATTTAAATTTTATTACTTTATTTAAGTAATTCTTTATATTTTTATTTCATTTAAATAAAATTTAAATTTACACTTAAATAAATTTATAACTTTTAATTTATACTCGATAACTTTTAATTTGTATTTAAATAAATCCTTTCATCAATCAATTTTTATTTTTAAATATGAAGTTATTTAAATACAAATTAAAAAATAAAAAATTATTTAAATACAATAACAATATAAAAATTTATTAAAAAATAAAATAATTTAAAAACTTTTTAATATTTTAACCAAAAAATATCTTCAAATTTCAACTAAATAAACTGACTTTAAGTCATCCCAACTACTTTGCCATCCAATATATCATCCATAATTAAAATAGATAAAAGTAAAACGCCTTTCTTTTAGGAACTCTCAAAGAAGGATTGAAGTTTACTACTAAAAAAATTAATTACATAATCTTCTTCTTTTTCTTTTAATTTGCAAAAAAAGAAAAATCTATTCAAACTTTTACATCTATCTATCATCTAGTTAATTGTGAGGGTCCAAAATTACATTCAACTTTTTTACTAGCTTCCCACATAAACTTTTGAATTTTATAATGAAAAAAAATGTAAAATATAATAGTGAATATAATATATTTTTTTATCAATAAATTAATAGAATGATACATATTTATTTAGAATATATTAAAAAAAAAAAACTAATATATGAAATAATAAGACATGTGATGTGACGGGATTTTAACGAAATTTTATTTATATATAAAAAATGAATTCAATAAAATATTACTAATAAATAAAATAAAAATATCAATGAATAAAATTTAAAATAATGTCCATCTTGTTTATAAAAAATATTATTAAAAGAGTCACTTTTTACGTAATGATGATAAATTTTTTTAATTTTATAAGCAGATTAAAAATTATATATATTATTTTTTTAATTAATTTTTTTAAATTTCTTTTAATATATTTTAAGTAAATATGTCACCTGCTAATTTGAATTTAAAAATTTGACTAACTATAATTTTTTTATTAAAAATATAATGAAAATCTCAATGACTAATATATATATATATATATATATATATATATATATATATATATATACTTTCCAACTCTTTTTCTGTAATCTCAAAATAAAATATAGTAATAAATTTTAATATTTATATATATAATGCGATGATAAATTTACTTTTTAACTTAAAATAAAATAATTATGTTTTACTTAACACTTAACGTCCATGCACGTAATCACCGTCCATTCTTAATCAAACGTCTCACATCACCTCTTTCAGAATCCCACTTAGCTCTCATCTCTCTTTTTTTCTTTCTTTATGTACTTTAAATTGAAAAAGAAAAAGAAAAAACGGCCGTTTAGAAAGAATCTCAGAGAAGACATTACGCAATCTTCTCCTCCTTACCTCGCCTCCCTCTTTGGCTCTGTAAAAAATTTTCTTTTTTTTTTTTCTTACAATTTTTTAAAATAATTATTGTTTCTGACTCAAGTTTCTATCCCCCAAATTTTTTTTTTTTTTTTTTTTTTAAAAATTTCGAATTTCTCTTACAATAAAAGAAAAAAAGGAATATTGATCTTCAAGCACCGTAAGTTTCTCTTTTATGGCGTCATTTTAATCGCAAATTCTATAATATAAATACTTTTGCTGATTTCTTTTTTCTTTTTGGTTGAGTTTCAGGGTGATTGGTTTTGGTGCTTCGTTTTTAATTGATGCGGGTATTTGCTTGAAGGTTTTTTTTTATTTAGAATTTTTAAATTTTTTTATTGAATTTTAATGTTTAATTAACCTATGCGGTTGATGAGAAAATACCATGGGCTTTTTTTGTTGTTGCTTTTTGTTGAATTTAACATCCAGTTATATGGTTTGTTGCTGAGAAAATACTATGGGATTTTTTTTATAAAAAATCTGTTTTTTTTTTTTATATTTAATTTTAATGTTCAATTGTGCTCTGTTTGGTTACTGAAGATGGCATTTAAAAAATTGTTTCTTTTCGGTTTTTCATGAAGATGGGACCTTTTTTTGAAATAAACAAAGTTGTAAAGTTGTTTCTTTTTGTATTGAATTTTCATTTTGAATGATGCTCTATTTGGTTGCTGAGAAAATACTGGTAAAGCATTGAGAAAAAAAAAAAAAAAGGAACTGGTTTCTCAGTATGAAACAGTATTATTTGTGATTTGTGGTATCTTTAAACACAAAATCCATTATTAAACGCCTTAGTAAATGAAGAGGAAGAACTAATTAATCTTTAGACGTTGAATGATGGGTTTTGATTATCTTTGCTTATTGATTTTGAAAATTGATTTAGTTTTATTTATATTTATTTAATTTTTTGGTGGATGTAGGGTTTTTGGGATGCTTACTGGCAGTAACATAGATATGCTACCGACTATAGATAATAGTTTAGAAAGACCTAGTGGGAATTCGAAAGATAGTTTTACTGAGCTAGAATTGATTTTGCGAGCAATTATCTTGGCTTATTGATTTTGAAAATTGATTTAGTTTTATTTATATTTATTTAATTTTTGGTGGATGTAGGGTTTTTGGGATGGTTACTGGCAGTAACATAGATATGCTACCGACTATAGATAATGGTTTAGAAAGACCTAGTGGGAATTCAGAAGATAGTTATACTGAGCTAGAATTGATTTTGCGAGCACATCGAAACCACCAATCTGTGGGTCGTGAAAGGGATCTTAATTATAGGAGTGGCAGTGCTCCGCCCACAGTTGAGGGATCCTTGAGTGCTGTTGGTAGCCTTTTTGCTAATCCTGATTTTGGAGACATTAATGGTATCAGTGGGGTTGGTAGTAGTAGTAGTAGCAATAACGGAATGCTGTCTGAAGATGAGATTCGCTCGCATCCTGCATATCTTTCATATTATTACTCCCATGAAAACATAAATCCGAGGCTGCCTCCACCTTTGTTATCAAAAGAGGATTGGCGTGTTGCACAAAGGTTTCAGGCTAGTGGTTCTTCCCTTGGGAACATTGGGGACTGGAGAAAGAAGAAGTTGGTTGATGGTGGTGATAGTTCATCACTATTTTCAATGCAGCCTGGTCTTTCTGTACAACAAGGACAAAATGATTTGATGGAACTGAGGAATGCCAATGCAAGGAATACGTTCAGGAAGATGTTGGCTGAGTGGCTTGATAGAGGCTCAGACGGTTTGGTTGGGCTGTCTAGTACTCGGCTTGGTGCAAGGAGAAGAGTTTTGCTGACATTCTTCAGGTGATGTAACCTTCAGTTCAATTGTAGGTTTTATATTTTTTTTAACCTCATTGTAACATGATTTGTTTTAGGGTTTCTTTGGTTTGTCCTTTTTTTGTGATATTCATGCCAGTATGGATTTCCCTTATAGGTGATTTCCAATTTATGTTCCCTCTTTTGCTTTGTTTACTTGATGTATTTTTTTTCTTGCTTTTTGTCTTTGTGGTGGGATTGTGATAAAATAAGATTTTTATTTTGATTGTAGATGTGCCATTGAGTTATTGAGTGAAGTTCTCTAGATATCTCATATGGTTGGTTATTATTAGGTTTTCCTACTTTTTTTCTAATATTGTTTACAGATTCCATCCAGCATCTACCAATTTGCTTTGCCTTTCTCTATCTTTTAATTCCTTTTTTTTTTTTGGTTGGACCTATCTTTTAAATCACTAAACTATTAACTCAAATCACTTTCCAGATCAAACAACTTATAGGATTCCTGGGAATTTATGGGAACTTTAGTGTATATTTTTGAATCAGTTGGGGACGCTCTTCTCTTTCTTTCTTTTTTTCATGTCTTTCATGTTAGAAGGATTTTCATGAAAACTGTGTAATACAACAATGTAAGAACTTACTTTTAACCTTTATGTGATGATCAAATAATTGGTGCAAAGAAAAGAATGATATCAAATTTAAAGCTTCTAAATTCTACATTATTTTCTTCTGCCCTTCCAAATAATTCTTCTGCAACATTTATATTGGAATGTGTTCAATTATTTTCAAGTTTTGGATAATAATGTATAGTTATTTTCTGCCTTGAAGTTTTGTTTTGTAATGATGCACGTTTTTCTTATTCCTATTATTTTTAGTATCAACATTATTTTTATTTTTATGCTTGAAACATCTTGACATTGCTTAACACTAAACAATCAGTGTTGTCAAGGGCGCAAGGCGCATTCTAGGCGCCATAACCCTTATATGTGCGTGCTTTTGTATATATATATATATATATATATATATATATATATATATATATATATATAATAATAATAAATTTAAGATATATAATTATGATAATAAACTCTAAATAGTGGTCTAGTTTATCTTACAAAACATGCAAAATTTTCTTTTTCTTTTGTTGGCCAATATGCATGATTTCCTTATGGTCCCATGTCTGTTGTTGAATACTCAGATATTGAGAAGTAGAGAGTTTGATATTATCCCCTTTCTTACTGATATTATCCCTTTCTTACTAGTAAAGGTATAACTAATAAAAAAATTAAAAATAAAAGAAACTAAAGAGAACTTCAATCAGGCGGGTTTTTTTTTGCACCTGTCACCTTACAAAAAGCGCGCCTATGCGCACCAGGCGTGCCTCTGAGCAAATGTGCCTTGCCCAAAAGGATTTGAGATGCTTTTGTTGTCTGGCGCTAAGGTGCAACACCTAGGCGCACGCCTTAACAACACTAACAATCTGATCTAATTCAATTGAAAATGGATCATTGATTAAGCGGAATACCATTTATTTAATTTAACGTGTTCTGTAATGCAACTGACATGATAATCTCCTGCAGGATGGACTTGATCGACCAGCCACCTTATCAGGCCACTTCTCACGGCCAGCAAGTCGTAATACTTTTAGTGATATGTTGGATGCAGCTAGCATTGCTGATCCCAACCCACCTGGTTTTTGTAATGGAGCAGAGTCCACGGAGGGCTTGCCTGCTGGAGTAGCTCATCCAGGTGTGGTAGGAGTTCAGAGCCATGGTAAAACCACTTCTCACACTTTTGCATCTGCTGTGGGTTCATCACTATCGAGGAGTACAACTCCTGAACAACATTTAGTTGGGAGGTCTCCTGGTTCTGGACTTCCTCCTGTTGGGAGCAAGGTCAGCCATATAGAAAAAAAAGAATATTATTAAATCTAATGTACAAAATGGGCATTCTTCTGCTGTGCCTGAACTTGCAGCTACATTATCTGGGTTGACCTTATCAAAAACTAGACATGAAGATGAGAATAGTCATATGCGATCTCATCTTCAGGCTGATCAGGATAATCATCTGGATTTTCCATTCAACATGCCCAATGGTCAAAATCAGAGTGTGCAACAGCAATTCATTGACAATTCCAGTGCCGAAAAGCTCTCATTTTCTACAAACTATATTGACTTGGCAAGGGAAAAGGGGATTGCACCTAATATTAATGCTTCTAAGATTAGTTCCAATGGGAAAGTCAGCATTCCAAAAAGAACTTCCTCTTCCGCAGATCTTTATGCAAAAATGCATCCTTCTGGATTTGGAAGTTTGGAAGGATCTGATGTTGGCCATCCCAATGTGAATCTTACGAACACAGATTTCATTGGCCATCTACCTGGTGCTTATTCTGTTAACCAGAAGTTGAATTCAGCTATTAAGAACCATTTAAATGCAGGTATTGTATCTTCTGAAAGCTTGTACTTTCCATTGGCATTTATCATTTTATACAATTTTCTCATTAACATATTTTTTTTGTGTTTTTTGTTATAGGTTCCTCTTTGACTGGTAGCGGCGATAGGCAAAGTTTAAATAGAGCAGGAAATCAAGGATCTGACCTCCTTTCTCCACTTGGGGATCCTCATTATATCCAGTACTTGCAAAGAACTTCTCAGTATGGGACAGGTGCTGCAGCTAGTGCTGATTCTCTGCTTGTTGGGAACTATGTTGATACTTTGCTTGGGGATTTGGATGGCCTTCAAAAGGCATACCTTGAGGCAATATTAGCTCAGCAGAAGCAGCTGTATGAACTGCCACTTTTAGGTAAAGCTGGTGGTCAGAATCATGGCTATTATGGGAATCCCTCGTGTGGTCTTGGCATGCCATATGCTGGAAATCCACTGGTAAATTCCGTAGTCTCATCCATTGGTTCTGGAAGTATACAGAATGATAGAACTGCACGTTTTAATTCAATGATGAGAAGCTCAACAGGAGTATGGCACTCGGATATCAGTAATAGTGTGGTTGGAAGATATGTATCATCTGTATTAGATGAATTTAAGAACAAGACTAGGTCTTTTGAACTCTTAGATATTGTTGACCATGTTGTTGAATTCAGGTACGTGTCATGGTGCCTTCTCTTATAATGCATTCATGCTTGTAATATCCTGAGTCTAATTCTTATTTTATGATGCAGTACAGATCAGTATGGTAGTCGCCTTATTCAGCAGAAATTAGAAACTGCCACGGAGGAAGAGAAGAACAAAATATTTCCTGAGATTATTCCCCATGCTCGTGCTTTGATGACTGATGTCTTTGGAAATTATGTCATACAGAAAGTATATGCTTCATGATGTACTTATTTAAATCGGCCAATCACCTTGTTTATACAGTTATAATTGGTTAATCTAATGTTTGAGCTGGATTTGCAGTTTTTTGAGCATGGTACCAAAAGTCAAAGAGCAGAGTTAGGCAGTCTGCTTACTGGTCATGTGTTGCCTCTTAGTCTTCAAATGTATGGTTGCAGAGTGATTCAGAAGGTGCATGAACCGTGTTTCCCTATCTTTCTTTTTATTTTTGTAAAAACGAAAATTCTCTTGCTATGTTGAGTCGTTTTTGAGTATCAATAGCTTCCATCTGTACCAAATTCATCTTTAATTAAATTCCCAGGCTTAGTAGTACTTTACATGCTGCATGAGACCATTTTGATCATTCAAATTATAATAGATATTGCTGTTTTGTTGTTTCGGAGCACTTGATTACACACAAGAATCCTTGAGTTTTACCAGATGAATTAGCATAACGAGTTCTGATGTAGATGGATGGTAATATATGTAGGGAAAGCTTTTCATGCAAGTGCCTTTACAAAACCATTTTACTTATTTATGGCTATTTAATGACTCAATGTTTGACAATTTGCTTAGATAATGGTATGAGATGAAGTCCCGTCTTATCAGGATAGTTCACAAAGTTAAAGTGAGTTGCTTGTATGTCTTTGGGGTTATGGAAGTCTCTGATTGCTACAAATCTGATGACTACAGGGTTTGGAAGTGGTTAATGTGGACCAGCAGACTGGAATGGTTGCAGAGCTGAAATGTGTTCGTGATCAGAATGGTAATCATGTTATTCAAAGTGTATAGAGTGTGTCCCTCATGATCGAATTCAGTTTATCATTTCCGCTTTTTATGGCCAAGTTGTGGCGCTTTCTACCCACCCTTATGGTTGTCGTGTAATTCAGGTTTGGAATTTACTGATCCTACCCTTTCATTGCTGGAGATTTATAAACCATATATGGCATTTTTTTTTTCTCTGGTGCCAAAACAAGACTGCAAATAGATGCAATTTGTACAGCTGACATGGATGATGATTTTAGTATTGAGTCTTATTCGCTACAAAAAAAAAAAACAAAGTTGTAGATAATCACACAAATCTAGTAGGTCTGCAGAATAAGATGATCGTTGTCGATATCTAATTGTATATTCGTCGCGCTATTATAATGTCGAAAAGAAGACTTTGCCGAAGGTTGTTTCGGACGGATCACACCAGATGATGGCTTATATTTTTCCTATCCATTTCTGGAAGTAGATAATAGAAGAAGCTATAGATTGTAAAGCAGAAATTTGGATGTAAATGCTTAATGACAGGTAGAGTCTTTTTCAATGTTGAGAACTTTTGCTTGCTTGCTTGCTTGCATGCATATATGTAAATATATTGCAAATTTTTGGACGTCAAATTCTTATCTATTGGTAATGTACTCAGCATCCTAGTTTACTTTTGGGTTCTGAATTTCCATGTTCCCCAAAGTGTATGCTGGCAATGCACGTAGGGATTGCAGTGGAGTGGAGCGAAAATTGCTTTATCTATTTACGTTTCGTTTTTGTATAGATATTGAAATATTACTATCATTCATGTTTTTATGGATGTCGATTACATTTATAATCGCTTCACTTTATCCATCATATTTTTATTAATTATTTTTAATATAATATAGATATCAACCCCTTTGGACTGATTTTGCAAGTTAGTAGCTTGGAGAAGAATACAACTTACCTTTTTTCTTCCTTTGTACATGGAATTTCATTTGTGTATACATAGATGAGGGTGGATCTATAATATAATTCAAGTTTGTTTTTGATAAACTGGTAAAATTTTAACATGCGGATTAAAATCTGACACGTGTTTTATTTTTTTAATTAATTTTTTTAATATATCTTAAAAAGATATATGTCATTTTATTAATCTCATTTGTGAAATTTAAAAATTTCATTGATGATGGATGAGATAATTTCAAACTTATTTACAGTCAGGATCTTATTAAGCTACTGCCCTATTGCCTATTAGGAAGAAAAAAAAATGTCTCCACCCTCATCTAATATGTATACACAAATGAAATTCCATGTACAAAGGAGAAAAAAAGTAAGTTGTATTCTTCTCCAAGCTACTAACTTGCAAAATCAGTCCAAAGGGGTTGATATCTATATTGCTCCGATTTTTTTTTTTTTTTTAAGTATTCGTTTTCGATACTCGTGTTCAACATATATTCAGATATGAGTATGGAGAAATGACCCTTCAAAAGAAATAGTCCTTACTTGGAGCGGATGGAATCCATTGGACTGAACAAGTTTTTTCATCTTTAAATGCACATGAATAATTTATAGGAATGTTTCCATTAGAGTTTACCTCATACTAAAAAATTATTTCTTTAAATAGATTTTCTTCACTAATCCTGATTAGTGCTTATGAGTATAAATTAAGCTTTTTTTTTTTATATATTTTGCATGCACTCCAGATTAACTTAATAAATACTATATTAAAATTGACACCAAAATATGAGCCCAAGGTTTTTCATGATCTTAACTCTTGACTAAGATCTTCACGAATTCCATATTCATTAATGGATAAAATTCTAGAACTTTAAACAGCAACTAGAAAAGGCCTCTAAAAAATCATCTTAGATCAACAATAGTATGAAATGTGTCCATAGGGTTTTAGTGATAATTTTGAGGGTTAAGATTTGGGGCATGAGGAAAATATCATGTATTAATCTAATACTATAATATATTTCAAGTTTGTTTTTGATAAACTGGTAAAAGTTTAAAATTTTCACATGCGGATTAAAATCTAACACCTGTTTAATTTTTTTAATATATCTTAAAAATATATATGTCACTTTATTAATTTCGTTTGTGAAATTTAAAAATTTACAGTCAGGATCCTATTAAGCTACTGCCCTATTGCCTATTATGAAGAAAAAAAATGTCTCCACCCTCATCTATGTATACACAAATGAAATTCCATTTACAAAGGAAGAAAAAAAGTAAGTTGTATTCTTCTCCAATCTACTAACTTGCAAAATCAGTCCAAAGGGGTTGATATCTATATTGCTCCAACTCTTATTTTTTTGAAGTAATCGTTTTCGATGCTCGTGTCCGACGTATATTCGGATATGAGTATGAAAATATGATCCTCCAAAGATCTTTCAAATACATGAAATTTTTTTATAAAAAATTGAATATACCCGTATCGAATACATACCTGAATCCGAAACTCACACCAAAATCTGAGTAATATAGATTGGATATAACCCCCAAAGAAATCCAATCTTGAAAAAGACCAGATGCAGCATAATGTTTTGTTTGTGATTGTTTCAATCCATTCAAAGATTAGTGCCAAATTTATGCCACCATCATGAGGCATCATCCTCTTCTATAGCTTCAAAGCATCCACCATTTCTTCTTTTTCTTGATCTCTAACAACATTTTCGAGTACAAATATTAAGTATCATTCCAGAACTTAGCTAAAGATGATATAACTATCAGGTCTTGTCCGTAACGCAAAATTCTTGTCGGAAGATAAATCTATTTGGCGAAATAAAATCAAAGGAACGTGTTCATTTCACAAAATCACCGACCGAAAATGATAGTTGTTGAGTATACGTAATATTTGAACCTATAACCAATGTTAAAAAAATCAGATCAAAAATCAAATTGATGAAACCTCCGATCACGATTCAATCAGTCCGACCGATTATATTAAAAATTATTTATTTAATAGTTTTAATTTTAATATTAAATAAGTATTAAATACTTAATAAATATATGTATTTGATTAAATAGTATGATTTTTAATATAAATTCAAGAAGTTAATGATTCAAATCTTATCACATACAATAAAATAAAATAAAAAATTTAAAGTTTAAAACTGATTTTTTCAGTTTTTTACCGGTTCAACTGATTTTTCACCGATTTGAACAATTTTTGATTTTATGATATGTATCGAACATGACAGTTCACCAATTTTCGATTCAACCGATCCGATTTTTTTAACACTATCTATAGCAAAGGTCCGACGGCTGGATATACAAAAACCTAAACAGTTTCTTGATTAATGTTTTCAATTAAAATTTAAGTTACCATAGAACATTACAACTCGGTTTAAATTAAGAATAGCAACTGATGTTTTAATAAATGTGTGTTGCTGTGTTTACCTCCTTCAGGATAAATCGAATTATAGTGCACCTCAGCCCAAAAGCACAAGAAATTACCATGCATAAATCAAACACACAAGCTTTTGATAAATTATCATATAGACCACACAGCAAATCTCTTTGATAAATCAATTTATCAAAAACCAATCCATTCAATATGCACCCTAAACACAAAATCTCAACAATGCAGAACTTGTCATCAATAATTCATCTTACCAGCTTCCTGGTTCAATATCACAAACATGATGAAGCTCTTAAAATCAGTTGCCACCAGCACAAACTTTAATCTCACTCATAAAACGCCCAAGTATGAACACCTTGTCACCTCTTTCTTTCTGCTCGCCACTTGAAAACCGGCTTGGAGGTCGGACATTTTAACTCGTCTTCACGAAGTTTGCGCTTCCGGCCCTTTTTCTGTCCATCCATTAAATTGAATGTTATGTTTCCACTTGAAAACTCATAATGCAGTGTCCAGAGTATAGTAAAAATTTACTTAAATATGCCAATACCTGTAATTCCTTCTTCAATGACATATCCATATACAGTTTTTCCAGTTGATTCACTCTACTCTTCCTCGCCTCTAATTCCCTGTATGAAGTAGCTGTCTTCCTACATGTGAAGAAAAAAGAAAGTACACAGATTAATGTATGTATATGTGTGCAACCATGGCTTTCGAGATGAAGACAACCAATGGCAGTAATAAGCTATATTACTCTGACTCTTCATTTTCCCTGAAATAGCCGTGTCCGACACCTATATCCGACACATATTCGGACAAGGATATAGGGGTATGATCCTCCAAATATATGGAAAGTTAAGGAAAAAATGAGCAAACCCATGTCGGACACATACCCCTATCCGATACTCACCCCCGACTCCGAGTAACATATGTAATAAGTTGCATAGGATGGGAAACATGATATATACAAGCAAAGTCATGGCTACATGGAAATCAAGAACTTAATATTTTAGGTTCAAACTGGATGGCAGTAATTAGAGTGCGATGGTTAATTTGGGATTGTAAAGATTGAATTTTGAAGGCTGAAATAAAAATTTAAAAAAAAATTAAAAAAAAAAAAACAGAGCAAATTGGAACTTCAGTCTGCATGTGAACAGTACTGTAAGCAATATACTGAGTTCAGAGATAGGGTTAAAATTTGATGTTCTCTATAATGTGGAACTAGTAAATGCTTGATAGATGCTATTTTAAAAATTGAACGGTTTGATTTACCTGAAACAGATTGAAGTAGAAAGAATAGAGGTTTCACAAAATATGTGAGGATTGCTTCACATAATAGTAACATCCTATGTTACTCGGACTCAGGGTGAATGTCGGATACGGTTATGTGTCCAACACAGGTATGCTCAATTTTTTTTTTTAGTTTTTTCATATATTTGGAGGATCATACCCCCATATCCATGTCCGAATATGTGTCGGACACGGATACTTAAGGAAAAATGAAGAGTCCATGTAACATAACATCTACTTCTCGTCAACCTCTTCTCTATTAATTAAAAGAAGCTACATGCAAATATTCTTTCATGGACTCCAAATCAAAAATAAGATACTACCAAGATTAATTTTTAAAAAAATTCCTAAACCATAAATAGAAACCTAATGTAACAAGTAAAGAGCTTTAAAGGGTAATTTCTAGAAAGCTAAAAATTATCAGAATACTATTGACACTTGAAACTTTAGAAAACAGGAAAATACAATGACACCTGCAACTTAACATGAATTTAAGATTAAATAAGGTCCTAGATAAGTCCGACATACAAACGCCATGTTCGAATTCATTGATATTAAATAAGGTCCTTTCCAATTTCCATTGAATCTGAGCTTTACAATTGTATAGTTTTAAAAAGTAAACAACCGACTTCGTGAGTGAACATAATTAGACGGCCAATTCAGTTATTTACCAAACATTTCACAAATATTGTCTATTAACTAACCTTTTAATATGATCAGGGATATCACCAGAAGGGCGAGTAACTCTGCTTTCTGAAGATTGTGATTGTAATTCTCTAGCCTCTTGCCTGTAAAAAGATAATATCAATGCACACTTTTTTATATTTCAAAACAGATAATATCAATAAATATAGTTTTGAACATAATTCATCAGGAAGGTCTTTTGATTCCCTTCTTTGTGAAGAGACAAAGAGTATCATATTCTAAAGTGCCCAATATCATAGGGCATAAGAACTATATTTCAATTAGTTTTACCAACCATACAGAGGACTTGTGCTAATCACCAAAAGCATAATCAAGCACTTTCTCAACTGTATTGACAGAATTAATGTTAAGAGTACAGAAATGGATTGTGAATTTTGAAGGGAAAAAGTAAGAGGACGAGATAATAAGGCGAAAAGAAAGCATGGGTTAGTTGACAATTGAGTTAAACATGGTTTTGAGTTTTGAATAATGGTGACATGAACTGTTAATCTTGCATGCATTAACTGGTTTTTTAGGCTAGTTAATTACCATGTTGGTCCACCTTGCATGCAGTACTTCAATCCCAACATTTCTCTTTACTATTTTTCCACATAGCAAGCACATCAATTTCATTGGTATTAAATACATGGCACACTATTTGGAGAATAGAAAAGAAAAAATATTCTACAAATAATGTTCATTGTTATATTCCTAGTCATGAAAATTATTGGTTTTTAAACATCTACAATTAAAAACTACATCTATATAATAGAAAAGCACAAAAAAGTTTTTTATTTAAATAATGCTTTCTATCATAATACAACCTAAAATAACGAACCAATTAGGACAGTCCCCCTTGTACCACAAAAGAACCAACTACCCCATTCTCTAGCCCATACCATGATCAAAACATATCATATAAATAGTAATGTATGATGCATCTATCTATTGATTTGTTTGTCTATCCAACCATCAAATACACACATGCACATAGACCCATTTATTTGTCTCTAGATATGTTTGTGAGTTTCCACAAAAATTTTGGTATAGCTTTTCATATTTTTGTCTTTCTTAACACACAACAAAAAAAGCTAAGCTTTTCTACCACAATGAGGGGATAACGGTAGGGATCACAATTGCGCCCTTAAGATCATCTTCTTAGTAATCTCAGTAAAGTGGGACTTCCTATACTTCCCACCAATGTCCTCTTTGGTCGTCCTCTCTATCTCAGTTCATGGAATCCTTCACCACTCACATCTTCGTGCTAGCCCCACCTTTTGCTTTTTACACTTCTTCTTAATCTTTTGTTTCCTCATATGTACAGACATCCAGTGTAACATTCCCATCTCAGCCATAATTATTTTTTTCCTAATCTTATGTTTTTCTTCATTAACACAAATTGTAAAAGAACTTAAAAGATAAACCTAATGTACCATGGATGCACTTTTCTTTTTTTCTTTTTTTTGGCCAATCATGGATGCACGTTTCTGACTCTATAGAAAAAGTACACTGATAACTGATTTCACAAATTAATATTAAAAATGTTATTACAAGGTTTCAAAGTGATAAACAATCAAGTGTCATAATGGCTAATATGTAAAGAATGTGGCAGAACAATAACAATAAGACAAGTAGGTATTGTTTTGGGGTTGAACTTCAAAGGGGCCAAACTAACAGCAAATGATTCGTTTTACTAAAAAGGTCATCACCCAATATTAGTCTTGTCAAAGTAGGGATACTAAAAAGGCAATATAGGTATGATCATTATGATATAAAATAAAGCCACTTGAAGGAAAACAGGAAAGAAGCACTCAAAATGAATAATAAACATGTCAAAAGTAACTGATAGTTATGTTCTCTTAGCACAGAAACAGCTGAAAAATTTTATTGTAGCCAATAACAAAAGGCAAGAAAGAGAAAGGTGATATTAAGAAATCAAACCTGTCTTCAGCATAGTAAATGTGTCTGTTAGATGGATGGTTATCAACAGAATGCAACACTGCAGTTAGCTTGTCAACTTTCTGCAGCAGAAAAAGAATATTGATAATTAGTTGCACATAGTTTCATTGCCAAAACCAAAAATCGTCATAAAAGTATCGAAGGTACCTTCCTTTCACTTTGCAATTTCTGTAGTATATATCCTATGTCTTGGGTCTTCATTAGCATGAGTTCTTCTTGAGTGTATTTGTTAGCCTGACTCCTACACAAACAAAGAATTTGGCAAAAGAAAAGAAGGCTAAATAAGCATTCTAAATCACAAGCCCAAATAGAAAAATGGTAGAAACAAGGGAGCCGTATGTTACTCAGGTTTATGAACTCTATCCACAGTTCTTGTTTTTATCATCTGAAAGTAAAATTCATCTGGGTTCCTGAATGCAGCTTTCTCCTTGAGTCTCTGTAGAGCACAATGACAAAAAGAGCATAAAAAATAAAGAAAATTACGTTAGATACATAAAAATCATTAAATTAATGCCAGTTCCTCTCATTATCCAAGAAGCAAGAAAATGAATGCGATAACAAATATCAACAGCAGGAATAAAAGAAGCATAAACTTACCCGTAAAGTCTCCTCCTTTTTGTGGAACGCTTTCGCCCGGACAACATAATCCTTGTGTTTTTCAAGAAGCCCAAATTTTTTCCTCGAGGATCTAACATATAATCAAGCATCCAATGGCCATTAGTATGAAAGCAGTTTCATATAAGGAGGCATCTATCAATATGAAAGCAGAAAAGCTATTTAGAATGGTTAGTCTAATAAAGGGAAAAGCTGTAACTCACGGTTGAGCTCGTTCCTTGTGAGCCCGTCTGCTAATGGCATTCCTTAATGATGACATTTTAGAGCAAGGTAAAGCAAGCAATCACCAGGAACTTCACTGTTAGAGTTGGTTTAGGAGATTGCGACTCAGTTGCGAACGAAGCAACTTATAAATATGCTGCAAAACTACTAAAACCTACAACAACAAAAAAGAAATCAAAATAGCCCTAGAAATTAACGGAAAAGCTATGTTTATGACAAACTTACAACAGAATTCAATCTGAATTTAACCCTAAAACATGCCCAACAACCGAATTCCGTCGAGGAACTACCAATCTTTAACAACTGAATTCGTGAATTAAAATTAAAATGAAAAACAAAACCCATGAAGCTTATGAGTTGAGCTTCATTTAACACACAAGATTCAGAAATAATAAGAATAGAAAATACCCGAAGTTAATGACTGCTACGAAGAACGGCAGCGATAGGAATTGAGAGGAAAGCAGAGACCTAGAGATGGCAACGGTATGGTAGCCGCTATTTTTAGGGTATTTTAAAGTATTCCAGCTGAATCCAATTATTTGTTATAGAGTAGACATACTCATGCGCCGGGCCGCTGCCTTTTTTTTTTTTTTTTGCCCACTTTGGATCGGATCGGGTCGATCCGTTAAGTTCGAATTTATTGTTCATTAATTAAAAAAAAATTATTTTTTTATAATTAAAATTAAATAAAATAATATTATTATAATAAAAAATATTGTTTCGGGCCGGGTCGATTTGGAACAAAAAATATCAAATTCAGGCCCGACCCAATACGAGCCGGACCTACCGAGTCGGACGGGCTGCTCGGCCATGAGCATGTCTATTATAGAGTTATTGAAATTTGTCATTTACTGCAAATTTATCACTTTATTTGTATTTGATTAAATTTTGCAATAAAATTTTGATTTTTATTTGAATTTTGATATTAAATATTATTTTTTAATGATTTGAAGTCAAAATTTATTCCTTCAAATATTTTATTTTAATATTTAATTCATTTATAAAAATATTAAAAAATTAAAAATTAACATAAAATTTTTATTTTATAAAAGAAAGACTTAAAAATATATATATAAAAATTAAATTTTGTTTTTATAGATTAAATATTCTATGTTAATTTTTAATTTTTTTTATTATTTTTAATTATTAAAATAAAATATTTGAAAGAATGTTATTTTTTATTATATTTTATCTTTAAATCATTCAAAATTAAAGTTGAGAGATAAAATTCAACTAAAAACCAAAATTTACTGACAAAATTTAATCAAACAAAAGTAAATTGACAAAATACAATATTTAGTTAAAGTATAATAGTAAATTTATCTTTGATCCTAAAAGTATAATAGCAAATATCAATCAAAGTAAAGTATAGTGACAAATATCAATATCATGATAACAAATTTGTGATCAAAATATTTAGGAGGTCCCTGTATTATATCATCTAGTGCATATTAGTCTCTCTACTATAAAACTGAGTAATTTAATCCTTATTTTTTTAAAATTGAAGCAAAAAGGTAAAGTCACTAAGTAAACCGTTAAAAAAGCTAACTTGGTATTTAACATGTATTTAATTGATGACGTGAATGTCATATGCTGACATGTCACCAATAAAATATATTATTTTAAGATGACGTGGACAAAATAAATAACTAAGTTGTTGAAAATGCCACATCAAATATTAAAAATATATTATTTATTTTGTCCATGTCATCATAAATAATATATTTTATTTGTGCCACATCAGCATTTAACATCCACGTCATCAATTAAACACACGTTAAATGTCACGTCAGCTTTTTAAACAGTTCACGTTACACCAGTTAGTGATTTTATCTTTTTGCTTTAATTTTAAAAAAATAAAAACTAAATTACTCAATTTTATAATAAAAAAATTAATTTACACTAAATAATATAATAAAAAGACCTCTCAAATATTTTGACCATAAATTTGTCCTTTAACCTTTTATTATACTATCCAAATCCTATATATACTTGAATACTATTTGATTTTTACTACCGAACTCTAGGCATAACCCTAGACAATATAGTTTACAACTGGATCGGATTTTTTTTTAACAATTTTTTTTGTCACATTTTTTTTTTCGTTCCATTCACTTAATAGGTGTGCTATAATTTAGTTATCTATATCTATACTTATTATAAAATCCATGATTGTCTTGATGTCACGAGTCAAATGTATAAGATCAGATTACTAAGGAATGAAAACTGCTATATTGCTTTTATTGATTCTACTGTATTTATACATTCTTGATAATGATAAGGTGATAACAACTTAAGCTAGACTATATCCTAAGTCTATCTAGATATGTAGATTGATTTACATTTGAGGAGATAACAACCTTAGCTAAACCTTAGCTGATAACTAACTTTAGCTGTTAATAGTTATCAGATGATTTGTTGCTGAGGTGGTTGTGTTGCTGAGGTGGTTATGAGACTTGTCTTCATATGCCCCCGCAAGACTGTAGAGCCATCGGCTACACCAGTCTTGGTTCTTAGGAAGAGAAACCTGTGCCTGGCAAGTGGTTTTGTAAGACCATCTGCTAACTGATCTTTAGTGGAGATATAGGAGACATTGAGCTTGCCAGCTTGTACATGTTGACGGACAAAGTGGTAATCCAAGGCTAGGTGCTTCATTTTGGAATGAAAAACAGGATTTGCACTAAGATATGTAGCACCAATGTTGTCACATTGGAGAGTTGGTGATTTCTGAAGAGGAAGGTGAAGTTCAGCTAACAGATTGGTAAGCCATATAATTTCTGCAGCAGTGTTAGCAAGGGCCCTGTATTCAGATTTAGTTGAGGATCGGGCAACTGTTTTTTGTTTGATGGACTTCCAGGATATGGGATTGACACCCAGAAACAGAATGCAGCTTGTGGTTGATGTTCTATCATCCAGATTACCAGCCCAATCAGCATCACTGAAGGCAGTGAGATTAAGTGATGTGTGTGGGCGTAGGAGGATGCCATGAGTGACAGTTCCTTTTAGATATCGTAGTATTCTCTTTAGTGCCGACCAGTGAAGCTGAGTTGGGGAGTGCATATACTGAGACAGCCTGTTTAGTGCATAGGCGATGTCTGGTCTTGTGATAGAGAGATACTGAAGTGAACCTGCAAGTCTTCTATAGGCAGTGGCATCAGCAGGACCAGTGCCATCAGTGAGCTTGAGGTTAGCATTAGTAGACATTGGTGTGGTGGTTGGTTTGGCATTTGTCATGTCAAAGTTGTCAAGAAGATCTCTGATATATTTTTGCTGTGAAAGAAACAGACCCGTTGTAGTGGGAATTACCTCAACGCCCAAAAAGAAATGAAGATTGCCAAGATCTTTGAGAGAGAATCTTGTGGAGAGCTGCGACAGAAAATTATGAACTGTGTGATTGTTGTTCCCTGTAACTATAAGATCATCAACATAGACAAGACAGTAGATTAAGTCATTATTGTGAGACATGATGAACATGGAGGCATCTGATGTAGAATTGGTGAAACCATAGTGAAGAAGGAAGGTACTCAATTCCCTGTACCAAGCTCTGGGAGCTTGTTTAAGGCCATAGATGGCCTTGTGTAGTTTGCAGACATGTTTAGGATGATCTTTGTCAAGAAATCCAGGTGGTTGAGCCATGTATACCTCATCTGTTAATGTTCCTTGTAGGAACGCATTGTTTACATCAAGTTGTTTTAAGGGCCAGCCCAGTGTGACTGCAATGCTGAGAACTATTCTGATAGTGGTTGGTTTTATAACAGGGCTAAAGGTTTCTGTGAAATCTAGGCCAGGCCTTTGATGAAAGCCTTTAGCTACCAATCGAGCTTTGCATTTGTCTACTGTACCATCAGCTTTGCGTTTGAGTCTATAAACCCATTTGTTGCCTATGACATTTTGAGAAGGACAAGGTGGGACTAAGGTCCATGTGCCATTGGCAACAAGGGCATTAAACTCAAGTGTCATAGCATGCCTCCATTCAGGAAGTTTGATCGCTTGGGAGACAGATGTTGGTTCAGGCGCTGATGGGAGTGATTGACTAGAGGCAAGGTAGGTTCTTTTAGGTTTAAAGATGTTGTGTTGGGACCTAGTGATCATAGGATGTGTTCGTGTGGGAAGAGTTTCACAGTGGTCTGTCTGTTGGTCAGGGGATATAGCATCTGTGTTTGTAGAAAAATGAAAGGAGCTAAAGGAAGTACCTGATGAAGGACTTGTCACAGGAGCAGCTGGACTGGTGGAGGATGACACAGCAGAATCAGTAGGTTGCTGAGGTGAGCCGCAACCTGCAAAATGTGGAATAACAATGGCTGTTTCATCAGAGAGAATCACAGAAGAGTTAGTGGCTGAGGAAGGCTGGGAATTGGGATTCATTCGATTGTTTTGTGCAAAGGGAAAGACTGTTTCAATGAATTTCACATGTCTAGAGATAAAAATTCTGTTTGTAGAGGGATCTAGACATTTGAAAGCACTCTGGTTTGTGGAATAACCAAGGAAGACACATGGTTTGGACTTAGGTTGCAGTTTGGTGTCATTATAGGGCCTTAGCCATGGATAGCATAGGCAGCCAAAAACTTTTAGTTTCTTGTAGTTTGGTATGGTTTTGAACAGGATTTCATGTGGTGATTTGTGGTGAAGAGTTGGTGTTGGCATTTTGTTGATTAAGTAAACAGCAGTTTGGAAGGCATGAGACCAATAACATTGAGGCAGTGATGCTTGATGTAAGAGGGTTAAGCCAGTTTCTGTAATGTGCCTATATTTTCTTTCAGAAATGCCATTGTGTTATGGTGTATGTGGTGGTGTCTTGAGGTGTTGGATTCCATATGTTGCTAGTAGAGAGGATAATGCCATGTACTCTCCACCGTTATCTAAGTAGATAGTGATAATGGAAGTGTGAAATTGTTTTTCAACTTGTGCTTTGAATTTAGGGAAGATGTGCAGAATATCAGATTTATTTTTGATGAGAAATAACCAAACAAACTTAGAGAAATGATCTATGAAAGTGACATAGTAATGATAGCCATCATGAGAGTTTAGTTTTGGACTTCCCCATACATCTGTATACAGCAGTTCGAGTGGTTTTGAGCTGGACAAGGATGAATTGTGAAAAGGTAGTTTGTGACTCTTATTACATGAGCAGGAATTACAATCTGACATAGTGATGAAGTGATCACAGTCTAGGCTAAAGTTTTTAAGCATGAAGTTCAGGATTCTGGGAGAGGGATGTCCTAAACGTCTATGCCAGTTATTAACATTGGTCTTCAAGCTGAAACAAGCTGATTTATTGTTGGTAGGATCTGGTAATTCTGTAGATTTTGGAAGTTCATATACATCATTTCTGTTGTGTCCTTTCACCAGTGGTGCCCCCGTGATGAGACCCTTCACAAGTAAATGATTAGGGAAAAATTCAACAGAAACACGATTAGTTTTGCATAGTTGAGAAACAGAGATAAGTTCACGCTGAATTTGAGGAACATGAAAAATATTAGAGAGTAATAAAGGTTTGTCTGAGTGTTTAGTTCTAAAGGTAGTTGAGCCTGTGTGTTTTATAGAAAACCTGAACCATCTCTAACTAGAATCTCATCAGGTCCACCATATGCTGAGTAGAGTGAGAGGTTGTTGAGGTCTGAGGTAACATGGTGGGATGCTTCTGAGTCAACCACCCAGTTTTGGTTATCAGAAGCATTTCCAGTCTGAACAAGGTTGGCAACAGGATCTTGCAGGGAGGAGATTTTGTATTGTCTGCAGTATTTGGCAATATGTCCAAGTTTTCCACAGAGTTGGCATGTAGGTCTGGTGTTGTTGTTGTTGGAATAGTGTTGAGGTCTGTTGCTGTAGGTGTTGGATGTAAATTGAGGCCTTCTTCTTCCCTGGTTTGAGGTGTATCGAGAAGAGTCATTGTGAGACACATTGTTTCTGAAGTTTGTGTCTTGATATGAATGATAGGGTCTTCTGTCCCTTCTGGCAAAGTTTGCTGTAACAGCAGGTGTGTACATGAGATCGTCTTGTTTGGTGACAGCTTCAAAAGCAATAAGCTTGTCATAAAGTTCCTCGAGAGAGATTGCATTTTCTCTTGCTCGGAGTGCAGTGGAGATTTCCCTGAATTCTGGACTAAGTCCATTTAAAATGAAGATGATAAGATCATCTTCAGCTACTGGGGCTTGAGCAATTGCTAGTTCATCTGCAATGCTCTTCATTGATTGAAGAAAGTCAGACACAGATTTGGTTCCTTGAGTGGAAAGGGACAATTTTTTCTTAAGAGACATGATTCGGGATCTGGTTTTGCTTGCAAAAAGTTTGGTAAGTTTTTGCATGGCTTCATGGGATGTTTTTGAGATTGCGATCATAGGGATGACAGTTTCTGCAACAGAGGCAATAATGGAATGTAGGATGAGTTTGTCTTGTCTGATCCATTTTGAGTAATCAGGATTCAGAGATATGGTTTCTTGAGTGGTGATATATTGAGTTGGACAGGGAAGTGTCCCATTGACATAGTCAATGAGATCGAGGCCAGTGAGCAGGGTATCGAATTGTATGAACCATGAAGGAAAATTGGTTGAAGTAAGCTTTACTGGAAGCTGTGTGGTGGGATTGATTTGAATGACAGGTAATGAGGTTGTGGTTCGGATTGAATCAGCAGTGTTGGAGGTGGTGGAGTTTGACATGCTGTTAAGCTTGTGGCGTCTGATACCATATAAGATCAGATTACTAAGGAATGAAAACTGCTATATTGCTTTTATTGATTCTACTGTATTTATACATTCTTGATAATGATAAGGTGATAACAACTTAAGCTTGACTATATCCTAAGTCTATCTAGATATGTAGATTGATTTACATTTGAGGAGATAACAACCTTAGCTCAACCTTACCTGATAACTAACTTTAGCTGTTAATACTTATCAGATGATTTGTTGCTGAAGTGGTTGTGTTGCTGAGGTGGTTATGAGACTTGTCTTCATAAAATGACACTAACTCAATTGAAAAATTAACTTCAAAATCAAGTTATAAAATAAAAAACAATATATATTAATAATATAATTTCCTTGAAAAAGTGAAAAAACCAACTTTACTTTTAGTCCATTTGAAAAATCAATACATATAATTACTTAGCTACTTTCTTTATTTCACCTATTTTTTTACTTATTTTTTCTTTCACCCACAAAATGGGTATGTCATAATCTAATCTATACTAATTATAATGTGCTTGACAGAATTTGATTTCACCAATCAAGTAACACCAACGCAATTGATGAAAATACAAAATAAGTTAAATATAATCATAACATTAAATATAAAATAAAGATATTTATGTCTTTCAAATTTTCATATACATATTTTTTTTATAAAAAAAATACCTATTTATTTCTAAAAAAAAATTACCCACCTTGCCAAAAAAAAACTATCCACTCATAAAATTATCCATTTTTTGCTCATAAATCTTTTTAAAAATATATTCTCTTTTCACCCACATAATAAATGTGTCAAATTTTAATTATATATAAAATTTTAACTGAATTAATATCTCGAATCAAATAAATATGGTCGTGTTTTTATGCCTAATAACTAGAAGGACTGAAAGCTTAAAATCAAGCCCGACAATCAAACAGACAAACCCACAAACAAGAAGAAGACAATCCTAATAATTATGAGTTGCACAGAATATTTTCATTCTCTAACAATTTTTACTCTTTAGTGCATCTTTCCTCCTTGAATATACAAAGACTTGAGCATCGGAGCGCGTCTCAAAGTCCAATCTCAACTGCTCTTTTAACTGTTTGCTACTCTTTACAAATCCTCCTTGCATTCAAGGAGATCCCCTCCTCGAACTTTCCTTCTATAACCTACAATTCACTTAACAAGTTTCAAAACTTCCAACAAAGGCAAAGCCTATACATAATACATGAAGTTGATTATCTCAATAAAACCTTTACAATTGTTTTTTACTCGATCTCTAGGGGAAGAGTAATTTACAGAATTCAATCAAATTCAACTAATGTTGCTTAACAAGTCTTCACAATCTTTGGTCTCCATGTTCGCCAAACCAAACACCCTTTGTCCCCGGTTATCAGATCAACAAACCTTCTTTTCAAGCGCTCTCTTTTCGATAGTTCAGAAATATTTTTCGGAGTCGAACTCTTCATAGGGAGTTGAGGGCTTACCATATCTGCTGCTTCCATAATTCGATTCACCATTTCTAGAGCTTCACTCATTTTGGGGCGCAGTTTGGCCTGCCGTGCCAAGCATTTGTTGGCTACTTCTGCAAGTTTATGAGCTGACTTGAGGGAATACTTGCCTTCGAGCCTAGGGTCCAAAATCAACCTGAACTTCTTTATATCCGAGAGGTGTGGCCTGACCCATTCCAAGAGTTTTTGTTCACCCTTGGGGCGATTCCGATCCAAAGGACGCCTACCGGTTATGAGTTCATAAAGAAAAACTCCATAGCTCCACACGTCGCTTTTAGCTGTGAGGCGCCCGGTTTGAACGTATTCAGGAGCTGCATATCCAATGGTTCCTACAACCTGCTCAAAAAAGTGGACGAATTGGTAGCTTATTTCTATAAAATGAGCATGCTTATGAAACTTTGCACAATTAATATGGAAGAAATTGGGCCAGAGTGCTTGACAATGGAATACAAAAAGCTGGGAATATTAGGACAAAGGGAGTAAAGATGATAAACAATTCCCACACGTCACGCAAACGCCCCAAGCAAGTCAGTAGTTGATGAGATGAGTATCAAAAAGAAATCTTCAAATACTTGACAAAGATGACATTGAAAATCAGTAAATGGGTCTACTAGCATCTTCAATTAACTATGACTGGTGGGATAAGCTTTGCATCCCTAAACAAATGACCTAAATGCTAATGTGCCTTGGATGATCCACATCTCAAAGTCAGGCGCTGATGAGCACATTGAACTATCCATGTGGCTGAGAGCCCTCATAGTCCAGGCATAACGATGCAATTATCAGGGGTGCGCTCTACCATTGAGCTAATAGCCCGTCGTGCGGGCCTCCCGCTGGAGGCCCGCTATGCCAAAAGCAAGAGAAACCCTATCCCTCTCTTTCCTTTTTATGCCCCCATGTCACCACAAAGGAGGGACCTGGGGGCGTAAACGAGGATCCTATCAGCTTGTTCCGACCTAGGATAATAAGCTCATGGGCTTGGTGCAGTGTGCATATTAAAATCATCTGTAGCAACTTCAAACCTACCGCAGTTGAGACATGACTTAATCCATCTGAAGGCCCCAATCTGGCCAACCCAAAGTCTGACAGCTTTGCATTCCAATGCTCATCCAAAAGTATATTTGAAGACTTGAAATCTCTGAAGATAATCTGTAGCAATCATATAAAAAAAGTTCTTGAGAAAAATAAATTGTTCATGAAAATGATTTAAGCCTATAGAGAGGCTATTAGGCTAAAAGTAACAATGAGGTAAATTGGGGTTATTTTTAATTAAAAAGGTTTGGTTTGCAAAAAGAAGCTTCATAAGTATCAATCCATCAAGTTTTTTGACTGTTTCAATTTCTGAAAAACCTAACTAGTTTTTTAGTTGTATCTCAATTCCTTTAATGAAATCTTTATACTAATTTTTGCAACTCTTTTTTTCTTTTTTGCATTTTGTTTTCCCACCTCATATACATATATATGCCAAAAGAACATTCCTCTATCAATTTCAATCATATCTATTGAGAAGTAAAAGGTACCTGAAAATCCAGTCCTTCATGGAGGTATGATAAACCTCGGGCGGCATCCTGGGCAATTTTCATTCTTGTGGCCCAAGGAAGCGTTGTTTGAAACCGACTTGACAAGTGATCCTGCACACTCCTGTTGGGCATGTATTCATATATCAGTAGCCTCTGTATTCCTCTTTCATCATCCTCAGCACAGTAACCCACTAATTTGACAAGATTTTGGTGTTCAACTACCCCTAAAACATTTACTTCTGTCACCCATTCTTTGTGCCCCTGTGAACAAAAGGTGGAAATAAATATTGCATACTTTAAAAGAATTAATTGCTATGTTGTTCCGACGCTTCATTTTTCTTAAAGTATTCGTGTCTGACACATATCAGGACATGGGTATGGGGATATGATTCTCCAAGGAACCTCCAAATACATGGAAATCTTGGAAAAAAATTGAACATACCCGTGTCCGACACTCACATCCGAGTCCGAGTAACATAGATTAATTGTGTCATCCACATGTTTTGTAAATGAACAGATAACAGGAATTGATTTAATCACCAGAGCTATCCCTTTTTTAAAATAAATTCTCATTGAAAAAGGAAAAAATAGGTTATGCAATCTTAAACCATAAGAGTCAAGATGCAATACAGTCTATGCTAAAAGAGTTTAACAAAAGTCTAGGAAGAAGGGCATCAATAGGGCTACGCTGGCATATGGAGGCCTTTAAACCATGTAAAACACCATGAACTAATGTCTAATACCAGCACAACTAGAATTTTTTTAGGCAACAATAACTCCAATGAACTTGTTTTAAAAGAAGTAAAAAAAACTCAAATTTTCAAAGGAAAAGATTGCAAGGCTACAATTTAGTCATTGTACTTAAATGCATACAGATACGATCAGGAATGTTTTTAGGCTTTGCCTGCGTTTAATCACCTCCCTAAATGATTTTAAAGATATATTTTCTTACATCAATTTGGCGCATTTAAGATTTTAAATCCGACCTGTTACTTCTTTGATATCTCTACTATAGGCTACAGGCTATTACCGAATGATTACGTCTGTATCTCTAGGTAAAGAAGAACCATGCATTTCGGTTATTCCAACTCTAATAAACGATTTAAAGAAACATACATCCTAATGAAGCAGTTTTGAGCACCATCTCCCTAGCATGTTCACATTATGAAATTTCAAGTGTTACACAATATCGCCTATGCATGCGACGTAAGACGGTAAGAGAGATAACAATATGCCTTCAGCCTTGCAGTCTTTCCTTGAGGAATTGCTGCTTGAGAAATTAAAGAGCAGGATCCTTCAAAGACGGTGTAACTCGAGGACCAGTTAAGAAAGTAATCTTTCCTAAAGAGACACATCAAGACTCATGAAGTAGAGTTTGCTCATGAGCAAAAGCCTAAACAACTATGTTGCTCCGACTCTTCATTTTTCTTAGAGTACCCGTGTCCGACCAATATCTAGACATGGGTATGAAGACATGACCCTCCAAGGATCTTCCAAATACATAGAAAAAATTTAAAAAAATTCAACATACCCATGTCAGACACATACCCGTATCCGACACTCACACCCGAGTCCGAGTAACATAGCTAAACAAATAGGTATCCAGAAAACTGCAGTAAAATACCACCTTCCTAGATTGATCAAGACTCAAGAGTACCACCATAATAGTTAATAGACCACCCAAGTTTGCCTCTTGGGGAAAGATTAGGTGCTATTAAGCAGCTTTGTCTATAAGCAGTTTGTAATTTTGTGCCTCCAATGATATATGTCTTTATAAGATTCATCTTTAACAGGATCAAGATGAGAAAAGATGTGGAATTATGCCAACACAAGTCAGCAACTGCAGAACTACTACTGCAGTTTATCCAAGTACGTAAACAAAACAGCAAAAAACCACATCCAATTCAGTACAAAAGTTACATGAGGAGAGACATATGTAATTAATCACAGGGATACTTTAAAACGAGTTTCATGTGTTTTTCCATGTTTCTAATTAAGACAACTATAATTTGACTCAATGGACCACATGAATGTAATATCTAATATCTAATATCAAGAGACATATGTAATTAATCACCAATTCAGTACAAAAAAATATTTAGACATTAGTTCATGGAGGCCTTATCTTCATTCATGTAAATTACGATCTTAAGAAACATATAAAGTATCCAAATTCAGCATGTAGAACAAACTACCAATATCCCCTCCATGTAAGTTATATTTAAACTTTACCAGAAAAGGGCTCCCAGGAGTTTGTTGCCTTGTTGGCTTCTCGATACAGAATAGATTAGACAGATATGAAAGGTCAACAATGCACAGAAACAATGACAAATTTGCTGGCATGTTATTCAAAACTATGTTGCTCCGACTCTTCATTTTTCTTGAAGTATCCGTGTCCAACACATATTCGGACATGACATGGATATGAGGATATGACCTTTCAAGGACCCTCCAATACATGGAAAAACTTAGGAAAAAATTGAAGATACCCATGTCGGACACATACCCATATCCGACACTCACACCCAAATCCGAGTAACATAGAACCTAAAAGAATTCACTCCCAAACTAGAGAAAATTTTGAAATTTCAAAAGCCTTTTGTGTCCTAATGGTTACAAAAGCAGAAAAGCTGACCTGCAACCCTCTTCTGCTGAGTTGTTTAACTGCAATATCAAGTTTCTTGTGGGAATCTTCTGTGCTTCGGATTACCCCCCTATATACACCACCAAATCCACCTTCTCCAATCATCAGGGAGCGGCTGAAATTCTTTGTTGCAGTCTTCAACTCCAAGAATGTAAACTCTCTGAGATTACTTTGTCTTTGAGACAAAGCAGCAAATGAGTTCTTCGTGAAGGATTCCGTGCTAAAATCCAAGACATTCTGAGAATTAAACTCAGACCCAGATCTCCTCATATCATGATCTACTGACATGGAAACAGATGCGGAGGATCGAACCGATATAGACTTTGTAGTCTTTGGTTCATCATCCTTCTCTTTACCATAGAAATAAAAACACTTCATAGCCCCAAAGAAACAGACAACCTCACTGCATATTAACAATTACATTAGTATGGATCAACCAAATATGATTTTGAGATGAACATCATCCTGATGAACCTAATTGTAACCCAAAGCTTAATCCTAGCAGAAATTGATGGTAAAAGAAAAAATAAAACTATAGAAACCAAGACTATTGATAAAGTATTAACATAGCTATTCTCCAATTTCACATGTTTAAGTAGCAAAAATTAATCAATGCAAACTACAACTTCCAACATGAGACAAAACACAATGATCAACTCAAACAACAGTAGGCTTAAAAGTCAAACATGACATCCAGATGCCAATATTCTTTGTCTGCACTGCTAGTCACCAGCTAAATTCCATAACCTGGGCTCAAATCAAAAGAATTCATCTTTAAAAGAAAATATCAAAAACCAATTTTTTTCTTTAACAATGTCAAATCCAAAATTAAATTGTAGAATAGCCTCAAAGGTAACCAACTACTAGTGCAATAAGTTCCAAAACACTCAACAAATATATATAAAAGAGAGGGAGGGAAGAGACTAGAATATAAGTCAAAGAAATTCTTGATTGAACCACCAAGAAATATTGAAAAAATATGTAATCTCTCACATCTGCTACAAAGAAATTCAACAACAATTTGAATTGTGAAAGACCAAAAATGAAAATTTCAAAACACTTTTTGACAGAAAGGAAACAATTTCAAGAAAGCACTGACCTTTTGCTAATATTTCTGTTTCCAACCCAAAAAAGCAATAACAAAGTACTAGAATTTACAGGCTCTCATATTAAAAAGATACCCAGAAAGCCAAAGGGTAAACTGAGAAAATCCGAATACAAAGCAACGAGCTCTCCATGATCTAAAGCACCAAGTCAATACAAGGCAGCTGTATTGTAGCTCACCAACCAAGAACCCCATTTGGCAAAAAAAAACGCTTTGAGTGAGTAAACAACGCCCCCAAAGAAATAAAATTAATAAAAACCAAATGAGATTATAGTATTATGGGTCGGACTTGAAGAACAAAAAAAAGGAAAAAGTGTGAAAAGAGAAAAGATTATTTGGTTGTCACTTTCTTCAAAAGAAAGGATTTGAAGGTGAAAAAATCACGGAGAACGAGTCATTGGTATAATATATCAATGAATACAAAAAAGTACAGTATTTGTAGTAATATATATTATATATAAAATATATATATTTTAAAGGTAGTTGGAAGATGGAAACCATTAACATAGCTTGCAACCATGGGCTCTAAATTGTTTATACAAAAAATTCAAAGTGAAGACAAAAAAACAAATTATTATAAGTTAAAACTTATGAAATTGCGGGGGAAAAAAAGGGTAGTTCTAACTGGTTGTTGTGTCAGCAAGCTGTTTTGTAAGGGAAAAGTCACTGGGTCATTCGTTAGAATTGTAATCATTGTTTTGAATTCCATAACATTATTTCATATCCATATGTTCACGATATATCTGTTAATTTATGTATTGATATTATATAGGTGTACTTTATTATATTATATAATAATATTTAAGATATTTTATATTTATATAAATTTTAATATATTAATAATTTATATTATATATATTTTGAAATATTTTTATATTTATATCGTGTTTATATTATTTTTTCATATTGTATTATATTTTAATTATATTTTATATTATATTTATATAATATAATTATATCGGGTCTAATATTATTATGTTTATAATCATGTCATTTTCTTATCCACCTTATTTATTGCCTTTAATATGATTTGGACAACACATCAATGAAAGTGCTTTTAGTATTAGTATTGATGAATAAATTATACAAAATTTTTCAAAATATAAATGTATCAAAAAACATTAGGGATGATACAAATCCAACTCAAAGTTTTGAAAATAAAATAAGAGTTGATTAAAACTTAAAATCATTTTCATCCTAAAACAAACATAGACCCAAAATTTTCCTTGAGATTTAACAAGAAATTATCTAAAAAAAAAAATTAATCACTGAATCAAAAACAAATCCATTTGTCCAATTGTCAGACATCAAATAATCAATAATGTTTATAAATAATGTAATATGGTGAATTTTTTAATTCATGATTATATCCTTTTATCTATGTCTTGAAGCTGGCAACTTAAATGAACAAGACAAATTGCAAAACTTTGCTCCTTAATACATCTCTACCCCTTTGTTTCTTTTGAACCTGACAATGGGAAGATGATAGTAATAATAATATTATTATTATTATTATTAATGAAACAATATTTATGTGAATCATAGCATTGCCTCTTCATAACTTCATTCATGATCTTGTCTTCATTGGGGCCCCTTTGATTTTGACATTTATAATTTTACGTAGATTTGATAATTTATGTATATGTGTCGTGTTTTGTATTTTTTATCAATTATGTAAATATAAATATAATATAAATTATTAAATGCATCAAAAATTTTAAACATAAATATTTTACGTGAAAAGTTCAAAATTTACTTTGATAGTAAATGTGTAATTAGATTCGATAATTTGTATTTTGTCTGTCTCGTATTTGTGTTATTTTTTTATATCATAATCGTGATTAAAGTTTTATATATTTATATAAATTTTGACTCGTTAATAATTCGTATTTATAAATTTTGATACGTTCGTGAATTTATGTCGTGTTTGTATGATTTTTTTTTCATATTTTAATTATTTTCTTCATGTCATATTATAAAATTTAAAAGATTATAAAATATACACAACCACATAGGCAACAAAATTATAATAATTAAATTTCAATTAAAATCACAATTAAAACATATTTATCATAATATTGTAACCATTAAATTTAAAAAATCTTAAAATATTGTAAATATATATATATATATATAACATAATAAATGGCAATTGATCTTAACGGGGTCTTTGATATAAAAAAATATGCAAGGAAGAATTGGGATTGAGATTGTAATTTGTAGCTCATATTGGTCCAGTGGCAGCCAGTGGATGCTATCACAGTTTAAGATTTTGGTAGCTGTTAAAACTTTGCATTGCAGCTAAGTTAAGGTAAAAAAAAACCTCATGTCTTCTATATGAACTAGAGCTTCCATGGACCAGGCCATGGTAGGCTTGATTTATTCAACGGTCACAATAGTTTCAACTTTCAACAACGGGTGGCCTGGATTGGTCTTAAGTCTCTTAACCCAGACATAGAATAATTTACTACTACTACAAGGTTCATATTCTGAATTCTGATGTTATTTAGGAATCTAATACTATAAAATAGATTTACAAACAGTTTTCTTCTCAAAACCAGACAGCACAGCCAAACATGTCCTCCTGGCTGCTAAAGCCGGCAAACAAGCAAAAAGTCCTTAAGACAAGGTCTCTTCTTAGAAGGGTCCCACTTTCATGATTGCTTCCTTCTTCTACCTTTCTCAGTTTTTACCCTGCCTTTGGCATGAACCAGGAAGGAAAGGAAAGATAAAAATGAAAGATTTTTTTTTTTCTTTCTTTTAACTAAGGGTGGCTAAGCAGCTTTCCTAAAATATATTATAAAAGTTTGACCTTTAAAACCCATAACATGGTTCCTTCAGCCAACCTCAGATCTCTTTATATTCCTCATTCTCACATGTTTATTTAGCTCCAAATATTCATATTTATCCTTAGTGAAAAGCAGAGTTCCTTTTTTTTTTTTTCTTTTTTTTGTCAAAAGAACAAAATTGTCTCTTTGTTGGGTTTCTTTTCAAATGCTCAAAATGGGCTTGAAGAAGTTAAAAGTTTGTACTTTTTGGTCAGTTTCAATCTGGGTTTTTCTAGTTTTGATTTTGAGTTTCTTGGTAAATATGGTACAATGTCAAGATTTGAATGATTATGATCAAGTGGACAATCCTGCTGTTCTTCCCTTTATTACAGCCCTTGTTAATAGGAGGCTTTCTAATCTTACTACAGTTCTTAGTAAGGATATTAGTGACCAGGCCAGTTTCTGCATAAAGAACCAGTGAGTTTTTCTCCTTTCCCCCCCTTTGTTATGCTTGTTAATTGCCTGGTTGTTAAATAGAATTGATGAGGAAAAGAAAGGGAAACATTGGGACTTGAATTGGTTTTATGTTTAATGTTGCTTTAGGTTCTTGGTTAATTGAAGAAGATTAGCTTGTATTTAGCTGTATTAAGCTCGTTTATTTTGTGCTTTGCCATGCCATGCCATGCCATGCCATTTCCTTTTTCCTTTTTGGTTTTTACTCCTTTCTGTTGCTGACAAAAATTGTAGAATACTAAATTGCATTGAACTGTTCTTTTCTCTATTCTTTTGGTTGCTTTGATAGTGAATAATTTATAAATGAACTAATTGGTGCCATATGTTATTTTCTGGCTACAAAATGAAAGTTTTTTTTTTCTTTTGAATTTTGTAATATTTTAGTTTTTTTTTTTCCATAAAATTTTCTGAGTGATACTTAATTCTTAGTCTTATATATTTGTGCATACAATGGAATTGGATCTTGTTTGAGTTTGAAGCTGCCTCTATGTTTCAGGGAGGCTGATTGGAATAAAGCATTTAATTTTTCATCAAATTTGGACTTCTTGGCTTCCTGTATTCAGAAAACTCAAGGTACAATATTTGTAATTAGAAAGAATGAAAATACTTTCTTTCTTTGGTGGCTAAGGAAATGCAGAAAGAGTTGAGTAACAAAATTTTGAAGCTTTGACAGTGTTCTTCCAGTACTATTTTGGTAAACATTGTAGTTAGTGTTACTTCTAAAATATGTCGCCTTAACATATGTTATAGCTTTAAGTAGAGATTTCTTGCATAAAACCAACCATGTACTTGGAGCTGAGACTAGTTGAATTGCATTAGAATTAGACTATGTTGCTCCAACTCTTCATTTTTCTTGAAGAACCCGTGTCCGATGCATATTTGGACATAGGTATGGGGATATGACCCTCCAAAGACATGAAAAAACTTAGAAAAACTGAATATACCCGTGTCGGACACATACCCATATCCGACACTCACACCCGAGTCCGAGTAACATAGGAATTAGATATGTTAAAATTTTCTTTTATTCTGTTCCCTCATGTCTTATATGGTACTGTGGTGTTTATTGGTTGAACAGGAGGTATTACGCGGCGCTTGTGCACAGCAGCAGAGGCAAAATTCTACTTTGATACTTTCTTTAAAAGTTCAAGTGGCAGTTCTTTGAAGCCTAACAAGAACTGTAATTTAACCTCATGGGTTTCTGGTTGTGAGCCAGGATGGGCTTGTAGTACTGGTCCAAACGAGCCGGTTGACCTTGAAAATTCTCGGGTCATTCCTGCTAGGACTCAAGATTGTCAAGCATGTTGTGAGGGTTTTTTCTGCCCTCGTGGTCTTACGTGCATGATTCGTAAGTATCTGAGAATCTTTTAAATGCTTTCATCCTGGATAGCTAATTTTTATTAATTACTGAGTAGTTTTAGTAATCTCTAATCTGCTCTCTAGTTTTCATACTTCTAGATTATTAAGTTTCTATATTGCCTAGGAATGAAAATATGCAACATTAATAACTAACAATTTTCAAGTATCTTTTGTTATTTTATGGCCTTATAATTTTTCATCTTTTAAGTATCATTCATGCTTAATTAGTGTCTCCATAACACGTTTTAAAAGATATTTCTATACTTTTTGTACATGCTTCATTGGATGCTGTCTTCCTAAAGCTTGTCCGTTGGGTTCCCATTGTCCGGTTGCAAAACTGAATAAAGATACTGGTATATGTGAGCCGTAAGTTCATACTATTTCTAAATATTTCATTACAAGTTGAATGGCCTATGGCTATAAGAAGGTTCATATTAAAAAAATTATTGATATGGTTTTTCAGATATCATTACCAGCTGCCTCCGTCACGGCCGAACCATACTTGTGGAGGAGCCAATATATGGGCTGATGTTCGTAGCAGTAGTGAGGTGTTCTGTTCAGCGGGGTTATATTGTCCAACAACGATCCAGGAAAAGCCTTGCAGTAGTGGGTATTACTTTTCTTCCCACATTTTGCAGTTTCATTCTTTCTATATTTGTGGTATGAAAGTATTTAATAATCTTGTTTGCATTATTTCTATGTATGGCTTAAACTCCTGCTTTCATATTCATTTTTCTTGATGCTATCAAATTTTTGTGTGCCTTTTCAGACATTACTGCAGGATGGGTTCAACATCTGAGAAACGTAAGCCCTCTGCTTAGACTGTTTATTTTGCATATTACGTCTGACTACACTCGGAGTATATATTGGCATTAGGGGTGTAATCGAGCCGAGCCAGGCTCAAGCTTTAAGAAGCTCGAGCTCGATCGAGTTTCACTTTTAAAGCTCGAGCTCAATTAGAGATAATAATCGAACTGCTCAAACTCGCTCGGCTCGATTAAGCTCGTTTACCTAGTAAAAAATGAGCTCGATTCTCATGCTTGACTTCAAACTCGATTATTTGTGCTCGAGCTCGAGTTCGAATTGAGATTTTTCAATACTAATTAAAAATAAAAAAGCTTGATTAGGCTCACGAGCTAGTTGAGTCAATCATTAGGATACTCGAATTCGGCTCACTCAATAGCTCGAGCTCAACTCAACAATGACCGAGCCGAATTCGAGTTTTTTTCGAGTCGAACCCGAGTAGCTTGCAAGCACAGGTGTCTCGTTTACACCCCTAATTGGCATGTGTGACTTTGTGAAATTAATTTTTAGGATCCTATTGTTTATGTCTCGGCTGAGGCTTCATGTTGCCTGGATTGCTTGTTTTACCCTTATTGATCTTGCAGGCTGCTTCAAGTTGACTTCTTGCAATTCGAACACAGCAAATCAAGATCTGCATGCCTATGGAATTATGCTTATAGTAAGTTGTTTGCTTTACTCCAGGCGCCATAAGTATGATCACTAATTTTTATTTTTGTAGTCTTACCATTTTCCATTTGATTTGCATTTCAATTTTTCTCATTTGAATCCGACATACTTACGGAAGTATGCTTATAGCTCCTTAGACAACCATCCGAAAAATTATAATAAAAAATCTCCTTTGCTTATGCAGGCTGCTACAATTACTCTGCTCCTCATTATCTACAACTGTTCTGACCAAGTTCTCACCACAAGGGAAAGACGGCTAGCCAAAACCAGGGAAGCAGCAGCAAGAAGCGCAAGGGAGACAACAAAAGCACGTCAGAGGTGGAAAACTGCTAAGAATGCTGCTAAGAAACATGCAAGTGGACTGCAAACTCATTTTTCACAGACATTTTCTCTTAAAAAACCTGCAAAGCATCCTGAGGAACTTAAAATATTGGATCATACAAGATTTGAAACAGACGAAGACTTGTACGCTCCTACACGCACGAGTACTTCAAGTGAGTCTCTATCGTCATCTGCACCATCCAAGAGACAGCCAATGGAACCTGGTAATTTGATGCGGGTGATGCATGAAATTGAAGATGACCCTGAAAATTATGACGGATTTGATGTTGGTGCCCATGATAGAAAATCTAAAGGCCATACTCCAAAGGAAAAACAGCCTCATACTCATAGCCAGATTTTTAAGTATGCATATGCTCAACTTGAGAAAGAGAAAGAACTGCAACAAGAAAATAAAAACCTTACATTCTCAGGAGTAGTTTCTATGGCTACTAATCCTGAAATCAGGAAAAGGCCTCTGATTGAGGTCTCTTTCAAAGACCTTACACTCACTTTGAAAGGAAAAGGCAAGCATCTTTTGAGGTGTGTTACTGGAAAAATTAAGCCTGGTCGCATCACTGCTGTCATGGGCCCTTCAGGTGCTGGAAAAACAACATTTATTTCTGCTCTGGCTGGAAAGGCAATAGGTTGCAAGATGACTGGTTTGATTCTTATAAATGGAAAGAACGAATCAATCCGCTCATATAGGAAAATAATTGGTTATGTGCCACAAGATGATATTGTGCATGGGAACTTGACAGTGGAAGAGAATCTATGGTTTAATGCTAAGTGCAGGTATGCTAGATTCAACCCCTTTTACATTAGCAACATACAAACTGACACATGTGCATAGTTACAAATTATATTCTTGTTTCCTTTCTGGACCATGTTACTTTTGGTGTCGTAGATTGCTATAAATGCGCTGATTTTGTTAAGAGGTTGTGATCACTGAACCTTCCCCCTTTAAACTAATGGAAAATGCTTGTCAAAGGCTGACTGCCATCTAGCATGTGATGTACTATGCTACCATATTTCAATAACTCCTCCAATTCCATGCTTTGGCAAGAGCAAGCAGGACCTCTGTAATTGATGCCTTCTTTTTCTTCTTTTAGTAACTATAGTAGGATGCAAAAATGGCACCTTGTACTAGGTAGCTAGAGCAGTTAAAATGAACTAGGGTCTGGCTTATCGCCTTTTTAAGATCTACATGTTGTGTTACTAATATAATGGCTACAACATATAGGTACCATTTACAGGTCCCTAATACTTTATTGCTGATATGTGATGAATGCATGTTTAACTTTCTGTAATGATGTGCACAATTTTTAGTTATATTATTTTGTTTATTTTCCTTAGCTATAGAAATATGCTTTTTGATTACTTATAGCTTATGAACCATAGTTCCCTACCACTTGTTTCCTCCTGGCAGAATTCCATTCATATCCATCAGTCAAACCCATCAATTTATTGTGCCAGGTGAATAATAGTGATGAAAACTTCATCACTAACTTTGCTGCTGATTTTGCATCATGTCCACTTAGTTGGTACGCTCAAATGGTGAACTAAAAACCAGTAGCTCTATTGTATCTACTATGTTAACAAACCACCTACTTTACATTTTAATCAAAGACTAAGAAGGTTTTAGTGGCAGGTCAATTCCCCTTCTCCCTACCAAGTCTGCTAAAACCATACTAATGCCTTCTTTCTGTATGTCACTTAAAGGAAACTATAACTTCAACAATTTTTTTGCAAAAGACAATTAAAATACTAGATTACTTAAAAGTGGGTTAGTTTAGCTATGCTATTTCTGTGCTTCTTCTTCTCAAAAAAAAATAAAAATAAACCTTTTGTTATAATTTCTATTTCAACCAATTCATCATGGATGTATATAATATCTAGGAATCAAATAGTCTATTCCTTATCCATCCTCCCCAAGATTCTGCAACACCAATGCCCCCACACCCTCCTTGCATGTTATTGCTGAAGGTGTTTCTTATAGATGGCAACATTCACTTATAGTTATGAGTGGTATTTCTGAAGTCATTTTCTTGAAAAATACTCTTGCTTTTGATGTTCTTTTGTGCACACTTAAATTATATGTCTTCATCTTCTGGATTTTTTTAATGTCATTTCTTTTGTACTGACTACTGCTATTTTCCTATGTGATAAACTTCTGCATATTGAAGACTGCCGGCTCATTTATCAAAACCAGATAAAGTTCTTGTTGTTGAAAGAGTTATAGGGTCTTTGGGGCTTCAGATGGTGCGTGATTCCTTGGTGGGAACCGTAGAGAAGCGAGGTATCTCAGGAGGCCAGAGGAAGCGAGTAAATGTTGGATTGGAAATGGTCATGGAACCTTCACTTTTGATCTTGGATGAACCCACATCTGGTTTGGACAGTGCATCCTCTCAGCAGCTTCTTAGAGCACTTCGACGTGAAGCTCTTGAAGGAGTAAACATCTGCATGGTGCTTCATCAACCGAGGTAACTATATTTTATCAGAAGTCTACATTTGCAATCTGATATTCATGAATTTGATTCTGTCACATACTGCTGTATCCTTGCTTATAATAAACATATTAACTAATTCTCTGGAGTTAGAAACTTGGTTAAGAAAAATCGTTTGTAAATTTCATATTAGAATCTAAGGCATGTGAGTTTACTCTCTTTTTTTTATGTATTAATTGCTGAAAATTCTTGTTCAGCTATGCCTTGTTCCGAATGTTTGATGATCTAGTCCTTTTGGCAAAAGGGGGACTCACAGTCTATCATGGTTCAGCAAAGAAAGCAGAAGAATACTTTGCAGGCCTTGGGATCCATGTCCCGGAACGTGTTAACCCTCCAGACCACTTTATTGACATTTTAGAGGGTATAGTAACACCAAGTGAAAGCTCAGGTGTGAACTATAAAGAGCTTCCTGTCAGGTGGATGCTTCACAATGGGTACCAAGTGCCCCCTGATCTGCAGCAAAGTGCTGCTCGGATTGCTATGCCGTCAGCAAGTGTAGGTCCAGCAAATGGGACAAATCCTGCTCATGCTGGAATAGAGGAAAGATCTTTTGCTGGAGAGTTATGGCAAGATGTCAGGAGTAATGTGGAGTTACAGCGGGATAGCATACGTCACAATTTCCTAAAGTTTAAGGACTTATCAAGCAGGAGAACTCCAGGTGTACTATGGCAATACAGATACTTTCTCGGGAGGTAAGTACTATCTAGTTTTTGCCAAGATTGCAGGCAGCTTCAAATTTTAAATAATGATTACTTCAGTAAAACGTTCAATGATGAAAACCACATTTACACAACACATATTCCATAGCTTTTGTCAGATAATGTTGATTATAAGTTTTTCCGGGGCATGATTCGCTTCAAAAGCTCTGCTTTTGTCTGTTTGAGTTTGTTGAGATCCCGATGATTCTGCATATAAATTGATCTAAATTGATGATGGCCTACGGGTTTTAAATTTCGAAAGATAATATATGTCAAACTGTGAATTAAAAAATCACAAATTAATACGAGTCTTTAATGGCCTTTACTTGATGAATTTGCCCCAGGGGGTAAATGTTGTAGGATCTTTTGAGTTACATATCAATGGTGAATACAGTTCAATTTCTTTATGTTAATTTTTTTTTACTTGACAAATAGTCAGCTTCTTAATTCCATAAAATCTCAGGGTTGGTAAGCAGCGAATGAGGGAAGCTAAGGTACAAGCAACAGATTATCTGATCTTACTGCTTGCTGGAGCCTGCTTAGGAGCATTAGCTAAAACAAGCGAAGAAAACTTCGGGGCAATTGGTTATACTTATACCATAATTGCAGTCTGTAAGTTGGACAACAACTGTTACTTATATGCTAGAAGGATTTCTTTGAACTAATTTGCTCTTTTGATTTGTTCCCATGAAAGTTGCAAAAGCACTAGAGGAACTTCATTTTACTTCTAGTTTTTTTTTAGAAAACATTATATTCATTGGAAAATGAAACATAAATTGCCTATAAAAAGCTAAAATCTATGTTACTCGGACTCGGATGTGAGTGTTGGACACGGGTATGTTCAATTTTTCCTAAGATTTCCATGTATTTGGAGGGTCCTTGAAGGATTATATCCCCATACCCATGTCCGGATATGTGTCGGACATGGGTACTTCAACAAAAATGAAGAGTCGGAGTAACATAGGCTAAAATACATTTGCAACAATTGATAATGATGTAAAATGTGGAATCCATATGGTGCTTTTGATTGCCATATCAAATTACTTACCATAAAGGTTCTTGATGTTTTCAGCCCTTCTATGCAAAATAGCAGCTTTGAGATCATTTTCACTGGATAAATTACAATATTGGAGAGAGAGTGCATCTGGCATGAGCAGCTTGGCTTACTTTTTGGCCAAAGACACAATCGACCATTTTAATACTGTGATCAAGCCTGTGGTGTATCTCTCTATGTTCTATTTCTTCACAAATCCAAGATCTTCGTTCGCGGAAAATTATATTGTCTTGCTGTGCCTAGTGTACTGTGTGACTGGTATAGGCTATGCATTTGCCATCTTCTTTCAACCCGGTCCTGCCCAACTGGTGAGTAAGATTAGCACATACTGAGTGGAAATAAACTATGTTATTCGGACTCAGGGGTGAGTGTCGAATACGGGTATCTGTCCGACACGGATATGCTCAACTTTTTTTTATGTTTTTCCATACATTTGGAGGATCTCACCCTATACCCATGTCCGAATGTGTCGGACATGGGTAATTCAGGAAAAATGAAGAGTCGGAGTAATATAGGAAATAAATGTCTTTTTACCAATTTAAAATTTCATATATCCTTTCGTTTTCCTTGACGTGCTACTGTTTCTTGTAGTGGTCGGTTCTTCTTCCGGTTGTTTTGACACTTGTTGCCACTCGGAACCAAGATAGTGAAGTTTTGAAAAAGATATCTAATTTGTGCTATCCCAAGTGGGCTTTGGAAGCTTTTGTGATAGCAAATGCCGAAAGGTATGGCATATTCACCCTTTATCTATTCAAGAGATCACAGATAAATATGTTTATGTTGTTCCTTAGATTCACCATGTCATTGTCATGATAATTTTATATACCTAATTGGGTTAAATATGGACAAAGAGATGCTTCCAGATCAAGAAACTTTAGGAACCTCTTTTAATTACTTCCAGATCAAAAAACTTTATCCTACGTTGCTCCGACTTTTCATTGTTCTTGAAGTACTCGTGTCCGACACATATTCGGACATGGGTATGGGGATATGACCCTCCAAAGACCCTCCAAATACGTGAAAAATTTTAGAAAAAATTGAATATACCCGTATCCGACACTCACACCCAAGTCCGAGTAACATAGTGCTAGATGTTTTTTTATTCCCCTTGATGTTTCCTTGTAAACTTTTTGGTTTTCTTTCCAATGAATATCTCATTTACCAAAAGAGTGGGGTTACATTTCAGGTACTATGGAGTGTGGTTAATTACTCGCTGTGGAGCTCTTCAGAAAAGTGGTTATAATCTACATGATTGGACTCTTTGTATAGCCATCCTCGTTCTCACCGGTGCAATCAGCCGTTTAATTGCATTTATCGGTATGATTACATTCCAGAAGAAGTGAAAATCCGTGTCCAATCTACCATTTGTTTGCATTCTATTTCCATCCTTCAGCTCTAAAGGCTCATAGCACCATCGAACTTTCAGTAACGGGAAAATCATGTGATGATCTCAATCTGTCGGTAAATGTTGCCACTCATCTTTTCTTGTACATCTAGGAATTGATTGGTGTAACTTCATTACTTGAGTTATGCTGCTTACCTATCTCCCATTTCATTTGTACATTATTAGGGAGTGGCTTTCCTTGGTTAGTTTTATTTGATAATCCATTTGCAGGCCTAGCAAGATACCATTTGTTTGGAAAGAGTTCATATTCAAAATGTATTGGTTGAGGAATCCTATAGATCAATGTTAAAAAAACCGAACTGGAAGTCGAACTGATCAGACTTTCGATTTTCGGTTTAATCGGTTGAATCGGCTGGTTTGATCAAAATGTTTTAAATATATATAAAATATATTTTTAATATTAAATAAATAATAAATATAGTAAATAATTAATTAGAATGTATATTTAATTTAGTGGTATGACTTTTAATATAAAATGAAAAGGTTAAGGGTTTAAATCATCACTTAAAAAAAAACGGTTTTTTATCGGTTAAATCGATTTTTCACCGATTCAAGGAAAGCCTGGTTTTATATATAGTATCGGACTGAACAGACCATCAGTTTTCGGTTCAATTAGTTTGATTGGTCGATCTGATCCGATTTTTTATTCACTGCTATAGATTGCCTTGTTTGGGACATCATGTCTTATCTCCACAGCATAAAAGCAGAGAGTACATACCATTTGAAACCCTGTAATTACTTTCCTCATCGCCTTTGGCATAAAAAGAAAAAATCTTACATGGATTATCTAAATTTTTAACATGTGGACAATCTTGAAAAATCGTCATGTATGCTCTAATAAATGCAAATTATTTTAATTGATTTATTTTTAATTTAAAAAAACTAAATTGATTATATTTAATTTTATTATTATTTACTTTAAATACCTCTCAATTAATATCATATTAAAGGTAATGAAAGTTTAATTGTCATCATTAATACATAGAATAATTTTGTGTCATTCTTTTTCAATTATAAAAAATCAAGTCTTGAATTACATTTATATATAAAAAAAAAAAAAAAAATCACTTAACTTTTGTAGCCTATAATTTATTTATTGGCTCCACCTTTTAAGCTATGTAAATACATTTATTATGTATATATTGATTTTAAAATGACTGATATGTTTAATATATATATATAATGATTTTAAAATAATTGATACATAATAAAATCAATTAAAATTAATTTTGGTATTTCAGATCAGATGGATTCCATTAACATTAACATTATCTAATATCTTATATCTTTTATAAGATATATAAAAATCAAGGGCTTTGACAAAATAGTAATTGTTTTACGTGAATAACCTAACTTTTTGATATGTGGACATTCTTAAAAAATCCTCATATGTCTTTTAATAAGTACATTTTTTAATTAATATATTTTTATTAATAAAAAAATAATTATTTTGACTAAATTAATTAGAGCTATTACCTTTTAAATATCCAATATTCTTACCTTATATGAATAAATTACAATTAATTTATCCATAATACAACTAAAATAAAAAACTAAATCTTATATAATAAATATATAAAAGCCAAAACCTTTGGCATAAAAGAAAAAAATCCTATGTGGATTATCTAAATTTTTGACATGTGGACAGTCTTGAAAAATCGCCATGTGTCCTCTAATAAATGCAAATTATTTTAATTGATTTATTTTTAATTTTAAAAAAATAAACTGATTATATTTAATTTTATTATTATTTACCTTAAATACATTTCAATTAAAATCATATTAAAGGTAATGAAAGTTTAATTGTCATCATTAATACATAAAATAATTTTGTGTCATTCTTTTTCAACTATAAATATTCAATTCTTGAATTACATTTATATATAAAAAAAAAAATCCATTTTCCAACTTTTTTAGCCTATAATTTATTTATTGGATCCACCTTTTAAGCTATGTAAATACATTTATTATGTATATATTGATTTTAAAATGATTGATATGTTTAAAAAATATATATATATAATGATTTTAAAATAATTGATACATAATCAAATCAAATTAATTTTGGTATTTTAGATCAAACGGATTCCATTAACATTATCTAATATCTTATATATTTTATAAGACATATAAAAATCAAAGGCTGGACGTTTTAAAAAAAATTCTCATGTCTTTTAATAAATACATTTTTTAATTGATGTATTTTTATTAATTTAAAAATGATTATTTTGACTAAATTAATTAGAGCTATTACCTTTTAAATATACAATATTCTGACCTTATATGAATAAATTAAAATTAATTTATCCATAATACAACTAAAATAAGAAACTAAATAAAGCTAATTAATCATGAATATATTTTCATATATCTTTTAATTAAAGCACTCGAATTTTTTTTTTTCTTTTAAGCACTCTAATTTAATATACGTTGACCCATATATACTTTTTAATATTCTATTTTATTTTATTTTTTTAGAAACATTTTACGTGTTATAATATACTATTAAATGATAGTTGTTATCACATTCCATAAATTACTCCCATTACTTTCATTTTTAGTTTCCGATCAACTTAAATTTCAAATTTATTGTAATAAATATTAAATATCTTGAATACTTTAACTAATATAAATAGGAGTCATGTTGAGCAAGATGTGTTGGTATTGATTAAGGGTAACAATTTTGATCGAGACACTTTTGATTTTAGCTTATTCTTTGCAAATTTTGTAAGTTTGTTGATTTAGGTTTTCATTTGTTTTGTTTTAGATAATAATGCTTTTTTATGCTATAAAATCATAATTTGATATCTTTTTAATCATTCTTTGTAACATTTGAGATATTATATTTCCCGCTTTGTATATTTCAAAGCAAAAAATTATGGTGCACAACTATCAACTTTATTATTTATTTTTTGTGTTACATGTTTTCTATTAAGGTAGGTTAATTTTGTAAACATCGAAAGAGAAGCAATAAAATATTATTAAAAATATATATATACTTGAAAACTATACCCAAAAAAAGAGAGATAGATACGTTTGATCTTATTAATATAGTTGTTGATTATTTCATGTATGTCATATAGCAAATAATTTAATATAAATTCATGTTCGTAAATTAATTTTGTTCTTAAATGTTTAAATTGAAAGTATTTTATTTACATTATTTTGTTTCATTTTATTTATTAATGTTTTTACTTTTCTCCAAATATAAGTTATCAATGTTTAATTATCTTTCTCTAAATATTTTAAATAAATTAATTTGAATTTTGTTGCATTCTTTTTTGTTTTGAGAGTTTAATTATATCATTTCTTGAATAATTATATATCCCTTTCGAATTTAAATAGTTTAAAGAATCAAGATTTTTCAAAATATTATAAATTTAGTTATTATTTTGTACTTTAAAAAAAAAAAAAACTAAAAAGAAATTATAAAAATATTAGTAAATGACATTATGCTAATTCGTTTTTGTGTTTTATAAATTAGATATTTTTATTAAATTATATTCGCGTGCATAGCACGGGTTTAAAACTAGTAATTTATAAAACTTGGATGCAATTTCCATCATGGTGCAATATCATTTAAAAAATCTGTAATCCTTGGATCTTTATTATTGAAACTTTGCATTTTGCAGGCAACTATGTTCCTTTTTCATGGTATATTTTATTCTTTCCAGCAATTTGATTTTGATGCAGTTTACATCTTTTCATGAGCACAATGATACTTTGTAAACAATTTTCTGGTTTAGTGGTGTTATTAAATTGGTAAAGATTGGTAGAGAAGAATCCAGTGCTAAATAATAATTACTATGATAATTAAAAAATAATTTTGGTTTCTCTAACCAAATTAGAAGAGTGAAAGCAGGTATGAGTATCAAATTCCTTGTCAGTCTGACAAAACCATACAATTTCTTCTCTTTTTATTTTATTTTATTCCAACCAAATCCTATATTGTTCACACTATGAAAACTATGATGAGTTCATGCCTTAAATTACATAGTCAAAGCTTTAAACTTGGAAACTTTTGTTGGATTTAGGTATGCAACACAAAATCATTCTTGATTGAAGATTTATAAATATAAAAATATCCAAAATGTTGAAGAAAAATTTGGGTTAGAAATGAAGATCTTCCAAGCCAAATAACCTTGTTTAAAAACAAACTTTTATTGTTTTTAAAAGGGTAAAAATTTTAGTTTAATAATAGGTAGATATATTTCTGTATTCAAACTATTTAATTGTTCAAATCTCTCAATTTTTTTTATGAGCAAAAGGAAATTTCTCATTTTTTTTCTTCAAAATCGTACTTAATTAAAAAGAAAAAAGAAAGCTTGGCATGGGGAATTAACTATATATTTTATGCGTCGGCATTAGACCTATTCAAAGGTCGGGTTACCTATTCAGCTTGACAAGTGCGATCCGTATTGGACCGGGCCTGGACAAGTATTTTTTAAATTCAGTCTGGCTCATCCCGAATTACTATTTTTTAATAAAATTTTTTTATTTAAATTTAATTATAAAAATATAAAAACATTTTTTAAATATTTTTTAAAATAATAATTCGGGCTTACAAATCAATCCGAATCACACTTTGGATAAAAAATGTGAAAAAATTTTAAACCGCGATTCAACCCGGTTGGACCATGAATAGGTTTAATTGGCATGATGTAGAAAAGAATACTTGGGTCTTGAGATTCCCATTTCCACAAAACAGACTATCTAATTTTCCAAGTTACACAACTCCCAAAGATTAATTGATCAAAGCATGAAATCCTGTTTATTGAAAATTTTGATGAAGACTACAATTTACGATGAAGCCAATCTTAGCGTTTTGGTCTACTAAATACCCATGCATCCACACTTGTTGCGAGATTATATATAGCATATGATTTAGGGAACTCATGTTTGTAAATTTAGACCGTTTGGATACTTTGATTGTTCTGTATACTATGAAGTATATTGTAATTTTACAATTTTGAAAAGAAAAAAAAAAGAATTGGCTAATTGTAGAAGATTTTTTGGGTAACTGGAAGAAGTGTGAGCTGGCAAAAAAAAAAAAAAATTGGAGCGGACTTTGAAAAACAAGTATGGTGGGCAAGTGGTGTGAAGAAAAAAAGTGACCGAAGATAGTGAAAAACATGGTGGTTGAAATAATTTCACATAAATGTTTGAGAGTCAAAATTCGTCAAATTGTCAAAAGATTTCAAATGAAGCCTTTAGATCTCTATTTAACCCATCAAAGAAAGTTATCAGGATGTAAGGGTGAAGATTAGAATGCGAACTTCTTAAATGCAAACCCATACGAACACCTCTTTCATTCTAGAAAAATGTGTAAAACAATAATATCAACCGGTTAGTTAAAGAGAATTATTAAAAAGGTAAACAAAATTTATTTATTTATAATAAAGATAATGAAAAGAAATTATATATTAAAAATAAAATATTAGAAAATAATTTAATTTGTGATTAAATTTGTTCACGAATTACATCACTTGTCAAACTTATTAGTATATTTGATTCAACCCATGATATTATTTTATAAATAATAAATAAATAATTTCATTTAATTTTAAAATATTAATATAAAAATATTTTTAATTAAATAAAATTTGAATGAACTATTAAGCCAAATTCGATTTCAAATTTAAATTTTATAGGTATCGATCGAGTGTGATGCGACATTAACTTTTATAAAACAAATAAAAGTTAGACGGTTATTACTTTTATTGGTTTCAAAAGTAAGTTTTAGACAAAAAAAAAATTAATTCGCTCTCAATTTAAAATGTTATTATATTTTATAAATAATTATGTTAGTTAATTGTAATTAAAAAATATAAATATTAAAATATCATGTTTAAATAAAAATTTATAAATTTATATTAACCATTTGGTTTCTAGCTTAAAAGTAGTTTAACCATCACAATAGAATTTTAACCATTTGGTTTTTAGATATTTCTCCAACGAACATCAACAATTAATTTACTGAAATTGATATAAACTAAATATAAATTATTAATGTGCACAAGTTGGTCGGGGGTAGATCTGTTTAAAGGTCGGGTTATCCGTCCGGCTCGATCTAAATTACTGTTTATCAATAATTTTTTTTAATATTTATAAATTTATATTTTTTAATTATAATTAACTAGCATAATTATTTATAAAATATTAAAATATCATGTTTAACTAACAATTTATAATATTAACTATTTGGTTTCTAGCTTAAAAGTAGTTTAACCATCACGATAGAATTTTAACCATCAAGTTTCTAGCTATTTCTCCAACGAACATCAACAATTAACTTACTGAAACTGGTATAAACTAAATATAAATTATTAATGTGCACAAGTTGGTCGGGGTAGATCTGTTTAAAGGCTGGGTTATCCGTCCGGCCCGATCTAAATTACTGTTTATCAATAAAAAAATAGTTTTTTTTATTTAAATATAATTATAAATATTAATATAAAAATATTATTTTAAATAGTGATATTGGCTTTCGAACCGACCCGAACCCGGATAAGGAAAATAAAAAAATTTGGACTATGCCTAGCTCGACCTGACTCGACCTATTAACAGGTGTAGTTGGGGGTTACCTAAGTTAATTTGTTAGTAATATATTTTTGTCCCAGCTTTGGGATTACTAATCCCATGAAACAGTACTCTATACAGAAATTAATTAGTACAAAGATATCTGTGATTTTTGAGAGCTTTTTTGCAATTTTAAAAACAAATAAAGGGTTTGGATGTTAGCAGACTTAATTAAAATATCATGTTCAAATAACAATTTTATATTTTTTATCAAATAAAAGTTATTTGAACATGATATTTTAATATTTATAAATTTATTTTTTTTAATTACAATTAACTAACATAATTATTTATAAAATATAATAACATTTTAAATTGAGGACGAATCTAATTTTTTTTGTTCTAAAACTTACTTTTGAAACTAATAAAAGTAATAACCGTCTAACTTTTATTTGTTTCATAAAAGTCAATATCGCATCACACTCGACCGATACCTCTAAAATTTAAATTTGAAATCGAATTTGGCTTAATAGTTCATTCAAATTTTATTTAATTAAAAATATTGTTATATTGATTTTTTAAAATTAAAATTAAATAAAATAATTATTTATTTATTTATTTATAAAATAATATTATGGATTGAATCGAGTATACTAATAAGCTTGACAAGTGGTGTAATTCCTGAACAAATTTAATCACAAATTGAAATATTTTATGATGGAAGAATATATAATTTCTTTCCATTACCTTTGTTATGAATAAATATATATTTTTTTTACCTTTTTTTATAATTCTCTTCAACTAATCGGTTGACTTTATTGTTTTACACATTTTTTGAGAATGAACAAGGGGTTCGCATTTAAAAAGTTCGCACTGTAATCTTTATCGGATGTAAGTTACATATAAGTGACACAAAACATGAGTAATATGAGAAGTTACAAATGACAATGGTTAAAGTAGAAGTTATATGAAAGTTATACCCTAAGGAATGTTTTGATCACAAGCGATGATAATTGATTCCATGACAACATACTTAAGGTTGCACCACATGTCCAAAGGGGAAGGAAAACACTTGTATTCCAACGAAACATTAAAAAGCAGACTTCTTAACAAGTTTTATATATGAGCTTCCAAATCATGCTTTCAAAATATCTCAAAAATAGAGTAAACCTAAGAATCTTATAATCCATTCCGAGATTAGCTCCATTGTTCTTCATGCAATGACATACGTTGGCTAGCTGTTCGAAACTACTTTTACTACATACTGCATAACCTACCTGCAAGTTGCATTGTTCGTCACTGCTAGAGAGTATTGCACCATGACGCACTGCTTTAGGGAGAGCGTTGTTCCAGGGCAGTGAATCAAAATCTTCTGTCCTCATTTTCTTGCCTTATCCGTGCTCTCACTCTCGTAACGAGTCGCGCGTCTTTTTTTTTTTTTTATGTTCTTTTCGTACTTGTTCGTTTTTATGTTTGATCCGATTCTTTATCTAATAAAAAAATCGATTTCGCTTGAAAAAAACAAAAAAAAAAACACGGATACAAAGACGATGCAAATAGAGGAGATGGTGTCGTAAAATTCACTTATTCGATCATCGGTAAATTACCAATCGGTCGTATTCGCATTTCATAACCCCCATTAAACAGTTGAAAATAAACGAAAAAAAAAATGATATCGAAAAAATAAACTCGCGAGTCGTTATGAGAATAAAAATACTGATAGGGCAGAAAAAATGGAGATAGAGAATTTCTATTCGTTGTCAGTAAGCTATGCGATGCTCCGTCATCAATGAGCTTTACCAAACTGCATTGTCAGCAAACACGGTTTACTCTAGAGAAAAATATATTAGTTGCCAAAAACAAATATATACACCAATCAAGAATTAAAATTAGTACTAAAGTTTATTTGATGAGATTCACCATGATGTAGAATATAATATGCTAGCAGAATAGCAGTATAGCAAATTAATAGTATATATGAAAATTTATCCTATAGATTATTATTTTTTGGATAAAAGATTAACATGAGTATACTAAATGGCTTGGAAGATAAAATAATGTGGCATGACAGTTAATAATAAATTAATACTGGACTTATATATGTTGACGTAAATTAGCCTAAATTTTAATAGATTTATTACTAGTTTTGAACCTAAAATATATATATATATATATAAATTAAATCCCTTGGGTGTTTTTTTGATGACTACAACAAGTCCCTTCCCAAGCAACTTCCTCAACCAAAATTCTTGCATTAACTTTAGAGTACTGACTTGTTAGCAAAAGAAGGAGTTTCTTTTTCCTTACCTTTTCCTAACTTTTTTATGACTTATTATATATATATATTTAAGGGAAATGTTAAGTTAAGACTATGTTATATAAAAAAAATATAATTAATGATTTATTTTTTTAAATTAAATATAAAATAATGTATTAAATATAAAATAAAAAAATTAAATTGATAATTAAATAATTTTTAATCGGCATCGGTTAAGCAAATTTTTTTAATAATACAATTAGAGATATCCCTTTGCCTAATTTTTTTCGAATGATTTTAAAGATATATTCTTCAAATATATTCAGAAAAATCAAATTCTAATTAACAAAAACAACTTTTTTTTATCAACTAAACTAATCCCTATAGATATGATTTATTATATTATGATTTAGCGGATATCGACCTTTTTCATTCACAAATTCAACCGATTTAACAAAACAAAAAATATAAAATTGATGTGAGGGTTTATATCGAGTCAATATGTTTAATTAACAGAAAGTTTATTTTCATTAAAAAAACTTGAGAAAAACGTTAAAGAAAACTTTATCTAAATTTTGTCGGAAAAAAAAAAAAAAAAAAAAACTCACATGATCAATAAAGAAATGTGTGTATAAATTATTATTTTTTATAAAGCAAGTTAATATATTTTTTTTTTGATGTAAGACCAAAGAAAATGTGAAACTAATTTGGAATCTTAAGCATATCAAATTGACTTAACCTTACTCAATTGAAAATCAGAATTCTAAAATCGTTCATTACAATCATTTCGTAGTATGTGAAGGCATGAAGCTGAAAAATCTTAAATCCTAGCAAAAAAAAAAAGGTCATATATTATCCTCAAAAATATCATTTTCCAATGGATTTGTTTGAGTCTTGTTATAAAGATTTCAATTCCAAAAAGTAAATAGATTTATGTCTCATCATCCTAAAACAATTCTTTTTATATATTACCAATATATAAATTGTAGGGAAAAGCATAAATTTTTAAATTTTTTTATCATCAATTATTAATTAAAAAAAATATTAACCAATACCTAATGACATCAGTTAAGATAATATTTATAAAAAAATATATAATTAATACATTAATTTTTCTTGATCAATAAAACTATTGTATTAAATGCAATTTTTTTTAAAATGATAATTAAATAATTTTTAACTGATGTTTATAAATGGGTAATTTATATTCTTGATCACTGAACTTAGTATCAACTTTCATGTAGGTCACAAACTTTTAATTTCATCAAATTACATCACTGAACTTCTATTATTAATAAATTAGGTCACTTATGCTAACTCCGTTGTGTAATTCTAATGAAAAAACTGACTCAATATACATATATTTTTTTTACATCTCATCAAGATAATACCTGACAGATATTTTAGGTAAAAAAAAATTTCATACTAAATCTGTTTTTTCGTTAGAATTACTTAACAGAATTAATATAAGTGGCCTAATTTATTAATAATAAAAATTTAATAATTTAATTTGATAAAATTAAATATTTATAATTTATAGAAAAATTGATTCTAAATTTAATAACCCAAAATATAAATTATCTCGTTAAACGTATCTTTACTTAAAACTTCAAAGCACACGAATGCCTAAGTGTACACGCTTGCTTGCTTTGCCTTTGAGCCAAATTCAGTCATCAGTCAAACAACTGGTAACCCCAAAAAGAAGATCTAAAGCAACTCTTACCAAAATCTTAGGTTTGTCCTTTAATTATTGGGAAACCCAATATATATATTTATTATCATATACACGAACGGTGAAGTTTTTAATTTTATAAACGAGATTAAAATTTTATCACATGTTTTTTTTATTTGTTTTTTAATTTTTTAAATATAATTTAAAAACACGTGATAGTTTTTTAATTCCGTTTATGAAATTAAAAAATTCGATCGTCGGTGTACAAGATAATTATCCATATATATAATTTAAGAGTTCTTACTGAATTAAAAAAAATAATTATATTAATTATATATATGACATTAATTAACATTTTTCATAATTTAAAAATTATTAATTTATTAATCTTAACCTCGTTATTCTCTAACTATCATCTTTAATTCTCTTTTTTTTTTATTAAAAAATAATAATAATAACCCCTTTGTTTCAAAATGGATGCCAGAGCATCTGGTCCATAAAAAGTTACCCTTTTATCCTAGTACATTGATATAAACATTTAAGATATACTAGGGTGTTATAGTCTTTTTGTATGTCCAATTAATCTATGTCCTTAAACATTATCAAAATTATATAAACCCCAAAAAATCCTCCTTCTTCTTCACCAAACAAACTATACTACCAAAAAAAAAAATCAATCTCTTATTTTTTTTCTCTCAGAAATTAAATTGAATCATCATATATTTACAGTGAAATGAGGGAAGAGAGTAACAGAAGCTTCTGTGATCGACACGTGGCAGACCCGTGTAAGGCATTCGGACGGCGGTGCAGCCGGCTGGTGAAGGAGCAAAGAGCAAGATTCTACATTCTCCGGCGGTGTGTCACCATGCTTGTTTGCTGGCATGAATGTGGTGACACTTGAAGAAGAAAAAAAAGAAAGAAATGTAGAAAAATAGAGCTTATATTAGAAGAAAGTCTCTTTGTTAATATATATAATAGAATTAATACACATCAAAAAGGAAGTGTTCTTTTTTTTTTTTAGTTCATTTTCTTATGAGGTTTTGAGCAAAGAAAGAGTGTAGATCATCAAATGTCAGAACAATAGTTCCTTATAAATACGGTAATATTAATTTCATGAAATTTTGTCACTTTATAAGGGTTTCATTTTTCTTCTTTGTTGCTATATATGTTAAAATGAAGTTTTCTTACCAGAATTTTGATGGGAAAAGAATAGCTTTTAAAGCTTTTAGGATGAATTAACTTCTTGTTTTCCTTTTCTTTTTTTTTTCTTTTTTTCTTTCTATTTTTGGCCCTAAAAGAAGGTAAATGAAAATCTGGGTTTTGGTTGATTATTTCTCATAATTTTATTTCTGCTTGTTACTGATTTGATGATTACTATAAGCTTATCTCATATATTTGCTATTCCAGATATATACAGATTTAATTTGTTTGCCCAACAAATTATACCATTTTTTTTTCTTGTTGGATAACTATGGCAACTTTGATTTTGATAATTATAACAGCTTGCCTCATTTTATAATTTTTCTGCTAAAATAATAAGTTTTCTAAATTGGGTTTCAATTAGTTATGTCAATCATGAAATAGAAATTGCAGATCAGCATTTGGGGCAAAAAAAAAAGTGATTAATTTTAGATCATTTCCAAGCTCAAGAGGAAGGATAGGAAGATTCAAGGCTTGAAACATCTAGAAAAAGTTCAGAAAAAAAGGGATATGGGTTTTCTTGCTCAGGCATTTTGATTCAGGAATTGCTGTTCTTTTATTTCCTTAAAAAAAAAAAAAAAAAAAAGCTATGACATGTGTGTCAAAACTCAAAAGTCCTAGATTTGATATATTTCTTTTTATGGTTTAAACTCTTTTTGGTGAGTTTGAGTTATGAAATATTGTTTAAATAATCTTACATTTACACTTTTTGTGGAGAGGAATTATCTATTATATTGTGAGGTTAGTTTTTAGACTCTACAAGTAGAATTAAAAAGGTGACACATATATAATCAAAAAAATAATGAATCATGTGGTAATTTTTTAATCTTGTTTGTGAAATTAAAAACTTTTATTACCAATTTATCAAAGACGAAGAATGCCAATGTTTCTGTATTTATGGACTTGGAATTTTATTTATTTTCTTGAGTCATAAATTGAATTACATATCTAGAATGTAAGTTTTTTTTTTTTTTTTTTTTTAAGAATAGAATGTAAGTTCTTTTGCAAGATGAGTAAGAACTAAACTGCAAATTTGATCCATGAGCTAGCGTTGGCCTTAAAATTTTATTCGCCCTTCCCTTGAATTTTATGTATAAAAAAAATAAAGATAATTTATGATTTTTAGCATTTTTAAAAAACAAAAAGGGATTAAAGTTAAAATTTTCACCATATTATAGTTTAATATTAAATCTTTTCATTTTATTTCAATCTTATTAAATTTCATAATTATACTTGCAATTTCGTTAATTTTTGGATTAAAAATTTTGGAATATTTGATTACTGTAAGTGATAAATTTTCATCAATTCTGTTACTTTTTGTCCACAAATAAATAATATTAAAAGTATAATAATAAAACAAAATTAAAAATATAATGACAAAATTCAATAAAATCAAATAAATTGATAAAATTCAATATTGACTCATAATATAATTGCAAATTTGACATCTTAATCCCCAACTTGGAAAAAAAAAAAACTTCAAAGAATATATGAAAATTTGCCATTTTAATGAAGATTAATTGAATTTTGAGAAAGCAAAAAGAAAGGGAAAAGGGAAAAGAAAGTGGCGAGGAGAATCTAAATTAGACTTGTTTAAGAATTAGATTTGGATAAAAAAATTTCTAATTCAGATCGATTTGGTTCGATCAGAATTATTATTCATTAATAAAAAATATTTTTTAATTTAAATTTAATTATAAATATTAATATAAAAAATATTATTTTGAACAATAATATAGGTTTTGGAATCGATCTGAACCTAATCCGATCCAAACCTGTATAAAAAAAAAATTTGAATTACAACCTAATCCGACCTATGAATAGGTCTAACCTAAACATGCACCCTTAATTTTATAAATATTACATTGAATTTTCAATTTTCGTCAAGATTATTATGTGTGTGAGTCCAAAATCGTTCTTGGTCTTCATTGAGTTGACTCAACCGGGTTAGGCAAACTCGGTAAATGAGAAAAATAAATAGTAGTACTATTAAGGATTCCGAGGGAGACGTAGACGTAAGCCCGACAGCGAGAATCGTTGAAAGAGCGTGACGTTGACGCTCCGTGAGCTCGCTTTCACCCGCACGTGCAACGCCTTTTCACACTCTCTCAAGTCTTTTTAAACTTTCAAAAAACTCACCCTCCAGTGGGGCCCACTACATTAGAATTAAAATTAAAATTAAAATTAAAATGACCTTTATCTAAAGTAATAGGGATTTTTTTTTCTTCATAGTCTAAATAGTATTATAAAAAAATTAATTAATGTCTAATGATATTAATTAAAGATAATATTTATAAAAATATATATTTAATGTATTATTTTTTTAATTCAATAAAAATAATTTTTTTAAAATAATAATTAAATAATTTTTAATTACTACATATAGACACTCGTTAATCGAATTCTAATACTATAACCAAAAAAATTATTAATGTAAAGAATTGGAAACTTTCTTTTTTTGGTTGAAGTAAATTTAAAAATTGACAAGTTCCTTCAAATTAAGACTTAAATAAATACAGAATTGCTATAATCATCTTCTAGATTTTCTTAATTTTAGATAGGATTTTACTAACAAGTGTTCTAAGAGTATTTTTTAAGGTTACTAAATATAGTAATATCTTCTATTAATACATTGAAAATGATGAATAAAGTTATCAACTTTTGCATTTAATACAATGTTATTATAATAAAAAATTTTGCCAATGAGTGTCCTAAGGGCATTCTTTAAGGTTACATATATAGTATTATCTTTATTTAATGCATTGCAAATGATGAATAAAGTTATCAATTATTATATTTAATACAATGTTATTACTATAAATAGTATATTAACTAATTTTAAATAGTACCCTTAAGGCACTCGTTAACAAAACCTTAAATAGTATATTAACTAACCTTAAACAGTACCTTAAGAACACTCGTTAGCAAAACCCAAATAGATAATGCCAACAAGGTTAATGAGTTCAAACCAAAATTATTTTATAATCAATGTAAACCAATTAATTACTTGTAATAATTAGACTTCAAATAGGAATTTCAAAAGACTAGCCGAATCTGATGCGGTTCGATTTATAAATAGGTATAATACTAATTTTATTGGGTAATTAGCAACATTTCCTTAATATTAAAATGAACACATCTCCTAGGATTGGAGGTTTTTTAATTGTTTGATTTAGAAAAGGTGATTCATTTTTTTTTTGTGTGGGATTACAAAAAGATAGGCTCTATTACAAATATTTATTACTTGATATTATAAGAAAAAGTATTTATTAGTACTATTTTATACCAATCCGATCCGAAAAGCAAATGACACATATTTATTGATACCAAGGAAAGAACATAGGACTAATTGAAATATTTTTAAAAAAATGTTAATCAATATCATTAGATATTGATTAAAGTGATATTTAAAAATATATATAATTATTAAAATAATAATTATTTTAGTAATTCATTAAAAATAATGCATTAAATATAAAAAAGTTATAATAGTAATTAAATAATTTTTGGCAAATGTTAACCAGTACATAGTGATATTGATTAAGGTAATATACATAAAGAAAAGTATAATTAATATATTATTATTATTATTTTTTTTTTGATATAGGCACAAATTAAACAAACCCATAATTCTTAATCAATATTTATAGAAATTGATTAATCGGACCCATAAAAAAATCATCTCTTTTTGTGGATAAAGAAAATCATCAATTTAGGATAAAGAATTAGTAGTATAATTAAGTATTACAAAATATATATGTCTTTTAAAATTTTATTATTTTAAAAATTATTAAAACTATTCACTTCTATAATAAAAACTACCTAAATAATTTTTTCTTTAAATTTAAAAAAGAAAAAGAAAACTCATATACATTGTGGTGTACTAAATTCTAGTATCAGGAATACCTGTTTTTTTGGTTGTAAGAATTGATTGAAAATTTAAAGAATAAATTGCAAGAACTATTTTGTAGTTTAAAACAAATGTAATTATTAGTATTCTGTTCGGTTAAGGTTAAAAGGAACAAATTTAGAAAAGAATTTAAATTCCAATATATAGAATATTAGTTCTTTATAGTTTTTAAAGGATTTTACTTGTATCGGATTAAAAATTTTAATTAAATTTTACTTGTACGGATTAATTATTATTATTTTTTTTTAAATGGAAAATTTTAAAGACAAATCTTACCAGCCTTATACGAAACGTAAATGATCCCTCCGTAGACGTGGGACCAATTTAGAGCTTGAAACGTGCACTTTAAAGAGCGATTACATCACATCAAATTTTCAAGAAAATAAATTAATCAACAATAATGGAATTTTACTCCTCCTTCTGCCTCTTAATTGGGGCCATTAATTGTGGAAGTATTAGTTTTTTGCTTTTTTTATAATTCTAACTTGGAAAGAAAAAAATATGAAAAGAATAAAATAATCGCATTGTGGTAAAATTTATAAATAATATTAATAATAATAATCTTGTACAAACTTTGAAAGTATTGTAAATATTTAAAATTTAAAAGAAAATAAAAAATATGATCAACAGAATATCATGGATCGAACCGAATGTTCGAGCTGAGTCTAGATATAATATTAACATCATACATATTTGTTCAAATCCAACTCGATCAACACAATTCAAAACTCAAATTTTATCAAAATCAATCTATATTTGAACAAATAATTCGATCCATAAATAGATCTAATAACCAATAAGTAGACTTGTCCAAGAATCAGACGAGTGACCGAATTGGATCGGGCCTAGATAGAGTTTTTTTTCAATTTAGGTCAAGCGAATTACTATTCATTTAATAAAAAATATTTTAAATTAAAATTTAATTATAAATATATATTAATATAAAAAATATTTTTTTAATATTTATAAACAGTAAAATAGATTTACAAATCGATTCAAATCAAATTTAAATAAATAAAAAAAATTCAAATCGCGATCCGACCATGAACCCAAGGAGATAAGTCATTGAGTTCTATTTTAAGCAAGTAGTTTGCTACATGATGTCTTGTCATCAAACCCTTTTTGAGCTGAAACAAGCAACCCATTAATTTTCTTCATCAATTTCCCAATAAAAACAACCCTTTTAAGCAAGGAATTGTCCCAAGAAAAATATTGGTTAGTCTAATCAGTTACTCCAAAATTAAATTTCCCTCAGGTTTGAGAGCTTCATATAATACATAGTTCAAAGTCACTATCTCTAGCATTCCATTTTTTTTTTACCACTCCATGATTAATTACGTAATTTTGGTATTAATCTTTACATAATGCCAGCTAATTAATTGTTGCAACCAGGCATTTAATGTATTAAAAGTTAGTTTTTTATATATTGACGATGAAATTTTTTTAATTACACAAGCAAGTTATGAGATTATCACATGTTTCATATTTTTCATTTTAATTTTTTTAATATATCGTAAAAGGTATGTGTCATTCTATTAATTTTACTTGTAAGATCTAAAAATTTATTAACGATGAATGAAATAATTTCTCAATATATTAATAAATGATAAAAAAATTGTTTTGATTTTTTTTTTCACAATTTTCGTACATATAAAAAAGTCTAAATCGGAGGAAGAGATTCGAAACTTGAACCATTAATCTTACAAATCTCTTATTATTGAGAATTGAGGGATTCAGTAGGCATTTCTCAAAAAAAAAAAAATTATTTTTATAATGAAGTAAAAAAGTAATCTACTGTATTTATTTTTAAGTTGAGATTTAAGAGAGATTTTTAATAGGTTAGGATAATTTTATCCTCTTCTATAACATAATTATCTTTTTTTAGTTTTTTAAGATTTTATATTTTTTTTTTATTTTTTTTAAATAATGTATTTAAAGGGGTTGGTCCGCACGTTCACTCGCGGGTCGACTTAAGATCTGTACCCGACCCATGTGAGAAAAAAATTATTTTATTAATTATTTTAGTTTTTTTAAATCATTTATTTAAAAGGGTTAGTCTATACGTTGACTCGCGAGTCGATTTAGGATCCGTACTCGACCCGCTCGGGAAATTTTAAAAAACAAATTATTAATTTATTAATTTATTTTTTAGTTTTTAGTTTTTTATTTTTATTTTTAAATGATGTATTTAAAGGGATTGGTCTGCATCTTGACTCGCGAATCGATTTAGGATTTGTACCCGACCAACACGAAGAAAAAAAGTTAAAAAAAAGAAAAAAAATTATTAATTATTTTTAAAAATTGTAAATTATGTATTTAAAGAGGTTGGTCCGCATGTTGATTCGAGATCGATTTAGGATCCATATCCGACCCGATCGGAAAAAAAATTATTTTATTAATTATTTTTAGTTTTTATTTTTTTTAAATAATGTATTTAAGGGGTTGGTTTGCACATTGACTCGAGGATCGATATAAGATCTGTACCTGATCCGCTAGAAAAAAAAAAGTAAAAGTAAAAGTAAAATTAAAATTTATTTTATTAATTACTTTTATTTTAATTCTAAATGGTATATTTAAAGGGTTGACCTATATATTCAGTCGTTGGTCAATTTAGGATATATAATCGACCTGCTTGAAAACAAATTTAAAAATATATATTTTATTAATTATTTTTAGTTTTTTATTAATTATTTTACTTTATTTTATTTATAAATGATGTATTTAAAGGGGTTGATCCGCACATTGACTTGCGGGTCGGTTTAGGATCCGTACCCGACCCGCACTGAAAAAAAAGTTAAAAAATAAATAAATAAATAAATAAATATATTTATTTATTTATTTAATTAGTTTATTATTTTATTTTTAAATAATGTATTTAAAAGGGTTAGTCCGCACGTTGACTCGCGAGTGGATTTAAGATTTGTACCCGATCAGCTCGGGAAAAAGTTGAACAACTAATTTTATTAATTATTTTTATTTTAAATGATGTATATAAAGGGCTTCGTCCGCACGTTGACTCGCGAGTCGATTTAGGATCCGAACCCGCCCGGCTCGAGGAAAAAGTTAAAAACAATTATTTTGTTAATTTTTTTTTTTATTTTAAATGATGTATTTAAAGGGGTAGGTTTGCACGTTGAGTTGTGGGTCGATTTAGGATCCGTATCCGATCCGCTCGGGAAAAAAAGTAAGAAAGTAAGGATAAAACGAAGTTGCTATTAACTTATATGAGAAATTCGATCATACGAGAGAATAAAATATAAACCAAAATTTTATTTTCTTATTTTTTAACTCCTATAAATAAAAATATACAACATACAATAAAGTCTAAATATTTATATATATATAACATTTGGAAATGCATTTATATTACGTAATTTATAAATAAATAATTATCATAAATTTAATTTTAATAATTAACAAAATATAATTATATTAATATTATTATAATTTGGAAATAAAATTTTAATAAATCATTTAATAAAATATAATTTATTATTATTAATTAATTAAAAAAAAATTAAAAATACATCGACGAAGTGAGATCTTTTCTAGTCAGAGTTAATAGTTAGGTTAAGCAGACATGGTTAGAATATATATATTTTTTCCCATTAATTTGCCAGAAATTGGAGAAAAAAGTTATGACTACTAGAGTTTGAATTTTCGCGTTGTTTCGGTTTTATTGTCATTAATCATACATTGAATACTATTATACATAAAAAATAACATGAATTTAGAGTTAAAATTGAATTAATGTGATAAACTATACAAAATATCCCAACTTGATTACAAATTTTAAAGTAAGGTATAGATATAAAATAGCACAAATATAACACGAATCTAATTCATTATATGTAAAAAAATTAATATGGAAATCTAAATTTAATTCATTTAGATTATATTGAAATTCATTATTTATATTCATATTAAGAAATAAAAAAATAAAAATAAATAAATCTAACAACTATTATACAATAACTCATAACTTATAATATCATTTAACATAATTTTTTTTTTACTATTTAATCATTATATTATTTTTTTTTATTTTGATGCAACACTAAAAGTTTTAAAAAATTTTACTTACATCGACCCATCTCATATTATTATTCAATATTTTTACCGATAATTTATCAATACAATATTTTTTTATTCAATAATAGAAAATAGAAAAATTAATATGACTTTATTTTTCAAAAAAATAAAGAACCAATCATTATACAACATGTGATACAAAATTAAGAGTTATTTGAATAATATCACACGAACATGACATGAAAAAATAACTAAAATACGACAAGAAAAAATAATATGACAACGACATGAATACACGAACGTGTCAAAATTTATATAAAACGAACTTGACACAAAATAGAGAATTATTTGAATAGTGTCAATTAGACCTGACAATTTCGGACACGAAACGAACATGAAAAAAATAACTATAACACAATATAACACGAAAAAAATAACACTAACACAACACGACGAATGTATCAAAATCTATCAACACGAAACAAAAAAATAACGTGACATAAAATTGAAAGTTATTTGAATAGTGCTAATTAGATCTGGCAATTTTGGACACGACACGAACACGAAAAAATAACTAAAGCGCAATACAACACAAAAAATAACACTAACACAACATGAATGCACTAATGTGTCAAAATCTATACATAACGTGTCAAAATTTATATATATGTAATACCCTTAATACGATTATAACAAAAAAAAATAATATAAAAACAACACATAATAAGTAAAAATAAAATTACAAAATTGTCCTTCAATTAAAAAGAAAATTATAAAATTGCCTCTGGATTGAGAGATCAATTAATCCCTCAATTAAGGAATAACTTTAATAGTACTGATAAATGTCCGCGTTTCACTACAGGCATGTTATCGAATTTGAATTGATATTTTGTAATAAATTTGAAAGATAAAAAAGCAAGAGGGGTAAAGATAATTTAAAAAAACAATAACTTCTATCCTTATACGACACTTGATATAAAATTGAGAGTTATTTAAATATAATCAATTAGATCCGGCAATTTCAGATATAACATAAATTATACGATACAAACATAACATGAGAAAAATAATTAAAACATGACATGACACAAAAAATAACATGAACACACACAAATACACGAATGTGTCAAAATCTACATAAAACGAATTATTAATGTGTCAAAATTTATATAAATATATAATATCTTGAATACGATTATAACAGAAAAATCAACACAAACATGATGAGCGTGACATAAATTTGGGAGTTATTTGAATAGTGTCAATTAAACTTGGCAATTTCGGACACAACATGATTATATAACACGAACACAACATGAAAAAGTAATTAAAATACGACATGAAAAATAACATGAACACGACAAAAATACACAAACGTGTCAAAATCTACATAAAATAAATTATTAACGTGTAAAAATTTATATTACACGATAAAATAACACGAATATGTTACGGACGTACAAATTTTCTCTAAATTGAATCATTATTACAAATTATGCAAAATATGGGATGAATTGAGACACGATATGAACACACACAATTTTCTCTAAATTGAACCACCATGACAAACTATACAAAATATTTGGATGAATTGAAACATGACATGAACACATGAAAAAAATAATTAAAATACGACACGACACGAAAATAACATGAACACAACACAAATACATGAACGTGTCAAAATCTACATAAAATGAATTATTAATATATAAAAATTTATATAAATTTATAATACTTTGAACACACAAAAAAACAACACGAATATGAAAAATAATATGAAGATAACGAATATCCGAACGTGTCAAAATCTACATAAAAGAAATTATTAACATGTAAAAATTATATAAATTTATAATATTTTGAACACACGAAAAATAACACGAACACGTCACTAATAGGCTAACGTGTCAAAATCTACATAAAACAAATTATTAACGTGTAAAAAATTATATAAATTTATAATATTTTGAACATAAAAAAAAAACGAATACAAAAAAAAAAACACGAACACACAATTTTTTTCTCTATTTTTTTCCTTTCCTTTCCTTTCTTTTTCCTTTCTTTTCTTTTTTTCCTTCTTAATATAAAAAAATACTCAAACTACCTCCAAAACCTCTTAATACCCATGCTTAGTTATCAACTAAGCATGGTTTCAAAATTTCAAATTCTTGACTCTCATGCAATGTTGGGATTACTTTTAATGTCGGTAATAGATAGATTGTATGTATATGATGATGAACTAGTGATCCAAATCAAAGCTAATTTTAGAATTAAAATTGTGAAATTATTATATATGCTTCTTATTTTATTTTTTTGATTATTTTCTTTTCTATTCTACCATAAAACCAAGAAAGCTAAGAATTAATATCCTTTTAGATGTTTTTCTGTTTCCCTATCCCAAGGTTGCTATGATAAGAAATTTGTTATACTTACATTGCAAGGAGTTAAGGTCCAACACCAATTCAAATTTAAGAGGTCGATTAATCTAGATTCATTAGTTATATCTTTCAATGTGAATGACATATATCCATAATTAATTTGGTTACATAAGACATATGCGGACAGACAGTTACCACAGCAGGCAGATGGATAGACTAGACGGGCAACCTTAAATTCTCCATGACTCCAAGTATAAAAATCGTGAAGTAAATCAAAAAGTCCGTAAGTTCTCCTTTCATCATCTTTTTTCTAACTACTTTATTGTTTGCTTTCTTGTCCTCAAAACCTTTGCTGATTTAAAAATCAAAGTACGTCTCGAAATACAAACTCCAACGTCCTTATGACATTTATCTTCATTTCAAATGCTATTCTACAACTCTTCAGACCTCCTTCTATAAGAAAAGCATCAACCAGCCCAAAAACCCTTCAACAAAATTCATTTAAAGTCTGATGATTAAAATGGCTTTTTCCCATGGTAGGACCAATAATTGAAACTTTATATTGAAGTCTGAAATTAATGTTATCAAAAGAATTCTTTTTCCTTGTGATTTTTTTTTTTTTTTAATTCCTAGATTGGGAGCTAAATTAAATGAATCAAAGGACAGTTGAACTACTCCATGGCTGGTGCTGGTCAAAAAAGGAAGAAGAAAATCCCACCGACCACTCACATGATATAATCTGAAATATTCAATAAACAATTTCTGCAGATACCTAAAATATTATTTTAATATTGACAAAAAAAATTTCATTACCAAACACCTAAAAGTATTATCTTATCTTCTCTTAAAATCTTGCACGTGGATTTTCTGGACAACTAAAACTAGTCGGTTGTTGAAAGAAAAAAAATGTTTGGTTCTGATTTTGTAGGGTTAAGTATTTATATGGTTTCTGAATTTATTATTTTGATATCTAAAAAATAAAAATTTATAATTAGATATTCAAACTTTACTTTCACAAAAATTTTATTTCAATTTCAAAAATAAAAAATTTAAGAATAAATATTTTTTTATTTTTTCAAAAATAAAATTTTTATTATTTTTATTTTTCTAAATTTTTTTAATTTTAAAATATATATATAAAAAAATAACATGGCACATGATGCATTTTATTGGCTAATTTTTGTCACACCACCATCTTGACTAATACGATTAGTTAATGGTGCAATTTGCCTAACATAAATAGAGTTTATATAACTAATTATGAATTTTTATTCTCTAAATATAAAACTGATAAAAGTATAATAATTGGGGGCCAAATGAGTATTTAACTCTTTTTTATTTTATAATAATTATTGTTACTACTCTTAGTCTTAATTAATTCTATCCCAGTGTTCATGTGTTTTTATTTATTTATTATTTTTTAATAATGTTTCAAATTGATCAATATTAATTAGTGAATATTTTTTCACACTTACACCCTTTTTAAAAAAATGCGAAAGTAAATAAAGAATGATGGGTTTAGTCTCCTTCATTACATTTATGTCGATTATTATTTGGTATATCTTTACTTTAATCATTGTCCAAAACATAATAATTTGAATTAATAAAACTATAAATTAAAGGGTTTTTTTTTTATTTAAAAAAAAATTTGAATTTTAATGATTCAAATTAAACATATAATTTGTCTCTAAACATCCTCGATTATCTTGAAAATGGAAGTAACAAAAAGGACTTAAACTTTATGTTTAGAGTTAATTATCTTAAATTGGACCTAATTATTATATTTTTTTATGAAATTACAATTACAAGAAAAATTAAAATTAAAATCATAATCAAAATATTATATCAATATAAAAAACATTAAATTAAATCAAATAAACAAATAAATCAATACATAATCGAATAAATCTAAAATAAAGTTGAACCAGCCTAATCATATATATATATAATATAAAAAGATACATTCTGACTGGGTAAGTTTTTGTTGATATAGACGCTTATATGGACACCCCTCTTAATGACACGTAAGATAAATATAAATAAAATTATATCTTATCAGCTTATAAAATATTAACATTCAAATTTAAAATTATTTTTTGAATTAGCATATGATAATGGATAACAACAAATAAAGATTCCTTTTTTACTTAAGTTAAAAACAGTTGATAAAGATAAAATTACAAATCTATTATTTTTTATTATTTTTAAAATTTAAAAAATATTATCATGCTAAAACTGTGCATATGAATTATATCTGTATTAGCAATGTACACACGGAATATTAATTAATTTGTAAAAAAATTCAAAATCTTTTTATTATTGTTCAGTATTAATTTATTATAATACGGGTAAAAGGATTTGTATTAATTTAATTATTTGTATAAATACTGGAAAATAAAAAAAATAAAAATTGAAAATTTTTACATAAAATTTAAATTCAAACATAACAAATTCATAATTTATCTTCTTTTTTTTTAATTTAATCATAGTTCTAAAAATATATATAATAAATTTTAAATCAAAATGGATTAGATTTGTTTTTTTTTTTCTATTTTGAATTAGAAAGATAAATTTAATTTTAAAATATCTTATCATTAGACCTTTTTAAATTCAAATTTAATTTAAAATTTAAATACATTAAAAAATAAATATATTTTTTAAACTATATCCTTATAAAATGTCATTGAAGGCTACCTCAATACATCCAAATGGTGGCTTGAATCTTGCTAAGGTGCTTGGTCGAGAAATTGATGTAACTAAAAGACAAATAGAAGAATCATATGTTGTAGTTCTAGAACCATATGATGAAGTTTTTTTTTTTTTTTTAAAGAGCAAATGTGTTTGATGATGTTTTTGTATTATTAATATCTTTTTGATGACGAATATGATATATTCTTTTAAAAAATATAGTCTTATTTTTTCTTTTTTAATTTAGTTTAAGATGAAATATTTGAAAATAGGTTTTAATTTTCGTATATAATGAAGTAAAAAGGGATTTGATTCTTATTTTCAATGATTTAATTCTTTCTTTATTGTAATATCTTTAATTTAATTTAATTAAATGTAACAAAAATATTGAGCAAGAGTTAGTATAAAAGTAAATTTTTGTTACTTTATTAAATATGTGACTTTCAATTTAAATATTATAAAAATATTTAATAAAATTTTCATATCTTTTTTCAAAGAAACTAGATCTTGCATTGCACTTTTGGGTGATTTTATTTGTCATGTTCTTCAATTCGTAATGTCGTTGTGGATTATAAAGCTATCATTTAATCTAAAATTATAAAGCTATCATTTAATCTAAATATCATTTAAATTTATCTTGATTTATTTACTAATGAGATTTTTAATATAAAAATATGTATTTTTTCTCTAGATTATTACGGTAAATTGGAAAAATGATAAAAAATAAAATAAAAATAAATTATTTTCTTTTTTTAATTCATACTAATTTTTATAATATATTAAAAAAGAATATAAAATTATTATAAAAAATTTAAAAAGTAATTTAAAGTTATAAAAATATAATAAAAAATTCCGTGCAACGCACGGGTTAAAAAAACTAGTTAATTAATATTATGGAATAACTTCAAATCTTAATAATAAATTTTTTTAATACAAAGGTAAAGCAGTATTATACTGTAAACAAATTATACAACACCTACAAAATAATGGAGAAACCTATTCCATAGTAAAAAAAAACATATATATTGGAAGTCGGAACCAAAACCAAATATATATATATATATATATTTTTATTTATTGATGAAGGATCCAATATCCAAAAGTACCCTAAATTCAAAAATATCCAACTCAAAATTAAATCACGTGAATTTAAATATGACAAGGTGTATTAATTCAACATCAAATATATATGCCACACCTAATTAAGTGACAATGTTTAAAAAAATTATCATATCTATTGTTAATAAAAAATTGTTAGGGTATATATTAAAAAAACAATAAATTTATATAAATAGTAATGATAGCACTTGTGAATAAAGCTGTTCATGGATAGGATCAGGTCAAGTCAGGCTCGGATAGAAAAAAAAATTTGCTTGTCCAAGGTCCGACTCGGTAGGTCGGAATTCGAAAAGTCAGTTTTCCTGTTTAAAAATATTTAAAAAATCATTTTTATATTAATATTTATATATTTTATAATTAAATTTATTTTTTATTTATTAAATAATAATCTGGATCAGTCTGGATAAAAAAAATCCTATTCAAGCTCAATTTAAATCGGACCGAATCTACTCTACTTATAAAATATTAAAAATTCATCGACGATATATCAAAAACGAACTCCAATATTATGCCTAACTGATGAGCAATATAACATCATATTTTAATTACATACTTTAATTTGATGGATGAAAAGCTTTCAAAATTAGGCCTATTTTGGTATATATAAGAAATAATTAGCATTAAATTGTATCTTGGAATAATATATTTTGTGTATATATATATATATATGTTTTAGGTATTATTTATATTAGATGCTATAATTGTTCTCAATTTCCATCATCTCATGATTTCTTCCCAACTCACAGCTTGCTGTCCATCATCTAAAAAGATAGTACAATAATCAAATTGCCACTTTTGTATGCTTTGTCCCTTATTCTAAGTTCAACTTACTAGTCTTAATTGTGGTCCCAAATTTATTTGCATGAATCAAATGTGATAAGCATATGGTCAAAATTCATGAAAAATTAAAAAGGAAAAGAAAAAAAAAAGGAGGTAGTGGGAATTGTCTAAGACAAGATGGCTATCAAATTCATTGGACAGGATAAGGTTACTAACATTATGGGGTAGCTCATTTGTTTAAGACATGTCTCCCATGATTCTATTTCTACCCCACAAGAGTTTGGTTAAACAGGTTTTTTTTGACAAAACCTAATTGAGTTTTATAATTCCCTTTTAGCATTGATGCAACTCAAAATTGTGGGCTTAACATTTTGAGATTTGTTCAAGAGATACCATAGTTTCAAGGGCTCTAGTCTAGACTTTTTTTTTTTTTTTTATGGAAATTAGGGTTATGAATTTATGTCATACAGTAAAATTTTTAGACTCTAGAAATAAAGTTAGTAGGGTAACATATATATACTTTAAGATATACAAAATAAAAGTGTGAAATGTGATAATTTCTTAACTCGCTTGTGAAATTAAAAATTTTCATCATTCATGTATCAGAATCGAACTCATATATTAAACCTTATATGACAATGTAATCCATAGATATCTTTTCCTTTAGTTGTGGGAAGTAATTGCTCATAGATAACTAAATCATGTGCCTAGAGTCTTGATATGTACTAATGAATCCATGATTTTCAATGGTTCACACCAACTACAGTTAGAAGATTGGGTTTGATAAGATTGGGGTATTATCAAAGTATGAAGAAGAAAGAGACTAAAGCAATGAGTCTAAATTGCTTAGAAATTCAATGATATTGCCAAAGAATGGACCCCAATTATCTTTAAACTTCAGGTGCTACTGTCTCCCAAGAGATTGGTTTGTCCAATCAAGACCTCCAAATATCACCCAAACATGTCAAAATTTGCCTTGTTTTCATAGTTTTGAATTGCTAGATTAATGGAACTTGAGTCACCATCTTTATAGCTACCATGTAATAGTTCCTTCTTGAACTCCTTAGTTTGCCACTCTTAGAAAATTTCTAGCTAGGTTCTTCTTGTTATAGCAAGCTAGGGCCCAATATTATTTCCATTTTTAAAAAAACCCCAAAAAATTGCAATACTAATGCTCAATTTCTTACATTTTTCATATTTTCCACTTCTTTTCAAGTTTATAAATATATATTACTAGGATTCATTAACTTCACATAATATATACATATATATATATATATATATGACATGAAGTCCTATTTATATAAGTAACATATATCTAAAAAATCACTATCTTTTTTATTTATTTTTAATATCACTTATATATGAAATTATTTAGGAATTGAAGGAAATAGTAAGCATGCAATCTAAAATTAATTGATAATAAGTGGAGAAATCCAACTTAAATATAAGATCACATGAAACTCAAGATTTAGTAGATAAGGGATAACACCACTTTAACATGCATCCAGTACATGTAGGCGAAGATAAAAGAGTTTATCACGTGACAAATTGGGAAGAGTTAACAAGCATGAATAACATGTAAGAACAACATAACAGAACCTGAATTCTGATATCATATTAAGCATCAAACTTAAAATCAAATGCTAATAGGTGAAGATGGCCAACTTGAATATAAAATCACAAAAAATCAAGATTTTAACAGATATGAAATAACACTATTTTAAAAGGAAAAAAACAATATATCTTTTTTTTTTTTTTATCTTGGCCATGGCATGTATATCTAAAATTGACAACCAAATCCATTTGATTCTTGAAGGCAATTAATTAAACAGACCTTTCTCTGTTGAATCTCAATCAATTATCTTGTGAAAGCTGCCTCTAACTCTCATTGATGAAAGGGATCAGATCAATACTTTACAATATTTCTATCTTTGTCAACAGCTAAGACATGGCCACATTGGCCAGCATCAATGTCAGGTTCATGAAGTGAACCCATCTTTAACTTGATTTAACAAGCAAAAACACTTGACCAAATTGATTTGGCAACTTTTTTTTTTCTTTCTTTCTTTTGAAGAGGCCAAGATCCTCATATTGATGCTGAATCTTGGTTTACTCTTTTTCTTTTTTAAGTTCCTTACATTTGATTGCACGTTTGCCTTAACCAAAACAGTGCATGAAAGTTCGGATAATTTTTTATTTTTTTTTTACAAAAGAAGTTGCAGTCGAGGGCAAGAGGTTGCAGATGCTGGGATTTAAACTCTAAACTTGTTGGATGCCACCTCTTAAAAATGACTGTATGAACCAACTGAGCAAAATTTTAAATTCGGAGCTATGATAATTTGATGTATTCACCAATACATCAAATACTAAAACAGTTGCTACTCTAGAAATGTGAGTTCAATCATGCCATGGGACTGTTCATTGGGTCATTTTTAGATCTTGAACACGATACGATTACACGATACAAGAAAAATAATTAAAATACGATACGAAAAAAATACGGACATGACACGAATATACGAATGTGTCAAAATCTGTATAACACAAATTATTAACACGTCAAAATTTATATAAATATAAATATCTTAAATACGATTATAACATAAAAAAATATAAATATACTATGAATACACGAATTACCAAATTTAATCATTCCTGTCAATAGCATGGCCACCTCAATATGTACTAAAACTCTGAAAACAACCTTTGCAGCCTAAGGATTTTGGGCCTGCATACCAGAATTCCTTTGTTGGATTTTAGGCCTTGATAGGTGATGTTGTGTTACTTAGAACTTAGAAGCTAATGTCGATCTTTACAAAATTAGATTTGCAATCTCACTTCTCTCTTCTTTTTTTGGTAAATTACGGGATTAATCATTAACTTTTGTGATTTTTTTTATTTTAATTATTTAACTATGAAAAATCTCTTGGCCAAAAATATATATATATATATAAAATCATGACTTGGTCATTAATATTAAAAATTGGATATGAAAAAAAAATACGTTTAGATCATTTAACTTTTCGGGAGTTTCTATTTTAATCATTCATTTTTTTTTTTTGAAAAATCACAATTTGATAATCAACGTTTGTAAAATTTATTAATATTTTGATTTTTATTGTCAATGTCTCACTATCAACATGACATTACAACGATTTGGTCATGACGTTTATGAATTTAATATAATAACTTATCTTATTATTTTTGTTATTTATATTAAAATATCTAGAGATAATACTCAAATAAACTCCCAAACTTTATAAAAAATTTAAACAAAATATTGATCTTTTATTACATGAAATTAAAGGTACGAACTTTTATAAAATAGATTTTAAAAAACAAAGAAAATAAAAAAAAAAAATTGATACAACTTAATTTTAAAAAATTCAAAAAAAAAAAATAACAAATAATTTATTTTTAAAAAAAGTCTTTTTTTTTTTTTTGCAAGATTAAGAGTAGTATAGAATGATTTTTTTATAGGTCAAAATTACCCTTCTTTAAAGTAGCTATGATTTAAATTTAAAATTATTTGAATATAAATATAATTAAAAATAAAAATTTATAAAGTTTATTTTTATTAAAAAAATTTATGTAAAAATTAAATTTTAATTAATTTTTTTTTTCAATTCCCGAAAATGATGAAATTTCCAACGAGTATATTTTTACAAGGGCTCGAAGGAGAGAAAATAAAAAGGAAAAAAAAAAGTAATTTATGATAATTTATGTAGTTAAGAGTTAATTTATTTTTTTTTAAATTGATTTTTTGAAAAAAAATAATTAATCTTTTATCAAAAACTTTTTATTTTTATTAAAAAAAATTCTTTTCTTTTTTTAAAATCTTATTTTATTAAGAGTTCATACATTTAATTTCATGTAATAAATGATCGAGAGCTTATTTATATGTTCTTATAAATGTTTGAGAATTTATCAAGTATTATCTCAAGATATTTCAATATAAATAACTAAAATAGTAAAATAAATTTTTATATCAAATTTTATAAACGTTGATGATCAACTTCTTGTAATACCGCGTCCACGTCAATGAGACATTGACATTTGACAATGAAAATCAAAATATTAATAAATCTAAAAAATATTAGTGATTAAATTGTGATTTTTTAAAAATTAGATGGCACAAATAGAAACTCCCAAAAAATTAAGTGATCCAAATGTGTAATTTATCCTTTTTTGATATCCGAAATTTATTTTTAAAAGAATTTATGTTCACATCAATAATGCCACTTAACATGTAAGATAATATGGCAATGCCACGTGGCGACTGTCAGATTACATGATAATTAGACCTGTTTAAGGGTCGGGTTATTCGCCTAAACCCGAAGGCCCGCCCATATTTATAAGGGTTTAGACAAAAATGTTAGACCCGAAATATGAGCTTGGGCAAAAAAAAGAGACCCATTTAGAAAATGGGTCGGGCCTTGGCTCCAACAATCAAGGCCCGAGCCCGGCCCGACATTTTTCTCATTTATATAATATTATATTTATATATATATATATGTAATTTATATGATATAAAAAATAAATATATATAATATTATAGTGTAAATATTTAAAAATATGTTAAGTTATCCATATTTTAGAATTTAATAAAAAAAAATTATTAAAATTGAATAATAAAAAAATATTTATTTAAATTTTTAAAAAAAATAATAATAATATGGGCGGGACTAAACGGGGTTGGATTATCCATTTACAAATATGGGCGGACATGGGCAAAATTTGAGGCCCATATTTCGAACCGGGCCGTGCTTGGGCAAACATATGTGATGTTGATACCTTACCTCGGCCTGACCCTAACCCAACCCGGCCCATGAGCACCTCTAGTTACAATGCTATACGACGATTATCAAACGACATGGCAATGCCACGTCAGCAAATTGTTAGCTTCTAATGGTTGATTGTTGAATGACAAAAATTACATTTCTAAAACATTAGTAACTAAATTATGATTTTTTATAATTAAGTGATCAAAATAATAAAAAAAATCGCGAAAACTTTAACGAATAAACATGTAGTTTACTTTTTTTTTTTTCCATTTATTTTCTCTCCTTCTCACCGTTGTAAAAATATACTCATTGGAAATTTCATCATTTTCGGGAATTGAAAAAAAAAATTTAATTAAAAATTAAATTTTACATTAAATCAAAAAAATGAATTTCCGACATAATTAATGTGTATTTCCAACGAAAATTTATCGTTAAAATACTCATACAATTTTTGAAGAAATAGTATTAGCAAGCTTAATTATTCCAACGGAATTTTTTTGAAGAAATATATGAAATTTTTGACAAATAATTCCGTCAAAAATAGCTTCTTTTTTTCCCCTTCGTATATATGATTTTGGACTACACAATGAGATAATCTTCCCATCTATTATCTATTACAATAATTAAAAACTATCCCCATAATAATTAATATAAAGCTTTGATTAGAGAAATTGAATCAATGTCCTCATGACAATACAGCAATGGCATTCCTCATTTTTAAGGTGCTTTGTGGGTATTTTAGTTATGGGATTCTTCTCGCTGTTTTTGGGGTATTTTGGTCTTTGTCTTTTTGGGGTATTTGGTCTTTGTCATACGGGTTATAGATTTGAACACAGCAATGCAGTCATTATTTTTTAAGGTGCTTTCTGGTATTTCGATTATAAAAATCTTTTAGGTGTTTTTGAGGTATTTGATCTTTAAAGCTTAATATATAATATAATCTATACTAACTATAAAAGTTATTCCCCAAACAATGAGAGTGCTCAATTGAAACTTTTGATTCATTGCTTAAGGGACAATTAAGCATAGACATTAAGGGGGTTGGGGATTAATTTGGATATTTTCAATTTTAATGAAGAAGGAAAGAAAGTAAAAAAAAGGGTCTAATTATGCTATCGATCCTTGTACTTATACAAAATTTAAAATTTAGTCCCTGTACTATAATTTATATAAATTTAATTCTCTTATTATATTGATTTAGAAATTCTGATCTAATTGATAACGGTGTTATCTTTTTTCCGTTTAAAATGCTGACGTGGACGTTGACTTTGTTGACGTGATGAGCTAAGTCATCAAAACTTCTAGCCAATTGATGACGTTGACTTTTTTTCCATGTGGTTTACTAATAAATCGTGTTATTAGTCCCTATACTTAAGCAAAAATGCAGATGTAGTCCCTCTACAATGATTTCAACCTTATTTTTTAAGATTTCAAATTTTGATCCAATCTTAAAAATATTAAAAAATTATTAAAATTATTCACATTATTAAAAAAATTATTATTGAAATAATTATATTATTATATTAAATAATATTTATTATTTCAATAATAAAATAGATTATTTTTTGCTAGTATTAATATTTATAATTAAAATATAAAAAATTTATGTTCAATAATATTCAAGAAATATTTAAAATTAAAATATTAAAGACTTTTATTTTAACTTTTTTAAATGTTTTTTAATTAAAATTAAATAAAGTAATTTTTATTAAAATAATAATATATCGTGTTGGATCAAGTTAAGTTCAGACATAAAAATCATGTTCAAGATATGATTCGAGTCAAATTAAATTCATGGGTTTGGTGAGTACACTATAGTTCTTTTCTAAAAATTATGAAAAATATTTTTTTGCGAAATAGATAGAGTCTTAAACAAATTCCATTTTTCACTATTAAATGTGCTGGCGTTAGAGGTGTTCATGGATTGGGCCGGGTCCTGGTCCAAATTTTTTCTAGGCATAATGACAAATTTAGCCCTCGAACTATACCAATTGAGTCATTTCGGCCCATAACCTTTTTTTTAATCACTTTAGCCCTTATGTTATTATTTTAAGTCAATTTAGCCTAAATTTAATGAAAACGTTACTTTTTGGTCAATTTTATATCAATTTTTTGTTTATTTTTGGTTTTTTTTTTTTATCTATTTCTTATAAAATTAGCCTAAATTTAACGAGTTTGTTAGTCTTATACTCGTACGTTATCAATTTTCGTTTAATTTATACGATATCGACGAAAATAATAGATTGAGGGCCAAATTGACTCAAAAAAAGTATAATGGCCAAAATGATTTTAGCTGCATACTTCGAGGTCCAAATTTGTCATTATGCATTTTTTCTATAACTTTTACCCAAGCCCAGCCCGAGCTGACCCGTAAGCTCGAAATACTGTTTAAAAAATATTAAAAAAATTGTTTTTATATTAATATTTTTATAATTTAAATCATTATAAAGAGATAATTTTTTTAAAAATATATAAATATTAATATAAAAATAATTTTTTATAAAATATAAAATATTTAAATATAATTATAAAAATATATAAATATTAATACTAACAAAAAATAATATTTTTTATTTTTTAAATAATAAATGTTATTTAATATAATAATGTTATTATTTCAATAATAATATTTTTAATAATGTGAATATTTTTATAATTGGATCGAAATTGAAAATCTTGATAAATATAGGTACAAAATTTTCTTAAAATCATTGTAGAAGGATTAAATTTGCATTTTTGCATAAGTACAGAGACTAATAACACCATTTATTAGTAAGTCACGTGAAAAAAAAATTCCACATCATCAATTGGCAAAAAAACATGCTGACTAAGCTCGCCACATCAGCAAAGTCAATGCCACACCAGCAAGTCAACGTCCACGTCAGCGTTTTAAACAAAATAAAAATAACATCGTTATCAATTGGACCAGAATTTTTAAATTAATATAGAAAGAGGATTCAATTTATATAAATTATAGTAGAGGGACTAAATTTTAAATTTTGAATCAGTACAAGAACCGATAGCATAATTAGTCTAAAAAGAAAAGGAAAGGAAAAAGAAAGGATAGAGAAAAAATTGTGTGTTCGTGTCGTTTTTGTGTTCGTGTAATTTGTTTATATGTTCAAAATATTATAAATTTGTACAATTTTACAAATTAATAATTCGTTTTATGTAGATTTTGACACGTTCGCGTATTCGTGTTATTTTTTCATGTGTTCAAAATATTATAAATTTATATAATTTTTACACGTTAATAATTCATTTTATATAGATTTTGACACGTTCAGGTATTCGTTCGTGATCATATTATTTTTCGTGTTCGTGTTATTTTTTTCATGTATTCAATGTATTATAAATTTTTACATATTAATAATTCGTTTTATGCAGATTTTGACACGTTCGTGTATTTGTGTTGTGTTCATGTTATTTTCGTGTCATGTCGTATTTTAATTATTTTTTTATGTGTTTGTGTCGTGTTTCAATTCATCCAAATATTTTGCATAGTTTGTCACGGTGATTCAATTTAGAGAAAATTTTGTATATTCATGTCTCAATTCATCTTATATTTTGCATAATTTGTCATAATAATTTAATTTAGAGAAAAATATATTCTTAACATGTTCGTGTTATTTTATCGTGTGTTTAATGTATTATAAATTTTTACACGTTAATAATTCAGTTTATGTAGATTTGACACGTTTGTGTATTTGTGTCTTGTTCATGTTATTTTTCGTGTCGTATTTTAATTATATTTTTTTTCATGTTGTATCTGAAATTGTCAAGTCTAATTGGCATATTCAAATAACTCTCAATTTTATGTCGCGTGTTGTCATGTTCATGTTGTTTTTTCTGTCATAATCGTATTCAATGTATTATATATTTATATAAATTTTGATACGTTAATAATTCGTTTTACGTAGATTTTGACACGTTCGTGTATTTATGTCGTGTTCATGTTCTTTTTCATGTCATGTCGTGCTTTAATTATTTTTCTCATATTATGTTCATGTCTTAAAACTATATTGTGTCTGAAATTGTTGGATCTAATTGATCATATTTGAATAACTTCCAATTTTATATTATGTATCGTATAAGAATAAAAGTTATTATTTTTTTAAATTATTTTTACTCTTACTTTTTTATATTTTAAATTTATTATAAAATATCAATTCATATTCGATAACATACCCGCAATGAAATACGGGCATTTATCTAATATCTTATAAATTCTACCCACTTTGATAAATTCATGATCATCCACGATATTTTTCTAGAAGAACTTAAGCTGGAGTAATTACTGAAGATAAAGAGCTCAAAATAATGGTGCTTAATTCCACCATATGGTGGGGGGCAAAGAAATGTGTATATACAAAAGGCTGACAAAAAAATTACGAAAGAAGAAATAATAAATTTACATGTGTAATTCAACCACACATGAGTAATATGTCGAGGTTTGACTATTTTTTTTTTATTGAGATTCAAATCGATTTGAAATTTTATATTATTATTTAAAATAATATTAAAATATTTTTATATTAATATTTATAATTAAATTTAAATTAAAAATATATATTTTTTGATGAACAGTAATTCTAATTAGATTTGACTAATCTAAATTAAAAATATATTTATTCAAATTTGACTCGAATTAAATTTGTGAGTCAGATTAATAGCACGATCTTTAAATAAGTTAATATATGAAAAAGTAGTAGCGAATACAAGACAAAACAGGAAAGTCCAACTATTTTGGCCACCGTTGATTATAGCACTAAAAGGCTAAACTAAATTTTATAAAAAAAATTGCTAGTTTAATGACATTAATTAAGATAATATTTAATAATTTTTCTAAAGTCAGTATAAATAATTTATTCAATGTAATTATCTTTTTAAAAATAAACATTGGTTAACTGATAACTCGTATAATTATATAGTTTTTAGTTATGTTTTATTAATGTTTTGTGTCAAATACGAGTTATTATTGTTTAGTCTAATTGTGTTTATGATCTTTTATATTTTTATGTATTTTGGTGTTTTTCACAAGTTTCTTTGAGTGATTTCAGATTACTAGAATTAAGGGCAAATCCAGTTCAGTTTCAGTTCCGACACCTTTTGCCATATCAGCTATATCTCGAGTTTCACTGAAGAAATAAGGCTGAAATTTGTAGCCATGCAAAGCTAAGAGGCATATCTATCTTTTTCATGTTTTACACTTCTTAAAACGGAGTCGTTTTCCCTAGCGAAATCGACCATCAAGTTGGCTGATGTGCAATGACGTCTGTGCTGACATGTTTTCGTATTATGCCCATATCTTCTTATCCACATCAGCAAATGAGCTGATTTCAACGGCTATGGTTCCGTAACTGATAGGGGAACCTTTGTCTAGAAGACCATGTGATCCGATCAGGCCTCCAATATTGAAGAAATCGACCATCAAGGTGGCTGATGTGCAATGACGTCTGTGCTGACATGTTTTCGTATTTTGCCCATATCTGCTTAACCACATCAGCAAATGATCTGATTCCAACGGCTATGGTTCCGTAACTGATAGGGGAACCTTTTTCTAGAAGACCATGTGATCAGATAAGGCCTCCAATATTGACGAAATCGACCATCAAGTTGGCTGATCAAAATCGTCATATACCTACCTTTGAAATTTGTAAAGCTTGTCTCTTGTCATTTAGCCCTCCAAAATGTGTATAAATAGAGGGCCTTGGATGATTGTAAGGGATCATATTGTAGATTGGTAGGATATTAGCCATTTTAACAAAATTCTCTAAGTTTTCTTCTTCTTTCTTTTCTCTAGTTTTCTTTTTCTTTAGAAAGAGCAAGAGGTTGGATAATTAATATTCTTCTTCTTCTTCTTTCTTTCTTTTATTTTCTTCCTAGATTCTATTTAATTTTATGTTTATAATGCCTATGCTAGGCTAAACTTCTATTTGGTTAAGGGTGATTTCAAAGCCCTAGACATGTTTTGTGATTGATTTTCAGATTCTATCTATCATTAATTTTCTATCAAAGTTGCTTATGTTCTTCTACAAGAATTGTTCATGATGTTGTCTTGATTTATTTAGGTGTACAACTAGATAGATCTTGATAATTATCTATTGCTAGTCTAGGAGTCTTGATCCGTGTAATTGTCTTGATTTCCTATTCATAAGTGGCAATTTGTGATTAATGATTATGGTCAAGTTTTCAATAATTGCAAAGTGGAACATAACCTAAGTTGAACAATCCGAGCTTATGTGTTTGTTGCTTAGATCAACCTATCTTTCTCATCATAAAGCTGCCATTAAATTGAATTTAGAGAGCTTATTCTAGGTTGTTTGATGGTTAGAGATTAAATAGAGAGCTTGTTCTATTTAACGACAAACTAAGGAAAGATTGGGATAACAGAGCTTGTTGTTATCTACGGTTGTTAACTTTGATAGTTGGTTGATATTGATAGATCTGAAATTGATTCTTAATGATGTCTAGTGGTGGAGAATGAAACCTTAACCATATTTTTCATATTTGATTCTTCTTACTTACTTGTTTTCTTACTTTTCTAGTTTGCTTATTTTTAAAAGTATATTTATTTTTATTGGCTGGTTATACCGCCTAATTTAGTATATATATTTTTATTGGCTGGTTATACCGCCTAATTTAGTATATATATTTTTATTGGCTGGTTATACCGCCTAATTTAGTATATATATTTTTATTGGCTGGTTATACCGCCTTGCATCTTATTCTTATTATTTACTTTAGTTTAAATCTGGCTTCAAAAACCCCTTTTCTTTTATAGTTTTCTTTGAACGTAAGTTATAAACTAATAACTCATAGATTAAAACCCAATCCCTGAGGACTCGACCCTTGCTAATCATTATACTTACAATTGATCTTTTTAGTGCAAGGTTAAATAAGATACACTCTTTTGGGTGCATCAAAATTTTTGGCGCCGTTGCCGGGGATTGCTTTCTTTAGTTTATTAGTTTATTGGTTTATTCTTATTTTCTGTTCTAATTATTTACTTTCTTATTTTTTTTTTTTAGTGAATGTTCCAAGCTCCCGAAAAAGACTTACGACTTAGAAAAATTCGGGAATTTATAACTTCTCACCAACAACCAATCGAGGAGTTGATCCAAAACATCCAAGAGAAGCAAGGAGAGATGGCAGCAGCTGACAACCGAACTCTCAAGGAGCTAGCCGCTCCGGACTTGGGTCAACAACCATTATGCATTGAATATGCTAATCTTGAGGTAGCTTTTGAATTAAAATCTGGTTTGATTCACCTTCTCCCAACTTTTCATGGTTTTGCAGGAGAGGATCCAAATAAGCACCTCAAGGAATTCCATGTAGTTTGCTCAAGCATGAGACCAACAGGGGTCACGGAAGAGCAAGTTAAGTTGAGAGCCTTCCCATTCTCTCTAGCTGATTCAGCAAAGGAATGGCTCTACTATCTACCATCCGGGACCATCACTACATGGAATGATTTGAAGAAAGCATTCTTGGAAAGGTATTTCCCAGCATCTAAGGCTGCCAACATTAGGAAAGAGATATGTGGGATTCGGCAATACAACGGAGAGTCCTTATATGAATATTGGGAGAGGTTCAAGAAACTTTGTGCATCATGTCCACACCATCAGATAAGTGAACAACTTCTCATCCAATACTTCTATGAAGGTCTCATGCCCATGGAGAGAAGTATGATAGATGCCGTTAGTGGGGGAGCTCTAGTTGATAAGACTCCCAGGGCTGCTAGAACATTAATCTCCAACATGGCAGCCAATTCTCAACAGTTCTCAATGAGACAAGATCCACCACCACAACCCAAGAGAGTTAATGAGGTAAGTATATCATCCCTTGAACAAAAATTTGATAAACTGACTTCTCTTGTTCAACAATTGGCTGTAGGTAAAATACAACAAATAAAGGCTTGTGGCATATGTTCAAACATAGGGCACCAAACTGATATGTGTCCAACACTTCAAGAGGATACCAACGAACATGTGAATGCCATGGGTGGATTTCAGAACCAATCAAGGAAATATGATCCCTACTCAAACACTTACAATCCAGGATGGAGGGATCATCCAAACTTCAATTATGGAGGGAACCAATCACAAACTATTCCTCCACCATTTGACCACAGGCCACCGGGTTTTCAGCAAAGAGTGCAACAACCATACCAAACCCGACAACAACTACCACCCACCCAAAATTCAGGTACTTCTCTTGAAGATCTTGTTAAAGCTCTTTCTACTCAAATGCCTCAAACTCCAATACTTATTGTTGAAATTTTTGATGTATGGGGCATGGATTTCATGGGACCTTTTCCTCCTTCTTTTGGTAATCTTTATATTTTACTTGCCGTTGATTATGTTTCAAAGTGGGTGGAAGCAAAATCCACTAGGACTAATGACTCTAAAGTTGTTTCAGATTTTGTCAAGACTAACATCTTTTCTAGGTTTGGAACGCCAAAGGCCATAATCAGCGATAGAGGTACTCACTTTTGCAATAGGACTATGGAAGCACTTTTGAGGAAGTATAACATCACACACAAGGTCTCCACCTCATATCATCCTCAAACTAGTGGGCAAGCTGAAGTGTCAAACCGAGAAGTTAAGTCCATCCTTGAAAAGACAGTTAATCCAAATAGGAAGGATTGGAGTTCACGACTTGATGATGCACTTTGGGCTTATAGGACAGCATATAAGACACCCATTGGTATGTCTCCTTATCGACTTGTTTATGGTAAGCCTTGTCATCTTCCGGTTGAATTGGAACATAAATCATATTGGGCTATCAAACAATGCAACATGGAGATGGATGAGATAGGAAAGAAAAGAAAACTTGACCTACAAGAATTAGAGGAGATAAGGAATGATGCCTATCAGAATTCTAGGATTTACAAGGAAAAAACTAAGGCATTCCATGACAAGATGATATCAAGAAAAGAATTTGTTGTTGGACAAAAAGTTCTTCTCTTCCATTCACGCCTTAAGTTATATCCAGGTAAGTTACGTTCTCGTTGGGTTGGACCTTTTGTTATTACTAATGTATTTACTCATGGTGCAGTTGAAATCCAAAGCCCGAAAACAGATAAGGCATTCAAAGTGAATGGTCATAGATTGAAGCCTTACTATGAGAACTTTCCAATACAAGATGTGGAGGAGTTTCCACTTTTTGAGCCAAAGTATGTTGAATAATAATGGCATGGGTCTAAGTCAAGCTGAGGACAATAAACCAAGCGCTTCTTGGAGAGGCAACCCAAAAGGATGGAGAGCATCTATTATATCAGATTTGCATATTCCTTACTCTCCATCATTCTATCTTTTATTGTTTTTCTTTTCTTTTGTTTAATAGTTCTTTTCTCTTACATATAATTCTTGCATTGGGGGATAATAGCATTACATTGAGGACAATGTAAAAATTATGTGTGGGGGGAAGAATTTAGGATTTTATTTAGAGTGTTTTGTTTTTGAGTCTTTTTATGTTGTTTTTCTTTTTGATCCTTGTTTTGAAAATAACTAGATGTAAATATAATTTTTTTTTTTAACCCCGGTTAAATGGCGGATAACGGTACTCCGTGATTATTTAAATCGGTTCCATCAGCTACCCACAAAACTGATATTGTATATAAATTTCTCTTCCAATTTCTCTTTCAATTTTTTTTTTTCATTTTTTTTTCAGGATGGATGATATTCTCACAAGATTGCAGAAACGATTTCCTCCTTTTCCTCGAAATATTTTACTGAAGCTTTACCAAGTTCGACTTGAAAGATTAAGAATGCTTATGCGCAAAGGGATTCCTGACGACATACGTTGGATAATTGAAGCCAAGGTACGTGAAGATGAATATCTTCCTGTTTTGCATTTACCAGGTACAGGTAGAAGCACTTTTGCAAAGAAGCGACGAGCAAAGCGCATGAGTTCAAATTGCCACAAATGTGCACGATGGACGTGTAACGGTAAATGTCGTTCTATTGGGATTCCGTCCTCTAATCGAGATGATAAAATTGAATTCATTAAGGATGGACTGAGTAAGGAGAATTTGGGTAATATCCAACTTTCTCTTGAGACGCATCCTAGTGGAGACGTACAAAGAGAAATTCTTGATTTATGGCCGCAATTCCAAAGGGAATGGCAACATCTTGGGAATCTGATGTTAAAAGACCCTGTTTGCCAGCTTGTAAGAAAACTGGATGGGAAGCATATCCTCGACTCATAGAAGGCGTTTAAGCCGTTTCTGGACGTAAAACCAGAGGAAGATGTGAGCCACAATCACAACTACAATAAATGACTTCTCAGCTTTTGGTTTGATTTGCAATAACTTTATTTTGGTTTAATTTACGTGTTGTTCGATTTGTGTAACTATTCTCGTTTTTTTTTTTTATTTGTCTTTTACGGTTGATTTTTTCTTCTCTTTTTGATTTTCTTCCTGAAATCACGCAAAAATCTTTTGTTAGGTTAACATTTTCTTCTGACAGGTCAGATACACTTTCGGCGACATTATTACTCTTGTCTGATTCACTACTGAGTCCTCTATATATTACACCATGTACTCATTCTCTTTCAGGCACTCGAAGAAAAAAAAAATGGAAAGTACTTCATCCCAGCGCATTAAAAAAATTTGTGTCTTTGGAGGTGCTTATCCAGGAAAAAATAACATATTCGCTGATGAAGCCATAAGAGTTGGAGTAATACTTGCCCAACAAAAGATCCACTTGATTTATGGAGGCGGTAGTACGGGTTTAATGGGAGCAGTCGCTACAGCAGCACACGCCGGAGGAAGTCCAGTTCTAGGAATCGTGCCAAAACTATTCACAAGTTTTTGTGGACCTACCGTGGGTAAGGAAATACAAGTCTGGAGTGTCCCTGAACGGATAACAATCATGTACCATTCTGCCGATGCATTCATTGCTTTACCAGGAGGTCTGGGTACATTGGAAGAAATAGCTTGCGTGGCTTCTTGGTCATCTTTGGTCACAAATAAGAAACCCATTGGTTTGCTTAATATTAATGGTTATTTTAGTAATTTGCTTTTATATTTAGATAATGCTGTGGATAATGGATTCATGTTTTCAGAGGCAAGGAGAACCATAATTTCTGCTACAACCATTGAAGATTTACTTAAAAAGCTCCAAGCTTATGAGTGTTTATCTGCTACGGTTGTTTCGCAAACGCTCGGAAAAAGAAAAAGAGATATGGACGAGCAAGGAGTGGATTGCACTTTGTCTTTGTGACATTATCTAACATTTTGCTTGTTGTGTCTCAGTTATAATAAGTGGTTAGCAACCTCTGCAGGTAATATCTCCTAAATTCTACCTTTAAAATTTGACATTGGGGACAATGTCATATTTTAGTAGGGGGTAAGGGACATATTTTGCTAATCTAAAAAAAAAAAAAAAAAAAAAAAAAAAAATTTTAAGAAGTATTCATTCTGAACAAGGTCTGAGTAAGGGAGACTTGAGACATACCTTGTCAGTTTGATTTCTTCTTTTCAAAAAAAAAAAAAAAATAGAGTTTGTTGTGTTTTAAGCAATTTAGAAGTATTCATTCTGAACAAGGTCTGAGTAAGGGAGACTTGAGACATACCTTGTCAGTTTGATTTTAATCTTTTTATGTTTACTTGTTAATTTTTGTTTAGTATTTTAGGATTATTTAGGTTGCATGAGTTTGTTTTGTTTTGAGTCTTAGTTGTTCCTATTCTTATGTTATTAGTTCTTTTCCCTTACACATGATTCTTTCATTTGTGTTAATAGACTTGCATTGAGGACAATGTAAGAATTAAGTGTGGGGGGAATGATTTAGGATTTCTTTTATTTTTGTCTACTATTTTTTTTTTTTTTATGAGTCTTTATTATTATTATTATTTTTAGTGTGTTTTAGTTCCTTTTTAATACAATGATGAGATATGAATTGCATAGGTCTAAACTGGTTATTAGTGAGAAGATTTTCATGAGAATTGAGCTTGATGTCAACCTTTTTATGAGCCAATGTTAATATGATATGTTGATTGAGAAAGAAGCATGTTTAGACTTAATCTGACTTGTATAATCATCCTTGTGAGTTTTTGAGCCTATAATGATTGATGCATTATACAAATCAATCTAATTTCTTTCTTGAGTGCTCTTATGATTACATGATTCTCTAGAACTTGCTTTAAACCGTTTGAGACTATATTGATACATGTGACAACATGAATATGATAGAGGCATTAGGATTTTTAGCCAGAGCCAAACAGCCATCCCTTATTGATGTTCCAAGAGAACACACCCTTAGTGAACCAATTTGAGCCTACATTGAATAAGCTATCTCTTTGGTAACCATAACTTGTCCCTAACCTAAATATACTTATATCTTTACCTTTGTTCCAAAGATGAATTAGCATGTTTTGAGACAAGTTGCAAAGACAAGGGATATTTTTAGTTAAAAATTTGGGTTAGAAACAAGAAATAAGTGTGGGGGGGAAAGAAAAGAAAAGTCAAGAGAAAAAGAAATGAAATACTGGCAAATACATTCCTATGTAAAAAAAAAATATATGAATCATCTCTTGAATTTGTGGAAAAAGAAAAAGATGTTACAAAGTCGTTTAGAATGAAGAAAAGGCCCAACATGAATATCCGGCCTAGGTGACTATGTACTTGTAAAGAGTTTTGAGAAGTTTCTTTGTATGATCTTTTTATGTCTCTAAACTTTATGAACTCTTTGGAACCTTTGTGATATCTTTATCCTTTTGTTCTTCAACCACATTACAAACCCCTTGGCCCCATTACAACCTTGATTAAAGACCTCTTGATTCATGAAGTTGTATGATCTAAATAGTGGAGAATATGTGGACAAGCAAGAATATGGTAGAACTGTTTTCATGAGATTGATTGAGTGTAAACACTTCACCACTACTTTAAAGAGTGAAAATCATGAGGGTATCCCATGTGAGAAATTGAGATTAAATTTGAACATGCAATATTTTGATTGAGATATGTTATGCTAATATTGGCTTAACTCAAACAATTTACATTCAAGCATGATTTTTTGTGAAATTCTTTAAGCTATTGATTAGTTTATAAGACTTGTTCAAATATTGTCTCTAATTTGTATTGAAAGGATTAGGAGTAAATATTTTTAGTATATGCAGTTTATTTATATTTTAGTTTTTCAATGTTTGTGGGTATCGTTCTAGTAAACCCTCACGAGACTAAACTCGTCCACTAGGGACACCTAGGGGTTTAAAGGCTTGTGTCACATGCTAAGTGCCACCGTGATTTCCTACGAAAATGGATTAGATTAGATTTTCTTATTTTATTTTTATTGAGTCGTTGCTAGGGACTAGCAACAATCTAAGTGTGGGGGTGTGATAACTCGTATAATTATATAGTTTTTAGTTATGTTTTATTAATGTTTTGTGTCAAATACGAGTTATTATTGTTTAGTCTAATTGTGTTTATGATCTTTTATATTTTTATGTATTTTGGTGTTTTTCACAAGTTTCTTTGAGTGATTTCAGATTACTAGAATTAAGGGCAAATCCAGTTCAGTTTCAGTTCCGACACCTTTTGCCATATCAGCTATATCTCGAGTTTCACTGAAGAAATAAGGCTGAAATTTGTAGCCATGCAAAGCTAAGAGGCATATCTATCTTTTTCATGTTTTACACTTCTTAAAACGGAGTCGTTTTCCCTAGCGAAATCGACCATCAAGTTGGCTGATGTGCAATGACGTCTGTGCTGACATGTTTTCGTATTATGCCCATATCTTCTTATCCACATCAGCAAATGAGCTGATTTCAACGGCTATGGTTCCGTAACTGATAGGGGAACCTTTGTCTAGAAGACCATGTGATCCGATCAGGCCTCCAATATTGAAGAAATCGACCATCAAGGTGGCTGATGTGCAATGACGTCTGTGCTGACATGTTTTCGTATTTTGCCCATATCTGCTTAACCACATCAGCAAATGAGCTGATTCCACCGGCTATGGTTCCGTAACTGATAGGGGAACCTTTTTCTAGAAGACCATGTGATCAGATAAGGCCTCCAATATTGACGAAATCGACCATCAAGTTGGCTGATCAAAATCGTCATATACCTACCTTTGAAATTTGTAAAGCTTGTCTCTTGTCATTTAGCCCTCCAAAATGTGTATAAATAGAGGGCCTTGGATGATTGTAAGGGATCATATTGTAGATTGGTAGGATATTAGCCATTTTAACAAAATTCTCTAAGTTTTCTTCTTCTTTCTTTTCTCTAGTTTTCTTTTTCTTTAGAAAGAGCAAGAGGTTGGATAATTAATATTCTTCTTCTTCTTCTTTCTTTCTTTTATTTTCTTCCTAGATTCTATTTAATTTTATGTTTATAATGCCTATGCTAGGCTAAACTTCTATTTGGTTAAGGGTGATTTCAAAGCCCTAGACATGTTTTGTGATTGATTTTCAGATTCTATCTATCATTAATTTTCTATCAAAGTTGCTTATGTTCTTCTACAAGAATTGTTCATGATGTTGTCTTGATTTATTTAGGTGTACAACTAGATAGATCTTGATAATTATCTATTGCTAGTCTAGGAGTCTTGATCCGTGTAATTGTCTTGATTTCCTATTCATAAGTGGCAATTTGTGATTAATGATTATGGTCAAGTTTTCAATAATTGCAAAGTGGAACATAACCTAAGTTGAACAATCCGAGCTTATGTGTTTGTTGCTTAGATCAACCTATCTTTCTCATCATAAAGCTGCCATTAAATTGAATTTAGAGAGCTTATTCTAGGTTGTTTGATGGTTAGAGATTAAATAGAGAGCTTGTTCTATTTAACGACAAACTAAGGAAAGATTGGGATAACAGAGCTTGTTGTTATCTACGGTTGTTAACTTTGATAGTTGGTTGATATTGATAGATCTGAAATTGATTCTTAATGATGTCTAGTGGTGGAGAATGAAACCTTAACCATATTTTTCATATTTGATTCTTCTTACTTACTTGTTTTCTTACTTTTCTAGTTTGCTTATTTTTAAAAGTATATTTATTTTTATTGGCTGGTTATACCGCCTAATTTAGTATATATATTTTTATTGGCTGGTTATACCGCCTAATTTAGTATATATATTTTTATTGGCTGGTTATACCGCCTTGCATCTTATTCTTATTATTTACTTTAGTTTAAATCTGGCTTCAAAAACCCCTTTTCTTTTATAGTTTTCTTTGAACGTAAGTTATAAACTAATAACTCATAGATTAAAACCCAATCCCTGAGGACTCGACCCTTGCTAATCATTATACTTACAATTGATCTTTTTAGTGCAAGGTTAAATAAGATACACTCTTTTGGGTGCATCATTAACCGAATTCATTTTATATTATTCGTTTACTTGATTTACATATTCAAGCTTAGTTAAACTCGAATTGAATTTACTTGATTTTCAAGCTCTAGTTAAACTCGAATTAAATCTTTTCATATGTAAATTTTTTGTATAAATTAAATTTAATAAATAATAATAAAATTTCAAAATAATATATAATAATAAAGAAAACCTTACCAACGACCCAATGAGTATTAACCCTAAGAAAACGCTGCCCTGTGTATTTTTTATTTTTATACCATCCTGCCATTAACTCCCGTAGCAATTCCCATTTCTGCACCAAATCAAAAAAAATAAAAATAAAAATTAAATGGTCTTCACTGCTTAAAAACCCTAATTATTACGTAGAAATTTATAGTAATTTATAATTCTTCATGGGTTGCTCTTCTTCTCTCCCAGGTAAAATCCCTATCCAATTACCTTAAATTTTTTTTTTTCAATTCTTTTTGGGGTTTTTAGTTTCTAGGATTTTACACAATTCATTTGTAAATGACTATTTGGTCTTTGTAATTTTTGTGATTTCTTTGGGTTTTGAGCTGAAAATTTGTTGAATTTGATTGCTGAATTGTGGGTTTTGATAGCTGGTGATTTAGTTGGGGATTTTGGTAGTTAGCTTCGGATGTTGCTGAATGGCTTGGAATTTTGTTATCCTTTTATGAATTGTTAAAAATTTGATTCTTTTTTTGCTCGGTGTTTCGATTGGTTGTAGATAGGAGTTCTGGGCGGTTGACTGGACTTAACAACGCAGAGAATTCTGCAGTGCCTGATGCCAAAAATCTACGCGTAAAGGTAAATATTTAGCTCGTTATTACATATTTTTATTCCTTTTTTTTTTTTGGTTTAATCTTCAGAAAAATTGAGATACTGACGTGGTTAAAGGAGTGGAGTAGAAAGGTTTAGGAGGCAGTATTTTACTTTTACTTTGGTTTTTTACCTCATTGCACTGGCTTGATTTCTTCTGTCTTAGAAGTTAGAACAATCTTTAAAATGAGCTGATATTTTCGTTGGTTTGCTTAATGATCTCAGCTTGCTATAAATTATATAAGTGATAATGACTTTTGTAAGGTTTTGTTATTGGCCAAGGGCAAGCCAAATTGTTCAATTCTTGTAAGTTTATAAAGTTATTTGCATTTGAAGATGTTAACTTTGTTGAACATCTGATGTTTCGGTTTCTGTTTGGTAGTATAGTTTGGTCCTGTGACTCTCTTGTTTGAGGTTTTGTGAGTGGCGTTATGGTTTGTTCAGAGTTATTTTGGGGTAATGGGTTATGACATTTAAAACTTTTCTTCAGAAGATGGGATAAAAGGACTTAAGATTCCATATTCAGTTTAAAAATTAGGGAGCATTCAATAGCTGCATGTCTTAGATTATAATTCGGGTGCATTTGTGAAATTTAAGACCCTAATCATTTTAAATGCAAATCTTTTAGCACGTTTTTTTTACAGTAATTTGCTAAGCATGTTTGGTGACTCCCTCCATTTAGCATTTAATTTTGAAAATATCATTTAAAAGATTGACGAATATATTACCTAGTTTTGAATGCTGAAAACTGGATCTAACGATGTTATGTATTTTTTAACATAATATCTCTTTAATATACAGTGATTAGTAGTTACTACCATCATGATCTCCTTTAACTACATTCTAATTATGCAACTGAACTTTCGATATCTTTTTGCTGCACACAGCTGGTCTTGTTAGGTGATTCTGGAGTTGGAAAAAGTTGTATTGTTCTTCGCTTTGTTCGTGGCCAGTTTGACCCTACATCCAAGGTAAGGAGTATTCTGTTAATTCATCAACTTGTAACATTGCCGTCTGTCTTTCTTTTTGAGCTTCATTTTGTCCAACCATACTCAACCTGATTGATGTTAGCATCTTCTCTCTAAGGGTGAAAAAGTTCTATTATGATGAGATTTCTCTGATTTGTCACCCTTTTATCATTTCAGGTAACTGTAGGAGCTTCATTCTTGTCACAAACAATAGCTTTGCAAGATTCAACTACTGTTAAGTTTGAAATATGGGACACAGCTGGACAAGAGAGGTATGGTTTTTGAATACCATGTCGATATGCAAGTTCGTGTCATCACTTTCATAGGAAAAGTGCATCATATCGTGATCCTTTGGCTTCACCTTTTTGCATTGTAATTGAGATTATAATTTAATTTATGACTTCACGTTATGCATTTTACATTGCTATTAACACTCCTTTGGCAGGAAAGAACTAATCGTTTACTTTGTCTCCCTCAGGTATGCTGCATTGGCACCACTGTACTACAGAGGAGCTGGAGTTGCAGTTATTGTGTATGATATAACTAGCCCAGAATCTTTCACCAAAGCACAATATTGGGTTAAGGTAGTTTCTAAGAATTGCAATAGTGTTTTTTTGTTTTAGGATTGCTATTACTTTCTTGCATTTTAGAATGTGAAATTTTTTGGCTGTGCTAAAATTTCAAAGACACTTTTCTAAAATTACAGCATAGTCTTGTGGCTGCATTTCACATAAGAATAAGCTTTTACATTGTTTTGAAGTAGTATTCTTGGTGTAATAACATATTGCATGGAAGATCTAAGTTTGAGTTGTGAAGGTCTCTAGAAGAGCATTTGGAGAAACTATTCCAGTTTTTATTATTGTCTTGGTGTGACATATTTTAATATTTACTAATTGTATGTGCTGTCTTTAATAGTGCAAACTGCAAATAATCCAGTTTATGTGCTCATCTCATTTTCATTTTAATGTTGTTTCTTGTTTTCTGGAATTTGGGTTTTTTTTCTCATATTTCTTTGCAAAGGCATAAACTAGTTGTCCCAAGGAAGATGGTGTTACAGTTCAAGTCTGATATTTCTGTCATGTATGCCAAAAAGAACTCAATTCTTTTGGATTATAGAATTTCTAAATGGCCTTTTGTCATTTTTCATGTTCTGTCAATGGGTATAGACTGATTTTTTATTTTAAAGAATTATTGTACATTTCAAATGATGTAATTAATTGCCCCCCCCCCCCAAATGATATTTTAGTCATGCCATTGCATTAGACGGAAAATTTAGTTCTCTTACATGCAATGCTGAGAACAATGCTTCTGCTCAAGATGGTAATGCAACTGCCTAATCAGGTTATCCAACTACCTGCTTCTCCTCAAGAGAGTCTGAACTTTGATTCAGTTTCTGAATGTGTCTAACTCAAATTTTCTGGTCAGCGCAGGTTGGCTTATTTTGTTGCCTCATTGGGCCTGTTGCACTATGTTATTGATACAGCTTTACGATGCCCCCTTTTTCTATGAATTTTCCTTTTCTATTAGTGATAAAGTAATGAATTTTGCTGTAAGTTTACTGCTGAGTGTTGCTTTGCAATGGGTTTTCCATAACCACCTTGGTTTTCTACATAAGACCCATTAATTTCTGCACCCACTCAACCCACCTTCCCCCCCTGTTATCGTTTCTTTCCTTGGTCTTCTTTCCTGAAAGCCTTAAAGTTTCTTAAAATGCATTGTATGACGTTAAGTTTTCAACTTTGGTTCATATTCTGCTTATCTTAGAAGTTGAAAGGGAAAAGGACTGTTCTGCAAAACTCATGTCACTTTAACTTTGTCAAAGCTCAAAACTTTTTATGCACTAAAGTTGCCGAAATTGATGTATTTTAGCATCTGGCAGGAGCTACAAAAGCATGGGAGCCCAGATATAGTGATGGCTTTGGTTGGTAATAAAGCTGATCTTCATGAAAAGCGCGAAGTACCTGTTCAAGTTAGTGCCAAAATTAAATGAATAAAGATCCCTTTATGCATGCAGAATTAATATTATCTTCTAACATGTGCTGTTTTATTCTTGAAGGATGGCATAGACTATGCAGAGAAGAATGGGATGTTCTTTATTGAGACATCTGCCAAGACTGCAGATAATATAAATCAGTTGTTTGAGGTATTTCTTTCTATATGTTCCATAATGCAATTAAATAGTTGAAAAATAATTATTAATACTGTATGAGCAGTTTTATCTGTTATGGAAGTTGCATAGAAAGGTTATTTTCTCATTCTTTGACAATTGACAAGGTCTTCATACGAGTAAATGTGATCAAATATGCAGTCTCGCAGGAAGATTTTAGGCTTTGCTTGGTAAGAAAGATGGAAAGGATGAAAATTTTGTTAATCTAATGGTTAAGCTACAAAGTAAGAAAGTGGTTATGAATTTTAACCATTGGATTAACAAGTTTTTCATCCTTATCCCTTTCCATCTTTCCTACCAAGCAAAATTTATATCGACATAATTTACAGGTCTTTCGATAGTGTTATTAAGCACCATTGTTCTTACTTTCACATTTACAGTTAATGTTGATAGTATCAAAATGTTCTGCAAAGTCCAAAGTCAGGTCTTATGCTTAAGCTTTTAAATGGTATTGCTCAAACTTTTCAGCAGCATTCTAATATAAGATCACTACTACTAGCATGTATTTACTGTTCAAATTTGAGTAGTAGAATGTTAAAAAACCCGGATCGCAGGTCAAACGGGTGTGATCTTTGGGTCACCGGTTCAACTAGTTCAACTGGATTGTTCAATTTAAAAGTAAATTAAATATTAAATATATGATTTTAATATTAAATATAATCATTAGTTAATAAAAAAATGTGTTGGCTTAATGGTATAGTCTTTACTATATGATTAAGAGGTTAAAAGTTCAAATCTCATCTTACAAATACTTGTTTAATAATATAAAAAAAACGGTTTTTTACTAGTTTAATCCGGTTTTTACTGGTTGAATCGGTTTTCTACTGATTCACTGTATGGACGGTTTTTTATATGCATCGGACCAGACAAGACGTCGGTTTCCGGTTCAATCAGTCCGATTGTCTGGTCTGATCCGGTTTTTTCATCAACGGTAGTAGTTGATGTTGTCTCCAAATCGGTGACTTACCAATACTTGCCCATCTTACTAGTTTGTTGTTATTGATAACCTCTATTCATGTCAATGAATTACATTAGCCATCAATGCAATTACCAATACTTGCCCATCTTACTAGTTTGTTGTTATTGATAACCTCTATTCATGTCAATGAATTACATTAGCCATCAATGCATTAGTTTCTTGTCTTCTAAGTGCAATGTTCAGCCCTACTTAGAGTTGTTTTGACGTAGTCGAGGTTTCTCCATGAATTTGGATTGAAGGTTTCTCATCTACTTGGCAGGAAATTGCTAAGCGACTGCCACGCCCATCATCTTCGTGATTGGAGGACTGCGATACCGAATTAACTAACAGGTTTGAATGTTCTGGAACTACATAGTTGTGATTTCAAGTGTGTGAATATCGTGATATACGCGACTGTTTTTACGTTTTCTTACTCTATGATGTAATTCTGAATCTGATTTAAAACATTCAGTTGTGAGTTGCCATATCATAACATAAATGTAACCTTGAAGATTATATTTGACAATGCCATCACCATGTAGCAAAGGATCTAAATGGTTATTGCTTTATGCCATGTTTCACTCATTTCACAACCCTTATGTTTCTTTCTGATTTGCAGAGGGTTAATATGTAAATTAACCCTTGAATTATATACTTTTTAACGATTTGGTACTTAAAAAAGATTTACGATCAGGTATCTAAATTTGTATTCTGTCAGTAGGTTACTTCAATAGATTAACACAGTTATATAAAATGTTGACGTGACATGATTGATTAATACTAAGTCGTCATCTGTCAGATTAAATATTTTTTAAAAATTGATGTGGCATTGACCTGATATGTGGCGATTTAGTAATGATTAACTAAGTCATGTCACCATTTTATATAGTGGCGTTAGTCCATTGGATTAACTTGTTTGACGGAAATATAATTTAGGTAT